>OW028681.1:9673858-14673858 GCA_932294315.1 Epinotia nisella
GCATCAACTGGGGGGCTGCAACACAGTGAAAACTAACACAGTCTCCAGGGCTCTAATGTATACTATGTATGTGGTTTTTAACAATGGATTATTATTATTATTAATAATATTTTAAGGTTTTTATTATGGGCATGTTCATATATTACGTTATTAAGGAATAAACAATTTTTATCTTTTTATGTTGCATGTGGTGGTTCATTTAATTGCCTTGGCAAGTGAGAACATGAAAATAGGGACAAAATAAGAGGAACATTTAAAACAAGATGCTTTATAAACATCCTGTAATTCTTTTAATTACAACTATGGAACATTCAATGTTTATCCTGTATTATAAACAATCCTCAAATTTTGTCCCCGAGTATAATTTACATATGAGTCACTATCCTTACTAATATTAGGTATCAATGTGAAAACTACAAACCTTTTCTGAATGTCATGTCTCAGCTCTTGTTTAACAATTTCGTCAGCCAGTTTCTGTCTATAGTAATCTGTTAGTCTGTTTTCGGTTTTATAGTATGACAAAATCATTTTGCCATCTGGACCATTTAATAGATCTTCAAGTGTCTGAAAAAAAATTATGCATTACATTATATTTTTGTCTAATAAATAAATGAAAAACTTTCAGCAAACCTTGCAAACCATCCAACTGTAATTAAGAATTGGTAATCATAGAACAGCTGTGCCAATTTCGCTAGCAAACAACAACCAGACATTTAATTTAGTTCTCCTAATTAGGAGCTATGATGCCACAGACAGACAGACCGACAGGCAGACAGACTGTTGTCAATCGTATGTCTGTTTTGCGTTGAGGTTGGCCTTTAAAAAATAGAAAACATAGCAATAACTTTAATGCATATATTCGGACACAAAATTGCATCGACAGATGTCGACCATAGTATTACGGTTGAAATATGTCCATGCACTTTTGTGTCCTGTCTGTACATGACAGCACTACAACTAGTACACCTCTCTACATGATATGACATACTTACCAACATATTGCCCGACGAAACATCTGTGACAGCTGAGGACGTTGAAGCCATACTCCTATTTGTAACATTAGAATCACAGGACATTCTTCTTTTTTTCGCTGATGTTTCCTATTTAAACAAAAAACGAATTAGCAGTATATGTTGAAATTTCTACAAAGTGTATAAGTATAAAATTATATTGTTTGCCCTCACTGAATATATTCTTTATAGAGTGCCAGAGAAATTTTGAGGAATCTTAAACCCATTACTACTTAAGTTAGCCCAACGCCCACTTAAGAGTAAGTTGATCCAGGGTTGATGACATAGATTGCATTCCAAATAGGTACCAAGTCAACTCTATTTGAATGATGTTAAGGGTTAAAAAGTGCTAAACATTCAATTTCCTTGACCGTTCATTAATTAGTGCTATTAAGGGTCGATTATTCAATCTCTAAATAACATCATCCGTCAGTTAAAAATATCACCATCTGTCATATGACAGAAAGAACATTTTATCTGATAGGTAATTTTATCGGGGAATTGAAAAATCGGCCCTAAGAATACTAGGAGGAAGAAAATACATATAAACAGTCTTTTCTTCATAAATGTAAACAAATTTTTACCTGATTTTTTATTTTTTGCATAAATGTGGTTCTCTCCCCAATTTTTGGGAAGAGCTTTTCGATTGAGTATTCCGTCATTATATGCAAATGACCCACTTCAATCCCTTCATCTAAAATAAACAGATAAATAGTTTTTACTCATTAAAATTTCTTCGCAGATGCTTTTCGGTGAAGGAAAACATGCTTCCTTTACCGAAAAGCTAACGGTAAATATACAAACAAAGACTCTCGGCGAGAAGCTCTCGTGTGTACAGCCGGCATGACGCATGACGCATCCGTTCGGCAGTGGGCAAGCCGGACTCCATAGAAACTGCATGGAGACGGCAACGGCGCCGTGCCGTGGACACGTGTCCGGGCCCGAACGGTCCACATGCTCATAAAATATACAGAAAAAGTAATTTATAGGTACTAGTTACTAACCTTTAAATTTATCAATTACGGTTTGGTCGTAGCCCCAATCACGTAGAAGTTGGCTAATGTCCGCCAATCCCTCCATTGTAATACCTTGACACTGAAGTACGCGAAGTCCCGAGATTACACGATGCAAGTTATAAACTTATAATACACTCCACTCGACGCCGTGATGTCCGTGCCGTGAGTGATGACTCGTAATATGAATTGAATTGAAGCGTCATCACGTGACGTGAGTGCAAAGTGCACCAGTGTTGCCAGCGCGGGTTTTTAAATCGCCGTGTGCGGTAATCGAAAATCGAAATTGCTGTGTTCGTTTGGAATATGGAAATCCAATAAAATACCTATATAAAATGTACTAATTTAGACTGTCAGTTGGCTGTTACAGGTTTTTATATCTTTGTGACTTAAAAACTAGACAATTAGTAAATATGCCACTAATTATTAATTTACCAGCAAATAATAAAAATTTAGAAAACTTGAAAACTTTCGAGAATATTCTCATTTTACTATTACCTAGTAATACCTACCCATCAACTTAGTACAGTCGGCTTCATAAATTGATGAACACTTAAGTACCTACCTGTCGTTTTCACTCGTTTGACAACACGTTAACTCTTGTGAGGCTGACTAGACGCAATGTCTTAAGGGGCTCACAGCTCCCAATGACCTTCGATGTGTTACAGTCCGTTTTTTAGTGTTTTTTATGGCTTATCGTATTAACAACAACGAGGTTTACCGAAATAGTATCCCATATTTACTTCAAACCTTACCGTTTTCGAGATATATGGAACCAAACTTTGGCAGTTTTAGGCCAAAAAACCAGTTTTTTGGACGTAACTTTTAAGAAATACAAAAAAGATAATAAAACGCACATCAAAATTATAGGTAAGTTCAGTATGTATGAGTAGGTATGAGTTTCGGGTGTATAAAAGTTTTAATTAGGATGAGGTGTCGGGTTTTGTATTTTTACAGACCTTTCTTTAAAAATTGATAATTAATTCGGTATTAACATTTTTCAAATTATTCAAAATCAAAAATGTTAAACAGGACTCAAACTTTCCCATATCTGCACCTGGAAAGCTAGCTTCAATAAACCGAGGACGAGTGTCGAAATGAAAACTACTAAATTTCGTTGTTTTTTGACGGGACTTAAGTTATTTTTTTGCACGAGTACAGTTTGTATGGATCTCTCGGTGCGCAAGTTCGACTGGCAATTGGTCGGTTTTTTTCTAGACGAATGTATATAACCACACCTTATATTTATGATAAAATCCGTGAAGGGGTTACACAATTAGGTACACACCCATAATATAGTAAAATGTATTACCCGTCTTTTACTGGAAAGTACTAGAGCGTTTATATCTGGCAACACTTCCTACGTTACTTTTCCCACGTGAAACTCAAAAATATTCGTCGTAACAGTAAAACGCATGTTGGCTACCGCAACGAATATGACATTCGTTGGCACAACAAAAACATTCGGATTTTTTTGTGCAAGCGGGCACGTGGCGTTGTAATTATAACGCTAATCAATTATCCAAGTGCTCAGATCAAATAAGAAAACATGTTTAAAACGTTTCTTTATTTGATCTGACGTAACAACGTAGCATAGCGGACGCGGTTAAAAATATCGTTTTCTCAAAAATGGCCTGCAAATTGAACGTTACTCGCTACATATTGGAAGGTAAAGTGTATCGTTTCAGGTCAGATCAAAATTAAAAAGTAAAAAACATTGCAGGCCGCCTGCAATGTTACATATAATAGTAGATTGTTTAACAAGGGTCTAAAGTACGCCATATTACCACGAGATGGTTATTTTCCCGCGCGTAGCAAGGGTAAATTTTTCGAGGGGTAATATGGCTTTTAGACCCGAGTCATACACTACTTTTCACTCCGATTGCGAGAAAATGAACAAGTGCGACGGAGAGAGACGACTGACGGCGGGGGCGAGCCGGGCGCAGCGCCGAGCCGGCCCGGTGCGGCACAACAGAGCCGGCCCGGTGCGGCCTCTGCGTCGGTCGTCTGTCTCCGTCACACTTGTAACTGCGTACGCAAGTGCGACAGGGAGTAAAAATATGTATACATTTTAGCCCTAGAGCTTAAATGTACTACTTTAGCCCCGCTACGCAAGCATACTTTGACACACTTTTCGAGCATGAGGAGTGAAAATTCCTTAATTTGTCGAGTACCAAACTTTTTAAAAAGTAGAAAGTGGCATATAAAAGACGGCACAGGTCGTATTCAGCCAATTCAACTCGTATTTTTCTGTTGCAAGCGCAACGTGTTTGTATGTGCCTCAAATAGTTTTTTTTTTGACGTTTAATTTTAAGTCATTTTATCTTCAATTTGTATTTAATAATAAAGCTTTATTTCAATTTCGTATTTTTATTCCCCCATTTTTGAGAAAAGCACTATATTAGCCTCAGCCGGAATGGCAATTGCAGGCTTCGTATTATAATAAAACGGACTCGCAAGCTCGTCCGTTTTAACAAATACTCAGCCTGCAATTGCCTCCTACCCGGCCACGGCAATAATGTACTATTGATGTACCTATACTATAACTCTGTACGTTTAGGTATTTAAAAAAACGTAAACAAACCATTAAAAGGGTAATTTATTGGGCAGGTTTTGGTTCCTGTTAAATTTTCAATTTTAAAAAATAACAGGTTACAGATTCGTTCCATCCTATTTCAGCAACCTGTAGTTACGCTGGATTTTATGATATATATACACATATATAAATTTACCCAATTATTTATATCACATTAAATGATTAATAATTTTTTATAGTAAATTGCCTCATAAAAAACACCCAATTTTGCAGATGTGCAAAACGCAAGGTTATAGTTATGAGGATAAAATACGACTAGATTACAGAGTACCGTTTTTAGTGTAGCAACACGTACCTTGTGTCACTTTTTAACTTGGTCGGTTTGACAGCGGCCATTGCTTGACGCTTGTTGCATTGTGTTTTATAGTCGGATGCCCTTGCGATATTTGTGGTGTTTTTGAGCTGTTATTCGTTGTAAATTTTGTGGTTTTCTGTTAAGTTTTTGTTGAACTTGTTTGTTTTGTTACGGAGTTGTGTGTTTTGCGTGAACATGGATGATAACAAACCGGGAAGTAGCCGGCCTAGTTCCCTGCTTACATTTCCTTCTCCGAAGAAAAAGAGGCCTAAAACGGGACAGCTTTCGTCATCGGAGAAGACCGTACTTGTTAACGTTTATAAATACGTGGAAGAAACGTGGCCCAAGGATAAATACCCATATAAAACCGAAAACGTTCAGAAAACGGCAGAAATTGTTGGTGTCTCGACTCCTACTGTATACTCTGTTTTGAAAGAATACAAGACCCACGGTCGTGTTCAGTCTCCACCGCCACCTGCGACGAAACCAAGTTTAGTAAATGCACTGGATGAGATTGAACTGGGTGGCATTCGAAGAAAAGTGCACCAATTTTATTTTGCCAATGAAATACCAAGTATAAACAAAATGCTTGATGCAGTAAACAGTGATGAGAGTCTGCCAAACTTCTCGAGAACCTCATTTTTTAAAGTTTAAAAAAAACTGGGGTTCAAGTACTCTAAAAGAAACCGAAAAAGTATGTTGATTGATAGAAGTGATATAGCCTTATGGCGTATTAACTATCTAAACAAAATAGAAGAAGAACGAAAGGCAGGGAAAAAGATTTATTACCTGGATGAGACCTGGGTTAACGAAGGTAATTAAATTGTTTCACTTTTCTTTTTAATTTTCTTGTTTGTAATCATTTAAATAGAACTTGAGAGATGATAAATAAACTAATGCTGTAATGTATTATTTACGTTATGTAGTATGGTAAAAATAGTATCCCGTTCAAAGATACACCTAATTCCTTAATTTGACATGTCCGCCTTCAACTAAGCACTCGCTTATAGACCTTCTTTATTTTGTGTGTCTCAGCTTTAATCCTACCAAATATTTATAAAGATTAGAAAAGCTATACTCAAGTTATCGTCTTACGTTTGATTTATGTTGTAATAATAGTGCAATAATTATTATTTTGGTTTACAGGGCACACAAAAGAAAAAGTTTGGCAAGACACAACAATCAAGAGTACCAAAGAAGCTCATCGCCAAGGGCTTTCTACAGGACTCAAAAATCCATCCGGCAAAGGAAAACGCCTCATATTAGGCCACATAGGTATGTCATATTTGTGTTCAATAATATGAATCATCCATACTAATATTATAAATGCAAAAGTCTGTCTGTCTGTTTTCTCTTCAGACAGACAAAACGCTGGCAGAAGGCAGTTTATTTATAAGTGATACCTTCTGCCAGTCACTTTGTCTGTGTAAGATTATGATGATATGTCCTTTCCCGAGAGAAACTCCATCAAGTGTCAAGAGGTTCATAATATTAGTATGGTTAATAAGTCATACACAAATTAATCTATATAATATAATATAATATATAATCTATATAATTAAGGGAGTGCATAGACTCATATAGTAAAGGATCGGCAACACGAGTGTGATATCTGTGCAGTAACAGGCATTCATAGGCTCCGGTGCCTGCTTACCATATTTGTATTAGCTTGCATTAACATGTTTCTATATTTTTGTAGGATCTTTAACCGGCTTCTTGAAGGAGGGCGAGCTGATCTTTTTAGCGGGCACAGATGATGGAGACTACCATAAAGAAATGAATGGAGCAAACTTTGAAAAATGGTTTGACGTTATTTTAAATAACGTTGAGCCAAATTCAGTAATTGTGATGGACAATGCACCATACCATTCACGCAAGCTCGAAAAAACTCCTATTTTAAAAACAAAAAAAGCTGAAATCCAGGAATGGTTACGGTCCAAAAATATTGCTTTTGGACCTAAGGAATATAAGGAGCAACTCTTGAAGAGAGTGCGAAAAGTAAAAAAAAAATACGAAAAATATGTTGTGGATGAAAAAGCAAAAGAAAGGGGCATTACTGTCATAAGGCTCCCGCCCTACCACTGCGAGCTCAACCCTATTGAGCTCATTTGGGCACAGGTAAAAGGGGAGATTGCCGCAAAAAACAAAACGTTCAAATTGAAAGAGCTAAGAGATTTACTACCCAAGGCACTCGGAAATGTCACTGCTGCTAATTGGAAAAGCTGTGAAGATCATACCATAAAAGAAGAAGAAACAATGAGAGGGTTAGACAACCATATCGACAACTTGACTGACAGATTTATAATAAATGTGGGGGGGGATTCATCGTCATCATCATCATCATCATCATCAAGTGATTCCGAATAAAATATTAAATTTCCTAATTGTAAGGTAACGACACCAATGATGGACACTTTAAGCCAGTGATCGACACTTCATTCTTAACTCAAAAATCATACGGTTGTAATTTGATTGTCGTAAATAAATGAATGATCCTTAGTTTCTTTCAAATAAGAGCTATTGTAGATCATTGGGTCCCTGTCGATTATAGGTGCCGTTACCTTACTGTATTGTACTAATAAATAAAAATAATATTAAATTCTTGTGTCTTTTTATTTTATTTATACACTGGTCTCAGCCTTTACCTATTCAATATACGTCACACTGCTGAGCACAGACAAAGGCCTCTGGCCTCCTCCCATGCAGTAGAGGGCTTATTAGAGGGACAATTAAATCCTAATCCGTCAGTGGACGAAAACTATACCTGGACGGTAACAGGCCAAATGACCCTACTGCATTTTTAGCAACATCGGCGACTTTATTTAGGAGGTGCAGCAAAACATATTAGCTAAAGTTTGTGAAAAAGTTAGTCACTGCCACATAATGTTCTTAGCAGCGTCGGATAAGTCTGGTTTGCTATTACTGCTAATATATTGTTGCTTTTCATTGCATAGAAAATTCAGTGGTGCGACTAAGATTTTTAGCAACATTAGCGAATTTTTATTTAGCCGTTGTAGCAAAGAATATTAGCTAAAGTTTGTGAAAAAGTTAGTGTCTGCTACAAAATGTTATTAGCAGTCTCAGACAATCCTGGTTTGCTACTACTGCTAAAATATTATTGCTTTTCATTGCATAGAAAATTCGGTGGTGCGACTAAAATTTTTAGCAACATTAGCGAATTTTTATTTAGCCGTTGTAGCAAAGAATATTAGCTAAAGTTTGTGAAAAAGTTAGTGTCTGCTACAAAATGTTATTAGCAGTCTCAGACAATCCTGGTTTGCTACTACCGCTAAAATATTATTGCTTTTCATTGCATAAAAAATTCGGTATTGCCACTAAGATTTTTAGCGAATATCGTGAATTTTTATTTAGCAGCTGTAGCCAAGAATATTAGCTAAAGTTTGTGAAAAAGTTAGTCAACGCCACAAAATGTTCTTAGCAGCCTCTGATAAGTCTGGTTTGCTAGTACCGGTAATATATTATTGCTTTTCATTGCATAGAAAATTCGGTGTTGCCACTAAGATTTTTAGCAAAATTCGCGAATTTTTATTTAGCAGCTGTAGCAAAGAATATTAGCTAAAGTTTGTGAAAAAGTTAGTCACCGCCACAAAAAGTTCTTAGCAGCCTCTGATAAGTCTGGTTTGCTAGTACCGTTAATAATTATTGCTTTTCATTGCATAGAAAATTCGGTGTTGCCACTAAGATTTTTAGCAAAAGTAACGAATTTTTATTTAGCAGTTGTAGCAAAGAATATTCGCTAAAGTTTATGAAAAAGTTAGTTACTGCTACAAAATGTTCTTAGCAGTGTCAGACAAGGCTGGTTTGCTACTACTGCTAAACTATTATTGCTTTTCATTGCATAGAAAATTCGGTGTTGCCACTAAGATTTTTAGCGAATATCGCGAATTTTTATTTAGCAGCTTTAGCAAAGAATATTAGCTAAAGTTTGTGAAAAAGTTAGTCACTGCCACAAATTGTTCTTAGAAGCCTCACATCAATCTGATTTGCTACTACTCCTAATATTAAATTCCTAATATTGCTCTTCATTGCCTAGGTAATTTGTTGCTGTAACTAAGATTATTAGCAACATTGGTGAAGGATATTTTAGTAGACGAGTTTGCAAATAAAATTAGCAGCTGTTGCAAAACTGTTGTTCGTGACTGCAAAATATTTTTACCAAATGCAACAAAGGTATATTTTACTGCCTAATACATGTATAGTTAGCAATAGTAACAAAGTTTATGTCCACTTCCACTAAGAATTATTAGCAGTCACAGCTAACAGCAATGACTAATAAAAATTTGTTGATACGGATAAAGAAATTAGCTTTAGTTGCTAATCAATTAGTAGTGGTAGCAAATAATTTGAACTTATTTTAGCTAAATAACGTTAGCAAGGGTAGCTAACTGGTTTTAGTTGCTATACACAAGGCTTTGTTACAGTTGCTAAGAAATTGTATGCTGCAGCAAAGGAAATTACAGCAAAGCGCGCTTAGCAACCACAACTAAATCATTTCTTTCCGTGTAGCACCCACAATCGGCAACCCTATTTATTTCACACCGAATCATTTTATTTATTTCAAAATGAGGCTTTGCGTCCGTGAGGCGAAACGATTATCATTGAAATCCAGGGGACGTGAGGCGAAACGATTACTTGCACGCGCTAGCTGCAGCGCGTATCGACTTATCTTCTTTAGTTAAGGTCCAATTTGCGTCATCCTGGCTTTAGATTCCGATCAGCACAAACTTGTACGGGCCAACCAATTCAACCAAACGACAAACAACTCAATCTCAACTGCTTCTACTGGGGCAGCTGTATTCAGTGCACCTTTAAGTAGGTACAAGGCGTTTGAATTTTACGTAAGTATGTGTTAAATTGTTTTATTATTTTCGGTTAGCTCGATTTTATTTTCTTTAAGTACATCCGCCATTGTTATTCTCACGTTCATGATATGTAAAGTCACCAGAACATAACAGCTTTAAAAACAATTGACACTAGCCACCCGCACCCGTATTGCAATGAACGCAGGCAAAACCGCGGGATAAAATGTCGCGTATCCAGAAAGTTCATTCTACACCCAGGTGAAAGAATTTTTGAAATCTGATTAGCAGTTCCGGAGATCACCCAGAACCTACATACAAACATACATTTTCGTCATCATCAGCCGAAAGACATCCACTGCTGGACATAGGCCTCCCCCAAATAGTGCCAAATTGACCGGCCCTGTGCCACCCGCATCCAGCGGACTCCCGCGACCAACAAAGCTACAATCTGACAGAATTTTCCTCTTAGTATAGATTATAGACAGTATTATTATATAATCTAGTAAGTTTTCTCCTTAGTCGAATCCAACTCAATAAAAGTACAGGCAATTTTTTTTGGAGAAGAGGGTTTCGGAGATTATCTAAAACATACAAACCTACAAAGCTACCTCACAGTCCTTCCCTCTTTGTAATATTAGTATAGATGGCTCATCAATCAAAAACAAGTCGAATAATTATAACGCTTAAAATCAATTCAGTTTTCCTCAAATACGGAACCGCTTAAAACACTGCTTCCGATAAAGACCGCGGCAGACGTTATAACTTTACTTGATTTTATCAAAACCAGCCTTAATTAAGGACGGTTTATATAAAACAATAGATTAATCTGCTTCAAAACCCGTTCCACGAAAAATGTTTCCTGTTCCCGTCAGGTATTGATAACCTTAATTTATTTTCTTATCTCGCCGTATCAATATAAAAACGTCAACGGCAAAAGGGGACCACAGTTGTCAAAATGTTGAAAGAATTCGTCATTATCGCTGGCGTTTGTGCGGTGTAGAATAACGCGCTTTCGTGACGATTGGCTGGCTTGGTCCTGCCAAGGACTCCCATCACTATAACGAGGTTTGGAATCAACGTAGCGTCATGGTTGACCCCCTGCGATGAGTCCAGACCTCCAACTGAGTTCCATTTCCGAACTGATGAAGAGTGCGTGGACCGTTGCCCAGGGTACTGCTCTAGCATCATGAATTGCAACGCAACCTGCGTAGTGGGCACACGGTGCGTTTGCGCTGCGTCGCAGTATTGTTTCATCAATAGGGATAAGGTGAACCCTGATGGCAGCTACGTTTTCGACGATTGTTACGACTTCGATACGGAGATTCCGTAGGAGAATGTTACCGGGTTTTATAAGGTATCGGCATGATAAGAAGTGATTGGATCCAATGAAATTAGTAAGAAAACAATGGTAGAACGAGAATTTAAGTCACCTAACGCGCATCCTGGAGTTGAAAGCGACCACACGCTCACCATGAGGACGGCTGTACACTTGTTCGCCACCGAAATTATATTAAAACCAACTCGTGCATCGTCGTGGTAGCTTGTGTTGACACAACAAAGGTATTTGAAATTAGTGTTGTTTTCAAAACGATGTTTAAAATAAAATTGTACTCATAATTATGTCAGCGGATTAAGGTTTCGGTAAATATTGAATTATGACAAGATTAAATCAATACATATTGCACTTCACTTTACGTAACCATTTGCCTTATCTTTGAGCTCGTGCCGAGATCTATTTTTGTATTCATGTAAAAGTGTTTTTTCAAGTGTTTCAAATAAAAAAATATAAAGATGTGAGTTTTTTTCACTGTGTCCTTTTATGTTAAAGCGTTTTCAGAATAAGTATAGGTACTAAGTACATTACGAGAACAATATTCCTTTGCTATTCCGCTAAAAAACGTTCAGGTCGATCAGCGGAGATCAAATGCAACTAATTGCGTATAAGCATGCAAATAATTATAGCAAACCACAACCAATAATGAAAAAACCTCGACACGTGTTTCGCCTCTCTACGAGGCATCATCAGGAGATGCTGGCAGGAGATGTTGCTTGCGCCACGTCCACTGAGCAAATGAGCTTTTTTTTTTTTTGGTTGGATTTACTGCGAGCCGGGCCTCGCAGGACCCTTTTGCTCGGCGAGGAGAGTGCGTGAGTGGCCGCAGAGGGCCACACAGCAAGAAATGATCCGTCTAGAACCGTCAGCCCTATTTATAGTCGACGGTTCTAGACGGCTCATTTGCTCAGTGGACGTGGCGCAAGCAACATCTCCTGCCAGCATCTCCTGATGATGCCTCGTAGAGAGGCGAAACACGTGTCGAGGTTTTTTCATTATTGGTGGTGGTTTGCTGTAATTATTTGCATGTTTATACGCAATTAGTTGCATTTGATCTCCGCTGATCGACCTGCACGTTTTTTAGCGGAATAGCAAAGGAATATTGTTCTCGTAATATATCATGAATTTCCGCAAAGTAACGCCTGATTCAATAAAGTACTAAGTACAGTCAAGGGCGGCAATATGTTTACACCACAAAGTCTCTAAAATATGACTGTACACAGAACTTATTTCTGCAACAATAAGGTTGTAGTATATATACGTAGAACCGATGGCCATTGGGGCGGAAAGGTATCACGGTGGCGACCACGTACCGGAAGGCGCAGCGTGGGTAGGCCCCCCACAAGGAGGACTGATGACCTGATAAAGGTCGCTGGAGTCCGCTGGATGCGGGTGGCGCAGGACCGGTCATTGTGGCACCATTTGGGGGAGGCTTATGTCCAGCAGTGGACGTCTTTCGGCTGATAGGATGATGATGATACATATTTATGAAACTTTGAGTCGCCTTACGATGGCGTTTTTTATTGCGTTTGTTTGACAGAACTTACTCTTACAGTTTCGTATAGATTATACCTTACTCATGATTTTACTGCCACTTGAAGATTAATGACACAAGCACTAATAACAGAAAAAAATACCTACAGGAAGATTATCCGTATTATAATAATTGGGTATTCTGCGTCCAAATCCCCGTCACTGAGGTATAAATTCCATACCAAAAATGTCGTAATTATTTTCAACTATTACAATCGCACAACCCTATTTATTTCACAGCGAATCGCTCGTAATGAGGCTTTGCGCTCGTGAGGCGCAACGATTATCATTAGACCCGTATTTACGCATGCGAAACCCAGATGCGGCCTTATCTCCTTGATTTAAGGTCCAATTTACGTCACGCCGGCTGCAGATCCCGATAGTCGCAAATACGTACCAACCAAACCACATGCAACTCAACCTCAAATTTAACAACAAATAAAATCTTTGAATTTTGAACTTTATGCAGTGTGTTAAGGTACGTTTTTAAATGCAAGAAAAGTAGGATTTTCACTTTTGTTATCGTATCAATTGCTTTGCAATCGGTGCGGTGTTTCCTAGACTTAGTCTGTATTCTTCGGGTTAGCTGCACTTTTTATTTTAATCAGATCCGCGAGAGCATAGATACGGGTACGAAAGGATCTGTTTAGAGAATCTGTCACAATAGTAGATTGTATGACAAGGGGCTAAAATAAGCCATATTACCACGAGATGGTTATTTTCCCGAGCTAAGTGAGGGAAAATATTTCGAGGGGTAATGTGGCTTTTAGACCCAAGTTATACACTCTACTTTTCACTTCGACTGCGAGAAAATAGTAAAACAAAGATTATCCATCCACAATCAATAACAAATTCCACGGCGAAGAGATTGTTCAATTTAGCGGCATGTTTTTTTTACTAAACTGCTTTGATGCAGATACAAAATATTGACACCACGAATAAACGCCTCTTAGGCGTCCAATACACGGTGAAGTATTATCACGCGATCCACGCGCTGTCTCTTTATCATTGCATGTTATAGATAGAAACAGCCATAGTGGATCATCAGTATTTAATCACCGTGTATTGGCAGCCCGACCGTCTACAGGCGCGTCGTTGACGGCCAGAGGCGTATTTTTGTTTTAATTATTTTGAATTAGGGACTAAAAAACACCTGATATTTGAAATTAATTCTGTTTTCTGATTGGTTGTTTTTAATATTAGTTGATAGCAAATACAAATAATGTTCTTTGAAAGAGTTGTGATCGGTGAATTTAATACGGTGAAGTGTATTGATTGGTCAAATTAAATGTTTTAAAAATCATAAATATGTAGACATATTTTCCCAAGGGACTACATGTACTACTTTAGCCCCGCTTGCTAAGCATAATATGACACACTTTTCGAGCATGAGAAGTGAAATAGTAGATTGTATGACAAGGGGCTAAAATAAGCCATACTACCACGAGATGGATATTATCCCGAGCGAAGCGAGGGAAAATAATTCGAGGGGTAATATGGCTTTTAGACCCGAGTTATACACTCTACTTTTCACTTCGACTGCGAGAAAATAGTAAAACAAAGATTATCCATCCACAATCAATAACAAATTTCACTGCGAAGAGATTGTTCAATTTAGCGTGAGGCGTTTTCTTTTTTAATGATTTGGAATTAGGGACTAAAAAACACCTGATGTTTGATTGGTCGATTTTAATATGTAGCTGTATTCTGGTTGGTTGATAGCAAAGAGAAATGTTTTTTGAAAGAGTTGTGATTGGTGGATTTAAATGATTTGGAATTAGGGACTAAAAAACACCTGATGTTTGATTGGTCGATTTTAATATGTAGCTGTAGGTATTCTGGTTGGTTGATAGCAAAGATAAATGTTTTTTGAAAGAGTGGTGCACGGAAAAAAAAACTTAGCTGTGGTAACTATAATATAGTTGTGGTAGCTAAATTCCTTCCAAACTATACGGACAGCTAAGTTTTTAGCTACCGTAGCAAAGTGTTTTTAGCTACCAAAACTTAGCTGTGATAGCAAATATTTTTAGCTGAAATCACTCCCAATAATAGAAAACTTAGTTGTGGCAGCTAATTATATTAGCTAAATTTAGCTGTGGCTGCTAACTATATTAGCTATATTTAGTTGCGACAGCTAAGTATTTTAGCTAAATTTCGCTGTGGCTGATAACTATGTTAGCAGTGGCACCTAATTTTATTGGCTATATTTTGACGTAATGCTGCTAAAATAATGTGTGGCCATAGAAAAAAGTGTTAGCTGTAGCAACTAAGTAAGTTTGTTGCTGTGTCGAATTACCTTAGCAGCATTTGACAATGATCTTAGCTGTAGCTGTGAATTGGATTTGTGACTGTGACTAATAATTTTAGTTGCGAGGTGTAATCGTTTTAGCTGCGACAGCTAAAATAATTTGTAGCCATAGAAAGTAGTGTTAGCTGTGGCATCAAACTACCTTAGCGGCATTTGACAATGATCTTAGCTGTAGCTGTGAATTGGATTTGTGACTGTAACTAAGAATTTTGGTTGCGAGGTGTAATCGTTTTAGCTGCGACAGCTAAAATAATTTGTAGCCATAGAAAGTAGTGTTAGCTGTGGCATCAAACTACCTTAGCGGCATTTGACAATGATCGTAGCTGTAGCTGTGAATTGGATTTGTGACTGTAACTAAGAATTTTAGTTGCGAGGTGTAATCGTTTTAGCTGCGACAGCTAAAATAATTTGTAGCCATAGAAAGTAGTGTTAGCTGTGGCATCAAACTACCTTAGCGGCATTTGACAATGATCTTAGCTGTAGCTGTGAATTGGATTTGTGACTGTAACTAAGAATTTTAGTTGCGAGGTGTAATCGTTTTAGCTGCGACAGCTAAAATAATTTGTAGCCATAGAAAGTAGTGTTAGCTGTGGCATCAAACTACCTTAGCGGCATTTGACAATGATCTTAGCTGTAGCTGTGAATTGGATTTGTGACTGTAACTAAGAATTTTGGTTGCGAGGTGTAATCGTTTTAGCTGCGACAGCTAAAATAATTTGTAGCCATAGAAAGTAGTGTTAGCTGTGGCATCAAACTACCTTAGCGGCATTTGACAATGATCTTAGCTGTAGCTGTGAATTGGATTTGTGACTGTAACTAAGAATTTTGGTTGCGAGGTGTAATCGTTTTAGCTGCGACAGCTAAAATAATTTGTAGCCATAGAAAGTAGTGTTAGCTGTGGCATCAAACTACCTTAGCGGCATTTGACAATGATCTTAGCTGTAGCTGTGAATTGGATTTGTGACTGTAACTAAGAATTTTGGTTGCGAGGTGTAATCGTTTTAGCTGCGACAGCTAAAATAATTTGTAGCCATAGAAAGTAGTGTTAGCTGTGGCATCAAACTACCTTAGCGGCATTTGACAATGATCTTAGCTGTAGCTGTGAATTGGATTTGTGACTGTAACTAAGAATTTTGGTTGCGAGGTGTAATCGTTTTAGCTGCGACAGCTAAAATAATTTGTAGCCATAGAAAGTAGTGTTAGCTGTGGCATCAAACTACCTTAGCGGCATTTGACAATGATCTTAGCTGTAGCTGTGAATTGGATTTGTGACTGTGACTAAGAATTTTAGTTGCGAGTTGTAATCGTTTTAGCTGCGACAGCTAAAATAATTTGTAGCCATAGAAAATAGTGTTATCTGTAGCAACTAAGTAAGTTTGTTGGTCTGTCGAAATACCTTAGCGGTAGGCGACAACAGTTTAGCTGTAGCTGCTAATTGGGTTTGTTGCTTTAACAAGGGGGTTTAGTTACGTGATGTAATTATTTAGTTGAGATGACTAAAATGATTTGTCGGATGAGAGGATAGTTTTAGCTGGCGCAACTAAGTAAATTTGATACTTCTTCCGAATACATTTTAGCTGTGGCTGTGAATTGAGTTTGTTACTTTAACTAATCTACTTAGTTAAAAGAGCAAACTAAATTCACAACCATACGGAATTCGTTTTAGCTGTGGTTTTGAATTGAGTTAGTTACTTTGAGTAATTCACGTAGTTAAAGTAACATACTCAATTCACAGCCACAGCTAAAACTCATTCGATAGAGTATCAAATTTACTTAGTCGCTGGAGCTAAAACTATATTTCATGCGACAAGCCGCATGTAGGTTTCAGCGGTGGCAAAAAGTCAATTTGATACTCTATCGTGTCGTACTGTAGTCACACTTGGTACGATGCCGCAATGATACGATAGAGTCAAAATAAACTTACTGCTACCGCTGCTACTAAAAACGAACATATATTATGTAGTTTAGTGGCCTTAACTAAGTCATCACATCACGCAAGTAATTTTCATGTTATGTAAATAATCAAATGCAGAAAATTAAAGTAATAACATTATATTTATTGTGTTAAAGGTACTTTACAGTAGTGCTGTGCTACAAGTCTTAAAAATACTTCGTTTTTGGGTCGACAAACATCGGATCTTACCTCGACTCTTAAGACGTCGTACAGTCAACTTCATAAACATGTATACTTTATTGGTGGTTCTAGGACCTTATCGCTTAGAGATAAGATCGTAGAACCGCCAAAAGTGTATACATGTTTATGAAGTTGACCGTACCTATCTATCGCATATCCGATGTTTGGCGACTTGCACTGTACTTACTCACTAAAAAACAAATACACTAAGGTGGCGTAAACTTTACAAACTTCCACCCAGATCAGCAACCGTTAGGCACTGGTCCCACCGCCGGCGACGAGCGATGAGCTATCGGCGATTTTCTCGCCCAAGAAACGAACAAAAAGATAATCACTCACGTGTAAATAAAAGAGCGAGATGATCTATGTCTCTCTCTTTTATTTACACGGAAGCGATTATCTTTTGTTCATTTCTTGGGCTAGAAAAAAGTCGATAGTTCATATCTCACTCGCCGGCGGTGGGACCAGTGCCTTAAGGGTAGGAATTTACTTGTTAATTACAGCCAAATCACATTTATGAAATTAGCGGAAAACAAGGTATTTTTTTTTTTAATCATTATCTATAAAATACAGAATACTAGAAAGTAAGCAACAGATGGACGAGTTAGTTCGAGGGCCGACGCGTAGCGGAGGCCCGCGAAAGTACGAGTCCAGCTATTGCACTTTCGGCCGAGGCTTAAAGGACTTTTTCCACCAAACGGCCCGCAGAGGATCGGCACGGAAAGAATTTTACGATCTTTAAGCGATATTGATCCATATGTGCACCGTTTTTAAGTCTATATTACCAAGCTGCGCACTACAGCATTCCTTTCGGCTACGATCGTCGATCACTTCGTCGTTCAATATCGCTTAAAGATCGTAAAATTCTTTCCGTGCCGATCCGATGTGGGCCGTTTGGTGGAAATAGTCCTTAACACAGTGCTTTTTACATCTACTGCGAGGAAATTGCAAATTATCATAATTTGAAATCAAAATTAAGTAGGGTAAATCGCCAGTAACTGGCCACCGTTCAATAAGTGGGCACCTCATATTAATAATGAACTCTATTCACCTATAATAGAATTCAATTTAGTATAACGTGGCCAATTATAGAAGGGTGTCCAATAATTCGATCCTTATACTAAAATGAATTCTATATTATAGATGAATAGAGTTCATTTTTAGTATGAGGTGGCCAGTTATTGAACGGTGGCCAGTTACTGGTGATTTACCCTACCTAATTAAAGATCATAATACTAAACAAAAAATGTGATTGTTCTAGAATCGCTCTTCAAACTGTCCAACAACAACACTTGTTGTTGGACAGTTTGATTTCATAGATGGCCTGTTGGTACAATATTTACAGGATCCGTTTAGGCATGATATATCTGTCACTATCTGGTGATGTGACAACACATTGAGGGAACGGATTTTTAAGCAAATTCAATGATAAACCTAATAATTTATCATGCGGGTTTCCACACTTTACTTCAAACCCACGGACATGTGCATTTAAACCTAAGTTTGTCATGGGCAAGCAAATAAATATAACATCATTTATATCTGTAATAAAAATTGTTTTAATCTCTGCAAAACTCCAGCACATTGATTCGTCAAAACCATATGTAAGAGCCATTCCAGTTTTGTATAAAGACCCTTTTACTTCTACCCATTTTGCACAAAAGCAAATTGCATTTTTTTCAAGTATTTCTGGAAAATACTCTTTAAATGTTACAAGAAATTCAGTATCTCTGACGTCTTGAAAACTGCCGGATCCAATAGCAATCTTAGGCAGTATAGTCTCTTTTAAAATGAATCTGTAACAATGTGCTATTTGTCTTTTGACTGCTAATGAGTATAGTACATTCCTCCGAGACATACAAACGTTTGTATAGCTTTTTAATTCTTTGTGTTTTCCTTCATTACGCATTGAAGATATTGGTGCGAATGGTCCATTTATAAGAAAAAGACGGGGGTAATGCAACAGAAAGTGATGTTTTGGTTTCAGAGACTCGCCCGTGAGTTTCATGTACAATCGATTATGTTCCGAGACAATATTTCGGAGAATCGGAACAATATCAACTGTAAGGTGTCTAGATTGGAAAATATCGAACATATCATGAAGATGTAAGTACATGTGCCAATATTCATCATCTTCAAATATCATGTCACCTACGAACAATCCAAAATATCTGACAAATACTGTCATTTCAGAAGCAGTCATCTTTAATTTATTCTTGGTCAAGTTTTCGCGTGTGACAGAGGGTGGCTTATTATTGACATCGCGGCCATAATCAAACATATACATACGACAGTTAAGTGTTTCCAGTGAAAGAGGGTCTAAATCAAGTAAATGATTTAAAACTGGAATCATCGTATAGTGAGCTACGCCTTCAGCACCATCATGCATACAGTCAACTGCAAAAGCATTGGGAATATCAAAGCCCAAACTTTTGACATCCTTGAACACAAATTCCTCCTTAATACCAGTTTGTCTAAAATCATTAATGGCGACATCATTAGCATAATTGACTGAATTGCGAAGACACGTCAAGTCTTCAATAGTCATAGTTTCCGTCATTTGTTTAGTCGCTTTACAGAAGCGACACATATATTTCGCTGAAAAACTTTCAACGAAACCGCACATACCATTGACTCCAAGATTGTCGCCAATAAGCAAGAGGGTTGGAAAGTATACCTTTTTTCCCCCTTGCGGTGTATTTATAAGTATACCCTCTGTTTCGAGGAATTTAAGTTCTTCGATAAGAGGTCGAAACGTTTTTTTGTTTCCATAGGTTTTTCTGTCATCGGCATTGAAAATTAAGACTTCAAATATGTTTTCAAGCTTAGATTGACATTCTTCTGGAAGTGCGGGCAAGTTGGCGTAGACACAACCAATTTTTTCACTGTGGGGTCCAAGGGCATTATTTGGTTCCCAATCATCATAATATATGATAATGGGGATAGCTATATCTCTTTGGCTGTAAAATTGGGTTTTTATAGTTTTCCACTTTTCACACTGAATTATATTGGATATAATATCAGATGACTGTAATTCACTAATATATTTTAATGTGCCAGTTAAGGCGTCTGGTAATTCAAAGAATTTTTTCAATGTTTTCCTGAGGGGTATAAATTGACCAGTAACATTTTGCATTTTACCTTTGACAACACCACCAGTACCTGTTCGCTCGACTCGGCTATCAATAATATAGGTCTCAGGAGGAATGTAATCACCAGTAGATTGAAAGTATTTCATTCTCAGATATTCACTTGACAATTCTGAAAATGGATTTGCTATAGCTCTAAATATATTTTCAACGGCGTTGACAACATGAGGCTGTAATGCAGCCAGTTTTAGTGCTTTTATAATCTTGGACCAATTATTCGGAGCGAAAGCATCAGATAGAAATGATGTTACATCTTTTATAACGTCATCTACGTGGTTCCGAGGTAAACCAGGTTTGCTATACAATTTAGCAACAAAAACGTTAGCATGTTTTGTCAAATTGCAGTTAAATTCAGTAACATCGAAATCATCTCCAGAATCTATTTGATTGACGTGATGTGGGCTTTCAAAAGACGGAACATGCATAATTTTGTTCTCACATAGAATTCCAGTATTTGGCGATTGAACATGATTTGGAACATTATGCTGCCTAAACAAATGTTTTGTGTAAGAATCCCATTTATCAAATTTTCTAGCACAGTTTGGATTGACATCGCAACAGTATATATTACACACTGGATGTTTAATACTAGCATGCACACGTAAAGAATCAATACTCACAAAGGAATCCTGACAGTCGCGAACAAAGCATTTCACGGAAACATTACTCATCTGTAGACAAACAATAACAGACACACAATAGATTTGCGTAGTAAAATAACACACTGGAAAAGAACCTGCTGGGGTATATTCGCCATTGTCAAAGTGATCTCGTAAGGTAATTTCATATCCTTATTTGACAGTTCTTGTATGGGAAATTGTCAAATAAGGATATTAAATATAATATTAATAACATTAACCTAATAGGATTCCCGACCAAGTTTGGCCGTCGCTATGGAAACCAATGCGTCCTATTAAACCTACGGTAAACTTAATTTAAAACACGTTCACTGCACGAACGCTAACTTAAAACTAAGTAGTTGCGGAACCTATGTTGCAAGGCCCGACTTTAAACTTGTAACCGGTATTCTACAAAAAAAAAAAAAAAAAAAGCAAAAATGTAGGGATCGCCCCGTTTTGGTAGCGATCCGAGATCCACCTTTTGGCAGTAGGGGCGGTGCGCACCCTACGCCATGGCCTAGATTAAGTTAAGTTAAAAAAGCAAATTGGTGGTGGGCCGCCCAAATGGCATTCATTCAAAACGATAAGGTGTGGGGTAAGGTAAGACGTGTGAACTGTATCACCTGCGGGCATCCATATCCGCGCAGATGGGTGTGTTACTGTGTTTCGGCTAGCACGTGTTGTATGCATGTAAGTGTGTGACGAGAAAAAAAATATGATATTGAGAAGCCTTACCCCCCCCGGTACGCATCTCTTATTACTGACCGTATCAAATATAATCGTGTTTATCTATACCCCATATCATACATCCTCTATAATATGTTCGTAAACCAGTTAAAATTTGAATGTATAATAAATATATACCTCCCTTGTTACTCGTCCATAACCGAGTTACATTACCAGCAATGTACAAGGAAAAAATATTGTTCGCACAAAACCGGGTAATGTATTAAGAAATATTTTTTCTTTGTACATCACCGATAACATTTCCAGTTTTGTTCGAGGATGTAAATATTCTTCCTACATTACTTGGTTTTGCTGAAAGAAATCTTTATTCCGTGTACAAAACCAAGGAGGTTTCTGCGAGTAAATAATAAATGAATAAATTGGCCAAAAGCGTAGAAGCCAGGGCCGCCGGGGGGCGTCGTGGTAAGTAATGCTGCATCCCACGACGCCCCCTTAAGTTGAGATTAAACCGAAGGTTCAGACTTCGGTTCTATAATATATATAACATAACGTTATATAATAATATAAAGTCTAATCTTTAAAATTTCTATTTTTATTCCATTAGATATGTCATAACTATAAAATTTTGTCACTAAGGCAATTAGATTCGCTTCTATTTTGCAAAGACAACGTTACTTTTCCTTCTTTAGAACATTTTTACTAAATAAATGGTCGGGTAATAAAATGTGATATCGCAGTGACGGGTTGCTAGCCCATCGCCCACAACACACTTCAACCCTGTTCCCTTGGTCGACTCTTACGACACCCACAGGAAGAAAGGGGGTGGTGCTATTCTAACCCGACACCACACGGGGAACTTAATCTATATATATTATTATTTATATACATAAAACAAAATCGATCGTTTTTTATTGATTTATATATCCATACCAAATTTCAGCTTCCTAGCACTAACAATCACAGAGCAAAGCCTCGGATAGACAGACAGACAGACGGACGGACGGACGGACATAGCGAAACTATAAGGGTTAGTAGTTGACTACGGAACCCTAATAAAAACCTAGCTACTGCTGCAGTTTAAAAACATTCACAAAACCTGAGTTGTCGATGTGAAACCGTGGGCGCACCATAGGTACGCTTATATGTATTGACAAAACTTTCATGGACTGTTAATGTTATGTCCTCTTTAGTAACAATTTTTAAAACTTTAATATTAATAATATTAATATTCATTTTTTAGTTTAAATATTATTTTTTAACACCTATTATTTCGGGCGTCCGCAATAATCCAAAATTGTTTCTTACGTTCTAATATCTTTTAATTTGCTAGAACCAAACAGTGATTAATTTGCTAGTGTCTGTCTGTCCGAGGCTTTGCTCTGTGATTGTTAGTGCTAGGAAGCTGAAATTTGGTATGGATACATAAATCAATAAAAATCGATCGATTTTGTTTTATGTATATAAATAATAATATATTTAAATTAAGTTCATTGGGCAACTACGGGACCCTACACTGAGCATGGCCCGACATGCTCTTGGCCAACTTATTTATTTATTATTTACTCGCAGAACCTTCGTCTAAAAACCAAGTAATGTAGGAAGAATATTTACATCCTCGTACAAAACTGGAAATGTTATCGGTAATGTGCAAAGAATAGTACATTGTGCACCTAGGGCCGGAAGTAAAGGATTACTAACGAGAGCGTTAGAAGCCCGACGCCGAAGGCGGAGGGCTTTTAATGACTCGAGTTAGTAATCCTCTTCCTGCCAGTGGCACACACAATGTTTTTCATCACATTTGCGAGGTAAAAAAACCAATGAAAAAAAATTAAATGTTAAATGAGGTACTAACGTTTTCATAACTCCCTAGGGAATTTTACTTTTCTATAACTCCCGCTACGCATGCAAGCAATGGCCCACTTACTGAGCAAGTGTGATGAAAAAAATATTTCCTAATACATTACCCGGTTTTGTGCGAAGAATATTTTTTCCTTGTACATTGCTGGTAATGTAACTCGGTTATGTACGAGTAACAAGGGGTATATCAGTTCTATCTGTACATTAGATATGGAAAGAGATTAACATTTCAAAAATGGGCGCGGCTGATCCATATTAGAACCTATTATTAGGCAGGCTTATATTTATTATATTCGCTGATTAATCCTTCGGTCTTAGAGTCGCGTGTTTGTTTATCTGAATGACATTGTATATTGTATACAGCCCGTTGCAGAAAATACATTTCCCTTTCAGTTTGTTTGGGATAACAACAATATAAAGCGTGAAATACTTTAAAAAGTATGTCGAACGCTTTAAGGGGGCTGTCTACGTTATACATTGTGTCATTTATGATCAAAAAACACTCAGTGATGTTGTCTTCGTCCTGTGATACTGCAAACAACTGAGGCCCAAGCGTAAGACCCCGTTGGAGACAGTTGTTCTTATTACGCAGGTTGGTTGGCAGGACTTCAGCGGCAGACTGAAAAATTAAAAACCCTTGTAAGACACGTAGATGAGGACTTCAAATAGTAATCTAGTAAAGTTATTTTGATAAACTACTTACTTTTACATATTGAATAATGCCATCTTTAGTTTCCAATCTTGATGGCCTCCACTGTGCTTTTTTCTTCATGACAATATTTTTAATTGGAAGTAACAATGGAAGGGCTCTCAGAGTCTTCATTTTTTTTCCATCTACAAATAAAAAAATCCATTGTCATGTTAATTACCCATACCCGCCTAGAATTGCATATTTAATAACAGCAAAGTTCAAAGGGTAAGAACTTTAAAAAATGGAATAACCCACGATGCTTTCATTTGAAAGTTCAATATCTCAAAAACGGCTAAACAGATTTTGTTGAAACGAAGCTAAGAAACATCTCGATGTCATTAGCTTTCACAATGTATAACTCTACCTGATGTACAGCAGTCGTTTATTGCTGTCCGTTCTTTTACTGGAATGTTACTCATTATAAAAGATGACAGCGTCGGCCACTCGTTATATAATTGCATTTCAGCATCAGGATACAAATTACGGAAATCCATTTCTAGCTGTGGGAAATAAATTGGATATATTAATCGACATAAATCATTCAGTAAAACTACACTACTATGTAATAGGAACTAAGGAACAAAATTAGAAGAACGCTTAAAAATAAATTGCGGTCAAGAGCATGTCGAGCCATTTTCAGTGTAGGGTTCCGTAGTTCCCGGCCGTCACAACCGGCGGACTTAAAAGGGCTATTTGTTAGATTGTTTAAGGTTTCAGACAATTTTTTTTTTTACTTAAAAACTGTTCAACCGATTAAGTTCAAAATAATTTTCCTTGAATTTATCTTGAATAAAGCTTTACTTTTATGATTTTTTTCATATTTTTTAACGCGCGGTTCCAAAGTTAGAGGGGGGAGACACATTTTTTTGAACTTTCGGAGTTAATATTTCGATAAATATTCAATTTATCAAAAAAAAAATTAGCAAACTCCTATTCTTTTTATAATACCTATCTAACGATACCCCACAATTGTTCATCTTGTATTATGAACGTTCCTCTAATTTTGTCCCCGAGTAAGTATACGTAGTAAATAATTGTTAAATAAGTACCAGTCTATAGCCGTCAGTACATTTGAGAGCTGGAAAAGTGTCCATGTATTTGTGGATTTCCATTGATCTTTTCAACATAGATAATCTCTTTGATGTAGTGCGCTCCCAGTTTTCAAGGACAAGATTTACCGTTCTGGTATTTTGTAACCAGCGTATCAAGTCGTCATGCTCTTCGTCTAAAAACATATGATATATAACTAAATGAACAAAAATCTATGATAGATAACTAAAATTTTACATAAAATTTGTGCTGACCTGTCTCGTCGTCGGGGAGATTTTCGATTCCCTCCTTAACTACTGAAAGACTTCTTTTTGAGATAGCTCCCACTTTCAAGAGCTTTCTTCTTAAGTTGTAATATCTATTTAATAGTATACCACGTCCAGCTGAAGAGTCTCTATTTCTGCCCTTGGAACACCCTGCCCAAACCTCCTAAAATACATTTTGTACATAAGTTCCGAAAAAACCATACAACGCAGCACAATTATCTATAACCACGACAGTTGAGGTGAATGATTACACACACAGCTACATGAAGTACTGATTGCAAAACAAGTGAATGAGTGCAATGAGTGAGTGAATGTAAATGTAAATAAAAACGCTTAAATATAGGTATGTAAATATTGAAATAAAATCGATCAAAATATTTTATTTTCTGTTTTTTTTTGAAGTCGATGAATTGTTCTATATAATACTTAACAAAATAGGTTATTTTTGGTCTATCTTGCAATTCACTGTTGAACTTGCTATCGGTGCAAGAAAAGAACAGTAATTTGTTGTGTGCGTGGTCTCAATTGTCGTGAAACTACCTATACTATGCAACTACTTTTATACAAGCTATTAATACCTTACCTGAAAAGATTATAAAAACCACTATTACAAAGCTAATAACTGCTCTTTAATAGACAAGCATACTACCTACTAATTCTACATTTTCTTCCAGACATTTCAAGTTATAAATAAAAGCAGAGACTAGTAAATAATATAGACTGACAATGTCCATACATTGTCGCGTTCCTTTAAAATAATGAGCCTGCTGTAGCTAATTTCACTGTGGAGAGGTCACTGGACCATTCATTTCGTATTACAGTTAGAGCTCTGTATAAAACAGTGGCGCCATCTATTAGGAGCTTTTTTGTTGAGTTCATAGATGGCGCTAGTGTGTTATACAGAGGTCTACATGTCATACAAAATGAATGATACAGAGAGCTCTTCACAGTGAAATTAGCTACAGCAGGCTCATTATTTTAAAAGAACGCGACAATGTATGGACATTGTCAGTCTATATTATTTACTAGTCTCTGATAAAAGCTTGTTCTTTTTGATAAAACCTTTGCTAGTTTAGGGGTTCCATGCCAGGTATTAAAAATATTAGTGTAGACTTACTAACATTTTTGTAATAGCTGGCATGGAACCATTGCTGGAAATGTCATGAACAACTCATGCCTAAATGCAAAAAAATATATTATTTTCCTCTTACATAAGATTCATCCCTGAAGTAATTAACTATCAGGTCAGACCAATACTCTATTACAATATTCGCAAAACTGAAAAAAGACAACAATTCTTTAGTGTGTAACAAATGGTGAGTAGGTACCTACTTAGTTACACACAATACAGAATACAGAATTATTGGTAAAATAAGCATTTTACAAGTCACCATTTAAATAAGTACAATATTACACCCAATCTGTTGCACCCTCTTTTAACCCCCTTAGGGTTGAATTTTCTAAAACGCTGAAAGTACATTTTTTTATTTAAATAAGTGAACTTTCTACAAACTTTTAAGCTTCTATGTATGTATAGATTAAATCGTTCTCTAACTACGCCTTTAAAAAGACAGTATGGACATGGTTGAGTGTTATAGACTATGATGAGACTGAAAATCTTTCAGATCGAGGTTTCTATAACGCCTCTTAATCACACACACACACACACACACGCACACTTATAATTAACTAAATAAAAGTGCTACTATACTAATCTATGCATATGCTTGTGTAACTGCTGTGCAACGTTTAATGTGTTAACTACCATTTTTAGTTTTAGTTTATACATAGGTATAATTTTCTATAATAAATCCGGCTGTTCTTAACAATCTTACGCTGATCATGTAAACGGGCATCAACTGGGGGGCTGCAACACAGTGAAAACTAACACAGTCTCCAGGGCTCTAATGTATACTATGTATGTGGTTTTTAACAATGGATTATTATTATTATTAATAATATTTTAAGGTTTTTATTATGGGCATGTTCATATATTACGTTATTAAGGAATAAACAATTTTTATCTTTTTATGTTGCATGTGGTGGTTCATTTAATTGCCTTGGCAAGTGAGAACATGAAAATAGGGACAAAATAAGAGGAACATTTAAAACAAGATGCTTTATAAACATCCTGTAATTCTTTTAATTACAACTATGGAACATTCAATGTTTATCCTGTATTATAAACAATCCTCAAATTTTGTCCCCGAGTATAATTTACATATGAGTCACTATCCTTACTAATATTAGGTATCAATGTGAAAACTACAAACCTTTTCTGAATGTCATGTCTCAGCTCTTGTTTAACAATTTCGTCAGCCAGTTTCTGTCTATAGTAATCTGTTAGTCTGTTTTCGGTTTTATAGTATGACAAAATCATTTTGCCATCTGGACCATTTAATAGATCTTCAAGTGTCTGAAAAAAAATTATGCATTACATTATATTTTTGTCTAATAAATAAATGAAAAACTTTCAGCAAACCTTGCAAACCATCCAACTGTAATTAAGAATTGGTAATCATAGAACAGCTGTGCCAATTTCGCTAGCAAACAACAACCAGACATTTAATTTAGTTCTCCTAATTAGGAGCTATGATGCCACAGACAGACAGACCGACAGGCAGACAGACTGTTGTCAATCGTATGTCTGTTTTGCGTTGAGGTTGGCCTTTAAAAAATAGAAAACATAGCAATAACTTTAATGCATATATTCGGACACAAAATTGCATCGACAGATGTCGACCATAGTATTACGGTTGAAATATGTCCATGCACTTTTGTGTCCTGTCTGTACATGACAGCACTACAACTAGTACACCTCTCTACATGATATGACATACTTACCAACATATTGCCCGACGAAACATCTGTGACAGCTGAGGACGTTGAAGCCATACTCCTATTTGTAACATTAGAATCACAGGACATTCTTCTTTTTTTCGCTGATGTTTCCTATTTAAACAAAAAACGAATTAGCAGTATATGTTGAAATTTCTACAAAGTGTATAAGTATAAAATTATATTGTTTGCCCTCACTGAATATATTCTTTATAGAGTGCCAGAGAAATTTTGAGGAATCTTAAACCCATTACTACTTAAGTTAGCCCAACGCCCACTTAAGAGTAAGTTGATCCAGGGTTGATGACATAGATTGCATTCCAAATAGGTACCAAGTCAACTCTATTTGAATGATGTTAAGGGTTAAAAAGTGCTAAACATTCAATTTCCTTGACCGTTCATTAATTAGTGCTATTAAGGGTCGATTATTCAATCTCTAAATAACATCATCCGTCAGTTAAAAATATCACCATCTGTCATATGACAGAAAGAACATTTTATCTGATAGGTAATTTTATCGGGGAATTGAAAAATCGGCCCTAAGAATACTAGGAGGAAGAAAATACATATAAACAGTCTTTTCTTCATAAATGTAAACAAATTTTTACCTGATTTTTTATTTTTTGCATAAATGTGGTTCTCTCCCCAATTTTTGGGAAGAGCTTTTCGATTGAGTATTCCGTCATTATATGCAAATGACCCACTTCAATCCCTTCATCTAAAATAAACAGATAAATAGTTTTTACTCATTAAAATTTCTTCGCAGATGCTTTTCGGTGAAGGAAAACATGCTTCCTTTACCGAAAAGCTAACGGTAAATATACAAACAAAGACTCTCGGCGAGAAGCTCTCGTGTGTACAGCCGGCATGACGCATGACGCATCCGTTCGGCAGTGGGCAAGCCGGACTCCATAGAAACTGCATGGAGACGGCAACGGCGCCGTGCCGTGGACACGTGTCCGGGCCCGAACGGTCCACATGCTCATAAAATATACAGAAAAAGTAATTTATAGGTACTAGTTACTAACCTTTAAATTTATCAATTACGGTTTGGTCGTAGCCCCAATCACGTAGAAGTTGGCTAATGTCCGCCAATCCCTCCATTGTAATACCTTGACACTGAAGTACGCGAAGTCCCGAGATTACACGATGCAAGTTATAAACTTATAATACACTCCACTCGACGCCGTGATGTCCGTGCCGTGAGTGATGACTCGTAATATGAATTGAATTGAAGCGTCATCACGTGACGTGAGTGCAAAGTGCACCAGTGTTGCCAGCGCGGGTTTTTAAATCGCCGTGTGCGGTAATCGAAAATCGAAATTGCTGTGTTCGTTTGGAATATGGAAATCCAATAAAATACCTATATAAAATGTACTAATTTAGACTGTCAGTTGGCTGTTACAGGTTTTTATATCTTTGTGACTTAAAAACTAGACAATTAGTAAATATGCCACTAATTATTAATTTACCAGCAAATAATAAAAATTTAGAAAACTTGAAAACTTTCGAGAATATTCTCATTTTACTATTACCTAGTAATACCTACCCATCAACTTAGTACAGTCGGCTTCATAAATTGATGAACACTTAAGTACCTACCTGTCGTTTTCACTCGTTTGACAACACGTTAACTCTTGTGAGGCTGACTAGACGCAATGTCTTAAGGGGCTCACAGCTCCCAATGACCTTCGATGTGTTACAGTCCGTTTTTTAGTGTTTTTTATGGCTTATCGTATTAACAACAACGAGGTTTACCGAAATAGTATCCCATATTTACTTCAAACCTTACCGTTTTCGAGATATATGGAACCAAACTTTGGCAGTTTTAGGCCAAAAAACCAGTTTTTTGGACGTAACTTTTAAGAAATACAAAAAAGATAATAAAACGCACATCAAAATTATAGGTAAGTTCAGTATGTATGAGTAGGTATGAGTTTCGGGTGTATAAAAGTTTTAATTAGGATGAGGTGTCGGGTTTTGTATTTTTACAGACCTTTCTTTAAAAATTGATAATTAATTCGGTATTAACATTTTTCAAATTATTCAAAATCAAAAATGTTAAACAGGACTCAAACTTTCCCATATCTGCACCTGGAAAGCTAGCTTCAATAAACCGAGGACGAGTGTCGAAATGAAAACTACTAAATTTCGTTGTTTTTTGACGGGACTTAAGTTATTTTTTTGCACGAGTACAGTTTGTATGGATCTCTCGGTGCGCAAGTTCGACTGGCAATTGGTCGGTTTTTTTCTAGACGAATGTATATAACCACACCTTATATTTATGATAAAATCCGTGAAGGGGTTACACAATTAGGTACACACCCATAATATAGTAAAATGTATTACCCGTCTTTTACTGGAAAGTACTAGAGCGTTTATATCTGGCAACACTTCCTACGTTACTTTTCCCACGTGAAACTCAAAAATATTCGTCGTAACAGTAAAACGCATGTTGGCTACCGCAACGAATATGACATTCGTTGGCACAACAAAAACATTCGGATTTTTTTGTGCAAGCGGGCACGTGGCGTTGTAATTATAACGCTAATCAATTATCCAAGTGCTCAGATCAAATAAGAAAACATGTTTAAAACGTTTCTTTATTTGATCTGACGTAACAACGTAGCATAGCGGACGCGGTTAAAAATATCGTTTTCTCAAAAATGGCCTGCAAATTGAACGTTACTCGCTACATATTGGAAGGTAAAGTGTATCGTTTCAGGTCAGATCAAAATTAAAAAGTAAAAAACATTGCAGGCCGCCTGCAATGTTACATATAATAGTAGATTGTTTAACAAGGGTCTAAAGTACGCCATATTACCACGAGATGGTTATTTTCCCGCGCGTAGCAAGGGTAAATTTTTCGAGGGGTAATATGGCTTTTAGACCCGAGTCATACACTACTTTTCACTCCGATTGCGAGAAAATGAACAAGTGCGACGGAGAGAGACGACTGACGGCGGGGGCGAGCCGGGCGCAGCGCCGAGCCGGCCCGGTGCGGCACAACAGAGCCGGCCCGGTGCGGCCTCTGCGTCGGTCGTCTGTCTCCGTCACACTTGTAACTGCGTACGCAAGTGCGACAGGGAGTAAAAATATGTATACATTTTAGCCCTAGAGCTTAAATGTACTACTTTAGCCCCGCTACGCAAGCATACTTTGACACACTTTTCGAGCATGAGGAGTGAAAATTCCTTAATTTGTCGAGTACCAAACTTTTTAAAAAGTAGAAAGTGGCATATAAAAGACGGCACAGGTCGTATTCAGCCAATTCAACTCGTATTTTTCTGTTGCAAGCGCAACGTGTTTGTATGTGCCTCAAATAGTTTTTTTTTTGACGTTTAATTTTAAGTCATTTTATCTTCAATTTGTATTTAATAATAAAGCTTTATTTCAATTTCGTATTTTTATTCCCCCATTTTTGAGAAAAGCACTATATTAGCCTCAGCCGGAATGGCAATTGCAGGCTTCGTATTATAATAAAACGGACTCGCAAGCTCGTCCGTTTTAACAAATACTCAGCCTGCAATTGCCTCCTACCCGGCCACGGCAATAATGTACTATTGATGTACCTATACTATAACTCTGTACGTTTAGGTATTTAAAAAAACGTAAACAAACCATTAAAAGGGTAATTTATTGGGCAGGTTTTGGTTCCTGTTAAATTTTCAATTTTAAAAAATAACAGGTTACAGATTCGTTCCATCCTATTTCAGCAACCTGTAGTTACGCTGGATTTTATGATATATATACACATATATAAATTTACCCAATTATTTATATCACATTAAATGATTAATAATTTTTTATAGTAAATTGCCTCATAAAAAACACCCAATTTTGCAGATGTGCAAAACGCAAGGTTATAGTTATGAGGATAAAATACGACTAGATTACAGAGTACCGTTTTTAGTGTAGCAACACGTACCTTGTGTCACTTTTTAACTTGGTCGGTTTGACAGCGGCCATTGCTTGACGCTTGTTGCATTGTGTTTTATAGTCGGATGCCCTTGCGATATTTGTGGTGTTTTTGAGCTGTTATTCGTTGTAAATTTTGTGGTTTTCTGTTAAGTTTTTGTTGAACTTGTTTGTTTTGTTACGGAGTTGTGTGTTTTGCGTGAACATGGATGATAACAAACCGGGAAGTAGCCGGCCTAGTTCCCTGCTTACATTTCCTTCTCCGAAGAAAAAGAGGCCTAAAACGGGACAGCTTTCGTCATCGGAGAAGACCGTACTTGTTAACGTTTATAAATACGTGGAAGAAACGTGGCCCAAGGATAAATACCCATATAAAACCGAAAACGTTCAGAAAACGGCAGAAATTGTTGGTGTCTCGACTCCTACTGTATACTCTGTTTTGAAAGAATACAAGACCCACGGTCGTGTTCAGTCTCCACCGCCACCTGCGACGAAACCAAGTTTAGTAAATGCACTGGATGAGATTGAACTGGGTGGCATTCGAAGAAAAGTGCACCAATTTTATTTTGCCAATGAAATACCAAGTATAAACAAAATGCTTGATGCAGTAAACAGTGATGAGAGTCTGCCAAACTTCTCGAGAACCTCATTTTTTAAAGTTTAAAAAAAACTGGGGTTCAAGTACTCTAAAAGAAACCGAAAAAGTATGTTGATTGATAGAAGTGATATAGCCTTATGGCGTATTAACTATCTAAACAAAATAGAAGAAGAACGAAAGGCAGGGAAAAAGATTTATTACCTGGATGAGACCTGGGTTAACGAAGGTAATTAAATTGTTTCACTTTTCTTTTTAATTTTCTTGTTTGTAATCATTTAAATAGAACTTGAGAGATGATAAATAAACTAATGCTGTAATGTATTATTTACGTTATGTAGTATGGTAAAAATAGTATCCCGTTCAAAGATACACCTAATTCCTTAATTTGACATGTCCGCCTTCAACTAAGCACTCGCTTATAGACCTTCTTTATTTTGTGTGTCTCAGCTTTAATCCTACCAAATATTTATAAAGATTAGAAAAGCTATACTCAAGTTATCGTCTTACGTTTGATTTATGTTGTAATAATAGTGCAATAATTATTATTTTGGTTTACAGGGCACACAAAAGAAAAAGTTTGGCAAGACACAACAATCAAGAGTACCAAAGAAGCTCATCGCCAAGGGCTTTCTACAGGACTCAAAAATCCATCCGGCAAAGGAAAACGCCTCATATTAGGCCACATAGGTATGTCATATTTGTGTTCAATAATATGAATCATCCATACTAATATTATAAATGCAAAAGTCTGTCTGTCTGTTTTCTCTTCAGACAGACAAAACGCTGGCAGAAGGCAGTTTATTTATAAGTGATACCTTCTGCCAGTCACTTTGTCTGTGTAAGATTATGATGATATGTCCTTTCCCGAGAGAAACTCCATCAAGTGTCAAGAGGTTCATAATATTAGTATGGTTAATAAGTCATACACAAATTAATCTATATAATATAATATAATATATAATCTATATAATTAAGGGAGTGCATAGACTCATATAGTAAAGGATCGGCAACACGAGTGTGATATCTGTGCAGTAACAGGCATTCATAGGCTCCGGTGCCTGCTTACCATATTTGTATTAGCTTGCATTAACATGTTTCTATATTTTTGTAGGATCTTTAACCGGCTTCTTGAAGGAGGGCGAGCTGATCTTTTTAGCGGGCACAGATGATGGAGACTACCATAAAGAAATGAATGGAGCAAACTTTGAAAAATGGTTTGACGTTATTTTAAATAACGTTGAGCCAAATTCAGTAATTGTGATGGACAATGCACCATACCATTCACGCAAGCTCGAAAAAACTCCTATTTTAAAAACAAAAAAAGCTGAAATCCAGGAATGGTTACGGTCCAAAAATATTGCTTTTGGACCTAAGGAATATAAGGAGCAACTCTTGAAGAGAGTGCGAAAAGTAAAAAAAAAATACGAAAAATATGTTGTGGATGAAAAAGCAAAAGAAAGGGGCATTACTGTCATAAGGCTCCCGCCCTACCACTGCGAGCTCAACCCTATTGAGCTCATTTGGGCACAGGTAAAAGGGGAGATTGCCGCAAAAAACAAAACGTTCAAATTGAAAGAGCTAAGAGATTTACTACCCAAGGCACTCGGAAATGTCACTGCTGCTAATTGGAAAAGCTGTGAAGATCATACCATAAAAGAAGAAGAAACAATGAGAGGGTTAGACAACCATATCGACAACTTGACTGACAGATTTATAATAAATGTGGGGGGGGATTCATCGTCATCATCATCATCATCATCATCAAGTGATTCCGAATAAAATATTAAATTTCCTAATTGTAAGGTAACGACACCAATGATGGACACTTTAAGCCAGTGATCGACACTTCATTCTTAACTCAAAAATCATACGGTTGTAATTTGATTGTCGTAAATAAATGAATGATCCTTAGTTTCTTTCAAATAAGAGCTATTGTAGATCATTGGGTCCCTGTCGATTATAGGTGCCGTTACCTTACTGTATTGTACTAATAAATAAAAATAATATTAAATTCTTGTGTCTTTTTATTTTATTTATACACTGGTCTCAGCCTTTACCTATTCAATATACGTCACACTGCTGAGCACAGACAAAGGCCTCTGGCCTCCTCCCATGCAGTAGAGGGCTTATTAGAGGGACAATTAAATCCTAATCCGTCAGTGGACGAAAACTATACCTGGACGGTAACAGGCCAAATGACCCTACTGCATTTTTAGCAACATCGGCGACTTTATTTAGGAGGTGCAGCAAAACATATTAGCTAAAGTTTGTGAAAAAGTTAGTCACTGCCACATAATGTTCTTAGCAGCGTCGGATAAGTCTGGTTTGCTATTACTGCTAATATATTGTTGCTTTTCATTGCATAGAAAATTCAGTGGTGCGACTAAGATTTTTAGCAACATTAGCGAATTTTTATTTAGCCGTTGTAGCAAAGAATATTAGCTAAAGTTTGTGAAAAAGTTAGTGTCTGCTACAAAATGTTATTAGCAGTCTCAGACAATCCTGGTTTGCTACTACTGCTAAAATATTATTGCTTTTCATTGCATAGAAAATTCGGTGGTGCGACTAAAATTTTTAGCAACATTAGCGAATTTTTATTTAGCCGTTGTAGCAAAGAATATTAGCTAAAGTTTGTGAAAAAGTTAGTGTCTGCTACAAAATGTTATTAGCAGTCTCAGACAATCCTGGTTTGCTACTACCGCTAAAATATTATTGCTTTTCATTGCATAAAAAATTCGGTATTGCCACTAAGATTTTTAGCGAATATCGTGAATTTTTATTTAGCAGCTGTAGCCAAGAATATTAGCTAAAGTTTGTGAAAAAGTTAGTCAACGCCACAAAATGTTCTTAGCAGCCTCTGATAAGTCTGGTTTGCTAGTACCGGTAATATATTATTGCTTTTCATTGCATAGAAAATTCGGTGTTGCCACTAAGATTTTTAGCAAAATTCGCGAATTTTTATTTAGCAGCTGTAGCAAAGAATATTAGCTAAAGTTTGTGAAAAAGTTAGTCACCGCCACAAAAAGTTCTTAGCAGCCTCTGATAAGTCTGGTTTGCTAGTACCGTTAATAATTATTGCTTTTCATTGCATAGAAAATTCGGTGTTGCCACTAAGATTTTTAGCAAAAGTAACGAATTTTTATTTAGCAGTTGTAGCAAAGAATATTCGCTAAAGTTTATGAAAAAGTTAGTTACTGCTACAAAATGTTCTTAGCAGTGTCAGACAAGGCTGGTTTGCTACTACTGCTAAACTATTATTGCTTTTCATTGCATAGAAAATTCGGTGTTGCCACTAAGATTTTTAGCGAATATCGCGAATTTTTATTTAGCAGCTTTAGCAAAGAATATTAGCTAAAGTTTGTGAAAAAGTTAGTCACTGCCACAAATTGTTCTTAGAAGCCTCACATCAATCTGATTTGCTACTACTCCTAATATTAAATTCCTAATATTGCTCTTCATTGCCTAGGTAATTTGTTGCTGTAACTAAGATTATTAGCAACATTGGTGAAGGATATTTTAGTAGACGAGTTTGCAAATAAAATTAGCAGCTGTTGCAAAACTGTTGTTCGTGACTGCAAAATATTTTTACCAAATGCAACAAAGGTATATTTTACTGCCTAATACATGTATAGTTAGCAATAGTAACAAAGTTTATGTCCACTTCCACTAAGAATTATTAGCAGTCACAGCTAACAGCAATGACTAATAAAAATTTGTTGATACGGATAAAGAAATTAGCTTTAGTTGCTAATCAATTAGTAGTGGTAGCAAATAATTTGAACTTATTTTAGCTAAATAACGTTAGCAAGGGTAGCTAACTGGTTTTAGTTGCTATACACAAGGCTTTGTTACAGTTGCTAAGAAATTGTATGCTGCAGCAAAGGAAATTACAGCAAAGCGCGCTTAGCAACCACAACTAAATCATTTCTTTCCGTGCAGTTTAGGAAATCAAAATGAGTGTATAGTCCCTGGAGTTACCTGTTTAGTCATTGCTTTATGGAGTGGCATATACTCGCATGAACCTATATAATGTTGTGTTCCAGTGGTATACCGAGTCTAACTCTAAAACCGTGCGTCGTCGTAAACGGAACTCGTAACCGGGACACGTTGTATTTATTATACTCGCGGTCCGAATAACTCTAAATCAGTCATTTAGCATTAAAGTTTAAATTAAACTCTGATAATTCAAAGATACTGAGCTCTAAAGTATATGTAATATGAAATAGATCTGCGGATGCGGCGACAAATTCAAACGTGCCCAGCTTAATGTAATGGGCTATGAGTCCTCTCAACTAATATAAGTTTGATTTTAAACCCGTACTTTGTCTGATAGACCATAAGGGGATGAGCATATAATTATGTACCTACTTCTTTTCGTACACATACTGGCTCCGTATCGCATACTACTTCCGTGTTGCTGCTGATTGATTTGTCCCGTTTAGCTCAAATAACGTTGCGTGTAGGTAAAGCCTACGATCTTGAGAAATCTATTAAGTTTCAATAAAACTATGGCTACGGTGAAAACTGCTACGCATCTCAAGTTATCAACTCTTGTTGTCTAGCATTAAGCCGCCAACATTCAGGTTCATCGTAACATGATATTGAACGCACACCGCAGTTCAGGCGTGCTCGGTGCAGCGTGCATGAAGTGACAGGGCCAAGTTCAGTACGATAATGTTTTTAGAATGCAAGGTTGGGTATTACATTGTCAATGTTAGCCTCTTCATGCTAGAACACTTAAGAGGTACTGGATCTCCAATACTTCCCTATACATGATGGGTAATAAATTGATACTCCGTGAACTAAATGAGTTAAGGTTTTGTAAAAGGGTCGCTATTTTCGATAAAGTAACACAATTTATTTACATTTAATTAATTTATAATAGGCATGCGTTTGTATCTATAACTATCACTAATATACCTACATAACCTACAACTATAACCATTTCACTGATTTAACATTAATCAAAAGATATCTAGAAGATAATTTGATATCACATTTAACAGACTTGATGATTTTTACAGAGTACATCGTTTTTAAACCAGATATTATCAATATCAAAAGATGGGTATCATGGTTCTTGTTTACTGAACTGATTTCAAAAAAAACATAAACGGACCAGAATCTAGTTTCCACATATGACCACACACGAGTTTCATAAAATTAAAATTATTTATTGAAGATCTACTTTATTTCGCCTTAGTTTCAAAATATTTTGCTGTTGTTTAAGTCGCTTAGAAATATTCTTTTCGCGTTCCGTACCTCGTGCATCTGTATGTCCGTCTGTCACAGCCGATTTGTTCCGAAACTACTGGACCGATTGAGTTGAAATTTGGTAAACATATGTAAATTGGTGGCCCAAAGATGGACGCCTAAAGTAAATTAATGAATTCTGAACACGGGGGCCACTTTTGGGGGGTAAACTGGAAAATTAAAAAAAAAGTTTCGCAAACTGTATTGTGTGATATTGTTGTAAGCATCTCAAATATTTTTTTTTATAATTTTAGCAAAAACAGATTTGAAGTAATTTAAGAAAAAAAGACGAAATTTGACCATTCTCCCCCTTATTTCCAAAACCACTAGGCTTAAAATTCTGAAAAAATATGGAAAATAGTTCCTTGCCTAAAAATTACAGGAAAACGTTTGTGTATTATACAAAAAAAAGTTTGAGTATTCAAAGTAACGGATAAATTCTCAATATTTTTGTGTATTTTGTATGGAGCGCCTGATGCTTAGAGCATGGTAAAAACCTTAAAATATTGGGTGTATATTGTATTTAAATTGTGACTTGTAAAATGCTTATTTTACCAATAAATTCTGTATTCTGTATTCTGTATAGCTATTTTACGGAACCCTCACCACGCGAGTTGAACTCGCACTTGTCCAGTTTTTTCTTTTTTGGTATTGCCTAAGAGTATCATGAGTGATAGTCACTGGAGGTTACGTAAGTAGTTAATGAAGCGCAAATCAATGTCTCCTAAGGTGGTCATAGAACATTTGTGGCACCTATGTGCTGAGCCAGGATCCATCCGAGATATTTGACAGAAATGGGGCATAGCGCCAATTTCATTTCTGTCGTTATGATTTTTAAAGTCAGACAATGCAAGTGGAGATATATGTCTCCTTCCTTCTACTATCACGGATGGAATATCGGCCCTGATGTTATTTTGACCTCGGTGAAAAATTGTGTAAGTAACTTTAAACAATAAAGTTACTGATTTTCTATTATTTGGCATACTTATCCACGTGGTTAACAGCCTGTTTTTTTCTCTTTTTAAGTAAGTAACACCCAGCTACATCCCAACTAGCACACTAGCGTTAAAATAACCCTTATATCATTCTTATATCGGTTCCAGCCAAGTGTTAAGGTGTTAAGAATGCCTGTAAAAAAGGTGTTATAGCGTGCTCTAACACCCTTATAACCACGAAAGAAGCCCACGAATTACAGGTAAAGGTGTTAGAAAGCCTGTAGAGCAGTGTTATCTGACACCTATAGTGTTGACCAACGCCCTACAAACACCGTAGTAACGGTTAAGGTGTTAGCTGGGAGTGTTATAACACTCTTGCCCTCACCCAGTTTCAAGTGAGCATCTTACTCTTTTCTTTACTATAAAATTATGAGACAAATATAGTCTACCGACAAAATGGCGAAGATAGATAGTATAGGTATTAATATTTGACAGTTATGGAGTCGTACTAATTGAAAGTGAATTAAATTGGAAGTGTGTGTGACATTAAGTGAAAACCTGCCCTTGTGATTTTATACGGTAAGTGTATACCATGTTTCCCATCTCAATTTTAACGCGCCCAGGATTTATTAAAGATTTCTAACAAAACTTATGAAGAATAAAAAAGACATCTAAAGTTTTTATAATTTTCTATTCTTGTTTCTTGGCCAGGGGCATGTTAAATTAAGTGGCATCTATAGAATGGCAAGAGTAACATAAATAATGAAGTATTTTGATGTCAAATATTGAATAACCTAATCAATTTGTAGGTTAGAGTTAACCAAAACAATGTTGAACTTACCTTAAAGCTTTAGGCGTCAATTAACTCAACTATAACGCTTATTGAGTTACAACACCTTTAGTCAAACACCATTACTCTTACGGTGTCTTTAAAGTGTATCTGCCTAACACCTTAAGCGTTAGAAAAAGTTTCAATACTTACAAGAGAGTTAACTCTGTTATAATGTCTCTGCCTGTACCTTATAGTAGATATAACACCTTAAGCTTTATAAGACACTCCACGGCAACAACTAAAAAGCAATAAGAGTTAATCAGCGTCAGCTAGCACTCTTGTAAAGGTTTAAGTGTTAAAACAGGTTAAAGCTTTAACATCTTAAGTGTACTTGCTTTGAGTAACACTCTTATAACACTAATACCGGTTTAGCAGCGTTCATTAAAGCTCTAGTAACACTTTAGGAGTTAATTATTTTTCTTAACTCCTTTATAACACTATTAGTTGCAACTGATTATAACTCACTTATAAAGGTTAAGGTTATAATAATACCCTTAGCTGACACCAAAATGTTAGTAGGGATGTCTATGGCAAGTAACTTTCGGTGTTAGCCCTAAATATTCATCGATCACAGACAATCTCTGTGTACCAGAGACATGAAAAACAATAAGAAACAGGCCTAACCACAACACTAAAAAATCGAATGTAAACAAAAACATAACGCAATCAGCGTCATCCTATTCTCAGTTTTACCACCCACGATATAGTGGTTATTGTTCCATTGTCTGGTGGTTTGCTACGGGCTCTCGTCTGCGACTCACTCGAGTGTAATACTCAAGAGCACTTGTGGCTTCACCTCAATCGACGCCGACCGTTGAAATATAAATGCATGAATATTTCGGAATGCATGCGTTGGTATATGCGTTCCTGATTGGAACTGGGTTTCAGATTTAGTGTAGATTTATTGGACAGACTAAACGCAGTAGACGGTATGGAACCTAAGCTTTATATTAGTCATGTGTGGAAATAATCAGAATATCAATTAGTATTACTGGGGAAGTGGGGAATAAGACAATTATGTACTTATTGTTGATGAAATATAATTTGCACCGATTCGCCATACAATTTGTTCGAGCAAATTATATTTCCTCAATTATTATAATTTTATAATACATATATTGCTCCGTAACTAGCGCTAGTCAGAGGGAAATGTATTCCAAAGGTTTAATGGCACTCTTAAAATGTCTACCTGCCGTATAAAACGGGAACACCTATTACTTAATAAGTATATTTTATATTGTATATGAAATAATTAGCAGAAGCCTTACACGCAATCATTCATAATAAGGAAAAAATGGTATAAAAAAGCTGTAAAGAAATTTAATGCCATAGGAGCGGACGATGATGTGTTTTTTACACTGATTACTGGTGGTATTAGTATCTATAGGCCTACTACGTAAACCTATTTTGCCTATACCTATTAATGTATGTGGGTAATGATGTGGACCTTTTACTTTTACCTGCTACTTCTATCTCAGAATTGTGTAATGTTGTTGGCTTTTTTATCCTACATTATAAATAAGCAGTGATGTGACTAGGTACTCACGCACATTTCATATTACATATTAAATTCTGAAGAAAGAAAATAATATTCTATTGAAAACAGCCTTTTGCAAGATTTGTAACCTAACTTTACAGTACAAATAAATTATACTTTTGCAAACTGATAAATTGAATAACGCATCCACCCAGTTGCATGACTGGAGGCATCTGATAATCTAGTTTGCTTTTCGCTTTAGATAAAGCACCAGCCTCTCGCTCCCATGTAGATGTTGGAAACAGACAGATTTAATCCTAGTAATTAACATGCGATGTACGTACGATGCAGGTACGTAGTCTCTGAAGGTCTAAATTGAATGAATCTTAGAATAAACTCGTTACAAGTAGATAACTAAGTATGTCCTTTTGTTACTGATTCGGGTACTTAGTTGCCTAACTTTCCGAACGAGTTGACAACGTCATTTAGTTACACCTACCCGAGGGATTAGAATTAAGGACTGAGGTGTTAATCTGAGAGCAAACGTTAAATTTGTATGGAATTATTTTGAAATAAACTCTTGATTAGTCGAATTTTCATTAAGAACAAGTATTGATCCAAAGGTTTCGTGGCCCAAAACGATTGACTCGTGACTGAAACTTTACCCACCGAGCTACCGTTATCGCTATTCCAGTGAATCTATTCCCAGCACGGACACATCAAACCCTGTAATTACCCGACGACCTTAGGGCAGTGCAGGAATCACGTTACACGTTTAGCGACATCGTAAAACAGTTGCGTCAGTTCCTAGTTTATCGATGACCATCGTGAATACGTGCATACTATCCATACTAATCTGATATAAAAACCAAACCGAAGACCTTATGTTTGAACAATAAAGTGCTAGAATGTATACATGTTTATGATGCTGACTATGAAACTATTTTTGTTCAGGTGGAATCTTGCAACTCAATTTTGAAGCAGATATCTTCAACCGATTGAGCTGAAAGTTACATTTCAAGTTAAATAAATAATAATGGCTAGGCTTGTGTCCTAAGATTTTTGTACAATGCCATTCGAACCACTTTTTGGAGAGGAACAAATGTTTGCATGGGCGCAACTACAATTAAAGAACATAAATACCCAAAAATTTGAGACAAAGCCGCCGAAACGCTTCATACCAATTGACACACAATGTATGACGGCACAGCTTTATATTTGTACTACTTAATCGTTGTATGGAAAATGAAGTAAATTGCTGTTTGGGTCGCGAAATACTGCGTTTAGGTCCATAGTTGTCATACAATTTTGTTTCTATAAAAGCGTAAGGATTCTATTGGTAGCTAAAAATTCAATCTCGGCCAGTAAAAAATGCACATTTTTCAAAACTTTTATGGTACATACTTTTTATGATTTTAATTATAGTTTTTACTTTATTACAATAATTTGATGGTTTATTATCCATTTAGCAACACAACGTTATCAATTTTAACATGAGTAAACACCCGTATTATTAATTATCTGCACTGCATGTCTAGCTCCGCTGTTGTCCACCCCTTCACACCACTGATGAATTTAGAAGAAGTTTGGCACCCAAAGGAATGGTTCATATATGACGGCATAGTTTTTTTGTCGGTTTTTGACTTTTTAAATTAATGGAATGCCCACCAAATTTACCTTTTATTTTATGGAACCTCATAATCCCCATATCAAATGATTACAAAACAAAGACATTGTAATTTAAATAAAAACAAAAACTTTTATTTGAAATATTTCAAAAGTTTGAATGTGAAGCATTGACGTATAATAAAGTAAATAGACGCACAATGTCGAACAAAAATTTCAAGAAATGTGCCCCAAAATGACAACTCTAGCTATATTTCAGTTGATGCCAATCGCGTTTACTTATAACCAGCATTGAGATATATGTTTCATATAAAAGAGAACTTAGTTTTTTAAGCTGTAAGGGCCATATTAGCGAATTAGCATCAAACAGATTAAAAACTTTTTAGTTTATTGAGATTTTATCATAATGTGACTTGATTGCTCACGTCAAAACTAAATAGCGAATGAATGGAGTCGCATTATAAAATTATTTTAATAATATTGTATAAACAATACAGTCATTTGTAAATGATTGACGAAGCATGTTGCGGATTTTTGCTGTTTGAAAGTATTTTACATGTCACACTTTAATTAATAAAATCTATAATATTGCAAGTATTTATTTAAACAGGAAGACGAAAAACACAAATAAATCATGATTATTTATTTTTACAAGCAGGCAATACCTAAACAATTAACACTTTCATTTTGTTTAAATAAATATACACAAAACATTGTTCGGTGGGCATTACGTATTATCAGTGCAGCTGTCAAACTCCTTTAAAATTCTACGCACGACTAGTGAAAAGGGAATAAGAACTAGGTATGTAGATCATTTTAGCGTGGTATATTTGACGTATCTAACTAGTCCCTTTGCGACATATAATAATGACTTACAATCTGAATATCAATTTATCTTTTTTTATATTTAGATATAATTTTCAATGTTATATAAATTACATTAATGTATATTATACCTGGTAAATAAATGCATTTATCTTTAGTTGAACATTTATTTTTACAAGATTTATATAAACTTGAAAAATAAACACACGACGAAGTCGTCACCACTCTTCGTCGTTGATGTCTCCTATCTCGTGCTATAAGCATATAACTGCGGTCTACTTTGCACATCGCTAAGGATTTCTCAGAAATTGAAAACCACAAATAACGTAACTGTACTACTCCATAAAAAAATCTAATAAGTAGGTACTGACTCCTTAGGTTTTTGTTCCGTGATAATCTGTCATTTGTACTAACGAAATTATTTATTCAAAACCATGAAATGCCAATGAGTTTACATGAATTTTTTTACGCTATCAATAGAACTTAGTTATAGAAATATATCCAATCCTTTTTGAATTTTTTTCTATTGCTATATTTGCTATTAACGCATTTTTTCACAGATCATTTTTGTCATTTTTGACAACCGTCAAGTCTCACGGTCGAAACCAGACTAAACGTAAAAGAGCCGCAAGTGTCGATCGCGCGGTTCTTTTGGACGGCCACTTTTTTTCGGCTGATTGTGTATCTAATGATGTGAAGTATTCAATAATTGCTTTATATTGTTTTAATACTCGTCGACTTTAATGTTTGAATTAAGACGTCGTACACTAAACTAAAACCATACTTTTTTTCTATCACGTCACACATCACGTGGCGCCTTTACTAAACTATAATGAATATGACCAATAGGACGTCACGTTCACTCCAATACAAAAGACATCAACGACGTTGAGCCGATTAGATACCAAGTCTGTTTAATTATTCTGTTGACTCGTATAAAAAGTATTGTATACAATCGTTACACAATTACGTAGCTCTTAAATTCTCGTACCTTACTTAGGCCACTCGGCAAGCCTCGTGGCCTAAACACGGTACTCGACTTTAAGAGCCCTTATTCTGTAACGATTATATAATATACTATTTTTTTTGTTTTTATTAATAATTGCTTTATAGTTCGGTAATATGTCCGACAGTTATATGCATGCACATATCTGGCGTAGCATCCAATCTCGATCTGGATTTGTAAAAGGGCGGGTTGCACCAACAACCTCAACCACTACTAGGTAACATAAAATTTTTAATGTGTTTTCCTCATCACGTCAACTAAAAGTTTTAAAGTCAATTAAAAGTTACATTTGCATATTTCTTATTTTTTTCAATGAATTAAAAGTATTTGACCAACGTTTTACGCACGGTTATAGTTTAATTTATAAAAGTGACTAAGTATAATAAACAATTTCCACCCAGTGTCAGCGGATGTTTGGGTTCCTGCTTATTTAGAACACTGTGCCATTATTACTGTGCCTAACACCAATCAAACCTTCAAACAATAATGTCAGTTTTAACTCAAACATCGTAAAGTTTAAAATCCAACGACAGTATATATATAGTTGTTATGGTTTGGTGTGGTATGCAAAGGTAAACATTGAGGCTTTATGGCATGCAAAAGGTTGGTCAATTGGAGCGACTTCATTTGATTGCACCGCTGAACCAGATGCATACATCGAGAGATTATGATGTGATATGATCGTTTATGTAAATACTGCAGCTTTACTTAAATGATGTAGTATAAAAGGCTCGTTAAATCTCCAGGGTGGAGATTTTATTTAACAGTTTAAAATGACCTTATACGAAACGACGAGTAGACAGAGCATGCGAATTTTAATTTTCAGTGGCGCTTAAGATGAAGAAAATGTGATACCTACTTATAGACACACTTCAAGCCTACTATTAGTCGACTCTTACGACACCTGTCACCCACCCCGACGTTTCACGGAGGAAATGATTACAATGATCTCAATTGTTGTAAAATATAATATGTAATTATTTTATGCTACGATCACTGTGTGATGTTATTTAAGTGAAGTATCCATACATTTTAACCTAAGTGTAACCTACGAGTATAACTTAAAAAAAGAGTGTTAGAAGCAACTGTCGTTATGAAATAAGTATCTAAACAAACAGTTACGGCCAGACTTTTACTAGGTACCGTCACTGGTGATGCCAGGTGAGAACAAGATTGCGTGTATGGAGTGGCTCTGAGAGCTTTAGAACAAGAGGGTCTGTCTTTTTTTCAAAAATAAATATGTTTTTTTGAGTTTCGAAATAGTGGCTTGACAAAAAAAATTATATACTTAATGAACGATCCTGCTCACAAAATTTCACGAGAATCGGTTGAGAAATGCGACCTGTAGAGGAGAACAGCTGGACAGCGTGACAGCGTGACAGCGTGACATCGTGACAGCTGGACATACAAACGATTTTCGGCCCAAGCTGATAGAACTTCGTTTGCTTTGCTCCCTCGTTCGATGAGCTCTAATTACATAATAGTTCTTACATATAACAGAAACAAGTAGTGAGGTGAGTGGAGAAATGTTCGGAATCGCATAGCAATCACCCGAAAGTCGAAACCATTGTTCATTTAAAAAGTCACAGAAGTTCTCCGAAATTTTCTCGAAACTTGAGACCCACTTGAGCCTCGGTTGGAGTGCAGCAAACAGGCGGTAATGCGCTCGTCAAGGGTAATTACTGCGACAATGCCGAGTATACACACTCGTAGGTATATTAGACGAGCCTGGTTCAAGTTGCAGCTGTTTCCATTATCTCAAGAGATAATATTTGAAACAAAAATTAAATTAAAGAAAACTGGCTTTTATAAATGCTTTCACTGACCCAATCGAAACGAATGAAATTAAGATTAAAGAAATATTAAAAATAAATACAATTTTACGAGAAAATGTAGACAATTCGAGAAGTTCGTACTATTTCGATAAGATACAGGGAAATTATGGAGATCAAGGTCATCAAAACCATCAGCGGGCAGACTACTGCCAGTTCTATGGTCAGAACATAAATTGAGCGCAGTCTCGCCAACAAACTGTTCTGGCAGTTTGGCGGGTAATTTAATATGTGTATAATGCTATGTACTATTTTTGGATATAAATAAAAAAAGACGATATCTACCTGATAGTGAATAAGCTGTGGATAATTATGGCTTGGTACAGGAGCGAGGAGAGTGGTGTAATAAATAAGTGATATAGGCCTTTGCTGAGTCTAGACTCAGCAGTGATTAGATCCGGGCTGAATAGATGGATTGCGAAACACGAGACTGTAAAAAAACAAAAACCGGCCAAGTGCGTGTCGGACCACGCAAAACGAAGGGTTCCGTGCCTATTAAAAAGGTCGTATCGTCATAGAAATCTTACGGCACTTACGTCCTTTTCTTTGAGGAAGGCAGTTTTTCAGCAATATCTCGGAAACCTTTCATCCGATCTTGTTCAAAACAATTTTGGGTGAATGAACTTAATAAGCGCTGTGTCCATGAATTTTTTCATATTTTTAGAATATACCGTTCAAAAATTAGAGGGGGGGGGACAGAATTTTAGTGACTTTCGGGGCGATTATCTCCGACCCTATTCACTTAATCAAAAAAAATGTTAAGAAACCTTATATTTATTTTGAAAGGCCTATCGATTGATGTGCCACACGGGGGGTCACAATGAAAAAAGAAAAATTGACTTTTAGTTTTATGTATGGAGTGCACCCCTAAAAAAAATTTTTTTAGTAATTTTAATTACAAAACTTTGTAGCGGCTAACAAAATACACCTATCCTCAAAATTTTATTCAAATACACCTTATAGTTTTCGAGTAAAATGCCTGTGACATACGGACAGACGGACAGACGGACAGACGGACAGACGGACAGACGGACATGACGAAACTATAAGGGTTCCGTTTTTGCCATTTTGGCTACGGAACCCTAAAAAGGGTTATACGACGACCATCGGAGGCTATGTTTCTGCCAATACAGGTGCCGATCGGAATAAGAAAATAGCATTTATATAATAATCAAATGCACATAATTTGTTTGTGTGATCAAGTCTAAATACCTAATATCGTAACATTAAAACCACACCTGTTTATCGGCGGTGTTTCTTTTCCCTGAGTCACATCTTTTACATCCCACACGCGTCTGCAGGCATTTCCATTTGTGGATGTTATGTCACGGCCGTTGCCTTTATGGAAACTAATGTTTTTACGATACTAGGTATCAATTTCATAATTATTATGTAATAAGTATAATCCGTCCTCTGTCATTGATAGTCATCACTCAGTATGTATAAACGATTATATGGAGTTAAGATCGATGATTATAAGGAGTCATGAAAGTTTTTGATTGTATTTTTTTCCGATATACAGTGAAATTTTTAAAGTTTTGGGCAAATTGTATTTTTTTTCGATACACAGTGAAATTTATTATAAAGTTTTGGGCAAATTAAGTTCTTAGTGTCATTATATATTTTTTTGAATCCCATATATTCCGCTTGATTTATTTATACTTACTTGGAAGACTTTATAGTTATTGATGGTACATACACACTGGAGTTTAGTTATCATGCATGACTTTAACTTTTCCATCTTTCGGATTCGAAAAACGTGGTTATATGGAAACACTCCCTCATTCGCATGCAAGCCTGCACTTCCGAGCACTCCTCTCATTCTGAAAGCTTCGCAACTGTTGCGCAGACGAAACGCTTAATGGTTGGCTGGGCGAGAATGCTAACGGGCATTAAGCGCTTCTTATTATGGTAATGGAGACTAATGTTATTGTTAGTTTGGGTTGGGTTTGAAATATGAGGTTTTGTGAAATAAAAACTTAAATGTTACCTACCACATTACCTACTTAATATTTTTTCTACATCAAAATTGATGATACAGTCTAATATATTAAGCTTTTCTTTCGTATGAGTATTGTACCTGTACTGTTGAATTTTATTGTTTGAGTATAGGTAATGACTAATATACATATACTTAGTCAACAAATAGCCATTAAACACTGAACTGCAGTTAGATCTATACTGCCACTGCCTACATAGTAAGAAACAGCCTACGAAATGACATATGATATGAGTCACCGGACTGGCAAAACAATGGGAAACTGATTACTTTGCGCAACATTTAATGGCTAAATCAATAAGATATTGATTTATTGCTGAGACTTTTAGAACCATCTTGATGTGCAATAAAATACATTGTTAACTTACAAAGATGTTCGACATCTTAGACAAACATACCTATACTATTATTCGCATTTTATAGGCCCGCAATCAGAATAGGAATGACACGACTGTCAGTTCACTACTACTAATGCTGTATGTTAGGACCTTGGAAAAAAAGGTAATTCCATTACCATTCAGGCCCGGTATGTTACCAATTGCCAATTGTTATCTGACAATAACAGTTCGCCGTACAAACCTGGGTCTACAAGTAAAGACGGTCACTACTAACAATTATCAAAATAAATAAATATTAGGGGACGTGAATACAAGATTATAATTAACATTAACTAAGATGAATTAAAACTAAGTTAAATCTAAAAAAAAGGCCCTCGAGGCATTGTACCGAGGATGCTGGCGGCATTTCCTCGCCGAATTGCAATGCTGATGCGTTGCGCGAGAAAGCCGCCAGCTCTTCGGTCACCAGTTACATCGACCAGACGTTTCGCGATTTCTGCAAATAACTTATGCGCACTGGGACCCCACGGACCGAGGGTCTCAACGCCAAAGGGTAAAGTCGTACTCTCTGCCGAGGCCTCTATATTTATTACATTTCAGATTTTCGGCGTTTTCCGCTGCTGCACCCGCTTTAGAAGTAGTCCGTTGGAGGTGAGACGGTGCCAGTGTGTCTACACATGTAGCGTCCCACACAAGCATCCGTCCCAACCTCCATGGAACCAGAGACACTCCATCAGGTCTTTTGCCATCATCTTTGACAATGCCAGGCGGCTCAAGAAGAGCAGGCACATTGATGCTGGCAAGAGACCGGCGGATTATGTCATTAAGTGTCGCATGTCTTGAAAAGTGGCCTGCACTTTTTTGACAACAAAGTCCGTGGTAACCCGTTAGGGGACTGTGTTTTGAGCACTAGATGGTTAAATAGGGATCTGTTGGTAGCGATATACTGTCTGTATGTATATTTTAATTATCTTTTTCTAAAGGCAATATTATTTGGCGAGTTGGGCAATTGAAACCTTCTAATATTTTACGACCTGACTCGCCACTTGGTTTTACGAATACACATAAATTTAAGAGTGGTCAATAAACTTTTTCTTGTTGTTATTCTGTCCCGGTAAGTCAAGAGACAACAGTGATAGAGTTTCTTAGAAAATATACTATAAATTAGTAGATTTAGGCCCATAAAATCATAGTTTTAAAGAGTGATCCAGGTGAACCATGGCAACGAGCAACAAAAAATAGTTGATTGGCCCAAGTAATAACTGCAACAGTAACTCAAACATAGCTTTTTTGCAAATACGCTACTGCAATGAGCAACTCGTGTTCGTGACATGACATGAAATTGAAAGTTTAGCATATATCCTTCTAGTTATGTACCTATATGCAATTTGAATGTGTCTCTACACGTACCTGCCTACTTAAACAGTAATTTCTTGTTGAGGAAAGTATAGCAAGACAAAGTGAAGTTATTCAGGGCGAAATCAATATATCTATTTAAATTTTATGTTTTACACATTCATTTTAAATTATACGTTTCTTTTAAAATGCGTAATCAATTCGACTTTTGCCGTGACGTACAAGGCTTTGATGATGCCCCTCATTAGTATGTAAGCAAAGTCTGGAGAAATTCGCCCGCCCACCGCCTGGCATTTTGCTTTCATTTGCACAATAGGACGCCGACCGTATAATTTGGGAGACACGTAATTAGTAGTTTGGATATTTTAATTGTAGCCTACTCTCGGTTTTATTTGGCGACAAACATATTTCTATGTATATTTACTATTAGATATGTTTATCTTCTTCTTGTAAGAAGCAATTCAGGAAGTTAAGTTTTCGAGTTATATGTCACTGAAACAGTGAATTACGATTGAAGTGATTGAACATTTTTCCAAATACTCGAGCCTAATTTTATAGCTCCACCGGAGTTCTTTTTTGAACTGGATTGTTGAAATACGTTTCAAAAAGCTAGTGTTTTTAATAAGGCCGTATGCTAATTAAGACTTTACCGTACCTCGAAAGGAAAAAACGGAACCCTTGTAAATAAATAAATAATAAATAAATAAATATTAGGGACATTCTTACACAAATCGAACTAGGCCTATAGTAAGCTCAATAAGGCTTGTGTTATAGGTACTAGACGACGATATATATAATAGATATTTACAAATACTTAAATACATAGAAAACATCCAAGACTCAGAAACAAATATTCATATTATAGGATCACTTTGTTGTCCGTTCGTCCATCCGTCCGTCTGTCAAGACCCTTTTTCTCAGGAACGCGTGGAGGTATCAAGCTAAAATTTATATCAAATACTCAAGTCTACTGTTCCTTGGATCTGTGAAAAAATCAAACTTCTAAGCCAACACAATCAAAAGATACAGCCGTTTATGCCGCAAATTTCTACAAATTTTCGAAACTCGCAAGGGAATCAAAACCTGCAGGGTTCCCGTTAACTCAGAATCTTTAAATTTGGTACGAAGCAACGTCTTATAGCACAGATAAAGGAAAAATTGCGAAAACCGTAATTTTTTAGTTACTTCATATAACAAAAATATTTTTAATAATTTACTTATATACCTACAGGTTTGTACGGAACCTTCGATGCGCGAGTCCGACTCGCACTTAGCCGGTTTGTATTTATTTAAAGAGCTTAAGTCTTTTTAAAGATTATAGTCTCTTTAAGACCTAAGCCTAATTTAAACTGTTAACTTTTATGAGTGCAGTCGCAGTTCATATCGGAGCATTTATACATAGTTTACATGACTTCTGAAATATAAAGTACCTTACAAATATTTTAAAATCTAGTAGTAGAAAGAAATATGCAGCAGAGGTAAAAGGAAAGGTGTGATAGTAGGTAGTAAACGTAACAAAGACATCGATGTCCACATTACATTTGCTGGTTATCACTTGCAACCGACAAAGCCAAACTTTCTTTGGGTTTGGCGGCTAAAATATTTTGACAGGGACTTTTATTTAGCCTTTAATTATAGTCTTTTAATAAGGTTACTAGTGACTAGCTCCGAGAGTCTAGGCTCTTGAATATAGCTAGGCTTGGGGGCTAAAGTTATTGGCCTCCTATTATGTAAGGAAACATATTTAAACTGTATATTTACGGCTGTTCTTATCCTAAATACCAATAAAGAGCTTGATAGGCTAAAGTCCCCAGGCGTCAAGAATCGAGGCGAGCCTTTAAAAAAAGAACTACATGCTCGAGTCTTTAGGAACACAAGTTAGTAACTTCCCGTTTCCCTCTTACAGATCTGTTACCTAACGCGTGAGCTAGAGCAAAAGTACAAATAAGTAATTTAAAATTAAAAGGTAAAAAATTAAAACGATGTCCCTGGAGTTGAAGAAGTTCACACGTTTGCATCCTGCTCATAGTATTTGTTCCTTGGATTTAGAATGTCTGACGGTATGGTATGGAAGGAGTGTTTGTTATTTGTACTTACCAGTAGCAGAACGCTCATTCATGCAAGCCGATTCCCACCGGCTTGCCTAAATTTATTTTATATATATAGTATATACTCTTTCATAACTTTTTTTGCTCTGGGTTGCCCGTCGAATATTTTCACGTGCCGCCACTGGTACTTACTAACTTAAGTAGTATAAATTCAAACAATTTAAGTACATTCCGGAATGCTTTGAGCAAGTATCCTGGAATCCCTGACCTTGCTCTGCCTTAAATAACTTAACAACAATGTTGAAGTATAAACGTTGTTTTGCCAAAACAGTAACCAGCATGGTTGGCCTTATCACGCGACAAGTGACAAGATACGAGCGTCGTCTCGTTCTATCGAACGGTGTCAGCCAGTGACGCACGCTCTATCCTATCACCTATCGCGTGACAAGGCCAACCATGCTACGGGGCCTGGTTAATTTAGGCTCACGTTAATCGAGCGTGGGCTAGATTCTACGCGAATCTAGATCACCATCGATTCCGTGATTCAATATAACGACATTTGAGATTACAAACTTTCGTAACGTAATAAAAAAGACAAACTGGTTCTAGTCACTTTTTTCAATGAGATTTTTATGTCACGTTAAAAGTTCATCGTACTTAGATTCTAAATTTTGAGATTAAAATGTTTTCTTATTCGAAGTAAAAATCCTTCACTTAAATGGTACAACATGCCAGAGATTCCTAGGGAAAAGTATTGTATTTATGAGAATAATCGAAATAAATTACATCAGCTGGAGTGAATTGACAATTTAAATATTGAGTTACTAAACTTTATTCCGTATGACACGTGAGAAAATAAACCGTGAAATTACTGTGAACTTAAGAAAATTACATCAAATATGCGCTCGAAAATAATAATTTACTTACAAAAAAATACTTCAGTATGAGTGAATGATTAGTATGGTATGACTATGAGGCACAAGTAGTTTGCTATATGTCAGAAACTAAATTAGTCTAGACTATTAGGCATTATACTTGTAATGCGAACGTAACTTTTGTCTAAATAAAGACAGGCAAGGTTATTTCATTATTCTACAGACAGATGTGCACGCGTTAATTGTGTTTAGCCACACAATTAGTCAGTTACGTGTTCAAAAGAAACCGCTAACTACGGAGAGAGAGACTCATTATTACGATGTTCTGTCTATTTTGTTACGACGCTAATTCAGAGATTTCAAGTGTAGATACTTCGAATACTGTTCCTAAGCGTTGGATGTGATGTATTTAGGTACTATATATATGTCTTTAAAAGTATGTAAATTGTCGGCAAGTAGAAGCTTTGATTATTTTGGGGCTTGGTCCATAAGTGTATTATCCCCTCCATATGAATTATTCATTTACTTGGTAGTTTTTTAAAATATTATTCATCCTAATATTTTTATTAGTCCTATGGTGCGGAAAATGTTGTTCAATATACGATTATAGCCTTATAATAATAATCTTACTAGTGTTGAGTATTTTGTATATACGCTCTTGCCGACGACGCCATTTTATATACACCAACATACCTGTAAAAATAAATGAGTTTTAGTTAAATATACCTCATAAAAGTATGCATTTAACATGCGCAGTCGTTTATGAGTGAACAATTTATAGTATATTTTCATTACGCATAATTTTAATTTCCCAAACTAGTAAACCGTTAAATTTTCAGGACATTTTAAAAAGTCATCCTATGGAGGCCGTAAAGTTAGGTTTGTTTGATAACAATCGCAAAAAACTTACGGTTTACCAGAAAAATGAGGTATGAAAAATAAAACTAAGGCGATATAAATCATTTATGTAGGCCAAATTAATCATTATTACCAAAAAAAATATTGAAATGTTAATACCAAAAGTTAAGTGCACCTCATTCATGTAATATATTTTGTAAAGTTGTGCATCCAACGGGAAATATTCATCGTTCAAGACATGTTGGCGTAAGTAATATACAAAAGAAGATAAATGTTTCGAAGATCTGTCATAATTTATAACACGATAATTCATACTTAGGAAAACATCTTCACTTCAGCCCCCCCCCCACAATGCAAATCAAGCGATTAGCCCAGCCAGTGGCCGGTGTTAAATTGGGTCAATAAACCGTATAGCAGTGACGTATCTATATTATGTTGTTAGATACTAAAGCTTTTGTTTTTTTTAAATGAGCGAGGCCATATATATATGTGGGCCAATGAACAATAAAATATCTCTCGTACGCGGAATTGGCGCCGGCGCTCGGCACTCTGTCGGCGTTACGGGACTACTGTGTCCATATTTCAGGCCAATCACGGTATGTACTGACCCTGAACATAAAAGTTAGGGCGTTGTAGCCGTTGTATATTATCTACTATATTTGTTGTTGTCTATTGCCCTTTAGCTAAGTTAATTGTCCGTTTATTTAACATAGAATATTTTGCGACCGGAATACTATTCAAAATATCCACAGTTTGACAATTAGATTAGCTATCGGAATGGTCTTAACCACAGAACGTGAAATAAAAATAAGGTCAGAGCCATTTTGTGACACGCTGATGATTCCGTAGGTACTTTATTTCAGGTTAAAATGGAATATTTACGACATAATATGCAAGAAATTAGGTTTAAGAAAGTTTTATAAACCAAACGTAAAGAAGTTGCACAATTGGTAACACATTACACATTACACTCCTTTTCGTTGGACAGTCGTGTATAAAAGCGAGAACTTGCTGGTTACTGACTTGTAAGTTTTCTGCGACAAAAACGTGACAATCGACTAATCACATAATGGTATGTCGCTGCTAAATTGTTCGCCATCTATGGAGCGGCCAGCTTAGCATACTGCTTTATATTTCTCGATAAACATTGTAATTGGAAACAGAATATAGATCAACTCTGCAACAAAATAAATAGCTTTGTCTGTCCTCTCTGAGAATAGGTCAAATTCGTTGTAAAGAAACCGCAATTACTGCCTATTATGGTTGTGTTCAGTCGCTAATAACGTATAGTATTATACGTACGCAAGTTAGTAACAAAATGCATCGATAAATGGCGCTATAGGTACTCATGACTTAAGTATACTATGCGTTGTTAAGATTTTTCCAAATATAGTGGGCGGGGCAAGACGGGTATGTTGTATGAAATTTTGTACGGAACCCTCGGTGCGCGAGTCAGACTCGCATTTACCGGTTTTTATTTAAAATTACAAGAGTATTTTTTATTTGTTAGGTGTAAGAAAAACCTCCTTCTGCGGTAAAAGCCTCTTCCAAATTATGCATTTGTCTATCTTGGGCCAATCTTGGCTCCAGGTACTTCTGCGATGTCGTCACTCCATCTTTTCAGTGGTCAGCCTCGCCTTTTCTTTTTGTAAATTGGATACCAATTTGTAACGGTTTCCGACCATCTGTATACCATCTGTTACTCTTTGAACATGTCCAGCCCACTTGCATACTGATCTAGGGCCATATAAATAGAAATAGAACTACACTTTGACGTTAAGCTCAAGTTACGTTTCAAGTAAAGGAAGAGTAGTATAACAAGCTATCTAAGGGAGGTATTAGACATTACATACTATTACTGAACTCAGATTCAGCAGGTAAGATAAACGTTTCTAAAAAAAATGGCACTGTATTTGATTGTAATTTTTTCTGGGAGTTTCATGATATTTTTCTCATGTTCTTTCGATCCTATTAGGGCAAAAAAAGTCCTTAAGTTTTTTTCCCCTATTGTGTTACCATTTCCACACACACAACAACAAAATGTCATGTAGTTTGGCAGAAGAAAGTGGTGTAAAACCAAGGGTTGTTTAACTGAATAATTTTTATGGCGGTATCGTAAAAGTAAAGTTCAAAAATGTATGGAAAGTTTGGGACACTTTTTTCTCCCGTCGGGATGGAGCTCGTGATTCTGAGTAAAAATATAATAACATAAAAGTTACAGAAAATATCATAAAAAATTTAATGGCATTTTTTTAAAGAAATATTGAGATACAAAAATTATTATTACTAGAAATTTTGAAATTGTATATATCTGTACTTTATATATAAATAGGTTCTTATAATTGAAACTAATTGAAAAAATAATTTGATGTAAAACCACAAACCCATGACTTACGCGATCAACTATTATGATCATTGATCATGCTAGGCCTGCAGCAATGTCATCTATCAACGTGTGCAGCGGACATAAAAAGTCGCACTTCAGGCAGTGACTGGTTGTCTACACTCACCCGACAGTTAAGTTGTTGCACTTCATCTGTTTCTCGGAAAGATTTATGATGTTTTTGTTTAAATCAATTTATTACGAAATCAAAGATGAAAACTTAATTAAATTTTAAAACATGTACCTACTGCTACTGTTACGAGTATTGCAGATGTATTATAAAATTCAGATAATATTATCTGTATTGAACATATTAAAACTAAAATGAAGTCGGTAAGAATAATGGTATTTACTCGTAGGTAAACATTTTTTTGGTACCCAATTTGCCTTTAGATAATAATAAATATATTAGTAAATGGTGTAAGCATTGTACATATATATTTCTAAATGACGTTCGTCCAAGGTATGTTGATTTTTATTACAATAAATGTGAATGTGAATTACGGAGCTCCCGCTTGACATTGTTTAGTATTAATATTGAGAAGAGTTTGTCCAGCGAGTTTTGACCACAGCATTTTTATCAAATTCTTTATAAGTATGGCAAAAATTATACCTATGAAATAAACTATCAATTATTCCTATCACGCCACCATTTTTTTTTATTTGTCGCCATTTTCCAGGGACACGACTCGCTTGACAGACTCTAATGTTTTTATTATTTTGGAATTAAGTATATTGCTGTGCTTTAATAATTCCGCTTCGCGACTGCACATGTGTAATTGAACTATTGACTACGTAATTAAAGGCTGACAAATGTAGCATTGAACATTAGCATTTAATGCGGACAAAAAAAAAGTATTAGTGTATTTTTACATTAATTTTATTACTTTGATCATTACTGAAGTAACAATTCGTTTAATTTAATGACGTTGTCTTTAAAAAAAAAACGTTCTATTAAAAAAAATGAAAGTGTAACGGTCCGTCCGCCAATAAGATTCCTAGCGAATGTTTTTTTTTCTTATTTGATTCATTATACACAGATGTGGATGCGAGACTGTCCAATCTTTTTGTCTATCGGCGTAGTCACAGTACTGTAATATACCGATAGCACTTGTTTGTTTCAATTAGTGTGAAAATAGTCCAAATGGCGGCCTTGGCAAAAAATTTGCGAACTAGACCAGTATAAATACCAGTGTACCTACGTCAGAATGGCTTGTGGACCTCGGAAATTCCAATGAAATGGTTAGAGATAATTGGTACCTTTTGTGTACCTCTGTGTACCTTGTAAAATTCTATGCACTTCTCTTGAAAACGAGCTATCTTCAAAAACAGGTTCACATCAGAATGGCGGGTGTGGACCTATGAAAAATGTACAAAACTTACATATTATTTCACCAAATGTACATGTAATAATTTGATATCTTCTGTGTACCTCTGTGTACCTTTAAAAAATCTTTGTGCCTCTCCTGAAAACGAGCTATCTTCAAAAAAATATCCACCCGTCAGCCTTGTATTATATACTTAGTAGGCACGTAGTTGGCCGCCATGTCACTCACCAGTATTTAAATAATTAAACGAAATAGCCAACATTATATTATTACTTATATACACCTTGAAAATGCATAATAAAGTTAAAATCGTATAGTTCTGAGGATTTTATTCAATTTAGTCGCGCCATGCTTCGTGCGACAACTCTACTTACAAGGAATTGTAAGGTGAAAGTCAAATTAATTTCAACGTAAATTATATTGTACCTATCAGCAGTAAATAAGCATTTTGAAGATGTATATAAGTAATAATAATAATATAATGTTGGTTATTTCGTTTTATTCATTAAAATACTTACTGATGACAGGCCGGCCGACTAAATACGTACCTACTAAGTAATGTGGAACTATTTTTGAAGATAGCTCGTTTTCAAGTTTCAAGAGAGGCACAGAATTTTACTAAAGATACACAGAGGTATACAAAAGGTAACAAATATCTGTAACTATTTCATTGAAATTCCCGAGGTCCTCCCGCCATCCTGACGTACACGTAGGTATACCACGGTGTCTAAGACATAAAAAGTAGGCACAAAAGTATAGCTCCGAGTTATTCTTGTGATTGAGATATATGTTATTGAATCTATTTACAGTGGATATTGAAAAATTTGAAAACCAAGTTAGTTTTATCAACATTCTAATCTCTATTAGCCCAGTTAGGGTTTGCAATCCGGATCCGACTTGTATGTAAATATTCGGATCTGGATCCGCAGATCCGGATATTTCCATACAAGTCGGATCCGGATTGCAAACCCTAAGCCCAGTCAAGTTAGTTTTATCAACATTTTAATCTCTATTAGCCGAGTGTTTTGGTTTCAGTATAACATTCTCTAATTTTTGTTTTTATTTTCTCGCTCTTCCTCGTTTTCTTAGCAGTAGTGGCCGTTGTGTGGATTTTATGTATTGAGATGACGTTTTTATTCGGCCGTTTATGCACAATGTATCGTTAAATATATTTTAAAAATGTTTATTTTTGTCTTTTGTCGGTGTAGAATCGGTACTACGGATTACGGACCATTTTATGTTTCACCACAATTTAGTTAAGATTAAAAGATGGCCGATATATATATATATACTTACGTACAAAATAGAAAACGTCTTAGGAAGCAACGCTGTAAGGTACGAGTATCTAATTGAAAAAAAAAATTAAGTTGAAAACTTGCAGGCCCAGTTAAAAACCAGCCGCGGAAGGTCACACGCGTCTGGTTTCTCTTGGAAAGCAAATACTCAATAACTCTTTAAACAGTTGAATAAATGTATCGGTGAAAATGCAAAGCAGACTTGCAATTAGGTACTGAATTTAAATGCGTGTGTATAAATAATTATTCAGCACTATAAATAATTATGCAAGCCGTATTTTATGAAATGTTCCGGGACTATGATACTTCATCAATGCCCTCTATGGACTAGGACTATGATACTTCATCGGTTGTGCCCTAAAGGAGCCCGGGGTCCGCTTTGATTTGATAGTTAACTTACCAGTCATTCAATTTGTAACTTTGAAGGTAACATTTAACACGATATTAAACAGGCCGTTCATTAGTAGAAAGTGTTACTCCCTTTCATAAATAAACCTCGATGCGTACCTAGGTTAGGTACCTAGGTACGCATCGAGGTTTGACTGACTCTGTAGAGTAGAGTAAAGATAATTTTAAATTCGGCAATATGAAGACATTTTTCGCGTACATAATTCCGAGGTCCTCGCATGATTTACAATTTGACAGCTCTAAATGTCAAAGCTACAACATTATCTTCCGATCTTGTATCATTTATATTTTATGACCTGCGTGTGTATATCAAAATAAAGGTCACTCTTTTAGGTCACATGATGTCATCACTCGAGTACTCGTTTCTGTCAATAAATGCGCTAAAAATATGCCTGAATTATATTCACATAATGAGTAATGTGTGCGAACAGACTTAGGCTGCTAGTCCACCAGATATAATATTATGTTCGATGATGTAACGAACATTATTCGAGGTCAATGCTACCTAGCCGTTTCCACCATTGCTAAGCTAAACGAAGGTATGAAAATAAACCAGTTGGTGAATACCATGACAGCAGCCATGGACATGACATAGGACATGTAGATCTATGGATAGATAGATAAATCATTTATTTGGCATTTTGCAACATCCAACAAAAAAAAAGTACACAAAAAAAAGAAGTAGAGAGAAAAAGGTAAAAGAACAAGTACAATACAAACAATTGTGTTACGAAGTGTTACGTAGATGTTAATCCAAAAATATAATAAGTACCTCTATTTTACATAATTTTAATGTAAATAGATGAGTGAATAATATCAGATCGGGTTCAGTAAAACAGGATCAATAAAACTATCATAAAATCTAATTTTACCTAATTTTACGACCACAAATGTGTGACGCAAGGGTTTACGATTTACTGATCACATAGTCGGCACTATGGTGGTGTCATCGGTGGAAATTGAAACAACGTCACCGTGTCATTCATACAAAAGACATTTTTCGAGAATGTCTCGCGGAAGCAGATTTCAAGGCTGACAGTCTAATGTGAGAATTGTCACGTCAATTACACAACGTTTTTCAAAAAAAAGTACGTTGGTCAGTTTTTTCAGAATCCCATTTTTTTGTTCTTTTTAGGGTTTCGTACCTCAAAAAGAAAAAACGGAACCCTTATAGGATCACTCGTGAGTCTGTCTGTCCGTCTGTCACAGCCAATTTGCTACGAAACTACTGGACCGATTGAGTTGAAATTTGGTAAGCGTATGTAAATTGGTGATCCAAAGATGGACACGTAAAGAAATTAATGAATTCTAAACAAAGGGGCCACTTTTGGGGGGTAAATTGGAAAATTAAAAAAAAAAAGTTTCGCAAACTGCATTGTGTGAGATATCAAATAAAAGGGCTTGTTGTAAGCATCTATTTTATAATTTTAGCAAAAACAGATTTGAAGTAATTTAGGAAAAAAGGCGAAAATTTACCATTTCCCCCCTTATCTCCGAAACTACTAGGCTTAAAATTCTGAAAAAATTATCAAAAATAGTTCCTTGCCTAAGGATTACAGGAAAACCTATAAGAAGTTGAGTTTGAGTACGGGAAAATTCTCGGTATTTTTGTGTATTATATACGGAACCCTCACCACACGAGTTGAACTCGCACTTGTCCGGTTTTTTTTTAATATATGAAATTTACATATTAACTGTTCGTTATCCTCCTCCTCTAACAACTTAAGGGAGGTTTTTATTTTTAACTCATTGTCCCAAAAGTTACGTCCAAAAAAACTGGTTTTTTGGCCTTAATTGCCAAAGTTTGATGCCATATATCTCGAAGCGTTTGAGTTTTGAAGTAAATATGGGATACTATTTCAGTAAACCTCGTTGTTTTTAATACGATAAGCCATAAAAAACACGCAAAAACGGACACGAATCACACAGATCGAAGGTCATTTGGAGCTAGGAGCTCCTTAAACTCCGCAAATAGGTCACACTAACTTATTGAGTCAACCTAGACGTAACGAAGCACTTTTCAGTATTGTTATATTTTCACACGAGTACTTAATAGGCCTCCACCAATTAGATTTGCGCAGCAGTAAAGTTAAGAGCACGTTAAACAAAGAAACAAAAAAGTTTGCAATTCGCAAGGTGTAAAACGAGCGCCAATAGAAGCTGCCAATAAATTACCTAATCATTTTTTTATTAGGTATTTGAAACAGAGCCTTCTTAAGTAGTGTATTATGTTAAAAACTACGTAACACATTGATATTTATTTCACATTAATATGATAATCATAGGATCACGATCATTCTTCAAAAGATGTTCAAATGTAGGTAATTAGATTAGGGACGAGTAATTTGGCGAAATTATTTGTGTCTTTACATACCTATCTCAGTCGACCTCGAATAAGTAATAAATCTGTACCTACAGTCTAGCAAAAAAATCAAGAAAATAATAGAGGCGTATCGCTAGTATGTCAACACGAATAGTACGACCTAGAGATTTTGATACTTCACTTTTTACTAGGACATTATTTTTCTTAGGTTCCTAATTTAGAAAAATTACAATCAAATACATATTGCTATGTCTGTATGTCTATACAAACTCACAAACATTACCTCTATATAAAGTTTATATAGACAGAATGCTTGTAATTTAAATACAGTTTCAAATTTTATTATATAGTACAATATTACTTCTGGAAATATTCCGCTTCGGTTACAATAACACTTAAACTTCATCAAATAGGTATATCGCAAGTACCAAGTTGGTTTTGTGTAAAATAACCTCTAAAATGTAATGTGTAAACAAGACTAAAATTATCAGCTTACTGTGATTGTAGCGTTAAGAATAAAAAAACCGCACAAGTGCGCCGGTCAACTCGCGTGGTGAGGGTTCCGTATATAATACACAAAAATATTGAGAATTTTCCCGTTACTTAGAACTTCTACTTCTTATATGTTTTCCTGGAACTATTTTCCATATTTTTCAGAATTTGAAGCCTAGTAGTCTCGGAGATAAGAGGGGGGAAAAGTCAATTTTCGTCTTTTTTCATAAATTACTTCAAATCTGTTTTTGCTAAAATTAGAAAATAAAAATCTGGGGTGCTTACAACTACCCCTTTCATTTGATATGTCACACAATACAGTTTGCAAAGGTGGCCCCCTTGTTCAGAATTCATTAATTTACTTTACGCGTCTATCTTTGGGTCACCAATTTACATATGTTTACCAAAGGCAAGTAATATCGTCTTATACTACAAGTACAGGGAAAAATCTGAAAACATACATTTATAATTTTGTATAGAATCCTCATAAGAAGGGCCTCATAAGAAGGCTGAAAGTCACCCAAAGGGCAATGGAGAGGGCTATGTTAGGAGTTTCTCTGAGTGATCGCATCAGAAATGAGGCTATCCGCAGCAGAACCAAGGTAACCGATATAGCCCTCCGAATTGCTAAACTTAAGTGGCAGTGGGCGGGGCACATTGCACGTAGAACCGATGGCCGTTGGGGCGGAAAGGTTCTCGAGTGGCGACCACGTACCGGTTTTTTTTTCATACCATGTATGTCGTTAAAACTGTTTACCAACGTGTATGTTGGCAAAAATCACTACAAATAGTAATAATTTTTTAAAAGGTATTGCCTTTTCGTGATGCTTTATACAATCCCGGAATCCCGGAATATAATATTTAAAATATTATTTTTAAGAAGCTGACTCCATACTTGCTTACTTACTTTCCGGGATTTTTCTAGTTGTAGGTATAAAAAAGCATCCGAATTTCCGATGCCTGATTATAAATTACGTCCCGAGCGGAACTGCGTATTGCCTTGCTCATTGTATGGAATTTTTGTTGCATTTAAATGCTAAAAAATCCGTAAAATATAATAAATACGGTATAACTACAACTTAGAAAAGTTAAGAAACCCCCGATTTTTTCATTTCAAAGTTCAATATCTCAAAAGCGGCTGAACCGATTTTGTTGAAACGTAGCTAAGAACCATCTCGATCACGTCAGCTTTCGGACAAACTTTCGTTTAGGAGCTACAATGCCACAGATACACAGAGATACACAGACACTCAGACACGTCAAATACCCCTTTTTTGCGTCGGGGGTTAAAAATAAAAACACAGATGACAATCCGTCTACTAGCATATGACAAGGTCAATGAAGTAACAAGGGTCAAAAAAAAATTGTTCTGTTTCTTGACTTTTTTGCTAAGCTTTAAATAGCAATCACGGCAGGATTTAGGTAATCCGTTAACACTTTCAAGGCCAGTGACTCAATATATGAGTCATGCCTCTACGTGTGATTTCCGCTACAGAGCGGAAAAATGCTGCTACGCGCTACGGCGTAGCAAACGTAGCTATGCGTGGCCTCGAATTGGTTAATTTAAATAAACTTATGAGCACTGCTGTTTTAGTATGTATGTTTACTCATAGAAGATGGAAGCTATATTAAAACTATTTAGCTGTTCAAAATGTTCAAATACGAATTTTATTGCACGTCTACATTCGCGTGTTGTTGTGGGACAAGAGCAAAAGTGAGAGATATCGATCACGAAAGCCATAAATCCTTTAGCCTTGTGGGTCTTGTTAATTGGATAATTACTGATGATGTAAGTATGTAATTTAAATTAATTTGAATATCATAGTTATCTATCATTATTTACATATATCTATTTGATGGTGGTGTGTCTTTGTTTTGTCAACAGAATCCAGGAATATTGATAAAATTACTACCTACCTATTATCACATTACATTTTTAACGTGTGTACCTACCTACGTTATACATATGTGCTGATGGTTTCATTTATCCATCATATTTACTCATAGTTTTGTAATGAAGTGAAATTAGAACTTCGCTTCGCTTGTAACTCAAATACTGTCCTTGAAACTTAAGTCGTTTTTTTATAGCCCGTTAAAAATATCTGCGGATCGTCTGTTTACATTATCTTTGAATTTAAATGACAAAACCCGATCAGGCTAACCTCCAACCATAGAGCGTTAACGAATGTTGTTGTAAAAGACTCCTTTATGCATGCAATTCTAATATATGGCATTTTAGAACTTACAATAGCAATTTTTTGGGGATGACATTAAAGTGGGTGATGCGTTGATTTTTACACGAGTTCCAAAGATATGTGGATTTAAAAGTAAGTAAGATTTCACAGTATAAATATATCATACTCCACAAGACTACTCATAGTCTGGTTCTTGATTAGGTATATCGACGTATAGAAGACTTGCCGGTTGGCCACGCCTTCTACTATCTTGCATGGAAGTGCGAAGTTCTGATTCGGAGAAAGTAAATATCGGTATCAGCAGCGCTGTCCAAACTATGACCAAGTTTGTGCATTTTTACCTGTCAGTTTAGTTCGCCTAATTGTGGATTCTACTTTAGTATTAGGATTTGCTTTATTGCTTCTAAAACAAAGATGAAATTGGCGTGTTAGCGTCGAGCCCATTGCACAAACAAAGCAAAATAATATATTATGTAACCTATACGACCACATAACCTTCAACATCACATTGGCCTTCAACCGATTGTATACCATACTACCTAAGAGTAAGGTTTGATTTTACAATGAAGTATAACAGGTTGCACCTGTTCGCCGTCTGGTTTCGTTCTTTGAGGATATTTTGGGACTTTTTAGTCCAGAAAACCGGTCTAACATTGCAGCAGTGACTTTTCATTCGCGACCCTACCTCGAATGATCCCTTTTTAGGGTTCCGTAGCCAAAATGGCAAAAACGGAACCCTTATAGTTTCGTCATGTCCGTCTGTCCGTCTGTCCGTCTGTCCGTCTGTCCGTCTGTCCGTCTGGCCGTCTGTCCGTCTGTCCGTCTGTCCGTCTGTCCGTATGTCACAGGCATTTTACTCGAAAACTATAAGGTGTATTTGAATAAAACTTAGATGATAGGTGTATTTTGTTAGCCGCTACATAGTTTTGTAATTAAAATGACAAAAAAAATTTTTTTAGGTGTGCACTCCATACATAAAACTAAAAGTCAAAAATTTTTTTTTCATTGTGACCCCCCGTGTGGCACATCAATCGATAGGCCTTTCAAAATAAATATAAGGTTTCTTAGCATTTTTTTTGATTAAGTGAATAGGGTCGGAGATAATCGCCCCGAAAGTCACTAAAATTCTGTCCCCCCCCTCTAATTTTTGAACGGTGTATTTTAAAAATATGGAAAAATTCATGGACATAGGGCTTATTAAATTCATTCACCGAAAATTGTTTTGAACAAGATCGGTTCAGAGGTTTTCGAGATATTGCTAAAAAACTGCCTTCCTCAAAGAAAAGGACGTAAGTGCCGTTAAATTTCTGTGACGATACGACCTTTTTAATAGGCACGGAACCCTTCGTTTTGCGTGGTCCGACACGCACTTGGCCGGTTTTTTTGATTACTTTTATCTTTGCGTAAAGTACTAATGCGATTCAAATATTTCAAATACCGTTACATTCGTCGTAAGTGTGAGGTGAGAGGGACGAATGTTGTATATCAGACGTGAAAGCAATAATTATATCAGTGGGTACATATAAACAATACGACATTAGTGCAACATTACAAATAATAATGTGATTGATGAGAGTTACCTATTTAATAGTTACGACTATTTTTTTTCTAACAGAGTTTTTTTTATACTTGTTTACTAGTTAGTTCATTTGCGTATCAGTGTCGCTTCCTTACCTTATTCATTATCCAATCCATTACATTCGTAAACTCTTCAGTTACCTACGTTCCAGGAAGTAAACCTATCCCATCGAGATTATCGTATAGTTAACAACCGTACTTATAAAAAGCGTTTTATTGAAACGTACAGAAGATTCAAAATGCTCTGTTTTGTTAAGCAAGGTGTGCTGGATGTAAGGTAATGGACGCGTGTCGTCTTACCGGTGCGAAGCGCCAAATCGGGCCGCAACGCGATATGTTCGACCGAGTCGGATCGGTGAAAAACCGTTCATTTATATGTAATTTATTTTAATGCTTATTTTAAACAAACAATACAGACACAGAGAGAGAGAGATGTAAACAATACAGACCGAGTGTTCAACGCCGTGAATGTTGGAAAAGTGTTTGACCATATTATGAATGTCTATACTAAATATGACAAACAACGACAAAAGCGATGAGAAAGGTTACCACAATAAGATATTGTGTTTAATTCTTTAATTTCATTGAATAAAATTGCAATTATTGGCCATACCTGAATGAAAGATGATCTTAGATCATTATATCAGGTCCCTGATTCGTGGAAGCGAGCAATTAGCAATTTGAAATCCGATTTGGATCGGAAGCGACGAAAAAATAGATCTCCTGATTTTGCACAGTTTAAATATTAATTCATGCAATTCCAATTAAATGATCAGATAAAGACCAATCACTTTGAAATTATCATCCCACCTTACGCGATGCCTGGCAACGAACTAATTAATATCACTTTAGAAAATGGCACATTTTCATCGGATACTAAATACGAAGTAGTTATGTAAGTTGAACAAACAATAAAGTCTGTTCTAATTAGTCGCGCAAAGATGTGCACTAGAAAATACACTGACTCATTCACATTGAGAACCTGTGTTACATCAACCGATAATTATGTAAAAACTATTTAAATATGCAATTTGAACACCACAAAAAATGGATGTGCTAAACGACGCTTTATTTTCAATGACATTGAGTCTTTAATCAATGTGTTACGTCTTGGCAATGCCAAGTGTAATAGATAAGTATTTTGAGTACACCTACGTCTGAGAATATTGAATCATCTCGGCTTTTCAACAAACCAATGACCGATATAGCCGGCAAAATTGTTTATGAAAGTGTCCGAGCAACTGGAAATATTTTTTATACTAATAAAAAGCGTAAAATTTCGACCGTGGTATATTTATTGCAAATGTTTATTTATACATTCGGCTGTGAACCCCTCTCATATTATTAGTCCACAAGAAAAGAATTAACTTTTATGAAATTTCGGCGGAGCTTTACGAAAGCGCTCGAAATGTAAAATTATTCTCACATTTGTTTTCAACCGATTTCAATAAAGGGAAAGTTAGAGTTCTCAACAGATTGGAATGATTTTATAACGTACCTACTTTCAAGAAAAACTATTTACTTTGGTAATTCCTTGAGTGTCATCGATATCACAATGTTACAAAACTCAAAGTTAAGAAAATATGTATTAGATTAAGAAAGTTATCATCCTAAAGCCAATTTTGTTTACCTAAACATAATAAGACATGCTTTTGCCCGCGGCTTTGCCCGCGTACTAAAAGTAATTTTTAACCATCTATAAAAAAAGAGGATCTCAGTTTGACCTGTATGAATTGAATTGCAATTTGGCACAAATACTTTCAAGAATTTTCATGTCTACTTTGGACCCCCATTTCACCCGCTTAGGGGGTGAATTTTGAAAAATCCTTTCTTAGTGCACCTTATAAGGAACCCACGTGCCAAATTTGGAATCTTTAAAACCAGCGGTTTGGGCTGGTGCGTTTATATGTCAGTCAGTCAATTAGTCAGTCAGCCAGTTTCTTCTTTTATTATATTTAGATATATGGTGCTCGAAAACACTGATACTTACTGCCTAAAATAATAAATCAATTACCTGAATACATACCTACGTACAAAATTTATATGTGAAAGGTTGTAAAATAAGAAAAACCTTATTTTACACTGAAGATGCACTTTTTAAAATTTAAAATTTATCCTATATTCTGTAAACTGTAAAGTAAGTTCTATAACTATCTACTTTTTAATTTATCTATAAATTAGATCAGTATAAACTCCCCATCGGCATACACACCTCTTCAAGGTTTTGCCTAGATGGGCATTGTACTTATATCATGTAAATTATTTTTGTCTAATAAAATAAAATAAATAAAAATAAAGGAATCGATGGATCTTCTCAGATGTTATAAGCATGAATGGCAAATTGGGCATTTTTCTACAATAACTCATACATTTGCTTGCAGGAAGGTCAGTTAATTTTTATTATACCTAAACTAGCTTCCACCCGCGACTTCGTCTGCGTGGACCCGGGATACAAACTATTAGAAAGAAAGAAAGAAGACATTTATTCACCACAAAAGACACTTCTATTCTATATTTTAATCCAGGCTATAAACTATCTTCGTGCAAAATTTCATACAAATCGGTTGAGCCGTTTAAGCGTGATTGAATAACTAACATCTAACCATAATACATCCAAACTTTCGCATTTGTAATATTATATAAGTAGTAGGATTTAATATCAAATATGTTTTCTTTACTTCTGCGAAATTCCCAAGCAGATTTTTTTTATGAGGCACTACGCTGAAGGAGCGCAGTTTCGGTGTTTTCGATGTGAATTCTTAATTATGTTCTATTTAAGAACCGAGCACTTCATTCTTTTTTAAGATGATTCTTTACCTTCTGATTCTGATGCGATATTACATTGACCTTTTCTTTGGCTGGATCCATAAATTTAACCTTAAACCCGATCCCTATTTCATATCTTTCTTTGTCGTATTCCAGGCGTCAAATTAAGTCATTTCCTCTACAAGAATAGTTTAAAGCCACACAGTAGCTGTCTGGGTGGCTTTAAACTATTCACAAGTATTTGTGAACGGGTGTTTACTGTCATAATGTATTATGTCGATTGAGAAATATAACTGGTTGACATTTTACACCTTTGCAGTTCCATTTTGACCGGAAACTTGCCTCATGAATGGGTGCCAATACGAGTATAATTATGTATGAAAACTAGAAGGGCGTAAGATGGAGGAGGAAGGGTAACGTTACAAACTTTTCCCAATTGATAAACGACTTGATGAATTGTTTTTTTATAGCACCTCATTGTGTACAGCGGCATCGACCTTTACAATTATACAAGTGACTCTGTGAGATACAAAACTCACGATGCTGACTTAAAAAAAAGATTTTATACATTTCAAAAATCGAATCGCCAAAAAACTATATAATTATTGAACATGCTCACAAATTTTCACAATAATCGGTTGAGAAATGCGACCTGTAGAGGAGGACTGCCGGACAGACGCCGGACATACTTTTTTTTTGTCCAAGTTTGAACGGATAACTTCGTTCGCTTCGCTAACTAGTTCAATTAATAGATGAGGTTGGCACAGTTTATAAACAAAGTAATATTTTATGTATCGTTTGTCACTGTTATAATCAACAAAAATCTTTTACTTAATTCAGAAACATTCTAATGACATGTCGCGGCATTTGCTGAAAATACCTCAATGTCTACAGACAGCAAAAGGAAAATCCGTCGTAAAGTCTATAGAAGTACCCACAAATACTTATGTTATTTTGATGCTGACGTATAATAGCCCAGTAGAGTAGCGTGGGCTGATATGGATCTATGAATCAAGCACATATTAAACGCGGGTTATGCCTCGGCGTAACTTTCTTTCATCATCAACCGATCCGTGATATACGGTCATAGGTGATGCAGTCTAAAAATGGTAGTGCGTGGTTGAATTTACGACGTATCATGGTGTATTCCTTCATTTCCGATAACTCAGGCATATAATATATAACCGTGTACACTCACAGAATCGACGTAGGTACTTAGTTCTACAAAAAAATGTATACAAAATTGAATTAATTATGTATTACCAACTGTTAATCTACAATGACATTAAGAGTTAACTAAAAGTTAGTGTCAAGTACAACAAACAATATTCGAATGACAAGCACGTCAAGAAAACCACTCGCAAACATACACGGCCAAGACAGATATACGACGATTTGGTGCAGTGGTTGTCGTCTTGCTTATTGAGTTAGCGATCCCGGATTCAAGCCTAAGAGAGTTAATTAACGTAAAAAAATTCTTGAATATCTTCCAAATGGTACGAATTAGGATACTATAGTGTCTTAAAGAAGTTTAATTCGCTTTATCTCAGGAATGCGTCCTCGAAAGGATCGAAATCCAAAAAACCGGCCAAGTGCGTATCGGACCGTGCCTATTAAATAGGTCGTATCGTCACATAAATTTTACGGTACTTATATCCTTTATTATCCTTTTCTATAGGAAAGGCAGTTTTTCAGTGATATCTCGAAAACCTTTGAACGATGTTCAAAATGATTTTCGGTGAAAGAATCGAATAAATACACCGTTCTTAAATTAGAGGACACTTTTCCTGACTTTCGGAGCGAAATCTCCGACTATATTCACTTAATAAAAAAATTGCTGAGAAACTTTACCTATATTTATTTTGAAAGATCTATCGATTGATAACACGTGGACAAGTACCTATGGAGTGCACCCTCCATACTTGTAACTGCAAGTCAAAAAAAATGTCATTGTGCCCTACTTGTCATACGACTGCTTGGTGGCACAGCTTTTCTGGATAGACGTGAATGTTAACTTCTAATATTTCGTCCCGTTAAATACGCCCTCTCGCGCGTACACCTATAAACCTGCTCTGGCAACTCTCAAGCACGAGCGCTCCAGAAAGTGTACCAGTGAAGGGCTAAAGGTTCGTTTTGCATACAGTGCAAAGCTGATATTGAGATAGCACGGCACGGCACACTGTTACTCACGGGAAAAACACACGGTATGCCAACCGAGAAGCCTACTTCATCCAAGTTTACGTTCTAATAGTAGAGGTAGAGTTGTGATTTTATAAAGACTAACGGATAAGTGTCCGAAACCCCCCAACTCCTTTTCAAAATATTTTGAATAGCTTTTACTGTGACTCATTTCATGACGATAGCTACAAGTTATAATTTTATAAGTCTATAAACATGCAACACAATTGCGGCCGTTATTGATCAAACGCCTCCATGTTAAAGGAGTGTATAAATTTTTAAAGGGTCGGCAATGCGCATGTAACACCCCTGGAGTTGCAAGCGTCCATAGGCTACGTTAACCACTTACCATCAGGTCTTGTTTGCCACCGACGTAGTATTAAAAAAAATGTTGCCTTAAAAGATTTGTAAAATTGCTCGTAGCTGCTATGCTTCCTTATAATTAAGTCAAGAAAGATATTGATAAAGCTCGTACAGATAATAATAATTATTACCTAAAGTATTTTTTAAACGGTTAAAATAACGATCACTAGACTATGTACGTAGTTAATTCTTAAAAAAAATAACCTCCGCAGGAACGTCTGTAAATCATAGGCGTGTTTTTCAAATTGGAAACGTAACTGCATACAATGTTTGTACAAATATCTGGCAAGTTCGCCTTCTCATTACTGAGTAAATACCTTTCTCTTGCACTGTGCAAGCATGAATAGCTCCCTTCGTGTAACTTGAACATCTGAACATGATTACGATGTGCAAATATTTTTGATCGATTTTCGATTCGATGACGTAAAAGCGGCCTCTCGTTGGTTGCATATTTTCCGCCATTACCCTGCTGCATTACCTATTATATAAATAAATGAACATGGCAAACATAAATACTCTTTTTTTAATCTGGCATTAACTAAAATATAATGACACCGATAATAAATCGTCGAAAACTCTATATGCTCTATGACCCAAAAACGCACTCTTTAGCGTGCCCTTGATTCATACATTTTTCATAATAGCACTGCCAGTGGCACCAACTTTACAAACAAATATTTCGAAATAAAAGTTTTATTTACGACCAAACATTGTTATATTATAATACCCATATCGTCGTCTAGTACCCATAGTCCAAGCTTTGCTTAGTTTGGGACTAGGTCGATTTGTGTAAGATTGTCCGCAAATATTTATTTATTATTTATAATATAAATTATTTACTAAAATAAAAATATCATCATCTATTGTGTTATGTTATGTTATTTATTGTAAATTTCGGATTCAGTTCGGATCCGTATTCAGTTTGGTTCGGATGGCAAATGCAAGCAAATTAAACCATGAACAAGAGGTGTCATATTTCTGATTTCCCGCCAAAATTCCAGTTTAAAATGAAAAGTAACAGTTATTACATATTAAGATTTTATTCGTGTTTGTAAAGAAAAAAGTGTATAGGTTCCTTTTAAAATGGACTAAGAAGAGAATAACTGCACTCCTAAAGAAATTGCGTGAGTAGCAAACTTTCTACCTGAAAAGTATAAAAAAATCTATTTATCTATGTAGGTAAAATTAGTCGTGTATGACTGATCTAAAAACGCTCTATAGCGTCTTTAATTGCGACCAACACCACTCGCGTTGTAAGACTCTTAATATACGACAGTTGCATAAAATACTATATTATTCTTATCGAACATCAGTAACAACCAAAAAAAATGGAACTCTGAAACCAATTACAAAATACGGTACGTTTTATCACAAAATTAAGATAAAGTGTGTGGAAGCAAATTGCACTGATAATTTTACTAACTAGTAAATAAAGCTTATTCAGAGGAGTATTTACAATGGATAACATGCACGTAAGTAAATTCTTGTTTGATAAGATAATAAGTTAGCATGTTTTTGGTGGAAACAATATATAATTATCTAATATGAAATGAACTCTAGTTGATAATGTTTATTTAAGCACATTGACGTTGATCATATTAATATTATTAACTGCTTATTATTTGGATTGTCATGTCTTGATAATCTCGAACGTATTCAAATATTAGAGACCAATAGCTCCAAATAAAAGACCTTTAAAAGTTTACGACCGCAACGTATTGGAGCCGGCCAATTTACTTGGTCCAAAATTCTTCTCAGAAAATAGTTATAAATTATTTGTCCAAGCTTGATTCTCAGAACAATTTCGTCTAAAGAAAATACGACTTCGCGAAATTCCTGGTCGTGTTTAATGGCTTATTGTAAATAAACGAACTTGATTCTCCATTGTGAATATTTTAAAATAATTCTTAAAGACGTAGACATATGGCATAAATTAAATCCTGCCATTGAATGTCTGGCAGAGATTGGCCGGTTGTTTCGTGACGAAGGATCCTGGCCTCGCGCTCATAAAGACTTTGAGTAAGTAAGTAACTTTTCTCAAACATGCAATGAAATGTCGTCCTTACGTGCGTTATAACAGGCTTCAAAGTATCACGTTTCGGGCGGAACTACTCGAGAGAACTGGTAAGCATTTTCATACAAAATTGAAGGCCTAGGCCGGGAAGTCATTTTTTTTAAATTTTAATGTTAACATGGCGTCTGTGTTTATCTACAAGCTAAACAGCTGAATTATTATTTTTTATTTTTTCTAGTGGCAGAATGGTTATCGGACCAAAAATATCCGCGTTAATGCCTATCACACACGAACCTTTATTAAGAATACAAACCTGTATGATTCAATGTCTTGATGAATAAATTTAAAATATTATCTATGTACGTAAGTCACCAGAGACCATAGACAATATTTAAAATCCTCTTTATTTTATTCATTATAGAAGGTTATGTATAATGGCCCTAATAGGGTCTATTCGAACTCTACACACGCGAAATACGGACGCCTTTCTATACCTACTCACCCGGCAAGCCCTTCTTTCCCGGCGTCTGCAGTAATGTACTATTAACCACACTGTAATATTATTAGGTTAGGACTTAGGTATACAAAAAAACTAAAATTAGGCACAACTTTTTATTAATGAAAACAATTGAGTAGCATGACCACTTCGAAATTTGTTGTTTTTATACAATAATGATTTTTGATGAAAGTTTAACGGATCCCTGCGAAGTCAACCATCAAAATTTTATGGTAATAATTAATTAATCATCGTAGTACCTACTAGATTCATTTGATGCTTTTGCGACGCTTGTATTTCGTATTCAAGAGCACGTGAAAAAAATCAACATTTTGATAAGGAATTACGAAATTCCATAAAACTAACAATTATCTACTAGATACTTGTAATTTGTTAATTTACTTAGCAAGCAATAAAAATAATTAGTTATTGGCTTTGAAAATGCAAGAGGAAACATTATGTCTAAAGATTAGGCATTTGATTACGAGGTTAGATTTTACAAGGCACACACCAAATTTCGCCTATTAGCAAGGCAGGCAAGACTCATCTTTTTCTATAAGTACTCTACTTTGCATCAAATCTATGCATTATAATTATGCTTGCTTTTCAGTAAGTAATTAAAATGCTTTAACATTATTTGTACCAAATTCTGCAGTCTTCTGCATTATGTTCAGAATTGTTGTGTTCATTCGGTTCGTAGTAGTTAGGTAAGTAACTATTGTTCTTTGTATGTTCCAGTCTGTTTGACAGCACATTGAACTTAGTTTACGAAAACATTACGTTTTTTACATAACGTCGGGTTTTTGTTGGAATTTTATATCCAGATTATGCATGAGTTTTATTGTGGGCGTCTGCTGCTTTTAGTCTCTAGCTTTATATTTATGTATTCTTTGACACAGACAGTGTTATTTACAAGGCTGTGCCGACGCCTTCATTTGTTTATGATTATACGAATAGTTTTCTAAATTATTTCATTCATTTACGACCTTAATCTGCTCATAGAAATATAACGCAAAATATTTACTTGCTTATTCAATCATTTATCAATTATTCATCAAGTAAGACTTATGCAGATGTAAATTTTGGTACAAGTAGTATTAATGTTTTATTGAAATGCTCGTTAATGGAGTGCACTAAACTACAGTTTTGACGGAAAAACGTTGCCTCAGCACTGCACACCAAAACTGATGTGATACAGATACAGTAAAAAATTAAATACATACACTCAAATCCGATAAAAAAATATTTCTCCTGCTTGTAGAATGGACTTTCTGGATAGTAGACAATATTCTATTCCGCGGGTTTGCCTGCCTTCTGTACAATATGCGGGCGAAGCCGCGCAGGCAGCTAGTAGTCAGATAAAAATGAAAAACACCGTGATGCGACAAAAATTGCACTCTATTGCTTTTTTATCTCAGCCGCGAATATCGTTCCATTTCCTAGAACTTGTAATAAGTTCGCTTATCTAGTACTGTTTGTGATAACCTGTTATCAGCGCTGTTATTTATACGTTCGCCTCCCGAGATTTGTCACTGAGAACATTGTGTAGTAATGAAATACCTTTAGATTACAATGTTTCAGGTAATCCTGTTAAGTAGGCTATCATAGGGCAGGCTCCGTGCGTGGCTAAAGCTGGAACAAGTGCTATTACAGATACGGTTATTATCAAAGATAGGCCGCTAGGCGAGTGCTCGGTTAAGCATAATAAACTTATAATCACGTAGGTAGCTATTAAAGTATACTATTATCCCACCAAAAACATAAATGTGAAAATGGAAGCAAAGTTCAAAATTAAAAATATGCGTGGTTGTCAACTTCGCCGACACAAGAATTGAGTTCGAAGTGGGTGCCTGCCAAGTTCAGTAGATAATCCTAAAATAAAATGTATTCTTAAGAACATACAATTTCTCATTTTTTCTACTACAACAATATTTGCTTTATAAAAGTATAACTTCTTAAATTTGAACACTCGAATTATTTAGGTACACTTAGGATACCTAAATTGATGCTCAAGATTTGACTTGGCTAGTTTTTACATACAAGATATCTGATATTTGGCTAATAAACTTATCATCTTTATGTCATACGTAAAGTAACTGTTTATAAGTTTCTTAAGGCAATATCTTACTCTTCAAAAAATTTGGCTTGTTAGTAAAAACTTAGCCAAGTCAAGTCTTGTGCATCAATTTATCCTAAGTTATCTGCTTTGTGTAATGTAAATAATTTGAGTGTTCAAATTTAAGAAGTTACTTTTATATAGAAAACATTGTTGGGACTTTTGTGATCAGATACACTCAGCTTTATTAATTGAAAATGTACTGCGGCAAGCGGCAGTAACATTCGGAAAAAATGACATTTCGTAACAATTCTTCTTGTTAATTTAAAACGAAAAAAATGTATAAAAGAAGACGCAAGAAAATGCTTCTGCTGCAATACTATCTATTGATGAGATGTCGCGTCGGATGCAACGAAGCCTACCATGACGAGACAAATATACGACAAAAACATGGTGACGTAAGATAGCGGTGCACAGTCAAGGTCATACATATGTATACAATCATACATTTCATCTGTTTAAAGGAAGTAAAAAATGTATAAATATTTATGACCTTTGCTGTCAGTTGAAAGAAAAGTGCATATTGTTGCGCTTGTTTGTAGTGCAACGTTCAGTTAAGATAATTAGCAGTATTCAAGTCACGTCCAAGTCGTCCAACCCCGGTAATCATAACGACTGACAACTCTCCTTAGGCGACCCAGTATAACTCTGCCCTTCCATTACATATAGTTCTTACGATTCTCGGGGCTAAATTATACTACGAATAAGTGGTGAAGTGAGTCGACTAAGGTTGTTTGTGAATCGCGTAGCAGGACGGTGTGACCCACTTACCAGGAGATAACGTCTTAAGAAAAGTACAGGTACGGTATAGGTAGGTATCTTAACTAGGACAAGTAGGTAGTCGACCTGGTATTAGTGTGTACAAAAACTCAACAAACCTTCGGACGAATGTGAAGGCTTGTCGATAATATTTTTTGACAACTCGAACATTGACAATATTGTGGCGTGGCCGTAATGTAACAAAATGAGTACTAGTGGCTCTGTGAGCTGCAGAACCCGCGAGATAATTTTTATTTTATTTCGAAAAAGTTATTCGATAAAAAAAATAACGAATCTGCTAACAGAATTTCACGATAATCGGTTGAGAAATGCGACTTGCAGAGGAAAACAGCGGGATAGCGTGACATTGTGACATCGTGACAGACACCGGACATACGGACGATTTTCGGCTCAAGCTGAAGCATAGAACTTCGTTCGCTTCGCTCGCTTGTTCGATAATGTCGATCTCAACTTTAACTAATGAATGCATTTCGATAGCAAAACATGACGTAGTGGGTTCCATTTGGTCGTTACATATGTCACGAGTTATCATTATTAAACAAGTCGATTTGCGCTCATTACCAAGCAAATGGTAATAATGAATGACGTGAAATGCTGCTGGCAAATAAGTAGAGACTTTACGCTTCTGCTCTTCAACCATCACCGGAATTAGGTGAGCTAAATTACCTATTCTTCGCAAGAGGACATAATATAGAGTGGTTACAACCGGGTAGCAATAGTTATTTACGATACAAGTGCAGAAAATAGGAATTCGCAACGAGTGGTGATAAATTAAAACACGACCGAAGGGAGTGTTTTAAATCGCCACGAGTTGCGAATTACCTATTCGCACGTGTATCGTACAACGTTTTACAGTACATATGGCTCTTTAAAGTTTCAACATATGCACGGAAAGTGCTCATTTCCGCACTCGTGCGGGAAAGTAACACCATGTGTACTGTAAAATATGTTTTTTCTTGATTACCAGATATTCGATATTTTTTCGGGTTACTAGCCGTAATGTTAAACATACATGGTTTTACTTACAGAACGGGATGTTTATGTTAATCTAAAAGTTATAACTATTTCACACTTTTCCCTTCCTTCCTTATAAACCTTATGTACATACTTATATAAAACATCCCGTACTTTAGGTAAAACATGTATTTTTAACATTACGACTAGTTCCCGGCTAAATATTAAAAAAATATATATTTTTCTACCCCTCTATATTATGTCCTCTTGCGAAGAATATGTATTTTAGCTCACCTAATTCCGATCACTGGTTCTAAACGAGAAACGTCTGTATTTTAATATTTCGAAATTAAAACAACCGCCGTGCAGCATCTTATATATTCAACTCACGACTTTAATTTTATTCAATTAAGCAGCATCTAATCTTCATTTTTGATAATTTTTACCTGTAACAAAATAAATAATTATTAGAAATAAGTAGCCATTATTCCATCTTACTGTTAAAATGTATAAATAAAATTTTATGAGTCACAGAAGTCACAGTATTACAAATTCAGTCACGTAGACAGTTTTAAACCTTGACTAGAATTTGTAATCCGGATCAAGATTCGGATCCAAATAAAGTCCTACTAAAGATCAGAATTGTAAAGTCGACAATTGACGCAACGTACGAGTAGATAATTTAATGAAAAAAAAACAAATAAATAGCAGCATTACAGCAGATGCCAAGGCGCTGATAACTATTAACTATATTATGAACTGACCTGATAATGTAGTAAGTTCAATCGTCATCACATAAGGATATCGTAAAATACGAATTCATGACTGTGTACCATTTCACGGGTGTCATAAAATGTTAAAGTAGAGTAGTAGAAAACTATTTCTATTCAAACACCTAATCGAACCTTTAGTCTTGTATGAATGTGAAGGATTTACTTAGGTATTTGAATCGAGGTGTCAAGTTTAGTAACTTGACACCCCGATTCAAATATCCATCCTAGCATCCTAGTGGATGCTCTTTGAAGCTCCGGCATGCAACTAACAATTTCATTACAATTTAAATTGTAATCCCATTTTAATACCGATGTGTCTTGCTGGCAGATGTAGACTTACATGCTTTGCTCACAAAGCGTTAACGCAAGACATCTCTCTTCACTTTTCAATAATGTTAATAAGTAAGTTTTTGGCTAAATATTGCATTGGAACCTATATAAAACTTACATTATGTCAATTAGAGCATAATCGGATATACCAACAATATAATGAAAAAGCTTTGAACATTTGGAACGGACAATTTATATACGTACTACCTATCTAGTTAGTTTCTTATAAGATAAATAGAAGCTTGTAAAACACGTCTATAAATTGGGCCCCATTTCTGGTTAAGGGTCTATTAGGGTGGTCACGCAAACCTCTGATATAAATGGACGACCGGTTATGTTTTTAACTTTTACTCAGAAGTAATTTAATTTCGGTTCGGAATAGGCGTGGAAAAAGTAAAGAGTAACAAAAAACGTATCAAGATTTTTTTGTGGTTTTAAATCAAATACTAGCTGGTTTTATTGAGTTCTCACACATACGCATATATAGGTAATCGTGCAAGTGCAGAAATGCAAATGAAGGATGCAATCACTTGCACCACCGGCTTCAATTCAAAGCTGAACAAGAGCAATTCCTTAAATAGATCTAAACCAAATTTAACGATGTTTTAATAACTTAACTACTACGGACACTCTATGGTCAAACAGGCGGATTACCTACTTCCAGCATTTAAACTTTACACAATTAACGACCCAAAACGAACAAAAACCCGACAACACGCGTATGTGCTAATGGAGGTCTTTGCCCAGAGTTAACAATGCGTGAAAAAAAAGTCACAAATATAGCAAAAAGTAAATCCACAAAAGCATAGAAAAAGTAAATTCCTTGCCAACAAGCGAAGCGAAGCAGACCGGTCGGATAAAGTAACAATTATTCTAGACATGGGAAGTCAGGAAAGTTGAAATAGTACTTGGATTTAGTTAATTCTTGACGTGACTCCAAGGCAAACCAGAAAAAAAAAAGATTGCAGATGGCATGTGGTGTGAACGCCCGAATTTGCCGTAGCAGTGTTATCAATAATCACTGAGTAATGTGTCAAAGTCCAGCGATTTGGCTGTGGAAAACTCTCCAGGAATTAATGCAGACTTACCCCCTTATTCATATGAACAATAACTTAAAATGCTTCTGCTAAATAAAATGTAGTTTCCCTTTCTTACGAACGCAAATGTCAAAGTGACAGATAAAGACAATCTAATTTTAACACCATTTCAGTTAAAATAGGTTTGTTGAACGTTTATGAATACGGCCTTCGATATTTAATAATGTTAGAGGCGTAGATGGATGTCTTTATTACGTCCTTACATCGCGCAGCGTCCCTGTACCACCCATCTCGTAACTTGCTCAGCACCTCCCTTTCCGCGTTCCTGCACATCCTGAAGTACCGTTACACCGATCTTGAGGAATAGCCCATGGAAATTAATTGGGCTCTTACAAAGTATACTTTGATCGTGTACAGTCAGCGACAGTAACTACGTACAAGATAAAAGAGAGACCTTTGACATACAACGGTACGGTACGGCAGCGTCTCGAGTAGAATTGGCTCGAATTTGAATATTAAGATATTAGAATGATTACAGGGCTGTTATTCTGTACGCGCTCATGCGCCTCACCGCGCCCGTCAAGCCTAACGAAATTAGACCCTTGATTGCCCTTAGTTACAACGAATCGCGGCGTCAAGATATATTTGTGGGTTAAGGTGATTTTAAAATAAGTTACAGAATAGCAGGGCTGGAAGCTCGTGACAATTTTGCCATTTCATTAGAGACGAGTATTCCATGAGGTGATGCGTGTACAGTCACTTGAAATAATGTTGGGACAGGACAAGGCGCTCATAAACCTTTGACATAACCTCTATTTTAAGAACAATTATTGCATAATGAATGACATTCAATCAGCGTGTAATAGGTATATTTTAGAGCGTATGGTCCTGTCAAAAATGATTGCAGGTGACTGTACCTACCGTGTTAAAGCTGAGCACAAATTGGCTTGGATAACTAGTTATAATTAGAAAATCTGTTTCGCGCTGCACCGTGTTGAGAGGCGAAGTGAATTTATAAAAGCGATAAATAACCAGCTAACTGGTCGCATGCATATTCGATGTGGCCATGAAAGGTCATGTTACTTTACAGGTCTAGAAATAGAAGATGGTGTACTAAATTGAACATAATTTAGCTCTATAAATTGAACTGTTGCAGATGCAAGTATTTATCTGACGTCTAAAATAATTGTTAGCATTTAAGAAATTGTAAGTATCTGAAATTTAGCTAACTAGTAGGTACTACTACAAAACTCGACGGTACGCCTGACAGTACGAGTATCTACTACGAACGAACAGATGTTTAGTACACAAGTCAAAGCTTAGTTAAAATCATACGTTCCGACTCGATCGTTTGTGCTGGGAATAAGGTTAATATTTAGACGTTGCCGTAATTCTACATATAGGAACAATGGCTTAGGTTACACGTGGCCAATACCTGTAGGTTTATTTGAGATAACGAAGTGGGCCAGCGTGCGTTTCACCGCTGCGTAAAGTGTGCGTAAAGTATCCCAGTATCAATAGGGTAGTTTCCTCATGTTAAAATTGATAACGTAGTGTTGCTAAATGGATAGTAAACCATCAAATAATTGTAATAAAGTATACATTACGAAATATAATTAAAATCATAAATAGATATGGACCTTGAAAATTTAGAAAAAAATATGCATTTTTTTATTATCCAAAAGTAAATTTAAAGCTACCAATAGAATCCTTACGCTTTTATAGAAACAAAATTGTATGTTGTATTTTTTTTGCTCAGGGTTGCCCATCTAACATTTTCACGCGCCGCCACTGTTACTTTACACCTTAGGAATATCTTCATTGACAGGACAATAGCCAGTCAATTACGTCACGTGTATTAAATTAGGTAACGTTAACATCAGTGTCTTCATGGCCGTAATCTCAGAGTGAGTACGAGTACACTAGAGGTGAGGTGACTCGTGAGACGGTAGCCATATTATACGTGATACACCCATAGGCCATATTATGCGTGATGCACCAATAGGCCATACTATGCGTGGTACAGATACACCAATAGGCTATATTATGCGTGATACAACAATAGGTAGTCTACCTGGGGAATAAGTCCAAATAGGGATGTTATATTATCGTCGATCATCAATTCATCGTCAAATGCTTCTATTTGTAATTAAAGAAATAACAACATCGAATACCGTCTCAGGTATTTAAACATCTAAAGAGTAATTTATGCACTACACAGATAATTACCATTTGTCTGTGTACCCATAATACAAACCTGCCGCTGATTGTATTTCTTATTCCATATGCAGATAAAATAGCATATTACAAATATTATCTTATAAATAAGATATGTTATTCTTAGCCTCCAATTAATCTTGCATGCTTGCATGCACTCGCGCGAGTCAAGTGGCTCGTCCAGATAAGTGCAGCATTATCAATCAAACTTATTTAATGCTCAGCTTAATGTAATATAATAAGGGCGGCTTCATTAATTTTAAATCGGCGACAGCTATGTCGGACTGTATTAAGGCTGGTACACAATGGAGTAATGTTGTTAATAATTGTGATTATTTGTGAATAATTATATCACTAAGGGAATGAGTATTTTATTTACTGAACTTCACGAAATATAGCTAAGAAATTACAAAAAATGATGCTGCAATAAAATCCTATCGCATCTGCAAGGTACACGCGTAACTTTTCTAACGCGCTTTAGGACATAACAACTGCATTTTTTTTAAAAGGTGATTTTGAAAGTAGATATGTACTGTCGCTTGATCAAAAAGTTACGAAATTATTCTGCAAGAGGTATTTCATAAATACACTAATATATCAATCAATCAATACGTGGATTCTAATAGACCTCGCGCATTCCGCATTGATTTTGACTCTACCATTATAATGAAGGTTGATGGAGCACAATGAGTCGCAAAGCCAAAATTTGCAGATTAACACGGGCAGGTAAAAGTGAAAATGAACTAGTCATATTGTGAGTTAATAATCACTCAACTCACTAATTATTCATGACACGCAAAATGTAACTCTGTATTGAACATTGCGTCAATTGAGTGTGCGCTTCGCCTTACAAAGAAAGTGCAGTTCCAGCTTGCTTTAATGAGGTCCTTGAATGAAGGTAAGCTCGCAACGAAATTTAAATTAAAAAATACGATCTTATCGCCTTTTCGCTCTTTAACCGACGCAACTTGAGTAAGAGAGGGTCAAGGAGATTTTCGAACTTCAGAGACGGGTAAGCGGATTAAAAGGGTGCTGTAATTGACGCAATTTCACACTTTCACTTCATTATTTTAATTGAAACGTGTTGAATTTATTGATCTGAATAGTGGAACTGAATCAGAGGAGCAGAAATATACAATTACTGTGGCCAGGCAAATTTTGACGTGTGGGTTTATGCCTTTGCCGATTTATGTGTAAAATGATAAGGTTCTTCATACACACATAGAGTTCTATATGATTCTATCCCTTTTTTATTTACAGGTTACGCTTTTTATGTTTAACGTTTCTTCCTTCAAGGAGAAATCTGTTTTGTCGACGGTTTGACCTGTCACTTTTTAACTCAGCGCGAGTGGAAGGGAGTACCTCAAACATGTAGAAATGCGATTGGAATGTGAAAAAACAAACAACAATAGACTTCTAGTTCCCTATACAGTAATTCTAGTGCCTACCGCTGCTAATGAGGCCTGCTTGGCCTATATTGCTGGGAGTTCATTAATCTCTCTAGTTACTCCGAGCCCGCATTCAATGGCCATTCAAATAAAGTAAACTTTTTAATTTACATTGATTTTTTAATCATTAAAATTCCATCACTTTTTGAACCTTGAAGTGTATACTACTCGCGGTGGAAAGGCGGATTCACTTGGTATTACCTAAATATATTATGGAAATTAGGAGTAAGAGTCTTAATTAAACTCGACGGAAAGAAACTTCGTAATCTATAAAATATCAGCGGGTCCTGCCAATTCTTTACAAAGATTTTCTGGTTATTTACGTTATAACTTGTAAGTTCCCTATAATTATTGAATAATGGTGCAATCGCAATATGACTTTTTCAACGACTATCGGGAATAGGTCACCATATGTCAACTCTTGTGTAAGGTTGGTAGGGTGGCGATTGTCATGCGCAAACAGTAAATTTTTGCCAATTGATTGAAGTGGAATAATTTTTTCATGAGTTAAACATAATCTAATCCAGGTCACATTTCAACGCCCATTTTATCCATAAATTTTGTCTGTTTATCTATCAACCTTCAAATTCTGAACTCAAAACCTCTGTTCTAGTTTACACTGTCAGCTTATCATGACTGAGGACGTAGCCCGAGTCGTGATGTTTGCGGCTGAACAATGGAAGACAAACACTGATCTACAATCAATATTAACTGGTAAAATAGTTATTCTTTTAAGGGTTTCATATCCAAAGGGCCCGAACGGATTTATTACTACAGTCAACATGGATGTATCGCCTGCTTCTGTTTTGCCCTATAAATAGGCGGTTGTAACTTAGATAATCACCTAAAGATCTACAAGTACTTATAGATTGCTAATTCTTAAGAAACTCATGGTGTTAAAAATGACTTAACTTTTAAAAAAATGCTTTCAAACATTCTCTTCGATGTCGTCAATGTATGCCACTTGCACGATCATCGATTTTCCTCATACCTAGCTCGCCTCTCGCGCGTGAAATGATCTAACACTTCTAATGTCAACAATTACTCACTTTACTAATTACTTATTTAATCGTGTATTGACCTGAAGATAATTGGTTCATTGATACATTTCTAGAGTTCGTTCACTGGTAGCGTGCACTATGCAATAATGGCAATAATTACCAATCCGGGACCGCATGGATGGCTAATGCATTATTTATTGCTCATGTCCGCATGACACTTTGGTAATTGTCTACATTGAGAGCGAATTGGGCGGGTTTGTGTGACAAAAAATATATCTTGAACTCGACTAGGTACACTTTAACTTTGAAACCATGCCGCCTCCAGGCCACTTAATACGCTTAATTAAATATATCATTTTTAATGAAAAAAATATATGGGCAGAAATGCTGTTAAGTAATATATCTTGGATTGCGCGAACTCATTTTCATGCTATTCTTTCCAATATTGAATGTTACATTTAAGTAATAGAACCTAAAAATATATTTAATAAAAGTTGCACAATCCTCTATAGAACATTTTATAAAAGTTCAGTATATTTGTCGGTAGTCTCTACCAAATTTTACAATAGTTCGTTCACTATTAATTCTATCCGACTGTGGAACTCTCTCCCTCTTGACATCAGACAAGCAAAATCTATCGGCAACCTCAAATCCCTTCTTAAAGAACATTATTTGTCTCTCCCCTAACCCTGATTGTATTTTTGGCTGACTGTTTATGTATCATTATATTTGTGTTTGTGTTATTTGTATATATGTATGATTGTGTGACTTTGAGCCTTCTTATGAGGCCCATAGTAAGCGACCACGTTTCAGTGCCATATGTCATCACTGGCAACACACACTGGTCAAAGACTCTCGTCTTGAGACACTGCGGGATATTGGACGAAAGGATGTGCCGGAGCTTCCCGAACGCTGCCCAGCCGAGTCGGATTCGACGATTGACCTCTTTCTCGAAGTTGGACCTACCTAACTGGACAGTCTGTCCTAGGTATACATAATCGTCTACAACTTCGAGCGTAAAGTGTCCGATTGTAATGGGAGTTGGTGCTACATGGGCATTTGACATGACCTTCGTCTTATCCATGTTCATTCTTAGACCAACTCGCTCGGAAGCTTTACTGAGGTCATCGAGCATCGTACACCCAAAGGGCAATGGAGAGGGCTATGTTAGGAGTTTCTCTGCGTGATCGCATCAGAAATGAGGTTATCCGCAGCAGAACCAAGGTAACCGATATAGCCCTCCGAATTGCTAAACTTAAGTGGCAGTGGGCGGGGCACATTGCACGTAGAACCGATGGCCGTTGGGGCGGAAAGGTTCTCGAGTGGCGACCACGTACCGGAAGGCGCGGCGTGGGTAGGCCCCCCACAAGGTGGACTGATGACCTGGTAAAGGTCGCGGGAGTCCGCTGGATGCGGGTGGCGCAGGACCGGTCAATTTGGAACTCTCTGGGGGAGGCCTATGTCCAGCAGTGGACGTCTTTCGGCTGATATGATGATGATGATGATGATTGTGTGTGTATGTTTATATATCAGAGGTATTTATGTACGTTTATTTTTATAATTTCTTGATTTTTGATTGATAATAATCTCTGCACCACCTACTGCATAATCTAGTTTTATCTCTTTCTCCGATACCCAAAGGTTGTCTGGAAGAGATCGCTCTTCAGCGATAAGACCGCCTGTTGTCTACCTCTACCTACATGTTATTGTATTGTTTCTCTATGTAACTGCTTTGTTTGTGTGAGGTGTGCAATAAAGAGTATTTGTATTGTATTGTATTGTAGTTATTAACATACTCGTAAATATCAAGTTAATTGATCGTTGCATTACTAACGCTCGATCTTTCGAACAAATATGATTTTTGTAAAATGGTTTGTTTAGTTAAGACTTTGGCCTGTTGCATATTGGTAACAGATAGGTAAAAGTTATCATTCACGTTATTTTTCTCGTCTGCACAATGAAGACTAAACCCATGTAAGATTTTTCATATCAAAATAAACTCTACAAACCTTTTCAAAATTAATTAATGCTTTTCTATCACGCACGCTACGGGATAGCGGGCATGATAGAAAAGCTAAAAATACCGATAACTCAAGCTAAGGCCTAATTTACTAATGATTCATAAAAACGAGCAGTTTAAATAACAGTCCATAAAACAATCATGAGGATTTTATCAATGCAATAAATCATCATGAGTGGACCATTTCAGATCGTTATAGTGTCGTCATTCATTCATAGAAATGACATCGTTTAATTACTTATATCATATAAATTATTCATTTATTTTTAAATCACTATTTTTATTGATTTGTTGTATTTATGTATCACATTCATAGTGTCAATGGATACCTGGTCTTTCTAGGTACACTAAAACCATTTAATCTGGTATTTAAGACTTTTTGCCTGGCAATTACGTTAGCAGAAAAACCCAGTTCCTGGCAAGGGGAAGACGTATCTAAAAGACACGGTGTACCTACACCACGCGGGCTCCAATGATACTCGTTTTTAGGGTTCCGTAGCCAAAATGGCAAAAACGGAACCCTTAAAGTTTCGTTATGTCCGCCTGTCCGTCTGTCCGTATGTCACAGGCAGTTTACTCGAAAACTGTATTTGAATACAATTTCGAGGATAGATGTACATATACTACATATTTTGTTAGCCGCTACATAGTTTTGTAATTAAAATGCCAAAAAAAATTTGAAAAAAATTATGGACATAGGGCTTATTAAATTCTTTTACTGAAAATTATTTTGAACAAGATCGGTTCAAAGGTTTTCGAGATATTACTGAAAAACTGCCTTCCTTAAAGAAAAGGACGTACATGGACATACCATTTATACTAGTACCGTTAAAAATTACGATGGCTGTGGTATAGAGATGGTTAGAGCTGTAAATACCGGGTAAATACCCGGTATTTACCCACTCCTACCCATCTCTAGCTGTTCAATAAGCTCAAGATCACAAAATCTCCTTACGCCCGGCATACAAAAAAAAAGTGCGAGTCGGACTCGCCCACCGAGGGCTCCGTACAAAATTACAAATGTATAGTTTTCAGATTTTTCCCTGCACTTGTAGTGTAAGACGGTATTACATGCCAATTTTCATAGTTCTAGGTCAACGGAAAGTACCCTATAAATATTGATTCCCTTGAGAGTGTCGAAATATACGTTTTTTGCGGCATTCTTAAACGGCCGTATCTTTTTTTTCATCACAGTTGCTCGTAAAGGGCTTCATAATGCGCAGGCATACAGAGCTACAATAGCCTTTATTACGCCTAAGGGCGTAATGGGTGTGACCCGATTGGTTTAAGTAAATCTACTTGGCCGCGCGCCACAAGAATTCTGCTCTGTGATTGGTTGAAAAAAATGTAGTTGGCCACGCGCCGCAATAATACTACTGTACTGCTCTGTGACTGGTTGGAAGCTGCGCGCTCCACTCGCACTGATCTGGAAGTGAAGTTGTCATTTTCATCAATTTTTGAGTGGTGGGGATGTATGAAACATAGATTTTTCTGTCTTTTGTAGTTATTTATTTCCTCGCAAATATGATGACAAACATTGTACGCGATACGGGCGGTAAGAATGTTACCGTACTTATTGTGGCATAATGTACTGTTACGTTAACTTAGAAGTTTGATTTTTTTACAGCTTTAAGGGACTGTTGATCTGAGTATATGGTAACTCAATACCTCCACGCGTTCCCGAGATAAAGGATCTTGACAGACAGGCAGACGGACAACAAAACTGCAGGGTTTAAATTCAACTGATAATAGTTTTGAATTTCATTTCATCGTCAAACACAACAAAACTAATGCAACTGTGTTGCTTTAAAATTGTACTTTTATAGAATTGAACATATTTTGTTAGTGGCACTAGGTTATACTAAGTGATGTACTAAAGTCTATCGACCTGGCCAGGAAACTGCACTCCTGCTGGCGTTGCATCACAATGAACCACACAACAACTGGGGCACTGTGATTATTTATAAATCACAACACCCTTTTTATAATAAACCTTACTTGTATGACAGTAGAATTGAAAGTTCAGCGCATAAGTATGAGAGAGTGTCCGTAGATGGTATAAGTGCTTGTAATGCTGCTGTAACTGAAAGATGGCGTGCTTAATCTGGATGCAACTTGCATTCGTGTTTGTTTATTAAAATAGTTTAATTGGTTATGGAATATAATGTTTACAACTAATAAGGGGGCGGTCCTGCCTTTCAGCATTCGTCCTGCAACCTATATGATAGAGCGAGGCTGGGACATGAATTCCAAGATCATTCATATATGTATCTCGTTTTAAATATCTTGTAGCTTGCGGACCTAACCTTGCGGTCCGCCACGAAAGACCGTCTCGATGCGACTTAAGCAGTTCTCAGGTGCCGCATTATATTTGATGGTCGTACGTCCGTTAGGCAGGTCTAAATGTCATTTTTTGTATGGGAAAATGATAGTAATTGATTTGTCCCAACGCTTGTTCGAAAAGTTACACAATCACCCCTCAGCACTCTCCTTTTTGCGTAAACGCCGTAAGCGTAGAATCAAATACTGATATTGCGATAGGATTTGCATGAAAATGATATGGATAGTTGTAAATGGAGGCCCAGGTATGTTGTTGACTCAGACTAGAATGTGCACCTTACGGATCTTGCCTGAGTAGTGAGTTGAATACGAAATGAGGCGTGACGATGTTTTAAGTGGATTTCCCGTTTTAATATAAAACATTTCACGTAATATGGGATCATGTCGGCTGGTCCAGTCATCACAACCTTTACGAAACTGTTAATAGTTACATAATGAAATGATGCATGTGAATGGCATAAAATACTTCTTTTACTCAGAATAAAGATACGTTTAGACGAATGATTATAAACTCGTGAAGTTTAATAAATAATTAAGCCAACTTGATATCGTTACAAAGCTATAATAAGGTCTGTTTCCCAAGGACATTCACTTGCTACGACCCTAAAAACCTCTAATGCTTCATTCATTTCATGTATGGGTCATTTATATTGGAGTAAGTAAAGATTTCTAAAAGGGATTCATCATCACTTTTAGAAATACCTTTCATCCTATCCTACTAATACTAGACCGTTTCACTGCCGCGAAGACACACACAATATGTGTCAATTGTATTGTATGTCTACTCCCTTTATCTCTGTGTGTCTTTTGTGTAGTGATAAATATCTTCTTTCTTTCTTTTCTTTATTGAATATAATAAATGCGTAAGTTTGGATGTTTGGATGTTTAGATGTTTAGATGTTTGGATTTTTGTTACTTAATCACGTTTAAAAAAATTTGCACGAAAATAGTTTTGTAGCCTGGATTCACGCAGACGTAGTCTAAGCTAGTTAAAAATAATCTGTCATTAAAAAAATCGAGTTACTCAAATACTCAAGTTAGAGCGGATACACACGGCGATTTTTTGCAGCTTTTTGCAGCAACTCTAGCCTTAGGTCTAGTACAGTCGCCACCAGATATATCGGAGCGGCGAAAGCGCTCACAAATATCTGAACACGTCTCTATTGTCGAGGCATTAGATACGTGTTCAGATATTTGTGAGCGCTTTCGCCGCTCTGATATATCTGATGGCGACTGTAGGTACCTACAGCTATCACAGTACGGCCTGCGAGCTGTGTCACGGTGACATAGATCTATTCTAAGCGTTCTAATTAGAAAGAGACGCATGGTATATTTCGCCGCGACACAGCTAGCGAGCCTTCCTGTGATAGCCGTGCTGTATCAATACTGTATCGCGTGTTTAGCACTGTATAAAGTAGCCGTGTGTCGCTCTTAGGTACACACTTGCTTGCCTAGCTTCAGTAATTAATATAAGCTAGCAGACGAAGCAGAATGTCACAACAATTAACTAAGATTACAGGATGAGTAATCGGTGACCGTGTTTACAGTTACAACAAACTGAATGAACACACAATGACACGTTCCTAGAAAATAACTAGGTCTCAGGACTAATTAACTTGGCTTAACACTATGAGATCATTCACCATTTTATTCCTTGTTTCAGCTTAAAGTCCCTGGGCGACCGAGCTCAGCTCGGGTGAAAATACGGAGAAAACGAATTTTCCCAGACATGAGACCTAGCTAGATAGATTCCTCGCCCCCGTAACCCCCCATATTCCAAATTTCAACGAAATCGTTAGAGCCGTTTCGCTCGTTTTAAAGTATAGGATGTAGGTACGTCGTTGTCGTTATATAACTAGAAATACTACTAGTATTTTAATTATAACCTATCTTACAATTACACAACTTATAGGTACTAAATATATGTAATACGCATAAAGTATTTAAATCATCATTATAGCAGTCAAACGGCGGTCGGTCGTGGGTTCGAATCCCGGCTCGTATCTCTACCAATGAGTCTTTCGAATCTCATTTGATATTTACCGGTGAATAAAAACATCGTGAGGAAACCTGGCCCCGTAGCATGGTTGGCCTTGTCACGCGATATGTGATAGGATAGAGCGTGCGTCACTGGCTGACACCGTTCGATAGAACGAGACGACGCTCCTATCTTGTCACTTGTCGCGTGATAAGGCCAACCATGCTACGGCTCCTGCATGCATCTGCGAAGAAATTGATATGTGTGTATGTGAAGTCGCCAACCCGCACTGGGCCAGCGTGGGGACTACTGCCCATTCCCTCTCATCCGAGGCCAGTGTCCAGCAGTGGGACGAATATAGGCTGATGATGATGATTTATTGGTGTCATAAATAGGCTACATTTTTTAAATATATTTTAAAATGTTCGTATATATTAGTCAACTAGTATAAAATATCGCTTTTTGCAAAAAAAAATGAACGATATATAAGACATAGAAATGTCAAATGTGCATGTGCCTTTACAATAAATACTTGTTGCTATACTGCCTATACTAACGTCACTCACGAGAAAAAAATTGCGCTTGGCGATAATAAATAAATAAATATTAGGGGACATTGTTACACAAATTGAACTAGGATAAGTTCAATAAGGCTTGTGTTATAGGTACTAGACGACGATACATATAATACATATAGATACTTAAATACATAGAAAACATCCAAGACTCAGAAACAAATAGATTACCTAGATTAGTTCCTTGAAGAAAGCAGAAGGACACCTCATCAGCCGGAGCCTCAACATCCAAGAATCTCATCACACAAATATATTTGCCCTTACCGGGATTCGAACCCAGGACCTTCAGCTTCGTAGGCAGCGTCACTACCCACTAGGCTAACCGATCGTCTAATAATAGTAAACCTACAATTGCTAGAAGTGGCACTTAAAATGATTAATTAATGTGTTCTGCATACCCCTTTTGGGAACATAGACGTGAATGTATGTAAATATAGGTACATAACATATACGTATATGATACAATTATAGTATTAAAAGCATTAAATGTATTATTCACCAACAAAAATATGCGCATGGCAATCACAAGTTTTATTTACAAAATAGGAAGGCCATACAGTATACATTTTATCTCGGAATTAATTCAAGGGTGTGTAACGTCACCCCCTCGTTCGTCGCCATCCCAGTATATTTGAAATAGGAAAAATAGGAAAACGATCAAAACGTTGTAAGCGGAAGGAGTAGCGGGCACAGCTGGAAGTTCGTAAACCTTAGTGACTAATACGATATGCCTTAAAACTGACTCACACTATATCAAAACTTTTTTCAACAATCGGTTTTGCTGACACGTAACTTTGTAAAAACTCCATTGTTATCTGCCATCTGATTTACGCCAATGGATCCCAACCCTGCGCACGAGTGTCGTTTAGGGGAAAAAAGTTTTACGCCATAGATTTATAATGGACAGATGCTACAAGTGCGTTCACTGCACTTTTAAGGTTGACCACATGTAAAACAGAGAGGCACAGGTTTCACGTTGTGTATGAAATGAACCAGAATATAGCTATGTATTTGTGCATAACAAACGATATTAAGTATTACGAAATAAGACAAATATTTGCCTTTGACAAAGCGTAATTTTCGTGCTGAATAACATTTAAACTAATTTCGTGGATTTATGTAAAGTAACGATGCATTTACACACTTTAATGCGGTGTTTTTAGGGTTCCGTAGTCAACAAGGAACCTTATAGGTTCGCCATGTCCGTCTGTCCGTCTGCGGCTTACTTCAGTGACCCTTACTACTAGAAAGCTGTTATTCGGCATGGTTATATAAATCAATCACACTGACAAAATGGTAGAATAAAATTTTAGTGTGCCTCCCCAACACGGAAAGTGAGGAAATATTATTTTTTTCTCTTTAAACCCATAGTGTAGGGTATCGTTGGATAGCTAGCTATCTCGGATAACTAGTTACCGACCGAGTAATAGTCGACCAACTTAATGTGTACTTTTAGTTGGCGCGCGAGTGTCGATGTTACAAAGACAGACAGGCAACTACGGAACCCTACACTGCGCGTGGCCACACACGCGCTTGGCCGATTTTTTAATCATACAAAAAATATTGCCGTGTCTATTCAGTGTTGGTCTTTGGTATGCGTTTTTTTATCGAGCGCGTGTTTTCTCAATAATTTATCGTGTTGAGATCGTGATTGTAATTTCTTATAAAGGCAATAATTCGTAAAATCATTCAATATTGTGATGTGGGTGCTGAGCGTTTAGTTAGCCTTAAAACTCGCTTGGTAATAACCATGCAATTACATAAAAAATACAGACAGTAGTTTACCTTATACACAATTTATATATTAAAAAAATACGATTGCACGGTTTAATTTGGTATATTAAGCATATTTTACAGCAGGTTATAATTGGCCGTCATTTTATTTTAAGTTATGTACTTGATATGAAGTGGCTCATTTTTTTTCTCGAGTTATCAATGTGATTGTGTGTGGGTGTGTATAATCATGAGACAAACTGGCTTATGTAAGGAGTAGAACACACAGTAATGCTCTCTCATAGTCATAGTATTTAAGCTGTTTGGAGTAATTTAGAAAACGGTAGCAATTAATCTCATGATCCAGTTAGGTGCTTATAGATAATTAAGTCGGAGCTTTTCTTGATCTCATTTAAATACTCATTATAATTTTATATGAACTACCAGTTTGTACACCTAAGATAAAACCTTATTTAAGTATCCCTTTTTTTTAGTAAAATCTGAGTACTTAATACATGATTGAAAAAGAACCCCTAAGTAGGAGCACCATTCATCATCCTCCTAGCGTTATTCCCGGTTGTGCCCTAAAGGAGCCCGGGGTCCGCTTTGGCACCTAATGCCAAGTTTTGGCATAGGCACTAGTTTTACGAAAGCGACTGCCATCTGACCTTTCAACCCAGAGGGAAAAACTAGACCTTTATTGGGATTAGACCCGGTTTCATCACGATGTTTTCCTTCAACCAAATGCCAATGTTAAATATCAAATGATACAAATATTTCGTACATACGTTTTTGAAAAAAACAGTGGTACGAGCGGGGTTCGACCTCCAGATTGAAAATCTTGCGCCTTACCACTCGGCTCTCATGTAGGATCACCATCAAACTCATTAATATCATTTACAAAATATACTCGTATTTTAGAAACATAATACTATGAATCTATCCTATACGCAAATTGTACGTACAAACAAGCCATTAACAGAAAATCCGCTTTGATCTGTCAAATATTAGATTCTTGGCCCGCTTTTATAAAGATCCGTTAGACCTTAGGTCAGTAAAAATGTACGAAATTAGAACAATCTGATATGGTCTCTGATCCTTTGAGAACTGGACTTAAAATATTGTACCTAGTTTATAATTCCTGTTATGCGGCTATTAAATAAACGGTTTCCTATAAATACTTTATTTTTACAAATTCTCCGTAAAGGTATGTAGGTAACATATTCTTTTTTCTTATTGTAAAATTGAGACTTAAAAGTATAAAATAATCTTAAATTATTCGTATGCAGAGACCAGTCAGTGGGGTCTAGCACAACCATTCGAATTTAAACGAAATATTAATTAAATTTTCTTAGAAACCTAGCTTACGAGACTTACTTACGTCATGTCATTTTATTACTTTGCAAACTTGTTTTTGCGGGTTGCACTGTCGCCGTAGTTGAAAATGTTAAGAGGAAACTTAGTATAAGGCCACGTTAATTCAGAATTTGACCAACTACTGTAATAAAATAAGTGGCGATATTATATTCAGAGCACGTCTGGCGACCGCGTGTTCTCGGTCTTTTGTTACAATTAGATACGATAAAATCGTTAATAGGTAGGTACATACATATACGATTGAGCATGTGCTGACTTCAAACGACGCGCGGCTACCTGGTTTGTGGAATTACGCGATCGTTAGTAAATTGGATATAACTTTTTAATTTTAATGAAGAGACACTGACACGTGGGTACTGGTTTTAAAGACTGGATTTCTTCTATTAATGCCTGCCTCATTTATTGTATTAATATATGTGGTAGGAACCCACAAAATCTAAATTCGTATCTTGTATTTTTACTGTAACCGTGGTTAGCTATAATAATTCACAATTAAACTTTCGTTATAATTAAAGCTACATCTATAGGTATAAAAGTAATACTCAATAAATTGAATTTTGAATGCAATTTATGGAACAGTTTTAACATATTGTTCATATGTAATGTGTAATTAAATGCGCCAACTCTAAACAACCGTGTGTCGTGTGTCACATTTTACAGTCACGGTTAAAAGCCTTAAATGACGTCACCCTTACTGGGTCACGGCTGGCGTCGTAGGTAGGGCGATCTCACTGTTCTGTCCAACTGCAATATTAATGAATTTGTATACATACAAATCTCGGGACAATCACACCAATCGACTTAGTTCCAAACAAACCAACATAAGTAGGTACTTATAATAATAATTAAATACAAGCTTTAGAAAAAATCCAAGCCATAATAAGGAATACATAATCGTGCTCATCACGACATAAAGACATTAATGGGCTAGGCTGGTTCACTACATACAAATGCAGAAATGCATGAAATTTGCTAATACTCCTGTAAATAAATATTCCCTTATGGTGGTCTAAACTTTTACAATACTCAGGAATGACGCTTAAATCAGTTTTAGTGCTTAGTTATTTTTGAATGACTGGGTTTCAGATGCAGAGGCGGATAGAATGACGTCCAAACACAATTTTCTCAGCAACTAGTTTATTTTAATAACAGAAAGCGAGCATTTTTTTATTGAAAATTAGTTATTTGGTACCTAATAATATTATGTAGAAATTAACTTTTTTATATAAGATCGTAAACTGTTAACAATATTATGTGCCAACGTACTTCAAATAAAAAATTGTAGTATACAGCTATGTCATTTAATAGTTATGACAGGACTACAGTAGTAATAACCACGCTTACATGGAAAAAGAAGGCGAGATGGCGAGAATATCCACACAATAACATTGAATGCACCTGGAGATGAAGACAAGCCTTTACTCACACTCTGCACCTAATTACTACAGTAACAAAGGCGTCAACATACTTGGTCGATTTGTTCCCGGTTTTTTAAAGAGCCGTTAGATCTGATTTCGGTCAGTCAGTACCTAATGTCAAAAAATGTACCTACCGAGTTACTAAAACTTGATCTGATATTTGGTTTAACGCATCTTTATAAAACCGGGCCTTAGAGTATTTCTGGTACAGTCAGCATCATAAACATGTATACATTCTAGGACCTTATTGCTTGGAGATAAGGTCGAAAAGTGTATACATGTTTATGATGCTCACTGTACAACTAGTAAGATTCTTTTGAAAGTATTAGAAGTATAAGGTAAATATTTTCCCATTCCACATACAAACTGTGTCACGGCACATGTCTATGCACATGCAATTAGTCACCATGACAGACTGACAGTTTGACATATTGTCGACGCGTCAGCAACGGCAGGTGATGACGGCTGCTTAATGAAAATGACGTGTTTATGGGATAATTTGATGATAGAAAAAGTCAAGTTTTTGTAAGGAAACGCAAAAGCAAAACACCTAAAATAACGTTTTGACAAGCTACTGCGTAAAAATATTATTTTAAGCATTTCGATCTTGAACCACTAAATATAATATAATGGCGTTTTATTTAAGTTGGTTTAGATAGTAATTTTTTGTTATTATTAAGGGATAACACGTGTAGAAATAGATATACGTCAGAATCGTCAGATGTAGAAAACGGACGAAGCTGAAAAAATAAAATTAACGATTTCTAATACTATTGTCAATAGAAGCGGGAAAAGATTGTTATTTTCATACGAAACGACAAATTCCTTAAATCAATAAACGAAGGAATATGAGATAGGGAGAAGGCCAAGTTGATTTTATATGGATCATATGAAGAAAAAAGCTTGACATGCTGACGTTGAAGAAATTAAAGACTAGCTTAGCAAGACAAAATGGTTGCCAATTTATCACTTATCGTTGTGGATTGTGGATAAGACATCGGTCACTCTCACACTCGCATACTTGTCAGAACGTGACAGATGTCTTAAGGCCGAGCCACACTACAGCGAGCGTGTGCGTGCACGTCTATGCACACGCATCCGGCGTGTCATGTCTTATGAGGGTTCATACATTACAATGCAGTGGTGTACGTGCAGCACACGCAGACGTGCTGCACACGCAGTCGGTGTGGCTCAGCCTTTATCGACGGCGATAAGTGATAAAATGCCAACCATGCTACGCCTACTGGAAGTTACTATACAAAAATATACCAATGAATGTTGAACACGCGAAGACTAAGTAAGCATGCGCAACAATTGGTGAATTGTTACGCATGCTTACTACGTGATAGAGCTAAAGTAATATGTTCAATATCAACCCATGTGATACGCGTGTATATCTATTGCAATTTGCAAAATATATTAAATCCTGATTGAAAAAAAAAATTGTGACAATAGCTGTTAGTTTGATTGAAAAGAAACATTTATCAGATCATAAGCGTCGTCTTACTGGTACTTACTTAATAGTGTATAGTACAGTCACCAGGATTAATAATATCTACTAGTTCTACTACCATAGCCAAGCGGGCCAAAATATCTGACCCGTCCTAACGGCCCAATAAATAGAGTCATGTCAGATGTTTATGCGCGTTTAATTGTGGCAGATATGAATGCTGGTTACTGTACACCATGCGGTTGACTTACCTAAATAAATATCTGTTACTAGTAATATTTCTCCTACGTAGCTTTAAAAGCTAATATCAGTAATTATAATACCTAATTGGCAAAGTTGTATGTCGCAGGGTAGGTCAAAGTACTTACATATAGTTTCACCACGTTAGTAAATTATCAGACGGGTTATTATCCATAAATCAAATGAAATTTATCGCTTATGCAAGTGAAAGTGACATTTATGTTAGTAACACTGCGACCTCTGGAAAACGAAAAAAAAATACATAATATAATATGTGAGAGTGCAAGAGGGAACTTTGCCTAGCACTGGTATACCCTAGCAAATATTAAGAATTTAATGGATCCCGATTAATTAGGAACCTTCTCCTTTACTTATTATAAATCATAATGATTCTTATGATGACAATATTGTTCATTGATGATGATGAATGAGAACGTCTCATTGAGTAGACCAGCTAATTAATAGATTCCACGAATTAACATGTATACAACAACCTACCTACCTAAATCAAGTTCATAAAACCATTATCAAACAAATCAAGACATTGACATCTAATATTAGCTCTGACGTTCAATTAAACGATGACAAGCGTTGCGTCAAACTTGACAGTTGACATGATTGTGTCAAAACCGCACTAGGTCGCTACTTGACTATGGCCTAATTCAGGCAATCTTCATTTGCGGCTCTAAAAATAGAAAAAAAAAACAACGTAATGCTTCAAGATATTACTGAACATCATGTTGACGGAGTTGATCAACTGTAAAGTTATGTTGGTTTTATAATCTTCGCGAGGACTGGACACAAATATCCTTGGTATGTGTGAATTCGTGTTTATTTGTAGGCGGAGCAGCATTACAGACGTACCTTTAAAGAGTGGGATTAAATAAATGGTTGATTGGCATAATTTATTCCCAGAATGAGTCAATTTTGTATTTAGATGAAAACATTTTGGTTATGATACTTATTTTGAACCAACTTATTGAACTTTAACTTCGGGGTTCAGTATTTTAGTAAACGAATTTCTTCTTTATTTAGTTATTATGGAAGCAAAGTGCGTATTTATTATGATTAGTATTTACAAAGTTACCTGGTACCTGAGTATCTCCGGCTGATGAGGTGTCCTTCTGCTTTCTTCAAGGCACTAGGCAGGCATCTAGGTAATCTATGTGTTTCTGAGTCTTGGATGTTTTCTATGTATTTAAGTATTTATTTGTATTATATATATCGTCGTCTAGTACATATAACACAAGCCTTATTGTGCTTACTATAGACCTAGTTAGATTTGTGTAAGAATGTCCCCTAATATTTATTTATTATTTTATTTAAATAAGATGCAACTAAACTCCAACTGCGCCATAGCAATCTTACTCCAGGCAAAATACGGTTTCGAAAAACATTAATTTATAATAGCGTTTTTTTTTCATTCTAAAACGTTATTCTAAGATGCTTTATTCAAGAATCCAACAAACTTTCCACCCGGAAATAATTATATAGATTTAAATGTTTACATTCATTGTCTTTTTTATTTTATTTACATTGAATATTTTAAAGCAAATGTAAATGAACATAAATAAAGATTTAAAAAAAATATTTATCCGGACTTTTTAGGAGCTAATTTTTCTTTACTAGAAATTGGTACCATCGTACCTATAACCCTTAAATGAAGCGTAAAGTAAAATACAGTTACCCACTAATTGAGCCAGACTGAACCAACAAATGTATACTCTTTTCTCACAAGAAGTAAATTCCACATTCTACACGGTCCACAGATAACCTAATGAATATTGAAATGGAGCTTTGTCGAGAAGCGAGTAGGACCGTGAAATAGTTATTTAACTTATAACAATGAGGAGTAGTGCATCTGTGTCAACAGTATGCTCACCCTCTGCAAGATATATTCATTTTGATGTTGTTTTGGTGGTAATCTGAGCGATGCATAGGTATTATGAAACAGATATCGCATGAATGAAATAAATTGAACAGTATAGAATACAATAGCAAAATGTTTATTCAAATAAAGCACACATTATACAGAACAAAAAAGTTAAGACTTAAATATAAACATGAAAAACAAACAAAGATATCTTATAAGTTGAGCAATGTGTGCCTTAAAGAATAGGCTAAAGACTCAGCATTAATGTTGCAATTTTTTGCGTCTTACATTATATTCCATATTTGATTGCCGGCCCTAAAAGCTATATTTAACAAGAAATACTTATATTTTTTTTATATTTCATAGAATAAAATTACAAAAACTAAAGTGTATATCTGTTATTTGGCCACCCTGTAGGTAACCAGACAAACAAAAAACACAAAAAAGAAGGTATATCAACTTGCATAAAAGGTACAGTTACGCGGGTGGATAGGATAATAAAAAGATTTATGTCGGTAAAGGTCAAAAACGTAAAGAACAGTGAATATATATATTAGTGGTGTAATTGTAATAATATACATATAGAATCTAAAACAAAATAAACTGTAAAAATAAATGAGAGTAAAAGATATCACAAAAGACGTCAGCTAGACTGTGGTGCAACGGTTTCAGATTTCTGAAACCGTTCTAATTGGGATGTGTCGTGTCACCACGCACGACAATCTCGCCTCAGTTTTCATGAAAGGGTTTGTTATAACAGATCGCTATTGGTTCTCTCCTGCACAATCACAACCACAAGGCTAAAGCCTAAGTCACGCATAACTATTAGATGACATCACCGATCAAACCAATTGCTCGTGTAAACCTATATAGCTGTCGTAAACTTCCTCTCTAAAGTAAGTATAACATCAGTAGAGTGGTAAAACTATCAAATGACACTCTGATACGTATGTCAAGCTAGTGAAAAAGAAAATGTCGTGAAAATAGAGAACAACAAATATTGAAGTGAAAATAAATTTGTATAAATTCATGTTTTCGACTTTCTGCTAAAGTCTGAATGTAACAATTGTGAAAGTGGTGGTGTGGCCAATTCATCTCTATGTTGATGTCTTTCATTTCAGCAAATGAAAGATATCACAGTAATAAAAGATATCAGCAATGATATCATAGTATGCCTGACATGAATCCTTAATCGCGCAATGTTACTGTACTGACGGAACTATATAAAACTTTCTATTAACTAATCTACGTAGGTGTGCATGACAGACCGCACTGTCTTCCTAGTTAGGTGCCCTAATAAAATTTTACGATCGTTAAAACCGTAGAGTTGCACCACGACTTACGCGACATTTCGCGGGATGACATCACCGGCCTTGGGGATGCAATCGGCGTATGCTGCGTATGCCATTTCGGTCACAATTATTTTAACCGTCAGGACCACCTGTGATGCACTATTATCGTATCAATTTAATTTTGAACGCATAATAACTTTATTGTTCATTGTACATTTCTCCTTTTTTTTAGCTTCAGATATTTGGTTACATTGCGGATTATCAAGGATATTTATAGAATTTACTTACGTTGTTGAAGGAACTAGTGCGACGAAATATTTTAACATGCAACGTTAAATTTGTATTCTGCTATTAAGTATTTAAGCTAGCATTCGAATGTTAAGTATTTGTTCGATGGAATCCTATAACATCATGCACTATTTATGGTGTGAAGTAAATGAGTGGATTGCAAAAAAATTGTACATAGTTAAGAGCTTTAATCTAATCTATGCTTTAATTTTTTACAGTTTCGTGACGGCAATTACCCATATAAAATATATGGGTAATTGCTGTCACAAAACTGTAAAATTAAAGCATAGATTAGATTAAAGCTCTTAACTATGTACAATTTTTTTGCAATCCACTCAAATACCTAATCAAAACGTCATTCCGAACATAACAACTAAACTTCTGTCTGTTGACAAGCGTGGTTCCATTCGTACTAACTAGGTGGTTGCTAGAGGCATCTCCAGGCACGTCTGTGACTGACACATGCCTCGATCGACGGCTGTTTACATAAGTGTAATGGACCCATTAGTTGAAGCTATAAAAAGCATCGGTTATTATAATTAGTTTAACATATAATGCGTATCGTTTTATAGCCATTTCTATGATAATTGGAGTTTTATTGGATAGTTAAAGTTGTATTTGAGTATGCTGTGATTGGTTGGTTGACTGACTATAATATTATTAATTATTTGTTTTCCTAAAATAATTCCTAATTCGAAGGTTTTTCGTGTGATATACATTTTTAACCCTATAAAACTACAAAAGATTAATGCTCATTGATCACTGTCCAATTTATACATTCTTTGTCTAAAATTATGATTAAGATTACTAGAGGATTAATGAAATTCTCAGTCTAATAACTACCTATAAAAACATTTAGGTGCTATTAATTACACAACATACCGATATTGTTGATGAGTGGTTGAGAAAAATATTTTTAAATTCGGCTTATTCCCTAACGCTGCCAATTTGTTGTTTGAATCATAAACAAAATAACGGTAACTATTGCATATTAAAGATCAAAGAACAGTGCGCATCAATAAAGATTGAGCTATTACTGTTACTGCGGCCTCCATTTGTAATTATAAGTTCTCCTACCGGTCATTTTTATCTTTCGTTGCTAGTTCGCTATATATTTGGTGTATTTGAGAATATCTACGTTGGTACCGATAGTCATAGATATAAATAAATAAATAATAAATAAATAAATATTTGCGGACAATCTTACACAAATCGACCTAGTCCCAAACTAAGCAAAGCTTGTACTATGGGTACTAGACGACGATAAACATACTTATATAGATAAATACATACTTAAATACATAGATTACCTACATAAGGGCATTTTTTGGGACCAAATAAGCCTTTTATTATAATATACAAAGTCTAATTAAATATAGTTTATGTATCGATTAATTTTAATCCTTTCATCGCTAGATCGCTTTTTTTGGAGAACGAGTATGTGAGAAAAATTACTTCTGTGTACAGTCAGCTTCAGCAGCAGCAGAGAAACGTGACCCCCTATGTATCGATTCACGTTTCTCTGCAGCGGACTGTGCCTATATTTAGATACATTCCACACATTGACTATTTTCCTACTAACAATACCCAGACCATTTATCACAAAGGTAGAATTAGAATTAATAGAAGCATGATAATTTTCAACATCCTATGTCAACGGCATATTTTCATTAGATTAACGTCAGTGTCTGCGGCTTCCGTTTCCTGCCGTGCGCGGGAGTCGGATGATAACTGCGCGATAGTGCGCGCAGGTGAGCATTGACATTCTTATGGTCTCCCGCGACTATTACTTAACAATTACGGAGGACGGATAATTATCACTCGGCTTTAAATATTTTAAGCTTGTGCGGGACGATTGCAACTGATAACATAGCATGTTAAGATTACTGTTGTTATACGATTATGTTAGTATTTAAATAACATTGTATGCATTTCACAGTGCCTTGGTGCCTTACTGTAATACTGTGTAATTTGTTTGAATAAATAGATAAAAGAAATAGCTGCTAACGTGGCGACTTGAGTTGTTCATTGTACCTACTATGAACAACAACAAAAATGTTTGAATGCGGAGTGTATTATAAAAATAAAACAGAGGCGCGATTCGCGATACAATATATCCGCAACATAAACTACTTACCATGATGCACCACCAGACGAAGCAGTCAGATAATAGCTACATTCGTAATATACCTACCTACCTAGTTAAGTACCTACTTAGTTTATCAACTTTAAACCCGGCCAAAATAAATAAATCTTTCAAACCTCAAACCGAGAAAGATGAATCATTTCATAGCTAAACATTAATGTTGCCAGAGAAAGCTACATTATTGATTCGCCAGCTGTTCGTGACAAATTGTGACCATCAATACTGCATCTGTCACAATTGGCGTGAATTGTGCCAAAAGCACAATAGGCTCAAATGAATGGCACGTGCTTTCTTGTCGCATCTGTGTCTGATGTTTGGCGGTGCTGAGCTATTAGGGTGGATAAATGCAGATAATTAATAAATTTGTTCGTACAATTTTCCTTTTTACCATGTTTGACGAGGGTTAGTGTCAATATCAGGATAATAATAATCGCTAGGTAAAACAAGTAGACTATGATCATTATAATATAACATTCCACACACTACACTCCATAGCCTCTAGATTAAATCGTGTTATAAAACAGCATTTAAAATATGGCAATATTCACCTTTACTCGTTAAAATAGCCTTATGCATGTTAATGATATCCATTTGATACTTCTACAAACGGCGCCTACCGGAAATAATGTCCTCGCTTATAACTCAAGTATCATAAACAAACGCCACAACATTCTGTAAATCCGAGATACCATCTTTCTCTGTCGGCGAACAGTTCCCAGCTGTTGTCCAAAGACATTGGATATACATTTTAACCCGGAACAGATGGAGGATTAAACTACTTTACTTTAACGCCGAAAGGCATTAAGCACTGAAATTGCAATTGTACATATGATCTTTATATGCGCGAGATACTGAGGGAAATGCTGGCTAACGCTTCACCGTTATAATGTTCCTATACGCCCCGGGGTGCACAATTTAGTCGAAGCATTTGAAGCAAAAGTCTGGGATTGGATACATTATTGCTTGGTATCAAATAAATTGTTTGGTCGTGTGTTTGCGGTCGACGCAGCGGCTAGACTGAGTCTAGTGTTTTATCGAAGTGAGTTCAATTGAACTGCTGATTGCTTTGACTCAGTCATTTCGTCAGTCGTTTAAGTTCTCTGTATCAAAAATCAGGCGGATTGGTGCCTGATTTTCTATTGTTATTAAGCCAGAATTAATACTCCGCTCTTGTACTAAATTATTAGGACTTATATTCGTGTTAGGCTTTTCAGAACGTTTATTAGCTAATAGCTAACTGTGGATGTGATCAAGTTTTGCATATTTATATATACAAGTAGCTAAACATATTTTTAGGACCTAACTTGTTTTTTTACTACTTAACAGCGATTGGTCTACTAGCTCTTAGTCTCATTTGATGGAAACTGACCACAATGCCAAAGATGTAGTTCGCTGGTTCAGTAACAGCGTGTTCACTCTTGCCTCGAAGAGACCTAACTATTTGACTACTTGATTGTGTAAATAAATTATTACAAGGAAGTATCAGATAAATATAATCAGTTTAATCATAATTAGATCTAGATTCTCATGATAAAAACATACAGGTCGTAGAAAGCGAAAATAAACCGGAAGGCAAGGCACAACACTAAGAAGATTATGGCGGTTTCACTCCATTGTAAAATGTATTTGATATAATAAATCCGCGCATGTCAATTTGACAGCAATTTTTTGCTGTAGGTACTATTTGTAATGGATTTAAAAATTGATCTTGACATGAGGTAGTCGCTGGGTGTTAGTTACTTATAAAATGATTGCTAACTAAATTAAAAGTTTGATGAGATCTTGCCTCTTTCGACTGTGACTTTTGAAAGATCTAAAACCACAAGTTCTTCAATTTCATGTCGATACTTTAATAGTGGTCCATGTAGATATTTACGTTAGCATCTGTAGCCGCGAATTAAACGGGAACAGAGTTTACCATTATACTTACGCCAAAGGGAAATATGAATTATATTGATAAATATATCTTATTCCCAAACCTAGCGCAGCCGTATTATAGGTACCTCAATTTTCTTAAGCGGCATTTTGTACCTACCTGCTTATTAATCTACTTTTAAAAAACCCAAAGAAATTTTATTTATAAAATAATAAAAATCCTTTATTTTATATACCTATAGTTCACATTTCTAATACATTTTATTAATTTATGGTCAGATATGTGGTTTCTTTACCAAGAGAAAATAAAATAAAAAAATCGTAGGAAAATTCACACCAATTGATCTAGTCCCAAACTAGACGAAGCCTGTATGTTTATCCGTTGTGCTAGACAACGGATAAACATACTTATATAGATAAATACATACTTAAATATATATTAAACATCCAAGACTCGGGAACAAACATTCGTATTCATCATACAAATATCTGCCCCGACCGGGGATCGAACCCGGGACCTCAAGCTTCATAGTCAGGTTCTCTAACCACTAGGCTAATCGGTTGTCAAAATATTTACATATCTTCAACCAAAGGCTCTTTCACTTGATACCTACACGGACAAACATATACTTAGCTGATATCAGTTTCTTCTTAAAAAAATTAATTTCGTAATTCTAGACAGGATGTGTGATTTTTCAACCTTAAGCAAATATTCTTGAACCAAAGGAAGTAACCCTGAGCCTCAAGCATTTCGTCGGTAACTTTATAGCTCTTTGAAGTTTAATGGCGGCGGAAACAATGGGTCGCCGTGACCGCACTTATCTCGGTTTCTACTATTTTTGACAATTCCGTTTATATACGTGTTCCGCATACCACTGGGTAGTTGCGCAACATTTTCGGACGTCCATCCAGGTTGAAAGGAACGCATAATGAAGACAGACAACATACGTAAGTGCAGTTATAAACTGACAGTACCTACGGACGGTTTGTAAAAGAAATGCTCTATAAAAATGTAAGCCATAGCTACTTATTCCTATCAAAGATGCGTGAAGCCATGATACCCGCGATATCTTTTACTTTAGGCTATGCGAGCGCACAATCAACGACCACAAACTCAACAATCTCAAGAACGACCCTAATGTCAGTCCTAGTGAAAACCCATTTTTCCTATGCAAATATATAGGACGATTTCCGTATCACCCCGAACTTCCGAAGAAGACCCTGATATTATTATTGAATAGGTACCCTACATCTACACCTTCCATACTGGGATTAGGGTTGCCATATGGAAGAATTAAATGTCCTGACAAAAATCCGGACATCACCCTAAAAATCCTGACATTTCTTGTAACAGGATTTGGCGTAGCTTGAACGACGCACCGGCGGCGCGCTGCGCTCTGCGGTGATCTCTTTAGCTGTAATTGTTCCTATTTTAAACATTGTGAAAGAAATATTATTGTTTTTGTTGATTACTAACTACTTTTATGTATTCTTTCATTCATTCAAACTGTGTAAACTTTGTAATAAATATATCCCGTGAACTGTTTTTTTATGAGGTCATTCCTAAAAATCCGGACACTTGCCAAGTCCGGCCGCAATCCGGATAAAGGGTCAAAAATCCTGACATGTCCGGACAAAAAATCCGGACGTATGGCAACCCTAACTGGGATAAACATTATCTGATCCTATTACAATAAGAATAAAATATAATCTCACGCGGTTCCAATGTCCCTTTGTCGTGTCCTTTTGTCGATGACGAGCTGTGAAACCGTAACCCAACACGTTGCACAAAACAGTCTAACGGACACCCTAAACATTGACAATAGTATTGACTGTCTGTTTATTTGCGACGTTGCCACACCTACGCAAGGGACATGGGGAAACTCGTAAATTAAAGGCGTAACACATTTAGTTAAGTCTCTCTAGTCTAGTGTTTGCTAAATTGCAACGTTATCCCTTTGTAAACTATGTTACTTTTTGCGTTCCTATCTTATGTTATAATTCTAGCCTCATCAATTTTGATAATACTGCGATATTTGTAAAACAATGACATTTATTTAAGTAAAAACATATAACATATAATATGTACATAATTATAATTGAATGCCCTGCACTGCCTAACGTGTTTAAGCACCTGTTGAAATCTTATTTTTCGAACTTCTCGTTGTCTTGTGCGTCCCCGGCCAATTCTGTATAATTAGTAATACTACGTTTGTATATTTTTTGAATTTGCCGCGTTTTCTCAGGTCACGCTTTCGTTTGCCAGACTATACGTACTCAGTAACATTATTAGACGGTTGAAAAGTAAGTAAGTAAATCGAATTAGTCAGTAGAAACACGAGTTATTTTAAATACCTACCGTAGGTAAGTAAGTACTACCCTTTTCTACAAAAACTAAATGTAGCGGTAGATGTGCCATTGTTTCGGTGCTAACACCATATCAAAACGTCTGTAGGTAATCAATCATCATTGATGCTTCAACAGCTTAGTAGTAAACATCAGTTTTTAAATGCATATCTCCTAGAAAAATGGAATCCGGATGAAAGCCATTGCCATTCTGCAATTTCTAACTATTTGGCTTTCACCGTTTATCGATGTATACCTACTTGAATACAGCTGTACAGTAAGGGTAATGTATTCACGTACTTTTTCGCTTTTCTTAGTATGACAATAAGGGATAAAAAGGTACGTGAATACAGTTCCCTTACTGTACTCCAAGTAGGTAGTCTGTTAAAAGATATGACATACCTAACATAACTTATGTGTGTGATATATAGTAGTGACTGTACATTTTGTTGGGAAATCACGCGAGACACGAGAAAAATGGCCATTTACATGGTGCAACAACTCGCATTCGAGTTTTATTACATTGCAGGGTTTGATTGAATTCCATTGTATTTCGGTAGCCCGCAGCCCCGCAATGTAATAAAAATCGCATACGTGTTGTTGCACCATGTAAATGGCCCTGATGTTCAAATTGTGTTAAGGGGTTATGTTAAAATTTGTTACAATTGTGTGTGTTAATTGCATTACGAGATGGTTTTAAGGGTTATGTTATGACGTCGGTAAAGGACAAACATAGTTTATTGTTTGGAAATAGGACTGGTTGGGACATTAAATGCAATGTACCTACCTATTTCTTCTTGGTGAAGAACAAAACTATGTACCTACTTAATATTTCTCTTCTACTCTTACACTAGGTAATCATCACTTAGGCGTTCCGCTCTTGCCAGAGTGATTGTGGCCGTCATGTTGATTATATGTACTAGTATTTACATTTTATATAAATTAGCCCAAAACATGTATTCTAGTAATAAAGACTTTACGCGTAAAAATCTGGGCATACCTGAGGGGTAATCACGTAACGTTTCGAACGCGCTTTTGGACAATTTAACTGTCATTTTTCCATATAAAAAGTGACATTTAGATCTACCTGACGCGCCTACAATGCGTTACGTGAACGACCCGCTGATCTAGTATATTTTTCCCCCAACTGCTTATTAAGAAACAGCACTTTTTTATAATCCATAGATATAAAACTACCTATAAAATAAAAATACGATCATACCAAAATGTATGAGTATGAAGTATGAATTTTTGTATTATAATCAGCAAATTCTGACAGTCTTTGGGAGGTTTCTGCCTCAAAATTATTGATGTATTAGGTTTTTGCAAGTGTTGGACGAGCTAATCGATGCTTTACTCAATTATCTTTTCACACTATCATTTTTTTGATTGAACAGTCTTGTATTGCTGGCTACCCCAAGTAGAAACGAGTCAACTAGTTATTGGAACTTTTTGGTCAGATGATATTCTAAAAAGGATAAAACACCTGTTATAAATAGTTATAATGTAAATACGATAGTGGTATTGTAGTAGAAAATTAATGACCATTGTCAAAATTTGCTGTTCAAAAAATAATAAGTTATGTTGCAATGTATAACGCAAAAACTCATACAATCTCATACATTTTAATATTATTGTATTTTTATTTTATAGTATTTTTCCTATGGATAATTAAAAAAAGTGCTGTTTCTTAATAAACAGTTGGTAGAAAATTATACTAGATCAGGTATGCCCAGATTTTATCGCGTACAGTCTTTACATTGGTAAATCTCGTACAAAATTTAACACCTAGGTGCCCACTTACCTTTTGTGCCAAGCGACATTTGTAGTTTAAACATATTTTTCAAGTTACCTGAAAATAATAAAACAACGATTAGTACCGTTAACATTTCCAAACACTTTAAAAAGATTTAATGAATAAATGAACATAGTATTGCTTTAAAATATTTCGGTACCCCTATTTCCCCTATCCGAAAGTTCAAAGTTACCTGCATGTGGTGTACTCAAAAGTTACAAATTTCGTGTCCTATTTTCCTCTGTGTATTTTCGTGGGACATTCGTTCACGTCAGAGATTCAAATGTATGATGGAAGTAGGACGAGTCGTATTTACATATAGTTCGGAATCTAATTCTAAAAGCCTGTGTCGCAAGTGTTTCTGTAGTAAATTCTGGGAATCGATTAAATAGATTTCGAAGTTTCTTGTACTTCATGTTAAAAACTCTAAAAGTCGAAAACAACGTTTTTTATTCTTCAACTTAGAAATTTACCGATGACCTCTCCATTCCTCTCAACAGTTATTAGTTTTTACGGGTTCAAAGATTAAAAATACTAGAATTTATTAAATAAATCGGTAATTGTTATCTGAGGTTAGGTGTTTATTCAGTAATGAGGAAAACTTAATAACTTAATATGTGTATTTTCTTATGTGATGTGATGTGATGGGGGGGGGGGGGGGGGGGGGGGCAGCGTCTAGGGCTACTTCTAAGTATTCTCTCTCATCCATTAGAGTTGATTAGAGGCACAAGCGTGTGCCCGACAGTGAGACGTTTGTAGGTAATGATAATGGTGATTTTTCTTATCCTTCCTACTTCCTACTAATCCTATTATAAATGCGAAAGTTTGGATGTTTCGATGGTTGGATGTTTGTTACGGTGGAACGGGGGTTACTTTGATTCGGGGGGCTAGTTTGATAAAATAGGTTTTTCTCCGAAATCATTGATTTTACTTGTGGATGAACTGTGGCAGTGAATATATAAGTATTCTTTCTTGCTGTATACTCGATTAAATCTTCTTAATTTCAAATAGTTCTGCTTTTTATACTACATTTAAAATTATCAAAGTAGCCCCATTTTTTCCTAAAGTAACCCCGGTTTACGGTACTCAATCAGGCTTAAACGGTTCAACCGATTTGGATGAAATTTTGCACTAAGATAGTTTATAGACTGAATTAAAATATAGGATAGTTTTTTATCCCGAGTCCATGCAGACGAAGACTCGGGCGGAAGCTAGTAAAGTATAATTGTTTACTACCCATCCAAATATAATGGGATATTTATGTTGTCAGATGGCAACCATTGTGGTCGAAATGGAGCCTTTGGCGAATAGGCGTGGGCGAAGAAGGCTCATTAACGAGCAATAAAAACATATTTGGAAAAGCTTTTGGTAGTCATTATCTAATGGAGGAATGTTGCTACGAATTATTTTAAAGACACACTTTATAAATAGCTGAATCAAATTGTTTGTGAGACATAATGATAATAAAGACTTAATAATAGTACATTGTGGTAACAAGTACGGTAAGATATGATTTACGAACGAGAGTCTATTACATATCTATAAACACATTAAAAGTGAGTTTGTATGTAGGAGTAATCTGGAAACTCGGAACTACACAACCGATTTCAAATGTTATTTCATCAGTGCGTAGAAATGACCTTCGGAATAGACATATAGCCTACATTTATTTGTACATTAAATACTTTCTTGCACACAGAAGGTAGGTACAAATGGCGGACTTAATGTCTATGGCATCCCACGGCTCCCTTGTGTTCTTTGTACTCGACCTGCGTGACAAATAGTTTTAAAAAATAACTTAGTCTATTCGTGACGATACGAACGCTACGACACGGTCGAATACTTGGTTCAGTTTAACAGGTTTAATTATTTCTTCACAATTCTTGATTAGCAGTATTGAAGTTATCGCTTTAGATTAGAACAGGTTCATAGAACAACATGCTTCTATGTCCTGCCCTTATCGCCCTTGTGTTTAGTTGATTCGATACTAAGTATTTCAGAATATTCCAGAAACAGATGGAAGTGATGATGTACACACGCTCTATGTATACCTGCAGGGTGCCCCAAAAGTGAACGTCAAGCCGGAAACGGGTGAAAGGGCCAAGTCACAAAAGTTATCAAAAAAATTGAAAAAATTCCAAGTTGTGTATTTAAAAAAAAACAGGCATTCAAAAAATAAATAAAACCGTGACCAAGGATGTCACACATCCGAAACGTCGGGAAGCCTCAACTCAGGTAAATAAATACGTTATTAAGTCGATAAAATAGATATAATTTTATAAGCTTAGTTAGATCATAACATATATATTGTAGTTTTTAAATCAATTGCGAAAAATGGAAATATTGTAAGGAATTCATCACAAACTGCAGGTTAAATTAGGGTAGGTACCTAACAAGGGAAATATAATGGGCCAAAAAAAATACCAAAAAAAAACCACTTGCTTTCTTCTATATATGTGTATTCGCACAATGAAGGACTCACATACAGTATAGTAGGTAGTAGCTTAAGATGAAATAGACTATGGTTGCTTAAGATCCTTATACTTTATGTTAGCACTACATCGACATAACAGCGACATCTAGGGTGACTTTTGTAACTAAGGTTTATAGTTTGAATAATGTTACTTGCAAGTGTTGGCTGCTGTGAAGCAGTATGCAATGTTGTTTATCTTGCTATTTACCTCGCAAAAACGAAAGCTTCAAAATGAATACTAGTATATAATATTATACCTAATTTCTAGAATTCATAAACCATTTTTTTATTTCCAATTGTTGTAAAATGACTCCGTCGTTGTGTATCTCCGCCTAATTGAAGTACAGTGAACTCCAATTATCTCTACAGAAATGTCCTGTCTCCATTTTCATTTCCTATTCGTATAATCAAGATTACACAAACGGGGCTTAATTGGTGGTGATAGTCGCGGAACCCCAAAAAGGAAGTGGTGGTTGAGTCATGTTGCCCAAAGGTGCCAGTTGCCGTTGGGTCATTCTTAAAGGCGTGAATTAAAAAATATAGCGTTCTATGATACGCCGTTTTGACCAGATTAGAAAACAATAAGGACTGATTTTGAGACGTACGACTCTAGATTGTTCTTCACTATATGATTTTTTGTCTGATTAGTGATTATAGCCAAAACACGAGCTTAAAATTTCCTCTATATTAGAAAAAAGTCCAAAGGTGGGTCTTTATTTTCGTTTTTAGGGTTCCGTACCCAAAGGGTAAAACTGGACCCTATTACTAAGACTTCACTGTCCGTCCGTCTGTCTGTCTGTCCGTATATCACCAGGCTGTATCTCAACTGTGAACCGTGATAGACAGTTGAAATTTTCACAGATGATGTATTTCTGTTGCCGCTACAAATACAAAAAACGAATAAAATAAATATTTAAGGGGGCTCTCATATACAATAAACGTGATTTTTTGCTGGTTTTTATGTCGTATGTATAGTCCGGTGTACGGTACGGTCCGGTGGTGATATTGATATGGGATCAATTTAACGAATTGAAAAAAAAATTGTTTTAATTCTAATTTAATGTTACAATTTGTCACAGGCAGGTTAGGAAAGCGGTTAAACCGCCGCCACCGACACGATTTTTTAAGAGAATGCCTCAATTCGTGTAAATCACGCCGCCGTGTAAGAGACACGCTTAGGTGTGTCTTCGGAACACGAAAAAACGAAACTCTTCGTGAAGTTTTATTCATATGCTCTATAAGATTTTAGATGAGGTAAAATACCATGATTTTAACTTGATTACGATTACGTTAATAATGTCAACAATAATAGGCACCTGAGGTAAAGTACCGGTCAAATACGAGATATAAATTACGGTAGTCTAATAGTGGTTCAGGCATGCGGCTCGTGGGTTCGAATCCCGGCTCGTACCAATGAGGTTTTCGGAACTTATGTACGCAATATTATGCATTAACTGTATATGTATATGTGTTGTTTTTTGTATTTTGTATTGTTATTATTATGTAGGTAGCTTTTCGGTGAAGTAAAACATCGTGAGGAAACCGATCTAATCCCAATATGGTCTAGTGTCCCTCTGGGTTGGAAGGTCAGATGGCAGTAGCTTTCTTAAAACTAGTGCCTATGCCAAATTTTAGGATTAGGTGTCAAAGCGGACCCCGGGCTCCTTTAGAGCACAACCGGGAAAAACGCTAGGACGAGGATGATAGGTACCTAATAAAAAGAATTTTCTTTATGTCGGTAGGTACACAAAATGTCTATAAGTATGCATACCTACACATCACACCATAGATTAATGAGAATTCTTATTAATTATTGAATTGGGTATCAACTATTTTATCCGATAACATTATCAATATTACAACATAATTAACGTTCTAAACTTACTGGGCACTCGAATTTTCCTTCTATACTTCTATTTATAAAGAGGTACAGTTTGTGAGTTTGAGCTTCGTAAGTTTGTATGTAGGTATATGTAGTTTGGCCAGTGCTGTTTCGCGTACCTCTAAGTAGTGTGCGAAAGCCTTTAATAATATCGATATCATGGCTACGTTTGTGCGTGTTTACCTGTCAGTTTAGTTCGCCTAATTGTGGATTCTACTGTAGAAGGTTATCACCAGACTTCCATTCGATTTCAAAGGCATTTCATTTCATCAGTAGGGAAAGCGGGTCAGTTTGGTACACCTTTTTGACATTGACTTTTGATCATCTAATTATCTAAAAACAAGTATTTTTGTACTTAGTACTTAATAACATAACTACTAAGGTATACAAATGTACCATTTTTAGGGTTCCTTACCAAAAAAGGAAAAACGTACCCTTATATATATCCGTCTGTCTGTCTGTCACAAAGTTAAATATCTCAAGAACTACTTATGCTGTCAATTTGAAATTTGGAACAATTGTAAAGAAGGCTTACAATTTAAAAATTCAAAGTCTAGTTAATAGATCATGTCGGGTATCATAATATGAAAGGTCTTGAGATGAACTTTCTATTACTTTACTACGTGATTAAATTTTGATTAATTAAGGAAAATGTAAAAAAAATACCATCTATAAATAATACAGGACCAATAAAACGATACCTACCTCTATCTAGCCTATTTTTTATTTATTTACTTATCAAAAATCATTTCTGAACTAAGTTTGTAATTTAATTAAGTACTTTTATATGTAATTTTATGTCTGTAAATTTCTATGAGATTATTGTCAAAGTCCCTTCTTTCAAATATTTTTTTATCGAAATCGGTACACGTGATAAAACAATATCGCTGGAGCCGTAGCATGGTTGGCCTTATCACGCGACAAGTGACAAGATAAGTGCGTTGTCTCGTTCTATCGAACGGTGTCAGCCAGTGACGCACGCTCTATCATATCACCTATCGCGTGACAAGGCCAACCATGCTACGGCTCCTGGAAAACAAACATACTAGATTGAAAGTTATTAGTACTAAAATGCAGATGGCGCTATACAACGGTAACTTCTACTATGAGCTGTTAAGATTGTTCAAGGAAGGATGGGGTCGTGACGTGACGGGTATGGTGTAAGGACTTTTGTGCGGAACCCTCGGAGCGCGAGTCGGACTCGCACTTGGCCGGTTTTTATTTAAATTAAATTATACTCATTGAATGAGATACATAGATTTAACACAAAAAATGGGATTTGTTCAATTTTGCCCTACCAGCACATCTTCATCTTTCGACTTTGATACATCGCATGGGACACTTTGGTATGCCGTTTAGGGGCACTGATACAGTATCAAATTGCCGTTTTAATGTCTTAGACTGCCCCACAGCTGAAATGCGTATAATGGAACACCAAAAATTTTAAAAAAGTTCTTCGTGATTTATATTATTGCGCTCAGTCGTCCGTATATACTCGTACATACGTCCTTAACATTATCTAGAGATAAAAAATTTACAATATTTACGGTTGGAAAAACTAGCAGGGGCAGTTCGGTACACTTTGGGGGCACTTTGATACGTACAAAACTGTCCCATTTCCAATTCTGCCCTCATAAGCCAAATAGCGGTATCTCAAAATGAAAAATCATTGGAACATGTAATTTAAAATCTACGTAAAATTACAATGACAAATAATTTCGAGATACCGCTATTTGGCTTGTGAGGGCAGAATTGTACCAAAATACCCCAGTAGCCAGTTAAACAAAAAACATTAATTATAAATAAACTGTTAAGTATTACTCATAAATGACGATACATCCTGGAAACTGATTAGAACTAAGTATGTACTCAATGTTAATCATATCATATCGTAGATCTAGTGAACTGTAAAAAGTCTCAATACAAATCTGTCAAAAAATTGTTATTTTTTTACAAAGCAGCCGCGAAAGCACATTGTGGAAAATGTTAAAATACTTAATGTTTTCGCTTTCCCCTATGTAGGTATATGCAATGGACCTTCGGGATGGATTTAGGCTAAAATCGTATTTTATAAATAATGCGCGGGCTAAGACAGCTGCTAGCAATTCATAAATAGTCACAACTTATAACAGTTATAACTAGTGACTCTGTGAGCTTTTTAATTTAATTTTGAAAATTTGAATAGACAAAAATATATGTATAATTATTAGGCCTGTTCATAACTTTTCACGAGAATCGGTTGAGAAATGCGACCTGTAAAGGAGAACAGCCGCATCAGTATTTTTACCCAAGCTGGACTTTGTAAGCTTGTATGTATAGATAGGGAAATTTTAGAAACTACTAATCTGATTTCTAAAATTCTTGGTCAATGTGACTACAACTGTAAAAAAACCGGCCATTGCGTGTCGGACTCGCGCATGAAGGGTTCCGTACCATTATCTATAAAAACGAGCAAAAAAATGACGTTTGTTAAATGGGAGCCCCCATAAATATTTACTTTATTCTGTTTTTTAGTATTTGTTGTTATAGCGGCAACAGAAATTCATCATCTGTGAAAATTTCAATTGTCTAACTATCATTGTTCATGAGATACAGCCTGGTGACAGGCGGACAGACAGACAGACAGGCAGACAGACAAACGGACGGACAGCGAAGTCTTAGTAATAGGGTCCCGTTTTTACCCTTTGGTTACGGAACCCTAAAAATCGCTTTAAATGTTTTAATTAAAGCTTTGCAAACATGGCAAACTTAACATACCTTTACCCAGCACCAAAGAAAGTAGCGCATGCACTCACAAAAATATCGCAAAATAGTTTTTTATGATCACGATAAATGGACGAGGACTCCTGATTCTTAAATACAAGTCACTGGGTCAAGGCAAGCCATGAAGTGCACCTACACTAAAATTTCTGTACATTGGCTTGAGTAGAATGACGAATGTCGGTGACATCACTTATCTTTATTGATGACCTAGAAAATATTTATATCTGTGTACATCATGATGATACAGACATCAGGCAATTTGACACTTATGAAAATGGATGAATCTGCATTATCGCGAGTCGTATGCTTTTGTATTTGTGTAATACAAAAGTTAGAATATAAATGCATGAGATGATAAATAAGAGTCTCATTTTTTCTTGTCTTGCACCCACAATTGCTAGAAGTGGCACTAAAATTTTTATTTCATGTGCTCTACCTACCCCTTCTGGGTACACAGGCGTGTATGTGTAGTCAGCACAAAACATTCCGACCAATCGCAACGCTGTTAGCACTCGGCCTTCCCCTCACCTCTTTTTCATAATTTATTGTATTGGGCTGATAACTTTTCAGTTCTTTCTTTCTATGGAGTGTGATATGAATATCCATCCACCCGACACTCCAAAGAAAGACTCTCGATTTAAATAACTTGAAAACTACTAAATAACTGCATAATCTAGTTTGACCGAGGAAAATACATAAGTAGTTTTTACTACGAATGCACCTATTTATCCCTTACGGAGTAGATTATTAGTAAGCCTGCTGGATTGAAACTGGTACAGTCGAGTTCTCCAATATCTATACAGACAACCTTTCTAAAATATCTGTACGCAGGCTTTATTATTACTGACATAAGACACATGAGTAGATATTTTTGAAAGGTTGTCTGTATAGATATTGGAGAACTCAACTGTAGCAATAAGAGGTTGCCAGTGTTATCGAAGCGAGTATAATAAAAAATAAATATGCAGAAATTACAGTTTCTCTCTCAGAAGTACTTGTATTGTATAGTACCGGTAAATCCACACAACTATAGTCCAGGTCACCCAACTATGGTCCAAATTAATTCTCATATTACTTGCTCAGGTGGGACTGTTTTCATGGATGAACTTAAAGACGGGCAATATAATAACACCTATAAAAACCTATAAAATCAGAAATACAAAATCGGTATTGATAGAAACGAATGGTTTACTTTTGGACCATAGTGTGGGTAGTGGACTATAGTTGTGTGGTTTTACGGTAACTACAAATAAAAGTTAGATAAAATTTCACGCAGAGGCATGTACGAGTAGGTACAAAGGCAAACATGCCTAAAATGTGTGTAGTTTTCTTTTGAGTAGGTACTCAGTTGAGAAGTGAATGAGAATTGTAATGAGTCATACAATTAATTAAAATATATAACAGTTAACAAACAATAACAGTTATTAAACAGTTTCTTGAGGCGCTCTTGTATTATGTTATGTATTACGAATCGATAAATTTCATTGATGTTTTCGCTCATAGTTTGTCCGTTTTCAAGATATATAATACGTTTTTTAGACCATAAGAAATAAGTGTTAATATCGTTTCTAGTAATCTCTTTCGTATGTTTGTCACCCTATTTGCGTGTATTATTAAATAGGTAATTATAATTGTGTAATTTTCATTAACTTGTTAATGTTACCTAGGTAGTAATATAGGAAACTTTAGGCCTAATTCCTGCCCATATTTGCATAATATATTATTTTGTGCATGGCTGTTTGTTTTTAGCATTGTTTTGGAAACGTAATTGTTATTTTGAAAAGAAGCATGTTACTGAACCATACCTACGAAATTTCTCTTAGTTCAGTGGGTCGATCACGTAACTTTTCTTACGAACGTCTGTAAGATTTAAACGTCAATTTTATATGGAAAAATGACAGTTAGATTGAGATTTAAGTAACTGTCAGACGCGCGTTCGGAACGTTACGTGATTACCCCCCAGGATCAACTGGTTTATTCTCTCTTATCTTACAAAATCCTATCAGTAAAGGAGTCTTAAAGGGACTGCAACGCGTTGTGATACCCCCCCCCCTGGAGTTGCAAGGTAATAGGCTACGGTAACCGCTTACCGTCAGGCGGGCCGTACGCTTGTTTGTCACCAACGTAGTATATCTAATTAAACATATCGCATAAACTCTTCACGCATCAGCACAAATGCAAACAACCGATTATCATCGGCATATTTACCTTTATCGCGTGGCCGAAATCAAACACTGGCTGAAATTCACTTGGCAACACTAGTGGACTGTTCAAAAATGTCTATTGATATGTTTTTGACGTTACAATTTGTATTTTTAATTCAACTTTTACGAGCCGGCATATGCGCAGATCGGAGGAGCAAGAAGCGTGTGACTGCTTCGAAAGTCAGTATGGTACTGCCGGTGCCGCGCCGGTGCCGGCGCTCGCCAGACGCCAACACGATTTTCTATGCTACGTGATGGTGAATGAATTAATGAAATTATTTTCATGGCTTTTCCTACGCACCGCGATCCTGAAATGGGAATAGGCAATCCGAAGACGCTATGCCTCGGATTGCCTATTCCCATTTCTGTTGTTTTGTAAATGTGGAGTGCTATGTGATCCTGGTATAGCATTTCATCTTATTCTGTGCCTGCTTTGCCGCGTTTTATTCTAATTAAAATTTTAACGGTCAAAATCGACTAGGAACATTTCTTCGTTTATCTATAGACTATTAGGATATACACCTTGCACATAAATTATTAGGCAAATCTGGCAATTCTTAGATACTCACACTTTACATAATAAAATTATATTCAGTTGTGTATTTTTAAAAATTGACATGTAAATGAAATGTACATTTATGAACAAATGATCTGAATCTGAATACGACGGAAATATTAACACACATTTTCGGTTATTAATCTCTTGATAAAGAAAGCACGAGGCAAATTTTGGGTATTTAAAATGGTTTTCCAAGAAATTGCATGTAGAACATCAAATGTTTTTACCCGACTGCCGAAGGAGAGCAGGGTTCTGTTTTTCGAGCGTATGTATGTATTATTCTCTTATTCTTTGGCACGCCCTGCAGCCTAAACCATTTGACGGATTTCGATAATATTTATAAATATACCTTTCTAGTTTAGACGTAGATAAATACTATACTTATATCTAACTGGACGGCGTGTCAGTGTTAACAAAGGGGCGTCAAATATCCGAAATTTTACCCGAAACCGACGGACTTATAAACACCTAACTAATGGACAGTAACTCAAAGATTGCTAAACTGGTACCGACCGGGCAGTGGGCGAAACACATTAAACTGCGTCCACACCTAAACATCTCGCCGAACCATACCTGCAGCGAACTGTGTCATGTTTGGCGAAATGTAACACGTGTGGACGGCGAAGTGATCACCTGTTACAACGTACTGTTATTTGTCTATAATTCGCGCCGAAAAAGCGGATTGAGCATGGTTTAGCAAACATATTTATATGTATATATATATGTGTAAGTGTGGACGGCAATTTTTGTACTGTATAGTTGAATGTTGAGCGTTACTAGCAGATCCGCTACAGTACGATCCTTGCACGCTATAGATCCATCTACGATAACAGGATTCGCTCACACTCGTAATTTTCACTTTCAGCTTTCAGTTGAAACGTCAAGGCAGTTGTTCAGATTACAACCCCCGCACTCTTAGTAAGATTTCGCTGAACACCGCATATTGTAGGGTGAAATGTTACAAGTAAGTACCTACACGGGAATATGTACGCAGGCTTATATTACACACTGTTCACATTAACACATTCACTGCCGAGAATCGCTACGAGCTACGCTCGTAGCCGATTCCGTGGTTTTCCTCGTATGTAGCGGAAAGCGCCCACGGTGTAGGCAACCGATATCGGGTTCCCGACACTGAATGTGTTAACACATTCATTGCCCAGAATCGCTACGCGCTACGCTCGTAGCCGATCCCGTGGTTTTCCTCCTATGTAGCGGAAAGCGACTACGGCGTAGGGACGCATATGTGTCCTCACGGGCCAGGAATGGGTTAAACGTCACATTGCGTTTATGATACTGCTCGGCTCAATACCTACAGCCCTACAGTATGGACGTAGCCTTACTCGCAGGACTTATGGCCGATTGAGGCGAGCCATTGAATGGCGACTGCGTATCTACTAGTAGCTACTACTAGGAGACAACGTGGAAAGGTCCCCTCTACTCTTACAAGGTAAACCGTTATGAGCAGTTATGACTCAAAAACTTGTGTCAAGTCGTCCTAAACTCGTCCCTGTTAGAATAATAATAAGTGTACGTAGTGAGAAATTACAACGTCGATTATGTCGGTGGTCAGCGACTGAGCACAACTGAGTCGTTATGTCGAGTTACCGCGACGCGCGAATTAGATTGGAATGCGAAATCTATGTCTTAGGTTGACCCTCTGTAGGCGGCTGGCGGCGGCTAACCTTTCATGATGGCATTTTTAGGCGTAAAGTCAAAGTCAAAGTCAAAGTGATTTATTCTTCAATTTAGGCATATTACATGCACCTATGAATGTCGATAAACTACCACCGGTTCGGAAAGTAAACCTCTGCCTCGAGAAGAACCGGCGTAAAAAACTCGGTGAGGTGTCATTTTTTCAAAACAGTATATATCATTTCAGTATCAGAGTATTATAAAATTTTAAAATTACATTGCTACAGTAGAAAGCCTATTTATTTTACGACAGATTTCTAGTGCAGGATTTTATCGCTGCCAAATATCCCTATCCATGATGTAGTCGTTTATCTTATAATATGCTTTTGAAATAAGTGTCCGTTTTACGACAGATTTGAATTTAGAGTCAGTAAGTTCGGTAATGTGTTTTGGAATTTTATTGTAGAATTTTATACAATTTCCCAAGAACGACTTTTTCGCTTTTACTAGCCTGTAAAAAGTTGTTTTGAGCTTCCCTGCGCTTCTGGTAACCTTGGGCCTATCAGTGTTTGTTGGGTAGTTGTATAAATTCTTCCTAACATACATTATTATTTCAAATACGTATAGCGACGGCAGTGTTAGAATATCTGTTTCCTTGAAAAATTATCTTAATGACTCACGCGACCCGAGGTTATAAATTGCTCTAACAGCCCTTTTTTGTAAAATAAATACAGTCTCAATATCTGCCGCTGATCCCCATAAAATAAGACCATAAGTAATTATACTGTTAAAGTAAGCGAAGTAAACTAACCGTGCCGTTGCTATATTGGTAAGCTGCCTTATTCTCCTGACTGCAAAAGCAGCGGATCTCAACCTACTTCCTATCGCAGTTATGTGGGAACCCCACTGCAGTTTAGAGTCTAACGTAATACCTAAGAATACAGTTGACTTTACAAATTCTATGGTTTCACCATTAAGTTTAATATTTGAGGCTAAGTTTACATTTGAGTTCGCTAGTGTGAATTTTATACATTTCGTTTTTTTTCGGATTCAACACTAAGTTATTGGCAGCAAATCAGTCAGATATCATGGACAGGGTGTTATTTGGTTCAGTAACGAGGTGTCATCGGCGAACATGACAATGCCTGATCTTCGGCTTACCACATATGGTAGATCATTTACATAAACAAGGAACAGGAAGGGACCTAAAATAGATCCTTGAGGTACTGTCTCCACCGCTGTCTCTGACGAAATGGCCCCGTTTATCGCTACCTTTTGACTCCTTTGTGTTAAATATGACTCAATGAGATCTAATGCATGTCCTCTAATGCCATAAAATTTAAGTTTACAAATTAAGGTACTATGATCTACACAATCAAATGCCTTGGAAAGGTCACAGAAGACTCCAATGGCGTCCTGCGACTCTTCCCAAGACTGCAGAATGAATTTAATCAAACTTGCACCAGCATCAGTAGTTGACCTACCCTTTGTGAAGCCGAACTGCTGTGCGTGCAAAATCTTGTTATAATTAAAGTGAGAAATCAATTGCGTTAGCATTATTTTTTCAAATATTTTGCTAAACGCGGGTAGGATGGATACGGGACGATAATCAGAAGGATTATCTCTATGGCCTGATTTGAAAATAGGAACTACTTTACTACATTTCATTAAATCTGGAAAAATGCCATTGTCTATACAACTATTAAAAATAAGAGCTAGAGTAGGTGCAACAACCTCCAGAATGGCTTCCAGTACCTTGACTGACACGCCCCATAAGTCCTCCGTGCTCTTTATTTTTATCAATTTAAAAGATTTCAGTATATCTAGAGGAGAAACATGATGAAAATTGAAAATATCTACGTTCTCTAACTTTACATTCTCACTCAGAAAGGATTCAGCTAATGTACTAGACGATTGCAAACTTTTTGTTGTCTGGAACGGAATATTGGAAAAGAAATTGTTAAATTCATCGGCTACTTTTCCTGCGTTAGTTACTAATGCATTCTCTATCTTCAAAGAAATGGTGGAATCGCTTTTATTTTTCTGCCCAGTCTCTGTGTTTATTATTTTCCAGACTGTCTTGGCCTTGTTATCGGAGGACTTTATTTTATTATTTAGGTGCACTGCTTTAGCTTTCGTGCACACAATTTTAAACAATTTGGAATAATCCCTAACATACTGATGGAAGCGTTCGTCAGTGGTATAAGACCTCCTCTCATAAAGTTGGTACAAGTAGTTTTAGCAGATGGTCATTTTTAATAAAAATCGCTTCTCATTAGGGACAGTAATTAGCTTCAATAATGTACCTAGTCTAAGGGTGTCCCCTCTCCACCAGACATGCGCAAAGATGACTGTGTTTTTATATACTTGTCACCTCGCATGCTTCTCATGCAAATTATAGCAATAAAATCAATAAACGATATGATATGATAGCTTGGTGTCAAGTGCCTACTGGTATATGAATGCGGGGTGTCATACTCGTACTTATATGAAGAACCATGTCAGCCCTGGCTCGTGAGTCAGCTTTATGCTGAGGCGGAATAATTTCGCGACAGAAAGATAGTTTTTAAGTCTTTGTATAGTTTTTATAAGTACATGTCTTTTGTTTTTGGTTTAATATGTCCTTTGTTTTTTTACTTAATATTACGACATGTCATGAATGATATTACTATCGTTTTGCATAGATAATGCAGGTAGGCCATTTTGATTACATTTGTTTAAACGGTTTTTTTAATCAGTGTATAATATTATTCATTGGTTTTACTAGGACCTAGATCTAGAAGACCGAGAGGCCTTTCGAGTTTTTCTGAAGAAAACGATTTTTCCCGGAACTGAGTCCATAGCCTATTCGTTTGTTTTTGTTAGAATGAAAATACAGACTAATGACGAAACAATTTCATGTGGTGAAATAGCATCCATTTTATTATCTTATATAGTCAAAGATCATTTAAGTTTAAGTTGCAGAGCGTGCCAAATAAATAGACATAACTAGTAGGTACCTATATACAATTATACATACAACACTCAGAAAATACAGCCCTGCTGCCGCATTCGGCTAAAAATACAAATGTTGATCGTAGCATGTACTGTCCTGCTAGGTAGGTAAGTAGGTATTCAAACAATTATTTATCATGTATACGCAGCATTCATTATTTTCAGAAAATCCACCCACATTTCCATACAATGAAAAATACCTTAGCATTCTAAAACGCATTGCGCAAGCGGATCATTTGGCAAACACTCTCTCGAGATAATGGTGATAACTGATATACGAAAGGGCCCCATGAAGGCCAGTCCTCCCGATTGTTTATCTGAACCTTGTGTCCTCGTGCTAAGATCTATAATAGCATTAAGAGTTCGGGGTTTACTCATATGTTTCTAATTTTTTGTACGCGTTTCGAATCTGAATGGGTTAGTACCAGCATGTTACTAACTGTTACACGTCGGATTACCTACTGGATTATTGGATTCTTATAAGTTGTTTGGTATCGTTTTTGAAGTAATAATAGTCATAAAACTATTATGCGGCGTCTAAGTATTTTACGCCTAAATTATACATATGGAGTTATTATAGGGTTAACTGTGTAACTTACTTGATTAATGACCGCTCAAATCGTATAGGAAAGACAGTGCTCGGATGAATCAAAAACAAACTCGCGGGAACGGGATGTGGTGAGTTCTCAAAGGATTCAAACACACATATACGGTATTCCATGCTGAATGCGTAGGGAGAATTGAATCCTGCAATGCCATACAGAGACGACAAGTTGAGAACACAAACATACGGATATTCTCAGACAGTAAATCGGTACCACAAGCACCGAGCAGTGACAATATCACATCTAGCTTGATATATACGAGTGCCACCAAAACCTCATAGAGGTGTGTGCAGATAAAAAACAAAGTTACAATACAATGGTTCAACGGGCACAGTGACTCAAGAGGAAACGATGCAGTGGATGAACTGGCCAGAAAAGGCTCAGAAATAAGGGCGTACGGACCGGAACCGATCTTACCCCAGCCACAAAGCTATACATACTTATTATAATCAGCTGGACCAATACACTAAAGACCTACACCAAAGACACGAGGAGAAGACACGTGCAGACAGACCAAAGAGAATCTCTCGAAACGAGACCACAAACTCACAACCGCACTACTGAGGACACATAGAAACTAACTACGCAAGATAGTAAGAATAATAACCTTGAAAAGGTCGCTGGAGTCCGCTGGATGCGGGTGGCGCAGGACCGGTCATTCTGATACTTTTTGGGGGAGGCCTATGTCCAGCAGTGGACGTCTTTCGGCTGATATGATGATGATGATGATGAATACCTTGAACAGACACCTCTATAATTTAAGTATCACAGACAGCCCCATGTGCAAAGCGTGCATGGAGGCAGAAGAAACGACTAAACATATTCTACTGGACTGCAAGCAGGTAGAAGTATACAGGAAGAAACACCTATGGTCTCCGGACACATTACGGGATGCAGTAAGCAATACCGAGGCAGTCACTAACTTTTTGCAAAGCTGGGGTAAAAATAATTAACAATAAAATGTCCCGATTAATTGTTTTCACAGAAGAAAATTGACAACTCTTTTTGTCCGCCGTGCGTTTCTTTTTTGTGGCTATGACGGTTGATAAGCCAGTAGTATCACGTCGATCTAAGCATATGGAAATATATGTATACTAAGGATCTAAGAATTAATTATTTTATTTCAGTCACAAGGGCCGCGAGCGCTCTCGTCTTGAGTGACCAGTGCGCAAAAAGTTCTCGTATAGGTTTGAGCATAGATAACTGTTTGAGCTATGTGCAAAATAAGGCATTTTTAGCCTGAATAAATCTAGTAAATTAAGTACCATCTTAAAGCATCTGGACAGCAGTTCGTCAACTAGGAATAAGTAAGTACAACAACTAATGTTTGTAAATTTTATTGTAGCTGCAGAGAAAAGTGACCCTCCCCCTCTTCATACAAACTCTCTTTTATAATTCGAATAACTGCCGCTGAATTTTGTTTGCAAGATTAGGTTACCCATGTACTTAATTTAATTACAGCGCAAGCTGCGGATCATCTATGATTAATTTTAATTTACGTAATTTTGTCTGTATCAAGTTATATTATATTATGTATTACATTTCCTGTAAGGGAATGTAATGCTATCTAGTGCTATCTCTCGGCGAACTTAAGAAAGCAAAAATACTACACCTCTTAGTAGAGGGCGCTGTTTTGTTAGTACTGCTACTCACCGACAGAGGTCGCTAGCAGAGGTCGCTTAAAGCTGCACGTATATAACGTCTCCAAAATAAAGTAATACTTACTTCAGTTTGTTTTAGGTAACTGTACATAAATAAATTATAATGTCTTTATGGGTTACAATAACAACACTTTGTTTTTTAATTTAATTGTAATTTAATGTTGTAGAAATATGTAATTTTCACCCTTCACGTCAAACATGGGCATAAATAAGGGCGGGATTTATAATTATTTCATATACTTACATAAATGTTAATTTGCAAAACACGATTTATTTATTCGCAAGTATACCGAAAAACATTTGGTGTATAAACAGTAATTAAATACTTAATGACTTATGAAGCCCGATCTAATTTTAATATTAATCTCTAGATGGTAATATATTTTTCTTTTCTCTTGCTTGCAAAGTTCGCCTTTGTGTTGGATGTAAGCTGAACAAAAAGCCACTTTTATGCTCTAGTGCGCAAAGTATTTTTTTATACTTAGACTAAGATAATGGGCTTAATAGTAATTAAGAAAACCAAATAAAATAGAAGTCAATTATTATTTAAATCGGATCGAAACATTTCTATGACTTGGCAGTATGAAGCAGGTACCTAAGTCTAATATGTACATATCGCATGTCGAAAATTAAACATAATATACTTTAAGAGGATCGTGAAGTGCCGATACGCGGTGCGAGTAGGTATTTTAAAAAATGCTATCTGTTTCACACCGCTCTACCTCCCGACCCGTATCGTGCGATAGAGAGAGTTGCAAGTCCTGGAGGCAATAGGCATGATGACTCATGTGAAAATTGATAACATAGTGTTGCTAAATCGATAGTAAACTATCAAATTATTGTAATAAAGTATAAATTAAAAAAATATAATGAATATCATAAAAAGATATGAACCTAGAAAGTTTAGAAAAACCTTGCATTTTTTTATAGTCCAAGTGTAAATTTAAAGCTACCAATAGTATCCTTACGCTTTTTAACCGACTTCAAAAAAGGAGGAGGTTCTCAATTCGACTGTATATATATATATGTATATATATTTTTTGTGTGTTTGTTACGCGATAACTCGGTAATTTATATGAACCGATTTGAAAAATTCTTTCTTTGTTTGAAAGCATATACTTCCAGATTGGTCCCGTTGTCACCAAAATCCAGTTCTGATCATGGGATCCCGGAGAAATCGAGGGAACTTTTCAAATTTTATAGGCAAACTTGAAGCAATTTGGCTACTGATTTGAAGTCGGTTAAAACTTTGTTTTTAAAGTAAATTATATAGAAACAAAATTGTATGACAACTATCGACCTAAACGCAGTATTTCGCGACCAAAACAGCAATTTACTTAATTTTCTTTACAATGATTATTTCAAATAGAAAAGTGTGACGTCATACTTTTGAGTCAATCAGCTTGAAGCGTTTGGGATACCGTCAGCGAGGTCAATCTTTGTCACAATTTTTTGGGTATTTATGTTCTTTAATTGTAGTTGCTCCCATACAAACATTTGTTCCTCTCCAAAAACTGGTTCGAATGGCATCGTGAAAAAAATCTTAGACATCATGCCAATTGCCTACATTTCCTTGTTGCAATATAGTTTCGGGTGATAACAGTTTCCCCCCTAAACCTTTATAAAATGAAACAATTTTGGTATTATTGGGTACACTTTAATCTATGTCTGTACGTTTTAATTTTTTAGTAAATCAGTTTAGATTAATTAAAAATAAATAAAACGATAGACAAAGTTTTTTAAGTCAAAAATATAGATTTTTAGTCGCTAATAACTGTTTTTAACGTAAGCAATATTTCTTAAAAACTACTACTATCTTAAGTCTAATCTATCTTTTACTTCAATTTCGATAGATCCGGAGACCTCAAAATATGCACATAAAAAAAACTATCAGGTAAAGTAGATGCCATCGTAATAACACTATTACAACAATTTTCAAATCAACTTGTATCGTTCAGCACAATTTAATCGAATTGCATAATTGATCGAGTGGCTTAACGTGGGCTTAACTACAAGCAAATGACGTCACTGAGATCGACGACCGGCCTTGTCGGTGCGTTGCCACGGCATGCTAACAAGCTAGGGTACCTAAGGGATAATGTGAGGAAACGTGTCCAGCACTTGGAATTCCGAACTTTTCTTGTTATTTGAAATTTGGAGACAACTTGGGGTTTAAAAAAATTACGTATTGTAATGATCGGTTAAATCTGACGGTTTCATAATGGTGCGTCAGACCAAATGTCCGTCCGTCACATCAAATTTTAGTTTCCCCTCTGGGTGGGTCCATAAGGCTCCCAGGGAGGTTATCCATATGCAAACTATCTGCGCTGCAGGTTTTGTTAGCCCTTAGTACCTTTTATTAGATTTGAACTTTTGAACGAAGCTACTAGCGATCATAATAGCACAGCAAATTGCTTATGTAGAATAATTAGTTAGTCCTAAGTGTTGTCCTTTGTTCATCCTGAAGATCCATTTAAAAAAAAACTCGAGAGTAAGTATCTGTTTCGGAGAACGCTTTGCAACTATTCTTCTGGTATTGCTTGGAATGTACTCGTATTTATGCTAGTAAAAGTAAGTACTTAGCGGTTTTTTTAAGACGCTGTCGCTACTAAATTGTAATATTTGTAATACTTGCAGGAAGAGGCGCAGGATCAGGGTAAGTGGCATGCTCGCGTTTCGGAGACCACTGACCAAGACCCTTTTTTAGATAACTGAGCCAAAATAGTACGTAAGTATTAAGTAGAACACTACTTATGGGTACGGAAATATGGACGGCTCCTAGACAAAACCGTGATTCTCCTGACGAAACTTGTATTTTCAATTTTACTCAATTGTTTTATAGTCCAGAAAAAGTAGGTAGGCACAGTCACGAGCTTTAATTTGGGACCCATTTCCTTCAGTTGTTAGAACATTCACAACGCAATAAGGTCGAAAACTTCAGTTCAATAATATGTAGTGGTGAAAGTGTCAAGATAAGACAATTAAATGTCTTATTGAATGGGGCCTTTAATTGATAACCTCTTTGCCAAAAGCTATCATTATAGTTTTCTAATTACGAACACGTGTCATTGTGTGTCAGTGTCAGACAAGAAAATTGATTGAAAACTGTCATTTTCACGAAATATTATTTGCAAATAACAAATATGGCCGGAGAGATGACAGGGCCACAAACACGGGTGACAATTAGTCGGAAAAAATCGGAAATAATCGCTTGACTCGTTCGGCCCGGTTGACGTCACTGAGCGGTTGCCCCTAGCTAGACACGTATAAACATAAGTTGTCAGCATGGCAAACTTTGACACTCCTTTAAAATATTAGCTCTAAATGTCTTCATTTTCCTATACGACATTCCACCTTAGGTGGGTCCCAAATTAAAGCTTGTGACTGTACGTTATTTTGTTGGCGTCCTAGAATCCTTGGCTGTGATTCGGAACACACCAATGCGCCGCACCTCACCCGTCACGCCTAACGAAACTAGACCTCTGATTACGTTTAGTTACTATGAATCGTGGCGTCATGATATATTTGTGGGTGAACGGTGAGGTGAGGTTAAAACAAGTGACAAAAATAGCGTGGCTGATGTCTAAGTAGTTATCAGTAGAATATTATTCAATCTAATCGCAACTATTAGTTTATTGTTTGAATGGGCCTAAACAAACCTCCGACATGAGTTGAAACCTGCGTTGGAGGCGATTCCGTCATCATTATACCAATGAATTTAGGGTTCATTGTTGAACTTATGTACCATTACCTACCATAGGCACAAGAGTGCTAAAGCTATCTAGGGCACAAGAAAAAGCAACTAAAGAGACGTGGATCGGTGACAAGTCGCAACGGGGTTTGAATTGTGTCTTGAGTTACATGGCGTGCTGATGATGTGCTGATCCCCGAGAATAATGCTTATTTTCGTCTGTTTGTGTTGTGATGTTATTTCAAACTACTTATATTTGATACTATGCTAAATAGACATTACCAACGTTATCTACGTAGGTACCTACATCAGTATTAAATAGGTATATAGTTAGATTAAACTAATTTATATACACGTTATTTCAAAAGTAAGAAAAACTGATGTAATATTCATTTCCAATAAAAATAAGAGTAGTTATAAATACAAAGAGCCACGGGAAAAATACGAGTTATTTTTTAGAAACCGTTCAAATCCACCCCGTTGTCTATATTTGAAATCGCAAACTGTCGGTCGTTCGGGCTGGCATGTGTCCTGCAAACCACTGGTAAAACAAAAGCAGTGTCGGAATTCCCAGTCAGGGTTCCTTTTCTATACTGTAGGGAATATATATATATATATATATATATATATATATCAACTCATAATATATATATATCAACGATTCTAAGTTAAAAAAAAAACAAAAAGTCGAATTCTGAAAAACTGTTCATTTACACTTTATGAAAATCGCTCAAGCAATGATTCTACAAAAATGTATACGAAATTTCAAAACGATTGGATGACTACAAGAGAGCTGTCTTAATTATTTGTAATTTTTTATATAGTTAACTAATTAACTTTAGTTTTTATGACACAATTACGCCCGTGGGTCACCCTGATCAGAATCGATAGAGGGATAGAGGGGTCTCTATTGGTTCCCATAAAATTTAAGTTCCGATTTTCTCAGTCGCTTGACTGAAATGACAGTTTCCCAACATAATTGTTATAAGTCATATTGTCGAAAGTCATAAAATTAAACAGTATAAATTGGAGTTCCGATTTTTGCAAGCCATCATTATTGTTAGTCATAACATTCAATGTCCAAATGGTATACCATTTCATATTATTGAAGGCAATAAACTTGCTTATTATAATTGTTGTAAGGTCTTTTTTCGCAGGTCATAATGATGGGTAGTCACGTGGTTAGTTAGTCATAACATTTAATGTCATGGTGGTGTCAGACTTCATAATGTTACAGTCAATAAAAACACTCGCAATAATTATAAGAAGGTCAAAAATTCTTGTTCTAAATAAATTGTTGTTCTTGAACTAACGTGGTTGTACGAGTCAGTATAGGTTTTTTTTTAACATACTAATCCAAAAATATTGCAATGGCATATGATTTATATCCCAATTTGAGTAGTGCGTAGGATAAAAATTACAATATTTGTGTTGCAAAATTACAATATTTTTTGCAAACAAGTGTTTCCGCTCTTTTATAAAAAAATAACCTCGAAGACAAAAGCGGGAGCAATGCTCCCGCTTCCGTCTTCTAACCTATCCGCGATCCGAGTCGGTTTTGCCACTAAGTACCTGTTCCTGTTGTTCTTTGAAAAACTTGAACTTTATATACCACTATCTTGGCATTGGTTGATCTCAGAGAAATTGTTATTTGACGTTTTATGCTTATTTTGATTTATGCTAATTTGACTAGTGCGTAGGATAAAAATTACATATTTGTGTTGCAAATTTACAATATTTTTTACAAACAAGTGTTTCCGCCCTTTTATAAAAAAATAACCTCGAAGACGAAAGCGGGAGCAAAGCTCCCGCTTCCGTCTTCTAACCTATCCGCGATCCGAGTCGGTTTTGCCACTAAGTCTTTGTTCCTGTTGTTTTTTGAAAAAATTGAACTCTATACACCACTATTTTGGCATTGGTTGATCTCAGAGAAAAGTGTATTTGACGTTTTAATTTTATTTTGATATGTTCTACATTTTGATAGGTTTGATAGTAGTTTTTACATTTAAGTTAGTTACTGAAATTTCATTTGTCCTATCGATCATTTATAAATTTGCCTATTGATTATTTGGTCAAATGAGTCATTTGTAGAAAGTTTTTCATCATAATTATTATAAGTCATATTATTGAAAGTCATAATGAAATGAATTAGCACTATCAAATGTATGTCTAGAAATGTTTCTGAGTAATTATCTATATACCTATGGATGTTATAGATTTGGTTTCTTAGACATAATTCACTTTAGGTATTAATACGATATGAATAACAACCATTAGTACGTTGAAATAAATGCCTTACAACATTTCTGAATAATTATCGATAGACCTTTGAACATTATAGTCATCAATTTTATAACTTTTGAGATTATAGGATTTAATATTATAGGTCGTTGATATTAGAACTATTAAGCGTTATACTTAACAAAAATTATGACTACTGATATGTATGTCTATAAATTTTATGGATATCAACTTCTGAACATCGAAATTCGGAACAACAAAATTATGGGAAACAAAGGGCACCCGGGATAGAGCGAAACCGTTACCGAAAGAGAAGTTATTTGTCGTCATGTCAAAATAAAAATGCGAAGAACCCTCTCAAACTAATTCGATCAATCGCGTCTTGTACCTATAGGTAATGCCGCGCGAGAACAACATGACTCACGTATTAGGACGAACACAGTTAACAATAACCTCTTCAACTACATACGGAGGTGCTAAATAACAGGAAAACCAATATAAAACGTAGCTATATATTGTACCTATACTTTGGAGTTTCTTTTGAACGCAGAATTAAGCAGTGCAAATGTCTTTTCCCCATAACAAGAGACATTTTATTATTAATCTGTTACTTTTTATCTACTTTGGTGTTTTTATTATTCGTTTATTCGTTTTTCATTTTTCATTACATTATGTAACGGATGGTATAATATTGTTTGAGATAATTTTCAGATAATCTAATGTAACAAGCGGTATAATGATTTAAGGCTATAATTGGGTCGTTCTTCTTTTCGACCGACAATAGCCTGTCCTTCGTCTTATTACGGCATCTCATTTGAGTAATGATGTTTACGGTTTTATAATGTTCGAATGAACGTCCAGATTATTTTATTAATTAGTGATATCTAATATTTCACTTTCTCTAACTAGCATTTTTTTTAATGTTTTTTTTTTCGTAGAATGCCGTGACAGAGTGGTAAACCAAAATGTTGTCCCCACTGAAAGAGTCCACTTTGTCACATGTCTTTTTTTAGAAACCAACCGTAAATAAATATTTATATTGGCCAGAAAGGAAACTTTAATTAGGTAGTTCTAATGAAGAAACCTATGCATTTTTTTTAAATCGCACTTCAAAACCACAATTTTCGATAGTTAAAAACTAAAAAAACAGAAAAACCTCGGTTCATTGTCGGTAAAAAAGAAGAACGACCCAATTATATTTAGTATAATATGTAGACATTGCAACTACATTTGAAATTTATTTTACTTCGTTTATTATTTCTATTGGCCCGGTGTTTGAGCAGGTAATAATTTCTAAGGTAATCAAAAAAAAATCGAATAACCCGACTGCTTTTTGACAAATATTATAGCCTATGTCACTCCCACGATTAACAGGAATCCAACGACACCTCATACATCAAAATCCATCAAGCCGTTTAGGCTACAGGAGGCCACAAAGAAACAGACATACATACATACATACATACCTACATACACTCGAAAAACATTACCCTCCTCCTTTGGCAGTCGGGTAAAAACAAGGTTTAACGCTGCGCACTGCTAACACTCACAAAGAAGTATATAAACTCATATGTGTATGAATAAGTAATCCAAAACGATTCATACATATGAAATAAATAAAGAAGCTTATAGAAAGCGGGCAAAGTTGCCTGGTGCTACGGTAGTAGACATGCAAAAGAAATATATTCAAAAATGCCATCCTACAACTCGTCGGAAATATCTGCGAACTGCGGAAATTTCCGACGAATTGTACTCTGTTAGGGTTCCGTACCTCAAAAGGAAAAAACGGAACCCTTATAGGATCACTCGTGCGTCTGCCTGTCCGTCTGTCACAGCTGATTTGCTCCAAATCTACTGGACCGATTGAGTTGACATTTGGTAAACATATGTAAATTGGTGACCCAAAGATGGACGCGTAAAGTAAATTAATAAATTCTGAACAAGGGGGCCACTTTTGGGGGTAAACTGGAAAATTAAAAAAAAAGTTTAGCAAACTGCATTGCGTAACATATCAAATGAAAGGGGTTGTTGTAAGCATCTCAGATATATTTTTTTTATAATTTTAGCATAAAAAAGATTTGAAGTAATTTAGGAAAGAAGACGAAAATTGACCATCCCCCCCCCCCCTTTATCTCCGAAACTACTAGGCTTAAAATTCTGAAAAAATATGGAAAATAGTTCACTACCTAAATATTACAGGAAAACCTATAGGAAGTTTGAGTATTCAAAGTAACGGTAAAATTCTCAATATTTTTATGAAATTTAGATTGTATACGGACCCTCACCACGCGAGTTGAACTCGCACTTGTCCGGTTTTTTTTTTGTATAATAATTAACAACTTATAAAAGCCCGACATTTTCATTTCAAAGTTCAATATCTCAAAACCGGCTGAACCGACTTTTTTTTGAAACGTAGCTAAAAACGATCTCGATCACGTCAGCTTCCGGACAAAAAAAGCGCATTAAAATAAAATCGGTCCATTCGTTTACGAGCTACGATGCCACAGACAGAAACACAGATACACAGCGTCTTTTTGCGTCGGGCGGGGGTTAAAAAAGCATTGAAGTAACATGTATTCCAGGTACGTTTTCACGTAGTCCTAATATTAATATCTACATACTACGTTATGTTTTATAAAAAAAATATAGTAACTACCTACAAGGTTTTTTGTGTTGACAATTTTTTTAACACCGTAATACGTCATTGTGTGGCCTTCCATGTTATATAAAGTTAATATGTATATTTTTTTGTGATTATTCCTATTGTGTTTACGTACCATTATTGATGCGAGACGAAGACTGATGGACTTAATACCTTAACCTTATATCCCAGTCCTTTACGTTCCTTCTGATCCGGGCGTCACGTGTCGTGTCATGACATATTTTATTGGTCCTCTACGTAGCATGACCTTTGCCGCTCTCCATACGATCCTTTAGGCACGCAATATTCTGAACAGATAATAAAATAAAACGTACACGAAAATACTTTGATTTATTTTTATAGGAATACTCTCAACACCATTACTTTTATTTGTTTACATATGCATATTTGTTTAATTTGTAACTGCCTTTGTGTGTACCAATTACAACTGAATGTATACAAAAAAGAACGCCATAATTTTTAATAAAAAAAAATTTAAGCTTCAACTGGTTCTCATTATTATTGTCAATCAAGGCATCACTTTGCTTACTTAGAGTTAAATCGTTTGTATACAAATGCATCCCGTTTAAAATTGCGTTCGTGTCACACGTAACACACGTTCCATCTTGTTTTCAAAAACATAATGTTGCTTTAAATAGTTCTCGTGCCATTGCATTTCTTTGAAAATGGAGTCACTAAGGAGGCCATTAAAAATACAATATGACACATTGCACTTGGCCTCTTATTACCTCATTGACTCAATTAATCCGTTGGTTCGTTGGATCAATTTAAGTGTTTACAGTCATTGACGCACTCTCGAGTCACGATAATAAACAACATTACTTCGTATTATTAGTGAGGGCGTATTTTAAATTGAGTACGATATATGAACAAAGGGAGTCATGAGATGCACTACCTACTTACTTCCAGGAACATTCTCAAAGGCAAACTTTATTGTGAGTTTCTATTCCGTTACTTTAGAAACATTATTTTTTCACCGGTGTTTATTTATAATTATTGTTTCACGATAAAAAGTCAAATGGTTTCTATTATGGGCCAAATAGTGTAGTTTAATGGACTAATTAATTAATCCACATAACATGAACAACGGACGTGGTCACAAACCAATATCGTATACATAATTGTTCATTGAATTTTTACTTCTGTTACTTAGTCACGTTTAAAGTTATAAGTACTAATAATTAAACGGCAAACCGTTTTAATTCTCAGTTTGTGCGGCATGGTATATGTTTCGAACCTTTCGGGAGTTCCTCTTTAGAATGTGAAATCTGGGCCTGATTATGCATAGTGGTTGCACCTGGGCACCTCAGGTGTCTGTAGTTAGTCGCAAGGTCACCAATATGCGGAATTAATTTTATAGGTTTAAGAACTTTCTTCCAGTCAGCACGAAAACTCTGCTAATTCACGCGTTGGTATTACCTACCTGTTATTGATTATGCTGATGTGTACTCCAACATTACCCAGGAGCTCTTAAGTATAACTGAATTCGTATTGTTTACGGTCTTCGAAAATATGACCATATATCCGCCTATCGTCGTCAACTAAACTGGCTTCCCATTCGTGAGCGCCGGTCTTTCCGGATTGTATGCACACTTTATACCATCCTATTTGGCCCAGCTGCACCGGAATATCTTAAAAATCTAAATTTAAATTTGTTACACCCCATCCTGGTTGCGAGTTCCGTACATCCAGGAGTCTTAAACTCTCTGTCCCGTCTCACCGTACTGGTTTCCTCTCAAATTTTTCGTTGTTCAGGCTATTCGCCTGTGGAATGATATCCCTCTTACCGTCAGGCAAGCTCAGAGCAAATTGTCCTTTAAATTAATTATTTTATTTTAATATGTTTTTTATTTTTAATTTTGTCTACTATTTAAGATTGATGATCCTCGTGATATCTTTTTACGGGTACATATAATTGAATTTATTTAAGTATGTATAAGTAAGTTTAGTTCTGGGGGAGGCCTATGTCCAGCAGTGGACGTCTTTCGGCTGATATGATGATGATGATGATGAAGTAAGTTTATATTGTATGCATTATATAAGTGTGTAATTAATTGATTTGTGTTTCCATTACAGTCTCAGTATTTAGGATTCTACACCACTAAAGTTCTACACTATATTTGTTTAAATAAAAAAATGTGTGCTCTCGCGGCCGTGTCGTCATATTGTGTCAGTTAATTATTGAAAAGAGACTCAATTAAATAGATCAAGCTAATTGTTGTTTCGCGCTCAAATACGGAGTGTAGGTACTCAGTCCAAAACAACAACACGATTTCGCTCGCCCGTCATATGTTCATGTTTAGTGCTTACTCGCTTTTGTATCATCCGAGAAATTTCTTTTCATCATTGTTTTAAGAAACCATTTATACATAGACTCGTATTTTATCAGTGGGTCACATATACTTGCAATTTGCGAGCGGTTCACATCAGGGATCGGATACCGGTATTTTCTCCATACAAATTAAACCGGTATTATTTCGTTCTTTGGTTATGATATCATTTTTGATCGGGCAGTCTAATAATACGAATATGTTACCTATACTCGATAGAGTCCTACATAGCAATGCACTGACGAGAAGTTTCCAAAGTTGCGAAACTTTCCACATGAGAATTTCTCGGTAACTTCTGAGAATGTTCTCGAGAACGAGAATTTATCGGACTACTTAAAAACTTCGTGATTTATACCATGAACATTTACGATAGCCTCTGTGTAGTCATCTATCTATATCTATCTTCTATCTATCTATATCTATCTATATATACATATTATAAAACAAAGTCGCCAGCCAATGTATGTTATTGATAAACTCGAAAACGACTGGACCAATGCGTAGAGAATTTTACCGTGGTGGTTTTAGTATATAATTTAAATATGTTTCGTTTGTAAATAGTTCACTACAGCGATATATTTCTACCAATTCAAATGATTTAGATGATTTTTGAAGTGACAAATGGCTTCTTATGTAGACAAATGATAACGTCACACGCTGTTATAGAATACTAATTTCGTCACCACTGTCAAAGTATACGGTAGCCCATCGGATACGACGCGAATATTCTATTGTTCATGAAAGTCCCGTCTTCGAGTCTCGGTAGACGCGACAACTTTTTGCTTTTTTTAAATACTTTTTTGTAATTTTTGAAATATACCTATTTTGTACATTTTTTACCTTTTTACTTTTATAGTCTCGGTAGCAGAGAAGTTTAAGACATTATACGCTTTTCTTTGGTGTTATGTTATAAGAAAGAGATAAACTTATGGCATCATTGATAAAAAATCATCAAACCTATTTTAACTAAAATACCGATTATGTTTATCTTTCACTTAAACATAGATGTTTGTGAGAAATAGTTCGGTACCTAGTTAAAAAAATCTGAGCTATAAGTGTGAAGTCCGAAAGTCGCAATTTTCTCTGAAATATAGTGAGAATTTAAGCAACCTATTGGTAATTTATCACTTATCAACAAAATAGCTAACTGTAATTGATACTAATATATGCATAATAACGTTTAGTTTAAAATTATGCCCATTTAAACTGTATTCCAAGTATATTCTCTTGATTAAACAATAAGTTTCATGTTTCAGGAATGTTCTGCGAACATTCTCTAGAATGTTTCCCCTTTTTGGGAATGTTCTGCAATTTGCACATTACTAGTCCTACATTATGAGCCTAAAATAATTCAAAATATTAGACTACTTCGGGGATTTTTGAAAAAACCGGTTCCGATCCCTGGTTCACATGCGAAGTGATTAGTGAGCGCCCGTGGCGAGCTCGCTGCGCAACCGCAGGCGCTATAGCCCGCGAGCTAGGAGCATTTTTTTGTCAGTCACTTCCCTTTTTTACGTAATTGGGAGGCTGCTGCTGCTCAACCCCCCGACGGAGCCGCAGCTGACGTCCACGGGACTTCATGATACAACTGTACGCTCGTGAATGTTAAACTGATTGAACGCCGTGTGCTCGTTGCACACCCGCGGCAATCACGTAGCGCTGTCGCCTGTCGCGGCGATATCGCCGCGCAGACGCGAGGTGCTCGTTGAGTAGGTAATCGCATCGCTAACAACAACAACACGCTCGCAAATCGCAAGTGTGATAAGACTGATAAGGCCTGAGACTTGAGGCGTCAAGTAATGACGTCATGACATCGATTTGAAGCCACAAATGGATATTTGCTTTCATGAGTGATGGATGTGACTAGGCTTGTGACCTCATGTTAACATTGATAACGTAGTGTTGCTAAAAGGATAGTAAACTATCAAATGATTGTAATGAAGTATAAATTATAAAATATAACATAAAGAATCCTTACGCTTTTAAAGAAACAAATTTGTACGACAACTATGGACCTAAACGCAGTATTTCGCGAACGAAACAGCAATTTACTTGATTTTCCATACAACGATTAGTTCAAATAGCAAAGTGTAACGTCATAACTTTTGAGTTAATCAGTATGAGGCGTTTCGGATTGGGCTGCCGCCAGCGATCCGCCTTTGCGATCCGACTCAAATTTTTGGGTATTTGTGTTACTTAATTGTTGTTGCTCCCATACAAACATTTATTCCTCTCAAAAACTGGTAAAAAAATCTTAGGTCATAAGCACGTCACAAGCCTATTACGCTCAACCTTTTTAGGGTTCCGTACCTCAAAAGGAAAAAAACGGAACCCTTATAGGATCACTCGTGCGTCTGTCTGTCCGTCTGTCACAGCCGATTTGCTCCGAAACTACTGGACCGATTGAGTTGAAATTTGGTAAACATATGTAAATTGGTGACCCAAAGATGGACGCGACAGTAAATTAATGAATTCTGAATTTCGCAAATGAATTTTGAAAAAATCGCAATCTGCATTGTGTGACATATCAAATGAAAGGTGTTGTTGTAAGCATCTCAGATATTTTTTTTTATAATTTTAGGATAAACAGATTTGAAGTAATTTAGGAAAAAAGCGAACATAGACCATCCCCCCCCCTTATCTCCGAAACTACTAGGCTTAAAATTCTGAAAAAAATATGGAAAATAGTTCCTTGCCTAAAGATTACAGGAAAACCTATAAGAAGTTTGAGTATTCAAAGTGACGGGAAAATTCTCAATATTTTACGGAACCTTCACCACGCGAATTGAACTCGCACTTGTCCGGTTTTTTTTTATTTTAACTTCTATAAAAAAGGACAGATAAGGCCAAGTGGGGTATCATACGAAATGGCTTCAATTGCACGTTCTAAATCTGTAGTTTATTATTTGGAAAATAATATATATAATTAATATTAACGTAAATCTAGCGTATTTTTTTTGTATTCTTCAAAAATCATTTGTTAATTATGTTTGTAATTTAATACTTCTGTGTTTATTTTTTTTGTCATTGGATTTCGAGTTGTCTAGCTTGGGTGTTAAAGTATCTTATTGGACTTTGATACAACTCGGTTATACTATATAGTATATAGTGTTGACGTCCCACTACCCAGTTTGCCTGCTTCACGTAGTATGTGAGTATGAGCGCGACGACATTCCGATGTGACAAATTGTTTTGTTCCTGTTGAACTGTCCTCAATTATTTTTGGACAATGTAAGTTAGGCACAGTTTAAGTGTAGATGTTCGGCGATCTTTACGTGATCGGCAAGCAGAATGGAGATACGATTTGAACCTAAACCAAAAGTATTATGACTCTTTGATATCTTAGTGCACAAGCAGGCCTTAGTTTTCGAAAGCTATCCCCGACTTTCACCACGTAACTCGTTTGGCGTAGTGACTTGACTGGTGTGCTATTTATACATATTTACTCACATTCTAGTCGGCGGGGCTGTTACTATCTGGATAACTTTCAGCTTTATACAAGGGGCCAAGAGGAGGTCGAAAGATCCGTTCAAAGTACTTCTTCGGACGGATTAAGTTACTAATAATGTATTATCAATGTGTATTCATTTCACTGCATATTTTAGAAAAGATATAATGGGCTATTTTTATAATATTCGCTACTACAATTTATAAATTGACGATATTTGATCCAAATACAAGTAAGTACGGTACGGTACGGTAGGTAGGTACGGTCCATTCCATACCATATTATATTTTATTTACAGGGTATTAAAATAGGAATCCCGTGACATGTTTTGTATCTGTCAATATCCCACAGTAGGCTCATTTATCAAAGTATTTTTTCGGAACCCGTAAATGTAGGTACCTAACGGTAGTGTAATATACATAATTATAAGCTTGTGTGCCTGTACGTCATCATTTTAAATTGAAGATATATATACGTGCTCTATTGGGACCGAGCGCGACGACAGCGCCACGTGACAGACGGCCATTATGGACAATATTGTCACCGCTGTCAAACAAGAAGTAAGTAAATATTGTGAAAAATACTAATGAAATCTTGTGTTATTTTACTATATTACACAATTTTGGACAATGGTAGTCAGGACCATATTTTTATCTCAAAAAACGATTAGAAAATGTTTACTGCAATATTTTACGACAAAAATGACAATTTTAGCCGTAGCGAGCGCTGTGATCGTTTAGGCTACCCCCTCCACCCGCTTTGCACTCTGCCAATATATGTATGTAAAGTTAAACAATGAATAAGCTAAATTGAATACCCCTTTATTTAAAAAAAATATATATATGTTGAATAAGTCCATCCAAAGAGCTAAACCAAAAAGGATCATTTCATTTTTCCGCCACTAATTGAAAATGCGGTTACTTATGTGTATGTCATAGATAAACCCTCATCTAATGCTAATGATATATTTTGTTTGGAAAACAGTATTGTAAGTATTTATTTTACTTATCTCTGATTTACTGTTCGGAAAACTGAAACACCATCTGTCCTTTCTGTTTAAGTTAAAAGGAGTGGGTAGTATTTCTAAACTTTTTTTCATTCCTTTTCTTCAATGAAATGCAATTAAATATTTTCCTTGCTTCCTTTAGACGGTCTGATGAAAATTTACATTGGAATGCGTCATAGCAATTGTGAGCTTTGCAGTTGTGCAACTCCTTTCAAATTGAGGATTCTTTGGGTTAAATACGTCAAGTTGACTCAACGAAGGTCTACGAAGCATACCTAATAATAAAACACGTTTTATGCTCTATAAGAACAACAACAATACTGAAATGATTTTCTATTGAATGGAGTTAGATCTCTCAAAATACCTAACTATACAAACAACTAGCTTTTGCCCGCGACTTCGTCCGTGCGGAACTCGTTTATATCGTAACTCCATTCAAACTTTCTCCCCCCTTTTCACCCCCTTGGGTGATGAATTATGGGATCAAAACTAGCCTTCGTCCTTCCCCGGAATTCAAAGTACCTAACATGAAAAGGTAACAGAGAGACAGATTTACTTTAGCTATATAATATTAGTATGGATTGAATATAACAAAAGGTGTCCTTATGACTGGAGTTACATGATTTTATAGATTAACTCAGATCGTCGTTTTTTACAAAAATAGACCCACCTCACCATAATAGATGCATGTACATAGGGTTTTTTCAGTATTATTATGCATATTTTCTTATCACACAGCCATAAGGTACCTTTTCTACTTAACCGTAGGACCAAATTAACGGACTTGAAATTTACATATACATAAAAAAAAACTACGCCAACAAATGTTACATCTTATAGTTTTCAACATAGCGAGCGATTATAAAATCTTTTATACCCACTTTTACCAAAATTCAATATCTCCGAAACTACCGCCCCATAAGGTACCCATGGAACGTCAACATACTCGTATGTTCCTAACATATATTATTATACTCTTTGCTGTCAATACTTACAATTCCTTTTCCTGTAGGTATTTATTCCTTCACTCCTGTTTAAATATGACTCATCCTTATATATATACATATTAAGCCTTGTATAAATTTTTGTCTTTTAATAATATCAAACTTTAATATATATTATAATTTATAAGTCTACCTTGTCTTCCAAAATTTTCGTTTTATCCGTACTTCCTATTAATCCCGATCCTCGTACTTTGGCTGAATGCGCCAAGAGCGCGTTGTCATTTAATAAAATATAAAGAGTCGTGTTTGTTGATACATTTATTGAAATTACGCCTTACTTAATACGAAATTTGCGCATAAAAGTTCTCATATCAGAAATCAGAATCGTTTTTTTTTTTATGCTTTATCATATGGTATGGTAAGGTCCATCGTAGACCGGATCGAAATTATTAATAGGTAAAAGACAAAATTCCGCCATTTTGACGTCACTGGATTGCGATTTCCCTTAAGAAAATTATCCTAAGCGCGAGCTAGAATAATATTCTTTTCAAATTATTTCCGTTCATGGGAATCTGAGATCCCACGTGACAGAACAATGTCTAAAATGATAATGGCTGATTAATTTTTTAATTCAGATATTTATTATAAGTGTAGATAACCACAAATTGTGCATGTTATAGGCCCTGAAACAACATATCGTACTCGTAGGTGGCAAGCCGATGGGGTGACAGCTATGAGAGATGACGAGGTTGGATGACTGCCTATTCCATCTTCATCAACGCTCATCTGAGGAGGAGTCGTCGGAGACCAGGGCAGATTACTCAAACACTTTGTTAGACCCGTGACCTATGTAAGTAATCTTTTAAATATTCATCCTTCTTCGTTAGTTCGTTTCGATTTAGAGATGTTCAATTGGGATATATTACGGTCTTGGAATATTTCCCGTGTGGGGCTTGGGTGAAATCTTTCTAGAACAATAATAGCGTCCGTGTATATTTATTAAGTTACATGAAAATTACAAGTGTCAGAATTGACTTATATTTTAATCTGCTGGGGACCTTAGGTGTACCTAAGGGTCGGTTTTAGAAAGATTAATCAGACTTTATTAGTTGGGACTAACTGCATTTTTTGAAATGCTAAACTACCGTCGCAAGATCGTACGAATTTAATATTATGGTATTGTTCGGGTGAATTACAGTTTTCGAATTTTCCGTTTTCAGAGTTCGTTTTGGAATATGAAAGTTTATTATTGTGACGACCGGTTAGCCTAGTGGGTAGTGACGCTGCCTACGAAGCTGAAGATCCTGGGTTCGAATCCCGGTAAGGGCAAATATTTGTGTGATGAGCATGAATATTTGTTTCTGAGTCTTGGATGTTTTCTATTTATATCTATTATATATATCGTCGTCTAGTACCTTTAACACAAGCTTTATTGAGCTTACTATAGGGCTGGTTCGATTTGTGTGAGAATGTCCCCTAATATTTATGATTTATTTATTATTATTATTATTTATTATGACGCCTATCTCTTCGCCATTTTAATGCGAGAGAAGAGGTCGTTTACGATTTCTGAGTTCGTCTCAATGAAGTAACATTAATTCCCTTTTACTCGGTACGCAAGTGTCGATCTCGGCAGCGAGTCGACTGTGACGTGACTTGGATAAAAATGTTTTGATGTTCGAAATAGAACGAATCTCCATATAGGTGTGAAGAATTCACGTCGAAATGTTAACATGAGCATTACGCAAGTTAGGCATGTAAATACGATTTATTGGTCTTTGGTTGCAAAATCTTGGGCTCTTTTGCCGGCGACAGACAGGAGGAAAAAAAACCGGTAAAGTACGAGTCTGACACACGCACCGAGGGTTCCGTACAAAATTTCATGTAACATACGCGTCTTGCCCCGCCCATTAATTTTGGAAAAATCTTAACAAAGCATAGTGTAGTTTAGGTAGGTATGATGCATTTTGTTACTATCTTGCGCGACTAAGGAACTCAGTATGTATGTTGGTCTTTCAGCGATAATTCTTTATCAAGTGAATTAATTTCGATATATTTTTTTTATTTGCGTGAAGGTACTTTCAGAATACTTTCATACGAATTTGAAGGAAAAAAAATAAACACAGAAGTATTAAATTACAAACAAAATTAACAAATGATTTTTGAAGAATAAAAAAATATGCTAGATGTCTCGTTTATACTGTTCCGGTAATATTGGTGTTAATATTAATCATATGTTATTTTCAAAAAAAATCGCTTGGTTAACTTCGGTGAAGGTGGTATTTTTTTCAACATTTTTCTTTTTAAATCAAAATTTTACCATTGTAGAAAAAAAAATGTTTTAGAATGTGCAACCCCTTTTATATGATACTCCACTTGGCCTACTAACTAGACTTTGAATTTTTGCCCTCACTTTTATCCGTCCTTTTTTATAGAAATAAAAAAAAAAACATTATCCATACACGTGGATTAGCTTTGTTTACAACTATTCCAAATTTCAAATTGATGGCATTAGTAGTTTATGAGATATTTGACTTTGTGACAGACAGTCAGACGTAGACTTAGGTATGCCAGTAGGTCTTGAGTGAGCCGTGCAAAATTGCAAATAAAGTAAAACTTAAAGGGAGCCAGACATTTTATTACCTAGTACTTACGGCGTTATTACTCAACTCAACCACGTCAGTTTTGGTATTGAAGATGACGGTATTGCCTATTAACTACGTCAAAGTGCACATGGAATTATACTATTCTGTGACATGGATTGACAGTTATCCCATTTCCAAATCTATCGCAGTCGAATACACCGCTGTAAATTCGTGTACACGATCTCTAAACAGCATCCAATCAAGCCATAACGGCGAGAGGTTCACGGTTGGCGCGTAACGGTAGATACGCATTACATGGATACGGCATGCTCCAATTGCAGGCCACCCAGCGACACGACAACGCGTAGGCGGAGAAATTGTTTAATACGATTAAGTTGCTGAAATTATAATAAATACTAGCTGCGCGCGCGACTTCGCCCGCGTGTTGCAAAGAACGTAGGCCGTTTAGCCTATGTCCACTCGGAAAGTCCATTCTGTACACAGGTCAAAGAATTTTTGAAATCGGATAGGGGGTTCCGGAGATAACACTCTACATACAAACTCGCAAACTTACAAGTTCTGCAGATTTTTCCTCTTTATGATATTAGTATTGATTAGGGGACAATTTTACACAAATGGAACTAAGACATATTAGTTAGCCCATAAAAGATTGTGTTATAAACCCTACCCGGTTTGCAATCCGGATCCGACTTGTATGGAAATATCCGGATCCGCGGATCCAGTTCCGGATATTTACATACAAGTCGGATCCGGATTGCAAACCCTAGTTATGGGTACTCTACTAGATGACGATTAAATACTTTTTCTACTCCGGTATTGTTATCTGCCATTTATATAGGCATTAACTCAAATACATTGACACCGATAATAAATCGTCGAAAACTCTATATTTATGCTCTATGGCCCAAAAACGCACTGTTTAGTGTGCTTTTATTGCGCATTTATATGCGCGTATTATTCATACATTTTTCATAATAGCACCGGCACCTGCCAGTACCAACTTCACAAACAAATAATTTGAAATAAAAGTTTTATTTACGACCTAACATTTATATATTACTAAAAGAAAAATAAATCATTATCTATTGTGTTATATTTTATAAATTCTTTGTATTATTTGTAAAGATAAACAGTTCTGATTCGGTTTGGTTTGGATGGCAAATGCAAGCAAATTAAAAACAAGACAAACCATGAACATATTTCTGATTAGTGATTGATTTCCCACCAAAATTTCAGTTCAAAATTAAAAGACGATTAATTATTATATATTAAGATTTTATTCATGTTTATGAAGAAAAAAGTGTATACGTTCCTTTTAAAATTGACTACGAAGAAAATAACTGCACTCCTGAAGAAATTGTATGGAAACGCACCTTAACACATATCCGGTGGAACCACCTTGCTGAAAAGAAAGTGTGGAGAAAACGCAATATCCAGAGTTAGGTCTCAATTTGACTTAAAGCTTAATGTCAGCTGGGATTAAGGCTACTACAATAGCCTTGATTACAATAGCCAGATGTGTTCCGAATGTCGCTCGTAGGACCCTGTCAATCAATCAATAATGGTCTGCAAAGTTTCAACGAGGCTGGAATATATTTCGAATCCAGCTGTATGATGTCAATTAGGTGCTTATCTGCTGATAGACTTAAGCATTCACATGTGACAGAACATCTAGCATACGTCGTCGAAACAACGAATGGAGCCAAGCATGGAGCCGAACATAACCTATTACTTATTCTGTGATATAGCTAAGAACATTTTCACGAACATTCTTGCGAATGCTCGTCAAAACAATTTTTCTCACCATAAATAAGAGTGTAATATTTCTTCAAAAAGCTCGAAGCAGATTAGACGTGAAAATCGCGGGGACTAGCTCGAACTTCGACCTAAAATAATCTCGATAAGTCGAAATGCTGGAATAGTAGCAAACTACTAATAATACCAAAAAAAAGGTTCTTACAACAGGTAAGGAAGGTTAGATTGTTATTTGAAAATCGAAAGTTTATTGGAGTTAAATGATTTCGGTAAGAACGATGATTCACTAGGTACGAAGCGAGGAGAATGATTAGGCGTTGTAAAACATATAATGCATTAAGTTCGTTCACGTTTTGTGAAGACACTAATCTAGACACGCGGTAGCATGTCCTTGTCCAGCCAAGTTCAAAACCAAAAGGAACTAGCGACACAGCAGCCGTGTTTGACACGAACCATTTGGAGCCACTTTTGACTCCTTGTACTATAGTTACATTCATTCTGGAGAATGCCTGTGTCGCATTGTGGTCGCACAAAAACATGGTGACGTCATCGTCGTAATCGCTGCCTAAGATTAACTTGCGACTGCACTGGCATAGCCGGGGGAGGGGGAGGGGGGTTCAAACGTGCTACGATCGTGTACGACTGACTTAGGAACGCATCCACGATAAATGAAATACTTATGTCTTCCGAGGTAAAAGTATGCTGTAGGTTTAGTCAGTTGGTATCACGGTTGACAAATGTCCAAAACTTAATATCGGAATACATATAACGTCAAGTGAAACGAGAAGATCTTGAGAAATTCATTCTACTCTCAAACACTTCTATATTAGTCTTAATCGTAATTTTGGGGCTCGTTAACTCGTTAATAGTTCTTGCTAGCAATTGTTTTAAGGTACGGATATAATATTGGAAACCAACTAATCAAGATGTGTTATAAACTTAACATAATGCACTTTGCTTTATTACAAAATTTTAAGTGAGGGTAGTTTACAATGTTTGCTTTATAGGTCTAATATTCAAGGCGTTTTAAGGCGTTTTTTTTTTCGTCATTGCCATCAACAGCAAATAATATTAAAAGAGATGAAGGTCAAAGACCGGACCGGTACTGATAGAGTCCTATTTGATTAACGTTTTCGCGGTAAGTATGTTTTATTTACCTTGCGGAAATAATCGTGAGCCGACAATGACGTTAGAACCGAGCTGTTCAAACGCTAGAAGATTCACCCAAAAGGGTGAAAATTAAAATGAGCTAAAATATCACCTTCTTAAAAAAGATGGTGATATTTTAGCTCATTTTAATTTTAGTAAAAAAAAGTAGAGCCTACTCTCATCACCACCGCCAGAGTTGTCTGAAATAAATGAAAATTTCATACTTCAGTTGGGTAAGACGACCGCATTCTAATCGTATCGTTATCATTATAAGTGTAGGAATATTATCTGCAATCGTCTAGAAGTGTAATAAAAGTCGCAGTATCACAGAAATCTCTCCGTGCTGGTGGCCTATAAAACAGAGAATGTAAACATCTCTTAAGTGAATCATGCTTTCAGTTCAGCTGTAATGTGTAAACTTAGCATGGCATTGAAATCGCTACAATCAAGTTACACAAAGTGCTGTCTACAAAATATAACGTGAGCAGGGGCTCGTGTACAAAACATAACCTCTAAATGGTCCCTTGACCGGTAAAAACGGCCAGCCGCGAAGGAATGGCATGGCCTGGCCGGTTTCAAACAATTCCACGCCCGGCCGCCGGCCGGCACTCAAAGTTTCGCTCGACAGTCACAAACCTGCCTCGCCGCGGGCTCCACGTCTCGCGTCGCCAGAAGTTCCACAACACCCGATAACTTATCAACAAATATATGCATGACTTCATCGATTAAACCGATTTCAATGCTTGTCTCCAATAGGCTCAACAAGTGTAGTGAAGTTTGTCAAGTTTTGTGAAGTGAAGTGAAGTTGTTAATCATGAATGGAGCACCGGCGAGACGACCTAAGAGCGCCTTCTCCGAAATGGTAAGTGTTTTTTAATAGAGATCCTTTGGTTTTTTAGAAGCTGACCATTGGCAAAGTGAAAGAGTCGAGAGAGGCAGCGAGGGCTTCTGCACGGATTAGAGCGGGACATATAATGTCGAGATGCAACTGTAAATAGCTTAAATTGGCCTATCAAGATGTATTACTTGTACACTTACTGTTGAATTGGGTGCCGAGGCTTTGTCTAGTTCATCGTAAACTCGAACTCGAACCGGAAACTCGTTACTAAATATTCCCCGACCATTATCCTATCACTCCTATCAGATGCCAAAATAGGGATTTTCCTGAATATCTTATTTGATCAAATAAAGGTAATTTGGTTGGTTACTGAGTAGGATTCACAATATTCACATCCTGTTTTAAGCTAATTACTTGGATATCTAATGTAATATTTATATGATCGAATCATGCAAGTTTTACTTCACGTCAAATATTCACGTTCAATAGTTATTTTATTTTATTATTATTTGTTTATTTTAACACCCTGCCTATTAAAGTGAATGTACCACTCAACTTCTCAACAACATTCAACAAATTACATTTATAACTACACTACTACTTATACTTAGTAATAAACATTTAATATTGAAGTTATTCAAGTCAGTTTAGTCTTTGCTAAAAATCGATAATATTCCAAACTGTATAATTTGTCATCTTCTTCCGAACTTGGCTGAATCAAGACCCAGCAAAATGCACATCAAACATTTGGATTGAAATGTTACATTAACATCCTTTTCATGATATATGTAGATGGATTGTTTTTGATTAGGTTTAGGAAATAGGAAATATTATTATTATTATCAATAAACCCGAATATAGTGTCATCACAATTAACATACTCGATTATTCAAATATAATTTGAATAGATTCCGTGCCTGATTCTCAAATGTTATCTCAATTCCAGTGTGATTTATTTAAATAAGTAAGGTGCCTCAACCCAGTATAGCGACATTAGCGTGGCAACAACATTTATATGGATGGACAGGGTGAAATACAATACATATATGTCTATGTCTAGCATATCTTAATTCTTATGTAATACATATCTGCGTTTGTACCGCCAAACTTGTTGGACACGGTAAAGGTCACTAAGTTTGGACATCACGTTCTGCAAATATTATGTTTTTGCATCGTATAGTGAATACTAAGTACCTATTAGGTAGCCATTCAAATGCCAATATGGGTAATTGAGTATCTAATGTTTATAATAAGTATATGTACGTATACATAATAATTAATAATAATTCGCGTCCGTAACCCCCTATATACCAAATTTCATCGAAATCGTTATATTTGGAGCCGTCTTCGAGAACGTGATTACAAATATTTATTTATATACAAATACTTAGTGCTCGTTTAATAGTATCGTGTATACCTTAGTGATGGGAATTGAGTAAATAATGTACATTATTTTATTAGCAAGAGTTTAAATATTAGAGTATGGTGGTTAGTTCATACGGAAAGGCAGTGAAGCATCGATATATGCCTGTAGGTACTTATGTTTTTACGTAAGTAGAGAGGTATATTCCTCCCTGAGTAACCTAAGGTTGATAAAATAAACCCAAGTATTGTAACATTAAGTCGTGGTCGACAGTCTCGTAGTTAGCAGATCACAGGAATAGGTAGATCATAAAATATTCCGCAGGATAAAGTACCTTCCTTTGCCAGGGCAGGGTCAAAGGTTCAATCCTTGTTATTAAATAAATATGGGAGAGGACTGGCTTCGAAGAGAATCAGTAAATACTGAATATGCCTGTTGATCGAAGACATGCTGTATAATAATAGCTAAGTGTTTTATTAACCCATTCGAGGCCACGCATCGCTGCGTGTGCTAACGCCGTAGCGCGTAGCAGCGTTTTTCCGCTCTGCAGCAGAATTCGCACGTAGAGGCATGACTCATATGTTGAGTCACTAGCCTTGAATGGGTTAAGAGTCCCTGGGAGAGCTCAGCTCGGGTGAAAATACCGAGATAACGAATTTTCCCAGACAAGAGACCTAGATAGATCGATTTTTCGCCCCCTTAAACCCCTATATACCATAGTTCATCGAAATCGTTAAAGCCGTTTCCGATAACGTGGTTGCAAATATATATTGCTCGTTTAATACTTTAGGATTGGATTAAAAGTGTTGCAGTTACTCTCTGTCAATTCTTTATAGATTTGGAGGAAAAATGAATCAATTTGGCCATTTCCGGTACTGAAACGGAAAAAACTTTAAGTAAATTTATGGAATGTTATTAATTTATTGTGTACCTAATAATGCACAGAATTTTTTGAAATATTAAACGTGCATTAATAATGAGCAGAGTCAAAGAAATTGACGATAAACCCATTTTACTTAATTTCGTCACAGGCTCGACCATTGCAGTCAAAATGTTGAGCTTCATTTATGAAGCCAAGTCATTGTTGCTTATGGTCTAGATTCTTTTAGCTTGCGATCTAACATACAAAAAAGCACAACACTATTCGAAGTTTTGAGTAGTTTTTCTTTTGTTCTTAGCTGGACCTTTTCTCGTTAATTTTAGTATCTATAGAATTTTAACTATTTATAGTAAAATTATTGACATAATGTTTTTCTGCATAGTAAACTTTTTCTCATTTGGGCCAAGTTTTCTGCCGGTGAGTATATATATATATATATATATATATATGCAATCACGTTCTCGGAAACGGCCCTAACGATTTCGATGAAATTTGGAATATGGGGGTTTACGGAGGCGTGAAATCGATCTAGCTAGGTCTCATCTGTGGGAAAATTAGTTCGCGGTCGCCCAGGGACTGTAGTTATAAAGGTCTTTATATTAAGTCCTCAAATCATAAGAGATAGAACGGTCGAGGCCTCTCCAAACTATAAATATTCGGTAAGGATTCAAAGTTCGACAAGTACCTACCCCAAAAGTTTACAAGTTACTTCGATTTTATTCAGGTTTTTGATACTTTTCCTAGACTATCCACTATAACTATAAGGAAGTTTATTATAGGTACTTTAGTGGCCAAAGTCTGGAGGAAAACGTCTCGTTAGGAAAGTCTTGGGTAGGTATATGCTTTATACAATACAAATACAATTTATTGCACACCTAAAAAATTACACAGTACAGAGCACAAAGGCTACATATTACATATATGCATATTTTCTTATCACATACGACGTAAGGTACCTTTTCTACAAAACTTGGAACTAAATTTACGGACTTGTAATTTACATATACAAAAAATAAAACTACGTCATCTTATAGTTTTCAAAAAAAGCGATAAAAAAACGTCTGTTTTGCAAAACAGTCATTATCTCCGAAACTCCCGCCATAAGGTGCCTTGACCCGTGGAATGTCACATACTCGTCTATTCCTAACATATATTATTATACTTTTTGCTGTCAATCCTGCAGTTCTTTTTCCTGTATTTATTCCTTCACTCCTCTATATGACCACCCTTGTATATATATATTTAGAGCCTTGTTATATATTTTTTGTCGTTAAATAATATCAAACTTTAATATATATTAATTACCCTTCCATTTTTTTTAAATCGTGTATTTTTTTAAATCACACATTAAATGGTTACATAATAAATGTACTGCCAAACTACATGACAGTTTGTTGGCAGTTCGTGATGCTCTTGCTTTTGGGTATGACATGATTATATATAGGTAGTTTTTATGGCAACATTCGACCAGACCTGCCCTCTAAGCCATGGTTTTTCATCCGAAAAGATATCCCAAAAAGCATAACATCCGCGATTATCCGTTTACGGCTAGGTCACATTTGTACGCCTGTATTTTTGGCAAAAATACGTGTTCGAGACCACTCTCTGTGCAAATGTGGTCTCGAGGGTACCCTCCGCCGAGGGTACACCTATTTTTTTATTGTAACCGTATTGTCACTCCCTTGTACGATATCCTACCCCCAGAAATCCCCCGTCCCGTTAACATTAAATTTCTTCTTACTTTGGTTTACTCCCCCTTTGTTTATGTTCTGTGTAGGTAAGTTTATTAAAATTAACAACTTGTTTTTGTAGTAGTTTGGTTAACAATATAAATGTTTGTTTTGTCCTTTGTTTTAGATTCTCATCTGAGTGTACCTGGCAACTCTAAAATCACCGGTCAAATTATTAAAAAATATTTGCCTTTTCAAACCTTGACGTTGGCCGAATCATCGACAACACCGATGGGGCCATAGCAAAAAAGATTGATTGATTGATATAGGTAGTTTATATGTACAACCACTATTTTTGCCTAGTATTGAAAAGCACATGCAAAAAAAAACCCTAATAATCTTAAAACACTGATTTGCACAGCTAAAATACTAATCGTTCAACAAAATTCGGATTTGATGTGTAATTGTCAAATTTTGATGTGCAAGTCAGTATTTTTTTCGATTACAATTTTCCTTTTTTGTTTGCTATTTTCTGCCTTTAGAAGTTTATTTTAGAAGTGTACTGACTTTATCGTTAAATCAATATCTTTGGTGAACCATAGATAATGAGCCGGCTAAACGCGATCATGTGAACGCACTGAAGTGGGGCTTGGTTGACATTTACATTATATTCTAGTGGACCAGGTAACGCACATTTATAGCCTTAACTTCATAGTTAACTAGCTTTGAAAGAACACTGATCTTACATGTTTAAAACGGGTCTATAGTACATGTAAATTAGTAAACCTTGCATCAAATGAGGTAGTTTTTTTTTTTTATATGTTAATACTGATTAAGTGCTAATTCCGATGCCGACCCCGAGTTTTCGACCACGAAATCATCATTATTAAATACTTGAAAAACCTTTTCCAGATTTTTTCAGTTTTTGCCACCAAGGCGATTGTTTCGGCAAAAGTCACCGAGGTAACGTTTATAAGACAAATAACTGAGGAACAAAATGACACTAATTTGGTCTTAGAGCCAGATAGTTTGTATGTAAGATACAGTTATTCAAAGTAAGATGTTTCAAGCCAATGATTAAGTATTGTGCGGTCAAGGACTTTAATTGTTGACCTATTTAGGTGTCAACTAATTTTGTTTTTTTTATGAAGCTATGAAGTGTCCAGTATAAAGTGAGCTCTAAATGAAGGGTCCACGGAAATAACATGTCTAGTCACATTTTTTTTTAAATGAGATTTTAATGTCACGTAATAGTTCATGACGAGCTAAACAATTTGAGATTAAAATCTCATTTTGAAAAAAAAAGTGACTAGACATGTTGTTTGCGTGGACCCTTAAAATGGCTCAACAATTAAAGTCCGTGACTGTACCTAAGGGTTAGTAAAGTTAAGTACGCCCCGTTAATAGTGAAATAAACGTTTTTAGGGTTCCGGACCAAAAAGGTAAAACGGAACCCTTATGGTGGTGCGACTCCGTCCGTCTGTCTGTCTGTCACAAAGTCAAATATCTCAGGAAGTACTAATGCTATCGATCTGAAATTTGGAATAGTTGTAAACAAAGCTAATCCTCGTGTATGGAAAATGAAAAATTTTAATATATACTTTTAATTTGTATAAATAAGGGCGGATAAGAGGGGGGGCAAAAATTCAAAGTCTAGTTAGTAGGCCGAGTGGGGTATCATATGAAAGGGCTTAAATTGGACATTCTAAAACAGTTTTTATTTTATTTTCTACAATGGTAAAATTTTGATTTATAAAGAAAAATGTTGAAAAAAATACCATTCCCCCCCCTTATCTCCGAAGTTAACCAAGCGAAAAAATTGAAAATAATATATATGATTAATATTAACGTGAATATTACCGGAAAAGTATAACGATACCTCTATCTAGCGTAATTTTTTTTTATTCTTCAAAAATCATATGGTAATTTTGTTTGTAATTTAATACATCTGTGTTTATTTTTTTTCCTTCAAATTCGTATGAAAGTGTTCCGAAAGTACCTTCTAGCAAATATAAAAAGAATTATCGAAATTAATTCACTTGATAAAGAATTATCGCTAAAAAACCAACATACCGTAAGGGAAATGTATTAACGTACCACCGTAGAACCCTATCGCAATAAGGTGACACAGCACTCGAGTTTGAGTGACGGCGGCCCGTCAATTGTGACAGGGTTCTACGGTGGTACGTGAATACATTTCCCTTACTGTACATACCGAGTTCCTTGGTCGCGCAACTTAGTAACAAAATGCACCGATAAATAGCGCTGTAGGTAGATATGATAAAATTAATGGGTGGAGCAAGACGTGTGTGTTGTATGATATTTCGTACGGAACCCTCGGTGCGCGAGTCAGACTCGCACTTGACCGGTTTTTTTTTATATCACTTCGGTGGCAAACACGCGTATACGGCTCACCCGATGGCAAGCTCCCGCCGGCGCCGTAGCATATGGACGTTTGCAACTCCAGGGATGTTACATGATGGTTCCCGACTTTTCCAAAATTCCTTTCTTGAAGAGCCCAATGCTTTAGTCCCTCGGGAAAACCTCGGCAATGCCGGCCAGCTGGCACCAGCTCATTCCGCAAACGAGTGTTCGATACAGGAAATTTCTTTGAAACCCCTACGCGACCATTTCTAGAGCGTATGGATGAATGCCCTGCCGACGGCCAGCGGTGCGGTGCGGTGTTAGAAAGCAGCCGTGGGCATAATATCGAACAGTTCTTAAGTAAAGGTATAATAGCGCTGGTAAGCTTGGGATCATCAATATTGAAATTTTCTGCTTTAATAAAGTATTTGCTAAAATACCAAATGCCTGAACGTTATTTTCCGAGGTAATATTATGCTAAGTGAAAATTTGACCAAATGAAAATGTGCCTCCCAAAATTATTCCAAATATTGCATATCGAACACAACGGTTGCCAAAATATGTTTGGGTATTGAAATTTTACCAAAATAACTTTAGCAAAACGGCAGGATCACCTCTAACGGACGTATGGTTAAAATTATTGAATGTGGCCGACTTTTTATAAAACTGTCATTAGAATTGAAATCTTCTGCCTTGGGCGGTAGAGTTGCTCTTTGAATGGACTACTTTGATGTAATTCGGCGAACTCCAATAATCTCACGTAGATGTACAGTAAGGGAAATGTATTCACGTACCACCGTAGAACCCTGTCGCAATACTCGAGTTTGAGTGACGGCGGCCTGTCAATTGCGACAAGGTTCTACAGTGGTACGTGAATACATTTCCCTTACTGTACATTGTGCTATGTCAGATTTTTCGTATACGTCATTCAGACAGTCTAGTACCTACCTACAAACCTGGATTTTCGTATTAGAATTTTTATTTGAGGTTGTAAGTTGTTTGTGTGGGGTGTAATATTAGTACAGTTCTTTGTAGGTACCGTAAACTAGGGTTACTTTAGGAAAAAATGGGGCTACTTTAATAATTTAGAATGTACTATAAAAGCAGAACTATAAGAAGATTTAATCCAGTATACGGCAAGATAGAATACTAATATATTTACTGCCACAGTTCACCCACAAGTAAAAACGATGATTTCGGAGAAAAACCTATTTGATCAAAGTCGCCCCCCGAATTAAAAGTATTAAGTATTCCACCGTACCTAATATGCGAGCGGAGCCGCTCGGGAAGCTAATACTATTTATACTTAAATGACTTTTGTTATATTAGTATAATACCTATCTGATGAAACCTTTCTATGGTTTTGTACCTCAAAAGAAAAAAACGGAACCCTCATAGGATCACTCGTGCGTCTGTCTGTCCGTCTGTCACAGCCGATTTGCTCCGAAACTACAGGACCGATTGAAATGAAATTTTGTAAACATAATATGTAAATTGGTGACCCAAAGACCGACCCGCAAACTAAATTAATGAATTCTGAACAGGAGGTCACTTTTGGGGGGTAAACTGGAAAATAAAATAAAAAAGTATCGCAAACTGTATTGTGTGACATATCAAATGAAAGGGGTTGTTGTAAGCATCTCAGATATATTTTTGTTATAATTTTAGCAAAAACAGATTTGAAGTAATTTAGGAAAAAAGACGAAAATTGACCATTCCCCCCTTATCTCCGAAACTACTAGGCTTAAAATTCTGAAAAAAATACGGAAAATAATTCCTTGCCTAAAGATTACAGGAAAACCTATAAGAAGTTTGAGTATTCAAAGTAATGCGAAATGATGATGCTTAGAGCATAGCATTTAGATTATATACGGAACCCTCACCACGCGAGTTGAACTGGCACTTGTCCGGTTTTTTTTTTAAATCGGATTATAGTAGCACCAGAGATTACCCTCTAAATAAGACTTACATTTCACAGACGTTATCTCCAATGCAAAGAACGGGCCACACTCGTGGTTGGGTCGTTCTTCTTTTTTACCGACAATGATCCGAGGTTTTTCTGTTTTTTTGGTTTTTGAACTATCGAAAATTGTGGTTTTGAAGTGCGATTTAAAAAAAATGCATAGGTTTCTTCATTAGAACTAATTAAAGTTTCTTTTCTGGCCAATATAAATATTTATTTACGGTTGGTTTCTAAAAAAAAACATGTGACAAAGTGGACTCTTTCAGTGGGGACAACATTTTGGTTTACCACTCTGTCACGGCATTCTACGAAAAAAAAAACATTAAAAAAAAATGCTAGTTAGAGAAAGTGAAATATTAAACATCACTAATTAATAAAATAATATGGACGTTCATTCGAACATTATAAAACCGTAAACATCATTACTCAAATGAGATGCCGTAATAAGACGAGGGACAGGCTATTGTCGGTCGAAAAGAAGAACGACCCGGTTGATGAACAAAACAAAAAGTTTACAGCGACTCCATCGACTGGTATTCGTATACACATAATACAGATTGCCCAGCTTTATTGGGCTTCTCCTATTTTTTCAGGTAGACCACAACACAATTTCCTCCATGGATTGGAATACTATTGAAATTCTCTGCTCTCAAAACCAAACCAGTGGCACGTAGGCGCTAGCGCTCAATTTGACGTGCATGCACTAAACCGTATCCGACCGAGTGCGCGTGGATTTTCAATTTTTTTTACAGTCACGTCTAATATACTCACCGGCAGAAAATTTGGCCCAAATTAGAAAAAGTTTACTATGCAGAAAAACATTATTTAATTCATTCAATTTATAGTTTGAAATTACGAAAAGTTTTTGGGCCAAATTTTCTGCCGGTGAGTGTATATCGGTGAAATAAAGTTGAAAGTTGGATACATCTTTTTATTGCCGACCGCACGTAATACAATAGAAATAGTCAAATGGTATCTAATTATGGCGAATACCGGTCCCGCTATCCAATTCATTCATAGCTTATTTCATCTCACCGTTAACCTGGTATATCCACAACAGGATTCGCAATAACAAAGATTAAACTTACACCAATTGGCTTGAACTTGTCACGGTTTAAATACGCCAAATTCTAACCCAGCCATGCTATCCATCCACCCTTTCGCCTCACCTCCATAATATAAATCATAATCATATTTATTTGTTGCAACCATGGTATTTACAAGGTGTTCTTAACTCTTAAACGTGGGGTACTTGAGATAATTTGAGTTGGCCGTATTGTAACAAAATGTTCCATTCAAAACCGGCCAAGTGCGTGGCGGACCACGCACAACGAAGGGTTCCGTGCCTATTAAAAAAGTCGTATCATCACGGAAATCTTACGGTACAACTTACGTCCTTTTCTATAGGTAAAGCAGTTTTTCAGCAATATCTCCAAGACCTTTGAACCGATCTTATTCAAAATAATTTTCGGTGAAAGAATTTAATAAGCTCTATGTCCATGATTTTTTTCATATTTTTTAAATACACCGTTCAAAAATTACATGGGCGGACATAATTTTGTGACTTTCGGGGCGAGTATCTCCGATACTATCCATTTAATCAATAAAATTGCTGAGAAACCATATATTTATTGTGGAAGGCCTATCTATTGGGCACGTGGGCTTACAAATATATTTTTTTGTCATTTTATTATAGAACTATGTAGCGTAGCGGCTAACAAAAAGTTTCTGTCAAAAATGTCATTTTTAAGTGGAAAGGAAGGTGGCCATAGGAGATTCCTATGTGGTTCCAGCTCTCGCGTTTTACACATGTATGCAAAATTTCAGCTCAATCGGTTACCGGGAAGTGGATCACATTTAATTTGCAAGATTTGACTAAAAACATCGGGACAGTTGAAACTAAATAAAAGCTTGTAAATAAAATACACCTATCCTCAAAATTTTATTCAAATACACCTTATAGTTTTCGAGTAAAATGCCTTGACATACGGACAGACGGACAGATGGGCAGAAGGACAGACGGACATGACGAAACTATACGGGTTCCGTTTTTGCCATTTTGGCTACGGAACCCTAAAAAGCAACTCGACCGTCCAAAGTAGAAGATTCCAATCCCAATGACAGTTTTATAAAAGGTCGGCCACATTAAGTAATCTGAACCACAATTAAATGTCTAACTTCACTGGTTGGCCGGACGGAGGTTGTGACCAAGCTATTCTGTAACTTGCTTTAACCTCACCTCAACGCTGAGCGCTGACACACAAATATCTTGACGCCGCGACTAAGCTTAGCTAGAGGTCTAGTTTCATTTGGTGACGGCTCAGTCCTGGGCAGTTATTCGGAACGCGCTCACGCTCCTCACCTCACCCGCCACGCCTAACGAAACTAGACCTCTGATTACGCTTAGTTACTACGAATCGCGGCGTCAAGATATATTTGTGAGTGAACGGTGAGGTGCGGTTAAAACAACTTACAGAATAGCGGGGCTGCTGTGGGTAGACCGGTGAAGCCAATAAGTAGCGCGCGCGCAGGTCGATGACTCACGCGAAACAGGACCAACTGGATTCTTAATTAAGAACCTATTAAAATGACTCGCGACAAAAAAGTGTGTAAACAGAATTGACAAGGTTCTACTTAATCGCATGCACAAGCACATATCTTCACCTGCACATATGAAGAGCTCTAACTGAATGTGCGATAGGATGCACGTGAATACTGTTACTGCATTTAATACAAAGGAAAACAATCAGGTATCTCATATGTATAAGTATAGGATTACATACTTTTTTTTAGCTAACTAAATCAGACATTAAGTCAAAGCTAAGTATGTTTTTTTTTACAGCGACATTGCGAGTTGGTGTTTTTTCCACAACAAGCAACGATATTGGTTGCGGTGACGAGATACGCAGCGTTGCAGATGCCGGGAATGTGCGGTCAGCACGCCTCTGTGTTGGCGACAAATTGCCTTAAATTGCATTTTCTAGCAGCTTATTAGATATATATTAAAGCTAAAAGCTGGCACATGTTCTATGTCAAGTACAGCCCCGCTAATCCCGTTATTCTGTAATTTGTTTTAAGCTTACCTCAACGCTCACACACAAATATATCTTGACGCCGCGATTCGCAGTAACTAAACGTAGGTAGAGGTCTAGTTTCGTTAGGCGGGACGGGTGAGGTGAGGCGCATTAGTGCGTTCCGAATGACACCCTGGAAACAAGTTACCGCAATAAGTATCGAGTAAAGGAGCATCGTGAAGAAACCGCATATCTACGCAGAAATCCAAAGGCGTGTGTGAGGTCCCGAACCCGCACTGGGCCATGGTGGGGACTACTGTCCATTCCCTTTCATTCATGATAGGAGGTATGTACCCAGCAGTGGGACGTATATAGGCTGATGTTGAAAAATTATTGCTCTCTCTGTAGAGAGCGATACTGCTGGCCCCGTAGCATGGTTGGCCTTGTCACGCGATAGGTGATAGGATAGAGCGTGCGTCACTGGCTGACACCGTTCGATAGAACGAGACGACGCCTTTATCTTGTCACTTGTCGCGTGATAAGGCCAACTGCTGAGAAAAACATTTGGATAAAGTGCGGTTCTCACCAGAATTTATAACTATATAGGGGATAATGTGGGTGGCCAGTATGAGAAAGGCACCCACTATATTGAGTTGGAAGCTGGTATAGTCAGCATCATAAACATGTATACACTTTTCGACCTTATGTCTAAGTAATAAGGTCATAGAATGTATAGATGTTTATGATGCTGACTGTACGAGCCTCCCTGTCCTATCTGGTCGGTTGCGTGTTCAGGTTGCCTTCCTCGGATCTTGGTGGAATAAAATGCCGGTTGGAATGGAGAATGGTGTAATGCTTAACTTATGGTTGCACTATGGAGATGGAGACTAAATATATGCAAAAAAAAAGCTTTGGCAGAAGGAAGGAATCTAAATGAAATGAAATGAAATGAAATATTTATTGATAACAATTGTTACAGGTCATTTTACAGTAGATATGCTCTAATTATAAACATCTAGACATATAATTCCTATTTTCGAACAAACCTAACCAGCCTGTTGTGCAACAATGTTGCCACACCACCCCCCTACGGAGAAACATAACATCGCATAAAGCGAAATTCATCATCATCATCATCATATCAGCCGAAAGACGTCCACTGCTGGACATAGGCCTCCCCCAAAGAGTGCCACAATGACATTTCATTTGAGGGGTATATGCCATAATCGCCACGCTTGGCATGCGAAATTGATTAAACAAAAATAAATCAGAAATATACTAATCAAATTTTTTAAATCTCACGTGTCTTCCAGATCTGGTTATGTATGGGGTTTTGAATAACGCGTGCGGGAGTTTGCACGGGCAGCGCAGGAGAGACTGCAGTTCCAGGTACCAGAAGAGCTGGAGGAGCAGCTGTACCCTGCTGCTCGCTTTCCAATGCAGGACGCGAGGTGATCGAGGGTAGCCCAGTGGGGGACGTGCCGTTTGGAGTTGGACAAACAGGGTCGTCGGTCACTGTGCCCAGTATGGGAAAGGCACCCACTCTTGAGTTGGAAGGCTGGTATGAGCCTCCCTGTCCTATATATTTCGTTATGAATAGAAGAACTGCGAACACCATGTTCGCACGACGTGCAGCAGAAAAAGTATGCAGCAGTTTGCCAAAGATGCGGCTTCCAGTGGCTAGGTAGAGCTGGGCAGATCAGAGGCAGGTAATGCCCTTACGGCATCAGTAAATATCGAATCAAGTAGCACATCCATTGAACGACTTCAGCAAATAATCAGCATTCAAAATACTATAGTTATACTAAGGTATTTAAATAAAATAAATAACGTGTTTTCCCGCCAGATTTAGCTGAGAAAATGCCTCGACTATACTTTGTTTTGCAGTTCTCACGGTCTAGGAAAGGATTCAAAAAAAAATTTTTTTTTTGTTTTTTTTAAAACTAAATCTTAAGATTATACCACGTAACCAGACAATACAAAAAACTCACGGAGGTCCAATACCATAGAAAAAGGAAAAACAAATGTGCGACAGCGCCGCCTACGAGATCAACCTGACACCTCGTAGGTAGTTATGTATGTCAAGTGCAAACTGCAGTCAAGCTATAGTGTGGTTAGTACCCTAATAATATATTGTTTAACGAGAGGAGTAAGTGGAATATTGCGAACAAGAGCCTATTAGAAGCCCGACGCCGAAGGCGGAGGGCTTTTGATGACTCGAGTTTGCAATATTCTTACGCCCATGTTATACACAATGTTTTACATCACATTTGCGAGGAAATAAATAACTACATAAGACAGAAAAATCTAAGGTTCATACAACCGCACCATCAAAAATTGACGAAATTGACAACTTCACTTCCAGATCAGTGCTAGTGGAGCGCGCAGCTTCAATATTTCAACCAATCACAGAGCAGTATTCTTGCGGCGCTTGGCCAACTAGATTTTTTTTTCAACCAATCATAGAGCAACTAGATTTGCTTAAGCCAATCAGATGTAACTCATTACTCCCTAGGGAATACAAACTCGCCATAAACTTACAGATGACCTAAACATCAAAAAAACCTGCAATGCTATTTAACGCTGCAATAGGTACAGTCGAGTTCTCCAATATCTATACAGACAACCTTTCAAAAATATCTACACATGTGTCTTATGTCATTAATAATAGAGCCTGTGTTCAGATATTTTTGAAAGGTTGTCTGTATAGATATTGGAGAACTCGATCTACCTACATCGCAATGCTGATATTCAGTTAGACCCTTGCATATAATAAGCTTTAATCATAATATTATTTATAGGAACTGAAACCATTCAAATGTGTTAAAAAACCAGAGGGGTAATCACGTATCGTTTTGAACGCGCGTTAGGTAGATCCAACTGTCATTTTTCCATATAAAAAATTACGTTTAGTACCTGACGCGCGTACAATGCGTTACGTGATCGACCAGCTGAAGCCGTTTTATCATAGGATTCATAGGAAATGAAGTGTAAGAAACTGCACAAAATAGATGTTGCAATAGAATTCCGTATCTGCGATTAACGGGAAATGCTATAGAAGTTGCACCATGTTAATTAATACACTTCAAGTTAACAATGATATACTTGGAACAGCTAACGTAATGAACTAAATATAATGTATGAAATTCTATTCAGCTTTAGCAAACTCCACACTCGCCACAGTGCTTTTAAGCTTGAACTAGCTGGCGAGTAAACTTATAAGTAAGTTATAACTTGTACGGCCTCAGTATCAGTTAACGTCCTACCTTTATATTATTTACGATTATTATATTTTAAGAATTTGAATGTTGAATCTAATTTTTTTTTCAATATGAACATTTTATATTAATTGTATTTTTATAATTTATTTTAATAATGGAAATGTATTTGTACTATTATAATTTTTTGACGTATCATGTACTTTATCCTACTCCTACTAATAATATAAATGCGAAAGTTGGGATGTTAAGATGTTTGGATGTTTGAATGTTTGGATGTTTAGATGTTTGGATGTTTGTTACTTGAGTAACAAACACTTGAGTAACTTTGTTGTTCAGCCGTTTTTGCGTCATTTATCACGCAAAAACGGCTGAACGGATTAAGATGAATTTTGGTATGCATAATAGTGTATAGCCTGGATTAACATATAGAAAACTTTTTATCCCGGGAATCATCCCCTAAGGGGGCGAAGTGGGGGGCGAAAGTTTGCATGGAGCTATGATATAAACGAGCGGACGAAATCGCGGGCAGAAGCTAGTCCATTATAAATAAATGAATACGAGTATAGTCTACAGTTTGTTAGTAAGGCATTCAATGTGAGTTGCGTAGACGACAATTGCTTCAATCCTTATTCACATCATACATACTATACCAGTGCCTCTATGAGCTTTTGAATTCGCGAGCCTGCCTTTTTTTAACAAAGTAGATTGACAAAAAAAACTATATAATTAACGAGCCTGCTCACAAAATTTCACGAGAATCGATTGAGAAATGCGACCTGTAGAGGAGAAAAGACGGACAGCGAAGTCTTAGTAATGAGGTCCCGTTTTTACCCTTTGGGTATGGAACCCTAAAAAACAGAATAAAAGAAATAATTAAAGGGGCTTCCATAAAACAAACGTGATTTTTTTGGTCGTTTTTATAGATAATGGTACGGAACCCTTCGTGAGCGAGTCCGACTCGCATTTGGCCGGTTTTTTATATTATGGGTCGTTCTTCTTTTCGACCGACAATAGCCTGTCCTTCGTCTTATTACGGCATCTCATTTGAGTAATGATGTTTACGGTTTTATAATGTTCAAATGAACGTCCATATTATTTTATTAATTAGTGATATTTAATATTTCACTTTCTCTAACTAGCATTTTTTTTTATGTTTTATTTTTTCGTAGAATGCCGTGACAGAGTGGTAAACCAAAATGTTGTCCCCACTGAAAGAGTCCACTTTGTCACATGTTTTTTTTTAGAAACCAACCGTAAATAAATATTTATATTGGCCAGAAAGGAAACTTTAATTAGTTCTAATGAAGAAACCTATGCATTATTTTTAAAATCGCACTTCAAAACCACAATTTTCGATAGTTCAAAAACCAAAAAAACAGAAAAACCTCGGTTCATTGTCGGTAAAAAAGAAGAACGACCCTTATATCATTGGTACAAACATTGATTTTTTTTATTCCTATAGTTATTGGTAATTTATTACATGCATGGGTTCGTAATTTCATTATTATGTTTTTTAATATGTGAAAAGTTCAACAAAAGTATCACGGTTCATGAGATACAGCCTGGTGACAGACGGACAGACATACAGACAGACAGACGGACGGCGAAGTCTTAGTAATAGGGTCCCGTTTTTACCCTTTGGGTACACAACCCAAAAAATGAGCTACTATTATATATCTACATAATTGTAGTCTATACGAAATTTCATGTTTAAAAAAAACACAACCGAATTGAGAATCTCCTCCTTTTTTTGAAGTCGGTTAAAAAGAGCCACCAAATCTGACACCTAAAACACGAATTGACGACTCGAAACTGAGACAAGTTGGTGCAATTGACTCAATTTTAGTATGTTTAGTGCGCCACTTTTGGAGCCTATCTTTTTTATACAGGGTGGACCATAACTCTTTTTACATTTCAAACTAAAATAAAATGAAAACTAATTATATCAGATGGAAACCGTTTATTAATTATGAAAACACATGAATAGAGATTTTATTTTTTTTAAATTACGTCATCCATATGTGATCCTTCATTGTTTTGGCATTGCCGTAACCTAGAGCGAAAATTTTCAGTGACGGCCTGACAAGTGTTCCGAGAAATGTGGACCAAAAGTCCGTTAACTTTTGAATCGGTAGCTGCGTCGGGGAGCGGTGGCGGGAAGGTGAAGGACGCCATGGCACTAAATTCCCATTGGCCGCTCTTGCATTTCGTAACCCCGCCGCTTTACCCCGCCACACCGCTCCCCGACGCAGCTACCGATTCAAAAGTTAACGGACGTTTGGTCCACATTTCTCGGAACACTTGTCAGGCCGTCACTGAAAATTTTCGCTCCAGGTTACGGTAATGCCAAAATAATGAAGGATCACATATGGATGACGTAATTTTTAAAAAATAAAATCCCTATTCATGTGTTTTCATAATTAATAAACGGTTTTCATCTGATATAATTAGTTTTCATTTTATTTTAGTTTGAAATGTAAAAAGAGTTATGGTCCACCCGTAATACGTACATCATTGGTTTGTACGGCATTATTGACACGGTAAACGAACTAGGGCGGCAAGTTATTGACGATGGGGTGATGGTTTAGGAATACAAATACAAATTGTACTTTATTATAGGGATATTTGGCAGCGATAAAATCCTGCACTAGAAATCTATCGCAAAATAAATAGGCTTTCTACCGTAGCATTGTAATTTTAAAATGTTATAATACTCTGATACTGAAATGATACTGTTTTGAGAAATGCAACCTGTAGAGGAGAACAGACGTACAGACAGACGGACATCGTGACAGACACCAGACATGCGAACGATTTTCGGCCCAAGCTAAAGCATAGAATTTCGTTCGCTTCGCTCCCTCGTTCGATTACTATACCTAAATAGCGAAATTATACCTCATTTTCTCCTCTACTGATCAATGTGTTTAATTTGCACTCAAGAGTAGACTCTGTCACGGTTGTGATAAGCATTTGCAATTAATTTGAATCTTATTAATAAACACACTGCAGCCAAAAGATAACAAAACTGGGACAATCAGTGTCAATATTCTTGATAAGATAACATAAGATAAAGATTTATTTGCAGAAAAAGGGTAAGTTACAGGTCTTGCAACAAATTGTCCAACCTTCTCCAGCTATTTCTTAACAGCATGCAAATAGTTATGTTATGTACACAGAATCAATACCTAATTGATATCTAATAGGCTTGTGACCTCATGTTAAAGTTGATAACGTAGTGTTGCTAAATGAATAGTAAACCATCAAATTATTGTAGCAAAGTATAAATCATAACATATAATTAACCTTGAAAGTTTAGAAAACATATGCTTTTAAAATGCACATATGCTTTTTTTTTTATTCTATATTTATTCATCAAGACATTAGAAAATGAAACTCATACAATAATCTACTTATACTAAACTAAGGATAAAATACACTAAAACCTAAATAAAATATTTACAAATAAAAAATTGGTTCAAGCTCGGAGCCCGGGGGCAGGGTGCCCAGAAGGCTGGCAGCATTGCCGCGCTGGATGGCGATACTGACGCGCTGTGCAAGGTACGCACCAGCCTTCTGGTCACCTGACGCGTCGACAAGACGCTTTGCCAACTCTTTAAAAATGCTAAGAGCACCTGGTCCCCACGGCCCTAACGTTTCCACCCCAAACGGCTCAAACATGTAGCCAGGGTCTATGGCTGCATATTTGCGCCGTTTGAGGAGCTCAGCCGCGTCGGCGGCAGCCCCGGCCCTGATCGAGGTCCCCGAGAGATGGGACGGCGCTAGGGTATCCACACAGGTGGCGTCTCAGACTAGCGGCCGTCCCAACTTCCAAGGAACCAGGGTCATGCCATCCAGTCTCTTGCCATCGTCGCGTGCCAGGCCAGTCGGCTCTAGGACCGCCGGTGTACCGGCACTGGCAAGGGCTCGGCGCAGAATGTCGTTAATGGAGGCGTGTCGTGCGATACGGCCAGCACTTGCTATGCTTTTTCTTTCTTTCTTTCTTCTTTCTTCTTTTATGGTTCCGGACCAAAAAGGGTAAAACGGCACCCTTATGCTGCGACTCCGTCCGTCTGTCTGTCTGTCTGTCACAAGGTCAAATATCTCAGGAATTTTATTTAGGAATATTCTATCAATTTGAAATTTGGAATAGTTGTAAACAAAGCTAATCCACGTGTACTTAAAATGAAAAATGTAAATATATATTTAACACTACATCTAAACGACTACATCATGGATAGGGATATTTGGCAGCGATAAAATCCTGCACTAGAAACCTGTCGTAAAATAAATAGGCTTTCTACTGTAGCAATGTAATTTTAAAATTTTATAATACTCTGATACTGATATGATATATTGTATACTGTTTTGAAAAAATGACACCTCGCCGAGTTTATTACGCCGGTTCTTCTCGAGGCAGAGGTTTACTTTCCGAACCGGTGGTAGTTTATCGACATTCATAGGTGCATGTAATATGCCTAAATTGAAGAATAAATCACTTTGACTTTGACTTTGACTTTGACTAACATAGGAGGTTACCATAGACATGTATGGTAACCTCTTGTGGAGGTCCAGCGTATCGCACACAATGACGTTTCTTATACTTATACGTTCCGTTTATGTAGAAACAACATAATTTCATTGATCGCACACCGTTAACCCTTTTCCAGGCACAGGCATTATATCGACCACATACAACCTGTCAAACATGTATCGTATCTTAATATCAATAAATAAGACTGATATACGATAGTCATTTTTCAACTGCCGGCCTGGAAAATGCTTAAATTTGACAAAAGAAGTAATCCCATTGCAGAATATGAACTATTTTGTAAAAACTTAACTTGTATTCAATATTTTTTTGACTTAATCCTGACTTCCCGGCTATTGTATTATTTTATTATCATATCATATTACTATTTTCAAAATTTGATGATCATTTCGATAACAAACATAGGAACTAAAATAGTTATATTTCAGTTATGTGGTACGTTAACAACCCTATAATCTCACTCTATGATTGTCTTTTGCAAAAAAATGATAGCTAACGTCATCTCATCACTTAGGCAGCGGACCTTCTGTGCCTTTAGATACTATTAATTATTCTGTGTTAATATTGAGATGGGAGTATTCATTGACATTAAATTTGTTGTAGCAAAACGGAGGTTCTAGTCTGAAATATATCAGATAACCCGATCAAATAACGTTGACGTCCTTGAACATGTTTTTCTGCACAATTTGTCAGCAATAACTAACTATTAATAACTTCGGACACGTGACCAGTTGAGAGTGAAACTTATAAATGTGGAACACATTAGGAATCACATAGGAAGAATGGAGTTGAGGAAGATCACCGACCCGCTGGACCGATGTAGGGAAATCTACAAAGGAAACTTGAAGACGCAGACGTCTAGATCTGGGTGGCTGAAAACCGAGCGGTCCGGAGAGAAATGGTGCGCAAAGCGACGACCTGGTGTACCTACTCACGACCATCAGTCCTGAGCGTGCGACGAAGAAGTCATCAGTAGAAAAACGTAATACCTACGCCTACTTAGGAAGTGGTCAATGATTATAAGTCAGTCCCAACATTATTCTGAATGTTATTGCTGACAAATATGATAGCCCAATTCTCGCTCATTGGATTGGGCAAATTATTTGGGGTAGCAACTAGCAGTAGCAGCAAGTAATGTTAAAATCTAATGTACCTATACGCACTAACCTTTAGCTTTAAGTTTAATTTTCATTTGTTACTAATAACTATGAAGTCTTCGAAACAAAGATGTTTTATTATTATTATTTATTATAATCTGGTCAGCGAGCGAAGGTGTATTTGACAACCCTTAATACCACAGAATATCTTATGTCGCACGATAGTGACATATTAATCAATTATATAGACAGTCGTCAAGTGCATCTTCGCTCCCTGAACAGATAAAGAGAGCGTGTGCAGATCATTTTGAGCACTTCGCCTGGGTAGGTAACTGCTGACTTGGATCTTACTGCATTACAATGAATTACTTTTGTGTGGCATATGGTAACTGTGGTAAGCCACACGAGGTCCCTTGGCGCAACAGCTGCGATGCAATGCAACAAATGCCGTGCGCGAGCGCGCCCACCATAGTAGGGTACCTATCGCATTACCTCTTGTATTATTTTTACAGTATAAGGTATATGGGAAACCGTTTTTAGTGTTTTTTCGGAGAAAACGAGTTTTTCCGGAAAGGCGAACTTGGTAGATCGAGTTTCATCCCCGTAAACCACCGTAACGTATTATGGACAATTCACAAAGACAAACTATTAGCACACAATGAGAAAGAGTAAAGCGCTTCCAGACCCAATTTGTTTTAATATTTTCCATCAGGAATTTTTTTAGCAAGTACGTATCGTGAACTATTTAAGGTACCCGAACTAAGGTACAGCCCTCCGAATCGCTAAACTTAAGTGTCAGTGGGCGGGCCACATTGCACGTAGAACCGATGGCCATTGTGGCGGAAAGGTTCTCGAGTGGCGACCAAGTACCGGTATACCCCCGACAAGGTGGACTGATGACCTGGTATAAAGGTCGCGGGATTCCAGTGGATGCGGGTGGCGCTGGACCGGTCTGTTTGGCACTCTTTGGGGGAGGCCTATGTCCAGCAGTGGACGTCTTTCGGCTGATATGATGATGATGATAATGAGGTATCATGTTTTTGGCTTCTGATAAACAACAAACTATAATAGTCAAGATACATATGTATATCCGAAGATTAATTCACTTTGTTTCCTAGTTCAACCAGCCCTTGAAAATTCTCACAATTTTCCAATTCAATAAGCCCTTAACCTTAGGTCCCTTTCGACATTGTGATCTTTAGAAATTGCTTTGCAATGCAGTAACGGTACGGACTTGACATTATTAAACCGGTTGCACTTGCATGAAAGCTGCTTTCTCGATTTTAACAGAATCGCTATTCGCGCTGTTAGCAATCGTATTACGGTTGGTAGCAGTGTTATCCTCTAGTATATATTACAACAACTTTTTTTTCAACCTTTTATTTAACTTGCAATGTTACTTGTTTATTAGGGTTCCGGACCAAAAAGGTAAAAACGGAACCCTTATGGTGCGACTCCGTCCGTCTGTCTGTCTGTCACAAAGTCAAATATCTCAGGAACTACTAATGCTATCGATTGTAAATTTGAAATAGTTGTTAACAAAGCTAACCCTCGTGTATGGAAAATGAAAAAATATAATATATACTTTTAATTTGTATAAAAATGGGCGGATAAGAGGGGGCCAAAAATTCAAAATCTAGTTAGTAGTGGGGTATCATATGAAAGGGCTTGAATTATACATTCTAAAACAGTTTTTCTTTTTTTTTTACAATGGTAAAATTTTGATTTATAAAGAAAAATGTTTAAAAAAATACAACCCCCCCCCCCCCCCCCCTTATCTCCGAAGTTAACCAAGCGAAAAATTTGAAAATAATATATATGATTAATATTAACGTGAATATTATCGGAAAAGTATAACGAGACCTCTATCTAGGGTAAATTTTTTTTATTCTTCAAAAATCATATGTTAATTTTGTTTGTAATACTAAATAATTTTGTTTGTTGTTAATACTTCTGTGTTTAATTTATTTCCTTCAAATTCGTATGAAAGCGTTCTGAAAGTACCTTCTAGCAAATAAAAAAATAATTATCGAAATTAATTCACTTGATAAAGAATTATTTCTGAAAAACCAACATACAGTAAGGGAAATGTATTAACGTACCACCGTAGAACCCTATCGCATAAGGTGACATACCACTCGAGTTTGAGTGACGGCGGCCTGTCAATTGCGACAGAGTTCTACGGTGGTACGTGAATACATTTCCCTTACTGTACTTACCGAGTTCCTTGGTCGCGCAAGTTAGTAACAAAATGCACCGATAAATGGCGCTGTAGGTACTCATGACTACACTATGCGTTGTTAAAAAATTTCCAAAATTAATGGGTGGGGCAAGACGGGTGTGTTGTATGGTATTTCGTACGGAATCCTCGGGACGCGAGTCAGACTCGCACTTGACCGGTTTTTTTTTTATAAACTTGCAATTAGTTTGTTTAGGACAAGTCTTGCAAGTCAAATTTGACCAACTTCCCGAAGTCGAATTTAGTTGAAATTTTGTACACTTCATGAAACCTAGGACTACATAAATGAATAGTAGATTGTGTCTCAAGGGAGCAACATTATATATTTAAAGCGAGGGCGGTACATTGAACTCTGAGTGAAGCGAAAGATTCTACAATAGAATCCTGGGCGTAGCGAGGGATTCTAAAGTAGAATATTGATCGGAACGGAGTGTTTACGCCCAAGACGAAAATATTTTGCCACCGAGTGTGTACTGCTTTTCACACCTTCTATGAGGAAAATTAATATCCGTCACTTGAGGGCAACAATGAGTCTTTTCTGAATAGCAGGTGTAAAAAATACATTATGAACTTATAAGATATTACAGAAGCAACTTAACATAAATACAAACGCGGGAAATAAACAAATCCCTATTTATTGAGTCTAACTTCCCACTGTCTGGTTAGTGTCGACGAATGCCAAGTTATGTTTTCAGTTGTATAATTATAGAACTAACCCTACTCGATACAAACATATCAAGGGCATTAAGAGAGTAGCGCCAATCGTAAACGAATTTAAGAGTTGGTAAATCTTCGGTTTATCTTTGGAGTGAATCACTCAACAACTTTACCAAGTATACAGGACTATACTTTACTGTATATTGGGAATTCAAGCAAATACTCTTCCTTTTTTCCTCAAATACGGTTGTATTTATAATTACACTTGGTATAGGTATATGAGTTTCATTTGTTGTCACTTTGTGTGAACCGAACTGCAAATTGCTTGACGCTCTATCCTCAAACTCATTGAGTAACTAAAACTGAATCTTATAACGGTCAATTAGAGCTCGATTTTAATTAATTAATGAGTCACGGTCAAATTAATATTAGTCTTTGACTGACTTTGAGTTGCAAATTAAATACGTAGGTAGCATTTTGTTTTCCTGCTCACAATTGTAAGAAATGATAGACTGTCCCCTTGAGTATATGTACTCGTAGTACCTACGTATACCTAAGTACAAAATAATAGAGAATATGTGAAGAATACACAGGTTTTGAAGGCGGGGCTTCTCTATAGCTACAATATCCGGTGACAATTCTGTTACATGTCGAGTGACTGCCGCCATAAGCAAACCTCCGCACGGCTAACCGCGAGCAGTATCGCGGGTCGCGGGCCGTTCTGTGATAGCCGTGCTGGCAATCAGGCAGAATCGGTACTACCTAGTACTGACAGGAGTTAGTTTGTTGTGTAGAGCTTGGTGGACTTCGCCAATACAGTTAATCTGTATTGGCGAAGTCCACCAAACTCACCTACGTGATGTACAATCGCCTGCCGGTGTACAATCGCCTGCCGGTGCGAGTTAGACTGCACCCTCTCTGGCTAGCCTAGCTGAATCAAATCGCAGCTCAAACGATGGCTTATCGAGCACACTTTCTATAGTTTTAATGAATTTACTAAGTACAAAATTGGTACTTAATTATTTTTAGCCTACCTATTTAATTCGACATTTAAGTACTAATGTAATGTTTATAATATTTACTAATGAGTATACCATTTACTCTGCAATAAAAATTGTTATATTGTATTATTAAATACTTTGTAATGAGTGTGCCAATGCCAACTGAATTAGGTACATGTAATATGAACTATTGTGAATAAATTAATATGAATATGAAATGCGACCTATATGTAGAGGAGAATAGCCGGACATACGAAATAATTTCGGCCCAAGCTAACATGGAAAAACACATAAGAATACGGACAGTCAAGAATCAGCCTGGTACATATTCTTGAGTTGATAACTTGACTTGAACTAATGTGCACAGTTGCATATGCTAATTCCGAACAGTCAAGTTTCCCATCTCAGCAAGTCAGATAGCAGAAGTTTATAGTTTACGGATAACAAATCACAAGTGTAGGTAGAAATTAACAGTACCTACTCCTAAGTACACATATATTATGTCCTATCCTATGTCTGTATACTATTAGGGTGAATTACAAAACAACAAAAAAAAACAGATATAATTTCAGGAGTCTTGTTCATATAGTTTATTAGGATGTGTAAATTTAAAAAAAAAATTTAACCGTAGGTATATTTTATAAAAAATAAGGCTTAATACATAAGGCTTAAACAAGGCATTATTATAACATGAATAAAAATATAAAAATGTTCATTAACGAAAAACATCTATATTTCTGCTCCCATACAAATTCGATCTGACTTTTGTGTAACACACAGACACACAGTAAACAAAAAATCATAACTTTGATTTAAACGGCTCTGTCCAAGTTTTCTCGTGGTCTGTTAAATTAACAATATCAAGGAAATTGTTTTTCAGGTCTCCAGAACAAATAATTTATCTTATATATCTAATACCAAAGTTCGGGGAAAAAAATCGTTCCTTTGTGTTACGTCAGCTATGTTGATGCATCCGTAACATTTTTTTCATCACACTTGCTCGTAGAGGGCTCCATAACGCGAGAAGCGTAAGAGCTGCAATAGCCTTTATTACGCCCATGGACATAATGGTTTTTTTCTTAAATTGTATCTGTCACTGTTACGTCAGTTATAAAATAAAGCAAGGAGGTTTTAACACACACGCGATGTTTGAAAATGTATTTATAAATAAATTTAAACGTAAAAACACGAATATTATGATTATTATTTTATGCTTATCAGAATGATTTAAAGATTTAAAAACTTAAATGTAGCAATTTAGTGTCCGTGTAAAATATTTTTAACTCTGATTTTAAATCGTGGCTGTATGCAGAAGGGTCTTTGCTCTAAGCGCCTCACGTCAAATACAACAAAATGGACGACTGACATTTTGTAGCTTTTATTACGATTACTCACAAATTAGTTAAAAATGTATTGGTTTTCTCGCAAATGTGATGAAAAACATTGTATGCGACACGTACGGTAAGATTGTTACAAACTCGAGTCATCAAAGCCCTCCGCCTTCGGCGTCGGGCTTCTAACAGACACTCGTTAGTCATTCATATCTTACTGTACTTGTAACACAATGTACTATTATGGCCGGCAAAAATTTAGTCTACAACCAACACAAGCGCATGTTTCGATAGCTCTATTCGTTTTTATGTTGTGGTAAGAAAATTCTGACACCTCGTGTTTTTGCAAGAAAAAAAAATCATATTGTGTTATGCCTTAAGTAGGTAATTTCATTGTTTTTCACTGCCGTTTTTACATAATATATGTAGTTGGGTGGTGAAACAAGTAGGTAATCGGCTCCTTCGGCTATTTTCATTTGATTTAAACATGTCACGATATGCTTGCAAAACGGTCAAACAATAATGCTCAGTCTGACGCCAATGCGACGCCTTTTATGACCGGTACCTTATGCAGCACAATATATTATTGATATCATTATGACTAGTGGCTCTGTGAGCTGTAGAACTCGCCGGACTGTAGGTACTATATATTTTTTTAAATTTCGAATAAGTACTTCTATATGTATATTATAATAGGGTAGTTTCCGCATGTTAAAATTGATAACGTAGTGTTGCTAAATGGATAGCAAACCATCAAATAATTGTAAAAAAGTATAAATTACGAAATATAATTAAAATCATAGTAAAAAGATTACTTGACTTGACAGTTTAGGAAACATAATGCATTTTTTTAGTCCAAAAGTATATTAAAAGCTACCAATAGAATCCTTACGCTTTTAAAGAAACAAAATTCTATGAGAACTATATGGACCTAAACGCAGTATTTCGTGACCAAAATAGCAATTTACTTGATTTTCCATACAACGATTAGTACAAATATCAAACTGTGACGTCATACTTCAATATCAATTAGTATGAAACGTTTCGGCTGGCGCCAGCGAGGTCCGTCTTTAACTGGGTATTTATGTTCTTTAATTGTAGTTGCTCCCATACAAACATTTGTTCCCGTCCAAAAAGTCTCGAATGGCATCGTAAAAAAGTTTAGGACACAAGCCTATTATTGAACCTGCTCAGAATTTCTTCAAAGAATCAGTTGAGAAATGCGAAGAACAGCCAAACAGCCGGATATTGGGACATACATAAGAATTTTGGCCCAAGCTGAAACGGAGAACTTCGTTCACTTCGCTCGTTCGGTCAATAACATGAAGTTGGTATTTCGATACGAAGCGGTTTGAGTGTATCTTTACCAGGTGTAGAGGTTCCTGGACTGGTGCAAGAGGCTGCGGACTAGCGAAACACGACGAATTCAATCAAACCCAGCAATGTAATAAAACTCGCATACGAGTTGTTGCACCATGTAAAATTGTAAATGGCCCTTATAGCCGAGGAGGTATAGGTACCTATAAGCGGGTCTCAATCTTAAGGTCACGGGTTCGAATCCTGGCTCGTTCAGTCGATTATATGAATATACTAATGAGATCTTCGGAACTTATTTACTTCTCTTGAGTCGTTCACTCTTGACATAGTGGTCGTGGTTTCATGATGATGTATCGATAAAGCATTATTTGATATTTACTTATGGAACATTATTTGGTACCTGCGGGATCGCACCGATTCTGCGGGTTAAGCAACGTTGGCCGCTTTGAGTGGTTCGATATCAACCGACCGCTCCCGTGCTACGTAGTCAAGCCGTTCATCACGGTTTTTGTCTATGACAGCAATCGTCAAGCCGAGTTAGTAGCTTTCAGGCAGCTTGAGCACTTATAACAATTATTTTGGAATAACACTTCCCGGAGGAAGAGGCCTCCTGCGGACTCCGGGCTCCCATAGGATAACACGAGAGTGAAGAGGAAATAAATTATAAGATCTACAGGTACACGACGCCAACAACGGCGTAAATGTCAATAAAACATAATAATATTGATGTTTAGAGTTTACATTAATGGCTAGTATTATGATAAGTCTAGAGTAACAATGCGACTGCCCACGCCTTGTTTTTGTTCGTACGCGTTTTTGATAAACAATAAGTCGTAATGGAAGTTTATTCTAAGCTAATTCTTTTATAGTATTTATTTGTCGATTGCGTCCCAGCACATTGTACTAAAGTTTATGAAAATATTGCTATAGTAGCTCTAGTAGGCTTTTATCAGACGCTACGTCTCTGCTGGTACTCAATAAATATTATTTACACACCCTTGCCAGATCACTTATTAGCGATAATATCGCCTGTTATCTGCCTTTGCTTGACATCAATGACCTGGGCACTTTATGTCAAAGCAATATGGGTTCAATTCGGACTAAGAGGATTTTTCTTCAATCGAATTTAAGCCATGATCACTTTGGCATAAAGTGCCCATGTCGTACACTAGTGCAACAACGAGGACTAGGACGTTTACCTTATTAGTCGGCTACCATTTGTTATTACGGAGAGAATAAAGCAGTTTTTGATTAAGTTTGAATCCTTCTCTTGGCAAAATATTTGCTGCATCCGATATTGTACCCATGTCTGAATAGATCAGAAGTCTGAAACGACTCAAAATGTATAACTAACAGTGCTCAATTTCCTCCTAAAGTTATCGTATCGATTACTGAAGTCAAAAGTTTCACCAACTTAGTTTTATACTAGAAAGCATCATATTTCATCGCGAGCATCACTTAGTACTTACTTCTATTATTGCTGCTTCAAGGAAACACATTCAACGGAATTAATCTCGGATGAAACTTCTACCTGTGGGCGAGTACCCACTCGCAGCGACATAAGTCGTTAGTGAGCGCTGCGTCAAATCAGCGCAGTGCGTCAATGAGGTTGTGGTCTCCGGTTGACGCCGCACGCTACGTATAGCGTTTCGACCTATAGAAATGTAGCTACACTTTCACAATTTGACAATGGATGTCGCCGCGTGCGGCGTTCACCGGAGACCACCAGCCTTACAGATCTTTATATATGCGAAGCGCGCTGCGTAGCAAAATCGGTTCCTTGTCGATGACGTGAGTTACGTTGTGCATCACGTTGCGCAACGTAAATCTGAATCGTTTGGGCAAACATAGCAAATCCCGTCACCTGCAAATATGACCTTGACTGTCTATTGCAACGTATGCATTTATGTAAGTAAAATATAAACGGAACGAAGCAAGGTAGCAGGGCAATCTGGATGTAGCAATTTTCGCTAGCGTAAATCGCTTGTGCCACTTGAGATTTGTAAGCGATCCGGCGACTATGTGAGCTGGTAGGGTTGGCTTCTGTTTGTTGTCAAAGGACCAAGTACCATAAAAATACCTCTATTTTTTCTGATGTTGTTTTCATAACTCCGTCATTTGGGCACTTATTTTTGAAAAATATTTTTGCTTTGTATTACACGGTTTTAACGGGATATTAAATGCACCAAACCATCTGTAAACGGTGTTCGTTAAAATTCGAATGTATGGAAGTTAATAACTTTCTATGGAATGACAACTGCCGGCGCCATATTGAACGTTGATTGGTCTGTGATCGTAAGTTGGTGGTCTGTAATCGTGGTCTGATGATTCGACGCGAGTTCCACGGTTCATGTGACGTAAACATTATTTCCAACTGCTGTCCTGGTTAGAACTTGTTACTTATAATATGTCAAGCTTATATGACCTAGGTGTTACTAGTTCCTACTAGGGCTTCCTTCAAGTTTGACGATTATTCTCCGTCGAACTGCGTCCCTGATTTTCTTTTACACTAGAGAAATCTTTAGAGGAATGGCTTTAATATATTTTCTCCAAAATGGCCTGCAAAGTGTACATTAGTCGCTACATATTGGAAGGTAAAGTGTATAGTTTCAGGTCAGAACAAAATTAAAAAATAAAAAACATTGCAGGCCGCCTGGAACCTATAAATTCCTTTATTTGTCGAGTACCAAACTTTTTGAAAAGTTAAAACCGGCATATAAAAGACGGCCAATTCAACTCGTATTTTTCTGTTGCAAACGCGACGTTTTTCTATATGTCTCAAATATTTTGCGTTTTTCGGTGGAAAAATACACTTGCGATTCGGTTTAAAAAGAAAAACGGCCGGAAATCATTAATATTTTCACGTTGTGCATGTGCAATGATATTTAAAGTTTATTATTCCCCCATTTTTGAGAAAAACACTATATTTAGCCTTAGCCGGAATGGCAATTGCAGGCTTCGTATTATAATTAAACGGACTCGCAAGCTCGTCCGTTTGAACAAATACTCAGCCTGCAATTGCCTCCTTCCCGGCCACGGCAAAAATGTACTATTATTTTAAAGTGTCAACCCTAACGGCTCAAGCAGACTTCACAGTGCACTGATGTCACCGGGAGTGCATCTGAAATGCTAAGAATTTGTACATGGCCGATAACGCGCTCACCATATGTATAATTGTAGGTACATAGGTAGGCTACGGTACGGTGTAGTATAGTAGATAACCTCAAACGCTTGTAGGGGTTTTTTTTAAATATTGAAATCGAGAGATCGATTCAATATCTCTCTCTCGATTTTTTACTTTGTGTGTATTTAATTTAGTTTTCTGTGAATTTTGATCAAAATTACAACAGTTTTAGAAGTGACGTAATATTACACCACCTATAAAAACACAAGATGATTGAAAATACCACGAGATTTAATATTGAAAGTTGAGTTTTATTTACATATTACGCTCCGATTAAAAAAAATCGATGTACCTAGGTATACTGATGATAATAATATTATATGCTAATTATCTCTGTTTTTATTGGTTTTTAATAGGTTGATTAATCTTTTCTTCATAATATTAGGTACTAAGATTTTTTTACGATGCCATTCGAACCAGTTTTTGGAGAGGAACAAATGTTTGTATACGTGGGAGCAACTACAATTAAGGAACATAAATCCCAAATTTGAGACACAGATTGGCCTCGCTGGCGGCAGCTCAAAACGCTTCTGATTACTTGTTATATATCCAGCCATTCATATGTGCATACATTCATTCATTGATTCTGGCAGCTCACTCTCTTACTCCCGGTCTCGATTAGTACAACATTTAAGTCGTCATTTAATCTTATAAGAAAGTGTGTTTCCGAAAGTGCAGTGTTATTAATTAATTACCACCCACAACGGGACACCTGAAGATATAGTAATACTAATTGACATAAAGGTATGACGTCACAAATGTCACAATGCTATGTATAGGTACAGTCAGCATCAAAAGTAACTACGCAAATGAAGACGGCAAAAGCTCTTATTCCCTTTTAATAAAGACTTTTGAGGTCTTCGTTTGAGTAGCTACTTTTGATGCTGACTATACTAAACGAAAATAAAGAAAATTGCTGTTTCGGTCGCAAAATACTGCGTTTAGGTCCATAGTTGTTGGTCGCTTTAAATTTACTCTTAGACAAAAAATAAACGTATATTTTTTCTAAACTTTCACGATCCATATATTTGTATGATTTTTATGTTATTTTTAATTTATATTATACTTTATTACAATAATTTGATGGTTACGTTATCAATTTTAACATGAGGGTAATTTGCAAAAAAATTGTACATTCCAAAATTTAAAATGTCCTCGTACTTCAAAATTCTATAAAAAAATAAGTATTGAAGTAATGTGTATTCCAGGTGAGATTTCACATAGTCTTGTTCATAATCTAATAGGATTTGTACAGTTTTATATTATAACATTGATAAAAATATTTAACAAATCCATTAACGATAAAATTGAATTTCTTCTCCCATACAAATTTCATCTGATTTTTGTGTAACACACAATATTCAAAAAATCATAACTTTGATTTAAACAGCTCTAGCCAGAAAATTAGCTTGTGGTCTGTTTAACACAATGTAAATCATCAAGGAAATTGTTTTCCATGTCTCTAAAACAAATATTTTATATCAATATCTTATATCAAAGTTCGGGGAAGGATTTCGTTCCTTTGTGTTACGTCAGCCTGTGTAATGCTACATTTTGCGTTTTATTGCAGATAAGACTGACCCCGGTAACATTTTTATGTCGTGCAACTATAAGTCTACAACCAACAGAAACGCATATGTTGATAGCCTTATTCATTTTTATGTTGTGGTACGAAGATTGAAAAAGTATGTTTAAAAAACAATTTAGTGTTATGTCTTAATAAGGTATTTTCTTTGTTTTTTACTACTGTTTTTACAGTATAGTTGGGTGGTAAAACAAATAGGTTATCGAATAGGCATATTCGAATATTAAAATTCCTTATAAATGGTTTTTTTTCTATTTGCTTTCCAACCCCAATTTTGCTTCTTTTGTGTGACGTTTTCGTGTCTTTTGTGTGACGTTTTGCTGTTACACAAAAAAAACCATACAAATTCCCAAGTTTGTGTAACGTTTTTGTGAATATTCCATTGTGTTACGTACAATATTTTTGCAATTCACCCATGAGTCATCACCCTTAATTTAAATGACCAATGCAGGTAGTTTTCGTGATAACTTTGACTGGTCTGAATAAAAGTGTTAGCACCTAATTATATACATTCGATCTGAATTTAAGTATTTTCTTACTTTCAGCTCATTATTAGAAAAATATTATCAATCCATAGAATATGCATCGAAAAATTTGTAGGTACACTGCAATAACGTTTGTTCACCTTGAGTTTGTTCACGTTCATGAGGCCTTAAAAATACAAGCACATTTTTATTTCACAAAAAGGGCACGTTTATCTTTATGCATTTATAATGTTAATAATAATAACATTCAGAGAAGTGTGCTTCTATCGATTCGATATCTATATAATATCGATTAATATTTCGGAAATACGATATTTTATGGGATACGCAAAGGACGAGTGTGCATACAATAAAATAACTTAAGACTGTCAGACCTTGCGTATTTTTTGCATGCAGTTAATGTTCCCGCCCTCCCGTCGCACATTGTTAAATAAATATATACAAATTGTTAAGAACTTTTATTAGCGAAATTTGATTCATTCGTCACGAAAAGTTACTCATATACAGGGTGGGCCCTGTAACAGGAGCAAAAAATTAAACGGTAGATTGTGAGCAATTGTTTCTAAGTGGTTTTAACTGAAAAAAAATTTTTTTTTCTTTAACTTAATTTTACGTGTACTTTTTTACTCTTCTGGATTGATATAAGTAATTTTTATTTTAAAAACACAAAAAAAAAAAGATTTTTTTTTAAATCACAAAAATGTTTTTTGAAAACAAAAATGCAAAAACTATTATGACTTATGTTATCTATGATGTTACCTCAAAATCTGCATTGACTACTATGCTATGATCTCGTGGTGCAAAGTAATGTATCTACATTACTCGGAGGTCATAACTTTAGATCAATTTTTCTCCGAGTTCATTTTTTTTTAAAGAAATGGACAATTAAGGGGTTACTACAGATGCTCTAAGGAAGCCTCCTTTTAAATATTTGCTCCTGTTACAGGGCCCACCCCGTATATTGAATAGCTAATTTTCGTGAAGTATCACTGAGAAAAATTTCCTCTGCCGCGCTACGTAAACTAAGGACTATAAAGCAGTGAAAATAATTAAATTTCACAACTAAAAGTTTTTAAAATGAACGGTATTTTTAAAACTACGGTACGCTATAGAAACTAAATATTTTCATTTCGGGAAAAATAGATTATATTAATTAACTTCGGGAGCTTGGTATACTTAGTTGTCAACCCAAAAAGTGGTCAAATGGTCGCAGAGGACACCCAAGCTCGGACAACCAGTCCATAAATTATATAACACGAACCTTTATTGTAGGGAATGGAATGGATATGGAATGAGCGCGGAATGTCGCCAGCATTGACTTTCCGTGCGCCTTGTTTGGTGAAGACAACTGTAGCTTGCTAAACTGGATTGCAATGTAGCTATTGATACCAATTTCGGCATGTGAGTAGATCGTCTCTTTACAGGTTTCCGAAATTAAAAACAGGCTCGCGAGTTCTGCGTTCGTTCACGGAGCCACTATAATTTTTATAGAGTAACATGGTTATTCCGCATTGATTGTCATTAACACATGAAGGCGACTGTTGCCCCCAAAATGTTGTCTCTCTCATTCGCTAATCTTAGCTCGATATGCTGTGCTTAAATTTTCGAAATTATAATAAAATTCATTCAGATTGTAATGAATAAAATATCAAGCGGCAAAATTCTTAAATTTCAAATTAAAGGAAAAATTTGAATAAAATTTATGTTCCGAGCTGGATTCCAACCGGCTACCACATGCATACATGGCTCATCGCTAACGAACAGGAACAATCTGTCTCGGATACTAAATCTTTCAATAAGTTCCTTCATACAACGTCTTAGGGGATTTTAATATTAGCAGCGTTACTGCTTAATACAGAATTAAGGCAACATTTTTTTTGATATCAATACCAGCTTACTTTAGAGCCTTAGCGTTTCAAATGCGACCATCCAGTGTAGCTACTCCCCTTGACACTGCAGCTTGCACTGCTTGACTTGCAGATGCAGGTGGAAAACCTCCGGTGGCATCTCAGTTAATGTTAATAAAGTTCAAGTATGCGCAGCTCTGTGTAGCGGGAACTCTTGCGCTTAATATATGAAAGAATCTTTGTCAAAGGTATAATTAAATAAAAACTTCAATATCAGAAAATATGCAAGAATATTAAAAGGTGCCTGTGTTTTACGAAATTCAATTACATTTTATAAAATACAAGAATATATTATAAATAAATTGGGTACCTGACTACAATCATTGCTATAAGCATGATTGTGACTAAATATTATTTGTATGAATTTAACTGATCTCATTGTGAATTAGTCGTCATTTTTTTTCAAAGTGAGATTACAAGCATACATATAATCGTAAAAAAAAACGCTAATTAAGAAGTGTCTAGAAAATATCATCTTCCTCTTAGGCCGGATTCGACCAAACAGGAAAAAGGTTTTACTCAAAGACTAAACGTCAAAATTGTATGCACTAATCTTGGAAAACTCTATTCATGTTTGGACTCTCAGCCAATTTGGTGACCCCTATTTTGTCCACTCAGTGACAGGAACGACAATGAACAATCATTGCGCGTCCCATTCATTGTTTACGGAAACCCGCGCCCATCCCTCACATCTGATTCAATTGTCATATCGGAACCATTCAGAAACATCGCAAGTAAACATACGGTCTAGCTATGGGCACTTGCGATTCAAGAGGCGATAAGCGTATTGCCGATTCTTTATAGATTTGTGGATTCTCCGTGTTGATAGCAAGCAAATGCAGGTCCCTCTTGTCCTCCCATCTATGGGGAGCGGGGACATTTTTTTGGAAAGTGCCAATACTTTCAGGTTTAAATTGTGTCCAAACACATAAAAATATAGGCTGTCCCAAAAGTCACACAAGAATTGAATTATAAAGAAAATCATACATCAGTTTATTGGAATTAATAAAATAAGAAAAGTAGAAATAGAGTGCGTGTGAATTACGAGTTTTAAGAATTACGCAGTTACAAAATTGCACTGGAATATAATTACTGCACTAAAGCTTAGCTTAATGAGACTATTGGGTAATTGGGACTGCATGCACGTCCGAATCAAAATCCTTATTCCTCGCTGTCACATTTGGTTTAGACCAACGACCAACGTCAATATCGACCTAAGTGAGTGTTGCATTGAGTTTCCCTTTCGTTTCGATGGACATAATACCTATCCATCAGAGAGTTCGTGGCTCGGCATAATTGACACACAACATGTATGTACCTATACATCTATATACAGCGGTTGATAAAATAAAAGTAATTAAACCCTGCCGCAAGTCACCTGACCGATTAGACTGCTCTAATGGACACTGTCACGGCATTTTGGGGTTTGGATAAATGAAAAGTATTGTTATGCTAGGCTAGACTACAGTAATTAAATGTAGGTAAAGTAATAAAAACTGTCTGGCGATTGCCACTTGATTCGTAATACAAAGTATTTTTTGGTCATCTTTTTGATTTTATTTATTTTTAGAACGAGTTTTTTGGCTCTATCGCAACCGAGACATACAACCCGCGACATTTTTTAAATCTGCCAAGTTAAGGGTTATAGACACTTGTATTCTTTGATCTGTGACACAGTACAACATTGTGAGACAGGATGAACTAGAGATGTTCAACGTATGAGCATGTAATGTATTGTTTGCACGGAAGGTCATAGTTTACGACCGTTCGAAACGAGCCATTTGACAAATCGCCGCAACAAATCGACCCATTATGCGCCCAAATGGTTCGGCGCGTGAATCTGCTGCATACCTACTGTGTCATTCACGGTTCTACACATATAATGTTTTTACTATCGTGACGCGAGACCTAATGTCATCTAAATTTAAACATGTTAAATACTATCGTAATGTACAGTCGCCATCAGATATGTCGGAACGGCCAAAGTGCTCACAAATATCTGAACACGTATCGAATGCCTCGACAATAGAGACGTGTTCAGATATTTGTGAGCATTTTGACCGGTCCGATATATCTGATGTCGACTGTACCTATGCATAATCTCACGACTCTGAACTTATATCAGTGTCAATTTTTGTAATAGTATGGAAAGTATAGTTGGTTTTAGTTTATCTAGATGACGAAATGTACTAACCAACCATTACCGACATCTACTTATTTTTTAATTGTTTCATGAGTTGGCGTATCGAACGCAAATATTAAATAGCGTTTTTTTTCTAGAATTTTGTTAATGTGGCTTCCTTTGTATATCTACAAATAAATGTTAAAAATATAAATTTACAGAACTACGGAAAACATTATTACACAGATGCATTGGAAAATTAAATGTCATTTTTCAAAGCTGGTAGGAAGTTTACCTCACCTAAAGGTTCATAGAAGCACAAGTTTAAAAGATATTAATCGACATTTGTCAAATAAATAAGACATTTTCGAAAAGTGTTGCATCTGTTTCCCTCGTGCGCAGAAGACATAAACGTGTTTACACGGGCCTTACTTATGACAAACGAAGAAGCGCCTTTATGAAAAGTGATAAATTGAACAGATTGTTAACGGTATTTATATTTGATGTTCGAAATTATACATAAGTACCTACCTTATTCCATATAAGATTAGAAATATGGTGCGTTAATTGTCATGCGATTTCAAGGACAACGTGTTAACGCAATATATTTAGTATTGATATTCAAATTAAAAGCACTTTATGATCAAAATAAGTAAAATTTGTACAATATTACCCTCTGATATCCTAGATATAAACAAAGAAACTTATCTAGTTATCTGGAATGAGGTATACTGTGGTCTCATTTTGTTACATGGGGCAGAAGCTACAAAAGTTTCTTTTGAAGCCAAAATCCTTGAAACAAGTAATTGCGACCGACCGACACTCGGTTACATTACATCGTTAAAAGTTCATTTTTACTTCAAAAACTATGTGAAGAGTGATCGCGTTACAATTAGAAAGTTTAAACCGGCTGAAGGGTTATAGCGTGGACTTTCCAATTTTCATACAAATATCTTTGGGACTACATTGCTTATTTATTATTGTTTTATTTACTCATAATCACATTACCACGAAATTAACAAAATTCATAAACGAGCTATAAATATATATAAGTAATACTTTTTTTAGCATTTTAAAATATATAACTACTGCATCGGGGTGGCTACCTTAAATAAGAAAAAAAAGTTGGATTATTCGTCTTGAGATTCGTAGGCACATAGTTGTATCATGCTGTCTTCAATAATTTAACTGATATGATATTTATGTCCGATGTTCTAGAGCAGCAAATAAACTTATAGACACTATCGAATCGAACTGGAATTGGAACAACACAAGCACTTATTTGGAATTCAAAGTCAAAGTGATTTATTCTTCAATTTAGGCATATTACATGCACCTATGTGATGTGACGAAGATCAGTGCTCGAAATATTTAATTGTATATTTTCTGGGTCTCAACCGTAGGTAAGTACTCGTATCATTTAAGCACCTAGCTTCCTAACTATTAATGCGTTTACACTAGAACTAGAACGTAACTTACCTATAGTAATAATGAGGAGGTAATGTCTGCGCCGAAAAACTAAGATTCGGATCTACAAGACTGTCATTAGACCGGTTCGGTTCTTCGGTTTACGAATCATGGACACTGACACTAAAGGAAGAAAACAAGCTACTTGTTGCCGAAAGGAAGATATTTCGGATGATCTTGGACCCAGTGCAAAGGGAAGATGGTAGCTTGAGAATCCGCAAAACCAGGAACTGAAAGATACGGTGTACGAGCCCAACATCGTAGGAGAAATCAAATCTGCAAGACTCCGATGGCCTGGACACCTTGAGAGAATGCCAGTAGACAGCTAGGACGGTAAAGAGAGCCTACGAAGCACGGCTAAGCGGTCGAAGATCGGTTGTTCGGCCTATACATCGCTGAAAGCACGAGGTAGAGAAAGACCTTCGCGGCCTGCATGCAGAAAACTGGTAGGAGATCGCACAGAATAGGGCGCGCTGGCGCCAAATCGTATCGGAGGCCAAGATCCACTTTAGGTCGCTGAGTAAGTAAGTTACGTCTGTGAAATGTTTGTATGTAGGGGGTTGTCCGGCACCTCTTAGCTCATAGTAATAAGGGCTATATTTTATGTCGTGGCCTGGGTTCTTTGTAATACGCGGGCGGAGCCTCGCGGGCAGTTGGTTTTGTATGTCCGGCGTCTGTCCAGCTGTTCTTCTCTACAGGTCACATTTGTCAACCGATTCTAGTGAAAATTGGTGAGTAGGTTCAATAATTATATCGAATTATTTTGTCGATTCAATTTTTCGAAATCAAAAAAATAAAATAAAAAGACAGGTTCGCGAGTTCTACAACAGCCCACAGCCCTGCTAGCATAACTTGACTCTCAACTCAACTCGCGCGCGAGATAGCGTCGAGATCTGATTAATGCTGTCAAAAAGTGACAGATAGTCTATCACGCGCGCCAGTAGAGTAGAGTCAAGTTATGCTAGCAGAGCTGAGCCACTAGTATCTACATATTAATTCGAAACACGGAGGTCTATTAATAACAGCTAGGTATTTTCGTGGCCCAACAATGTGAATCGTGATATATTTACATGATTGCCCGAATAAACAATTTATCGGCCCCGCGGCAAGCTGTTGTTTGGGTAACAGTAATTAATATTTGTTACTGCATTAAAATGTCTACGCAGCATAATATAATACTTTCTATACTTACATAGAATACCATCCTCATGATAAAACATATTTAATGTAGTAGGTACAGTCGAGTTTTCCAATATTTCCAATATCCATCAATTTCAGACATCCTTTCAAAAATATCTACACATGCGTCTTATGTCAGTAACAATAAAGACTGTGTATAGATATTTTCGAAAGGTTGTCTGTATAGATATTGGAGAACTCGACTGTAGCTACCTAATCTGTATACAGATTGTACATATACTAGGTACCTAATATTATTCTGGCTCTGTGAGAACTCGCGAGCCATACCGTTTTTCTATTTTTAGGGTTCCGTACCTCAAAAGGAAAAAAACGGAACCCTTATAGGAACACTTTGTTGTCCGTCTATCTGTAAGTCTGTCTGTGTGTCAAGACCCTTTATCTCGGGAACGGGCGGAGCTATCGAGTTGTGTCATTCGATGATGCATTACAAAACTATATACTCAGGTCTACAATCCCTTGATGCTGTGAAAAAATCAAACTTCACAGTTAACGTAAAAAAAAAGATACGGCCGTTAACGCCGCAAAAAACGTATATTTCGACACTCAAGGAATCAAAATTTATAAGGTACCTACCTCCCGCTTACCTAACCATGAAATTTGGCAAGTAAAGTACAGGAAAAAATTGGAAAACTATACATTTGTAATTTTGTACGGAACCCTCGGTCGGCGAGTCCGACTCGCACTTGTCCGGTTTTTTTTATTTATTTCCGAATAACTGAATTGACAAAACAATTTTAAACTAATGGCTCTGTGAGCTGTAGAACTCAGGCTGAGCCTTTTTAACACGTTTTTATTAGGTCGATCTGTATGTTTAACACGTTTTTATTAGGTCGAAACGTATGTTTAACACGTTTTTATTAGGTCGAAACGTATGTTTAACACGTTTTTATTAGGTCGAAACGTATGTTTAACACGTTTTTATTAGGTCGAAACGTATGTTTAACACGATTTTATTAGGTCGATCTGTATGTTTAACACGTTTTTATTAGGTCGAAACGTATGTTTAACACGTTTTTATTAGGTCGAAACGTATGTTTAACACGTTTTTATTAGGTCGAAACGTATGTTTAACACGTTTTTATTAGGTCGACGTGTATGTTTAACACGCTTTTATTAGGTCGACCTGTATGTTTAACACGTTTTTATTAGGTCGACCTGTATGTTTAACACGTTTTTATTAGGTCGAAACGTATGTTTAACACGTTTTTATTAGGTCGAAACGTATGTTTAACACGTTTTTATTAGGTCGAAACGTATGTTTAACACGTTTTTATTAGGTCGATCTGTATGTTTAACACGTTTTTATTAGGTCGAAACGTATGTTTAACACGTTTTTATTAGGTCGAAACGTATGTTTAACACGTTTTTATTAGGTCGATCTGTATGTTTAACACGTTTTTATTAGGTCGAAACGTATGTTTAACACGTTTTTATTAGGTCGAAACGTATGTTTAACACGTTTTTATTAGGTCGAAACGTATGTTTAACACGATTTTATTAGGTCGATCTGTATGTTTAACACGTTTTTATTAGGTCGAAACGTATGTTTAACACGTTTTTATTAGGTCGAAACGTATGTTTAACACGTTTTTATTAGGTCGAAACGTATGTTTAACACGTTTTTATTAGGTCGACGTGTATGTTTAACACGCTTTTATTAGGTCGACCTGTATGTTTAACACGTTTTTATTAGGTCGACCTGTATGTTTAACACGCTTTTATTAGGTCGACCTGTATGTAATTAATTATATGTACCTAATGGAATCTAAGGTAACTAATTTAACCATCTTCCAAGGATCGTAACGTCATGAAAATAAATTGGCAGCTGTATGTAGTTTTGATGAATTGTCATCAATAATATGGTAATGTCGAACTGATCTGATGATGGAGCCGGAAGATATGAACTGGAACTTCATGATGGAATATCGTATCACAGCCGTGTTTGTACTGGTTAGAAAGTCTTATAATGAATTTTGACCACGATTAAGTGGAATATCGTATCATAGTCGTGTTTGCACTTGTGAGAAAGGTCATATAATTGACTTAAATAAAATAAAATAAAATAAACTTAAATCACTAAGTGGTCTCTAGATTGAAGAGCTAGATTGTTCTAAGCAGACAGGTAAAACACCATGCAATACAGACGCACTGGCGGAGATGGAGAGGATGCGGGCTCAATCGCCTACTTGAAATAAATGTATAAATGTTAAAAATATTTCGTTATCAAAGACTAAAAAGTATAAAATAAATGAATAATTTAAAAAACACTAGAAAACGCTTTTATAAATACATCCCTGGATCCCTTTGGCGGCATAAACGTTATGCTCTTGTGCGACCTCATGCAGCTTCCGCCAGGAAGTTAGTATTAGTATTTGTTTACGAGAAAGTCTTTTCTGTTCCAGCGCCCCACGCTTTTACAATCAAATATTATAATTGACAACATTTCATTTTTTTCATAGCGGCTCAAACTAAAAACCATTCAGAGATTTGGGCTTGCTGAGTAAATTTATAAAATAATGGATTTTTATATTCGCTAGTTCTTGAGAAAACTGGAAATTACTTTGAAGAAGCCATTTAAAGGCTGAATGTGAATATCCATAGCTGTGCTTATGCATCTTGTAAGAAAAAAATGTTGTGACATTGACAGTTATTTGACTCCTTCTATCTTGTCATTGTCAATGTCAAATGTCACTGTCACAGACACAGCATGCTATTTACTTTTTAATTCAATAAATTGACCACAGTACTAATCTTATTCATCCTTTAAATGTAGTTATGCCCTTTTCGAACGTGGTAGTTTAAAACACCCAAACTAAGGAGGTTTAACTTAAAATAAATTGCAAAGAAAAAATACGTGTCTCCTAAGTTTTCAAATACTATTAAATGCCTAAACAAAATGAAGGAGTCAGAAAAATGAAATCTTGTTAATTAAAAGCACAAATATTATAATTAAAAGCACATATTTTACACTTCAACCCAGAAATAGAGACAACTTGAACGATCCATAATTTATTTGTGGTTATTACGTGTATTTATAAAAGCGTGTTTTTCTAGTGTTTTTTTTTAAATTATTAATTTATTTTTAATATTCATTTTTTCGAAAAAATGACTTGACAAAAAAAAACTATATACTTAGTAATAAGCTCTTAATATGATTTACCGTATTATACCCACGCCATTTTGTCCTGGTCTCCCAGAAACGTCTTCGTAGGTATATTTTCTCCGCCATTTATGAAGTGTTTATTGCTCGGTCTCTCAAAATCTTATTAAGCTTGTTTTACTGACCTATAGACATGATTGTCTATACAATGATATTCGGACGAGATAAGGAGCGAGTGGCACGTACCTATAATTAATTACAAAGTACAGTTTAACAGAAATACCTGCTACTTATTCGTTTGAACCTCATATCATCTTGGCGAATTTCGCTCACGGCGACGGGTGACTGACATAGCCTATCTTTGAAGTATTCATTGCTAGCGTGCGAGGCACACCCCCTACAGGTCAGCAGAACCTAATTAAATGCTAATTTCCAGTCAATTTCTTGGTACGGTCACTTTAAAAATTCGCGCAAAGTCACATACTAACTTGACACCATTAAACTGCATCATGTGTTGGGTTTCCGGGAATGTTGTACCTATAAACATGTATATTCACTCCATAATGTATCACTAAAGTTGTTTTTTCATTGTTACAGGTAATCCATCTAATTTTGAGAAGTGACTGACGGAATTACGGACTTAACCACGCCAAAAATGTATCGACAATTAACCATGGGACCCTTGGAATAACTCCTCCAAAAATGATCTCATTCCAACAACAACACACACACACAGGTGGGTAGGCAGAGCAAACAGTGCAATTAACAATAAAAGTTCACTAATAATATTTTTTACGGAATTTTCCGATAAATATTTAACCAAAGTCTGATGTTTAACGGAACGATGGCATGAAAAGATAGTGCCTTCATCAAAACACAATCAGAAGGCAAGTCTTGAAGCAACGAAAAAGTCATAAACAAATTTATCTTCACAGTGACTGAATCCACCGTTCCGTGAAGGCCTTCGTTCGTCAAAGTACAATAATCTTTAAAAATAGCTTAATAAGTGGAAAGAATTATCTAATGCTTTTTTCTAATAAATCCAGGCTATCATTTTGCCCAAATAGGTCCTTACGTTTAATTTTGTTTTTTTTTTTATTAAAATTCACATGAAAATAATTTTTATTATTTAACAACATCGTTACAAGTCTTTCGATGATGCATTACAATTACAGTCATACCTAAAATTTTGTGAAAAAGTGCTCCGATACTATCTGGTAAAGAGAGCACCAATTTAGTATTACCCTACTGCCTCAGAAAGAGGGTTATGTTTTTCGAGCGCCTGCATGTATGTGGACAGGACAATTCAATTTCACGGGCTACAGTCCAAACGGCTTGATGGATTTTGACATATGAGGTGTCGTTAGATTTATATATTTCAAGAAAGCAGTTGGGTTTTTTTTTAATCTTATGAATCCACTTAGTTTTGTCGCACTCTTTGCTATTTTTGAGTGCGAATATTGCCACTTGTTAGATTGAAACATGGTAGTGGAAGTATATTATTAAACTGCCTGAGGTACTCGTGAACAGATGTTTGGCTACACCGTGCCACATATTTACCACCAGTTTAGCTTAAGATTGCAACAACATTTGCTTCTCCAACCTAGCCTAGGCAGGTATAGTTAAGTTTCTAATTTGACTACAGGTACGAGTAAGTTGGCCCGGATAACAGACAATTCGCTTACCACACTGTGCTGTGCCGTATAATATTATGTATTAGTCCCTGGGTGACCGAGCTCTGCTAGGGTGAAAATACGGAGAAAAAGAATTTTCCCGGACATGAGACTAGCTAGATTGATTTCTCGCCCCCGTAAATCCCTATATTCCAAATTTCATCGAAATCCTTAGAGCCGTTTTTGAGAACGTGATTGCAAATATATATAGATATATATGTATATATTTATATTTTATTGCTCCTTTAATAGTATAGGACATTTAAAAACATTGCGAGGAAATAAATGCCTTTTTTTGCTTCTTTTCGTTATGGGGCGTTTCCGCTTAGTAAAACATTCAATGTATGATATTTGATTATCACGATGACACATATTATGTTTACGTGAAATCAAACACTTATAAAGCAATAAATATTATATTACTTAGAACTTACTTACTTAGAATAATGTATGTAAGTAGGTACTTATTACTTTATTGTACATGAATGTAATGAGCATGATGTTATTATGGACAGCCGGGATCGCCGTCGCGGTCGAGCCAGAAAATAAATAAATATATAGCAATAATCTTTATACTAATCGGTCTAGACCTACGGCAAGCTCAATAAGTCTCGTCTCATAGGTACAGACGACGATATACATACTAATATAGATAAATACGTACTTAAGGGAGTAATTATGCCAGATGATCGTTTTCTAAACGCTAAGCCTCTTTAATGAGCCACTGAATAAATCTGAAAAAATACACTTATATTATTTGATGATATATCATTGATAATCACATCGTCTGATTTTTGTAGAACATTTGAAATAATTATGTAATAAAAATCTTGTACAGTCGCCATCAGATATATCGGAGCGGCCAAAGTCCTCACAAATATCTGAACACGTCTCTATTGTCGAGGCATTATTAGAGACGTGTTCAGATATTTGTGAGCACTTTGGCCGCTCCGATATGACTGTACAAAGGCTACATTTCACTTCAATTTTGCTACTTCTTCTAAGCCAAGTGAGCTATTTTTTTCACGGTATTTTCGTAAAAAAACCTATATAAAATGTTGCATAGAAATCCTACTTAACTAAACATTGTTTTTTGCAAACTTATAATATTGGCGAAAATTACCTTGTGTTGAAGTGTTTATGGTGCTCTTCGCGTGACTAGCTTCGCCAATTTGTATTCCAGGTGCGGCTAATCCCGCCGCGCACGGAAATTCATTTCCCATGTTATTGATAAAGAGCTAGTGCTAACGGGCGTTTCAGCATAATCTGTGATGACATTGATAACATCTAGCGACGAGGAGCGGAACTAATCTAATTCGTCATAAAATGTGCTATGGAAAATCCTAAAGAAGGATGCAATACGGAGCTCCTATTGAATTTCGACTTCCTTTAGGCCAATTTCGAAAAGGCTTGTAACTAGTGGTCTGCCGTCTTCGCTAATATTCCTGTTAACAAATATTTAAAGCGGAAGTCTCTTTGTAATAAAAGGACTCGAAAAAGGCTTCCGCTTGTATTACAATTTAGAAGCTTTTGGGAAATGGGTCCCTTGTACCCGTTGGCGCACACATTCAGTGCCCATCGCTACGCGCTATCCCGTGATCTTCCTCGTATGTAGCAGAAAGCGACTACGGCGTAGGGACGCATATGTGTCGTCACGGGCCGGGAATGGGTTAAAAGCGGATTTGACTACATTTACTGATCACCCAACCTTAGCACGTGGACACACCTTTGAAGGGATGACAACTCCTCTACCGACAGTTTCGTATCTAAAAATTCTAAAATTAAATGTACAGTAACGTACTTGTAACCAATTTAGTATATGATGACATTCAGATCTAGCTGTATAATTTTTACCAAAATGAATACAGCATATGATATATGAGCTCTGCATGTTTTGTCCTTAGATTTTACACACGGGTGGATAGCAAAAAAATTGTACCTAACGCAAAGGAATATTCACAAAAATGTTACACAAAGTAAACTCGAGTTTGTAAAAAAACTTACCAACCGTGTCGTATCACACAGAATGTTTTTCGTCACATTTGCAAGAAAATAGGTATTTTAAACAAAGTTAATGCTAATCGCAATAAAAAATACAAAATGTCAATCGTCCATTTTTTTAAATATGACGTGAGGCGCGTGAAAGAAAGAAAGAAAGAAAGAAAGATACATTTATTCACAAACACACAGGACACACATATTAAACAATAAAATAAACAAGAGAAACATATAAAACATGAAACAAATTGTGTCTCTGCGGCAGTGAACCGGACACTGGCTCAGCATTATGCTGAGGTGTCAGACACCTACAGCGCTGATTTTAAACACAGACAAAGACCCTTCAGCATGCAGTCACGATTTTTTAAATCACTGTTAAATACACAATAAATTACTTTAATTTAAATTTTTAAATCTTTAAAAAATGTTTTATCAGTGTTTTTATGTTTAGATTTATTTATAATAAATACGTTTTCAAACATCGTATATTTGAGTTAAAACCTCCTTGCTTTATAATTGACGCATGAGTGACAGATACAATTCAAGAAAAAAACCATTACGCCTTTGGGCGTAATAAAGGCTCTGTATGCCTACGCGTTATGACGAAGCCCTTTACTTACTTGCTTACTTGCTCAAGTGTGATGAAAACTCATACAGATAACATCTACATATAAATTTAATAGGACTACCCATAGTACCCATGCACCGTAAACAAAAGCAGTGCATAAATGAATTCCGTTGCAACGCGTCAGCTGGAACTGACTGAAGGCCACATGTGTTGTAATCGGAACTACACATCGCAGAAGGTCAAAGTGAACTGCAAGATCAGTTATTAAAATCGAAATATTAAAAAAATCGTACGAAGACGTGGCAGATTAGAGTTGATAATTGAAAGACACCACTTTATATGAATTCTAGCTGCACGCACGGCTTCTTCCGTGTAAAGTACGGGAAGAAACATAGTCTATGTCAGGGGTCGGCAAACTTTCTAACCAAAGTGCCAATTTCAGTAAAAAAAAATATTTTAAGAACCATAAAGAGACATTTACACAATGTTCGATCTCACATTTCCTTCAACGTATCTTTATGAGGGGTCCTCGAAGAGCCGCAAATGAAACTTCAAAGAGCCGCATGCGGCTCGCGAGCCGCGGTTTGCCGACCCCTGGCGGACATAGGCCAGGGGTCGGAAAACCGCGGCTCGCGATCCAGAAATATTTTTGAAATAGGATGAGTGGTTCCGGAGTTTACTCAGTACATACAAATCTGTAGTCTCACAAACTTTTCCTCTTTATATGTTAAGTATAAATGAGTACTGTCGTAATTTAAAAGGTAAGGTGTGTTCCTAAAGAGAGCGTCCAAATACACACGAAGCACAAATCTATAGTTTAAAAATTAAAGTCCTTTAATACATTCCAAACTATGGGCTGTTTATTTATTATTTAAACTTTATTGCACAAAATAAAAAATGTACAAATGGCGAGCTTAATGCCACATGGCATTGTCTACCAGCTAACCATTGAGCTAAAGAGACTTGTTAAAATGTGCAGAGCAAAGAAGTATGATAATTTCTGTTACGAATATACGTGAAGAGAAAGAAAAAACAAATGTATATACTACATATAGACATACATAAATAAAAAATATATAATATACATACAAAAAGATATACTACTACATATTCAATACATACCTACATGTGGATGTTAGTCGAATTCTTGTTTAAGCAGGTGCTTACGCAGCATCCGCTTGAAAGCAAATTTGCTTGATCTGTTGTAGTTGTACTCATGGGAAATGTTGTTCAGTATGACCATCTTATTCGTGTTTGGTTGTTTTTAACAGATACATACAATCAAGGAAATTGAAACATGTATCTTTTTCGTTCTAATCACAATGATAATAAGGGAAGGGGAGGGAATAAAAAGACAGGATCGTGTGTCAGTTTCCTTTACCGTACGTCTGCTTCCATCATTTATCCCCGGCTTTAAAAAGATCCGTTAGAAACGCATCTTTTTAAGACCCTAAGGCCTAAGGCCCGGTTTTATCCTCGTAAGTCGTCACATACTTGTACCTACAAGTACAAAAATATTAGCAATACTACTACAGACCTGACATTTTACCTGCATAGCATAACTGCTGAATGTACAAAGTTTGTATGTAGTTAATCCGTATTCCTTAATTAGTATTTGCTGAAGTATGTACATTCGGCAGTTATGCTATGCAGGTAAAATATCAGGTCTATAGTAGTATTGCTAAAGGCTATTATTGTAAATTTCCTCTTCATAAATATTAGGGTTAAATGACTCTGATGTGGACGCCCTACCGCCCTACACAAGAATTTAATTTCACACCAATCCAATAAAATCGATTTTCGCTATAACAATGCGCGCTTTGTTTGACATGCGTAGCGTAACAACAGGCGTCATAGGAGCATTCCTTTGAAAATAAAAGGTTCTAACTCGCCTTATGTAATTAATCTCTGCTCATAAATAACGATAGTACTTAACCGAGATATCGTAATCGTAAGTCGGGGGGTGACTTTGATCTACTGAGGTGATATTGATAATACAGTTTTCATCCCTAATTATCATTTTTAGGGTTTCGTGCCTCAAAAGGAAAAAAAACAGAACCCTTATAGGATCCCTCGTGCGTCTGTCTGTCCGTCTGTCACAGCCGATTTGCTCCGAAACTATTGGACCGATTCAGTTCAAATTTGGTACACATATGTAAATTGGTGACCCAAAGATGGACGCATAAAGTAAATTAATGAATTCTGAACAAGGGGGCCACTTTTGAGAGATAAACTGGAAAATTAAAAAAAAAAATCGCAAACTGTATTTTGTGACATATCAAATAAAAAGGGTTGTTGTAAGCATCTCAGATATTTTTTTTTATAATTTTAGCAAAAACAGATTTCAAGTATTTTAGGAAAAAGACTTCCCCCTCCCCCCTCATCACCGAAACTACTAGAGAGAGAGTCGGGATGAAAGTCGCCACAATGATCGCTATTGCCATGACTCCTGCGACAAAGCGCGATCAAGGCCATAAACGTTTTCCGACCATAGACAAATCGGACCTATTCAAAGCGAACACGATCGCTGCCATAGATCTACAAAGATTGTAATATTCTGACTTCACTATAATATACCTGCTGACCGATTATTCCACATTAAAAAAATTACTACATAGATAATATAAACACCATGTTTTAGGTGAAGCTGGCGGATGTGTTAAATCTAGGATAATGCACATAACCAAGAAGAAAGCCGACCGAGACAAAAATGTTCGCACTCGCGTTACGGTTACTTAGGCATCATACCGGAACACAAGTCTTAAGTATTAGACGACGGACGGCCGTTCCTAAGTGCTATCTAACATAAAGATGGTTATACCACCGTAACAGCTGGCGCCCTCCCGTTTGATGCGATCCAACCGACTAACTAACATTTCTAGTTTACTAACTTAGATAATCTACAGAGAGATCCTTTGAGTAGAAAACCTGTGCTCCTTCTGGCCGTCCGTAGGGAAATTTTCACCGCTTGGGATAGTCAAAAACTAAAGTATGAACTTAAACACGAATACGTGTTTATATTTTGTCTGGCTTCATATATACTGCATGGAGCATCCTTTTTAACCCCCGACGCAAAAAGAGGGGTGTTATAAGTTTGACGTGTCTGTGTGTGGCATCGTAGCTCCTAAACGGATGGACCGATTTTAGTGCGGTTTTTTTGTCCGAAAGCTGACGTGATCGAGATAGTGCTTAGCTACGTTTCATCAAAATCGGTTCAACCGTTTTTGAGATATTGAATTTTGAAATGAAAAAACCGGGGTATTTTCAACTTTTGTAAGTTGTAGTTATTCTATTTGATACAATATGAAAGGAGGGGATACTAGAATTCAAAATGCCAAGGTCAGTTAAGGTTAAGAAAGTTAGTGTTGCCAAGATTCGACAGTACCTATAAGTTGGGTCAAGAAGAAAGCCTCAGACTGTGCGCCGAACTCAGCGATTACATAGAAAATGATGGAGTTAAGGACACTAAGTCAATGGACTTTCATTGTGTAGTCATCCAGAAAGTCACTTCGTACCTTGGTGTTTCAAACAGAACCACGAGAGAATACCTACAAAGATCCCACTTTCTGGAACCCGAATGTTGTTGTGTCTTCATTTATTAAGGTTTCAGTGTCCTACTTAATCATCATATTTACAGGTCTGTTTCACTTTCGCTTCCGATCCCAATTAAATTTTGATGTGCTTCGCGCGTTCGCTTCCACGCTCGCAAAACATATCGAAATTCTATTGAGACGTGAAAGAGATTAACCGAATTTAGGCACAGATAGACGGTGGTAAGATAAAATTACATTGATAATATGCCACTGCCTTAGTAGCGTAACTCAATGCTTAACCTCAACTAGTAACTCGATACCAATATCAACATAATGTATGTCAATCCACAAACATGAGAATGATTCACGCCGTCTCCTGTCTAGTAATGTTATAAAATTTCATAGCAAATACAAAACATATGTTCTTATTCATCTTTTGTTAATCGAAAGATAATTACGATGCGTGTGTGCCTATAGCACAAGAGCACAAGTGAAAGGAGACAGCGAGAAAGAGTTATTTACTTGGAAGCATTCTACTCGTATTAACTTCACCTGTAACTAAGTATGAGTGTTTGTATGTATCAATGTTATTAAATCTTGCAAGTCTATTTTCATCCACTTCCGTTAGTTGCGTCGGTTTGAAATTTGTACAATAAGTACGTTTACTTACATATGATACAGACGATCATACGATCATTTGGTACCATCGGGTTGTTCTGATGATGATGGAGCAAAATGGTGGAACTCTTGAGCGAATATCTTTCTTTATGCAGTTTCACCGAAAATAACATAAAAATATTCAAACCTTTTTTCAGTGTTCAAAACCACAATGTTATACAGACTATATCCATTGCTGTCACATTGAATAGGTCATCGAATTCTCGGTTATAAAAGTACCTAAGTAATAATAAGTCAAAGTCAAAGTAAAAAGTTTATTTGTGCAAAAAGTAGGTAATATTAACAATAGGTGTTATGTTATAATTCAAAGGATCTCCACTTTTTGCCGATAAAACGGCATACAAATTTTAAATCGGGTGATTTCATCACCTTTCTTGCCTTAATAATTAATGCTTTGTAAACTGTACCCAACCACATTCAATGGCACAGACTTATTATAGTTATGATATGATACACATAATATTGAACTAGATTTTTTGCTGACGCATATTACAATTTTATTTAACGAGTTTATACGCTGCCAGCTGGCTCTAGAATACAAACCATGATGTCATCCTAACTTCCCAAACGAAATAAATTGACAGAACATTAATCACACCTACGGACATCTAGATAGATCTTTTACTAGTAATATAGGCAATAGCTATGATTAATCTTTAGCGATTAGGTTTTACCAGCGTTTCAGCGCACTTCGCATGTATACGAGAAATAACAAGTACCTAGTTACTTTGTATTTTGCTTTAAAACTCAAACTCAAACTCAAAAAGATCTTTATTCAAGTAGGCCTAGTAACAAGCACTTTCAAATCGTCAGGTAATTTTTTAGAGTAATTTTTAAACATAAAGAATAAAATATATATGATATAAAAATTGTATAAAAAATACTTGTAGAATGTTTCTAGAAATACAATCTAATGTCAAAAAACAAAATATTACGAAAATAATAGATTAAAAATTCAGTCACAATTAGTTCCATGGAGTTTTATCATTCATCTATCATTTATCTATTATATTTACCAAGGGTTGCCTTGTCCAAGCTAGAAACGTAATGACATTTTATTGTCATCATGATAGGTTGTGTGGATGACAAATAAATACATATAAATACATATGTACACGATATGATTGACGATATCTAGTGGTTGATATATTTGCTTTCTGGTTTTGTTTGTTAACATCATCCTATTATTGTATATTTATTTTTCATTAATTTTGACGATCCTGATAAAAATACTTATTCTTTTGACATCTATGCAAATTTGTGATGTAATTTTTTATCATGAAATAAATAATCTAATCTAATCGAATCTGTATGTTACAACATAATTTCACAATTGAAAGAAATCTTAAGCAGCTGACAACATAAACATATATATTGGTAATTATGTGTTTAAATGACAACAAAACCTGCTTTGGTAAATAGACATCATGATTCCTACAAACTAATTTCTTATTGATGTTTTATACTAGTGTCATAAATGTTATAATAATTATACCTAACACGGTAACGGTCGGGATATTTTTGCACTGCGTTTCTTTACGTGGTGGCTTTACAGCGCTCTAGTGTTATCCAAGCAAAGTGCGCGGATATTGGGCTATGCCACAAAACCGCTTATACCTTGTACCAATCCCGGCCCATATTAGGCATTCACGGTCACAGTAGTTACGTAAGTTGTATTTTGAGGAGTGATGCGATGTTTACTTATCGTTCAGGTTCGATGACGATACGTCACATGCCGAGTTCGGTAGAAGGTAGCTTCTCAAACCTACTTCCTTTAGGGTTTTAAGATGTCATCGTACTTATACAAACCTAGTCATGCGGGCTGGTGCCCTAAACACTTTTTAAACATATATGAAGCATAATATGTGCATCGTTCATGCACTGACTATTGCATTTTTGCTTAGCTTATGGAATTTATAAATATCAAATTGAAATCATTTTTAAAACTACTAAACGAAGGGCCAGTTTAGTTATCGAAACTTTACTACACCACTATTGAATAATTATTATTGTAATATTTAAAAAAAAAATCCTTCGAGTCTATCTTTAGATAAACTATGAAAGAAAACATTTCACATAATAAAATAATATCCTCACGGTGCTTTTCCGCACAATCGTTGCGTTCGTACAGGTACCGCAAGATCATAAGCACTTAACTTGAAAGCTTTAGAATTTGCATTCCTATATTTGCATTATTTGACAGCCGTCATCCCGGTACTATAAACGTCAATGATGACATATGATGACATAAATTTTACTGGAATGACAGCTGTCAAAAAATGCAAATAGGAATGATAATTTTATAGTGGTAAATATGAAATAAATTCCGTGTAGGTAGCCTCTTCTAAAGTCACCCTAATCTACGGAACATTAGAATAATTTATACGAGTACGAAGACGCGAGTAGACGCTAGTTCATCATAAGAACACGTCACTACACCCGCTTTGTTTGTTAAATAAAAGCAAATGATGTAATAAGATGTAGTATAAGACGACACTGTCCACCTACGCAGAGGTACCGCCTGGTTATGGGTTGGCTATGGGAACTTGACTAACCAATTGAATTAAAATAGACTTTTTAATTGATAAGAATATGTAAAATCATGCTACTTACTGACATAAATCGAATTATTTATATTATGCCATATGTATGATATACATACATTCAATCAATTATAATACGTAGGTATAATTGGTCAAAGTAATATACTAAACTACTAAAATAAAAAATAAATATAACTAAAACTGGAGCCATGAAACATCTAATGAAAGGTGACCTTCCATTATCACTTAAGCGGAGACTCATGGACATGTGCATTTTTCCAATCCTCACCTATTACGGTGCACAGACTTGGTATCTGACGTCATCTCAAAAGTCCAAACTCGGGGTTTGCCAGCGAGCCATGGAGCGCAGCATACCTACTAGGTATCAAATTAGTGGATCGCATCCGGAACACCACGCTGCGCTCCAAAACTCAAATAGTCGATGTAACTCGGAAGTCAGCCAAGTTGAAGTGGGGCTGGGCTGGTCGTGTCTGCTGCATGCCGAGTCAACTGTGGGCCAAGATTGCCACTGAATGGCAGCCCGACAGCTCGGCGTGGCAGACCTCGTCGGCGATGGAGAGACGAGCTAGACTCCTTTTTAAAGGAATGGCCAGAGACTGCTCAGGATCGGGAGCACTGGAAAAAGTGGGGGGAGGCCTTTGCCCAGCAATTGCTTTGACACTACGGGCTTACAATAATAATATAACTAAAAATAAAATAAAAATTGCCCCAGATCGCTGCCAGGGGCCCCTTTTACGAAGCTACAACTTACAAATTACAAGCGGATGTCTTTCTATCAAAAGGCATTGAAAATAGACTTCCGCTTGTTGTAGTGTACCCAGAAGGCTGGCAGCATTGCCACGTTGTATGGCAATACTGATCCTGTCTTAAAATAATTTAAAGCAAAAAACTATACTTATTCATTTTAACTATTTAACAATACTTACATATTTAAATAGTTACACTACATATCGTTTTTTGCTAGTGGATTTGATGTATTTGGGCTCGAAATGTATAGAAACTTCGTTTCACATTTTGGCATAATCGAAAAAATTATATCGTTACTACCTAATTAATAACATAGCTAACACAATTAAAATTGCAGAAACTAAAGCGACATCCTAGGCGGACCTAGGGTCGCCGAGGACCTAGTTTTGGAAAATATATATTAGAATAGAATAGAAAAAACTTTATTTCGCAAAAATAACAGTAAGTCCAGTTTTATTACATATACACACATTCCTAATAAAGGGAAGGAATTAAGTATAACTCAGAATGAATTACCACAATAAATCGAACTTCCAAGCGGACAAAGTGTCTACTAATACCTATATCAGAAGAACTGATTTTGTCTCAATACAAACAATAGTTGATAAATCCGCCATTTTTACACGAATTCTTGCATTTAATTAACATCGATGTCAGACCATTTTCAATTTATGTCAATATATTTCTCCATTGGACCGGTTATTACGTCATTGCGCGTTCAGGTGGATATTGATAATGGTGCACGGTCTATTTTGAGGCAGTGCGTTATTACAAACTGCCATACAAATGGGTGGATTGCAAATGTACATAGTTAAGAGCCTTAATCTAATTTACGTTTTAACTTTTTTCCATTGTATGACAACAATTACCCATACATTTTATATCGTTACACAATAGAAAAAAGTTAAAGCATAGATTAGAGTAAGGTCCTTAACTATGTAATTTTTTTTGCAATCCATCCGCATACAAGCGAGTTCAGTTCAAAATTAAAATGAATGCCGCTTTCTTACATAGATGTAGCGACGAGAATTAAAATAAAACGAATGCTTTGAGGATCGGACCGGATTAACTCCAATTAGGTAGGTAGAGGTAGTGCATAAAACTTATTCATTTGGGTTTTGTGCCAAGGATTTTATGTGTTTTCTGAACACAGTTAGCATTATATGACATGAAGCTTCTTTTAATATCAAAAATTAAAATTCACTTATATGATTTCGATATGAGTAGATAAGTGTGTGGGTAGGTTAGGTAGATGCTACATGAAGCTATTCATTTTGAATAAAATATGCAAACAATTGTGTGGCAATCTGTTTTCATTTATTTTCCTGTGCCAACATGCAGGCTATTCAAGTGTAGCTTATTTTATTACATCACTGGCTTTGTCCCGATTGTAACTTGATATGAAGCGTCTCTATTAATACCAGACATTATATGAGAAGGGAATTTTACAAAACTTTAGAATAAGAATTTTTATTTCCCTTCCTTTTGCATTTTTTGCTCTACCTATACAGGACGACCGAAGCTTAAAGCAAAGATGTCTTTTCAATTTTCTAATTTAGGCTAATATCTCAACTAAATTTTATTACTTGTTCCTTAATTGTTAGCTAAGTGCCTATATATTTTCCGCAATGGTCCGCAAATATTTATTTATTTATTTATTTATATGCAAATTTTATAGGAACCCATAAAACCTGCAGCACAGAATAAGTCTGAAGGGACATTACGTAGGTGTACCAAACATTATAAAAAGTGTCTAGAAACAAATATAATACGAAGTGTAACATTGTCCCATAACGTCTCTTTATTTATAATATCGGAGGTTGAGACTGTTGTCTTGGCACTGGACAGTAGAATGTGGCCAAGATATTTGACTTCATGCACTCGACGTTAGCTGCACACCGTTAAGCAGCAGCGGAGGTACGCGTGTCGGCATGTTTGTAGCCTCCATGCGCATGAATTCTGACTTGTCAGCGTTGTAGGTCATATTGTGCTGGCTCGCATATCTCTCGCATTCTGTGAGTGACTCCCGCATAGCCGCCACCGTTGGAGCAAGCAGAACTATGTCGTCCGCATATGACAAGTCGTTAGTCACCGTGCCGTTAATGGAACAACCGACTTCTGTCTGTGTCAGGGCCTGAAATATTTTTCAGGCTCTGACACAGACAGGAGTATTGTATAGAAGAAAATTAGTATAGTTCCGGGCTGGAATAAATTGTGGCGCTTCTAGGTGCACGTTGCTATGGCATGAAGCTGGATATCCCGTTGCCGGGGAGGTGGCCAAGCGCCGTTAAGCGATACCGAGCGCGGTTTAAATCGGCCTTGCGTTATGGTCAAAACAATAATTAGCAGGTTGTTAATGGGCAATATTGCAAGCGACATGGAGCACAACAATTTTGGAAAGTTTTGGCAAAGTATAAACAAAATTCTAAAAACCAATTCTAGCTCCCCACAAATGACGCGCGGGAAGTTTCCCGGCTCACTGTGGATCGAAAATGGCCTCTCCATAGAATTAGGGACTTAATTTTCAAAGTGCCTATTTTTTTTATTGAAATCGAGTCTTCTCTTGATAATTAGGTAAAAAAATGAATATGGGTAAATTTGGCTAAAAAACCGCCGAGTAATATTTTTTTTACGAAAATTTTGTATGCAGCGTATATGAAAAAACGGAATATTTCAGAAAGTGCACAATTTCCCGTAATATCCTTCCGCACAAATTTAGTACCAATTATTTATGATTTTTTGGCGTACTCAAAATTTCCCGGCCAGGTGCACTTTTTTTTTTAATCTAAAACGTTTTATATGGGGAAAAATAGGTTTTAGTAGGTATTTAAGTTTGCAAGAGACGTTTAATCATGGAATCAAATTAAATTATGGCTTTAGATGAGATGCATTTACAAAAATGAGTTCATGGGTATAATTACATATCTCACTTTTTAAATATTTAAATAAATATCGTCGACCAAATATTTATAAGGACTTTTAATCCAGAACTAGACTTCTTAAATAAGGTCATTACAAACTGGGCAAACTGCGTGTTCAAAATATAATTCAAGATAGCTCCTCTGATTAGTAAAAATCTAATGTTTTATGCCGCTTTGTTTCTTCTCTTTTTAAAGGAGAAAACTATACTGTATTGTAGAGTGTTGTAAGTATATAAAATAATATAAAAAACAAATACAAACAAGATGACAAACAATTTCAACAAGGAAATGATAATTTTACATTATATTCAGTGGATACATGTTTTAGTTTTGCTACTCAACGACAGGTGGCGCTTTTAGCATAACATTGCAGTTTCATTTCTTTATACCATTTAGTGTCATCTAGCGGAAATGTTTAGCACTAAGTTCTAAGTAGAACGTTTGAATATTACGCTGTTGGTGACTAGATGGAGTAGAAAGAAAAACAAAAATACCTTAGTTCACTAAATGCTCGCAAATAATAGGTGGTGAGTCATTGTCATTACATTAGGGTACTTCTAGCTCTCCAAAATAACTTAGTTCGCTAAATGCTAGCAAATAATAGGAGGTGAGTCATTGTCATTAGGTACTAACTTCTAGCTATACAATTTGATTTCATTGAGAATGAAAGGAATGTATTCTGCCTCACTTCTGCACAAACGATAGCCGATTTAATCTATTATTTTTATCTTTAAGTAATCCGGATTTTAATAGCATTTCTGATGAGCCACTTACCAATACGTACAGAGACTTCTCATTTACCGACTTTCAATTGGTGTTTCATTATATATACCTACCTACTTAATGGACTATTGTATGTAGGTACTTTAACTGGATGCGGGTGGCGCAGGAGTCGCAGGACCGGTCATTGTGGCACTCTTTGGGGGAGGCCTATGTCCTGCAGTGGACCTCTTTCAGCTGATATGATGATGATGATGTACCTACTTAATTGCTGACAATTACTTTATTTACCTTTTATTACCAGTTAGTTTTATTCACATTTTCTGTTCTAAGTATGCTAATAACTAGCGATCATAGCTATACTCTAACGAAGTTTTAATGTGTAAATAAACCAGTAAACTACCAGTTCGAAATGCCTTGAAATAGGAACCTATTCATTCGGAAATTAGTCTTAGAAGTAATGGAACTATATTTATAAACTACAAGGTTACATGAGTTTGTTCCAGATTATTTAAAAAATATACTTGCATAAATATATTATAGGTATAATTAAATAAGATTTAACTATTACCTACGTTTTCGATGAGTGAGAAATCAATATGACTGACAGCTCAAAAATGCTACCAACATTCCGGTCTCTGTTGAATAATGTTTCGACGGTAGGTAAGTGAGTGGATTGCAAAAAAATTGTACATAGTTAAGAGCCTTAATCTAATTTACGATTTAACTTTTTACAGTTTCGTGACGGCCATTACCCATATAAAATATATGGGTAATTGCCGTTATGAAACTGTAAAAAATTAAATCATAGATTAGATTAAAGCTCTTAACTATGTATGTACATTTTTTTTGCAATCCACTCAAGTATATTATTCGATTAAATTAGTTTCCACTACTCGATTTTTGTTTAAATTGAAAGATAAGAGACCACCAAAATGTGCAACTGATTTTTAAAAAATGCCAACTATTCAAGCATCAAAAAACCCACAAATAAATAAAAGGTCGTAACAAGCAAACCCGTGCAATTTGTCACACCATTTAACATTTACATAGCATGTCTGTTTGTCTGACCATAAACGTCCACGCCCTTAGCTCTGCCCATTACCACCCTACTAACTACCCAGTATATTTTGACCTATGTAGATTCCCACGTTACTCTTCAAACTAACGCGATAGTGTATCATTCTCAGCACAGAGGGTTCTGCTTATAGTAGGCAAACAACTCCGTACCTATTGGCAGGTGACCACTCTCTCGATTGAATCGTTAAAGTTCCTGATATGAGTTCTATTCCGCCATCGAATCCGGAGGGGAAACCTCGTTTGGACAGAATCTGCTTAGTTCTTTTCTAATTTCAAGGTGAATATTCATTTAATAAATTTTATTCTTCTAATATAAGTTACTAAAGGCTTCTTTCTGATTCTTACGATACCAAAAATACGACAGAAAATCAAGTTGACATAAAAATTACAGGTAACTTGATAGCCATATAAAAATGCCACATGAGGCTTATCAACATGCATGTTGAATTGAAGCGATGTATTTTTAAACATAAAATGCAATGAACTGGAGGACCGCACTGTTGAAATTCGCGTGTAGATTCAAGAGATATATTGCAAAAAGGAACAAAATGAAAAGACGCAGGGAATCAGTTGCCTTAGTGTATAGAAAAACAACCAAATTTCTATCAACAAACACAGGATTTCTAATGAGGAAAATGTCAAACAGGAGGTATCGGTTGTTATCAAGAATACAGGATGGCGCCAACCAAAGCGTAGGCCAAAATCAAAACAAGCAAGAAACAATCGACGATAGGGACTTCGGTGAAAGAGATTTAGATTACTATCTTGGAGTGAGCACAAAAGAGACTTTTTGGAGAGACCCAGAAGGAAAAGAACAGATTAGAAAAGACTTCCTTCTTTACCATTGCGGCGTGACAGAGGAAGACTATGAAAAGCTTTACAAGAAAACTGTCCTGAAGCCATCTTACGTAATACAACCGAGATTGAAGCAAGTGCCTTTTAGGATCCATAGGAAAAAAAGAAACAGTCAGATTAAGAGAGAAGGAGAGTCCTGGTGTGAAAAAACAGGCATTTTCAAGCTTTTTGGCAATAGAAAGGATAGCGAAATTTCAACGTCCGACAGCTATAGCGAATGCGATTCGAGTGAAGACGTCAGAGCGCTCGGAACAAAGAACGACGTATTTACCAACAACATGACTAAGAGTCTGAGTGCTCTAAATCTGGGAGACAATGAGGTCTGTCAGGATTAACAAAGCTATTATAACATTTTGAAGGTTCAGTACACAATAAAATTTCTTTGTCCACAGGGTGTCCGGATAAAGGAGGTGTCGGAAGGCCGGCCTTGCGACAACTGCCCGGAGTTGTGCCCGGGATTCATTCCTCATGCTTGGAGGTACGTACCTACTACACATTCAGTGCCCAGAATCGCTACGCGCTACGCTCGTAGCCGATCCCGTGGTTTTCCTCGTATGTAGCGGAAAGCGACTACGGCGTAGGGACGCATACGTATCGTCACGGGCCTTGAATGGGTTAAGAGGATTGTGAACCTGCAAATTTTCATATAAAAAGCCATAACGTTTTCACCCCGTAAACATAGTTCGATTTTTATAATTTTTGGATATGTTGTAGATGTAATGAAAAACTAGGTCGTAGGTACGTTTTGATTTTTAAGAAATATTGCTTATGTTAAAAGTTATTAGCATCTATAAATCTATAACTTTGACTTAGAAAAATTGTCTATCGTTTTATTTATTTTTAATTAATTCAAACTGATTTACTAAAAAAAATTAAACGTACAGACATAGATTAAAGTGTACTTAATCCAATAATACCAAAATTGATTCATTTTATAAAGGTTTAGGGGGGTAGAAACGATATTAGCCGAAACAATATTTCAACAAGGAAATGTAGGCAATTGCCTCCAGGACTTGCAACTCTCTCTATCGCACGAAACGATACGGGTCGGGAGGTACAGCGGTGTGAAACATATAGCATTTTTTTTAAATACCTACTCGTGCCGCGTATCGGCACTTCACAATCCTCTTAATTATCAAATATTTATTAGATATTATTGTACAGTAGGTATGTATACAATTAATCCAATTAAATGGGACGAAACTTGTATGCATTTACCACGTTAGTGGGGATAGTGTTCGTTTCTCTTCTCGTTTTGTAAGGAAGTAATCAGGATGTAGATACCACTAGGTATGCGTGATGTGATGTCCACGCAACGATGTATAAAATGTATGTTAATATCCAATGCATAGATGCCTACAAATTGGCTGAGCATGATAGGTAAATTACTTCAGTAGTAGCGAGGTAAACACTGCGACAATCGATTTGACAATGGGAGATCGTAGATACGATTTGATTACAAACCTTCGAGGGTTTTGTATTATGTTTTTAATACCTAATACTTACTAAGGTCTTCGCGGATCTTGAACTTTTATCAATTTATTTATTACCATTAATATTAGCACTAACAGTTATACCTTACATGCTAATTGGTAAATTAATATTTATCATGCGAGTTTAGAATGCATCATGTCAAATAAATAGTACCTAATTATTGTAAAAAGTCAATTTTTAAGTGGAATCTGATTGAGATTCTTACAAAGAAATACAGAAGGTCAACAAAAATTATAAAAACTAAAATTACTTATATAATATTAATAGGTCTAGGTTATTTAATAATACAGATTATGCAGTTATAGAGCTAGGAGTGACAACTTTTTCTAAATATCGATGAGCTTAAAAATATGTCCAGTTGGCTGTCACTGTCCAGGGGTGTCATGGGTGTTTGGGGATAACACTTATCAGGATAAAGTAATGTTGTGTAGGTAGATACTATTAAAATAAAAAAAATAAAAAAATACGTCTACATATTACAACTACATATATACCTTACATACAAAGAAATAAAATCACCGCGAGTTTATTGATTCTTAAACATTGCCTGTAAAAAACTTTCAAGCAATATTGTATTATAGAGATACTCAGTACCATTTTTGTTAGGTTCTTCCACTTCTTCCTACGTACGTCATAGGAAAATGCTTTAAATTATAAATAATAAAAAGGCAAGCGACTATATCGTTCGTGCACCGAATGACGTAATGCAATTGGCAACATTTCATAATTCTAAGTCCATGATTTGACTAGCTCCTTGTATTCTATTCGAAAAGAGGAACACGCTGGTAGTTTTATATTCCCATATTAGGTAGCTATTTATGTTAAATTTTTAACGATTTTTTAAAAATGCATTTATAGTAAATCCAATTCTACCTACTGCTGCAGAATGCGCACCTTGCTTTAGTCTTATTTACATATACCAAATTAGAAACAAACATTGTCAAGATGGCGTCAATTGTAACCCGCCCGAAAATGACATTTTAAACTTCGAAACGGGACTAAAGCAAGGTCCTATTCTGCAGTAGATGATTTGCAATGAAAGCATTTTTTGAAAAATCGTTTAATATTGAATATAAATCATACGGAAAATATAAGATTATCAGCGTGTTCCTCTTTTTAGTAGAATAAAATGAGCTAATCGAACTAAGGGCTAAAAGTTATGAAATGTTGTCAATTTAAATCATGTTATGTTTTAACATTCTAAACATGCGTATTTAACGTTTGTCGATCAGAACATATTTGTTATCACACCGACTGACCGGGTCAGCACAAATGATAACTTATCAGGCTTTCGTTTTCTGTTCCTACTTAGAACTCGACTTATACTTAACCTACCATAATAATGTTCTGAATTTGTTAGTTATCGCTAATACCTACCTACTTATGATTAATTTCCCGTGCAGTCTCATTACCGCATTATCTGGAGACGTAAATTAGAACCATAAAGCACAGTTATACATAGCAGCTTGCCCGGTTTAGATATTATGTATCGCTATACATATGATACGCGTTCGAAATCGATAAAGACGAGGAAAATAATCAGCCTTGTGTGGCTAAGAGGCGTAAAGGTCACAAAACAACCGCAGGCGCTCGTCGAAATTTATTCGCCACTGTCACACGAGCCTGCGCGGGCGGCGGACGCGTCAATCGCATAATTGAAACCAAACAGAACCAAGTCCAGGCCTGACCAAACAATATTAGATCTAATTGCATTAGTGCCAAGGTCCAAACAAAGACAATAGATCGACTTCTCCACTTGCTGCACTTTGGAAATATGTGTCTCTCATTGAAACAATTAGAGTGGACAGAAGTGTGCCGTCGCATATTGGGTGAGAAAGAGCCGACAACAAAGAAGTTCCAGAAATTCCCGTCTAGGGAAAGAAATTTCGCCGTAAGAAGAAAAAAGACGAACAATAACAACACGAGGTTTCACGAACACTGCGAGGATTGTGCGAGGGTCGCCGAACGCGAGAACAGGTGATGAAAATCTGTGGATGTGATAGAATACCTTATATGTAGGTGTGATGAAAAGTCGTGGAAGTGATCGTGGAAATGTAACATCCACGGGTATGACGTTATGTCATTCATTAATCAGTGATACTATTGCTCATAATTTGTAATGGACTATTACTGGTCTGTTTTACAGTGTGTGTGATGTTGCTACAAACATTTTGTACATGCTTATTTACGTTCGATGGCCGCAAACGAATTATGTAAGGCTGAGAACTCATTAGTTACTAAGTTGCAAATGTTTTCATAACTACATTATAACGTTCACTAGAAACCTACCATCGATTCAATGAACTTAGTCTGCGAAACATACACACAAATATGTACTAGGTGTGAATTTACAATAACACTGAATGTAGATTGGTTAAGGCTCGAGAAGTGTTTATAAAAAGTAGATACCTATGTCTTAGCCATTTATTTGTATTTAACTGTTTGACAAAATACCATATACATAGGTACATGTATAGCAAACTTAGCTAATTAGTACGTAACGTTACCTACCTGCATCGTGTTCACATATATAATTATTTAATTTAGATTTGATACAATTTATTTAAAACATAATGAGTCAATTACCTACATGCAAACTTATAGGTCTAAAAATGTTTAAATTAGGTATATTGATATTTATAGCTTGTACTTATGTTGCTCGTTGGGTAACACAAGGCATAATATAAACATGACATTTAATTATTATTAATGTGAAGAAATACATGGATATAACAAGAAACGAGTGATACGAGTTGTATTATTTTTGTTAAAATTATTATTAGATTGCTTTCCCAAACGCATTTTTTCTTTGTAACAATTTTTTCTTTTGCCATTATCCCTAGTCGCATAATTTCCCATTCATAAAATTTGCCTTCCTCACTATTTTATGGTAGCGACCTTTTTGCTCGTAGTTCTCAACGCGTTTTTCAACGAAATATATTTTTCGTAATTGAACAGTTTCGACGGAGCCCTGCTGCGTGGGGTTTGGAGTTTGCCCTTCGAGCATTGAAGGTACCTAACAAACCTAACCTACCTAGTGTTTCGCGATTACTACGGGTTATCTACAGGGAAGAACAATTGAGATGTAATAAAATACGATACGGGAGCAACACGACTGTGAAAGTAAGCTGCAGTGGAAAAGAGCGATCAGAATAATCGCGTTCGGGAAATATGCGAAAAGAAAATTAGCTACAAAGAAAATTTGCGTTTGAGAAAGCTATCTTTCAAATCGCCCTCTCGCTGAGATTGTCACTGCGTACCCTCCGGGGACCGACATACAATAAAAGTTTTGTAACAGGCACTGTTTCAAAAGTTCTAAGTCTAAGTGGCCACGTTTTTATCGTAGCAAAGGTGCCAATTCTTATCTAACATCAACAATAGGTTTTTGCTTAATCAAGATTGCGAAGCATTGGAAAGCATGCCTTGCAAAGAAACGAGTCAATGTGTGAGGTATTTGTTCACTCTCGCCCGCGATGTTTCTTGCAATCTCCAGTCTTGTGACTTGTAATACCCCAAGGTGCGCACACGCATATTTATACAATTTGCATTATGTATCATAATAACAGCGCAAAATTATTCGTAGCATATGTAGTTTCGTGTGTTTTATTATATGATATCCCATAATTATGATATCCAGATGGGCTTAGACCAGGACTATTATTCGGAACGCGCCAGTCACGCCTAACGAAACTAGACCTCTGATTACGCTTAGTTACTACGAATCGCGGCGTCAATATGTATTTGTGGTTGAACGGTGAGGTGAGGTTAAAACAAGCCACAGAATAGCGGGGCTGGAGCGACCCTACCGAGAAGATGTAGAATCTCTACAAATATGTAATTATATTAGATTATAATAAAATAGCTTTAACTTAGCTCATATAGCCATGAGAGGCGCCTAGGTGTTGTGGATTCTATGCAGAGGCTGCTTTAAATCGTCTGATAAAATGTATGAGGCCTTATGATCATACATCGGATATTCGCATTGATATTTACCTATGCTTGGGCTTCGGTACCTACACCGCGTTGTTGTTGCGTAGCGTGGAGGCGGACTCAATATAATTATACTAATAAACTTCTCGGGATTTCCCGGAATACCGAAAATTAGGATAACATAAACACATTCGTATTAAAGTATTTAAATAAACTATTTTAGTGGTTCCTATTTACAAAATATTATTTAATTCATGTGTGTTTCATTTAACTTACAGTACTTACAGTTTTAGTTAACATCAAACTAACATTGTATTTACCCGACTGTCGAAGGAGTTATGTTTTTCGAGCGTATGTATGTATGTATGTATGTATGGTTCCTAAACCGTTTGACGGATTTTGACATGTGAGGTGTCGTTGGATTTCTCTTAATCGTAGGATTGACATAGGCATTAATATTTGCAAAAAAGCATTTGGGTTTTTCGAAAAATGTTTTGGTTTCACTTGTTATTTAATCGTAATCGTATAACATGATTATTATTTACTTAATGTAATTTACTATGGGGAAATATTAATTTTTCTCCTATATTATTCTTTATTATTCTCCTTTATTACAGAACCCTTGAATCTACTATAATATATGACTAACCAGTTATGTAAGCTATGTATAGAAAAATGCTTACATTACTTTGCCAATTCACGCTGTGGCTACACTACATACACTGTTCTTGTTAGATCTATATAACAACATATTTCCTTACAAAAATAGTCAAAAATAGCCATAAACTAAACATGTAGGTAAATTTGTACCATATTATGTCATTTCGTGCGATCCCGGAGTCCCGGAGCATATTTATTAAATTTATAATAAAAAAGAAGCCGACTCCATATTTTCCCAACAATTTCCGGGATTTTGCCAAGAATAGGTAAATATCGATCCGAATATCCGACCTCTGCTTATGATGAATACCATACAAATAAATAGATTGTCTATAAGTACTAATACCTACTATAAAGAGGAACTGTCTAGAGATTGTAGCTTTGTTGAGTTTGAATGTAATGTGTAATCTCCGGAGTCCGGAACCGCTTATCCGAATAAAAAAAACACCTGGTGTAGAATGGGCGTTTTGGATGGTTGTAGGGTTTATTTTAGCTCGCGGCTTTGCCTGCGCTCTTTGAATAGGTACACGGGCGAAGCGGATCGGCGCCGGCGCGAGCAGCTAGTTAGCAATACATGTCTTGAGATCTAACCTAAAAGACGAACCTTACGAACTTGTACCTTAATGTTGTGCTGATACCTACATGGCAGTACTATATCACGGAAAACTTTCTAATGCTAAATACACAACATTCTGTCACTAAATATGGTATACCAATATGATGGACAGACCTGGCCCTAATGATGTACCTAATATAAAAAGGTAGATATGTTATAAGCGCTCCAAAAGTGGCACACTAAAATTGAGTCAGTTGAACTTGCCTCAGTTTCAATTCGTGTTTTAGCTGTCAGATTTGGTAGCCATTTTTAAACACGGAATTTCGTATAGACAACATATCTGAGGTAGATATTTCATATTACATCATTGCCTAGCCCAACGAAAGTTACCCAGTAAAATAATATCTAGTCGTTCTTTTCACCATTAATCTTACGTATTAGGTCTCAAATTAGATTTATTTTATTCACAGAAGTTTAATTTAATATTGAACTTAATATAGAAACAATAAATAAATTAAAAAAAAAATTAAAACTAAACTAGGCTATATTATAAATAAAAAATTTGCCCCAAATCGCCTTCAGAGGGCAGCGTGCCCAGAAGGCTGGCAGCATTGCCACGTTGAATGGCAATGCCGATCCGTTGTGCCAGGTATGATCCAGCCCTCTGGTCACGCGTCACCTCTACCAGGCGTTTGGAGCACTCTTTAAAAATACCGGCTTCGTAAATACCACGGTTTGCCATAAACACTATTATTATTAGGTTAACATCCAATATTATCAATATATGAGGCAATTATCCCACCCTTTTCTAGGCAAACCTATAAATCGGGTCGTTATTCAGAACCCCTAAATCTGTCGGCGAGGGCCTGTAACGAGCTCATTTAGGGTCCATAAACGAGTCGACACCGATGGCGTTCGGACCCAATTAGTGTAATGAGCTGATAAGGCATTCGAATATCACATACATGAACAGGAATTTCAATAGGTTGTTGATGTGCTTATAGTTTAAGAAGTTTTGTAAGTACTTAACCTTTGTGTTTTTGGATTTAATATTCTAGTAAAACACAACGTAAACGTTTTAACAACACGGATCAGTTAAAAATTTCCTAGTACCTACTTGGATAATTACAAGAGCAAGCAACATACGCATACGTACAAAGATGAGCTTATGCCTATAAGGGATTTCTTCGTGCTATCCTTCATATACCCAGCAGTAAGCTATTTATATTATGTAGTAATTTACGCACAGCACACGGGCACATGCAGTCATCAATTTTAAACAATTGGTTAAATCATGCATGGTTTGGCATGCATCCTTCATCATCGGGCCGCCTGCTTTTTTACTCCTCCTCAACCGGCTTTAAGGCTAGAAGTACGGCCGGAGTCACAATAGGATAAAATATTTTATATTTAACAATACCGGTAATTAAGATAAAACTGTAGGAATATTGGTCTAAAACAACATGACTACAATATAATAAAGAATAAGAATAAAGAATAAAAATCATCATTCATTTGAGAATATTTTCATTTTCGCTTATTGATATGAATTGTGGCAACAATATTTATTGTTGATAAACTATCTCATAACTCGTCTTGTGCTATGATAAGAAACGGATATTATGTTACTGATATCAACAACATAAGTTAAACATACCTAGAATGTTTCCAAAACATACTACGTCGGATGTTTCTGGATTGATTGTGGCTTTGGAGCCACAATCAATCCAGATCTTAAAACTAACAGAAAATGCTGAGATATTTCAGAATGTAAGATTATGTGTCTATGGTTAATTCATAACAAAGACATTGCGATTCAAAGACTGAACCGACCTGAAAAGTAAATTTTAACTATATTGGAAACTTTCCCGAAGTCGTTTCGAGGACACCCGGGAAATACGCAAATGCCTTCGACTTCTGGCGTCCGCATATACCTAGTAATTGTTTCCAACGCAGACATCCGACATTTTGCTGTCGTATTCTCTTGTAGAAATTAGTTTATTAGTCCACGAGATCTTAGTCTTAGTCAACGTACAGTCAACGCCAAATATACGTTTACACTTTTGCACCTTATTCCATTGCAATAAGGCGAATAGTGTAAACGTATTTTTGGCGTCGACCGTACCTTTAGTCTTGTGAATGCTCCAGTAGCTTTAGTGTGAGTTTACAGTAAGTCGGAATACGCTAGCGACTATCGACAACAGTTAAAGATTTGTATGAAAACTCTATACACCGCCCCTGGCGGTCACTCACAGAACTAAAAATCTAATCGGTACCCCGAGTCCCATATAAGTATACTTTTCTCGCAACAGTTAACTCGATTGTTCGTATAGTTTAATAGATTTTTCAATATTCAGCCTTAAATTACAAGCATTTATCGTTTCAATTTAAATGCTAGCGTTTGTCGGTTATGACATTACAGAATACGCGCATGGCCAACGTCGAAAAATTCCCCAACGCCAAAGTTTAAAGACTTTAAAGGAATCTATACCTTAAGCTTAACGACATTAAGTATAATTTTAACAGTGTGCGATGATCCTCATCTAAGTCTGTCGACCCAATATGGCGGAACGTGTGCCAATTATTTGCATTTTTAAATACAAAATACGCGACAATCCGAATTTTGCGGATATAAGTTGTCGATTCAAAACCCTTATTTTTATAAGTTCTTTAATTTGAGATAGGTATCGATCGGATCTACGGTAAATCTTGACGAAATAATACGTTATCACGCACCATTTTGGAAGTGAAATAGTAAACTACGATACTACGGTATTTTTCGATTCGAAATGTCAAATTTGTGACTCACGCTACCGTTTGGTAATACGATTCGAAAGTTTAGATTACGCATCGAAAACTAGACGCTAGCGAGTAACGTTTTGTAGTTGTTTTCGTAGTATATCGGCACCATGAGTACGGCGCATTTGACAGCTCGAACTTGCGAGAATCGAAATCTAGTCGAAGCGCGTTAGCTCGATATCGAGAGAAGTTTACTATTGTAAGTATTCTATAGGCTCTCATGGTAAGCGTACTGAACCGCAGCAGTGGCTCAGCAGGTTTTTTTTTTATTGCTAACTCTGAGAACCTCCTGATTTTGTAGTAGTTAGAACAGCAATTTCTTTGTACAAAACCGGGTCATGTAGTAAGAATCTTCTTTGTACATAACTGCCAACGGAACTAGTAATGTGCAAAGACCAAAAGTTTCTTCCTAACATTACCCGGTTTTGTACGAAGAATATTTTTTCTTTGTACATTGCTAAGTAATGTAACTCAGTAATGTACGAAGAACAAGGGCTTCGTAAATACCACGGTTTGCCATAAACACTATTATTATTGTAAAACTAATCTGTCACTAAACCCACCGAAGCTTACTCACCAAGATTATTATCCAATATGTATATCATGATTGATTTGTCGACACTCTTTTGTTTTCAATTGCTCATCACGGGACTTGAGACTCAGACTCGTGTTGAACACGGGGTGATTCATTATCTTTTACTAGGTATTCTTTAAATCTAAATGTATTTAATACATGACATATACTGTTATACCTACATACAAGTACCTACATTAACTAGTATATTTATATGGCAATAATATTATTTATTACACTGTAAAACAACTGTAATTTGCCTTCACATGATTTTTCTTTATACCTTTACGTTATTCCAGCAGATCTTTTTTAAATCACCTTTAAAATTATTTAAAGTACCTAGCTTGAGGAATGCTTTACAGGCATTATTGATCTGAAAAAATACTAATTGAGCATTGATCCGAGAAATTACATGGAATAACATTATGCATTGTAGTTCTCGTACATATCTGAAAATATGTTGTCTACCAGGCTTTGCGATGTTTCCGTTACGCGGGAATAGTCCTTTATCGTAGGTTTCATGTTGTGCTCTCTAAATAAATGCAAAAAATCTTGAGCCACATTTGTTTCCCTTTTTAAATCAATATTGAAGTCATAATACATGATATATCCATGTTTATCACCTACCTACCTACCGATCAGAAATGTCTCCAGTATAAAAAAAACTTAGTGTCACTACCAGGACTTCTGTAAACCGTGTTTATAAAAATCTTGCGTTTTTTATCGACTTTTAATGTCACACAACATATTTCAAACAATTTTTCTATATAGTAGCGTTGAACATTATAGACCTGACAGGCCTTAGAAATATCGTCTCTTGCAAAAATAATACCTCCACCACCTCGACTAATTGACCTAGAGCAACTTGCTATAATTTGGTAGCCAGACAACTTAATACTCTTCTCTTTTATTTTTTTATTTCTTTCTTTAAACTAAATTAGCAGGTATATGGCAATACCCATGTTGATGAACCATAAGATTTTACATGTAAGTAGTTTTTTTTTTTTATGGGAGGAAAATCCGTTATGGATACCTCCGCGCCACGGGGATAGCGCGGAGGTTATGTCGGACTCGCACCGACTAAAAACCCCCCGACTGTTCCTCCTCGACGCATTTCGGACGGCTCTGGGATCTCCTACGGAACGCACCAGTGCCGCGTCATGCCTCAGTGGTTCCTACCTTTTTTTTTCGATTGCAGCCCCCAACTGCAACCGTGTACCACCCCGAGGACCCGTTTTAGTCGCCTTGTACGACAGGCAGGGGATACCGTAGCCGTATTCTAATGTCCGGGCTATAGGGCGCAAGTAGTTTTATTACCTACATGTTATAAAATAAGTAGATACTAGACTAGGTATTGTCAATTTTACATTCATTTCAAAATACTGATTCGACTCGTGCCGACCGAACTACGTCCACGTAGCGTTCAATCGGTATGATAGCATTATCACGCCGATAAATGCTAGCGCACGATCATTTATTTGAAGTGCACATGTTAATTTATGAACCATTTTGCAACACGTTCTTTTATATCATTAATTTGTAAAATCATTAACCAAACGGAAAACTTTATTTACGGCATTTAGGTATTTGCCAAGTTAGACAATGTTTTTTCCAAAACATTTTTTTTGTTACGTAAGTATGTGGATATTGTAGATTAAAATACCATATAATAATAATAAATGATATATATTTAAATTAACGAGTTTTATTTCGAATGCTAGTAAATCAGTTATATTTTTAATGACTCGACTTTATTCCAATGAGACACAACTAAATTACTAACTGCATCACTAGTCACTAATGTCAACGACCTTACATTGATAAAAACGCCACCTCGCGGCGAGTAGCAGACTTCCTGTGAATCCTAGTCTACATAGATAAGTTTATTTAATACGTAAATCGATTATTTTACCAGCTTTAATGACTAGATGGCGCTACGAAGGTTGAAGTCGCCTCCGAGTTTTTTGAGATTTAAATCATATACTTCTTATAGTACTTATAGTAGGTATGTAGTTTTCTTTATTTATATGATAAGGCAGTTGATATTTATCCTAGGTATATGACATAATAGTATCAAAGGTAGGAAGTATGGAGATTAAAATACTTACTTTTGATTTATATTAACCAATTAATTCCTAATAGAGTCTTTGTTACCGCTACTCCCTCATTAGTTAATGCTATGTACTCCCTAATTAGTTAATGCTATGTACCTCCCAAAATATCAGTAGTAACTACCTTTTAAGATTAAATATGTGATGTGGATTTACTTAATATAAATAAATACTCAAATAAATAAACCAATATCGTATCGTAAAATTATTACGAGATAAGATATATGTATGGCATATTAAGCGAAATATGACAAAATAACGGAAATACATATATACTTAGTTTAAAATGCATTAATGTATTTATAATACCTAAGTAAATTTTACTTTTACTAATATTTTAACGTCTGTTTTCAACAAATAGATACCTACATAAATCGTTAAACACTAAACATACATAATATTTGAGACACAACACACATTTTTGCAGCGATAGAGCACGACATGACTGGCCGGGCGATACCGCGAAGTTAGGTAGAATCTCTTTTAGACCGCGGTCTGGACGCCAACCCAGCCCCTCTATTCTGTAACTTGTTTTAAGCTGCCCAGTGGAGAGCGTCGCGACGAACGGGTGTTCATATTCACATTAGATCTATATGTATGTTTACTTAAGGGTCTGCTAGACGGTCGCCAACAAGCTCCTCCGACCGAGCGACCTTGGTTGGCAGTGTTGGCACCGACCCTTGTAGTATGAAATTTTGCTGCAAACAACTGTCTACACGGTCAGTGCCGACCAAGGTCGCTCGGTCGAAGGGGTGACCGTCTAGCAGACCTGGTACAATTATATTATTATTATATTATTATATCGAGCCCGTTATGTCCCACTGCTGAGCAAAGGCCTCCCCCCTCTGCTTCCATTCATCGCGGTCTTGAGCAATATCTGGCCAGTCTTTTAAAAAGGAGTCCAAGTTATCCCGCCATCGCCGACGAGGTCTACCGCGTCTCCGTTTCGAGTTTTGTGGCTTCCACTCTGTGGTCCCTTTGGCCCACAGCTCATTGGGCATGCGGTAGACGTGACCAGCCCAGTCCCACTTTACATTAAATACTATTAAATACTACTAAAGGGGCTGCTAGACGGTCGCCAACAAGCTCCTAAATTTCATACTACAACGGTCCGTGCGGACCAAGGTCGGTCGGTCGGGGGGCTTGTTGGAGACCGTCTAGCAGACGCTTTATTTCCGTGGTCACCGCAGCCTATCGAGCCAGCCAGACGTAAGTCAGAACGATATTGTTTAAAAAAATAAAGAATGCCGCTCTAAATATCCTACTGTTTAGGTAACATTGCTTTGTTATCAGTACCATTATCAAAACAAATGACATCACCCATTTGACTGCTGTGACGAAAAATACTTTTTAGAAAACCATTACTGAGGGCCTACCGCGAAACGATATTCGTTTTCGTTCGTATATCTCCGTCTCTGTCGTACTTGCTAGTTCGAGCGACAAAGAGGGAGATACACGAACGAAAACGAATATCGTTTCGCGGTAGGCCCTATCCCAAGGCTTATCTTGAATTTTACAGGGTTGCCAGGCGTCAAAATATTTCCTGACATATTATTTTATTTTAAATTCGTCAAGAAAATAATGTCCCGGTGTTTTAAGATTAATAAATTAATAATGTACCAAAGATTTGTTGGAGGTAGTTTTTTTTTTAACTACTATGTACCTATCATAGAAATGGCACTATTAAGAAAGCGAGCAATATTCTTATCAAGTATTCGATAAATCGTGCTGTTATAGTTGAGAAACAAAAAGTAATTAGTCGTAAGTATCCGATAAATATTAATGGACTGTTATCAACTAATTAGAAAATAAAGAACGGCGCCAGCTCTACGAGCACGGTCGCTTCGTTGACTGACGTAAATTCGGCGCAAAGCATTCGTCTCTCTCGTAATCACGCAATTGTTAGAAAGAGATGGATGCTAGATCCCGTTCATTTGTAGTGATACTGGGGCTGGACCCTACAGGTACATTCCTGAACGAAAGTACGACTGTTAGCTACATAAAAAATAGGCGGTGTAAGTAAGTACTCAGAAAAAGAATACTTCAGTGGTCATTATATTAACTCGTTTAGAACGAGCGTACCAAAATAAATCACACATTTTTGGTACATCACTATTCACTAGTACCTAGTTCCGCACGCCTCAGCCTTAATCCCTTGAACTTGGCGCGAGCGAAATCGCAAGGTAAACAAAACGCCGGCAACCCGTTGACTTGACGCGCATTTGTCATTCGGAACGCAGCCGCGCCGCGCGCCGTGCGAACGTAGAGGTGCTGTCAACTTTTGAAAAGGAAACGTTTGTTTTTTTCGCGACTGACTGTGTTGTGAAGTGTTTTGTTTTCGTCAGTGCCAATACAAAGGTTTTATTGTTTTCCTGTGTTGGCTGTATGTATTTATTTGAGATTTTTTCATTGTTTATTTTATCGTGTGTTCACGAAGGAAGCATCGGCAATTGACCGATAACTGCGAGTGATTGTTTGTAAGCTAAAGCTACCTTATGACATAGTTAGCATGTGAATGGTAATTTTACCTTCATACATAAAATCGGTGTGTTGATAAACATGGTTAAATTTATAGATGATTGGCATTAGGTTTTTAGTATTACTTTTGTGGTTATGACAGGTTTTGATCTTTACTATACTATATACACACTACACTACAGCCGCGGTTTATAATAATCACGTAGATCACGTTTGCACATGTAAAGAATTGAGATCAATAGGCTACTATATTTTATACCTAGGTAGTATATTTGTATATACCTGTCTAGGTAGGTCAATACATATGTTCAAACCGATGACAAGTAAGTATTTATCTTTTTTTTTTGTTCGTTTTATATAGTAAGTACGACTGAATAAGTATGCAAAGTACCTACCTAAGTTGCACTCAATTCTTACATAGGTGAAGTACCTATACTTATATGTAATAGGCTCCTAGGTAGTATAGGTGCAGTATTATTTCACGTCTGAAGGAAATCGATTGTGTTTTTATTCCAATCCCACGATAATGTTCATAGTTAATTAATCGATTGCTGAGTTTGTTAACTCGAATTATGCTAATTGATATTGATTGCACATGGCGAGGAACTGATAGGGTCAACTCGTTTCGTTTGCCTTAGGTTTAGGTCCCACTCCGCACACGTGTTTATTATTAGGACAATATTTACAAGCTTGTGCAGATTATTTTGAACATTTCGCTCGCGTAGCTAATTCTGCTGCTGACTGTACTACTTGGAATACGAAAACGCGTTAACTTGTATGTTAGTAGATGTATTTCCACACTTATACCTACTAATAGGTATCATATAGTAAATGCAAGTAGTGTGCGTAGGTACCTATCTACGTATGTCCGTTTTCACGCTCAAATCGCTGAACCGATTGTGACGAAGTCTAGAGATCCGAGTCCTGCTCCTGGGTACGCATGCAGGATAATTTTTATTCAGGTAGGTAACTGGGTAATCGCTCCTAAGAGTCCTAAGAATGAAATTGTGGAGGATTGCATGGATAGGAGAGCTGTTATTGATTAACGAATAATACGCGGGCGGAGTCGCGGGAAATTAAACTAGTAGTACAGTCGACGTCAATGTTAAGTACCTATACATTTTTTGCTTTATTGCAATGGTAGGTAGGTATAAGGTGCAAATTGTAACAATATCTTTGAAGTCGACTATTTAAAAAACAAATGAAATAATTCTTGTAAGTTAAATGTTTATCTGACTACCACTGTTACAAGTTAGAGCGTTTAATTGATAGAACTGCACTACAGACTGATAAAAATGAGCTTTCGAGTCATAATGTTCAGGCTGAATTTCAAATAAACACGTCTGTAAAAGAATCATAGCAAACCAAGTAATTGATACAATTGTTTCAAGTTAAAATGCACTCTATTGCCTGTCAAATAGAGTTGGAATTCACATGACAATGTTAGAGTTATAATAAAAAGTGTTTATGCATGAGCTATACGGAGCATAGAGATCGCAACCGGAAATAAAAGGAGTTTTGCTCAGCTTCAGGAGGACACGTTACTGGGTCGGCGGAGCGGGCGATGATGTTCATATTCGAAAACATTTTCTCACCTATGCGTTTCTTTCTAGTGAGAAACGTCGCAAGTATAATAAGTAACCGAGGGTCAAACTTGATAGTTGTGGAGTGGATAAACGTTGTGAACACAGTGTTCTCTGGTTGTGAAGACGCCCCAGTACGGTTATCACAAGACAGCGCGCGACAGCTTAAGCTAATCAGCCCCCCTGTTCTGTAACTTGTTTTAAGTTCACCTCAACGTGCGTAGTAGTAGTAGCTAAGCGTAGGTAGAGGTCTAGTTTCGTTAGGTGACGCATGAGCGCGTAGCGAATAACAGCCCTGAACAGTTAGAAAGAGACGGATAGTCTATCTCGCCGCGAGAAAGCACGCGCGCCATCTTGTAATATCCGTGCAGAATTGCTAATTTAAAATGTGAATGTCTAAGTTCAGTTCAGTCAGTACTATAGTTATAGTTACTTATGGAACGAGTCGTAACTATGTGATTTGAGTCGTTTTCAATCGCGTTTAACGTCTTTCGCGTTTCCGTCCCGTGTAGTAACAAGTGAGACCCTGGGTAAAGCTTAAATAACTTTATCATGGTCACTTTCTTTGATAAGTTTTAAATGCAAATGAAATGAATCAAAATCGTATAGTTTACACCAATCATTGTAATTTGTAGTACACGCGGAAGTCTCTTTCTAATGAAAGGAGTTTAAAAGAAACATCCGCTAGTAGGTACAGTAAGGGAAATGTATTAATGTACCACCGTAGAACCCTATCGCAATAAGGTGACATACCACTCGAGTTTGAGTAACGGCGGGCTGTAAATTGCGACAGGGTTCTACGGTGGTACGTGAATACATTTCCCTTACTGTACAAGCCTTTGTGATATAGGCCCACGATAAGAAATAGTTTAGTGACCGAGGCAAAGCCAATTTTCTCCGCGTGAATTTTTATTAAAACAAAAACGCTCTCAGACAAACGTGGACTTAGCATCAATTTTCTTAACAAGTAAATTAATTAGGTGAGTTACTCGAATTACTGAATGAACGGACGAGCGTACCGCAACTTGAAAACCGTGTCTTCATACGCGTTCATCAGATGTGTACAGTGGCGTTCAATAATATCTACATTATTGACGCACTCAAAAATATCTTCACACTGACTATTGCCGGTTAATACTTAATAGGTGATCGGCCCGGCGCGGTGGATCGGCCATTTTCACTCTTTCGGGGAGGGGGAGGCCTAAGTCCAGGTCCAGCAGTGGACGACTTTCGGCTGCTATGATGATGATGATGATGAGGCGATGAGATTGAGTGTACTTACCTATTTATAAGTATATGTTGTTTTATGAAACCCGCGGGATAAAATACTTTAGCCTATATCCATACTCCATCTAGAAAGTCCATCCTAAACACAGGAGAGAGAATTTTCAAAATCGGATTAGTGGCTCCGGAGATTACTCCCTAGTACCTACCCTACATACAAATTTACGATACGAAACTACAATCTTCTCCTAAAACAATAATGTACGAGTATGGCCTAGCTAGCCTGTCAGTAAAAAGCAAACTCGATTAAAAGATTCTGTCTTTTTTGCTTAAGACCACAGCATAAGTAAATAGTCCACTCCCTCAGTGTTAACGTTACGTTGCTCTCGTGTACTTTGCTACTGACACGGTTGGCTGGTCAGACTAGATAACAGCACGGTAATAAACCGAAAAGGCTTTCTTTGACAGCAATTAGGTATGAAAGGCGTGACAGATTGTCAAAGCAGGAAATCTCACGTACCGTTACTTCTCTGTGCAGCCCGCTATTCTGTAATTTGTTTTAACCTCACCTCACCGTTCACCTACAAATATACCTTGCTTGACGCCGTATTCCCAAGTTGCAGAATTGTATTCAGCAAGCAAATAAAGATTAATAAGAATGCCTGACTTGGCTCTACGAAATATCTCACAACTTTTTACGGTGGAAGAGTTTCGAGACGTGGCCTATGGAATGTTTTTTATGGGATACTTATTTGCTTCTGAGTCTTGGATGTTTTTTATGTATTTAAGTATTTATATATATTCAATATACCGTCGTCTAGTATCCATAACCAGAACAAGCCTTATTGAGTTTACTATGGGCCGTTTACTATTCGATTTGTCCCTTGATATTTATATTTATTAAAATCAAAGGTCTAGTCTCGTTAGGCGTGACTTGTGAAGACTTGAAGCGCATTAGTGCGTTCCGATTAACAGTCTAGGTATAGTAGCATAACTCGATTATGGGGCCGTGGCGTCACGGGGTTAACCCCTTCACTTTTAGTTCAAAATAAGAACTAGCTGTAACAATGTTTTTTTAACAATAAACTTATCTATACCAGACCACAATAACCAACACTTCCATCTCAGGGTGGGTTGTATAAATAAATCGCATTTGTAATTTGTATTAATATAGACCAGAGCCGTGCGAGAAGCGGAGCGTTGCGCAAGGAAAAAAACCGGCCAAGTGCGAGTCGGACTCGCGCACGAAGGGTTCCGTAGGGTTCTATAAAAACGGCAAAAAAATCATGTCTGTTGTATGGGAGCCCCGACTCGCACTTGGCCGGTTTTTTAGTATTTGTTGTTATAGCGGCAACAGAAATACATAATCTGTGAAAATTTCAACTCTCTAGCTATCACGGTTCTTGATATACAGCCTGGTGACAGACAGACGGACGGACGGACGGACGGACAGCGAAGTCTTAGTAATAGAGTCCCGTTTTTACCCATTGGGTACGGAACCCTAAAAACGAAGAGGTGCGTGAGCGAGGTTAGCAATGCTATGGGGTACCCTCTATACTATAACTAGCTTCCGCCCGCGACTTCGTCTGCGTAAACACGGGATAAAAACTATTCTATATTTTAATCCAGGCTATAAACTATCATCGTGCAAAATTGAATCCAAATTGGTTGAACCGTTTAAGCGTGATTGGGTAACAAACATCCAAACATCTAAACATACAAACTTTCCCATTTATAATATTAGAAGGATATTAGTAGGATTAGTAGGATATACCTTCTACTAAATTCTAAACCTAATGCACCAACTAACAGTTTATTTATTAAATAAGGAAATAAACATGAAAATATTCCGCTAACATTTTATAGGTCACTTGCCTATAATATTGTACCTACCGAGCACGCATAAAGTTGAATAACAAGATATCCTCGTATTTAGCAAGTACTTGACTTGACTCATTTCTAAATAGACCAAATTCCTAGAATACATGACTTTTAACTAGAACATTTTTAATCTTACAACTCTGTAATGTAATGAAGGACATCGTAAAACAAAAGAATGTCGTATCGCACACGCACCATAGTTACATATTTTTTCTTTTTTGCTGCATTTGAGTCAAAAATAACAGAGTTAAGTGAGTTGAGTCATACTTTCTCGTGACTCAAGTCGTGTTGTTAGTCGTGGTCACCGAAGTCATGTTTATTCCAGTTTCAACGAATACTTGTTGTTAGTAATGTGTACATGCGTTTATTTTGTTCCGTTAGAGCCCGCATTTAGGTTTGGTTTCACTGATAAAGTATGTTGTTAAGGGTAGCCTTATTTACCAAACTTTCATAAATTACGCGAAATAGTCACCCATACCACATATAGTTAAACTATCTCGTCTCCTATATCAATTTCCACCACCTATTTCACCCTTTTAGGGGATGATTTTCGGGCTATAAAAAATCCTAAGTCCTTTCCTGGCACTCAAACTATCCCTATAACAAAGTTTAAATAAATCAGTTGAATGGTTTAAGCGTGAAAATTTGTTAGTTAACAGACTAACTAGCAAATTGTCGCATTTAAAATACCAATTACTTCTATTAGTATTTTGACTCTAATGTGCAAGACTAATGCCTACCTACTATTAACTATCTGGCAGACAACTCATTTCATTAGATGAGCATCTAGCTTAATTCTTACCGTTTAAATTTCCTTCTCAATGCGTGAGAGGAATCACCTATTTAACTACGCTTACCGATAAAACCAATAGAATTACGAGCATTTGCACAAATATCCATTCGGAATGCAACTAATCGTCCCGAGTGCATCGTATTCATTTGTAAAACAAATAAATTCTGCAAATAGCGTGCTGTTTCCATTACGCATAGTTAGTGCACTTTCTTTTATTATTGGGATTGTGTACCGACTAGCGTATAATGTAACATTTCCCATTTTACTAAGCAATCTATAGTAAATACATTACCTATACTCTCCCAGGGCGGTAAAACAGGCTATTTGAGATTGGCTCTACTACCGCCTGTGTACACAATTTGACGTTCCCACTGGCCAAATGTGGGATTTTCCGCACGCTTTGCGGACGGTAATTGCGAGAAAAATTAGAATGACCTAAAATGTTGGAAGACACAAATAGTTAAGAGTCGGAGCTGAAAATCGTAGTTTTTCTTACCGGAGGTGAAACTAGACTTCATTGAAACTCAAACTAGATCTCCTTTGTTCATTTTATATTATCGCGCTGTAGAACTTTTTATGTAAACATTCATACTTAAACGGATGGAAGGCGGTCGTGTAAACTGTAAAACCGAATTATAGCCAACGCAACTCTTCACGTTAGCACCGTTGTAAGGTTGTAATGTAACATGTGAAAAGACGCGTAAAAGATTATTTTGAATATAGAATAAAGTATGTTCAAGTTCCATGCCAGTTAGACTGAGTATGTATAATGAACATACAATCCACCCATAATAGAGCAGCTACGGATTTGTTTACAAAATTTGAAGCGCGCGCTCAAAATATTTACACGATAAAATATTGGATAGTTAAATGAATTTTCTTTCATATCTCAGATAAAAAGATAAGTTTATATGTTGCGAATTATAAAAAAAACTGCACAAACGTCATGTTAATAAATAATGTGCGTTGAGAAAACTGGTAGTAATATTACACTGCGTAACTAATACACGATTCTAGATCTATCTCAGCAAAATTTATTCTATTGTAAAATTAAATTTTCTGCATACTAATTTTCTAAAGTATATACAAGACACATTTAACTAACATTAAATAAATAAAATTAAATCTAAAAAAAACCCTCGAAGCATTGTACCGAGGATGCTGGCGGCATTTACTCGCTGAATTGCAATTTGCAATGCTGCACGGCTATCACAAGACGGTGCGCGAGCTCTCTCGATTTTTCTCGCACTATCCGTCTCTCTCTTATTAGAAAACTTAGAAAGAGAGGTATAGTGCGAGAAAAATCGAGAGAGCTCGCGCGCCGTCTTGTGATAGCCGTGCTGATGCGTTGTGCGAGAAAGCCGCCAGCTCTGCATAGTAATAATGTCTGTGAAAATTAAGTGATTAAGCAGGGTGTAATTTCCGAAACTATTACTCATCCGATTAAAAAAAAAACTTTCATCAGTATATAATAGAAAAGATCTTTAGGGTGGACATAGACTATATTTTATCTTGCGGCAGCTATTAGTCTTGTGATGAACAGAAAATGGAAGCAGACTGTTAAGGCCTCTCATTAGCTGTCACTATGGACCGCCACCGCTGGCCGCGCCAGTGTGATGCAGGCTTAAAGCAATACAAATAAATGAGAATTTATTTGTATTGCTGATATAATTATTATAAGCAAAACATCAGTCACTTTTTGACATTTAGTGAAAGGCTTCTTTGTATTCATCACGCGAGCGAGACTACTAGAAGAAGGTTTTTTATACAACCGTTGCTTACAAACCGCCTGTAACTGCAGAGGAGAAACATTCGTGTGGCCGACCTATGATTTAAGGATTCGCCGTATTATCCGCAACATTCCGCAACATCGCCGGGAGTTCAGGCGAAAAGGGTGTAAAAGTAAAATTGTACTGAAAGCCAAGTTTGGTATCCCGGTAGAAACACAACTATTTAAGGCCCGGCATGCCCCTTCCTTACCCACATTATTTCTAATGGAATTATGTGATAGCTATATAAACCACAATTGAGCCATTCGTGGACATGGACAAGGCCGCGCCTCGCAATAAAATATATTTTAGTCACACATTTTAAGGTTCGTTAGCGTAATGAAATCGTATGACACGCCTACGTTATGGCAGTGTGCAATGTCAAGAACAAAGCTCGTTTAGGAAATACATTTTTAAATTATCTTTTAGAACTTTATTGGCCGTATTCCGTTAAAATTCGTTTGTCTTTATCTGTCATTTTGTCATTTGTGTTCGTAAAGAAAAGGATAAAACACATTTTATTTATCAGAATAGCTTTAAGTATTATGAATGCTGCGGCGTGCGGAGCCGCGTATAATTCGCCGGACGGAGGTGCGGTGCAGTGTGAAGTACCGTGCGGAATTTATATACAAACTGAGGTACTGGCATACAACGTTGCGAACCGTCGCTCCGCACGCCGCGCCGTAGCGGGATGCGGCGACATTGTGACGACCGTCTATGTTGCATGATTAAAGTTTGACTTAGATTTGCATGATCACTCCTTATCATGCAAATCTAAGTCAAGGGCGTGCCTTCATGAGTATCATACTTAAAGTATGGAGTATTCGGAGTAATATAAGTCGTTTAAAATGGATACAAAAATGAGTACACGGCCTAAAACGCTACTACAGACTTTTTCCAAAATCTGCACGTTCTATGATCGTTCGTTCGTTCGTGAGTTATTAGATTTCTGTCACATTGAGTACTTAGTTTTAAACAACGATCTATTTGCTAATAATAAGGTACTGGCTCAACGCGTTTGTTTTTAGCTACTTATAAACCAACCAACGAAGCCGAAGGTCAAGTGACTGGGGAATTGAATATCTAATATTCACTGGTTATTCGCACGCCGGTAAACTTGCATATGTAATTAAAACCAAAATTCTGTTAGCATGCACAACTACCAAAACGTTGCGAGATATGCTTTTAAAATGGTGCTAAATAATATTAGAGCTTGCTAAAAGTCTATTGTTGAAGTTGGTGGGGACTAATAGTGGAAATTATTTAAAATGTGTCAATATTTTACTGTGATTTAGTTTTATTTATTTACCAATTTGACGTAACATAAGATTTTCCCTACATTAAGTAGTTTAAATATTAATCGTAACTGTGCCAAAATTTTATCTACACTTACAGGTTTATGTTTTAATTACCTACTAATTTAAACATTAACCTGTAACTGTGCCTCAAAACATAGAAAATTATACGTGTTCCTGTATACATAAGTTTTTCAAGATCAAGAGACCAATATTTTGGTAATATTGGCATCAATGGTACAGGTTATTTAGTGCTTGACAAGTGTCCAGGGACATTTTAATTACGCTCAGACATCAAATTTGACAACGCTGTAAAGTATCAGAACGGTAATTACTAACATTTATAGGTTTCAAGCGCAAGCCAAACAAAAGTCGTAAATAAACTATACCGTGGAGTTTTATCCGTGGCCAATTGTTGCTATTTATTGCCCATTTGAACTCGTAAAGATCGTTTTAGACTCCTGCGCAGGTTGACGTCAACCCCGGCGTTCATCACAACCCTCACGGGCAACTCGCTTCAAAGTAACCAGTATAAACCAGACCTCTGATTAAGAATAGTTGTAACGGATCCAGAGGTAACGTTAAACTGGGAAAGAGTGAAGTGAGTTAAGATAGGTTGTGACCAGGGCAAGGTGGACGGAGTAACATGTAATCATGAACTATACCTACGTACAAACAAATGAAGTTGTTTAAGCAATTTGGTGCATATACCTAATCCCTACCAATTCGTAATGGGCAAGATTTATTGGGGTAATAAAATCAAATGGGAATTAGAAAATACCTATAAGTACCTAATGAATGATAGTAAAGACATTAGTTACAATTGGCGACTTTTCTATTTTTTTCATGATGCCATTCGAACCAGTTTTCAGAGAGATTCAAATGAATGAGGATGGGTCCTACTAAGTACCTATACTACAAGAAGTCTCAAATCTTTTTATGATTTAGATTACTTATAAATTAAATTATATTTTTAGCAATTTACAAATTATTGTCATATTTTGCGGGTTTACTATCCGTGAAGTGACAACTTGTTATAAATTTTAACATGAGGCATCTCTACCTGATTGATACCCAACATGCAACACTACAATGCTACCTATTTTTCCCTTTCGAACCAGAATAACAGAACTGTGCAGTAAAATGAAGTTTATTGACATCTGAAAATTATAAAATTGACTCGAACTAAATAGGTTGGCTCTGTAAGGATGTTTCTTGATTTAGAGACTAACTAAGCTTCAATTATTAGAAAGTAATCCACGATAATGACATGAATGACATCCAAGGAATTGACCGTGAGCACAAAAAAAGGACCACTAAGCCGAACCAAATAATATGTAATACCTAGTCAGTCGTGAATCCGTGATGTGTGATACATCATATCAAGACTACATACGAGTATAACAGGAACTAGGTTATTTAAATAAGACTCCTTGAAGGTGAATGTCATGTCGTCGGTAGTAGCGATAAAAAAGATAACGCTCTACATTTGGCTTACTACATAAAATACCAAGTATTAGAGTGTGATTTTTTTCCAAAATCAATCAACATAATATTTATGTATTAAAGAGTGATACAATATGTGTGGGATTTAATTTTGTTTTACATACCATAATAGAGTCGCAAAAAAAGGTTTTCATGACATGTTTCGCTGCATACTGGGATCATTTCTGAAATAAGCATATACAGAGTGTTTTTTTTAAATGGGACAGTATGGGGAAATCCGAATCTAAAGGAGATAGAGGAAAAGTGTCCAAGGAGACATTAGGTGTTTTTTTATGTAAACAAATTTGGCTCATTAAAATTTTCGGTCAAGCGTGAGTTGTTCTTAAAAAATGATAAAGTTGGTCAATTTTTTTTGACGCGGGTCGATTCTGTTTCATGTAAGAATTATTTCATTGTATGGAAAGAAAAAAATCTGAACAGCAGAAGTTGGTCAAATTTAATGAAAACTAATCTTCATACAGTTGGTTTATTACTTGAGTAAATGTTCGATGTGGCCGCCGTCTTGTCTTATGCAGGTACGAGCACGCTTCAAGACACTTCTAGTTGCATTTAACAGAGACTTATGATGAATTGTGTTTAAAGTGTTGTAAACAGCATCTTTTAATTCTTGTACGGAGTTGTATCGGGATTCATAAATTCGACCCTTAAGGTAACCCCCATAAGAAAAAATCTAATGGCGTTAAGTCGGGCGATCGTGGGGGCCACTCGTTCCAAATTTGAATTCTTTTTTTTATAATTTCAAGACTATCGCGTGCCATGATGTTTACGAAGATTAAAAAAATGTTCTTCTCTTGAATCATCTGGAGCTCTTATGGATTATCGAAATTTAAAAATGGAATAATTTTAAATATTTTTTACACGCCTAGGCACTTGTAGCAATATTAAAAGGCGAATACTGCAATTGTATGAAGATTAGTTTTCATTAAATTTGACCAACTTCTGCTGTTCAGATTTTTTTCTTTCCATACAATGAAATAATCCTTACATGAAACAGAGTCGACCCGCGTCAAAAAAAAAATTGACCAACTTTATCATTTTTTAAGAACAACTCCCGCTTGACCAAAAATTTTAATGAGCCAAATTTGTTTACATAAAAAACACCTAATGTCTCCTTGGACACTTTTCCTCTATCTCCTTTAGATTCGGATTTCCCCATACTGTCCCATTTAAAAAAAACACTGTATATTTTCTGTAATGTGCTTAAAATACGATTAATTATACGAATAATTATACATATACATTATGTAATATTTAAAATACTTATATTGTAAGGACCCAAAATATGTAGTAGCTGATCTCGTGAATATTTTCTAACGTCTCGAAGTTGCATTATAAACATGTACGTCAATTGCATATCAGTTGATCAGTTGCATACAATGTTTATCTTAAAATTTATCTTACCTAGTTGCCGAAAGCTTGATTCTTCTTTATACATACTTATACATCGGGTTCATTCCAAATCAAATAAGACTACACTGCTTTGTATGGTAATGTTGTTGTCGAAAATATTTGTGACAGATAAGATAATATACGTGTTCCGGTCATTCAGTCTGTGTTGCTATTAGTCATCGTGGAGTAACTCCAGTAAAAATACTATTTATTCCATATAAAGGAAAATAAAAAAAACTGGACTAAGTCAAATAGATCTGTGGATTGTCCAACATGCGCAATAAATTTCAAGTTTCGTTGCGTCCGACGACGCTACTCTACTGCCAGTACTGCTACTCAACTTACGCAAATTACATATTTATAGAATAGAAATAGATGGTTTAGGCAATCATCCGTGAATCCTAAATTTCTGACGAACATTTCTGTACAACTACACTACAATAACTAAAGTGCAAAATGATTTGCTACTTTAAAATCCCCTCAAGACTGTCCTAATCTGGCACGTGGCCTGTTTACCTGATCGGAAACCTTACATCACGGATGGTCTTAGCCGCTGACCTACTGGTTACGTCATACCTAGTAACGTAGTGCTCACTTAGCACCTTAGCGTGAGGTTTAGCCCGCTGTCCTAGATTTGAGAGAGCATTCAGCTGAGATTCTAGGCTTAACCTTAATCCGATGCGTTGCTGAATTTAGCGTCCTAATCTCAGATTGCGAGATCCTAAGAGAAGGAAGTTCGAGCATCTCTCGTCGGTCACCTGCTCACTTATTCCCAGTAATACGCCCATAAGAGAGAAGATACGTACTTTACTAAGTTTAAGTGATGTTTTCCACTATTACAAGCAAGATTTCTTATTAATAATATGTAATAGAGAGTCGGTAGTTATCGAAAATTGTGTATAAGATACGGAAAATTTCTACGTCGGTTATGAATGTTATGATCATGTGTGAAATTAAAAAAATCTGCAAAAATATACAACGTCAATATTCAGTACATACTTGTAATGTAAGTGCCGCCGCTGGCATTAAAGAATGTTTTTTGTCTGTCGTTTTAATTTTGTTGACACCAGTAGCTTTAGTGTGAGTTTACAGTAAGTCGGAATACGCTAGCGACAATCGACAACAGTTAAAGATTTGTATGAAAACTCTATACACCGCCCCTGGCGGTCACTCACAGAACTAAAAATCTAATCGGTACCCCGAGTCCCATATAAGTATACTTTTCTCGCAACAGTTAACTCGATTGTTCGTATAGTTTAATAGATTTTTCAATATTCAGCCTTAAATTACAAGCATTTATCGTTTCAATTTAAATGCTAGCGTTTGTCGGTTATGACATTACAGAATACGCGCATGGCCAACGTCGAAAAATTCCCCAACGCCAAAGTTTAAAGACTTTAAAGGAATCTATACCTTAAGCTTAACGACATTAAGTATAATTTTAACAGTGTGCGATGATCCTCATCTAAGTCTGTCGACCCAATATGGCGGAACGTGTGCCAATTATTTGCATTTTTAAATACAAAATACGCGACAATCCGAATTTTGCGGATATAAGTTGTCGATTCAAAACCCTTATTTTTATAAGTTCTTTAATTTGAGATAGGTATCGATCGGATCTACGGTAAATCTTGACGAAATAATACGTTATCACGCACCATTTTGGAAGTGAAATAGTAAACTACAGATACTACGGTATTTTTCGATTCGAAATGTCAAATTTGTGACTCACGCTACCGTTTGGTAATACGATTCGAAAGTTTAGATTACGCATCGAAAACTAGACGCTAGCGAGTAACGTTTTGTAGTTGTTTTCGTAGTATATCGGCACCATGAGTACGGCGCATTTGACAGCTCGAACTTGCGAGAATCGAAATCTAGTCGAAGCGCGTTAGCTCGATATCGAGAGAAGTTTACTATTGTAAGTATTCTATAGGCTCTCATGGTAAGCGTACAGGCAAACTTTTAATCTGTCGGATAGAATTCACGTCACGTTCCGGCCAGTGCAGCGGTTGACATTGTTGATAATAATTAAATAAATATCCATAAATAGAGGTTTGCGATAGTTGTTTTATTTTCAATTATCAAATAAGGTAGGTAAGGTACTTTCTATTCGGTGACTTTATCGCTTCGGCTAGCACTTGCCCGCGTTGTTGCCATTGACATAATGTTTTTATAGTTTACAAAAAATGCCCAATTGTTGATTTGAAGAGGGCCGTCAAAGATGCCCGGATCTTATGACTATGGAATGGTATTGACACTTACGAAATCAAACCTTTTAGTGATCTTGGCAGGATACTTTGAGATCAAAGCTGTGAGAAACCGGTGTCATTCAACGACAGGGCCAGGGGGGAAAATTTTAAGGCTGAACGGAATTTTGAATAAAAATATTTGAGCTGGTAAGCGCCACATTTTTTAATACCCAGTATGATTAGTAACCTGAAAAGCGTAGTGCCTTGTCTAACTTTTACGGAGTGGAAAACAATTACTAAACTAAACTACATAAGCAATTTGCAGTTTATCGATGTAACGATCTACAACTTGTAAGTAATTAACCCTGATAATTGTATTCGTTGGATGTGAAAAGGCTAAGTTAAACTCCACCCTTCGTCGCCAACTTTGTAAAAGAAGACCTATTTACATTGAAGGTGCGCTAAAGAGGTTAAGGAAAGCAGTCATGTAGGGAGCTTGTAACTAGGCGTTGAAAATGTTTTGTCGATATTGCGCATTTCAATTAGGGTTCTTTGAATAGGATGCATGCCGTATGTATATTGTAAAGATTTTGTTATTTGTATTATACGGATAAACACTATGAAAATACTTGTCGTGTTTGTCCCACATTAAGATAAATTGTTTATTTACTTACTTGTCATTCCAATGCTCAAAATACTAATGAAACCACTGTGGCGGCGGCTTTAGAGTTCAAGCGGAAAAATGATAAGAGGACGATGATTTTATGCTTAAAATAATACGTTAAAAGGCTAGGCAGGCAGAGTAACCAACAATATCGATGTGTGTAAGATGTATGTATGTATTACTGAGGAGGTGATTCCACGAGTTATATCTGCGTCTAATATTCTGTTCCACGAAATACTGACATGATGATTTAACGAGTAAAATTGACGTTACAACCACGCGTACAACCATTACACTCATATTTAAAAGTACACATTTGTATGAATCAATGGTACTTAATCGTTCCAAAACGTTGCTTGTAGAAGAACTTAATTATCCATATTCCCTGTAATGATTTAGTAATAGCAACAGGCAAGTATAATGATGATGCGTGCTCTATCTAAGCAGATGTCCATTCAAAACAATTACAAAATAAAGAAAAGAAAAGAAAAGAAGGCATTTATTCACTACACAAAAGACACACAGAGACAAAGGAGTAGACATACATGACAATTGACACATATTGTGGATACTTATAAATAGGATACTTACCGTGACTCAAAAGTTAGGAAATGAATTATTTATGTATAAGAACATGATGATTATAAGGATATCTTAGTAAATATTCATCTAATAATAAGTGCAATAGTGCATGGCATGTATACCTACACAGTATGTAGTATGTATACATTCCTACTTTGCCTCAATAATTTAGGGCCATATTTATCATCATCATCATCATCATATCAGCCGAAAGACGTCCACTGCTGGACATAGGCCTCCCCTAGTGAGTGCCAAATTGACCGGGCCATGTTTATGTTCTGCAAAAATGTGTAACCCACATTCGAAATAATTCAAAGAAGACGTTGAAATTACGGGCGAGAATAAATTCATTACCGAACGGGCTGCTCGCTGTAAATCTTAATGCTCGAAAGTTATATATTAGGTGCACACGCGTTTGGCATTGTAACTGTCATAATCTAATTATGTACTAGGACGACTATACTGTTACTGTACATGCAAGTGTAAGGTCGCGTTTCCGCACAGGCGTAAAGAAGCACTTACATTAGCAATTTTTTGAGCAATTTATTGCCCGTCAACAGTACAGGCGTCCTTCTCTAGCCTGTAAGTAAGAGTCAGACAAACGTACAGTAGACGGACAGTAATTGCTCAAAAAAATGCCCGTGTAAGTGCACCTTAATGTTGCGCGAGCTGTCAGGCGACTATGGCCGGCGGAGGCGGGAAACGTCGCCTGACAGCTTGAGCGTCGTGTCGCGCAAATTTACGCCTGTGTGTAAACGTGGTAAACCTGTGTGTAACTGTGTGCATACTTGATTTAACTCACACAAACTTATCACAAAGTGAATCACGGTATTTACAGTAGTTATACGTGGATAAAGAATCTGAACACACTTATTAGAAGAATACCTAATCGATTCAATGTCGATAGAAATTGCTAACCTAAAGTGCAAAACGCTATTAATGTAATGTGTAATGTATCAAACATATATTTTATATTCTATCTAACCTATGATGATAAAAATAATAACTATCTAGTATAAAAATGTAACAGCAAGGTTGCCTCATGTCATAGCTAGAGTTATCGCTAATAGAATATTAGGTGGTTTTATCTACTTCATAATCTATTAATCTGACCACTTAAACCTGCAGTAAACCTACCATTATCTGGTGTTTGATTAAATACCTTTTGTATAAAGTAATCGAATTATTTTTAGTCTGGTTTACCTGCATGAAACTTTAATTCCATATATTCTCGTAGGTTAAATATAATAGGTATACATTTTTATGTCCAATTAGCTTAGGGTTGAAGTTAGTTCCATTCCCTCTCCCTTCAGAGGAGGCCTGTATTGTATACCTAGCAGTGGGAGGTATATACGCTGATGATAATGATGATGACGATGATGAAGTGAGTTGTGGACCATGGGCTAGCAACCTATCGCTGCAATAACTTATTTTCTCCAACTTTAAACCGACAATTATTAGAAATGGCACTTATAAATAAATTTAATGTGTTATAATTATAACTTATACAATATACATATACCTTTTGGGAATAGGTAGGTACAGACGTAGCTTGTAAGTTAATGCTTTTTGATTTCCAATTGGCAAGCCCTCGAGTTATTTAAAACTGGTAACCATAAACGTTTCCTTCGACCCCCATTTAATTTACCTTTACCATATTCCGACGGAGCCTTTTATGTAACGAATCACTTAAATTAATTAAATCCAAATAAGGATATGTATTCCGTATTAGTGCATACTACGATTCGAATTAAATCAAACTAGAGATGTACTAGCAATTAGCAATAGATGTGATGTGATATTATAAAAAAAAGAGACCCCTGAGGCAACAAACATAGCCAATATACATCTCGACAGACAAGAAGACTAAAATTGGCTCTTTTGTTTAAGAGCTATGATGCCACAGACAGACACAGATACACAGATACCCACACAAGTTAAACGTATAACACCCCTTGTTAATAAGATATTATTGAACCTGATCACAAAATTTCACGAGAATCGGTTGAGAAATGCGACCAGCACGGCTATCACAAGACGGCGCGCGAGCTTTCTCGATTTTTCTCGCACTATACCTCTCTTTCTAAGTGTTCTAATAAGAGCGAGACGGATAGTGCGAGAAAAATCGAGAGAGCTCGCGCGCCGTCTTGTGATAGCCGTGCAGATCACAAGACGGCGCGCGAGCTCTCTCGATTTTTCTCGCACTATACCTCTCTTTCTAAGTTTTCTAATAAGAGAGAGACGGATAGTGCGAGAAAAATCGAGAGAGCTCGCGCGCCATCTTGTGATAGCCGTGCTGTTGAGGAGAACAGCCGGACAGACGCCGGACATACGAAAGAATTTTCGCAAAAGCTGAAACGGAGAACTTCGTTCACTTCGCTCCCTCGTTCAAAAAGTCATCTTTAATCAATATTTTTTTCTATCCCCTGGAACAATATTTGCTTGAACGTGAATTAACATCTCGTGGTATGCTCAAAACTAAATAAGTCAATATATGTTATGTATGTATGTATCGTAAACAAGTCGTGGACTGTGACTAAAATATATTCTCGGCGAATTCAAATATGGATATATCACTGCATCCGTCCACCACTTGGACATTTCTAATTTAGTCCTTTTACAATCTGTGTCAACCCGCAAACGCGGCAAATTAAAAACGAAACATGTACCTAATTGCGGAATTTTTATGGTGTTCTTTATTTTTATGGTGTCTCTAAACGATGGAACGATCTCGTGAGCATGCAATCGGAAAGAGTTCGAAACCTCGTTCATTACCTACGTCCTTTTCCTTCTCCTTTATGGCGAACAGGTACGAAAGAGAAATAGAAACTTTATGTTTTACGTACTTATATATTTTAGTATTTTGGAGTGCTTGAATGGTTTTTAACATGATAGGTTTAGTATTGTACATATAGGGGAAATATACTCATAATCAAGAGCACAGTCTTGTGTTTTTTTTAAATATATTAAATGTTTACATTACGGCAAATATTACTTTAGTATGTTTGACATTTAGGTTACCTACTTAAAACTCGTAACTTAAAAACTTCTACATTATAAAACGAAAGTGTACTTGTAAGAGGACAACTGCGGTTTTAAACGAAATTAATTAATGAACTAAACGCTACATTCAGTTCATTAATTAACTTTGTCATAAAACTGCAGTAGTCCTCTTTCGCTCTTCGGTAATTGAACCTATCAAAATAATTTGAAATGTACATTAGAAGAGAGTACATAGCGAAGTTTTTTACAACTACCTCTATATTTTTATGTTGATTTAATTCACGTGTTTATGTAAGTGTTGTTGTATTATAATCATGTATTTTCTTTTGTCTTAACCAATAAATTAAAACAAAGTTTCCACAATTTTACGTGACAGTTGAATAGCTTGGTATACTCTACCACTATCAGAAGGCCAACCAAGCTGTAGGTATACTATTACTATATATCGATATAGGTATCTAAAGAAAACACAGGTCGATAACCTAATTAAGCGTGCAGTTTACGTTTTAGCGAGTACAAGTTCAGTGATAAGCGTGCACAAAGCGAGCAGCCCAAACAATAGTGGCTGAATTGTTTAAATTGCCACTTCCTCGGGACGCGAGCTCGGTCCACTGACATTCCTTATTGGTTTATTATGTCATAGTACGACTTACATTGCTTGCTTGGTATCCGGTGTCGAGTGAGTATAGTACGTAGGTACAACCGAAAATATTCACTACTTACTGTAAAAAAAAATCGGCTTCACTGTAGCATAGCATATCCTCTAAACTAGCTGTATATTTACTTTGAACTTAGCTAGTTTAGGGCATTCCCACTAAGTTAAATAAATAAATAAAATTATCCACTGATCATTATATTTGTGTTTGTGATGTATCATTATATTTGTGTTTATGTTATTTGTATATATGTATGATTGTGTGTGTATGTTTATATATAGAGGTATTTATGTACGTTTATTTTTATAATTTCTTGATTTTTGATTAATAATAATCTCTGCACCACCTACTGCATAATCTAGTTTTATCTCTTTATCCGATACCCAAAGGTTGTCTGGAAGAGATCGCTCTTCAGCGATAAGACCGCCTGTTGTCTACCTCTACCTACATGTTATTGTATTGTTTCTCTCTGTAACTGCTTTGTTTGTGTGAGGTGTGCAATAAAGAGTATTTGTATTGTAATGTGTTTACAATTGACGTTGTTTGTATTTTGTATATTAAAAGTGCATAATATATAAATGTTATTTATACGTTAATGTACACTTTGTTACATATTTCCTTTTTATATACCTATTAGTTGAACTGTAGATTCAGGGCACGGAACAGGAAAATTGCGAATTTGAGGTGCTAAATGGAAGCGATAGATGAACTGTTTACCGTATTTAGACTCAGTCTACATACGGCAAACAGTTCATTTATCGCTTGCAAATTATACAGTCAAGTACAATTTATACAGCCTACTAGACTGTATAAATTGTATTTAGTCAGTTAAGTAAAATTCAGCTCAGGATATAGGTAGGTACGTTTGAAAAACTTGATTTGAAAGTGTTATTTTCGTCCCCAGACACCTTAAGAGCCACTATCCGGCGATACCTATGTAATATAATTATGTGTCCTAAGTGTAAATATTCTATCATCGAAAGTGAATACGTGTTTTTTTTACATTATTGTTGATCAGTCTAACTAATGTCGACTTCCTTCATGAACACAAATTAAAGACGTTTTTGTCTTGTAATATTAAGTGATTTCATACCTAATATGCTCCGGGCCATAAACTTGATTGAAAAATTTCCTTTATCCTGTGGCATTTCAGAGAATCGGACAAAAGACAAAGTTCTTAAGAATTGTCCTAGTGCACTCAATATTTAGTTGGTTTCACGGTTACCTATGCATTAAATAAAATCAATCGAGTGTGTTTTCCTTACACAATTTTTACAATGAGTTACTAAATTATGGGTTAAAACAAATTAAAGAACTGAGTACTAGGTACTGGGACTAGGTAGTCACTGATGAGTTGTTCACTAATGAGAACTCAGAGCGGTGTTCTCTTCCCAGTTCAAAATTTGCCCGTTTATGTGGAAATCCTTTTGTTTGTTTTGTTTGTCCCTTTCGGGAATAATCCCTACTGTAATGTGTCTATACATAACAAATCCATTTCGATAGTTCATTGGATAAGTTTTTCTCTGAGCTGCTTCAGGATAAGTTCGTCTTCTAACCGCCTCTTTGCAAATACTAAATTTCCCCAGAAAACCGAGCAATTCCGTAATGAAATCACACACACAAACAAAACACTCCACACCACGAGTTCTAAACAGTCACTTATCAAGTTATCACATATACTAAGTGGAATGAACAAAAGTGAAACCTAATGCCTCCAACTGAGACCGAGCAAGGCATGTTGTGTCTCTCGAGGCACGAGAACTGCCCGTGGGAACAAGCTTTAAAGGATGCGGACGTGCCGTGGACAGGGCTGCAGTATGCCTGCCTCAAAGTACTGCATCTCTACTGCAAGGCGTTTGAGCAGGAGGATATCATTGACATGGTTATTAGGTAAGTGTTCCGTGTTAGTTATTTGGCTGTGGAGAGAAAGACTCTACGTAGAGGTGACAATAAAGAAGTTAACGAGTTGTATAGGCAACTTTACCAAAGACATTCATTCCATTCGGCACAGTGGCCGTATGTATGTCCAGAAAGAGACTTCATTCGCTTACCCGTATACCAATTATTTGCAGTTGGAGAGAAGATATAAGTAGACAAATGTAGTACTCTTCCGTTTTTCTCCGTCGCTCGACATCTCGTCACTCTGCACTTTACTATTCTTACCGTTCACACAGTCCATAATTTCTTCGCTTTAGATCCTTTTTTACGGCTTTCCATTTCATTTTTAATATTATCCATTCAAGTATATTTTAAATTAATTGTTCATTAGGTAGAAACCTGCTAGAGTACATTCTGTTTTTTAAGTCAGTACCTACTCTTTGGCTAATGTCAAACATTCCCGCACCGAAAACCCCGATGTATGATTATCTTATTCACAGTCACTAAGCATTCTAAAGTCACGCTTACGCTCAGGCGCAATGTCGCGCGACATGATCTGGCGTTTCCTGCCGCGTTGCCTTGCCGGCTTGAGTCGCACGATAGCTCGCGCGACATTACGCCTGTGCGTAAACGTGGCCTTAAGATTACCATTATTTTAACATCTTTCTGTCTATGAATGAAATAACCGCGCGCCATTCTCTAATTACCTCAAAGATGATCTCGATTTGATAGGAGCAATTAATTACGTCCTACATCTAATTGGAACTAAACTCAAGGTTGTATGATTTATACACCTGAAATCTGATTATTTCTGTTTATTTGAGTGTACACAACGATGGCAATGGGACAATATAGGGATATATAAATTGGGACCACCAAAGCCTGGATGATTACTTCGAAGTAATCACGTAATCACGGCAGACAAGACTTTAAATAAAATTAAAATAAAACACTCAAATCGGTTTATACGGCAGACACCGATACACACGATAAATTTATAAGTTCTAACCACTCTTGTTTTCGGTGGCGGTTAAAAAGACTAAAACATACGAAGAAAATGTTTACAGATTGTTTCAAATAACAGTAATTTCCTGTAACCCCTGAAAAAAGGCCACACCGCTCATTAGCAACGTCGTTAAAGCTTTACGGCCTCCGATGCTGGCCATTCACGCTTTATGCGCTATCATTCGACCAATATATCCTATCATTCGGCCGTTTAGAACAATCAAATGGAATGGGTGAAATCAGGAGTTTGCTTTGATTGTTACGGCATTCACTATTAGGAGCGTTTCATTATATAAAAAAAGATAAATCATGAGATAACATGGCGCTGATGAAGAATTAAAAGTTTTATCGCTTAAATTTATATCCCAATGGAGACGCCGTTTATCCGGATTAAGAACAAAATTTGGCTTGATATTGCAATGTCCATAGGAAAGGCGCGAACCTAAATCTCGCATTGAGAATCAGAAAGGCTAAAAACATCGTAACTGTTTGCCAATAGTTTAATTTTTACCAAATCTCTCCCGTGCTATCTAAAATTTCACATCACAAAAGAACGAGAAATCAATCAAAATTTTTAGTAGTTTGTCTCTTGTGCAGTGTTGTAGACGAGGAATGACAAAATCTGCCTCTTCTCGACTTCAATACTCTGAAGGTCACGAACATTTAATTCCGCTACTGTAGTTGTGTAACATGTGCATTTAATTTAAACTAAACAGAACAGAAGTAAGTCAGGTAAGAATACTGCAGTAAAAAGTCGTTGCTAAGTATATCTTCAGAATCAGAATCAGAAAAAGTATCCAAACACAGACGTTAATATCCAGATCTAATTGTATCCTCGGCCGCGACCTTTGGCCGCGCCAGCTAATGGAACCAAGCCCACACTCCCATTTACTTTGCAATCAGTTGCAAGCAAACATTATCTTGGGCCTGGGTGGGGTTAGCGCCTTGATTTTGTTAATTGAAAATGGAATAAAGACTTAGTGGTGAAATGTCAGGGCGTACGTAGATTTGGAAATTGAAACAGCAGCCGAATTTTGATCTTTAGAGTCTAACGAAAGACCGGAGCAAAACATGTATACAGATTGTTCTGCGAAATCACGCGAATTTCAAGCATCGTCACGTCAGACTATTTTGTGCGGAAACTTTATAAGATTTCATCTTCCTACGATATGTTTTGGACCACCCACTATCAATTACTCATTTCCAAGACTAACGGCTTATAAAACTCTGCAAGATTAAACTTCAAACGCAATAAAAACGGTGGTATTCCTCATTGTATTATGTCGGCGTTCTTTTGTTTTTCAGTTCAATATTTCATCCTCCTTTCTTTCAGTACAAATCGCGGTAAAATAATGTTGGACGTCATCAGTTCATTTATTATTTTTATAAATCTTATTAATTCAGTCATTACTGCCAGTTTCTGAACGCATTTTAGCGGGTTTATAGTATGTGTGTAAGATGAAACACATTTCATCTGCTGTAATACCTGTTGGACAAAACCCACATGGACACCCACCACAGATCCGCTGGAAATTTATTTTAGTTCCTACCTACTTACTACAGTCGATTTTCCTCTAACCACACAATGAAGAAGTATGAAAATCGCTCAAAATTGATAGCGTTATGGGTGTATAATGTGTATATATTTTGCGCGGCAGTGTTACATTGCAAGTACATTACATCACTTATATCTCGTACAAGCAAAGGAAAAGCCAACGGGCACTAACCACGAATTCGTTACCTTAATCGTGCTTTAAACTATGAGTATGTATGAGTTTTATTTGCTTCCCTTATGACAATTACTTGAGAGTCGGTCTCTTTAAAAACATTGATTTAAGCTAAAAAAAAAAAGCTTGCTGCCAAAAGTACATTAAGCCTTGCTTCTTGCTCGATGTAAGTAGTTGCTTCCTGTGTGATTCTGGTCATTTTTGTAATCGATTAGAGTCTGGCTAATGACACATAGGTAATACCTACTTATGTAAAGATAGTCGCATCTCAATTGATAACAAAGCCGTCAAGCAAATATTTGGAAAGAGGGTTCGATACGCAAAGTTGTTGAGAAAATAAATATGACGTCAAATTAGGTAAATTCCAGAGTGCCATGCCAAAATGTCAATTTCTGTCGATATTCTGGAAGCGTGTGATGTATAATCGGCCTTCATTCTGTCAATCCGGTGCCAAGAATACTGTCTTTGATGTTATAATTATGAGAATTATGATACGGATTCTGGAGACTGGTGACGTACCGAAAACACTGAATAGGCTGTACTGAAAAGTACCTAAAAACACGCAATTTTTTACCGAACATCATTAATTATCTGTGGAAGATTCAAATACCACGACGTCCACGCATTTATTTCAGAACACAAAATTACCTCGCGCGTAATCGGCGTAATTGACATCAGCGAACTATTCCAATATATTCAGATCTGAAGACTCGATGATGTTTTGCATTACAGAATCTAATGCAAAACATAATTTTCTTTATAGGATTTCAGATTGTGTATGATAGTTATTTGGTGGCGTTTGGTGGTCACATTTATCAGCCACAAAGCAGCAGATCTCTATCAGTGATGTTAAAACGTGTGCTTTATCAATGGTGATATAATGACTGCATAGACAGTTATTTTTTGAGGTTTTGTGAAATTTACGCTGCTCGAACAAGCCTCTACAATGAGTTAACTCTATACCTACTAATATTATAAAGAGGTAAAGATTGCGAGAATGTAGCTTTGGAAGTTTGTAAGTAGAGGGTAATCTCTGGAACTACTCATCCGATTACAAAATATCTTAGGTATTAGGCAGGGACCGGAACCGGTTACCCTAATAAGGGTTTTCCATAGAATAATTTTAAAAGTTGTTTTTAAAACCCTATACATACCTAACCCTTCGGCCGTTTTCGAAACCATAGGTTCGAAACCAGTTGAGAAAACGAAATTATTTTTCTTTTTTGGAAACCTGGTTTCGAATCAAGAAAAATAATTCTGTTTTCTAAACTGGTTTCCAATACAGAATATACAGTCTTCTTTTGAAACTCATTCACAAATTTTATTATGTAAGATACAAAGAGAAACGCATTAAAGATACATTTATTTTCTTCCACCATTGCTCTCCTCAACGGATTTGCGTTTTCCATATTGGTTAATAAGGTTAGAGAAATTTCATAGATACCAGATTTTATATAATTCCACGCACAATTGTTAGCTATCTTACGTCTAAGTGAAGTTCTTAAATATTTCTCGTGACTTTGAATGTCAAAGCTATAACTAAATAGTTTTAATGCATATCTGTTATATCCATGAAAAGAAGACTGTATATTCTGTATTGGAAACCAGTTTAGAAAACATAATTATTTTTCTTGATTCGAAACCAGGTTTCCAAAAAAGAAAAATAATTCAGTTTTCTCAACTGGTTTCGAAAAGGGCCGAAGGGTACCTAATTGGTAACCTAATGATAAGGTAACCTTACTGATAAGATAAGGTAACCCTATTGTTATGGTAAGCATACCGGATGTGGTAACCATATGGTAACCATGAGTTAAAGAAAAAAACCTATAAAAACCCTATCTCAATATGGTTAACTTATGGTTACCACATCCGATATGCTTACCATAACAATAGGGTTACCTTATCAGTAAGGTTACCTTATCATAAGGTTACCAAATTGATAGGGTTACCAAATCGATTAAGCCTGAAATGGGGTTTCCGTTCCTTGGTAGGTATACAAAATGGACCTCCCGGATAGTCATGGGCTATATTTTATCCCGCGGATTCGCGTCCGTTCGTGAAATACGAAGGCGGAGGCGCGCGGGCAGCTAGTAAAAGATTCGGGCAGTTCATAGCAGCTGTATACCATTAAAAGTATATATCCTACAAACACTAACGGGTCGCCAGGTCGCTCGACTGTCCATACAAACGTAGTTTGATTCTCATTTTAAAACGACACGCAGGAATAACATGAAACTTTGTGTACCCAATGGGATCCGCCATATCTAGGTCGGAAACTATTGTACGGGCCAAAGCAACGTTCCGGCGAGGCCATAAATCATAAGGCCGGCCCCGCCCCTTTTAGTACCTGTTTGTAGGGATGCGTGTCGCACTCTTCGCAGATTATCGACGGTGTTACATATTTATAATAATAATTGGTTATGTCAGTTTTGAACTTATTCTTAGTTCTCTAATCGCTTCTTTATCTGCTATATTTCTATTATAATTTATAGCAATAAAAACTAGTTCCCGACCTAGATTTGGCGCATTTCATTGGGTATAAAAACTTTCATGTTATTCCAGTATGCCGTTTTAAAATGCGAAGTAAACTACGTTTGTATGGAGAGTAGTCTTGAGTCGATGTGATGATCTTATGGCAAAATCAACGATTTAACCTAACTGTGCCTGAGCCCGAGGACTGCTAAATACATAGCATGCGCTTTTCTATCGATTTTTTTCTATATAATTAGTAGCGTAATTAATACACAAGTTATGAAAAATTCAATGTTTACCAAGCAATCGACTATTATCGTTGAAATGTTAAATATTTTGACACCGTTCCCGTCATAGTTAGATCAACATCGGATGGATCATTTTGATTTATTTCTTGACAGACGTAGGCGTTAGACATTAACATCCGATTTCCATGCAATTGTTTTGGAGTTGTTCCAGATTGCATCATTTAATTGTATTTTGACATGTTAAGTAAGCATGGCGTTATTAATCTAACCGGAGATTATTTCATGCGTAATCGTACGCACAGGAAGCCATGATATGATTTAAAAACTGTAGATTTAATAGTAATAAGTAGGTATTTATGATCCTAAGATGACCTATCTACACCTTCAAACAAATATATTGATTTGTAGGTTAACCATGATAAATACATTTATATTTTACCGTGCTTAAGATTCTGCCGTAGCACTAAATAATAGAATATCGTTTAACCCGTACGTACAGTCGTCTTCAGATATATCGGAGCGGCCAAAGTGCCCACAAATATCTGAACACGTCTCTAATGCCTCGACAATAGAGACGTGTTCAGATATTTGTGAGCACTTTGACCGCTGCGTTATATCTGATGGCGACTGTACAGAAAAAAAAACTGTTACAGTCATAATATTTTTTCCTTGGCCGACATTTACTTTCAGACAAAATATTTATTCTCATAATCGCCTCGATATTGGAAAAATTCCAGACAATTCGCGAATACATTCATATGTGAATCTTAAAAATCTATAAATTATTATTTTAGCTTGACGCATCGCTGAGTTACGACTGTAATAAATCTTATTTAGATACATAATCGTTTTCTCTTGTATGAGAAGATTAAAGAAGTTTCTTTTAGCATTGCTATAACGCCGCATATCAGCCCACTACCGTCTGTCTTTAGTGAGAATGCCCTTACATACAATATTTGACAACTGTCATCTCAGTACAATTTATGTCATCATTGACGTTTATAGTACCGGGATGACACCTGTCAAATATCGGCTGTTAAAAAAATCTAATTATAGTAAAGAATGGGCCCGCGAAAAGGAGGCTCAATCCTTTTCCTGTAACGGAGAGCAGATATAAAATATTCTTAATTTAGTTATTCGCGCTTATAGGATCACTTTGTTGTCCCTTTGTCTGTCTGTCTGTCAAGACCCTTTATCTCGGAAACGTGTCTGTATCGAGTTGAAATTAAAACCGTATACTTAGGTCTACAATACCTTGAAGCTGTGAAAAAATCGAACTTCTAAGTTAACGTACGTAATAAAAAGATACGGTCGTTTATGCCGCAAAAAACGTATATTTCGACACTCTCAAGGGAATTAAAATTGATAGGGTACTTTCCGTTGGCCTAGAACTATGAAATTTAGAAATTATTATCGCCCTAAATACTACAAGTACAGGGAATAATCCGAAAACTAGACATTTGTAATTTTGTACGGAACCCTCGGTGGGCGGTTTTTGATTTCAGTCTGAGTACCTACCTATAGTACCTATGTTCACAGTCAACTTAGTTGTTCAGGGAATCTTCTCATACTCGTACTCTAACTCTGGAACTATCTGATTTCGATAAATCTTTCACTAGTATACAATACAGCATGGACCTTGAATGGACATATACTAAGTAGGTACCTACTTCATATTATAAAGAGGAAAAGTCTGTGAGATTGTATTAGCTGTAAGTTTGTATGTAGGGGGTAATCTCCTTATCCGCCTATCCGATTAAAAAAAACTCTGTATGCACATGGGAAAATCTTTATCCCCCGGGATTGCCAGCGTTCTTTGCAATACGCGGGCAGTTAGCATATTAATAATTCGATAGGCAAAGGATAACGACATCGGGAAGTCAGGAGAGTGTTCGCTATCGCCATGACTCCTGCCACGTAGATAGTAGGCAGACATGTTTACTCATGCAACGCAGTCGGCTAATTACCCTCACTTAACATTTCCCATGACTCTATGGATCTGCTTAATTGGTATGCGCGTACGCAAGCTGCCGGTCAACGACCCGCATTGTTTACCATCTCTTAATCCTATAGCCCTTTCAACAAATGGGAGAGTAACTGCTAACTTACCAGCAAATTAAAACTAACCGTGTTGCTTAGCTACACAGGGTTCGCTTTTCCAAAGCCCGTGATGAGATTGACATATTTTTCCTGTTGGTCTCGGCAAAAAAGGGAAAGATTTTGCTAAGCTTTAGGTCGACATTCAATACCATTACTATACTATCCGCAAATCCAAGTCCGGTCCTAAGATATTAGAATCATGCTATTATTGCGCACATAAAGGTTTCATTGTTACTTTTGCCCGACTCGCCAAATAAAATTGAGAATACTATAATACAACGCAACTTATTTGTTAAGTTTACGGCTGAAAGGTTTTTTTAAAAGTAAAACAATCAAAATCAAGCCCAAGTAATTAGAATCATGGTCAGAACTCAAGTCACATAAGTCGAACTGTCTAGTAAATTATAAAAAAAGCTAGTCTGCCATTTTTTGGTTGATAACTTTGATAAGTAATTGTCATCTTGTAAATTCTGCATTGAGTCTATAAAACGAGTTCAAATTAACAGAACAAGTCGAAATATGAGACATGATTGAATAAGATTGGGATACGTACTGTTTGGTTAGTTAAATAATATCTCGAGCCTTTGTACTTACTGCACTGCACTGGTAGTTAAGTAAAAAATAACACCTTATCACGTCTGTTAGTTAAACCGCAAGTATCACTGTTTAAGAAATGTTTCACCTTTTCGCAACATTTCACTATTTTTCACCTTGTAGTAAATTATAAATTATAATAGATTGTTTTGTTATTTTGACTTTGTCATAAGCAATATATAGAAAATTACTCTGTGGTCAGATGGCACCATTGACAATAATACTCATATGGTCAGTCGGCGTTCATGTAGGTTTTAATGTGACATGTAATGTGCGTAGTTTTGGAACTGCAGTTATTTCAAAAACACACAGAGCGAATAATATAAGCTAGAAAAGTCCGACATATTATAAATATTTAAAATACCACGCAGAAAGCTTTCATTAATCTTTCTACCTTCAGGTGGCGAGGAGTCCTTAGAACTCTATTCCCATCGGCTTGCCAAAATATATATTTGATACAAACGCCACTGCTCCCTACGTAACAAATTTGGTCCATCATCCGACCTACAATCGAAACAGTAGTTTCGTCTAAATCGTAGGATACACGAACTAATTAAGTTATTCGTGTCAATCAGTTTGTTTGTATTGGATCAGTTACAATGTTCTCGCACCAGCGATTTTATGTATTCTGCCATTGTCATAAAATATATTTTCGTTTGATTTACGGCGTAGTAATTAGGTTGCCTACTGTTTACGCTGGTTCAAGGTCCATCTTCTCTTATCTTAGACATTGTGGTAAACTAAACAGTTTGGTTTTGGGCTTTGATCTCAACACTGGTTGAGAACTGTCAATTAGTTTATAGATCACGGGTGTTGTTGATTCTGAGTCGATACTATCGATCGATGCGATTAATCGTCGACCAAGAAATCCATACTTCCGCAAGAGCAAATTTTAGGCTGAATATTCACCAGACATGTGCGAAACTGTGTTGTCGTATTTTTGACACCTAGATTGTCAAGCATGCGAGGTATACTCCATTTCATTTACGAAGGCCCGATGCCACTAGAAACTTAACAATGAAGCTCGTAATGTTTATTTATTTATTTAAGACACATATAAGCTTACAGTATTGCACCAAAACGCTTACACGGTAACATTTTGTTACGGTAACGGTTTGTCTTTTGTTGTCTAATTGTTTTATTACCCAAGCACTTCAAATTGGCACATGTTGGTGCAAGCTGCATACAAAAATAAGCACCAAGCCGCAAAAGGGTCTTGCCACATTCTTTGTTATTCTCTAATCCTATTGTTATCTCTAACGACCGTCTCAAGTGGCATCAGGCATTCGTAAATGAAATGGAGTATACCTAATATATACCAAACAAGAATATTTCTTTTGTCTATCTATGATACTTAAGTATGTTTCTTTTCTGTTTTTTTTTTTATCTTTCTTTATGACAGTCCGAAGGAATCTCTCGATACTTATACTCTATTCCATATAAGATTAGAAAAATCGCGCATTAATCGTCATGTTATTTTAAAGCGCAAAATTAGTATTGTTTGGTTTGAAAAGCATTCAATGATCGAAATAAGTAAAACTAGTACACTATTTCCCTTTGTTATCCTGGTATAAACGAAGAATAGTAGGCGAATTAGTATAGAATTCTAATGTTAGTATTTGTATTGTATTGTTATATGGAGTGAGGTATAGGTTCATACAAACTTGACATTTAATTTCAGGTAACAACTAACCTGCCTTCGCTTGAATAATCAACCCCTCAAATCAAACAAATCAGGAATATTATTGAGGTTTAGAGGAAGCAAGCCAGATTTAGCTTGCGAAATTTTAATTAAGTAAACAGTATTTTATCTCTTATACACAAAGTTAAACAAAAGCATGTACACAATGATAGCTAACACCGTCGGCGCCCGTAGCATACACATTCCTAAATACCGTAAGCACTAGGTATATTTCGTGTTCTATACCTAAATTTTATCCAATTGATTAACTATTAAAGTACTTGCTGACCGCACAGCACCGCCCGCATCTGGCAAAGAACGCAGGCATATCCGCGGAATCACTTACTTTCCGTTGACCTAGAACTATGAAATTTGGCAAGTAATATAAATATTCGGGATAAAAAGTATTCTATATATGGTAATCCAGGCTCAGGCTATGCACTATATGTATACCAAAATTCAGCTTAATCCGTTTAGCCATTTTTGCGTGATGAACAGTCTTTCGCATTTATAATATTAGAGGAAGTAGGATGATGAGATACGGCAAACAGTCGTGAAATAGAGACTATATAATTGAAATGGAGGCAACTCAAACCTTTTAGTCATCTAAATATAGAACACATTTGTCTCTGCCCAGGGTTAAGGCCACTCTATCTTATTGGTTGAGCATCGACGTCGACCATATTGCCGCTCGTAATGGTATAGAACAGGGGTCGGCAAATCGCGGCTCTTTGAAGGGTCATTTGCGGCTCTTCGAGGACCCCTCATAATGATAGGTTCAAGGAAATGTGAGATCGATCATTGTAATTTTTCTTTCTGAAAATGGCTCTTTGGTTAGAAAGTTGGCCGACTTCCGACACCGTTTCGCGGTGACGGTTTCGAGAATTTAGAATATTTACCTATATTGCGATTTTTTGTAGAATACATTGCGTTGCAAGTTGCAAGTAGGATAAAGTGCTAGTATGAAAAGAGAACCCATATTAATTTAGTATTAAGCAGTTAACTTCTCCTAACAAATATTACATTTTACAAATTTATGGGGGGAAAAAATCGCTCCGAGCAGGGATCGAACCTGGGAACGACGAGGCAATGAACATTTAGGCATACGCGGCCCGCAGCTCTAGCCAACCGAGCTATCGCAAACAATCTGCTCAGTCAGAATTTTGCAGTTTCGAACCCTGCTCGGAGCGATATTTTTTCATTTAATTTGAAGTTTATCCCATATCGTAGATTTATTCAGAAAAAACTACTCCACAGGTTTTTCAGATCTAAAAGCTTGCAATGAAAAGAAAATCCATTTGGTAATAGAATAAACCACTTGTGGCTGACGTAAAAACAAACACAGAGTTGAGGTAGAAAGTGATCGCATGAGCGTTTTATCTCCAGTCGTAAAACTAAGAGGGTCAAACGTTAAATAAAACAAATAGGATTGGTGTCTGTGTACCGATGTCCTAAAATACGTACGGAAATTGCACTTTCGGTTGGGATCAATTTAACTAAGCTTGCACCGCAACAGTTGCTGTTGTAACAGTTTTATTCTTTACAGATTATTGTTACAAGTATAATAAACTGTTGCTATTTTTCAACTCCAATGGGTAACTAGAAATTAGGACCGTTCAGTACAAACCTGTTCTGCGCTACAATCACGCACACACACACACACCCACGCGAATATAGTGGTAATATCTAAGCTAAGCCTATCCGTAACTTAGAAACTGGGAGACCCATTATTAGCTCTACAATTCGAGCCTTTTTCTAAAGTCAGACATTACAGGGTCGTATTTTTATAACAAAGTTACATTAAATTGACTTTAGTTGCTTGAAAAGAAGAAAATGTTATGGACTTGCCTGTCAGAGATACACAATATAGTATACATACTAAACATGTCATTGGTCTTTGAGATGAACACATGTAGCAGTATCTGTATATGGCAATAAATTATTCAGTCGGAAATGTATGCCAATCACGGTGAATATGCAATTTTCTACGCCCTGCCGTTCTCCGTATTGCAAATCACTTACACAGAACACAATCATATCTCGTGGCCATCTTCCAGTGCCTTTATACATCACTTAGCATTTCAATGTGATCACAATATCGCTGCGTTCTGGCGGCAAAAGATCCTATTAATATGTCAACCTCAATATACTTACGTCCGTTCTGAATACGTGCAATAACTATTTTGTAAGTGTAAAGTGACATTTGCATGTATGCACGTCGGTCACACTTGTGACCTTTTTAGAAGTCCTCAGCTGAGTTCAATAAGAGTGGATCATTACATTCTCGACATTGATTTGGATCCGACATGGGTTATGAAGGCTGGACGTCATATTACTTTTGATTATGAACATGCTGTATTTGGAGATTCACGAGTTGTATGAAGGCGCAAGTAAGTCTTCCGTAGAGTACTTTTACGGTATTCTCTTAAGATATTAAAAAAATAGCATAGGTACTTCAGTGAATTCATATCAATTACCTATGTACCAGAACCTATATTCAATGAATAAAAAAATAGAATAACCATATGCTACTGATGTTCACAGACCTCGGGTACGTAGAAGTGAGTTGATATATAATTTATTAGATTAATTAATTTTGTCTGACCGTGACATCACTTACAATATAATTAACACATATTACGTACTATAACAATTAGGCCTGATTAGGAACCACACAGTTCCACGATATTATGACAAACATGAATGAATTCACTGTAGAGTAGATAGCTTATTGGAAACTACTGCGTGTAATCATTATCATCCTATGATTCATTCTGTTATCATTCATATTACACTTGTCTTTAAACTCTAGCGCTTTGTACACAATTTAAAAGATTACAATTCACGGGGCTAACGCGCTATTTATTTCCGTTGTTTTATTTCCTGTTCGGTCTGCTACGCGGCCAGCTACACATTTGCTTTGGGATAACCTCCCTGGGAAGTCTTATGGGCTACCTGGGGGAAAGAAAGAAAAGAAGAAGGAGAATAGAATAAAAGACAGTAACAGAATAGCGACGTTATATCGCGAATCGCGATTTGCCCCGGCCTTGATTTCGGATAGCTGTAAGCTGTCCCATCAAGTTGGCAACGGAGATATTGTGTACATACAATTTAAGTACCCTACAAAAGTCTATAAACATGTCCACTATCTTCATTTATTCAAATGCACAGTGAGCTGAGCCAGCAGTATAGTGAAGTAAAATCCCCACAGTTTCCAGAATCACTGTGTCTGCAATTTAGAACCCAATGTAAGTAAGTATGTATAAAAAAGTTACGGACCAGCGTAAACCGCTTGAGAGGACCACGGACCACTAAAATAATTTGACATCCACTTCGGTTCCGTCACTGATATTTGGAAGTAGGTACCTGTACCTACCTATACTGACAAATATCATGATTTATGCCACTCATATTCCAAAATATGTATTAAAAAAACACGAATTTATATGTATTCTACATCGATATTAATAAGATAATGCTTAATAGATTACCTATTTATTACACGACTTTTAAATTTTGGGCATATTTTGATATCCGCTTTATCTTGACGTAATAGAAATATCTCATACAGAGATTTAGGATCGCGTCGTGTCCCGTCCGTTAGATAGGGTCAATGTTTGAAAACCCAATAGATATAATCCGCATAAACATCTCCTGCTCTTACGTACATAAATGTGTTTATACGTAACTTTCATTTATGAACACACACGTTTAAATAATACGTAACTTACATTACATGTACACAAACTGTTAACAAATTGACTTCAGGAGAGACTCTCTTTTCAAGTCCGTTTGACCCTAAAATAAACTTTCACGGAAACAAATAAGTCATCATTTCATTACAATAAGATTAATGTTCATATGATCGGATTATCTCCATCTGTGATTGAGCAAGCACGTACCCCATACCCTCGAGATCATTGTCTTGTTAGGGATAAGCAACGCTTTGTCACGACGGGTTATTTTTAGAAACAACACGCACTGCGCGAAAAAACGCGCGCTTATAATTATAACATAACATTTGCGCTTGACTTGTCAAACAACAACAGTGAAACACTAAATAGGTTATGTCATCGCGAGGTCAAACTTGAAGTTTATGTTTATACGACCTTGGCGATTAGTTGACACGCGATGATAGAACTGAGATACGCATATTAGAATATGTAATACAATTATACACACAGGAGAGGTGGATATGGATATTAGGTAAGGCACATTGATCTGATCCTTTCAACATGATCCTGATGGGTCATACAGAGATTTAGGTTCGCGTCTTTCCTGTGACCATAGCCACAGTTAAGGACTAGACACAATAGACCGCCTATTTTTTGGTTGGACTCCTCTTATGTAAATCTATGTGATTTAATAATCTTAATATAACCAAGGCGCGGCGTAGGTAGGCCCCCGACAAGGTGGACTGATGATCTGGTAAAGGTCGCGGGAGTCCGCTGGATGCGGATGGCGCAGGACTGGTCAATTTGGCACTCTCTGGGGGAGGCCTATGTCCAGCAGTGGACATCTATCGGCTGATATGATGATGATGATAACCAAGGCTGAATAACTATTGACCACAGGTTTTCACTCTGTATGTCCCACTTCTACCAGTAAGTCAAAGGATGGGCTAGCAGTTTAAAACGAAGAGTTTATCGATCACAGTGCGTCGTACTGTTTAAGCATGCAAATCACAATAAGTAGACACATTATGTAGTCATGTTCCGTTATTGACTAGTATTTTGCATCACCTCATCTGTGTTTTAGAAAACAAAAACACAGTTTGTGTAGCGTGTTAAGTAAATAGGCCACATAGAGTTCACGGTAGACGAGTAAACGGTGTTCGAAAAGTAATTTTTGATTATATACCTAATATCTCGTATCCACAGCACAATGGGTCCCCGTATGCAGTTCCGTACGAGTATGTAGTTGATGTCTGACAAGTATGGCGAAGTGTGCAGATTGGTAGAACTTTGTGTAAATGGTGAGCTTAAACTAAGCACACATTTTTACTCATAAAGTTTTGAAACGAAATTAGGTAACTAAACAGAATCCAGTCTTACGATTGAACTTGCAGATATCTGTTACATTACATGTACGTACACGGAATTTGTACGATGCGCTATGTACAGTCAGCTGCAGAGAAACGTGACCTCCCCTGCATACAAACTGACTATACCTAACTACCTACCTATATTTTCTTGACCGGAGCCGTAGCATGGTTGGCCTTGTCACTCGATAGGTGATAGGATAGGGCGTGCGTCACTGGCTGACGCCGTTCGATAGAACGAGACGACGCTGCTATCTTGTCACTTGTCTTGTCGCGTGATAAGGCCAACCATGCTACGGCTCCTGTATTTTTAAACACACTGCCTGTGACATCAACGGTAGTCTTTGCGATGTTAGCGATTATTAAGTAGGTACTAAAACTCAAGTGTATTGTAAATTATGTAGAACAGCAGTTTTGCATCAATAATATGAGACTCCTCTTTGTTCTGTTCATGAATACTTTAGAATGTTACAAGCGTCGGTCATGCTGAAAGAACGAGTGTTGCCACAGCGAAGACACTGGAAATACGCTAAAATTACTTATAAATTATGTTTCTTAATTTACAAGGACGCACTTGCCGTGAATAAGTAAATAATAATAAAGGTAAAGGGTAACTGGTAGAAAATGTTTATGGCTTTAAGTCCTCCTTTTGGACGGTAAGTCCTTCTTTTGTGTAATAACAGATAAATAATAATTTAATACTTTTGAGGAGGATCCCTTGAGGACCTATCCACACCGCGTTTATTAAACGCGCGGAAGACGCGCGTTTGTGCCGATCGCGCTGTTAGGGCTTATGCACGCGGTGCATAAGCCCTAATAGCCATTATATACCTACTTGAAACATTTAGCTCAAAAAACTATCTAGATACTTAAATATCTGAGAACAAAGCAATTTCTTTGCTTCCGTCTTGAAAATCTGACTGAACAAAACTCAAAAGCCGTAGACTTTTACTCGTGTAAAGTACCTCGGTTACTCCTATCGTAACCTGACATGTAACTTGGCGTTATCAATAAAATAGTTGTATTTGTATCCTATATTGCAAATAAATACCTATCTATACTTAGGCTTTTTAAATGATACATGCCCCCGTCGTCTCTTAGTGATATACCACAACCTTCATCTAATCATCTCTCTGTCTTTCAGCCGGGGATACGTCACATTTTATAATACTGGCCCTGACCCCGCAAATTCTATATATTGCTAAAATTCTATCATCTGTCTTTCCAGAAAAACCTGCAAGTCATGCGGTTGCGACCGGCTGCAGCACTCGGTGTACCACGAGGAGCTGGACTCCGTGCGCGACCGGCTTGGCCTGCGGGACCGGCCGCAGCTAGGATTGGGACTCGACTCGCCACCGGGACTCACTCACAAGCAGGTACAAGCTTCCGACTCCAAGACCCTAGAATTGCGGGCTACTACCGGACCGTACACTCAAACTAGACTCGCCGCCGGGACTCACGCACCAGCAAGTATAAGCTAGCACGCGGATCAGTCTCCGTGCGAGTCTAAGACAATTGCGGGCTAGTAACTTTGACATCCAAACACACTTATGCAATGTGTATTACAATTTATAATAAACTACCGGATGTATTCAAATACAAGAAATTAAATGTATTTAAAAAAATTATGACGAATCGGTTAAGTCAGAAATGTTTTTACAGCGTTAAAGAGTTCTTAAATCATTGATTGTTAAGTAAATAATTTGAAATTAAATTCAACTGAAATTGATATTTGTACGCTAGTTTGTAGGTATGATGTGGAGAGCAGATATTCGCAAAGCTACGAAGTTCATCAGAAAATTGTTGTATATTACCTGAGAAACAAGAAAATAACTGTGAACGAAGAGATAACCACAAACGCAGGCATATACCTATAAAACGCCATATATTATACAGATTGATGTTCGCACCCATAATATTCGGGTAATAATTCTAAATGCATTTCGTAAGTGCACGTTTGTACGCTACAAGCGGAATTACCCAATCTATTAGTATCCAGGTGCTGTCGAACTAATTGATCGATAAATTGGTCAAATTGAATTTAACGATTGTCAATTTTATAAGACAGCGCCAAGCCATGACCAAAGGAAAAATCATGGCATAAAATTATTGAGGTAGCGCCTCCTGTGAAACTTCTAACAACACAGCACGATTTTGATTGATCTCAATTTTTAAAGCGCTCTATTATGACACTTATTACTGTTATTTATGAGTATATTCATTCATGTTTATTATATGAATTTGAATGTGTCAATGAGGTGAACGAACCAACCTGCCTTGTTATATCCTGTTATATTAGTATACGGAAAACAATCATCAGTAGGTATAACAAACTGTTTATTTGCTCTAGGAAGGAAAAGTGGTGATTGATAACGCCTCTGAATAATGAAGCAAATGCCATTCTTATCAAAACGTTATGCTTCCAGACCGAACTGTACTGGACATCATTGGCGGAACGTGCGCCGAGCAATGTAGGTGGCGCAACCGGTGCGGCGGCGTGGCGGGCCTGGCGAACTCGGGCGCTCGCTTCTCAGCTACCGAAGCAAGACTTGTCGCTCTCACACTGTCGGCATATCGATGAGGTCCATCGCAAGCAGTTCGAAGACTTCGTTGCCGCTAGGAATGAAATCGCTTTAGATATTGGTACGTATACCGTAAAGCAGAAAAGATAAGACAGCAGGCGAAATTAGACCTTATCTCAACGTCTGAAAGACGTTACTATGTAATTCTTCCGATACTAGTTTTAAGTTCTAGCGACATCTAGTGACGAGTAGTCAAACTAAAAATGTATTTACAGGTATTGCTAGTCAGCATCATAGCGCACCGGTGGGATGCTTGGGTTGTGATAAGCCTATTCGAAGTGGAAGCATCGCCGTTTGCGCACCGCGGTTAAGTCAAGAGGTAAAGTTATTATTGTTTTCGAACCTTGCTTAATCGCTCATGTATATAAAACAACACTGTCCCTTATGGTAAAGGCTGGCAACCGTGTTTTGGTAGTAGTTCCACTACTCCCCGCTAGGTGGCACGAATATCAATAGATATGTTATAAATGTTTGATACTGATTCATTTGTGTTATTCAGGCGTTGTTTCACCCAGCATGCTTCTCCTGTTCTGAATGCGACGAGTTGCTGGTGGAACTGGCCTACTGCGCGCTGGATGGTCGGCTGTTCTGCGTGAGGCATTACGCGGAGCGGTTGAAACCGAGGTGCCATGCCTGTGACGAGGTGAGTGTCTACATTTGCTTACCAATAAAATAATTATGTTACTTTCTTTTCTTAGGTATTTACACTAAACGATTAGCTAGCTGAGGAACATATCTGAATGAGTTGAAATACTAACTTCAATCATAAATCATAGCGGACTATTAGTTGGTAAAAATGTATACTGCCAACGAAAAGCTAGGGCCCAGCGCTAAACGTACAACAGGATATGATTAAAGTAGAATTCACAATAGGGGCGTACACTAAATAAAATAATAAATAATGTTGTATTTTCTCGAAAAAAGATTAAAACTAGTCATATGGAGAAAAAATCAAGAGAAATAATCAAAAATTCATAAGTGTCTAAAGTTTTAAGAGGGGGTATATTCTGTCTCTTTTCCGCAAAGCGCACCTTCATATGAAACGATTGTCATTTACTATGAGTATGACGCTCGATGATCGTGTCGTCACGATCCCCGAGCGTTTTCTCCCTCTAACAAGCAACATTAAAACGGTTGTAGCTTCGTAATTTTTATTTGAATGAGATTTTTTTTATTAGGCATATTTTTTTACCTTCTTTTGAAGTAATAATAAATTTTGAGTCTACACCCGTATTAGGCGAACTAAACTAACAAGTGAAAATGCAGTGCTGTTTATATCGATATTATGATGGCCGAACTATGGCCGTATTTGTGCATTTTTACCTGTCAGTTTTGTTCGCCTATTTGTGGATTCTACTTTAGGTATATGACTTTGACTCGGTTATAATTTTTTTTTATAAATCTCGAGTATTTCTTATATATGAAGTTCACGGATAAACGTCGTTTTCTCCCGTTTGTAGTTTGGCATGCTATACTTCCCGGACAGAGGATTAATCGTAATCATGATTAAAATGACAATTGAATAATGCTACAAAATTAATCAATACTTTGCTTCGTGTATTTATACCAAATGTGAGTTAGACAATAATATAATTAATCTTAAGTGCATTTGTTTATTTAACGCTAATTTCATTAGTATAGAACATTTAAACTAAATAAATTATATGTCTCAAATGTGTAGGTATAGTCTGCTGATTGTGTTGCATCAAAGTCAAAAATATCTTGGCGCAGACCTTAATATAATTGCGATAAAGTTGATGTCAAAATATTAACGATCGTGTTGTCGTTGTCTAGCACAGACATTTTTACAGCTTTCTGTGTAGTTGATGCAAAAAATGATTTCGTATTGTGCGATAAATACGCATGATGATGTAAAGTCACGAGCAAAACAACACTTTTTATCTAATAATGGAAATGATAAATCATTAAGTCTTTTAATGCGTATAAAGCAACCGTTTTTTTATAGAATTGAACCCCATCACAGAGAGATAAAGTTCAAAATCATGGTAGGAATATATTTCCCACTGCCTTATAAAGGGTTAATATTCGTGTTCGAGTACATTATTTTCAGTTAATACTGAGGAGTATTAGGTATGTCAGTCTAACTAAAATATGCGATGTTGTAAAACAAACTGTGACCTTAATATCACATCAAATACACAGTCAAAACCGCCACCACCAGTTTTTGACCTTACCGACAAACATATTTGGGTTATACAAACATTTATGTTCGCGTCTCTTCTGTGGACATCGCCAAAGTCAATTCAATTCAATTCAACATTTATTCATTAACAATACAATGATTGTGTTTGAAAGTTAAGGGCTACAATTCCTAATTTTTGGCTGGACTCCTAATCTCCTAATCCGCATAAACGGCGCGCGGCGTCTCCTCTCATATGATTTTGTGCAATTCAATCATTTTTTATATGCACAGAAGCCCTTAACTGTTGACCACAGGAAAGACGACCTTTGTTTTACTCAAGCTGTATGATCCTTAAACTATTTTAGACAGGTAAATCCGGGAGCGGGGGCTAGCCAGTCTGTATGGGAAGTGTTCTGGCAAATGTCAGCCCGCCAGGAATAGCGCGCCGTCGCGTTTTGTTTGGGATACCTTCGATTTGGACAGATGCGCGTTGCGTAAGAAATTCGCAAGCTTGTTCACGACCATAAGCGACCACAGAACTTTATTACTTAAACTAGTACTATAATATTCTATTAGAAAGATATTTCACGATAACCCACGAGTACACATAACATAATACACCTTAAGAACTAACAAACAGAGATGTCCTACCGTAGCATCGCCAACGGCGCTGGCTATTCACATAACTGTTTTAAGTTCAAGCATATTGTTTCTGTTGCACCATAATAATATAATAGCAAGTTCTCATATGTAAAATAGTGTACGTGCGAGTTATGCACATGTACTAACTAGGTAATTATTAGAGTGTTTTAACCGCCCTACCCTACACGTCAGAATCTTCCGATGAAGTCCGTATAGATTTTGTTGCATTTCTGGAAGTTTAATCGGCTGAGGGCGGTTGAAATGCTGTGAGAATTAGTCAACTATCTGCGAGGGTGCTACCGTGCTTTTCTCATAGAAGTAAAATAAGAATTACGTAACTATAACAATAAGGATTCGTATATTTTATAAAAACATTTTTATTAAATATTTTTAGGATGATTAAAGCGAATTTTTACAGAGTATTTCCTGAACCTTTACGCGGGGTTCACATAAGCCAACCATTTGAAGCACCTTATGTTCCCAACCACATTTATATTCAGTATTACAGGAAAATTAATCATCTTTCAGTATTATTACTCTGCCCTCGAATTTTAGCTATGTTCAATATTTCAGTAATATTCGGTATTCACCATTGCTTCTTATGCGTTGCAAAGTTATGTGCCAATTAATTTTCATTAACAAATGTGTACTTTAACAAAGTAGTTAATTAATACAGGCAGCGGCCACATAGGTGTCAGGGAAAAATAAGCCTACTGGCTATGTCACTAAGTCTCAAATTTTCATTAACGAAGAAATCTAGCCCATATTTCAGCCTAGTTATATTCGAGGCCTACCACAAATATTGTTCTAAATATAATTCAACTTTTCAATAAGTCGGTGTGTGTAACTATGCCAAGGAATAACCCGAGTATGCAGGACTGGTGCGATATTGTAACGACATAGCAAAAAGTAATATACCTAGTACCTATTAGCATCAACTGTCATATAATTATATATTTTCTATTCTAGTTATTTATATATTTTGGGTGGACACAATTTTTGAGACTTTCGGGGCGATTATCTCCGACTCTATTCACTTAATCAAAAAAATTGCTGAGAAACCTTATATTTATTTCGAAAGGCCTATCGATTGATGTGCCACACGTGGACTTACAATGTTTTTTTTTACTTGCAGTTAGTTTTTTAATCATTTCATTACATAATTATGTAGCGGCTAACAAAATACACCTATCTTCAAATACACCTTATAGTTTTTGAGTAACATGCCTGTGACATACGGACAGATGGACATGACGAAACTATAAGGGTTCCGTTTTTGCCATTTTGGCTACGGAACCCTAAAAATCATATATTTAAAGTTACTTACCATTACCTTCGTGTGTGTAAGGAATTCCTATGTAGGCTAGATTTCTGGCAAGAATATATTTTCTGAACCAAGCGGATCCGTGCCCAAGCTTATCATATATTTAAAGCTATTTACCATCAACTCCATGCGCGTAAGGAATTCTTACTTAAGCTAGATTTTTGACAAGAATATATTTTCTGAACAGTACATACAGTGACGTTCAGGAACACTTTTAATTCGGAACATCCAGTCACCAGATAGTTGCAGCGTTAGTATAGTTCAATGAGCAGAATACTCATGTAGAAGATTTCAACTGACAATATGAATTACGAGGCGCAACTGCGCTCGTTCATTCATGCAAAGTGCATTACCGTTGGCGTATATAAATATTTCCTGACTGACAGCCACGGATACGTATCTACTGACTTGCTTATAAATTAAATTTTGTGGTAGGGCATGGTACCTACACTTCTTAATCTGTACGTAAGGAGAGTATCCGGGCATTTTTTTTATTAATTTGTCTAATCACCAAAATCGATCTACGTCAGATCGATCAACCAAATTGTTTCAATCGTTTGGAGAAAAGATGACTACTATTGGCAGTTTGGTATGGAGACAGCAAGATTAAATCCGAAATTATTAAAAAAATTATACATTTTGGCAAGAACTGAACCGAAATTGACGTCATTTTATTTTGATTGTCTTCTACCAGAACTGGTTGATCCCCGATTTACCAGAAATAAACCAATACGTGATCCAGATTACGTCAAGATAAAAATATGAACAAAAAAATGTAATACAAAAAATTTACTAACAGTAGGTACGACCTCTACGAAAATGCATTACTGAAAATATTAAAAAAACGGAACGAGAAACGGAATTTCAAGAAATGAAGTCGATAGAGAATAATACAGAGCGGGAAAACGCTGCTACGAGCTACGGCGTAGCGCACGTAGCAATGAGTGGCCTCGAATGGGTTAAGGAACAGAACTATAGAGGTTTACCCATTTGCCCATTTTAGGAATCCCTTAAAAGCTGATAATAAAAACACTAAGGAATTTAAAATCAAACATACCTACAATTAGTGAAAATACACACAAACGAAAAGGTGTACATATTTTATTAGCAGTGTTTTTTTAGCGATGTAAAGTATTTAAAAATTATAACAAACAAAACTACTTGATATAAGATTCTAGGAATTTCGGCCGCAGCAACTCTATGCATCCTGCATTCTCATAGTGACACAAAATAGGAACGCGCGCGCTAGCGCCCGCGAAGCAAGGGCCTACCTAACCTAATACCTATGTACAGACGAGTTCTCCAATATCTATACAGACAACCTTCCAAAAATATCTACACATGTGTCTTATGTCAGTAATAATAAAGCCTGTGTACAGATATTTTTGAAAGGTTGTCTGTATAGATATTGGAGAACTTGACTGTACCTATTAATTGGTGGGGAAGGCGGCGCGTTTGCGCATAAGCGACGCCCCTCAGGGTTAGATTTATTAATATAGCGCCTTAATAAAATAAAATAAATATTTAAAAATTACGAAGGTATAAGCGTTTCAATGTTGTTAGTTAAACAGAGAAAGCCGTATGAATTAATTCCGTCGTACGATGTAAATCTAGTAATTGAATGTTGTAAAATACCCTGTTCTGTTCTTGTATACTGGCATTCCATGATGGAATATCGTATCATAGCCCTGTTTGAACTTGTTAGAAAGGTCTTGGTAAAAGGAAAAGGAAGTTTGACCACGATTAAGTGGAATATCGTATCATAATCGTGTTTGCACTCTTAGTGTCTCCAGATTGAAGAGCTAGATTGTTCTAAGCTGACAACACCATGCAATACAGACGCACTGGCGGAGATGGAGAGGATGCGGGCTCATTCGCCTACTTGAAATAAATGTATAAATGTTAAAAATATTTCGTTATCAAAGACTAAAAAGTATAAAATAAATGAATATTTAAAAAAAACACCAAAAAAACACGCTTTTATAAATGCACGTAAAAACCAAAAATAAACTATGGATCGTTCAAGTTGTCTCTATTTCTGGGCTAAACTGTAAACTATGTGCTTTTAATTATATTTGATTGTAAAAGCGTGGGGCGCTGGAACACGAACGACTTTCTGCAGCTTCCGCCAGGAAGTTAGTATTAGTATTTGTTTACAAGAAAGTCTTTCCTGTTCCAGCGCCCCACGCTTTTACAATCAAATATTATAATTAAAAGCACATAGTTTACACTTCAGCCCAGAAATAGAGACAACTTGAACGATCCATAATTTATTTTTAGTTTTTTCACGTGTATTTATAAAAGCGTGGTCGTAAATCCAATCTCTTGAAAATAGCAGAAATTCGTCAGTTTTGTTTGAATAAAGTAACAATATTAAATTTCACTGTTGTAAACTAGGTACGTAATTACGTAGACAGTAGACACACACAGCCAAGTCAAGCGTATTACTATCGTGTGCGACATTTTCAACCAGTAATCGCAACAAGAATTATTATTACTGGTAACTCTTAATCGTCATTTCTTAATACCTGTGCCAATACAGAATAGTATAATAGTATTAGGCGGCCTGTACACTTGTAAGTTCTTACGTAAGTTCAGTACAAATACTGCTCACGAAAGTCGCTGTACTGTAAGCAACATTTGTACTGAACTTACGTAAGTACAGGTGTAAAGGCGGCCTTACATACAGAACGGACACGAACCGCCTCCCACCGAAATCGGCTACCTCACCGATGGGCGTCATTTCCCGGGCGCGATGCCGGGCAACCCAGTGCGACGCTCACCGCTCTGCCGTGTGCACGTTCGCGATGGGTAAATATTGTGCCCTGTTTGGTTGCTTTAGCCACGTACAAAGACGAGGATAGGAGTTTTTGCCGGTTCCAATCTGATGCAAATAGGTAAGTTAATTTTTCAAAACCTAGGTGTTATAAATTATAATACAATTAGTATAATACTAGAAACTAATTACGACCCGAAGATAATGAATACGTTCCATGCTTTTACTTTACTCTCACCATAGAGAAATATTCATGCACTCAGACTATTTTTAGGGTTCCGTACCTCAAAAGGAAAAAACGGAACCCTTATAGGATCACTCGTGTCGTGTGTCTGTCTGTCACAGCCGATTTGCTCCGAAACTACTGGACCGATTGAGTTGAAATTTGGTAAACATAATATGTAAATTGGTGACCCAAAGATGGACGCGTAAAGTAAATTAATGAATTCGGAACAAGTGGGCCACTTGTGGGAGGTAAACTGAAAAATTTAAAAAAAAGTTTCGCAAACTGTATTGTGTGACATATCAAATGAAAGGGGTTGTTGTAAGCATCTCAGATATTTTTTTATAATTTTAGCAAAAATAGATTTGAAGAAATTTAGGATAAAAGTCGAAAATTGACCATCCCCCCCCCCCGCCCCCTCTTATCTCCGAAACTACTAGGCTTAAAATTCTGAAAAAAATATGAAAAATAGTTCCTTGCTCAAAGATTACAGGAAAACCTATAAGAAGTTTGAGTATTCAAAGTAACGGGAAAATTCTCAATATTTTGCGGAACCCTCACCACGCGAGTTGAACTCGCACTTTTTCAATTATTGGTCAATTTATTACGGACTCATGTGTTTGGGATAGAGATATTCATTGTAACTGTCATAAAGAAAGATAAAAAAAAAAACAGAAAATAAATATAAGTATTATGGACAAAACAAATATTCTTGTTTTTGGTATATAAGCCTGCAACACACTGGTGCGGCCTGCGGTGGCGGTCAATCTGAAAGCTGATGACAATGTACTATTATCCGCCGCGGCCAGGCCGCGCCAGTCTGTGAGAGGCTTAGGCTTAGCTTAAATAAATAATTTGTTAATACAGTATACGAAATGATATTCGTCAATTTATATTGATTAAACCAATATTCGGTCGTGTGAACACTTGTTTTTAATGACGCCGTCTAGCGACTTGAACGTCTACAGCGAATGTGCCAACCCTATGCCATTCACGCACACATTGAGGTGCACCGACAAGGCGTGCACACATATTTACCGGAACTAACTCATTTCCTCCTCTTGTCCACCCTGTGCTCTTGGTAATTCAGTTTATATTGGTGTCATGTCTCTGCAAATTGCATACATTTGTACACCTATCTACACGATATTGAATTATTGTTTCCCTAAATACTTAGCTGTCTGATTGATAAATGAAATTCACTCACATAAAATCTAGGTACGCTTCCTTCTAACCAGTCAATGTTTTCACAAGCGTTCTTTTTATACCCTCAAAATTCCACAGGTACGTAGCAACAGCAGTTCTAATGTTTCAATCGCTTGTAGCTAAATGAATAATACGTTCGGTATGTGTTTACTGGTTACGGAGCAAAAATAAACAGTAAAACGGTAACACCTCTCAGCAGTTGTGATAGCCCCTTCGGCTTATTTGAACGTATTTTGCGCGAAACTTTTTTACTATTTGTTTTTAATTATTTTTACGTGGCCAGTGCGTTTCGGCCTTGGAGTTTTGAGGTGAGATTGCAAGAAGTTTTCACAGGAAATTTTGCATGTTTTTTATCGGAAATTATATTGTGAAAATTGTGTAAAGCACCGGTTTTTATTGGTTTTTTTTTGTTTCGAAGAATTGGCATAGTTTTTCAGTGACTAAAAGTATATGCTTGACAAAAAAGTTGAATTTGTATTTTATATTTAATAAATGGGCAACGGACATCGGTGAATACGGTTACAGACGATTTGATACTAAAAAAATATATATAATTATGAGTCTGCTTTGAGCCAAAGGGGCACTTGCTTTAGCGAGATAGAATATTTATTCATAGGTACGAAGCATTGCTAATTTGGCTTTTGAGTTCTTGTTCTTATTTTGTCATCGCTTATTATGGCAACACAAAACACAAATGCACGAGCGCCAAATTTTAGAATCCACTTGAGACAAATTTTGTTGAACACGTTTTACATTCGTTCACACGTTATTTACGCATATTTATTTGCAGGTAATAATCTCAGAGTAATAATTAATTAACATTTCATAAGAAGTGCCCGCTCGTGACCCATATTTCTAAAACTAGTACGAAATGCTGCGAATCAGCGATCGTGTTGCCGAGGTGTCATGTTTTATTTATTTGGGACATTTGAAAAGTTCAAAGACTACGTAATTAAGCAGACGAGGTGTTTGTAGCATAACTATAGGTATACTTGAAACCATAATTAGATTCCAAAAAAACTACCCTTTGTGTTGCCATTAAAATGAGGAGGGTTGACACCGGTGAATTTGCATTTTTCTAAATGATGAAAACTAGCTACGTCTATCATTTAGAAAAATGAAAATTCACCTGTGTCAACCCTCCTCATTATAATAGCAACACAAAGGGTAGTTTTTTTGGAATCTAATTATGGTTTCAAGTATAGAAAGGTACATAAAGTGATATAAGGTAAGAAACACTTTAAGGATTTGTTCGAACGCTCCTAATGGTGGGAAATGGTGGGCGTCTGGGCTGGGCGGAACCAGACATTTTAAGGGAATGTTAACAGATTGTGTACCTCTCCTAAAAATGTGCTATGTTAAAGAGAAAGTCCACCCTCCATTCCATGAACCTATGATTACTCAGGACAAGCTACGGTAATAATAATACCACGACTGAGCGAGATGGGAGTATACAAATCTCAATAAGTGTGATAGAAAGGAATATATCATTCGTTGCCCTTGTCATAGTTCCACTTTTTTATACGCCGTAACTGAGTTAGAATGAGGTTGCGGCAAATAAACCATTACCCGCCCAAATTAAGTAGGTTGTTTAGAGTAAGGAGTCAGCCATTTTAAGACATTTCTTAATTTAGCTGCATAGGAGCCTTTCCGTCCCTTATTGTGGCAACGCATATAGCTCCTCAGTAGAAATCTATAATCTAAGCTTCATTCTGACACTATAAAACATGTACAATGCTTTGCTTACATTATACATATTTCACAAGTGTATGTCCTCCTACCTACCTCGCAGTATTTTTTCGTGTAGATTCACTTTGCAAAGATTAGAAAAATACCGTCATGGTATCATAAACATAATGTATGATGACGTTGTATCTTAAACCTCGTAATGTATAATTCAGCAACATGCAGATACGAGCGGACTTGGTGGTGATATTTGAATACGACCCTAGTTTCATGGGCGTTAGAGCGTTTGACAGTTTGTATTCTACTAAAAATAAATAAGTATTAGAGGACAATCTTACACACATCGATGTATTTAATAGATACAAATACTTAAATAGGTACATAGAAAACATCCCAAGACTCTGGAACAAAATGTTTATGCTCATCACACAAATATTTGCCCTTACCGGGCAAAAATGCTTTAGGTACCTATGTTTAGAATTGATCATTTACCCCTGATTTAAAGATCCCTTAAATAGTAAATACCTACCTTATATTTATTCATGCATTTTCTTCTCTCTCGCTCCCCTTAGGTACAATAGCTGTTTTACCACAAAGGGAGTGGGTATTATTAGAGCTACGATAGCCCAGCGGTTCAGGCATGCGGTTTTCAAGCGGCGGTACCATGAGTTTTTCGGAACTTATATGTACGAAATATTTACCGTTAGATTTTCGGTGAAGAAAAACATCGTATGGAAACCGGTCTAATTCCAATAAGGTCTAGTTTAGTTTTTCCTCTAAGTTGGAAGGTCAGATGGAAGTCGCTTCCGTAAAACTAGTAAAAGTCTCCTTTAGGGCACAACCGGGAATAGCGCTAGTTGGAGGAGGAGGGAGTGGGTATTATATGCAAGGTTTGGAAGCGATGAGCTCTTCCATCTCTTCCATCCATAGCTAAAACCGGTCTTTTTTGGACCAACATCACGATTATATTTTGTTAAGTTTGCATATACAGACTCTATCAAATATACCTGTTGTCAAACCGTTCAAGAACAATAATATTGACGGTTGCTATGATACCTTGTTAGGAAAAAACTGTCGTGTCAAAAAGTGTCTTATCCTTTTCAATTACTTTAATAATATAATAAAGTGATAAATAGTGTGTGCACACAAAACAAACATAGACCTTCTTAAATAACTAAAGTTCAAAATCTATTGTGAAACATATCCGGACTTCATTATAAGTACTTCCGACTCCACTGCTGTCTGGTAAGTTAAATCAACGTCAATAGGTTCTGCGCCCCACCGGAAGAAAGGAAAAGCGATCGCAATGGATTTTTCTACGAAAATTGAACTCGGCAAATTAGCAGGAAAGGAAAACTGGGCTACCTGGAAATACAAAATTTCTATAATGCTGGAAGGCACGGAAGGTGCCATGGAGGCAGTCGAGGGAATGCTCAGTAAGCCGGTCCTTGCTGAAGGAGCAGATGCCGCCGCAACCAGCACCTATAGTACTGCGATGGCAAAGTACAGGCGGACTGAGACAGGCGCTCTACTCATGCTAACAACTAACATGACCGAGGATACACTGAAGAAGGTTATGAGGTATAGAACGGCACACGAGGTTTGGCAAGAGCTGCATAGGCTATTTGATGGACAAACGGATGACAGAGCGTATAATTTATGCTTGGAATTCTTCGGGTTTCGCCATAGGAAGGAAGATGATGTTCCTACTCATATGTCGCACTTTAAGAATCTCTGGAATGAATTGAAGGCGGAGATTACCAAAATCGACGCTACCGCTAAGTTACCTGAATTGTTCCTGATATGTAAGGTCTTAGATACACTTGACGACCGGTATTTCAACTTTAAGTCAAGTTGGCTAATGCTCAAACAGTCAGAAAGGACTATCGACAGTTTAACGACGCACCTTTGCACGTTCGAAAGAGAGTTAGGTAGTCAAGAGAACTCACGACAGGAGATACTAGTGACTACACCTACTGAACGTCAAAATAAGAAGAACCCGGACGAGCAGCTGATCTGTAACCACTGTTCTGGAAAAGGACACAGAGTTCGGAAGTGTAAGAAGTGGATTAAGGATGGCAGGCCACCTAAGCCAACTTCGGGCACATCATCAGCGTCTAGCTCAAAGTCCAAGCAAGTGCATCAGATTTCCCTAATGGTAAATGCGTGCTCAATCAATCAAGTACAGGATCGTGAGAACTGGTATGTTGATAATGGCGCAACAGTACATATTGCAGTAAGGAGGAATTTCTTCACCGATTTTCATGAATTTGATTCGGATCACACCGTGACTACGGCAGACGGAACTTCTATATCTGCTACTGGAATGGGCTCTGTAGTGGTGGAATCAAATGTCAATGGGCACAAGGAGAAGATAACCCTTAATGATGTGTGGCTAGTACCATCCTTAACGAAAAACCTATTTTCGATGCTTGCGGCGCAAGATAGGATGCAGAACAGCCTCTTCACTTCTACAACTAAAGAGTGCAAGTTAGATATTGAAGGCACGACCAGAGTTGTTGGAAGTAGGGTCCATCATGGCGGACTATATAAGTTGGATTTGAAGACAGTCTTTCCAACACAGCATTCGACTATTGAGATCAATGCTATAACTGGCTCAAACATGCTACAGCTATACCATGAACGGCTGGTACACCAAGACAAACGACACGTCATTCGCGTAGTAAAGCGCGAGTTAGGCATTCAGCTCAGTCAAGACAAAGTGACATGTGAAGGCTGTATTTACGGAAAGTCACACCGAAAGCCGTTCGGGACCAGAGAAAGAGCTAAGGCAGTTGGAGAACTAATCCATACAGACGTTTGTGGCCCCTCTGCAACAAGCATTTCGAAGTACCAATACTACGTACTGTTCAAGGACGATTTTTCGAGTTATCGCATGGTGTACTTCATGAGACATAAATCAGAAGTAAAAGATAAACTTCTCCAAATGCTTCAAGAAGTAACGAACGCCGGACATACTGTCAAAACTATACTTAGTGATAACGGCGGCGAATTCGTCAATGAAGCAGTTCGAAGAATATTACAAAGTTATGGTATTCAGCATCGGTTAACTATGCCTTACACGCCCGAGCAAAACGGCTGTAGCGAGCGTGAAAACCGAACCTTAGTGGAAGCTGCAAGATCTATTATGCATGCGAGAGGGGAGATGCCACAAATACTATGGGCTGAATTAATTAATACGGTTACATATGTGTTAAACAGAACAGGTCCCACAAGAGTGGACAATAAAGTACCATATGAACTGTGGCTTGGAAAAAAGCCTAAGATTTCGCATCTTAAGATTATTGGAAGTACGTGTTATGCCCATGTTCCAAAACAACATCGCAAAAAGATGAGCAAAAAGGCTATTAAAGGCATACTAATTGGCTACGAGAATGATGATGGCTATAGGATCTGGGATGGATACAAGATGTTAAAGTCAAGAGACATAACGTTTGAATCGGATGTAGAATTCAAAACTACCATAAACGTACCTATTGCTTCAGAGGGAGTACCAGATAACCAAGATAGCGAACATAATTTCGAACGAGAGCTTACCAATACAGATCTTGTCTTAGAGGGAGATGAAGTGGTCAGAGAAGACCAAGATCAAGAAGGCGAAACTCACCAACGCGAGAGCTATGAATCGAGGGAAAGCTCAAATACGAACGATGGTGATGATGAGTTTGTTGATGCTGATCAGGGACAATTTGATATACAAGAGCCCTTGTTAGAACCTGTGGTTCTTGGTGAACCCATAGTCGAAGTGGAGCCTCGCTATAAACTAAGAGATAGATCGACGCTTAAACGTCCTAAAAGGTTCGAGGATGATGTGTGTTACGTAGGAACAGAAAAGTTTCCTGAAACATACAAAGAAGCTCTTGCAAGAGAGGATAAAGATGAGTGGCAGAAAGCCATGACAAATGAGTTGAGGTCTCTCGAGGAAAACAAAGTCTGGACATTGTGTGACCTGCCACCTAACCGCAAAGCACTTCCGTACAAATGGATATTTCGAATAAAAACAAATCCTGACGGATCTGTTGACAAATATAAAGCTCGTCTTGTGGTGAAAGGGTTTAGGCAGAAGAAAGGAGTCGACTACGATGAGACTTATAGCCCGGTTGCTAGATTGGCTACGGTGAGGGCATTGCTCAGCGTATGTGCCAAAGAAAGGATGCACCTGGCTCAATTTGATGTTACAACGGCTTTCCTAAACGGGGAACTCAAAGAGGATATATACATGAAACAGCCAGAAGGGCTTGAAGATGGAACTCCGAGAGTGTGGAAGCTGAATCGAAGTCTTTACGGTTTAAAGCAAGCACCTCGATGCTGGAATTCGTACTTCGAACAAGTACTAATAGGTCTTGGTTTTGACCAATGTGAGGCTGACTGTTGCCTTTATGCTAAGCACGTCGGTGAAGCGAAGATCCTGGTTGCCTTATACGTCGATGACGGATTGGTTGCAGCTTCCAGCGAGCAGCTAGGCAATAGTTTCTTAAATGAACTTGGGTCAAAGTTGATGATAACCACGAAGCCTGCTTCGTACTACCTTGGCCTAGAGATAAGGCAAGATGAGAAATCAATAGCCATAAGTCAGCAATCATACACTAGGAAGATTCTAGAGAGATTTAATATGGCTGACAGCAATCCAGTTTCAACCCCCATAGAAATATCAAAATCCGCAGAGGAAGGTTTTGAATCAGGGAAAGCCGGCAAGGTTCCCTACAGAGAGGCTGTAGGTGCCCTGATGTACCTGATGACAGGAACGCGACCTGATATTGCGTACGCAGTGGGTGTGGTGTCAAGAAATTTGGAAAACCCGTCAAAAGCAGATTGGACTCAAGTGAAAAGAATATTTCGATATCTCAAAGGCACTATGAATCTTGGGATTACATATCAAGTCGGATACGACAGCGATGTAGAAGGATACAGTGATGCGGATCATGCTGGAGATCCTTCAACCGGAAGATCAACATCAGGCGTTGCATGCCTATTTGCCGGCGGAATTGTATCCTGGCTAAGCCAAAGACAAACTTCTGTAGCGATTTCGACGACAGAGGCGGAAATTGTCGCAGCGAGTGAGGCAGCCAAAGAACTGATTTGGCTTCAGAGGATATTTTGCTTTCTATCCCTCCTAAAGAGAGCTCCTTCATTGAAAGTAGATAATGAAGCTGCTATTAGATTGGCACACAATCCCGTGTTTCATAAGCGAACGAAACACATACGTGTACGGCATTTTTTTGTTCGGGAGATGGTACAAGATGGAAGCCTCAGTGTTATGAAAACAAGTTCGGCTTTGCAGCTTGCAGATATAATGACCAAGCCAGTTCCGAAACCTAGGCTTATGGAAATATGTGCCAAGCTGGGGCTTGCCCGCAGTTCTTGAACGAGGGAAAGTGTTAAGTTTGCATATACAGACTCTATCAAATATACCTGTTGACAAACCGTTCAAGAACAATAATATTGACGGTTGCTATGATACCTTGTTAGGAAAAAACTGTCGTGTCAAAAAGTGTCTTATCCTTTTCAATTACTTTAATAATATAATAAAGTGATAAATAGTGTGTGCACACAAAACAAACATAGACCTTCTTAAATAACTAAAGTTCAAAATCTATTGTGAAACATATCCGGACTTCATTATAAGTACTTCCGACTCCACTGCTGTCTGGTAAGTTAAATCAACGTCAATATATTTAAATTCTTTTTTTTCGGCAGCCTTTGATCTTTGGATTAAATGATTGGATGATATGATGTCGCAATGGTTAGTTAGGTTAGAGTACCTGACGTAGGCAATATGGGTGGGTCAATGCTAATCAGATTCGCACTCCGGTTAATTGAATGCTAATTTACGAGAAACAATGGTTTCAGAAGCTTGATTTAACTTCGTTTCTTTTAGGAGCTTACCGTTTCTTTTAGAAAAATACTTGACGCCATGACAGTTCTAAGAATGCGTTCATCGATCTCCCAAATAGCGATCGATGCCTTTGAAGTCGTGTCGTGTTAGTTTGTTTATAGCTACTTCGATGTAATAAATATAATTGACGCACGCACACGACACTACACACCACCGGCGAGGCGACGCCTACTTCAATCCTCCTTCGACAGTTACCGAGGCCGTGTCTTCCAGGTTTAAAAGGGCAAATAATAATTAGTTAAAAAGTGAACGCGTCCGTATGGAGTTCGGTATTTGAATTCGCGCGCGATCGGTTGTGGATTTTATGTGCGTTCGGAGATTTGAAATTTTGTGTGAGTTTTCCGTTTTAAATCAATCTAGTTACCTATAATATGATTCATATCTTGTGTTATTTTCCTTGCTTTCTGTATATATATATATATTAATTGTAATAACTTTATCATATTCATCATCGCATTTTAATTAACCTCATTATTTAGCGAATTACTTTTAAGCTTGAAATATTATTAACGGATACTTAACGCGTCCTGCGTTCCGTTTCCGTACGACGATCAAATTCATACATTAGATAGAAACTATATAGTAGAAGATACCCGTAGTTCCTAGGTATTAATTGAGATATTACCAATACAATAACCCTGTATTTATGATTGATCTGAAAGCGTATACTTTCATATGGGCGAACAATTTTTCACATTGTTTTATTTCCCAAAACGATGTAACTTTTTAGGACTATTATTAAAATCATCTAATTCGTTTTTAAGTTAGGTTTGTTTCATAATAATCATGTAAGATGTACGGTTTCATTAAATAATATTAGGCGAAATTAATAATTTGCGAAAATGTGATGCCCAATATTTGTAAACCAAGGGTTGTCAGCAGTTACTCCTCCTTCACTGCTTCGAAGCTTTTTTTTTCATACAACAACGGTATTAAACAAACGTACCTACGGCCTGCCTGATGGTATACGCGGAAAGCGTATATTATGAACATGACTAAAACTGGTACCTCAGCCTCACTCCTAACACAGTGCATCATGAGGGAGCTCTGGAAAACTTACTCACCACGAGAAACACAACCCCACATATCTACAGAGCATATTATTGTAGTGTTATAGGTTCTTCTGTAAGGTGCATAAACTTTCCCAGTTTGCCTGAGCTGCGCTAAATAGGAGCTTGATTGATTTTACGATGCCCGACCTCTCTAATGGTTTCATTGCAGTGAAAACTCGGCGTGGACCATATATTATCTGTATTCCGATTTGGTGACATCAGAGCTTAGTGTAATAAAACGTATCTTTTGACAACGAAGAAAATTATGAAATCTTAGGTAGCCAAAATAAAATGTGCAAAAGTAGCGCTCAAAACACTGTAGCCAAGCAGTCGGTTCGCGTTTGTTATAGTTCCACTACTCGACAACAGATAGCGTGGCGCTCGAAGTATTTATAAAAGTGTAAGCATATATTATGTAGTCACGTCTATAAATATGTATACGTTTACGAACTGATGTCGGTGGAATTAAATTGAAAATTAGATAGGTACACATTTTTAGAGCTGACCGTAGGTGACCTATACTACGAAAAGTGTGTGTTCTAAGTGAAGCGTTGGTAACGGTCGACATGTTCATCATGAGGCCTCTTAATACATCTAAATGTTCGTTAATAATTACTGCAACTCGTTACTCGTTATGTACATTGATAAACAATAATCTGACGATTCAAAACAAGTCAATACGTCCCTAACTCCTTTGTTTTTTTTATACATCACGATATTTAGGTACGTATGAGTCAACTTACGTTTTTTTAAACACTTAAAGATCAAGAATGGTGGTCGGTTTTGACATACCATAAAAAATTGCAGATTGATATTCAATATCAATCAACCACTATTTTCACTTATATTAAGGTAGATGGGCAGGATACAGGGTATGCAATATGTCGACGAGTAGACCTGCTTAGGCCAGACAGCATCCATCGATAACAGGCAGTCTAAAGAAATCGATCGACGCATCGCAAATGCCTGGAAGAGCTTCTGGCCCATGAAGGCGCTAATGAAAGGTAACCTTCCTTTGACACTGAAGCGCAAGCTCTTCGATATGTGTATCCTAGGATAGGCAGGATACCCATACATACTTACGCTATATGCCATAGCGCCCAAACTTGGTCGCTAACAGAAGCCCAAAAGTTCCGACTCAAGATTTGCCAGCAAGCAATGGAACGCGCATTCTCGGAGTTCGTAGGATCGATCGGATCAGGAATACGGAGCTGCGTACCAAAACTGGCATCATAGATGTGGTTGCCAAGACCGCGAAGCTAAAGTGGGACTGGGCTGTCGTATGTCGGATGCACGCGGAGCGATGGGTCAAATTAGCCACCGAATGGACCCCACATATTGCCTTCCGAGAAGAGGCAGACCGAAAAGGAGATATCGTTTTGTACAGATTGACGAACACTGGCACAGGACCGAGACGAGTGGCGGAAAAAAGGGGAGGCCTTTGCCCAGCAGTGGGACACAATATAGGCTAATAAAATTAAATAAAAGGTACCCACAGGTACCTACCTGAATTAAGAATATCTAACTAAGAAAGACTTTAAACGTCTTCAGTTTTTCGCAAGTATTCATCTAGGTCTCGTCTACGTATTTAAACAGTTTAGTAAGTAAATAGATAGTCTATTGTTGGATCAAAGTCGATCATTATGCAGTCCCAACGTAAACTTGGCATAGATTCTGTTCCGATTTTGCGAACCCCCTAAAGCGCTAACATTCCGTCTAGCTATTGTTATTATAAGGATCGACAACGAGGGACCAGGCGTTAAAAGCTATCTAGTTCCTGTAGGTAGTTAGGTTCCCACATAGTTAATAGTTAATGTTTAGTTGACCGTCTAAAAAGATATGAATGTATTGTCAGGACCGCGTGGCTGGATTGGTCAAACTGGTCCTGAACCCATATTCACAGCTTTACTTTGGGCGTTAAAAACAGAGATAGCATATGTTTAGGATCGGAGAAGATCATAACCGTATCCCCGAAATTGTACGTATGTTTGACACTTGTGGTATCATAAAAATGTGGATGAAGCGTTGGGCGCTTGGGCTTGCCCACAACTTCGACTCTCGTTCCCACATATATCTGCCGCCACCGCTCCAAGCCGTTACCGTGCAAGAGAAACATTATCATCTGAGCTCTGGAGAGAGTTCTCAGGATGTCTCACCCGCACCGCAACGACACCTCTCGTCTTAAGCGCGAGACAGATGGACTATTCATAGATGTTCCTTAGATCTCAGATAATAGGCATTTTCAAAAATGTGTTTGTATGAAAATTAACTTTTTCTTATCAATTTATAAATGATATGCATAAACACGTTCCTTCAATGTGAAACTGGTTAATTTTCACGTATGCAAAAATTTCGTGACAAAACTAATACCGACTTAATTTTTGTTTAACAACTCGGGCCATTTGGGTGCACAAATTTTGAAAATGCCCTGATACGTCTCTGTTACAGTGCCAATAGGTAGACATGTCAATGAAGACGAAACCTCATGACGTGACGTATAGTTGACGGAAGATCGACGTCTATATCATCGCGATTATTGCAGATAGTGCCGGTTGCCAGCAACTTGACAGACGGACATATCGACTGTTGACATTAACAGAGTAGCTTGACAGAACAGCAGGAAGTGAGCTTAGGGGAGCGTTCAACAAGGTTAACACACTGTTTTTTGTGGCCAAAGTGACAAATGGGATTGTCACCAGCCAACTGAAAAAAAAACTTGTGAAATAACTCTAGCGCACGATTCCAATATGTTTCTCCCGCTTGTTCCACACGCGCCGAGATAACGTGTCAGAGTCAGAGCGCGCGAAAGAGATTAAACCGAATTGAAGCCGTGCTCACGATTGGTTCCCAATAAGTTCAATTTGTGTTATAATTAACACAAATCTAACGTTCTATATATTTTCCAAGATTTAAAACTTGTAAATAATCTAGTTTGTCTTAAATTACTATCCTATGTAAACGTTAGTAAAGTCGCAACAAAGTTTTTATAAACAAAAAGTTCAATGACAGATTTTCATTATTTATTTATAGAGATTAGGTGCTTCAGATTCGAAAAACGATTAGAAATACATAATGCGCTACAAGTTTTTACCTTAACCCGTTCCGATAAAGTTTAAAATAGTAGGTACACATATATATATTCCTGCCGACACGAAATCTACATCTAAGAGAACATTTTTTTTCTTTTAAACAACAAGAATGACGTCTATTCGAACAAAACGCGCGTAAATTAGTGAAGTAACGAGCGTAAGGATTAAAATGAATGGGTGAATTCGAATGAAAACTGGCCAGTATGTAAACGAACGATATTATGCAATAAGGCAAAATTAACTATCTACTGTTATAGCAATAACTCCCGAAAACGCCACATACTGTAGGTATCATAGCTTGGAACATACACTGTCGGTCCATTTGATCTACTTACCTACATTTAGAACAATAAAAACTAAATTTGAATCGGTTCATCACTCGGTACAGACTTACACACGTTAAACTTATATAATCACCCTCGCAGTAGAAGAATTCTATATAGCTGCGATTGTGATATAATTCTTTCAGAATCTATAAACACTGAACTGATTTGTGTCGTCGTAATCGGTGAGGGCCGTGCGTAAAGCGTGTTCATTCATTTCAAGCGTAGTATAAAAAATTGGCAGCTCTAGGTAGTGCCCATTAACCTATTTTTTTATCGTTATATAACCTATTAACTAGGTAATCTGGCTAGAAACAAAATCCAAGTTTGGTCTTTTGTTCCTTTTTTCCTCATTGACCTCAAAAAATGCCTAAAGGAGATAAGGTAATTATTGAATTGTAAATCCAATTCTGTTTTTAATGGAACTATGTTAAAATGTTTTTAATAATAACATTTTGTTACCTTCCCTTATCTTATCAACAAATAATCAAATTAAAGTGACCGTAATTTATTTAGATACCTCATCTCCAGATTCATAGAAGCAAATATGGATACAATTTTGCTAATGTAGCTATTCCTTGTAATTTTTCCACAAAAAGCCAATCCCGTAGTGTTGTATTTCTTTCTCTAGTGCCTCTAACGGGGCGTGGATTACGAGGACTACTCACTTCACTACATATGGAGGGAAGAAGGGTAATAAATGAAATAAATGACTTTTATTCAGCAAGTAGGCCGCAAGGGCACTTTTACAAGTCAAATGCTACCAGCGTTTCTGAAAAAAAAGACCACTCTCAAGAAGAAACACCGAAACAAATTCAAAAGGCAGTAAATTTTCATCAATAAGTTATTACAATGATAGTACTTGGGTCAATCGACTATTTTTTGTTGTTATTCTGTCCCGGTAAGCCAAGAGATAACAGTGATATACTTTCTTAGATAAAATACTATAAATTGGACTCCTATCATGATAAGGATATTCCTCACTTTGAAATGGGTTTAACAATATAACAAAAACATGTGTTTAGTGGATTTAAACCCCATACAATCATAGCTTTAAAGAGTGGCACAGGAGACGTAACCATGGCAACGAGCAACAAAAAATGGTTGATTGGCCCACTTAACCTACTTAAAAATAAGTAAACCTGAATATAAATACAAAGAAGAAAAAAAACATAATCCGTGGTTCTACAAAAAACATGTCCGAAACTTGTGTTACAGAATACAAGGCGGCAGATAAAAAAAAACGAAAAGAATGGAAATGCGACTATTAACTAAATCGTTGGATATGCTTTCTTGCAGGAACTGTCATCTAATGGTATGACTGCGCTTGCGCACTGGTTCCGTCCTGCGCGCAGCGGTCCTTGCGCACGGCCCGCGTGACGTCACGCGGTGTCGGGTTGCGCACGCTTTCACTCGCATTGACCTTGAGCTTTACGTTATTTACGGATAGGGATAGCGGGAACGCGGATTCGGGAGGGAATCGTGAATGAAAGACAAATTAGTTACAGATTGCGTTTCGAGACTTGACCGATTCCTCGAACTTTTTTAATGTGAATATGTTCTTACTGCTGAGGTGAAAAGCTGTATGTGATGTGACACTTGAGAACAAAGTTATTTGCATCTCGTGCTTTTGAGTCCCTCGCTACGCTCAAGATTCAACCTTATAGAATCTCTATCATTAGTGATAGAGATTTAAAACTCAACCTTGTATTGCTTAACAGTGCCATTTCTTTATAAGTTGTTTCAGGGTCAATGGGGTAGAATTGGTAGAACTTTACATCCTTAGCTGCTTCCTTCTAAAATTGTATAGAAGTGATACTGCTGAACTATAACTACCTACAAATTTGCGATGATATCACAAATTTCGATATCTAGATGAATAAACGAACGAAAATCTTGAAGCAGAAATAAATACATAATTTTAGTATTTAAATAACTAATTTAGGTAATTGGGTCATTAATCGAGCGTTTCAACTTTCAACCGGCCTCACATTCGTGGACATATTTTTGAAGAATTGGACGTAGATTTTGAATTTTTTTTTTGCCGGTTTCGGATGTTTGTTAGATGTCCGGTAAACTTGGATACCTACCTAACCAGAAACGAAATTGAAATGTGCAGCTACAAAAATGTAACCTCGAAAGTGATTCGGAACAAACGCTCGAATAAAGACCCAAATACAACATTTCAATTAGCCAACTGGGTATTTGCTTTTAAACCATGGTTTAAGTACTTGAATTACTACTTCGCGATTCGTGTAGATGACTGCGAAAGTCATAAAAATGTCAAAGGGGTTAGAATATTTTCAGACATGGATTTGACTAAGTGCTTTTTTAGGGCAGATGGATAGCAAAGCTGGGTGGTATGGGTATTTGAGTACGTATGAACTAAATACAATCAATATTAGAGGTTCGGGTGCATTTAATAATAGTATGGTTACTGAAGCAGCAGCAAAACCTCAAAAATACAGGAGTTTCTAAACCTTAAGGGTCTCCAGAATGCTCCACTTTATATGCAAACGTAGTTTGTTTCTCATTTTAAAACAATATGTTAGATTAACATGACACTTTTTATACTCATTCGGATCCGCCATATTTAGGTCAGAAAGTGGGATCTATTGCTAGAAATTAAAATAGAAAAAAAATACTACGTTTGTAAGGAGAGACTTGAGTCGTCCGTGCTGGGGAATCTTAATTTTATTTATGTTTGACTGCTGTAAAATGATTTTATTAACGCCATTGTTGTTATAAATAATTATTATAGTGCCTCTAGTGCACCGATTCAGAACTTGCGGGTAAAACAGCTATTATTTGGGGGTAACAAAGTTGGTATCTAAAATGGATGAATTTTCCTTAATAGGTCATGTGGGTATCGTAATGATATCGAAAAGTTTAGGCTTTTTGTTAGGGTTTCACCGAAATATCAACCTAGTCAAGCCTTTTCTTTCTCGCATTAGGCAAAAATTACACGTACAGGACAATAAATAAGTATGTAGTACAGTCAAGGGCACCAATACACCACAAAGTCTCAAAAATATGTACACAGACCTTATTTCTGCAACGATAAGGTTGTCATAATCATCATCATATCAGCCGAAAAACGTCCACTGCTGGACATAGGCCTCCCCCAAAGAGTACCGTATCCAGCGGACTCATAAGATTGTAGGTAGTATACATATTTATGAAACTTTGAGTGAATACATATTGGTGCCCTTGACTGTACTAGCTTTTGCCTGGACTTAGTCCGCGTGGAACTCGTTTATATCATACCTCCATACAAACTTCTTCATTTCACCCCCTTAGGGGATAACTTCCGGAATAAAAAGTATCCTATGTCTTTCCCCGGGATAAAAAAGAATTCCATACCAAATAATAACCATGGTAATTTTTGTGCTGTGTATAAATGTTTTTTCTTTCTTTCAAATTTCATCTCAATCAGTTCAGCTTAAGCGTTAAAAGTTAACAAACTGATAGACAGACAATTACTTTGGCATAATATTATGGTATATATAGTATGCATTCTCCGCGCCACTCGTTTTTACGAAGGAGTCACTTGCAAAAATATATTCGAGAAACAATGCTTTTGTGAGCTTCTACTAGGGCTTCCGATCCCGGGATTGATTACAACTACAATACCGCGGGATCCCGGTCTGCGGTCCCGGCGGTATTGTAGTAGTAATAAATCCCGGGATTGGAAGTCCTAACTTCTACATCGACGAATGGCAACTATATACTTATGATTTTTTGAGTTGGCCGAATTGCATCAAAGTAGTCCATTCAAAAAGAAACTCTACCGTCCAAGATAGAAGATTCCAATTCCAATTACAGTTTTATAAAAAGTCGGCCGCATTAAATAATCACAACCATACACCCAACTAAATTGCAACAGGTGCGAAGTAACGGTGAAATATATTTATCCTCGGTTTAAAGGGATTTGGTCCGAATGTAAACAAGTCGAAATAAACCTTGGCCTTAAGCGTGAGTTCTGAAGGTTGGACGGTTAGTCTGGATACTCGGTAATATATTTACACAACATTGACACATGCAAGGTTTCAAACGAGGCTGTACAGTAATCCTTATATAATTTATTAAGTTTAACATCTTGGCTTGGTGCACCTGCAAGACTAACAGTGTGATGTGTTTGTGACAGGGATGTCGCGACTGATGACTGAATGTAAGAGAGTGTTAGAGAGACGTATGGATGGTCTTAGTTAGTAGGTATTTAGATTTAGTTTAGTAATTTAGGTTAAGTGGGAATGAATCGCTTTAACGTTTTGATTAAGACTTTCATGTTGCACAACTTTGTGGTTCAATAAATAAATAAAAAAACAAACAGGGTTGGACTTGAACTAAATGCAACGAAATTGTGCATGACGACCATGGGCGTAGCCAAGTTTTAAGATCGGAAAGGGTTCAAGAAAATGAAACAACAAAAATATGCATAAAATGACACTATTAATATTCAGATTAATATAATATTTTCAACATTTCGGAGGGGATTTTCTTATTCAATTAAGACCGCTAATTTTCACCAGTCACTTTTCTGTCTCTTAAACACTATGAGCGGTACTTTTTCTTTGCACACGAGTTGCCAAACTAGAATCTCCTGAACTATGGGAATCAATATCCACCCTACCCTAATTTACGTTTAGTGAAAACTAATTGACCCCACCGGGAATCGAAATTAGGGACGTCAGTGTACACCTGCCGCTGCCCCATCAGTCGCTCCATTAGTCATATATCTTGAGTTAGTTACGTCAATTATGATCCTTTAGTTAAGCCGTGTAGTACTGGAATGCTTTCCACACGACCCGCCGACGTCACCGTGACGTCACACTTCTGCAATTAGATCGCGAAAAATAGTATTTATGGCGTTTTGAATCGGAACTGCTTCATTGAGGGCGTGTGTAAGTGTCTTAGTTTAGAAACGAGTAAGATACAATGTTTGTTGATCTCGTTAATAGGACCACGCTAATACGTTTTATCAATGTAATATAAAAAAGAGGTAGATATGTTGTCTATAGGTACGAAATTCCGTGTTTAAAAATGGCCACCAAATCTGACAGCTAACGTACTCGAAACTGAGGCAAGTTGATCCAATTGACTCAATTTTAGTGTGCCATTTTTCGAGCGCGTATAACCTATCTACCACTTTTTTTATGATCGTTTTATATTGAAGTGTGTACAAAAAACTAAACAGACACCTTAACTTTATATCCATCCATGCTAATACTCTAGCAAAAGCAAGCTTTATATTTATTGTCATTAGTTGTACTATCCATGCATAAGTATTGTGTTTACTGATGGAATGTGGTGGTGACTTTTAGAAAGACATCTGTTTTTCAGCAACATTGTCATTTAGGAGAACTTAATTTCTTTGATTTGTACCTACGAGATAAAAGCTTAGGACACCTACGTATTTACTACAAAACGAAGATGTATTGAGTATATGATATCTATATAAAAAACGGTAAATTTTCCACTATTTATTTCCATGAAACTGTTTCTTGCCAAATATATTAGTTATTTAAATCTTTATAATAAAATGAAGGACACCTTCAAAATAACTATATTTACGTACAAAAGACAATATTTTATCGTCCTCTCATTATTGTTATTTCTGCGCATTGATCTTATCTAATAAAACAATTTGGCTATATGTCAAAAGAAAGTTTTTGCGCGTTTTTTTATGACAGAAATATTCATCATCGCTGATGTACCTAAACATCTTGAGCTTTTTTTAAACCTTAGATGTCAATGGCTCACGTATTCAAGATTTCGTACGTAAACTTGTTGCTTTTATTGTCTAGAAAACAGTAGATCTGGTGACGACTAGCGCGGGATAGCTAACATTATAATGCTGCTATTTTACTTTTTGTGTCAAATCCAAATCATTTGATATTTTCTCAATAAAGCAGCACTCAGAATAAAACAGCCGTTTTTAATTTCAACTATATTTATTAATTTTATGATAAGAGGATGTGTGTTGCCATTTCTTTACGTGATATTTCTGCCATTTTTTTATGTATCGGTGCAAAATTCAATAATGAGAACCTAGTTTCACGCTTTCGTGTTACCTATTCAAAAAATATAATGAAAATTAAGTAAGTACCTAAGTAATTTTATTGAAAAATATTCCATTATATTTTACTACTGCTGTAATGAATTTATGCATTTTTATTTGAGTAAGAATTTCGGTAATTATTTATTATGAAACGACCGGTTTAGTCTAGTTGGTAATGACCCTGCCTACGAAGCTATAGAGGTCCTGGTTTAGGATCCCGGCAAGGGCATTTATTTGTGTGATGAGTACGAATATGTTGTCCCTGAGTCATGGATGTTTACTATGTATTTAAGTATTGATTTGTCTGTTATGTAGATGTACGTACATAGTCGTCTAATACCCATAGTACACATCTTTGCATAGTTTGGGACTACGAGTAGGTCGATTTGTGTAAGATTGTCCGCAAATATTTATTATTTATTTAATTTAGGTACAAGTATCATCAGCAGGTACAATAGTTACTACTAAAACATAATAGATAATTCGTGACCGAATCACATCTAAAAGCATACACAACTTGCGACGTCATAAAACGGAACAATAAAGGAAAATCCGGCCGAGGCCGTTCGATACCATCTTGGCCGATTTGAGATTGGTGACACTAGTAAGTCTAATAACGACCATCATTGCGTGATCGCGAATAAAAATAGCATCTGAAATCATATCAACTTTACTAACGATAAAATGACCTCATAATATCAATTCTCCTTCGTAGATTGACTGCTTTGTAGATTGCTCTTGTAAATGTTGTATTCTAATATTTGTGACTTGCAAGGTTTTCAGCAACTGGAGCATTGCGGCACACTTAAAGCTAAGTGTATAACGAGTACAAATAGGTCATACAGAGTCAAAAAAACTTAAGTCGTCTTTCCTGCGGTCAACAGTTAAGGGCTTACCTGCATACATGCAATGCTTTTATCGTATAAAATTATACAAGAGGAGACGTCGTTTACGCGGGTTAAGGGTTGAACCAAACATTTGGCTTTACTTTGGCCCGTACCTTTATACAGTGCCCTGTATACAGGAAATACGCGAACCTCTGTATGAACCACATATTCAAATATGAAGACTTTTACAGTGATAATCGTTAGATTTCTGTCTCCTGACCTGACCACAACCCTAGAATTGGTTTTTCATTTGATTATTTGTCACGGTTTTAGTATTCGCAGCTTAGCACGTCGAGGTCTTCGTTGTATCTATAGCGCAAGTTAAAATGTTGCCCTAAAACACCCGGTGAAGCGAAGGAATTAGTCACGATTTAAGCCTAATTTGGGTTTAGGTTAACTATATTTTAACGTGTAATCACATTAACAGTAATGTTGTAATTTAACTTGGTTGTCAAAGGACGATGACTCTTTGTTCCCTTGAATGTTTCGGCCGCGGACTGTACTCTGTACATTCAACGTCAATGATATATTGTGTTCCTCTAAAATTCTCTCCATGACTATTGATTAAGCGGCAAACGTGGAAATGCTTTTCTTTCTAAAATAAATTATTCAATTGGTCCCTAACGTCTTAATTCTACACATAATGTTATATACAGAGTAGGTACGTACATAGAACACATGTAATGAGTACTTGCATTTGTGCAGCTAAAACAAAAGTAATATAATTTGATTTAATAGTTCTTTAATTAATATATTAATGTCATTTCGCGTTGAAATATAGCTTCTAAATAACGATCCTCCTTTAATGATGCTACAGTAAATAATCAATTCGATCAAAAGATAAATCAATGTTATTGTCCGCGTAAACGGATCCGGCCTTGCTAGCTACAGACTTAGCGCTAGAGCTTGGCTCAGCCAAACCCTATTCTAAAATTGGATACAATTCTTTGGCAACTAATATCATTTTAATTTCAGTTGTTCAAATCTTGTCCCGGCGTTATATCGCTGCATCCATCCTGCTCCCTGTCACCTTTAACTTCAAAGGAACCCGCCCCGTCCCGTCCTTAAAATACTGAAATTGTGAGTGAGTGAATATGGGGCTAGTCCTGTCCGCCATCATATCGTACGCTGGCGTGCTCGAGACTATGGAATGCTTGCGACACCTCCTGGCGGGCGTGGTGCCCGACTCCGACCCTGACTTCCAAGACCTCGTGGACTACTACACCGGTCTACTTCAGAAGGCCACCACCACCGCCAACCACTCAGATTGGACGACGGTGTGCGGACAGGGCTACCTCTGCCTCACACGAGACGAAAACGGAAAACTAAAACAAGCAGCCGTCAAGTACTACGATGGACAGCCTAGTTCTGCCGCCATATTTTTCTCAACGAAAATTTCAAGCTTCGGTCAGGAGTCACTCGAAAGCAACAGTTCACACACCAACGGCGACTACAGGACTGAAAGGTATACACCGACGCCGACGAAAACTATTATTACTAATGCGTCAGAATCGTTCAATGTGGGAAACAGAAACAGATCACCAGCGTCTTGTGAAAATATTTCAGATCCAAATCATTTTTTGGGAAATTCTTCCGGGCGTGAGGAACGGCACTCCAGAGAGAGATCCGAGGCCAAAGAGAAACTCACTTGGCATTACCGCCCTAAGAGCCCCACCCCACAAAACCTGCCCGAAATACAATTCCATTCTTCAGTCGACGACGAGATCAAAGGCAACGAGGCTTACAGCGAAGATTTTTTAAGGTTAATATTCATTGTGTGGACAGAGCACGTATCATGCGTAGTGTCGTTTGTACCCCGATCCGCCGTCACCTAGCCGTCACCCATCGCCATACCTCTCGCACCAGTAGCAAGCTACATTAGTTCATGGATCCACCTGTACAATAAACCAACTCATATATTGTAAATTTGTTTAAGATCACTTGACGGAATAAAACTCCGACCGTTGCAACGAAGCGACCCGAGTGGCAGGCGCAGAAGTTACAAAAAGCGACACTCTTCGTCGTCGACCTCGTCGCGCGAGTCGCGTGCGTCGCGCGAGGAGGAACTAAAGATGTTCACGTCACTCGAGGAAGCTGAGTTCGAACGCATGACTCAGGAACGCGAGCAGAATGTCAGCAGCGCTCCTAATCTAGGTTCTCATTCCAGAAGTCGCTCCAGGGAGAGCTCTAAGGAGCGAAAGGATTGGCCCACCGAAGTGTCGGTCGACAGCGTGGCCGACGAGGAGCCTCTGCTCAAGCCAAAACTGAAAGATCTGCCCAAACTCAGCTCCTTCGAGGAGAAGGAAGAGAAAGAGACAGAGGTAAATGAGGAAGAGGAGGAGGAGGAGATAGATAATTTCTGGGGTAACTCCGGAGATTAGAAGACTAACGCCGCACGCTGTAATGAGCTTCGATGAGCATGACTGAATTTGGAAATTAAAACTTTATTATTCCCTCTTGTGTGTTTTTCTCTATATACCAATGTAATTTGTGTCGTACTAAAATAGGACATAGTGGAAAATCAATGCGTCAATAATAAGAAAATAAAGTTGAACAAACAATCATTCTATACGATGTATTGTATTGTCGCGCCTATTTTCGTTCGACGCAAAATGGATTTAACGTTAGAACCGTTTTGAACAGGACCCAAATTGTAAGCTTTAATGTTTGGCTTCGTAGATACAGTTCTTATCCTCCATAGATTGGCAGTGGTTTTAACGTGAACTTTGTTTTCGATATCATAACCGTTGGGCGAGTGCCGAAAATAACCGGCACAGGGCGGACCTCGACCCAGATGCGTCTGCAGGCGGCAGACGCGCCGTGGACGCTTGCCTTTATTTAATGTCACTTGTTGAACATTGGACAGGAACCAGTTTCAAAGTGAGACACTTAAAATTTGGCGCTAGGCCTGACAGATGTCGTGACGAATAGTCTGTTGACCGAATAAGTTAAATGCAGTCGTACTAACTACGACAATAGTTGTTGTTCTTCATATGGAAATATACAGATTCGCTTCATGGCCATTTCATTGACGCGGGCACTAATAATGACAGGAATCAGAAAGTAAATAACGGATGATATGTACATTTTTCACTAAACTCCCAGATTGTTTATTAAAACATGCTTCATCCCACGAGAACATCTTTTACTCACCACACTCACACACACCTTTATTTAAAATGAAATCCTGCAACGACCACAGTCGACCAGAGATAAATTTATCCTGTTTTTTTTTAATTTCTAAACGTAGTAGAACATAATTATGTTTTTACTTGTTATGCTATTTATTTATTAGTAATTAAATAAGACACTTGGCACACATGCGTGAAATTAATAGAGAACAACGCCCCTTGAAAATGTTCTGCTAATAATAATATAGCAAAATTGTGTAGATAATTAAGGGTGGGTTGTACCAAACCGCCTGTAATCGTAAGCGGTGTTAGTTAAAATCTGAATGTTTGGAAAAAACAAGTTTCTATAGCATGACAACTGCCGGCGCCATGTTTTACGTTGATCGGTCTGGAACCGTAAGTTGGTGCGATTCGCACAAGTGCAATACATCACTAATACCTACGGGTAACGCAAATACTACACAAACACTGAAATAAATGAATTAGTTGACACTACCTCCGGACGCCCCCGTAATATACTTGGATTTTAAAAGCCACGTACCGTAAGGTCCCACAATTTTATAGACGCTGACTCTTTTTTGGTCAGATGTGATGATGATGATGACAATGACTATACTTATCTGTACTAAGAATTGTCACATCATGCGCTAGTCCCTGAGCGACCGAGCTCTGCTCGGGTGAAAATAGTGAAAAGACTGAGAAAACAAATTTTCTCAGACACGAGACCTAGCTAGATCGATTTTTCGTCCCCATAAACCCTTATATTCCAAATTTCATCGAAATCGTTGGAGCCGTTTGGAGTAGGTACTTGAATGCAAATATATATGTACGAGTAATATTTCTATATATATATATTGCTCGTTTAAAAGGACATATAGTGCCTGGGCGACCGAGCTCTGCTCGGGTGAAGAGCTCGGGTGAAAATAGAGAAAATACGGAGAAAACAAATTTTTCCACACATGAGACCCAGCTAGATATATTTCTCGCCCCCGTAAACTCCTATATTCCAAATTTCATCGAAATCGTTAGAGGTTTCCGAGAACGTGATTGCAAATATATCTGCATACATGTATTGATACAAATATTGCTCGTTTAATAGTATAAGGATATAGGACACACACGCACACACAGAGCAGGCTTGGACTATGGAGATATAGGCTTCTGTCATCCTATATATTAGATAAGGAAAAAAACTGCAGTGTGCTGCATTGCTGAGTGGAGACCTTTTCGGTAGCACATCCCTGTTTGTTAATTATTACGGTAAAATTACGTGAATGTATGTGTAATGATGTGTTATCTAAATTAAGAATAATATAATACTCAATAGGTACAAAGGAGACAAAAAACGTAATGAATCAAACCGAAACCCCGCAATTTGGCAAATTACCTTCTACGAATTGTCGGCTTCAAAGTTCTAATGATGCTCTTTCAGAGCGCAGGGGTATTAGGCTTCATTAGTGTGCAAGAAGGAGTGAAATAAAGATTGCCGTAGAATTTCTCCCAAATAAGATAAAAATGCACATTTTGAAGTACATAATTTTGGCTTCAGTTTATAATATATTCACTAACTAATATAGCCATCTCCTACCTAATGGTACTTGCTTCGCATTGGTTAATTTTATTTATACTTCTGCGTAAGTGCATTTGTAAAATCGAGTTCAAAACATTAAATTACATCATTATTATATATAAACTAGTGTACGAAATAGTCTCAGTTCTAATTCATAACCTAGGTTTAAATATTTGGCCCAAATTCTAGTTAGCACAGTTGCAGGATGAAATGATTTGGTCACTTGGGAACATTCACATCACGGTATTGTTATCTATACTTCTATACTAATATTATAAAGATAAAACCCATGAAAAAAACAACGGTAAGGGAGCGAGATGTAGCAAAAATCGTCATTTTTGGATATTGATATTTTAATGATAGGATCCCGGTTATTTAATGGGCCATCTTAGGCGACCTTAGTTAGAGAAATATCGACCACAGCAATCTTCGTTTACAACAAACATCAGAACTAAAGAAACAATTTCTCTTTAGCCGGTTGCGGTGGCGGTAAATCTATTGTTGGATACAACAACAGAACCGCAGGCTCGTATCACTTACAGAAGAGACCGTAATAAATACCTACGTTATGCCTGGCTTTTTGCGTCGGGTAAATAGCATTAGAATAGAATATATTTGACCATAGTAAAAAGCTTATACTACAAATAAATCAAAGTCACGCATCAAATACTTGAAAAACATCACGCATTAATTACTATTACTATTTTTCCTATTTTAAAGATTTTCAAATACATAAACATCAAAAACTTGACAAGGTATGACCACAGAAAAAGAAATAAAAACCAATTTAGGCGACCTTTTTAGGGTTCCGTACCAAAAAGGTAAAAAAGGTATAGATGAATTATCGAGAACATGGAATTGCATTTGTAGTGGTTGTACGAGAAAATAGAAAATTCAAATATAGAATGCCTGTAAACATACAATACTACTACATATGCAATTCCATGCTCTCGTTAATTTATCTATACTCTTATGCCGAGTCTGTCCGTCTGTCACAACGTTAAATATCTCAGGAACTACTTATGTTATCAGTTTGAATTTTGGAACAATTGTAAAGAACGCTAACACACGTGTATTGAAAATGGAAAACTTGAATATTCATTTTTATTTGCAGTTAAAATACTGAAAATAAAGAATATGAGGGGGGTTAAAATTCAAAGTATGGATCAAATGGGGGTATCAGATATAAAAAGAGCTTGAGTTGCACTTTCTAAAAATTACTTTCTTTCGCCGAAGTTTACCAAGCGAAAATTTGGAAATTATTACATGTAATTAAGAGTAACATAAATATTAAAGAAAAAAAAATGATAGTATTTCTTTTTATTTATCAAAAATAATTTCTTAACTAAGCTTGTAAATGACAAACTTAGTTAAGAAATTACTTTTGTATGTATTTTTTATTGATGTAATTATTGTAAACTTCTAAATATTTTTTATCGAAATCGATACACGTTATAAAGAATTATCGCTGAAAAACAAACAGACCTAATAGGTTGCAAGTTATTAGAACCAAAATAGAGATGGCTCTGTATAACAATAACTTCTAGATATATATACATATATATGTATATATATATTAGTGGATAATCAAGAATTTTCATATACCATACCCGTATGGTATATGACAATTTGTACGGAACCCTCTGGGGGGCGATTCAGACTCGCACTTGACCGGTTTTTTTATAATCCGAAATCAAGTGAGCGGGTACTTATGAAAGATAAATGCATATTCCAAGTAAGTCCAAAAATTTGTATGTATTGGCTAATGTCCGGTTTTTTTTTTCGAATTTCTAAAAAGTGACTCGACAACAAAAACTATATAATTAATTAACGACCTGCTCACAAAAATGCACGAGAATCGCTTGAGAAATGCGACCTGTTGAGGAGAACAGACTCGTTCGCTTCGCTCCCTCGTTCAGTAACGATTAGCGATCATCACAGTAGAAGAATCAAAGGATGTTTAGCCAACAAAAAATCGTGTTTTTATACCTACTTTAGTTTAGAACTTTAGACCGAAAGTGTTACTCTCTGATTGCTCATGAGCTTCGTGTTAGGCTATATCAGTTTGACCACCAAGGGTCACATGGAGGATACAGGATACCCAATTTTATAAACACTGATTGAACACTCACTGACAAGACACTTCCACCTCTCACGTAAAAGCTATAAATCAGTGAATACTCCCCTTTCATTTCTATTTCTACCGGAGAAACGATCACGTAAAATTAGCTTTGAGTGTTGCCGAGCCAAACTCAATAGGTGAGGTAAATGTAGACGTGTGAATAATTAGGAACTAGCATTTCGAATTCAGAATCGTGAGCCGAGCTAAATCACCAAATAATCCAACGAGTGTTCTACGTATATTGCATACGTTCACATTTAGGTTTTGTATTTTTACTAAAGTTATAGTAAGCTGTAGGGACTGATAATGTCAGAGAAATAAATATTAGGCGACAAGATTACAAAAATCGAACTAGCCCCAAGGTAAGCTCAATAAAGCTTGTGTTATGGGTAGATACTAGACGACATATATTTAATAGATATAAAATCTTTATTTATTATTAGACTAAAAGGTAATTAATAATGACGATTACACAATTATTAGTTCTAAACACATAGAAAACATCCAAGACTCGGAAAAAAATATTCATGCTTATGACACAAATATTTGCCCTTACCGGGATTCGCACCCAAAACCTTCAGCTGCATAGGCAGCGTCACTACTAGACTATAAGTACCGACTAGGCTAAACGGTCGTCAAATAACTGCTGACATTTAGTAAGAAATATGTGTTTTTACTAGGTATCAGCTTCAAACGCCATTCATTTTATAACCGAGAGCCCAAGTGCACTCTAAGTATAACACACTCAATGGTGTGTAGATATCTAGATATGCACTCTGAGACCTCTAGTAGACTTTCCGACTTCCAGCTAATTTGATGAATTGTTGACCTTTATGATTTGCTATTCTGCGATTACTGTTAGCCTCAAACCCTACCACGGCGGAATTTGGTTTCGTTGTGTTGACAGTTTATTGGGCAAATACAAGTCCAACGCCGAACAACAGCGCATCCTCCGTAGCTTTGGCGTTACTCACTACCAGAAACATCGCTAAGTCGGAGGTGGCGTTACTCCCCCAGATGGCTACTACAAATTTGGGCGATACAAGTATGACATTTCCATGTACCCTACTTCCTTATCTGTTAAAAATGATTTAGTGCCTTTACACAAACAACAACAAAAGTCGAAGTGACATAAAAACAAACTAATTTTAGCGGCATTTTAGAGAGAACGAATTTCACGAAATGGATTTGCTAAGCTAAAATATTGAATGGAGAAGGTATGAAAAATAAAACCAACGAGAAATCTTGAAAATCTATTAGGTTTATCCTGCGTTACATATGCTTTGCTAATTTAGATTACGGACAAATGAAATGATGAGCACATTCACACTCTAATCAGACCTTTTGTGCATATATTTTAAAACATTATACGCGACAGAAGAGAAGTTATAAATGTTAGCCATTTTATAGATAACAATAAAGCGTCTTTCTTTGCACACGAGCCGTCTAGCTCTAGCTTTATTTAGGATACGGCCGTGACTCCACCCGCAAACGTAAACAAGTCCGATTACGATTACGCTATGCGAATTACTACGCAATACAATATAGGGGGATAGACAAGTAAATAAACCAAGTTAAAATCTGACGGAAAAACACAAAAAAATATGTATAAAAAAATAACACTGGACTACCGCCAAAATGTTAAAAATTATCGCTGGCAGGCATGGGCACATAGTAAACAATATTTTACTTTCACTGAAATATTAATGATCATTGTAGTGTAGCCTCTGCAATTGATTGGTACTTTTTGATTTAGCTATGCAAGGTGCTGGCTATTAGACAATAAATGAGGAACGATCGAATGTAGTTTGAATTGTTTCGTAATGGCGAATGATTTGACGTAAGATTTAGTTTGAATGACGATCTAAAACGTATGAAGACGTAGATGTCTTCATTCAAAGTCAATTGAAAAATTTACACTACACACCTTGATGCTTTGGATACCTAGTACAATCTGTGACATTAAAAGTAAAAAGTACCGATGTAACAGCACAGCAGTCATAAATCCCTCAAGCCTGGCTGAAAATAGTTGAGGTTACTTTGTAACGATCAAGTAACGATTACGTCTTGTTTACGAGTAGGTACTAGGTATAACCCCAAAAATATTATTGTCAAAACTCACACCGCGCCACATTTCACTGATGCTGCTTCTGAAGTGACATGTTTATTAGTCTGAATTAGTGACCAATGATGTTTAATTTAGGGTAGGTACTATAGTGTAATCTATTATTTTATATTATAATTAATTACAATGGTGTATTCGCCGACAAGTAACTTTGACGTTATAGTGATAGCAGATTCGTTATATTTCGATCATATTTAGTTTCATATTGTCTCTCATAGAGATAGAGATAATACAACAGAGCACGGAGAAAACTGAGCTCTTACAATAGCTGGCATCGAGTTCCGCTCTCCGTCCGCTTCCGACTTTGGCGCAGCCTTCAGCGGTCGATGTCGCGATGTGCCTGCGAGGTCTCGGTCGTTCACACACTATTTTTACCCTAGCGAAAACCTTTGGGGATAAACATTACGTAGACCATAAAGTTGCCATTAAATTTAATTGGGTTTTGTAGATAATCTTCTACTATTTTCAATATTTGAGTTTTAGTCGGTACCCTTATCAGTAATATCATAAAAGAACCTGGGGTCCGCTTTGGCACACAATCTTAAGAGGGCGTTACAGTGCACACTACTTGCGTCCAAAGTTAAAACGGCCGTTTTTCTTTTGAGTTCATAGAGCGACGAGTACATAAAAACTAGTTTGATGTATTCACAAGGTACTTAAATACAAAATACAGTGTGTAGTGGCCTCATTTTTTAAATATCTATCGCTTTGAATAATCCCAATTATTTACCATTGGCGCTAGTGAGCACTGTAACGCCCTCTTGAGATTTGGCAAAGGCACTAGTTTTACGAAAGCGACTGCCATCTGACCTTCCAATCCAGAGGGAAACCTAGAATTTGTTGAATATCTCTAATATTAAAACATTTAATTTTAGTACGCATTTCTCAGGATTAACCAAATTAAAATACTTGGACGGCGGTGGTAGTGTACCGGAGATCCATTAAACAGAACAAAATGAATACTTTAACAATATATTTTTCTCAAACATGCCATGAAATGTCGTCCTTACATGCGTTATAACAGGCTTCAAAGTATCACGTTTCGGGCGGAACAACTCGAGAGAACTGTAAAGGAATTTCACACAATATTGAAGGCCTAGGCCGGAAAGTATTTTTTTTTTAATTTTAATGTTAACATGGCGTCTGTGTTCATCTACAGGCTAAACAGCTGAATTTTTTATTTTTTCTAGTGGCAGAATGGTTATTGGACATTATGTACAATTGCCCTAATAGGGTCTATTCGAACTCTACACACGCGAAATACGGAATGCCTTTCGTAAAAAAAAACAATAAGTATGGAGGAATTGGAGGGAAAATGAATGTACTATTTTGAGTGGTGTATTGTTTTATTTCATTGCATATGTTTGAGAAAAGCACTATACATGCCTGGCCGTGAAAAGGGCTTGCCGACTTCGTATCACTATCCGGCCTCCCTACGGTCGGCCGTCTATACCTACTCACCCGGCAAGCCCTTCTTTCCCGGCGTCTGCAGTAATGTACTATAAAATGAAAATTGAGAAAGGGTCTGCTGGCAGTGACTGTAATGGCAGAAGCATTAGTAACTGTTAATAACTGCAAGTTTAAATTGCATTTAAACATGATTATGAGCAGAACATGATCATGATGAAGCTGGATAAATAGAAATAGAAAGATTGCGATGTTGCTGTTCCGATACAACTTTGGCTGTTACATATTATGAAACTAGAAATATTGTATTTAGGTATTTTAACAAAAAAAGTATTTTTAGCAGGCTCAGCACTGCACAATTTTCCTTTATAGATCCATGCCAACTTCCATTTTCCGTTTTATTAATTCCCTGAATTCCTTGGACTTTCTATTTTAACCAGCAAGACCCTACTACGTGTTCAACTAGAATGAGGAAAACTTGCCAAGATGTTAAATTATTGAGTAATTTATTCTGTAACTTTATAACTCGTTAACTCTTGTAGATGAAAAGGCACCTTATTCTAAATGTTTAATGATTCATTTTCCGGGTGTACTCCAAAGTTTTGTAGGTGTTTTCGAAAGTTAGAATTCTGTGTGTATAGTTTTATATCCTCAAGTTCGTGTCCCTCAATCAAGTTTTACGATGCGAAGGAAACACATGTTGTTTAGTATCGAAAAACTATCAGCAGGTCGTTTATCAGTGCTTAAGACGGGTGGTAAAAACAAAACAATTCCATTTACTTATCGAGCGAATTTAAGCAATTCTGTAACCTTTTAGTAGTTTTGCTAGTTGAAGTTCCGAACTAGAAAATTATTAACTAGTTACACGGTTGCATAAAGTTCGTAAGATAGAAACTCAGGACAGAAAATAGAAATTACCTCAAATACCAGAAATCAGCCCGGGAATATTACTTTTAAGATTTTTGTAAAAAATTTAAGGCCCAGTATAATAACTGGTTTTGAAGAATATTGGTAGCGCAATTTTTCATGCACATTAACATCTCTCGAGAAGAGGTCGAATATTACTTAATTGAAAATATGGAAAAAATAATACACATGTTATTACATTTAATAACCATTTAACAACAATAAGTAATACGTTTTTAGCTACTAGTGCGACAAATACTTATTTAACTTAGGCTTGTTTTGACCACTCAGGAATAATTCATAATTCATTTATTGCGTGGTATCATGTGGTACAAAATAGGTCTTACATAATGGTTAGATTCACACATGAGCCCTGTAATAACAACTTAAGTTGAGGTTAAACGTGAAAAATTTCGAGAGTTATTTAAAGAAAAGTTGTATTTAAAGAGGTAAAATTGACACTAAATCTGGGTCATCGGCTACGGTTTTAAGTACATACGTTAAGTATTTTGAAACCAAAATGAATTTTAAAGCTATAACTGTAAAAGTGTAAAATACAAACGTAACTTCAGTGACCACTACACACCGCACAGACTCCATACAAACAAACTCTCCTAAGCTAAGCAGTTTCATTCATCTGTGCCCTCCTAAACGCGAGAATTCTAAGGGACCACCTGGTCAGACTCAACGCTTGATGTCTGTTTATTTGTGTTGCTATTTGCACTTTTGCATCGGTTACGTAACCGTTCCTCACTGGCAACATCAAATATGATAGGGTAGACTAGTTTTCTTTGCGGATGGACGCGCGAAAATGAACTAAACATCGGTAAAACTAAAATGTTCAATCTCGTTCCGTAATATTGACTAAGGTTGATAAAAACCGACCACGTACCGGAAGGCGCAGCGTGGGTAGGCCCCCCACAAGGTGGACTGATGACCTGGTAAAGGTCGCTGGAGTCCGCTGGATGCGGGTGGCGCAGGACCGTTCATTATGGCACTCTTTGGGGGAGGCCTATGTCCAGCAGTGGACGTCTTTGGGCTGATATGATGATGATGATGATGATGATGATAAAAATTATGTTGCGAGTCAGGATATGTTTGGCTGTCTTACTGATCAGGAACGCTATACTGTAGCTTCGAATCGGAAGATTTTGCAGGTGCTGCACTACGATGTTAGTTTCCTAAGTAACGATTCAATACTAATCTAAATATAGGTATAAAGATCGTTAGAAAATTACATACGATCATGCGATGCATCCAACTTGGGTTTTCCGTACTATTCAAGTTCAAGACTTTCAAGATTTCTAAAGCAATTTAGTTTGCTTGTAGGACACTAGCCTATCCCCGATTCTAAGCTCCTTACAATTAACAGATTGTACAAATATCTAGAATATCCACTGCGTGGGAGGATTAGGTACGAATTAATGGTAACTAATTTCCCTTTGATAAATTTCCCCTCAAAAACCAGTACATCCTGTAATAAAGTTAAAAATCAAAGATGTTGACACCCCTCTTACTAAGGGTAGTAAGTCAGCACTTCAATTTGAGCAGGCGGCATTCGCCCTCGGTTTATCTTTTTATGTAGGTACTTTATTAGAAATTTCTTGGAAACCAAAAGGACGCCAGTCAGTCATTTGCTACTGTAAATGAAATTACCAGATCAGCACATTGCTGCGTTCAAAAAGTAGTTACGATCATAAAAGGTCTTTAAGTACCTACCATATGTACCTACTACGAGTAGTAATAAGAATCATACAGCATATCAATCCAATAACCAAGTATATCTAAGTACACGGTACACCCAGTGACGATAAAACTTTAAAACCCAAACCTCATTCAGAACATAACGCCACTTTATTAGTGCGTTACCGACCTTGCATAAAACATTAATTGTTTACCAATAATAGTAGGTCGTCCAAGTTTCTTGAAACAATTATATGCTGAATGACCCAAATATTAGAGAGCACAGCTTCGAGTGCTCTGACGCGCGAATAACATTAACTGACACCGATACAGATTTAACTGATCCATGTCTTAAAACTAAAATGATGCCTAATAGCTCCCACATCTGAACCTGGTCTGAATTTGTCTTCTTATTATTTTGATTTTACTTTTAACTGGGTTATATATTATCTATATACCTTCAGCCTGAGAAACTCTACTTCGAAAATAAAATATGACTAAAAAACGATATATCGGTATCGAACTATGACGTCAAACGTATTTATAAGTCCCTTAGCTACGTCATACTATCCAAGAATGATAAACATGGAAATATTTGGCAGCAAACTAAGATCAATTATATCCTAAAGCGGAGAAGCCAAGCGCCAGATCGCTGTGAAAGCCCAAGTGTTGGCGGCGGATGAGTTTCTCCGGGAAACTCGCGATTCTCGGGTCGCTTCGCTCGGGAGCCGCCCGCGCACCTGCCCTCTCCGTCACTCTTCCAAATTTAAATCCCAAACTCCCCCCACCGACGACGCTAAACATTCTGGAATAATTCCCGCTATCCTATACCGGTGCTCGCCATTCGAATTCGGGTCGCGACCGCGTCGTATCGCTTTTTGTAATCAGGCAGACCGACTGCTGCCATGGCCGACGTAGACGTTCAAGTCCAGTACACCACCACCGAGAGGAAGACCAGGAAGGTCAAAAAATCCTCAAAGCGTAGGGAATCTAAGGATGGCGAGGTCACAGTCACGGAAGTGGAGCAGACCACCACCAGCAACGTCAACGACGACGGGTATGTGTGCGGTGGCCAAACTCCCTTGACCCTCAGTGACGCGATAGTGCCTGTGCAGCCAAGTGTCGATTACCGTGTTCGACCTTTAGTGACATGTACATAATGATGTTTACATGCGTAGGTTCGCTAATGGCCACCCTCACATACCCGACCTAATTTAAGGTATTTATAGGCATATAAAATGTTATACTAACTCATAAAACAACTTTGAAGCTGAATAAGATACAACGCAAACATGAAATATGATATGGCAAACTAAAGGAGTGTTTAAAAGGAGAATTCTATCTCAAATCGCCAAGCATGTGATTTTAATAAGACATATCTATATCATAACATCTAATAAGATCACTAATAAATAGGTCAAAATCACGAAACTAAACTCATCCAAACTCGAATACTAATAAGTACTAAAAACCCTTTACACATCTGGCCTAGCTTGAGCATTTTGGCAATCACGACTATTTTTTCTGAGTTTCTAAGATTGCCAATTTCTACGATTTTCAGCCAACATACCTTATTCTTTAAAACTGGGTAATTGTTTAAAATTTTAATATGCCTGTTTTATCACATTCGAAACAATCTACAATCAAGATGAAATAATTCGAAACACCGCCTTCATACAATCTCAAAATAACATTCCGTCAGCAATTGTTATTGTACCAAAATGCCCCTACTCAAATAGACGTTCTCTTGTCCACAGCTAATTTTCAGTGGCGAGTACACCAAGGCGATGAACAAGGATTGGCACAGCGGACACTTCTGCTGCTGGCAATGCGACGAGTCGCTGACCGGCCAGCGCTACGTGCTGCGCGATGAGCACCCCTATTGCATCAAGTGCTACGAGAGCGTCTTCGCCAACGGGTGCGAGGAGTGCAATAAGACCATCGGCATCGACTCCAAGGTAACCAAAGGCCTTAGAACTGATAAAACTACACTTCTGGTGGTAGAACCGCAGTCAAAATTCTCAAAATTCTTCTACAACTTTGGGTGACGCTTACGAAGCCGAGTTAAGAAATTGCTTTGGCAATCTGAGAAGAACATTGACAGCGACTCGAACACCCGAATGAAAATACACTTGTAAACGATATAAATATCAACTAGCCGAAAATTCTGAGAGCTACTTTAGTTTATTATAGGAATAGACATTATGTCAAAGACTGAAAAGAAACAGTTGTTAAAGTTGGCTCGTCATGCCAAACCATGCGTTGATAGCTATGCTCGCAAATCAGTTGTCAAGCCAAGAACCAAGTCTTTAAGTTGATAACTGATGTCATCTAGGCGTGCGCTATAAGAATAGCTCATTATTGATTCAATTGTCTTGTCAAATACTATTACTGTCTATATTAATGTAATTTTCCCAATATACTGTTTAGTTTCGAGTCATTATGGAAAATAACCAAAACGTAGTCTAAATAGGGACAAAGAATGTACTTGTGCTAAACGAATAAATCATTGATTGATTGTAAAGTTGCTAAAGATCACTTTCATTTGGATCGAAATAAGAATCCCCGACATTCGGCAGCTTTGTTACGCTCTATCAAATTTAGTTATGTCACTCCAGCCGGCCCAGATTCCTCCGTACCTCTGCACACGGCCCCAGCTCCCGTGCCAAGCCAACGTGGGCACGCCACGCCAAACACTACACATTTATCTCCACTGCCGACGAATGACTTTTCCTGTCTGAATAACAGCTGCAACTTGTCGTTTTTACCCAATCCTTCACATAATCAATAAACAATCCACACGACCACTTTCCCTGTTGGGATAGACAGAGGCCAACCTGCCCAACTCATTATGGGCTTCTTGTCCACCCTATTTGCTCGGCACTTTTGACCTTTAGAAGATTTATTGCAAGTCGTTTTTATGAGCAAGATGCGGAAAATCATTAGTTTCTTAGTACCTACATGTGCATAATGTTTCATTAATAAGTTTGCAAAATAGTCAGTCGTTGTTTACAATGAAACTTAAGACCGTGAAATCCGGGCATTGGAGCTGCTTCTGAAGCGGCAACAGCTACAAATAACGCAGCAATAAAAGCTAGTGTTGTTTGCGAACAGGAAAATAAATCATGGAAATATTATTAGAATTATTTTGCAGTTTTGTTTTGACTTTAACAAATTGGCGAGCGGAGCGAACAACGCCTGCTGTTTCTATTTCCGAGTTGGATACAGTTTTAATGTTTCGACCTTGAGCCATCGTCGGATCTGTCAGTAATTCTTTCGAGATTTATACAAGACACCCCGCTAAGTATTTCGTAATCGGTAAAAATAAACTTTCATATTTTATTGACATTACGACACGCGAGTTTTAAACGCGCGCTGGGTGCGATGCAGGAATAGATCTGGAATGAGGGGCGCTTTATTTTGAAACTCGAACAGTGAACAGAAGCATTCGTCAACCGCCTCGAGATTTATTCGAATTCTTCTGGCTCTTATGAACTCGTTAAAATATGAATAACAGTGTCACTGGATGTTTCGCTTGATATTACATTAAACTCGTTACTTGGTCAGTGAACTGTTGGTATTGATATAAAGTAATAGAATTTGATGGTTTGAACGTTTGTCTTAAAACATAGGTGAATCATGGACTGGAAATAACTCGAGATTGTAGTTATGACGTCTGAGCCGATGCTCGTATCGATTTGCGTCTGATTTAATACGCGAAATTAATGTACGCTGTAGATTATGAATGATTGAATCAGGAAAATCGCTAAGTTGTTTGAGTGTTGAATCTAAAACAAAACAATAAATTAACCGAAAGGATAGGGATAGTTTACGTTACAATACAGCCAAGAATCGATTGGCAACCGACATTTTAAAGGATGTTTTTCATCGAAGCAGATTTCCAAAAGTATTAGAATGATAATGGTTTTCAGAAATAAGTTCTGACTACCAACTACTAATTTTTACAGAAAAGTCTATATATGTGCAATTTACAACTGATTGTGAATTGTTCGTCTATAGGCGTGATTCATATAAATTTCAATCAAACCACTTGCAATCAAAACAAATTAAGTCATTACGCGTCGTTTCGATGATTTATGTCCCCTATTTATTAATTACTGCAAGTCGCTTCAAATAAAGTGTGGCGGACGATTCTCAATCAAACTGAAGCTCAGTAATTACCGCCCACTAGTACATTAGGAACACAAGAGTTCCGTACTAAAATGGAAAAACGACGAAAGAGTAATAAAAATCCGCCAACGTCCGAAACATAACTGAACTTTTTTTGTCTAAATCAGTAATTTAAACGAGATTATAACTACGCAAACAAAATGCATAATAAAGTCTACATTAACAGGATTTGTCACTAACTGAATTTTATATAAAACCTAAGAAGTAAAATGGAATATGGAATTTTTAAAGGAAAATAATTCACGTACCTACAGTAAACTCGACTTACACTTGACCTGTTTTTTGTCCTTATTTGTTAATTGAGTATATAACTATCATGTCAGTTAGGAGATGTTTTGTGATGTTAATTATAACCTGTCTGTCAGTTTTCATTCTAGGAATCATAGATGAAGAAAATCGATCTCGTAATTATAAATAGTGTCTGTTTTTTCCATGTTGTCTGTCTCAACATTTACCAAAGTACGAGTAAATGTTGAAATCTGTTTTTGATTCTTCTTAGTCATATTTTCATTAGTATTTAAGATACATTTTTGTAAAACTAAGTAGGTAGATATACACAATACATTTGACAATTGATGATGTTGATGACATTATTATGGTAAAAATTTAGCAGAAAAATTCATTTATTTTTCTGCTAATTACTCCCATCAAAGTCAAAGTGATTTATTCTTCAATTTAGGCATGTTAAATGCACCTATGAATGTCGATAAACTACCACCGGTTCGGAAAGAAAACCTCTGCCTCGAGAAGAACCGGCGTAAAAAACTCGGCGAGATGTAATTTTTTTAAAACAGTATACAATATATCATTTCAGTATCAGAGTATTATAAAATTTTAAAATTACATTGCTACAGTAGAAAGCCTATTTATTTTGCGATAGATTTCTAGTGCAGGATTTTATCGCTGCCAAATATTGAATATGGAAACATGGATGTAATCGTTTATTATAAAATAAACGATTACATCCATGATGTAATCGTTTATCTTATAATATGCTTTTGAAATAAGTGTCTGTTTTACGACAGATTTGAATTTAGAGTCAGTAAGTTCGGTAATATGTTTTGGAATTTTATTGTAGAATTTTATACAATTTCCCAATAACAACTTTTTCGCTTTTACTAGCCTGTAAAAAGTTGTTTTGAGCTTCCCTGCGCTTCTGGTAACCTTGGGCCTATCAGTGTTGGTTGGGTAGTTGTACTCGTATAAATTCTTCCTAACATACATTATTATTTCAAATACGTATAGCGACGGCAGTGTTAGAATATCTGTTTCCATGTAGAATTCTCTTAATGACTCACGCGACCCGAGGTTATAAATTGCTCTAACAGCCCTTTTTTGTAAAATAAATATATTCTTAATATCTGCCGCTGATCCCCATAAAATAAGATAAGTAATACTGTTAAAAAAATATACTTACTTATTGTATGAAGTTCGGTGCACGCGGGAGACACGATTGTGTTGTGTCTTCGTAGTAGGTATTTGTCACGTTTTGTTCTACCGATTTGTGGTTGCTTAAATATCAGGTTCTTAATGAACTAATCAAATACTCGTACTGCAGCTTGTAGAACAAAGTGTTTCCTCTCATCATTCAGTCATCATCGTGTAACAGGATTTTCTACCACAAGCTTTTTGTCTTGTCTTTAATACTGTATCTATTTAGTAACAATCTGTTCTGTCCTCAGGACCTGTCGTACAAGGACAAGCACTGGCATGAGGCGTGCTTCCTGTGCGCCAAGTGCCGCGTGTCGCTGGTCGACAAGCAGTTCGGCTCCAAGCTCGACAAGATCTACTGCGGCAACTGCTACGACGCGCAGTTCGCGAGCCGCTGCGATGGCTGTGGCGAGGTGTTCCGCGCTGGTGAGTACCTACTAACGTAACAGGACGAACTCGAGGTGTAGGTACTGTGCGCTACGTGCCGCAGTTCGGCTCCAAGTTCGACGATATTTACTGCGGCAACTGTTACGACGCGCAGTTCGCGTGCCGATGCCGCTGAGATGGCTGCGGATAGGTATTCCGCACCGATGGGTACATACGTACTTCAAGTTTATTAAAAACGTAACGCCCTTGAGTATTAGATGTATTTTCTTTAAAAGAAGTGTGTTCAGACTGTCGATAACAGTAATATCGCGACCTGTACAGAGAATAGAGTACCTAGTTGAGATCCTGTTTAGGTTAATATACCAATTTAAGTGAGAGAAATTAGTTTTCTGAACAAAACATTGTTTTCATAATTATGCCTTCTTGGTTCACTATAAATACAAAAATATACCTATTCCTTATTCTTATTCCTTCCTTATATAGTTATATATACTTATTCCTTTTAGGTCGAACTGCAAGCTTTCGGAATTATTACTTGATTTTAAAATCCCGTTATTCATCTGTTCCGAAACATTATGCTCACCGAATCACATCCGTACCTATCAATCACCTACACAAGATGTATAACGTCCTTATCGTCATTGACACAAAGTCCATATTTGCTTGACCTGTTCCTCACAAGTCGGGTCTGATTGGTCCATATAAGGACGTCTCCCCAGTAGCTGCTCAACAAGGAGGCGCTAAGGTCGCGATTCAAAGAGAACAACCAATGCCAATGCCATAGCCTCGACCGTTTTACTTTTAAACCCCTTTATGGGCTTGCACTGGCCGCATACAGTTTTGATTGAGTTTTAGTGACTCATTTTACCGCCTTTTTTGTCAGTTGAATTATTCGGTGTCATGGATTCCTCGAGTCGATTATATTATTGAACGAACTACCCACTTCCTTTACTTCCAAGTGTTAATATAAGAACTTTCAAGAAAATGATGTTTAATTGTATCAGACATGTTAACCCATAATAAATAATTGCAAATCATTAATGAAACACAACTCTGACATAATACGCCCAAAAGAGCAATCTAATCGCAAATTAACTCGCAGAGCTAGCGAAACGAGCGAAATAAGCTAAACAGTCGTAAATCGCGAGCGAAACGACGCCAAATGAGCTCAAACTGGACGATACGGTGTCGTTACGCACTTACATGGCCTCGGTAATTGGAAATGGAACATCGCTAATGGATTGAAGAGGATTGTTTGTCTATCTGGTCACTATGTGACTATGGGGGTGCTTATACCACTACAAACAAACGAATGTCACATCAACACTATCACTATCAAATTACTTCAATAGACTGTATCTATCGTCATGTCGGTATACTTCTTGCATTACACGAAGGGGAGTGGATTTGACGAAATTAGACTTCAACATCATAATAATAGGAACGCGCACACTCGCCTCCGTGAAAAGTAACTGTAGTGGACTGAAAAGTAGAAAACGTCTGTTCAGTTCTTGAAAGTAAAGGCACTCCAGTTCAGCATTAGACCTAGTACCTAAATGCCTTGTATAAAGCATTTAAAGGGATCTAGTTAGATTAGTAGACCTGTATCTCCTTTTAAGCGAGAACCTTGCTGCTCTGCTTCCCCTTAGCAAAATTGTTTGTAGTACGTACAAGCGTATAGCACGGGTGTCATTCACAGTAAAAGGGTTAGCAAGAAAGACAAATTGTACCTAATTGGTATACTATAACGCTGATACTTCATTTCATCTTGAGCTTAAAAACGCAAGTAAGATTAATTTTAAAATATTTGGATAATCCTGAATTCTCCACGGATATTTCTTAGAGTATATACAGGGTGGGCCCTGTAACAGGAGCAAAAAATTAAACGGTAGATTATTAAGCGTGTGAGCAAATATATCCAAGTTGTTTTAATTGAAAACAAAAATAGTTTTATTGGTATTTTTCTTCAAATAAAATTTACGTGTATATTTTACTCTTCTGGAGTGATATAAGTAACTTTTGATTTCCAAAATTAAAAAATCACAAAAATATATTTTGATAACAAAAATGCATGCTTGTTTGTCTTCGACGTGATAAATAAAATACGCCAATAATTCGTTCTAATTATCTAATTGGTTAGTTCTCGTCGGTTGTATTGGCGGAATATATGGACCTGCCGACCATTCGTTTCTGGTATTGTTCTATGCTGATAGATGATGTCACTTGTTTGGGTTCAATTGGAAGCCTATTGAATCACATCTGCGTTGACCCCGCATGGCTTCTTGATCGAGTTAATTGGAAATCTGTATCGATTTTGTTTTGTATTCAATAACAAAGTTAACCCTCGCCCCGTTTGTACTAGATCAAATACGGCAAGTTTTGGAATATAACACTAAGCAGTACTGTTATTTTTGTTTAGAAATGGCCATGTTCTACTTTGGGTGACATCGCAAATAGGAATGAAAAACATAATTGAATTCGTTTGAGCCTTTTTGAATCAAAATTATTAGTTAGTACCTACGCCATTTTAATAACATTGAATTGATCTAAAGTATGACATTCGAACCGGTACAATTAGGTTTTGGCACGAAAGGTGGGTGTGAGGCAGCCGTCCATGCCTTAAGAACCTACCTTTCGTATGATGATTGCGAAATTGTAGTCAAAATTGACGTCAAAAATGCTTTCAATTCAGTAAACAGGGATGCCATGTTAACAGAAGTTAAAAACAAAATTCCGGAACTATATCAATACCTTCTCTGCTACGCAGACCCTTCCAAATTAATATACCGTTCCCATGAACTTTCTTCGAAGGTCGGCTGTCAGCAGGGCGATCCCCTCGCGCCAGCAATTTTTAGCTTGGCTATAAATCCCATTATACAAAATTTAAAATCGAAATTTAATGTTTGTTATTTGGATGATGGAACCCTAGGAGGCAATGTGGACACTGTTATCTGACTTATCAGATATTAAAACAAATTTTGAAAATATTGGTTTAGAATTAAATTTTACCAAATGTGAACTCTTCATTCAAAAAACTTCTTACTGTTTGGATGATTTAAAATTCTAATGCAATTATCTGACACCCAGCATAAAGATAGTAGACAGGAAGTCACTTTGCCTCCTGGGTTCTCCCATCTATGAAGAATCTTTTCCTGATTATATTACTAACACTATTTCTAAATTCCAAAGTCACGCAAATTCTTTACTCGAAATCAGTCCTCATTATGCTCTTGTAATTCTAAAGTTTTGCCTTTTTGTCCCTAAATTAACTCATGTGCTCCGCTGTTGCCCATTTTGGAAACATCAAAATTTGCTTTCACCGATAGATGACTTAGTCAAAACTAGTTTAGAAACGATTTTAAATATTCAGCTCAATGAACAATCTTGGTTACAAGCATCCCTCCCTATTCGGTTTGGCGGCTTAGGAATTCGCAAAATTTCTAGTGTTGTTTCTCCAGCCTTTTTGTCGTCCCATAGCACGTCACGTCTCATAGGAAATATCTGTTAGCAATACGTGGGTATGAGCCACTAAAACTCAATGATTTACATTTGAGGGTAGACATGAAACACATTTGAGTAATGTTCATTGATATTATCGGGTAGGTAATTTAATTGATGTTATGTAATTCTTATACATCTTAAAATAATAATTAACAAGTAAATCATTCTTAAAATATTATTAAGTATAAAATGTATTTCAATGTGAAAAATGTTATTTTGTTGGCAACATTGGTTGTTCGTTTTTTAGTAAGAAGTTGTTAAGAAAATTATTCATACCTTACCGGTCACTAAGAGAACCTTACATTTAAGTGTTACTTAATAAATTATCATATTGAATAGTCAAAGTGTTATTATTGACGGGACTTGTGGTAGCAAACACATGCGTTGGTCAACATATCTTAAGGGATCTACCCACAAACTATGAGACTGTGGGCGTGGAGGATGCCAGGAATGCTTTTAAAATTGCTTGCCCGGGTAAAGATTATCCAGATAACCCAAAATCTCAAAGAAGCTGGGACGATATTTATTGCGATTTAACCAATGATGTAATATAAAAAAGAGGTAGATAGGTTATACGCGCTCGAAAAATGGCACATTAAAATTGAGTCAATTGGCACAGTTTGCCTCAGTTTCGAGACGTCAATGGAAACGTTAGCTGTCAGATGTGGTGGCCATTTTTAAACACGGAATTTCGTATAGACAACATATCTACCTCTTTTTTTATATTACATCATTGGATTTAACCTACAAATCGATTCTGAGCCGCAGTTCAGGTCCAGATCGCGCAAGACTTTTGGCGGTCGGAGCCAGAGAGGCCGGTCACTGGCTACATGCCCATCCCTCTCCAAATACCGGTACCTTCCTGGATCCGACCTCCCTTCGTCTGGCGACTGGTCTGCGGCTTGGGGTCACGGTATGCACTCCACCCATATAGTGTGGCACGGACGTGGATCGATTGGGTCACCACGGACTTTGTTGTCAAAAAAGTGCAGGCCGCTTTAGTTTTAATGTATCTTAGTTAATGTTAATCATAATCTTGTATTTACTTTCAATAAAGTACTATCAATGTTCCTAAGTATGATTTTGTTTTTGCGTATTTTAATAATAGATTCATTAAAAGGATTAAAATCCTAGAAATACCTTGAAGGTACCAGCAACAATAACCACCTTTTTGCTAATGACGTGGCCAATGTCTTTTCAATGACTCCCACGTCCAAATGATGATCCAACCGAATCACGGAAGCGACTCGATGACTCACGTAATTACTTCGATTATTGTAATTTTAACACCAAAGGCGAATTCTCATAGGTAACCGGAGCGTTCGAAATCGTTAATCCCCTCTTTCCTTCAGTCCTTGTGCAACATGAGAGCGAGCGAGAGCTAGATGTACCGGTAGAAGTGCCGTTGTAACAGTTATAGATAAATAGTCCGTTATAAGGATGATATGAAAATAAATATCGACTGAGAGCTGTCCGACGCGGCAAGCGAGGTTAGAGGTACAGACTAACACATAGTCACGGATCAAAGCACTACTATCTAACACAGACAGTTGACCTTTGCATCTTTGGCATTCGTGGAACCCGGTGATGTCAGGATCATGTTTTTCATTCAGCTACTTCTTAACTATGATGGTCTTAGTAATTCTAACATTTCATTATATACTTTTTCTGCAAATTTAAATCATGCGTACCTAATATGCGCGTTCCCTGATTGTAATGTTTCTATATATTTTGGCGATCATGTCACGCCTAGGCAACAATAAAGAACCGGGTTCTAATTTTAAGTTCTGGTTCATCAGTCGTTGGTAGCATATACGTACTTACGATTACCCTAATCCTTCTGTCTGCGCCAGGCTTTAATTAATCCTCTATAATGTGTATGCGCCTCTTAAATGAGAACACTTATTTCCCTGATGCTGCTCTACTGTAAACTTCGATAGGTATCCCTACCATCCGAGTTTACACTGTTGAGAACTGAGTACTTATAGTAGCTAAGTAAACAAACATACATCCAAACATGTTAGTGCAAATTGTCATTATAAACGTGACACTAAGTATGTCCATTACTATTTGTCAAGTGTATCTAGTGTCACACAGTGAATCACCGTGCGTGGGCCACAATGGGCCGAGCAGGTTGTATAATCTATAAATTATAGATAATACCATAAATTTACTAATAGCATGTTAATAATATGACGGATGTCGATCGACCTTGAGATTAGGTTCTATTAATTCCTACACAACTTTAGGAAACTAGGTTAGGAGTTAGTAAAGTATTAGTTTCGATTTGTGATAGTGATCTATCGATTAAAGTTTTGTTGTAAAGATATCAGATAGCAAGGTGGGTGCAACTTGTCAAAGTTAATTAGATCTCGATAGACATCTATTTGAAAAGTTTTGGTACTCCTGAAGAAAATTATGCGTTTTTAATAAAACATTACGATACATGGTTATTTCATTCGTGTATATTTGAAGTAAGTTTTTAAATATCTATTAATCAAATGTTATAATCTCGTGGAAAAAAACACTCGCAATATCGATAAATCACGCAACGGCATCTTCCCCTGATTTCCATACAAAAACAAAATCGTACCTACTTGGAAATAAAAGCGTGGGCTCACCAATTGTAATAACCACGCTAAACCACACGTTTCCTTATTCTTAGAGGCATAAAGTCGTCGTTCGTTTGTTTATTTTTGTTTTGACAGTCTGAGCACTACCAACCTACCTGTGCGGGGAGAAGCGGCGCTGCTGTCGATGTGTAACCGCGTAGCGTATCCTATATGCAGCAATGTAGTTCCAAATTCCTCCGTTGCCTTCGATAAGATTGTATTATTACATTGAACAACGTTTTGTTTTAAATTATTCATTAGTCATTACAGTCTTGCGATTAAATCAGCGGGTGATGAATCGAGCTCTACGTGTAATAATCGCGTTAATATTTTCACATTAATATTTATGAATGCCGAATGCCGAAAATTTATATTTATGATTTTGAAGGAGACGCCCCATGTCCATGTTTTGATTGCGTGGAAGGAATTACTTCTGATTTCGACGATTCGTTATAAGAATAAAACTTATAAGCTTAGGTAAGGTACTGCAAATAAAACCATTAAACGTTTAACTTTGACTCTTAAAACATATCTGATCGCAGAAACTTCCCCAAGAATATTTTTTATTCTATTTTAAAAAATAGCTTTACCTATAGGTATTGGGCTATGGTAACCCAGTATAGTCCACATTCCCAGTACCGTGCCTTATGCCTAGCTTTACATATTTAAACACGTGGCAGATGGCAGCCGTCCGGTGTATGTTCTTTCCGAATTCGTGAAACATGTCCGTTGTATTTTACGTCATTATCTTTTTTTTATTTGTGATACTTTCATACTTATTATATTTTAATTAACTATTTAACCATTTTGGGACATGCGATTTGATTTCCCACACAAGGATGTGAAACTCTAGGCATAGTTTTATCCATAGGGAACTTAAACGGTGTTGAGTGTTGTCTTAAACGTACCCCAAGGCCACGGTCTGAACGCCATGGGGCAGCGAAGCGATGAGCGTGCGTTCATAGATTAAACTCGATCAAATATATGAACTGCCGCGCGTCGGCTTGCTGGCCTTGCTGCCCGCTGATGTCTAGACCACGGCCTAAAGGAATACAGGCGAAATGATAATAATGTAATAATACATCTCAAGTGCATCTAGACCATTCATTTGCAGCCCATCAGGCTAAGCGCTGATGTGACAACACCTGTTTTAGATAAGGCAATTTTACGACCTTTGAGAAATTGCCTCATTGAGCAAATGGGCAATTTTGAATTAGATTGACTTCGATTATGTTTACGGATGTTATATGCTTACCTACTTAAATAAAATTTAGGCTCATTTAAAATAATAAACAAGTAGATATATAGGTATAATAAATAATTTCCTACTTGCTGCTATTAAATTATTAATTCAGTTATTAAAAAATGATGTGTATATTTTTTATTAGCCTTTATCTAAGTTTTGTGGTGTTCATAATTGTCCCCACAATTTTGCCATAAGGACATACCTCCCATGCAATTTAACTACACTTTTACTTACACGCACTTTTGTATGTGCACGTACTTATAAGGGGTATTTTTAAACGCTTCAGAAACACATTTATGTAGATGAGATAATAACTTGACAGAAACATAAAAATAAACTAGTATTAAGGTGTGCCTCGAATGATGCCATATGGTGATATCGCTTAAGATAGCACCCAAAAACTGGACGGTGACTATACATACCCACGTGATTCCAGCAAAAACACAATATAATATATCTTTAAACTATTTAGAAGAGATCATTTCTTAATTTTGGTAGTTATCTATGCTGCGCTTTCAAAACTTTTTCATTGGGATCCAAAGATCCGACTAATAATAATGGTAATATAAGGTTTGTTCAAAAGCAAGCCTTATATTACTATACTAACTATTTGATGTTAGAACTTTGTTAGAATACTTAAACTAAAAGGTGTCACTCAAGTCAATCACGTTAACTTTATAGAGGAGTTGGGGTGGTTAGAGTAAGCGCCATCCCGCCGTTTCACGTAAAATAGGCACATTAGATGTCGATTTGTGGAAAATGCCCAGTAAAACTAACTAACTAACAATAATGTCAAATACCGCTCGATACGTCGAATCGATCGAATATGTGTGAGACTCACGGGAGTTGTTTATTTTGATCTCAATTTTTATTGGTAAAAACATTGAAATATAAATACTCCTAAGCAATAACTTTGTCTCTCTTGGCTCGTTAGTCACGGTTGCATTCTTAGTTCCTGCTTCGGAGCCCGGGGTCCGCTTTCTGGAATTATCTCCTCCACATAAACTACAAAGACTTTAAATGTAGGTATAGGATATCGCTAATTTGCACCTCTCTCTCTCTCTTGGTAACACAAGAAATCAGATATTATCGTAAAAACACAGTTTATCCCTATACCTATCACTTAACTTTATTAGGATCAATTTAGAACGCAAATATTGTTCAATTTAGTCTTTACATTATCAGAGGTGCAATGTCGTAAGTCGTAGCCATATTTGCGCTGCAGCTTATCGATGTTTACTTACAATGCATTTGCAATAGTCCATATGCATAATTAGCTTGAATGTAAATAGATGTCTAGGTTATCTGGTCCCATCAATCAACACAAGCAACCCACATCCACCCACACAGACTTAAATAGTAAAGGACTCTTCATTTTCTTGCCACTTAGCAAGTCCTTGTTTTACGGACGTACTTATTCTGTCATTATTTTATTATAAGCCTTTATTTCAGACACACTCTCCATTCTTAGTTACTCTGATGATTTTAAATCATACTTTTTTTTAGCTTCTGCGTGTCTGTTTGCCAAACGGCAAAGGTATCCTCCAATCTTCTCCATTCCGTCCTATCTTTTGCTACGTTAAATTTATTATAATGGACCCAGGGATTAAGTACCTTTCTTGGCATTTGTGTCCAGGTATTTGTCTGTTTTATAAATGGCACTATGTATCACGCATTGATGTTATTGTAAATGTTTTTTAAGAGCCATTGATGTGTTTTTGCGGCGTTTCTTAACGTCAGATAACGTGTAATATTATTTCCGTAGCGCTACTAGAATCGGCTGTTTGGCCCTTGAGGCCTACTTGCTAAATATTTCAATTATCTGTTTTGAAATTTTCACTTCACCTGCAAACAACGGGATGATTAGGTAAGTTTTTAATTAAGAGAGTCATTGTGTACCTATAAAGAGCCCTCTCGTTAATTTCCCAGTTCAGCCCGGCGAATCCCATCCCATGAATGGCATTTCGAGTTTGCTAAAAAAGGAAGGAAGTTAATTTATAAATAAAAAAATATTCTAATTGTTCCGAGATTTAGTTGGGTAGGTACGAAGTTTTTCGATATTAATGATTTCATGATTTTTAATCGACGGTTAACTAAATGCTCTTTTCCCAAACATCATGAGTAAACTATGCAGTATACGTGCTTGTAATGGGCTTACACACGTGGTTACGTTATCGAAGTCTTATCGTTTGAACGTGTTAACCAATTCATATAAGTAGGTAAACATTCAGAATTTATAAAAAATCGTACATATTGGTACAATATCAATTGATTGCAACTTAATCAAATAACGACAGTTACTTAAAAACACTTTTGTAGGCATTGATACTGATGAGATACGAGATGATGTCATCATACAGACTACACCTAGTTAAGAAAAGTTGCTTAGGTATTTTTGAACCATTGAGAATGTACATATGTTTATGAACTCGACTGTACGAGTAAACTGATACAGTCAATCAATCAAATTCGTTTATTCGTAAAACATAGGTTTGTATACAGAGGTGTTATGAACTTTTACAGGTCTCACTATGTCTTCGCCATAAGGCATACAAATAGTCATCAGTAATTTGGAGGTCAAGATCCACATCTGTTGATCTATGACACGACAATTAACATGATTGAAAATGAATTGTTTCCTCATTACGAGCATCTGCAGACGAGTTATCGCGGCGAATCCACAGCCTACAGCGTCCCTACTGCTTACGCCTCCCTCCAGCAAGCGCGCCAGCCAGTATCGTACTGGCCGCCGAGAAGCCTACACCACGCTCGCGTTAAAAAAAAGACGATTCGTCTTTGGCGCGCTTTTCAACTTTTAATCTCAACCGTCAATCAAGCCCGCGTTTTATTAATATATTTTTAAGTTTTGAAGGTTTTGAGTAAAAATGTCGGCGGATGTGTTGAGTGATGATTTGAAATCTCGTCTGCATTTGACGACAAAAACAGTAGGGCAGGATAGAATACGAAGGGCGAGGGAGAATAATGAGGATGTCGCCATATTGTCTATGTTCCTGCCTAACGCCACAGCTGAAAGGGAAAACAAGAAGTTCTGCTGCGCCATGAGAGACCAGTGCTTCCTTGGAGACCCGAGGAAAACTGCCGCAGGTTGTTTTATTATACATATTTAGTTTTGATCATTGACAATCGCCAAATGCTTGAAAGGATGATGGTAAAAGTCATCAGTTTTTGAATATTATTATTATTACATATAAATAATAATTTTGAGTAACAGTAAAAATCAACTTTTTATCAGTTAAGTTAAGGGGTAACACGTAAAGCTGTAATTTGGTTTTTTACCTTATCATGTAATAGTATTTTATGCAACAGTTATATAATATGGGTTCTTAAAATTCGAGAGTCGCTGTAACAAAACGAGCTTTAGCGAGTTTTGTTAATAAAGACTCGAGAATTTTAAGACCTAATTATATAACGTTGCATACAGTACTTTTTCTACGACAGCTAGAAACAACTTATACTTTTAGTTATAAATAAATAAAAATACAGACATGTAAAAACAAATTTTATTTATGGTAATGAATATGAAGGCTTTGAATGGTGTTTTTTGTTATGACTATTGGCGCGTTGTTTTGTTTTAAGATCTGGGACATATTTATTTCATTTTGTAGAAAGTCCGGAGCGGTTGGCATTGGAGATGGATCAAATTCAGTTACAACCTCAAAAGTTAAATAAATTGCGTTACCAATGAACCTAACTGACAATTGAAAATAATTCAATTCCCGCGCTTTATGTTTTTTTATTACCATAGACAACAATACTGTTTAAGTAGATGTATTTTTCAAACATAAAAATCTTTTGGAAAAATAATATTCTTATTTCATATCTGTAATTTACGTAATAATAAACGAGTCTTTATTGTAAATATGGCAGTTACAGTAATAATAAGTTCATTTACATAAACTTTTGTCATGGATGCGGTCATTGAAACATAAATTTAAATAAAACACTTTCGCGCTGGCACATGGTCTGTAGGCGCTGGCCACTTTAACGCAAATTAAAAAAAATACCAGTTGGCTTATAATTTATTATAATATCCGTCGGAGCATTATAATGTAATTCATAGATCATAGATTTAAGTGGAATCACGAAAAGTGTATATTTTTAATATTGATGTTAGCCTTTTAATTGTCAAATTACAGTGCTGGAGTAGAAAAAAGTTTTTTCAAACACATTAACTTTAAACGAATTTATCGTAGTTCAAATCCAAAGAAAATTAAGTCCTGTAAAAAAAACCAAAACCCATGAGAGACTGATTGCCAGCCATTTACAATGGCGACGTTCATTGCCATGTAAATGCACCGTAACGTTGTTAACCGCACGCGTCATTCGTTCAAAATAAATATTAAATCATTCGATCATCGTTCAAATTTGGAAACCGCATTTTTTTTATAATTTCTTCAGCATTTGGCGCCATCCTTTCCGGCCTGCATTTTATTAAACAGTCTTTGATAAAATGCACAATCTACGCGTATAAACGTTCTCTATGAGGTCATTGCCTGTCATATATAATTTGTCGAATCGTTTGACAAAACACTTATACTGCCGAAAGTTTGAGTTTTATATGTCCGTGGAATTTAATGGCTGGATGTCAATATAAAGCCGAGTAGTGCGTTTGTTTGTATAAACAACCTACTAACTTAAGATCTCTGACGTATAAGTTTATCTCAATTTGATTTGTTGGGATATTGCTGCAGTATATGCATCGTTAGATGGTTTGCAATGTAAACCAAAACATATAAATATCATCATAAGCCTATATACGTCCCACTGCTGGGCACAGGCCTCCTCTCATAAATGAGGGGGGATATAAATATACATTTAGGTAATTTATTTACCTAAACGTCAAGTTTAGTAGGTATAAAATTGACAATATGTAACACGTTGGTTTTTTTTAATAAAAAATATTTCAGTATCTTAACGCATTCGTTGCCAGCCACGCCCCTTAGGAACAAATTTGTATAGAGGCAAACGCACACGTGCGTTGCCGGCAGTGAATGCGAACGCAAGTATTTCCAGTGAAATTGCACGTGTTTTTACTTTAGAAAGCCCTGAATCTATCAGAAAGTAACTTGGTTGTAATATAATTATAATACTTATTTCATACACGAGCGAGCTAGCAATAAACAGTCGACTGGTAAATTTACATTCGCCACCCGTTAATTCTAAGCCGCGCCATTAATTCATTCGCTCGTAATTGAATGAACGTCTGATCCTTTCATTCAATTAATCTTGTCATTCATTGAAGGCCGTGTTTAATTTTATTATTAGTATAACAAACACGTACGCAGATGTTTTAGCCAGACAAATGCTTTTAAACAATGAGCCAGGATATTTTTTTAAATATGCGTTATTATTAATTGTGATTCAAACAGTATTGATGTCATTTAAAATTTTGATGAACGAATAAATGAATATGAATATTTAATATAGTTTAAATATGCAAAGCGCCTATGACTATGCATTCAATCCCCTGGCAATACAACTTCTATAGTCTATTCTTACTCAGATGCGACTAAAGAGGAAGAATGTTTTGTGAAAAGACAGTAAAGGCGCTGGCCACTACACCTACAACAAGTCACTAAATCACTTGTTGTCAACAAATCAGCTTATAGTCTCGCAACTGATCGCCGGATTAACGAAAAAAGAAGTTGATACATAAAGAAAAACTGGACCTTAATTCACGCACAACGTACCTTTTTATTTGCATATGCCAAACCAGCCAGCAATTAGTTGTCAATAAGAAAACGTTAAAACTATAACTGACCGAGGCGCCACTGCAAACTAAAGTTATTCAAGCACCCGCGAACTATCTGAATCTCGTATCTCACTTGGAATAGTGGCTGAAAATGGTATCTTACGTTCCGTATTCAAAGTTTAAGTTAGGATAGCGCCGAAAGAGTAACATAAGAGTTACTCGATATTCATTTCAAAATTCGTTCCAAATTAACTCTTGCCTTTAGAAATATAGTCAATTACGTTACGGTTACGAAATTAGTTGAAATTCTGAAATGATCGCATGTAAATATTTAGATATGTATACCTACTGATGAAGACATGTAGACATGTAGCCAAAATAAATGGGATATGATGCCTATGTTAGATTTTAAGATTAAATAAAACCGTTATCTAAGTAAAACTGTCCACATTGATACAGCTTCGTTAACATTGTAGGGAGATGAAACGTACGTCCAGACTTAAGCCGATTTATGGGTCCCAACTGATTGTAACCCAATTTCACGACCCGTCTCGCCAATACCTTTGATGAACTATCCTTTACGTACAGCTATGTATATTGATAATTTATACACATACCCTTACGAACATATGTGGCACAGTGTGAAACACACATAAGGTTCAGGAAGGCGCAACAATCTGATAGATCACAAAAAATATTTTATTTATTAGGTATGTATTTCATATCGTGAATAATCGTAATCAGCGGCCTTCTCTATGCGTATTTATTTAAAAAAATACTCATTAGTACTTATAACGTAAAATATCGGTCTGTTCATAATTAAGATAAGCTCGAGAATAGTTAAAAGCTCAAATTAACCCACGAACCTTTTTTTAGACATCTGGGTCGTTCTTCTTTTTTACCGACAATGAACCGAGGTTTTCCTTTTTTTTTGGTTTTTGAACTATCCAAAATTTTGATTTTGAAGTGCGATTAAAAAAAATGCATTGGTTTCTTCATTAACACTAATTAAAGTTTCCTTTCCGGCCAATATACATATTTGTTTACGGTTAGTTTTTAAAAAAAATATGTGACAAAGTGGACTCTTTCAGTGGGGACTACATTTTGGTTTACCACTCTGTCACGGACTTCTACGATAAAAATACGTTTAAAAAAAATGCTAGTTAGAGAAACTAAAATATTAAATTAATACTAATTAAGGAAAAGTCTGGCGACTGGTCTGCGGCTTGGGGTCACGGTATGCACTCCACACATATGCCCTTGTGGCACGGACGTGGACCGACTGGGTCACCACGGACTTTGTTGTCAAAAAAGTGCAGGCCGCTTTTCAAGACATGCGACACTTAATGACATAATCCGCCGGTCTCTTGCCAGCATCAATGTGCCTGCTCTTCTTGAGCCGCCTGGCATTGTCAGAGATGATGGCAAAAGACCTGATGGTGTGTCTCTGGTTCCATGGAGGTTGGGACGGATGCTTGCGTGGGACGCTACATGTGTAGACACACTGGCACCGTCTCACCTCCAACGGACTACTTCTAAAGCGGGTGCAGCGGCGGAAAACGCCGAAAATCTGAAATGTAATAAATATAGAGGCCTCGGCAGAGAGTACGACTTTGTACCCTTTGGCGTCGAGACCCTCGGTCCGTGGGGTCCCAGTGCGCATAAGTTATTTGCAGAAATCGCGAAACGTCTGGTCGATGTAACTGGTGACCGAAGAGCTGGCGGCTTTCTCGCACAACGCATCAGCATTGCAATTCAGCGAGGAAATGCCGCCAGCATCCTCGGTACAATGCCTCGAGGGCCTTTTTTAGATTTAACTTAGTTTTAATTTATCTTAGTTAATGTTAATTATAATCTTGTATTATTAATTAAATAATATGGACGTTCATTTTCGAACATTATAAAACCGTAAAATCATTACTCAAATGAGATGCCGTAGTAAGACGAAGGACAGGCTATTGTCGCTCGAAAAGAAGAACGACCCATCTATTAATCCGAAGACATAAAAACCGAGTCGTAAAGATCTGAAGAACTTTTTATAGATTTTATGGTCATACAAGCCCAGCGAATTGGAACAGTTTGTGAAGGTAAAGTTACAAAAATTTTGCCTAGTAATCGGATACCTAATAATCTAGCTTTTAGAGATGCACCCAATAAACCGAATTATTCGATTCAACGTAATGTTTTCATCAGCCGTTCTAAAACGACTGATTCAGCGGTAAAGAATCTGTTTTTTTAAAGTTAAATATAAAAATATGTAATAGCTGATCCGTTTTTATTTCACAAGATAATGACTTAGGATGTGCTTGCGACTTGCTACAAACACCTAAAGTTATTTGATCAATATTCGGCTGGTGAACCGAATAATCTGGCCGAAATCGAATATATAAAAATATGCCGAATATGTCGGATACCGAATAATCGCTATTAATTATTTACAAAGCGTTGGGAAGGAAAACCCTCTCTGACATGGATAGGTAGATAGATTTTACAAAACCGATTAAAAAGTTAAATTGAGTCGTGCCCCTATTCGAGGCAACTAATATAATGTTGCGTTACTAAGACTTATTACTAGGTTAACTAAATAATGTTGGTAACTAACTTATACTTGGCTATTTATATAAGTGTACATTATAAAAACCAATATTTATACGGTATGCATTTACAACGCACGAACCCTATTTTGCTGTTGACACAAGTAGACACAAAATAGCGCCATAAAACTCGACGTTGAGTTAAACAGCCCGGAAATGCTTACAAATCTGTGTAATTCCGTAATATCCGTTTCAAAAATGACTGGCTGTATGCGCCTTGTGACGCTACATTACCTTTGCTTCGCTTTAAAAAAAGTTGTTTACGACGCGTAAAATGAACATTGACTGCAGAGTTTTATGAAAATGTAAACCTTCTTTCAATTTCGAATCAATGAGTAAAGTAGGTAACTACGAGTAGTACAGTCGCCCACACTCCTAAGTGACCATTCGTGAACCTTATGTCACTGATATAAGGTTCACGAATGGTCACTTAGGAGTGTGGGCGACTGTACCTGAGTAAGTAACTCTCGATATGAAAATTCAGTTTTTCATAAAATAATAACGCTTAAGGAATATGGTAGTGTTATGAATAATCAACGAACCTAAACGGAGATAATAAATGAGAGAATTCAATTAAATATTACGATTATATTATATATGATTCCTTCACCTCCGCCTTTACCGGGCCGGTGTCTTTATAAGGTTATACATATAAACAAACTTGAGGCCGTTACTTTCGAAGAAAAATATATTTTGGAGTTACGTAAATTAATGCTTTATATGGGTTTTATAGCACGTTGATTATGCAATTTGTTCGAATTGTCTCTGAAATTAATTAATTGAACAAGTGGGCGGTCTGGTTGATATTTTATTTACATATATTATTTTACATTGACGCAAATTACGTTTCTGACTCATTTTAATTAATGAGTTGACTATCAAATTCATTTTCATCTCTCCTGTTCTGAAAGTTGACTTTTCTTGGGTATATTTAGCCGGGTGGAAAATAGCGTTTTCTACCCTAGGGTGGAAAGTATTTTTTTTAATTGCAATCATAAGCCACGGAGTCAAAGATAATTGAGTTACGACATATTATTAAAATAAAAGTTTTACATATATCTGCACTCAACTATACATTAAACGACGGGTTTATTACAATCTATAGGTTGATATTAAAATCCTTTTTGGTCCATTTTTTTCGTAATTACTGAAAATCAACATTCAAAATCATTCATGCCATGACACTTTCTTTTTTCACATTTCGCCATGGCCCTCTAGATCAGTCGCGTCGCCGCCTACACGATTACAATCTGGTAGGCCGCGGCAAATGGCCAGTGCGAGAAGGTTTGAGGTTGGATATAGGTATAATTATTTTATTTAGATATACGAGTATCTAATGATTTATTTATTTGACATCCATAATATATATAATTCTATACATTTATTTATAGAATTATACATAATACTTTTTGTATAACATGTTAAACTTTTTACTTTTTTTTTACTTTTATACAAAAAATAAATTGAAACTATTAGATACGTTTTTTAACTTTTCTAAAGTTAGCAGTCTCTGTATTTTAACTGATTACTTTTAATATACCTGTTCATAAAATGTACGTGTAGTATTTTACTTTCCTCACAGTCGAAAAGGTTATCTAGAAGAAGAATAGGTTAATAAATAACAACAATTTAAGATGCGCTTAGCATACAATTCAAATGCGTTTAATTCACTTATGATTCAATAAATTACTCAATAAGTAAATAGTTATGCCTAATTATGTAGAACTCCAACGCTATTGAAATTTCGAAGTTTTGACTTGGATATTTCTATATTCAAAGAAGGAAGAGAGAACAAGATTTTACTAATTTGCCATCGTAATATTTTTTTCCTGTCAATCAATTCATAATGACATTGTCTGTCCGCTATCACTCATAATACGCCGAGAAAAACTTCCGTCGGAAGGTTGTCGTGTGAGGAACAGATGGCGAGCCGCTTACCTTGGCCGTACCACGACGAATAACCTCAAAGCCACCCTCGGACAAGAAAAACATACAATACATTCACACATGTCATGCCAATGTATAAGCGAGATCTTGCGAATGCATAAGTACGATGCGGGAAAATAAAAAAAGATTGGTCAATCGGAATCCGCCAAAAACAAGTGCCGGTTTTAATTAAAGTGATGTGATGACACAGGGTGCAATTAGGGTAGTTACCCAATATAATCAGGCCTGGTTAGACTTTTGTCATGTTAATTGGTCGCAATAACAATCTGCGCCCTTGAATTGGTAAGAAAACAATGCTTTGCCAATTCTTATCTAGCGCAACACGTGTGGCAGCAGGTGAGCGAACTGCGAGCTGCGTGCAAAGAAACGTGCCCGATAAAACTTCTCATTGATTGGCGCGAAATTAATGCATTCCAAGTTTGAATTTCTGTTCGAAAGACTTTTGTTTTAAAAATAATCTAGTGAAAGTACTTGACACCATAAACCGGTCAAAATATCTGACACGCTATAAATCAAGTTACGTCACTTATTTTTGAGCGCCTTGTTCTCCCAGATAATATGGCAGGCTGTTGCTAAACTAAATACTTACCGTACGATTATAGTTCAAAAGAGTATATATATAAAACTATTTAACTTAACGCGCTCTACACTCGCACCGCGAACGCTCGCGACAACCGCGAAGCACTAGTGTGGATACTGTGGATATATTTCCAGCTTCGTGACCAAATATCGCACCGCGATTCGCGGCACGAGTGTAGAGCGCGCATACAAAATTACTTCGGAAAACTCTAAATAGAATTCGCGTGTTTTTCTTCCAACATTTCCATTAGTAAATGTATTTTAGATTTTATTCAACCTGATCTAGTTTCTTGAATAAAACTTATGCAGCCTAGTTTATTAGGTACTCCTCAAAGTATTTACGGCATGTGCGAATTCACAATGAAAATTTAACAGCCATTGTATTTTACATTATTGTTAACCTTTACACGAAAAGAGCTATTACAATTTCATCCAAATCATGTTAAAACGTTTACATTACGTACCTACCTACATAAAATTTCTGAATCGAACCTTTCTTCACAATTATACTACGTTTAGAAGTCCTGAGTTTTCTCGTGAACTCTCAGATTATTTTGTCGTGTCTCAGTTATAAAGTTTCCCTTTTAGTATCATCGAGAAACCAAAGCATAATAATAATACAATAGAATAGAGCATGCAATCAATACGTAGTCAATAGAATCAGTGTAAATATGGTAAACTAAACAATGCTCTGTTTAACTCTTTAACATTAGTCATGTCTTTAGAGGTCGCACGAGCTGTTAACTTGTCCTATAAAAACTAGAGGTAAAGTGGAAATGGTTATAGCTAAACACAAACAGCTCCCATATACAACAAAACACGCGTTCACGGTGGTAGTTAATGTTTTTCCTGGTTGGCAGACTAATACCGAATGTTACCTTCGTATTCTTCGTAGTCATAGGAATTATGCAATTATATATCAACCGGTATTGGGCATAATTTTCATTCGATTATTATTATGAAGATAACCTAATGCGATCACTTTCTTCTGAAAGTGCCCCAAATCTGACACTCCAAATATGACGAAAATCAATCACATTGGTAAACATTTAACATAAAACCTTTTTACATATATTTACATAATTCATTGTTCTCATAGAACATATAATATTATTCTTCATTCTTCATTAAACTATACATTTTAAACATACACATAGTTGTAACGCAACATTTTACACTTAATCAAGTACCTCTACTTTTTGTACCCGAGTGTGCACAATATCGGTGTTAGTTTTACAAAACAAATCATTCAAACCGAGACTAATTTAATTACACACGTTAATGACTGTGCGAGAAACTTAATACCATTACACACGGTCGGTAGTGCAACAACGAATCTTTTTTCAAGCGAATAAATCATTTGGCTCCCTGATGAGCCTTTAACATTGACCTTGCTATATGTACCTACTTAATGACGTAATCTTCGAAATCTTATAAGACAAACTTGTATTTGCGGATATCAGTGTGACTATCCTCGAAGTTAACTTGTACTCTGTATGAGATCACACCAATTTAATTTTTTGCTCGTCCTATCACGATAACTTTGTCGTCTCATAGTTCGGGTTTTGGAATGAATGTATATCGTACATTTACAGAATGTTTCTTTATAATGAATAGGAGTATTGATCTAGTAATGACTGATGACATCACATGTAGATACAAATTGTATGTTATGTGTTACCCATGACAGTAGACGTATAGCAAGTTTATAATAGTGGTTCTGTCCAGTGCAGTCCTTGACTTATGACATCGAACTATAGTTGACATGAGCAGAACAAGCAACAAGTTCTGTTGCTTGACTACATAATAAATAATAAATAAATATTAGTGGACAATCCTACACAAATCGAACTAGTGCCATAAGTAAGCTCAATAGGGCTTGTGTTATGGGACATTGCTCGACATATCGTGCGACACGTGGGACTATAAAATCTCATGTAGCGCGACATATCTACTTCGCCAGACGTCGCTGGCGAAACGTGGCGAGGGATATTTGCCCCGTAATGAATTGGGGATATTCTGAAAAACTTGCTGTCGAACCCTTTACGAGTTATGTATCCGTGACTATGTGGCTGGATCTGTAATAAAGATCAAAAGGGGTAAACGGCGGGCAACTTTCAATATCTACGTTTTAGCCAGTCAGCAATCTAAAAATGATTAGCCAGTCAGCACCAATTGTCTCTTTATCTCAACTCAGTCATAGTTAAATATATATTCTTACGTTATTTAAAATACAAAGTATATGCGACACAAATAAATCTGTGTAAGTTGTCCAAAACGATACTCCATGAATCAATGCCGGCGAAGGCCGGTGATGTCATGGCGACGTGGGATCCTGTGTTTGCCGTCGCTCTGCACTGCAAATACGACTGGGTACGGTAATTGGACAAATATTGGCTTCACGTGGCCGAAACATTCATAACGTTAAAAGTAATATGTTAGGAATGTAGATATGGATGCTATGGATTGATTAAAAGTATAAACAAATGAAGTCTAATTGCCCAATTAAGTACCGCCAAGTACGTACGAACACTTTTGCAAATTGCATTACGAAAGATTTTATTTCAACATGGGAAAACTGAATGTACACATTCAGTCTGTTTAAATAAATTTCGCGTTGAGATTGCATATTTTGTTTTTCCAACTCGCGTGCTCTAGTGTCTTATTCAATTGGTCTATTGTCTTAATCTACTTTGCTACGGCGTAGCACTCAAGGAGAGCCCTACGGCTCGTAGCAGGCTTCATCATCTTCATACAAATGCCTTACTGGGTCAATCTGAGTTGTTTCGTATTGTAAGGTGATGCTCGCTGAACAGACGTGTCAAAACGAGTGCGCGAAACACACTGAAATAAAATTGGAACGCCAAGTTAACCGTATTTAATTTTTGGTTATAAAAGTTATTCTAAAGTCTATAATAATAAAAATAAAATAGGAATATTCTCTAGATTCTTCTCTGTAATATTCTTATTGAACGTATTTCTTTTTATAAATTGTTCGTTACAAAGAGCTTTAGAAGGAGCCACAGATTTATATCCTTAGGAAGCACTACAAATGCCGAAAGTATCAACTTTCAATCCGTCTTCACTTTAAGCATGCTAGTTTCTTCGTGCACTAACCACAGCCTCGGTACGAGTATTAAGTGTCCTGCGGCTTCTGTCGTCGTTTTGACACAAAAACATAAATAACATGATGCTCCACTTTTTATTTTTAACAAATAGTCAAGGTTTATAAGGTTCATATTGCAACGGTTGGCCTAGCGAATACATGCTAGAGGCTAATTTTGACAAACGCAAGCCAATAATTTACTATTATGACATTCGAAATAGATGCATCTGGTACTAAAGATTTTGTTTATGATAGTTATAACCTTGTTGAACTAATTTAAACATATTACATATTGAGGATAAAAGATTCACGTGAGATGAAAAAATTCGTTAGCTGTATTTATATTGATTTTCAAAACCGAGAAAAGGCTTTCCTTTTCATGCCTGGATCTATAAACGGAGTGATAAGAAGACGTTTTTAACGGTACTTATCGCATATCAACAATGATATAAGCGGATAAAAATGTATTTCTCGTATTTTACAAAAAATATATCCTTCTCCCTAATTCTATATGCCTCGTGCAATGTAGGATTATGTTATACATATAGCACTGAACTGAATAGATAATAATGTATATTAAAGAACTACGAGTGACAAATTACCACCGTTATATTATATATCATTGAGACGCACTTTCATTTTCATCATGTGCGTGTCGAACATTTTTTAATGCAAAATTGTCACAGCGCAAGCTACAATTACGATCGCGCCGTTACTAACTCCCACGTGCAATACCCACTTAGTCACGGACGGGTCGAGGTAAGGTAAAGATGGCCGTCCATTGATCAACAATCTACTCGTACATTACTGTGCCAGCAAACTTAATCTCAGATTTGTTAGATGTCATAAATTGACGTTCCATCCACTAAATAAATAAATGTTAGGGCTAAATTCCGGGATCCTATCATAAAAATATCGATATCCAAAAATGACCATTTTTGCGATATTTCGCTCCGTTAACGTTGTTTTCTTCAAAGGTCTTGACGAGTCCGATTTAAACCTGGTAATGTTAATTATTTAACTTTTATTTTTACAGTTTAGATGTAAAATTAAATAAAGATCACTACAGGATTTTTAATAAATCCACAATGCACTATTTTAGGAAATACGACGGTAATTTACCGACCCGTATTCATTGTCCGCGAGTGTATAAATAAACATTACGCGACAATCTTACACACATCAAACTAGACCTCAATAAGGCTTGTGTTATGGGAACTAGACGACGATATATTTAATAGATATACTTAATTAAATACCTGTTTATTACTGAAAAAAGTTAGTTAGAAAATACGAGTATAACTTGAACTTGAGACCTCATAATAAAATACACATTTACCTACTTACACGTTTTATAATCCAAGCCAAAACACAGGTTGTATCTCAAGCAAGGACCGAAAAACCCCTTTTTAGGCTTAAGCCTATCGATTTAGTTACCTTATGATAAGGTAACCTTACTGATGGTAACCCTATTGTTATGGTAAGCATATAGGTTGTGGTAACCATAGGTTAACCCTAAACAAAACCCTATCTCAATAGGGTTAACGTAACTTCTAAAATAAGCCTATGCAACCCCTGATTAGGGTAACCGGTTGGTCCCTGGTCCCAAGTTTGCATACGTGTAGGCATAAAGGCACGTGAGAGTCAATATGCAAATTGCTCGTGTCAGGGGAGCGTTTAGTGTGGAATTGTGTTGAACGCCTTGTTTGGGTTCGAACTCGAAGCGCTCTATCGCCCTGCATACGACAGTTAAGTTAAATGACGGCTATTATTTTCGTCTGCAACATCTGGTTAACCATGCCTGGGTTGTAACATACAGATTGAAGGGATTATCTGATGGAACTAAATAATTATCTGATATGCCCAGGTTCTTACGTATATTCGCCTATGCATTAAAATATATAGCGTTAAGCTCTGTTAGTTAGGTATACGCGGAATTTCTAGTCTATATACGTTTGGGCATTGGCAAAATCACTCCTGTAGCTGTCATCCTATACAAAACTGACAGACCTCCATACAATCAATTTTTATCTAATTACTTTAGGATTACCGACGGTTTGAATTAACCAAGCATAAGTGAATAACCTTTCTTCCCATCCATCAGATTCGTTTACACAATCATCTCATGCCTTCCGTTCTCTTGGATACTAAATTAGACTAGTGACTTTGTGAGCTGTAGAACTCGCGTATATGTTTTTTTTAATGTCCTTAAACTGAATCGACAAAAACAAAACTATATAATTTTTGCACCTGCACACAAAATTTCATGAAAATCGGTTCGAAAAAATGCGACCTGTAGGGGAGAACATTCGGACAGCGGGACATCCGAACATACGAACAAATTTTGTCTCAAGCTGAGGAATAGAACGTCATTCGCTTCGCTCGCTCGTTCGATCAATGGACAGCAGCCCTAACCATTAGCAATTAAAATCAATACGCTGCCCGTGGGATGCTAAAAGTTGTCAACCGCGGACCTTTCACTTTGAGAACAATGGCGTAATGAACAGTTATTGAAATTATTCACAGCTCGACGGACCAAAGATGAGTCAATAAAGATGATTAATATACAATTTCCTATAATAGTTTTTTCCTATAAAAATCTATTCGAAGTTTGAATTTCTTGGAAAAAAAGCGATCGTTAAAAGCACAGTCCGCCGCATACAGTGCACTATCACATTGCACAGGTGTTCAGAAATGCCAATGCTAATTGCTCTAAAATAACTAGGCTGCTTCTTTATTAGCAGCAGATTGCTCCTGTCTTTAAATAAAAATTATGAGTAGGTATTTCTAATACCGTAAAATGGGGTTAGATTGATTAATTTTAAAATGCATATGTTTATAACTTCGCCAGTTTATAGTTCTATCAAAGAAGCCTCGTGCCATAAATCTCGTCACAGACAAAAAAAAATGGCCACCACCACTAAAAACCGCAACCATGTCAGGTTTCCGAAAGAAACACATAATAACATTAGCAGCGACAAAAAACTGTAGAAATAAAACCCACCCTTGCAGAATAGAAGTTATTCCGGATACTTTTAATCGAGCATTCATAAAATTTTATATTCTAATATTTAACAGATAAAGTTCGCTAAGGCTGTATATCCTTGTGTTCTGCACGCGACCCTTTTTTGTTGCATCGAAACCAACTTGGCTGCCTAGATCATTCTACGATGTCGTCCCGAAAGCGACAAGTTAAAACACGCAGTTACCGCTTCAATACATTGCAACAAAATTTGATATTTTACAAGCAAAGTCACCATACACCGAATATTTTGTATGATGGGCTACAACGCGACGGGACGGACTAAATAGGACTAAGTATCGTAAAGTTTGTTTCATTTTCGGTAAACCGTAGTTGATAATTTAGTAGGTATCCAAAAATTTTAGTTCGTATTAGCATTATTCAATTCGGAAGTCTCTATAAGTTACAAGCCCTTTTGAAATGAGCCCGGAACATCACTAGAAGCGACGAAACAGATATAAGGTTACGGAGTCTGAATAAAAAACGCGAGTTCGATTCTAGACTAAAGTCCAGAACTGCTGGAACGAGCGTTTGAAATAACATTTTTGTTCAAGTTAATATTGATATATTCTGAACCTATAACTAAACCAATATCTATATATCTACGGTTCGATGATCCTTGAACGATGCATCGCGTGCATTCAAATATCACAGCCCCAAATATCGATTACCGCTTGCAAGCTTCAAGGACAAATCTCCATACAAATCTGATGTATTGGGACACGCAAACGATTGTTGAGACGTCATAAACACGAATAGGGAAGTCTAAAGCCTCACACAGACTATACTGCTCCAATCAATCAATAGTAAACTAAACTTGACAGTTATGTTCAGTTGTTCAGTTATGGCTTGTTGTCCAATGTGTTGAAAGGCCTCTCACAGACTGGCGCGGCCTGGCCGCGGTAGTCAATACCTAGTAAACTTGTAGTGTGTTGTAGCTGTCAAATTTACTATTGACTGCCACCGCAGGCTGCGCCAGTGTGTTGCAGGCTTTGGGCCTACATCACACTGGCGCGGCCTGCGGTGGCGGTCAATAGTAAATTTGACAGCTAATGACAAGTTTACTATTGGCCGCCGCGGCCAGGCCGCGCCAGTCTGTGACAGGCTTAATATAGGCTACCAGAATGCTGTTTACAAAAGATGGGTACAATTATTCCGAATTCTGATGAGCAGTCTAGGTAAGCAAAGTACTTATGGGTCGTTCTTCTTTTTTACCGACAATGATCCGAGGTTTTTCTGTTTTTTTGGTTTTTGAACTATCGAAAATTGTGGTTTTGAAGTGCGATTTAAAAAAAAATGCATAGGTTTCTTCATTAGAACTAATTAAAGTTTCCTTTCTGGCCAATATAAATATTTATTTACGGTTGGTTTCTAAAAAAAAACATGTGACAAAGTGGACTCTTTCAGTGGGGACAACATTTTGGTTTACCACTCTGTCACGGCATTCTACGAAAAAAAAAACATTTAAAAAAATGCTAGTTAGAGAAAGTGAAATATTAAACATCACTAATTAATAAAATAATATGGACGTTCATTCGAACATTATAAAACCGTAAACATCATTACTCAAATGAGATGCCGTAATAAGACGAGGGACAGGCTATTGTCGGTCGAAAAGAAGATCGACCCTTATAACTAAATTGCTATTATGTATTTCGTCTGAGTATGAGTATGCGCCAACATGTTACTTACGTTAATGTTATTAAAATCCTTGACCCAAAATTTTACATTAAATATTCAACCAATTAATATTTACACACCATATAAATATCGAATTTAGTTAGAATGTCATTGTAAGCATCGAAATAAGCACCAAGCAATATAAAATTAAACAACCAATCCATCATATACTGGTTGGATTAGACATGTATGCCGCCCATTATGGTTTAACTCCATATTAAATTACAAATTAGTCAGACATCGTAAACTTAATCGGTAGAAAAATATTTGATAATGTTTATAATAACAAAAAGAGTGACGTACCTATTTATTTTATTATACAGATCTTATTAGAAGCCTCGCGGTAAATGTCGCTTGCCAACATCAAATTTAGGTTTTGCGCGACCACTGTATCTTGGCTATTGAGATGTTGGGGATGTATGGTTCGGATGGTCTGAACCTATTTTTCGAACGAATATAATATCTATGTTTATTATATTCGTTCGAACTTCAATTTAAAAGTGTAAAATCGGTTTCCGCTCGATGGAACTAGTTTTTTTATAATTTAAGTTCCTGCTGCTGATTCAAGTACCTACTGTGGTTATGCCACCACAAATCCATCCAGATTTTTTCAATTACAAGAGTATTTAATACGTATACATATACAATATATACATGTCTACGAAACCCGTTAGGGCGATTGTGAGTACCTAAAGAGACGGACAAGTGCACAAGCCAATCATCCGTTTTTTTGTCGGACCATGAAAAATCGGACTGCCAGACAGTAAAATTCATTGTAGTGCACAATTGTCATTATTCTGCAACCTGCGTAATTCAGCGTAATATTAAAACATCACACGCCGTCCTAGGCTTGAGCCCACTTTTTTATTTTATTTGTCAACATCAACATGCCTTGTTACGGATTCGTCGAAGATTCGAAACTTACTTCTAAAACGAATCATGATTTAAGTAACACAATTTGACATCGGCATATCTAACGGATCATTATTCCGTCCCCAGGAACCAAGAAGATGGAGTACAAGACCCGGCAGTGGCACGAGAAGTGCTTCTGCTGCGTGGTGTGCAAGAACCCGATCGGCACCAAGAGCTTCATCCCGCGCGAGCAGGAGATCTACTGCGCCGGCTGCTACGAGGACAAGTTCGCCACCCGCTGCGTCAAGTGCAATAAGGTGAGAATGCGATCACACTATACACAATTATGGCCTTATTTATATCATAAAGTTAAAGCCTCGTATCCACTATGGGACATTTGTCCCGCGACCTTGTCGCGAATTCTACGTGTCGGGCGACATCGCGGGGGACATGCAGGCGATATGTCCCATGTCTTGCTGCGACTTCGTGTCCCTCGACAGTCGCCCGGCGGCATTTGAGTAGTGAGCATGTGTATCGCTTTGTTCCCCGGCCGCACTTAGCAACTCCTCTGGCAACATCTCAACCACGACTGTGGTGTGCGAACGAGCAAAATGTCGCTCGACTTTGTCTCCGGACAGTCGCACGTAAATGTCCCGCGACTGCTATCGACATGTCAAGCGACTTTGTCCCTTAGTGAATACATGACTTAATGAAACCTATTTTAGCTAAAATGCCATTTAATTTTGGTAAAATCTGTTACTTTGGCATTTGTGTTCGTGAGAAAAAAACACATTCTGTTAATTTTCATAAATAAGGAGGTTAGTTTAATTTTTTTAATATACAAAGACGGTGGCAAACAAGCACACGGCTTGCCTGATGTTAAACTGTCGCCGTAGTCTATGGACGCTTGTGACTCCAGAAGAATCGCAAGGGTGCAAGTTTTTATTGCCGACTGTACTTTTTTGCACGGTCATAAACTAGTCATCATCTGGAGTTCAGGAGTTCCTGGTATATTTTTTTAACCTATTCGAGGCCAAACAACTCACGTGTGCTACGCCTTAGCGCGTAGCATCAGCATTATTCCGCTTTGTAGTAGAAGGGCTGGGTCTGACTCCCGACTTTATAGGTCCCTCATGCTCTGCGTGAGTGTGAACATTACCTAATTGTGTATCATACACTCCCCAGATCATCACGCAAGGCGGCGTGACGTACAAGAACGAGCCGTGGCACCGCGAGTGCTTCACGTGCACCAACTGCAACACGTCTCTAGCCGGCCAGCGGTTCACGTCTCGCGACGAGAAGCCCTACTGCGCCGAGTGCTTCGGAGAGCTCTTCGCGAAGCGCTGCACTTCGTGCACAAAGCCCATCACTGGTCAGTATGAGATATGACCTAGCACTTTCAATCTCAGGTACCCGCTAGGTGGCTCTGGGCGTGGGCTCTTTCATCTACATACGATTTTTCGCATTTTATCGGCGACGAGCGTAACTCTGTAGAAATAGGTGTTCAACTTGCCACTAGACGGCAGTGCTTGTGCTATGCCGTTAGTTGCCCTACTCGGTAACAGATGGCGCTAGTCTACTTGCTTAGTTACTTCCAAGTTCCAATGCAATTACTACCACAGAGAGCAATTAATAAACAGAATAATTAATACTACTTAAAGGTACAGAGGGTCCACTGCCTAGGAGATGACGTTAGCTATCATTTTCTTGCAATAGACAATCATAGAGCGAGTTAGGGTTGGTTGTTAATGTACCACATAACTGAACATATCACATATCCAAAATTATAATTATTTTAGTTCTTATGTTTGCTATCGAAATAATCATCCATTTTGGAAATAATAATGATGATATGATAATAAAAAAAATATAATAGCCGGGAAATCAGGATTCAGTAAAAAAATACATGAATACTGATTAAGTTTTATAAAACAGTTCAAATTTTGTATTGGGATTACTCCTTACGTCTTGTTAGCAAAATGCTGTAAAAAACCAAGTGCGTGTCGGGCCACGCGCAGGTTAGGGTTCCGTAGGTGGGGGGGGGGGCATGTCGCAGGGCAGGTCTTTTGCGCGCTCGCCGCGGGCAAGAAGCACCGTGCCGTGAAAAAGCAACTCTACCGTTCAAATTCCAATGACAATTAAGTGCATTTCTTACCAGTTAACTAGTTATGTCTACTTAACTGTGATAGTTTTCTTTTTAAATTCATTATATGTACTACTGCCATGAATTTTTTCACGTCCCCAGTAGTAGCCATTTAGCCGGCAGGGGGGAGGGGACACATGACTCGAACAAAAATTAGGGCTTTAAATTCCATTATCTCGCAAACGCATAACTAAGTTGAAAAATAGTTTCAGTAAACCCATATTTTTTTTGAACAAGCTATAGGATTAACGAGAAAAAAAAACAGGATTTTATTCTACTGTTTTGTCGGCGTGATTGGTTTATATTACCCACGCCGAATTGCAGTTTTCTAGTTGTAAGGGTTACTGAGCTAAGCCGAAGACGGACAGACAGACAGACGGACGGACATGGCGAAACTATAATGGTGCCTTGTTGACTACGGAACCCTAATTATAATAAAACTAAATGTAACTTGTTTCGCAGGCATCGGCGGCACCCGCTTCATCTCGTTCGAGGACCGGCACTGGCACAACGACTGCTTCATCTGCGCGCAGTGCCAGACCTCGCTCGTCGGCAAGGGCTTCATCACCGACGCGCAGGACATCATCTGTCCCGAGTGCGCCAAACAGAAGCTCATGTAAACACTGCCACATAGCCATGCACCTATAATACTCAGGACAAGCATACATCATATCAGCCGAAAGACGTCCACTGCTGGACATAGGCCTTCCCCAAAGCGCCACCCGCATCCAGCGAACTCCCGCGACCTTTACCAGGTCATCAGTCCACCTTGTGGGGGGCCTACCCACGCCGCGCCTTGTGGTACGTGGTCGCCACCCGAGAATCTTTCCGCCCCAACGACCATCGGTTCTACGTGCAATGTGCCCCGCCCGCTGCCACTTAAGTTTAGCGAGTCAGAGGGCTATATCGGTTACCTTGGTTCTGCTGCGGATAGCCCCATTTCTGATGTGACAAGCTATACTTGTTGCCATAATGAGGGACGGAAAGGCTAAATTAAGAACTGGTATTAAAATGGCTGATTGCTTACCAGAAATAACCGACTTAATTTAGGGCGGGTTATGGATTTGCCACTTCATACTAAATCAGTTGTACGCTACCATCTCGCTCGGACGTGGCATTATTATTACCATAGCTTGTCCTGAGTATTATATGTAGGTCCATGCACATAGCCAACGCTACGTCACGACTAACGAACGCCATAACGTCACTTTTAAAACACGCCGCTATTCTCCCGCAATAAACAAAAGCGCGTCGGTTTCTGCCAGTTCGATTTTCAAACTGATAGAAACGTTGTAAGTTTTGCTTTATTAAACGCGCTTCATTTTTTTCACGTAGGTACCTACGAGTTTTGAATCGATGTAATAACGGCACGATTTTAAGTTGATTCACAATTGCTTTTTCTGAAATCTTAACAGCACGATTTTAGTCAAACTGATTCGTGTTTTAATTTGTGATGCAGCGAAAAAACCGTACTGCCGGTAGTTGCTAGCGCGAGAGAGTGGATAGAGTCGGAGGGACGCGATCCGCCAAGAAACCTCTTCGATCTAGTGGACGAAACTAACTTCCGCAGAGGCAAAGTCTGACGGAAGCGTTGCTAACAGATATTTTTATACAAAAAAATCGAGAAAATCACAAAAAAAAACAAAGTGGATGCACAAATGTACGAGTATTTAATTTCGCTTTTCTACTGGTTTTGTTTAAGGTGTTTATATATCTTGGCTGTAAGCTTCCGTTGTCACTAATCCAGTGATCCATCCACGCCTATTTATTTAGGATCGTTATACATATGTATCTATATGCTAATTGCCATATAATTTTGCTTTAGCTGTTGTATTAGTCCCCTAGATTTTATTGTCAATTTACCTAGTGCGATTCACGCGATGCCTTAATAACATATCTAAGTCAATTTCGAGGGTATATATAATTTGTGTTGTACATGTATTTCGACGATATAATTTACAACATGATTAAGTCCGGAATGACCGGACATCTATTTAGTGCTTAGGTAAAGTGCAAACATATCTTTGCCGGTAACAGAGATGGCATCTAGTGAGTTCGCAGAGTCGTTAGTTCCATATTTGGCCACCGGCAAAGATAATTTTGCAGTACTATAATCTGTATAGTCCGCCATCTTGCTATGACGTCAGTTGATTGCTATTGTAGAAAAACTCTGGGAACATCTTCGAAAGTATTTTGCCTCCAATAGCTTTCGAACCGTCTTGAATTTGGAGTGATAAGTGCTTGTTATTGTTTAAAATTCGTAACATAGGGTAAGAATTGACATTGTAATGATATGTGTTATATTTATAAGTATTTATTTACCTATACGGGAGTATGTACGCACTTATTAAGAGTGGAGCCACGGCAGGCGCTTCCTAACACTTAATGAATGACGATACGTCATAGTTTTTACTAATTAAAAAATAATAAAATATTTTTGTTCTCGAATTAGAATTACTCGTGTTACAATAATATAATTGAATGTTATCGCTATTTTTACAAGGTAATATAAAGTAGGGTAACATCTGTGTTGAATGAGACCACGATCAGGGATCACTTATGGGTACTTGTTAAAGGATAAATTATTAGAATGTTGAAAATATAAATTTATATTAATGTGTACACTTTTAAACTGTTTAGCTGTGTGATCTGATCTAATTTAAATCTTTGTATCTATCTACTCATAGATTGTATAAACTACGAAACTGAATAAACCATTAAAAGTATTATTGTTTGTTTCACTCCTGGACCGAAGTTTTAAGAGCATATCTACCTGTCGTTTTAGGGCGGGTTGCACCACCATCTTACATCTACAGACCAGGCCCCTATTTCACCAACTTGACAATTGTCACCTGACACTGACAATTCGCCATACATTGGTTGTTCTAGAAGTTAAGGTGGTCGCTAGGTTACCTGTGGAACCAGCAATGTACGGAGAATTGTCTTTGTCAGTTGACAAAGTTAGTGCTAATTGAATAGTAAATAAATAAATAAATAAATAAATAAATAAATAAACAATTGTTAATTTTGGTGAAATAGGGGCCAGTTAGCGTTCATAAAAACTTGTCAAATTTTCCACGCATTAAGATTGTTACGATTAACGAACACCGTACGATTCGAGACGGTTTGGTGTAACCCAACTTTAGTAATTAGAATCCTACAAATAACGCTTTTAAGTACCATTTCAATAGAGTTAGTGTTGAAGAATGAAGCTCCAAGTTCCTTCATAAATACACAATTTTATTCTCATTTAATCCTAATGACTACAATTAACACGTAATATAATACAAACAATAAAACGACCTGACCAATACAGTCTAATCGAGCCTAGGCGTGTCGGACCACGCGCAGTGTAGGGTTCCGTAGTTGCATGTCGGTCTTTGACCTTTGTTACATCGACACGCACGTGTTAAGGGTGTTAATTATTTTAAGCCAGATTTATCTTGATTGTAAGCTAGGTTGTTACTCTGTTGGTTTCAATAAATATTTTTTTTAAACTAAAGTTCGTCTCGTTATCTTAATTCGCGCGCCAACTAAACGTTACGGTTGCGTCACCCGAAATGACGGTAATATTAACATTAATCAACACCACTAAGCATCAAAGCAAATGATGCAAGATGTATGTCTGGAATAACAGTGTTGCTAGGTTTCTGGTCAGGTTAGATTATATTAGTAAGTCAAGCTTATATACATATATATAGGCATATAAAAACAGTACAATTGTCCTTCAACTTACATTTCTAATAAATTATATTTTGAGATTGAATAACATTTTTGATCAAATACTTTTTGTTACATTAGGTTGTACACCGCAAACTGTTACAATTTTTACATTATTCTAATAGTGTAGTAACGATAATCTCTTACACATTCATAAGCAAAAGGTTTACATTTCGAATACTTATAGAAATTTTGATTTTTGAAGCTGCGAAAGCGAATCGACGAAACAATTGCGATCTTACTTAGCGTAAGTTAAGCAACCAACTTTTCTTTGGAAAAATTGGTAATAGAACTTTTGACATAGCACGCCTTTAAAAAATTATAAAATCATCCACACATCTGTCGTACCCGAGTGCAACATTGTTACTCAAAAGGATATTATATATATGTTTTTGAAGAAAGCTAAGTAAGTCTTGTACTATATGCTGTGATCTTACTTTATATTTAAATCTGTAATAGTTGTGTCGTTTCGATGTAATGTTATATTAGAACTCAAAATAGTAACACGAGGAGTCATTTACTTTTGCTAAATGGATACATCACTCACAGAAAAAATTACATGTTCGGATACACATAACATGGATAACACATATGGAAATAACGTCCATATGTTTTGATGATAGATAGCAAAGGGTTAGATTTAGAGCACTGCTGAATGAGAAGTCGGCAATGGATTTTTATTCAACACTAGCTTCTGCTCGCGACTTCGTCCGCGTGGAACTCGTTTATATCATAGCTCCATACAAGCTCTCACCCCCTTGGGAGATGATTTCCGGGACAAAAACTATGTCCTTTCCCGGGACTCAAACTTTCTCTATACTAAATTTCATCCAAATCGGTTCAGAGGTTTATGCGTGAAGAGGTAACAGACAGAAAGACAAACAGACTTACACACTTTCGCATTTATAATATTAGTGTAGATTGCCAGCCTAGACACGCACTAGCAGGACTCCTGCCGCGTATTACTAGAGGATCTCTAAAAAGCTCAACCATGTCACAGTCGGAAGGCAATTCTTATTTTCCCAGTCTTTGCATTAATATAAGGTAAACGTAAACGTCCTATTCGCCGACGGTGCACGTGGTTTAAATTCGAATGAAGAAAAATTATCTTAGTTCGAATTTAACCCACATTACTTTGACATAAAGTGCCCATGTCATACACTAGTGCACCGTCGAGGACAAGGATGTGTAATCGCACACAACAATAGGCATAATGACTCATGTTAAAATTGATAACATAGTGTTGCTAAATGGATAGTAAACCATCAAATTATTGTAATAAAGTATAGATTAAAACATAAAGATATAACCTTGAAAGTTTAGAAAAAATCTTGCATTTTTTTATTATTCAACTGTCCAAGTGTAAATTTAAAGCTACCAATAGAATCCTTACGCTTTTATAGAAACAAAATTGTATCACAACTAAAGACCTAAACGCAATATTTCGCGGCCGAAACAGCAATTTATTTTCCGTACAACGGTTAGTACTTATCTACCCATAGCATTGTGACATGCGTGACGTCATATTTTTCAATCATTTAGTATAGGTAGTTCCACTAGAGTTGAGGTGAATGATTACACACACAGCTACATAAAGTACTGATTGCAAAAAAAGTGAATGAATGAATGAGTGAATGAAATGTAAATAAAACATATATATATATATATATATATATATATATATATATACTAGCTTGTGCCCGCGGCTTCGCCCGCGTACTAAAAGTAATTTTAACCATTTACCTACAAAAAGTTGCATCTCAGTTTGACCTGTATGTTCCATTTGAATACGATTTGGCACAAATACTTTCAAGAATTTTCATGTTCACAATGTTAAATTTCAAAATCGATGCCATTTTCGTAATTAACTTCCCAAAAAACCATAAAAACGACACCCATATTCAGACATTTCAACCCCATCGCACTCCAACAGGGGAGATGGTATTTCACGTCCGCCACGTCGGATTTTAAAATCGTTGTTGTTTTCGTAATCAGCGACCAGCGACCAGCGACCCGATAAACCATAGAAACAATGCCCATGCTGATTTTCAGACATTGTCACCACATTTCCCCCTTTTAGGAGTTGAATTCTCAAAAAACCTGAAACACGTGTTCACTCATTTATCGCTAGGAATACTCCTGTGAAGTTACTTATTTTGTTTCCTCCTACAAACTTTGTACCCCCATTTCATCCGCTTAGGGGGTGAATTTTTAAAAATCATTTCTTAGTGCACCCGAACTTATAAGGAACCCATGTGCCAAATTTGGAATCTCTAGATCCAACGGTTTGGGATGTGCGGTGATATGTCAGTCAGTCAGTTTCTTCTTTTATATAATTATCGACTCTACATATCAACTCTACATATCGACTCTACATACCGTTTCTACATACCGTTTCTACATACCAACTCTACATATCGATTACATATCGACTCTACATATCGACTCTACATATTGACTCTAGATACCAATTCTACATACCGACTCTACATATTGACTACATATCGACTCTACATATCGACTCTAGATACTGACTCTACATATCGACTCTACATATTAATTCTACATATCGACTCTACATATCGACTCTAGATCTGACTCTACATATCGGCTCTACATATCGACTCTACAAATGGACTCTACATATCGACTACATATCGACTCTACATATCGACTCTACATATCGACTCTACATATCGACTCTACATATCGACTCTACATATCGACTCTACATATCGACTCTACATATCAACTCTACATATCGACTCTACATACTGACACTACATAGTTAGGGGCTGGGGGAAAATTTACAAAAAAAGGCAGGTATTTTTCGTTGGTAACAGTCTGTGTACCGATTTTTAGCTACCTACCTTGAAAACTGCGAAAAGTCCCATATAAAATTTCACCCCCTCTTGTAAGGGGTTGGGTACAGATTTCCAAAAAAAAATGATGCACGATATTTTTGTTAATCACAAATATTCCGCATACCAATTTTTAGCTTTCTACCTTGAAAATTGCGGAATGCTCCATACAAACTTCCACCCCCTATTTTAGGGAAGTGGGGGGTTAGAATGAGACAAAAAGTAGCCTATGTCACTCTCCATCCCTTCAACTATCTCCACTTAAAAAATCACGTCAATTCGTCGCCCCGTTTTGCCGTAAAAGACGGACAAACAAACAAACAAACAAACACATACACTTTCCCATTTATAATATTAGTATGGATATAACGCCATGTTTCCGTAGTTATTCAAATAAGCATCTGTATGTTTTCTTATCTCGTGGAAAATGCAGTTGTCAATAGGTATGACAACAATGTAACGAGTGCCAGTTGTTTCAGTCATCTTTGAAGAAGTTTGATAACGAAATAACAAATTAATGAAAATGTAATGACAACTTTAACTGTTACATAAATCTCAAACAAAAAAAAACAAGGCATTTTATTATTCTCTTTGGTTTTACGATTAATATGATATTCATATACCCACTCATATCTGACTTTTATTTATTCATATAACCCATTTATTTACATATAACTACATATTTGAATCGGAATCTATAAATATTTAAATAAAATAGATCAAAATATTTTATTTTCTGTTTTTTTTTTTTTGATGTATTTATGTAAATAATGCCTAACAAAATATTTTAAAGAAACTTTTTGGTCTATTTTGCAATTCACTGTTGAACTTGCTATCGGTACGAAAAAAGAACAGTAATTTCAAAATCCCGCTGTTCTTACATGACATCTATGATGACATGTTGTTGTGTGCGTGACCTCAACTCTGGTGGAACTACCTATATGAAGCATTTGAGATGCCGCCAGCGAGGTCAATCTTTGTCACAATTTTTTGGGTATTTATGTTCTTTAATTGTAGTTACTCCCATACAAACATTTGTTCCTCTCCAAAAACTGGGTCGAATGGCATCGTGAAAAAAATCTTAGTCATCATGCCTATTCCGGATCACCAATCGCGAGCACTCAAAATATCCACAGATCATAGTTAGTCTTAACAGAGAAATCTCAGTCGGTGCCAAAGTACTTCTGTCCGAAGTGGTTGGGCGCCACGGGGTGCAGCTCGGAGGTGAGGATCCTCATCTTGGGCACGTAGTCGACGACCGCCTGCACGGCCGCGGGCGTGCAGAACAGGTTGGACAGGATGATGCGCTCTTCCTTCACGCCGTGCTGCGTGAGCACGTTCACGGCCTGGAATCGGTGCGCGAGCAGTCAGCAACATGTACAATACGTGGGGCTTGTCCATATATTACGTCATTTCAAAATCGGGGGGGGGGGCTACTTGTTGAAGATAAATATGATCGTCGTAAAAGTGCGTAAAAAATATTAATATCGTGTTATCTAACAATTACTGTCATAAACATTTGTTCACATTATAAAATTAAGCTACATAGTATTTTTTATGGAAATGACGTCATTTTATTAGGTGGGGTCCATTCAATAATGAAATATGGATCTAATTGCAATAACAAGACTTTGTTCAACACCTAAGAGGATTTGGCACGCGCCAACATGATATACCATTGTTAAGATAGATAAAACATTTATTTGGCATTTTGCAGCAACAACAATAAAGCAAACAAAAAAGTACACAAAACATAAGTAAAAGGAAAAAGGTAAAAGAACAACTAAAAACAATTGTGTTACGCAAAAGATTAAATATAAATTTAATAAAGGTATACTGTGCGTTGCAACTTGCAACAATGCCAACAAAAAGGTACTAGCTCAGTTTTGCTTTGCTCGCGTGACCACTGATATTCTGCTAGTTCCTCAGGTCACGATGCAGGTGAAATATTAAAAGAAAAATAAAATAAATAAATAAATAAAACGTTAACGTACCAGCTACCAATGCTGGTATGTATTAATCGCCTCTTTAGAACGTTTGTATCCTAGTCGAGTACAGGTACACAACGTAATATGTATTTTTATATTTGGAATTCTACTGGTAATGAATTTTTAACTCTCTCTTAATAACTAAGACGAAGATCTAGTCTCAAAAATATAAAACATAAACGTAATAGTAGTTTACTAGATGGTGCTACGTAATTATAGACTCGGCATCATACGAAATATATCGGAATGAGACTTGACTTAGGGTGGTATTCCACTTGTCCAATGTGCATTTCATTATCATCATTATCACATCAGCCGAAAGATGTCCACTGCTGAACACAGGCCTCCCCCAAAGAGTGCCACAATGAGCGGTCCTGCGCCACCCGCATCCATCTCTTGTGGGGGTCTACCCACGTTGCGCCATCCGGTACGTGGTCGCCACTCGAGAACCTTTCCGCCCCAACGGCCATCGGTTATATGTGCAATGTGCCATATTTAACGTTGATTGGTCTGTAATCGTAAGTTGGTACAATCCGCCCTTAGTGAGTCTCTAATACAAGTACATTTCGGCCGTAAAACATGACCATAAACCCTGATATGGTAGCTGCTCTGGTGTTCATTAAAGGTTCTATGGGTTGGGTAACTCATGCTGAATAATAAAGTACACATCTCACAACTATTGTGGAGTCAAAACGAACGTGCCGGCCGGGCCATATAAATCTCCGGGCCGGCCACGTGCCTTTTCTATAGCTCGTTTTATTGCCCGGCCGGCACGTTGGTTTTGACTCCACAATAGTAGCTTAGCTGGCACCTGACAGTATGAACGGATTAGTGACGTGACAAGTTTAAAGGAATATTTTTTTTTCTAATTGTTTTTGTTTTCTTCACACATGCAGGAAACACATTGTTACTTCACTAATGCATTTGTACTGTCAGGTGCCAGCTAAATGCAATGAGTTGTGCGATGAGTACTTTATTGTAATAAAATATTACTTTATTAAAACAACTAAATATATTAATAATAATAACAATATTTATTGAGACATACCTGTTTAACAGTGTTTCCCGTGGACATGATGGGGTACATGAGCAGCACCTGCCTCCTGGCGATGTCCTCAGGGAACTTGGCGTACACCACGTGCGCCTCGTGCGTGTCCGTGTCACTCTCCACCAGGATCTTGCCGATGCGGATGGAGCGGCAGCAGTCGCGGAGACCCTGGAGAGGAGAAAATTTAGAGAAGCCTCAGGGTACTATTGTACACTGAGAACCACAAGGCAGTACTTATGAACAAATAAAGATCTACGTGGGAGGTTCTACAAGGCCCTCATAGGCCCGACGTAGACTTGCTCACATCTGTGAACTGGTTAAGTTTTCAGAAAAGGTTTTAGGCTGTGCAATTGCAAAGTTGTCAAGACAAACAACCACAGGAAATGTATCCTGAAGGATGGTTGATGCTATTTAGTTTGTCCTCGAGTTTCACTCAGGTTCATTATTTTGGTCATAGCCATCTTGTTAATGGTGACTTGGTGAGTGCTGTGCGTAGACAAACTTGTAGTCAGGATTATTCACCAGCAACTTAGTCTTCTATATGATATGATGTAACATGAACAGAATTTATATTTAAAGATGATATCAAAAGTAAAATAACTGAACCAGTCAGTTATTTTACTTTTGATATCCATATAGCAAAAAGTGTGATGATCTAAAATGTTGAAACAATATAAGCTCCTAAATAGACAATAACTTCATTCCTTACATCTTGGCATACAGATGGTCTTACAAAGTATATGGTACAGTACAACTGAGACAGTAAGTTTTATTTTTTAAATCACTAGTCATATTTTACTGTTGGATACTGATTTCTAGCTAAAATGGATGAAAACTGACAACTTACTTGCTCCATAGCCTCTCCGGAGCGCACGATGGACACCCCACAGTTCCCTGCTCCATACTTCAGCCCCTTGTACAACGCTCCTGTCGGTGTCACTACCTCGCAGTCGGTGAAGGGCAGCTTGTTCAGGCTCTCCTCTATCACTAGCCTTATCAAACGATCCGCATAGAACTTGAAATCACTTCTGGATGTGTTTCTGTAAATTGTTTCAGGGAATATTTGTTAAAAATTAGTTCTGTGCTTTGTACCTACACAGTAATAGAAAGCATTAAACTTTAGGTACAACATTCATAATTTCACACAGTAATTGATCAAGCGATGATAACCTCACTTACTTGTCCCGCAAAATACTCTGTAGCTCTTTGATATTGTCGTTGGAAGGCAGTAGCATGAGACTGTCTCCAAACTGTTCCTTAACGTCGTTGATGTCCCATGGCCGAATTTCATCGCTTAATAAATCCATTTAAGGTTCACAAAATTTTCGTTTTTGCAATAATGCGAACACGCGAAAATCGAAAACAAATGTCAATGTCAATATTGACAATATTGTCAATGTCATTGCTTGCTGACACGCCATCGCTCAGCTGATAGCAGCACATGAGCAACACAGATAGCGCGATGGCATGTATTTTGAGCACAGATTACAGAAATATTTTGAGTGAGATGATGATTGAGAAACATGATTTATAACGACGTATGGCTCGATAAATATCTTAAAGCGCATCCAGTCCAGACAGTCCGACGAATCAAACTGCAAGCTACAAGATAAAGCCGCGTACAGACGTTCGAGCCCGGCGGACTGCCGAGTTCACTTGTCTGGACGCGCCTTTAGAGTGCTAGTCCTATATAAATTAACACGTTGAGTGCCTGGGCCACATACGTTCTGTCATTTTGTATTGTATGCGAAATACAAGTGTGGCAGCGAATGTACAACCTTACAAAAAATGTGTGAAAACAATTAATTTACAACACATTGATATTTTAAGGCAGAACCAAGGTCACTTTCTCTCTGTATGATGGGTTGAAAAAAGACCGAGATATAGTGGAACGCGAATCATCGGGCTGTGTACAACCGGACTCGTCTGGCTTAGGCTATCCGTCCTTTTTTTTCTCGATGTGGAAATGCTATAATGCACTCCGGTTGAGAAATAGGGGGTTTTATGGGGCACACTTAAACATAGCATACCCACTAAAAACACAATGGCAGTTTACACGTCACGTTAAAGCGACACGGTACAAAGGTGTTCAGCCCCTTGTGACTTCGACCGTACACGCCACGTTAAAACTCGGGGTAAGCCAGTTGTCAAGCTGGTCTAATTTGACAAACTTTCATATCTACCTACTCTATGAGTAATGATTGCAAACAACATACATACAAGTCAACGTCACGTAAAATGCATATTCTCCTATTGTAGGAATTTAAACCATTTTCAATTGAAATAGAGTTGCATTTGTTTTGTTTCGGTCATTTTTGATATAATAGTTATTTACGATACAAGTGCAGAAAATAGGAAATTCGCACGTGTATCGTACAACGTTTTACAGTACATATGGCTCTTTAAAGTATCAACATATGCACGGAAAGTGCTCATGTGCTCACTAGTGCGGGAAAGAAACACCATGTGTACTGTAAAAGATATTTAACTCTTATTTATGATCTCAAAAGATTAAAATTTCAATGTCATTTTGTATTATATGGTGGTGGGCCTTAGGAGGATATCATTATTTCACCTATTCCGTTATTTTTATATAACTACGTTTAATGTACCTTGCAAGCATTTTATTTAACCCTTTGAACGCCGAGCGCCACTAAAGTGGTCGAGTGCTGTCGTGCCCACCACGCCAACAACCACTAAAAAGGTCGGAGTGAAGGTGTACTTTGATCATGAATAAAATATATTATGAATTGTTTTTATTGGTTTTTAACGATACATCAAGTTACAGTGCTTGGCGTGTGAGTGATCACTTCATGCAAATATGAAAGCGTTCAAAGGGCCTTACGAGTTACGAGGCTATATTATACGTACTTGCCAAGTTTAAATACTATACGATTAATAGAAGTGGGTGAAAAATTAATTGCAATAAGTATTTGATTCATTAGTAAATACATACCATTTCAGGATGGAGCCTGGAACGGATACAGGGTCATTGGTAATTAATTAAACGTATTCCTGACAAGGGGTTATAGGGGAGATTTATTGCAACTTTTTCACCGAGTTTTCACCGCATCATGCATTATGCAAAAGTGCAATGTTTACGTTGTTTCTTCAGGTATCATAGAGCACGTCGACCTAACAAAGTTATTTGGCCATAATTTGTTTCAGCAGTGGCATCGCGTCCATTGAACTCTATGATAAAATAAGTCAAATTCGCTGAAGCTTGTCTATGGATAATTCTTGATGCAACAACATAGCTTTTAAGTATAGGGTAAATAAAGTAAACCACCTTAACTATATACGCACTAACGCTTTATTCGCCCGGAAAATACAAATGAATAATTGTAAGAATAATTCCATATCTTTTGTAGATTACGATGGACATCTGACAATAATATTCTCTCCAGAATTATAACCACAAAACGTTCACAAAAATATATTTTAAAAATATTTTATTCAATTACTATGGAACTGTAACCGCTAGACCATTCTAGGGAACAACAACAGTATTGTAAATGCGAGAAAAATGCGCATTTAAATAAAATAAATAAACAATGCTAAATATTTAAGACAATGCCTTTGTAGAATATTGATTTTTAATTTTAAGGTAGGTATATACAATACGAAACATCTGGTTACGTACTCGAAACTTCACGAGACAACTTAAGGTAACACATCGATCTTATCCTCAATCCGTACAAAAACAAGTTTCAGTTGGGTCCAAATGTATATGTTAGGGCATGAGTATCGAGTATCTGCGAGTATCAGCAGTAGGTACATAGCCAAAATGACACTTAATTTAAAATCAGGTTGTGGTATTTACTAACTTTTGGCATAACATTTTTTCCTAAATGATTCACTTTGCATAAGTTTCGTTTGAAACCATAAACCTTGTTACAAAATGTTACAAACGACGCATTTTATAAAACAAACCTAACCGAATGGTATACGGTGGTGTTTTCACGGTGTCAGGTTCATGGTTTGAAAAGTGAGCGAATAATTGTTTGCCCATATGAAAGTGTACCGGTAAATTCGTGGTTATGTGGCTGGGTTGATCAATAAAATGTCGAATATCGTGCAAATTCATTCACTAAACATAGTTTTTTTCATTTTTAGAAATTAATCCTTTAAAAAACCCAGCCTACTTACTTTATTTGTACTTTCTAAAACGTTGGTACGACCAACTATTTTTCAAGGTTGAAAAATAGTTGGACGTTGCTATCACACATCTGCTGAATGCAAATATAATCAAAATATTGTTACGTCTACGGGGTAGGTAACGTGATAGAAAATACACTAATTGACCACGCTTCTAAAGCATGGATAATCAAGTTTGAAGTTTATGCCTATACCACCGGCGCAACAATATAACCTAAGTACCTAATAGCTTTAACTCCAAAATCGAGTGCCCCAACATGCAGAAGCAACATTTAGTAGTGTAGTGATAGTGACACGAACAAAACGACATGCAGTGGTATGAAGTTGCGAATGAGACAATGTTTTCCATAATTTGTATACATATAGTAAGAAAAACCCATGACCGTAAAAAGGGAAAAACAATGTCATTAAATAAATAAAAACATCACAAAATACACTACTTAAATATCCAATTCAATTAAACCAAGAACAAGGTTTCTTTGTGTATCAATCAACATCATGATTTATAAAAATAAAATACATAACAAATTAAAAATATGCTTATTAAATAATATATTTTACTCTTATGCCTAAACCCACCTATCCATAAATAAAACAATGGACTGGACAATAGAAAAATAACAGCCTAATATTTTAGAACTTAGCTTACAATTGTGACTTCTATAGTGGAACTAGACGAAATTGACCTGCACTAAAACTATACTAGGGTTGTCAACTGGTCAATCAACTTTTAAGTCATTTTAGCGGTTACATCTTCTAGTCTAAAATTATTGTACAACTGGATCTGCTCAAAGAGAAACCGAAGGTGAAAAACTTACATCTAAATTTTAGTGAAGGGAGCCTCATGTTTTTGTGGCCAAAAAAGAAACACCCACATCAAAATCGATTTAGAGGTCGCATTTATGATCTTCTTTCTCTTAGGAAATCCAGTTAATTTTTTACTTAAACATGTCTAAAACTGTTAGATGTCAGGGAAAATATAAACAACGTTTATCTAAATTCGAAATGCTATTTTTCATTACTATGTACTTGAGGCGAACATTATATTTATATCACTGACACAGGGTCTATGGTATGATTCCTTACATTTGGTCTAACGGCCCGAGGGCCATTGGCACCGTAACGCACTAGATCGGCTAAGTCTCTGGTCTTGTCCATATTGATCCTACTTTCTGTGCCTTTAAAATTTGTTGTGAGACAACCGCCCTCGTAAGTCAGAGTTTGTGAAACCTTTAGGATGTTTACAGCTAACTATGATATTTGCACTAATCAGGTATTTCTATTAGTAAAGCACTAGTACCAAAAGCAGTTGGTCGACCAAATGTAAGTACGTAGTTATCAAATTCCCAACACTACTAATAAAATGACTAACTATTTTGGACTTTTAGTAACGCTTAAAAATCTAATTTGTGTGCGCCGAAGGCCACTTGACGCATTCGGCGAGGCGGAATCGGATGCAGTATTTTGTACTTTACCGAGAACTTACGGATGTCTCCCTGATTTCCTTACTTACCAGTATACCGACTACTGGTGGTATTACTGTAATACCTACTGCATTCGTAACAATGTAAAGATTCTCTACAAACTATACTGAGAGTTGTAATTGACAGCGACTCCGCACCACCAAATCCAGAAGTGGCCTAAGTTAGCAAAACCTCATACCAACCTAACATTATTTTATAAAATCGACACGCTGGGGCCAGAACATATCACTACGCGTCACCAAGCTCGTATGTGTTTGTGATCCCACATGTAAAGCATTTCTCCGAATTAAAAAGAAATGCATTAGACAGGTCACTTCGTAGTGATTTATTGCAACCCCTAAAATAAGCATTGGCTTTGATGTATATTAGCATATTTACAAACAAACATTTTTTATATTCGATACGGTCAAAGTATCATTGTGACACTAAAAACCGGATAAAAATTCCGTTTTATTTTATTAAGTTTAATCATCATATTAATTAAGAACAACTATCAAATGTCTTGCGTCAAAATGTTCCAATTACGCCGTGAACGACAATAGGTTTTACGATGCGGACACGAATTCATCTGCTAACATCTTGTATTAACATGTATAATTAACGGATCCGGCATTATAAAACATTCCTCTTTCCTTATTCACTACAACTAGAACAATATACGACATTTCCCGTTTAACGATGTGAACAAAATAATCCTCACGTTCTGAAAAGTATGTGCGTGTACGGATGTCTTATTCACAGCGATAAATAATAATAGACCCAAAACCCGTTTGTAGAGGAAATTGCCTCTGTGCAGAGACCTAGCCGGTTCCTTGGACTAATGTTAAAACGTTGCAACTTTCCGAAATATAATGAATTCGTCGCTTCTTAGACCAAATACCAGTCGTTTCACATACACAGCTACGCTATGTATATTGGCGTCAGTGCCGTTCAATGGCACAAATTTTACTATGACTTTTATTGGCTAGTGCCTCAATACCGAGACGAAGCCAGACATTTGAAGCCTTTTATTTGGAATAAATATTTGTGGCTCGCACACGATCATATCCATATTCCAGTTCTAAAAGATAGCGTGTTTGTTCAGTACATCTAATAAGCACGCAATCTGTGATCCAGCACGAGTAAATCAAACGTGATAAATACATTAAATTCGGTTCAACTTCGTAGAGGAAGATTTACTAAACCATGATGAATGGATCTTTATACATCAAAGACACGCTTCTTAGAAACCTGGACCATCTGTTCATAGGCGTCCGATAAAGCACTGTCCTTTTCGTCATACATCAATATTGCTTATCCCACTAACAGGAATTGTAATCTTACACTTTGTGCGCTTGTTTGACAAGCTTTGCAAAGTTATCTAACCTAGACAACAACGGTCACACAGCGAAACCATAACCTTACTAAATGTAGAGGTATATAACCCATTTACAAATAAATTACTTTTGGATCACTTATTTTTCTTTAAGTAATAAATACAATAAACAACAACAAAAAACTACTGCTTTTATATGGGTCGGAAAGCAGCCGACAGTACGATAGACTTTAACAGTGCGATAACTACACTAGAGCGACAGTTATAATTTAAATACCACTACAACGTATCAACACGCCGTTGTTGTAGCCAGACTGCATATACCGAAACTATCTCGCGAATGCAAGCTTTGGAAAAAATACTAGATGGTTAGAAATAAAGTAACCCATTTAAAAGCATCAGTTCACTCTGGGAGTGCGTCACTACTCACAGAAGCGTACACTAAATCCAGACCGAGATGACACCGTCGATATCCCATCTGACCGAGTATTCCCAAAACAGAATCGAGAGTCAAGAATTTGGTTTTCCTAAAAATCGACCCATTGAAACGTGTACGTGATGAAAAATGTAATGTGTCTAATCAAATTACCAGATTTTCTTAATCTAGCATATGCTATCGAAGTTCGTCTTCGTCGGCTTGTTACTGTCGGTTCATTAGTCGGGCAGTTTTTTGGGCATAAATCCATCATCATAGTGATTTTGCTTTGCATTTGTTGGGATTTAATCAGGTAGGTTACCAACGGTGGCGTGTCGGTCCAGTTGTACAATCTAGCGGAATGCATCGCGCGCCCGGCGCCCCGACCGCCGGCCGAACCGCAACAATCTCGCGTAAAACTACCCATGGTTACTATACCAGTGTTACGCGGCCAACCTATTCATCTACTTTTGACCTAACAGCGTTTGCATTGTTTGTACTTCCACCACCACAAGATAAGTCTTGTGATTGGTCTCGCGAAAGGAAATAGTCATCCAAGGTATCATCATCATCATCATATCAGCCGAAAGACGTCCACTGCTGGACATAGACCTCCCCCAAAGAGTGCCGAAGTGACCTGTCCTGAGCCACCCGCATCCAGCGGACCCCGCGATCTTTACCAGGTCATCAGTCCACCTTGTGGGGGGGCCTACCCACGCCGCGCCTTCCGGTACGTGGTCGCCACTCGAGAACCTTTCCGCCTCAACGGCCATCGGTTCTACGTGCCCACTGCCATTTAAGTTAAGGTAGATTATCCAATAGATTATCGATTAAAAAAAAAAACATAAAAAAATGCATGAAGACATGAATACATTCTACGATAAATGTAGACATTAAAAAAAAATACTCCAAAATTTGCAAATAATGACAAGCATTAATTAATTAGCCTATCATCTAATAATTATTCATTAAAACGTCAATAGACATTTCGTCAATGTCTTTTACAGTTGTTTGTTTCAAAATAATTCAATTCACAAAGGCTCATCACGCCCTGAACGAGTGTTGCGGTGGGGTCGGCGCGGCCGTTCTGTACCCTTAAGCCTTACGGGAACTGTACAATAACCTAGCATATCACAACTCGCTACGACTAGTGGGCGACGACTCCATTCCGTTGCCGAGGATAATCGTTGTAATTTTTCTTAACGCTCGGTATTTGGTTCTCGACTGGTTCGGATTTGGCTTTCTTACCGAGTTTGGGGGAGAGATACGCCTTGTAGAAGAAGCGGGCAAAGAGGACGAAGTAGGAGAAGTACATGGCCATGGAAAGTTTGATGTTGAACTGGCTGATGCCGCACGCAGTGGAGCTGGTGAGGTAGTTGTGCGCCCACAGGTTGATGGCGCAGCCGATCACCATCTGCGTGAGCTGCAGGAACGTGATGGTCATGGCCAGGAACTTGGGCGGGTACTTGCCCATGCTCACCAGGGCGTAATACGTGTACATCACACTGGAAACAAACATATACAACTGTTACGCACACATCAATAAGTACACGTCTAAGTTATGATTATATTCAGACGGACAACAAACCTAATAATCGACATACAATACTTTTGCAAATTTTTCGCAATGGGCGACATGCTGCAGGCTAGACCAATAAGTTTTCCCCTTTCAAAACGAAGTCTCAAAAATAAGACTTGCTACAAAAATATGTCAAGTGCGACTTCAAATGTTATCTAAACTCTCCGTAGATAAGAGTTCAAAAAACGGTATTACTTAGAATATTTATGATTTACGTGTCCGTAATAAAACGAGAACATCATAAAAACTACGGCACCTAGCTTTCAGCGAATTGCACCCAGTACTTTAGATAGGTGAGTTTGTTTACAAGCAGTCAGTTGACACGGGTGATGGCATCGTGTTTGCTAGTCATGTACCTACTTATGACGATGTTGACAGATGCGAATTGTCGGAACCTTCCGACCTGCAACAATATTGTGGTCATTGACTAGGTCAGATGTGAGAGGTCATGTGTTAGGCATCATGTCATATATTAATATTGTGAGGTAAAATCTGTATCAATTACTTTACTTTAATTCCTTCCTGTACCTTTGTTTGTTTACTGTTTAGTACCTGACGTATTCATGAGGGTGTACAATAAAAATTGTCTTGTATTCATTATTCTATAGCTAATACGACCTTATTTCATTACACTAATATGGCGAAAAAACAGAAACAATACTTTTACAGTACACATGGTGTTACTTTCCCGCACGAGTGCGGAAATGAGCACTTTCCGTGCATATGTTGAAACTTTAAAGAGCCATATGTACTGTAAAACGTTGTACGATACACGTGCGAATAGGTAATTCGCAACTCGTGTCGATTTAAAACACTCCCTTCGGTCGTGTTTTAATTTATCACCACTCGTTGCGAATTTCCTATTTTCTGCACTTGTATCGTAAATAAACTATTATGGTTGACTGTATAACAACGTACAAATACATCAAGATTATGGATGATGATAGTAGACAAACTGAAATTACTTTGGAAATAACACGAGCCATTTTTATTTATTAGGTAGGTACCTGTAGGTGTAGCTAAATGGCAAAACAGCAAGTAATAGTATGCCGACACTGTACGTTTTAAAGGAATCACCTGCATGGATCAAGTACCACAATGTATACAATAAAATTGTGTATAACAACTTTGTTCGTCTATTATTAATAGTAATTACATATCTGTACACAATAACACAATCTTATTGTATTCAAATCACACGTTTCTTCTATCGGAGCTTCATAGTTACACTGAGTAACGAGACCTGTAGGATTTTTTTGCGAACGAGAGTCTGTTTTGACTTTGGTGACTCGAATTTGTACAATATAAAAATTGTTAAGTGTCGTTAATTTTGTTGAATTTGGTCGTGAGGCGCGTAAGGCAAAGACCTTCGACATACAGCCACGATTTAAAATCACTGTAAATATTTTAAATACAAATTAAATTACATGATTTCATCATCCTCATCATCATCATCAGCCTATATACGTTCCACTGTTGGGCACAAGCCTCCTCTCATGAATGAGAGGGAACGGGCAATAGTCCCTAAGCTGGCCCAGTGCGGATTGGGGACTTATTACAATACCAATTTTCATATAAATCGATTCCGCGGTTCAAGCGCAAAAAGGTAACAGACTGACAGACAGGCAGCAAGAGTTACTTTGGCGTTTATAATAAATATGAGCATGGATTTAACAAATAACCGTACCATAAAGTTAACTTTAACCAGCTATAGGTTTTCACATCTCGATAGATATCTCAATCGCAAGCAACGTAGTAAAAACGCAACTGACCTGTGCACACAATAGTTCATGACGACAAACCAGCGCGCCGAAGACGTGTACTCGGTGAACGAGAACCAGGAGTACAGCAGCACAGTGATGTGGTGATACCAGTGCAGGAAGATGAGGGGCTTCTTGCGGAGCACTATGAATATCGTGTCGCCCAACTCGGGCACTTTCGAGAGCACGAACATCCACGTCCAGAAACCGGATACTTTATCCGCCTCGATGAAACTGAAAAATAACACAGACACGTTAGTTTTTGATGGCACGAGCACAAGGTGGTCTAAGTGTCTCGCCCACCGAGGATTCCGAATAATATTACAAATGTATAGTATTTCATAGTTCTAGGTCAACAGAAAGTACCTTAAAATTTTTGATTCCCTTGAGTGTGTCGAAATATACGTTTTTTGCGGCATCAACGACTACATCTTTTTTTACGTTAACTTAGAAGTTTGATTTTTTTACAGCTCCAAGGGACTGTAGACCTGAGTATATGGTTTTAATTTCAACACGATACCTCCCAAGCGTTGCGTTAAAGGGTCTTGACAGACGGACAGACAGACGGACAACCAAGTGATCCTAATGAGTGTTACCTTTTTTCGTTTTGAGGTACGGAACCCTATAAACAATTTATATGGACGCTCTACTTCCCGGTCCGTACACTAAGGGTGAGTTGCTAGTCCAGGCAATGAACTGACAACTTGTATGGAAAAAATGACATATTTGGAAATAATTTATAATAGCAAATTTTTTTAATGTAACGGATATATTATCAATTAAATTATTACCTAGAGGCAAAATCCAACAAAAAATCAGACATCAAAAAAATCAATATTTAATTAGCTCCTAAAAAGTCCGGATAAATATTAATATTTTTTTTTATCATTATTTAGGTTCATTTACATTTGCTTTACAATATTCAATATAAATAAAATAAAAAAGACAATGAATGTTTAATTTAAATCGATGTAATTACTTCCGGGTGGAAAGTTTGTTGGATTCTTGAATAAAGCATCTCAGAATAATGTTTTAAAATGAAATAAACAAAAAAAACGCTATTATAAATTAATGTTTTTCGAAACCGTATTTTGCCTCGGCTATGCACCAAACCGACTGTAATGGTAAGCGGTTCGTGACAAGTTTCTATAGAATGACAGATTTCGGCGCCATATTTAACGTAAATCGGTCTCTAATCATAACTTCTAAGAATACGTTTGAATCACACGGATCGTTCAATCCACGAAAAACCACCCCACTTTCCCTCGTTGCGTAAAGCAACTCTACCGTCCAAGGTAGAATAATCCAAATCCAATGAGAGTTTTATAAAGTGCCCCCGCCAAGCCAAGCAAAACAAAGAGGAACGTCAGCATCAGAAGTAGCTAAGCAAAATAACACGCTCAAAATGACCTGCACAGATCCTTATTCCCTTGACATTAGAGTCCGTGTATAGATCATTTTGAGCACTAGGACCGCTTAGCAACTTCTACGGCTGACTGTACCCATCCTTTTCTCGAATTAAATAATCTCAACCATACTTAGTTTATCTGTTTTATCCATAGCGTAGTTGCTTTAATTCTTACAAAAAAAATATTTAAATAGACGAATAAGTACGCCTTTATTACTGAATACTATCCGTGTCTGAAGCAAATAAATTAATCGTATTTCATGAGAATATAACATTACCGAATGAGAGTAATAGAAGTCACAGAATGTCAAACTGTACTGGATATGGCTAATTCGACGGACAGAGTCTAGATTCGACTACAATGACCATGAATCATCACCATCATCATATCAGCCGAAAGACGTCCACTGCTGGACATAGGCCTCCCCCAAAGAGTGCCACAATGACCGGTCCTGCGCTACCTGCATCCAGCGGACTCCAGCGACCTTTACCAGGTCATCAGTCCACTTGTCCAGCCTACCCACGCTACGCCTTCCGGTACGTGGTCGCCACTCGAGAACCTTTCCGCCCCAATGGCCATCGGTTCTACGTGCAATGTGCCCCGCCCACTGCCACTTAAGTTTAGCGATTCGGAGGGCTATATGACCATGAATGTAGTGATTTAATTCTAAGAACAAGAAAATTTCATTCGAATAAACTTTTTTCAAATCATAATATTTTCTCTACTGACTCAATGTACAAATAAATACTGACGTGTATTTGTTATATCAAACCATCGTTGTCTTCCTGTGTACATACCTAAGGAAGTTGTTATATTAGGCACTGACACAGAGTAAATAAGTAGACGTAAATTAGGTATTTTATTTTATCCGTAAGATTCCCGTCTCAATTGGCAGTGACAATAAGTTATATTTGAGACTATTTGGGTTGGACGAATTGCATAAAAGTAGTCGATTCATAAAGCAATCTACTGTGAAACTACCAAGAAAGTATATTCCAATTCCAATGACAGTTTTATAAAAATTCGGCCACATAAATAATGTATACCAAACACTTAATAACCATTGTCACTAGACCTTTTTCGCTCTATCTCGGCTATCAAACTGTGGCAGTATCTTACCACCTTACCTCGACAGCGCATCAAACTGATAACTCTACGGTTTTCGAGTGCAAGTACTATCGCCCAAGGGTACGGGTTCACACCTCTAGGATCATTTTCGAGCGTTCGCCATGCATGTGCAGACGATTTTGAACAGAAAGTGTGAACCTGTACCCTTGGGCGATAGTACATATACCCGTTAAATTATCAACTAACCTAACGTAACCCAATCGCTAGTTTGTAATCTTAAGCTTAAAGGTACTTAAGATCTACCTAACATATAATTCAACATACAACACACAAATTATTTATTTACCATAACACCGTTACATCCGAGTGAATTAAACTTAAGTACTGTTAACATGCACATTTTTAACAAATGAAAAAGAATATATAAGGGTCGCCCCAAACTAGGCACAGCACAGCCTGTATCTTGGGAACCGAGAATACAGATTTAACGAGTAGAATTTAAAATAATGGAACAAGATGACCGCGCTAATAAAATACAGAAACTAAAGCTTTAAAACAATAAAATTATCCATATAACATTAGAAAAATCGTGCGTTAATTGTCATGCGAATTCAAGTTAAACCATTTTAAAACAAACAAATGTTTGAAAAGCACTTGATAATCAAAATAAGTAAAACAAGTACAATATTTCTCTTTGATAATATCTTAGATACACGAAGAAACGTAGACGAAATTATCCGTTAATTCATAGTCAAAGATTACATAGTATGTCATACATAAGTGTCAAACGACTACGTGAAACTACTACCTATATACTTATTTTGATTGCACTTTAATCTATTTACCGATATTGATCGGGTCAATTCAGTATTAATATTTTACTGGTTGTAAAACTAGTGTCCGACCGAAACAGAAACGTTTGTACACTTGTTAAAATCGTTGAAAAATGGCATAAAACTGCTTTTATTCACATATTAACACTCAAAAGTCAAAGTCAAAGTCAAAGTGATTTATTCTTCAATTTAGGCATATTACATGCACCTATGAATGTCGATAAACTACCACCGGTTCGGAAAGTAAACCTCTGCCTCGAGAAGAACCGGCGTAATAAACTCGGCGAGGTGTCATTTTTTCAAAACAGTATACAATATATCATATCAGTATCAGAGTATTATAAAATTTTAAAATTACATTGCTACAGTAGAAAGCCTATTTATTTTACGACAGGTTTTTAGTGCAGGATTTTATCGCTGCCAAATATCCCTATCCATGATGTAGTCGTTTATCTTATAATATGCTTTTGCAATGAGTGTCCGTTTTACGACAGATTTGAATTTAGAGTCAGTAAGTTCGGTAATGTGTTTTGGAAGTTTATTGTAGAATTTTATACAATTTCCCAAGAACGACTTTTTCGCTTTTACTAGCCTGTAAAAAGTTGTTTTGAGCTTCCCTGCGCTTCTGGTAACCTTGGGCCTATCAGTGTTTGTTGGGTAGTTGTATAAATTCTTCCTAACATACATTATTATTTCAAATACGTATAGCGACGGCAGTGTTAGAATATCTGTTTCCTTGAAAAATTCTCTTAATGACTCACGCGACCCGAGGTTATAAATTGCTCTAACAGCCCTTTTTTGTAAAATAAATACAGTCTCAATATCTGCCGCTGATCCCCATAAAATAAGACCATAAGTAATTATACTGTTAAAGTAAGCGAAGTAAACTAACCGTGCCGTTGCTACATTGGTAAGCTGCCTTATTCTCCTGACTGCAAAAGCAGCGGAACTCAACCTACTTCCTATCGCAGTTATGTGGGAACCCCACTGCAGTTTAGAGTCTAACGTAATACCTAAGAATACAGTTGACTTTACAAATTCTATGGTTTCACCATTAAGTTTAATATTTGAGGCTATGTTTACATTTGAGTTCGCTAGTGTGAATTTTATACATTTCGTTTTTTTCGGATTCAACACTACTCGTGAAGGTTGTATAACATAAAACAAGGACAAAACAAAATTTATTAAGTTAACTGAACGAGACCCGAAGTAGGTACCATTTCGCAAGCTTCGGCCCGGCCGAATCTTGAAACCGAATCTTCGGTTGGACACTATTTAAAACGCAAAACCACAGACAAATAAAGTCTAGTTTTTAATCAATTAAATGTAGTAAATATATACCGCGATTTTACTCACATAACTATATAGTGGATAACAGGTAACCATGAAATGTGACAGAAATAGTTACACTGTACGTTCTTATCTGTTCGTTTTTACAAGATCAGCATGTAATGATGCTGCAGGAAATAAGAGATAATGGAGATATGAGGTCAACATGCAACTGACATAAACCGTGACTAGAGCATACTTATCAGTATGGATAAGACCACAATTTTATATTTATGTGTTTATGGTTCCGTGTGTTCCACAATTTGCAATCATACGATGTGCGTCATAGTGGTGCCATCAAGCCATCATACAAGTTATCGTATGATATTTGTTTATATCGCGAGATTATTATTTAATCCACTCTGTTTATATGCTTTTACTCACGTAGTGTGTTATACGATTAATGATCAATTTAATGTGTGATGCTGATGTCATTGTACTTTGTAGTTACTTAATAATTTAATAATAAACGATGTCATTGTGTATATTGTAACGTGTTTTTGTGTAAGTAGTTTACTCTATACTGAGTTAGTGAGTTTTTAAAGTAAGGGGTAATTTCCCAAACTTCAGCCGTTTTTTTTTACCGGTAGGTAATTATGTATAAGTATAGAATGTCTATTCTACTTAAACGTATAACCCGCTGTCTTTAGCCTCCTGAAGGTCTCTTCAGGAGGACCTAGGCTACTTTTTAACCGACTTCAAAAAAGGAGGAGGTTCTTTACGTCACGGCAGTTCCGCTCTGGCCTTTTGTAATGCGCAGGCGAAGACGCGACAAGACCTATTATTTATTATATAATAGAAAATCATTTTAACCGTTTTCAGAAATGGAGGAGGTTCTCAATTAGTCTGTATTTTTTCGTGTTATTGTTACGCGATAACTCGTATACTTCCAGATTGGTCCCGTTGTCACCAAAATCCAGTTCTGATGTTGGGATCCTAGAGAAATCGAGTGAACTCTTCAAATTTTATAGGCAAACTTGAAGCAATTTGGCTACTGATTTGAAGTCGGTTAAAACTTTGTTTTCAAAGTAGATTATCAACATAGTATGTAAGTATACTGACCGAGCTAAAATTATAATGTGAGGCTTTAAACATCTCGCGTCACCCTCAGAATGCCGCTCTTTGACGCGGTCCTTTTAATCGCGTACAAGAATTTCACGAGCCATGCGAAAGAAAATTTAAACAACATTAATATAACTTTTTTTTGGACCATTGTGGCTGTTACTTCCAGCTCACAGGTCTTAGTTACCTTTGTTAAAGACAAGAACAATTAATGAATATCCAAACATTTATAATATAGGAACGTGGGAATGTCCCTAAATAAATATCCCCTAATACACAACAAAAGGTCAGATATAGTTATGCCTCTTTCAACGAACGCTTGGCAATTTCTCTTTTAATCTATATGATTTCATACCTTAAAACTATTTAGATACAGGCCTTCATATGTGTCTAGTGATCCACACAACGAATCTTCTATTTACTAATTATATTATAAAGAGGAAAAGTCTGTGGGATTGTATAGCTTTGTAAAAGGTAAGTTTGTATGTATATGGGTAATCTCGGAACCGCTTATCCGATTACAAAAATTCTTTCGCCTGCGTGTAGAATGGGCTTTCTTGATGGTTATAGGCTATATTTTATCCCACGGGTTTGCTTGCGTTCTTTGCAATACGTGAGCAAACCGCGCGGGCAGCTAGTAATCATAAAGGCGCTGAATGACTCCTTTGGAGTCGCAAGCGTCCACGGGCCACGGTGTCTTCATACCATCAGGCCGTATTCAAGTCTACCACCATCATCATACTAAATATATTATTCGAGTCTTCATTACATTATTTGATTTAAAGTCATCAACGCGTCAGAGTCCGCGTGTCCCGCCGAAATGTGTCAAGATTTTTCTTATATATACTTTGACAACCGGTTAGCCTAGTTGGTAGTGACACTGCCTACGAAGCTGAAGGTCCTGGGTTCGAATCCCGGTAAGGGCAAATATTTGTGTGATGAGCATGAATATTTGTTTCTGAGTCTTGGATGTTTTCTATGTATTTAAGTATTTATATCTATTATATATATCGTCGTCTAGTACCTATAACACAAGCCTTATTGAGCTTACTATAGGCCTAGTTCGATTTGTGTAAGAATGTCCCCTAATATTTATTTATTTATTTATTTATTTAAACTACTTAACAATTTGGTGTGTTCTGTGGAGCCGCTATCTTAAGACATCATTTTGTTTCATAAATCCTTCCTTGTAAAATCGCGGACTGCACATCAATATATGAACTATTAAAACCATCTAAGAATAGACGAGTGATGACGTGATCCACGGAACGAGGTTACGAAAATGCATAACACTGATGCGGTCGACGCCCAGTCGGAACTTTCATAATCGGTAATGATTAGCCGTGAAGATTCTATGAAATTGTACCACAATTTCACGGCTCCATAGATTTGATTCAATTAGTTCAAGTGGTGTTACTTATTGAACGAGCGAGCGAAGCGAACGAAGTTTTCTGTTTCAGCTTGGCCCAAAACTCTTTCGTGTGTACTCTTCAGGTCGCAGGCGATTCTCGTGAAATTTTGTGAGCAGGTTCAATAATTATATATGTTTTTGTCGATTCTGTTTAAAAAAAAAGGATTGGCTCACGAGTTCTATCGCTCACAGTACCACTAGTTCTGCGTGTTTTTCAATTAACCTGCGGATCGCAACTGCAATTTTGAAGTAAACGTGATGTAAGGGTTTAATATTTGTAACATTAAAAATATATACGTATATAGGTAAGTTAAGAACAGCGATGGTCGGAGATCGCGGAATAAAAAAAAATGAAAAATGACTACTTAATCATCGCAAATCAAATACGGAAATAGAAAAAGATACAAAATAGTCGTCATATGTGTATGATTACTGAATATTATCTAAAGTGGATATTTTCGCAATTAGCATTATTTTAATTGCACTTCTGACAACTTTGTAACAGTGGTGACGTTCCTGCGGCATTTTATGACAACTAAAATTTATAAAACTATTTGTCGTTGATTCTAAATATTTTAAGTATGGTGAAAATTGTTGATGGAAAAATCTCCACAAACTTTTGGCCAATTTTGGGTTGCGGTTATAAATATAATTAAGAATATTGTACATAATACAATCAAGGCTACTCTATTAGGCCAAGCTACACTACACCCCTTTCCATTTCCGAGTTGTAATTGTTTTGCGATGGTTAGTCACACCTCTGGTCATTAACATTCAGATAACTGTAAAGATAGGATAAAAAACTTAAACTCAATCAAATTGAAAGAGTCCTAGATATATTTAAATTTATTTTCGAATATGTCTTACCTTATCATTATTAGCAAATTTGTCGTACTGAGGAGAATGTTAACTTCCAACTAATATTCCATGGACAATATGAATGGTTATGTATGTAATTACATATTTAATAGGACAATTAGCATAATAAGAATAATAACCCATGCAGGTTATACAGGTTTTTGACCTAACAATTATGACCACGTGTGTATGGTAAACCTAGATCGGGTACAACAATCATCTCAGTATAACAACACGTTCATCACGGTCATTTTACATGCAACCAGAAATAATCACAATTGCAATTACGTTGTTTGTATCTTTACAGTTATAATTTGATTGACCACCTACTAATTAACTACCTACTAATCAATGACTACAGCTACTACTAGACTATTAGCGTCTATTTTATTGCATAGTGTGCCGTGTATTGGCGGCCTTTCATAGTTTGCTCTGCTCAACTCTGAGGGGCTACCGCGAAACGAAATCGAACTTCGTTCGTGTATCTCCCTCTCTGTCGCTCGAACTAACAAGTGCGACAGAGACGGAGATACGCGAACGAAGTTCGTTTTCGTTTCGCGGTAGGGCCTCTGCTGTGTGTGATGTCTAGAATTGTAAGTATAACACAACATATTCTTATTGTTGTTTAGATCGAGAGTCACGGATTTGGAAAACATTGCCATTGTTGCGGGGTTTAATTTAGATTTCTTAGTTTTACATTTATATAGCCTATTGGTATGTGTTTTTCTTTGGTATTTGTTTTTGTTTCATGGTGGCACCACGCTTCGCGGTATTTGCCCAAATATTTGTGCTGCATCTTTTTCCTTCCTACGGCAAATGAAAGACAGGCAACGATGCAACGCGAACACGCAATCCCAAGTGTGGTGCCAGTGCCAGTATGATACCATTAGCTGTATATCGAGGCGTTCGCAAGTAGCGGGTCCGCTCAGGGCCCTGTATTTATTTTAAATTAAACAAATTAAAATAAATATTTATGATAAATGGTAACTAAACGCCTCTAGCAGAATGGCACGGCCTAAGGTGAATGATTTATTACTGTTGAAATTTATATAAATGTAGATGAAAATACACCTTTTATACTAAAAAAATAATTATATTTAAGTAAATAGAGTTTATTTTTAGTATGAGGTGGCCAGTTATGGAACGGTGGCCACAGAGTACAAGAGGTTTTAATTACCTACTGAGTTTTATGTTGACATTTTAATAAATGTAGGTATATGAAAATATATACTCTTTTTTATTTCCATATCGTTATCGTTAGAGCCCTTCGAGAATCCATTTACAAACAAACAAATGCATGCAAGTGTCGTTGCTCATTATAGGATTTGTTTTAAGTTAGGACGTTAGGAGTGGTCTTTAAACGTTATTCCGTCGTTTCCAACGAACATAAGATTATCTCATAACTGGGCAGTAGCAACCTACGTGAATTTGCGCCCATTGCCCGCGCGGCGCGGCGGCGGCGGCGGCGGATGCTGCTTTATGATTGTAAACACAAATACTCCGGATTCTGGACTTTTTGACATAAAAAATACCGAGAGGAGTTATAGGTACCTGCTATGTACTATAGAATATTTGAGTATTAACTAATTACTATCAAAGTAAAATGAAACATGGTTTCTACAAAATTTACAGTTTTATAAATAATCTTAGGTAGTATATCGTGAACTTGTGAACCAAGTATTTTTTTAAATTTATGAATAAAATGTAAAAAGAGATTGATCAAATCATGAAAAATAATGATAATAATAAACGATTTGATACAGAGAACAAGTACGAAGGAAAAAAAACCATCATCGTCTTCAGCCCAAAGACAGGACAGGAGGTTTGTGTCCTGGAGCCGTAGCATAGGTTGGCCTTATCACGCGACAAGTGACAAGATAAGAGCGTCGTCTCGTTCTATCGAACGGTGTGCTAGTGACGCACGCTCTATCCTATCACCTATCGCGTGACAAGGCCAACCATGCTACGGCTCCTTTCCTGGGCTGGAGCCGATGATGGTTTATTTTTCCTTTGTATTTGTTCTCTGTAACAAATGGTTTGAAATTTGATCGTGGTAACTTCCACGTAAAATTTACACGAAACAAAAAAACATCAAAAAAATTCTGGTACCTACCAAATTATTGTATTGTCATCTTTATTATTATTACAGATACTTGCAGGTTAAAATTTATACGACTACTGAAGAGGGTGAAAATTGACAACATTGTTATATATGTATGTAACAACGTAATCAAATGTTACCTTACGTATGTAATGTGTGTGTACACACTTATATACAGGTGAAGTTAATAGATATAACTAAGCTTTTAATAACAAAGAGTGATGCCGTAAAAGCTGTAAGTTTCATATGTTCTACGACGATGAGATATTAACAAATACATATATACATTTTATTGGACTTAATACATAGGTACTATTTGTCTTTGATATTCTTAAAGTTATTTAATTAATACGTTACGTAAGGGAAAGTTCGAATTCAACAACGCATAATTCCCATGAAAAAGTACTAACGAGGTCGCCCTTTATATTTTTATACGAACACGTAACACTCGAACCGCATAAAATACATATAATCGCGTGAGGCTCGTATCATATTGTAAAATCTTACATGTACCTAGTCGCTTCATGTCAAATAATTAACATAATTCAAATGTTTTGATACATTTATATTATCACTCTAAGCTACATAGGTATGCGTATTATGCGTGCGGTTATATTATGTACCATACTGCATTATTTATAATTGTTTAAGGCGTATGTCACTTTGGGGGTCGGAATGTCAGATTTGGAGGGCCTAAATATATATTCCACAATTCCTTCAAAGTGCACAGTGCTGAAACTAACCGAAGAAGGCGATGAATCACTTAATTGAGATGAAAATGTCATCGAATCAATCGCAGTTCACCTCGTGAGCTGATAAACCTGCCCCAATGGCCTTGTCTCAGTGCCGAACATTCGGATATACTTCTACTCGCACGCCGGTGACCGTATCATTTAGTTAATCCATTTCTAGAAACCGCGAGAACCTATTACCCAGTATCGAGGCGTGAAATCGACAGGTACTGGTGACCGCAAAGCTGAGTTAGAAAGCAGGTTTTATATTTAAGTTTAAATTCAAATTTAGATACTGAAGTAAATCTTGATTTCGTTGGAAATTGGACAGGAATCCAAGAAAAAATACAATATATAATGTAGGACACGGAACTAAACGTTTTAAACCTCACGCAATTAAATTGTCTATGAAAGTCATCCGTTTTGCGACATAATTACTTAACTAATTTTATCTTTTTAGACTAGGTCAAAACATGTGAATCATGACGGATCTATGCCTAGTGCTCATATCTCAATTTATTAGTTTACTGTTTGCGTGACCGCTCTGTAGGAATGTTAGTCTGTCTGCATGCGAGGCATGTAGCGCCGACGACACGGTTGGGTCACGCTTGACTGGTCTGGGAACGTAGTCGTGTCGTGTGCGTTACTGATAAATTGATAACATTCTCCGGATGGTATCAACCTTCCCGCAATTGAATATTAGGTACAAATGGTAAATTATGATGCAGTTTTCAGATATACGCTAATTAAAATTTCCGGATTTAGGATTCCTAAATTCCAGTTACTCTCGGTCCTGCTAAAAATGAGCTAAATATTATCGATTTTTTTATGGGAAGATGACGTTTAGCATATTTATATTACAGAACAAAAAACAACTATTCCCTTTTCAGGAACATAATATCCAATCCTAATTTTCTCTGCTCGTGGTTGTCTGATATGATATGATATGATAGTACATGATATACCTACATATATGAGCAATAAAAAACCGGACAAGTACGAGTCGGACTCGCCCACCGAGGGTTCCGTACAAAAGTACAAATGTATATTTTTTAGGTTTTTCCCTGTACTTGTAGTATAAGACGATATTACTTGCCATTCACAGTTCTAGGTCAACGAAAAGTATCCTATACATTTTGATTCCCTTAAGTGTCGAAATATACGTTTTTTGCGGCATAAACGCCCGTATATATTTTTTTTACGTTAACTTAGAAGTTTGTTTTTTTTTCACAGCTTCAAGTAACTGTAGACCTGAGTATATATGGTTTTAATTCCCACTCGATACCTCCACGCGTTCCCGAGATAAAGGGTCTTGACAGACAGACAGACGGACAACAAAGTGATCCTATAAGGGTTCCGTTTTTTACGGAACCCTAAAACTGGACAGCGTTTCGACTGTTATTTTAAGAAATGGGTTTAAACCCGGATAATTAAAAAAAAAACAAAAATGGGCCAAGGCAGCAGGTTATTTGTCCTAATTTTTCGCCTCTCCAAAAAACTATTTCATGGCATCTTTAGATAATATCTCACTTCCGAAATGGGGTTATGAGTAAGTAAACACTTTTAACAAATAAAAAGTTAAGTAACTCGTGTAAATATTACGTCACGAGTGTCCAACTGACCGACTGTCAGTTAGAAAGTGGTGTTGCGCAAGGTGCGCGCGCGACTGCGCGGGATGCTATCAATTACTCTTCATTATTATACTTATTAGATCTGTTGGCGAGTATTTGTAGCAAGATTTTTATATTTATAGATAATTTTTTAATAAAGATATTAGGGTGGAAAGCAAAAAAAAAATTACATAGTTAAGAGCCTTTTAATCAAATCTATGATTTAACTTTTTTCAGTTTCGTAACGGCAATTACCCATATAAAATTTATGGGTAATTGTCGTTAGAAACTGGTAAAAGTTAAATCGTAGATTAGATTAAAAGGCTCTTAACTATGTACACATTTTTTGCTTTCCACCCATTATGTTTTATTAACTAATAAAATATTGTTACAGTTCAAGATGCGTTACGAACTGAGGCAAATGGACCTGCGAATTAATACTTTTGAACGTATAAATCATCATTAAACGTCAATTTCATGTAGGCTGAGGCAGATTTAAATGTCGAGAGCGCCCTAGGGTAGCAAGCATCTCATCGGCGCCCTTCTAGCGGCTTTTTGTTACAAAAATGTCGCGCGTGCGCCCCTAATGGAACTTTGCGCCCCTAGACACGTGCCTAGTTTGCCTATACCTAGGGATAATCCGTCCCTGTATGTAGGACCACATACTTCTAATTCAAACCTGAGAATGAATATATACCGTAATTCGTCTTACACAATTATTGACTTGAAGGTTATTCTGAACGTTGTGTATCGTTACATTACAAGAAAAAACTGTTGGACATTTTCCAATTAAATCTTACTCAATAATATTCCCATTGATAGTTTATAGGTACTATACAAAGAATGTGTGTTAGTGTCTATGACATACATACCATAAAAAGGTATGTGCCGAAGTGTGTGTGTTTTGAAGTTAGTGTTTTGACAAAATTTCTCATGGACTGTGTCTACATAGAATCGGCTAGACAAAGAACCCTCTTATTCATAAAACTTAAAATGTCTCTGATAAATAAAATGTGTTTTGTCGCTTTCTTTCAAACACAAATGTCAAAGTGACAGATAAAGACAAACGAATTTTAACGTCATATTAGTTAAAATAGGTTTGTTGGACGTACAGAATACAACCGTAACGGCAAACGTTAGACAATAGACAATAGAGGTCAAGTAATACTCGAGACAAGAATAGAATTTGCTAGATAGCCTGCACTGCATGGTCCGCTGTATAGGGTCAATTGGTAATAAGTATCTTTAAAGACCTCATGTCTAATGGTTTTCTTCCTCTGGACATATCAGGGTAGGTACTTGAGAACTGTCATTATAACAACAAAAGTTATTTTAGGAAAATACTAGTTTAAGTTGTTTGATCTTTAAAGTGCATTAGTGCACCGGTGGAAGGCCAGTATGTATTTGCAAGTCATTGATTAAAACGAGTATGTTACTCGTACTTTGTGGAACTCACAAAACGTAACGTTCCACAGCTAGTGCACTTTTTCTCTGGAACGTTAGGTTTGGACCGAGACATATTTAAAAATCCATCCATTCATTAAACATGTCAAGAATTTATGGTTTCCTTTCACATGGTATTGAATGATGTTAAATTGTTAAGAATACAGCCTATTTGTTTCTTAATTGACCTGTCAACAAGATTAAATCTTCATATTACTCGTACCGTTCCGGAGTTCCTGTTTGTGACATCAAAGGGCTTTGAACCGTTTTCAGCGATAGCAGTTTCACGTCAACTCCGTCGTATAGACATAATGGAAAAACGTTTTGGTAATATACAATTATTTTGATAGTTCAGGTAAGCATGCACGGCGGTGAATATATTACCGGACAGCGAATCAAATTGCCGTGGGAAAATTCTTAAATTATGGAAACCTAAAGAATAGGTATTTTTTCTTGTATGTTAAACAATGTATGTTAATATGGCATAAAAACATTGGCACCCTGACGTAACAAACAAGTTAATAACATACCTTAGACGTTGTTATAAATAAAATAGAAAACGGTTCCTAAAAATTCCTATAGTATTTTCCACTCATTGAAAATTAAAGTAGGTAATCGAAGGGACACGTAAATCTTAGTGCAATGTTGTTGTTGTATTAATTAGTAAAATAAGAGTGTACGCCTGCAAAGGTAGAGTTCAGTGAAACGTTCTTTATTCAGCTGTATCTACAACTGTAACCTGGATTCCTTATACGTAATAAATTTTATTTCATTTCTATTCAAATTCATTTCAATTTGAGACCGCTCTGGCTACATATTACGCGTACAGTTATGCCTGGCTCAGCTATGGAATTATCCTCTGGGGAAATAGCACCGATGCTCCCACCATATTCACCTTGCAGAAAAAACTTATCAAAATACTAGTGTACCTAAAACAAATAGGTAGACAGGTTGTAAGCCGCACTTTATCAAACACAGAATACTCATTCTACCATCCTTATACATCTTTGACATATGTAAAGGTCCGCAAATACTCAGAATTTTATACCAAACGTACCCTAATACACCTGTACATGTAATGAATTAGGAAATAAAATAGATTAATAGCACCACCCTCCCGATTAAAACTTCATTCATCTGGCCCTTTAATAATGTTCATAAAATTATATAATAAACTACCAGATAAAATTAAAAAAGAAAGCAATTTTTTTTTAAGTCAATTAATATAATTCTTATAAATAAAGCGTATTATTCTATTAATGAATACTTAGAAGACAATAGTAGATTGTATGACAAGGGGCTAAAATGAGCCATATTATGACGAGATGGATATTTTCCCGAGCGAAGCGAGGGAAAATATTTCGAGGGGTAATATGGCTTTTAGACCCGAGTTATACACTCTACTTTTCACTTCGACTACGAGAAAATAGTAAAACAAAGATTATCCATCCACAATCAATAACAAATTTCACTGCGAAGAGATTGTTCAATTTAGCATTTGGACGCGCTATTAACGGTCAGAGGCGTTTTCTTTTTTATTGATTTGGAATTAGGGACTAAAAAACACCTTATGTTTGATTGGTCGATTTTAATATGTAGCTGTATTCTGGTTGGTTGATAGCAAAGAGAAATGTTTTTTGAAAGAGTTGTGATTGGTGGATTTAAATATATAGCTGTATTCTGGTTGGTTGATAGCAAAGATAAATGTTTTTTGATAGAGTTGTGATTGGTGGATTTAATATGGTGAAGTGTTTTGATTGGTGAATTTAAATGTGTAAAAAATCATAAATATGTATAGATATTTTCCCTAGGGGCTAAATGTACTACTTTAGCCCCGCTTATTAAGCCTAATATGACACACTTTTCGAGCATGAGAAGTGAAAATAATTTTAAACAAGTAAGATCTAATTAAATCTTCATAATAATACCTAAACTAACTGTTAATATCACCCTTAGTCATCTTTCACCAACAGCATTCACTACAATTCGGTGCAAAGATTTTTTTTATATATTGCTATTACATTACTTTAAGATTTGTTCGTTTTTAAGTTAGTATTTAATTTAAGTACTACATTTGCAATGCCCTTATAGGGCTCATGTTATGTCCATATTCCATATTGTAACACTTACCACCTTTATGTAATAACATAAATGCAACAAATTACTTGATTACAATTTCATTTCATTTCATTTTAAGTTTTCATCGGACGACGTCAATAATTACGTGGTTAATGAGCTTTTAATGTATACTAGATGGTTCCTGCAGCGAAATCAATAAATTAATGGAAAAATTGCAATTATTGATGATAAGGTTGATTTACAGTGTTTTTTTAAACAAATTGAACAATATTGGATCTATAATTACAAACTACATTTCGCACAGTAATAGTGACTCGAATGTAGACTTAGGGTTGTGACTTGTGATTATGTAGGTGCGGGTGATAGAGATATTTTATTTTATTCTATAGAGACATGTTTATCTATCTATACTTTTAAATGCACTCAAGAGCAAAAGTTTTGGGTGCAGTTTGTACTGAAATTCTATACAAAGTGTACCCGAAACTTTTTCTCTTGAGTGTATAAGTAATACTGCCTAAAAAGATTAAAAAATTGCTAGCTTGCTTGCTCACTTACGAATGGAGCCAATGAGTAACATAGATCTTAAAATCAAGGAACACTGTCAATTTTTGATTCAAATCTCATGGTTGGTTACATTTTGTACACGTTATTTTGTATTACAGCAGATAATCTAGTTATGGCACGCTTGGCACTCATTCCACCATTAATTTATTTAATTTCCGGGAAAGCTATGTAACGATAAGGGCGGGTAATCGTCTGGTAACATAATCTGTTGACATACATTATCTATATCAACGTGTTCTTATAAGTATTAGTATCGGAATCGGAAGACCAGCGCTGGCCACTAGCCATCACAACGCTGATATAGAACCGTTTCGTGGCACTATTTGTTGTTGTTTTTGTTTATCTATCTATATAGGTCCATCTATATATGTTGTTGTCATGAATAGATATAATTATATTCTATTATTATATACTCACCGGCAGAAAATTTGGCCCAAAGTAAAAAAGTTTACTATGCAGATTTTTTATTTATTTATTCAATTTATAGTTTGAAATCGCGAAAAGTTTTTGAGCCAAATTTTCTGCCGGTGAGTGTATTATTCGACTGCGATAGGTTTGGGAATGGCATAGTTGTCAATAAAAAATTACTTTGACGTTATTACACGGCAACACTGTATTTTCCAATCACGAATAATACACCTCTCCTCGTGTCATATGAGGTCATAATGTATCAATCTATCAATACATGAAGTAATCAAATTGTCTAATAAATTAACACAATACGCTGCGCACAATGTTACGCACACATATAGAAATTGTATTTTACGTCATTAAAATAAAATTTACTTGAATAATTCACAACTTTGTTAACGCTGTGTGTTAAGTAATTCTGTACATTAGGAAAAATACGCGCTAATGTTAAAGAACCGGAACATACGCAATGAGACAACTTTCAAGTATAGCTATACACATATCCAATATGTGTTATATTATATGCGTACATTTCGTACTATACATATCAGCTATCAAAATGTTTATTATGGATATGATATGGCGCAATTCGGGCTGGTTGTTTCAAGACGGTGGAAATTGTAAGTTGCTTCCGTTAAAATCCGATCGTAGAGTTGGAAGTTTGCCGTTATAGAATGACAGGTGCTGGCGCCATATATTATTTAATATCATCAGCCAATCCGTTAAATGTGCTACGCGCAACCAGCTCTTAAATCTAAAAACCGGACAAGTGCGAGTCGGATTCGCCCACCGAGGGTTCCGTACAAAATTACAAATGTATAGTTTTCAGATTTTTCCCTGTACTTGTAGTATAACACAATATTACCTGCCAAATTTCATAGTTCTAGGTCAACGGGAAGTACCCTATAAATTTTGATAAACGGCAGTACTACGATAACTTAGAAGTTTGATTTTTTCACAGCTTCAAGTGTGAAAGTTTTACAGGTATTCATTTCAACTCGATACCTCCACGCGTTCCGCGATAAAGGGTCTTGACATACAGACGGACAATAAAGTGATCCTATAAGAAAGAAAAAGAAAGAAAGAAAGAAGACATTTATTCACTACACAAAAGACACACAGATATAAAGGGATATAAGGGTTCCGTTTTTTCCTTTTGAGGTAGGGAACCCTAAAGAAGTGGCAACCTCACGTCACAGCAAGTCCCCATTATCGTCATTTGTTGTTTGAGCGGGCCACTTCACGAACATACGCAAATCACTGTATGATACTTGTTAAAATAGGTTCAAGTGTTTGGGGCATTCACGTGACCAGGCACGAGTCTAATGATGTCATTTTACCTTTTTTGCTTGCAGACAGTCCTATTTCGCAATGGTAAACCGGTATAAGGCACGTGGAGGACACATGTCTGGCATCCACCAGGTCGCGGAAGAAGCGAGGAGCCCATGCAAGCAATGTATGCGTGACGTCGCCAGGATAACATGCATGCCAATTGCAACAGCAGAAAATGCCGAGGAATGTTCTAAGTGAAGGAGAAAACACCGGAAAGCGGACGACTTACCGGAAACCAGTAGTTCAAAATGTAACCAAGATCAATTCTCAGATTTAAATATGCCAGAAAAAATATAGCTTACCATAGCGCAGCAAAAGTATGTATCACATGCAGCTTGTCAGAGGGAGACGGAAAAAAGTTCCCACTGGCCAGTTTTAATTCGCGTTGTAAAAAATGCCGTAGTGGCGTCGTATCATTTGAACTAGATTCTATACTGGCTGGTCCATTTGAAGTTCATTGAGCACCTTTGTCGACCACTTTGAAGTAAAAAGTAACCCAAATTGGCTACGGCTTGCCCAACGATAATATGTTATGGCGAATCCAGACTCTCCACGAGGCTACAGGAGGGAATGCGAGTACGAGAGTGTGGACGGTGCGCTCGTGTCCCCTCGTCTTTCCTCGGCTCGCTCGCCTCACTATCGCTCCGCTTGTTGTCGGTTTTTCGGACGCGAGTCGAAGGACGCGAGGGGGTGATGCGAGGGAATCAACCACACTCTCGCGCTGGCCCACTTTGTGTTTGCTGCTGCAGAGTAAATTGCGGTGTATTGACGTCATCCACCACCTTCTCCGTTTTGCCTTTACCTTTGTTAGATAGACGCAAGATATTATAATATTGGTAGGCACATAAAGTAGCTAACGCCGTCTCTTCAATCACGTCCATCTTGTAGTAGACGTAGCGAGCAACTGTATAAATCGAAAGTGTGAATGGCTAGCACTCCTACTGCCTCACCTCGCCAAGCCTCGTACCGAGCGCCTCTAGGAGGCGCCTCGAGAGAGTCTGAATCCGCCATTAGACAGAATACTACTGAGATGCAATGAATGAGACTCGTACCTACATAATATAGGTGCATGCACTGTGCAGTAGGTATGTGTTAATTATATAAAGTATGTAAGCGCCAGGTAGCATGTTCAACAGTGTTTCAATCCATTTTCACAAATCGCACAATGCTACTCGTGAACCGTGTTATGCCATGTTATCTGCGATAATGAGTTACGCGACGACGACAAAAACTCCAAATCCGCACGTGATTCACACGTGACGGTATGCAGTTAGTTACCGGTGACACGTTCTGAGATCTATAGAATGTATTACCGCATTGATAACTCATTCAAATATTCTGGACAGACTAATCGAGCGTAAAAATAAAGATGCATTCAGAGTAGTCAAAAGTCCCATCACTTTATAAATTAAACCTGCCCCACTTTTTCAAGAAAACGAAAAAAATGGCGTTTTGACAAAAAGCCCAGTCGATCAAACAATTCTTGACCTATCAGCACCAACTATATTTTTTCGTTGAGATTTTTGATAGAAGAACATTATCAAGCCTGTCGTTGTTCAATACAGTGATCCTAGAGGGCATTATTAAATTTAGTTGCAATCACAAGACTACCTTAATTAACAACTAATTGAAAACACAATCAACAGAAGCAATATATATACGTCAAACACTAAAGATTTGCTTGAACTGCTTACGGAATCTTTACAATCAGTGATTCGTCGGAATGTGCGACTAGATACAATAACTAGATGGAGATAAAAGATAACTTAGTTTCACATTTGATACAAATATCGCTTATATCAAAGATTATTGAGAAGTCAAGAAAACTCGCAATCGTACAGCAAGGCCTTCTTACATTCCATCTCTATCTATCATCATCATCATCATATCAGCCGAAAGACGTCCACTGCTGGACATATGCCTCCCCTAAAGAGTATGGTATCATTACTATGAGATAACTCTGAGCAAAAACCTAAATGGATACAATAGTAGTTTATGCGACTGTATCTAAATGAAAATACATAGGTACAAAAATTACCTACGGTCAGAGACAAGGTTTTTATATTTATAAATCTTATTGATACTCGTATAAGCTGGTCATTACTGCCAGTGTCTGAACGCATTTTAGCGGGTTTATAGTATGTGTGTACATAAAATAAATAATGTATAGAGAAGGCAGTCTCATCTCTGGCATTGGCATATGTTTCGGAGCTCTAAATCTGACGACCGGCATTGACCGTGACCCGCGTGGCCGCATCTTCGTCTGCAGAACGAGGAATCGATACTGCCCGTCGAGCCGGGAGGCCTCTTCGTTAGATCGGGCCAGATACATTTCGATCTATACATTATAATCACATGACACTTTTTAGTCTTAAGGCATTAAGGCCATTTAGGAGAAACCAAGTTTGTATTGTCTCCGTTTCTTTACATCAAACAGGATGTCATTGGAGGTGTTTTAGTTTTATCTTTGTATTAATTTACCTATTCCCAGCTTTAGCTACAAGTATGAGGCATTCCTCATACCACTTTAATTAACCAATTTAACTATGAATAGAACTTTAATCATCTTGCAATTCTATTCAAGTAAACAATAGTCTTTACCATTCACAATGCAGAAAATCAAGTTTTTATTCAAGCAAGGTGTAGGTAATAAATAAGTGCTTCGGACTGGCGTAATGTATGGCTCGATAGAAATATTACATTATTTTATCTTAATTTAGATAGACTAATGCAATTGACAGACTTATAATTGAATATAGCGTGGGGTGGTGAGTGTATCAGAGGTCATTATCTAAACAACCGCTGAAGTTTCCTCTTCGGAAATGAGAGATTATTTGCTCAGCCCACTGGCAATGAGGTAAAACACGGACATGAGGACATGTGCTATTTGATATTTGCACTAACAATATTGACACAGAATCAGCGTAATGTTTGCATTACAACTCCCATTTGCACTATTTCTGTGAACGAACTATAATTTATAATAGGTACGATTACAACGATTGCAGATAAAGCTCTTAAATCAATAACGAGTCTGAAATGAGGGAAAACTTTATAAAAAATGTTTACATGCTATGAAACTTTCCAAAACCGACCGACACACAGTAAAAATAGGATACCGACGAGAAAATAATTTGACCCGACAGAACATTATTATTTTGAAGTCGTATGTTACTAGGTTACGTACTACCAACATATCTACATACTCCAGTACCGGACTGACGTAATACTAATTCATAGGTATACCTTTTTTGTTGTTGATGATTGTATAAAAGAATAGTCAAAGTTTTAGAACATTTGACTACCAATTCATCTAAAAAAATATCTACGGAAAAAACCGTTCTTAATATGTATTGAACAAAAAAACTTACTTCAATTAGTATGGTAGATAAAAAAAACGTAACGTCGATTTGAGAACTTTTTCTTGAAAAAATCGTACAAAAGGAAGTGGAATCGTAGAAAATAGCCACATAATATATGCTTATACGCCTGCCTTGTATATAAAAGTGACGTTAACATTACGATTACTGTCCAATAATTGTGTGTATCCTTCTATACCGCACCTTGTTGGTTTCATGAATACCTACGTCAATGTTAATTTGCGAAGTGGAGTACATACCTAATAGAATTAATAGACAAGTGACAGAGGGTCACTTGGTAGTTCAGTCGAGAATCAATACAAATTTCAAGTCTAAAATATAAGACGTAAACCAGATTTTGATTATTGGACAAAGATACAGATTCTATAAACATTTTGGCAAAGTTGGCACCGAGATGGCAAACTGCCCAAAGCTTAATATGTTATTTTTTCCTTTTTGCTTTGCGGTCCGAACCTGAACCCAACTTCCGTTAGCGAATTAACAGAAGAGAACGAAGAATTAAGGTACCATCAAGAAATATTAGAAGAACTAGAAGGTACTTTGAACGATGTCTTCATGTATGTACAATAAATATTAAGAGAAAAACAGACAAACGTAGACAAACCCTTCATTATTCTGTACATATAAAATGATTGACATAGGCTGAATTTTGGAGGAGGAAACATTCGAAAGTACTACCAATTTACCACTTATTTGACCATTTTGTATGAACTTTACTATCCTCTTAAGATTCTATTCTAAGCATATTGTTTATGAAGCTAAAGTTTGGTTTATTATACTGGCTAAAAATGTTGAGATTTTTTTTTTTTTTTTTTTTTTTAATCTTTATTTATTAAGAAAAGGGGTTTTGTCACGCAGTGACTATGCCACCCCCATGGGCGAGATCAATGTGCATTATAACATGTATAATTTATCTTAGAGGTAGTACTTAGTTGGTAGGTTTATAGCAATACTTTAGAGTATAGTTTGCATAACATTCTGGCCTCGTCTGACAACGGCGAGGCCAGAATGCTATTACAACTACCTACATTCTTTAACATTAGATATGTCATCTCATGTCGTTGGGCCTCGTTGCGGACACATTCCATCAACACATGTTGGACGTCTTCCACTACATCGCACTCAGGGCAGTTAGGTGAGTCTGTGACGCCCATCAAAAATTTAAATTTGTTTGACGGAATGTGTCCGGAGCGAAGCCTGAGGAGTGTTACTACCTCTTTCCTACAAAGTTGCTTATCAAACCATGGGACTCGAGGAGGCTGACACTGAATTGTTCGATACCATATTCCTTTTGTACGAGATCGCTCATCAAAATATTCCCTCCAAACATGTCTGCACTTTATTTTTACTTTGCATAATATTTCGCTGTGTAAAGGTAAACAATAGTATGGAATTCCATCGGTTATTGCCAGCTTTGCCGCACGGTCCGCCTCCTCGTTGCCCATGATTCCAACATGAGACGGTATCCATTGGATAATTACCTCTCTGTTTAGTGCTTGAAGTTTACAGATAGATTGAAGGATACTGAAGGCTATCGGATGCCCTCGACCAGTCGAGGGTAACCGAGCCAAATGTGAAAGGGCACTTTTAGCATCTGACAAAATAACACATTTGTTATGGTCTAAAGTGTTATAAATATTTAATTCATACCGTTATAGGTACATACATCGGTATACATTTATATGTTGCTATAAAGTTGCATAATTAAAAGTAGTTGTATTGACTACTTGTGATTGGTCGAGCTATCGACGACCAATCACAAGCGAGCATAGTAGTGGGGCTAAAAATTAATCAGCGGCATTGCAGGGCCATGCTGGTCATTCGTTTCTCGGCAGCAGCGATAACCACTTGTTTTGTATTGCTGCTGGTTGGCTAATTTAAATTGTACTGCTGTAACTGTAGTAATAAAATTGATCTTCAAATTCATAATGTGCGTTTGCATTCATAGTCCCTACTTCTGAGCTGAAACCAGTACGGTTCCAACATCTCAGAAAGTGGGATTAGCAACTTAATGCCCACAAAAGGATTGGAGAAACGCTTATAAGTATTGGGCGTACCTAGAAAACCTGCGAGAACATGGATGAACGCAGGTCTAGTTCTCGTAGAGAACGTAATAGACCTAGACGAACCTCTCGCGAGACGCTGACGCCGCCACAAAGACTTCTTGATGCAACTCGAAGCCGCAGCCGCGGTCGAGGGCGTATGCGTTCACCTGAAAAACATCGTGACAGCCGCCACCGCCGGTCGCGGTCCAGGCAGTCACGAGGAAGGCAATCGCGACTGACGGTTAGTCGGTCTCGGTCCCGGTCACCCCGTTCAAGAAGGACAAGCTCGCGGGATCGTCGTGTGTGGCGCTCCAGGCACGGAGCTTCGCGCCTTCGTACGCCACCCCGTGAAGAAACGCATCGTGGTCGTGAGTCAAATAATTTATTTATTGAGAACTTTATTAATGCACTTAAAGGTATAAATAATAAAAGTGATCGCGATAGGTTCCCTGTCTTGAATAACGTGATTCCAGATTTTGACCCATTATGTAAGGAACAAACGGTTGATACGTGGCTGCATAAAGTTGACGAATGTGCGCAGATCTATGGTTGGAACGATAAACAAGTAGTTCACTATGCCTTACCGAAATTAACGGGTGTGGCTAAAATTTGGTATCAGGGTCTACCCTCATTACTATTTTCTTGGCCAGAGTGGAAGTTAAAGTTAAAGGAATCTTTTCCGAGTAGGGATAATTACGCTGAATTACTAACGGACATGCTTAATAAAAAAGTACGATATGGGGAGTCATTGGAGATATACTACTACGCTAAAATAAATCTTTTAAATCGTTGTGAAATATCAGGAAAACGTGCAGTTGATTGTATTATAGCAGGTATAGAAGATCGTAGTGTAAGGTTGGGAGCACAAGGAGCAGAATTTGCAGAGCCGGAATTGCTGCTTAAATTTTTGAAGACAGTAAAAGCCGGTCAAGATAGGTCCATGAACGAGCAGCAAAAGGTTAAGGATAGAGATAGGCGACCACAAAATAACGCATTTAACGGTAATAGAGTAGGTCACAGTTCCCAGAAGCCACCCGGCTCTAACACGGTCTGCTACAATTGCAAAGAAACCGGTCACGCATTCTTTCGATGCACAAAACCGAAGATTCAATGCTCTAAATGTAAGTTATTAGGACATAAGGACACTGAGTGTCCTGGGACGAAGCAAAGTACCAACGATAAACCAAAAACAGTATTGAAAATAGAAAATTCAGGCGATTCAAGTGCCAAGTATAAAATGCCCATTAAAATAAATGGTATGTTCTCAGAATGCCTCGTTGATTTGGGAAGCGAGGGTACTTTGGTACGTCTCAGTGAAGCTCAGCGGTTAGGGTTAGACTGGAAGGTAGGAGAAGTGCCATTATTAAGAGGAATAGGCAACGTGCCATATAACCCGCTTGGCAAAGCTAACGTCACAATCGACGTGCAGGGGGTAGAAGAAAACCACGTAGAAATATTAGTAGTAGATGACTATTTAATAAATTGTCCTGTGCTACTAGGCCACACTTTCACCGAAAGACCTTCAGTAAAAATAGTAAAGACAGAATCCGATGTTATATTTCAGCGGGTTAGTGAGGAGCCTGTTTTGATTTGTCCGCTTTTGTGCGTGGAAGAGACTTGTATAGGAATAGGACGCGGTGAATTGAGAGCAATCCCAATTAGCTCGAGAAATTCTTTCTCGGGAAAAATTTACGTTAATGGAACTGTGCGCAATATTGAAGGCCATGAACATTACTTATTACCCGGCGAATACCAATTAACCCAAGGTAAAGGTAGGATCCTCATTCAGAATATTAGTAACAATGATCTGGTTATAGGGAAGGATAGTCTCATAACTAGGAGCCACACACTGACTGAGAGCCTACAAATTCAAAAATTACATGTTAGTGACCAGTCATCAATAGATGAATCACCAATCAGTTGTGGAGAAAACCTGACAAAGGAGCAAAAAGAGTCTTTAAAAGTCTTGTTGGACAAGTACAAACAATGTTTCTCGAGTAGTTTAAAAGATCTCGGGTTTACGACAGAAACTGAAATGGTGATCCAACTAGATGACCCCGATCCCGTTGTTTACCGCCCATATAGATTGTCCTTTACCGAACGCCAACTAGTTCAAAATATGATTAAAGAAATGTTAGAAAGCGGCATTATAAGAGAATCTAACAGTCCATACGCGAGCCCTATAGTTTTAGTTAACAAAAAGTCAGGGGAGAAGAGGTTATGTGTGGACTACCGTGCTCTAAATAGCAAAACTAAGAAAGAGCACTACCCTTTCCCTCGTATTGAGGACCAGTTAGACTTATTATCAGGTAGTTCTCTATTTGTTACCCTTGACTTAGCGTCAGGGTATTATCAGATCCCAATAGCTGAAGGCTCTCGAGAGAAGACCGCTTTTGTGACCCCTCAGGGTCAATACGAGTACAATAGGATGCCCTTTGGGCTAGTAAACGCACCATCAGTATTCCAGCGTACAATGAATAAAATCATCCACAATTCACCTGCGTCGTCTTATGCTTTGGTATACATGGACGATATTTTGATTCCTGCTAAGACACTTGATGAAGGGATGGTACGCTTGGAGGAGGTGTTGCGGTTACTAGCAAAAAGCGGTCTGACACTGAACATGAGTAAATGCAATTTCTTCTATGACAAAATAGACTACCTGGGATATGAAGTCAGTTCAGAAGGTGTTAGGCCAGGATCTCTCAAAACAGACGCCATATCCAAATTCCCTATGCCAACAAACGTTCACGAAGTTAGAAGGTTTTTAGGCCTTGCTAGCTTTTTCAGAAGGTTTGTTGCGGGATTCGCCTTAATAGCACGCCCTTTAACCAGTCTATTGAAGAAGGACTCGTCATGGAGTTGGGGTAGTGCGGAACTGGAATCATTTGAGAAACTAAAACAGATTTTAGTACAAAGACCCGTACTAGGACTGTATGATCCTACCGCACTAACCCAACTCCACACCGACGCGAGCAAGTACGGGGTAGCTGGCATTTTATTGCAAGAGGACAAGTCTGTGGCGTTTAAACCTATTGCTTACTATAGCAGGCAAACCAGCCCGGATGAACAGAAACTGCACTCTTTCGAGCTGGAGACCCTCGCTATTATTGCCTCATTGAGCAGGTTTAGGCACTACTTACTGGGTATTAGATTCACAATAGTGACAGACTGCAACGCTTTGCGTACCACTTTAAGTAAACGCGACTTAATTCCACGAATTGCTCGCTGGTGGCTGCAGTTCTTAGAATACGACTGTTTAATAGAGTACCGCCCTGGTGACAAAATGGCACACGTAGATGCCCTCAGCAGGGGTGCTATAGACGGTAGTCCAGACGTGGATCACGTATTAGACGTACTCTCAGTAGGTACTGACGATTGGCTTGCGACGGTGCAACAGACAGACGAAGACATTAAAAATATCGCGGAGACTTTAGGCGATCCCAAATGTAAAGATGCCCTTGATATATTTAAAAATTATAAACTCGTTAATGGGCGGGTGTACCGCATAATTGACGAAAATACTATACGTTGGGTGGTCCCAAGTGGCACCAGATGGCAACTACTGAAAGCCAATCATGATGACGTGGGACACTTCGGGTTTGACAAAACTTTGGCGCGCTTACAAGCCACTTATTGGTTCCCAAAGATGAGACGATTTGTTAAGAAATACGTCTCAGCGTGCCTACAGTGTGCACATCACAAGCTGCCAGGTGGTGCCAGGCCTGGTGAACTACACCCCATCCCTAAAGCTATCATGCCATTCCATACTATACATGCGGATCATCTCGGTCCTTTTATACGCACCAAGCGTGGGAATACATTCATCCTTGTTATCATAGACGCGTTCACTAAATTTGTTGACATCACGGCTGTGCGAAATACAAAGTCGACCACAAGCATTAGGGTATTCAGAGAGCATTTCAGCTACTTCGGCGTGCCAACCCGTTTGATTACGGACCAAGGGACGAGTTTCACTAGTAGACAGTTTAAGACATTTACTGAATCATGTGGCATTAAGCACGTGCTTAATGCTGTCGCCACACCCCGAGCGAATGGCCAAGTGGAACGGTACAACCGCACTATTTTGGCGGCGCTCGGGGCAATGAATCATGACAGACCAAATGGTTTATGGGATGAACATTTACCAGACATACAATTGGGTATCAATACCACAGTACATGCCACTACAAAGAAGTCTCCAGCGGAACTTCTTTTCGGACGGAATTTAACTAACCCATCTGAGGGTTTGCTAAATGACGTAATAAATGAAGTCGCGTCTGGGGTCGGAGATAGTCTGGAAGATGTTAGGGCTAAGGCCGGTGAGCTTATTAGGACACAACAGGAAAAGGACAAGGAACGATATGATAGGTACAGGAAAATAGGGATGCGTTTCAAAGAAGGTGACTTGGTTAGAGTAGTAAGAGCCGCGACAGGCATAGAGGGACAGTCAAAAAAATTAGAACCTAAATGTAAAGGCCCCTATAGGATTAAGAAGGTGCTCCCCAACGATAGGTTCGTAGTCGAGGACACTCCCCTCACAAGGACTAGTAGGAGGTACGAAGCTATAGTAGCTATAGATAAAATATTTCCATGGATCTGTTTTAACGAACCCGTATCAGCCGATTGTGAACCCGACCGTAATGATAGCGAATCTGAATGTGGAGATTTGTGAATAGATAATACATATAGTCAATTTATTCGCATTAATGAAGATGATTGTTGTACTGTTTAATTAATAACTTAAGCAGGCATTTCAGAAAGCCATAATCATGTTCTAATATATAATGATAATGTCATGTATCATCGGAATCAACATCAACCTATGCCGAAATATTTGCTGGTCAACGTCATGGACCAGTAAATACCAATTTATGTACTAATGAAATGGTGTGGGGTATCAGGTAACGGATGCCTCGCATTTTGGCAGTGGTCCATCAGTATATCTACTGGTCAATGTCATGGACCAATACATATACTGCCGATATAATAGAAGCGCATTGTGTACAATTAAGGAACAAGTAATGATGATGTTATTTTAGGTATCGATGATTAATGTTATGTATCATCAAAATCGACCCATAGCTGAAATATTTGCTGGTCAACGTCATGGACCAGTAAATACCAATTTATGTACTGATAAATTGGTGTGGGGTATCAGGTAACGGATACCTCGCATTTTAGCAAGTGGTGCATCAGCATTATCTACTGGTCAACGTCATGGACCAATACATATACTGCTGATATAATAAAAGTATATTAAGTTAGAAGTGTCAGGTAACCGACACCCTTAAAGGATAATATATATAATATATATATATATATATTCGTTAATCAAGACTGATGAATAAATAAATTTCGAAGTAAATCTATTATAAAGTAATTGTATTTGTTTAGATCGTAAAATGTAGGTACTACTATGATGACTTATAATGATCCATACGGAAATAATGTCTATTCAACTAATCATATAATTATTAATGAGAAAATGTATACTCGTTATAAGACATATTTATAATTTATGTGATAAAATATCTAAAATAATGTGTTTTAAGTTTATTTTAGTCATTACACATAACAACGAGGGACTCGTTGGGAAGCGGATGGCCGAGCTGTTATAAATATTTAATTCATACCGTTATAGGTACATACATCGGTATACATTTATATGTTGCTATAAAGTTGCATAATTAAAAGTAGTTGTATTGACTACTTGTGATTGGTCGAGCTATCGACGACCAATCACAAGCGAGCATAGTAGTGGGGCTAAAAATTAATCAGCGGCATTGCAGGGCCATGCTGGTCATTCGTTTCTCGGCAGCAGCGATAACCACTTGTTTTGTATTGCTGCTGGTTGGCTAATTTAAATTGTACTGCTGTAACTGTAGTAATAAAATTGATCTTCAAATTCATAATGTGCGTTTGCATTCATAGTCCCTACTTCTGAGCTGAAACCAGTACGGTTCCAACATCAGTCTCTATATATGACAATGCTTCGGCTATAGCAATGAGCTCACAGTGCATTATGGAAATTTCGGCATTTATATAAAATTTTGCATGAAAACCTATCTGAGAGTCAATAAATGCTGCCCCACAACCATTTTCCTCTTTAGAGCCATCTGTGAAAATTGCATAAAACGAGCTGTACTTATTTCTTAGGAAATCCGAGACTGTTTTGCATAAGTCTAGTTTGTTCATCTGTTTTTTCGCACATTTAATATCATCAACAAATATCATTATATTGTCCGATAAATCGTAGCTGCTAATCCATTTGTCCAAAGAGTAAATTGGTAATTTTAGACTTGATTGAACAGGATAGGGACTATATTGGTTACTTGTTTCAATGAGTAGTGGTATTTTCTTTCTCCTCCAGTACATATTTTGACATGAATTGCTTAATTCCTCTAAGACCTGTATCGTAACGTTATTGTTGAAGGATTTAGCTCTTAGGTAGAATTTGGCAGCTAGATATTTCCTACGAATGAAGAGTGGTTGAAGGCACGGCTCACTTTCCATGACGTGGGTTGGGGAACTTCGTATAAACCCGCCTATAAATGTTGAGATATATGTTTGTTTAATATGTTAGGATCGATAACACATAAGATGCTGCATTTAAAACCTATCTGAACCTTATTTTCAAATTTTGTCTCATATATGTGGTTTATTTTTTGGTTTTTTGGCCAGAACTATTGGTATATACTTTCTAGAGACAGTAGAAAGGAATCTAGGAATCGAGAACGGGCGAGATGCTGAAAGATCGTTTGTGGAGTTAACATCTAATTTTTATATTTTCAATTTATTTACTGAAATTGGCTGAACTAGGTATTGAAAAGAACTATCGTCATTTGGTGAGATGCTGGAACTTGTTATGCTAGGTTCACACACACGCAAAACTCCCTGAACTTACAAGTATCCATTAAAAGTGAACGGTAATATGGGGAAATTGAGGTCTAGATCTATAGCTCTAGTTCCATTGCGCATTGACTGACAGTTGAAGTGCGATAGCGAAAACGATAATAAGAATGCCGTGCCATGTCAATTGTTAACTACGGAGCACCAAGATGATAACGGGTCATTTCCATTTCAGTACCTTGTTGTACAAGGAGAGCAGAGTACAACGAGATGTTTCATTTGATTCATCTTATTACCTGGCAATAAGTCTTTTTGTAGTAGAATATACGAACAGGAAAATTATAAAAATAATAGTTTTTTTTTTAATTTAATAGCATTCCAATAAAGTACGAAACTTTTGTTGTGGCAGGATTCTACAAAGTTGATCCTGTTGTCGCAATTTGCTCTTTTAAAAGTAATATTTTAATCCTTTCAGGTTAAATTATCGGAGGATGAAATGGACCAAATTTAACCGAACTGGCGAGCAGCCAAACGAGCGTTATATAACTTATATAAGAAGATGAGAAGCCGTCCCTCTGCACCCGTAATATTTCCAATAACTAGAATCCATATATATACACTGTCGGTAAATATATATAAAAAAAATCACCTCAGCAGCTCGAACAAGCATATCTTGCTGCGTGAAAACAGTGAGCCAAGTGCGATTTTGCTCACTCCGTGAGACAAAGTAGCTTTTTAATTTTGAGGTCGAGCCCTGTCATTTCATAGTGTGGGGTCTAATATAAATTCAAAATATCTAAACTTCATTAGCTCTTTCCCTTTCGTTTCGTTACAAAAAAAGAAAATGACAGGAATAGGTCGATTCATAGTTCGATATTCAAATTTCAAAGTAGACTCCCAAAAAAGCGCGAAACAAGCCACCAAGAAATTGAAATTACAAAGAATTTGTTTCAAAGGGTTGTTTTAGATGAAAAAATATTTAAAGTAAAAAAAAACACGAAATAAAATTCGTTTTGCAGAAAAAACATGCATGTCATCACATTAAATAGTTCTAGTTTAGACAATTAAAATTTTTGTTAATGTACCACCGACGCCCCCTGACCCTTTACAAATTAGCGCGGTGTTAAATTGTTTTAGATTTTATTATATTCGTCATTCTTGCGCTACTGATATTGGTATTAAATATTTAAAAAAAACAACTAGAAAATATAGTGAACACAGTGACGAAGGCAGTATTTTAAAAAACAGTAGGTGTAAGTACGGCTAGTTTTTGTGCACGTAAGACGTTGTATGTTTATTGTTTTTACCGCTAAAGAAATTATCCAGTGTTGAATATTTCATAAATAACTATAAAATAATAGTTAAATCAGTGACGCAGGCAGTAATTAAAAAATAATACGGTTAGTTTTTACTTTTTACGAGTGACACGTATATATACTAAAGTGTGTCTTTCCTGTCGCGCCTTATCTCGAGTCGCGTGCATCTAGTGCTAGCACTGCTAGGAGTTAAATTAAAATATGTAGTAATGAGTGCCGAATTAAGTTTTCTTTCTGAATAATCACGAGGCTTATACCTAAAAGCCTATGATACTTGTTATTATGAATTATGTTTCTTACTGCTGAGGTGAAAAGTTGTATCACTCGAGAGCAAAGTTATTTGCATCTCGTGTTTTTGAGTCCCTCGCTGCGCTCAAGGTTCAATTTTAGAATCTTTCGCTTCCTCGGGATTCAAAATAAGCAATCGCTGCAAAACACAACATTACTCTCTTGTTGCACAAATAACTATGTTTATCAGCAAACGTCTAATTTCATCTGTTAACAAACATGGCCTCGATGGGTCGGGTCGCTCGTTCACCATACTAAATTCAATATAAAAAACAAATGGATATTATTAAAACCAAACGATGCGCGACTCGTCTTTACGCACAGAGGGTACGTATAGCAACAAATACTATACCCTAAAAAAGTGTGTGTAATATACGTCTTTTTTGCAACTTCACCGTTTTTATCTTACTAATAAAGTAATTTCGGCAATTCATCTTTAGCCTTACCTACACTTCTATTGGCATAAACATGTCCTATTCCCATGAATTGTTCACTATACACAATTTTAAAGTGTCTATAGAAAAGCAGAAGCCGGAGCCGCTCCTCCCGGCTTCCCGCCCGGAAGGCTTACGGTGTTCGTGAATGACCCAGCTGAATGAGTGCAAGTGAATCAATGCCGCGCTCTGGCGTAGTTCCAGCATCTGGAAACACCCAGCGTTGACGTGCCCTTACCGCATTGTAGGTACTTTCTAAAAAGTAAAGGTCTCGTGTAAAATTATGCCTGTTTACATTATCAAAAAGTTCAACCGGACCGTGACATCTGCGGCCTATTGTACCTACGTATTTCAAAGATGAGAACATCACAGCAAAACAAAAGAACTTGTCAAATCCTTGTTTTTTTTCAATATTTAACAATTAATTTACACGTACAAAGTGCCAGATGAAACAATACTTTAACCTATTAGCAAAGATCACGACACGTACAGCCGCGCGGTATGGAAAATATCTACACTACAGCACCTTGCGACTTCACGAACCCACCTCGTCAGTCATTGTCAGTGTTTGTTATTGAAATATCTGTAATTCAAATATGAGATTTGTCACTAACAATATCGTTTCATCCACTTGTCGAGTAACTTTGTAATTATCGTAGGTATACACATATTCTATGAACATAAATATCCATCCGGGTCAACAAACATACTAAGGGTATAGTAAAATTTTACTTAGCTTCTAATGAATGGCAATATGCTCTGTTTATATATTCATTATAAGGTCTGTATTAAAAATTAATAGTACCTAAAATAACTACATATTGCAAAAATATGGTGACATTCAACAGCTGGAAAACATGTTAGGTTCTTTCTTATACCAAATCTGATGCCGTCAAATGTATTAATTTTAGTATTGAATATACTAAACACGCGAATCTCAGTGGTAATATTGATCTGAAGTTTCTTTATAAAACCCGGCATCAGGGTAAAAGACTACTAACGTAATTTAATGTTGATGATATACATGTATAAGCTAGTAGGTGTACTGTACCTACGAGAAGCGATGTTTAGCAATATTCTAAACCAGTCTTGCAATGCAATCCAACAACATAAAAACATCAAGTTAATTTTTAAGAGCTTGCGTGAAATGTCAATAGGCAGATTTTAAATTGAACATGAATTTTAAACTTGGTGGACAGTGTGTGCCGAGTTAGAGCTGTACGAAGTGGAACATTGCGATTTGGTAGCTGTCAAATGAGCTAATGTCACTTTTCTGACGAAGTGAATACTTAATAAAAGATCCTCGGTGAGAGACGCCTAATAAATGTGCGCACAAAATAATAGAATAATCGATTTGTTTTAGTTTAAAAAAAATTCGAAGCCAATTTCTTCGAGAAGTTAGTGCACTTTGCACGTTGGCCGACTCAGACTAAAAGACATAGTCATAAAATAAAAGAACCTACCGTATACCACAAGTGCAAATTTACTCTTCAGGCGTACCCTGTCATTCGCATGTCCTACGTAAACAGCGACAAAAAGAAACAATCTTCAGCAAATATAGTAGGTAGTTAACGGTAATAAGAACAATTATAATAAAGAACGACCAAATCAAATATAATGTATGACAAATTACATGAAAAATTACGCCAGACACTCGGTCGGCACTTTCGCACTACACCGCCTGAATAACATTACATAGACGAGTGTGGAATACGAAAGTCGTACGTGACAAGACCTCAGGAAAGGTGTTCGATAGAAATGTTCCGAGGAGTGAAAACGAAACTGAGATAGATAATCGATATTATCTTCCTATTCATGAGCGCCTATCATAGTAGCGATTCATAATCAGAACATGAAGTATTCGTCACTTTCTGACACAGCCTAATTATGTAGAATTTATTTATCTCATGTTGAGTACGACTATGGATGTCTGGCAAGTATACTTACTCGTATGCAAAAACACAAGAACCATGAAAGCGATGCAACTTTACCTATAACTAAATCAAAATATAACGAGAGCACAGGATCTCAGTCGTACAGGGCAAATCGCGGTCAGTCCGTCGCGGTAGATGAATACGGTTAAGTAATAAAAAAGTTAGGCGACTGAAGATTTAACCTCGTAAAGACTTGTAATATTTTAGGACGGTTGATTTGAACTTACAGACTGCTCTAAAATAGGACACGATAAAGATTCCATTTTCAAGTTTCAAATCCCAGTAGGAATCCAATTTTATTACAAAAACTCATTGCATTGGGTTTAGTTTAATTTCGTTCATAATAATTGAAATCGCCTACTTATAGTTTTGCAAGACTAAAAATAGGTAGTTCTTACATTGAGGCTTGAATTAAACAGTCATAAATAGAAAGCGACCGTCTGCATACGTTATAATGGCAGAGCGACTCGCGATCGATATATAGATAAGCCAACTATTATCAAAGATTTGAGCGTATCTATGAGTCACAAGACCGATTGCATTAAACGCAATAGTTCCGTGTTATCTGCGGTTGCGTTTTGCTTTTAAAAGTTAAAATCTCGTCTGTAAACAAATATGCCGTATTTGGTCAAATGGTGAGGAGGGCTCACAGGTTCGCCAACCGCAGGGTCGATCCTGTCATCTGACAACTAGTAGGTATAATCCGATTCCTGCTATGCTATTGTTTCATCTCACTAGGGTTGAGCCTACGAGTATAAGTGTATCTTGATGCCGGAGTTTGTAATAAATATGACACGTAATCGGAGGTCTCTTCTGCCTAGTACCTAGTAGTGTGTTACCATTACCACCAGAGCTGCGCAAGGAACACAATCACCAATAGGAAGAGATGTATGAACGAGGCTAACGATGCTATTAGTGGATTTTCCTTGTACTCCGCTCCGGTACCTCTCACAGCTCTGGTGGCTAATCCTAATATCCAGAGATCGGAATTTTCGCGGCAAAACAAAATACTGTCGCAATCTAGCTAGTGTTAGAAACATGTCTTTTATCGAAATCGAGTATTGTTATATTAAAAAAACATGCCGATATATTTACATTATTTTATAATCATTCGCGACTGTTAATTTAAAATATGCAAAAGAAGTGGTAAGATACAGAATTGTTTTATATGTGTTATTCCATCTAAACCTTAACTATACTTTATCATATTAACTAACAACCCTTTCTTTTGGCTTTGTCGTAGTCGGGTATCAAAGAGGTAAAAGTTTTAATGAAGTGACTATACCACCTCATTGAAAATAATAGACACTTCAGAAAATGAGTACCTACCTACTCAATAGGACATTGCATCTGTCTCTATATAATTTTATACAAACCTCACGTAAAAAATTGTATTAAATATTTTAATTTATTTGGTGAACCTTGTTTGTCTTCTATTACACAACTATCGATATCGATAAAAAAATGTTTCTAACACTAGCTTGATTGCGACAGTGTTTTGTTTTGCCGCGAAAATTCTGATCTCTGCAATATTTATTAATATTTGAAACAAAAAAAAATACAAATAATAAATATATATTAGGGGACTATCTTACACAAATCGAACTAGCCTCATAGAAAGCTCAATAAGGTTTGTGTTATGGGTACTTGACGACGATATATGTAATAAATACAAATACTTAAATATATGGAAAAGATCCAAGACTCGGAAACATAATTCATGCTCATCACAAATATTTGCCCTTAGCGGGATTCGAACCCAGGACCTTCAGCTTCGTAGGCAGCGTTAACCACTAGGCTAACCGGCATCGAAAGGCGTCTCACCTGGGAACACAGACGGAATGGTAGATCCCGTAGTTCCGAAGCACGTGGATGAACTCGGGCAGCGTCCGGCACGCGCCCATTATGCTGAAGGCAGCCAGCCCGCTGTTCCACACGATCAGTGTCCGCGTCAGCTCGAACCTGGTGAAAATATTCATAATTCATGTATTGATTGCTCTGTGGGTTTACAGAAGGTCTTAAAGCACTTGCCCAATTGTCCACCACAGGCCCTGTTAATTAAGGGCGCAGCATTATGGTAGGTACTACACTATAACTACTTGTTCATTAAAGGTACGTACATAAAGTCACTCCTTAAAATTAAATATTCCTGTAGATTATAAAATCAATTCATAACAAGGAATTCCCTCAGTTTTTTGCTAAACAGGGACTTTTTCTATTAATTTAATGGATTAAGCCAATTTAAAATATATCTCTTATAATAGGTATCTACATAACTAGATATAAGGCGTCATTTTCAAGGAAAAAAATACAGGCATCATTTTTATGAAACAAAATTAAAAACCAAATCAAGTTAATGATGTTTTTATTAAATACCTACGTCACCTACGTAGAACTTAATACGATTCCGCTTCGATTCCGACCTGAATTCATCAGGTCAAACAACTTTGAATGATGTACGTCATTAAACTCAATAAACAGACGTCATTTTGGGTTATAAGTTCGTTAGGTACTTAATTAGAAGGTAAACATATGGTATTCATTTTATTTATCTCAAGGTTAATATATTTAAAATATGGTACCTATGATCATCATCCTCCACCTAGCGTTATTCCCGGTTGTGCCCTAAAGGAGCCCGGGGTCCGCTTTACCAAAATATGTATATTATTGTAGAATATGAATCGGAGTCTATAAACTAGTGCAGGGACCGGTACTTATACTACATGTAAACGATTTGCTAAATAAATGTATTATGTCTTATAACGACGCCAACTGTGGCAATAATAAAGTTTGAAAAAATTACGTTTTTCATAACACAAGGAAACATACAAGGGTCAAGTATATACGAGTATCTGCCTGGGCACCATACCAAGGGGTCCAAATTTCGAAAAGTACCTATAGGTAGTAATTTTTAATGTTTTATTACTTTTATATGTTTTCGTTCTCCATGTTTCGTATTAGTACAGTTATGTATATATGTACCTACAGTCGGCCTCCTAAGTAGCTTAACACCTAAGTACCTTGTCGTTTTCACTCAAATTTAGATTAAGAATAAGGAAAATGTTTGAAAAACCCCCTTATCTCCGAAGTTAACCAAGCGAAAAATTTGATCATAATATATGATTAATATTAACGTAAATATTACCGGAAAAGTACTCGAGACCTCTATCTAGTGATTTTTTTATACTTCAAAAATTATTGGTAATTAAGTTTGTAATTTAATACTTCTGTGTTTTTTTATTTATGGTCAACTGAAGGTATTATAAATTAGAAGATTAAACCTAATCTATTATTTTGTTTTTGATAATCTATTATACGTAATGTACACAGTTTATGATAATACTTATAGGATTACAGGCAACACAAGCAGTTCCAGTCATTAGGGCTTGTTTACATAGGTCTATCAGGCGAGTCGACAACGCCATAGGAAAAGCATCGTGTTGATAAAACATAAACGAGCCATTATGTTGCTGTTTCTCACAGTCACAAGTTTAACTAGACAGGAACAAACGCTACCTTGCAATACCGCAAATGTAGCACCCTTAGGTCGTAAACTTTATCAGTTAGTGGAATGTCGTAAACAAAAGAAATAACTGCCAGAGTAAATAGAATATAAAAAAAAATTGTAACTTTCTTATTTACCTACTCAATTTTTTGCAAGGCTAGAACGTTATGTTATACCTTGACATTAAAGTGAAGGAAAAGGATTGACTTTATCTTATCAGTTGGCTAAATAGTCTGAAACTGTTGTGTCGAGTTCAATTTAAAGATATTGAAAACATTTTGCATTTAGGTACTTTCAAACCATCTCACTGATTTCTATCGTCTACCTTCGTGAGCACCATTGAGTCTCTCATCTCAATTACACGAAATAAATAATATGAAAACTATATTATTCCCTGGCTCACCTGCTTCCTAGAAAAAAGATACCATTTTCAGGTCCGATTGTGTAAAAGAGCTGCGTGTAAAAGTTACTCGTTTACACCATTGAAGTAATTGCACCTGATTTTTTTTCTCACCTTAATAAATTAACTTTCATGCTCCAGAAACATAATTACCGGTCGATTGTTTATAGAAAAAGGCTATTTACAGTCGAGTTTCTACAGTAGGTACCTATCATTATTTAAATCGTTTTGTTTCACGTATGCAAGTATTAATCCTATGCCATAGGATTCATCGAGGAGTCTATTAGCAGCTAATCAATTTTATCGATTATTTAACGCCTGATCCTGATTACAGTCAGCAGCAGCAAAAATAACTACGCGGTTCAAGTGCTCAAATGGGATTTCAATTTCAAGACTATAAGCCCTATGTAGATAATATTGAGCGTGTTATTTCTAGCTTCTTCTGATGCTGACTGTAAAGCGAGGAATCGATGCTGACAGGAAAGGGAAGAGTCGAAGTTTTCATGATTTCAGAGAAAAACGGCTTTTTGCCGAATTCAATATTCGGACAAATAAACGATACGGTTGGGAAATTAAATTTAGTGATTGCGATAGGTAACCCTTTAAGATACAATCGTAACGCATGTCTCATGTATATTCAATTCAATCATGATTGTCATCATATGCAAAGAACATCGCTAGTCTGACAGAAGTTTTTATTACCGTAATGACCGCGACGCGTTCAATTGGGGTGTGGAATCGTACTTTAAGTGGCCGGAGTCAATGACACCCACCTGTAATCTGAAGCCAAGCGGATTAGGCTGTCATTAACATTAGGTTAGGCACCTATTAGGGTGAATATTCAGCGTTTTACGGCGTTTTGTTTTCCGTCATTATTATCTCAGCAAATTTTGTCAAAATAAATGATGCACTCTCGGTTGCCCTTTGGGTGACTTTGAGCCTTCTAATGAGGCCATAGTGAGTTTCAGTGCCTTACGTCATCACTGGCAACAGACGCTGGTCAAAGACTCTCGTCTTTAGACACTGCGTAATATTAGACGAAAATATGTGCCGTAGCCTCCCGAACGCTGCCCCACAAGGTGGACTGATGACCTGGTAAAGGTCGCGGGATGGGGGTGGCGAGGACCGGTCATTGTGTATCTGTATGATGATCATCATTTTCTTGGATGATTAAATAATGATCAGAATTAAGTTTTGTTAAAGTATAACCATACCGGCGTTGAGTCTTATTTGATCAAAATTCTGGCGTTGTCTCACACTTTTACGTTTGAGCGAACGAGCGTTTTTCAAACCGCCGGAGATTCACCCGGTACTACAGGGATGTTAGTCGAACGCGCTAATGCGCCTCACCTTACCCATCATGCCTAACGAAACTATAGACCGCTGATTATGCTGAGTTACTTCGAATCGCGGCGTCAAGATATATTATATTAGTGGAGTGAGTGACGTGAGGTTAAAACAAGTTACAGAATAGCCGCGGGCTACAGAATTTCGGAAGGTAAATAGCGGATATCAAGATTGTTGGATTTACTTTTATATGCATTAATATTCACGCGATAGTTCTTCAATAATGCATGTATCGCGTATTAATAATGACTGCAATGACCGCCATTGGAAGTGAGTGTTTTCGGTGTTTTATCATACATGGAATAAGAAACCTTTTGTCCTGTATTTCTGAACTAAAACTGTCTTGACTTCAGAGCACTTTTATCGACTTTCGAAAGTTCGTTTACTGCCAATTTTGTTATTTCACAACAAGACAAATCATGAGAATTTGCCATAACACTTTGTTTAATCACAATCCCAAATTCATAAAATGTCTTCTTTTGCCGAGCATTCTTGTTGAGTATTCGAGAACGTATAATTAAGGAGTAATTACAGTAGTTTTCCGCTGCCAGCGAAGGTGAAATGTCGAAAGATGAACTCTGTCGCCTTAAAATTGGCCTTAATAACGGTGGTACCTAAGTATTAGTAGCATTATATGTATAACTAGCTGCCCGCGCGGCTTCGCCCGCGTAATGCAAAGAAAGCAGGCAAACCCGCGGGATAAAATATAGCCTAAAGTCCAATCTATCAGCAAGTTAATATTTTTTTGAAATCGGTCCAGTGGTTTCGGTGATTACCCATTACAAACAAACTTACAAAGATACAATCATACATACTTTTCCTCTTAATATTAGTATAGATTACTATACTATATATTGTTATTGTGAAGAAGAACTCCCGAAGGATTCGAAACATGTCACCCGTAATGCCAATTAATACGTGAGGTTAACTGTTAGTATAAGTATAATTTCAAACAACTCTTGAAAGTTTAAAATTCAAGTCAATACTGACTTATTCTTGAAATGCTCCTGCAGGGTAAATCGCATAACTTTTAAAGCTGAAAATTTGGTATGCCCTAACCAGGGTTGATATGATTTAAATCACTTGATTTAAATCAGTGATTTAAATCGTGATTTTAATCAAGGGATTTTTTCAAAAAAATCATTGATTTAAATCATTAAATTTTTACTACAACCAAATCGGGCCAAAATTGTTTAGGGAATTCCCCGGATCACTACGGCACGCACACATGTGCAAGCGAGTCATAGCGTAACAGTTTCGGGGAAACCCCGAAACTATAGTACGTGACGCATGGTACCGAAACGGTTCCAGGATTCCCCGAAACTAAAACACGAGACGCATTTCGCTTTTCAAAAAGACAAGAAAATTAAAAAAATCAAAAAAATCTGATTTTAATCAAATAAATCCGATTTAAATCAAATTAATCGGATTATTATGATTTTTTTATAATAATCATGATTTTTTTATAATAATCATGATTTTTTTATAATAATCATGATTTTTATCAACCCTGGCCCTAACGCTCGTTCGGAAAATTACGCACTTTCCCTGCTGGACTCAGGAATTACTGTGTGAGAAATCGGGAGATACTTAATTTAGCTCTTTACTAAGCATAATCTTTTTTAACTTACTGAATACAACAATATTATAAGGCATTTCCGAGTTTTCTACGATGCACATTCACTTCAATATCAAGTAAGACTGGTTTGCAACGTCACCTGATCGATTATGTTACATCGCCGATGAGAGTAATGGTACCGGACGTGGACAACTTGTTTTTGCCTAAAATGTGGCATTATATCGAAAGTCTATTACTGGTTCAACAATAGTGCCAGATTTTCGAAAAAGCCTGGATATTTCAGGTAAGTAGATCGATTTTTTTTCCAGTGACATAGTTTAGTGTAATTTGAACGGTGTGTTGATAATGGTTACTTGGTTATTTGTGCTTCGGCGCGAAATTACTTATCTTGACAATGGACAATTAGGATACTAATATTATCTTTCTGGCAAACGGGATGTGCTTAAATCACATTCCGCTTACAATAATATACACCACGAGCTAAGGTGCTTTTCCACCGGTGATGCGAGGCGAGAATATGGATATGATTGGCGATGAAATCTTCTTTCGTGTTCTCTTTTTATCAGATCTTCGCGGGTGGAAAAACACCGTTAAACTGGTCGAACCACCACTTCATACCAAAACAGTGCGATAGTTAATTAATTCAAGATTATGTCATCGACGGTAACTATTATCTTCATCTATGTACATTATGTATATTACTCTTTATTATGCGATATTCTAAAGATTTCATAGAATTTCGTAAGCTGACAAAAGGCTTAGTACCTACGATACAGAGTATAAGAGCGCGCAGCGTGTGGAGCATCGTACAGATTTGCCATAGGTGTGTGTGTGTGCATTGAAACTATCCAGCTTTTGGAGTAATTATTTAGTGGCAGTGTGGGCATAAAGTCCAAAGCCTTAGCAAATATCGAATAACTTTTTTACCTGGAAACTCATCCACCTGTATGTACAGATTGCATTGTAGACAATGCATAACAGCCGGTTGCATTCGTCACTATCACCCCCTACGTAACGTTGCCGTAAACGTAACGTCCCATCCATTGATACGAGTTACGTGAACAAACAGACTCGCTTCGTGACGGTGTGTGCTCCCCGCTGATTCGGCTTTAACAGCCAGGAAACGAAAGTGCTCAATGCTCACTCATCGGCGCTGACAAAGTAATCACTAAAGCGGAATCCACCGCAAAGATAATTAAAAGACAGCTTTAGGAAACTATTTCGTCAGTACAAACTCAAAATTATGTGTGACAAACTGTTTCGTTAAAAGCACTATTCTTGAAGTGCTTCAAGCGACATAGCCGCGAAAACACTCATTCTGAAGAAGAACTCCCGAAGGGTTCGAAACATGTCGCCCGTAATGACATGAGTTTAAACGTGGATGTATTCGAGTATTATTTTTAATACTCTTTTGTCTCACGAAAGTTTAAATTCGAAACCTATTTCGTTCTCGAGAATTTACGCGGAAATACGCCAAATTTGTAGGAAAACACGTTGTAGAATGCTGACAAGATAAGACATCATCAAATCAAACCGGTTAACAAAACCTGATCCGATCCAGTTATGATCAAGGATGTATGGACTCCATTAACATGTAATAGGCATATGGATCGCCGTGACGCACGTGTCAGAATTACCAGTTTGAGGACGCGTTGTGTTCACATCTAGAGACAAGTGCAGGTGCCTCAATCTCAACAGGAACACAACACCACATACCTACGGGGCAAATATCCAACATTTTGAAATACCTGGCCAAATTCCAAACGCCCATGAACGATTCTCAATATTTTGTTAAATTGTGTACCTACTGTTTTACGGTTGACTACTGCCAACAAAGATTAATTAATTACGTAATGTAAAAGGAGTCAAAAGTGGCTCCAAATGGTGCGTGTAATATAACTCACGGCTGCTGCGTCGCCAGTTCCTTTTGGCTTTGAACTTGGCTGGACACGCTGCCGCGTGTTTAGATAACAAACAGTATCATTACAATAATTCCTGACATGTCAGGAAATTTCCTGACGTCTGGTAACTGGTAACCCTAGATATGTATACCATGTTGTGAACTTGTGATGGCTGTGGTCTTTTGACGACTATTATTGGTACATGATGCAACTTATTCTCAGTAGGTATAGTATTTTCGTTAATCTTTTTCTAGAAAAACTCCTTACAATTATGGTACAGTCGACGTCAAAGAAGAAGAGTACCTATTACCTACACTACCTAATACGCCTTGTGGCAAAGAATTTATCCAGAGCAATGACGCGTAGTTGCAGTATCTAAGAGGCAACCGGATGGCTCGCGGTGTTTGAGCTGCCGAAGTGTTGTGGAACCGTCCTGTACAACCCGAACTGAGCCAACTTGGACTGAGGCGGAAATAGAAAAATGTATGAACAAAAAAAATTGTCACGAAGCAGCCGATTGAAACAGCAGTTGCCTGAAAGTGTGTAATGTACGCTGTTTATTATAATGAAATGTTCAATCGACTACCTGGCGACCAATTATTTTATTCACCCCCCTTCCAATTTCCGCCCTAGTTTAAGTTGACTCAGTTCAGGTTGCACAGGGCGGTTCCTCAAAGCATCGGGAGCTCAACTACAGTGAGCCATCCGGTTGCCTCTTGGACACTGCTGGAACTAAATACGCGTCATTGCTTTAACTAATTAATGTGCATAAGTTATACTTATATCTTTGACGTCGACTGGCAAGCAAAATTTTGGGATTAAATACTTAAGTACCTAGAAAACATCTAAGACTTACGAAAAAAATATTTGTGATCATCAGTCATATCATATATAGGTATATCACACAAATATATGATGCCAATTGCCAAGCGCTTGTATTGAACCACTTTTCCTATCATACAATCTAACGCGCAGAATATTATCAGATCTGTTTTTTGAATACTTTGAGCAGCCACTGACGCCACGCTCACGACTGCTTGCTGAACAGGTAGGCAGAGATCACGGATCAAATAATTAGCCTACAAAACCAATTATGTCCCAAGAGCCGAGCCTATCGCCTCGATGTTGCCTTGCGATTGTAATTGACAGGACCCGTAAGAAACCGGGGCAGATAACTAGGTACTAAAGTATAAGTTTCGAAGTTTAGAGCATGGATTTTTTTCGATTAATAAAGTGAATTTAGGTACATAGATCCAATTTAAAATACGCGGCGCTCCCCCGGTCTGCATTGAGCCTTAGAGGCAGGAAAGCGTGCCAAACGTGCTCGAGTTTAAATTACGTAACGTTGCAGATCAGATGCGGGGTTCCATTCACAACAGCTTCCGAAAGGCCTGTTCACACTAGCACAGCAAAATATACCTACAACATGCGGTTGACCCAGTGCGGATTAAACGCCTACATAATTAATGTACCTAGTTATTGTCATTAAACGGTTGTCAAATGGGTCATTCTCAAATTGTTAACGTCACTTGTCACCACCATGTGCAAAAGTTAAGAATTTCCCAGCAGTTAAATATTGTAATACTTATTTATATAATAGCTTATTTAGTCAACATTTTGATCCGTGTATAAAAAAAGAAAAATTAAGCATTAGTAGCGTTAACTTTTGCACATGGTTGTGACAAGTTAATCACATTATTTGAGAAATACCCAAATATGTTTAAAACGTAGGCAAATCGACTCGAACCCTATTCAAACAATCATTCATGTCAGTAAGGTCGCACATTACAACTCAATATTATCCGTATTTCGAGAATACATGTATTATATATAATCTTTTTTTTATTCATAATACCTAGTGTTTGTTTTTCGGAGATTTATTATATACTTCGTCTGCGCAGAACTGGGATGAAAACTATATTATACCTATTTTAATCCAGACTTTAAACTATCTTCGTGCAAAATTTCATCCAAAACGGTTGAGTCGTTTAAGCGTGATTGTAACAAACATCCAAACTTTAGCATTTAAAATATTAGTAGGATAGTAGGATCATATTAGATTTTCTAAGATTTATTACTTAATGTTCATTTTAATCGTAAATAATTTACATTGATACTAGCTTACGCCCGGGACTTCGTCTGCGTAGACCCGGGATAGAAACGATCCTATATTTTAATTTATGCTATAAACTATCTTCGTGCAAAATTTCATCGAAATCGGTTCAGCCGTTTAAACGTGATTGAGTAACAAACATCTAAACATCCAAAAGTCTAAACATTCAAACCTTCGCATTTATAAAGTTACTACTAATATATATAAACTATCTTCGTGCAAAATTTCATCGAAATCGGTTCAGCCGTTTAAGCGTGATTGAGTAACAAACATCCAAACATCTAAACGTCTAAACATCCAAACATCTAAACATTCAAACTTTCGCATTTATAATATTAGTAAAATATTAGTAGGATTAGCAACATTATAATCATTTTAATTCGAAAAATATCAAGGTCTATATATGTATCAAAGAACGCAGGCAATCCCCCGGATAAAATATTAAGGACTATATATGTATCAAAGAACGCAGGCAAACCCGCGGGATAAAATATAGCCTATAACCATCCAGAAAGCCCATTCTACGCGCAGGCGAAAAAGTTTTTGAAATCGGGTAACCGGAAATTACCCAAAACATACAAATCTACAATCTTACAGACTTTTCCTCTTTATAATATTAAGTATAGATAACTAAGTGAACTACCTATATGAATAAGAGTTTCTCAGTAATGTCTAATTATTTAATTGCGGTGTACAACGCAGTAAACTGCAAAATAGCAAGGAAATAGTCGAGAAACTGGTTCTGACGGTTGCCGGGTATAAAGTGGTCAGAGCTTCGCCGTCTGCTCAGGGGCACGGGCAGTGGGACAAGGCTTGCGATAATTGTTTACTACCGATATCATATTCGTACAATATAGCAGATTGTTTATTAAACATTATATACATAATTGGGTGCATATAACTATGAATGACAGTAAGCTGGCGGTGCGGTCTGGACGCCAGCGGGTGGCGGAGCGACGAGCGGCAGCTCCAAAGTACATTATCACTTCATCAGTATCAGGGTTGATATCAAGGGATTGTTTCAAAAAAATCATTGATTTAAATCATTAAATTTTTACTACAACCAAATCGGGCCAAAATTGTTTAGGGAATTCCCCGGACCACTACGGCACGCACACATGTGCAAGCGAGTCATAGCGTAACAGTTTCGGGGAAACCCCGAAACTATAGTACGTGACGCATGGTACCGAAACGGTTCCAGGATTCCCCGAAACTAAAACACGAGACGCATTTCGCTTTTCAAAAAGACAAGAAAATAAAAAAAATCAAATAAATCCGATTTCAATCAAATTAATCGGATTATTATGATTTTTTTATAATAATCATGATTATTATATATATAAAAATGATTTTTTTATAATAATCATTTTTATCAACCCTGATCAGTATCTCTATTGACTCTCCTTAAGATTATGTTGCAATTTTAGTTACAAAATACATGAATTTTATTTTCGTATTACGCATTTCATAGAGATAATATATGTCTCATCACATCATAATATATGCCAAAAAGGCTTTGAATTGATAGCAGACCTACCAGCTCCACTACTTGTTTTATAAGTTCGGTGTGTTTGTGGCAATCCCTAAATATTAAATCGCTTGAACGTAAGCAGCCTAAAACCTCTCGTCCCCCTACAGGTACAGGGTGGCACTCCAGAGACGCCTACGCTCTCAGTAAACATGTAACTGAAACTTTTAGCTGGTCATGGCCAAAATGTTGGATTTAGCTGCTATAATGGAATTACGGAGAAGTCATATAGCGGAGGTATGCGTAGGTGTGTAATGTTTGATATATATATTTTATCGTTACGTTTTGCATAATATACCTTTTTTTAAGTGTCACCTATTTCAGATTTTTTTATTTTTTATTTGTGAGCTTTTTCGCTATTACGAATAGCTCGATAAGCGCATCTTAATTAACAAAGTTGTAATACACTTACTAATTAACCTACAATAAATACTAAATTATTATAATATTTGTTAATTATGGAATGAAATACTTTAAATTAAATAGACACGACATTAGTGATAAAGGTTTCAGCCAATCTCGCCCGGGTTTAGGTATGTGAATGATGAATACATCTCGGATCGAAGCCGTGAGTCACAAATATCTATATATATAATACGCGAGCCCGATTTTTGTACATGCCATCAGATCTACAGTTATGGTCCGATTTTGATAAATGATATGTCGTTCGATTCGTCTCATGCTGGAGATTTGCAATAAGGTCTCCGATTTTTAATTTTTTATTGAAAAAGTACTAAAATTTTAATTTAAAGAATCTACCGTGCGCTGACCACGTGACCTTGGCTGTGTGACGTCACGTGACGTACCTAACTCCTGTTTTGACTTGAGATGACAATGTAAAATAAATAAACAAGAATTGAACTCAAACCTGTAGTAAGTTCTTCAGCATAAGAAATTATAAATGTTGAGTCGGCCACATATGGATACAACACTAAGAAAATTAAGTAAATAGAAAATAAACGATCTTTTACAATGTTTACAAAAACTGACAGACGTATTGTGTCAACTGTGGATTAATTTTTTTAGTGACATAGAGTTGTCAATATTATTTGCCATGTTTATATTTATTTCAAAAAGTTTATATACTAACTTATTTTCCCATATTCGAGATGTTGGGAGAAGAATGAGGTTTAAACCCATTAATTGTCGTGGACCCCATATAGGCTTTATTTACCTTACTTAGCACAATGCCGTAGACGCATATAGGCTTCAAATTTGAAGTAAAGATGTAGAAAACGAACCTCGATTAAGTAGGTACTAAAATTTTTTTTCGGATACCGGGGACTCCCATTGGCAACTTTATTCACCTGACTTGAATACCATCCAAATTATTTCAAGTTCAGATAATTATATTTCGATTACAGGTAGGTATAAATTGTAATTTGTCAAACCGATATGACTTAATACTGGAAAACATAAACCAGTATTAAACTATTTAGCGGTATAAATAGTCAAATGCAACTATAACCAGTAAAATATTATTTTAAACCATTAACGGTCCCCGATACAGTATTCTTTGATCTGTGCTGATACTAATAATAAACAGGTGTAATGTCTGTGAAATGTAAGTTTGTATGTTGGGGATAGTCTCAGAAACTATACCCATCGTATTCTAAAAATCCTTTCTTCAGTACCTATGTTATATATGTAGAATGGACCTACGGGATTATGTGCTATAATATTTTATCCCGTCGCTCCGCCTAGGTTCTTTGTATACGCGGCGGAGCCGCGCGGGCAGCTAGTATTATATAATATTTGAAGTATAACTATACCTGTGTGGGGAGGTGCCGCATAATGGAAAAGGATATATCATCACACCCGGGAGCAGTGTCAGTCATTTTTAGGGTTCCGTAGCCAAAATGGCAAAAACGGAACCCTTATAGTTTCGTCATGTCCGTCTGTCTGTCTGTCCGTCTGTCCGTATGTCACAGGCATTTTACTCGAAAACTATAAGGTGTATTTGAATAAAATTTTGAGGATAGGTGTATTTTGTTAGCCGCTACATAGTTTTGTAATTAAAATGACAAAAAAAAAATTTTTAGGGGTGCACTCCATACATAAAACTAAAAGTCAAAAAATTTTTTTTCATTGTGACCCCCCGTGTGGCACATCAATCGATAGGCCTTTCAAAATAAATATAAGGTTTCTTAGCATTTTTTTTGATTAAGTGAATAGGGTCGGAGATAATCGCCCCGAAAGTCACTAAAATTCTGTCCCCTCTAATTTTTGAACGGTGTATTTTAAAAATATGGAAAAATTCATGGACATAGGGCTTATTAATTTCATTCACCGAAAATTGTTTTGAACAAGATCGGTTCAGAGGTTTTCGAGATATTGCTGAAAAACTGCCTTCCTCAAAGAAAAGGACGTAAGTGCCGTAAAATTTCTGTGACGATACGACCTTTTTAATAGGCACGGAACCCTTCGTTTTGCGTGGTCCGACACGCACTTGGCCGGTTTTTTATACTTTTTTGGATTTCCTGTACACAGATCGGACCGCCGAATAGATTGTTGTTTGACATAAATAACGTATTTTTTGTAGCAGACGAAATCTAGTGTCAAGCTATGGAGTAAATATAATATGCGATCTTTTTCTGCGTAGTGATTTTGACATTTGTATTCTTTTAACCATTTCATTCTCTTCCACATATCGCTGGACAATGACGCGCGATCGATAGATGAGCTGAAGTTGTGGAAAGATTGATACCCAGCCTGACGCGTGACTTTCTGTGCTATGGCAATTTTATTTTTAAGATTAGTGAGGTTATCTGGTATAGGATTCTTCCTAAATGTACTTAAAGCTAAGCGTTGTTCCGCTACGGCTTTGGATAGCGTAGCACTCCAATATGGTTTAGGAATGAACTCGTTACTAGGGTTTTGGTTAATCTTAAGATTTTTTTCGAGCGACCCTGTATGTAACGGCCAGTCCGCTTTGCTAAAGTTTCATTTTTCACTGGTTTTAGGGTTGGTATATTATATCCAACAGAAATTTTAATTAGTCGCTGCCTAAAGCCTCGTTACTAACTGATTGATTGTTTACATACACGCACACACTAGTGCACCTCAATCTTGTTTTCCTCCAGCGTATTCGTTGTTGGACTGATTCTTCCGGGTTTGATTCTCTTTCCGTCCTTTCCTATTGTCTCCCAAGTGCCTGGCTCCTCCTCCTCGTCTCGTACTCGCTCACTCGACATCTTCTCTTGACTGTCTGCCTTCTTCTCTGGGCTCTCAATGATCTTCTCTTGGCTCTCAGTAATCTTCTCTCGGCTCTCAGCCATTTCCTCGTCTACGTGTACTGTACTTTCCGTTCTGTGTCTATCTTCTAGTTTTTGAGACTTTTCCGATGTTTCCTCATCCTCACTCGACTCTGGACCCGTAGATAAGAGTATTTAGACAATAGACGTGGCCACGTGTTATCTACTCGCTGCTGCAGTCGGAATTTTTCTGATTTTATAAAACAAACTTAAACCTATCCTGAATCGCATTATGGCAGACGTTACATTATATCATAATGAGGTAAATCAAACGTCTTGCCCCGATGTCACGCCAATATCTACGCAGACAAAAAACATAGCGACGTAGGTAAACAGTCCTTATAGTATAATGTCTTTGGTAATTTCGGTACCGGGTCGGCAACCTGCACCATCTATGATAGGGCGTAGGTTTGGAACACTTTCAGTGAAGTAAAAGTGATAGAACCTTGTCATATTGTGGGTGTCACGTCTTGTAGTTATCTAACCAGTCAATGAATCCATTGTTCCGGATAAGTAATCCATGTCAATTTAGCCGTTTCGTGACTATTAGCAGCTGATAATCACGTCCACGCCGGTCTGTAATCTCCGCACAGTGCCCACGCCAACGATAATCTTTACAGCGTCGCGTCAGTCCCTTCCTATGGTCACTCGTTAACCTAATCATCGTTACAACCTGTGATTGAGAGATTCAAACGAGGCCTAGACGCAAGCGGGCAGCGAGGCGACGAGCGACAGTTCATGCATTAGATCGAGTTCAAACTACCGCTCGTCGGCCCGCTGCCCACTGGCGCCCAAACCGCGGCCTAAAATGTGCCAAGTCTCTTCTCCGGAACTTTAAGTTCGACGAAGTTCGTTCGTTCGTTTAACGTCATTCCCTATTTTAGCGGTCGAAGGGTGAAAAGAACAGGTACACAATGGACACATACTTTTGCGTTATACTATTAGTAGGTATGGGAAGAATTGACGTACAGTTCGTGGTAATTTCAATAATCACTATACAGCTGTATCTATTTCTATTTTTTATTTAACCTTGATACCTATTCAGTGATATGATGTCAAAGACTGAGGGTGATAGCCTATTACTATACAATTAAGAAGATAACATTGATAGCCGCATCAGCTGATTGATAATAGTATGTAAACAATTATTTATTTTACTTGACATTTGACTCACGCAATGATGCTTTTATCAAACATTGTAACTAAGAAATTATTGTATGCAATAAATAGCATTAATAATTCAAATAATAGTGTTAGCTATTTTATAATCAACGACGTTAATAAACGCCGATACGTCAACCATAATGTCCAACGAGAGAGCGCGGGAGTGGCATTATGGTTAGAGCGTATGACAGTTGGCGGTTTATTAAGAAAAAAAGTGACAGCTAGGTTAAGAAATGAAAAATAAGAGATGTACAAGGAAAAACGAGAAGAAAGAAAGAAATATTTACAATAAGATGAAGAAGTATTTGTATCAAATCAGAAGTGGTAACGAATAGAAGAAACGCCAGTAACAATCGATTAAACAGGTGAGGGTTTCTGATTGAAATATAAAAGTAACAGTGTCTTTTGATTTTCTGTACAGTTTGCTGATATGGCGAGAAAATAAGTCAAGAGACTCCAGTTTTCAGACACGAATTGACAATGAGTATTATGATAAACGTTGCATTTTGTTATGGATTATGAATTATAGATATGATTTTATTGCAAGTATACCTATTATAAATCTAGCAGTGAATAAGTTATATGTGACGCAATCAGTTTTCGAAAGTATGTATATACAAGAAAAGAGTCGTATTTGTATTGTATTTATGATATGAAATTGAAAAGTTCAATTAGAAAATTATTTATTTATTCAGAAAACCAACAGCGATACAGAATATGTAACTAAGTAGTATACACAGTTGTATAGCTACTTATTGTTATATCCAATTATACCTTAGATAACTTGATATGTAAATATGACAGGTGAACGGATTTACATAATTTATATGAAAGAGAAAATGAAAATATTTTCGCGGTCAATAGACAAAAGATGAAAACTTAGGTACTACTTAGTCAAACCATAGCTCATTGCAGTATGCTTTTGTATTTTATATGGATTTTTATGTTATTGTTAAGGTATTTGGAATAAGGGCCTTTGTTGCCTGATTTAAATAAATAAATTTACAAAATTTTAAAATGTTTATGAAAATATATTGTTTATAGTGTTGACAATATTAAGAATTACATGAATGCCAAATTGAGAGTGAAATAAATGCAGATTGAGTACAACTCTATTAGGTAACATGTTTAGCAACTTTAATTTTGTTTGAGACGTTAACATTACTATATGATAAGAGTTTGTTTAACAAATGTGTACCTAAATGTGTGGTATCCAAAATATAGTAAGTGCCATAAATAAAATGGTTACAAAGTAACCAAGTGACATGAATTTAATTTAAAGACTATTAACATTATTGTCTTAGTAATCAGTAAAGACATTTTAGTTTCCTTATTAATCAGTTTAGTACATATGTGTTTTTTGTTTGATTCGATTGGATATTTTAATACTTACTGTAAGTAGTATTATAAACATTAATGTTAATTTTATTAACTGAGAACTAGGACACACATTTGTTGTTCAGTCAGCCAGAACCGTGTCAGTAGTAAACAAGCTGAAAGGGTACCTACATCTCCTTTCGTTTCGGCCGAGAGTTGGCTTAGGCGGCGCAATCAACTATTTCTCGTTGTTATTCTGTCCCGTTAGCCAGGAGACACTATGACAGATTTTCTAACATGTTTAAAAAATGTAAAAGTGGTTGAACATGATAAGAAAGTAGATGACAACAATACTAAGATATCATTGAGTGGGTCTAAATACTGAGTAACTTTCAAAAGTCAGTGATTTATTCTTTAATTTGGGCATGTTACATGCACCTATGAATGTCGCAACACAATAAATGTCTTTGTAAACAAATTATAGAACTTCCCTGAAAGTGAAAGCTTATAAGAATAGCTTACAAAAGAAATTGTTAACTGTGCAAAGAAATTACAGTAATATGATGTGATATGAGAGGAGGAGTTTTGTAAAACCTTATAATTAACACTACTGAGAATATGCGATGGGCAAACATGCGAAGAAAGAATGAGTGGATTGACACGTCTAGAGATAGAAAATAAAGAATAACCTTTTGACAGCGAGGGTGCAAAACAAAACTGTGTCCAACTGAGGCCAGAACAAAAACAATAACCAGAAAAAATATGAATAAAATGAAACTTCTAATAAATATTGTCATGTCAAAATTAATGTACATATCACGAACTATTTAAAAAATGGGTCAAGTTACTTGTAAAGCTTTTTATCACATAAAATTAACGAAAAAGCGCTCGCGCGGCTGTGGCCGTCCGTGGCTTCAGTGGCACACAAGTCCACAGCCGTCTTTAGCTCTCAAAAGGACAGAAACCAGAAAAGTGAAAATATTGGATTTAAATTAATTATCTATCCAGAACAGTTAAGTAATCTTGACGGGATAAGATGCAAAAATAAATTGATAAAAGGATAGCAAATATTTGGAGGACATATTGGTATTTTGGTGAAATTATAAAGACGCAGAGACTGTCCTTCATGCATCCTACTGAAAAACTATATACAGAGACTAAAATACTTATGATTTAATCTGGGATGGCCAATCACTGGTGATGCATTCAGTGGCCAATGGGAAAGAGCCCAGATTCCGCTGAACTCAATAATGTTTAATTAGACTTATAATGACAAACACTTTTCCGGAGGCCAGTAAAAATTCAATCTTGTATTGAATTAATATCATGAAGACTGTCAGGGAAAATCTCTTTTTCACTATAGCTTGAAGTAGATAGGTAAAATAAAAAACAAGTGATCATTCAGTTTTTTTGTAATTAGATCATTAAAAACATTTAGTATTTACCGACAGTCAAAATCTTTAAGGTTAATCATAGGTGTTACAGAACATTTCTTCAAGATTTATATCACTGACTTCCACAATGATTCTTCATCATATTTGTAGTTGTAAATTGTGTAACTTAATAATATTATTATGATTTTACACTTGTTACACAGTAGAATGCCACTTATAAGAGAAATTGCGACACAAAAGGGTTACTTGTATTGTTTCTTCCCGTTAAATTGATAGACACTTGAAGATCCAGTCAACACAATAACGATAATGAATTACCGATGTCAGTTCTTAATCTCTTTTTTAACGATTGATCTATTCATTGTCGTATTGATGGCCTTTTGAAACGCGTTGTTTATTCATGGTAATCAGAACTGTAACTGTCAAGTCTGCAGCCACGTAGCCATTTCTGGTCTAGGAAATCAGTATCCAGGCCATTTAGGTCTTAGTCCAGCTTCTAATACATATAGGTAATAATTAACTTCAAAGATGTAAATAATTTGGAAGTTTGACAATTATGACATGAGGTGAAGTGTCAATGTCAATGTCAATAAAATGACATCTGAGTACTTAGATCCGTTTTGCGTTCCGATACTTACCATAACCATGCTTATTTATTAAATCAATGAGAAGATCTAGCCTTGCGGGAAAATATATAACTGACTCATTTTAACGAATGGGTTTTGACGTAGCGGACCTAGCGAGTCCCAGACGACGGGGGTGAAGGCAAATTAACCTACCTAACTAAAATGAGAAGTAACAGTACGTCTAGCACAACTTGCTGCTCAGTCGCTTCGCGCGCGACTAAGCGTCCCCTATCTCACTCGCACCGTACAAATTAGAAAAAGGGGGGTAGAGCTTTCTCGACTCGCGTCGCGGTGCGGCGTCAGTTGCGCTAGCCCCGCTGGAGCCTAATACATCACGACGTCTTAAATACTATCTCTATAGGTACTTTAGTTGTATTATATGCGTGACGTCAGCTTTCAATGGATTTCTAACAGTAGTGTCTAACAAAGCTAGTGAAAAAAAAAAGCCTATAAGTATGTGATGAAGAACGGGATTCAACATTTGGTATATCGCGTTCAGTATGTGGTTGTTATCGTCGACACATGGATGGAATTTACATCCGTCAGCGCAATATTTAACGTTGATCACCTGTAAAATGAAAGTACCGAACAAATTTTAGATATCATAGGACAAGATAATTTAATTATGAAACTATTAAAATGGAGTTCAATACACAGCAGAACTATTAACTATACCTACCTACTCATAAGATATGCATATTAAATTATGCAAACCAAACTTCTGACCTTGAGACTTGCTAGGAAATAACTACTAAAGTTAAAAAGAAAAGTAAAATATATATTAGCCATCATTCACCCCAAATCACAAATCACATGCTGTTTGGAATTCCGCTCCATTTTTAGTATTCAAATCAAAAGGTATCGACTACTAAGACTCCAAAATTAGTAACGCCTCGCTGATAGGCGTCAATGGCATCAAATCAGGAAACGGAAATAACAGAAGAGCACTAAAGAAAGCTAAGAAAGAACTGAACTAAACTGTTTCGATATACTTCCAGATAAACTAGAATCCTTTTCTGTAGACAAAAAGAAAACTTCGGCATGAAAGGTCATCATACTGACCCATTAGCCTCTTAACTATTTTAGTTCTTCTAACTAGTTTAATGCCGATGCCGATAGGTACTTATAAATGAAAATTTATAACAGTTCACGAGTTTCGTGTTCCCCAAAAGCATAATAATCCACCTTAATAAGCACTGCAAGGACAAGGCATATAATTTTCAACTTTCGAAGAGGAAAACTCAATTTAGACTGTCCTACTCCTACCGTATCAAAATAAATGCCGTCAAATATACAATGGTACCTATACCTATGTTCATAGGTAGATGACTTACATGGAAGGACCAATTCAAAAGCAAGAGCTAAGTATCAGGTTAACCATAAAGTCTTGTAGCAAGACAGTTACATTGAAGTGTAGTAAATAAAATACCGATATACGTACTTAGTATTATGGACTTGTATGTATAATCAAGTATAATGGAGTATTATACAACTATGAGGCTAAGCTTGTCACAAAAAAAAATATTATAGAAATTTCGCAATGAGTGCAGAACAATGCCTAATATACCTACAAACGATGCTTCATATACAATAAAATAAACACAGAAGACCATGAGTAAACTCAAACTCACAATAATCTATATTCAAGTAGATAGGTCTAAGCTAGTAACAGGCACGTTCGAATCTTCAGTTAGAAACATAATCATAAAATGTCATAAACTAATTATTATTCTTCAAAGATCAATATATACAATTGGTGCCAATATAATTATTTATATAATATACTCGTATTATCTGGTAATGTCAAATCAAAGATGATATACCTACAAGGATGTTGCGAAAATTACGAGCACAAACTGGCACACATAAATGTGCAAAAGGGTGAAAAAAAAAGACGCTTAAGCTAGAAGAAAATAACAACGCTAAATATGCATATGTATATAATTCAATATACCTACTAGATTAAGCTGTTTTATCATATAATAGTTTACAGAGTAATTATTCGATAAGTACCTAGGTAATATAAAGTCAATAAACTATTACTTACTTTGCTTATTATATTGTCATCGTATTTGATAATATTTGTACATATTTGTTTGATTGTGTTACCAATTTGTAAAAGTCGGTGTTAACAATACCCATGCTATTTATGATATTCGAGTTTATAGACGAAAGGTAGAACCAGGTCTTAATATCTCTATTTAGAATACCTTATGTCGACAATGATTCTGCTTGGAGTATTTGTCTATTTAAGGTGCAGAGCAGCAGGTGTTGGAGTGAGCGTGCTCCGACACTGCTGAAGATATAAGCGACTTGCTGGGTGTCGGAGCGAGCGTGCTACCGATGACAGCAGATGAACGACTAGCTGGGTCTTGGAATAAATCTAGTAACGATCGCAGCAAATGAGTGCAGCAGGTGCAATCTAACCTTTGGGACATCTAATTTAAATTATTTAATGTTGAAAACGATACTGTTTGGAGAATTTGTTTATTTTAGGGTGCAGTGCAGCAGGTGTTGGAGTGAGCGTGCTCCGACACTGCTGAAGATATAAGCGACATGCTGGGTGTCGGAGCGAGCGTGCTACCGATGACAGCAGATGACTGACCCGCTGGGTGTCGGAGTGAGCGTGCTACCGATGACGGCAGATATATGATTGACTTGCTGGGTGTCGGAGTGAGCGTGCTACCGATGACGGCAGATATATGATTGACTTGCTGGGTGTCGGAGTGAGCGTGCTACCGATGACGGCAGATATATGATTGACTTGCTGGGTGTCGGAGTGAGCGTGCTACCGATGACGGCAGATATATGATTGACTTGCTGGGTGTCGGAGTGAGCGTGCTACCGATGACGGCAGATATATGACTGACTTGCTGGGTGTCGGAGTGAGCGTGCTACCGATGACGGCAGATAGATGACTGACTCGCTGGGTGTCGGAGTGAGCGTGCTACCGATGACGGCAGATAGATGACTGACTCGCTGGGTGTCGGAGTGAGCGTGCTACCGATGACGGCAGATAGATGACTGACTCGCTGGGTGTCGGAGTGAGCGTGCTACCGATGACGGCAGATAGATGACTGACTCGCTGGGTGTCGGAGTGAGCGTGCTACCGATGACGGCAGATAGATGACTGACTCGCTGAGAGTCGGAGTGAGCGTGCTACCGATGACGGCAGATAGATGACTTCGGAGGGATAAGAATAAGTAATGATAAAATAATCTGATAGAATAGGGTCATTCTATGATTGAGGGATGGCCGAAGCACTATAGGAATACAGACGTGAAGATTCTATGATTGAGGGATGGCCGAAGCACTACAGTAATACAGGCGTGAAGATTCTATGATTGAGGGATGGCCGAAGCACTACAGGAATAGAGACGTGAAGATTCTATAATTGAGGGATGACCGAAGCACTACACGAATACAGACGTGAAGATTCTATGATTGACGGATGGCCGAAGCACTGCAGGAATACAGACGTGAAGATTGAGCCCATTCAAATACCTAGATTTTGCAAGTCAGATTTGAAGTTCAATCGAGTTAAAATATTGTACAATTGTATCATAATGGTAAACGCAGGAACTCATCAATATCACAATCTTGTGTACCTAATCAGTAAATACTTGATAATTTTGTAAAAAACAAAGAAAATAAAGCAAGTACAGTCAGTCAGCTATAAAGACTTTGCAAGTCAGATTTGATGTTCAATCGAGTTGAAATATTGTACAATTGTATCATAAGGTAAACGTAGGAACTCATCAATATCACAATCTTGTGTACCTAATCAGTGAATACTTGAAAATTTTGTAAAAAAAAAGTACAGTCAGCTATAAAGATTTTGCAAGTCAGATTTGAAGTCCAATCGAGTTGAAATATTGTATAATTGTATCTTAAGGTGGACGTAGGAACTCATCAATATCAAGTCGGCTATAAAAGCCTGTACCAGAGATTGTTTTTGTCAGAAACCTAACATTAGTTGCTTTGATGCGGTTACCCAACTGTACACAAATATTTGTGACATCGGGTAATCTACACGAGCAGTCAGTAAAGTGAAGGTCTGCGGATCTCAGCAATGTATTGTATGAATTGGTACGAATGTATAAGTAAAAAAAAACAAAAGGGCCGAAAGCACCCTTATTTGAGTTATTGTATCGTGGTCTGAGGACAGACACGAGTCAGAATGGCCGAATGTTAGCTATTTTATAATCAACGACGTTAATAAACGCCGATACGTCAACCATAATGTCCAACGAGAGAGCGCGGGAGTGGCATTATGGTTAGAGCGTATGACAGTTGGCGGTTTATTAAGAAAAAAAGTGACAGCTAGGTTAAGAAATGAAAAATAAGAGATGTACAAGGAAAAACGAGATGAATAAAGAAATATTTACAATAAGATGAAGAAGTATTTGTATCAATAGTTGCAAAAGTATTATAATAATGCAATCCAGTTTTCAAACTGTAGGCCGCGACCTACTGGGGGTCGCGCAGACTCTTGAACAAATTGTAATGTTAAAGTTAGTTTAGTGAAATTATATTTTTAGAATTAAAGGAGAGTGACTGACTACTCACAAATTATTTTTCGATACTAAGTGATTGCACCATGGACACTAGCACACCATGATGGGCTCTGAACTTAATAGCAGAGGATGCAGCCGGAACTTACACTAAGATGAGAGAGGAACACTTACTGTGTGAATGTCATGCCCTTGCCAGACAAAGAATGAATCACTTTGGTAACGGCTATCCGCAACCAAAGGACTTCAAGGTGCTTCCGCTGAGCTGCATCATCCGTTTTGTAGAAATGATGGAGTGAGCTTGGGAGTAGGTATAAAGGAGAGGGCAAATGCAAAAAAGATTGCAGAGTCAAAGTGAATCCGAAAGGGCTCTTATCTAGATGACATAAGATATTTGATTTATGCGTTTTCAATATCATGTCTTGATTATCAATATTATCATAGTTAAATGGCAAAGATTTTGTTTAACACTAGACCTAAACTAAAACCTGATGTTTCCTGATATAGAAGAATCTAGTAAGTTTCTATATAAAAGTTTAGTATCAGATCACTCTCTAGGTTTAGTCTCAGTCATAGTTTAATATAGAAAGTGTCTGGAAGAGATTAATCTATTTAGATTAGATTAAATTATAACCATAACACAAGCATTATTGAGCTTACTATTCGTTCGGTTGTCCCTTAATATTTATTTATTACTAACTTCAGCCCGCGACTTCATCTGCATGGACCCGGGATAAAAACTATCCTATATTTTAATCCAGACTACAAACTATCTTCATGCAAAATTTCACCCAAATCGGTTGTGCAGTTTAAGCGTGATTTAGTAACAATCCAAACTTTCGCATTTATGATACTAGTAGGATGTTGAATTTAATTTCGTTTATGAGAAAAGCAACATTTGTTTGAACACTAAAAGCTATTTTTAAAACAGAATGACGTGAAACTATGAGGAAAAACATTCCGACTGGAAAGCATGTTTCGGCACTGCTCAGAAACGTATACACAAATCTGAATGAAAGTTGACAGCTTACCTGGGCCGAGACTGCATGTAGCGATGTCCGCCAAAAATTATGGCCATGTACAGCCCAACATAATAAAACGCCACTGTCCAATTTTCCGTCATCCATTTCCTTGAATTCTGGTGGATAAATTCGCTTTCAAAGTCGAATATGTACGAGTAATTCGGAGTAGTATCCAAATTGTACTTCCAAGTAGCAGACTCCATTTCGAAAGTTTTGAGATAAAGTCACTGAGCTCTCTACTTTGCCTCACGCTACACTGATCATCACCCCGCCGGTGTTTAATTAATATAACCTAAATTGTATTTAGTAATTGTTATATCACAGATGACTAATGTCAATATTTCGTGCGAAGGCGTGTTACCTATATGACACTGAAACCAGCAATGAGCGGCAGTTAACAACAAGTTGACTATTTATTTATTCGCGGTAAGACGCGGACGAAGCATGAGCTTATTTGCCCAGTCGGTGTCGGTCGCGGCAGGGAAATAAGATGAATGAATGAACGAACTCGTCTCACACCGCGTCTACTACCATGACCACCGCGCGGGCTGCCACTCCACTTGGCCACTGCCACAGAATTGACAACGGTTTTTTTTTTGTAGAGCGAACTGTCACTCGCCGTTTGGTCTACGGATTTTGCCAATAGATGCGTCCGGTCGAGCGAGCGCGGCGGACTGCATGGAATTCGCCACGTGATTTTTGCCCGTCTGGAAAAAGTACTGGTACCGCGAAACGATTTTCGTTTTCGTTCGTGTATCTCCGTCTCTGTCGCTCGAACTAGCAAGTGCGACAGAGATGGAGATACACGAACGAAAACGAAAATCATTTCGCGGTAGGCCCTCTGAGGGGCTACCGCGAAACGAAATTCGTTTTCGTTCGTGTATCTCCGTCTCTGTCGCTCGAACTAGCAAGTGTGACAGAGACGGAGATACACGAACGAAAACGAATTTCGTTTCTCGGTAGGCCCTCAGGACAAAACTAAGGTCACTACCATGTCAGTACGTATTTTCTTATATTAGATTATTTTTGACCTTCCTTTTGCACGCGGCTAATGCATCAGTTTGTATGTTTAGATGGTTGGATGTTTAGAAGTTTCGATGTTTGTTACTCAATCACGCTTAAACGGGTGAACCGATTTGGATGAAATTTCGCACGAAGATAGTTTATAACCTGGATTTAAATATAGAATAGTTATTATCCCTGGTCTACGCACACGAAGTCGCGGGTGGAAGCTAGTTTTATATAATTAGATATTTATAAAAAATATTTCCACAAGTTTACACGCATTTATTAAATAATTTGTGTTTTAACCCTTCGAATGTCTCTGTCAAAAAATTGCTAATAAGCTAATAGTGACCTTGAAGTTAAGATATAAGGCTCAAACGCTCTGGGACGGATACGGGACTCAGCATATGAAGGGTTAAAGGTGTTATAGTGGTATAAAAACGCACTATATAGTCGATTTGAGCCACGCTTTGATATTTTTATATTTTTCTTATCATGACGTTTGTATTCTTACTATGAATAGCGATATCATAGCTAGATAAAGTAGCTAACGCCGTCACTTCAATCACATCCATCTTGTAGTAGACGTAGCGAGCAACTGTATAAATCGAGTGTTTGGATGGCTAGCACTCCTAAGGCCTCACCTCGCCAAGACTCGTGTCGAGCGCCTCTAGGAGGCGTCTCAAGAGGGTCTGAAGCCGCCATCAAATTGCATTCGACAAATCATAAGTATGGTTGTAGTTTGTAGTGTTATTACTTACACGTGATTCGACACAAACGCGCGGCGACGGCGCGTTTATAAAACGCAGTGTGCATAGGCCCTTTAACTGAAGAAACCTTGTCCGTTAAGGACAGTCAAGGTGGTCGCTAACCGAAGTTTAAGCGGCTATGCCGGCGCGGCACAAAGACCATATTCCACTACGTGAAGTAACTGAAGTATCGTATCATATCGATTAGTCTACTAATCTTTAGAGGATGTCGAAATCCGTTCCGTAAATTAATCCATTCCATACCTACACCTACAACTACATACCTACATTGATACCACAGACTAATACAGACCGGCAGTATATGTCAGACGATATTTCATATAGTTGTCTCTTTCACTTCTTATGTTCAGCCAAGATGAGTTAGAATGAGACAGATAGTATGGTATTTTACGGCTGCTAACGAATTGTCTCCATCAAGCGCCCACCGATGTGTCAAAAAAGTAAACAATACTACCGGGACGTCAACGTCAAGTCGACATTTGTAGTGTTGTCACTATATTAAAGTTTTTATACATCGACATTTTATCGTCGTGAATTATTTATGTAGACGAGTCGTTTGGTAATTTTGAAAGACAGGGACTTGAAATACAGATGCGATTAAGATAGAGATTTATTTAGTTGCCACAATAGGTCTTGTATTGCTAATAGATAACTATAACTATAGATATTATTTTATTGTTGTTAAATACCACTTAACTACATTTTAATATTTATTTTAAGTCTGTATAAAAAGCTGCCTCCTAGACCTCACGTAGGTGGTTGTCTCAGAAACAGGACGTAAGTAGTTAAGGGTTAATAGTTTTTGTTTTTAATTTGGTAGGTATATATGTATGTATAAATGACATTTGGTATTGTATGGAGATACAATTTATTTACGAATGGCGCAGATTATGAATATACTGGGTGCCTCTGAACAAATATCGATTATGCTCCTAAAACGGAACTGTTGTTCTCAACTTTTCAAAACTATGTTATTTTCATTATTTCATACATATTAAATTAAATTTTCAATGTACATCATCCATTAGTTTAGTTATCATAATTGTCACTGTCATCGAAGTCAAATAATGAGGCCGTGTTTGCAATACATTGATGGTTCAGTTAAAGTTCAAATACTAATAAATGATAATAATATTAGTTACTAGCTTTCGCCCGCGACTTAGTCTGCGTGGACGCGGGATAAAAACTAGGTATCTTATATTTTAATCCAGGCTATAAACCTTCTTCGTGCAAAAAATCATCCAATTCGGTTCAGCCGTTTAAGTGTGATTGAGTAACAAACATCCAAACGTCCAAACTTTCGCATTTATAATATTGTAATATTAGTAGGATTAGTTATTTTACAAAGTTTCAGAACCAAAGTGGTTCAGGTTGACGAGCAGAATCTAATCTTGGATTTAAAACCTTTAGGTTACAGACACACGTTGTGGACAGTAAATATCGATGTCAATAACTTGTAAAAAAATAACTTTCTCTGCACTAAATCTCGAGCCAGCGAAAGAGCGAGATACATCGTGCGAGTGAGAAAGCAGAGACCTGTCAGTTAATATGGTTCTATCCCTATCTTACTCGTTGAGTACGAAATTGAGAAGAGATCGGATATAGAATAGAATAGAATAGAAGATAATTAATTTCAATTACAAAAAAATGAAACAAAGGAAGAACTTATCAGCTATATACTAATTACTAACTTATACTGAAAAAGGAGAACACTCAGAATAATGCCGGGTGCAAAGTACCCGACGCTGGTCTTCCGTGATCACCAGTAGGGAGCGTGTAGTTGCGCGTAGCTGCTAATTGAATCCCACAAATACTGGTGCTAAAATTTACGACAGTAGGTACGAAGCGGAAATGAAGCAAGTGAGATTTGATAAGAAAATAAATAGAATAGTATGGGAAATTTAATAATATATATATAATGGGATAATTGGCAAGTATGATGAAGTGATGTCAAAAGAAGGAGTGAAGGTTCCATTACCGAGAAGTTCGTTTTTGCTCAGTGAGAATATAACTTTTTAAATTGGCTTTAAATGATTGCAGTGATGAGAGAAGTAGCTTTCTTATAAGGTGGCGGTATGTTGTTCCAGCATTTTGTGGCGGTATACTTAAAACTGCCACGAAATGCTGCAGTTTTGTGTTTGGGGCACATGAGAAGAGTACACACTCTTTGGCGTTGCAGAAACCTGAGCTTGTCATGCAGGTAACGAGGTCCTTGAGTCTTCACATATATAGAATACGTTCAATTTATTTGGGCCTATCTGCCTTTTTCTGTAATCTGTGATTGATACGCACGAAAAACGTTACTCTTCTTGGCAGTCAGGTAATACACAGTCCTCCTTTCCTTCGGCAGTCGGGTAAAAATTAAAAGGAACACATTTTTTTTAAGTAAATAAAATACAAATCACTAAAAATATATATTTAACACAGTTAAAAAATACAGAAATCGGAATACGTTACATTATTTAAGTAAGCGTTTTCTCCTATGAGGCTGGCATTGTCACCAAGAGTGTACAAAAGCCTCTTTAAAATACAAGAATAAAAAAAAAAAAAAAAAAAAAGTATTTCAACGGATTTCAAAATGTGATGATCAACATTAAACGAACGAAGATGTTAGAATGCTAGTAAAAAAAATATTTTCACATTACTTATAAACTTATAAATACTTACTATAATGGATTACACAAACAAGTTGGGTTGGGTGACTACAAAAATGTCCTGGCAATGCGTGAAAATGTTGTAAGCACCTATAGGTATCATGCAAGTAGCGAAATGAACAAGTAGAGTGAAAAAGTGCTTAGTTTTGAAAAATGTAGAATAATGTCTCAATTTAAAATAAATTTACGTACTTAAGTAGTACCTACTTGTCTGTTTTATTTCATAAAAGAGACCTAACACCTTAATGACCATGCAGAAATAGTCTGAAATCCTATAAAAAATATTTCATTTAAATATATCATGTCAGAGATGCATCATAATAAAAATATAGACGTAAACACTGGCAATAACATTCAAACCAATATTTAAAAATTTCAAACTAAAAACATTGGCAACCGAAAAAACAATTGATAAAATCCGTTCAATAACATTTCACCAAAAACTAGCATGTTAGTAATTCTGATTTGCAATTCTGTTACAATTGGTAATTTAAACGTCGATTTCACGATAATTTCATTTTTAACATATACTTCGGTTTTGTTATAAAATGTAAACATGTAGTATGCTGGTTTTTTTCCAATATTCAATATTCGATGAAACAACCCAGAGTTCAGATGCATGCGTTGCCCTGTATTTAACTGGAAAGACTGGCTGTTTTTAAGGCTCGTGACCTCAGGTTCGACTACTATTTCTCCTTCTAAGATTGTTAATGTCACATTACTCAACTCCGGTGGAATATATTTTTCCAAAGCGTAACCTATAAAGAAAAACAAATATGAGGCCTAGTCCTATTGGGACTAATCTGACACTAGTTTACTAGGTTATTTAATAGTAGGGCTATTCTCATTTTGGTGCACACTGTCACAGCCGTGGATATCACTACCGTGGATGCAATTATGAAAAGCTTTAATGTAGGTACATGTACATAGGTACCTACATACTAGTGATGTTTTTTTACCATATAAAATAAGTCATTAACTAGCGTTTTTTTCGACATAAATGCTTATTTAGTGCTAACCATAGCAGTGACAGGAATTAAACCAACCTGGAAAATCAGCAAAAAATATAACGTCACTAAACGGATGCCATGAGTGTACTTCGTTCCTTATTTCACTCAAAATGGGTCTCCAGTCAGATGCTTCATCAAGAAGGGGCATCAAAAAAGGAATCTTTTGAAAAATGCTCCAAGAAACTTGCAATAAATCGACGTGGGGATCAAACATTCGTTGCACGAATCTACCATTCATAGAACACCACACGTCTATGAAAATCGAGATATTTTTAGACAGTATTCCATGTTGTTCTTCGGATTTTCCCGACTCTCTTAGCAATGTATTATTTATGCATATTGCGTATTGCTGAACCATATCTCCTTGTTTAAACCAGCGGTCGTTCGGACTGAATGCACGGTGGTCAATGTAGAAATGCTTATTTTTCTCGTTGTCGACTACTTTCACGACCACTGATTGGACATCCCATGTGTGCACCATCATGTCCCAGGAGTAACCGTAGAGGCCGTTTGTCCAATTATTGTAGCCCTAATAAAAATATAACCATGAGTTAGTTACATGCTTAGGTACCTTATATACGTTTATTATCTACCTTTAAATGGTTGCTCCAGAAATTAGCTTTTTGCTATTCGAAATCATTCGTTCATACAGTTGATACAGCTTTCGGTTGTGTGACCAGCCGGCCATGAATGTATTAATACACAGTGAAAAAAAAACGCCTTTAGTTAACTAATTTAGTGTGTACCTCGGTCGTTCTTCTTTTCGACCGACAATAGCCTGTCCTTCGTCTTATTACGGCATCTCATTTGAGTAATGATGTAACGGTTTTATAATGTTCGAATGAACGTCCATATTATTTTATTAATTAGTGATATTTAATATTTCACTTTCTCTAACTAGCATTTTTTTATGTTTTTTTTTTCGTAGAATGCCGTGACAGAGTGGTAAACCAAAATGTGGTCCCCACTGAAAGAGTCCACTTTGTCACATGTTTTTTTTTAGAAACCAACCGTAAATAAATATTTATATTGGCCAGAAAGGAAACTTTAATTAGTTCTAATGAAGAAACCTATGCATTTTTTTAAATCGCACTTCAAAACCACAATTTTCGATAGTTCAAAAACCAAAAAAACAGAAAAACCTCAGTTCATTGTCGGTAAAAAAGAAGAACGACCCACCTAGACTTTGTTTTATTTAAGCCGACGAAAAGCGCTTTTAGCGGGATTTTTGACTTCTTTTGTTGCTTACTTTGAAAGAAAAGATTAACAATCATCATCCTTCTAGCGTTATTCCCAGTATTGCCCTAAAAGAGACCAGAGGGCCTACCGCGAAACGATATTCGTTTTCGTTCGGGTATCTCCGTCTCTGTTGCACTTTTTAGTTCGAGCGACAAAGAGGGAGATACACGAACGAAAACGAATATCGTTTCGCGGTAGCCCCTCAGGGTCCGCTTGGGCACCTAATCCCAAAATTTGGCATAGGCACTAGTTTTTACGAAAGTGCCATCTGACCTTCTAACCTAGAGGGACAATTAGACCTTATTGAGATTAGACCGGTTTCCTCACGATGTCTTGCTTCACCGAAAAGCCGCTGTTAAATATCAAATGATATTTTTCTACAGTTTTTGAAAATACTGAGGCGAGGTTCGAACCCTCGACCTCCAAATTGAAAGTCGCACGCGCCTTACCGCTCCGCTACAATGGCTCAGAAAAGATTAACAAACAAACAATGTAAAACTAACCGACTCTCCGAGCTCAGCCAGTCTCGATGATCTTTGAAATAAAACATTTTTAACCGTCAATATTGCCAAGACAAAACATATTGAAAAAATACATAATGTGAAATAGTTATTCATGTATTCATAAGGCATAATTTAAAATATCGATCCGTTATCAAAAGTACGAAATAAAATATACTTATTTTGAAACGCATGTAAGTAATACAGTGAAATACCTTCAAGTCGTCAAACATCAGCAAAACAACCAAGATCTGCGTAAGTAATTGTTTTACAATTCTTTACTTCAACAAAATCATTAAGGATTAGATAATGTAAAGGTCGGTTAGTCGGTTTCAAGTACTTTTCGTGGCCTTAATTAAAACACACTAGGTAGGTATAACAGGTTAAAAAAACATACAGGTCGCGCGCTGTCGCGACCTGTGTCGCGGCGACATAGACTATCCGTCTCTGTCTAAGCGTTCTAATTAGAAAGAGACGGATAGTCTATCTCACCGCGACACAGCTGGCGGGCCGTCCTGTGATAGCCGTGCTGTCGGTGGATTCCGCCCACAACTGCTCCTATAAAATGTTTGGCCCTGCCATAGATAGACAGACGAATTCAGCGAATGTGGCGAGCCTTATCCATATAAGGCTCGCCATATTCGCCGAATTCGTTGCTCCATAGCAGCTGCGGGGGGCGGAATTCAGCCCGGCGGAATTTTGCCTGTATGTGGTGGCCCTAACAGTGCTACGGGCCTACGTCGTAGCTCGTAGCGCACTCAGCGCGTATAGGTTACTAAAATCATTCGTAATATTCGTAACAGAAAAATCTGCGGGGGATAAAAATACCAATTTATTTTCTTGCCCCCGAAAACAGAGACTTTTTGGAAATAATAAGATCAACTTTATAAAATGTCGGGTCTTAAAATAACATGCCCGTTCACGTGCACAAAGTCTTTAGTATAGACCTGGCGAAATAAGGCTTAAACTAGGTACGTGTGTACTTAAAATATTAACGTACCCCACGTGAACGTGTTCAGACTTTAACTTGGGCTTGCCCGGGATTTCTCTATTTTCATACTAGGTAATCATGATTAACGAAAAACCTCAGCCGCCGTACTTTAAATAAAACATTACAAAATTTATTGACTTATCTTGACAAATTCTGAAACAGGTTTACTTAAACACATATTATTCTAGTCAAATCATACATACAGAATTTTGCGCAGAGGTTTGCCTGGTTCCTACACTAGGCAAGGCCTGTCCCATAGGGAACCTGATTACAGCCAAGTTACCTGACGCGAAATTATCCAGATTATAAAATATTATACAAGTACTCGTATTAAATTACAAAACTGTGAAATTAAAATATTATTTAGTATCTATCCACATTAAGATGAAAGTAAGTGTTCATTGTAGCGTATATTGCATTTGAGAGTATATTCTGCGTGTGTGGGTGTGCGTCATGGTGTGATGACTTCAGTGTTTTTGTTTGTGAGTGATTCCTTTCGGGAGGCAATAGGCTCTCAGTTTCTACGTAAGTTAGTGTGCTTAGCCATTCGTAGTTTTCTTTTCGTTTGGTTCACAGTAAGGTTTTTGCGTGGAAGTCTGTGGTTATATAACTTTATTATAAAGAAAGGGTGAAGGAAGGAAGGGTGAAGTACTTTGTAACGTAATTTATTATTTTACTATTGTGTACCACGTGCAAGAAGTAGGTCTATTGTGTAAATAGGGATGGTAAAGATAATATTTACAAATTACATAGAACCCAGGCGGAGCCATGGGATTATAATACTCCTATGTTCATTCTGAAGGTCCTGTCTATATACCGAAGAAATAATTAATTAATTAAAGATACCGTTTAGCGTAACACGCAACAAGATTAATATAAAGACATGACAAACAATTACATATAATAATAATAATTTATTGAAAAAAACCTTATTGCTAATATACAGGGTGAGCAATCCAAATGGGTCAGTATGGCGGTTTTGGAAACCATAACAGATAGCGAAATCTTGGCTTAGGAACCATGACGTTGATTTTAGTAAAAAGAAAAACTGCATTCATATACTTACAAAAATACGTGTAGGTACTCGGCCCAGGAATCGAACCTGGACTTTTTGAAAAATTAAATTTCGTTATTTTTCTTTGAATATCGGTTATGTAGCTCTTAAATAGTAAATGTTACTAAGAAACATGATATCTAAAACTAATAAAATGCATTGTTTTTAAATAACGAAATTTAATTTTTCAAAAAGTCCAGGTTCGATTCCTGGGCCGAGTACACGTATTTTTGTAAGTATATGAATGCAATGCAGTTTTTCTTTTTACTAAAATCAACGTCATGGTTCCTAAGCCAAGATTTCGCTATCTGTTATGGTTTCCAAAACCGCCATACTGACCCATTTGGATTGCTCACCTTGTATATATAATATATACCGTTTAGCGTAACACGCAACAAGATGAATGTAAAGACATGACAAACAATTGTCATGTCTTTACATTCATCTTGTTGCGTGTTACGCTAAACGGTATATATTTGCAATCACGTTCTCGGAAACGGCTCTAACGATTATATCTAACTATATATATATATATATATAGTTAGATATAACGATATATATATATATTTGCAATCACTTTCTCGGAAACGGCTCTAACGATTTCGAAGAAATTTGGAATATAGTGAATTACGGGGGCGAGAAATAGATCTAGCTAGGTCTCATATCTGGGAAAATTCGTTTTCTCCGTATTTTCTCTATTTTCACCCGAGCAGAGCAGCTCAGTCGCCCAGGGACTTACGCATAAATATGGCAGGATCAGCTTCTTCTGTTTATTTCTCTGGTAAACTAAATTTTTAAACAACATTTACATTATGTTAACAATGATTAAATACCTATCACACGGTCCCCAAAACGACTTCGTTATTTACAGGTGTTTATATTAGACGCGATTTTAATACCTACCTAGTACCTACCTACTTCTCTATTTTTTTATTCATTAACAAGCTTTTATTAGGTCGACCTGTATGTAACTAACTATGTAATGAAATCTTGCAGGTTAAATTTGACCAACTTCCCGGAGTCCAATCAAGTTGAAATTTTGTACAATTATGACAATGCAATAATATGGTACCATACACCTGGTCTGATGATGGAGACGGAAGGTGGCCGTAGGAACTCCTTAATTACACAGGATAAACCCGTCGTGTTTGGGCTCGTTACAATCCTCTCAATGAGCAGTTGATGAGTGTGCAAAAAAATGAACATGGCGGAACACCCAAGATAGCGGGTCATTTATTTTTAATGCACTCCTACAATATGGGTATCAAATGAAAGGGCTTGCTGAGAATAACTCGAAAAATAAAGTGACGTCACTCTAAATCCAATATGGCGGACAATATACTCAGAAACCTGTACAGCAATGACTAAAAAGTAAAAAATAATTTAAAAGTAAAAAAGGTAAATAAATGATGTCATGTTACCTTTGTGATAAAGTGGGAAAATGGCAGGAAACTTTGCATTGTTACATACATAATAATTAATACAGTTATATATTTTTTAGTCCACGTTGCTTTTCTGTGTGCATGTGTATTATGGTCGTATTGTGATGATACTACGTTTTCTGGTGTTATTTCTTGGCTACGTGTTTTAGTATATATTACCGACGTATTAGTTTCACATATCTTATCATCGTCCTCCTTCATTTTATTTTCCGCTAATGTAACGTCGTCTTTCTCAAAAATGTCGTCATCATCAACATCATTATCGTTATCATTATAATATGTTTCTTCTTGTTTAGATATCAACTCTATTGGAATTTTCTTATGTGTCATTACACTCATTAGTATTTTGCATCGCGATTTTACACAGTGAATAAGTAATTTTGGCCAATGAAAAGGATAAAACAGCGGCATTGTAGCTAGGCATACCCATGGAAACATGCCTGAAAAAATCACAACATTTTAGTTATATTTCTATGAACATATCTAGTTTAAGGTGCATTTATGAAGTAGATAGAATATCTCTATTATTATAAACGTACTTACTGTATAACTTACATACTTAGCATAAACATTTTTTACATAATATATATATAAACGTTATTTTAAGAGTAAGGGATATTTTAGTAATATTTCGAAAATAACGTTAAGATTAGCAAACCTTAAGTAAAAATAAATTAGTTTAATTTTAATTTTACAAGTAGGTAGTTAATTAATTATAACTAGCTTCTTCCCGCGACTTCGTCGGCGTGGACCCGGAATAAAAACTATCCTATGTTTTAAAAGTGCCAAATTTCATCCAAGCTAAACGGATTAAGATGAATTTTAGTACACATATAGTGTATAGCCTGGATTAACATATATAATACTTTTTATCCCGGGAATCATCCCCTAAGGGGGCGAAATGGGGGGCGAAAGTTTGTATGGCGCTACGATATAAACGAGTTCCACGCGGACGAAGTCGCGGGCAGAAGCAAGTATATATGTGTAGATATATGTATATATATATATATAGTAGGATTAAAGTCATGATAACATTGATAAGTAGGTACGATAATCTTACCTATTGTGAACAGCCTAGAATTCATGAGATGGAATAATGCGCAGAAGACCATAGCAACATGGCGGGTACGGGACCACATCATCCAGAACGCCACAGTGAGGTCGAACAGAAAAATAAACCAGTGCACAATGATGTAGTCGGTCTGCTCGATTGTTAAAAACAACCTGAATGAAAATATCATAATTGACCATTTAAGACTTTTATAAACCGTTATTATTAACCGTAAACGTCAAAAAAGTTACTCGCATAGTAATCATAAAAAGTAAAATACACCTTTTTATGATTAAGAGCGAGAGCTTGTTTTTTTCTATAGTTACTTACATCTAGTTATACTATTGTGCCAAGTTTTGTTGCAAAATTCCCAGTGGTGAAGCCGGAAAAAAAAATTCAGAACTCGTCATGAAATATGATTTCTCTAAAATTATTAAACTATACTATACTACTTATAAGTAACTATAGAAACAAAAATTACACAGTCACTGCGCGACAAAATAGACAAACTCGGTTAAATTGTATTTTATACAATCGTTACACAATGAGGGCTCTTAAAGTCGAGTATCGTGTTTAGGCCACGAGGCTTGCCGAGTGACCTAAGTAAGGTACGAGAATTTAAGAGCTAATTGTGTAACTATTGTATACAATATTTTTTCTACGAGTCAACAGAAACAATTAAACAAACTTGGTATCTAATGAAAATCTGAGCCCTGCTGAAACGAAGTGCACTGTCAGAGGTGCCGGCTCAACGTTCTTCGTCGTCGTCGATTGGTCGAATTTATTTTAGTTGTCTAAAGCGTTGTTTTATAATTATTATAGTTGAGTTGGGAGCTCCATAAAAAAAAGTATGAGGTTTTAGTTTAGTGTACGAAGTCTTAATTCGACGATTATAAAAATGATAATCAAGCAGGAGTATCTTTCAGTTAGACCTATGTTTTACAAATAAAGCACTTTGAACAATCCGGGACATTCACAAAAATTATCGCGTTTAATTAATTGTAATAAATATTGGAGTCAAGTTACTTGTTGTACAAAGAACGAGCTCCAGATCTAAATGTTTTGTAAATGGAAAGGTATTTAGTATTATTTCTAATCTACAGTATTCAAAGTCCTTCATATGACCTACAATACAATATAACACGTTAAATTATTTCGCTTTGTACAGTCGAGTACTCCAATATCTACACAGACAATCTTTTAAAAATATCTACACATGCGTCTTATGTCAGTAACAATCAAGACTGTGTACAGTCGAGTTCTCCAATATCTATACAGACAACCTTTCAAAAATATCTACACATGTGTCTTATGTCAGTAATAATAAAGCCTGTGTACAGATATTTTTGAAAGGTTGTCTGTATAGATATTGGAGAACTAGACTGTACTTATAGATATTTATGAAAGGTTCTCTGTATAGATATTGGAGAACTCGGCTGTAGATACTTTTAAATAGTATTTTATATAATCGTTACACAATAAGGGCTCTTAAAGTCAAGTACCGAGTTTAGACCACGAGGCTTGCCGAGTGGCCTAAGTAAGGTACGAGAATTTAAGAGCTAATTGTGTAACTATTGTATACAATACTTTTTATATGAGTCAACAGGAATAATTAAACAGACTTGGTATCTAATGAAAAATATCTAAGATCTGCTGAGACGAAATGCAAGTCAGAGGTAGTCGTTGATGTCTTTTGTATTGGAATCAACGCGACGTCCCATTGGTCAAATTCATTATAGTTCAGTAAAGGTGCCACGTGATTGGTCGAATTTAGTTTAGTTGTCTAAAGCGTTGTCTTATAATTATTATAGTTGAGTTGGGAGCTCCATAGAAAAAATGTAGATAGGTATGTGGTTTTAAATAGTTTAGTGTACGAAGTCTTAATTCAAACATTAAAGTCGACGAATTAAAGGTACCTATATAAAGATAATTGTTTATGGGTCTAAGTAAATTTTATCCGCGACCATGGCGAGTGAAACTCGCGTCGAAACGTTGGAAATAAAGGCGCGTAAGAATCGTGTAATATGTACTAAAAACCTGGATATACGTATAGGTAAAAATCTTAAAAAGTAAAGCCCTTCTTCTATGTGTAGTCGTGACATGTTGGAATAGGCTTTGTTTGTGTTAACTACAAATATTTAATACTAGCTTCTGCTCGCGACTTCGTCCTCGTGGAACTCGTTTATATCAAAGCTCCATACAAACTTTCGCCCCCATTTCGCCCCTTTAGGGAATGATTCCCGGGTTAAAAGGTAGGTATTCTATGTGTTAATCCAGGCTATACACTATATGTATGTAGTTATACCAAAATTTATCTTAATCCGTTCAGACGATTTTGCGTGATTGAGTAACAAACATCCGAAACATCTTAACATCCAAACTTTCGCATTTATAATATATGTAATGTAATGTCAATTCGAACAGGTCACCTATCTACCCGTTTACAATACAAAGAGGCTGGTTTTACATAAACCAAATATTATGAAAAATCTTTGCCTATACCTATTTAAATCCATTCCTATCGTCTATGTTATCCGGAAAGTTATGATAATAGTACTAAATGTTACTTACGTGAAGGGGGTAAATACCCAATGAGCACTGAGATTCTGCATAGAGTAGCCAGTTAGCCATTCCGCTGAACCTTTCTTTACTCCTGCCATAAAATAAAGCATAAAAAACTGGTACTTCAAAATGAAATAATTCCAGTACGGCACTGTTTCGCAAAATATTTCGGGTTCGATAACAGCATCTACAGACCTAAAATCAAAATAATAATATAACATTTAAGTAATACTAATAATGACTCACAACTATTTTTTTTATAATAGTACGTACCAGTAGCAGTTGGCATCAGTAAACATGAGAAGCAAACTTACTAAACCAAACAGGTAACTATGATTGTTCCAGTAACTTTTCTCAATGAGAAGTAAGTACCAATAAGAGATTGTAAAAAGTCGCGCAGAGTTGTGGTATTTGTATCCCAGCATTATGCCCAAGGCTCCTGAAACATTTTGTTTATTTCAGCGGAACCATAAGTACATAGCTATATAAAAATGATTAAGTAAATATATATACCCATAGGTACGTGAACTCACAATCGTTTAGCATTGTAGAGTAGCATTGTAAAGTAACAACAGATTGTGGCAAACTTTTTCACACACAATATTGGTTCCTAATGAGAAAATGGGCCAAAAAGGACATTTAAAAATAAAAAAACCGGTGAAGTGCGATTCTAAGTCGCGCACCGAGGGTTCCGTACAAAATTTCATACAACATACCCGTCTTGCCCCGCCCATTAATTTTAGAAAAATAGTGTAGGTACTCGTAGTTACGTCATGAGTAGGTACCTACTGCGCCATTTATCGGTAGGTACATTTTGTTACTAACTTGCGCGACCAAGGAACTCGGTATGTAGGTGTGTTGGTTTTTTCAGCGATATTTTTTATCAAGTGAATTAATTTCGATAAAACTTTTTTTATTTACTAGAAGGTACTTTCAGAATACTTTCGTACGAATTTGAAGAAAAAAATTTAAACAGAAGTATGAAATTACAAACGTAATTAACAAATGATTTTTAAAGAATAAAAAAACTACCATAGATAGATCTTTCGTTATACTTTTCCGGTAATATTTACGTTAATATTAAGCATATATATTATTTTATTATTCCGCTGCATCGTGGAGTCAGGCAAGGAGATGTTATTTCTCCAAAACTGGTTCACCGCTGCACTGGAGGATGTTTTCAAGACTCTGGACTGGAGAAGGCTAGACATCAACATCAACGGCGAGTACATCACTCACCTTCGGTTTGCTGACGATATAGTAGTCTTGGCTGAGACCATGGACGACTTAAGTACGATGCTCGATGACCTCAGTAAAGCTTCCGAGCGAGTTGGTCTAAGAATAAACATGGTTAAGACAAAGATCACATGATGCCCATGTAGTACCAACTCCCATTACAATCGGACACTTTACGCTCGAAGTTGTAGACGACTATGTATACCTAGGACAGACTGTCCAGTTAGGTAGGTCCAACTTCGAGAAAGAGGTCAATCCTCGAATCCAACTCGGCTGGGCAGCGTTCGGGAAGCTACGACACATCTTTTCGTCCAATATTCCGCAGTGTCTCAAGACGAGAGTCTTTGACCAGTGTGTGTTGCCAGTGATGACATATGGCACTGAAACGTGGTCGCTTACTATGGGCCTCATAAGAAGGCTCAAAGTCACCCAAAGGGCAGTGGAGAGGGCTATGTTGGGAGTTACTCTGCGTGATCGTGTCAGAAATGAGGCTATCCGCAGCAGAACCAAGGTAACCGATATAGCCATCCGAATCGCTAAACTTAAGTGGCAGTGGACGGGGCACATTGCGCGTAGAACCGATGGCCGTTGGGTCGGAAAGGTTCTCGAGTGGCGACCACGTATCGGTAGGCACGGCGTGGGTATTTAGGCCCCCCACAAGGTGGACTGATAACCTGGTAAGGACCGCAGGAGCTTTTTTTTTGATAGTATATGCTTCCAGGTTGGTCACATTGTTATCAAAACTTCAGTTGGTTGATCGGAACCATGAGAAACTGAGGGAACTCCTCAAATGTATAAGACACGCATGTAGTAATTTCGGTATTTTCTATTATAACTAGTGTATTTACACCCGGAAATCACAAATTTGGTGAAGTGGAACTGATGATGATGAAGACCACAGATGAGTTATAGAACTCACTACTACTAGTGGGTGGTTTTTACTTAAAACTGTAGTACGTTACAGATTCTGATATGATTCCGTTGAAATAGCAACTAATGAAGTGCTAAATGTCACGTGTGCCAAATCGACAGAACTCTTCAAATATTATCGGCCCACATACAGTGATATAGTTTTCGTCTGTAATAATCAACGTATTTACTCTAGGAAAGCAGTTCATGCGGTAAAATGGAAAGGAAATATGGAAATCGCGCATCAAAGAGACGGTGGTCATTATGCTCTTCCGTCTCATTAGAAAGGAGTTCGCGGATCAAAGAGATACGGCGGGCATGCTGCTCTTCTGTCTCTTGGATAGGCGATCGTGGAGACTGAGACGGTGAGCGCGTATTTCGGTTTTTACACTGCTCATTCTATTATTATGGTATGCTGTATGCTCTTATATGTGAAAGTCGATTTTGGCGCTGTTCGTTATTCTCTTTACTAATAGCCTTAGAGTAGAGGTTCTGTTTTGAGTTTTTGGTCCTCCGTACTATTCTCGTCGGCGCTGCGCTGCGCCAAAAAGCATTTTAACGCTTTTTTGTGAATACATTATTGAACTATTCACTAAAAAGTAAGAAAATAAAACCGCCTTCAAACAAAAATGCCCTAAAAAGCAAAAAAATATTGCGTATTTTTGTTTCTACAACTTACTTACAGTTCGACCTTTTTTTCTACTCAATGTATCATCTTTGCATTTACCACACAAGAAGGTACCCACTATAAAGTAGGTACAATTAAATATTGTTATTTTTGGAGTCTATGTATGAGTTTATGCAAACACACGCTAGATAGATCGCGCTAACGTTTGTTCGACGTAGAAACTATACGAAGGAGAGTGTGCTTCTATAGTTCGTGCTTCGGACGGATGATCGCTCCTGCGCCCTGCGTATATGTGAGTCGGCATTCTGAACTCGGACAGTGTAGTATTATTAAGATTTTTCAAATAAAGCGGGATCGTTAAGGGTATAATGTATGTTATGTATGAAAGTTTGTACTGAACCCTCGGTGCGCGAGTCAGACTCGCACTTGACCAGTTTTTTTTCCGCCGTGCGACTTTTTCGTTAGCTACATTGTCAGGCAATGGAAAAAAGTAGATAGGTACATATGCAAAATAGGGGGACACTTTTTTCGTTGTTACGTCACTATAGTACCCGAAAATACCAAATTTTAATTAAAAAAAATAAAAGGTAGTACATAGTTTACCAATCCATAGTGCCGTGTAGACGATCGTCATGTAGGGCATCGGAACACCCTGAATAAAGCTGAACAACGGAAAGTGGCACATTTTGGGGTTCCCCCATCTCTTGTACAAAAGAGCACCGCCGCGCTCATCCGGTATGTCGAATAGCATCGCCAGACCTAGGAGAAAATACAGAAAGTTAACTATGAATAATCTCCTTTTCGGGATACCTTCCAAAGGTATGTTGCCGGTGTGAATACAAGTAGTATGAAAAAAATATTTTAGCGTAGCAAAATCTTTTCTCCGAGATACCTGTAGCTGATTTAACGCCACATAACACATGCACGCGCGTGCGAAGGTCTCACAGAGTCCTCGCATGAAGCCGTCTCGTGTATCGAACTGACGTCACGAAGCTGAGTTTAAAGTTGGGCAGGCAGGTCAAACCCTATTGGTAAGTATCTATACGATAGTGAACTTTTTACGTAGGAATACTCCACTATATTTTTAACGTACTTGAGGTACCTACTGCATTGAGGCCCTAAAAATACCAAAAAATGCTGTAGTGAGCATTTTTAGTACCTACATAAAAAGTAAATCGATTTAAAAAAGTTAATATTCATTAGTATTACATAAAGCAAGATGCACTTACCAAATAAAATTCTTGAGACACCCAAACTGGATGCATCTTGTGGAGCATGCAAACAATGAACCAATTTCGTAAACGAAGTCTCTGCAACTTTAAAACCGAATTGTTCTTTAAATTTCGTATTTAACGCTTGATACAGCTTGATAAATCTTTCTTTAAGTTTCATTTTCGGGCAAGTTTGAGATCGAATGGGTGTTTCGGTGTATATCCGGGACAAGACTGAATAATCGACACGTTGCGATGAACCAGGTATCCAAATATTAACATTTTGTATTTAGCAGTTCAGTGAAACTCATACGTGCCTGTTTAATTATGGGTAAGGCATTATGCTAGACATGTGTAGGGAACATATCATTTCCAGTTGATTGCACTCTTAAAGGTGACACTTGTCTCCTTTGCAGGCAAGATAATTAAATTATTTGAGGATGCGAAGTATTTACATATTTTAATACTAATTACATAAACTGATTTATAAAATAAATGTATGAAACTAAACATGTTTTACATATTATCAAAACATTTTTTATATCTGTAATTACGTATTACTTAATTTCATATTTCAAATATAAATGTAGGAAATGTATGGGTAGGTATAATACCTACGTTAAAAAAGTAAAAAAAATTACGACTCATTTTTTAACATTACATCGATTATCGAAGTAATTAGGCACCTACTTATAGAAAAAAATCCGCAAACACCGATATAAAAAATAATCTAGCGAAATACGTCCATCTATCCAGAGGTTTATAGTTATCGGGTGGTAGATGGTAACTATAAGGCTGGAAACAGTGCTCGACCGACGGTCAGCGCGTATGCTCGGTCGGGCGTAGCTATCGCTGTAGAAAGCATACTGTGCGTTCAGACCGATGCTCACCGTCAGCGCGTATGCGGCCATAGTAAAACACGCGCGACCGACCATACGCGCTGACGTCGGTCGACCACTGTTTCCAGCGTAAAGGATGCGGGGCATGGACACTATGTAGAAATTGTTCAAATAGTACGAGTAAGATAGCGTTATGAGTATGATAGGCTGATCAAGTTGGCCAAAGAAATTGGGTGGTTTTTGTTTGGACAAAATTCATTGTCACGTTGGATAACTTTTGATTAGACGGTTCAAAAAAAATCGGATACAACCAGCGCATAATTCAACATTTATAAAAACGGGAAAAGCTATATGAAGGGTAAATATCGAAATAAATAAAAAAATTAGCCGTTTCAAAATTTAAACACAGTTGTGGACGCGCCAAAGAGCTTAGATTTTTCGACTTTGAAATTTTATTCAAATATGTTCCTTGTGGAAATCTGTCATTATTCTTGATGGGAACATTGGTTCTTAGAATGATCACTTCCCAAAAAACAAACTTGACCCTCATAATTAAATATCTTCGAAGTTAACATGCTGGGTGGACAAGTGCAAAACATAAAATAAGTATGATATTCACAAATGACGTCGATTCACCCGCCCCCCACATCACAACACGTTGTCGTGATATTAAAAAATAACATAAACATTATTTTTTTATTAAAACTTAAAACTACAATATTATAAAATTAATAATGTAATATGCCAATATTTAAAGCTAAAATTTAATAAAAAAAAATACGGCTATTGCAACTTTGACTAAAAAGGACACATACATTCATAAAATGTTAAACTGAATATGTATTAATAACACAATGCATTTGTCTACAAAATCATGCAATATTAAAAAGAAAAATCATTTGCCAGGGAAAAAACATTAACGACACGTTGTCGTGACCGGCGTCTAGCGCGCGCTCCGCGACCACGACGTGTAGTGAGTGGCGCTGAATGGGTTCATTATCTAATGGTCTTTTGGGTACATACCTATGCTCATTGCAGCTACACCAAGCACATTAATTCAGGAACCTTTAGTACAGTCACCGACGAGGCGAGGCGCTTTGTAGTGTCAGAGATTACCTACCTACCCCTGACTGGCTGGCATGATCGCTTTACGTATGAATGTACTTACTTACCTAAGGTATTGTTTCCATACTAGCAATTCGGTAACTGCGCGAGGGACGAAAGCTTTATGTCCGACAAAAACGCGATCATGCTAGGGTGGCTGCGCCTATGCTAGGACTTTATCATAATACGTTTTATAAAGGAAAAACTGATGTATGTGCTGAAATATTTAATTTTTCAATAGTACAATTTGATATAGTATTCCACTAAGAACAGACATTTAATTATTGTCAATGATATAATTATACAATTTAGAAACGTCTATAACCTCAACAATAACTCTTTGACCGCCCTCGTCGTGGTACGACGACCTAACCTAACCATTTTTAAACCCATAGTTCGTAACTACGTATTAGGTTAGTGATCATAATTCCCAAAGTCTAACGTCGTAGCTCTAAGGGTCGCTAGGACGCTGGGCTCTCCATACAAACGTAGTTTAATTCTCATTTTAAAACGGCATACTGGAATAACATGAAACTTTGTATACGCAATGGGATCCGCCATATCTAGGCCGGAAACTAATTTCTGTTGCCATCCTACTTAACGCATTCACTGCCACCGACGCATATGTGCGTTTGCCTCCATACAAGTTTGTTCCTAGGGGGCGTGGCTCGGCAGCGAATGCGTATTATAAATGCGAAAGTTTGGATGTTTGTTACTCAATGACGCTTAAACGGCTAAACCGATTAGGATGAAATCTTACACGAAGATAGTTTTTATCTGGATTAAAATATATGATGCCGTTATAAAATGAGAACCAAACTACGTTTGTATGGAGAGTCGACTTAAGTCGACCGTGCTGGGGACTCTTGAAGTTCCCGGACAATTCTTAGATATGGATATAAGTAGACGTGGCGATCAGAGAGGGAAACAATTGGCTACTTGTCTAGATATTTTTTGTTTTCAACACCTATTCGAGGCGACGCATCGCTACGTAGCGCGTAGCAGCGTTTTTCCGCTCTGTAGCGGAAATCGCACGTAGAGGCATGACTCATATATGTGTTGAGTCACTGACCTTGAATGGGTTAGTTACTAACTATATTAACTAAACTACTGCAATTAGATGATATTACTGTTGTGAATGTCGACTGCGATAATTTATGGGGTCGGCATCTTCAGGCATTTTACATACATTTATGTGGCACACATAATAGTTACTGCAGAAACAACGCCTGATGAGAGTGCAGTGTAAAATAGGTAGGTATTTTGATATTTTCAGTTCTATCAAATCTACATACTATTGCTTTATGCTTTACCTACGCCTGGAAATACCGCGTTCTAAATATTGGTTGGTCTAACTGACTATTGGTTGGTATCCAGACAAACCCACACATTTCCAAAGATTGATAGTCAATAGTCATATGTGGCGTTATTACGCGGTCGACGTCAGCTATACTCGTAAATATACTTTTGCACCTCATTCTTTTATTAAGTCAAAAAATGTGTAGGTATGTACATTTGATGTCGACTGCACCTACATGTTTGGCCAACCTCAGGAATCCTGCAGGATGCATTTGTACTGTAGAATGAGATACATTTATACATCGCGGTCCCTTTAACACACGCCGAACCTCCGCCGACATGTACAGTCAGCATCATAGTTGTATACCTACAACTACATGTTATACAGTCTAAGTGGTACTAGGATCTTATTGCTTGGAGACAAGGTCGAAAAGTGTGTACATGTTTACGATGCTGACTGTACCTAGATGACGCAATGCGCACGCGCATATGACGCTTGTTATATACGGAGTGCGCTCAACGAACGTCCGTATCAACCGCGATATCGATATACGCAGCTTAGTAGACCTAAGGACAGAAACTTTCTCAATGTTTTCTTCCATTGCCTCAAAAATCAAGTTGTAAACAACTTAAAACATGAATGCTTGACTTTTGACACTCGCAATAAAACGTAGCATTTTGAACCTCCATTAAAACATTTTTATCTACCTATTTAAGTGTTAAACTGGTGTCCGTTCACCTCTAACTAAAGGGTTGCAAAGTTAGGAAAACTGCTTTACGATAATATGCCATAAGATGCAAGTTAGAATCAAAAGTATAGGACAAAACTAATTAGTTCGTAAGTTTCTTTTGCATCTTCTTTCAGGGCTCACATCTGACCTCAAGGTACTGTTTATTATGAAAATACTAGAGAAAGTTTTCGTACAATGCCATTTTTCATGGAAGTTTTAGGGTTATAAAGGTAGAAATATTTCGAACGGCAAGGTATCCACTAATTGACGCAGATTTAAACTAACTATGCGATAACTTTGTACTCATGTGACGACCGGAACAGTTTCGAATCTACAGCCTGTAAAATTCATACGGGCGTATATTTTAACCCACCACAGTTTTCGACCGTACAAATAATATGACAAAGCAATTTTGTTAAATAGCTTAATTAATTAAGGGATTTTTTAAAAGTAAGACCTAATATCAATGGATTACGTCCTTAACAAACGTTATGACTTTTACAGTACACATGGTGTTACTTTCCCGCACTAGTGCGGAAATGAGCACTTTCCGTGCATATGTTGAAACTTTAAAGAGCCATATGTACTGTAAAACGTTGTACGATACACATGCGAATAGGTAATTCGCAACTCGTGTCGATTTAAAACACTCCCTTCGGTCATGTTTTAATTTATCACCACTCGTTGCGAATTTCCCATTTTCTGCACTTGTATCGTAAATAACTATTATGGGTGTCGTACACAAATAACATGACGTGTAATGACATTGCGTAATCAATTATTTTGTATGAAAAAAAATTAAGCAGTTAGTGTTCACGTCACGTAAGTGTTCTTCAGGACTGACAGTAATCGTCATCAAAATATACGCCCGTATGAAATTTACACACTGTATAAATGCTTACATAAATAACCACTACGACTCTATGATAATTATTTTGATAAAAGCAGAAATAACTATTTTATTTGTAGTGAAACACGGATCCTAATATGAGCGTATAGTTGGTAAAAATGTAAAAATAACAAACTAAAATTCGAATACATTTAATAATAATAAAATAAAATAAACGCTTAACAAAATACGTTCATTAAAAAATAATCAAAAACGACTTTTAACATCACATCCTTTGTAGATTCCAGCGCTCTGGTAATGATACAGGTAATAAAATAATACAAGATCTAGTAAACATTTTAAGCTTACTCACTAAACTATACTGCAACTTAATGATCTAGAATCTCTTCAGTCAGCGGAGAATTTTTAAATATAATAATGTGGTTAACTATTTTTAAATACACTTCTATTAACAATCATAAATATTTAAAGTGACTTGCTGGTTTCCTGAAGTTTGTAATGTGAGCTATTTGACATCAAGTATTTATTTATATTCGAGTGGATTGCAAATAAATTGCACATAGTTAAGAGCCTTAACCTAATCTACGCTTTAACTTTTTTCATACGTTTTATATGGGTAACTTTCGTTACACAATGGAAAAAAGTTAAAGCATAGATTAGATTAAGGCCCTTAACTATGTACAATTGTTTTGCCATCCACCCATACATAGGTACATAAAATGCAAACTGAAGAGACGTGTGATTTCAGTATATTCTTTTTACATTTAGGAACTTTGTTAAATATACGACAAATAATAAAGTTGACTGCAACATAATTCTTATAAAAACTTACATCACAGTAAATATTTAAATACTCGGACTGCGCGGTTTGTGCGCAAACAGAAATAAAGAGTTAATTATCCTATTCAAAATAATTGTATATGATTTCATCGTCAAATAAATACTACCTACTAATGTAGTTCTTGGCACCTTGTACAGTTTTACATTTGATTTGCAAAGAAATAAGTCGCATAGTGCAATCATTTATCATATGTATAACTACAGAGTCGATTATAATAACATTAAAAATAATCAAATCTAAACCACGAAACTTTACGCTTAATGACACTTGGGCAGAGATCACAGTGCAAACAATTTGGTCAGGATACATTTTTAAGTCGTCGCGTTTCAATTCAACATTCAAAACACACACGGAATGTCCTTAAAACAACGCTTAAATAAAAACATTGTAACACATTATTCGACTCGATCCGTGAGACGGGATCCTAAAGGGTGCGGTATATTTTATCGACCGCTACGAATCAAAGTTATTCGAAACTCGCTATAAAACATATATTATGTACCTTTAACTGTGAAATTCAACATTTTAAAAGTTCTACAAATTCTGTTGTAATATGATTTTTGGGACTATTACTAATTCAATATGTGCTAATTACATTTCGCAATTAGTTATAAAACATCTAATTACGGTAAGAAAGGCCTTTGCTTACTCCGGCCGGCTGAAGTGTTCTATTAGGGCTGGTGCTCGGCTCAGTAGGTGCCGATGACACCGCCGGGGCCCGGCAGTACGGACTTGCCGGAGAGGAACACGTCCACAGCCCTCGCCGCTTGCCGGCCCTCGGAGATCGCCCACACCACGAGGGATTGACCGCGGCGACAATCTGATAAATGAAAAACGACAACTGTAATAACCTAATAACGCTTATTATTTACAGCAGCGCACATACAATACGCTCAGGGTCCAGTATAATAACATATTCAGGATGCTGATGAAACTGCCGCAACGCTGTAGCGCGTCGGGTATGTTCGCAGAGGCGCAGCTTCCACGCCATCAAAGGAAGAGAGTTGCGTCTCTGTTGAGCAGAGTGCGCGGCAGTTCTAAAACCATCCTCAGTATGTTAGCTGAGCCACTGGACTGCCCTATGACTATGACTATAAATAAATAAATGACAAAACACTGGGTAAAGATTATCACTGGCCAAACAAAGTAATGATCTTTACCCAGTTATTAATTATTTATTTTAAATAATTTATTATTATTATTATTCGGATTATGTGTAGTCAATTGTTATTGAAAAAGATGGGTCCTGAAATAAATCAATTTTATTTTATTTAGGTCCATTCCATAGACTAAGGTAAGACGGATCATCACCACTGTGTCCTGATGTGACCGTCAACACAGACACCCTCCGTTCGTAACCAGACTCCCTGTCGTAGCAAGAGATAAAATAAGCCGTGGTGTCTAGCCCTCCGAAAAACGGGTGTGTTTATTATTCAAAAATAACAGGCTACATTGATACGTAATCCCAGCCAGAGTTCGAGATAGGCTTGTAGTACAAATTATAAGTACTTATATGGAAATGGTTTAAAGCGGACCCTGATTAAAATTTCGGAAAAGAAGGAAATATAATAAATGTTATCTGTTATATTCCATGAATAACAGTGCAACGTACAGTCGTTACAATGTCAGTAGGTCAAAATGGTCAAGGCTCCTCAGTAAATGCTTGAAGACGCAGAAATCATAACAATGAAAGGTTGAAGTTTACAACATGACAAAAAATACTAATTAATATTATAGAGGTCACCTTGCTTTTTAGGGTTTGGTGCTTCAAAGGGAAAACACTGGTTCGCAAGAAAATTTTATTGACTGTCCGCCCGTGTGAAGTTGTAAAAAAACATGATTTTATCATGTTCTAACAAATACAGCCATTTTATACTCTATCCGAAACTGAAAGAGTAAATTCTTTCAACCGAATGCAAACAAAAAAAGGACTTTGTGTTCTAACAATGAGGTCATTTTTTGCTTGCGTATTTTTGACAGGGTTTACTCATACCGTTTTCTAACGTACTAAGTATACCTATACAACACTAAAGATAGCTGTAAAAATGACTACCTACACAAAACGAATTAAAATCTGTAGAATTTTGCCAGTACGATCGCCTACTCTACTTACTGAACACTCTGCCTGCGGTCATTGTCCGTGAATCTCAAAATCTAGGTTTAAAATATCGCTTTAAAAAGTGAGGTACTTTTTAAAGCGATATATATATTAAATGTATGGATGCTCTATAAAGGTGCATTCACCTTTTATGATTCATCTCAGTCTAAATAATTAGTTTTGTGGAGCCAATTTGGATTTAGAAAGTCACATTCAACAACTGAACAGGTACACCGAGTACACGATGCTATACGCCAGTGCTTCGAACGGAAACAATAAAAATAAAAAAACTTGTAATTAATATACCTATTACCTACTATTGAAATGAAAAACTGAACGAGTCGGAAAACGTGATGATAAGGTTGAGACTATTTAATGTGGCCGACTTTTTGAAAAACTGTCATTTGCAATTGGAATTTCTACCGTAAACGGTAGAGTTGCTTTTTGAATGGACAACTTTGATGCAATTCGGCCAACACAAATAATTTCATGTATAAGTGTTACGATCGGGACAAATGGCGACAACTCGTGTCAGAGGTCAAGCAAGGCTAACTTTGGCTCGTTGAGTTAGTTAGGTTACGTGTTTGATGTCAATTGTCAGATGTGTGATTTGTTTGTTTGTACTAGCTTTTATTTAACCTTATGACAGCGAGGGTACAAAACAAAACAATGAATAAAATTCTGATATATTTATAAATATTGTCATGTCAAAATTAATGTACGTATCATGAACTATTAAAAAAAATGCGTCATGTTACTTGTAAAGCTTTTTATTACATAAAATTAACGAAAATGCGCAAAGCGCACGCGCGGCTGTGGCCGTCTTTAGCTGTCAAAGGGTTAACTTGCAATGTTTGTTCAAAATCGACCAAATACCCGAAGTCTTATCGATTTGAAATTTTGTACACTTGTGTAAAACGGATGGTAATACAATATTATGGTACAGTAAAGTGTAAAAATATGGGAGCATACAACTTGCTCATAAATATGTTCAATGGCTCTTGGTTCGGATTAAGGTTCCGTACATATTTATGAGTGAATTAAATCCATACATAGTATTGCACTTGACTGTACCATAAAGCTGGTCTGATAGAGACGGAAGGTGTCGACAGGAACAATGGATTATTAACTACTTACACAAAATCTTCAACAATCTTCTTAATTAGCAATTGTAATTTTTGTCAGAAACTATTTTGATCATGAAGTTTCAATGAACTTTGACTTACCTCCGGCAGCGAACACGTTGTTGACTGGCGTCTGATAGACGTTTTTCTTTTCGGTTTCCACGTTACTGCGCGCGTCCAAAGGTAAGTCTGGAATTAACACAATCTTGTCAAAACACGTTGTAAGCATACTCACTCAAACGTGCAATGCAAAAAGGCAGAGAAGTATCACGTTTCAGGTGCGAAGAAACGAGAGACGCATAATAAAATTTCATGCAAAATTCCATTCCACATCACAGCGTTCAGCCATGATTTTTTTTTAAATATAATAATTGATTTTGGTTCGTTTGGTTAGTTTTCCATGGGATACAATTTAAGACAGGGACAGTTATTATTATATATCGATGGCTGTGTGACTCAAACTCGTATATGGGATTTTGGCGAAAATGAGATAATTATACAAAACTATGTAAAATTTTACTATTTACGTTATGGGAAAAGCATTCAGGATGAAACACATTTTTTACGTATAAATTTATTCAAAACCTAAACACGTATTTGGTATTGAAATATATGTGTATGACACAACCTCGGCCTCGTAGAGTATTAATTTGAAGAAGTTTATTAATTTGATTAAATAATAATGTGTTATTCAATTGCAGATTACCTGTTCAAAAGAGAACACGGACTCATTAACTCTCGCATGGGTGATAAACTGAATAAATTTAGTAAAAAAAAAAGGATATTTATGAAGTAGAATGGTTTGGGGAAGATGTAGAAATAATGAATGGCCAGCCACTTAAGGAATACATGACAATACATTACAACTATTCGTATGACGTAAAATAGTGTGTAAATTTAAACACTTTACATATAGCAGGGGCGGATCACTCTTTGATTTCGTCGCGCCGCCCAAAAACATGCCGGCCGGCCGACTTTAGGCGGTCTATCAGTGGTTGCCGCGCGCTGTTACGGGACACACACGGTCGCATTTTGCATTGCATCGTGATTCGCCTCGTAAAAAAAAAAATATGCCGCGTCGTCTATTTATATTGATTGAAAAGATTTTTTCTTAACATTATGTTTATGTATGTAGGTAACCCAGAGTTGTGTGTATTCGTCTTAAATTTTGCAGAAACAGCTTTTTTGATGTCATAACCTAAAGTCAAATTACACAGCTTTTGTGTAGTTGGGTGATCCTAAGTAAATAAAGAATAATGGTAAATATCGTTAGTAAATACACTTTTATACTAACGTACCTATAATTTAATAGGTCGAGCTGGCGGTAACCCTAGCTCTAAGGCTCCGCCTCGGAAAGAGCGCGTTGCATGTGATAGAAAGAAATGGCCAGATTTAGGCACGCTTGGCGTACCTACACAGGGAATTTGTTAACAGAGAACCTTCTGTACGTAGTACTATAACTTATTCTGTGCATATAGTCCTATTTCCCCACAGACCTTTGCCACCGAACCACGAATCTAGCTAATTGTTATATATGTATAATATGCAGAAGAGCATTTAATTTTTATCACCGCAGTATTAGTTTGAAGATCATTATTCCATTACCTATATTAAAAATAAATAAACCTCATAAATTAATGTGTTATTTATCAAACTCTGAAGATGATGGCGAAAGATAGAGACGGATGGCGGTTGCTCCATCAACAAAAGTGAAGCTCTTAAGTTAAACAAAAATATATTAAATTTAAGCGGTCAGTAGTCGTTTATTTCAACAAAATAAGTAAATCGACCACTTGGTAGAAACACGTATAACATCTTATAGTGCCATACCTGTATAACACAAACTCGTATAGACTCATTTTCGTTTTCCACGAAAAGCATATTTATAAATTAGCTATTATCGATTTTGATTATTTTATAATGACGAATTAGCTGTCTAAATATTAATAAACAATAATCATGTTCAGTACAATGAACACGAAAAAAATCGTTTTTACGTGTTTCTCTAAAGTGGACATTTCTCATATACGAGTTTGAGTCACACAGCCATCGATATATTATTAGCACTTGGCCGGTTTTTTTTTAATTAGGGTTCCATAGCCAACAAAGAAGTATCCACTTAAACTTAATTAACGGTTGTATCTCCGACACAACCCGCTTCTTTTTTACATACACTCTCTTCGTTAATTTTCTTTCATCCATCCTCTCTACATGTCCAAACCACCTTAACATACCCTTCTCAATTTTCTTCTCAATTATTTAACTTTGATCGCTCTGTAATAGCTGCAACCTAGCCTCAATATAGTTGCTTTACTCACCGAGTTGATGCGCGACGTATCTCTCCGGGCCCAGGAAGCCCATGGCGAGCAGCACGAGCTCCGCCTTGTACACCTTCTCGGTGCCGGGCACCTCCTTCATCTCCCAGCGGCCGACACCGCACGTGGCCGAGTGTCCGGTAGTGCACAGTGACTCACCGAGCTGATGCGCGACGTATCTCTCCGGGCCCAGGAAGCCCATGGCGAGCAGCACGAGCTCCGCCTTGTACACCTTCTCGGTGCCGGGCACCTCCTTCATCTCCCAGCGGCCGACACCGCACGTGGCCGAGTGTCCGGTAGTGCACAGTGACTCACCGAGCTGATGCGCGACGTATCTCTCCGGGCCCAGGAAGCCCATGGCGAGCAGCACGAGCTCCGCCTTGTACACCTTCTCGGTGCCGGGCACCTCCTTCATCTCCCAGCGGCCGACACCGCACGTGGCCGAGTGTCCGGTAGTGCACAGTGACTCACCGAGCTGATGCGCGACGTATCTCTCCGGGCCCAGGAAGCCCATGGCGAGCAGCACGAGCTCCGCCTTGTACACCTTCTCGGTGCCGGGCACCTCCTTCATCTCCCAGCGGCCGACACCGCACGTGGCCGAGTGTCCGGTAGTGCACAGTGACTCACCGAGCTGATGCGCGACGTATCTCTCCGGGCCCAGGAAGCCCATGGCGAGCAGCACGAGCTCCGCCTTGTACACCTTCTCGGTGCCGGGCACCTCCTTCATCTCCCAGCGGCCGACACCGCACGTGGCCGAGTGTCCGGTAGTGCACAGTGACTCACCGAGCTGATGCGCGACGTATCTCTCCGGGCCCAGGAAGCCCATGGCGAGCAGCACGAGCTCCGCCTTGTACACCTTCTCGGTGCCGGGCACCTCCTTCATCTCCCAGCGGCCGACACCGCACGTGGCCGAGTGTCCGGTAGTGCACAGTGACTCACCGAGCTGATGCGCGACGTATCTCTCCGGGCCCAGGAAGCCCATGGCGAGCAGCACGAGCTCCGCCTTGTACACCTTCTCGGTGCCGGGCACCTCCTTCATCTCCCAGCGGCCGACACCGCACGTGGCCGAGTGTCCGGTAGTGCACAGTGACTCACCGAGCTGATGCGCGACGTATCTCTCCGGGCCCAGGAAGCCCATGGCGAGCAGCACGAGCTCCGCCTTGTACACCTTCTCGGTGCCGGGCACCTCCTTCATCTCCCAGCGGCCGACACCGCACGTGGCCGAGTGTCCGGTAGTGCACAGTGACTCACCGAGCTGATGCGCAACGTATCTCTCCGGGCCCAGGAAGCCCATGGCGAGCAGCACGAGCTCCGCCTTGTACACCTTCTCGGTGCCGGGCACCTCCTTCATCTCCCAGCGGCCGACACCGCACGTGGCCGAGTGTCCGGTAGTGCACAGTGACTCACCGAGCTGATGCGCGACGTATCTCTCCGGGCCCAGGAAGCCCATGGCGAGCAGCACGAGCTCCGCCTTGTACACCTTCTCGGTGCCGGGCACCTCCTTCATCTCCCAGCGGCCGACACCGCACGTGGCCGAGTGTCCGGTAGTGCACAGTGACTCACCGAGCTGATGCGCGACGTATCTCTCCGGGCCCAGGAAGCCCATGGCGAGCAGCACGAGCTCCGCCTTGTACACCTTCTCGGTGCCGGGCACCTCCTTCATCTCCCAGCGGCCGACACCGCACGTGGCCGAGTGTCCGGTAGTGCACAGTGACTCACCGAGCTGATGCGCGACGTATCTCTCCGGGCCCAGGAAGCCCATGGCGAGCAGCACGAGCTCCGCCTTGTACACCTTCTCGGTGCCGGGCACCTCCTTCATCTCCCAGCGGCCGACACCGCACGTGGCCGAGTGTCCGGTAGTGCACAGTGACTCACCGAGCTGATGCGCGACGTATCTCTCCGGGCCCAGGAAGCCCATGGCGAGCAGCACGAGCTCCGCCTTGTACACCTTCTCGGTGCCGGGCACCTCCTTCATCTCCCAGCGGCCGACACCGCACGTGGCCGAGTGTCCGGTAGTGCACAGTGACTCACCGAGCTGATGCGCGACGTATCTCTCCGGGCCCAGGAAGCCCATGGCGAGCAGCACGAGCTCCGCCTTGTACACCTTCTCGGTGCCGGGCACCTCCTTCATCTCCCAGCGGCCGACACCGCACGTGGCCGAGTGTCCGGTAGTGCACAGTGACTCACCGAGCTGATGCGCGACGTATCTCTCCGGGCCCAGGAAGCCCATGGCGAGCAGCACGAGCTCCGCCTTGTACACCTTCTCGGTGCCGGGCACCTCCTTCATCTCCCAGCGGCCGCCGGCGGCGCGCGTCCACTCTACTTCCACGGCCGACACTCCCGCCACGTTGCCGTGACCTGTTATATGTATGGAAAAATAATTAAATATGTGGGGACAATCTTACACAAATCAACCTAGCCCAAACTAAGCAAAGCTTGCACTATAGGTACTAGGTGACGATATACCTACATACATAAATAGATAATTAAAGGGTACTAATTAAACAAGCTTCTTTTTAATAGCATTATTCGCCTCAGAAAATATAAGTTACCTTCTAAATTAATAAGTCGGCCACAACCAACGCGCGTCTGAATAATAGTATCTTTGCCACTAGTTATCTTCTATGTAAGCCACTGTAAATATAGTCAAAGTCAAAGTCAAAGTGATTTATTCTTCAATTTAGGCATATTACATGCACCTATGAACTAGCATAACTATAACTATAACTATAACTTAGCATAGTGGTTTATTTTTTAGCATCTAAATTTGTGGCATGCATTCAAATAGCAAACTTCTAAAATATTAATATATGACACCAAAATAGTAATTCTATTAGCTTCTAATTGTATAATTTAGTATGTTTAAAATGTAAGTCATCCTACATTAATCGATCGTTAAATTTACCTAAAATTGTCATCAAATAGTATATTAAAGCCACTATTATTACATATTAACTATTATTATTATACCTAGATATTTTTCTAGCACGAACGACTTATTGTAAGTGATTGACAAAATAAAAACTTCATAAGTACCACTTCAACGTCATAGAGCTAAATAAATACAAATATGCAGCAACCTTTTTGGCCACTGTACCTGTCGCTATATGCAACCTCACAGTACCATCAGTCGTTCTGCCATATGATTAAATAAATAAATACAAATAAATATATATAGGGTGCGTTAAAACATAGATAATAATAACAAAACTATCAATTTATTTATATTTTACATACTTCAGAAAACAATTTGCAATACTTTCGTAACTTTCTTTCTTGGTGTCACTGAATTAATTATCACCTACTTTACTCCATAACACATGTCTGTGGTTGTATGTACGTATTGTCGTTGAAGTAGTATGTACTTATCGATAACAGGATTGTCGATATTTTTATTGTGTCAAGCACTAAACAAATGTTGTTCCTGCTAGAAAAATATCTAGGTATAATTATTATATATTGATTGCAAAAAAATATAACAAGTTCTTCCGCTCTTTTATAAAAAAAAACCTCGAAGACGAAAGCGGGAGCTCTCGCTTTCGTCTTCTAACCTATCCGCGATCCGAGTCGGTTTTGCCACTAAGTCTAAGTAGTTGTGAAAATGGAAACAAAATGTCTTGTTTCATGACTGGTTATGAAACAGTGAAAAAAAATCCTTATTCATAACCAGTTATGAATATAGCCGGTTGCTGTCATGTCGCGCACTCGCGCCAAATCGTTTAGTGGCTATTTTCGCGATAAAAGAATATGAAGTATTATTTTACATGTTAAGTTATAATTTATAATATATGATGTCTATTGAAGCTTGAATATATAATTTTTGAGGAGCTTGTATTGAAGCAGTAAAACGTAAAATGGTGATGAGTTGCAAATTCCGTGGCCGAGTTAGTAAATTAGTCGGCAATGTATAAATAAGAAGGACAAGTAAAATAATTGTTGATCTTGACTTGACGCATTCTTTAACATTTTTAGTTGGCGTTGTAAAGAAGATGAATTAGTTTATTAGAGGCTATCTCATTTTCCCGATGCTTAGTTATTAAATGAGAAGTTTGACCAGGTGGCCAAAAAAAAATCTGTGGCCGGATTTATTATTTCTCATAAATAAATACTCGCATGTACATAGAAAACATCCATGACTCAGGAGCGCTGATTTAATTGCTTTGTTTCTGTTACAATACAATTTCGACAGTACTGTAGTGCACTTATGCTCGGTTACCAACACAAGCTTTGAGAATGCTTGTTATGGCGTTGCAAATATCAGTGGATACACGTTTGACGTATCAAATGAAGGCTAAATCGTCGATTCGATCTTTTTACATAAAATGGGAAATTTATATCTTAAACCATACAATATGACGCTGAAGGGCAAAAGCTAAAGCTCGACTAATTACCAGAAATATACATAATCATGATTTTTTTAAATACTATCTTTCGGTATTTTCCACTCGCAAGCACGTGACTACTACTAGACAATGCTATGAGTCAGGGGTTTAGGTTAGGTCAAACCTACGAACATCGTCATGCCAAGTCACATGATATGGCCTGACGTCTGTTGAATTTTATATGTAACATAGTGTCATTGACTTATTTTATAGATTAGAAAACAGGCTAGAAGATTCAGGGTGGGTTGCACCAAACCGTCTATAATCGAAAGCGGTGTTCGTTAACATCTGAATCTATGCAAAGTTTGACAAGTTTTTATGCAATGACAGCCACCGGTTCCAAACCTAACGGTGATCGGTCTGCAATCGTAAGTTGGTGCCATCCGCCCTAAATAGGACACTACGTCACAATATCGAAATATATCTTTTTTATCTTCAAGGAGTGAATAGAACACATACAAGTACCTATCAGGATTATTAAGTTTCAACAAAGAAAAAAATATATACGGTGAGGATGAACCTAAACGCAGTATGTATTTCACGACCACATTACCAATGAATGCTCCGTTAGTAGGTACTTTCCTCTACCTTTCCGAAAATCACGGCATCAACTATGAGCGCAGCGCTACAAATTAGGATGGTGAATGTCTACACACATACTACACACACACACACTCACCGGCAGATAACACAATGATATTATAGATAGAATACAAAAAGCCAATTACAGGTTCCCACCGATAGCATCAGATTAAGTAAACGCTAGGAGGAAGAAGAAGCAAGGACTGTGAATGTGTAAACATACCGTCATCCAGGAACTCTTTGGTTAGCGTAGAGAATTTCCTCGGGTCGTTTCCAAACTTGACTTTCACCTCCTCGTGCCCGTAGTCCACCCTACAAACAAGTGAAATTAAACAATCACAATATAATAAGAAAAGTTATAAGAGCATGCCAGATTTTTGAGTGCATCAGGTATTATTGCGGGTGAAAATTGCCAATGTAAATCTTACTTGAAAACAAGGATATTACTGACAGTTTACGCCTTAACACCTGTGGTTTTCAACTTTGGTGGGGCCGACCACTCTTCTATCTTTTTCATTGGCCACTCTGGACCCAGGACCCTATGAGTCCAAAGTCACGATACCTTTAAGCCAAAGCGTTGAAAAGGTTAAATATTGATGCGGGTGTGAGAGTTGGGTGACGTAAATTATCTTCCAGCGTAGTTTCAAACTCACAATACATGGACAATTTTTTTAATTCAGCCACGTAGTCCGCTATCAACTCACCCTCCATTTGCCGTCGCTGTCGAAACCTATACCGCTCGGCTAAAACTGACGGTTTCGGTTGCAGATGTTTTTTTAGTAGGTCAACTGCAACGTCGAAACTGCGAGGGATTCTTAGGACTTGACAAAGTTGATAACAATTCATAAGCCTCCTCTTCCATGACTGATATCAACGTGGCTAACTTAACGGTCGCTTCCACTTTGTTCGCGACGAAGTACATTTCGAACCGCTCACAATACGCCGTCCAATTGCCATTTTTTATATCAAAATCACGTAATTGTCCCACCGACATGATCTTGTAGCACTACACCGATATCTATAAGATATTTTTTAATCCCCGTCGTCACTAGCCAAAACACGTACTTAACATTCACCATTTAATCCAAGCCAGAAAACGAGCTACCGTCATACAATACAATACAAATACTCTTTATTGCACACCTCACACAGACAAAGCAGTTACAGAGAGAAACAATACAATAACATGTAGGTAGAGGTAGACAACAGGCGGTCTTATTATCTCTTCTAGACAACTTTTGGGTACAATATACTAGTTATTGTTTGCTTACCCTACATATACAACAATTGGCTTCCAAGCAAGAGTGAACGGCTATTACAGCACCAGTGAGCTACATATTAGGCTCTGTCGTCAATTACCATCAGTGCTGCTAGCCTAACTTGACTCTCAACTCTACACGCGCGCGTGATAGACTATCTGTCACTTTTTGACAGCATTAATCAGAAAGTGACGGACAGTCTATCACGCGCGCGATTAGAGTCGAGAGTCAAGTTATGCTAGCAGGGCAGATGAGACTAGGGTCAATCACTGGCCAGTCTTTATAAAATATATGTATACTGGTACCTGAAGACTCTCGGCCACTGCGGCCACGGGTTGTCTTGCCCACGGGTCGGCTTCGGTTCCGGGAGGATCTCGAAGGTCGTGATGGACTTGGCGCCTTGGCGGAGCGACGTCGCTATGCAGTCGCATCTATCAAACATACGTCAAGATAAGTACGCTTTTAGTGGAAGATCTGTTGCACAGTGTGACAAGAACCACATTTTTTTAAGATGTTCTACTGATGATGAAAATCGATAGTCTAGACCAATTCAAAGCCGAGACTAAAACTCCCGGTTGCCAATTTCAATTAGTTTTTGAATAATAAAAATAATAAAAATTGTACTTTTTTATCCGGTTTTCAGTAGACTTAAAAATAATTAGCAATTAGCAAATATTAGCCGAATGGCGAAATATATCTCACATTCGACTATTAAAAGAGTACATTTTTCAATGATTAAAAGAGTCATTTATTCATTACTTTCGGAGTAATTAACTTTTCTTTTATATAAGTTTTTATTTTATTTTTCAAAAAGTTCTTGATATTATAAATTGTTTGTTATACACAAAAATAGCTGACAATTTCTTCTACACGATATAAAAATATTGCGTCTCTATTGCGTGGACTAATTGAGTTATCAACAAAGATAAGTTACACCCGGAATACCCGGATCCAGGGTTGACACTTACAAGTACCGAAATAAATTTGACGACCGAATAGCCTAGTGGTTAGAGAACCTGACTATGAAGCTTGAGTTCCCGGGTTCGATCCCCGGTCGGGGCAGATATTTGTATGATGAATACGAATGTTTGTTCTCGAGTCTTGGATGTTTAATATGTATTTAAGTATGTATTTATCTATATAAGTATGTTTATCCGTTGTCTAGTACCCATAGTACAGGCTTTGCCTAGTTTTGAACTAGATCAATTGGTGTGAATTGTCCCACGATATTTATTTATTTATTTTTATTTAAATAAATTTATTTGCCTTTTACTGAAGATAGTTTTTACAATACTGTTGTACTGTCTATCTTTATCCCTCATCTGAATGTATTCCTGGTTGCAGTATAAGCCATTTATTGAGAGCATAGGGCCTTTTTCTCTACTTCTCTTAGTCAAGATATGTGTTTGTGTCGGCTTTTATAAGATTGATGCCACCTGACACTGCACTGACACTGACCTAATATGTCCGCTCTATCTGGCTGGAAGCCTTCGTCAAAACCTCACTAGTGCTACATAATGTGCATCATCACGGGTTAGGTTGGCTCAGTCTTAGCCCTAAATGTGAAGCGCCAAACACCCATACTTATGGTGTGTTGCATTCCAATGAAACAAGTGGCATGGGAAGCGGTCCACCCTCGTTAGGTTTAACTAAAACCCCATGCCTATACTTGTAGTCTGGAGGAACGGGGGCGAGGCATTATGGAGCCGTCACAGACCCATAATGCCGCTTTGCCTCAGCAGGAGTTGACCCACCCTGCTGGGGGATGTCCGGGCTCCGACCGTGGGACTTAGTGCAAGGAGGACATGAGGGCGCCAACCCTCATGTTGGTCCACATGTGGCAGATGGAGTTGTGGATAACACCACAACCGGCACTTTTCCCCTCCGGAAGTGTCCGCAAGTGAGTTAGGAGATGCGTCGGCGAGTACAAGTGGATCAAAGAGTTTGTCTAGGTTGGACATCTATAAACTTTTATCCGGAAAGTACAAATCATTACCAATGACTGAGCGAGTAGATACCATAATTTTGGAAATGACTACCAACTGTCACTATCTAGGAATCTATATCGACACCAAAATAACATAAATTGCATATATTGTATAGATTTTTACACCTAACTTTTCTTATCCGGATAGAGTGAAAACCCTATCACAAAATTTTAAAATTCCCTAATTCCTTTAGTCCACGGAATTATACAATGAAAATTTTATGGTGTATATAACAGCTTATTACCCTACAAGTTTAATAAAAAAATCTTTATAATATGGCGGATTAAAAAAAAAAAAAAAAAAAAAACAAAATTGCTTAATTAGGTTATGATTTCGCAACGAACGGTATTTGGACTATACTGATTACTCAATCTTACGCTATTTTTGTAGCTCTAAAAGTTTTATCTAAACTTTTTCTCTGTATTTTCTATAGTTTTTGGATTATCAGCAAATTATTAGTATATCCGGGGATATTTGTCGTGACTTTTAAAAAATCATTTTTCGGAAACTGTAAACATTTGGCAACCAGGAGTTTTAGTCTCAGCTTTGAATTGGTTTAGACTATCATTTTCATCATCAGTAGAACATCTAAAAAAATGTGGTTCTTGTCACACTGTGTGTTGTTAGTAGCCGAAGAATTTAGGATCAATTGAGTATACAGATAAAAACAAGCACTATATACAGGATGGATCCTGTAACAGGAGAAAAAATTAAACTGTAGATTATTAAGCATGTGAGCAATTATTTCCAGGTGTTTTTAATAGAATATATATTTTTTTTCATCAAAATAAGTTTACGTGTATTTTTTTACTCTTCTGGAGTGATATAAGTAACTTTTTACATTAAAACACTAAAAAAAAATAAAAATCACAAAAATATCGTTAGGAAACCAAAATTAAAAAACTATGCTGACTCATTACACGATGTTACCTCAAAATCTGCATTGACTGCTTTGCTATTATCTCGTGATGCCAAGATACATTACTTTAGTACCAAAGTTACCAAGTTTTAGACCAAAATTTCCCCATTGGCCCCAACCGTCCCGGCCCGTTATAGAGAAAATTCCCAGAAAACGCCTCTATCAGCGTTGAACTCTGAAATTCCGATTTTGATTGAGTTTTCACTAATTGAAGCTTTATTATCGGGCCTGTGTCTATTGCCGTGACGGAGAGCGCGTCTCATCCGCTTCTTTTGCCCGGTATCGCCTCCTCCAACAACAAGTACGTTCTTGTCCTTGGCACTGAGCACAGACCTTGCCGTGGTGCCGTGGTGAAGCTATAGTCTCATCTGCTTCTTCGGATAGGACTTGAAAAACTGCCATTGTCTTTATGAGCAGTAAGACTCACCCAGTATCGCCTCCTCCAATAACAAGTACGTTCTTGTCTTTCGCGGGGAGCTCGGGCATCTCCTTGCCGTGGTGGAGCGCCGGTCCCATTTGCTTCTTCTGCCAGGACTCCAGGAACTCCATAGCGTAGTGGATCCCGTTGAGCTGCCGGCCTTTGAGCGGCAAGTCGCGGGGCCATGTCGCGCCCATGCAGAGCACTAGTGCGTTGTATCTGATGATTAAATTACTTGGTCAATTTTTTTTGGCAGAGAATATAAATCTGACAATGTGGTGAAGGTTGCGAGAGTGAGTATCCTCAAGGGAGTGGACAGTAAGTGATACCATAATTCGGTGTTTTTTAGCTGTTAACATTCGGGGTATTCTGTACCTAAATACTATTAATAATTTCGTGGCAGTAGAGTACTCACTCGCTGGCCAGCTCGTTGGCGCTGATGTCCTTGCCCACGTCGACGTTGCACTTGAAGACGACGCCCTCGGCCTGCATGAGCTGCACCCGTCGCTGCACCACCTCCTTGCTGAGCTTCATGGTGGGGATGCCGTACTGCAGACCGGACAGTCGTGTACTCACTCGCTGGCCAGCTCGTTGGCGCTGATGTCCTTGCCCACGTCGACGTTGCACTTGAAGACGACGCCCTCGGCCTGCATGAGCTGCACCCGTCGCTGCACCACCTCCTTGCTGAGCTTCATGGTGGGGATGCCGTACTGCAGACCGGACAGTCGTGTACTCACTCGCTGGCCAGCTCGTTGGCGCTGATGTCCTTGCCCACGTCGACGTTGCACTTGAAGACGACGCCCTCGGCCTGCATGAGCTGCACCCGTCGCTGCACCACCTCCTTGCTGAGCTTCATGGTGGGGATGCCGTACTGCAGACCGGACAGTCGTGTACTCACTCGCTGGCCAGCTCGTTGGCGCTGATGTCCTTGCCCACGTCGACGTTGCACTTGAAGACGACGCCCTCGGCCTGCATGAGCTGCACCCGTCGCTGCACCACCTCCTTGCTGAGCTTCATGGTGGGGATGCCGTTCTGCAGACCGGACAGTCGTGTACTCACTCGCTGGCCAGCTCGTTGGCGCTGATGTCCTTGCCCACGTCGACGTTGCACTTGAAGACGACGCCCTCGGCCTGCATGAGCTGGACCCGTCGCTGCACCACCTCCTTGCTGAGCTTCATGGTGGGGATGCCGTACTGCAGACCGGACAGTCGAGTACTCACTCGCTGGCCAGCTCGTTGGCGCTGATGTCCTTGCCCACGTCGACGTTGCACTTGAAGACGACGCCCTCGGCCTGCATGAGCTGCACCCGTCGCTGCACCACCTCCTTGCTGAGCTTCATGGTGGGGATGCCGTACTGCAGACCGGACAGTCGTGTACTCACTCGCTGGCCAGCTCGTTGGCGCTGATGTCCTTGCCCACGTCGACGTTGCACTTGAAGACGACGCCCTCGGCCTGCATGAGCTGCACCCGTCGCTGCACCACCTCCTTGCTGAGCTTCATGGTGGGGATGCCGTTCTGCAGACCGGACAGTCGTGTACTCACTCGCTGGCCAGCTCGTTGGCGCTGATGTCCTTGCCCACGTCGACGTTGCACTTGAAGACGACGCCCTCGGCCTGCATGAGCTGGACCCGTCGCTGCACCACCTCCTTGCTGAGCTTCATGGTGGGGATGCCGTACTGCAGCAGACCGCCAGCGCGGTCGTTACGCTCGAACACAGTTACCGAGTAACCCGCCTGAATTACAAATGAAATCATCATCATCATATCAACCGAAAGACGTCCACTTCTGGACATAGGCCTCCCCGAAAAAGCGCCATAATATTAATGACTGGTTCTGAGCCACCCAGACAAATAAAATAATACATTTTGTCTCAAGGGAGCGAAATTATATATTTACGGCGAAGTGTATATAGAATCCTCAATGAATCGAAAGATTCTACAATCTTGAGCTTAACCGGGGATTTAAGTGTATAGTGCTTTTCATACCTGCTATGAGGAAAATTGAAATCAACACCCAATCACTCAGTCAATTACTATTTTCTGAATAGCTGGATCGGGGAAGAAAAGTATAACTTAGATCCCTCATTTGAAGGCAACAATTACTATTTTCTCGATGTAGTTACCCCCGTGGGGGTATACTGCTATTCTTTGGGAGTAACGAAATTGGTATCTTAAATGGATAAATGGACATTATTATTGTTATTTTTCGCGCTTTGATTTGAGGTAAAATTTGTTTTCCTAATATGTCACGGGGGTTATTGAAATGTTTAGGAACCCCTGCTAGACAGCAATGTACTATTTCACGCCACTACTCGGAAATATGTTGAAAGATGGCCTGAGTTGGGTTACAAAACTGTGAATATATCATATAAGCCATCAATTATAAGTATATGTATATCTCGTCACTATGCAATTCGTATTACCTACTAATTTGAAATTTTTTCTTGAGACACGAAACAACGTGTCGTAGGCCTGTCAGTCTATAGTTTTTTTTTCTAATTAATTATACAAGGCTGTGTTTGACGTCATGACTGTCTATGACGTAAAACACAGCCTTGAAATAAATGAATAAAAAACTATTCCATTTGGACACAACCTTCATTTCAAAAATGAATTGTTAATGTTTGGCCTATCATATAAACCATCAATTATTTTAAAATTTTCTTATAGATTCGATAGTCAACTAGTATTTTTATTTCCTGAAAAAATTTTTAAAATTTGAATGATATACAATCGCGCCAAAAAGGCAGTCGCCATTATCGTGACGATATAAGAGCAGAATATCCTTTAAACATAGAAACGACAAATGTGCATGTTCATTACAACGGAAACTTGTTGCTATACCTACTGTCACTCACGAGAAAAAAATGGCGGTCGGCGTTTTCGGTCACATGACATACAGATAATAAAACTACGATTTTCATTTTCAAATTAAAAATAAAGCGTATGTTTTTATAACAAAATAGTGATATATTCGTATTTCTTATGATAAGAACTATACAAAAAATACTTTGATAATTTAATTTTACTGTTGAGTACCTCCACCATTTATAAAGCATCTATATATGATCGCGCGTCTATTCGTCATCAAAAAAACCCGCCACGGGCTCGCGTCTCCTCTAAATTGTCAGATTAGTGAATGAGCGTCTTTCCGGTCTACTTAATCTGAAGCGCTCGAGTATTTTTTTCCTTGTTCATACTTACTAGTACCCTACCGCATGGCCACCCCTACTATCCAAACCATCAGATTAACATACCTTGGTTATCAGAGACACGTGGGGCGTATACACTATTAAATCTGACGCGCTCGAGTGACTGGCTTTTTTTACATTGTTTTATAGGGTTCCGTACCTCAAAAGGAAAAAACCCGGACAAGTGCGAGTTCAACTCGCGTGGTGAGGGTTCCGAATATTGAGAATTTTCCCGTTACTTTGAATACTCAAACTTCTTATAGGTTTTCCTGTAATCTTTAGGCGAGGAACTATTTTCCATATTTTTTTCTGAATTTTAAGCCTAGTAGTTTCGGAGATAAGGGGGAATGGTCAATTTTCGTCTTTTTTCCTAAAATACTTCATATCCATTTTTGCTAAAATTATTTAAAAAAAACTGAGATTCTTACAACAACCCCTTCATCATTTGATGACAAACACATTACAGTTTTCGAAACTTTGTTTTTAATTTTCCAGTTTACCCCCCAAAGGTGGCTCCCTTGTTCAGAATTCATTAATTCACTCTACGCGTCCATCTTTGGGTCACCAATTTACATATGTTTACCAAATTTCAACTCAATCGATCGAGTAGTTTCGGAGGAAATCAGCTGTGACAGACGGACAGACAGACGCACGAGTGATCCTATAAGATCACTTTGTTGTCTGTCTGTCTGTCGAGATCTCGGGAACGCGTATTGAAACTAAAACCATATACTCAAGTCTACAGTCCCTTGAAGCTGTGAAAAAACCTAACTTCTAAGTTTACGTAACAACTTGGAATTAAAAGATTTTTCAAAAAACCCAACTCCTTTTTTGCAATTATTATAGCCTATACATATGTCACTCCCACTGTTTCCCAAGATTAAGGGGAATCCAACGACACCTCATATGTTGAAACCCGTCAAACGGTTTAGGCTGCAGGGCGTGCCAAAGAACAAGACATACACACATACATATATACATACATACATACGCTCGAAAAACATAACCCTCCTTTCCTTCGGCAGTCGGGTAAAAAGATACGGCCGTTTATGCCGCAAAAATTGTGATTTGTGTCTCAAGGGAGCAAAATGATGTATTTACGGCGAGGATGGTACATTGAATGCTAAGCGTAACGTCCATGTCGAAAATAATTTTGCTCTTGAGTGACACATACAATTTTTCACACCAACTATGAGGAAAATATAACAGTCATCGGTAGTTTTGATTTCAGTAAAAATGTATAATTTATTGTGACAATTTTTTTATAATACGAAAAATTCTCAAATTTTATATTACGAAAAACATAAAAAAAACGGTTAACTAGTGTGCAATTAAAGATTAATTCCTGACGCTCGGTTTCATAAAACCACACTCGTGATTGAAGGCCTCTCATTATGTACAGTCAATACACTACTATAGCGGTATAAATAGTAAAATGCAATTATAATCGGTAATACCTTATATTTAACCGGTAGTCAGAATACCGGTTACGGTCCCTGTTATACAGTCATGACGTAAAACGAGGCCTTGTATAATAAATTAGACGAAGAATATTATTTGATTTAGAAACGACCTTCGTTTGAAAAATATACTGTAAATATATTCTCTTATATCTTTAGCAATATTTGTGACACTTGCAAGCCACACAAAAGCAAATGTGGTTAAATTGAGCTTGTTTGTTTGTTTTGGAGAAAGCAAATTGTACCTACCTTATTGAGTTGATGCGCACAAGCAAGGCCGGCGGGACCAGAGCCGACCACAGCAACCGTTTTGCCATTGCGATGTTCCGGTATCTAGGTAAAACCAATTTAAGTTATTAGGGAGACATTCATAATGTTTCGCCTTATGTCATCATCATCCTCCTAGGCACTAGTTTTACGATAGCGACTGCCATTGACCTTTCAACCCACACGGACCACTAGGCCTTGTTGTGACTAGACCTCACGATGTTTTTCTTCACCAAAAGCTACTTAATGAAATTTCGTTCATGAGTTTTTTTTAAACCAAAACATTGAAAGTCCCGTGCTTCACCGCTCCGCTAAAGTGGCCTTATATTTGACCTTATGCATCATTGTTTTTTTTTATTCGAGTTCATCCTTGTGTAGAGTATATTAGGGTGAATCTCCGGCGGTTCGAATCGCTTGTCCTAAAGTCATTATAACCTCACGATTATCGCCTTAAAACTCAACGTCGGTATTGTTATACATTTTTGCACTTATTTGGCAATATTTCAGGCAGGCAATAGTTTACCTCGGGCTCGATCCATCCGTTTTCAAAAGCGTTGTCGATGATGGCGCACTCGATGTTCTTGATGGTGACGGGCGGCTCCGAGATGCCCAGCACGCACGCGCCCTCGCAGGGCGCCGGGCACACGCGCCCGGTGAACTCTAAAACAAGTCCAATCAAAACATTTTTCAAAAAACCCAACCACATTTATCAAGCATTATATTATTTATACTCGTAACCTTTAGCACTTCCACGATTACAAGGAATCCAACGACACCTCATATGCCAAAATCCATCATGCCGTCAAACTTTTACTATCAACTTCTAACGTCATAACCAGTGATAGGTTATTTGGATTCTCCCTTGCGGGATATCAAGTAGGAAAGTTAATATAGATACGACAGTTTCTCGCGATAAAGTGACCTATATAGTCAGTAACCCAGCATCCTGAAATGCGCCGGACCTTTATGGGGTGGGCACTTGCCCACACGGCTCCCTCCCTATACCCCCTGATAACGAATTGTTTTTTTCATTTTTTTTCATAAGCAACACGAAAATACCCGGGAAGTGTCAATATTTCATGTATGTTTTGCCATTTTAAGTTTTTAAATTCATAAATGGGTAAGGCCGTCGAAATTTGCGTTTTTTTTTTAGTGTAAGTCTGCTTTTGTGTTATATTTTGTATGGCGTGTAACACAAATTTTGTGTTATGCATAACACAAAAGTATCACAAAAGTGCCAAATACGAAACAAAACGTAACACAAAAGCAGATTTACGTTCAAAAATAAAACGCAAATTTCGACGGCCTTACCCAAAAACGAACAATAAGGACGTTGTTTGATTGTGACATCACAAACAATTAATCCCTACAAATTCCATGCTGTCCGTTTTTGGCGTTTCACAAAAAAAGGGGATTTGAGTCGTCAAATACCGTATTAGAGCAGTACGCTTACCATGAGAGCCTATCGAAAACGTACAATAGTATACGTTTCCCGAGATCGAGCTAACGCGCTTCGTGTAGATTTCGATTCTCGCAAGTTCGAGCTGTCAAATTCGTCGTACTCATGGTGCCGATATACTCCGAAAACAACTACAAAACGTTACTCGCTAGCGTCTAGTTTTCGATGCGTAATTTAACTTTCGAATCGTATTACCAAACGCTAGCGTGAGTCACAAATTTGACATTTCGAATCGAAAAATACCGTAGCATTTGTAGTTTACTATTTCACTTGCAAAATGGTGCGTGATAACGTATAATTCCGTCAAGATTTACCGTAGATCCGATCGATACCTATCTCAAATTAAAGAACTTATAAAAATAAGGGTTTTGAATCGACAACTTATATCCGCAAAATTCGGATTGTCACGTATTTTGTATTTAAAAATGCAAATAATTGGCACACGTTCCGCCATATTGGGTCGACCGACTCAGTGGAGGTTCATCGCACACTGTTAAAATTATACTTAATGTCCTTTAACTTAAGGTATAGATTCCTTTAAAGTCTTTAAACTTTGGCGTTGGGGAATTTTTCGACTTTGGCAATGCGCGTATTCTGTAATGTCATAACCGACAAACGCTAGCATTTAAATTAAAACGATAAATGCTTGTGATATAAGGCTGAATATTGAAAAATCTATTAAACTATACGAACGATCGACTTAACTGTTGTGAGCAAGTAAACTTATAAGGGACTTGTGGTACCGATTTGATTTTTAGTTCTGTAAGTGACCGCTAGGGGCGGTGTATAGAGTTTTCATACAAATCTTTAACTTAGTCGATACTCACGTAGCGTATCTCGACTCACTTTAAACTCGGACTAGAGCTACAGAAGTTACCTGGGAAGTTGTTATTGTGTATATTAGAGTACAAGTTACCTGGGAAGTTGTTGGTCTGCAGCAGCTGCTTGAGCGCCTGCTTCCAGTCGCCGCGGAACACCAGGTCGTTCCACTTGGGTATGATGTTGCCGAGCGGGCAGCCGTGGCCGGACTGGCAGAAGGGCACTCCGCACTCCATGCACCGCGCGGCCTGGACGCGCAGTCCTCGCCGCACGTGGTTGAAGTTGTATATTAGAGTACAAGTTACCTGGGAAGTTGTTGGTCTGCAGCAGCTGCTTGAGCGCCTGCTTCCAGTCGCCGCGGAACACCAGGTCGTTCCACTTGGGTATGATGTTGCCGAGCGGGCAGCCGTGGCCGGACTGGCAGAAGGGCACTCCGCACTCCATGCACCGCGCGGCCTGGACGCGCAGTCCTCGCCGCACGTGGTTGAAGTTGTATATTAGAGTACAAGTTACCTGGGAAGTTGTTGGTCTGCAGCAGCTGCTTGAGCGCCTGCTTCCAGTCGCCGCGGAACACCAGGTCGTTCCACTTGGGTATGATGTTGCCGAGCGGGCAGCCGTGGCCGGACTGGCAGAAGGGCACTCCGCACTCCATGCACCGCGCGGCCTGGACGCGCAGTCCTCGCCGCACGTGGTTGAAGTTGTATATTAGAGTACAAGTTACCTGGGAAGTTGTTGGTCTGCAGCAGCTGCTTGAGCGCCTGCTTCCAGTCGCCGCGGAACACCAGGTCGTTCCACTTGGGTATGATGTTGCCGAGCGGGCAGCCGTGGCCGGACTGGCAGAAGGGCACTCCGCACTCCATGCACCGCGCGGCCTGGACGCGCAGTCCTCGCCGCACGTGGTTGAAGTTGTATATTAGAGTACAAGTTACCTGGGAAGTTGTTGGTCTGCAGCAGCTGCTTGAGCGCCTGCTTCCAGTCGCCGCGGAACACCAGGTCGTTCCACTTGGGTATGATGTTGCCGAGCGGGCAGCCGTGGCCGGACTGGCAGAAGGGCACTCCGCACTCCATGCACCGCGCGGCCTGGACGCGCAGTCCTCGCCGCACGTGGTTGAAGTTGTATATTAGAGTACAAGTTACCTGGGAAGTTGTTGGTCTGCAGCAGCTGCTTGAGCGCCTGCTTCCAGTCGCCGCGGAACACCAGGTCGTTCCACTTGGGTATGATGTTGCCGAGCGGGCAGCCGTGGCCGGACTGGCAGAAGGGCACTCCGCACTCCATGCACCGCGCGGCCTGGACGCGCAGTCCTCGCCGCACGTGGTTGAAGTTGTATATTAGAGTACAAGTTACCTGGGAAGTTGTTGGTCTGCAGCAGCTGCTTGAGCGCCTGCTTCCAGTCGCCGCGGAACACCAGGTCGTTCCACTTGGGTATGATGTTGCCGAGCGGGCAGCCGTGGCCGGACTGGCAGAAGGGCACTCCGCACTCCATGCACCGCGCGGCCTGGACGCGCAGTCCTCGCCGCACGTGGTTGAAGTTGTATATTAGAGTACAAGTTACCTGGGAAGTTGTTGGTCTGCAGCAGCTGCTTGAGCGCCTGCTTCCAGTCGCCGCGGAACACCAGGTCGTTCCACTTGGGTATGATGTTGCCGAGCGGGCAGCCGTGGCCGGACTGGCAGAAGGGCACTCCGCACTCCATGCACCGCGCGGCCTGGACGCGCAGTCCTCGCCGCACGTGGTTGAAGTTGTATATTAGAGTACAAGTTACCTGGGAAGTTGTTGGTCTGCAGCAGCTGCTTGAGCGCCTGCTTCCAGTCGCCGCGGAACACCAGGTCGTTCCACTTGGGTATGATGTTGCCGAGCGGGCAGCCGTGGCCGGACTGGCAGAAGGGCACTCCGCACTCCATGCACCGCGCGGCCTGGACGCGCAGTCCTCGCCGCACGTGGTTGAAGTTGTATATTAGAGTACAAGTTACCTGGGAAGTTGTTGGTCTGCAGCAGCTGCTTGAGCGCCTGCTTCCAGTCGCCGCGGAACACCAGGTCGTTCCACTTGGGTATGATGTTGCCGAGCGGGCAGCCGTGGCCGGACTGGCAGAAGGGCACTCCGCACTCCATGCACCGCGCGGCCTGGACGCGCAGTCCTCGCCGCACGTGGTTGAAGTTGTATATCTCCTCCCAGTCGCGGAGACGCTTCTCAGCGGGCCGGTACATGGAGGTTTCGCGCGGGTATTTTATGAAGCCCCTGGGACAATAGTAAATTGGTAAGTGAACGGTTTGTTGCTAATAATAATAGTGTATTTGAGAATTTAAAGGGGCTGTGGACTGAGCTCCCTGACGAAAAGAAAGAAAGGAATGTACAGGTTTTTAAAAGATCGGCAACGCGCAACTTTCCTGGAGTTGCAAGCCTCCATAGGCTACGGTAACAGCTTACCATTAGGCGAGTCTTACGCTTGTTTGCCTCTGACGTGGTATAAAAAAACTAAAGCCAATTATTATGGCTTTTGCAATAATTACCAAATAACCAGTATGCCTTCTACTGACTTTGTGATGGACTCCGTACGCCTCGGCCAGGCCCTGTTTCTATAACTAATCGGGGAATCGACATGCATGCATGCACACCCCATTCAAATAAGGTCCTCCTTATTTTTGGCATAGGGTTGGTGTTTGCTGAAGCAATATTTATTAGTCTTTTAATCAGTCTGACATTGTGCTTCTTTGTTAACCACGGAAATCATCTTTGGATTAGCACTCATAGCTTCCTATCGTAAGTAGCGTAGCTCATAATAACTGTTCCTTACCTGGTCTTATCGAGAATCTTCTCCAGATTCTTCTTATCTAGTTCCACATCCCGCACCGCCTCCTCAATGTCGGCGATTCCGTTCTCTTCCTTTCCATTGGCTTCCACTTTAGGCGCCTGTTGTATGGCGAGCTGTTTCAACGCGCGTTGATATTCGTACGGGAACACCTTTACGAACTGCTTGGCCGGTGCTGGCCAGGTTTCTAGGAGCTGCTTTGCTATTAAAGAGCTGTAAAGGAAGATAGTTTGTTTGAACATAAAAGCAGAGAAAACCACATTATTCCTTATGGTATTGATATATAAATTGTCCAATAGATATCCCGAAGCGTCACCTCAGCGAGATTTCGCTGTGCAAACGATCAGGAGCCGTAGCATAGTTGGCCTTATCACGCGACAAGTGACAAGATAAGAGCGTCGTCTCGTTCTATCGAACGGTGTCAGCCAGTGACGCACGCTCTATCATATTCATATTCATATTCATATTCATATTCATTTATTGATAATATTCTTAATACTACATGTCAATATATAACAATATGTGTAAAAAATTAAATATTAAGTTACCTACTAGCGGTTACTGATAAATTCAGTCCATCAGAAATTATACTATAGGTACCTAGCTATAATTTAATGTTTAAAAATTCGTCAAAACTATACAAAGTGTGCTCGAGAAGCCAAGCCTTTAGTTTTGTTTTGAAACATTGCAGTGAGGGGGCCGAGGTGATTTCTACCGGTAACTTATTATATATAGTCGGTCCCATTACATGAGTCAGCTTATCGGACTTCGCCAGCCTTCGCTCCACTGGGAGGAGTCTATTAGGGGCTCGCAGCGAGCAGCGGTTCGAGTCTGCGCGTTTTTTGTAGTCGCATAAATGTGTGTGTGTGTAAACTGCAATCTGTGCAATGACTATTGCTGGCAAAGTTAATATGCCTAATTCTTTAAAATAAGGTTGCACGGAGATATCCTGGGCTACCTGTACCACAGACCGCACGGCTCTTTTTTGTAACCGGAAGGCACGTTGCCAGTCTGCGGCGCGTCCCCACATCTCAGCACCGTACTGCAAGAGTGAGTGGACGGTCGCGAAGTAGCTAGTTCTCACAACATGCCGCGGCACGACTCGAGCCAGGCGGCGTAGCGCAAAGCATGCACTGCCTACTTTGCCACATAGTTGGTCTATATGGGTTGCCCATGTCAGTTTGCGGTCTATTTTGAAGCCTAAGAAAGTCGTGGCTTCCACTTGTTCCAAACCAGCTCCTCCAGCTTTAACCTTCAGCGACCTCGGTGCACGGCCGCCGACGTAGAAGTGGAGGAAGTGTGTTTTGGTTAGATTCAGAGCCAGGCCATTTAAACTGAACCACCGAGACAGCTGGTTAGCAGCGTCGTTGAGACGAATCTCTAAGCTGTCAACGTTTGGAGCGGATATAATGCCAGCGACATCATCCGCATACATTAAAATTTCAGCGGCTGGTATCGCTTCAGGGAGGTCGTTCAGTAGCAGAGAAAACAGGATGTTAGAAACTGACGATCCTTGTGCTACACCCATTGATGTTGTCAGCGGTGTCGATTTTGCTTGGCCTCCATCTCCCACCACAACTTGCGATCGGCCGTGCAATATGTTTGTGAAGAGGCTGTGCGTACGGCCACATATACCGTATTGCAGTAATTTGGCGGCTATCACGTTGTGGTCGGTGACGTCGAAGGCCTTGGAGAGGTCGCAGCAGAGCATCGCAACCTGCTGCTTGCTCTCCAAAGCATTTATGACTTTACGCACAGCCTCACGCACTATGTCGGTAGTACAGCGCCCTGCTCTGTACGCGTACTGGCGTTCAGACAACGCATTTGTCGAGCTCAGGAATGCTGTGAGTCGGTGGCATAACCCGTTTTCAAACACTTTAGCGACGCAGGGTATTATGGACACTGGCCTATAATTGTCGATATTTTCTCTCTTCCCCTTTCCTTTGAAAAGTGGTGATATCTTACTAATTTTAAATGGCCCAGGATATGACCCGTCTCTAATGCACCTGTTGAACAGATGGGCGAGCACAGGTGGTATGGTGTAAGCCACTGTGTTTAGCAAATCCATCGATAAACCGTAAATATCTTTTGTAGACTTATGTGGAATATATCCTATCACTTATCGCGTTACAAGGCCAACCATGCTACGGGGCCTGATCTGTTTTTGGTATCCAATCAACATTTTTTTGTTGCTCGTTGCCATGGTTACGTCTCCTTCATATTTGAAAAGATTCTTCCAGGAGATTTCAAATATATTGTTCTACGTAATTTTTACTAAACGGGACTTAATCGCGTATAAATAATTAACTTATTTATTTATATCTTTGAGGTTCCCTGACCTTTCGAATGTGTCACAACATCCTTGGTCGCGGTACGTTAAGGCCCGTTTAGTAAAAATGTGAGCAAGATAGTTAGTTTGAAAAATCATACTTCAAATTTGGTATGAACAAAAGCAGAGAAATCGAATGTCCAAGAGATTGAGGGTAGCCAAATCTTCCGAGGATACGCTGTGTTGAGAGTAAGCGACCTGTATTAGTCTCTGGCTGTCAATACAATTCATCCTCAAATTAATAAAGAGCTGGCAACGCGCTTGTGATTCTTCTGGAGTCGCAAGCACTATAGGCTGCGGTGTCTGTTTTCCATCAGCCAGACTGTATGCTTGTTTGCTACCGTCGAAATAAAATAAAAACATGCATTGTCCAATAGGCGTCTTGAAGCATCACCTGATCGAAAATTATCTGTAAAGCATTATTTTTATTTTGTTTCGTTATTCTTACTCACCCAGTGTATTGGACGAACTCTTGCAGCAAGGTCTTGACGACATGCAAGTCATCTTCTAATTCCAACGGGAGAAGCTCCACCATTTCAGGGTTGCATTTACCACGTTTGAACGAGCCGTCGATGTCGTACACGTACGCGATACCGCCTGCGAAACAACAAGGAAACCATAATATTGATACGGGTTCGTTTGTGAATTCCCTATACTATGGAATGCCCTAGACTGAGCATATGATGTGATTGTAGAGTGAACAACGAACTTTTAAATCCTTTTGATTAGGAAAAACGGCACTGCACGTCCACCAACCAGAACTCGTCTACGTCCATATTATGGTTGCATTAAACGTAGCTGTTGCTACGAAAACTTCATCCAGAAACTAAAATCAAGGTCGCTTTAAGCGGTCGACGGCTGTCATATATAAGAGCGGTTACACACTGCGGCTTTTTGCAGCGATACAAACGCGATACATATTTATGGCAAGTGTCGTTCGTGAAACGCGCGTTTTTATCGCTGCTTAAAGTCGCCGTGAGTAAAAGGTCTTACTAACTTTATACTATCTTGCCTAGTTTGTTACAATTTAAATGAGTATTTTATGAGATAGGATAGAATGAACTAGTTGTAATTTATGTTAAGGTAAAAATTGTATGCTCTAAATGGGCGACTGTCGGTTCTGTCAATTTATTTAACACCTTTGTACACAGTTTACAATAAATACATACTTTACTTTGTTAGTTACGTGTAGTATGTGTGAGTCAAAATTTGCGAGTATAAACTATACAAAATCCCGTACTACAATCGAGTTGAAATTTTTATTAGTATTCGGACTACAGTATAGAGCCGCCTCACATTGAGCCACTAGTGGCTGCCACCACAAGCTGCGGACGAGTTTTTTCATACATTTTGCATAGCATCGGCGCACACCGGGCGTTTAGTGGCCGTGTCCGAGCAACAAGCTGCGGGAGAGGCCGCGTCTAGTGGCGGCCACTACTGGCTTAATGTGCGGCACAGTGGGCGCGATTAGTGGCGGCCACTACGGGCTGTCGAGTGCCGGCGCTCTTGCGGTGTGTCCCCGTCGGGTGTGCCGGACTCACCGCTCATGCCGGCCGCGAAGTTCCGTCCGGTGAGGCCGAGGATGAGCACGGTGCCGCCCGTCATGTACTCGCAGCCGTGGTCGCCCACGCCCTCCACCACGGCCGTGCAGCCCGAGTTGCGCACGCAGAACCGCTCCGACGCGATACCCCTGAAACACCGCGCCGCTCAGTCATCCGCACACGTGATAGTGATATGCTGTCCGCGCGGCCCCGCCCGCGTATTCCAAACAACGCAGGAAAACCCGCGGAAGAATATAAACTCCGTTCTAGCCATAGGTGAAAGAATTTTTGAAATCGGATAAGTGGTTCCGGAGATTATTCCCTGTCTACAAACTAACAAAGGTACAATCTCACAGACTTTTCATCTCTGACTATAATATAATATTAGCATAGATTAGTATGGACAAGCTTAGCCCGCACGTCAACCATTCGCTAAACCAAAGTAGTGATGAGTCGAATGTCATCAGCAACACACCAACTTTTCTAGCTTTTTTTGATCCGGAGGATGTGGTACTCTTAGGAATGCCTGTAGGACTCGAGACTACCCACTAAGACACTACAATAGGTTACGTCTTTCCGAGACACCATGGTATTCGCTTGGGCACCTCTAGGGGTATTGGTATATGTTCACATGCATGCGGGCTCAATCTCAACATATGTGCCCATATATGCATACGGGCTCAAGTCCGCTTAGAACACCATGAGAAACACTAAAAAGTAAGTCGAATAAATATTAAGTAGTAGAGCTCCCAAGACCACCACCACTGGTTTACTACAGCGTGTGGGAAGAAATATGAGTGGTAATTTTTTCATACAAACCTTCTCGACTGTTTCGCTCGACGTTATTGACCCCAGCTTAATGTTTTTTTTGAAGTAATATCGATATCATCAATATCTGTGTCAGTATGTTTTGCTTTTATTGATATTCTTATTTTTATGTGCTAGGTTGCTTCAATCAATGTTTAAAATGGCCTATTTCAATAAGCCGCAAAAATGGGCCTATTATACAAATCCGTCAACAATAATCGCAAAAATCAAAACAGTTGGACATCTAATATTTCTTTCTTGTTCAGTTTCCAAAGTGTTGTTACGATTTAAGTCTCGGAAGAGTTAACAGTTAGAACGCAACCTTGATTTTAGTCAAAAACTTTAAATCTTTAGACAACGCTATAGCTGTCCTTATCGCACTAGGGCGCGGTCTCACCTACGTCAGCGTCTCAATCTTCTCAATCAAAATTTGAGACAAATATTGACCTCGCTGGCGGCAGCCCAAAATGCTTCATGCAAATTGACATAAAAGTATGAAGTCACAATCTGCTATGTACTCGTACTAATAGTTATATGGAAAATCAAGTAAATTGCTATTTCGGCCGCGAAATACTGCGGTCCATAGTTGTCGTATAATTTTGTTTTTATAAAAGCGTAACAATTCTATTGGTAGCTTTAAATTCATTTTTTCTTGGACAATAAAAAATATTTTTTTTCTAAACTTTCAAGGTCCATATCTTTTTATGATTTGAATTATATTTTTTTATTTATACTTTATTACAATGTTTTGATGGTTTACTATACATTTAGCAACACTTCGTTATCAATTTTAACACGAGTCTACACCCCTATTCTTAAATCTGGAAAAAGGCTCGGGTAATGTACTCTCTTAAACATTATCAGATTATCACCAAGCTCTATGTTAGAATACTACTAGTACCTCAAATACATACCTGAAGTAGGCTCTGCCAGAGGTAGCTCCATATAGACAGACGTTTCCAACAATAACATTCAGGTGGGACTCGAACGGCGAAACCTTTGGCGGGTAAATGATCACTTTACCGCCAGATAGTCCTTTGCCTGTTAACAAAAGAAAAACCAAACATCTGTCTCTGGTAGTTGGCATTTCTGTAGACCTCAGTTGTATGTGTCGTTCGTTTCTATGTCATGCGTTTCAAGTGATGAAACTGTTGTACATACCGACATAGTCGTTGGAGTCGCCCTCCAAAGTGACTGTGATTCCTTTGGACAGGAAAGCGCAGAAGCTCTGTCCCGCGGAGCCGACAAGTGAAATATCAACGCTCGTGTCATCAGGGAGACCGTTGTCGCTGTATTTCCTATCAACAAAAATAACTATCGTCAGTATTCTTCTATGTCCACTGTTATATAACGTTTGTCTATCCTTTTGCAACCGAGTTCTCTTACAATCGTTTCAAACCGGGTGTAAAGGGTTATCGGAAAATCGATCGGATGAGCAGTTTCGGATATTAGCAAGGTTAAATATTAACAATATTAGCATAGGCAGAGGCGGCTCACTCCGTGATTTCGTCGCGCCGCTACAAGTACATGCCGGCTTACCGGCTCAGCCGGTATGTTAGTGGTTGCCGCGCTACTATTAAATAACTACTATTGATAAAGTTTATTCACCCATTTTTTATTGACGAACTTTATCATCATTGATAACGATAAAATAATATGTAGAAATTTTATCTACAACGACAAATTTATCGACTGCATAAAAATATAAGACTGATTTCGACTCCATTAGTCCTGTTCCTTATATCATTTGCACTCGATCATCTGATCCCTACTAATATGGTTTACGAAAAATCTATAGGATAGGTAAGAAACTCACATTGCAATGTGGTAGGAGAGAGTAGACGTGAATGTGCGGTCCTCGTTCGTGATCTTCATAGCAATGTCCACGTGTTTCTTGCTGCCGTCGAGGATGCCGGCGCATTGCTCGATGAGTTGGTTGTCCAGTCGCTTCTCTAATTGGAAGTCCTGCCAAATAACACATTTTCGATTATTCATAGTACAATACAATACAACAATGTTCTCGTTGTTCTGCCGCACTTTGAGCAGGTCGGTGCGCTCGATGAGGTCTCGGAACTTACACACGCCGACGTCAACCATATGCACAGCTATTGTAAAATCTTATGTCGAAATATTGTTCAAGAGCATACCTGTGACTTGGATCCTCCAATGATATTGACGCCAGGGCGCATGTGCAGAGCGTTCTTCAGAATGAGGCTCAGGTTCAAGAGCCGGGCCTTGGGGTTCTCGTTGTTCTCGCGCACTTTGAGCAGGTCGGTGCGGCCGATGAGGTCTTGGAACTTGCGCACGCCGACGTCCGCCATGTGCTGACGGACCTGTTTCAACACGAATTGAATCGAGTTAAGTTTCCGAATACGACTAATTAACCCCTCAGATAGTGAAAAAAGATCTGAGGGTAAAGTTATCTTTTTTTCTTAGTCTGGGATTAACCTTTAGAAAAAAAATAACCAGTGTAATGATTTATATGTGAAGATTGTTACGAAAAAATTCGTAGCGCTACGATCGTCGCCCGAACCAGGGGAAATCCTTATTATTTTTACCCGACTGCCGAAGGAGAGGAGAGTTATGTTTTTCGAGCGTATGTATGTATGTGAAGGGTTTCGGGATAGCATTTCAAATGAAACACAGGAGTAGCTGAATCGCGTGTACTGATCGGTTACAGACATAGCTACTTTTAAAACTACCCGTTATTATATAAACACTACAGTATCTACGTATGTATGTGTGAATGTCTTATTCTTTGGCACGCCCTGAAGTCTAAACCGTTTGACGGATTTCGACATATGAGGTGTCGTTGGATTCCTCTTAATCGTGGGAGTGACGTAGGCTATAATATTTGCAAAAAAGCAGTTGGGTTTTTCGAAAGATCTTTTGATTTCACTTGTTATTAGAGGAAAGCGCCTTCGGGCAGAACGCCCACCTAGAGGGTACCTGTCGTTCTTGGCACTGAGTCTTAATTAATTAATTTCTGACACATACACTACTATTTTGATACTGAGAAAATTGTGATAAAATCAAAACAGTTCGGAATATGACCGATGAGATGGAGCGAGTTTTAAGTTGTTGTTGTTTTGGACGTGACGTCACAATACGATATCAAAAGTGGTAGTCAGTAATATGCTTACCTCTTCAGCCAGCATGAAGAGATAGTTGATGACGTGCTCGGGCTTGCCGGCGAACTTGTTCCGCAGCACCGGGTCCTGCGTGGCGATGCCCACGGGGCAGGTGTTCAGGTGGCATTTGCGCATCATCGTGCAACCTGCGACAACCAGGCGTTTTCATCGGTACCATAGTGAGATATTGCGATTGGACATACATGGCAGTAAAACAAGTAAAATATTGGACCGAAACTAACAAACTTACTTATAGGATTGGGTAATTTTCAGAGAGCTTTAGTTTGATTCTAGCACGGTTAGCACAAGAGGGCGCGCGAGCTGTGTCGCGGCGAGATAGACTATCCATCGTCTAATTAGAAAGATACGGATAAGTCTATCTCACCGCGACAAAGCTCGCGCGACCTCTTGTGCTAACCGTGCTGTACGCATTATTTTCAAACTTCCTGCAAATTAAAATCCCATTTTTGTCATTCCCATCAGTTATCACGGACTACTTAAATATACCTGAAAATTCTATTTATGCCCACAGGAACTTCGACATTTTGTGCAAGCAGAGCAGAAGACTGACCGGGTTTGTAACCGACCCAAATCAAATGGCTAGGATTAATTAGTTTCTATTTGCACGTACCTAGTGCGATGAGCGGCGCGGTACTGAACCCGAACTCGTCCGCGCCGAGCAATGCGGCCACCATTACGTCGAAACCAGTGCGGATTTGTCCGTCCGCCTGTACCACCACACTGCGGACAATTTCAACCTTATAGCATCTAAGAATGTATACATTGCTGATCCAAATAATAAACAAAGAAAAAACGTCAAAATGCGATGAGTCGGAGACGCTTCGCCTTGGACCTCGTAACGAATCAGGATCCAGCAAACACGACATGTCAACGTCTTTGTGACATTGGCATGCGATTTAATTTTTCCTGGCCGGCTAGGTAAGTTGAAGTGGGACAGAGCTGGTAATGTTTGCCGCATGCCGAATGAGCTATGGGCCAAGATCGCCACTAACTGGCAGCGCGACAGCTCGAAGCGAAGACCTCGCTGGCGATTGCAAGACGAACCTGGCATCCTTTAAATGGATTGGCCAGAGGCTGCTCAGGGGCGGCACGTATGGAAACGGAGCGACGATGTCTTTGCTCAGCAGGGACACAACTGGCGCTTAATAATAATAATTCAAGGGTCTCCACGAGCGCCCGCACATTACAGCCACTAGCAGACGCTACTAAACGTGACCACTCTGCCGTACATTAAGCCACTAGACGCGGCCACTAAACGCCTGGTCACCGATGCAATACGAAATGTACGAAAGAACTCTTCCGCAGCAGCAAAGTGCGGCGACTCTAAACAATGCACATCTCATAGGCTAAGAAGTTGTAATGAGTAGGTACCGCGAGCGCAGATCGTTGAGCACCAGCACTTGGTGCGTCTCAGCGACGCCGAGCTCCCAGGGCAGGCCGGCGCTCTTGATACCGGTCCAGGAACTAGCCCCCGTGCCGCCGTCGTGCCCGGATATCACGATGTGTTCCGCTTTACCCTGCACACACACATCTCTATATTGTTCGTTGACTGCTTCATCAGGATACGAGAATATCGTAAAATATCGGTATAAGTCTACTTATACCGATACTATTTTAGCATGCAACTTCTACTAAGAAATCCTTCATAACAAGATTGTATAACCCGAAAAGGCAGAGCGATTACGTGTTTGACAGATGGGTGAATATTGAGCGTTCTTGTGGCGTTTTTTTCGTCATTATCATCTCAGCAAATATTGTGAAAAACAATTATGATCAGAGTAATATTTTTTTTAAACGTATATCAATACAGGTACTGTGTTTTATTTCATTAAAGTTATCGCAGGTTGTCCTAATTTCAGGGAGATAATCGTGAGAGGATAATCATTTTAGAAACGAAGATTTAAACCGCCGGTGATTCAGTCAGATGCCATCCGTGATGCCACGGCCGTCAGCATCAGATTCAACCAACCCAAAACAAAGAGGTTTAGAAAGTGACGACGAAGAACTGTGCTCCTGGTGGTGGCCAGCCTTTAGAAATTGACGAAGAATATTTCCCCGAAAAACTGCTAGGGAAATGAATCATATCGCTAATAGGCTTGTGTCCTAAATTTTTTTACGACGCCATTCGAACCAGTTTTTGGAGAGGAACAAATGTTTGTATGGGAGCAACTACAAAGAACATAAATACTAAAAAAATTGAGTTACAGACGGACCTCGCTGGCGGCTGCCGAAACGTTTCATACTAATTGACATGGAGACATGACGTCACAGTTTGATATATGTACTAATCGTTATATGGAAAATCAAGTAAATCGCTGTTTCGGTCGCGAAATACTGCGTTTAGGTCCATAGTTCTCATACAATTTCGTTTCTATAAAAGCGTAAGGATTCTATTGGTAGCTTTAAATTTACTTTTGAACAATAAAAAAACGCATATTTTTTTAAACTTTGTACATGACTTTTTATAATTTTAATTCAATATCGTAATTTATACTTTATTACTATTATATGATGGTTTACTATCCATTTAGCAACACCACGTTATCAATTTTAACATGAGGAAACTACCCTATTCGCTATGTTTGTTACCTTAGCGACACCAGAGGCGACAACACCGACCCCGACCTCCGACACCAGCTTGACGGAGATCCTGGCGCGCGGGTTGGCGCACTTCAGGTCGTAGATGAGCTCGGCCAAGTCCTCGATGGAGTAGATGTCGTGGTGCGGCGGCGGGGAGATCAGGCCCACGCCCGCGACTGAACAGCGGGTTTGTTACCTTAGCGACACCAGAGGCGACAACACCGACCCCGACCTCCGACACCAGCTTGACGGAGATCCTGGCGCGCGGGTTGGCGCACTTCAGGTCGTAGATGAGCTCGGCCAAGTCCTCGATGGAGTAGATGTCGTGGTGCGGCGGCGGGGAGATCAGGCCCACGCCCGCGACTGAACAGCGGGTTTGTTACCTTAGCGACACCAGAGGCGACAACACCGACCCCGACCTCCGACACCAGCTTGACGGAGATCCTGGCGCGCGGGTTGGCGCACTTCAGGTCGTAGATGAGCTCGGCCAAGTCCTCGATGGAGTAGATGTCGTGGTGCGGCGGCGGGGAGATCAGGCCCACGCCCGCGACTGAACAGCGGGTTTGTTACCTTAGCGACACCAGAGGCGACAACACCGACCCCGACCTCCGACACCAGCTTGACGGAGATCCTGGCGCGCGGGTTGGCGCACTTCAGGTCGTAGATGAGCTCGGCCAAGTCCTCGATGGAGTAGATGTCGTGGTGCGGCGGCGGGGAGATCAGGCCCACGCCCGCGACTGAACAGCGGGTTTGTTACCTTAGCGACACCAGAGGCGACAACACCGACCCCGACCTCCGACACCAGCTTGACGGAGATCCTGGCGCGCGGGTTGGCGCACTTCAGGTCGTAGATGAGCTCGGCCAAGTCCTCGATGGAGTAGATGTCGTGGTGCGGCGGCGGGGAGATCAGGCCCACGCCCGCGACTGAACAGCGGGTTTGTTACCTTAGCGACACCAGAGGCGACAACACCGACCCCGACCTCCGACACCAGCTTGACGGAGATCCTGGCGCGCGGGTTGGCGCACTTCAGGTCGTAGATGAGCTCGGCCAAGTCCTCGATGGAGTAGATGTCGTGGTGCGGCGGCGGGGAGATCAGGCCCACGCCCGCGACTGAACAGCGGGTTTGTTACCTTAGCGACACCAGAGGCGACAACACCGACCCCGACCTCCGACACCAGCTTGACGGAGATCCTGGCGCGCGGGTTGGCGCACTTCAGGTCGTAGATGAGCTCGGCCAAGTCCTCGATGGAGTAGATGTCGTGGTGCGGCGGCGGGGAGATCAGGCCCACGCCCGCGACTGAACAGCGGGTTTGTTACCTTAGCGACACCAGAGGCGACAACACCGACCCCGACCTCCGACACCAGCTTGACGGAGATCCTGGCGCGCGGGTTGGCGCACTTCAGGTCGTAGATGAGCTCGGCCAAGTCCTCGATGGAGTAGATGTCGTGGTGCGGCGGCGGGGAGATCAGGCCCACGCCCGCGACTGAACAGCGGGTTTGTTACCTTAGCGACACCAGAGGCGACAACACCGACCCCGACCTCCGACACCAGCTTGACGGAGATCCTGGCGCGCGGGTTGGCGCACTTCAGGTCGTAGATGAGCTCGGCCAAGTCCTCGATGGAGTAGATGTCGTGGTGCGGCGGCGGGGAGATCAGGCCCACGCCCGCGACTGAACAGCGGGTTTGTTACCTTAGCGACACCAGAGGCGACAACACCGACCTCGACCTCCGACACCAGCTTGACGGAGATCCTGGCGCGCGGGTTGGCGCACTTCAGGTCGTAGATGAGCTCGGCCAAGTCCTCGATGGAGTAGATGTCGTGGTGCGGCGGCGGGGAGATCAGGCCCACGCCCGCGACTGAACAGCGGGTTTGTTACCTTAGCGACACCAGAGGCGACAACACCGACCCCGACCTCCGACACCAGCTTGACGGAGATCCTGGCGCGCGGGTTGGCGCACTTCAGGTCGTAGATGAGCTCGGCCAAGTCCTCGATGGAGTAGATGTCGTGGTGCGGCGGCGGGGAGATCAGGCCCACGCCCGCGACTGAACAGCGGGTTTGTTACCTTAGCGACACCAGAGGCGACAACACCGACCCCGACCTCCGACACCAGCTTGACGGAGATCCTGGCGCGCGGGTTGGCGCACTTCAGGTCGTAGATGAGCTCGGCCAAGTCCTCGATGGAGTAGATGTCGTGGTGCGGCGGCGGGGAGATCAGGCCCACGCCCGCGACTGAACAGCGGGTTTGTTACCTTAGCGACACCAGAGGCGACAACACCGACCCCGACCTCCGACACCAGCTTGACGGAGATCCTGGCGCGCGGGTTGGCGCACTTCAGGTCGTAGATGAGCTCGGCCAAGTCCTCGATGGAGTAGATGTCGTGGTGCGGCGGCGGGGAGATCAGGCCCACGCCCGCGACTGAACAGCGGGTTTTGGCGATGTCTTCTGTCACTTTGTAGCCTGGAAAACAGTTTCACTATGTAATACAAGGGTAAATAAATAAATATTAGGGGGACAATCATACACAATTCGACCTAGCCCCATAGTAAGCTCAATAAGGCTTGTTTTATAGGTACCAGATTTCATTATACTTGATAGCTATAAATACCTACTTCAATATATAGAAAACAGCCAAGACTCAGAAACAAATGTTCATGCTCAACACAAAAATATTTGCCCTTATTGCATTTAGGCGCGAAACAATAAGAACTGCAGCAACTAATTTAGACAGACCAGTTTTCGAAGAATTCCCGCATCTACGCTATAAAATATTGTATTGCAAGGAGGCTAATCTAATGAGGGTAGCATTGCATGCCAAACAAAAAGATTCGATTCCAGTGTCGCATACCTGGCAGCTCGCCGCCCTCGCCCGGCTTGGCGCCCTGCGCCATCTTGATTTGTAGATCATCGGCATGCGCTAGATACGACGCCGTCACGCCGAAGCGGCCGGAAGCGACTTGCTTGATGGCCGAGCGCTTGTTGAACTCGGGGTCCTAAAATAGGGAAGTTTTTCATCATAAGAATGAGTGACTTGGAACATTATGTTGGCAGCACCTATTGATGTAATGGCATTTTAAATAATGAACCTTAATAAAATGATGTTATATTTGCAATTCAGTGCCCTCTGGGCATGTCATCAGGAAAAATTCTGGACCACAAATGTGCTACGAACGTTTAGTGGTATAAAATATTTTTCACTTCTCATGCTTGCAAAGTTCGCCTTTGTGCTGGAAATACGATGGAAAACAATCATGTACTAAATCTGTACCTAAATCTGATATAACGTGTCGAAAATTAAGCATAAAAACTAATGGCAGGAATTAACCATTTTATGAAATCTTGCAAACATTTGTTATTTTCTCGCAATCAAAGAGAAAAGCAGTGTGTATAACTCGGGCATAAATGAGCCATTTTATCCCTCGACTTAACTATAATAACCACTCGGTGAAATGACTCGTTTTATGCACTTGTTGCACAATCTACTATTGTTTCAAATAACATGGCAATCTAAAGAGGTAACAGTCTTGACCCGTTTCATTATATTTTAATACCAGAAGATTGCTTAGAAATCTAATTTCCTCTCATCTCTAGGAGGCACATGCCCAGGAGTGGGCCTTATACATATATGGGCAGAATAATAAATATGATGATGTTTCTCACCTGGTTAAGGTAGCGCTCGGCGTTTTCTCCGCCCTCGCCGGTGTTGGACTTGCCACCGATCCGATTCATGGCGATGGCGAGCGTCGTGTGCGCCTCCAGGGATATGGAGCCGAATGACATCGCACCTAAAACACACACACTATGTATTAGCGACCTAAAATTTAAGAGTAGTGACCATTTATTTGTTTTTCACCACACTTGCTCGTAAAGGGCTTCCCAACTAGCACACTAGCGTTAAAATAACCCTTATATCATTCTTATATCGGTTCCAGCCAAGTGTTAAGGTGTTAAGAATGCCTGTAAAAAAGGTGTTATAGTATGATCTAACACCCTTATAACCACGAAAGAGGCCCACGTATTACAGGTAAAGGTGTTAGAACGCCTATAGAACAGTGTTATCTGACACCTATAGTGTTGACCAACGCTCTACAAACACCGTAGTAACGGTTAAGGTGTTAGCTGAGAGTGTTAATAACACTCTTGCGCTCAACCAGTTTCATGTGAGCACCTTACTCTTTTCTTCACTATAAAATTATGAGACAAATATAGTCTAACGACAAAATGGCGAAGACAGTTAGTAGGTATTAATATTTGACAGCTATGGAGTCGTGTGAATTAAATTGGAAGTGTTTGTGACATTAAGTGAAAACAAACTGCCCTTTTGATTTTACGGTAAATGTATACCATGTTTCCCATCTCAATTTTAACGCGCCCTGGATTTATTAAAGATTGCCAATAACACTTATGAAGAATAAAATAGACATCTAAATCATCTTTTATCATTTTCTATTCTTGTTTCTTGACCAGTGGCATGTTCAATTAAGTGGCATCCATAGAATGACAAGAGTAACATAAATAATTAAGTATTTTGATATCAAATATTGAATAACCTTATCAATTTGTAGGTTAGAGTACACCAAAACAATGGCGAACTTACATTAAAGCTTTAGGCGTCAGTTAAGTCAACTATACCGCTTATTGAGTTACAACACCTTTAGTCAAGAATATTGTGCAGGCTTTGCCTTCATAAAGGTGTTATAATACACTCAGTTAACTCTGTTATAAAGTCTCTGCCTGCACCTTATAGTAGACACTCCACGGCAACAACTAAAAGGCAATAAGAGTTAACGAGCGTCAGCGAGCACTCTTGTAAAGGTTTAAGTGTTACAAACAGGTTAAAGCTTTAACATGTTAAGTGTACTTGCTTTGAGTAACACTCTATAACTCTAATACCTGTTTAGCAGCGTTCAATAAATTTGCCCGCGTAGCATGCACGCGCGGCTCCAGGGAGCTCTCTCTCCCTGACACGTTACAACACGTTCATTACCTGTAGCGAACCGCTTGACAATCTCCGCGGCGTGCTCCACCTCGCCCAGCGGGATGGGCTCGTCCAGCCTGACGAGCTCGAGCTGCCCGCGCAGCGTGCACGCGCGGACCGACTCCAGGGAGCTCTCCCTGACACGTTACAACACGTTCATTACCTGTAGCGAACCGCTTGACAATCTCCGCGGCGTGCTCCACCTCGCCCAGCGGGATGGGCTCGTCCAGCCTGACGAGCTCGAGCTGCCCGCGCAGCGTGCACGCGCGGACCGACTCCAGGGAGCTCTCCCTGACACGTTACAACACGTTCATTACCTGTAGCGAACCGCTTGACAATCTCCGCGGCGTGCTCCACCTCGCCCAGCGGGATGGGCTCGTCCAGCCTGACGAGCTCGAGCTGCCCGCGCAGCGTGCACGCGCGGACCGACTCCAGGGAGCTCTCCCTGACACGTTACAACACGTTCATTACCTGTAGCGAACCGCTTGACAATCTCCGCGGCGTGCTCCACCTCGCCCAGCGGGATGGGCTCGTCCAGCCTGACGAGCTCGAGCTGCCCGCGCAGCGTGCACGCGCGGACCGACTCCAGGGAGCTCTCCCTGACACGTTACAACACGTTCATTACCTGTAGCGATCCGCTTGACAATCTCCGCGGCGTGCTCCACCTCGCCCAGCGGGATGGGCTCGTCCAGCCTGACGAGCTCGAGCTGCCCGCGCAGCGTGCACGCGCGGACCGACTCCAGGGGGCTCTCCCTGACACGTTACAACACGTTCATTACCTGTAGCGAACCGCTTGACAATCTCCGCGGCGTGCTCCACCTCGCCCAGCGGGATGGGCTCGTCCAGCCTGACGAGCTCGAGCTGCCCGCGCAGCGTGCACGCGCGGACCGACTCCAGGGAGCTCTCCCTGACACGTTACAACACGTTCATTACCTGTAGCGAACCGCTTGACAATCTCCGCGGCGTGCTCCACCTCGCCCAGCGGGATGGGCTCGTCCAGCCTGACGAGCTCGAGCTGCCCGCGCAGCGTGCACGCGCGGACCGACTCCAGGGAGCTCTCCCTGACACGTTACAACACGTTCATTACCTGTAGCGAACCGCTTGACAATCTCCGCGGCGTGCTCCACCTCGCCCAGCGGGATGGGCTCGTCCAGCCTGACGAGCTCGAGCTGCCCGCGCAGCGTGCACGCGCGGACCGACTCCAGGGAGCTCTCCCTGACACGTTACAACACGTTCATTACCTGTAGCGAACCGCTTGACAATCTCCGCGGCGTGCTCCACCTCGCCCAGCGGGATGGGCTCGTCCAGCCTGACGAGCTCGAGCTGCCCGCGCAGCGTGCACGCGCGGACCGACTCCAGGGAGCTCTCCCTGACACGTTACAACACGTTCATTACCTGTAGCGAACCGCTTGACAATCTCCGCGGCGTGCTCCACCTCGCCCAGCGGGATGGGCTCGTCCAGCCTGACGAGCTCGAGCTGCCCGCGCAGCGTGCACGCGCGGACCGACTCCAGGGAGCTCTCCCTGACACGTTACAACACGTTCATTACCTGTAGCGAACCGCTTGACAATCTCCGCGGCGTGCTCCACCTCGCCCAGCGGGATGGGCTCGTCCAGCCTGACGAGCTCGAGCTGCCCGCGCAGCGTGCACGCGCGGACCGACTCCAGGGAGCTCTCCCTGACACGTTACAACACGTTCATTACCTGTAGCGAACCGCTTGACAATCTCCGCGGCGTGCTCCACCTCGCCCAGCGGGATGGGCTCGTCCAGCCTGACGAGCTCGAGCTGCCCGCGCAGCGTGCACGCGCGGACCGACTCCAGGGAGCTCTCCCTGGACACGTTACAACACGTTCATTAACACTTTCAGTGCCAGGCACCCGTTAGGTGGGCGCTTTCTTCCACATTGCGAAGTTCCGCATGTTATCGCCTACGAACATAGCGCTACCAAATCTTTGGCACTAAATGTGTTGTACAGACCGACTTATTGGTGCAAACAATAAGATAAAAAAAGACCAACTAGTGTATACGATTGTATTGTAATAATTTCGTTAAAAAAAACGGAATATAGAAAAAAATATGCTCAATTTTTTTGTATTTGGAAAAAAAAGGGTGTAGCACCATTGCAAACAAATCGTTATAATTTCAAGACGTCTATGACGATAAAACAACAACAGTAATAAAGTTAATTAACAGACGATTATAATAAAGTACAGTCTGCATAAAAACAAATACCGGCACCGGAAAAAAAATACAGAATTTACGGGAAAGTCGTTTTTATTAACGATTGGCAAAATTATCCAAAAAATGCACATATTACCCTTGTTTATTATTTATTACATAAGGTTATTCTGTGGCGCAGTACCTTTCAGATAATAAAATTACCACGTGTCTATCTGTAGTAGATCATTTTTCCTTCAGTAGTTTTATGTGAGTCATTGATGATACGCTAATTAGTTGTAGGAGGGTGTTTGTCGCGCCAGGCAACAAAAAAAGTGCTTTAAAATTTTTTTTTGGCAATAAATACAAAAAAAAACCGGTAGATGGAATTGGGTCTAGATTCACCCTATTTCATATGTGCACTTTAGAGAGACTCACACTTTATATGCCGCACCACACAATCCAATTATGAGTGACATACCTAATGTATTCTGACCACACAATGACTGAGACATAAAAACAACAATAATTTGAAAGTGTAATTAGTAATTACAAATAATGTAGTAACCTGAACTTGTCGTACGCCGACGAGCTCTTGTTGCCGACGGCCTCCTGCAGGTTGGCCAGCGACATGGGGTCGTTGATGTGCTTCTCGCCGCCCGCGCGCCAGTGGTAGTGCCCGGGATTCCTGCGCACAATTGGGTAGTTTCCACGTGTTCAAATTGATAACGCAGTGATGCTAAATATATAGTAAACCATCAAATAAATGTAATTAAGTATAAATTACGAAATATAATTAAAATCACAAAAAGATATGGACCTTGAAAGTTTTAAAGTTTAGAAAAATATATGCATTTTTTTATTGTCCAAAAGTTAATTTAATCTCTCTCTCAAATGTACCAATAGAATCCTTACGCTTTTATAGAAGCAATTTACCTGATTTTCAATACAACGATTAGTACAAATGTTACACTGTGACGTTACGATTCAACGTTTTCGGCTGCCGCCAGCCGCCATGTTTTTTAATTGTAGTTGCTCTCATACAAACTTTTGTTCCTCTCCAAAAACTTGTTCGAATGACGTCGTAAAAATTTTTAGGACACAAGCCTATTGTACATTATTGCAGAGGCCGGGGAATAGCAATTCGTGGATCAGTTGATTTAATTACCAATTGCCATTCCCGCCAAGGCAGATCTAGTACTTTTCTCCAAAAATGCAAGGAAATCAAATAATATTTTCAATGATCTTAAAACAGCGACTATGGCAATAATCTATCAAGTTCCCGCCCAATTTATTTTTAGGGTTCCGTATCTCAAAAGGAAAAAACGGAACCCTTATAGGATCACTTTGTTGTCCGTCTGTCTGTCGGTCAAGGCAAAGGGCCTATATTCGCCCAATACATAAAATATAGGCAAAATATAAGAATTAAGAGACAATTAATTGCTCTTAAAGCTGTCCTTTCCGCATAAGCAATTGGTCCGTGCTTTTTTTCAGATTTATTTTAACTAAACATCAACTTCCTGTTGTTATGTAATTATACAGTAGGTAGTTACCTTAGAACGAGGGCATCTTGGCAAGTACCATAAGCCAATTCATGCCTTTCGAATATTTCCTTAGACAGGATCTCGAAGTTTACGCCACCTGAAATTAATAGTTTTTTTGTTAGGTATATATGTACAGTCGACGCCAAAAATACGTTTACACTTTTCCACCTTATTCCATTGCAATAAGGCGAATAGTGTAAACGTATTTTTGGCATCGACCGTACTACACGCATTTCGGTAGCTATGTATTGTTTACCACGATAGTTAACCGTGAATATAGTCGCAAGTGCTACTATTTTTGTTTTATATGTGAACACAGATAAGACGAATTTGCCCAAGAATATAACCTACTTACCAATTCTAGACTGTGTGAACTATGTAATGATATGATTTATTTATCTCAAAATATACAATTTCACTTAAAATTACATCCTCATTCAAGGTCACCGCCTCACAAATCTTCGCACTCTTGTACGATTGAAGTGTGCTGGTGCCCATCTTAGCCATGACCTTGGCCAGGCCAGTCTCTATAGCCAACTTATATATATTTGTAGATGCTTAACATAAAAAAAAATACTTACCAATTCTAGATTGCGTGCCTCTGAAGCACTTATCGATGACGTCTTCGTTCAAGCCGACCGCCTCAAAGATCTGTGCGCCTTTGTATGATTGAAGGGTACTGATGCCCATCTTTGCCATGACTTTGGCCAAGCCGGTCTCTATGGCCGACTGGTATGCCGTGTAGATGCTCTCATCGGTGATGGTCGGATCTATGATGTGGTCGTTGCGGAGAGCGAAGGCCAGTTCGAAGGCCAGGTATGGGCATATGGCGTCGGCACCGTAGCCTGGGGAAAAAACCAGAATTCAGATAATCCAGATAAACGCATCTGAGAAATCTGAAACTTTTTTCTGGTGCTTAGGAAGATTCCTATCACCAAAAAATAATCAGGCACTTCTGATATTTTCATCCCTTCCCCATTGCAATACGCTACCGAATCTGGCCTTGATGGTTCACACTCCATTTTTGTTACGCCCTGTAGACTTCAGTACTAATGCGAAAGCAATGGTTGACACCAGTAGGTCCAGACTTCAGTACTACATGTGACATCATATGATGACGCTGGGCACCGAGAAGTTGAGCGTGATTGAGTAACAATAGTAGTTTATGCAACTGATACATAATGAGAGGCCTTAAAACATGAGTGTGGTTTTATGAAACGAGCGTCAGCGAGTTTCATAATAGAATAACACGAGTATTTTAAGGCCTAATTATGTACAGTTGCATACACTACTTTATCTACACACATATCACAAGTACTCTAAGAAGCCGTAGGGAAATGACCTGCATTGCTAGTTGTACCTAGCTGCTACCTGTAAAATATCTATAAACGGAGTGTTTATATCGTTCTCGGAGTCCTACTACTCATATTTTCAACAAAAATGTAAATTACAAACAACATTTTACAATTCTACTTTCGTAACAGCAAAAAACCAACAAAAAAATCACAACAGTAATGGCGGCAATTCGATCCTCCGTCAAATCGAGTGTTTTTTTTTTATAAATCACAGACAAACGAATGAAGTCCCTATTCTCATGTCACTCGAGATCGAATGTTGTGTGGTTTATATTTTAAAAAATACTGAAGTAACGTTTCGTATCGATAACTGTTTTAATATCTATGGATACTAGAATAGAGACCCACCCGAGTTTTGACAGCTGTTCCAAATTTAAAGTCATAACCTTACAAAAAAATTATACTGTAATAACATTAAAGTACAGATTTTACCTACTACGAGTATCACAGACAAGAAAGTTCTCATAGTAAAATTGGTTGTAATAATGCTGGTATTTTCCTACGGACTTACCTCGAATGTTTACCACCAATCTCGAAGTGGTCAGGCACTCTTCGGGATACCAAGCAATTGGCCTCTTTAATAAGCTACCCGCTGACTTAAAACGCATATCTAATTTAACGATATTTAAAAATAAATTAAAGGCTTTATTGTTGTGGAAATGTTTTTACTCGATCGAGGAGTTTTTGTCAGCATAGGTTATAAGTATGACATACTATTTTCTAAATTGTATTTTAAATGAATTATGCTATGTTATGTCATTGATTGTGATTATTGTGCTATTAATTTAACGGTATTTATTATTATTGTTTAGTTTTTATAAATTTGACATTATTAAGGTTTAAGATCATTTAATCTCATAAAGAATTGTACAATTCACTTACATTATTAAAAACAAAAAAATTGTTATGAGCGCGCAAAGACACTAAACTATTAAGTAAAAAAAAGGGTACTTGTACAAATAAATTATCGAGTGCCGCTCGCACTGCATGCAGCGAGCGACAATAACAGCAAAAACAAGTAATGCACGGAATCGTTACAACTAGATACGGCATGCGTACGCTGAGCGTAGTTCGGATTGACTTAAGTAGTTATCATTGTTTAAGAGTTCATATAATTTGTTTAAGTATTATAATTGTTTAATATTATTATATTCAAACACGATGTTTATTGTTATGTGAATAAATTACTAATGAGGGTTTCTGAACGCATTTTGGAGCACTAATGATATGTGCGTAGATAAACATCTAAACATCCAAGTTTCGCATTTATCATATTAGTAGGATTATTCGACATGTGTACACGTTACTCACCCAGCAGCACGCACATGTGGTGCACCTCCTTCGCCTCGGCGGTCTCCACGATGATACCGACTTTCATGCGCATGCGGGTCTCGATAAGATGGTGGTGGACAGCACCTGTTGGACAAAAACCAGTATAAGAAGGTCGTCGTTAATAAAGGCGACGTTGTTGGCACGACAGCGTGAACGTTTTTCGGACTAAATTACAAAATATTTTTATATTAGCTAATTCTTGCACAATTCACATAATTTATAAAATATTCATGCATAAAATTGTGTACATACCTATCTACATTTTTACTATTTAAAAATTATCTTCCAAATCGTAAAATGCTAAAAAAATAGTAACGACCGGTTAGTCTAGTGGGTAGTGAAGTGACGCTGCCTACAAAGCTGAAGGTTCTGGGTTCTTATAGGCCTGCCCGGCGATCGCCGTCAGCGCCGGCTCGAGACCCGTCTCGCCCAGGCGGTAGTCGAACGTGCAGTTTGCCGGGTCAGTATACGTAAGATAAAGTAGTCACCGAGAGCCAGCAGCGAGCTGACGGGCACGCGCTCGGGCCCGGCGGCGCGGTCGGACAGCACGAGCAGCTGGTAGCCGGCGCCGGCCGCCGCCAGCGCCTGCCCGGCGATCGCCGTCAGCGCCGGCTCGAGACCCGTCTCGCCCAGGCGGTAGTCGAGCGTGCAGTTTGCCGGATCAGTATACGTAAGATAAAGTAGTCACCGAGAGCCAGCAGCGAGCTGACGGGCACGCGCTCGGGCCCGGCGGCGCGGTCGGACAGCACGAGCAGCTGGTAGCCGGCGCCGGCCGCCGCCAGCGCCTGCCCGGCGATCGCCGTCAGCGCCGGCTCGAGACCCGTCTCGCCCAGGCGGTAGTCGAACGTGCAGTTTGCCGGGTCAGTATACGTAAGATAAAGTAGTCACCGAGAGCCAGCAGCGAGCTGACGGGCACGCGCTCGGGCCCGGCGGCGCGGTCGGACAGCACGAGCAGCTGGTAGCCGGCGCCGGCCGCCGCCAGCGCCTGCCCGGCGATCGCCGTCAGCGCCGGCTCGAGACCCGTCTCGCCCAGGCGGTAGTCGAACGTGCAGTCTATTACTTTCGTCTGAAAAAAAAATTGTTCCATGGTCACTTTAACAGAAGCTGATCGTCCAGCTTAAGTTTTATGGCCGTGTACATAAACGTTCATCAAACCTATTTTAGCACAGTTTTTTTAAATGTCGTTAAGAATTGTGTCTTTATCTGTCACTTCTTGTCTTCTGGAAAAATACATTTTTTTATACAGTTGCTCAAAAGGTGCAACTTTACGTAGCTGTTTAGCGTGCGGAAAGTTGGTTTTCGCGAACTAGTGCTTTTCACTTTTCCTTGTACAAATTGTACATATTAATTATTGTCAATAAAAAAAAAATAAGATAGAACTGTATTTTTTTAACAACTTAATTACTTTTTAACTGTATTAAAATTATGTTACAGAATTAATAATGTAAAAGTTTCGAATTCCTTACTTGTTTTTCTTATTTTTTCGCAACTGTATTAAAAAAAACGTCGTTCGATACACGTGCGGAAGTATCATTCTTCACTCGTCCCGAGTCTGCCACGAGCCGTAGGCGAGTATCTCGATACTCGTGACGTAATGACATACTTTCCGAACTAGCATCGAAATGTAATATTTATTTATTTCTTTAAACTGTATTGCACAAAATACAAAAAAATGTACAAATGGCGAGCTTAATGCCACATGGCATTCTCTACCAGCTAACCATTGGGCTACTATTCTTTAACAGAGGCATTTTAAATGTTATTTTAGGTTTAGGAAAAAATATGCGCTTAACTGTAACTATACGTAAATTCAAAACCAGTGGTACCGGTGACTTGAGTTCGATAATGCAAGTCAGAACGGTTTCCAAATGTGAACCCTACCCTATGGTCCGAAATAAAAACAGCCGCCGTTTTAAACTTTTTAGTTAGTAATCGAATGGTTTTCAAACTGAGGAACAAAGTACAAATATGTATTGCACACCATAATGTACCAGTACCCAATAAGATATTTTCAAAACATTGGGGACATACTAGAGAAAACCTTTTAACTGTAACCAGTTTACCTTCCAGCCACGATGCGTGTTATGCTTGATCGCGTACAAGTCTGGCAGCGTCAGTATGGGTTGTGGCAGGAACAGACGGTGCGTGAATGAAGCGCTCGGGTCCAGGATGTTCGCTACTGGACCGATCGGGCATAGCAGGGACATCACTATCTTCTCCCTGAAAAAATAAGGGTTCTTTTAACCTTTTATTTTATTTATTTAATCGTATGGCAAACGGGATAAAACCGTAACAATTATACACCATCAACTACAAATTAATATTGAGGCTAATCAGCCACTTTTTCTGGAGGGCCACCAGCGTGGCGCGTTATGGGGCAGTCCTCGATGATGTGCTGGACGGTCTGTACATCGGCGCCGCAGGGGCAAGCTGGTGAGTCCACCCACCCGCAACGATGTTTGTATTGAGCGCAACGGCCGTGGCCAGTACGTAGCCGGTTAATATTGCACCAGTGTCGTCTTGGGAGATTTTTAACAGGTTCAACGCCAACGACGGATATATGCGTCAAGGAGCCCAGCGCGATAGCAAACTTCTTGCATTGACATAAGCACCGCACTAAATGTCTTGTTGATTTGGCGTGTGGTTGACAACTTTTCTCTTTGACAGAGCGTAGAAAGGGTTAAACTTAAAACTGTTAAAATTTCACTTATCATTCGCTGGCTCTAGTGATGTGAATTAAACACTCAATAAACTCTAAACAAGAGTCGGCTTAGTACGGTAAAACGTAAGTCTTAGCTTTATTAACGGCTGGAGTCTTTAAGTTCACAAAATGTTGTGAACTTGAAAACTCGAGCCGTCAACTCGTATGGGATCTGAGATTTAGCTAGTTCACACATTAACAAGGAGTTGCCGCAGCATGCTTTTTCGTCCATGCCTACCTATCGCTTATTATCTTGTCACTCCCTTCCTTTTGCATATAAATAAATAAATATTAGGAGACATTCTTACACAAATCGAACTAGTCAACGGTCAATCTACATTTTTCTTGGCTTATCTCTTCTCTACTTTCCTTAGAGTTTTGTTATATTGTTAATTTGTTACGCAAGTTGACAGTGATCACAATGGGATAGCAGGTCTGAGACGTATTTGAGTATTTGTAGAAAAGTTTAGTACAGAACTAGTACCCCTATTAAATAATACTTTTAATTTTCCTCTTTTGTTACCAAGTATTTTAGTGTTGATTTACAAAAGGCTGTAATACTTTGCCTTACGTATTGGAACACATATACATATATTATATAATACAAAATAATTATTTGTTTAATTCCTGGAATGAATATTAATTGAATATAAGTATTCATTTTAAATCAATTTATACCAGCTAGTATATATTATATTTGACATGTGATCTCAAAATTACTAAAATAAATGATAACAACAGAGGAAAATTTGAAGTATGCCCTAATTGACGGATTCATTAAGTATATTTTTTTTAGAAATGCTCATTTAACGTTATCAAGTTTGTTAAATTATGTGAAGTAAGTAACACTTCAGCGACCCAAAGTGTGTCGTTTCTGTTTACATTTAAACTCAAACTACAAAATTTTTTTGTCAAACATAGCTTCTTCTTCAGTTTAGCTTCATCTTCTATAATTCCAGTAGTGATTTACCTGAAGGGATCGATGGGCGGGTTGGTGACCTGCGCGAAGAGCTGTTTGAAGTACTCGTATGGTAGAGGCTGGAACTCGGACAAGCACGCGAGAGGAGCGTCGTTGCCCATGCTGCCTAAAGCTTCTTTTCTGTTATAAAAATATCGAGAATTCAGACAAACTATTTCCTTCCTTCTCTTCTTCATTTATTTGTAATATTTGCTATAGTCCTTGCACAACCATAAAGCTTCTAGATATTGTCAATTTCGACAGTAGGAAAACAATGCTACCTATACTTTTTTGTTGCGTGTGACAGAATAGTGAGGTAACAATATGACACACTATATTGAGTATGTTACAAAAAGTTCTTATATCCAGTCTATGTATGTCTATGTAATATGTGTTTGTTTATAATTTCTTCTTTTCTTGTTTTATTAGGTACACATTAATGATTTTCAAAAGTATAAACTTGACTCTCAGTTTTATTTTATTTACGTAGTTACAAAACATTTTATAACTATAACTACACAATTGGGAATGGATGAAAATTTTAGAAGTGGCTGAGTTTTTTTGGTGATAGGAATAACCTTCTTTAGCACCAGAAAAAAGTTTCAGATTATTCTGCTGTGTCAGTTGTTTTTTAAAAATATAAACAGTTTCCTCACGTACGTTTTGGGTCAAGGACGGTACTTTCCTCGATCCATCTCATATTACAAAAAAATATCCTAAATATCTGTGATAAACTGACACTGGCAATGATATTGACAGTTGCAGCAGCTAGGCATACTTGTCCTTACCAGTGTCAGTTTACCACAGATACGTAAGATATTTTTTTGTAATATGAGATGGATCAAGGAAAGTGTCTATTGACCGTCCTTGACCAAAAACGTAAGTGAGGAAACAGTTTATATTTTTCAAAAATAATTGACGCAGCTGAAAAATCTGAAACTTTTTACTGGTGCTATGGAAGGTTATTCCTATCACAAAAAAAAAAAATCAGGCACTTCAGATAGTCTCATCCATTCCCCATTGTACATAAAACAATACACGATATCAAGAAGTTAGATCTGAACCAACTCACGCTTGACACAACTTTTATCGACACAATATTCGAACGCGTCACATCACTAGAGACATGTGTTAGGATTGACTTCTTAGCGGCGGGCCACTGGAAATTCGAGAATGTTAAACTCACTTGTTCTGCAGCATCGGCAGTAGCAGCATATTGATGATCTCAATAGTGTATCCGTACAGGCTGAGGCGGCGGTCCGTCAGCCCGGTGATGACGTCACTCGCCCCGTTCGACACCGCCTCCTTAGCCACCGACTTGTGGATGTCTTCTAGCGTTATCTGGAGTCACAAACAGGACATTTCGAAAATAAACTATTAATGCCTATTCTCGACATCTATATTTGAATAAAATGTCAAATGATTTCTTTCATCATATTAAATATAACTACCAAATCGAAACAGATAAGCGAAGTTTTGCTTGGCGAAAAAACAACACACCCACGCTAAGCTTTAGAACACGCATGTAAGAAAACGCTCATACGTGAACATATTTATATACACGGAAGACGCACAAATATTTCTTCAATAATATAGTCTGGTAAGTATTATACCTTTTTGAAATTCGGACTAAATAGGCCATCTTTTAAAGTTTAAAGCTACTAGCGTAGTACATTTTTTACAGTACAGTCAGTTAAAGTTAGTTGGACTAACGATTTTAAATACTTGTTTGGAAAAAAGAAGTGTAATTGTATTTAAAATGAAGGGACTTGTGTTTTAAATTTAGTATTTAATTTACAGAATTCACGGTTACACACAATAAAAAATATTGACGAAAAGTAAATATACAGAGTGTTTTTTTTAAATGGGACAGTATGGGGAAATCCAAATCTAAAGGAGATAGAGGAAAAGTGTCCAAGGAGACATTAAGTGTTTTTTTATGTAAACAAATTTGGCTCATTAAAATTTTTGGTCAAGCGTGAGTTGTTCTTAAAAAATGATAAAGTTGGTCATTTTTTTTTTGACGCGGGTCGACTCTGTTTCATGTAAGGATTATTTAATTGTATGGAAAGAAAAAAATCTGAACAGCAGAAGTTGGTCAAATTTAATGAAAACTAATCTTCATACAATTGCAGTATTCGCCTTTTAATATTGCTACAAGTGCCTAGGCGTGTAAAAAATATTTAAAATTATTTCATTTTTAAATTTCGATAATCCATAAGAGCTCCAGATGATTCAAGAGAAGAACATTTTTTTTAATCTTCGTAAACATCATGGCACGCGATAGTCTTGAAATTATAAAAAAAAGAATTCAAATTTGGAACGAGTGGCCCCCACGATCGCCCGACTTAACGCCATTAGATTTTTTCTTATGGGGTTACCTTAAGGGTCGAATTTATGAATCCCGATACAACTCCGTACAAGAATTAAAAGATGCTGTTTACAACACTTTAAACACAATTCACCATAAGTCTCTGTTAAATGCAACTAGAAGTGTCTTGAAGCGTGCTCGTACCTGCATAAGACAAGACGGCGGCCACATCGAACATTTACTCAAGTAATAAACCAACTGTATGAAGATTAGTTTTCATTAAATTTGACCAACTTCTGCTGTTCAGATTTTTTTCTTTCCATACAATGAAATAATCCTTACATGAAACAGAGTCGACCCGCGTCAAAAAAAAAATTGACCATTTTTATCATTTTTTAAGAACAACTCACGCTTGACCAAAAATTTTAATGAGCCAAATTTGTTTACATAAAAAAACACCTAATGTCTCCTTGGACACTTTTCCTCTATCTCCTTTAGATTCGGATTTCCCCATACTGTCCCATTTAAAAAAAACACTCTGTATATATATATCTCAGACCAAGAAAAAAGATAAACAGAGCATTATGATCATCCTGGTGTAGCCGGTTCTCAACCTAGCCAAATAAGTTCAGCACACGCTCGCGCACACAAATACAAACAAAATTGCAAAAAACTCTTCAGCATGTGTCGCAATGCTGTCAAGATCACCTATTTCTAGTTTTGTGCAATGTAATAGGGAATATGCATGGAACTTCAATTTTGAATAAATTGCACTGAATCGATGCGGATATACGTAGAAATATCATTCAACAGAAATATATATTTAAAAAAAACTATTGTATTGTATCTCACGTTAAAATCACTCAATTAATTTTAAATAATTTTTCGATAAAATTACATAACAGTAAGATTCCATAGAGAATTCCATAACTGGTAAGTAGGTAGGAAATACATCTTATTATGGATTGTGACGTCATAGTCTATGCCCCTTTAATATAGAGCGTTATCGGTGAAATCGTAAGAAAGTTTTAATGCTATAGTTGATATTCCTCTGGATTATACTTTTGATTTTCGCAATAATAAATAAAGATGTTCCCTATTTGCTAAACTTATTTGGCTTGGTTGAGAACCCGGCTTCACTAGGTTGTTCGTCATGCTCCGTCTATCTTTTTTTCTTGGTCTGAGATGTATATGTTTGTTTTCTTGCGTCTTCCGCCGCGTGCGCTGGTCCGCGCAACGCCACTCTCATCCACAAGCCAGGCCTAGAAACACGTGCGCATAGCACGGACGCCAACAACACAAGAGCAATTTAGACACCCCAAGCTAACACCGAACACCAATGACTCACCATCTGACACATTATATTTTAAATATAATCCCATCGCCAATACGCAGCACAGAGAACAGAAAACATTGTTAACCTTTACATAATTACCCAATATTAATTATGATGATCAATAAACTAAAATGATAATGACAACAAAATAAAATGAATTATTATACGATATAACAATGACACAATGAAACAAAGATGTAATATAAAAATGAGGTAGATAGGTTATAAGCGCTCCAAAAGTGGCACACTAAAATTGAGTCAATTGCACCAACTTGCCTCAGTTTCGAGTCGTCAATGGAAACGTGGTAAACGTGTCTTAGCTGTCAGATTTGGTGGCCATTTTTAAACAAGGAGTTTCATATAGATGACATATCTACCTCTTTTTAGGGTTCCGTACCTCGAAAGGAAAAAACGGAACCCTTATAGGATCACTTTGTCCGTCCGTCCGTCCGTCTGTCAATACCCTTTTTCTCAGGAACGCGTGGAGATATAAAACTAAATTTTTTATCAAATACTCAGGTCTACTGTCCCTTGGAGCTTTAAAAAAATCAAACTTCTAAGCCAACGGAATCAAAAGATACAACCGTTTATACCGCAAATTTTCGAAACTCGCAAGGGATTTAAAACCTACAGGGTACTTCCCGTGAACTCAGAATCTTGAAATTTGGTACGAAGCAACTTCTTAATAGCACAGATAAGGAAAAATTGCGAAAACCGTAAATTTTGAGTTACATCATATAATAAAAATATTTTTAATAATTTATTGATATACCTACAGGTTTGTACGGAACCCTCGGTGCGCGAGTCCGACTCGCACTTGGCCGATATTTTTTTTATATTACATCATTGCAATGAAACATAATAGTGTGAATTACGTATTACGTACAACACTTAATTTTTCCAATGAAATTCCCAGATAAATATAGAAAAACTGATCGTAAAGAATATGAAATGAGCCAATCCATTTATGTATTAATATCTGAAGCTCGTTGCTTTACGTTCACTTCGTACGACTCCTACAGCGCAATAGTACAGTCGCCATCAGATATATCGGAGCGGCCAAAGTGCTCACAAATATCTGAACACGTCTCTAATGCCTCGACAATAGAGACATGTTCAGATATTTGTGAGCACTTTGGCCGCTCCGATATATCTGATGGCGACTGTACAAGTACATTGTGTTACATATACAGTAAGATATGAATTGCGAACGAGAGTCTATTAGAATTTTGAAGAAGGCTTTGATGACTCGAATGCACCGCACCCCCTGCACTATAGGTTAAGCCGCCCCTGGGCGTAATTAAGGCTATTGTAGCTCTGTATGCCTGCGCGTTATGAAGCCATTTAGCGCATAATGCAATGAAAGGCTAGCAGTACGAGATTACCACAAATACTTGTACATGAATAGATTGTCACCTGTTCAGCAAGCCACTGGGAGTGCGGACGGCTGCTGGCAATCTCCATCTTCAGTTCCACGTCTTGGATGATTTTCTTTTCTTGCGTGTCTACCAGCAACATGCGACCGGGTTTCAAGCGGCTCTGAAATGAAACGGTGCGAGCGATGTATTAGGGAATAGTAGATTGTACAACAAGTGCATAAAACGAGCCATTTAACCTGAGACATTTATATCCATCCAGGTCACCGACCAGGGCGGATAGTTAAGTCGAGGGGTAAAATGGCTCATTTGTGGACAAGTTATACACACTGCTCTTCACTTCGATTGCGAGAAAATAACAAATATTTGCAAAAAAATATAAAATAATAGCTCATACCCGCCGCTTAATAATAATGTGTGTAATATGAAAGTATATAAAATTTACTTTTCACACCTCTCATTCAGAAAAGTAAGTTTTGGTCCCCGACGAGAGGGAGCCCAATGCCACTTTTCTGTTCAAGCTACTTTTTTAATTTATTCATTGGCATGTAGCATTTACGCAATGTGCCAATTGAACACAGATCTTAAGAAAATAATCGATTGTAATTTCATCGTAATCGATTAAAAACGAACATATTTCAAGCTTTAACTTTAGCAACGTTATAGGTACATTTACATATTAAAACTTGAGAATTTTTCGTAATATTTGAAAAAATTGTCACATTAAACTATACGTTTTACTGAAATCAATACTATGATGTTATTGTATATAAATTATATAATAATGAATATTGATATTCGTTCAATTTTCCTCATAATCGGTGTGAAAAGTTACATGTGTCACTCAGGAGCAAAATTATTTTCGTCTTGGGCGTTAACACTTGAATCCCTCACTACGCTCAGGATCCTACGTTAGAATCCCTCGCTACGCTCAGGATTCTATTGTAGGATCCCTCACTACATTCAGGATTCAATACACCGCCCTCGCCGTAAATATACTATTTTGCTCCCTTGTGACACAAATAACTATTCTAATGATGTATATACTTACAAGCTTTGCATAAAAAAACAACAAAAAAATCGTTTCAAATTTCACTTATCGGTAAGCAGAATTTGACCGTTATGCTCGGGACTCAGCCACTTTATATTTAACTTTTTAAAGTTTTTACGTTTTATTTTCGACACTTGATATTAAACTTAGGTACTTCATACTGCCAAGTCATGTTTTAAATAATAATTTACTTCTATTTTATCTGGTTTTATTAATTTAGTAAAAGAAAAATGTGAAATTTATGATCAAATACTAAAATAACAAGTTTATTCTACAAAGTTTCATTGTGCGTGTGGCTGTTAGGCCGGATTATCTTATTCTTTAAAACAATTTTACTTTAGGTACTAGAGCATAAAAGTGGCATTTTGTGCAGCATATGTACTATCGCCCAAGGGTACGGGTTCACACTTTCTGTTCAAAATCGTCTGCACATGCATAGCGAACGCTCGAAAATGACCCTAGAGGTGTATACCCGTACCCTTGGGCGATAGTACATCCAGCACAAAGGGGAACTTTGCTAGCATGAGAAGTGAAAAAGTTGTTTTTCTATTTTCAAAAAGCTGTTGAGCCATTTCTTTCAATAGAAAAAGAGCGGCATATTTACGGCGAGGGCGGTATATTGAACCCTGAGTGAAGCGAAAGATTTTACAAGACTAAAATTTTGAACGTAAAGACGGATTCAAGGGTTTACGCCCAAGACGGAAATAATTTTGCCACCGAGTGACACATACAGCTTTCCACACCTTCTATGAGGAAAATTGAAATTAAACAAAAAGGGCCACAATGACTTTGAATAGCAGGTGAGAGAAAAGAGTTATTTATTTACCTTGTGAATAACTTTCTCCGGCTCGACATCGTACACGCCGACTTCAGACGCCATCACCAGTATGTTCTCACTGGTCACATAAAAGCGAGAGGGTCGCAGGCCGTTCCTGTCCAAAATTGCACCTGAAATCCAGACGGAAAATCTCTTCATGTGCACCTTTATTTCTCATCCATCATTATAGGGTACCATGGTCACGACCGCTTCGGGCGGCGAGCGATGGCCGCAGTGAAGGAGGAACTCGAGGACGCAGTCGGCTGACCCCGAGTCGGAGAGGTTTGGCTCCACGTCTGGGTAGTGTTATGTATGAACGTCATCATTCTACTTACCAATGTACCGTCCATCAGTGAAAGACACCAGAGCTGGTCCGTCCCACGGTTCCATAGCGCACGACGCCCACTGGTAATAGTCCCTCTTTTCCTTTGGCATGGTCGGATCGTTCTGCCAGGCTTCAGGTACCATGGTCATGACCGCTTCGGGCAGCGAGCGATGGCCGCAGTGAAGGAGGAACTCGAGGACGCAGTCGGCTGACCCCGAGTCGGAGAGGTTTGGTTCCACGACTGGGTAGAGTTTCTTAAGGTCTGCAATTGAAAGAGATGTGAAATTTAGCCTGAGCAAGATACGGTCGCGTTATATATGAAAAAAAAAACCGAAAAGTCTGACTCGTGCACCGAGGGTTCCGTACAAACGTTACACCATACCCGCCACGTCACGACCCCATTTTTCCTTGAACAATCTTAACAGCTCATAGTAGAAGTTACCGTTGTACAGTCGAGTTCTCCAATATCTATACAGACAACCTTTCAAAAATATCTACACATGTGTCTTATGTCAGTAATAATAAAGCCTGTGTACAGATATTTTTGAAAGGTTGTCTGTATAGATATTGGAGAACTCGACTGTACACGGCGCCATCTGTATTTTGGTAAGTACTAATAACTTGCAACTAAGCATGTTTTTTTTTCAGCTATATTTTATCACGTGTACCGATTTCGTTAATATTTTTTTTATTTGAAAGAAGGGACTTTAACAATAATTTCATAGTAATTTAAAGACATAAAATGACATACAAAAGTAATTAAATTACAAACTTAGTTCAGAAAAGTTTTTTTAAATAAATAAATAAAAAATACGCTAGATATGTAGCTATCGTTTTATTTTTCCTGTATTATTTATGTAACTCTTATCCGAAAATTTTCGCTGGGTAAACTTTGGATAGAGGAGGAATGGTATTTCAACATTTTCCTCCATAAATCAAAATTTAACCACAGTAGAAAAAAAAACCGTTTTGGAATAAAAACAACAAATAACAGATTTTTTTTCACATCAAACTTTGTATGGTAATTGCACTAAGTATTCTTGAATAATCCACCTACATTTAATACCACGACAGTAAAAAATAAGTAATGAACTGTATTCTATATAAATTCCGTAAAAATCAAATTTTCTTTACTTTATAATTGACTACTTCTATATATATGTTCTTTGGGATACGCGCATAATCCACTTATTTTTGTTAATGAAAAAACCTTTTCCATAGGCTAGATGAATTAGAAGCTATTATATTTCATTTCCTGATGCATACATTTTTGGTTTCAGATCGTAAGTGTAAAGTAAAGTAAAATTTGTGTATTCAAACATGTTTTCATCATAAAAATACTGATAATATTTTTGCTCGAGGGTTTTCAATAGTAAAAAGCTTTTAAAATAACATATAAAAGCCGTGTACTAATTAGCCATATATTTAAATTATTTCCAAAAAAACCGTATCTTGCTCAGGCTAATGGTGAGATTGTCACAGTTACCAACAAGGCATCGCAAACCGCAATGATGAGCCGTGACGACGCAATGTCGCTTTACGTTGCTGATACGCTGCGTTGCAGAATGGAGTTTTATTCAAAGATTGCTTAACGATTCGAACTTGTACTGCCGTTTGGGAGCCTAGTTCGGTGATTCTCACGTAGCGTTTTTTTAATTAAAATTAAAATCACTAAAAAAGATATGTTGCTAGATATCGTGGATAGATTCTGATTTTGTAAGATTAAACTCGGTAAGCTACTGACACAGATAACCTCCAATAGATAGAGCCTATGAGTGATTTAGTTCGATTCAAAGGTCACCACAGCTGCGGGTTGCGGGGAAGTCGGTAACGGCGCTGCGATTGGCTGTTTCGAAATTAGCGCGCTTTGTCACATCATGGCGCCAGAAGCGTAGTGATGGGACGCGTTGGTCGTTAACGGTTTTTAGCGTTGCCGCAATTAATTGTTAGTAAACTATTTTACATGGCATAGGTATCCTTTAACATGGTTTAATTTTTTTGAACAGCCGTCACTGTTATATTATTATCATGTTTCGTTCATTGACTATTTTGCTCACCACGTAACATAAAAATGTACGTAAATCACATCGAGTATTTATATGAAATGGTTATTTCTAGGCATTGGCCTGCTCGTGGCACTAATAGTAGTATATTGCCGCGTCCAGACGTCCGAGCGCGGCGGACAACATGAGCGGTACAAAATTTATAAGAAAGTGCGAGATAGGGATTGACTTTTGCAGGTCGCTATGCCTCCGGCTTCTATCTACGCGGGCCGAAATCAGGCGGCAGATCTCGCTCACCTGACGCCGTCTTATGTGAAAGCAAAAATAATATCAAAGTATTATTTCATACGATTCAATAATATGGTAACTAACTATGTATTCATTATTCTTTTTTATTTCATTCTACATTATATTTATACTAAATAGCAACAGCTAACTTCGGCACTACATATTATTCTACAATACTCTAAATTACCCAATATAAATAAAATAAAACTACATAATACCTACTCTTAAACCAAACAAAAAACTTCCAGTAGGTACTACTACTACAATAATATTCTGTGCACAAGCTCTGGAAGCTATAAAATAGAGCGAGATAGTAATTTACTACGTCTCCCTCTACCTCATAGTTTGTAAGACGGTTGCAGTCCGCCACGCCGCCTTCTTGATGCAGAGGGCCTACCGCGAAACGAAAACGAACTTCGTTCGTGTATCTCCGTCTCTGTCGCACTTGCTAGTTCGAGCGACAGGGAGGGAAGGGGTAGCCCCTCAGTTTAAATCTTACATCGTATATCGTATATAATACTATCTATTTTATGAGACTTTTTAACAAAAGAATTTTGACAATAAAATGACAAGGATATAAATATAATCTTTAGTGAATTTTCGTATTAAAATAGTAAACGAAAGCCCGGATGAATTAATGTATTGTTTCCTTAAATTAAACTGAATCGGTAAAATTCGAATGCGTCACTAGCCCATCACTAGAGCGTCACGTGCTTTCGTCAGAAAGGAACAGTATATTGGCATATTCATTTGATGAAAAGGGACATGCATACTTCACTACTTTTTATGGACCAGCGTAAAATGAACTCCGCGTGACAGAATGAAATTTACATTTATATGATAAATTTAACTTACCTGTGAAATGTTATTCCGTCGGTTTTGTAATTAGACGTTCGGGAGTTTTTCCACACCACTTCACACAGCAATAAGTCATTTATAACGCAAAATCAAATTTAATTTGTTGGTTGTTTGACGCACGTATAGATCGCGCACTTGGTCGAAACTGACAATATGGCGCGGGGTAGGGGGGTGGTTATTAGTGCTACAAGACTTATGCGTGGTGACCGCACGTCGCCCTATAGGCTCTATCTATTGGAGGTTATCTGTGGCTACTGAACACCACAGTCAATATGCGGGGGTGGTACGGACAGCGTTTGAAACGTCTGTTACATTGTTTTGAGAATCATCAGCTGTAAAGTGTGCGTAACATTTTATACGACGATATTATGGTTAAAGAGTACGTAAGAATATTGTCTTCCGTTTTTTTGGCGGAATAATGTTTCCAGGAACTAGTGAAACACTTACCATCTCCAAAGATGTCGCTCTTCATTACTCCCTCGCGAGCCTTCATCAGATTCACGTTGCCTCGCAGTGTGTTGATCTCTCCATTGTGGGCGAGCACCCTGGAACCAACCAAACCGTTGCGTAAAAAAGTGAACCAAGCCAAGATATTTCATTACAAGTTCACGACGCAACGGTAACAAGCAATCACCATCCTCCAAGCGTTTTTATCGGTTGACCCTAAAGGGGCCTGGGGTCAGGTTGGTTGGGCATAGGGCGTAGTTTTACGAAAGCGACTACCATCTGACCTTCCAACTCAGAGGGAAAACAAGACCTTGTTGGGGTTAGACCAGTTTCCTCAAGATGTTTTCAGATAATGGCGAGCTAGAATCAAGGACACGTCATGCTGGGATAAAATTTGTAGTGGTGGTACTGGTATTGTACAGAGTATTTACTAACCTTAGAGGATGAGCTCGCTCCCAGCTGGGGAAGGTGTTGGTGGAAAAGCGAGTGTGCACCAAAGCCAAGTAAGTCGTGAACGCTGGGTTCGTCAAATCCTTGAAGTACTCCTGTGATACACATACGATGGATAAGTTTACAATCTTATGAAACGGCAATAGCCAAGTTTTATGTAGACAAGATAAACTGTCACAGCAATCAAAGGAAAAACTTCAAAGAAACTTCAAAAATTCAAAGGAAAAAGTTCAAAATTATTTCAGCACTTTCAACGATTTTTAAACTTAAAGGAGGTTCTGAGCTCGATCATTGTACAGTCAGCATCATAAACATGTATACACTTTTCAACCTTATGACTAGGTAATAAGGTCATAGAATGTATACATGTTTATGATGCTGACTGTAAATTGGGACGACATAATTGAGTTATTTCTTCACCAACTTCATTTTAACAAATCGTTTTGATGCCTCACAATGAATTGCTGATTTGACCCGTAAAAAACTAGCCTGTTAGAACTTGAAAATTAAATAATGAAGTAATAGAACGTGTTTGTTCTTACCCATAATTGATTAGAAGTCAACAATCCCTTGTATACGACAGTCCTGAGCGACAAGCTGCATATATAGAACCTGGCGCCGGGCACCACGAGTTCATGCGTGGCACGCTTGCGCAGCACGAAAATCTGCGAACACACAGAAACATTTCCAAACATGTCCAACACAAACTAGACAAGGGAAATCTATAGGGTGTGTAAATTTACGTTCGCATGTAGACTGTCCCCGGTCCGGCCGGCCTCTGGACACGATGATCTGAAAAAAATCCTCCAAGAGTTCTTTGCCTATGCCTTCTAAATTTGAATACTCGAGTTTGAATTCGTACAAGATATTACGAATTCATACTCTTTCTTTTCTTTGGTGCGTTCCGTTTTTACGTCGCCCGCTTGATACGTTCTTACCTGCCTGGCGAATTGGGTCTCGTCTTCGATATCGCCGGTAACAAACACTTGTCGCATAAAGGGCTCCGAGTTACGAGCCACCTGACCTGAAAGCCAGTTAAAATAGGCCATTACTATCGTTACCCCTGGTTCTAGGAAACGGGACTTGACGACACTCATTTAGTTACATTTAATTAGATGATGGGTAACTCGGACATGGATGGATTCATTACGAGTATGTTCGCGCTACAAGCAGTTTCGGGTTTAGGTATAATGCTTTGTTTCTAATGTTTATTATGATTAAAAAAAAAATACATAAGTACCAGCGGGTAGATGTACAAAGAACAACAAGGTAGAAAGTCAATTAAGCACCTCAATTATTTAATAAAAAAAATTGCCATATTAGCTCCGGATTGTCCAGGTACATGTTTGATGTTATGCCACTGGTAGGTACGGAAATCTTTATGAAATTAAACGGGATTAGCATGTATTGAACATCCAATTATTTAATTCTAAACTAATGTGATTCATTAGAAACAAGCACAATTTCGGTAATCAAAATTTAAAACCCTTCGTTTATTAATGAATCCCACTTAGCTAGACAGAGAACAATAATCCTATTTAAGTGAAGTTTGAATCGCGCGACTCATTGCATATTTTGCTATTTGTTTGCAGTAAGATTTGAAGCTGATTTAAATTATATGACGAGGAAATACTATACACTTTATGACTTTGGTTATACAACATGTGCATGTGCGGTAAACCACAATACTGTCATAAATCAGTCGAGCGATACAAAATCATACTATAACTATAAAAAAGAACGGGATATTCATTTCAAAATATTGCAAATGGCTCCAACATCGACTCAGACTATATTTTCTATTTGCCAAATAAGCCACAGTGATAACCACAGTTAAATAAGATTATATCAGTGAGTATAGTAGCATCTACCGTGAGCATCGTATTCAGAACTCACGTAAGCAGAACTTCGAGTGCCATATAAATAGTATATGGCCGCCGGAGCTCTTCTTACGTGCGTTCATTTATATATTCATATCTAAAATCAAGTCAGCATTGCTATTGGTTACTGTTTCTTAAAATGTTTCGACAATGATCCAGTATACAGCGCGAGTCTCCTTAAAGTGCACATATGAAATAGGGTGAATCTAGACCCAATTCCATTGAAGGGAACAAAAAAAACCGGTTAAGTGCGAGTCGGACTCGCGCAGCGAGGGTTCCGTTTCTTTTGATTGCGTTGACATAGAAGTTTGATTTTGTTGCAGCTTAAAAGTAGTATAGACCTGAGTATTTGATATGAATTTCAATTTAATACCTCTACGCGTTCATGAGGAAAGGGGTAGAAACTTTAAAATTATTAAAATATTTTATTAGATGATGTAAGTAAAAATTTATGGTTTCCGCAATATTTCCTTTATCTGTGCTATAAGACGTTTTGATTCCGTTGCGAGTATCGAAAATTTGCGGCATAAACGGCTGTATCTTTTGATTGCGTTGGCTTAGAAGTTTGATTTTTTCACAGCTCCAAGGGACAGTAGTATTGAGTATTTGATATAAATTTTAGCTTGATACCTCCACGCGTCCCTGAGAAAATGGGTCGTGACAGACGGATGGACGGGCGGACAACAAAGTGATCCTATAAGGATTCCGTTTTTTCCTTTCGAGGTACGGAACCTTAAAAAACGAGAAAATGGAAATAGTTATTTACGATACAAGTGCAGAAAATAAAAAATTCTCAACGAGTGGCGATAAATTAAAACACGACCGAAGGGAGTTACGAATTACCTATTCGCACGTGTATCGTACAACGTTTTACAGTACATATGGCTCTTTAAAGTTTCAACATATGCACGGAAAGTGCTCATTTCCGCACTAGTGCGGGAAAGTAACACCATGTGTACTGTAAAAAATATTTTTGATATAAATTTTCCATTTTCCCGTTTTTATATTATTTTTCCCGTGGATAGAATTGGGTCTAGATTCACCCTATTTCATATGTGCACTTTAAGTAGACTCACAATGTATTACAAGTACCTATTTAATGAACTCAAAGACTTGCACAAGTTTAAATCAAGTGCCTTAATTATTTGCAATATCGGAACAGTCTAATCGATGGTGACGCCACTATACAAAACATACCCATGTCAATGTTATGTACCGATGCCATGTGTGAAAAAACTCACTTGTATGATCATGAAATTGGCGGTACAGCACAGCATAATTCGTACACCCGCTGTAAAACTGTGACGTAATACTGAAGGGTAAATCGACCGATTACCGCAGAAGGCATCTTTTCCTTTAATTACTCGTAGTCTTATGATAGGAAATATGTAAGTTGCTGTATTAATACTGGATTATCGTCACAGTTTCCAAGTGTGAATGTTAAAACGTAACAAACCAGATGGTCAAGCAACGCATGACCCGTCAGCCGTAACCCATTCGACTGTTTACTACGGTACGACCTGCAATGATCGCAAAAAAATCGCAACACCAGTTCTAAAAGAGACGCCATGTTAGGTGGGAGGTTTCACAACACAAGGGCAGCGAGGAGTACTTTTGATCAATGAAACGAGGAACATGAAACACGAATATTAGCACAAGAAATATACACATATATTCCTTTGGAAGGCACAACCCAACTCTTCTAAGAAAAAGTATAGTAATGCGTAAATCTTATACAACAAAGATGTTAAGGTCTTACAGTTAAAACCATGGGTCGTCGTTTGCAGGAAAGAGGACTGGATCCCCGCTCTGGGTCTTTTCTGGTGCAAAGGTTAGCCATAGCTGTTCAGCGCGGCAATACGGCTAGCGTGATGGGCACCTTTGCACCTGGAGGGACGCGGGGGCGGGTTGTTTGACACTTAGTTAAGTTTAATTAGTGATATTTTTTTAGTTTTAGATGTCTATTATTGTAGTAATTTGTACAAGATTTTAGTTAAAACCTATAACTAATAGAAACTCTATATTTATGAATATGTTCGGTCCGCAATCATAAGTTCCAAAGAATAGAAGCATTTTATACCCAGCATAATATGTATACGTATGTCTCCTATTTATTCGGCGTCTTCTAGACTCGTCCAATTAATTTTTTGATAGAAAAACGGGGTTTTTCTGTAAAAAAAAACTAAATTTCTGTACCCATTTTCACCAATAACTTTTTTTTGCAGATTTCTTGCTTTGATTGGTTGTTTATTGTTATCGATAATCAATAACCAGTCCATTGTGATCACACTTCCTTTTTTTTAATTTTTGATAAAAAGTTATATATTATGTCTCACTCAGGTGTACTATCAAAAAATTACTAAAAAGTTTAAAAAACATATTACAAAAAACAAATCAGTTTCACCGATAAAATGAGTTGAAATTTCACCCTCTTTAATATGTACAGTTTATCGAGAACTACCCTGTATGTATATTACCGGTACTCTTCTCTTTCGCTCGTCTTATACGCCATTCTATTCGTCACTGTCATTGCTGGCTACGGTTGATATTTGTTTTTCCATCTTTTTAAATCATATTATTCTTTATTAGTCTCATTTGGAAATTTACATTACTCGTTTCAATCATCGTAATGGAATAAGGCGAAAAAAATAAATAAATAACTAATGTGTACAACGAAGGCGGTGACGAATAAGATATGAAACGACAAGTGGAATTAAAAGATTTTTCAAAAAACTCAACTGCTTTTTTGCAAATATTAGCCTACGGACTCCCACGATTAAGAGGAATCCAACGACACCTCATATGTCGAAATCCGTCAAACGGTTTTGGCCTGCAGCGCGTGCCAAAGAATAAGACATACACACATAGGTACATACACAGATACATACATACATACTACGCTCGAAAAACATAACCCTCCTTTCCTTCGGCAGTCGGGTTAAAACGAGCCACATCGAACAGAACCAAAGAAGATCGTGACGAATAGGTAATAGGGTACTTTCCTGGGTAAAAAAATATAATTCTATTTAGTCCGTCAGTTAGATTATTAAAAAATATTGGACATTATGCTAAAAAGTGTACCATAATGTGACGTCACGCGGAAATTTAACGGACTATATCTTCATCATTTTTTGTTTAATTGACAAACAAAAAGATACGTGTCCACTATATTTTGATAATCTAACTGACGGAATAAATATATATATTTTTAGGTAAGTAGCCAATTAAACGAGGGAATGGAAAAACTTATAGGACCAGTCTAGAAGATACCTTTTATTCCACTTGTGATTGCTGACAAATATTATATCACAACCAGAAATATAGGAATTGTTTACTGTTTAATCAAAAATACTCCAACATAAACAAACTTATATGTGAAACACCATATAGCATCAGCTCACAAATAAATCGGACTCTTTCTGAATTTTTGATGCATGCGTTTTCAACTATCTAATAACTTAGTACAAAAGCAATGAATTGAATGAAACATTCACATGTAATTCGTCCCTATTCAGTCAAACGGTCATACACGGAAAGATTCTTAACCCATTCCCGGCCCGTGACGACACATATGCGTCCCTACGCCGTAGTCGCTTTCCGCTACATGTGAGGAAAACCATGGAATCGGCTACGAGCGCAGCGCGTAGCGATTCTGGGCACTGAATGTGTACAAGTTAGCAAATGCCCTAATTGGAAGGCTGCGGCCAAGGAAATATGTAAATTCGTTTTCAATAAAACTATCACTGTAATCGAGGACAGCTAAAACCGCCATAAGCAGATTGCGCGTATTACTAATTATGTATTGTTATTTTGCATCGGGCAGAAAATTAATTGGTTTCGTGACTTGATTAGTTGATTACTTAAGGGAGAACGGTGAATTCACATAAGTTTATTCTCTGATTTGTCTGTATAGTAGAGGAAGTGTTAAGGGCGCCACTTCCATTGGGGCTTTAAACGCTAGATCGATACTGCCCCTCAAAATAAAAACATTGAAGATTAAATTTTAATAATTTACAACATCAATAAATAATTTGATTTGTAGTTTCTTTGAGCAGGAAACATGTAAAATAAGTAGAATTGGTAATCTTCAAATGCCTTATTCAGTGCTACGAGTATTTACTTTTCATGAAAAATATTAGGTATATAAAGAAACTATGCTGATCCAAAGAGTTGCATACCAAGACTAGATCAATTTGAGGAGTAGAATCCCTCCTTGAGGTAATCTTCCAGGCACAAAAGGATACTCGTATTTAAAAAAATACTTAACAATGAATAAGTTCCGGATTTAAAACGAACATTCGAAAGAATCTTTCCGGTCAACCGTTTGAAATACTCTTTTGAGAAAAATTACTTGAATTTATAATATTTTGAATAAATTAAGAATTAGCACTAACCGATAGTCGAGTTGTTAGTTGGCACAGTCCTCCAGCATAAGACTCGGAGGCCCAAGCTCTCGGCCAGTTCGGAGAACTTCTTCTCTATATCCTGGTGGTGAAGCTTGTCGAGGAAGAATATGCCGGTGGCGTATTTGCCGAACGGGGGCAAGTCCAGCTGGTGTGTATCTCTGTAATGATGGAGATTCGGTGTTTATCATAATGTTTTAAACAGGGCTAAGGCTCTGTAATGGAGATTTGGTGGCCAGGCACCATAATGTAAAAGTATGGTCTCAAATATTTGAAAAATACAAGGCGACTAAAATTTTACCCAGTTTCGTATAAAATTATAAGTTATACTTTCATTTACTATAACTCTCATTCTATATAATCATTTGTAATAATCATTCATTTGTTATACAATATATTTTATATAACATTCAAAAGCTATAATTCTAAAGTCTAAAATTTATTGCATAGAATCTTAAAAATCTAGAAACTCCGTTTATATACTGTTCATGGTCTATAATAATTACTTGTTCTAATATTTATAAGTTATAACCTCCTCCTTTTTTGAAGTCGGTTAAAAAGTTATAATGATCATAGTCTATAAAAGGCGCCTAATAGTATAGCTGTCGGAGTTGAGTGTAATCGTGCATTGGTGGGTGACGGTACTACGCCCGCTTTCGGTTCTGGGAGTCAGTCTCCCGCCCTCCGCCCGGGCTCCCGCCAGAAACTAGCTTCTGTCTCCGCAGGCTTTTATATACTAGGACGACTAGATTCAAAATCATTTTCTATACTTAGTCAAAAAGATGAGTAAAAGGTAAATCAAACAAAAATAAAAAACCGCCCAAGTGCGAGTCGGACTCGCGCACCGAGGGTTCCGTACAAACCTGTAGGTATATAAGTCGATTATTAAAAATATTTTTATTACATGATGTAACTAAAAATTTACGGTTTTCGCAATTCTTCCTTTATCTGTGCTATAAGACGTTGCTTCGTACCAAATTTCAAGATTCTGAGTTCAAGAGACTTGCGAGTTTCGAAAATTTGCGGCATAAACGGCTGTATCTTTTGATTGCGTTGGCTTAGAAGTTTGATTTTTTCACAGCTCCAAGGGACAGTAGACCTGAGTATTTGATATAAATTTTTGCTTGATACCTCCACGCGTTCCTGAGAAAAAGGGTCTTGACAGACGGACGGACGGACAACAAAGTGATCCTATAAGGGTTCCGTTTTTTCTTTTCGAGGTATGGAACCCTAAAAACTGAGTACGTCAAAAAATCAGAAATAATTAGTATTATAACCGTCCGCTAGAATATTACGGTTTTCGTTTTACTTTCAGAGAAAAACTGATTTTTCACATACAATAAAAAATAAATATATATAACTCTTTATTTAGAAATGAAGAAAGAAAGAAAGAAAATACATTTAATTAACGTCACAAATTACAGTATTAAACAAACAATCAAGCAAAAGAAAAAATTAAATAAGAGGACGTTATACAGGATCCCCACTCAGCATTATACTGCATAAAGCCACAGCAAGCTGCGGCGCTGATTTTCGGTGAGGACCTAACTTAAAAACTATCACAAGTGGCGGGCAATTTAGCGGGCTAAATTATCCAAAAATCATCTTGTGTCATGATTATGACTAGAAGAAGCCTTTTTCCGAAAAAAAAGTACCCTAAAATTTTAAATTGTCTTTTTCTATTTCTTATTCTATGGAGAGCCGATTCTCAGCCCACAGTGTGCCATCTGACTTCCCAACCCAACTTCCAATAAAGCCTAATTGTCGGCTTTATTGGAATCAAGCCGGTTTTCCACGATGTTTTCCTTCACCGAAAAGACTCGACTCTACTCTGTATGAGAATATTACCAAAAATCTCTTACGTGATTAAATCTTAGCATAATTCAAACTTCTGACGTTTCAGGCTGTAATCGGGCAGTAAACACACATTGTAAAGGTCAGACGGCGACTCTGGTGTACGCATGCGCCAACTGTGACGTAACACACCACGGCTATTGACCAAACAAACTGCGCTGAGATGTTTTCCGTAGCCGTACCTAGTTACGGTTACATCAACACAGAGAAGACACTGTTATACTGTGATGTTTCTGAAGCGGACATTGGAATTGGCAGAGGTTGTTGGAAATGTGGATTCTGCTGCTGTGTCATCATCCTCCTAGCGTTTTCCCCGGTAGCAGGGACTGCATATATGAAAAATACCGGTATCTTTATTTAACGGTATGACGTCATACCGGTTTTATAATAGCGGATTCGGTAGCGGGACCTTTATATTTCGCTACCGAAAAATAACGGTTACAGTTATTTTTTCCTATACCATAACCGATTCATAAGGGCCTGTTCACACTAGCGTTTTTGCCGGCGGTTTCACGGCGGAGCGGGAACGCGGCGTTCACGCGGCGGGCACGCGGCGAGCACGCTGCGATATCTTTACGATTATTTGCCGCCAGCGTGCCGATTAAAATCATTTATTAGTAAAACATAGGTACATTACACACAGAGATGTTATGAACATTTACAGGTCTCACTATGCAAAAGCAGTGTTGTTTCTTTAGTTTTGTTCCTACCCACCATTATGTAATTTTATTCAATCTACGGGCTCAGTTATACCGCCGCGGTGACGCCGCGTCCAAGCGGCTTGACCGCGGCGGCACGCTGGCGGCGTGGCGGCCAATAATCGCGAAGATATCGCTGCGTGCTGCCGGGAAACAGCCGGCAAAAACGCTAGTGTGAAGGTAACCTTTAAGTCTCGGCGTCGTTGCCCGATCGCCTGCTGCCTGCACTTTTTTCGGCGACCTCGCCGCCCCCATGGCAGTTCGCTCCCTGTTGCCTCAAACGTGTTAGAAAGTTTGGGTCAAATCTTGGAAGCTAAATTTGAACCACCCAAATTTGGTATACTTGCGTATCCTCGGTGACAATGCAATGACACGGTATCCTACAGCACATTTGTTTTGTTTTGGAAAACACTCTGGTGATACCTAGATGATTTCCAGGGTCTGAAGATGGAGCTGGAAGGATGCCATGGGAATTCCCAAACTTAACAAGAAAACCCATCGAGATTGGGCTCATTTTTTTGCCTTGGCTAACACTCCAGTGCTGGATGATTTCCAGGGTCTGATGATGGAGCTGGAGGAAGGACGCCATGGGAATTCCAAAAATTAACAAGATAAACCCATCGAGTTCTGGCTCATTTGTTTTGCCTTGGCAAACACTCCACTGCTGGATGAGTTGGAAGATGGTCAGGAGAACTCCTAAATCAAACAAGATAAACCCATTGAGTTGGGGCTCATTTGTTTTGTCTTGGTGAACACTCTGGTGATATATGATTTCTAAGGTCCGATGATGGAGCTGGAAGATGGTCATGGGAACTCCTAAACTAAACAACATAAACACATCGAGTTTGGGCTGAGTTCCCCCGCTGCCTTCGCGTTGAGCGCGCGCGCTCCGCGTTTCGTACCTGCTCGCTGACCTGCGGCGCCTTGTGCGCGCCCTCACCCCACGCCACTCGCCCGCGTTCGCCTAGCGCGACACGCTGCCGGGCCGCTAACTCACCAGGGTTTTTCCCCCGCGCAATTCCTTAGACAAAATAAACATGGTATTTTCGTGTGGTACGCGTTGAGCTAGTTCCGCGGAAAATACAACAAGTGCTTGCGTTGAGCCTCGCTCCCCGCCGTTCGAATGGTGCCCCTGTAAGTACATCTCGGTCATTCACCCGGAATTCTCATATGCCTCGGTTAGCTTCGCCCAAACATCCACCCACATACTGAAGCGCCTTCAGGTGCTTCCGAATAAATTCTTACACGACGTAGGATGGTGGGGGTGCCGTGGTATGTAAGAAACTTGGACTTAATATAGAATAGCCCAGCCCCCATCGGAGGCCAAACTAATTAAGTACCTATCCAATAAAAATAAAAGAGTTTGGTTGGGCTCATTTGTTTTGTTTTGGCAAACACTCCAGTGCTGGATGATTTCCAGGGTCTGATGTAGCTGGAAGGACAGCATGGGAATTCCTAAACTAAACAAGATAAATCCATCGAGTTTGGGCTCATTTGTTTTGTATGTTTGCTCTACGGTACTACGAACTAACTAACATAGATACTTTTTAACGTGGGAAGTTAAATAAACACTTGTAATAGTTAATTTTATACGCAAACGCAAAGCAACGACGATTTCATACGCTCAAGGGCACGTTTTTTCTGTAAACAATCGAAATAATACCGGTCAGGAACCGGTATTATAAAGATTTTGGTAAACTTTTTAAGGAATACCGGTAACCGATATTTAAAGCGGTTACGGCACCGTTATGTTAATCTTTAAAATATAACGGTACCGTAATGGAATACCGGTTTCATACCAGTATAACTGTGACGTGCGACGGAATAATTGAACATTGGCACATTTCGTTATTCCAGAAAAGAGTGGAACTTTAAAGGGTATTCAGGTAACGTCGTAGTATTAATAGCAAAGGGTTGGTTTTTGTATAGACAGACACTAACTAAATTCTAATTTTATTCGATCAACAGAAATTGTTTTTTTATCGATTAAAATATATCTACTAATATTATAAAAAGGAAAAGTCTGTGGAGCAATATCTTTCTTTTTTCAATTTTTTTTATTAATTTCGTAAAACAAAGGGGCTGCCGCGAAACGAAAACGAACTTCGTTCGTGTGTCTCCATCTCTGTCGCTCGAACTAGCAAGTGCGACAGAGACGGAGGTACACCAACGAAGTTCGTTTTCGTTTCGCGGTAGGCCCTCTGCTCACAAAATTTCACGAGAATCGGTTGAGAATTGCGACCCGTAGCTGTAGAGGAGAACAGCCGGACAGCGTCACAGCGTAACATCGTGACAAACACCGGACAAACGATTTTAGGACCAAACTGTAACATAGAACTTCGTTCGCTTTGCTCGCTCGTTCGATTAGCTTTCTACTTCATTACAACAAGACAGATGATTTTCAGATTTTGCTCGTATTACGTTGAAAACAAAAATAAAATCGTGAAGCTTGCCGCCGTAAGACCCAAACTTTTTGAAGTTACTTTAGAAAGATAATAAGGTATACAATACAGATTATTTGGTACTGTATTGCATTGCATCCATAACTTATGTTTTTTTTTTTTTTTGTCCGTACCAAAATTGAGACAGCGCGACACTTATTAACTTGATGTCTGTCCCCATCTTTTTAAATGAGCATCCAGACGACTACATGTATAAGCATTTCAGGTAATTTTAATTAAATTTCTGGACCGGTTTAACCAATGGTCAAGTAAAACCGGTCAATGATTTGTCAAATGGGTACTGTCTTGGCCAATTTGAGGAGCTTTTCGAGATAACGCTTGCTTACCACAATCGTTAGTAAGAAGCAATAAATCGCGAAAATGTATTGGCAATTTCATGTTCCGCAGTGAAATGCTGCAGTTACCAAAAAAAACCTATTTGTGAGCGCAATATTACAAGTTGGGGAAATTCCCGATTTTTTTGCATACATATAGGAAATTTTCTCCAGAACGTCATTACGGCTGTCGCAACGGTGGACATAGTAATGTTTTTTTTGAGTTCTGTTTAATTTGATTTTGTAATGTTTTTTTTCTTTTCGTTATATTTTTTTCCTTGGTTCTCTTTTTTGTTGTATTTAACAAACCAAACTGGGTTTGTTGTCCACCGTGAAATCACTCAACGATCCATCGGAAGATATGACAGCATAATTCTGAGATGGAACCGTTTCGTGGCAATACAATATGTCTCACACTCTTTTTATTTATATGTGATCGTTTTTGTCTCGAATTAATGATTCTTGGGGCGGGTAGCACCAACATACGATTACAGACCATCAACGTTAAATATAGCGCCGATAGCTGTCATTCCATAGAAACTTGTCAAACTTTCCATATGCAGATTTTAAAGAACACCTTATTATCATCGTCATACGGTTTGATGCAACCCACCCTTATTCTTATGTGCACAAGTGTTTCTAATGTCATGTGTTCCAGGCATTAGAAATTTATGAATACATAACATACCTCCTCGCCCCAAGTATTTGGGAAGATTCGTTTGCCTAATACGAATTTAACGGACGCAGTCAATGATGTAATATAAAAAAGAGGTAGATATGTTGTCTATACGAAATTCCGTGTTTAAAAATGGCCACCACATCTGACAGCTAACGTTTCCATTGACGTCTCGAAAGTCGAAACTGAGGCAAACTGTGCCAATTGACTCAATTTTAATGTGCCATTTTTCGAGCGCGTATAACCTATCTACCTCTTTTTTATATTACATCATTGGACGCAGTCGAAAAGAAAACGGTTGTGCAAAATATTCTAATGATATCGGACTTTTAGTGAAATAACAATACCTAATAGGCATGGGTGAAAAACCGCGGGTATTTAGTACGCCTCTATAGTTTATTTTATTATCGATTGACAATATGTTTTCTTGTTTTGTTTGTCACATGCTTGAAGCACATGGCGTGACCGGCGGGGCAACGACGCCGTCGCTAAAACGGACGCGGTATTCAGCCGATCTGGCCGAGAGCCAACCGACGAGACATATTCATATTCAACGCAACTTAGGCCCAGCTTAGCTGCTGAACAGCGTCTTATTTGTCTCAAAAACATTATTGCAGTGCAAATGTTATTAACAAAAATATGCACTTACTAGACGCGGGAGACGTTCCTCTGATTAAGGGACGTTTTTGGGACCTATTGTAACAGTGAAATAGAGCGTAATTTCTGGAGCATAGGCAGGTATATATATGATTTCTTCTGTTTCTTAGGCTACTACAGTTTGGCTACCCGTTTTTGCATGTTCATCACAGGGATCGGATACCGGTATTTTCTCCATACAAATTAAACCGGTATTGTTTCGTTCATTACTTATTATATCATTTTTAATCGGGCAATCTAATAATACGAATATGTTACCTAAATACACGATAGAGTCCTACATTAAGAGCCTAAAATAATTCAAAATATGAGACTGCTTCTGGGATTTTTCAAAAAACCGGTTCCGATTCCTGGTTCATCAGACTACTATAGTAGAAAAAAAATAACGACTTTGGAACGACAGTTTAAGGAAAATGGGCAATAATACATCTATACCAAACCCTTTATATATTCCGCAAACTCATGATGCCTATATGACGGACGGAGTATATGTTGGCTCTCAGCAGCAAAGTGAAAAAGCTAATTATAGCAGCCATATCCCATTTTGCGATGACACACCCACATTGACAACTTTCTGTACTTATTGTACGGTGCGTGGGATTAATGAAAATAGACCTGTAATTATGTCACTGCATCGTTGCATCCTGTTATTGATCTATTTGTATTGCGCGCATCGTCGGGGAAGCTTCTAGAGAGGTACAGAAAAATGTCATTTCACTCATATCTGGAGCAGCCCAATTGGCAAAGTACCTTCACCTTATCGAAGACCGCAAACACTTGCTGTGTGGCAGGGATGTCGGGGATGCGGTTTTTAGACATTCGCGGATGCGGATATTTCGAGGCTCACATCCGCGGATGTGGATGCGCATTGTGGGGCCAAACACTCAAAAACATAAATATAAGCGACGTCTATACTATATGGCCACGCAGTACTTAAACACGTTGCGACTGATTTAAAATCGTTGCTAACCAACCTAACGCATCATGAGCGAATACGGCGAATCGTCAGATTACAGAAACGAAATGAAGATTCTTATTGGCTAACGACGAAAACACCGAACACACGCGCGGCACTCGCCGCGTTGGCGCCTTTCTTGTCGCGAACTGTACTACATCCGCATCCGCATAGATTGATACGGAGGCGGATGCAGATGTTGAAAATAATGCGGAACATTCGCGGTTGCGGATGCGGATGCGAATATCTTCAACATCGCCGCTGTGTAGATAAGGGGTTTTGTGTTTCTTGTGGTGACCAGTGCTCCCTAGGATGCTCGCTCTCAGCGAGGGACCTGCATAATGTTTCTAGCTGTCAACACGGGTTGGGGCGGTAACGCGCTCGTGACTCTACATAGGCTAATATGGTATCTGCTTACTAACAGGCAGGTCGTATGCTTGTTTGCAATCGTCGCAGTAAGTAAGGCCACGCACGCAATGCGGTGCGGCGAGTTGCGGTGCGTTTTTAAAATAGCAAATTCTTTTATTATCTTATTAGGGTTCCGTAGCCAAAATGGCAAAAACGGAACCCTTATAGTTTCGTCATGTCCGTCTGTCCGTCTGTCCGTCTGTCCGTATGTCACAGGCATTTTACTCGAAAACTATAAGGTGTATTTGAATAAAATTTTGATGATAGGTGTATTTTGTTAGCCGCTACATAGTTTTGTAATTAAAATGACAAAAAAAATTTTTTTAGGGGTGCACTCCATACATAAAACTAAAAGTCAAATTATTTTTTTTCATTGTGACCCCCCGTGTTGCACATCAATCGATAGGCCTTTCAAAATAAATATAAGGTTTCTTAGCATTTTTTTTTATTAAGTGAATAGGGTCGGAGATAATCGCCCCGAAAGTCACTAAAATTCTGTCCCCCCCCCCTCTAATTTTTGAACGGTGTATTTTAAAAATATGGAAAAATTCATGGACATAGGGCTTATTAATTTCATTCACCGAAAATTGTTTTGAACAAGATCGGTTCAGAGGTTTTCGAGATATTGCTGAAAAACTGCCTTCCTCAAAGAAAAGGACGTAAGTACCGTAAAATTTCTGTGACGATACGACCTTTTTAATAGGCACGGAACCCTTCGTTTTGCGTGGTCCGACACGCACTTAGCCGGTTTTTTTCCGCAGTGCACGCACTTCAAGGATGTTCCATACTTCGCAGATTTTGCGGGAAAAAAACGCATGGCAGAAATCCGCAGTGCGCGCGTAGCCGGGTCACATCAAAACGACAACTGCGCTTCGCTAAGATTACTATTTCAATAAAGCGATAAGTGTAAAGCGATATTTATTTATTACTAATACCGCAGACACCGTGCTAAGGTATATACAAATATGCCTTTTCCAGCACGCTCTTTGAATGTGAATCGTTTTGTTTCATGCGATCACTCTTGCGTTAGTGCATACCCAATTGATATAAGTGCAACGCACTTTTAAATAGAGACAGAGCAGCGGCGTTACCGATAATCAACACGTTATATCTGTTTGACTTTTAACACTATTATGTATATACCTATGCTTTGCAATGACTGTATAGTTTCAACGATATCTTCCATAGCAAATGCATCATTATTTGGTGCAGATCGAGGTTAATTGTTAGGTTCGACCAATGATGTAACGAGGGCATGGTGATTCGTATAAATAAAACAATCAAAGCTGATAACTCAAAGCATCAAAAAGATACCCTACCAAGACAGAACTAGTGTTTGATGGAAAGGAAAACAAGTCTAATTAGTAGGTATTTTGTTCACTTTTATCTTTAGTGGAAAATATACTGCTATTAAATATAAGTGCTTTTGGAACGTATTGCTACGTTCCAAAAGCACTTAATCATCGAAATAAGTAAAACTAGTACAATATTTCCTTTGATATCCGTGATAAACGAAGAAACGTAGACGAATTTGTATTAAAAATAAATGTATCTACTCAACTAAACCTCGCCTACTGATAAATCAGAAATAATACTCCTGCAGTGAAGTTATCCCCCCCCCCCCCCCCCCCATAACTTAAATTTTTAGGTTGTCGTAAAAACCAGTTATCCGGTTTTGAGTTAGCCTCGGCGGTTAATAACCGGTTTGGAAAAATTTCCGGTTTTTGCATTCCCTAATTTCAATAAATGTCCACCCTATATCGGTCTCTGTACTGTAGTTTCTAACAATATACCACTGACGACAGTCAATTGACCCGAATAGTCGTGGAATAAATATAATGGTTCTCGATTGGAAAATGACGACATTCGGTTAATAAACGTACCGTCAGAGAACTTCATCATGACAGGTTTTTTTCTATAAATCAAACTAACGTTACTGTTACGAGATTAATATGAAGCACAATATAATAACTAATAAATAATAGGTACCTATTCTGTATTTTAATACTAGAATTCTTGATTTTATTTCTCCGGATTCCTATGAAAAATAATTTATTATTATATTTGCAACAGTTATCTCGATTATTGCAGGAAATATTTGCTTACAATTCATTGTAATTTCAACAAGCATTATAATAGATATCTTAATTACCTACCTGTTAAGTACTATTAGAGTATTTAAAGTGTTTGTTTCTCACTTTATCCTTTATGATAAGGATTATGAAATGTGATTATTTGCATGGAAAATGATTGTAAGTAGTAATATTTTAAGTAGTTGGCATTATGGCTCGCGCGTTGTAGCTTAGGGTCGCAGTTCTGACTAACACTCCCTCTTGCTTCGCTCGTCGTCGTACCGTGCCTAACGGAGGCCTATGACAATTCAACGGATTTTCATTCAGCGGTATTCAATCCGCCTGATCGTCAACCCGCCGTATTACCAAACAGCGCTGTTTTGTAAAACCGCTAGCTGTAATGTAAAACGGCGGATTATACTATATGCCAACGGTCGGCAACAGGCGGACCGCGGTCCGCTTGCGGACCGCGAAAGGTCGAACCTCGGACGGGACCTCGGAAAATGTAATAATGCATTGTAATGTACAGTATCTATACAGGTACCAACTATCAATTTTAAAGCTAATAATTCATTATTATATCTTGTTTTTTTCTGGACCTCGTTAAAATTTTCTCACAGTATCCGGACCCCACCTGAAAATTCTTGCCGACCCCTGCTATATGCCATCGACATGTATATTATTATACTAGTGTGGGATTGGTACTTTTTGATGATGTTGTATGGTGCTGGCTGTTAAATGCTGAATAAGGAATGATCGAACGTTAGTTTTAGAATGGTGAATGACGTATGATTCAGTTTGTAAGACGATCGGAACGGATTAAGACGTGAATATTATGTAAATCAATAAATAACATTTTATTTAGATATCGAGTTTCCCTGCCTCCCACTCTGCATTAGTTATATTATATTGAATATTTATTGCCTATGTCCAGCGGCCGTCTTTCGACTAATATGATGATGATGATGATGATATTGAAACTCGAAAAGAGATTAGCTACAAGTAAAAAAAACCGGACAAGTGCAAGTTCAACTCGCGTGGTGAGGGTTCCGTAAAATTGCTATGCTCGAAGCATCAGGCGCTCCATACAAAATACACAAAAATATTGAGAATTTTCCCGTTACTTTGAATACTCAAACTTCTTCTAGGTTTTCCTGTAATCTTTGGGCAAGGAACTATTTGCCATATTTTTTTCAGAATTTTAAGCCTAGTGGCATGCAATTGAAACTTTATATTATGTTTAATAAGTACTATTAAAATCATATCCAGAGAATTTTGTTTATCTGATCTGGTATAATCCAAACACAAATTATGAGGGTTCAAAAAAACGACTAAGCGCTTCGAGAAAAGCTAGGTCTTGGCGGGAGCACTACCGTGCCCACAGATAACATACATACCTATTATAAGTAAACATTTTCAAGTTGCGTTCTATCATTTATTCACTAGTTACTTTTCCTCAAGATAATATAACATAGATACTATAAGTAAACATTTTCAAGTTGCGTTCTATTATTTATTCTCTAGTTACTTCCTCAAGATTCCTGTTTTATTATTTCGGCAGTAAAACATGTGACTCCTAATTTTTTCTCTGAATTTGGCAAATTTTGGGAATGATGATCGTTTCCTACTCAGAGTAGAATTTACTGTAATAAAGAAAAAAAATCCCAAGTGTTTTATTACTTTTACTGGCATAGTGGGCAGTTGGGCACCCTTTTTCTACGAGTTAATTGAGCTCATAACTCGAGTCGGAAACCCGACTGAATTCTGAAAAAAGTAAAAGGTAATGAAATGGTAAGGAATTTTTTATTGATATAGCCCATTACAGTGAACAATTAGTAATAGGGAATATGCATATTTATTTTTTATTGCGAAAATCAAAAGTATAATCCAGAGGAATATCTAGCATTAAAACTTTCTTACGATTTTTTTTTCTGACGTTGTAGGCATTTGAAATCTGCACGCGCCGGCACCCACCGATAACGCTCTATATTAAAGGGGCATAGACTATGACGTCACAATCCATATTCTTGACGCGTTTAGTATGGAGTTAGTCATTAATTTGCAATTACCTCCTTAAAATTTGCGTTTCAGTCTATACTTGTCATACAAAATATCATTTCTAATGCAATATTCTGTCTTACTGTTATGTAATTTTATAGAAAATTTATTTAAAAAAATTGAGTGATTTTAACGTAAGATACAATACAATAGTTTTTTTTTTTCAATATATATTTATGTTGTATGATATTTCTACGTATATCTGCATCGATTTAATGCAATTTATTCAAAATTGAAGTCCCATGCATATTCCCTATTGTCCTATTTTCGTCACTTGTCACACAATGTTTTTAGGTCTCGTTGCCTTTTAAGTATATAAATAAACAGTAATCCTCTGGCAATAAATAATGTGTTTATTTATATTCTAATTTGCAGTTGTCTCTGATTTATTCCATTCATCTGAACGCAGACGCCCAGGCGTAGTTGGCAGGGCCGGTAATTGTTTTTCTAGCCCACGTAACTACTTACTGAGCTTCCTCTGATAAGAATAATGGCTGTTTATTTAGAAGGCATACCTTAGATTGTATGGGTGCCTGCGTGGCATAACATACGCTACTGTGATTTTGTCGACTAGACGAATTGATGAAGCAGGTCTCTTTGCCAGTTGTTATGTTGTCTACGTAATTTTAGTTTGTGTAACTTAGGGTTTCAACATAATATATTTTTATAGATTGTGATGATTATTTGCGGGAAAACAACTGATCCAAAAGTTGCGGGGATAGAGATCATCAGCTACACATTGCATTTTTTGTCAACTTGTGTTACTAACCTACAGGTAAATTACTTTCGAGACGTTTTTGCATTTGTAGTAGTATTTGTATATTTACAGGGGTACACGTTGACGTACACAGGCACACGTATGTGTGCGTGTGAGGCTAGCTACAGAGGTCACAACTACAAATGCAAAAACGTCTCGAAAGTAGTTTACCTGTACTATTTCACTGCTACTAGAAATAAGACGTATTCCTCTTGAACAGTGAAAGATGTCCACTGCTGGACATTAGGCCTCCCCAAAGGAGTGCCAAAGTGATCGCCGGCCACCCGCATCTTGCGGACTTCCGCGACCAGGACATCAGTCCACCTTGTATAGGGGGGTCTATCCACGCTGCGTTTTCTGGTACGTGGTCGCCACTCGAGAACCTTTCCGCCTCCAACGGCCATAGGTTTTACAGGCAATGTAGCGCCCATTGCCACTTAAGTTTAGCGATTCGGAGGGGTATATTCGGTCAATTTAAACAGTGAAATAACGCCGCCTCTTCAACAAGGAAGTTAAATATATATGACGTAAATAAAATATACTCTTACAGTGTACGCCTTGACCTACTTTAGGGGAGGCCTTCAGGGTCGCCCTAAAACGATGATTCGACGCAGACCCTTCGGTACGTAGCTGTTTAAACGGCTGGATTTATTAAAGTCAACAAACTTCGATCGCCAAGTACCTAATTAAGAAGAATTTTTAGTGTACCTACTCGTACATATAACTGAGGTATTCGCTCTTAATTTCCAAGTAAGTACAATTTTAAATCGAAATAATTGTAAATAATGTACTCTTCAAATTCAGCAATTATGTATGGGTATAACATGTGCCACGTCTTCCTTTTAATTTGGCAATGCCCTTTTTGCATTTGTGATATACCGCCTAAAAGTCATGAGAACCACTTTTAGGCGGTATATCTCAATGTCAGCAACTCAAATTATAAAGTATACGTGTATAACAATTCATAATTTGGTACTTTCCTCATATTAAAATGTATAAAGTAGTGTTGCTGCATTGATAGTAAACCATCAAATTACTACAATAATAATTTCACAAAAGTATGTTTTTTTTATCAGCCAAGAGAAACTTTTAAGATAGGTTAGGTACCAATAGAATCCTCCGTTACGGCTGTCGCCAGCGAGGACCCTTTGACCCTCTTTTTAGGGTTCCGGACCAAAAAGGTAAAAACGGAACCCTTATGGTGCGACTTCGTCCGTCTGTCTGTCTGTCACAAAGTCAAATATCTCAGGAACAACTAATGCTATTGATTTGAAATTTGGAATAGTTGTAAACAAAGTTAATCCTCGTGTATGGAATATGAAATTTTTTAATATATACTTTTAATTTGTATACAAAAGGGCGGATAAAAGGGGGGGCAAAAATTCAAAGTCTAGTTAGTAGGCCAAGTGGGGTATCATTTGAAAGGGCTTGAATTGTACATTCTAAAACAGTTTTTATTTTTTTTCTACGATGGTAAAATTTTGATTTATAAAGAAAAATGTTAAAAAAAATACCATTCCCCCCCCTTATCTCCGAAGTTAACCAAGCGAAAAATTTGAAAATAATATATATTATTACTATTAACGTGAATATTACCAGAAAAGTATAACGAGACCTCTATCTAGCGTAATTTTTTTTTATTCTTCAAAAATCATATGTTAATTTTGTTTGTAATTTAATACTTCTGTGTTTAATTTTTTTCCTACAAATTCGTATGAAAGTGTTCTGAAAGTACCTTCTAGCAAATAGAAAAGAATTATCGAAATTAATTCATTTGATAAAGAATTATCGCAAAAAAACCAACATACCGTAAGGGAAATGTATTAACGTACCACCGTAGAACCCTATCGCAATAAGGTGACATACCACTCGAGTTTGAGTGACAGCGGCATGTCAATTGCGACAGGGTTCTACGGTGGTACGTGAATACATTTCCCTTACTATACATACCGATATCCTTGGTCGCGCAAGTTAGTAACAAAATGCACCGATAAATGGCGCTGTAGGTACTCATGAGGTGGGGCAAGACGGGTGTGTTGTATGATATTTCGTTTCGGAACCCTCGGTGCGCGAGTCAGACTCGCACTTGAACGGTTTTTTTGTCTTTTTACGCGCTCTAATTGTAGTTAGTCCAATAGAGGCATTTGATCCACTCATAAAACTGGTTCGAATGGCATCGTGTTTTTTTTTTCAAGTAGCCCATATCTGGCCCAGTATCTGGGCTCAATCAATCGTTAACAACCGATTAATAATAAACACACGATTATCGCCTTGAGTATTAATTTATTATGCAATTGATAGCAGTTACATGATAACAACATTAATAGGTGTAAAACTTTTTCTCCAAACTGGCCCGCAAAGTGTACATTATTGTACCTAAACACGAGTGTGCTGAATGTTTTTTATCAATCTTCCCCACGGCGCAAAAGTTTGGTTGGGTTATCAACTTATCATTATTCTAACCACGGTGGAGTAGCGTGGGGTGATATGTTCTCCAAATGCTAAGACATTCAGGTAATATACTTAGCACCAAACAATCACGACAATTACTCTTGGCCGTGAAAAGCGGAAAATAAAAGTGGCTCCTTAGCCCAGCAGAGGGACACTACTCGTACCTGTCTAATCATTAGACTTTAAGGTCTTATATTCATACATAAATGTTGATGAATGAAACATATAATCTGTCACTTTGATATTTGTGTTTTTGACTACACTTTTTATCAGTCACGGTTCGAGTGATGCCAATTATTATATTATTTACAACATAACAATATTATACGCGCAAAAAGGGTCACTGGATATAGATAAAAGAGATGCAGTGTGAAAAATTTGCACACGATCGATATAATTGAACGTTGTTTTATTGCGGTCAACGACATTGCGATACGTAAATTTATAGTATGACGCAAGAAGAAATTCAAGTAAAGTAATACCAAGCGATATACGGTATAACTTTTAACTTTGGCAATTTTGCTTAAGAGGCGTATTACAAAAAAAGAACGCGAAATTGTAAGTTTTTATCGTTAAAATTAAATACCTTCTATTCGTTTTTTATCAACTACTTGATGAAGATTGTTTAATTTAACCTTTAGCATAACGATTTTTCGATAATCTTCTTTACTGATTTAGTAATGATTTTTCTTCAGCGGCATGTTTCAGCAAAATCTCGTGAGAGACCTCATTTAGGATCGATAATTGGTCAATTTAGTGAAATTGTATCCACAAAACAATATTTGTTTACAAGTACCTTGTAGTCCAATCTTAGCAAGACACATTTTTATTTTATGCCTCATGGGCTGAGAAAAAAAATCTTAAACTAATTACATTTTGTACCGAAAATGGTCAAAATCAAGTCATAATTTCTCAAAATCCGGATTCGACATCGATTTCAAATACCAACATGTTTTTGTGGCCTTTGCTGTCGAAACACTCGGACCCTGAAGCCCAGGCGCCTATCACCAATAGGCTTGTCCTAATTTTTTTACGATGCCATTCGAACCAGTTTTTGGAGAGGAACAAATGTTTGTATGGGAGCAACCACAATTAAAGAACATAAATACCCAAAAAATTTAGTTAAAGACGGACCTCGCTGGCGGCAGCCGAAAACGTTTCATACTGATTAACATTGAATCATGATGTCACACACAATGTCATATTTGTACTAATCGTTGTACGGAAAATCAAGTAAATTGTTGTTTCGGTCGCGAAATACTGCGTTTAGGATCATAGTTGTCATACAATTTTGTTTCTATAAAAGCGTCAGGATTCTACTGGTTTTTTAAATTTACTTTTGGACAATAAAAAAATGTATATTTTTTCTAAACTTTTTCTTTTTTATATCTTTTTATGATATTAATTATAATGCGTAATTTATACTTAATTACATTTATTCGATTGTTTACCATCCAATTATTTGCAATTATCATCCAAAGAGGGGAACGCAGCCAGTCTTATGGGAACTCTTCCTCAGGGATCTTTAACATCTGTATAATCTGTGTTTTAACAAATACATACTTTGAACTTTGATCCGGCGTAGGGAACTTTTTTATTTAATTTTCTTTTTCTTGAATTAGGTTAGGATATTTAAGTTTTCTTTTTATAAATAAGAGAGAGAATTAATAAATAATTAATTAAACACTTAATCATAAAACAATAAATCTCATTCCCATATATGACATACTGTGTCCTACTACCTAACTAATTGCTGCAGCGTAGGATTGACTATTTGGTCGCCTTTCACAGTGCAGCGAGAAAGAACGTGAGACAAATGCTAGCACGAGCGAAGTGGCAACGTCGCGTCAAATCCCCGAATTGGCTTAGCTAGCGCCCAAATGTCATAGGGCTCTTAACACAATACATGCCCAATTGATATCTTACACTACACACATTTCAATGGAAATGAGAAGCTTCTCACTATATTGGATGCTTGTTTCCTTTCCATTTCTGATAGTTACCAATTCTTCTTATTGACATTGTCTCGTCGAACAATCATTGGTGTCATCAACAGTATTTGTTGCCATTACGGCGAGATGACGGGTCGTTCCCATCTTCCAACCTATCCAACCCAGGTTCAATATGCAACCTATATGTTTATACTAATATTAAATCTACAAGACCTTGTTTCATACATTAATAATAATACTCGCTGCCCGCGCGGCTTCACTCGCGTATTGCAAAGAACGCAGGCAAACCCGCGGGATAAATATAGCTTACCATGCAAAAAATCCATTCTACACGCAGGCGATAGAATTTTTGAAATCAGATAGGAAAGCGGTTCAGGAGATTACCCAAAACACACAAACTTCAAAGCTACAATCTCTCAGACTTTTCCTCCTTATACCTAATATTTAGTATAGAAGTATAGATTATTCTCTTGGTTACATTAAATGAAGCATACATGGATAAACCAGTCTATTACCTCCTATATGCTTGTGTGCCATTTAGCAGCCTGGACATAAATCCAAATGAGCCTTTTTGTGCTGAGCTAATTAATTACTGTTTTGAACAATCTTGGTTGTGTGCAGACTTTGAAAAACTGGGTATATGTTCAGGGTGTTATACATATAAAGTCAATGTGAAGCTCATGGGTCAAAGAGGTGGCTTGACCACTGTATTGGAACATAGAAAGATAATTACCAAACTTTACTTTGATATCATATGAAAAGGGTGTGTGTTTTCAAGTATCTTGGACATATTATATGTGATGATCTCAAGGATGATGAGGATATAGAAAAGGAGCGAAGGGCCCTGGCAACCAGAGCCAACATGCTGACATATAGGTTTATTTAATTTTAAATGTTTATGCGTAAAGTAAAGGCCCCGATTTACTGCGCAGTTGCAGGTGAAATAGGCAATAAATAGCAGTTCGATATGTTTAACTAAATTCTCATAAATTCGTGAGATTAAATACGAACTAGGACGAATATAGTACTTCAGATTTAAAGGTTATTTTTAATGGTGCTCAGTAAAACAATGCACGGCGTAGCTTATCACTAAAGTCGTGCGTTGCGTTTCGTAATTGGGGGGTTTGATTTACAGGAAAAACTGTTGTGTTGGTTGGTTATCACTATGTTGTCAAGTTGGCTCGCTGGAGCGTATTCTTCATCCAATTTCTCAAAAAAAACTACTTAATTAGGAAAATTAATACAAGTAAATGTGTCACTCGGGAAAAGGGGACAAGTGCGTTTGGCGCTCATCCCATTCTTACCACAGATATTTTATTATTACATTGTGTATTGTCGATTTTTATGTCGTGTATGTATATGTCTATTGTGTCAATGTTGGTATGTACCAGACACTTAATTATACAATTGTAAATGTATGTCTTAAAACTCTGAAAAGAGCCCTATAGCCGTACTTGAATAAATATTTGTTTATTTATTAGATCATAACGGTGTAACCGCCCACCACGCTTAAGTCCCTTTTCTCTAAAATTCCCACGAATAGTCCTATTAATGCACAAGAGTCAACAAATTACCAATCAATAAGTATGTACGTCGAATTCCAACAACTAGCTAGGCAGTCAGCAATACCACGCAATACTAATTAAACTCTAGTTCTATTATAGTCTCGGCTTGACGGAATTGTTTTCTTTTCGCATGGTAATTCTGTTAGCCACGCTCGATCAACAATTCAACAGTTGAATAGGTACTAATATGTACGCATCTTGTAAACGAACGCTAATGTAGTTTTAACAAACATACTGATGCAACAGTAACAATAACATTAACAAAAACCGGCCGAGGGTTCCGTACAAACCTGTAGGTAAATAAGTAAATTATTAAAAATATTTTTATTATATGATGTAACTAAAAATTTACGGTTTTCGCAATTTTTCCTTTATCTGTGCTATAAGACGTTGCTTCGTACCAAATTTCAAGATTCTGAGTTCACGGGAAGTACCCTGTAGGTTTTGATTCCCTTGCTAGTTTTGAAAATTTGCGGAAATTTGCGACATAAACGGATGTATCTTTTGACTGCGTGAGCTTAGAAGTTTAATTTTTTCACAGCTCCAAGGGACAGTAGACCTGAGTATTTGATATAAATTTTAGCTTGATACTTCCACGCGTTCCTGAGAAAAAGGGTCTTGACAGACGGACGGACGGACGGACAACAAGTGATCCTATAAGGGTTCCGTTTTTTTCCTTTCAAGATACGGAACCCTAAAAATGATGATAATAAATATATATATATCTAATGTGCATATACTTGTTTAAGAAGGTACCTACCAATAGATCTACCTATCCTCAGGATAACTAACACGATAGTAGCAGATAAGGAAGAAAGATTGCGATGGATAAACTGAATAATTATCATTTGTATCAGATAAAACAATCGTCAAGTGCGAAACGCAATATACACGAATTGACAAGCTATCTCGAAAAGGCTCCATTCAGTAGTATTCCATTGTTGTGAGGTTACGTTGTTTGCTAAGTTTTTTAAGTCATCTTTATTTATCATTATCATGTGTCATACTATCCGTTAGTTATCGGTAAACTATAGACTATAAGAATAATGGTTTGTACCTAACAATTCATAACCAATTATGTTTACCGAAAAGGATCCATCCCACAACATATTTTGAAATTTACGATATTTTTACAATAAGAAGGTTGGAAATCAAAATTAGTAGGGCAAGATTTGGGAATTTTATTCTAAAACTAAGTCCAATTGACACTGAACCCTAATTTATGTAATGGTTTATTCCTTAGCGTCGTGTAGTCGCGTTGCTATGCGACCTATTGAACACGACTACCGTGTCGAAGTTATAATATATTATAATATAGTGTGGTTTAAGACCTAATTATGTACACTTGCATGTTACAATACTTTATCTACACACATATCATAAATCCTCAATGATGTGTTCGGGAACCATTAGAATAACCGCCATTGCACTGCCATGGCCGACCAGATTTCAAATCATGACCAACTAGATTTCCATCGAGCAGTATCGAACCTCTGGGCCACGCTTCGAAATTTGAAAGTCATTACTTTTTATCAATATCGATATCTCAATGAAAATACGTACAAAATAAAATAAAGAAGTTTGTTGTAGCCATATTCTTTGATTTTAAGAAAGCATTCGACACCTTGGAAACCAACACGCTTTTAAATGGAATGGACGAATGTGGTGTGGGACAACCGCTGAACTGCTGGTTCCGCGACTACCTAACATCACGTTCATATCGTGTCAAAATAGGCGACGACTTAAGTGACGAGACGCGGGTGCGATGCGGGGTCCCCCAGGGCTCCGTGTGTGGACCCGTGTGCTACCTCATGCACGTAAACAGTCTGTGTGGAGTACTGCGTCACTGTTCCGCGCACATGTTTGCTGATGACCTTTGTACCCTACTAGCCGGAACCGATCTTATTGAGACATGTCACTTGGTCCAGCAGGATATAGATGCGGTTGTGAAGTGGTCCCATGATAATGGCATTATATTAAATGCAGATAAAACCAAACTTCTCGTCATACAATCACCTTATTTATCCATAGCTGAAACTCCGCCACTTATGTATACCCATAGCTTTACATGTTTTCATAATAGTCTAAATAATTGTCAATGCAAACCAATTGAAAAGTCAGACTGTGTAACATATCTTGGAGTCAAGGTCGATGCTTCATTTTCCTGGCTTCAACATATTAGTTATATATCAAGTAAATTAAGAATCCTTTTAGGAAAATTTTACCATCTAAGTTTTAAAATTCCTAGTAACATACTGAAATGTCTTTACTTTGCAATAGTAGATTCTGTATTGAGCTATGCCCTTGACTGTTACGGACTCACATTTAAATCTTACATAGATAAACTGGAGGCATTACAAATTAGATTTTTAAAACTACTAGTAAATAGGAAAACAAAAAATAGTTGCAAGGGAGATTATTCAAGATTATTTAAAATTTGTAAAATCCTTCCTATTAGTTTAAAACATAAATATCTACTAGCAGTAAACAACCATGGCAGTCAAGTGCACAGTCCAATACCGATAGATCACAAGCATGGCACTAGGTCGGTGTCTGCGGGTAAGTATGAAGTACCTCGCGTAAGTAACTACTTTGGAGATAGAACGTTAGCTAAACGACTTCCATACCTACTAAATACCTTGCCCGAAGACATTCGACACGAGCCAAATAAAAGTATATTTAAAAAAGGTTTGAAAAAGTATTTACTCCAAACACTTGAGTGACAATTGCCTACAAGCAAATGTCATCCAAGTCTTAGCACGACGCTTTATGTACTATAGTTTATGTACTATAATGAGACTCCTACCTGCGGACAAACTGTTAAAACAGTTTTGCAGGGAAATGTATTGGATAAGTTTTTGTATCCCATTACTTAATAATAATAAATAAAAAAAAAAAAATAAAAAAAAAAACCTACGGCTAGAGACAAGTTAATTATTTTTATAAATCTTATTGATATAATTCTGGTTATTACTGCCAGTTTCTGAACGCATTTTAGCTGGTTTATAGTATGTGTGTAGATAAAGAACATTACAGACCACAATAAGACCGGATGATGTATGGCCCGCAAACAATAACCACAGAACGCCGAGACCTACAAAATATCTAGGATCCTGATAACATTCCTGGGAGAAGCCAGGTAAGATAGATCCTTCTTTCGACTTGTCGTCGCTTACCACAATGTAAATGCAACTAAATAGTCCGGCCTTGGCAAGTGATAATCAGTGCTACGTAGCAACGAGATGCCATAATGGCCGTCTAATAGATTCGTGCAATGTCTGATAGATGAGGACAAATAGACGAAGTCGTTCCATCTAAATATGGAGATTTAGGCGAATTTAGAGTCGTAAATCATTCCAAACGCTGAGATTAATTTCTGGAAGGTCAAACAAGATTTAAGGGAAAAGTTAAATTACTTCGAGATTTAATTATAAAATCGGAAGCCGATTTAAAATTAGTCTTTAGATATGTGTACATTATTCTTGCTTGCTTTGCAAGACTTTATTGTAAATACTGTGAACGCTAGGTAATCTACAGATTGGTTAATAGGGTTTTTCCTACTCCTGTACTGTTATTTGTCATTTATATAGGCACTAACTCAAATGCAATGACACCGATAATATGTCGTCGAAAACTCTATACTCTATGGCGCAAAAACGCACTGTTTAGCGTGCAGTTATGGTTCATACATTTTTCATAACAGTACTGTTTACCAATATGTAAACATTAAACTTTTTTTTAAATCGGTCCTGTATTGCTGTAGGTAACAACTTCACAAACAAATATATAAAATACTATTATCAGTAAAACATTATACAGCAGAATGAAAATGCATCTCTAATCCACAGACTGCTAAAATCATCTGTCTAATTTGTAGAACCAATTATACTTGCCCTCAACCAAACTGACGACTTGAGGCCACAAAGAAAGACAATGAAAGACAACGCAAAAGAGATAACGCGAGCCTATGGTTTTATGGCCTCAGTCGTCACTTTGGTTGAGGGCAAGTATAGCTGAAGTGATGTCGAAGCCAGACTACAGAAAAAACATTACAGATTCAGACCAAAAAGTCAGCAGTGCATTTCTAAATGATAGCGAATTAAAGCTATTGTGTATTTCTTTTGAAGATAAAACTACGCTTTAGCCAAGACATGATTTGATTAGAGACGGTGATATTGTGAACACCTCCAGAATGGGTATTATAGTATTACTAATATTATAAAAGGTAAAGTCTGTGCGATTGTAGCTTTGTAACTTTGTTTGTTTTGGGTAATCTCCGGAACAGCATCCCCGATTTTAAAACTTCTTTCATCTGCGTGTAGAATGAAGTTTCTGGATGGTTATAGGCTATATGTTATCCAGCGTTCTTGTCTGCGTTCTGTGCATAGTCGTATTACAAACGTATACTTTTGAAGTTTATACGTAATGCTTGATTTATTTTCACGTGCAATAACGACACGCTTAACAGCTATTAGGACTATTAGGCGTAATGGATTTAGAACAAAACTAAAATCTACGGTCGCGCGCGTCTGCATGTTTGACCGCGATAAACTTAGAAACTAGGCGATCGATGGTCTGGTTTCTATTATGGGGTATAATTTTATTTTCCGGGATTTAACTATAAAATTAATGTGTCTATTCAACTCGACTACTTATAATTCGTGTACGGGCGCTTCGCTAGTACACTTAGTATAGAATTGAAATGCAAAAGACATGGAAGAGCAAACAGACTATAGTTTTTTGAGGCTTAGCTTAGTAGTAGGTACTTGGCACAAATGCCCAGACAAATAATCCATGACAAACTAAGCCGCCTAGCCTATTAGAAAAGTATGGCACGTCAAATTCTACGCTCAAGTAACAATTCGACGAAACATCAATACCGACTGTTATTCCAAGATTATTCCCAGCAACTTTGACGTTTAATCTATCTAATTCCTTATTTCAATTTGTCAAATCCAGACTAACCATGACATTTATTATTATTATAATCATAAGGTTACCATCTAACATATAACAAATCAAATAAAGGCATGGGAATGTTGAAAGGTAAATTGAATTCCTGTTTCATTCAGGAATGTTCATCCGATACCCCTGAGCTCCTCATTCCCTATCCTGGAGAGGCGTGGCTTTGGAATGCTGAATCACCTGTCGAATGTATATTGATGTCTAACATTTCTACCTAACAAAAAAGGGAAAAGGGTGAGGGGAGGGATTCTATCCCATTGTTTAGGTACGTCTCATATTTCTGCGATAAACAAGCACCTAAATATGATGAGAGAGATAATGGAATGAATACAAATTGCATTTAGTAACTACAATATTAGGTTTTTTTTAATGCTCGTGCATATATGAAGAAAAAACTAGTTAGTAACCTCTGAATTGATATATAGCTGGTTTAATCAAATATACATATAATCTACGATTCTACGTATACTTACAGAACTTAAAAACCTGGTGTATAGAGGAGGCTAAGATATTCTATATGAAAAAACCGCAACCTTCAGCTTACAAGGGCACTTTTATAAGTCTAATTCTAACTAGCCCTTCGTAAAATATCACAACTGAAAGAATGGTGGCAAGAAGCTAGTGTTGAGATAATTATAATCAGTCCTCAATTTATCTTACTGGCGAGATCTACACAGCAGATTTCTTTCCAAACATCCAGATTGATTCGACCTTCAGCTATTCACTGCTCTTGGCCACAAACGAGGGAGCCATGCGACAAATAACTCAATCACGAGCATGGTAATTTTATTAGCATGTATAAGATGCAAGCGAGCATGCTACCGTGCAGGCGGTTTAAACCGGATATGTGATTGTTGAGTTAGCTTAAAGTGTAATACTCGTATGCACGCTATGGTGAACGTTAATAAAATGAATAAGTAGTGAAGTTAAAAGCAGTAGGTAAGTATTTCCTTTTATTTAGCAACTACATTTTTCAACTGCAAAACAAACTACTAAGGATTAGTAGGTTAGGTAAATCTTCTTTCGAATGCCTATCGCAACATTCGCAACCTATGTAATCATAACATTAAAAAGCAAATTAAAAAGATTATACGGAGCGCACCATCAACATTTCTAGGATAGCAAAATGATCAAATCAAACAAACTCAAAAACCACAACCGCAAACGAAGCAACAAGACAATTGATACAGCAAATAAAGTTCTACAAAGAATATAAATGACAGTATCTGTAATAGTCTCTTTCAACAATAACCAATAAATACACAATGCTCTACACTAGAGGATTAATTCAACGAGCAACTACGCAGTTGTCGCGAGACGCAGTAAGAATGTGCACCTACAGCAAGGATATCATTATCTAATATTTGTGTGGTCTTGACCCAACTCTGATTGGGGTAGGGTTATCTAACTAGTTTAGGATATGAATGGAATTAATGTTACTTGGTTACACTTGGCTCTATACGTAGAGTAGGTACCTGTTTTTGTATTTACATTGCATTTCATTCGAAAACTCGCACATTAGTAATACAAGAAAGTTCTCTGACATCGCCATTTAGGTGATATCCGATTTGCGAATCTCACCCAGCGACGACGCGTAGATACTCGTATATCCTTAAATGAAGCCCAACAATAATAAAATAATATTTCAATGTTAATCAATTGTTCTAATTTCCGCCTTAAAATACCTTGCCCTTCACTCGTTTCCCATCCGATGTGGTTCCAGTAGGCGCATCGATTTTTCAGAAAGCCCTGGCAACGAGCCAAGTGTAAGGTTACGTTGTCGAGGATCTGGCAACTTGCCGACTGGCACGACACATTTCTATCAAATAGGTCTTAAAGCAGCTTGGATTTAAATTACTCATGTACTGTTATGTTATTGCTGTATGGGTATGTCGTGTCGGCAGTTGTTTTTTTTATATTCATTGTAGTCAGATGTAAAAAATCTAGAGCGCTAAGCGTTTATAAATATTACTTTTTAGCAAAAATAAATCGACTTCGATCAGTTTCACTTCACAAAAGCATGCTTCACGAAAGCAAATGCATGCGTTACGAAGGAAAATACACAATCCGCTACACGGGTATTACTGTAAAGGAATTCCTTCTATCATGTCAGACGAATCTATAACAAAGCTTGCGTTATTCAGCAGAAAGAAGTTGATTTTAGTCCCAGGTATTTACATACGAACACAAGTAGTCGCGTCGTTGAATATGCGCTAATCACATTTCGCGTAACTTTTCCCTTTACTTGATTTAGAATGGTGCATTATGCCCGTTATATCCCACTGCTGAGCAAAGGCATTCCCCTCTTTTCCCATTATTCGCGGTCTTGAGCAGTCTTTTTCCAGAAAGGAGTCCAAGTTATCCCGCCATCGCTGACGAGGTCTACCGCGTCTCCGTGATATATCATAGAGATTAGAGATGCATCAGGTTTTCCGTATTTATATTCAAGTTATATTTTCTATAGCTCGCGAGGAAAACTTCATTCGAAATACCGTTATGTAAAATAGTTAGAAGGGAAAATCAATATCTATTATCGAATCAGCAGCAATAAATAAATTCTCTACATCATGTCTATGAATAAATGTAATGTTTTTCGTATGAATGTATGATTTATGAGCACGCTCTGCAGACAAACGGTTTGATGGATTTTAACATGCGAGTTGTCCTTCGGATTGTCTCATTGTCTGAGTGATGATATTTAAATTGGTATGTAAGTATTTGGTTTAACAAAATGGGAGTTCAATCTTGGGCAATTAACGTTAAATCACCTACTACTACAACAACTGCTATGATGTACTCGTATTTGCAAAGAAAAGTAGTCAGCAATAAGCCTCCCTCAAAAACGTCTGTTTTGAGAGATCCGTATCTGTATAAGTACAGGGGTTCCGAACCTGGGGGTCAAATGAAATTTTGTTATGGGTTAATGCACCTTCGATTTTTCTTGTGCGTGGACGCACACGAGCGTGCAATTTTCTTTCTGGGCTAACCTTATTAATCTTGACATGCAATTTTTTGTTCGGTGCATTCCAGCATCAGTAGCTTTTCGGCTTTCGCTGGTAGTCCTGTCTGCCACTATGAGTCCACTCGACAAGTCGATTCCTCGATAGATTATGTAACACGACAGGTAGATTAAGAACCACTGGTATAAAACTTACCTCAGCTGAGCGCAGTCGTAGGTACTGGTGCGGTATGGCGACCAGCACTCCCGCGCCGTCGCCGGTGTCGTTGTCGTACGCGCTGCGGTGCTCCATGCGCTTGGCGAGCGTCTCAGCATCTCGGACGACCAGTACATAGTAGCCGCTCATGTATAAGACTTACCTCAGCTGAGCGCAGTAGTTACTGGTGCGGTACGGCGACGAGCACTCCCGCGCTGACGCAGGTGTCGTTGTACCACGCGCTGGGGTGTTCCATGCGCTTGGCGAGCGTCTCAGCATCTCGGAAGATCTGTACATAGTAGCCACTCAGGTATAAGACTTACCTCAGCTGAGCGCAGTAGTACTGGTGCGGTATGGCGACGAGCACTCCCGCGCCGTCGCCGGTGTCGTTGTCGCATGCGCACGCGCCGCGGTGCTCCATGCGCTTGGCGAGCGTCTCAGCATCTCGGACGATCTGTCGGACATTAGCTAACATTAGACCTAGTCATCTATGGAGCAGGGCTAACGGCTAGCACAACGGACGCCGCGACGCAAAACAAGAAAATCTACCCTCCTCTTTTTAATTTGCAGTGTGAGTAAGACCCCATCCAACCGAAAAGCGAAACATGTCATCTATAAAGAATTGGATGTGATAGGACACGGATATGATATGATATGAGTATTTAAATTACCACCAAATAAACTAGACTAGACAACCGCTAGAATATGTGAACACATAGATATACTTAGGTTTACTGATTCCGGCTGCCGCCAGCGAGGGTCCGGCTTTGACTCAAAATTTTGGGTAATTCTTTCTTCTTCTTTAATTTCTTATTTTTTGTTGCTCCCAAACAAACATTTGTTCCTCTCCAAAAACTGGTTCGAATAGCATCGTAAAAAAATCTTAGGTCACAAGCCTATTCTATTATAAAAGCATATACTCCCCACGAACGACGTGCTAACCTTGCGGAGATGACTCGCCTTCACTGTGATCTTGTGTTGTAGTCGTGGGTATCACTGTTGGGTTGGTGTCAACACCCCTATTGTAATTAACAAGATTAGTGCAGCTTTATTGCTAGTAATAAAATATGTCTACAAACACAGTCTTATTAGATACCACTATATTAATCTCATGATAAATTTAAGCAGAGCTATACCAAAAATTTAGAAAAGTACCCATACGCTAAGTACGCTACCACTTTATGACATTATTTAGTGCGTATAATTAAATTAACATACCGCGTTGACAATTTAAGAGCTAGAATATAAAGCTGATATCTAACCGCTTAGGAAGAGTTATAAATGTTATAATCAAACGAGTACGTCTAGACATATGCCCCTAATCCATTCGCAAATATGGTGCGGTGCGATCTTTAATTATTCTATACACTGTAGCCATATAGGTGTGTAAACGTTGAATTTATGGTAATGCAGTGTTCGTGAATTTCGCAAATCATGTCAATCATGGCATGGAAATACAAGAACTTTGAGTAGTTTTACGACGATTTAACTGTCATGAGATGACGCTAATAAAATATTGTTCTTATTTTTATTTAAATTAATAACATGACAGACCGTCGTCGAGGTAATTTTTTCAAATAAATTAATGCTTTATTAAAATAAATATCATCAGGTTCACATTAGACTGACAGGATTAATATCGGGTACCTACTTCCCATCTTCCAACCTATCCAACCCAGGTTGCATATTGAACCTGGGTTGAATAGGTTGGAAGATGGGAACGACCCTTAATATCAAAAGATACTGTATAAAATGAATAGGCTTAGTATTGCAGTATTAAGTATATGAATCGTCTGATGAGTACAGGTTGGAGTGCGGAGTGAGACAGGGGGGTTTGAGTTCACCCACACTCTTCAACCTGTACATGAACGAACTAATCGAGTCGCTCAGTAGCATTCATGTCGGATGTCACGTGGATGGGGTATGTGTCAACAACATAAGTTATGCTGACGATATGGTGCTACTGAGCGCGTCGGTATGTGGATTGCGCAGACTGCTAAAGGTGTGTGAGACCTACGCGCTGAATTATGGTCTGAAATATAATGAAAAGAAAAGCCAGTATATGGTCTTTGAGAGCAATCGCAATAAGACATCCGAGGTTCCGGCAATTTATTTAAATGGCAGCCCTATGGACCGAGTGAGTAGTTTTAAATATCTGGGTCATATCGTGGCGGCTGATATTAAGGACGATATGGACATTGAACGGGAGCGGAGGGCTCTGTCGGTGCGTGCAAATACGATAGCTCGGAGGTTTGCGGGTTGCTCCAGGGAGGTAAAGGTTACCCTGTTTAGAGCCTTTTGCACATCGCTTTATACCTGTAGCCTCTGGGTGCAGTATTCGCAACGGGCCTACAGGGCCCTTCGAGTCCAGTACAACAACGCGTTCCGGGTGATAGTGGGACTGCCTCGTTTCTGTATTAGCGCATCAGGGATGTTTGCGGAGGCGAGGGTTGATTGTTTATATGCTAACATGCGCAGGCGCGCCGCATCCCTGGTGCGCCGGGTGCGGAGCAGTCCCAATACCATTCTGAGAATGATTGCGGACAAACCAGACTGTGCGATTATGCTACACTGCACGAGTCTGCATTCTCCCACCAGTATCATTCGGTGGTAAATGTCAATGTAGTTGTATGTATTTAGTTTTATTTGTTTTAAGTTAGCTTTATTTTAAATATGTGTCATGTAGTTACACGAAATAAAGGATTGAATTTGAATTGCGATACTAATATAACAGTGTCATAAACCGCCCGGGGATGCGCCGTGTTGAGATTGAGGGACCCGTATTTGCCTCATAGAGCTGTCAATTGATAGGTACGGTGTCTGCTTAACATCGGGCAGGTCTGATTCGGAAAATAGGGCAAACCTTGGCTAATCGGTGATATATTATATGAAGTAATTCGGTGATAGTTACATATGGTCTAATAGCGGAAATACTCGATATCTTTACGGCTTGTATTGATAGGTAATATTATATTGTCAAAAAACCTAACTATCACCGAATAGCCAATGTTTGGCCAGGCAAAGGCCTGACTGGGACAGGCCGTATGCTTGTTTACCACCGTCATAGTATTAAAGAAAAGCTCACTTTATGAGTCCGTTTCCCGTCGATAGCAACCACAAATCCGACGCCGCAGGCCTCGTGCTCGTTCTGGGGGTCATACAAGCCTTGCTTGGGTGGCCCTTCCCACTCCATACCTGCAACATACGTTCTTTTATAGGCATACCATTTCAAGGAGCCAGTTCAGGATTTTTTTCAAAAGAAATACAAATTTTTGATATATTTATAGTGTTTGATTCGTTCCACCATGTCACGAAAGTTACCCCCCCTAGTTAGACAGTTAAGCGGTAGTTGGAGTTCTAATTTCGCACAAACATATTATATCCCTTCCGAACCGTGCGTATCGCAGGAACAGACTCGGTTAACATAAAGCTTTACATATTCAATTCAACAATATAACATTTAGATGGACCATAACGTCGTAGGAACCCATACCCATTTCAAAACTAGTCAGTGCATAACAACCGCATTTCTGTTTAAGTCACTTAAATAAACAGTTATCGTATCTCTTTTTATTGTTTATGTAGGGCTTGAATACAAACTTCTTTGTTAGCAGATTTCACAATCTCATTATTTCCTTCTATGGCCTGACCATTGACCTACAAATAAAACTTATCAGAAGTTCAATGGTAACTAAAAGATAATAATTGCACTACTTTATACGTAATTAGCTCTGATAAAAATAAACCGCTTACTATGACTGGAAAATTTCGCGATATTTAATAGTACTCTTAATTGAACAGTAGAAGAAAACGGCACGTCACTATCAAGAATATTTAGTCTCCAACTCTATTGTTGCTATAGCCTCATGCCACCCAATGTGCAATATGTTCATCATAATGTAGTTACTATGCTTACTATGGGCCTCATAAGAAGGCTCAAAGTCACCCAAAGGGCAATGGAGAGGGCTATGTTAGGAGTTTCTCTGCGTGATCGCATCAGAAATGAGGCTATCCGCAGCAGAACCAAGGTAACCGATATAGCCATCCGAATTGCTAAACTTGGCCAAATGGCCGTTGGGGCGGAAAGGTTCTCAAGTGGCGACCACGTACCGGAAGGCGCGGCGTGGGTAGGCCCCCCACAAGGTGGACTGATGACCTGGTAAAGGTCGCGGGAGTCCGCTGGATGCGGGTGGCGCAGGACCGGTCAATTTGGAACTCTCTGGGGGAGGCCTATGTCCAGCACTGGACGTCTTTCGGTTGATATGATGAATGTAGTTACACTTGATTTCATCGGAATTTCTACCTTTCTAATACGTTTAAAGTTGTATTTCTTTTGTTTCTTTCCATTTTATAACATAATGAATTGAACTCCAATGAGTCTAATTTCAATAACCAAATTTTTTATGGACGACGGGACGAGGATAGAGCAAGTTTCAAGATCTATTTGAGTGTTTACTAAAGTAGATATTTTAAAAGCAAGTACAGTCGACTAGATACATGAGATGTTTACACTTATCGCCTTATTACAATGGAATAAGGTGCAAAAGTGTAAACATATCTTTGACGTCGACTGTATCTAAGCAATCCAACAGTATGATTGAGATATTTGAGATCCCTCTCTACAAGGAAAGTGCCATGATGACATTTCATAAAAGAATATAAACAAATCTTATCAGCAGCATCTCCGTCAAGACCTTCAAGGGTGATGGATGATGTTGACAGATGCAGGTGCTGCATCAAGACAATTTTTCCATGACATGTCAGCCGGTACTGTTCACTATGTCTTTATTACATGTTTCGCAACTTATGTCTGCAAAATAAGTCTCAAAATTGGAATATAATAGTAGGGTTGAAACTTTTATTACCTATCTATAAATATGAATTCCTAAGGAAATTAATACTGTATTGATTAATAGTAGAGGATAATATATTCATATTTTTATTCAACATATTACTCAGAATAAATAAAATTAAATGACAATTCAATGCGGTACTTAGATCTTGAGATTGAACATAACATTTTATATAACGGTATTTAAAATAAATAAAAGAATACAATATGAAATTCATCTCTAATACCTAAATCCCTTTCTATCTCTGGCCTGTACAGTCAAGTGTAAAAATATGGGTGCATACAACTTTCCTACATTTTTTTTATTTATAATACAAAGTATGATTAAGAGGGTTCACTAGCGCGACTGATAAATAATTGTGATTTAAATTTAACGATAGATATTTAAAAAGGAAGGGCACAATACACTGTATTTTGTATTTAAGTACCTTTGTGAATACATTAAACTAGTTTTTATATTGCTGGATTGTTCAATCTAAAACAGCCGTTTTTCATTGGAGTTCATAGATCGACGAATAAAAAAAACCGGACAAGTGCGAGTTCAACTCGCGTGGTGAGGGTTCCGTATATAATCCAAATTTCATAAGTGTTTTTGAATACTCAAACTTCTTATAGGTTTTCCTGTAATCTTTAGGCAATGAACTATTTTCCATATTTTTTTCAGAATTTTAGTCCTAGTAGTTTCGGAGATAAGGGGGGGGGAATGCTAAATTTTCGTCTTTTTTCCTAAATTACTTCAAATCTGTTTTTGCTAAAATTATAAAAAAAAAATATCTGACATGCTTACAACAACCTCTTTCATTTGATATGTCATACAATACAGTTTGCGATACTTTTTACCCAAAAGTGGCCCCCTACTTCAGAATTCATTAATTTACTTTACGCGTCCATCTTTGGGTCACCAATTTACATATGTGTACCAAATTTCAACTCAATTGGTCCAGTAGTTTCGGAGCAAATTGGCTGTGACCGACGGACAGACAGACAACCGAGTGATCCTATAAGGGTTCCGTTTTTTCCTTTTGAGGTATCAGAACCCTAAAAATGCAAATGCATAATATTTCAAATGTTGTTATGTATTAATAATATTACGATTTTCATATGGCCTAATTTTCTGGCACTGTTTTATGTCTGTTGGAGTCACAGTTCTAACCCAATCAAACCTATTTTTTTTTGCCAAATAAACATTATTAGAATAGTAGAATGTATTCCAGATTATACCAGTACTTCATTATACCCACTGAACATTATATCTAACATAGTTATATCAAATATACGTTACACCATATTACTGTTAGATTAATAGTTGTTATATTACAAGTTCACTATATCTGATGAATGATGATAGTTAGATCATATCAGAACATACCACATGTTGATAAACCAAAAGTGCATTATACCCCTTAACCGTTACATCAACCAATAATATATCAAAAGTTGTTATAGCGACTGTTACGCACCCATCATGTTTGTATAGTTTTTTTAAACCTAGGCCTCTTCCGAATCACCATTTTCTATTTTTACTAGGTATTCAGTTTCTTCCATGTTTGTCTGTCCATTGCTACTTTTTTCCAATCATTGCCTACTGTTTCTAATAGGCCCATCTTGTATTTGGTTTGCCCACTTTTCGTTTACCAATTTTTGGTTTCCAATTTTTTATTGTTTTTGTCCATCTATTGTTTGGCATTCTAACCATGTGGCCTGCCCACTTAAACTTTTGTTTCAGTATGTGTTTTGATGTGTCTATAAATTTAGTTCTTTTTATTTCAGTGATTCTTATTCTGTCTGATAGTCTTATGTTAAGGATACTTCTTCCTATAGACCTTTGACACATTTGGATCTTTTTGATGGCGTCTTATGTCCATGTATGACTACCGTATCGTGAGGCATGGTAGAATGCATGTATCAAAGGCAACTTCTTTATTTTTTACTCATAGATATGTCATATTGCTCTTATGTCAGCGGATTAAGGTTTCAGTAAATATTTATGAGAGGATTAAAACATCACATATTTTGCACTTGACTGTACCAGACCTAGACTTTTACTTACCTATAAAATGATTAATCTACAAATGAATCAAGAAATAAATGCTACAGAAATTTCAAATCATTCATTAATTAAAACCATGAGATTCTGTCAAGGTTTACATGAAACCTTAAGATATATTTTGAAATACTTTTTTGTTACCTACAAAGAGGCTCACAGTTCGACTTACCAGTGACTAGGAAGAGGGAGACAAACAGCAAATGGGATCAAAAAAGAGGAACGATAGTATAAGTTGGCCTAGTCGTGGATAGCGAGGAGGTTCCTCTCTCTGTTGTCCCAACCACTGGTAGCTTAGGCCCCCCTTGCTGCCAGTAGCGCCCTATGTGAGGTTTCTTATTTTTGTTGGTTACTCGAAAATGTCTCGGGCCCCAGGAACTCTTCAAATTTTATAGGCACACTTGAAGCGATTTGGGTACTGATTTGAAGTCGGTTAAAACTTTATTATTATGTTTTATTTTATACAAATATTATTATAGGCCTTGATCTTAACTCAGAAAAAGGCATTTTGAAACACAAGATCATGTATTAAAGTATGAGAACAGTTAATAAAATACTGTTTCTTTTGAAAGTTTCGAGTTTTGCAGATTCTTTAACTATAGGCAGTGTCTGTCTGTCTGTCTGTGACTCCATTGCTGTTTTTACCATGGAGTCACATGAATAATCACAGGTTTTTAGCATGGAATCAGTCCATTTCTTGATAAAAAATCACATAAAAAATATTTAACACTGACAGCTGTCTGTATTGGCATGCTGAGAATAATAATATGTAAAAAAATTACTTGTCAATTATCTCAAATATCAGCGAGTAGTTGTGTCAAATGTAGCAAAACAATAAAAGTATAATAACACTAATAATAAATTACATTTATTGTCCATTGGGGACCAACAATTTCCGTCACATCATATGTGAATGTGACGATGTAATATGCCGTGGATGACGCAGAGAGTAAACACAACGGTAAGACAAGCTGCACTTCAGTCCTGTAACACGTATGCACTCATGCACGTGGCCACCAGACAGCCCAGAAACGTTCAGACTATTTATTACCCACACAAAAATCCGAAATCTCACCTTAGAGTAAAAGCAAAAAAGCTGCAAGACCTTTTACAATGACAACACTTCTTAACGTTCACTATTTCACTGACAATTATTACCAAAGCACAAGATAAATAATATATATAATATTTTCAATTGAGGACACTGAAAGCCGGCGATACGTAGTGACCCTTCTATTGTCGACTACGACGGCCGGTGGAGCGCGATTGACTGAAAAAAAGATCAAATGTCAGAATTAGCAACGCTTCTCATTGGTTGATAAGATCGTGACAGTGCTACCAGTATTCATTTCTTAAAGACTGCTATTATGTCAAAATGTATTATAATGTAGTAGTAGTTACTATTACTAAATTGGGTATATACTTTTATAATAAAAAAAATATTATATGTTGGTAGCTTAGACCTTCAGTGAGTACGTTGGTTCAAAAGCGACATATGAAGAGATGCGACATTGAGCCCTCTCAATGGTAGTGTTTAGCAGCACAGCGGTCAGAATGGCGCAGGATGGTGAACATCCAAGTTCGCGAGTTCGAGGATCAGCGCAAAGTTGACCTTTACTATAAACGCGACCAGTAAAAGGCCCGCCCACCTGCTGCCATCCAGTGATCGAAATAGGCAGAGTATAAATACCTAAACATTGTAGAACAGAGACAAAAAAGCGGAGACTTCCTTACGACTAAATTTTTTCGTGACTAAATAATCCCGGGAATGTACTAAGTAATTAATATGGTTGAAATAGTATAAAAAAACAATGCATTCCACTTCAACACAAAATAAAACAACCAATAATATAAACGGAATCTTTTATAAGTATTTATTTTTTGTAACATTCTTTATAGTATGCAATACTATGCATACATACAAATAATCTCACAACTTAGACTAAAAGTACAAAACTATACAGGGTCAGCATTATTTATTATTATCATTATTTTAATTCATATTCACAATCATACTACTATAACTATACAGAGTCAATTTTATTTATTATTATCAAAATTACATTTGAAAAACTGTGGTATATTTTTTATATTACTATATTTGTCACTCCGGGAAGTCCCGGCAAAAAAAATTATCGCAAGGGAGTCTCCACTCCACGACTCTGTTCTAAGTCCAAGTTTAGGTATTTATACTCTGCCTATTTCGATCACAATAAGAGAGAGACAGATAGTGCGATAAAAATCGAGAGAGCTCGCGCGCCGTCTTGTGATAGCCGTGCTGAGGGCCTAACGCGAAACGATATTCGTTTTCGTTCGTATATATCCCTCTTTGTCGCTCGAACTAGCAAGTGCAACAGAGACGGAGATACATGAACGAAAACGAATTTCGTTTCGCGGTAGGCCCTCTGGTCACATTCAGGCACCGATGCCGGGCCCTGTTTCATATACGTGATAAGTTGACAATGTGTCAGTTTTTGTCAAAATTGTCGAATTGTAGCAACAAATTCTGTTTCATAAACGTGACAAATATGTCCGATTGCGAGAGGTAAATAGTTGACAAAATTGTCAGTGTCAATCGCGTTTCATAAAGGTCTACAATTGTCAGTGTCAATCGCGTTTCATAAAGGTCTACAATTGTCAGTTTTAAAATAATAAATAAATAAATCTCAAATTACATTGAGCAGTCGTCACTGACTGATCTCCCTCTGAGGGCCTACTGCGAAACGAAATTCGTTTTCGTTCGTATATATCCCTCTTTGTCGCTCGAACTAGCAAGTGCAACAGAGACTACAGGAGATACACGAACGAAAACGAATATCGTTTCGCGTTAGGCCCTCAGCACGGCTATCACAAGACGGCGCGCGAGCTCTCTCGATTTTTATCGCACTATCTGTCTCTCTCTTATTAGTCAACTTAAAAAGAGAGGTATAGTGCAAGAAAAATCGAGAGAGCTCGCGCGCCGGTTTGTGATAGCCGTGCTGTTTGCGTGGCGATGGGTAGCCACACGGCCGGGAATGTTTGAGATTTTGTGAGGCGATGGATAATAGGCAGTCCACCGTACATACATACATTTTTCCTGTGTGTTCCCAATATTTTTAAATTAAGTTGTTACCATTTGTTAGTTGTAAGTTGTAGTGTACCTACATAATTAAATAATCTAGTTTCTCGGTGTACTGATTCGCTGAAATGCCGTGTAAATAAATTAAGTATTAAATAAATAGAATAAATACATGTTTTTATGCACTAGGGAAAACTACTATAAGTGCGTAAACTTATCTAATGGCAACATTAGTCTTAACATCATTCACTCATAGTCACAAAGTACTTTGTTATATACTGAAATAGAGAACAATCTCTGGGCCTAAAAACGGTAACCCTGTAATTTACGCCATCTATTATCTTAGGTTGACATGTACCCCACGTCAATGTCAAAATGCATGCGTGTGTGGGTGTGTACGTATATAGGCGTATGTGTGCTCTCACACATGCACATACTTAAATAACTACGATATTTAAAAAAGGTATATTTCCAAAAAAAGCTAACTTCACTTATGCGCCCAAGTGTTCGGCAGATTTGATATTTTTCAAAATATGGGTGAAAAGTGGAGTTAGCTTTTTTGAAACTTATTATTTCACAAATATATTATTCCTTTGTCAATGACAAAATAATCGTTTTAATCGAAGGGGTAATTATATTTAAAAATAAACAATAATTCATGTCTATATTTATTCCGCAAGAGCTTCAAATTACAACTAATAAATAATAAAATATCAATGGTGACATGAATACATAGCAACAATAAAAACGTAATAACATACGGCACTTCTAAAACTGAAGCAAAGTTAGCGCGTGTTAATTGCACTTACGGATAATTAATTACACAACACTAGAATCACGATAGAATGATTAATTACAATACAATTATTTAAATAAATTGTTATGAGTTATGTTACGACATGGAAAATTTTAGAAAACCACAAGTGACACTGACAACAAATTTGTCTTTTTAAATTCCATAGACAATTGAATAGAGTTTGACGGCCTATACACGGTGAGTAAATACTGACAATCTACCATAGCTGTCTCACTCTGTAACATGCGATAGAGTGAGACAGCTATGGTGGCTTGTCAGTATTTACTCACCGTGTATGGGCCCCGCCTCTGAATAGGTTGGATATTAAAACTATTAACAAGCCAAATACTCCAAAAGAATTGTATAGTTAAAGGAAATTAATAAATTACACAAGTATTTTAGTTTTTCTAAATTATTGTCCGATATTATTAGTATAATTAATTAGTTTCTGTTTTTTTGTCGGTGACGCATTGCTTACATCTATTAACAGAGGTTGACATCTATGAATTATAATGTGACTAAATTGGAAATCACCAGATATTCATAGTAGGTCCCTATACTTAATGTCCTTCTTTATTTAGTAAACTTACTGTTCTGTCATTAGTGTCATTACCGTGCTCGTAGTACTAAGATTAGCCGCCCTGCTCATAGTCGTCATTCAATCGTTCTGACGTCATTTCCGCTCCAAGTAAGAGTGTGTTCACACTAGGTACCCAATCCTAGACAAAAATTGGCTAAGATAATTTTGAACTAAAAAAATGAGCAGTGACGAACTTATTAGATATTTTACTAGAGGACATTTTATCACAAAATTCGTCTTAATTAGGTATAACTAATTCAATGTTACAGTAGACAGCAAGTAACTGCGCAGAAGCGAATTCTAGGTGTCCGCGGGAGGGGGCGATGAGGTGCGACAGTACGGCTGTTATTCGCTACGCGCTCATGCGCCTCACCCCACCCGTCACCCCTATAATTTATTTCAGATTGGAATAATTCGGTGACAGCCGTTATCTCAACTCAGTTTATGTCATCTTTGACGTTTCATGACATAAAATGTACGGAGATGACAGCTGTCACCGGACTCTTCCAATCTGAAATATATTATAACACAACTAGACCTCTACCTACACTTAGTTATTACGCATCGCGGTGTCAAGATTATATTTGTGGGAGAGCGTTGAGGTGAGCTTAAAACAAGTTACAGAATATCGGGGCTGTAACCCCCGTGTCGAGCGAGCGCCCGATTAGTAGATCGGTTGACGTTTGCGTCCCGCACCCCATCCACAGGCTGAAAGTGTACTGGGTTAGGGCGACAACTAGTACACTTTCAGCCAGTGATAAAGTGATTTTAATTTACATACCGCGTCTGTGGCAAACAAGCCTACCGCCCCTCTGATGGTAAGCGGTTAGTTTGCTGTACCTGAGGGCCTACCGCGAAACGATATTCGTTTTCGTTCGGTATCTCCGTCTCTGTCGCACTTGCTTGTTCGAGCGACAAAGAGGGAAATACACGAACGAAAACGAATATTGTTTCGCGGTAGGCCCTCTGTATCTAATAATTATTCATTGACTTTCTTGTCAGAGTTATTTACTGAGGTATAGGCTAAGCTAACAAGAGTGGTCCCAACGAGGGATATGGTTATACTTTTAGGTGGAGTAGTGGCAGGACCTAAAAACACTGTGTGCCTCTAATATCAGCCTTCGATCTTCTTTCACGAAAATGTTAAAAAATCAAGGTAAGTTATAAACTGTGATTATAGCTGAACCAAGTAAGCGAGTGTAACCAAATAAAATCAGAATTGAGGAGGATATAATGGGGTTACTAATGCTTATTTTTACATACCTTCATGTCCTTAAACGTACATGAAAAAAAAAACCGTTTTATTCGCTTCATTTTTTTGCCACTTCTCGCGTAGACACAACTAACAAAAACATACGTGACAAGCCACAATTGTCAACTACGTATACATTCAAGAACATTTTCAAATATCAAGGTGCGTCATGTAAAAAAAAATACCTTGTTTGAACTCGAAAATTTCTCCTCTTTCCTTTAATCTCCCACACGCTATGATAGCAAAATATTTTATTTAAGTCAGCCACTTATTTGTATGTGACAGCCATCATATTTTTCTTTTTCATACAAAAGGTAGCTTATGTCACCCAGAGCATAATTTCGAATCGATTTACACCCCATTTATCATAATCGGCTCAGTGTTTTAAACGCTACAGAGGAACATACGTAAATACAAACATAGATTGCTAAAAACATATCCTTTCCTTTCGGCTTTGCCGTAGTCGGGCAAAAAACACTGTTTCCATTTTACCTCCACCGCATTTTAAAACTAGTCAAGTTGCTTACATCACCTTACTTACATTCACCTTGCTCACCTTACCATTCATTCATTCACTAAACTATTTCGAGTTCCGGTCAGTTAAACTGTCAGTTAGTTATTTGCGCGCGAAAGCTGTGGACAGCTCTTGCGCCGCTGCTTCGCTCGTCAGTTTTTTTTACGAAAGACATTCTCGTTTATGCAATGATTGCATAAACTCTAGAATACTTCAGTGCAAAAATTGTGTTTCGCGCTAGTTCTATCATTGTGATTTTGCAGTGTTAATGCTGTTTGGAAATTCTTAAAATCGACATATTTTTTAAATTTAGGAGCGTTAGGAAATCACCAAAATGAGTTTCAGTCGTTTACGAAGTGTCGTTAGGGCCGATTTGGTGAAAGTTTGTTCGTCAAGCGCGGGTGTTGCGAAACTACGGGGACCTTCTGGAAGGGAGCTGAGCACATCTGAAGCCCAGCGCGTCACGATTGCTCAACACACACCTAAGCCAGATTGGAACCGCGCAGTGAGCGAAGCAGAGAAAATAGTGGGATACCCAACCTCTTTTCTCAGCTTGCGATGGGTTATGAGTGATGAAATTGCAAATGTTGCATTACACTTGCGAAAATTAGTAGGAAGCAATCATCCTTTGCTGAAGACTGCCAAGTAAGTATTGGGAAACGCGCAGTCGATGTCCTATTTTTTACTAATATTATTTATTTATTAAAACAGAAATAAAACAAAAATAATAAAGTAGGTACACATAACGCCACAAACCCTTTCTTTATGGAAATAAAATAATAGGTATTGTAGAAGTACCTAAATAATGTTTTCCGCGCGCGCCTTCTTGTAACTTTTGAATTTCGAGCTTGGAACTACCTATATTAAAAACAAGTGCAGATCGGACTCGCCCACCGAGGGTTCCGTACAAATGTATAGTTTTCAGATATTTTCCTGAGTTTGTGGTATAAGACATAAACATCGCCTTATACTACAAGCCACATTTCATAGTTCTAGGTCAACAGAAAGTATACTATAAATTTTGATTCCTCTGAGAGTGTCGAAATATACCTATATGTTTTTTGCGGCATAAATGGCCGTATTTTTTTCTACGTTGACTTTGAAATTTGATTTTTTCACAGTTTCAAGACTTTTAAGGGATTGTAGCCCTGGAGGAGGTACATATATTGTTTTAATTTCAACTCGATAGATCCACGCGACCCCGAGATAAAGGGTCTTGACAGACAAACAGACCGACGGACAACAAAGTGATCATATAAGGGTTCCGTTTTTTTCCTTTTGAGGTACGGAACCCTAATAACTAAATCATTATAATCACCGACACGACATGAATGGGGATTCCAATTTTATTTGTATCGACAAAATGGTTAACGAAAAAAAATTTGTATCGATCCGTAAATACGCACATTGCTAATGTCATAAAATTCATAAATTAATTATTCTTTGCGTGCGAGCTCATTCGCGCCGGTGCAATGTTTCGTAATGTTCGATTTACAACACGCAGTAATAACTTATTAGGCGTTTGATTGTTAGTTTGCTGTTGTTGTGCTGTGTGGTTTAATACCTTGATCCCAATAGATCTAAAGTATCTCTAGAAAAATATCTGAAATGACTGTGTTTTCAACAACGTGATGTAGTATCTATAATTAAATAATACCTAACGATTGTGTTCGATATATTTACTGAATTTATTTTACGTAGTGTCAATTCAATCCTGTCACGTTTATTTTGGTTATTTCATGAGAATATTTATATTATTATTAACATGTAACTGAGTCACGAGATATATGAAAATCTAGAGTAGATTACCTCGTATTAAACGTCGCTGAATGTTGCGTTTATAAAGGGGCATTTACATGGTGCAACAACTCGCATGCGAGTTTTATAACATTGCAGGGTTTGATTTGTTCCTCGTATTTCGGAAGCCCGCAGCCCCGCGCGCGATGTTATGAAAATCGCATATGAGTTGTTGCACCATGTAAATGCCCCTTAAAGGTAGCTCGATAGCCTTCAGTATTTATTATGGCATAGCTATGTTACGCATCAGCCAGCTGCTCGAAACGTTTTCACTAGTGGGTAACTTGGTGCCGCGTTCAAAAATACTATTGCTAAGTACTTATACCTTTATATCAAATTAACGACTCTACCCGTCTAATAATAAATGCACAAAACCCTAGGTTTATCGAGTATTCGTCAAATTCTAAAGAACGCCGAGCTTCATTTGTTTTGTTTTGTTTAATTTTATAACAAATAATATTCATTACATAACTATTTAGTTAATCGGAACCGTTTTTTTATGCGTTCCAAGGAGGTTAAATTAATATTAAATCCACTGAATTAAATGCTCGATATATAAGTACCCAAACACCAATACCTCTTCTCTACCGATCGTCTTGTCTTCTAACAACCTAATTTATTAATTAAATTGTCCACAGGAACTTGATCTACAATGGAAAGAACAACATGCAAGCATGGGGCCTCATCGTCCTGCTGGTGTCCAAGGCGGCAGGCCACAGCCCTGAGATACCGGACCTTGAGCAGGACAAGGCCGCCGGCGTGTTGCACAGGTAAGGCTCACCGTGCGTGCCGAATCCGAGACCAATTCCGTAGAATACCTACAAGGTAAGTAAATAATTTATTTTACGTCACCCTATTCCGTAAGTGGGATTTTCTGCCCGCTACGCGAGGAGAAAATCTCACTTCTTGGCCAAGGCAAGACGTAAAACTTTAGACAAACCACGGGCGTTAATTCGTAAAGCCACATATCTCATATTTATATACACCTGCGATCTGGGGCATTCACGAATTCACCGTCCTAGGTATGTAATGTACTTAGCAAGCGGGGCTAAAGTAGGAAATTTAAGCCTGCATCACACTGGCGCGGCTTGCGGTGGCGGTCCATAGTAAATTTGACAGCTAATGAAAAGTTTATTGACCGCCGCGGCTATTATATAATCTGTGGCCGCGGCCAGGCCTTAGCCCATAGCGAAAATATGTATGCATATTTATGATTTTGACGACCATTCATAACACTTCACCGTATTAAATCCACCTATCACAACTCTTTAAAAAAATACATAAAAATATACATGAAATACATTAAATATACAATTAAAACTAGATTTAAAATTAAAACTAACTTAAAAATAGCCTACAAAAAACTAAAAATAACTATCTAAATTTTGACCCCTTTTTAAAAAAATTGTATTTGCTATCAATGACGTCATACCTGTAGATTATGTCAATTAGTATGAAGCGTATTGAGCTGCCGCTAGCGAAGTCAATCTTTGCCTCAAATTTTTGGGTATTTGTGTTCTTTAATTATGTTGTACTTAGTTGCTCCCTTATAAACATTTGTTGCTCTCCAAAAACTGGTTCGAATGGCATCGTAAAAAAATCTTAGTACCTACACAAGCCTATTATATTTCGTATTAGCTTTTACATCTATTAAGGCTAGTGTAACATTGAAGTTATTCTGAGTTAAGATCTGAACACAATGTTACCATTACCTAGACTACCGAATGCACTTGAAAGCTCATTATGTGAAGGTTTCATAACAACGTTTCGACGGTCATTACAACGGCCCAAATGTTTCCACCTAACAATGTAAGCAAACAACAGTAAAACTCACAGTAAGAACGTAATTCAGAATCTGTCTCGATCCACCTCACTATGTCCCTTGTATAAATTTACCTCGAAATCCGTTACAACTATGAATAATCGGGGACCAGACGTACACTGGTTCGGTGTCGGTCTGCCGGTAAGTGTTGATAATACCAGGGTAGGAAACGCGTGCGCAACATTTCGTGATTAGCAGTCCTTCGGCGTCACGACGTCACGTTATGGTCGCGCGATTCCACAATGTATATTCAACGTACACATGACAATGTTGTAAACACCAAGGGATCTTGTTTTTAGACGGCAGAAGGACAAGTCGACAGTGGCCCTAGCGGTGAAGCTAGCGGTCCTGGGTTCGAATCTCAGTAAGCGCAAATAAAATCATTGTAAAATGAGCGCGAGTTCCTGAGACTTTCTATGAAACTATTTAAGTAGTACCAACCTATAGTGCAATAGGCATGATGATTAAAAATGTTTCCCGATGCCATTTGAACCAGTTTTTGGAGAGGAACAAATGTTTGTATGGGAGCAACTACCATAAAAGAACATAAATACCCAAAAAATTGAGTTAAAGACGGACCTCGCTGGCCGCACCCGAAACGCTTCATACTGATTGACTCAAAAGGTATGACGTGACGTCACACTTTAGTATATTGAACTAATCATTGTAGGGGAAATCAAGTAAATTGCTGTTTCGGTCGCGAAATACTGCGTTTAGGTCCATAGTTGTCATACAATTTTGTTTCTATAAAAGCGTAAGGATTCTATTGGTAGCTTTAAATTAACACCTGGACAATAAAAAAATGCATTTTTTTTCTAAACTTTCAAGGTTCATATCTTTTTATGATATTAATTATATTTTGTAATTTATACTTTATTACAATAATTTGATGGTTTACTATCCATTTAGCAACACTATGTTATCAATTTTAACATGAGTCATCATGCCTATTATCGCTGTCTTTTATTGAACAAACCTAGCCTAGCTTATATTTTGGAATAACTGGAACTGGAAGTCGCGGCCGAGCCGAGCCCTAAGGCCGGGTTTATGGTCTATGGACAGACGACGAGTGCTGCGGCGGGAGACGCCTGCTGTTAGGCAAGTATGGAACCACTCATGCCTTAAGGTGCCCATACACTTTGTGTTTTGACGCGGGCCCCGTGCCGCTGTTCATCCCGCTTGTGCATAATAACGGCATAAGTAGGTCGATTTGTGTAAGAAGGACCCCTAAATTATGTATTTATTTATTTTAATCCATACTAATATTATAAATGGGAAAGTGTATATGTTTGTTTGTTTGTTTGTCCGTCTTTCACGGCAAAACGGGGCGTCAAATTGACGTGATTTTTTAAGTGGAGATAGTTGAAGGGATGGAGAGTGACATAGGCTACTTTTTATCTCTTTCTAACCCCCCACTTCCCCAAAATGGGGGGTGGAAGTTTGTATGGAGCATTCCGCAATTTTCAAGGTAGAAAGCTAAAAATTGGTATGCGGACTATTTGTGACTAACAAAAATATCGTGCATCATTTTTTTTTGGAAATCTGCACCCAACCCCTTAAAAGAGGGGGTGAAATTTTATATGGGGGTTCAGATATGTAGAGTCGATATGTAGAGCCGATATGTAGTCGATATGTAGAGTCGACACCTATCTAAGTACACAGTGGACATCTATCTAAATATGTAGAGTCGATATGTAGTCGATATGTAGAGTTGATATGTAGATTCGATATTTATAGTCGATATGTAGAGTCGATATGTAGAGTCGATATGTAGATTCGATATGTAGAGTCTATGTTCGATATGCAGGGTCTATGTAGAGTCGATCTAAATATATAAAAGACTGAAACTGAGATGCACCTTTTTTGTAGACGGTTAACATTACTCTTAGTACGCGGGCGAAGCCGCGGGCAAAAGCTAGTAAATCCATAATTAAATAAGTAATTGGTTTTCACTATCTTGCATCGAAGATCTTGGTATGCATTGCGATTGACGGCGTTGATGACTTCTACTTACCCACGAAGAGCTCTATAGAAACATCGTAAAACGTAAATGTTTAAAAGCTAGGGAAGTGTTAAATGAGGTGGCAGCCTCCATTCCTCTAACACTCACGACGTGACCAATTTTCCAAATGGCGTGGCCGCCTTGGAAGGCTGGAGTCTGGCGAAAGTAACAATCGTGGTGTTTCGTTCACGGCATACGTTTGTGAGGATTCGTTAACCAACGAACTTACTTAGGTGCTCGTCCCTGTCCACATCTCGATTAGATCTGCCGCCTTTATGAATAAGACGAACATCCAACACTCTCTAATTCTTTCTAAAGCCTACCTTACGAAGAAGAGTGGTTGAACTATTAATTAAAGATCTTCATAGGCTCGCAAAACCCGCCATATCTGTTGTCTGTACATTGATTAAACGAGTGTAAATTCAAATGTCCTACTTAACAGACTTATTAATCATAGATACCTACCTAAACGAGTCCTACTCCCATTGATGCTACTTATATCCTATTCTCCAGAGTTTTTAACACATTTTGCAAGATATATCAAAGCGTACAAACAGAACGAAAGATGTCGGTATAAATTCTAAGGTCACTTTCATCTAAACCTAAGACGGAAGACAATACATAGTAACCCTAGTTAACTCACTTTGGTAAATACATACGTACGCTTTTGTCCACAGTCAACGCGCGTTAGCAGAAGTGACGGAAATGATCCGAACATCCCACCTCGTCCACAAAGGGCTGGTCAATATGAACACGAGGCAGCTGTCGGTCGCTGAGCCCGACGACATGACCTTTGGCAACAAGATCGCGCTGCTCAGTGGCGACTACCTCCTGGCTAACTCTTGCTCGGAGCTCGCTAATTTAAGGTAATTTTCTTTAGGTACTAAAAATACTTTTCATATACTAAAGCGTTTATTTTTTGGCGAACTAACGTGGTCTAGAACTACTACTTACTTACTGTATGTACTGCCGTTCTGCCACGAGCGTATATCGGGTTATCGACTTAGAAGAGAAGTCTCGGTGAATGGTCAATGTTCTTCTTCGGTCTTCGGCCTTATACTCATAAGTAGCTGAACACCTAAGTACCTACCTTATCGTTTTCACTCGTTTGACAACTTCATTTGGCAGTTTAACTTGACGTTTAATGCAACCGACACGGTACTAAGGCGTCAAGCCCCTTGTGAGGCACTGTATGTACAAGGCAATAGTGCAATTCCAATTAGCTATAATTCTCAAATTCCTTTTTACCTTAACTTTCTGAACGTGTGAGCGGACAAACTTTTTATTGCTTCTCTAAGTAATCATAATCATCATCTTCTTTAATAAACTTGTGTCATTAGCAGGTATAGGCATCTATACATGATTTTACGAAACCATATCCAATTTTAAGCCATATTGACACTGATCTGCAACAATACATAAAGTGAAAGTGAAAAGATAACCGTTAAATAACTACCTATTTGAAAATAATTATCAACATACACTTTTAAATCTCCATCTTTTTTCTTTAGGTACTTATATGGATAATTGAATAGTACCGGTATTTCAAAAAAGAAACAGTGGTAGATATATATTATTAGCATCCATTTACCCATCTCTTCCATGACAATATTGGATGCGTTATGGATTATGCCACGCTATTGGCAGCTTATTTTATTACCAATACTCGAGCAATCGGGAGCTGATTGCGGATACTTATTCCCATAAATAAGTATATGGATACCCGAGACAGGGACTCACATTCTCGCCCAAAACCAGGGTCAATGTACAATTCGTGGTGACATGCTCGCGATCCCATGGCGCTCCCATTAACGGCAGAGACGGAAACGCCGGAGTGGTTTTAGTGGGTAGACGCCCTCCCCCATCTCTTTCAATAGAGTTGGCCGGAGGGTGAGAGTCCCACATACCCCCCCTATATAGCTACCCCAGGCTGAGGGGGGATGCGTAAGTGCATTTCCACTCCGTCAAAAAAAAAAAAAAAAAAAAAAAGGGTCAATGTACATTACGTTGTTACTTTTTACGTGTTTACTTTCTATAGGATCAATTACTCTAACGGAACTCTACCTAAATTGTGTGAGAGTTCAATCCGACATTATTGGCTGTTTAAGTAGTCTCTGTGTACTGTGTAGTGTAGGTACCCATTTTAAGTTCGGTGTGAACGCATAGCATAGAATTAATGATCCGACTGTGAAGTAGCCCGGTGAGAATGGGATATTTGCCACGAGGTAATGCCCTTTAGATTGGATTCAGCCCACAAAATAACCTTTAACTATGGTTTCTGCTTCTTCTTTCGATCTATAGCCACATCCCTTTTGAACACGTCTTGTGTACGGTTCAAGCCATTCACTTTCGATCTCAACGACCGTTTAAGGACAAGTATCCGATAAATTGTTTTTACGCAAATTGCATGCCTGATGGTTGTTATTCATAATGTAGTTTTATACTTAATGCACCACGCAGCTCAACCTCGACCCCATAAGAAATCCGTTATTACTAATAATGATTTCTAATGATACTTAAAACTTATATACCTTCACTACGTCAGAGCACACAGTTATCTATATCTCAATCATTGGTGATTGTTTAGAATGATTGCTTAGATCAAGGGTTTTAAAGTGGAAACACAAACGGCCTAAATTAATGTCGGTGACTACTTTCCATTCGATAGGTCGCCTGCTTCCCAGCGATTCGGATATAATACATATACAACCTTTTGATAAACATATGAATGCACATTCAACCAAAATTTTACCTTGAACTCTCTTAAATTCTTTTTAACCAATTTCAAAAAAGGAGGAGTTCTGAATTTGTCGGAATATTTTTTAATTATTTTAATAGGCTGTTGTTGATGATGATGATGATGAGTAAGCAAAAATGAATTAGCTAAATATACTTTGTATGTACCATTTGTACTCTTTGGCGTCGAGACCGTCGGTCCGTGGGGTGCGCATAAGTTTTTGCGGAAATCGCGAAACGTCTACTTGATGTAACTGGTGACCGAAGAGCTGGCGGCTTTCTCGCGCAACGCATCAGCATTGCAATTTTGCAATCCAGCGAGGAAATGCCGCCAGCATCTTCGGTACAATGCCTCGCGGGCCTTTTTAGGGTTCCGTAGCCAAAATGGCAAAAACGGAACCCTTATAGTTTCGTCATGTCCGTCTGTCCGTCTGTCCGTCTGTCCGTCTGTCCGTCTGTCCGTATGTCACAGGCATTTTACTCGAAAACTATAAGGTGCATTTGAATAAAATTTTGAGGAAAGGTGTATTTTGTTAGCCGCTACAAAGTTTTGTAATTAAAATTACTAAAAAAAATTTTTTTAGGGGTGCACTCCATACATAAAACTAAAAGTCAAAATTTTTTTTTTCATTGTGACCCCCCGTGTGGCACATCAATCGATAGGCCTTTCAAAATAAATATAAGGTTTCTTAACATTTTTTTTGATTAAGTGAATAGGATCGGAGATAATCGCCCCGAAAGTCACTAAAATTCTGTCCCCCCCCCTCTAATTTTTGAACGGTGTATTTTTTAAATATGAAAAAATTCATGGACACAGCGCTTATTAAGTTCATTCACCGAAAATTGTTTTGAACAAGATCGGATGAAAGGTTTCCGAGATATTGCTGAAAAACTGCCTTCCTCAAAGAAAAGGACGTAAGTGCCGTAAGATTTATATGACGATACGACCTTTTTAATAGGCACGGAACCCTTCGTTTTGCGTGGTCCGACACGCACTTGGCCGGTTTTTAGATTTAACTTTGATTTAGTTAATGTAAATATTATATCATATTTTATACTTAAAAAGAGGTAAGTACCATAAACTGATTATTGTAAATCCTTTGTGACTGAATAAATAATTTTTACTTATTTATTTTATTTATCTTGTATATACTTTAGACATAAATATATTATTATGATTTATTAGTTAAGTGTACGTTTTTGCAATATTAAAATTAACAACATGCACAGTTAACTATGCGGGCACTTGTTTAAGTGCCGTTTCGTTTTACAATATTATTTTGCTCTACTATATGAGTAGTAGGTTTATCTCGGCACAAGTAGATACTGCTAGTAAAAATGGTCGTAAAAACCATATCGAGTGTACATCTATTTTAAAATAGCTGTTCTTGTGTTCAAGTGTAACTGTACTTAATAATGCATTTGTCTTTTTATTTCCATACACACTCGATTTTAGAACGCGATTTGATAGGTACCTATCATCTTAGTATTCTTAGTGAACCGTATGCACTCTTGCGCCGCATAGCCAAGTGGGCGGGAGCGGGACGCACCGATAATGAGATGGGATTGGGAGACATTCCTGTTGGAAAATAGGCCATAGACATGGTGGATGTACATATACAATATTATGTTTATGAAAAATAACCCTACGTAAACAACCCTAAGCAACGCCATATGTGTGTCCGCTGCACGCGTCGCCTGTCCATAAACGCAGCCTTAGGATCAAAGTATAAATTAAATTGGTTATGCACCTGTAATTTTTCATAGGTCACATACAAGTACTATAAGTATATCCAGGTGTCATGGCATTTACGAAAAACTATATAGTTTCACCGACCAGAAAACGACAATTAAAAGAAACTTTCCAAAACCTGTTAAATGCCAATTATATTTTATTTTAAGGTATCCATTATTCAAAATACAAAGCTACGGTCTGGTACTTATAATGCAAGACGAATGAAACTGCCTACTCGCCGAGGTCAATGTTACCACTTGTAGAATAGAGAGGCTTTCTTTATCTGTATACTTGGCTGTGTATCTTTAAATGCACACATTTTTAGTTATTTTCTAGCATTTAAATTTTTATGCACACATTTTAAGAGGGCTTATTTGCTCTGTATATTAGCTCGAGGCAAATTATTACAGTCCTCTTTTGGTTGAAAAGTACCTAGGTTTTTCCGCCATGCAATTACTATAGGTAGACTTCAATACTTACTAGTATAAAAAATATAATTCTGAGTTTTGTATATAGTTTTGACAATACTTTTTGCTACATCTCTAGTATCGATTTGACCAACCGGTATGCCTAGGTAGAATTCATTCCAAAATGATGACTACTGATACCTACTTAATTTCGATGTTCGGTGACAAGCGAACTGGCTTCCTTATGGGTTTTCGTTTTGGTTAAATAAAACGTATACTTTGTGGATAGTTTCCCATATTAATAAACTTTACTCTAATTATATATTACACTTTAAACCTCTCACTACGGGTTCTAATTTTATGGACTATGTGCATGACTAGTGGTCCTTAGAGCCGACTAATATGTAGCCGTGTTCTTACTAGCGGGTAAGTATATAAATCTTGCTTCCTGCTACTCGTAGAAAGCAGCGAAAGTGTGCGCATTGTGCGATTTGTTCGTTCAAGGAACACCGAAATAGAAAGCTGGCATCCCTATTATGTAGGTACTGTGTGGTTGACAAATTGACTAACTAGAAGAACAAATAATTAAATAACAATGAATCAACAACAACACAACAAACTCATTTGACTCCAACAACGAATCCCAAAATATTAATGTGCTCTAAATTTTTTTCAAAAACTAATCTAACGTCACCGCACGTTTTGTACTTAATTAATGAGACTTTACGTTTATGGGAGATGCGCAAAAAAATGTGAAGAACTCGTTTGCATTATTTTTGGTATATAAATACATATAGCGAGGACTGCGTACGCGCTGCCCCCCTTGTGATCGTATTTATCCCTCTTCCTTGCATGATATAGCCTCGCTCAAATCTGCAATGCTAAACGAAATCCACTAACCTTGCATCATACATAATTAGTAGGTAAGTAATATCCAGTCCAAGTCAGGTCATTAATATCGTACGGAATTCGTGTCAAAAACGCTTTCACGATACATCAATAGAGCCTCGTTACGCAATAAACACGTTTATACGTAACTTAAAAAAATATCGTGAATGACCACGTAACCCTTCGTTAATTTAATAATGTATGCAGTGCTCTACCTATGCCCAAGAGATAAAAGTAGTTTTTTTGGTAGAGTATAACTTTGTCTTAAATTGGTATATTTAGGTCAGAGAGTATAGTCAATTATTTATGAGGTTATTATTACACATAAAAAAAAACTGTCATTTTGAATTTGAGTTACAATTTAGTGTATTTGATATTTTCAAGGCACGTATTCCCCTTTCCCAGACATGCTCAGAAATCAATATCAATTACATTAGGCCACAAGGGCTCTTTTACAACTCTGACTCTACCTCGTTTCACAAAATATGTAGTAAACGCTGCAAGCTCTTCACTTAGGCTCTAGAAAGAACAGAAAAAGACATATTCGAAACACAAGTCCAGACGAATCGGAATGGGATTAACACAGCTCCAACCCCAAATCTATAAAAGGTTTTACAGTACACATGGTGTTACTTTCCCGCACTAGTGCGGAAATGAGCACTTTCCGTGCATGTGTTGAAACTTTAAAGAGCCATATGTACTGTAAAACGTTGTACTATACACGTGCGAATAGGTAATTCGCAACTCGTGTCGATTTAAAACACTCCCTTCGGTCGTGTTTTAATTTATCACCACTCGTTGCGAATTTCCTACTTTCTGCACTTGTATCGTAAATAACTATTTCACGTTCCCCCTTGTTTCTATTTATTAATAATTTCCCTGCTAACCAGGAACCAAGAACTCGTCGAGCTGATGTCCTCAGCCGTCAGGGACTTGGCTGAAGCTGAGTTCCTGGGCGAGAGGGACGAGCAGAACAACCCTCTGCCCTCGCGGCCGGTTGCCGGGGACGGAGAGCCGTATACAGGTCAGTGTTCCATCAATCATTTCACGCCTACATCCTGCTAAATGTAACTAAAATGCGCGAAAAACTCGAGGCAATTTTTTTCCATTTTGTTAGATAGTGAACCTTTTAGGTACTACATTAAGTACTATGCCTATATATTTATGGACGCCTGGATCGTGCGCGTGTATCACGGGAAGAGAAAAGTATGTATGAAAATGCGGGCGCCTCGCCCAATATGTGTTTTGGCTTGCGACTGCTTCGTTGCTTCCAGGCCTCGCCCGACGACATCCAACTATGTGCATTTAATATCCATCACTACTTACTACTCACACTAATCGTGTCACAGAAATCGAACGGTTAAATAATAGTCAAATTAGGAACTTATGCTTGCCACATACAAATTTCAATCAACCCTATGCGCCGATAGCGCCATCAGTACTTCGACTAAGTTGGTAATAATTAGCTAATTAGTAATTACCTATACGTGTTACTCGCGCTCGGTCTATTTAACGAATAAAGAACAAATATTCGTTGAGTTTCTCCTTCAGCGTATTTGCGTAAGAACTAATAAGCAAACTCATACATCCGTATATGCGGTCACAATGGATTAAAGTGCTGGTAGTCACGGACTTTAATCTTGAGCCATTTAGAGCTCACCTTTTACTGGATATTCATAGATTAACTATTGAAAACCAAAATTAGTTGACACCTAAATGGCTCAACGATTAAAGTCCGTGACTGTACCACCTACTTACCTAGACCTAGAGCCCACTAATTTTTTTTTTTATGTCAGTCTTTTTATCTAATAGCAGAGACAAGGAGGTCAAATATGGTTACTTACATCAAATTGATTCCAGATGTTTTGTTTCGTGCGCTCGCTTTCACGTTCAGAATGAGTGCGCGAATAATCTCATTGAAAACAAATTGGTATGTCGATCGAATAATAGGTACATTAAAGTATGTTTGTGTTAACAGCTTCAACCGTATTTATTTGTTTTTATAGCGTAATCACGTCGCGGCGCCTCGCCGCTAAAATTCAAACTATGAAAGCTGAAATCCATATACACGTCCCCAGATAGGTAGATATTTTGCATGGCGCTGAGACCTCACTTAAACAATATAGGGACTTGAGCGAGTAGTGTGACCATCTTTATTAATTTTGTAAAAACCAAATGCAACGGGTCATAAACAGGCGGGGCTCAACAATAAAGCCTCGGGTTTTTTTTAACACCAATAACAACCCGAGGACGCCGAGTCGTAGCTTTGCAAAATGTCATAGCCGAGAAGTGGGATTTTTTAGTGTTATAATTGCTGCTTTTACAGGTCAATATGACGTAAAATTTTATTTCATCCAAATTGGCCGTCATCCATATTTGTAAAGAAAAAAATCGTCAATAACTTGTACATATGTAAGTAGTGAAAGATTTTACCCTGATAGGTAGGGTAAGTTAGTGCTAGTTTTACTTATTAATGGATGTGCGTAGCTCATACAAATACCTACACCTCAGGATATTAATTCACCGTGGCTGTGCTACGAGTTATTTTCGAAAGAGCGAAGTGGGTAGCCTTGAACGCATCCGCCACATCGGCAAATTGTTGCTAAATAAATAAATGCATTCAATATGCACAATAAGTAGTAATACTTTGTGGGAAATAACCGTGTTTTATTTTTAAATACGGTCCTTTTGTGAACATTCTTCAGTGAGTAGGGTTGCCAAAAGAAATTGATTTAATTTTATGTATACGGTCAAGGACTTTAATTGTTGAGCCATTTAGGCGTCGACTACCTAATTTTGGTTTTCTACGAAGTGTCCAGTATAAAGTGAGCTCTAATGGCTCAACAATTAAAGTCCGTGACTGTGCAAAGTTAAATAATAGGTATAAATAAGTAGATAACAGTCAGTCAGACGGCAGATTGATACTCTTCATTTGCCTTTGAATAACGCACTAAATATTGAATTAAATAAAAGATTGTTCCCAAATATTTATTTACATATCTTTGACATATATTGACTCTATCTATCGTACTATGCTCGGGAAAGTTTGTACTGCTGCTGATTGCACATTTGTATGCAGAGTTCATTTGAAAAATAGTACTTATACCCACCTATTTATACTTACAATGCAATAAAGCCGGCTTCCGTGATACGCCCTGCATGCTATCTGCACATTGGTTGGGATCACGGAAACGATTAAATAAGTAGATAGGCATTAAACCGTATACAATCTGGGCTTTTATTCTGAACGTGTTAATGCGCCTCACCTTACCAGGCAAGCCTAACGAAACTAGACCTCTACTTAAGCTACTACTATTTACTACTACTACTACGAATCGCAGCGTCAAGATATATCTGTGGGTGACCGGTGAGGTGAGGTTAAAACAAGTTACAGAATAGCGGGGCAGGGCTGTTATTCTCAACGCGCTCATTCGTCTCACCTCAGCCATCACGCCTAACGCAACTAGACCTCTGGTTACGCTGGACCTCTGGTTTGTGTTGTTGTTACACCACAGGTATCTATATACTTGTACTTGGGATTATTTGAGTAGGCCGAACTTCATCAAAGTAGTTCATTCAACAAGTGGAATTAAAAGATTATTCAAAAAACCCAACTGCTTTTTTGCTAATATTATAGCCTAAGATTAAGAGGAATCCAACGACACCTCATATGTCGAAATCCGTCAAACGGTTTAGGCTGCAGGGCGTGCCAAAGAATAAGACATACACACTTTCATACATACATACATACATACGCTCGAAAAACACAGGTAAAAAGCAACTCTACCGTCCAAGGTAGAGATTGCCAAGTCCAATGTCAGTTTTATGAAAGCCGGCCTCTTTAAATAATCTCAACTCAACCATACTAGGAGATCCCTACACTTGTGTATCCTATGAAGTTTAACGAAAAAATAATATTTTCATTTTATGTCATGAAAGCATTTGTATATGTAACCTAACAATATCAAAATTGAAAACAAAGGAGGTCGTCTATTTCACGTGTTAGAATTCACAAGGAGCATCGTTTGCGGCCTGAATGCGTGTTGAATACTAAGTACTGTTGAGTGGAATTTGTCCCACAAATAAACATACGGCGTGATTATAGGTATGCTTTTAATAAAATAGATTTGTCGTTCTCAGGCTCAGGCAAAAGGTCCTTTGTCGATGTCAATAAGGACGATTTATAACTGCGTCGTTATGGGAATAGCGCCTTATATATACACCGTCAAAGCCTTTGGGACCTTATACTTGAGAATGACACATAATCCTGATATAAATATGATTTGCTTTATATACATGTTACGATCAAAATCATAGGTATGAATTTTATATTCCTAAATTTACTTACTCAATTAAAAGTTGATACTTACCAGAATTAAGTTTGTGCCAAAAATTGAATTTTTTTGGTACCTACATAAATAAATAAAAAAAATAAAAAATAATCATTTATTCCAAACACATTCTGTTACATATTTACCAGGGGTCCCCACACTAGGCTACGCCTGTATCGTGGAGAACCAGTTAGAGTTTATTTTCAGAAGTAAGTTACCTTAGAATCTAGATATTTTATTACATTTGGTGGAGAAAAAAAAAAATCTATAGTAAACATTAAAAAGTTTTAACTTAGAAACTAACTTAGATATCTAAAATGTCTTCGGTGTCTGCACAATTAAGTGAATGAAGAAATTTAAAAATAAGTGTCTTTGCTTCATTTATAGTACAGCTTGTTAGATTACAATTCTTGAGCAAGGTGTTATAGATTGATACCCTAATGTAATTGCCAAAACGTTTGCCAAAGCTGGAAAGCACCCTAGGAACAGGTAACCTGAAGACGCGTTTTCTAAGTAATGTGTCATAGCAAGTCATGGATTCAGAGGTTTTGTGTGTAAGTAATGAAATTTTTTGTAGAAAAAGTTGGCGTACGGTTAAAACATGTGATTCGTCATACAACGTCGCAGTTGGATACCGAAAAGGCTTTTTTAACATAACTTTCAGTACTGAACGTTGCGCTCTTTCGATTTCCAACATGGTGGTCTTTGCTGCGCTGCCCCATGCTGTAATGCAGTAGCTGATTACTGACTGGCACAGTGCAGTGTATACTAATAGTAACAGAGAGTTATCTGCAGATTGGCGAAGTTTTTTGAATATAAAAATAGATTTTCTAATTCTTGCGGAAAGTCTGTGAATGTGATGTTTGAAATTTAGTTTTTCGTCTACAAACAGACCCAGGTATTTAATGACATCAGTGCGCTGGATGAAGTCGCAATTACAGGAGGTGGCAGGGCAATCTTTACACGAGTGAATTTTGATAACGGGATTGAAGGATGGTCTCTACAGTCATCAACTACTCATTGAGACGATTCTAACGAGCCCAAACTCAACGGGGCTATGTCGGTTAAGTACTGAATTCCCATGGCCGCCTTCTCTATCCATCATCAGGTCAGCTCGATGGTACCATAATGCTGAATTGTCATCCAAACTATAACCCAGAATTTCAGCTCAATCGGTCACCGGGAAGTGGGTCAAATTTTACTTGCAAGATTTCATTACAGACAGGTTGGTGCAATGAAACAAAATAAAAGCTTGTAAATAGTATTTTATATAATCGTTACATAATAAGGGCTCTTAAAGTCGAGTACCGTGTTTAGGCCACGAGGCTTGCCGAATGGCCTAAGTAAGGTACGAGAATTTAAGAGCTAATTGTGTAACTATTGTATACAATACTTTTTATACGAGTCAACAGAAATAATTAAACAGACTTGGTATCTAATGAAAAATATCTAAACCCTGTTGGAACGAAGTGCAAGTCAGAGGTCCGCCGGCTCGTTGATGTCTTTTGTATTGGAATCAACGCGATATTGGTCAAATTCATTATAGTTCAGTAAAGGCGCCACGTGATTGGTCGAATTTATTTTAGTTGTATAAAGCGTTGTATTATAATTATTATAGTTGAGTTGGGAGCTCCATAGAAAAAAGTCGAAGAGTACGAAGTCTTAATTCAAACATTAAAGTCGACCAGTATAAAAACATCTTACGCGATACCACGACGCGAAACCGTATAGCGAGTCGTGACACTGAACATGTCTTGTAGGCTAATCGCGTTTAGATTTCTCTGGTTGGCGTTCATTTTCTCTTAACCTTCCACTTTTACTGTACCTACATTGTACTAAAACATAGAAAATACCCTGGAAGCTCCGAATTAATATTTTGTTTGCACCCTAATGCGGACAAGTACTTTATTTTATGCTTTATACTGGCTCAATTCAAAGGTTCAACACCTACAACTCTTTTTTTTATACGGTTTTTATACGGTGGCAAACGAGTATACTTCCTGCCTGATGGTAAGCAGACACCGTTGTCTATGGACGCTTGCGACATCGGCTGTTATTTTTTACGCGCACATGCGTCTGTCCTAACGAAACTAGACCTTTACCTATTCTTAGTTCCTACGAATCGCGGCGTTAAGATATAATAGGGGTGTAGACAGGACACTCAATAAAATAATTGATATAATCCGCCGGTCTCTTGTCACCATCAATGTGCCTGCTCTTCTTGAGCCGCCTGGTATTGTCAGAGATGATGGCAAAAGACCTGACGGTGTGTCCCTGGACTGTGGGACGCTACCTGTGTAAACACATTGGCACCGTCTCACCTCTAATGGACTACTTCTAAAGCGGGTGCAGCGGCGGAAAACGCCGAAAATCTGAAATGTAATAAATATAGAGGCCTCGGCAGAGAGTACAACTTTGTACCCTTTGCCGTCGAGACCCTCGGACCGTGGGGTCCCAGTGCGCTTAAGTTATTTGCAGAAATCGCGAAACTTCTGGTTGATGTAGCTAACTGGTGACCGAAGAGCTTGCATCCTCGGTACACTGCCTTGAGGGACTTTTTTAGATTTAACTTAGTTTTAATTTAATTTAGTTAATGTTAATCATCATCTTGTATTTCGCACCCAACCTTTAGAATGAAACCCACCGAACTCAAAAAAAATCGACAAAATGAGATAGCAACACATCTTGATGCAATATGTAATTGTCAGTCGATATGTTTTGCGGTTTCATTCTAAGGGTGCGATTTACTTTAGTAAATAAATACATTATAGTAAAAAAAACAATAATGTTGTATTTTCTCGAAAAAGGATTAATAATGTAAATAAATAATAATGTAATGTATGTAAATTGAAAAAAGCAACGCAAGAGGGTAAATAATCTCGAAGTTATAAGTGTCCAATGTTATAAGATATGTTCTGTCCCTTTTCCGCAAAACGCACCTTCATATGAAACGATTGTCATTTACTATGACGCTCGAGGATCGTGACGTCACGGGCTCCGAGCGTTTTCTCTCTCTAACAAGCAACATTAAAGGTCCGGTCACACCGGTGCTCAAAAAACGGTTACGGTACGGAATCGCACTGACATATGACGTTATTGACATGGAACTTCATACTAGGTACGCCGTATCCGTACCGTCACCGTTTTTTGAGCACTGGTGTGGCCGGACCTTTAAGGCGGCTCTAACTTCGTAATTGTGTGAGCGTTGAGGTGAGCTTAAAACAAGTTACAGAATAGAGAAGAATCACAAGCGCGCTGCCTACCCTTCATTGTTTTGAGGATTCGTTCTATTGACATGACAGGTATCACACACTCAAAACAGCGTATTTAAGATACATTTAGATAGGGCACTCCTTAACTTTTCTAATTTGTGTGTTTGTCGTCTTCACCAACAGAATGGGACTGCGTGATCGACCCACTCCCTCTAACTGGCGTGTTGGGTCGCGCGCGGCGCGAGTGGGCGGCGCGTCACGTGTTGGCAGCTGGCGCCTTGCTGGGCAAGAGCTGCTCTGCCGCACTCAAGTTAGCCGGCCACCAGCCCAAGCTACAGACACAGGTACAACAATGTACAACTTCAACATACATGACTGCGTGATCGACCGACCCTCGCCCTCTAGGCCACCCAGTCACCCTGGCGTAACAGGTATGGCATGGACGAAAGTGTTCAGGGACAAGTACTAGGGTAGCATAGCATTAGCAGGGTCGTAGGTACGTAACTAAAGTAGAGCTCTTGCGCAAGAGCGCCTGTCCAGTCTGGTAAGAGTGATGTGACTGCTGGCGAACTGTACGCGTCTAGTAGATTTTTACGTACCAGTACCATTTATGCGAGTGCGTCATGTGCCGGTTGAAACTAGCCACAGGGCCTTTGTGCCATTCATTGCAATACACGACAAATGAATGTACTTAGCATGACTTATGACTTAGCATGATTAAGTTAATACGCATTCCCTATCCAGCATCCCACCGGCACCTATAAGTGTTAGAAATAAGTATTCAACTTTATTTCTCAACCTTTTTAATTTCAGGGTTACCTCTTCGGCTGCCACTTAGCCTTAGCCTGGCAAGCCTTCCTGGACTTGGAAGCGTTCTCGGGGCCGGAGCCATCTCGCTTCTCCCTCGTGGGAGCCCCACTCGCCTTCACACTGCAAGCGCGTCCAGAGCTGTACGAGTACATCGAGGCTGGTCGGCGGAGTGTGCTCGATGTTGACTACCGTGCGGTGAGTGAAGAATGGCTTATTATTATGAAGCTCTCAGTGTCATGGCATTAACAATAACCCAAATAACATAAGGTAAACTGACTCTTTCATTATATAAAGGCCGCAAAATGATCTATCAGCACCTTGAGCATTCACTTGTAATGAACTTTCTAGCGTATGTTAAGTACATTACAGGTAACAAAATAAACGGGAGCGTTTTCAACAGCATTCTAGCGAGCGTTCTATCGAGCATTCTAGAGAAAATACAGTATAATATTTGCTTCGAGGTTTTGGCCGAGCCGAGCAATTTTGTTATTATTCCGCCGTCGTCCCATCCGCCCATACCTCCCGCATATTTAGCAATTACTAGAGCGTTCGCTAGAATGATCGTGAATATGTTAGCAATGTTAGTAGCGATGTTTGTCTCTATGCTTGGCTCTGTCCGTAGTTCAGTTCGACGATTTTAAGAACTGCGAATGCTCCGTGTTCTATTACATGTGAATGCTCAAGTCTATCAGCACCTTTTGCTACAGTGCTCAGTACTTTGAAATATGTAAGCAGGTTGTGTCAAGTTGTGTCAGAGGTTTCCCCACTGGAAGCTATCCATACTTTACTATAAGGTATTTAAAACGTAACAGTGCCCGACACTGGCATAATACATGACACATCCAATCTTCTGTCAAAACAATAGAACTGAATGTATGTCAACTTAGACCAGCTTGACAGGACTGGCTTCCCACGAGGCGGTTAGACCCACAAACAATAGGTGTCAAATATTAGGCACTAACTAAGGTATCGAACATTGAGGCGTTTACCTTAAATCACGTGCTCATTGTCGTACTGTCTATCTACTTCTTAACACTGGCAAATTAATTGGACGCGCTGGGTACGGTTTAAATTAAATAGTATAATAGAAATTTGAAAGTACCCACCTATTTCTGTTTCTTTTTTTTTACAAGCTTTTTACTTGCGATGTACTTATGTAACTATGTTTGTTCGGATGGAATCTTGCAACTCAATTTTGAAGCGGATATCTTCAACCGATTGAGCTGAAATTTTGGGTACCTAAAGGTGTAGTTTTGATGACAATTCAATATTACGGTAGCATCTAGCTGATCTGATGATGCAAATAGAAGGTGGCCATGGGAATTCAATTCTTAATCCACGCAACCCCGTTGAGTTTTGGGCTCGTTGGAATCGTATCCATGAATAGTTCATGACGGTATACAGAAAAGTACAGTTAGGCAATAAAAGCTTGTACCAAAAATGTTTTTTTTTCTCTTCAGCTGTACAAAGCCGTGCTAGAAGGCGACGGCATCGAGAAGACCAAGCATCTCCAGCGGGAACACATCGCGACGGCCTGCGAGGTGCTCGACAGCTTCCCCAACTGCGACGCGAGGACCGCGCTCACCAACATCATAGTGGCTATGCACCATGACCACCTCTAGAGTTTTGTCATCCTGGTACTTTACACAGTTGCATAGTCTCATTAGCTTAGTTAGACGTTGAGAATTATCAAAGGAGGTGGCCTTAATTTAATGGATATTCAATGCAACTGATCGTGATTCGTAGAATTTCCTAGTCGAATCAAGTTATTATTGTCTCTTAATTAATATAAGGACCGCGCTCTACTATCTCAACACTTAGTGGCTATGCACTTATGGGATCCTGGTATTTTACCTACCCAGTTGCACATACTTTTATGTAATAAGTGTTTGAACATATGTGCAAATCATCAATATTATATCATTTTGAAATTACTATTTGCGTGTGAAAACTGAAGCTAGAAAAAGTCGGCTTTACAATAAAGGTTTCATTGTATATTATTTTCACAAACACTGGCAATAAATATGACAAATTTTTCCTATAGATACACAACTTTCTATTATAATATATATATATAAATGCACCTCGTACGAGTTTCTTACAAGTTTCGTTCGGAGAAACGCAAACGTGCAATACTTTTGGCCAAGGCTGTATATTAATTAATCAAAGCTAGGTCGATCGCCACTTTTAACTTGATATGCATGATTTTCAGTGCAATAGGGGTGTAGACACTAAACAAAATTGCCAAGAATGTTGTATTTTCTCGAAAAAGGATTAAAAATGTAGTCTAATGGAGAAAAAAAGCAACCCAAGAGGTTAAATAATCACAAAGTTACAAGTGTCCAAAGTTTTAAGAGGGTATGTACCTACTGTCGCTTTTTCTCAAAACGCACGTTCATGTGAAACAATTATCATTTACTTAATGCTCGATGGTCGTGACGTCAGAATCTACGAGCGTTTTTTCTCTAACAAGCAATAGCGGTTGTACCTAGCTTCGTAATTTTTTTGAGATATTGGAATGGGATTTTCCTCATTAGGTATATTTTTTTGCTTTCTTTTTTTGAAGTTATAATAAATTAAGAGTTTTCACCCCTATTAGGTATGATTCGTAGAGTACTCTAATATTCCAACAACCTTATTATATATATTTCTATCACACGCTAACAAGGTAAGTGTCAGTATCAATTGAAATTATTCTTAGTTTTTGTAGTATTTTATAAATATGAGGCTGTACGTTTACTGTTTATTGAAGGCAGCTTTATAATATATATACTTTTTGGTAATTAATGTTACCAACAACAAGTTACCATTTCGCGATTACAATGGTGTATGAAATCTAAAAGCTCAATCCGGCTCAAAAGTTAAAATAATTATGTAGCTAATATGTATCTATCGGTATTATTTCAAAGACATCCGGTAGGTATGTACCTACCTCTTTAAGATATCTTAACATTCGTATACATTCCAAACAATGTACCTACATATATCAACATATTATTCTTGTAGGTAATGCAATAATTTTGTATTTTTATAATAAATATTTTTACTAACATATTTTATTTCATATTCCTCCTACAAATGAAAGGGAAATAGGGAAGTAAAAAACGACACTCTTTTTAAATTATTGTATTAATAAATAATGGTAGTTCTATTTACATGACACATTCGATTACTCTTTTGTTTTGGCAGAAGACAATAAAAATATTGTTACACAATAGGTTTGTCGTAACTTAAATTAGCGCACGAGGCGTAAAGTAACCTAAATTGTAAAAAAACCACATGGTAATTACCCACATTTATAACACCTGCAGTCAGGTGAAATAAATCAACAAAAAACGCCATGCTTTTTGGTTACAACATTTTGACAATACTGGTCGTTTTTGGTTTTGAGTTGAGAATTTGTTGAAAAATACTGCATCCTTTCATGCACACAGAAGAGTTACAAGCAGTCCAAGCACTCGCAAGTTAATGGGTATATCACAGGTTTCTAGTGACCTAACTGATACAACGCTTATAAAAGACCGACGATACATGATTTCTTTATACACACGCTACAAATTTTATTTTTACAATTTTGGTGTCAAAATTTTGCCCGTGCAAAACGTGTATAAAATTATAAACGATTCGGTTAACGCTAGTACCACAGAACGATCAAAAGTCGGTATGTATACTTAAAATTGACGAGTCACAAAAAATACACCAAGAAGACATTTTGATAGTACCTAAGGTGGCCGGTGGAAGTAGGGCAAACGAGGTTTGTAACGAGTACCTATCATTATAAATATTGCGACTGGGTTGATATGTGTAGTCCCGGAGCGGACTAGGGCGGGCTCGCGACCGTCGGCAACTGGCAATGGCAACACTTCCTACCATGTCTACACAAATAATATCCAAATACAATTTTAGGCAAATTTTGGTAAGTTTCGAAACGTTATGCATTTCCATAAGATCGACGACAATTCGCACCATTCGTTAATTTTAATTTCACTCCTACCTTACAATGTACATAGACTCCGATGTCTATTATTGCTTATTTTTTATAAGTTTTGCTCATCAAAACTTTTAACCTATAAATAATTTCACGTTCGTCCCAATAAATTTACCATTCAATAAATACGTACACGTAAAAAATATAAACTATATCAATAGTTTAATCTTTAAAACAAACTTTTTTCTTACGCTAATTATATATTAATAACTATTAATCAGTATGTTTTCATTCATTTTCAATAATACGCCTACTTTATAATCTTTCCAAGCGCCTGACAATTGTTTTTCTGCAAATATTCTATTCTTATATAAATGTATGTAATTTATTATTTATCTTTTATTGTATGTACCTAATTTATAAAATTTTATCGTCTACATTGATAATTAAGTTAGTAGACGCGTCACTTGATCAAACGAACAAGGCAATGGTTTAGTTAACATCGAAAGGGCAGACCGTGGTCTGCGGCCGAACATGCAGGCACTAGTGAAAAGTAAAGAAGGCTACTTGAACATGCTAAAAACAACTGCAATCATTTAATGTGATGCCGTAAAGGAAATATATTAAAGTCTAGAGTAACACTAAACCGTTACAAAGGAAATGATCTGACAATGGTTCACGTAATACAATATAAATAAGTTAAATATTCTAAAAAGTTAAAAATACACACATCCTAACCTAATAGAAAAGCACTCATATCTTTGTGGTATTAACCGTGTCGCACGAGCGCCACTGTCGTTTAAATAATAATAATAAATACGCCTAAATAAACGATCAGCAAAACAGGAATGGTAATTAAAATACAATTAAAACAACTTAAATACGAACAAAGGTACAAAAATATCAATAAACACGATCGCCGAATGCGTCGCCTCGCGGCGGCGGCGGTGTCCGTCCGATGTTTTGTACTCTCGTAAGCTAGTCACAGGTTAGTAGTTGAGATCATTGCGACGCACACGCACTGCGCTGTATTACAAAACACCCACAAATATGCAGACAAAACGTATACTAACCATTTTATTTTTACAACGTAGAATGTAAAATAATAAAACTAGATCCAAAAGGGCCACAAATCGATTTCGGTAAACTAAAATAAGACAAGAATATACAAAAACAAATCTACACGATCACGGTCATCTCGACAATACACGATTCGATACTAACATAGTAACGTAAGACTAGCTGAAATGCGATAAACACTACTAAAAAATATAACTTAAAATTACATCTTTGATCGGAAACTCACTCGGTTCGCTGGGAACACGGTCGACTTACATTTAAATTTTATAAATCGAGGAACTACAAAAGTCGGAAAGCACGCTCCGTTTTCTCCAGAGGCGGAAAGGCGACATCGAGACGTCACCGTTACGGGGCGGGCGCGGGCGCGGGCGCGGAGGCGGGCGCGGAGGCGAGCGCGGAGGCGAGCGCGGGCGGCGCGCGGCGCGCGGGCCGTCAGGTGCCGGACTCCTGGTAGGGGCCCGTGACCGTGCAGCCGTGCATGGGGAACAGCGTGGTCCACGACGTGGTGGTGTGCGTGTCCGCGCGCAGGCGCACCTGGCCGCTGCGCCGCGCCGCGCGCGTGGCCTCCACCAGCGCGCCCAGCGACCGGTACCCGCCCGGGAGAGACTCGCCGCTCTTCCACTTGTCGGCCGCGGCGCTCTGCTCGGGGCCCGGCGTGCTCGCCGGCGACGCGTGGCTCGAGTTGGAGCCCGCGTTCGCCGTCGGGCTCAAGCCCAGCTTCTTTAGTCTCATCTTCTCCTCCCACTCCTCGAGCCCGTGCTTCGGCCGGTTGAGGTTCCGGTGCTGGTAGAAGACCAGCGAGATCCTCGTCGGATTCATCCTGTTCGGCGTCTTGACGGACGTGGTCGAGTGCATCTCGTGTTTCGCGCACTCGAAGAGCACGCTGCCGTGCCCGAGGGCGATCGCGACGCCTCCCATCTGGACGTCCTTGAAGCAGTCGAGGTTGTCCGTCACCTCGGTGACCTCCCCGATCGGCTCGGCCTTCGGCGGCTCGGGCGGGTACGGGATGGAGAACGGCGGCGGGTACAGGCACCAGTTGGGCGACGACTGGCACCAGTTTGGGCTTGGGTTTTGGTAAAAATTTGGCGCAAAATTGGGGTTATATTGATACCCGTACGAGTTGTAGCAGTGGGGGTTTCGTAGCAGCTCCTCCCTTTTGTACTTCTCGGCGTTGTAGTACGCCAAGCTGTTGTAGTCGTTGTACGTATTTTCGTAAGGATTAAAGTGTCCGTAGGGATTTGGCGGGAAGGAGTAGGCGTTGGCGACTTGTGGGTAGTTGCCGTAGCCCTGAATCGGAGCCTGGTTTCCGTAGGGCTGTTGGTTGACAGCCTGAAAGTTGCTGCCGGTGAATTCGGTAGGTTTATTCGCGGTGGCCATATTCTGATTATCATCGTGGCTGATGGTATAGTTGGCTTGTGAGGTGGCAGTTTGCAGGGCAGTGTTGTTCTGTAATCTATTGTCGTATGGACTTCTGTGTTCGTATCCTTGCACTAATGTTGGCCTTTCGGACGGCGGATAGGGTTTCAAGAACGTGGTGTTTTCCATGCCTTCGGCTGGATTGACGTGTTGTGAACGCGATGGAGGTCTTGCTTTTGGAACTCTGAACAAAGAGTTCTCGCTTTCTGGAGTCGTGGGTTCTTTGCTTTTGGAAGGATCCCAATTCTTCGATTCAGGCGATTTCCATACACTATTACGCTTTTCTAAGGAAGTATTTAGTTCAGTATTGTTATTTGGAGATTTCAATTCAGGAACTTGAGAAGGGGCCGGCGAGGGCGGAGTGCTCTGCGATTTCTGTGAAATCTCAGTCAGTCTTGGTGAGCTTGGCATGTCGAAGTCTGGAAGTTTCTGTGCTAGGTCTGCTATGAGAGAGTTTTTGTCTGGTTCCGTGGGATTCTTTTGGGGCATCGGGTCAGAATTTGTGTCGCTTCTATTGGAGTCCGGACTGTAGTTGTTCGGCGGAACGTTGAGATGTGCCGTCGTGGAGTCAGGGTCTTCTTTGACCACGTTGGCAAACATTTCTGCGTTAGCAAAATCAGGCCACTGGTTCTGCGAAGGGTTTAACTGAGTGCCATTCGGGGGATTCGGGAACTGTTCTCTCTTTTGCAGACCGGAAGCAAAAGTTGGAAGCTGATTGGGATTCGGATTCTGACAGCCTTCCACCAACGGCGGATTATTGATATGGTTAGGATACAGCGCGTTCTGGTGGTGCAGATTGTAGTTTTGCTCGTAAGAATTGTACGGAGAATCGAGAACCGTGCTGGATATCTGGTTGCTTTGCAGCTGGGCGTCAGTAAAGTTGTCTATCATGGTGGCCATGTCTAGCAGCGCCGGATTGCTTAAGTTGGGGTTCATGAGGCTCGTCGTGTTGTGCATAGGGTTGAATGCGGAGTTGAACGAGTTGTTGGTGAAAGCTGAAGAGTTGGACTGATTGAGAGCGGGGGTGAGCGCTCTAGGGGAAGCACTGTTTTGACTCCTAGGACTTGGATTGTTTCGAGGGTCAGGCTGCGGGGTCCGCGGCGCGGGAGAACACACGGGTTTCTTCTGGCTGTTGGGACTCTGCTGGCTGTTGTTGGAGTTGTTTGCGTCGGCCGTTTCTTCGTCCTTCCTCTTCTTGCCGTGACGGCGGCAGGGCTGTAGTGGAACTGAACGCACGCGTACTTCCATCGGATATCTGTAATCGATAAAGTTTAGTTAAGGAAGTTTCGTTTTGTAATCGTTGTAAACCTAGGCTCCTCGTTAGCTAATTTTGCCATCATTCCTTTTAAAATTGGATTAAAACCTAGCCAGTATCTCTGACCTCAAAGACTTGGTACTAGGGTAACATAATAATACATCACCACTCACTTATCCAACACGTCGAGCGCGCCGCTCTTGATCTTCTCGTCCTGCGCCTCCCGGGAGCCGAACTCGTCCGTGGTGTCCAGCACGTAGAGCGGCAGCACGTGCAGCTGCTCGTCGGGCTGCCGCGCCAGCGCGCGGTGGCGCGCCAGCGTCACCACGGCCGTGCAGCCGTTGTTCATGTTGTGCAGGTCGCGGTGCGCGTGCGCGCAGAAGTCGATGCACGCTGTTACGCCTGGAAAGAGATGAGGGATTCAGTAATGGAGTTAATAATTGTTCATCACACTTGCTCGTAAATAGTTTCGTAACGCGCACGTATGTATGCAGAGTTACGATAACCTAAATTCGTTTTTTTCTTAAATTGTGTCTGCCTCTCATAAGTCAGTTCTAAAGTAAGGAGGTTTAACTTAAATAGAGTGTTTGAAAATCTATTTATTTATTAATAAATCTAAATACAAATAGTAGATTGTACAACAAGTGCATAAAACGCATCATTTTACGAGGAAATGGAACAGCAACATGTACATATTGACTATGCTAATTTAATTACAATTGAAAGTTACATTAGATCAATGAGAATTATTTAAAGTAATCGTTTTCCTGGAATATTTAACCCTGTATTGGATTGTATTTGTGATGTGATATTTGTCATATTATCAAATTCAGGTGTTTTTGAAGTAACGGGATTATCATTTAAGTTCTGTTCTAATGTTAAGTTCGCCGGCAGTTAAAGTGTTAGGTGTGAGTGGGATTTCCTCTTCGCTTGACGACATTATTTATCGTTAATAGTAAAACAATTTCAAATTGTAACACAAATATTTCAATGAAAAGGAAAAAATGGTTCCCGCCAATTAACTTTACTTTTATTTTTTGTTCAGTTGGTATGTGACACCTGACTTTGATCGTTACATACTGCTCAGTTATAAAAAAACTTTGTTATGGTTTAAAATGTTTAAATATATTGATTTACTAATATAAAAAAAAAAAAAACAATTTAAAAAATAATAAATGCGACATTATGATAATAATAGAAATGATAAGTTTATTTCATGAAGTTTTATTGTGTACCTACTTTGGCTGTTGGTATCGTTGCCTTGGTCTTAGAATACTAACAAAACTAAATAAAATAAAGAGTTTATTCTATGAAGTTATAGCTGTTCGTGTGGCTGTTGGACCGATTGCCTTGATCTTCGATGAAGATTTTACTTTATGCACTAGAGCATAAAAAGCGATTTTATGTCGTCTACGCACAACATAAACACTTTTAGAGCATGAGAAGTGAAAAATCTCTTATGGAACCACCTCGCGGCACAATGTACTATTTTCGAGCTCTATAGGGCGCTAATGCCTAATATATTGTTTATCAGGTTAACTAAAACACTTTATATGCCTTGCCTTAATGCATAATTAACTTTTCTACAAGAAGACAAAACAGAATATCTCTGATAACTCTTTCAAGGAACTTCTGAATGTCATGTCATACAGAACTTACGGTGCTACTTGATGATAGAAATACTTACCAGAAAACGGTCTCCCCGGCTTAAACCCCAGCCTACAATCCGACGCCTCCTTCTCAAACTGACACTGATTCTCGAAGCTCTTCGGGGCCAGGTTCATATACAGCGGGCTCAGCAACGTTGCCAGCACGTGCATTCGCTCCTCTATCTCCGATTCCTCAGTTTTGACAGAGAGACGGAACTTGCGGACGGTTTTGGAGCGCGCGTACTTGCAGCCGTTGTAGTACATCGACCAAGAACAGCCGAAGCTGTAGGAGGCGCCACAGGATTCTGGGTCTAGCCCTGGAAAAAAACAGATAAATATCGGATATCGGTATTGTAATTCTGTGGAGCAATATTATAAAAGAGGCAATTCCTTATTCATTTAGGAGACAGATGTTTTTCTCTTAGGTCATCATACTCCTAGCGTCTTTTCCGGTTGTACACTCAGTGGGGCTACCGCAAAACGAAAACGAACTTCGTTCGTGTATCTCCGTCTCTGTCGCTCGAACTAGCAAATGCGTCAGAGACGGAGGTACACGAACGAAAACGAACATCGTTTGGCGGTCGACGCCAAAAATATGTTTACACTTTTGCACCTTATTCCATTGCAATAAGGCGAATAGTGTAAACGTATTTTTGGCGTCGACCGTACATAAATATCTATAGAGGACTCTATTGTCAATGTCATAAAGGTTTGTACTGATACTTATGTAAGTATATTAATACCCCTGTCTGTACCCTAAGCCGAGAGAAGCCCGGGGTGCGCTTTTGGAACCTAATCCCAATATTTGGCGTAGGTACTAGTTTTACGTAGGCGACTGCCATCTGACCTTCCAACCCAGAGGAAAACTAGACCTTGTCGGGATTAGACCGGTTTTCTCACGATGTTTCCTTCTCCGCGAAGATATTATTAAACATGTAATGATATTTAGTCTCCAGATTGTCTTGTCGTGCCTTAGCGCTCGGCTGCAGTAGCTTAGGTAAGGGCTATAAAATGGGCTCAGTATCTTCCTTAGAACTCTCAATGTCAAATGTCGTCCTTTATTTATGCAAGATATCAACCAGCCCTTCAGTGGACATCTAGAGTCAAATCTAAAGTAACCCGTAACTTTTATTACCTTGACAAGCACAGGTTCTGTTCTCATTGGTGGCGCACCGCCTGGTGGTAGGCAACCCATAGCGATTGAGTTTGTGTGACAACAGCGTGTAATCAAGGTCGGCTTCGGACTGAGGAATGCCTTCCCAAGCCACGAGGCAGACCACTATCCACGTGGTGGGGCACTTGTGGCCCGCGCGGCATTTCACCACCACGAGAACCTTCTCTGTGTAGCTTGAGCGACGGATCACCTGAAAATGGGTTGTTGTGTCTTTTTAGTAATGTGGTGCCATCTGTTGTTGAGTAGCGTTGTTCTTGCGTTTAGTTCCGCACGTACTAGCGCCATCTATGATTTAGTAGGTAAAATTGGAAGTTCTGTAATCGGACCGCTTGGGTTTAACTCACAGTTGTTGTGTGGAAGCCTTTAACCCTTTATAAGGCAGAGACGATTTGGAAACCACTTAGTTAATTAACATTTATAGAGAAGAACATCCTCTTTTTTATTTAACTATAATGGTATTATATAGCAAATATATCAGGCTTTCTTTTCTTATTTATACTTTTTCGGTCATAATTTAATTTTAGTGTAATTAATTAATCTAAAGTTTGTGGTCAATTAATGCACTGTGCCCGTTAAGGGAAGCAAGCATTTGTCACTGTTTCCATTATACTATTAAAAATACACAAGTCGCTGTATCTACTAATTTCAATTATAGCTCTTGTAATTCACGATGGCGAGTGGCGAGACTGTTATTGGTATGATAATAAGGTCTAATTTTGATAAATCCACTTTCCATCGTGAATTGCAATATTTGCAATAACTGAACTACGTTGTTTGTAGTATCAGGAAAGTGTATCATTTGCCACTTAAGATTAATAAAATTATAAAAGGTTACATGCTATGTAAAGAGCATCTTATGTTTGTTGTCAATGTCAATAAATAGGTGTATTGGAAACAGAGCATCTGAAAACTCGAGTGCATTAACGGGCTGAGTGCATATAATGACCACATGTTTTTATTAATGATTTCGGTTTTGTTTTACCGTAGATGTGTTCTCCAGTGCATTACAAACATGGTAGTGTATTTAACTTTCACGTAGCATATCTGTATAACTGCGGCCTTATAAAGGGTTAACTGACCTGGCAGAAAACAAATATATGAAAAAAAACGTATCTCCTTGGATAGCGAGATTGAAAGTCAATAGAAAAAGTAAGTTAATAGTCGTTGGGATCCATACACTCACCCACTTAGCCATGGGACATCCCTGGGCCGACTTCCCTTCCTTGCCGGTGTAACACACTTTCTCGATGCGCAGCTCTCTGTCTGATAACCCCGTACGCCCTTCTAGCTCTTTGCGCAGATCTACTAGGGTTGCTGCTGCTCCTAAAATGTTAAATTAGTTTGAAAAATCCATTATCAGAATAATGAAATAAGTACTTACATTATATTAATAAAATACATTTCACATTGAATGCGTGTACACTTCAGGCTCTATGATTAATGGTAAAATAAATGTTGTAAGTATTATAAACAATGTGATATTTCAAAATGCATTACCTAAATGAGTATAATAGCTGCCAGGCTCTGGAGGATTCTTGTCAGCAGGAAAACAGTTGCAGTCAGGCACCTCCGTTCTCGAATTGTTCCTTAGCCGCTCCAGATTGTCCAAGTATTCCTTAGAGTAATTAAACTGATTCTCTTTAACTTTTTCTGGGACCGGGGTTGTTGGCTTTTTAGCGTCTTTCTCCTCAGGCTCGTCTTCAAGGATTTCATCCTTGGTCTGGAGGCCAGGACATGCGCCATCGCGTAAGTGTTCAGGCGGCGGTTTCTTGGTGGAACCCTGCCGACAACAAGAATAGCCTATCTCGTTGTTGATAGACACCGGACCTCCGTCGCCAGGGAACATATAAGGCTCGTGACTCTTAGGAACATTGTAACTCAAGTTCTTGTATATCTTATGACCTGGAGGAGAATGTTCTGATTTAATTTGCTCTATATAGTAAGGCGGTTTAGGCTCCGATGGCCTCTCGATATTGACTCGATTCTCCAATTCTTTAACTTGTTGTTTTTGTTGTTCTATGTTATTCCGATTGTATTTTTGAAACCCCATGTTTTCTTGTATCCTTGGATACACTTCAGCCTCTTGTCTTCTCTCGTACGGGTAGTTCTGAAAATTCTGGTAATTTTGCGCCTTTTGACCAAAATTTTCTTGCTTTATTGTCGAAATAGGTGGTAGCACTGTGCCTTGTGGCCGCGCTACGCCGTTTGGGTATTCCCTATAGGAATTGCTCATGTCCTTGCTTTTGCAATAAGCTGGGTTTACATGTTGTGGAAGCCTAGACTGGTCCTTTAGCCTATCGTCTTTAGGGTATTGATATGAGTCTGGTGTTTCTAGTTTGGGTATTAGCGGCGCCGAAGGATGTCTGAATTTAGCGTCGTATTCCCTATGATCGTAGTTCCTCGTTTGTGCGTTGGTGTCGCGCGACGGCGCGCAGTTCTGTTGATTCATCTCCGACACCGGCCCTATGACCATTTTCGACTGGAAATCTTTATTATCCGTTTGACTATAACCTAAACTATCACTACCATACATTTCTGTATATTTCTGCGCTTCGTACGGTACGGCCGGATAACCGTACTGTCCTCGCACGTCCGTGTAGGACGGCAGCTTCTGAGTCTTCGCGTTCTTAGCGTGTTTATCGTAACCTCTCGGCACTTCTGTGCCCCCCTCCCATACGTGGTGGCCACCACCTCCGAACTCGCTCGCGCCGTAGGCGTGAGCGTTCTGTGAATAATTACCAGCGGCAGGGTACTGCTCGCCTAAACGGTAATTATCTCGGAGATGGTGGCTATACGATAAAAAATGACCGGTGGTATTTCTGTCATCGTTCACGGTGATGGCTCCGCCTTTTCTCTCGTCGAGGGGTCTTGGTGGGCCCTCCCCAGGGTCGCCCTTGTCAGGTGGCGTGCCAGATCCGTCGCGCACATGGCTTTGCTTGTTGAGGATCATGGTCTTCAGACGAGAGTTAAGGTTGACTCGATCGGATTGTGAAAACAGCTGCTGCTCTGCATCTTCGCGCTGCTGTTGCATATGCTGATTTTGATGATTCTGGATTTGCTGCTGGTTCTGCAAGTGCTGTTGATTCTGAATTTGTTGTTGTTGATTCTGAATCTGTTGCTGACTTTGTATTTGTTGGTTCTGTATCTGCTGGTTTTGTATTTGTTGGTTTTGTATCTGTTGGTTTTGCAATTGTTGATTTTGCATTTGTTGGTTCTGCATCTGTTGGTTTATTCTTTGGTTGTGCTGCCACTGGCGCTGTTGCCAGTCTTGTTGTTGCTGCTGTTGGTGTTGTTGTTGCTGCTGCTGTTGTTGTTGTTGCTGCTGTTGTTGTTGGCTCTGCCCGTTCTCCCTATACTGGTGTCCGCCATTATAGCCGCCCGGGTACCCGCTACAATCTAGTGAAGCTCGCGGACCGCTGCTCCCCTGCAGGTACCCAGGCTCGGCGTTTCCCGAATGCTGTCCATTCGGTGTGTTTTCTTGTTGTGATGAAGTATCATTGCTGGATTCTCCAGTGCCATTTTCGCCGCTGTACTCCTCAGTGTGTTCTTGGTAGTCGGTGCGCTCGTACGTTTGTTGGCTAACGGTGTAGACTGGCGCAGAGGTAGTTGGAACGGCACTTTGGTATGAGGCAGCGGAGGCGGGCCGTGAGTCGTTGCCACCGGTGACTCCTGGAGTAGCCGCTTGTTGCGCGTACTGTTGTTGGTACTCTGGGTAATGGGGCGCGCGGGGCGAGGGCACTGGTGTGTACGCGCGACTGGGCGGCGGTCGCTGGGCCGGCACGGCCTGGATGCCCGCCTGGTAGTACGTGTTGTTGGCTACGTCGAAGGTGGTCGCGACGTTTTGGACGGTGTATGTGGTATTGGCCTGGTAGTGTGGCGACGTGGCGTACGCTGTGTGGTTGCCCTGGTAGTCTAGGGTGGTCTGGCCAGTTTGCGTTGGAAGCTGTTGGATGAACTGGTTCTGCCAACCTGGAGATACATGAGAATTTATGAGTTAAGTATGCAGTATAATCCATAAAAAACGTTATTTTTAATAAAACACAATTTGATATTTTCTTGAAAAGAGCTCGGCTTCGTATAAATAGCTACGAAAGGAGAGAGACCTTACGACAGTTAGAAAGGGCTAAGAGGATTAAATATACAAAGGATTTCTAAAATTAATGTGAGTGTACGTTTCAAGCATAATTACTAATTAGTGTGTGGTTATTACCTTGTGTGGGGTCGGTTTGCCAGGTCGTCGGGAACCTGTTGGGATCGCCGGCGTAGAAGGGCATTGGGGCCTGCGAACAAACAATGCTCAATGACTATTGCGAACTCTTAAACAAATTTACACGCACGTTTCGTAATCGTTTCCACGTAGATCAATAAAGATTCGAGCCTCATGACATGAGAGAGTGTTACTTATTGGAACCAGTATTTAAGTCTCTTATCTGTCCTTTCTGTAGGTTTTCATTTATTTATAAAGCATAGGACAACGCTAAACTGTGTCATTTCAACTGCGTTATGTATATACAGAGTGTTTTTTTTAAATGGGACAGTATGGGGAAATCCGAATCTAAAGGAGATAGAGGAAAAGTGTCCAAGGAGACATTAGGTGTTTTTTTATGTAAACAAATTTGGCTCATTTAAATTTTTGGTCAAGCGTGAGTTGTTCTTAAAAAATGATAAAGTTGGTCAATTTTTTTTTTGACGCGGGTCGACTCTGTTTCATGTAAGGATTATTTCATTGTATGGAAAGAAAAAAATCTGAACAGCAGAAGTTGGTCAAATTTAATGAAAACTAATCTTCATACAGTTGGTTTATTACTTGAGTAAATGTTCGATGTGGCCGCCGTCTTGTCTTATGCAGGTACGAGCACGCTTCAAGACACTTCTAGTTGCATTTAACAGAGACTTATGGTGAATTGTGTTTAAAGTGTTGTAAACAGCATCTTTTAATTCTTGTACGGAGTTGTATCGGGATTCATAAATTCGACCCTTAAGGTAACCCCATAAGAAAAAATCTAATGGCGTTAAGTCGGGCGATCGTGGGGGCCACTCGTTCCAAATTTGAATTCTTTTTTTTATAATTTCAAGACTATTGCGTGCCATGATGTTTACGAAGATTAAAAAAAATGTTCTTCTCTTGAATCATCTGGAGCTCTTATCGATTATCGAAATTTAAAAATGGAATAATTTTAAATATTTTTTTACACGCTTAGGCACTTGTAGCAATATTAAAAGGCGAATACTGCAATTGTATGAAGATTAGTTTTCATTAAATTTGACCAACTTCTGCTGTTCAGATTTTTTTCTTTCCATACAATGAAATAATCCTTACATGAAACAGAGTCGATCCGCGTCAAAAAAAAAATTGACCAACTTTATCATTTTTTAAGAACAACTCACGCTTGACCAAAAATTTTAATGAGCCAAATTTGTTTACATAAAAAAACACCTAATGTCTCCTTGGACACTTTTCCTCTATCTCCTTTAGATTCGGATTTCCCCATACTGTCCCATTTAAAAAAAACACTCTGTATACTAGCTGCCCGCGCGGCTTCGTCCGCGTATTTCACAGAACGCGGGCAAACCCGCGGGATAAAATATAGCCTATAACCATCCAGAAAGTCCATTCTACACGCAGAAGAAAGAATTTATGAAATCGGATAAATAAGCGGTTCCGGAGATTACCCATTACATAAAAATTAACAAACTTGCAAAGCTACAATCTCACAGATTTTTCCTCATTATAATATTAGTAGGTATATAGATTAGCGTCTGTAAAACACTGGTTTCATTTGGGATGAGTAGTTTTGTCAAGTTATTTTTAGAATATGTCGTAAGCGAGTGGGGAGACCCGCAACATTGAGGCGTCCTACTTTAATGGATGTTGAAACGAAACGTTCTAATTTCCATGAGATACAGAAAAACGCGTAACTAGAACAGATGAGAATTGACGATGGATACATATATTCAATAAAACGCAATACAAAATGATTTCTAGTAGTCCAGGCAATGAACTGACAACTTGTATGGAAAAAATGACAGATTTGGAAAAAAATTATAATAGCTAATTTTTTTAATGTAACGGATATATTATCAATTAAATAGTTACCTAGAGGCAAAATTCAACAAAAAATGAGACATCAAAAAATTCATTATTTAATTAGCTCCTAAAAAGTCCGGATAAATATTAATATATTTTTTTTTATCTTTATTTAGGTTCATTTACATTTGCTTTAAAATATTCAATATAAATAAAATATAAAAGACAATGAATGTTTAATTTAAATCTATATAATTATTTCCGGGGGGAAAGTTTGTTGGATTCTTGAATAAACCATCTTAGAATAACGTTACAGAATGAAATAATAATAAAAAACGCTATTATAAATTAGTGTTTTTCGAAACCGTATTTTGCCTGGAGTATAGGATTATTATGATAAATTTGTAGCATAATAATATTGGAAGAAAAATACATATCTAGGTATAAATCAATTTGAGCGAGTCTAAATAAAGCTGATGGATATTTTACAATTCTTCCCATAATTCACTATCAGTGATATTGTTAGAATCATGCCATTTAATTCATAGACTGCATTGAATAAGCATATGAAAATGAAATGCTCCTCAGTTCTTGACCTACCCGAGTACTCTCCACATCTCACAATGGCAAAGCGGTCGAGGCTGCCGAAGGACCTCGCACATTGTTTACACGTGTGAATACCCGTAATCGCGAGGTTACCAGTTTAGGCTGGATGCTAATGTATGTAAATTTGTGGATTTTATTAAAATTCACGCTAGGGTTATTGTGTAATTATTATGAAATAATCGTCCTCTTGTATCCGAGGCCAGTGCCTGGGTAAGGTAAATGTCCCAATTGTCTACACGTTAATGCCTAATAGCCAACACCTATTCTTCACCACTATTATTTTGACATAAATTCCACATAGATGCACTTGCCTCTATTTTTTTAATTCCAATCGTCAGTCCTCGATTTTCAAGACAAATATTCATACAAAGATTCATACAATCCCGACATCAATCATACTTATTATTTCATAACTTTATAAAAACAGGACCAGCATACCATACTTCTAACAAAAAGCCATAATTTAAAAAAAAAACTTTCGTTCCGACTGCGCTCTATGGTTCAAGCAGGTACGAAATTAATTTCAATAAAACTCGCAACGATATTAAATTACTAAACTTGACGCACGTTGAGGTATTCCTTTTGAAAGCGCGTATTCCATACGAATATACGTTATTTGAAACCCGACCTTCCGCCATGTGAACAAATTTCAATTTCAAGTATGTATAAAAAAGCACGAATAATGAGTTCGCGATAGTTATTCAACGCCTGACGTGACGTGTTCCGAACAAATTACGCATAAGTACGTTATCCCTGTAACTTCGTTCGAAGTTCGAAATATTTAAAATGAAGAACGGGTCGGTTATTTTATAAATGTGCGGCCGTAATTAAAACTCATAAAAGTAAAGTTTGCAACGAGGTTGCGATAACAATGGGTTGTTTATGGTTGGTATAATGAGGAGACAGGCTACGTGCCTACGTGTTTCGATTTTGTATATAATATTTGTATTTTGTAAATTTTGGTGTTATTGTACTTAATAATAACGCTTATCGTAACGAACTTCGTTATACGAAGTATCCGAGTCTGAGAGAGTTCCATGTAGGTATGCAAAAGCATACTGACCATAAATCATACAGTGTGGAAATTAACCATCGTCCATACTATTTGTTTGTCAACAACTTCGTAGCATTTCGGACGGTAGTTTGGAATCAAGCATTTATTTTGGTACTCTCGCCGCGCAAAATTAAACGAAAAAAGTACAAAGCTCACTCACAGTGTTGGCCTGTATGTGGAACATTTTGCAAACGTTTTAAAGTATATTTTCTCAAACATGCAATTGACGTTGTGTTCTTTATAATAGGCTTCGAAGTACTTATATCGTTTCGGGCGCGGCGAGACGAGATGGTCTTTTTTTTAATTTTCAAGAATACCCCCCAAAAGTGGCCCCCTTGTTCAGAATTCATTACACGTCCATCTTAGGGTCACCAATTTACATATGTATACTAAATTTAAACTCAATCGGTCCAGTAGTTTCGGAGCAAATCGGCTGTGACAGACGGACAGACAGACGCACGAGTGATCCTATAAGGGTTCCTTTTTTTCTTTTTGAGGAACGGAACCCTAACAAGTAACGTTGTGAAAATAAAAGTTTGTGTATAGGTACTTTAAGCGTTCAACTCTAACTCCGAGTTAAACGTACGGGTCGTATGCTCGCAAATTGACGAAGTTGAGCGCGCGAATTAAAAAATTCCAACTTATGCCACTTCTCAAGGGGGTAATTTTAAATTATAGTAGTAAACGCCATGTTTGCGCGATACGACTTTATCGGAGTTTATAGTTACCGTTTGTTAGTCAAAATCAGTTTTTTTTTTAGTTTTTCCTGTAGACGATACATTATTTACATAGGTAATTTTAAATTCTAGTAGTAAACGCCATGTTTGCGCGATACGACTATATCGGAGTTTATAGTTACCGTTTGTTAGTCAAAATCAGTTTTTTTTTTAGTTTTTCCTGTAGACGATACATTATTTACATAGGTAATTTTAAATTCTAGTAGTAAACGCCATGTTTGCGCGATACGACTATATCGGAGTTTATAGTTACCGTTTGTTAGACAAAATCAGTTTTTTTATTTGTTTTTCCTGTAGACGATACAATACTTATTTAGGTAATTTTAAATTCTAGTAGTAAACGCCATGTTTGCGCGATATAATTACCTATATCGGAGTTTATAGTTACCGTTTGTGAGTCAAAGTATTTTTTTTTGAGTTTTTCCTGTAGGTAGACGATACAATATTTACTTAGGTAATTTTTAATTGTAATAGTAAACGCCATGTTTGAGCGATATGCATGACTATATCAGAGTTTATAGAACAGTTACGTCTGTGAGTCAAAATCAGAAAAAAATGAGTATTTAAACAATATTTTAGATATTTGACGACCAAATAGCCTAGTGGTTAGAGAACCTGACTATGAAGCTTGAGGTCCCGGGTTCGATCCCCGGTCGGGGCAGATATTTGTATGATGAACACGAATGTTTGTTCTCGAGTCTTGGATGTTTAATATTTATTTACACAGGTACATGGTGCAAATGTGCCCAAATATGCTGGCGGCATTATCCCGATGCACTACCAACGATATGTGCTGCATCACACCAGATACGAACCGGACCTGGGATCACAACCTCTCTCCCGTAATCGCTGTATTACATTTTTGACAATAGTTTTCTCCTCGGAGCATCAGGGGCGTCTATATATCTCAAGCAGATTTTAGGGTGCCTTGGTTCTCAGGTAGCATATCGTAGTTCCTTGTTTTGAGGCACTATCGTGACGTCACCTTTATCGCTGATTAGTCGAACTATGTCAACTTTTCTCATTAACTCATAAGTCTTATAACTGCTGTTCCTGATTGTCCCACGGACCGCTGTAGCGTGAATCTCGCGAGATCGCCCCACTTGCTACACGAGTTAATTTAGCACAACCATGAAACAAATGCCAAATCAAGCGGAAGAGATAGCGGCTCACATAACTCATCTGCGTTCTCTCATCGGAGAAACTGACTGTACATAATCTACCTAATAATTACAGTCATCAGTCCCCGGGCTCTTTACTACGGAGATGCTCAGATAGAAAAGATTTTAATTACGAATTAAAAATAGGTGGTTAATACTCTCAGGTGGACGATCGATGTCGATTATATGTTTACTATGCACAATTTATTTTCCAAAAATAGTACACAGCATTATACATATATTAATATACGGGTCAACATAAATACGGGAAGTCCTCTATGCCCACAAGGCCGTGTGGGGCGGGGCGAGAATGAGATTTCATGACAATTATAATTTCACCTATTATGTGTTTTTAGGGTTCCGTAGCCAAAATGGCAAAAACGGAACCCTTATAGTTTCGTCATGTCCGTCTGTCCGTCTGTCCGTCTGTCCGTCTGTCCGTCTGTCCGTATGTCACAGGCATTTTACTCGAAAACTATAAGGTGTATTTGAATAAAATTTTGAGGATAGGTGTATTTTGTTAGCCGCTACATAGTTTTGTGATTAAAATGACAAAAAAAAAATTTTTTAGGGGTGCACTCCATACATAAAACTAAAAGTCAAAAATTTTTTTTTCATTGTGACCCCCCGTGTGGCACATCAATCGATAGGCCTTTCAAAATAAATATAAGGTTTCTCAGCAATTTTTTTGATTAAGTGAATAGAGTCGGAGATAATCGTCCCGAAAGTCACTAAAATTCTGTCCCCCCCCCTCTAATTTTTGAACCGTGCATTGTAAAAATATGAAAAAAATCATGGACGTAGGGCTTATTAAATTCTTTCAGCGAAAATTGTTTTGAAGAAGATCGGTTCAAAGGTTTTCGAGATATTGCTGAAAAACTGGCTTCCTTAAAGAAAAGGACGTAAGCGCCGTAAGATTTCTGTGACGATACGACCTTTTTAATAGGCACGGAACCCTTCGTTTTGCGTGGTCCGACACGCACTTGGCCGGAATTTTATTTCCTCGCATGATACATTGTAAAATTTTGTATGATATACGTGAGGATAGGTAAATTCCCAATTCGTGTCGATCAAAAACACTCGCTAACGCACATGTATTATTAGGTACCTACTTTCCGCACTTGTATCATGAATAACTATTACACTTTTGCAGCTTATTGCTTTGACGTTGTACACGTGCGTAATACGAGTAGGTACGTACGTACAGTCAGCATCAAAAGTGACTACGCAATCGAAGACGTCAAAAGCTTTTAGTCCCTTTTAATATATAAAGACTTTTGACGTCTTCGTTTGGGTAGCTACTTTTGATGCTGACTGTACTTGATCACTTGCCTGATGCTTATCCTTGGTACACACCTCTGACGTATTGACATTTGATTGAAATCGTATTGGCTGGTGCGGGGTCATTTACGTTAACGCGTAATCGAATGGAGGCTCTAAGCGATAGAACGTGATTTTACACTTCGGTCCTTTGCTAGGTATATTAACTTCTTAACTATACTCTCGCCTTCTTGTGGACCAAGGGATGGTAGTTCAAATAGTCCAGTCCAATGTATGTTTATTTCATATAGGTACCTTTAAACAGATGTATCGGTTATCTTTAATAACTAACGTTAAAGATCGCGTTTAAACATGTATTTGACATTCACAGCCTAAAACAAAACAATAACCGATTAAATTAAAGACGACATCCAGCTTATAATTAGTGGTAAATAACAAATGAGGAATAATTGCGGTGTCATTAACATAATTGGAGGAATTAACATAAATGTAACGTAATAATGGGCTATTAGCATGTTGTTTTAACTGGTTCTTTAACTCGTTGGATGTTATTTAATTAATAAGGTTTTTATTTCCTCGGGTGGCGATAATGGCATTGCTGGAAGTTCATAGCTATTTTAAAAGTAAATGCATATAGTGATTATAGTTGTACAGCATAGACGTTTGATATCTAGGTACATATTATTATAATCCATTGATATAAGTCGTCCTAATGTTATTTGACAAGTTCAGTCAAGTGTGCTCTACAATAAAACATAGAAGAATGGCGCTAGGCCCGTAACGGCTAAAGGCCTCGCGGCCTCGGCAACTGTGTTAACAAAGCAAGGTTCCAACAAGAAGATATCAACCGGTAACAACAAGCCCGACGGGAACTGTCACGCCTGGGGGCCAGGGACGCCTGCCCTGCCGACTAGAAGCTCGCGATTGGTAGGAGTAACTAACCATGGGTTGACTAGGGTGTTCCTGCTTCATGCCGGGCGTGGTGGGCGCGGGACTGGGCGCGGCTGGTGCGGGGCTCGGCGACGCTGCTGCGGGCACGCCGGGGCTCAGCCCGACGGGCACTGCCACGCCTGGAGGGCCGGGGATGCCTGCGGTGCCGCCTAGAGGCTTTCGGCCTCGGTAGCTCTGGGGACAACGAGAATGAGGTCATTTGTTGGAATATGACAACGGGACTTTGGTCTGGCTGGTTAGGTTACATTGGCGGCGCGTGAAAATTTCCGATGGGCAACCCTGAACCAAAAGAGTTATGTAAGAGTTTAGACTTTAGAATATATAACTATAGGCTTTCCTAAAAATACATTGGAATCGGCTTGTATGGGCGCTCCGCCAATGTTAGGTTAGGTTAGGAATTCAGAAGCGAGTAAGGGAATGTTTTTGAATTGGGAATATGCGTTTAAACGGTAAACTTCTATTGATAATAGTAAGAACTTGTATAGCCAGACATGACTTCTAGATAAATAAAGTTCTAACAATAGCAACTGACTGAACTGCAAAGTGTGTAACATGGACGTCGCAAGGAAATGCTGCCGCTTATACAAAATTAATGAACGACAAAAGTTAATGTCTCCTAATGGCCATTCACTAAGTAACCGACTTGAATAGTTTTTATTCCGTAACTTGGTAGTTAATGAGTAATGACTGATGTAACAATGCATACTGAGTACCTATTATAATATCAATAATGTGATTGCTATAATTACCTAGCAACATACATAAACATATATTATATCATGATTAAAAAGCATTATGGTACAATCTACGATATGTGTACTTTATCGTATAAAAACATCACTCCGGAAATATGCATTCCGTATTAACGATAACACGGCTCATCTATCTCAATGGAGTATTCCTTTTATGCATCGAGAGTCCAGGAGGCCTTATATTCGTTTTCGTTCGTGTATCTCCCTCTTTGTCGCTCGAACTAGCAAGTGCGACAGAGACGGAGATACACGAACGAAAACGAATATCGTTTCGCGGTAGGCCCTCTGCACGGAAAAAAAGGAATACTTCAGCCAAGAAAATTAATATTCTCAGGAATATTGTTTAAATGCAAGTAAATATATTCTTCAGAGGAGAAAATAGTCTTAAACCAAGAAATCTTGCATTGTTTAATGAAGAATAATATATACGAACGACCAGCCAGTAACTTCGAACCTCACACTGGTTTTTATTTTATGATGAAAATCGAATGATTTTAATGATTAAGATAAAAATAGTATAGGTACAAATAGTCAGAAAAGTATTTCCGTGTCAGTCTTATGTTATGACATTGACATAAGATTAAATTTTATCAGGCCGCTGGAAAAGGTTTTTTTCAGTATCTTTAACAGTTTTCCCATTTTTACTTACATTTTAATTCACAAATAGGAAACTTGTTAGTATTTCATATGCCGAATCATAATTAATCCAACAAAAGATTCAGCAGCAGAATCATGTTTTACCCAAGTGTTTACGGAAATACATGCAAGATATTCAAACTAAATTAAGCAATATATTATTCTTGAAAAGATAAATACCTACAGAATATAAATGACGAGTGAATTGAGATTTACAAGATTAATGAACGGAACGACCCAAAAGGAATGTCTGCATGTTCACCACCGTAGGCTCATTATGTGCGGCTGGATGCGTATCAAGTCGGGTAAATTCTATTTAATTAGGCACATTAACACTCAATAACACTTTGGTAGACTTTGATACCCATTAACACTCCGCTAGTTATACAAATTCGTTAGAAGTTAAACATGATTAGCGCCGTTCACAAATTGTATAAGGATATCAAGTATAAATGCAAGTCAGTTCAGTATTTGTTGACATAACGAGCGAGATGTATCATCGAAATAAACTTTTATGTCACCGGCGCCGTTTTCAACCGACTTCAAAAAAAGGAGGCTGTCAATTCAGTTGTATTTTTTTGTGTCCTCAGAATTTTTGTTTGAAAGTATAAGCTTCCTGGTTTGGTCCCATTCGTTTCAAAAATACAGTTGGATAATGGGGTCCATGAGGAATTGAGGGAACTCCGCGATTATATTAGGCACGCGTGTAGTGATTTCGGTATTTTCTATTATAATAACTCGTGTACGTGTAACTCTTGTGTGGTAAATGCAAAGGTCATACAGAGTTGAAAAAAAATAGGTTGATTGTAAGATATAGAAACAAAAATACCCATATTTTTTTGCCTTATTGTGCATTTTTTGTTTAAAGTCGTTTTTATAACAATTTTCGTTTTTAATATAGGTACAAGTATGCAGGTAAGTCGAGCAAAGTTCGCAAACTTATCTGTTTTTTCTTATTACTTCATAATTCTTGACGTGTACGATGAAGGTGTAGGGTAGGGTAGGGTGTACCTACACAATGCAAAGGCAAAAAAGTTTACATATTATGAGTTTAAACGCTTGATCTAATTATAAAAATTGTGCGCTTGACTGCAGTTCAACTGATCTCGAGTAAATCCGAAATATAATGTTACGTTTTAAGGATATGGACACAATGGATAGTAGAAATGAAAAGTTTTTATACGCATTTCATGGTTCATTGAATTTATGAACGACCAGATGTTTTTAAATATTTGTTTGTAATGAAACCCCGCTGATGTACAGAATTATTCAAGTCAGTCACTCATCTTATTCTGTGATAATTCAATCAGGTAGGTTATTCTAAAATTAAAAATAAATGAATGCCGCGTGGAAATATCTCAATGTTGAAACCAGAAATACCAGAATAAACATTAAAAATAAATAAATTACACCAATGTTTTCAGGTCACGTCAACTTAGGCCATCTATTCTCAGGTCCAGGGTATACAATAAGTCACAATCGGGGCACAAAGCCCGGTAATTCGCCCGCAAAGGCATTGTGCATCCGGTGCTTTGTTCCCTACAAACAGGCGCCACAAATTACACTAAAACTTCTAATTTACACCAGGGAATTACCCGCTTATTACTTAGTTTTTCAAAAGATGTTTTTTTTTTTAAATTTTATACAAACTAATTAATTATACTGTTAATGAACAAGGACCTCAAGAGTTAACTAAAAGTTAATGTCAAGTATGACAATATTCGAATGCCTTTGTTCTCCGCCTGCCTAAAACATATTGTGCCTATTGCCTATGTCGTTACAAAACTAAGTCCACCACAAAACCTAAAACCACAAACATACACGGCCATCACAGATAGACGATGGTTTGGTGCAGCGCTAGTAGTCTTGCTTATTGATATTAGCGATCCCGGGTTCAAGCCTCTACATTATACTGAGATTTAATTAACGAAAATGATTTCTTGAATACCTTCGAAATGGTACGATTTAGGATGCTAGTGTCTTAGAGAAGTTTACTTTGCTTTATCTCAGGAATGCGTATTATATAATCTGTGAATGCGTCCTCGAAAGGATCGGAATTCAAAAAAAACACGGTGTATACAAAAAAAAACAAGACATCAATGTAGGGTAAGCAATTATTTCGTTGGTATTACCAGTTCTAGTAGGTAGATGTAGCGTTAAAGATTAAAATAAAATAAAATCCTTTTTCACTATAGTTCAAATGTGTTCAAAAAACGCTCCATGTAATTGGCAGAATATCACATCTCAAACGACTTTATTAATAATTTTATTTGAGCTAATGTTAAATTCATTACATTCAAGTAACTAATGAGTATGTAACACTGTACTTTATATAACTTTTAATTTTTTTAAATATAGAATGTCTATGCGAACATTTCATTACAGTATATCTTTTTATTACAGTTTATCTCTCACAGCGTTGCATTTGTTTTCCTACGATTGCCGTACGAGCGATATCTTTTTTTTTAAGATCAGGAATCGCCTTATTCTTCTTAAAGAAACGATGCGAGTAGGTAACATAAAATTTTCGTCGATAAGAAGTCACGTAAGTATGACGTGGTATAACGCATGAATCGCGTCATTGGGTGTAGAAATACTCGTGCTAGTAGCCAACTCGGTATCATGGAAACATGATGGAAATAGCAATAGAACGATTTTCGTAGTTTGATTTCCACCGGGGTAAGTATTCCTAACTACGTTTAAATATTTACTTATTAGACGTCCCGCTTAAGCATCGAGGGACCTGGAGAAAGAAAATGTAGAGATGCCCACTGAGGCAACGCTGATTGAAAGGACACACTTGCTCTGATGGAGTTACAGGTATAAATGTTAACAGCACCAACTTCTCCAGATATCCAAAAGAAGTGTCGGATACCAGGTGAATCTATCTCAGATTTCCAGACCCGATTGTGGTAAACACCTACACGCATTTTTCTTCCATTCCTAAATCTTGCATACTTGAAAGTTATAAATCTCGTGTAATGTATTTTGTATTTGTATTTAGATACCTACTCAAAATCTCTGTAGAAATTTAAGCAACGACCAAATTTGTTGAACTGGTTGTCACTAGGGGTGAACTGAAAATCAGCGCTGTGTCACAGATTATATAATAGCTAGTCTGTACCGCAGCAAACGCTATTCTATTATATTCTATAAAATATACTTGTACACGTGCATTTATCAATTTCATTGGATTTAAAAAAATAGTGAAATTTAATAAACCGAATTAATACGTTTTAACGGGCTCGATAAATTAATACCGTATTGAAGGATTTTTTGTTTTTCCCCAAATGACATTGCATAGCGATAGGTAATCTCTATCTACACGTAATAGGGCACACGATTGTAGTATCCAGCCAGGCCAAGGCCACGGTATCTTTGATCTTTTTGGCGCAACGTCAAATCGTAAATTAACGAGATTTGTGGAACTTGAACGTAAAATGTGTGTAGTTCTGTTTGTGGTAAATTTTGTTATATTTGTGTGTGTGGTATATTTGACATTACATACTGTGTTTGGTTCGAGTTACGAAATTGTTAACTTAAATCCGTTTAAAAACTCAGGAATCCAATCAAAGCCTACAGCTAAGTCATTCGTTATTTATTGATCTCTATTTTATACCCTACTGCGGCAAAATGGATTTTAACATGTGAGGTGGAGATGTCGATGGATCCCTCTTCGTCGTAGGAGTGGCATAACGCTTATATTATAATATTCGTAAAATAGCAGTCGGTTTTTGGAATTATTTTCATTGTACTTTTTTTAAATATTTTATGGTCTACCCGTTGAATTATTTCGTTGAAATAACCCATACAATCTGTATTTTTACTTAGCTCTCTTTCATAATATAATAATGACCTACTATTGTTGAATGTGCAAGGTAGGGCGTTTTTATACAAAACAATGGCACTAAAATTCACTTTTTCATAAAGCGTTAATTTCATTTACTAAACAAACCAGAACTGCCATTAAAACATTTAACGGCGATAATTCTGACAGGAGCTAACATTCTACCATATTTATGGGCCAGCAACAATAACAACAGCTATTTGCGAAATTCATTCGTTCCAGAATCCGAAATTATTTCATTGGCAGTCTAAAACAATTAAATCCGTGTAGTTGTAATGAATAGTAGGTACCTAAAGGTACAGAAGGCCCACTGCCTAAGTGATGACGTTAGCTGTATTTTTTTGCAATAGACAATCATAGAGTGAGATAGGGTTAGGGATAACGTGCCACATAACTGAACATCCAATCCATCATAAGGCGACTAGAAGACTGTAACCATGTATATTTCCCAGTTAAAAATAACTTAACCAGGTAAAGAAGAAAGTGAGGCCTCATTAGATTGCGTTGTTATCGGATACAGGGCAACAATTAATCACCGCAGAAATAGGACGCGATAAAATAAACGAGGAGGTTAATGCGGTCTTTGGTCTATGGTTTTATTTATTACCACCTCAAACTGACAATTGGAGCTAGGAGATTCTACGTATAACAGAAGGATGGTCTCGTAACTTTTCGAACGTACGTTAGGACTATTCAACTGTCTTTTTCCCATACAAAAAATGTTATTTAGATTTACCTGACGCGGGTACAATGCGTTAAGTGGTCGACCAGTAGGAGACCCCACTGTGACCGAAAATGCGATCCGAAAGACTCTATTTCTTAGTGTGTCCCTTTCTAATGTAATTACTATATCTATAAATACATATATATGTATAATGCATATTATAATATGGCGATAAGTGGGAGAGGTACACACTGAAGACAAAGTTAGTCTCTTTTGGTTTCGTTGTTCAGCTATGATTAACCTGAAAGAATCGAGTGACTTACAACATACAGTTCAATTTGATTTGTCAGGAATTGCTAGTAGAGTCTCCCCTTTTACTAGCTCCATGGACAATTCTCTGTATGTTTCTGGGTTGACAAGTAGGTAAGTAATTATGGTCACTAGCGATTATTACTACTTGTCGACTTAGAAATGTACTTCGAATTGTCATTGCCTGGCGACAATTGTCAAGTTTGAGAAATAGGCCTGATAGTGTTGGAAAAATGTTGGCAATTTGTCATATAATTAATAAAACTTTCACAATGAAATATTAAATCATACTCTACTCTATTTCTCCTTTATTTCACTTTTTTAATTAGATAACTGTATTATTTAAACTATTTAAAGCAAGATTGCTCGTAATGGTTTAAATTAATTTCAAAATTTCAACTAAGCGAAACTGCGCGAAAAACTACGGTCATAATATAAAACTTGGAGTGTTCTCAATTTCTCTCGGTAAGTGCTTAGCTTATATTATTTCGCCAGACAACTAAACGGCCGAACAACCGGCTCGGAGTTATATAGAAGATATTGTTTTGTTTTGATTAACTTCATTCTTGGTAGTAAACAAAATGTTTTTTCTTTCAATGAAAGTAACTATGTTCATACCAATCTGTAAAATTTTCACATACCATTATCTCGTATAATGATATAAAAGATAATACTTAACTAATTTTAGTAATTTTTTTCCTTACCTTAATTGATCATACGGTCGACGATATGATTGGGGTCCTTAAAGCTCACGAAATTAGCAGACGATGACAAATTTCAGCCAGCATTGTCAAAAAACAACATCATCTTTTGATGCAAAAATTGCTAAGACTTTTTTATTCAAATATAGCAAAAAATCCAATCTGACTCAGAGATCGGCAATAAAATAGGTCGCAATAAAACCGGCAATAAAAGCTATGTAAATACAAAGGTCAACCATATTTTAAGTGAACAGCCCGAAAGCCGTAGCATTACGAAAATAATCTCGCTGATTTTAAATCGAATCTAAATATTTATCATCTTTGTGCAAAATTTGGCGTAAAATATGGTGGTCATTCAGATTTTTGGGATTCATGTTTTTTTAACTTTCACTGGTCAAAGTTAGTTCAGCTGCGCACGAACGTAGGTACGAAATGCTTACGGAACTTTATTTATCTCGTGAGGTAAAAACGAAAAACTGTCCGTCCACCTGTCAAGAGTATTTTTCTAAGATAGTAGTTTCACAAAAAAACAGACGTCGCTCCATGAGGTATTAGGATTAAGAAGTTGGCATGCAGCTGGATGATTGGATGGTAACCCAAGTTTTCACGAGGTGTATCGAGCACGTGCGTTGTGCTGTGTGTCGGGCTATTCCGGGACGTAGCGGGCGGGAGCCGAGCGGAGCGATGCAAGCAAGCTTACGTGACACTTAAGTTTACTTGAATTTGGAACAAAACAAACAATTTGGAAGGTGTATGAGATAGTTTTACGAAAATTGAGACGTCAACATTGGGACGTTTACCTCACTTCACATTTTGACTAGACTTTTTTTCTGAATATAGGTACGCCTGTTTTTTTTAATGAATGTCCCATCGGTTGATTAATGGCGGAGTTTTAGTTATTACGTTGCAAAATCTCTCCCTAACACGGATAAATGCGTTGCATCAGGATTTTGGATTGGTTACCAGACAGCCTATAGACTTCTTCATGACAAAATGAACCTATTAAAAAGTCAATGACTTCCATGGCGACCATAAAGCGGTAAATGTCATCATAAATACATAATGTCCTTTTAAAAGCCCGTAACAGTCTAGAGTTGATTTAACCCACAACTCCTAATGCGTGCCATTATACTAAACGTTACCTTCTGTGACCTTAATAGAAAAAATATCTTGAATACAAGATAAATTGCCTTCAATTTAACTGACATACAGACAATTCCACAATCTATTTTGATCCATATTTCAAGGGCAAAAGTCATCATTTACTTCGGCACACAATCGGAAATGTCAGCGTCAAATGGCTAGCGGACAATTTATTGTTCAATTTAGTTTTTATAATGCCTATAGTCAAATTTATCATGATTTTTTTTCAAGACCGATATTGATACGAATTTAAAAGAGCTATTTCTTCGCATTGTCTATATCAGTACGTACTTCTATACTAATAGTAAAGAGGTAGGTCTGTAAAATGTCAATGTAAGTAGCTTTGCAAGTTTAGGGGTTTTTATTTAGGGGGTTATCTCCCAAACCACTCATCCGTTTTCTAAATTATTTTCACTATTATGTAGTATGGTGCTTCGGGATGGTCATAGGCTATATTTTACACCGACAACCTTTAAAATGTGGTATGTTAGCGACTATCAAAAATCTAGACGATACAGATCAAAAAATCTAATTGACCACAAGGAGTTTCGAGACGTTCATCAAATAGGCTCAATTAGATCGAGTGAGGCGAAGGCCACCTATTGTTGACGAATAACTCGGGACCTTTGCCTTCCTAGTTTCATCTGTTGGAATTGATTGCTTCCGCAATACAGCGCTATAAAGTTATGTATCGGGGTAGCTAGTATGTTGTTTTATGGTTACGTGTTACATGACGTTTCAGTACATTTACACCGTAAAACGTGACCATAAAACCTTTCGTGCTAGCCGGGTTACGGTCAACGTCAAAGATTTTCACCTTTTCACCTTATTGCTTTGTAATAAAGCGAAAAATGTATACATATTTTTGACGTCCTAGATATTTTACTTGTGTCGTCCGACGCGATGTCGTAGTCAGCGGAAAAGATGGCGTGCTGTTCTGACGATTAAGGTGTTGATAACCAATATAATCTTGTCATTCCTTTGGCCGATTCCCTTCCAGGGTCACTGTCACTGACCATTATAACAAATGTCTCGTTTTGTCTCGGAAGTTATGTTATACAATGACAATAGAACTATGTTTATGAAATAACAGCCATTGCGGCAACAGTTGCTAATAGGTAGTTCGCCTGGATATTTCTCAAACATCCGCTGCGGTGTCCAAAACATCGTGACGTCATTTCGATTAATATTATGACAGACGACCCGACTGTGAGTCATGTAAAAACTCTGCTAAAATATGAACTTGAATTGAAATGCGGCTATTGGGGATATTATGATTTTAACGGAGTCGTTGGCGTAAACGATAGATTGGCAATAGGACCAATTAGCGTCGGGAACATTATTAATGCGAAGCTGAATGAAGGTATTTAATATTATAAGAGATGTAATATTATAACAATACCCAATAAATTCAGTTATTATATTTAGCCAACAACTATCCCTTAAGAGGATGCGATCTCTTTCATGTTTGCTAAATAAATGTCTTACTCGTATGTCTTTCAAAACCTAGGCACAGTCGCCATCAGATATATCGGAGCGGCCAAAGTGCTCACAAATATCTGAACACGTCTCTAATGCCTCGACAATAGAGAAGTGTTCAGATATTTGTGAGCACTTTGGCCGCTCCGATATATCTGATGGCGACTGTACAACCATAATCTCCTTTCAGACTATTGGTCATTGTCAAAAAAGATTTCTTAAAAATCCATGTCGTAGTTCTTTACGAAAACTTTGCAACGTAACTTTACAGATACCAATTTAAACTTAATTTAAATTAGAAACATCATCGTTAAACGAAGTCTGGAAAACGACCTCTGCTAAGACAGAGAGGTGTAAAGAGGGACGGCATGTGTGACGTCATGCACTCCCGCGCAATACGGCAACGTCGCCTCGAATGTTTTGTAAATAGAATCTCAGTTGGCGATTGTTGTGTGAGCGAGGAGGCATACGCTGGAAAAGGAGGGAAGAACTCCAAAACAATGTTAAATTGGACTCTCTATCCTTGAATTATGAATTTTGGGGCATAACTCGTATGCTACGTTGAAGTTTGATTACCGATATTAGGTTTATGTTTATTTATTACTATTCTATTTGTGGTGGAATAACGGATCACATTTTGTAGCTGACTGTTATTGGCTTTTACGATTCTATTAGTGGTTAGTGACTACTATACGATCGCTTATTTAAGTTACCTATTTTCTATTATTATGATAACTAAAATAACCATTATTAATGACATAGTTTCTGCGATAGTTTCTGTTAGAATACAATACAACAACATGGTGCATGGTCATTATCAAAAGCTCTGATAAAACCTAAATATGATTGGTAAAAGTAGAAACATAACAATATCACAACTGAATGTTTTTTTATACCGAAAGACATCCATAATTCTGTCTTACTTTTCCGAAACTGCTTGGTTTACTCAAATTCAATCTACGAGAAAGCGAACCAAACAAGGCACTAAAATTCAATGGCTATCTTTCAGTGGATAGATTTAAAATGCTACACAACACAACCAAGTGGAAGGGATTTAAAGGCGTATTTTCAACACACTACCAATAAGTAGAGGTTATCATCTGTATTTTTAACCGACTTTAAAAAAGGAGGAGGTTCTATGTTCCACTGTATGTTTTTTTAAATGTTATGTTAACCGATTTCTCTGTCAATTGTAGACCGATTTCGAAAATTATTTTTTTACTCGAAAGAGTATACTCTATTGTCACCAAGGTAGGATTTGATGATGGGATCCCAGGGAAATTGAGGGCAACCCTCAAATTTAATAGGCACGCGTGTAGTGATTTCGGTAATGTATATTACCACACTCAATCATTACTGAACTGATTTAAAAAAAAATGAATTGATTGGACCGGGATGCCGATGACAGGATCAATAATTCCATTCGTTTCAGATTTAGTAATCATTATATTTCCAAAACCTTCTTCAGATCTGTAATACTACTTAACGTAATATTTGTAGGAGCTGCTCAAGATCAAAATGTACATGTTTTCGTGTATGTAATCTCTCAGTTACTCTACTAATACATACAACATCTAACAAACCCAAAACCACAACCATACCATATGAAAACCTGCATCGTCTGTTAGGTACTCTACTCGTCTTTTCAGTGGAAAAGGAATATTTTAGTAAACGGCGAAAAAACCCGAATTTAATCTCGCATCCTTCCTTTATAGCGCTATTAAAGTTTCCAGACTAATAATTAATTCGAAACAATAGGGAATTTAATAAATAAATAAGTGGGGGTGGTTTGGGCGGGGTCGTTGCCCCATCGACCGCGCCCCCGCCCTACGTATCGAACCTTCGCGGATGTAAGAACATACTATGTATCTGCTTTATGTATGTACGTACAAACTGTCTCTATTTTTTCAGGACTTCAACATCCCTAGATAAATTTAAAAAATCTGTTTTGCAGTCCTTAACTTACTTAAATGTTAAAGTTACATTATATATTTATGGTGCTTACATAGTAGACAGTTTTCTGCGATTATGCATATTTGTCATATAGAGAACTGCTACCAAACTAATATATTTGTTAAAAAATGAATGTTTCAATAACATCAACAATGAACTTACCTTATATAGAGTAGACTATAATATACAACTAGACAGTTAAAGCAAAGACAAGACAAACAAAACTATAAAGAAAAACAGCACAGCCATCGTACCGATTGAAAAACTTAAAAGGAAAAACTAAAAAGAACGAAATAAATTGGAAAATGTGCAAGAACGCAGAGGAGTTAAAGAGAAATAGCGAAGGCGAGAACAGACCATATTTACCTTGATGTCTTGCAAGACCTGTAACCAATAATTAAACACGAATTAGAGTTATTATATACCCAGTTGGACTCTTAAATATATACTGGAAATTCATAAACAACAACGCGCTAAACATAGTTAAATATGCGAAAAAGATTAGCTATTAAGTATAGTCAGTCAAAGGAAACTTTAGAAAGTTACATCAGAAATTACGGCTAAAACATTAGGGAACAATATGTCTGCTAGGTACAAGTTGTGCCGCATATACTTAAAAGAAAGCCTGAACAAACAGCTCACTTTTTCACGAAGTGGGAATTTGCTTTACAAACGTTTCAGACACATTAATTAAACAGTCAAATGTTAATGAGACCTTTAAATTCACTTTTAGTTAGGTAAAACAATTACGGAACATATTTTGTTTATTCAAAATTATCATTACGAAATCAGACAGTGACAAACGATTTTTTTATCTTTTCTGTTTAGAATACTCAAAGAAGAATATACAAGTGATTAAAAGCGATTCATGAACAACATAATATTTAATATTGAAGCCTTACGTATATAACCGAACGGGTATATACATATAAAGCGTAAAAAAGATAATGACAACGGTACAACTCAGGACGGGCCATAAAGATGTACATAATATTATAACATGTCTAAATAACAAGGAAGTACAAATATAATAGCTTTCGGGTAGAACCGAAGAAGGAATGTGATATCTCGATAGTCAGACATCAATCAATTTTTGCGAAAAAAAAACTGACGTGTGTTGGAGTTTACGATACGAAAACCAAAGGAACTCGTGTTATTTTATTGTTTCACAAACGCCATTAAGAAAACAGAGAAACAATTACAAACCGTCTCAATCAAGCAACGAGTAATACGACTACCTACTTAAATCCGGAAAAAAGGAAAAACAATCGACCGTCCCAATCAGAAAACGGTGAAAAAACATAACCGGAAAAAGGTGAGATCTCGAGAAATGTCCGGGTGTGAGAGGTTATCGACCCAGTTGACCCGAGGGGGCAGCCCGGGCACCGGGCAAGCCGGGTAGCGGTAGGTCAGGGATGTTTACTGCCCGTCACGGATTACGTTCGACTGCTTTAATAACTTCATGATGCTAATGTCGTCACGTGTAGGCAATTGTTTTTCAATTTGACTCTACATTTCCTTTCGAAGAGATAATCGATCGTCAATGGTTTTAGCAGGTAGGTAGCAGTGTATGAAGTGTTCAATGGAATTAAAATATGATAAGAATTTAATATGTATAGTAGAAATGTAGAATCTCTACACCATAAACAATTTAAGCTATTTACAACAAAAAGTTTATCTGTAACGAGGTTTAAACTAGTTATCAAATTATAACTCTCGTGAACTTTAAAACTTTCCGCAATTTTCTTTCTTGGAAACCTCGATCGAAGCTTTTGCTTTCAAAGTATCACGGGGATCGACGGCTTACAAGAGCTTTAGCACGGGAAAGGAAAGCTGCATTAACAACATAGCATTTGTAAGTAGCGAATCTTTATATTATCACCGGTTCTTATTGTGAAATTAGTTACTAGTGTTTTTGTTGCCAAAAAGTTTGAATTACAATACAAGCTATTACCTTGCAGAACGGACTTCCTAACAAAGATAAAAAAATCAGTAGAAAACTAATAACAAGGAATCCAATCAAGAAGATATCGAAGAAGCGGAAAAACGGGTAAGATCAGTCAAATAGCAATTTCATTGATGATAGTCCAAAAAAGCCCACGCCACCGGAAGAACTAAAAACTACAAAAAAGTGTGAATATATATCAAAATAAACCTTTGATCTTCGGAAAATTGATTGGTCATCAATTTTTACTCAAAGATAACATAGTAGGTACCTACCTATATATGTAACCTAACGAAACTCATATTCAAAACCGTTAAAGTACCAGGGATCGGATACCGGTACTTTCACCATACAAAAATACCGGTTTTATTTCGATCAATTTTGTTCTTTGGTTTATAATATCATTTTTGATCAGGCTGTCTAATAATACGAAAATGTTACCTAAATACATGATAGAGTATTACATTAAGAGCCTAAAATAATTCAAAATATTAGACTACTTCGGGGACTTTTGAAAAAACCGGTTCCGATCCCGTAAAGTACAATTAATGAAAAATATGTATTGATTTAATCCTCTCATAAATATTTACCGTAATCCGCTGACTTAAGGGCGATGTACCTCCCTATGGGTAAATACGATCCAGTTGGAAGGACCATACCACCCACAAGTTAGCATAAACGCTAATTATAACGGTTAAAATCACTTAACAGTCAGCGCGGGCGACATATTTCGGACCTTTCGGAAGTTCTTCTTCAGGAAGAGGTTCTCGCGGCCCGCGGCCTTATCAGCTGACTGTCCGCGAGAACACTCATCGTGAGGAAGGATTGGAAACATCAGCCATAGGTTTATTGTATGCCATACGTTGAATTAAATACCGTATACGTAAACGTGACTTTCATTCTGGAAACCTCCCCCCCCTTCAAACCCCGACTCGTACCACTGAGTTTTCTCACTTATGTACGAAATATCATTTGATATTTAACAATGGCTTTTCAGTAGGGAAAAAATCGTGAAGAAATCGGTCTAGTCCCTATAAGGTCTAGTTTTCCCTCTGGGTTAGAATGTCAGATGGCAGTCGGATCGCTTTCGTAAAAACGATCTACGTCAAATCGTGGGATTAGATGCAAGCGGATCCGGACCTTTTAGGGCACTACCGGGAAAACGCTACGTAAATAAAATTATCGTAGTAGTCGGCAATTTGGCAAGCAAGTTAGGTACGTTAGTGGGTGCCTTAACCCGATGTAAAAGATCGCCATATCGCCACGCACTCGCAGTGGCCATTCCACGCGCTACACGCTAGTTCAAGGGCCGTCTGGTCCCTGTCTGCCGTTGTAGGGCTGCCAATCACTTGGTTTTTATGACTTTTGTCGTATACGGCAATACACATATACGGCAAATATGCGCAGAAAACAAAATATCTTGTAGGAGATATATTCTGTAGAGATAGTCTAATGGGAAATTCAAAATACTCATCGTCGTCTCATCAATCTCACAACGGTCTGGTCGGTCTATTTCTAAATCTCCGAAAACTCCTCTAGATTAAGTTTTGCGTATGACATTGGTGCGAATCCGCATAATTTTGCTTAGTCTGTGGCGGGTACCAATACTAATACCTATTCCAAGACGGCGACCTGATGAAAGACGTGAAGAAAAATGTTCTAGTTAGTATAGTGAAAATGCCCTTACATCCAATATTTGATAGCTGTCATTCCAGTACAATTTATATTATCATATGTCATGATTTACGTTTATTGTACCGCGATGACGGCTGTCAAATATCGGCTGTTAAAAAAATCTAATTATAGTAATTATAAAATAAGTCAATAGTTTTAGCAGTAAGCTTCTTGTTGAGTTGCTGACCTGTTGGGTGTTATGTTATTTATTTAACACGTTTAGATGACATTATAGTAAAAAAAAACCTTTAATTTTTAACATGTTATTTTGATACTATACCACGCAAACAAGTCGCACTCCGGTGTTGATGCCAGTTATTATATGATAACGTAACAGATTGCTAAAACCAAACCACATAAAGGTGTTTCTCTGTTATTTCGTGTTTTCATGTTCCGTGCTTAAATTATGTAATCTCCAGTGGCATGGGGTTGACTACTAAAATACTTGCTGACAAATGGCCCTTTCGCACGCTGGTTCAAGAATCGTCTGGCATCTGTCTGCCGATGTAGGGTTAGCACTCACGTATTTATAAATGTGGCAGTAAAAATAATTCAAAGTGTTCAATAATTGTATATCTATCTACAATGTTTAAGTTCGTTAGACTTGTAAGAAAGCCATTACTGTCAGTCACAATTAAAATGTTTATTTTGTTGATGTTGGCAACCCTACCGGCACGCGTGTCCCATGGCATATTTCACTTCGCCTCGCGACGCCCCGCACGGGCGTGTAAACAGGAGAAAGTTCCCGATTTAAAACACGAAAACATCACGTCACGCCACAGGTGACGTTTAGTGGTGACAAGTGCTTGTGCAGTTGGTGGATTGGTATGACATTTGTTTCAGTTTTTCAAAACTTACTGATTGAAATAAACATGAAAATAAAAATGCCAAAATCATAGAAACTTTAATACGTTCGATTTTTTTATTGGATGAAGGAAACATTGTGCGGCATACATCTGCGAAGGCTTTCAAAGGTGTTTGTAAACACAACACAAAAACGCCACTAGGCTATCGTATTTCCATTCCGTTTCATGAGCCTTTCTGTGCCCAGCTGAGCTGTAAGACGAATAGTTTGATGAAAACCGTATAAACCCTCTCTCTCTTTGCAGGACAGTAAAACCACTTAGTAAAAGGACTAGACCCGACGTCTCTGCTGTCTCAAATTGTGTCGTCATTTTAGATTTCCATGAAAAAAAAAACGCTAAACTGAAGATGCGCGTCTCATGTCAAATGCCCGTTCCAATTCAGAGTTCTATTTTTGAATTTGATCCGTTGCGGAGAACATTGATTAAGGTAGTCCTGCGCGTGACGGGTTCAAGGGCGGGGATATCTTGCCCGGGGGAATATGAGCCTGTGAATGAACTGTTTGTAAACAAAGAGGTGAATGTTCGATTTGGTCGGTTAATGCGGTTTTTGGGACTGGGACAGTTGTGTCCCGGAATAGTAACTACAATGAACGAATTTGTTCTATATCTGAATCGCAATATCTATTTATGTCTTCGGCTAAGCTTACCTCACTTTACCTGTTATTTATTGTAACCGGACTATCGTAATAGTTACTATTATGTTATACACGTGTGTATGTGTTAATATAATGACGAAGAAGCCTTACCAGTACTTTCCCTTCAGAAGTTAGATAGATGGAACTTACTGCCGACCAGTAAACTTCATAGCCCGATTTCCTTACCATTTCTGTATATTACTCATGTATCGTCAGATTCTTGGAATCCCATTAAAAATCTATCTAGTTGAAGCCTTTATCACTCTATAATAAACCAAAACATGAGCGTAAATGCAAAGTCATACATGCGCTGAAGTTTATTTATCCTTTCAGCACGCACGCAGTCTCGCTACATAGAATAGAATAGAATAAAATTATTTTGGAACAACAACAGGAATATAACTACATAACATAAGGCTTAAATCTAAAAAAAAATGAAATCTAGTGTACATAGCGGAAAATACCTGCTACGACTTCCGCGTAGCACAAGTTGCGTAGCTTAGTGGCAAAATTCTACGCTAGAAATGCATCGGGCACGGCGGTCTCACGGGCAGTTTTATTTGACAGAATGCTAGCCTCATATTTGCAAGCTTTTGGGTTGTCATCAAAATTTGCAATTTTTTTCAGTCACTCGCCAAGTATCCGATTGAACTGAAATTTGCCTTTAGTCCCATCGCGTAGCCAGATTTGGCAGGTAGCTTCGAAATAGGAACTGTGCAGGTTTTCCGTCTCGTTGCTAGTTGCGAAATGGGAACGATTTTCCCATCTCGTAGCCAGATTTGGTAGGAAGCTTCGAAATGGGAGAAATAATTTCCACTTCGAAACTGGCTACGAAACGGGCATCTTTTAGGTCTACCTCCTAGCCTAGCTAGCTGCCAAATTTGGCTACGAGATGGGAAAATCGTTCTTAATTCGAAGCTGGCTGCGAGACGGGCTAAGCGACATTTCCTCGCTTAGCTACCAAAACTGAGGGCCTACCGCGAAACGATATTCGTTTTCGTTCGTGTATCTCCGTCTCTGTCGCACTTGCTAGTTCGAGTGACAAAGAGGGAGATATACGAACGAAAACGAATATCGTTTCGCGGTAGGCCCTCTGGCTATGACTATGATTCGTAGCCAGCTTTGTATTGGGATTATTTCTCCCATTTCGAAACTAGTTACCAAATCTGGCTACCAGATGGGACTACAGGATTCCCGCTTCGTAACCAGCTCCATATTGGGATTATTTCTCCTAATTCGAAGCTAGCTACCAAATCTGGCTACTTATGTAAATTCGGTGACAAGGCAATATAATAGTACCACCAAGCTGATCTGATGATGGATTAAAGGTAAAAGGTGGCCATAGCAAATTTTACACTAAATAAAATAAACCACTCGTGCTTGGGCTCATTGGAAGCCTCTCAATCAAAACAACTGCATCCGTCTCAAGAATCGTGAAATCGGCCGTTTTCCCGCTAAATTTGGTGATAGGACACTCGAAGATGATATGGTCTACCGTCTGATCTGGATAGCCTGGACGACTGAAAAAAAAGTACAGTCGACAACAAAAGCTCGTACATAAACTTATTCCTTATGGCAACAGGGTCGTGTTTGTGAAACACTTTATGAATAAACGCTTCATCTGTGCCCTTGCAGTGACATGGGGCGTGGTGACGGGCGCCGCAGACGGCGCGGCAGCCGCCTCCGCATTCCCATTCACATTTATACCACGTGCCATGCATTTGTTTACTATTTACGCTATGTTTATCTCGAATAAACAAATGCGGATTAATTAGGCTCTTGAAAACTAGCCGTCCTTTTCGAGTAAACGGGAAAACTGTGGTATAGAAAGGGATGTACATGTAGGGTGTGGTGGCGGCGTCTTAACACATTTCCCTTGAATTAGCGGTATGCCCTGTGTTCCGCAACATAAAATAAGGAGTGATACATAAATCTTGTTATTAAATTAAAACTGATGAGTTTCGAAACGGATGCGATTCGTATCAATATATTATGTGAATTCCTCAGGCTCAATCTATCAAACAGTTTTCCGTTTTTCTCAAAATTTGGTATCATATAGGTAAATAACATTTAGTTTGGATTGGAGGCTTCTTTGTTCATTAGTTATGTGCATACGCATATTCATTTACTTAATTTTAGTTACTCAATAAAATAGCTAGTGATGTGCGGAGTGTATATCGAATACTGAAAATAAAAGGTCCGTAGAACGACTAGCATTAAAACCATACCCCCTCCGGGTATCTGTGGAACACTAGTCGATAAGTATGTTTTACGTCTAGTTGACCCAAACAATATTGTTGGTAAAAAGGCACGCGTTAGAAAGCGGTGAAAGCACGGGAACTTCGACCTACTTGCACGTACCCTTATGTGTGTCGACTATGAGTGATGTATTGCGTCGGAAATGACTTTTTACGTGATTTATTACTCTCTTTTAGAATGTAAAGCAGCCATTTGTCATAATTACGGAGTTGCATAGAAGTGTTATGAATGATGTGCCTTCATACGTTTTCTTCTGGAGCTTTTGAAAAGTACAAGACATATCAATTTATTTTTCTAAACGTAAGGTCTAAAAGGTGTAAGGTTCTAGTCTGCAATCAGTTTCACGTTGATTTTGAAGATCCCAATGATTGTCAAAGTTCAATCAATAGTATTCGGCGAATGAAACGAATTCTGGAAAAAACTGCTTATTTAGTTAATTTTCAAAGATTCAAAGATTTTATTTGTCCAACATAGGTAGGTAAGTACAAGGTGTTTCATTAGCTTTTGTATCACTATGTGGTGCCTGTCGGCATACAAATATTTTGGTCGGAACATGTTTAAAATGTTCAATAGAATTTACATTATTACATTATAAGAATTAATTACACTAAAAAAAAAAGATTCATAAAAACAATTAAACGAAATAGGTCACAGAGATATTAAATATACGAAATTAAGTAAAGAGTGTAGGGTATGTCAATATTTATCAAATACATCAGTCAAAAATTCTGTTATCGTATAATATGCTTTTTCCGTAAGAAATATCTTTAAACTCTTATTAAAATCTACATCATTTCCATTATTTGCAAGGATGTTCTGTGGAAGCTTATTGTATATTTTGTGGGACATCCCTAGTATGCTTTTTTGTAGTAGTGCTGTGTTGCTTGAGTGTGACTGTAATTTGTTCTTTAGACGTATACTTTTAAATTTATTGAACTGATGACGATTAGCGTTTACAAAGTTAACCATTTCGTATATATACAAACAAGGTAATGTTAGTATTTTTAATTTTATAAAATACGGTTTGCACGAGTCATATCGCTTAATGCCACATACCGACCTTAAACACTTTTTTTGAGCCTTAAATACGTTTTCCTTATTTGTTGAATTTCCCCAGAAAAGTATCCCATACCTTAAAGTGGATGTTACAAATGCATGATAAGCAGTTAAAACCGATGACTGATTTGCGATTCTTTTCAGATTGTATAGCGCATAGGAAAATTTACTTAATTTACTACATATAATGTCAGTTTGGTTTTTCCATGTCAACTTATTATCGATACTAAGGCCTAAAAATTTCGTTACGTCTGTTTCCTTGATTTGATGTCCCTTATAAGCAATAAATAAATTGTCAGGTTTGTTTCTTTGTTGAAATGTCATGATATTAGTTTTGTCAAGATTTATTTTAAGATTATTATTGGTTAGCCATTCTATTATTTTAATTAAAGTATTATTACTCGTAATGTCAGATTCACATGTTTTACCAGTTTCTCCAGAAAATATAATAGTACTGTCATCAGCAAAAAGAATCATCGGATGTTCCGTAGCTTTTGGCAAATCGTTAATGTAGATTAGAAATAATAGTGGTCCTAAAACACTCCCCTGAGGTACACCATAACGAATATCTCTATAGTCCGACGAATAAATTTCCTCAGTTTTAGTTGTAGGAGCAATTCTTTTAATTTGAGTTATTTGTTTTCGATTAGTCATGTAAGAACGTATGAGACTGAGAACATTGCCGCGAATCCCATAAGCAAAGAGTTTGTCATAGAGAACATTGTGATCTACTAAGTCAAATGCTTTTGTCATATCCATATACAAGGCGCATATGGGGATTTTTTTGTCCAAACATGTAATAACTTTTTTAATTAAGTCAAATATAGCCTGATTAATGGATTTCTTCTTGCGGAACCCTTTCTGTTCTTCGGCTAGTAATTTATTATTTTCCAAGTAGTTATATAAGCTATTGTATATTACTCTCTCAATTATTTTGGAGAAAACAGAGATCAGCGCAATGGGTCTGTAATTGTTCATGTTATGTTTTTCCTCTTTTTTAAAAAGAGGTTTTACAACAGATACCTTTAGTTGACTAGGAAACACGCCATGCTCAATACACAGATTGATAATGTAACTAAGCAAGGGCGAAATAATCTCAGAAACACTTTTCACGACCTTGGTGTGTATTCCGTCATTTCCGGTGCTATTTGTATTTTTTAATTAACGTATTATTAATTCTATGTCATTTACATTTGTTGGTTTCATAAATATGGATTTAGGATTATATGTTAATGTAGTCTTAATATTTTTATTAGCGCTACCAGTAAGATTAATAGGTCGAACTTGGTCAGTAAAATAATTATTAAATAGTTCAGCAATATGTTTAGGATCTGTTATGGTTTTTCCTTCAGATAGTATTTTCTCAATGCTCTCGATAGGGTATCTAGCTCTAGAAGTGTTAATTATCTTCCAGGTAGCTTTCGTTTTGTTCTTGGATTGCTTAATGTAATTGTCATTTTGGGATCTTTGTGTCAGGTTTATTACTTTTTTGAGTTGTTTAGAATAATATTTAAATTTGTTTTTATGGCCAGGGTCTGAAGAAATTCTGTACTTCCATAACAGCTCTCTTTTCCGTTTACAGCAGTTACGAATACCCTTCGTAATCCATTTAGGTTTACTGATGTTGCCAATTCTGATTTTTTTCTGAGGAAAACATAATTTGTAAAATAGCTCGAAGGTCTCAAAAAAACTGTCGAAGGCTTCATTCGGGTTATTTGTGGAATAAACATTATTAAAGCTAAGGTTTTGCAGGCATTCTATAAATTTACTAATATTCTTTTCAGACAGATCTGTTTGTTGTACGTACCAGAACGGAATGGAGCATGTCTTCCTTACTGGACATATTAGTAGTTGAGCTGTATGGTCAGAAAGGGCTAGTTCTAATACTTCAGTTTTACCACCTTTGACATTATGAATAATATTGTCAATACAAGTACCACTGGTTAATCTAGTTGGCTGAGTTATTCTAGGTTCAAGGTTGTAACTATATAAAAGATTTTTAAAATTAGCTGAGTGTATAGTCGTTTTAAGCATATCGATGTTGAAGTCACCACATATAACAATTTTCTGCCTTGTGTAACAAATACTATATAAGATCTCGTAAAGTTTATTGAAAAATATTGACAATGAGGCTGAGTTGTTTTTTGGTACTCTATATATACAGACAATGATAATATTATGTTCTGTCAGCTCAATTCCGGTGCACTCTATAATATTTGGTATTGAGGCTTTAGTGATTTCATTTCATTTTCTTAGTAGTTATATTCAAGAACATGTTAATATTGTGCAATATTAACATAGTTATCTCGACGTAATCTGTTACAGCCAAAACATGGCATGATAATAACAATACATGGCATATTAATTGCGCCGCTTAGGAGCAAAAATATAGTCATCTCCAGGGAAATTCACCAGTTAAAAAGATCTAAAACGAGTTTCACGTCCACAACAACAATAAACAAGTGAGTTTTAACCGCAGAATTGTGCTAATTCGGGTTGATATGAGCTCGTTCCGTCAATTAGGCTGGGAATGGGACGAATTCACTATATGACGGCATTGTATGCAGCGTAGCTGGTTAGTGAATATTAAATATCTGATCGTTGACTTGCAGGTTTGTGATTGATACAAGAGTAAATGTAAGGCCTACATAATATTGAATGATGAAGGGTTGGATGGTGGCATTGGAAAAAAAAACCCCGTTACGTTCAGCTGGTTACTGCATTGTCATCATATGATTATCAAATTTAAGTCAATTGAAAGAAGTCGACTTCCGACATGATAACATTGATAACTTTACAAGTGACGACATAAAAATGACAAATGTGTAACATATAGGTATTAAGTATTGTAGGTACTAGGTACAAAGTATTTTTTAAATAAGCAACTGTACTAAGACAGCTCTTTTTAAAAGCACAACAAACACGAATATAAAAAAAAACATAATCTTGTGCAAGAAATATACATAAATATTTCTTAAACGATGACAAATTGCTATTATTATACTCGTAAATCGTGTTATACAAAATACCTGTATTTACTCGGCAATGCAACGAGGAAAGGGCATGCACGGAAAGTGAAAATTTATAGCTATTGTACCATTTCCAATTACGGAACTCGGTGGCCATATTGATTTTTGTTTTTTGCTGCAGACGGGTTTACTGAGGGCTTACATTAAAAATTCCGACGTAAATTCATGACCCGTCGGCGATACTGCCAATAACTTTTGATGGCGAAGTTTAAACTGTTTTAAAAATAAAATAACAGTCGTACTGCGACGTTGTCTGGAGCTATAAACTTAGTGGTGATCGAGTAATTTGTTTCGTTATAGCTCTTAAATAAAGCTTTTTAGTTCACTATAAATCCTTGATTCCATTAGGCAGTGAATTAGTCTTCAACGCCTGAGTTCGGTAGTGCGTTTTTGGATGTTTCGGGAACTTTAATTTAGAAGATGATGATATTAGATAATGATTGTGCATAATATAGCCTAATTGTTAATGAAAATAATCATAGATTGTAGAATAATGTCGTTGCCAAAAAACGAATAGGTAAATTAATTTATTTCCTTTAGAAAAAACATTATTTTACATCAAAAATAAGATGGATTCACTAAAAGACTGTCAAAAGGTACCCATAACAATTTGATAATTTTAAAAACAATAGAAAATGTCACACGTGAAAGTCAAAAAAATAAAATAAAAATGACACTAAACTTGTATACATAATTAGGATATAAGCAATGTCAAATGGCATAATAAATAACTAAGTAATTTTTGTTAATTATCAGTAGGTACAATTTCAAAATATAAATGTAGGGATGTTTTCAAAAACAACATAACTGACATATTTTACGAAATCGAGTTATTGGTATGATTATGTTCGTCTGTGAAGACGCTACATTTATGCAGGTAACATTGTTTAATAAGGATTTTGTTTGCCCAAAATTACCGCTTTGTATTATATTAAATATAATTATTCCGCTCTACGGAACTTATAGTACAATAATAATTACATTCTCTTAATATATTTGGTAATAAAACAGCTTTTGTAAATTCAATAATTATTTTTACTATAGGAATGTAATTTTTTTTTGTAAATTATTTTTCCACAAAAATAACATAACTGTCAACAGTTTTACAAAAACAGCATAAGTGAAGAAGTAATTTTATATATTTTTGAAGAGATACCCAGTTATTAATGGAATCCAACATGCAGAGGTTACTCCATAGCTATACGCCTGCATAGTAAATGGAAGGTATTGTTTTAGGAAACTATATTTTAGGAGAAATTAAGTTTTTTCGCTTCCTGTAAAATCGACACTAATGTAGTTATGTTGTTTTTGTAAACATCCCTCCATATAAAACGGTAAGTCCAAATATACATATTATAAATGAATAAAAACAAAAAGAACACAAATAATAACTTTTAAAACAAATAAAAATTTATAATAATTCAATTATACCTACAATTTGTTTTCGTTATATTCCTTCACGGTATAAGGGTTTGGATAGTAAATACAACGACGAAACGAATATAAATTCTGACGTTTATCGAAAAGAATTTCAGTTCCAATATTCCCAAGCCCTACTTTTATGGGTTCGAATGAAAGGCAAGAGACACCAAACCTTCTCTATCTAACTGCATAGAATGACCGTATTCATGTAGACGCTGAAGCGAGAGAGGCATAACTAAAGACGAGGGGAAGACAGAGACGGCGCGAAATCGAAACTCGAGGTAGGCAGGGCCTAAATCTCGTTAAGGTTTACGAGGTTAACCTAACATAATTTACGAATATTTTGACAAACTTTTGTTACAGTGTACGTAGGAAACGGCCTTGGGCGTAAACGTTTTGTCAAGAAAACTCAATTAGATCGTTTGAAAGCAGATTTTGTTCGTACACCGTTGTTTGTTTGGGTTTTTATAGCGTCCGGGACATAGGGGACACTTCATTGAGATTCTCTTTTTCGTTGGAATTTGTATCGGGAAGTTATGATTCTTGAGGCATTTGTTGCTATCATTTCATAGCATCGAAACCTAACTTCAAATCCTCCCTTGGAACCCTCGATCCTAACTTGAGCTGAACCTGAGCAATTTTCTCGACGCATCCCATACAATTTGCTTATTTGAACAATGTTGGGACTATGACTCGACGACGGGTCTCATGTGCTTACGAAAGTATTAATCAGAACTCATTCAGCGATGTTTAGTTGTTTGCTCGAAGACAAGACCGTGTTTAACTGAAATCTTTTGTTTGAAAGAGATCATTGACATCCATTGCTGGAACGGTCTTAACTCTTAAGGAATGTTTATGGCGGAATATTAAGGTCCACGTACGCATGCTCGTGAGTGGAGGCATGTGTGTGAGCGGGACGTATAAGGCTGATGATAGTGATGATGATGATATGATTAAGGTAGGACAAAATTGCGTGGTTTGACCGCATCGCCACGTGTTTTTATTTACACTACTATCAAGCCGAAGCAATCGGGCACTGAATGAAACGGCCTGACCTAAATTTTTGTACGCACGCCGGCCGGCAGCACTGGCTGGCGATAAGCGATACTAATGCCCCATAGGGTTTCTATTTTCAATTTGGAACAACTGTACTTATTCCTAACCGATCAGAGTAAGAGAGCAGGAGAGAAAGATTTTTTTTTTCATAATTCAATTTTATACAATATCCCTCTAATTATATAATCTATGACAGTTCCCTTCCCTGTCAATAACCTACGCCATAGATTCAATGAAGTTTCGAGCAAAGGAAATACGGCTCTTTTATCATACAGGAAACAAATTTAATGCTTGGATAGAGAATTTTCTAATTTTAGTTCCTTTAAATTCTCTATCTACGAAGTAGGTAGTTATTATATTCTACGTTACTAATTATCTGCCTAATAAAGGAAGTACATATAAAGTTGGTTAAATTTGGCGTTTGAAGTCGTTTTTATTTAGTAAGCCTCTTCCTAATTTGAAAACTTTAACTTAAAGTATCTAACAATTACATTAATGTAACTTTAACAATTACGATGAGTTGTTTCTTAATGATTTAAATAAGGAAATTATTAATGAGCTAAACTTGGTTGGTTTTGAAAAGGTTTCCTCATTGCACGGTAAATATAGTCAAGGCTCTTTTAACTGCCAACTACGAAGGCCAACGTTGGGAGAGCCTCTCACAGACTGGCGCGGCCTAGCCGCGGCGGACAATAGTAAACTTGTCATTAGCTGACAAATTTACTATTGACCGCCACCGCAGGCCACGCCAGTGAAATTCAGAGGGGCTACCGCGAAACGAAAACGAACTTCGTTCGTGTACCTATCTCCGTCTCTGTTGCTCCAATTTGCAAGTGCGATAGAGAGGGAGATATACGGACGAAGTTCGTTTTCGTTTCGCGGTAGGCCCTCAGGCCTTATCGTTTTAAAAATTAAAAACAAATCGATTCAAAAACGAGGACGTCCGATAAGCATTATCAGTGGCCGTAGTTATATCTGTGTGTACTCTGGCGATAAGGAATTGGAAAGATGTATGAATCAGAAGTTGAATGTTTTTTTTTACTACATATTTAGGTACCTAGTAGGTAGGAACGGCAACAAAATATGATTTTTTCTTTAAAACTGTGTGGACGACAATTCATTTTATATTCAATTCAAGTAGGTAATTATTGATTTTTTAAGTTACAGATTTCAAGTAGGTGACGAAATGGCAAAATAAAAAATGCAGGAATCATGAAAAACACACCGAAGTTATGTCATTAGTAGATTAATCATCATTAGAGTTAAATGCTTATCTTCTCAAGGGTAGCGACGATTACGGCGTAAAGCAGCAGGATTTTTGCATTGGTTCCTGCAATTGTTAAATTGTCATGCATTTTGATAGCGATGCATTGCGTAATGTGTTGAATGAAAGATTTCAAGGATTAATGTTGGAAGGTAGGTACATACTAGGTACTTCTTCTTTAATATTCTTTATGCATGTTAGATAGTTTATAAAAAACACTCTAGTTCTAAATATGATGTCCCCTTTAAACCAATATCGTGTACAATAGTAGATTACACTTTATATATATACATATATATATATATTATACTTTTTATATATTATAATATATGTGAGAGTCTTGTCTGAGCAATCATAATGATATTAATATATACCTAAGAGGAAACTGTTTTGGCTTTTATATTGTCTAAATTTAAGTATTCATGTGTGCAATTTTTAGCTGTTTGTTTCCCATTTTTTAAATAAAAAAAAAATAGATTCCACAAGAGAACCTACTTTCTTTTTCCCTGTCCCGGTACTTATATACTTACTAATGTATTTACGCGTATTACTCGTACATAAACATTGAAACAACTTAACGCTATCTATCTGCCAAACTTTTTACTTTGTAGGTACCTACATTCTTGTAATTTAATAATACTTAATTTGATTGGATAGGAAAGGTCAGCAGACTGTCATGGCCATATGACGACCCGGGCACCAAAAAACTACGTGCCTACTTAGTGCAAATTTAATATGTATAATGTGTTTATTCATTATCCTAAAACATGAATAAAGTAGGTACATAATAGGTACCTACTCCTAAATTGCGAAAGTGTTTCCACGACAAAAGGAAAATAGTTATTTGTTATAGGTACAAGGGTGCAAAGTTGTATTTTAACCGCGAGTGTGGAATTGAAACACGAGCTAGCGAATGGATTCTAGGGATGAACTAAGAGCTAGCGAATGGATTCTATGGTTGAACCACGAACGAAGCGAGTTAAAATACACCCGTGTGTAATACATATCTTTTCACCTCACTAAAGCAAGGAAAATACCTACTTACTACATAAGGAAAATAACTGAAATACACCACACCACCACTATCACCTGATTTGATCAGACAAATTAATCAGTTGGTCGAAAATTGTCCTGTCTGGACTGGCCTTTACACGTTATTATGTTTAAAAACCGGCCAAGTGCGAGTCGGACTCGCGCACGAAGGGTTCCGTACCATTATCTATAAAAACGGCAAAAAAAATCATGTCTGTTGTATGGGAGCCTCAGTCCGACTCGTACTTGGCCAGTTTTTTAGTATTTGTTGTTATAGCGGCAACAGAAATACATAATCTGTGAAAATTTCAACTCTAGCTATCACGGTTCTTGATATACAACCTGGTGACAGACAGACGGACGGTACGGAACCCTAAAAAGTAACTAAATAATTACGTTCGGATTTCAAATATTCTTTGCACTTTTGGGGATAAAATGCGGTTTTCCTACCTATCTGTTTTTAAATAATAAAAAAGTGTTTTCCGAGCTAGTGAGTTGAAAATAAATATAACCACTGAATGTGTGCACTTTTTAAAAACTTAGTTACTTTTTTCAGGCAACGGCTGTAACCAAAAATCTTCCAAACTATTAAGTTTTTTTTTTTTTCAAGTGCACCGCACGTCAATCGTCTGCAGACTACAGCCAACACGTGCAATGCTCCACATCCATCGATACCATTGCGTGCCTCGCGGAGTATTGACCTTTTCCTTTGCCTAGACGCGATTTAGCACCAAACCGGTTTCATTTTCCCTTCAACTTAAAAAGAAAACAAACCTTCAGCACAGCTGATGATTAAAATCCAACAATATTACAGTGAAGCGTCACTGAAAAATCACAGCACACGCGGTGGAAACTTAGTTTAAAAGTTCAACAATTCGCGCGGCAAACCGTCTGTGATTTGCGTGTTAGGATCGATAGTTGCTGTTGAATCGATATGTTACGTAAGCGCGTTGTGGCAGCGACGTCGCACGTGACTGAAGACTGGCGGTGTGCCGGAGCGCGCCGCGCCGCGTCCCCCGCGCACCTCACCCCCACACCACAGATACGCTACAACTCATACGTATAGCACGCTTGATAAACAAATTACAAATTTTAGATGGCTACGAGTACCGTGAGAGCTTTAATAGGTTTTCTTATAAGTCTTTTGTAGCGTATAAACACATTTCTTATAGAGTTCTTTATACTCTTTTTTAATTTTAAAGAGTAAAGTTTTTTTAATATTCTAACATAACACTTTTTTATAAACGGTTTGGATTACACTTTGTGTTTTTTTGTTGGCCTATAAGTAAATAATTTCATGAGCTTATAATTCAAATCTTAAATTCGAACGTTTTTTAAATATTTACCAATTTGATTAGCATTGTACAGGTAGGTAATTGTAGTACAGTCAGCATCAAAAGTAATTACGCAATCGAAGACGTCAAAAGCTCTTATTCACTTTTAATAAAGATTTCTGACTTACCTAAAATAAGTACAATTTGTTTATTTTTGCATTCGCCCACTGTTATCAAGTCTCTCTTCGATTAGGTAGAGTCGACGTCAAATAGTATATGTATTCTATTACATTGGAATTAGGGAATGCAATTTCGCCAGTTTTCAGACCTAACCGAGACTGGATTTGTGGTCTCGCGAGATTTCGAGATTTACCAAAATTGTACAAGACTCAGTCTCGAAAAATATGGACGAAATGTCTCGAAAAATATGGACGAAATCACGCGAGATCGAGATTGCATTCTCTAATTGGAATGAGGCGAGGTGCAAAAGTGTAGACATATTTTTGACACGACACGACAGCCACTCATCCCGGTTGAGCTAGACTTGTATTATGTGGGAGTGACCCCCGATCTAATGCCGTCGACCCACGGAGCTGGAGGCTGGAGGACACGTACCTACCCAATAACTACTTATGTACAGGATGTTTGGATGCTAGGTGCAGAATTTGAGGGCTGGTAGAGCAAATCATTTTCGAACGACCATACTTCTTGTAGTTTCCGAAATATCCAACTTGTATTTTTTTCCAACCTATATACAGGTGTTTTGGAAGCTGTGTGCAAAGGGTTCCAGTAGGTACATACGTTCAGGACTTTCTGAAGATGAGTTATTTGAAGATGTCCACCGCCATCCTGACGCACACGAATATATATTCCTTACAAGGAAAATGTATTCATTTATTTAAAATTTATTGCACTGTAAGGGTGAGTATATAATCCACCAGATCTGTGCGAGGTTGGGTGTTTTTCAAAAAAAGTGTACATAAACTTCATTTTTCAGAATTCGATTTTTTTTGAGTTTATCTTACTCAGAATCGTTGATACTATCGATCCTTATAAAAGAAAAAAATTGTCCCAGATTTTACTATGTAAGTTTTTTCTTCCAGTGCGTCACGACCATAATAATAGTTATTTTTTGCAAAGTTGTATTTTACCCGCGAGTGTGGAATTGAAACTCGAGCAAGCGAAAGGATTTTATAGTTGAACCACGAGCGAAGCGAGTGGTTCTAAAATAGAATCCTCAGCGTAGCGAGTGTTTCAACACACGAGAAGTAAAATACAATTGCACCCGTGTGTAACACAAAACTTTTCACCTCACTGTTATGTAGCGAGGAAAGTGCAACATGCAAAACAACTTTATTTAATTTAATTAATAAAATATTATTATATATTTATTTAATTTTTTAACACGAATTTTGGTCAAGTGCGAGTCGGATTTTAGTTTTACCATACATTTTGAGACCCAGCTCCTGATGAAGGCAACTAGCAATTGGCAACAAGCAATGGGAGCCTCCTTAATTGTTATTATAGGTATTTTATTGTGTTTTTAGTATTTGTTGTTATAGCGGCAACAGAAATACATCACCTGTGAAATTTTTGTATAATGAGCGTTTTACGTTTTGTTATCTGTCAAAAGCTACCTCCGTCCACGCTCCAAGGTCAAATTACTTTCCCCACTAGTGGATACAATGCGATTTTGCTCACTGGTTTTAAAGGACAAAAGACGGCTTTCCAAGGCAGTGAGGGGAAAATAAAATAAGATTGCATACAAAAATGTGACGATCTGGAATGTAATATTTTGGACACTTTTTTTCTTGTATGAGGATCGATAGTATTAACGATTCTGAGTAAGAAAAACCCCAAAAAAATGGAAATCTGAAAAAAAAGTACATGTACACTTTTTTTGAAAAACGCCCAGATAGGTACTATATCCCGAAACAAATACTAACCAAAATAACTATTCAGACTACAAAAATAGTTATCGTAATAGAGTTCGATAAGTACCTAAGTATATAACGAAGACCTATTTTTCTAAAACCAGCAGCATTAATAACTCAATATAATTTTTCCAGTAAAAAACTATTTGTCTGCTAAACTTAGCCACGAAAACGAATCCATTATTGCAAAATATGAAATAAAGCATATTAATGCTAGTTAGAACGTTATCTACCTACGTAAATAATGTTCTAACTAGCATTGTTCCCTAACAGTTAAGTAGTATTAAATATGAGGCATTATTCAAATTCTGCCAAGGAATTAGCAAACAGGCGACTGGCACGCGACCAGACGATATGAATAGCCACTAAGTACAGGTATTTCACTTATTTTGCATTTTTTTACCTTTACATGGGTAAAATAAATGTTATATGAACTACAAAAGTGTTGCCATTGCCACTAAAGGGAGCGTTTTAGAGGTAATTGAAAAATACACTGAAACGATTAATTTAAATGGTAAACGAGAAAGCGTATATTTAAATAGATTAAGTTGTTCTTGCTTATATCTTAAAATGGGAACGTCAATTGACCTCATTCTTATTAGAATACAGGTCCTAAGAGAAAATCTAAACGAAGAAAAATCTGGTGCGTTATTAGCCGAGGCTGTACATATTTTAACACAAACAATTAAATTTGAATTTAATTAGATATGGTTATCAGTGCGTCACGCTCGCTCTCAGACTCTAAGCTGAGAGGAGCTTAGAGCAGCAGTAAGGTAAGTCATTGATGATCATCACCAAAAATAGGGTGGGACCTAGCGTGCTGCCCTGACTCACTCCAGATCTGGTAAAACCTCTTCAGATTGATAGCCACATATCTGTACAAATTGTCTGCGATCCCTCAAATAACTTCCGAATAACTTTAGCAGCTGCGGTGAGAAACCAACCATGGACAGTTTGATCAGAAGTATAGCCTTTTAGCCTTACAACAAGCGCATCGATGAGTCCACAAATCTTTAGTGGTTTTGTCTGCAAGTATTTCTCGATTCATAAGTTCAGTTATGCCGACGACATGGTGCTGCTGAGCCCATCAGTATCAAATAGCATCCTGAAAATGATAGCAGAGAGGTAGGACTCGGATATACTCTGCCGATACAACGGTCTTCATGTCTTACGACCTAAAAAATAAGTAGTTAATGTTACCCTTTAATATAACTTTACTAATGTACTTTCATAGGTGTTTTGTAACTAACAATCTATGGATCTGAGGTACCTATCTGAAAGTAAATAATTTTCAGTTTTATTTATTTATACATGTATAAGTAGGTAAAGTCGAACCAATCCTAAAATGAACGCCCCTTCACAAATCGTGATTTTTCAATGTATGAGAAAAATATGTATGGTATTTTAAGAATGCATGCATACCTACCCACTTTTTCTATAATATCCATATTTTTTTTCGCACTTAGATACAATGTCGATTAGTTAGTGGAAGGGTAATCAGTAATCAGTATCTTTATTGCTTTCTTTACAAGTTAAGTTATTATGATTCAGTTTTACCCCTGCAATATTGCTTTTTTGGTAAGGTTGCTCACTTTTGTTATAGTTGGTCACTGCACATATTCAAATGAACATATTTAAAATAAAATTTCTTATCTTATCAAACATTATTTCCAACCAACAAAAAAAAAGCCCCCGCCACACTCTTTGACATTTCGGAAGTTTATTTCCGGTAATGAGCAATTAAGTTGCCGCGAGATCCGGCCACGGAACTCGTGGCGCTACGAGATGGTACTTATGCAAAACAGGCCAATATTTCATCGCTCTTGCGTCTATTGCAGCCAGTATTATCATAACAATCGCTTATGTTATATACGAGGTACATTATATTTATGCCTCATACGAGTACCTAAACCCACTGCAAGGAGGCAACGTTCAATGTCCTTGATATGTTAGGATGTGATGCATTAATTTTACCAAAGTCGTAGAGACTACCTGACAACCTGTCGTGTTAAAGGTAAAGCTTTACTTGTCTTAAAAAAATGAATTCATGTTTCCTCATCTTGAAATATGCGAGCGCTAAGAGCCAATAAATGGTCCTACTTCAATCGCATCAAGATTCCTCTTGACAAGTCCGTCCCGCATATTAGGTAAATAGATCGGTTCTGTTATCGATTGTGCAACTGACGAACTGCTCGATGCATCGGTGCGGGATAGCATTATGCACTCGCCTCGTGATAGAGCGAATCCGAACGTACCGACCCTTTAAAAACAAACCGTTCCTTTTTTGAATTTACAATTTCAACTTTTTCTTTTCTGTCTGTAGTGACCAATGAGTTTAATTTCAAGGGCAAGATTGAAGTTGTCAGCGTGTGCATCCACATTAATACGAAATGTGGTGGCTACGGGTATATGCCGTTACGTCTGGCAGACGGTAGACGGGCATGTGGCCGTGGGCAACATTATACAGCTGAATATGCAATTAAATGAGGGCAGTTTCAGGGCGCGCGAGCGAGACGGCCGTCTTCCACCACTCGATATTTATTGAACAAGTTTATAACTACGTGTATTAGATGAACGAGTTCGTACAACGTTTTCTCATTTCCCCGGACGAAACTTTTCTAATATTATAGTTTCATTCATATTGTCGGTAGTTTCGCGGAGTTTTCTTTCGTGGAAAATGAAAGACTATTTCCATAACTATTATTTCGCTTTTATTGCTTTGTTAGTTTCTTTTGCTTCAAATAGATTTGTTGAAGTTAGGAGTTTTGTATTTTATCGCTTGGAAATAATGTTTGTTCTTGGAAAGTGTTAAGTTACGATTCTTATTTCGTATGCCTTACCATACGAACTTGATTTAATACAATTGGGGGTATATTTAACACAAACTGAACCACGAAACGGCGGGACTAACATTTACAATTCAAATGTAGAATGCAGTTTACTTTTCTATTCGTTATTAATAATGTAACAGTCACTCTCGCTGGCGAGGCGGCCGGCTGGTTGCAGCCTTGACCGCGCCGGAGAAAAAAATAAAGAGAAAAACAAAATCCACTCGGTCAACAACTTTAATGCTGTGAATAATTACGTGAATAAAAATACTTCTTTACCTTAAATTAAGCTTTTAATAAATGCGCTAATAAATGATAAACAGAAATTGATCATAATTGGTAGAGCTATATAGTGTTTGATTGTGTATTTAAAAGGAGTTTACAAGTTTCTTTTACAATATTAAATAACGAATTCGATAGCTCCACCATAGCTAATAACAACGAAGAGATCATGCTATGCTATTTTTCAAGTTTTTCTACATTTGTTAATCTAATAAAAAAAATCTTTTGAAATCCACAAACATTGATAGGTATTATAATTAAATAAATACGATCTATTAAATTCACATAATTTTGCAAACACCTTAAAGATAATATAAGATAAGGTAATGTATGGGTAAATGGGATCGAATTGAACGTAAATGTTGATTTTTAATTATGTGAAGCTTTGCAATTTATGCAGGGCGGCGTCTCAGTTTTCTGAGTAAATAATTTCGAACGGAGCTGGGCGTGGCGCATAGCAAAGCAACTGCTATATGATTGGAGAAATATTGTTTTTAGCGGTAATTAACTGTAGATATTATTACTAACTTTCTACGTTACAAGACATTAGACAGAGTTACATACTTAGATTAAAATTATATCGCCAATATTGATAGAGTAATCAGCAAAAATATTTACCGTACTTGGTTTGATTTGAAGTATAAACGTATCTAAACTTATAAACCAAAATAAGTTTGGTTTCGGGATCGAATCCGTAGATTCCTACTCGTATCCTACCATGACGATTTAAAACTGTCACGTCACATCACAATAAAGACTCTCCAGCGATATGTTGTATATGTTGATGTACAATTTTTAAGGAAAGAAAAGTTACCAACTTTTGGTTGCCATTAACTGCAGACAGCACACAAGCAGCCAGTGTATGTATGTGCTTGATCTTACTTCTAAAACCAGTGATGCATAATTGCTAATCCTTTAATAACTATGACAGATTATTAAACACCGCAGACAATTTACAACTTACGCAAGTAATGGCGGTGCGAAGTTTCATTAGAAAAAGTTCTTTGTCACGGAGTTTTTCCACAATGGTTGTAATTAAAAGTTCCGCTTTGTGGGGCGGCAAAAAGGGCCAAACTTGCCATTAACAACTTCTCGGGCTTGCATGCCGCACCTCAGTCGCAGGATGCACTGTTTTACCCGCGTTCTAGGTTATCTATCATTGTGTTAACTTAGATAAAGTTCCTCAATTAAATTAGAATCAACATATACCCATCGGACAGGTGAAACATAATAAAAATGTAGAAATACTAGTTCCATGTCCAGGAATAAATATTTCAAGTAAAAAAAATCGTTAATAAATGCATTCTTTTTATTTTCATTAATATGCCGATTAATAATTGTTTCTGCATGCAGGTATCCTCTTTTAATAATCCTAAAATTGTACATTGGATTTATAAACTAATAATTGTTCTGTCTTATTATTACCTTTGAATTATGTCTTCTCATAGAATGGCCTGTGTGCTCATTTTCCTGTTCATTAACGTAAACAACAATTTATAATAAATGAAATAAGTTTGTAAACGCGCGAAGAGTGAATAAATCGAGGAAGGCGTCCAATCAGGTCCATTTCCTCGGTTGAAGACAATTTCAGCCGCGCGTCCGCGCTTACCGACTATTCGTGTTTACTGTGTATGGAAATTGGTAAGTGTTTACTATACAGTGACAGGAGATAATTATAATCATTGTTCGAAAACGAAACCTCTTGTTCAGTATCCTTATCCACCATTGCTCCGGGATAGAGCACTAAAACAGTATATATGTATAGTCATGGGAGTTATGATTTTACAAAATATAAGGTCTGCTATTGTGTTACACGGCCGAAAGTCGACACTCGAATGTTCAATTCCCGTAACGGTCTTTACCAAATTCATTAAATCTGAGACTATATAATGACGTGCATACAACGCACACATTTAATACGACCAAGCTGCCAAATATCGTCTTACAATTAATGATGCTATGCGGAAATTAAGCGCTACAGGGTGGCTGGTGGGGTAGACGACCCCCTGGCAGGAGGCAATCTAGCGAGCCTGTCTGAAATATCTAAGCCTAGGAAACGCATTAGGCCCGCAGATAGCCTACGGTCCGAATTGCATACCGAATATCTGTCCTGAATTATCGATTGTTTCAGTACATTTAGATTGAATTGGCGTTTCAATGGAATCTACTGAAATGCAGGGTTGATACTAACTAATGCAATGATATTTCAGATTGCAGCAGGGCATTGCATCGATTTTCAAAAGACTGTGAGACATTAGGAATTTAAATGCTCAATGAAGATGAAAATGCTATGCTACTTACGTGTCAGTCAACTACCATATAATTAGGTGATTTTGACAATTCAAAGTAGGTATGGTAAGGAATGCAATTCGCTACATAATTTTATTAGTCGCTCGTGATATATTTATTATCAACTTTAAATTAATTTCGCCACCACCGCTATCGCGCTGATATATTGAGGATGTTTAATTATAATATCTTTAAGTGATTTAGTGAGGAATCGATATTGCCGGTTCAAGGCAAATTTATTGGTTGTGTTTGTTTTAGATAGCGCTGATTTACGAGTATATTGAAATTGTTTGCTATTGATAATGACATTGTGTGTCTGTCTAATTATAGCAAGATTTTGTTTGAAACGAGAGGCAAAGAATAGGGAATTTAGATGATGCAAATTAGATACAATTTTCTCTAACCATTCAGGAGGTAATTACCTGCTCAAGGGAGAAGAAGAGTTGGGTTAAGTCTATTGACGTCACCAATTTCAGTAATAAAGATAAATATTTCCTGCTTGATACTTAATACGTATAAGTATTATTGGTAAATAAAAAAAGTCATATTTTAATCACATCGATTACCCGCATATGAGAAAAACATTTCGTAAGAAAGAAAGAAAGAATACATTTATTCACTACACAAAAGACACGCAGAGATAAAGGGAGCAGACATACAATACAATTGACACATATTGTGTGTGTCTTCGCGGCAGTGAAACGGTCGCTTTCTCAGCATTATGCCGAGGTGTCAGACAGACACCTACAGCGCTGGTTTTCAGACAGCACCGTACGTGACCCCCGTGGGTCACAACGCAACACAACATACTAAGTATATGCATAATAAATACATAATTAATGTAATCAATTTGTAAAATATTGGATGAAAAACACAAAGCATAAAATGCGACACGGTTGGGATATTAAAAGTGCTGGATGGGTTAGGGTTGGGATTTTTGGGGCGTCAACAAATAGCCTTTAAGCTAGCGCTTAAAGGTATACTTGCTAGACGCTTCTTGGATAGGTGGAGGAAGATCATTCCAACACTTGGACGCTGCGAACCTACAACTACCTCGAAACGCTGCAGTCCGATGCTCTGGCACCAGAATCATTGCCTTACACCTACGCGCACTCTTGGGCCATACAAGTCTACTCAGCAAATATGCTGGGACCCCAGATCAAACTATGCCAAAGAGAAGAGTGGCGAGGTGTAGCTATCTGCGTGCAAGCATGTTCAGCAGACCAGCGGCGTTCAAGTAGGGAGTGATATGGGAGCGGGGTGGGACTCGGAAACAGAAAAGAATGCGTGCGTTTTCACTCGTTGTACGACCAGTAATGCAGCCAGCATAGTCAACATCACAATAGTTTAATCTTGACAATATCAGAGATTCACAAAGGTTAACATGCAGATCAACACTTAAGTAATTGCGAACATTGTAAAGAACTTTAAGGCGGTAGAAGCAGTTACTCATCATCAACAACATCATAATTCTGTAAGTCCAGTAATAGGTCATGTGCCTCCCATAAACTCCGACATAATAATTATTCTAGGCTTGTAACAAGTGAAATATTAAGATTTTCTCCAACATAAAGCAAGATCTTATTAACATTTTCTCAGAGCGCCAGCAAATAGGTATTTATAGGAGTTTCTATAAGCTAACTCGATTCATTGCTGCATCGACGTGCTCCGGGGTACCAATTTCCAAAGAAAATTAAATTTCCCGTTCGCCCGGAAAAAGTTAAAACGCGTAAGACGTGTACGTTTTGCTGCGCTGTTTTGACTTCAGAATTAACCGTTTTGAAGACTGGGATCTTGTTTAAATACTAACCCCCCTTCATAAAACTTAAAATGCCTCTGCTAAATAAAATGTGCTTTGTCCCTTTCTTACGAACACAAATGTCATTGTGACAGATAAAGACAAACGAATTTTAGCACGATTTTAGTTAAAATAGGTTTGTAGAACGTTTATGAATATGGCCGTAAGTATTTGAGTAAGAATGCTTTAGTCTTTACGAGACGTGCAAGAAGTTGTGTAATTAATTTAGTCGTTATCGTAGCGTGTTGATATTTAAAATCCTACGTAGTAGAGATTTAACGATCCAAATATCTTGCATCATGAACAGTATCATGACCCCATGTGGCCTTCGGCTACCAACATACCAACCAACCTTAGTCTCCTACAACCAGTATTGCCCTGTTCATCCACACATACTCCTCGCTAATTGCAACCCCATTAAGGCACATAACACAACGTATGTACGCTTAAGAGGCTTAGCAGTCGACTTTTAATATATCTCGGATTACCCGCCGCTCTCAAATCTGTTTTATGGGAGGATTACTTCCTTGCGCCTGGCATAAAATCCTCCAACCGTTTTATTGCTCTTCCAATATTTATGTTGCCAAATTGTGCTGAAATTTCACAACAGATCCTTCAGGTCACGGGTTTTACGTCTTCACAATAAAGATACATACTATTTTCTAATACGAGCACATTTTCACAACTTATTTCCCGATGGGTGTCTTTGTGAATCTTTGAATTTTAATAAAATTAAGGCAGCCAATGTGCATAAAAGTGGTATCTTTGCCGGGTGATTCTCACCGTAGCGTTTTTTATACGCTCAGCGGTTGTATTTACCATCTTTGCAATATTGTGATTGTTAATTAAAATTCAAATCACTAAAAAATATATGTTGGTAATTATAGGTATCGAGGATAGATTCTGATTTTGTAAGTTCATCCTCAGTTAACTACAGAACATCGCAGTTAATATGGGCGGTGGTAAGGACAGCGTTTGGAACGCCCATTACATTTTTTTGAGAATCATCATGCGATTCTGTGTGAAGCGGTAGTGAGCTGGTAAAAAACTCGTTGCCTGCACTGTCCTTAATTGGAATAGTTTACAAAGTACAAAATGAAATGACCCAAAAATAGCAAAACATTAAAATAACTTTTTTGTAACACGGTAGATAAATATGTAAATGGTGTCGTAAAAGTTTCTTGAAATTGACATTGCCATGCATTATTCATGGCGGCCTACATTGTAGGCATAACCGTTTTATGTGCCCATGTTTATGCAATGTATACTATGTTTTTCATTGTATACCTATTCATTGTCTGAACAGATTTTAACAATAGATCTCTAAGTCATCAAACGACTAGGTACGATCAATACAGAAATTTTGGGATTTCTAGTTTTATTCCGCAACTTTGTATTTGTATTGTCCGCAACTTTGTATGGTCGCCCGACGCCGAAGGCTTTTGATGACTCGAGTTTGCAATATTCTTACGCCCGTGTTATACACAATGTTTTTCATCACATTTGCGAGGAAATAAATAACTACAAAAGACAGAAAAATCTAAGTTTCATACAGCCGCACCAATCAAAAATTGACTACTTCACTTCCAGATCAGTGCTATGGAGCGCGCAGCTTCAATATTTCAACCTATCACAGAGCTGTATTCTTGCGGGGCGGGGCGGCTTGGCCAACTAGATTTTTTTTCAACCAATCACAGAGGAACCAGATTTGCTTAAGCCAATCAGAGGGTTCTATATTTTAAAACTAAACTTAACAGCCCGTGGGAGGTAAAACGGCTTTAACTGCTCTGTACGCTCGCAAGTATTTAACAACGCCATTCTATTCCCAGATACCGTCTCTTCAAAGTAAGTAAAGCTGTGTACGATTTTACAATAAGTTACCTTCTGATCTGAGGATATACTGAAATTGTCAATGAATAGTCAATAATAAGTCCAGCGTTAAACGCCATCTTATAGATAACTCTTATTATACTATAAAGGAATTTATAGATGATAAAGAAGCATTTATATGTAAAATAGCTGTAGTTAAGTTATAAAACATGACGTGTAAAAGATCTAGCTTAAGCCTATTAACAAAATAAATGTTATGATTGTTATTTTTTTAGAAACTTACAATTCGAGTATAGGTATCCTTTCGCGGTGCACCTCAAAATAACAGGTAGGTACACCACGGACCAAATATGCTAACATCCAATGGCGTATGTATTTTTTTCACAGCACACGCAAACAGAGTGGTTGTCAAAGGGATTCGTGTGAAAATTCAACGCGTCCGTCCGTGCTAGGGCAGAACGTGACGCCGCGGTACCGACACCGACTAGCAAAGGCAGAAGATAGCTCACTTTATATAAATGAAAAAAAAAGATAGAAAACCTGTACAAAGTAAGCCCGATATGTATTATTCCTTTTGAAATTCAAGCGATAGATTTGATAAATTGCTCTCTTTGGCCTTACCGTTTCATACGTAGATGCATATAACACTTTTGACAGCATTTTTGTTTACATATAGAAGTAAACAGTAGAAGTAGTTTACATATATAACATTTTTAAGAAGTCTTTACAAAAAGGAATGTACGCACTATCCATACGACATACAGGAGCGATACGACTCCTTAACAAGCGAGTCTTGTTGCAGGAATGCAAGATTTTTATTGAACGATCCTTATCAGATTAATCTGTAAGTAACTACTCCTGCAAGCTTAATGTTTTAATTAATAAAATGTTTTAGTTTAAGATCTGTGACTCTTTGGTGGTTAGGTGTAAGTAGCAGACGTAGTACATTTAATACAATAAACAATGAACAATAAAATGTACAAGATTGATTCGCGATGTTTCCTGTGTTTGGATGGTTGAGGTGCGGTGAGGTGAGGTGAAATCTAAATGCTATAAGATGAATTTAGACAAACAACAGTTGCGGCACCTAACGGGGGGAGCCTAAGGGTATGCATCTACCAGAGCTCAGCGAGGTTGCGAGGCGGTGAGCGAAGAAAAAATCCACCAATAGCATTGCTAGGCGCACTCACGCATTCGTTTTCTAATGATGGTACCTACATTTTTCGCGTGACTTTTTGAACAAGCGTTAGGGCGCCCCTACTAGATCATTTTCGCCTTCAAAAAATGACAGTCGATATGTCCAATTGCGACATCTTGCATCATGTAATATCAAGGAAAGCTCAATCTATAGGTCAGGTACTAAACCGTCAATTTTCTATGTAATCTAGATTTTTTTGGTAAAGGTTCCGCTGTTCAGTTAGTCGGCTAGTGTAGTGTGGTCGGCGCGTGACCGCGCACTTGTTGCTTGTAGCCTGCTAGTTCCGGATTATTTTTAAGTTGACTATTTCGTCCTCGCCTGGGCGATGGGCAGTTGCCACTTTTGATATATTGCCGTAGTCCTAGGTTTAGGTTTGTACACAAGCGAGAGAAATGCTATTACACATTTACGAAACTTCGATAGCTAGATGAACAAATAATAGAGAAATCACCACTATTGAAGCGAGATGCCTTGATAAAAGCTGGTAGGAAATTCTTGTATTTCTACTCACTAAAACTCCAGGCGACCACCACCTACGCGTTCCTGCGGGGGACTCCAGGATCTTAAAATGAACGAACAAAACCACCACGCAACTAAATACTTTCGCACTAACTGGAGGCTTCTTCGCACCACGCAACTAAAACTTCGCACTAACTTGGAGCCTTCTTCGCACCACGCAACTAAATACTTTGCGATCAGGTGCTTGAGAGACATGTAATCAATCAGGTCCAAGTATGTGTTTCAGCGTTTTCAAAAAATGTTTCAAATTGCGACTATACCTATACCGCTGCGACCTACTGCCAAAAGCAGGAAATATTAGATTAGGGGTAGCCTGAGTGTGGGAGCCTCAAGATCGTGGCAGGAAATAAAACGCTTATCTTCCGGGCAGGCTTTAATCGCCTATTAGGAGGCGACACTTGGATTCACTTGTTGCACCCTGCGGCTTGCCCGAGGGTACTTGGATGGTAGATTGGAGGACGATCCACTGATTGGACGATCAACTGATTGCATAATGCACAATCACGCTTAGGAGCAGAGCAGGAAATTTTGTAATATCAGTGAGTGAGTTTGTTTGCAATTTCAACTCAATCCTCGTCTTGTGTGAAAAGATGGAAAAACCGCTTAGGGAACCTAGAAATAAATAATGGTAAAAATAATTAAGTTACTAACTACACTCACCGGCAAAAAATTTGGCCCAAACACTTTTCGTGATTTCAAACTTATATTGAACAAATTAAATAATGTTTTTCTGCATAGTAAACTTTTTCTAATTTGGGCCAATTTTTTTGCCGGTGAGTATATTTCTGCCCCTGACTTCCCGGGGATCTATTATATTAAGTATGATATTAGTAGTATTACTATTGTTTTAGTTTTAGTTGTTACATACATACATATAATTATGTTTTAATTTCTATTGTACTTAACATTATATTTTAGTTAATAAATATACCCTCTTTATGTAGGTATTAATATTTCGTTACCAAGGCAATATTAACAGTAGGGACCTATTGGAAATAAATTACACAAATTCAAAACTTCATCAAGCTAAGTATGTGATGTAACAAAAGCGTAATAGGTCTAATCTACTTAATATGTTTTCGTATAATCCATATTTTACATGAAAATTATTTTGAAGGACGTTACAAATGACAATGTCGCTCCACGCTATGCTCAATAAATTTCACAATTCAAAGTTTCTCAACGGAACTCCGTTACTAAGTCTCCTCTGGGGGTCCGTCTGTCTGTGTGTCAGTTGGTATCCTTTTGGAATTCGACCCTAAAAAATATCTAGTTGAATTTCCTGACCCTAAATATGTATAGTTAGACACAAAGTTAGTGATTCTATGTGATTTAGAACTTGAGATATTAATAATATACCTGTAATAGGCTTGTGTACTAAGATTTTTTTACGATGCCATTCGAACCAGATTTAGGAAAGGAACAAATGTTTGTATGGGAGCAACTACAAATAATGAACATAAATACCCAAAAATTTGAGAAAAAGATTGACCTCGCCGGCGGCAGCTCAATCCGCTTCTTACTAATTGACATAAAGGTATGACGTCACCAATGTCACGATAGATTTCCAAGTAAATTGCTGTTTCGGTCGCGAAATACTGCATTTAGGTCCATAGTTCTCATACAACTTTGTTGCTATAAAAGCTTTAAATTTACTCTTGGACAATAAAAAAATTGCATATTTTTTCTTAACTTTCAATCTTTTCATGATTTTAATTATATTTTTAAATTTATGCCTTATTACAATAATTTGATGGTTTACTATCCATTTAGCAACACTACGTTATCGATTTTAACATGAGTCAACATCCCTATTCAAAATAACCACCATAAAATTAAAGATGGCTGACGGAGGAGTTGGTTCCTATCAAAAACTTAAAGCTACATATGTACCTAACTATTACCTGAAAAAAAAAATGGTGCTTTTGTTCAGCGTGTCCACATTATCACTTGAAACTGCCCCACTATAGTATGAATTTTCATTACTATATACAGTAAACGTCGCATTCCACGCGGCTTTATGACTTTAACATGCACTTTTTAAGGAACATTGAATGAAATTAAGCATAATGGTTGCGACTTGCGATGTATGATGATACTCGTACCATTTGCATAAAGTATTGCCAGGTTTTTTATGGACCTTTGCCGACTTACTGACACTTAAAAAGTACCTATTATCTGCATCCTATCCTATAAAACGAGCAATATTTGTATATGAATAATAAATATGTACATTACATTTGTAATCACGCTCTGTAAAACGGCTCTAACGATTTCAATGAAATTTGGACTATATGGGTTTACGGGGGCGAAAAATCGATCTAGCTGGGCATGTCTGCGAAAATTCGTTTTATCCGTATTTTCTCTATTTTCACTCGAGCAGAGCTTGGTCGCCCAGGGACTACTTACTAAGGCAATGACGGATCGGTAAGGAAGTTATATAGGTGTATAATTGTATACTTTTATAGAATCACCGAAATTATTTGAATTATCTTCATGATGATCACAATTTACCTACCTATCAGAAAAGATTTGATTTTAATCAAGACAAACGGGATTAATTATAGGTTGTTAATCCCATTAGGTTACGACATAACCTAAAACAAAATGACTGATTTAAAATGAAAGAACATATATCAACGAGTGTTAACCACACCCGCGTCCCTAATGTGCACCGACCACGTGCACGTGATAAACTGCTATTAATTAAAAAGAAAAATCCCGCATTCCGAACGAGTACCGTTCAAAAATTACCAATCTCTCTCAGCAAATTGCGAAGCAAATTCCTCTCCTTGGAAATTGCGCCTGGTATAAAAGTGTAATAGCGTGCTCCTACGGATTTTTCCGATTCAAAGGTCGGATACTCACCCGTCTCTCTGGCCGCATCAGCATATTGGCTAGTTAGTTGAGAATGCACGAAAACATATGCATTTACAAGTACATGCGCAGATAAGGGAGGGCCTCTGCATGTGTGAGTGCCAGACAGCCGGTACAATAGTCCATTGTTGTCAAGTACTTTTTTGAGTCTTGTATATTGGCAGCCTTGAGTTACGGCGACTTCGGAAAGTTTTCCGTCCGCTTTTCAGCTTTTTAATTTGATAAACTTGCTTTTATTTTGCTCTATAGATTTTTTAACATAATAATGTTGAAGTCTGAAGGTATACCATTAACAGAATAGTATCTAATTTTTAATACAAAAAAATACGTTTTCCTATTTACTATGCCCGATTTAATCTGTGTGTCCTAATCCGACTATCAGACTTCGTGGCTGCTCGCAAATTCTTTACGCAATTACATATTTACGAATCAATTGAAACGGTTCGTTTGTTCCGGTAAGACGAGGCACTTCCCTCGGAACTGAGGAATAAAATATTTAACGATCCCAACATTGCGAAAAGTTATAAAATTTTCAAATATAGACAGAAAATTACGATTTAAGTACGTTCGCTGTAAAATTTTAGTAAAGCTGTTCTAAAACGTATCATTTTCAAAGCCATTTTTGAAATGATTATACAAAACCAATTCGGAGCTCTGCATAGAGGAAGCAGTATAATGCATTAATATAAGTTCGTAGTAATAGTTTAGAGTAACTATCCAATAGCAGCGGGAGCCACCCACCACCCCATTAATACTGCGCTCGAAAATTAAATTAAATTCTACCATCCAATTTCTTTGCGAAAGAAAACTTTTAATTGCAGATTTTCGAACGTGAGCTTTCATATTTTGGCGCGCAATGTTATTTTTGTAAAAAAATAAATAATAAAGTAGGTATTGATCGGTGCAAGGCGCATGCGCGAATCGGCAAAATTTGCAATTACAAAGTGCGCTGTGGAAATTTCGCCCGAGCTGGTATAATTCGGAGGGCGGACGGGCGAGTTTCGCCTGCCAGCCGGCCGCCATATTGGAAAATAAATTTAAGTTAGCGCCATTTTCGAATATTCGCCGTTTTTATGCTCGTTACGGCAAGACGGCGTGGGTAAGTAAATAAATGTAAATTGCAGTGATATTTCAGTTACACGATTTTGGACGCCTACACTATACAGCTTAAAGAATTGCTATGTCTGGTGTTCTATGTAATTGTCACAGTGCACATATCTGCTCATATTCCGAAACAAAATTGGTATAGGTAAATCCAAGTTTTTCTTGTTTTAGAATAAATTATTTTGTCTGGTACCTACCTGTTATAGGTACTCAATTTACTTCCAAATTAATTCCTAAAAGAATTTTCTGCCTCACACAACATATATTCTAAAGCACACTCTAAACTTTTTCTACAACCGCCATTCCTCCTACAATAATTTCACCGAAACTGCTAATCAGTGCACCCCCACTGCTAGGAAGTGCATCGGGGGGAGTGGGGGGAGGTGGCAGTCTGTTGCCATGGCAACCGCAAGATGGCCGCGATTAGTCCGTCTGCAGCTTTATGCGTCTTCATTATGGCGGGTTTCAATTTATGCCCAAACTAGCGTTAGATAGCAGTTTTGCATTTATAAGAGAAGTGATTTTAATTTGTTTATGTATATGCTTAAGATTTCATAGATACTTATTGTGTTACAGGTAATGGTGCAACAACCACGTTTGCGATCAACCATGTTCGAGCGGTGTCGTGGATATCCACGGTGTGACAACGGTTCAGATCGAAGTTCCGTTCCTATTAGTTCCGAAAACCCCCTAAATAGAATCGATATCCCATTCCAGGAAAGAAATTTTCAAACGGCATTTACATGGTGCAACAGCTCGTATGCGATTTTCATTACTGCGCTGCGGGCTACCGATATACGACGAATTCAATCAAACCCTGCAATGTAATTAAACTCGCATGCGAGTTGTTGCACTATGTACATGCCCCTTTATGGAACACTTGCAACACTCTAATTGACGGCCCACTTCCAAGACACTCACTGAAGAGCAAGTGTCGTGAGCGGCAGCTCTGCTCGGCCACACTTGGCGCAGCGGCGGCAGCGGCAGCCATGCTACATGCGTGGGAGCGGGAGATCGGAGCACGGCCTCTCGCTCTCACGTATGGTGCACCGCTGTTGCTGTCGCTGTCACTGCCGCTGGAATTCATGGCTGAACCCTGATGGTCGAAGTGTTACATTTTTCGGCCCAGTTCACATTTACCAAAAGTTTGGAGTAATTTGCGTTAAATGAACGTCACAAAAATTTTACATTATCTAAATTATTAATTCCTGAATTTTTAATCTACATCATCAATATTGCTTGTAGTGTGGTGTGGTTATAATTGCCTGGTGCATCGTATAGGTACACGACGGCCTTTGCAATATGGATGCAATGATAATTCCGAACTAAACCTAGGTGGAAGCAATTAGTATGGGGTGCAATTTATATTCTAACTAGGCCAGCACGCGGCGCCGCTCGTGTGGGACCGCTGACGACGCATATTAAGTGGGCAAGGGCCAGCTAGTTTCATGATGCCTATATTACTCGAAGAATAGGTTCGTCAAAATACACACCTAAGTGAGGCGGTATGGCACATGGTGCTTATTAACGCTGGGAATTGACAGACACAAATACCTACAGGCTTTCAGAAACCGATATATCATCATCACCATATCAGCCGAAAGACGTCCACTGCTGGAAATTGGCCTCCCCCAAAGAGTGGCCAAAGTAACCGGTCCTGCACCACCCGTATCCAGCGGACACCCGCGGCCTTTACCAGGTCATCAGTCCACCGACCGATATATATACACATAATCTCATGGCTATATTTGGGTATATTCCCAAAAGAGTTTGTCAGACCACATGAAAATAAAATTTCCGCACGTCTAGCAATAGGGGTCTAGACTAATATTTTTTTACGATGCTATTCGAACCAGTTTTTGAAGGAACAAATGTGTGTATGGGAGCAACTATAATGAAAGAACATAAATACCCAAAAATTTAACACAAAGATTGACCTCGCTGGCGGCAGCTTAAAACGCTTAATACTAATTGACATAAAAGTATGATGTCACAATCTGCTATTTGTACCTACTAATCGTTGTATGGAAAATCAAGTAAATTGCTGTTTCGGTCGCGAAATACTGCGTTTAGGTCCATAGTTGTCGTACAATTTTATTTCTATAAAATACTAAGGATTCTACTGATAGCATTAAATTTATTCTTGGACAATAAAAAAACGTATATTTTTCTAAACTTTATAGGTCTATATCTTTTTATGATTGAAGTTATTTTTAATTTATACTTTATTACAATAATTTGATGGTTTAACTATCCATTTAGCAAAACTATATTATTAATTTTAACATGAGTCAACACTCCTATTGTAGGTTTAATGATGGCGTAAATATTGCAGTGGCCATTCTACATAAACTATCATTTTTTGTAGGTGAAAATGACAGTTGATATGTCCTAACGCTCGTTCAATGTTACGCACGTTAAGACGGGAAATGGTAACCAATCTTCCAGATGTACTTATATATGGTTAAAATTCTCTGTTTGACCTATGACTCGTAAAGAAGGCCTCATGTCACTAACCTGTGGAAGTTGGAATTAATAAAGTGTATGAGTACAATCGCCCTCTTAGTCTTGCGTTTGTGGACTACGAAAAAGCCAGTCTGTGCCTATCCACACATTTCATTATGGCCTTCTAATCAACCGGAGTTAGATTCCAACCAACAGTCCAATATTGGACCTCACTTTATTCTTTATATTACTGGATCAGATCTGATGTGAAATATCCAGTTTTCCAGATGGCTTTGATTCCGTTTGCTGTTTCTCTCGTTAGCCCTGCCTTTGAGCTTCCACGTCAACCTACACCTATCCTCTGAATATGGGTATATTATCCTGGTGTTATATCTACATATAACATACGTAGGCATAACTTCGCACTGCAATAATAAATTGTTTCGATGAAGTATTCAAATTTAATGGCGCAACAACAAAAACCGTTTATATGTTTCACTTAGTCTTAGGGATTTTAAAGGTAGGTACGGTACTTAATACATTAGATATACGTACTATTCTATACAAATAAAATATAATGACACAAACAAACGCTCAAGCAAACAAGGTTTCAATTCCAAAACGGGCAACTAACGTATTGAGATTTATTAGATTAAAATTGTATTAGTTAGTATGCTGACGCTTGCGCCAGAGTGTAGCCAAGCGTATGTGAGCGAAATGCACTGATATCGTGTTGAAATTTCATGACATACGCTCTGCGTTGCGTCAGAGGTTAAAAACAGGAGGTGAACATGACACAAGCATTTCGCTTTTCAAAATTATTTTACGTGTTTCTTGTGTCAGAACTAACGCACGAAAAACATTTAAATAAAATTGGAATACCTACTTACCAAAATGTATCAGATATAAAAAAACAGCCCTAGTATCTACTACCGGCTTATGTACCTGTATACTGCCCCTAAGTTCGTCGGGGTAGTAGGGGTCAGGACGAGCCCCCTGGGTGGGCAGTGGATGTACAATATGCATAAACTATCTCAGCGTTCGCGTTCTAAGGGTTAGCATATCAGCAATACATAGTGTATTTTAATTTGATACAATACTCCAGGCAAAATACAGTTTCGAAAAACATTAATTTATAATAGCGTTTTTTTGTTTATTTCATTCTAAAACGTTATTCTAAGATGCTTTATTCAAGAATCCAACAAACTTTCCACCCGGAAGTAATTATAATTATATAGATTTAAATTAAACATGCATTGTCTTTTTTAATTTATTTATATTGAATATTTTAAAGCAAATGTAAATGAACCTAAATAAAGATAAAAAAATATATTAATATTTATCCGGACTTTTTAGGAGCTAATTGATTTTTTTTGATGTCTGATTTTTTGTTCGATTTTGCCTCTAGGTGACTATTTAATTGATAATATATCCGTTACATACAAAAAAATTGCTATTATAAATTATTTCCAAATTTGAAATTTTTTCCATACAAGTTGTCAGTTCATTACCTGGACTTGTGCCCATCTCTAACTCCGTCCGTCGCGCTCACTCACGCTTGGCTATGCGCTTACGTAAGGACCACGACGGAGCGCATGAACCACGACAACCGTCAACGATGCGTTCCGGAACTAACACATTCAGTGCCCAGAATCGCTACGCGCTACGCTCGTAGCCCATCCCGTGGTTTTCCTCGTATGTAACGGAAAGCAACTACGGCGTAGGACGTATACGTGTCGTCACGGGCCGGGAATGGGCTAAGAAATGACTAATGTAACTTAATATCATCGAAGCTACGCTACGAGTGCTACGGTGACTACGCCGTAGCAAGATTCGACGCTATGTTTGCAATCTCGTATAAACTTCAGATTAGTTATATAAGTTGGCCGAATTGAATCAAAATAGTCCATTCAAGAAGCAGCTCTACCGTCCAAGGTAGAAGATTCCAATTCCAGTTACAGTTAAAAAGTATAAAAAGTCGCCCACATTAAATAAATAATCTCAACCGATTTCATTAATTATGTAATTATACAAGAATATGATATAGGTGGGTCTCTTAGACTAAATGTCTAACTACTAAATCTGATTCTCTCATTAAGGTGCATCTGTTTGTATATAATTAATCAGAAATCGGCTATATATATTTTCCGCTCGCGTTATTTTATCACGGCACGTAGTACCGAACGCCAGTAGATCAATTCAGTAACGCAAAACTGGCGTACCTATTGTGATTCAATTGGTATTATGTTTTATTTAGTGTGCTCGAGCTCTAACACGAGCTTGGGTATGAAATATGCAAAAAATGCAATACCGATCCATGACAATATCAATGACAGCGTTAATCAGAAAGTGACGGAGAGTCACTCTCTGATTAATGCTGTCAAAAAGTGACAGATAGTCTATCACGCGCGAGTAGAGTAGAGAGTCAAGTTATGCTAGCAAAAAATCGATCCGGAATTGGGCCCAAATTATCAAATTCACAGCTAACGATTTTGCAACGCTACGCTCGTGGCCGACAACATGCGAGAAACCGCATGTAGAGGAAAGCGCCACGACTCCTACGAGCAGCGCACCCATCAAGCGGGTTCCTGGCACTGAAAGAGTTTAACACTTACACATTCAGTGCCAAGAATCGCTACACGCTACGCTCGTAGGCGATCCAGTAGTTTTCGTCGTATGTAGCGGTAAGCACCTACGGCGTAGGCACCGGATAGTCGGGTTCCCGCGGCATTGAATGTACATCTATTCCCTAATACAAATATTCCGTGAATCATAATAGCCGATTTGCACTTGACATAAAATCACCTATGTGGGCACCGCAATTTATTACGCAATGACGTGTCAAACGAAAACGAACAAATAGGTCACTTTCAATTTCAGACCGAATGCGGATAAAGAGAGCGGACATTCACAGATTAACAAATACAGGCGATTGGATCCTGCCGGTTGTGTACATTGCTGCCCCGCTATTCTGTAACTTGTTTTAAGTTCACCACAACGCTCACCCACCACAAAAATATCTTGACGCCGCGATTTGTAGTAACTAAGCGTATATAGCAGTTGCGGAGCGCCCATACAAGCCGATTCCCACCGGCTTGCATAAAATTTATTTTCAGGCAAGCCTATACTTATATACTCTAAACTCTTTGTTCCGGGTTGCCCATCGATAATTTTCACGCGCCGCCACTGGTAGGTAGAGGTCTAGTTTCTTTAAGCTGACGGGTGAGATGAGACGCATGAGCACGTAAAAAATAACAGTCCTGCCTGCTTCATTTTACTTGGTGGAAAGGGCCTCTATAAGCCTAAGCCATGTATAAGGTTTTTTTGAGTTTCGTTGTTATTCATAAGTTGGTCGTATTTTAGTAAGGGTATTGCTATTATATTTTGTAACACTTTTCGTTGACAAAAATAAATTAACTAGTAAGTATTATGATCTCGACCAAGATTTCAACACACGGGATTTCCTGCCACCGAGAATGAATCTCGAATATTCGTTCGAAATCTCGTGAATTCGAAATCTCTCGAGATCGAGATCGCATTCCCTAGCCGTAACTGTAACCCATTGAAGGCCTGTGCCGCACATATGAGTCATGCGTCTACGAGCGATTTTCGCTACAAAACGGAAAAATACTGCTACGCTAAGGTGTAGAACACGAAGCTTTGCTTGGCCTCGAATGAGTTGAAAATTTGTTTCACTAGATAACTGATGAAAGAGTACTCGTATACTAAAGAAAAACTTTCTGTCACAAATAAATGTTTTGGTACTTACAAGTTTTTATTGCCGACTGAGCTTATGTTACGGCTTATACTGACGGCCGGTTAGCCTAGTGGGTAGTGACGCTGCCTACAAAGCTGAAGGTCCTGGGTTCGAATCCCGGTAAGGGCAAATATTTGTGTGATGAGCTTGAATATTTGTTTCTGAGTCTTGGATGTTTTCTATGTATTTAAGTATTTATATCTATTAAATATATCGTCGTCTAGTACCCATAACACAAGCCTTCTTGAGCTTACTATGGGACTAGTTCGATTTGTGTAAGATTGTCCACTAATATTTATTTATTTATTATTATGTTTGCTCAGTCATGTCATTAAGTTGTTTGTCTATCTGTCTGTCTGTATGTTGCCGCTTCACGCTTAAACCGCTGAACCGATTTATATGAAATTGGTTATAGAGATAGTTTCAGTCCCGGGGAAGGACGTGGGATAGTTTTTATCCCGGAACACTTCCCTAAGGGGGTGAAAATTTGTATGGAGCTACGTGTAAAATGTATATTTTATTAATAAACAAATTGAATTTATATAAACAGTTCCGCGCGGACGGAGTCACGAGCAGAGAATAATAACTAAATAAAACAATGAAAAAGACAAAATCAAAACAAAGACAGCAGCTTAATAATAAGCGAGATTTGAGCTTTTGTCGTGTGACCTTTTCTGTGGTCAGCGAACAATTTGCTAGATATTTTAAAACATGTAGTACGTATTACCGTAGAATATATAGTGCATTAATATAAGAGATGACCATAGATTATTGCAACCTACCATGTCCGTGGTAAACAAGCATAAGGTCTGATCACAAGCAGTCATCTTAGCCCACGAACGCTGGCAACTCCAGAGGTGTCTCATGCACGTTAGCGATCCTTCTAAATAAGTATCAACATAGAAAACATTTATGACTCAGGAACGAATATTTGTGCTCATCGTTAACTATTTGTGACAGCTTTGGCCTAGTTGGTATTGACTATTGACCCTGTCTACGAAGCCGGAGGTCCTGGGTTCGAATCCCGGTAAGGGCATTTATTTGTGTGATGAGCACAAATATTCGTTCCTGAGTCATAGATGTTTTCTATGTATTTATTTATCTATATAAGTATGTATATCGTCGCCTAGTACCTAAAGTACAAGCGTTGCTTAGTTTGGGACTAGGTCGATTTGCGTAAAATTGTCTCCAAAAATTTATATAATTATATTTATTTCGTATACAAGCTCAGAAAACTAGTAGAAGATTGCAAAGCTATTAACAACACCGCAGTGATTTATATACCCACTGCAGCTAGTTAGGTTCTTGCGGACATAGTCAACAAAATGTATTACTTAAAAGCAAGCAATGGATGCGGTCCAATCGGCTAATGCCGCCGCCGCGTGTTCATTCAGTCGCTCATAATTACTGCTACCTACGATACATGTTCAAAGGTTATTTTTACGTTCGATTGACGATTGTAAACAGCGCACGCTATGATTGTTGGATATTCAATGGTCACATTTGTATTTTCTTTTGTTTGCCATTTGATACAAATATTGCTATTTGAAAGGTTTGTTGGTTATAGTTTAACTGATTTGTCTGACTTAGGTAAGCTTTTCTGTATTTTGGTCCACGAAACTAATAAACTCGTTTCAGAAATGTCTTGGACATTGACTGCCAAGAATCGCTACGCGCTACGCTCGTCCCTGGTTTTCCCGCTAAGTAGCGGAAAACGCCTACGTCGAAGGAAAAACAGCATTCTCATTTTCATTTATCCTTCCTATAATTTTATTTAATTGAAGATTGATAGGTGACTGCCACCATCTTGACTGTAACCTGGCGCGCTTGCTGCGAACCGTTTTCTCAATTACGACGTAGCCGACAGAGCTACACTTGCGCCTAGAGGGATTTATATTATTACTATGGCGGTGACACAAATATACGGCCTGCCTAATAAGCAGACGCCGTCGCCTATGGACGCTTGTGAACTAGAAGAGTCACAAGCGCGCTGCTGACGCTTTACTTTTTCGAGAATTCATTGCGTTGACACAGGGGCCCGGGAGGTCTGGCTTGCAAACGGTTGGCTGACAAAACACTTAAAAACGAACACTTACATGTTAATGAATTAGTTATTAGTCACATGAAAATGAAACGAGGAGAAGAAAGAAAACAAAAGAAGGAAAATATACTCACGGGTGTAGAGACGGCTCGTCCGCGACCTCGACCTCGGCGCGATTCGCTCTTCACCGTCTGCAAGGTCCCGTCCGGCCCCAAAATAAGCTAAAACAACATACACACCACGGACTTAACATAAAGCAAAATAAAGAACACAAAAGGAATGAACAGACATGCGATGGATAGGGTTAGATGGCGACAGATTAGTTATTTAGTAAATGGATTTTGTTTAATGTTAATTTGAATGTGGGAAATGCTGATGAATGGAATGTACCTTGCAAAGACCATGGTAATTAACAGGTTTACATGTCCAGAGATCTCACGAATTTTAAGAACTATTTACCTACTCAATTCGAAATAGGCTACTGATTCATTTGTATGTTTTGATGAATTTCAATATTTTAATCTCCATCGCGCTTGTTGTAATACCTAGTCACCTACCTATTTATTTTTATTTATTAATCTTGCATAAGTTGTACAAATAAATTATGTTGAAATACAAAATATTTACTTTTTTGAAAACAATTCCATTTATTCGAGAGCTCTCGAGCGCCGTCTATGTAAACTTAATGGAACTTCTGCATCGAGTTGTCGACTATCGTAGCTCCACTAAACTTTCGTGAGACGGTTAGCGATTCCGCTACTTGCCGCTAGGTGGCGCTAACGTCAATTTACGTAAGATTTATTTTTGATACAAAATTGACGTTTAAATGTCATAAAATACTCCGATAAACTATTACGATTACAAACATTAGGTAGCTGAAAATTCCCTATACATATTACACTTTTAGTCAACTGTCAATCCCATTGACAGCTGTCATTGCATTGGAGTTCAGCAACCTAACGAGCATTTCCTAGCCACTAATTAAATTGGAGAGATGTATACGAATAAATATAGTTGCTGTTACGGCACATGGTCCGCACACCTGGCGTTTCGTTCCTGTTTTTGTGTTAGAACGCGACATTTGTTCTATTGTCGACTCTTTCTATCGTTGTGCTTTCCTTGTCTACCTATTCTCATTCAAATCGCAAGTTTTATAATTACAATGGAGAGAAAATCGTTGTAGATATTTGTATGTTGTAGTTGTTGTACCTACCTGTTATATTAGGTACGACGTTTTCTTATGCTCTTATGTATTTTATTTGTGATATTAAATCGACTTTATAATATCCACGCGAATAAAAATATTAATAAACTTAGTGAGTTGGTAGTTTAATATAATTTGTTAAAGCTCGTTTAATTCTGCAACACACATTTTATATTAGTAGATCTGTTACCGATTAAGGTCATAATGTTAATGAAGTTAGCTATAATTAATTGCATAGTTAACCATTTACAGCTGCGCTAACACTGTTAGGACGCGAAATTACTTATTTACAAGTAGTAAAACTTTAGCGAGTTGATACTCAATTATGGCATTGACTTTAGCTCTGGACCTTCCTCGTTAGTTCATTTAATTAGGAGTTGTGTGTGTCCAAGTTAGTTCTGAACTAACTAAGTACCTAAGCGAGCTGAATGTTTCATTTATATACAGTTTTGTCCAACTTCGTTAATATTGTTATTAATCCAATATTCTAAGTTTTTTATACTATGACGGTGGCAAGCAAACATATGGTCAGCCTGATGGCAAGCAGACACTGTAGCCTATGGACGCTTGGGATTCCTGAAGAATCATAAGCGTAAGTATATTTTCAATTCATGCGTATTATATACTACCTTTTCCAAGTTTTGAAATACATGAACATACAGGTAGTTTTGTTACAGTAGCATATAAAGTAGTAATCATATGAATTGTTCCCATTAGAGGTGACGAAACAAATCACGCTAAATCTCAGCAAACTCCGATTCCCTCATAAAACTATTTTACGGGCAATTATTTTCACTCACGGCCCACGCACCCACGCAGCGTGGGTGCGGGTTGGGGCAGGTCGCGCACGCCAATACGACACTTTCTTCACACCATCACATTCCACGCACGAGACGGTACGTACGACTGATCTAATCCCCTAGCGCGACGGGTGGCTTGACACGTATTTATAATGGAGCAATGATAAAGATGTCTTAGTTCATATTGCAAATAGTTCAAAGTTGACGCTGTAAAAACCTAAACAATATCCAGTCTCCAGTCTTTCTAACTTTCAGTCTGACTATAACCTTGCTTTCAGCCTAATAAGGTACCAATACGCTAAAGGATATAATAAAATTGTTTCGTGCTTCAAGCACTGGCTTCATTAGGTCTTTAGTCTGTAAAAACTAAACGGAGTGGTATAATAACGCTTTCGGTATGACGGGTAAGTATACTCGCATGTATTTGGGCAAGGGCTTAAAATTGGCCTTATTTCGTTACATACAAAACGTGCTCAGAGTTTTCATAATAACTATTCATGCTAGCTTGATGGCTGTCTTTGTATCTAATGAAATAGTATTATGAGCAACTTTGTGACACCTCAAATTACAATAAAAAGAAAACTGCATATTTTTCTTTAGATTTCAGATATATTATTAGACTACGCTCTTCCATACAAACTGAAGATTATGATTTCAAAGTGCCTGCAAATGTTTTTTTTTATAGAAATTTCCTTAGTATTTTCGAGCATGTTCAATGTATTTTTCAGCAAGTCACCTAGTTTGAGAAGCGTTTTATTACATTCACAACGTAATTAAGCATTTAAATATTACTTATTTTATCAAAAAACTTCGCTTCATTGTAAGTACCTTTACCTAAACTGTTACATATTTCCTTATGTTAATTTTGGTCATTATAAGGCCAATTTTACGGCCTTGCCTATTTTTTAAGGATTCAATGATATTTGGCTGTTAATGATTAAAAATGAAGAAGAAATGTGGTAAAAAGTACGCCGGTGATTTTAAAATCATTAACTTCTTATTTAACAATGTTTAATATAACATTCGACATCCCGAGCAAAATTTGAACATGATGGATGTAAATGGCAGTTTAAATCGGTTAAGGCAGGTGCACAACATAATAAACTCAAGATAATCTCAACCGTTAATCTGTACAGTGAAAATATTGAGGTTAATTGGTCATTTTGTTTCTGGACGCTCGGTTTTTTGCCGTTGATAAATTGCAGCACGCGTTTAGTGCCGCTATTCGGCGACAGATGGCGCGCCGAGTAATTTGCGGAACTACGGTTGCATTGTGTTTGAATAGTACGCCGGCGTAATTTTGTGGTATCAATTTCTTAATTGTACGTTATGCATGTTATTCGTGACAGTATATAAATGTGTAATATTTGCGTATTGTTATTTGAATGAGAACTATTAGACTTAACTATATGGTTATATTTTTCGACATTTTCTGAAATTATAATATGTACACGTTTTTATACTTTTTTATGGTAATTATATAAAATATTATACTATTACCCAGGACCTTCAGCCAGAGAATTTCAGACATTTTTAGTTTTTGGCGAATTAAACGAAATGCTTAGGTAGATGCTTCAATCCTTTTTACGCAAACGTGTTTTATTTTGGGGCCTTGGTTATATTAAATACCTATTAGGAAACGCAAGTATTTTCGTACTTTGCACCTTGTCTAAACTTGTTAAACAATCTATGTAGCATTTACTGAATTTATTGTAATTCTTATGAGAATAAAGATTCTTTAAACAGATTAGAAAGTTACCTATTGTCAAATACTTAAGCCAACTTTGTACGGATTTGTAATGCTTATAATTAAAAAAAAAACATTACTTATGTGCCATTTTTTTCATACCAATATCATATTATTTAGAGTGAAACGTGCGTGATTACATGTAATTAATTTCAGATTACTTTTCAAGGCCTTATAAAGTTTCTAAACCTAAGCTTTATGAACAATTTTATGCATTTACAACTTTTAAGTATACGTTTTATCTGCACAAATCTGGCAAAACTGAAATTCAGTTACACCTCTACGTTAGTAGGGGTTTCACAATCCAAGTCTAACGCAAACGTATCGCAAAGAATACGAGGTTGGCTAAGTGACAGGGCGAAGGTAAAAGGTTGGTAGTGTGTGAAAAGCAATCGGGCGGTGAGACTATCGAGTCAGGAGACTCAGGAGGGCTAGCACATCTCGCTGCTATGTCGCGTCGCGCGTGATTCAGCGACTTTCATCCCTTTCGCACGGTGCAAATTAGAAAAAGGAGGGTCGATTTTCTCGTCTCGGTTCGCGTCGCGGCTTCACAACAGTTGTGCTAGTGGCCACAGCGGTGGCGGTTATATGCGATTTAACGCGACACTCGGGAAACCGAGCGGTAAACAACATTTTAAGCACGCGTGGGGTGCCAACGGCAGTTACCTATACTTATACCTACCTACCCCATTTAATACAATAGTACCTGTTCGCTACCGCTGACGCATATCCAGGTCAGAATATATATATTATATCCCACTAAAATCATTACATGTAAAGTGATTGCCAAGACTCCCTAGCTCATATAGCTTTCAGCGTTGAAAAGATATCAGATCGTAAGTAGCGCCAAGCTTAGGAAGCTTCCCACTACAACACATTAGGTACATGTAAAGGGATTGCCAAGACTACCTAGCTCATAATAATAGCTTTCAGCGTTAAAAAGATATCAGGTCGTAAGTAGCGCCAGCTTCCTACTCCACACGGCTTAACTTTAACAGCCACGCTTTACAAATTCGACATATTGGCAAATGTACTAAAAATCCTGACATATGTATTTTATTATTTATAACAAGGAGTCCCTATATAAGTTTTCAGACCTCTGGCATTAAAATTTGCGGAAGTTTCATACAAAATTCCATCCTCTAGTTTAAGAAATTTGTTAAGAAGTTAAAAACATATTTAATAGAAAACTGTTTTTATTCACTGAATGACTTTTTAAGTGTAAATAGATACCATAAATATTCTTAAAGTATGTTATCCTAGATATTAATACCTACGTGTAATTTAGGTTAAGTACTATAATTTCTTAATGTGTACCTGATCTACGTTTGAGACAAGGAATAGCAATACTCTTACAGGGTGTCATGTTGTACCACAAACTGTGATAATTAAGACCTGATGTATGTCAACATGAGAGCAATAAAGTATTCTATTCTATTCTATTCTATTCTAAGGGGTTGTGGGATAATAGTTCCAATTTTTAGGATTTTTGTTGTTGTTAGCGTACTAATACTAGCTTACATACCAAATTTCAGCGTTCTAGAACAACTGGAAGTACCCTAAGGATTTTGATGATCAACGTGAGTGATTGGGTGAGTGACGAAGTCGGCGTTTTTTAGACATCAATAAAATCCAAAGTATAAGAGTTTAATTTACAAGTATAATAAGTACACTATTTACATCATATCCCGAGAATTTTGTTTATCTGGTATAATCCAATCCAAACACAAGTTATGAGGGTTCAAAAAAGATGACGAAGCGCTTCGAAAAAAGGTAGGTAGTGCCTGCCCTTGCGCTTCACTTGGCTCGTCTTGGCGGGGGCACTGCCGTGCCCACAGATGTAGGTACGTGGAATTCCGGTAGAGGACGGAAAACAAGAAATGATTTCATAGTTTGAGTAGTTTTTAAGTACGTATTATCTCAGATTGTTACATACGTCACTACACAAAAAACATGTACGACTATTATTCATTAAAAAGTCATAAAATATTAGTAACGTAGATTACCCGTACTAAGATAAGTGTGTACAGTAAGTAGGTACTACCCATCAACTTCATTTGATAAATGTTATCGTGGCGTTATTCATGTTTTACATACAAATCCAATAGCATGAGACATAGGTAGAGGTAAAAGAAAATCCAGTAAATGCAAACCGATACGTAGGAGGTAGGTTTACGATACATTCAAAGATTCGTACATCTTGAAATTCGCTACGTCAAATGCTACACCTTAATATTAACACCCGGCATATTTGCAGCTCTCTCGACGGCTTGTATCAATACAACTCAAGTTGCAATACCGCGGTTAAGGGGTTGGCGTTCCACGTGGGTTTGCAGAATTAAACTTACGAGAAAAGACAGTTTCGACACAATCTATTGTTGGTCCTTTCAATATAATTGTATTCATAAAAACTAAAACACATTATTTCGAAGCGAAAAAGTGGCACCATGTGGAATGTGACAAGTGTTTTTAGGGTTCCGTAGCCAAATGGCAAAAAACGGAACCCTTATGGATTCGTCATGTCTGTCTGTCCGTCTGTATGTCACAGGCATTTTACTCGAAAACTGTAAGGTGTATTTGAATAAAATTTTGAGGATAGGTGTATTTTGTTAGCCGCTACATAGTTTTGTAATCAAATTACTAAAAAAAATTTTTTTAGGGTGCATTCCATACATAAAACTGAATTAAAAAAAAAAAAAACATTGCAAGCCTACGTGTGGCACATCAATCGATAGGCCTTTCAAAATAAATATAAGGTTTCTCAGCAATTTTTTTGATTAAATTATTAGAGTCGGAGATAATCGCCCCGAAAGGTACTAAAATTGTGCCCCCCGCTCTAATTTTTTCGAAATAATTCTAAAAAAAACCGGCCAAGTGCGTGTCGGACCACGCAAAACGAAGGGTTCCGTGCCTATTAAAAAGGTCGTATCGTCACAGAATTTTTACGGCACTTACGTCCTTTTCTTTGAGGAAGGCAGTTTTTCAGCAATATCTCGAAAACCTCTGAACCGATCTTGTTCAAAACAATTTTCGGTGAATGAAATTAATAAGCCCTATGTCCATGAATTTTTCCATATTTTTAAAATACACCGTTCAGAAATTAGAGGGGGGGGGACAGAATTTTAGTGACTTTCGGGGCGATTATCTCCGACTCTATTCACTTAATCAAAAAAAATGCTAAGAAACCTTATATTTATTTTGAAAGGCCTATCGATTGATGTGCCACACGGGGGGTCACAATGAAATTTTTTTTTTTGACTTTTAGTTTTATGTATGGAGTGCAACCCTAAAAAAATTTTTTTTTGTCATTTTAATTACAAAAGTATGTAGCGGCTAACAAAATACACCTATCTTCAAAATTTTATTCAAATACACCTTATAGTTTTCGAGTAAAATGCCTGTGACATACGGACAGACGGACAGACGGACAGACGGACAGACGGACAGACGGACAGACGGACATGACGAAACTATAAGGGTTCCGTTTTTGCCATTTTGGCTACGGAACCCTAAAAACTGCCTTCCTTAAAGAAAAGGACGTAAGTGCCATAAGATTTCAGTAACGATAAGACCTTTTTAATAGGCACGGAACCCTTCAATTCACATAAAAAAAAACAGAGTCAACGCCAGCAATCTCAGGAAGTATATGTTTTTGTAAATTGTTTCGCATCTTGTTTGTTTTTCAATGCTTGCTGGTTTTCACGCGCGATTATCAAAACTGTCAGAATGATCATTGGAAACGCAAAATACGTACGTGTGATACGCGAGTGATGAACCAAACCAAGACGTCCTTGTTGATGTAAACCATCACATCATAAGACTCGGCGTCGATTAAGTCTATCCAGTCGTGAAATTACGGGCTTCAGGTAATTTATAGCCAAACTTGATCTCAGGTTTGTGAACAAAGTAAATATTGTGGATATTCTACATTTACAAGATAAACTTCTTGAGCTTTTCTTTTCAACTTTCCGAACAGAATAAAAGCTCGGAACTTTTAGGAAAATTATGTTAGAAATGTTCTTGGAATTCTGCTTTCGTTTCTTGAAGGTAAATTGTTAACTGTGCTTTGTCAGTTCTTTTTAGTAAAAATAATAAATTATTATTTTTACCAAAGTTGTTTTCACTTAAATTCGAAGGCCAAATGGCAGTAACTTCCGTATCATTTGAAGGTCCAAAAAACCTGCTTTTATCAATATGACGTTAAAATTCGTTTGTCACTTTGACATTAGGGTTTGCAAGAAAGCGACATAGCACATTTCAACTGACAGTGGCTTGAAAAGTTTTATGAATAGGTTATGGAAACCAGATCTTTAAATAAATCATTCATTCAAATCCCCTTGAAAAAAATGCCTAGAGTTATAAGATAATGCTGATGAGTTCTTTTCACGTAAGCGCTGTCAGAGTGATTTTATTGAACAAAACTTTGATTCTGTGCATAACCTTGTGTATATATTATGTAGCAAAATATTAGGTACTCGGTATAGACCTTGGCACGGTGAACTTTAAAAGGTTAGAGTAAATAGGTAAAATGTCATGTTTCAGAATTAAGATATATATATATATATATGTTGAATAACTTTATAAAATGACTGATGTAATGAAAACTGGTCAAGTCAAATCTAACCTACTTTAAGATCTCACAATTTTAAATAACAGCAATTGTTATAGGTATCCAATAAAGCAAAGAAATAGAGTTTAATACTTGTTCATAATGTTATTTTGTTCCTATAAATACATATTTGGATTTTGCATAACTTGGCACTCATTTAGATCTCCATTCTTTTTGCGGCGAAGCCCACAGCCAAGCATAATTTTTGTATTGAACTAGGCCTCTCCTTTTTTACATTTATGTTTTTGGTGGGATCTGAATATACAAAATACAAGCGCCAAAAATGTCACTCCATATCAATTTTAAATGAAATAACGTTGAAATAGGTTTATGAGCTTAAGTGCTAAATAGTACATTTGTTTACATTCTTCGCAACCTCTATTGGCGCTTGCGTTTTGTTTAGTTCCTACTACAAATTACTACGTTCTAACGTAATGGTTACAGTCAGCAAGAAAGTGGTCTACCACTTTTAAACCTTAACACACTAAAATTGGTATCAAAATGTGGTAGACCGCTTTTTTGGCCTATTGTACGTAAATATAGTAGTTGTTTTTTTCCTATCATCTTCTATGATGTATAATATAACCTACATACACGCTTTGTTTTTGCCGCAATTGTGACTGTGCGTCACGACTCATGGCGTATCCGCCGACAGCGGAAGGCGATCAATTTGTTGAATTAAGCGCGCGATGCACAGATTCACTTGCACTGAAAACGTTATGTAGGTAACAGATTTTCCCCGCACCTTTTTTCCGGAATGGGTGATACCGTTACGGAAATATCTACCTCATGTAAATTTTATTATATTAAGCACATTTTACATACTGTTGTTTTTTCGCTAAATCACTATGTGTATTGTTGAAATACAAGTGAAATATTCTAAAATTAACGTTAAGCTGGAGGGGAACACTTACAGTTTTGTTTTTATATATACCGGAGTCTTTTGTATCTACTATAAAGTATTTACACACATTACTTTTTTATCTTCTTCTTCTTAGTGTCACACTGTTGGTTGTTAAGTTAAGATCATTTTGTATCAATACTTGCATTTTCATTTATGAATATAATTAAAGTTTGCTTGTTCGTCCCATTTCCATAAGGATATTAATACCAGTGTAATCCTGCTACTCGCCGCTAGAGGCGCTCCGATGCTCAACCAGTGCGTGTAGTGATTGCGCTGAATTGAGCTTCCGTCGGCGGCGGATAAAAACGTCCTCGACGCATTAAACAATAGACAGCCAGTACACTTTCGTTCGACGAGTTTGATTGGACGGTCAATAAAATAATAAGATAAGAGCGTTTGACGGATACACGCGTTGTTATGTTCAATGTTACATACAAACAAAAATGTTGGTTGGCACTCATTTTACGAATATGTACCTCTATTAATTTTAATTAAATAAAAAAAAATAGAAAAAAAATGCTGACTTACGTGAATCCAGCTGCGATTTCTCCTCATGGTTTCTTGTCTGGATTTCAGGATTATAGCCACCCAAGCTGGGATCCACACATAGGCACTGGTTTTATGGATGTCCAGGTTGATCATCAAGCACGATGCAACAGTCTATGTTGGTAAAAGCAATGGCGCGGAGGCATGCGTTTTGTGTCGCAACGGTAGTATTAACGCAAGAATTATATTGAGAAATCGTCAGTAACGATGCGCCATCCCATACTAAATTAATATGTATTATAATTAATTTAGTATGGGGTGGAGCATAGTTACTGACAATTTCTCAATATAATGTGAGACGTTGTTAAGAAGCGTAAGTCTTCTAGGTAGATGTCGCTACACACGCCTCCCTAAGGGGTTGTAAAAATGAATTAGTGGCCGAGACTGATTGTCCTGATAGCTGAGTTGGTTAGTAGCGACGGGCCATGTATGCCTGTGGTCGCCGGTACAAATCCGGCTCGGAGCATTACATTTTAAAAAATTTCCTTCAATTAGAAATTTATAAAATGTACCTCCTTTTTAACTAGGTATATCATACAACATAAAATATTTTACTACTATATTTTGCCGCTATACTAACATCCACTCCCAATTTCATCCCTTTGGGGGACGATTCCCGAGGTAAAAAGTATCATATATTTAAATACTAGCATAGAATATTTAATCTTTGATAATAGCTATATAAGTAGCTCAACTGTTAAACATATTCGTCCGTTTTAGTGTGATTGAGTGACCAACGTACAAACTTTAGGATAAAAGATAGGTGGTACATAAGAATACGCAGACAGGCAAATACTTCAGCGCCCCCCGCCCTCATTATTTAAAAGACCCGTCTCTTAAATATCTTAAGAACGTGTGACTTCGCCTTAACCCCTAATAATGATGCCTTCAGGGCAATTTGAGCCCCATCAACCCTTGGAGGGTCTGGTTAACCTGATCGATGTTAAGGCGGGTAATTCGAACGTGCCCACGTGATTGCCAATTCGAGCAATGACGTATATGTGCATAAAAATATGTACACTAATATTGGTAATCATAGGTACGATAGGGTACATTTGAGATATTAATATAATTTCATTTAAGCATTATAAAATTTCTGAAATTGATTTTAAACTTTATACCACTCTGTAAAAATGAAACGTAGACCGGTATGTAATAAAATGTTGGGCCAAGTGGATTTTTATCAAACTGCAAAAAGGTTTGTAGGTACCTACCCTCAGGTTTTTTACTATATTTGGGTTGTTTGAAATGCACTAAAACTGGAATAGGTACTCTGCGTTGTTTGATGTTGATTTATCAACCGTGAAACATTGTGTATTTCCAAATATATGTTCTTTGTCAAGTAAACACAAATCCTTTTCGATAAAATTATTGACCTAAATCCTTTGAGACTGTCACAATAAAAACAAAATCTAAACGCACAAAGCAACGTCAATCACAGGCATCACAGCATTCAAATTATTTAAATTTGGAATTCGTGTGAAAAGGCGATCGGTGAGTCACTCATTGTCCTAACTTCAGCTCTGAGTCATATTCCGTTCGATTCTGATTTAACAGCAATGTAAGCACACACCATGCTTTCACATTCTACACAAATTATAACTTTAGTAACTCTGTGCAAGGTTTGTTTTCATGAGGCACACGGTTGCGTGTGAATATGAACCTGGAAAAATTTGCATTGCATTTTTAGCAGTACTTTTTGCAAAATTTTAAACATTAGTTTAGTTTCCGATTTTCAACTTTATTCTCTGCCGATAGAGTGCTTTTGATATCGTGAAAATGTGCAGAATAAGAGTTAGCAACAGTTACCAGCAGAATTGTAATGTTGTATCGCGATAACAATAAAATTATCGTCGTTATTAAGGAACAATGAGCAAAGCGGCGCCGGTGTCAATTATATGTCAGGATGTGCTGTATTAAGTTGCCTTACATTCGTGTGGCTTTTCAAGTTGAATCGGGATGAAATTAAAATTAAATTGTTTTTCTTCATAAAAACTAACTAAATGTAAAAGTAACGACACTTCAGACAAGTGTTAAAATCCGCCAAACTGAAGACTTTTAGGCTGCACTGCAGTGCGTCATGTCACAAAGAGATTGACATACATATGCATTTGTGTACCTTCAGCTGATAAACAGTACTGCGGTAGTTTTAAGTAACTTAAGTCATTCATTCAAAATTAACGATAGTTATAATATTAAATGACGTTACCATCATCTTAAAAGTGGATCTATTTAGCACGACTATGCTGGTTGGCATTTTATCGTTTATCCCTAAAACACTCTTCGCGTTCTCAAGAGCATGACAGTGCGAGAGTGACAGATATTTTATGTAGGTATCGCAGGTATCGGTAGGTTTTATATATAAATGAGAATCAAGCACATACGATCCCAGGTTTAGCATTTTGCCACCGGTTTATTTTTTTTTATTTTTTTTGAAAAGCCGTACAAATGTGGCCAATGTAGTTATGCAAGCGTCCGAAAAGGTCATTTAAAAACACATGAAATGATACATACTGGTGAAACGCCATACAAATGTGGCCAATGTAGTTTTGCTTGTATTCGAAAAAGTGAATTAAAGGTCCATAATATGATACACACTGGTGAAAAGCCGTACAAATGTGGGCTATGTCGTTATGCTAGTGCCCAAAAAGGCGATTTAATTTTATGTTATACATTGATTTTCACCCGATTTTTATTTGAATTAGAAATGACCAAGATTAAACTACGGTAGCCTAGTGGTTCAAGCATGCGGCTGGCGGTCGGGCTCGATCCCGCCTCGTACCAATAAGTTTTTCGGAACTTATGTACGGAATATTTACCGTTATAGCTTTTCGGTGAAGAAAAACATCGTGAGGAAACCGATCTTATCTCAATAAAGCTATCTGGGTTGGAAGGTCAGATGGCAGTCACTTTCGTAAAACTAGTGCCTATGCCAAATCTTGGGATTAGGTACCAAAGCGGACACCGGGCTCCCTTAGTGCACAACCGGGAGGATGAATGAACAAATGGCTAATTCTAAAACAAAAGTGTAAATATTGTAAACACGTTGGAGTAAACATAAACACACGGGTTCAAGGGCCGCCCTGACCCCCGGTCCCTCCGGCATCGGCAACCTCTGAAAAAGGTTTCACGGCCAAAAGGATCGGATTTACATAAAGATAAACGGTCAGATGATGAAACCGTGGATTAGGGTATAAATAACTTTATTTTCTAGTTTCATTTGTACGCATTTTAGGGAATTGCTGTAATAAGTAGGCAAGACAGATCATAAATAAAAGTGAGTCTAAACATTCAATAAATATTACGTTAACACATTATGCCAACAAAACGATGTCATCGTCGATGTTCTAGTCAATCTACCGGTTTTTTTTCGATTACTAAACGACCATAAAAATATTGCACCAACGTATGAGATCCTGAAACAAAAACAAGTGCAATATTTTTGTTTTAATCACCGAAACTTCGCGACGCGTGGTGATTAAGCCGGCGCCATTTTGGGATTCCGAATATTCTGCAACCGCAAAACAAACGGAGAATAGTAAGTGTGAATAATAGTTAAAAGCTCTCCGAGAATGAGGGGCCAAATATTTTTTTCAAGTTGAAAAGGCGAGATCTTAGTTGTTTTGCGCGAGGTTGCAATTTTCATTAGTGGAGCTTTTTCAAGACAAATATTCCTTGTTTTGCAAATGTATGTGTGGTCACTGAATATTTTCTAGATGAAATTGTACGAGCATCCGTAATGGTAAAACTGAGAGTATAACGATATTGTAGAAGTGGATTGATTAACTTTAAATAAAACTGACTCGAATAATTATCATAGAATCTAGTAACTGTCTAAAGTGAATCAAGTAAATAAAAGTCTCCGAGATTAATAAAGGCTACACTTTGTTTACGCCGCGAAACTCGGAGCGGCGCCGCCTCGACGCCCGAGGCGACAGCGATTGACGCTCACGGAGGACTCACGTTCCACTTTCCTTTATTGTGAACAGAATGCTATTATATAGCATTCTGTTCACAATAAAGGAAAGTGGTGTTTGTTTCTAAAAATACATAATAGGCCACAGATTTGCTTACATACTTATTTAGCATCGGATATATCGTTGAGCTAAGGTGTCTCCATTCGTTAGTGGTGATGTGTCCAATTGAGAAACCGTTAAATATAAATGAAGAGTGATGTCCTTCGGGACATACCCCAATCTCCTTGCTAGGTTACAGAGTGGGGTTAAAGATACCAACAACATTTCACCCTAAACGCTTATACCATCAAGACGCCCGACTCTCCATACAAACGTAGTTCGTATTTTAAATTGAAATGCTGGAATAACATGAAACTTTGTACACTAAATGGAATCTGCCATATCTAGGTCGAAAACTAGTTCTGGTTGCTAGAAATTATAATATAAAAAAATTGTGACAGAAGAAGGCGTGTGGCGGATTCCATTGTGTATACACAGTTTCATGTTAATCCCGCATGCCGATTTAAATTGAGAGCCCAAGTACGTTTGTATGGGGAGTCGAGTTGTGTCGAGCGTGCCGGAGACTGAGTCGGTTAAGTTTTTCACAGCGCAAGAGACCTCTGCCTGCTGTCCGTAGAAGTTTGCCTTCAGTGTTCGAATGAAGCGAAAATGGTTTATTGGCAATGAAATATCGCGTCTGCCTGTGCAGAATAGTTCTATCGAAAAGCCCTTCACCACGAATTATCTACGTCCAATCCGGACGTAAATTGTATACTGTGTTTTTTTTTAACAAGTCTGCGTTTATTGTTTGGTGGACTGGCTGGCTTCAAGTCAAGATGTCAGATTGTCTCGCGGCGGGAGCGGCACGGTATCCCGTGGAGCAGACGACTCGCGGACTCAGACCTTTGTGGACGAGCATTGCATAGGTACTTACTCGCTTTTTTAAATATTTTCTCGGACAACAATGCTGTTTTACAGGATAGTTGTATCTAATTGTTGATGTGATACTTTTGGGTATTGTAAAACAATCCGTCTAACCATTCATGTCAGTAGCAATGTGAAGCAAATTTGATTAAGGTAAGCGTCCTAGTTCGAGGACTAGGGCGTTTACCTTATATAGCATATATGCGATTTGTAATCCAATCACTGCTTAGTTAAAAATTACGACTAATGTCAAAAGAAAACGTAAACTTTTTTTCACTTCTTTCCCAGACACTGATTCGCTTATTTACAACTTTCGGTTAATGCTGTAATCTACTTAGAAACCCAACATTGTAAAGGGAACAATATTTTTCCGGGTAACCCCCCACGCTTCCATTGACTAAAAATAACGAGAACCTTGCACAACTCGGCTTACTGTATCCGCAGGAAAAAACTCCTGGAAGTCCCTTTCGATCGGTTTCATCAACCCCGTTACAAACGGCTGGTCCCGGCGTGACCCGTAATCCCGGGGTCCCGGACCCAGACGCGGCCCAGACTTGGGTCAAATTATTTCCGAGCTAAAAGGAAGTCGGCGGATGTTTTTGAGGTTTTCAATCAAGCTATGTATTTTCTGTAGTTATTTTGTCGTCTTTTGTCAAAATTGTTTCTAGATTCGAGTCTTTTAAGTCTCCAGCGAGTATAATTTTAAAATCATTTCAATACTCTGAAATTATGAGTCTCTTACTCTGTTTAGTTCATACTTATTAAGAATGTTGCTTTATAGAATAACTATTTCAGTGCACGCGAGTGCGTAGGTACCAAAGGTTTCTTCTACATATAAATTTTATTTGGTATATTGAAGAAAGGTGTTCGGGAAACGGCCTTGTACACAACGCTACTCCTGCGCCGTGCAAAGATTAACACATTCACTGCCAAGAATAGCTACGTGCGCAGCCGCAGCCGTTCCCGTGGTTTTCCCCGCATGTAGCGGAAAGCGACTATGGCGTAGGCGCCCGCTAGGCGGGTTCCTGGAAGTGAAAAAGTATTGACAACACCAGTATCCACTCGAAACCAGCACCTACGCGGATGCTGGCGTGCCAGTATTAAGAGTATCATTTGCACAGTATTTACAAGGTCATAGATTAACAATTCCACGTCTTTTGTTTGTACAAATTGAACACCAAAACATGGGATTCGCCCCTAAATGACGTCGTCATCCCTGATCCGGAGGGGACCGTCTACCGCGCGTCTGCCTGTTATCGAGATTAATGCCTTATCTGTGCCCGTATATTGTACCGACAAGGTCAAACCCTGTTCTGAATTTGAATTTTGGTTTTGTTTTCAGCCGGACATGGTGTTTTTTTACGGCGTTTTTTAGCCAGCGTCGTTTCTTATTTTGGGACATTCACGTGTACAAGGGAACAAGAGCATCCGCAGGTCATTTGGAGACTACTAAACTTCTACGTACTTAGGTATTTCAGTATAATTGTTGCATGAAGTTCCTTGAGCTCCATGATGTTCAGTGTTGTTAAGTGTTTGTCATATAGGTGTCATTGTTTCCAAGTTTAATCATAATCGTAATATTTGTGCTAAATGTTGATGAAAAAAAAACAAAATTCAGTTAAGTTTTAATTCAATTTCACGCTGTTTTCTGTGTAAGTTTGCGGACTTTGAGGTGTGCCTATTAAGGCATTAGGTCCACCAACTACTTGAACAAATCATAAAAAACGTTCATAAAATCATTTTACTTATCAAACAATCCATAAATAATCATCATTGAGTTTTATAATTTTCAAGTAGGTTGAGACGCTTCAGATCTGCGCGCGAATAGAAGGCGTAGCACCGCTACGAACTACGGCGTAGCACTCTTCTATTACTCGCGTAGCGCTTTCAGGCGTTGATGAAACTTTAGGAGGCTGTATGATAATGCCACTTGTTATTTTTAGGGAGGAAATACTTTGTCAATTATTTTTAATGTATTACCTACGAACTTTCATGTTGGCTTTATGATTTAAGCACAAGCGTTTGTTTTACATAAATTACCTTTCTAGCAATTGTAGGTTAATAATATAGGAAATCGTTCGTTTTATGGTCAGACCTTCGAGATATGATCAAGATATTGCGGCCATCATCATGATGATGTCTTGGATATATAATTGATATAGGTCGTTTTCAAAACATATTTTCGGTATGACGTTCAGTAATAAAATATAAATAACCATTTCCGTAACTAATCTTCAACGAAAAAAGCCAAACCAATTTCTTTTCATAAACAACATTTGGATGACTACCAAACCGAACTTAAATTATAAACATATTAACTTCAAAACGTTAGATTGCGGACCCCGGGCTCGCGTAGCTGAGTGCACTACTGGGAAAAACGCTATGATGGTGAACGTTAGATTGCGAGTTATTTTTTAATGACGATCATGACCTTTAAACTCTCTCCATTAGTCCAAACACTGGCCGGGAACGTAAAAAAATCGATTCCTATTTTGAAAAAGTTACGCGTCATTGTGTAATGGAGCGATAATGACCTCTAAACTCCATTTAGGCAACACCGGCTGGTGAAAGCGAACGTAAAAATTTCGATTCCAATTTTGAATTTTTTACCGCGTCATGGTGAAATAACATGACCTCTAAACTCCATTTAGGCAACACTGGCCGGTGAGAGCGAACGTTAAAATTTCGATTACAATTTTGAAATTTGGAACGCGTCGGGAAATGGCGCGCGAGTTCCAAATAGGAAGGCACGTGTAGAGGGGGACTTTCACCCTCGCGCCAAGGTCACGCGGACACTGCAGCGCGAGTGTGCGTCTGTCTAGTCTGGCATTGGTGTATTGAACGATTGGGGGTTGGAGCTAGGAAACTGCGGATGCTATAAACATTCGGGTTAAATATCTTTTCTTTAAGACGTTTGGACATGCACTTCGATTGTACATTAGTATTCTGTTCTGTGTTCTGTTTTAGCCTAGTGGGTAGTGATCCTGCCTACGAAACGGACGGTCCTTGTTTCGAATCCTGGTAAGGGCACATATTTGTGTAGTAAGCATGAATATTTGTTCCCTAGTCATGGATGTTTTCTATGTATTTAAGTATTTATATTATCTATTAAATATATCGTCGTATAATACCCATAACACAAGCCTCATTAAGCTTACTATGAGAATAGCTCGATATACATCTATATTTTTTATCTGTGTTGTTTAGGAGCTCTTAAAGGGTTGCACGGTTGGTTCATTGGAGTAGGATGTTTAAATATGCACTTGCATTACGCCTTTCTAGTTTAGAGTAAAACTAGGAATTTGATTTAACGAATGAATAGGTAATTATTTTTTCGAGGTTTTCAATATGTCGGTTCTAATTTTGTTATAGGTGGAGTTAAGACAATATCATCATTGAATTTGACCGCATCTCATATGGTAAACAAATAATCCTTTTAGTTTATTCTTTTTCAAGATACTTAGTAGTCGTAATTCGATATGTTTTATAGTTTTTCATTGTCCATAATGCCTTCTGTTCTGATGAACTTTATAGTTCTTTGAGTTTACAGCACGGATCTTATTACAAACATTGAGTTTTATTCATACTAAGATTAAAAACAAATGTGAAAAAGTCGATCTAACTGGAACCACGTTGCACTGGTCAGTTTGAGATACTGTAATTTAATGATTTATATGAATGAATACTGAAACCGTTTTGGCTTCAGAGACCTGCGAGTAACATTTGAAGTCTGCAACAGCCCAAGGATAAACGAAACATTTTTACCCCAGGTAACCCTACCTTGACTATACAACTACAAATCGTCTTTGCCATAGTATTACAATCGCAAATTGCAATATTCGAATACCCCGAAGCGAAGCTACGCGCTCTCTCCCTCGCACCTCCCTTTAATGGCATAAAAAATCAATTTCCCGGGCAAATTACGCCAAGTCGACAAATTGCCAGCGTCTAGCCTATAATCGAGTATTTGCTTTCTTACAAGAAATTGTGTTTCGAATAAAAAAGTGAAAAAGACACATGATTTTTTGTTAAGAGTTTCATAGATTGTAGGCCATGGTGAGATTCTTATTCTCTATGAAAAAGTACTTTACATTGAATATTCTAATCAGTTAGCGCTTGAAGAATTTGTAGCCACGATTTGTAGACGGCACTCGAAACAGTCGAATAATTTCCTAAGATTAGATTGTAATAAGTTACCGGCCGAACTAAAGGTTTTAGAAGGGAATAAATTTAAAAACCAACTTAGAAACTGGCTGCTTCAGAGAGTATTCTATAACCTCAGTGAATATTTCGCATCTTAGCTACTAAGTCAGTTGTTAGTTTATTTAAGTAATACAAATTGTTGTATGCCCAATATCGGGTACCTGTTGAAACAAATTCTGTCACGACCAACTTATGTACACAGTTATACAATAAAAATATTCTATTCTATTCTATTCTATGAGTGAGATATTTCCTAAAACCTACCGGATATCTCTTTATGGCACTCATGCCTTTACATGGTTTGGTTATTTTAGGAACTAAAAATACCTACAATCAAAACAAGAAACAATTTCACGCTTGCCTATGTACACCTACGTTCTGTACTATACCTATGTCACGAACCACAGCATAATCAAAAGAAAGATGCACAATAACCACGTATTCCGTGGTTATTGTGCATGTTTTCATGTCATAAGCACCAGGCAATTACACAAATTAGCGGGTCCCCTGTTTTCGAGCTTTCTGAAGAGCCTCCCTTTCGAAAAACGGCGCCCTTCAGGAAGACACTTGACGTCCTAGGGGCCTAGGATGCGCTGTGTTATGAAGGATTTACTCCCAAAATACTTAAATCAAAAGGTATAAGACATCGAAGTTTAAGGCAAAGGTTTTGCTTTTTTTGCAGGCTACAGTGTTTCTTAACGAAATAACAAGATGGCGGGCTTCAATACTAGTTGGAATTTTCCAAAAGAACCGTCTCGTTTCGCTTAATAACTTTAATTGTCCGCCGCGACCGTCGTCTGCGAACTCGATCGAACGCGGAAGCAAACGTACCTATACATTGCACGCTTTACAAATTCCTCTCACCCACACCAACCTTTTATTTCCATCAAAACAAACGCACACACCCGAAAAGTGTCTGCCGAAATACATCCACACAGCAGCACAGAAACGCACAATGAACGGATAGTGCGCATGTGTTGGTGTGTGTGAATGAGAGGGAGAGTGTGACGAAATTTCACTTTCCGTTTTGGCAACGTCGCACCTCCCCGTTCGTCGACATTTGGAAGGGGGTGGCGCGGTAGTGAGTTCCGAATCCGACATTTTCATTTTTAATGTTGGCACCCGTGATTCGTCTACAATGTCGCCACTATCCTACAAGGTTCCATAGCATTATACATTACTTTATAATGAAAATAATTCAATGGAAATTCGACTAAGATATTGTTGAAGATGTAGCGTTAAACAGAGAGTGAACTATGAACTACCATTCAAAGACTCTGAATGAGATAACAACAAGTTTTTTTTGCAAATTCGCGTGGATTATAAGAAGGGTGGTATAATGACAAAAGAAAAAAAACCGAAAGCGAGTTGTAAAGTAACGGTGCTATGTGTGGGGACTTAAAGCTCAGACGATTCTTGGAAGTGTCATTTGAGGGGGACGGGGCTGTCCGGCGTCTCGCTCTGCACTATCGACTGAATGGGACGCGGGTTGAATACTTTTTCGTGCAGTTTTAAAATTCAGTCGGTGAAATAAAATTGAAACAAATTTTTAGTGATTTATTAAATTGTATTCTCATAAAGTACAGTATTTAAGATAGTTCTCTACATAAATAACATTTCGTTTAAAGAACGTGCTAGAGTAACTCATGGAAAAAAAATCTACGGAAAACAAATTTTAGGTTCGAGGGTTTTCAATTATAATTCCGATCTATATCGGAAAGGCCATCGATGTCTAACTAACGATACATAACTTAAGGTAGGTAGGTACTGCTTTCAAATAAAACTTTGTGATTTCATCGCAGGACTAAGTAAATGGAATTTATTTGGTCTTAATTTATGCAGTGTGAATAATTATTTTGCTTTGATTTGGATACTTTGAGTTCTCTACTTTGACTACTAGTACCTATCAATAATGCTGAAGATAATTTACTTTTTTTGGTAGTGGATAAGACCCACTAAGCACCATCACCTTGGTGTTATTAATAAAGTACCTATTTGTATTTGTTAGACTATTTTAAGGTACTATATTATATATCTATGTAGGTAATTCTAAATTATTTACACGAAGTCACGCGAGTGCAACCCCATTTTTTCAAACCCGATAAGTAGTGCATTATTTAGAAACTTTTTAGTCGGACTTCATTTTGAGAATTCTTGATTTCAGCTGTCTATATAGTCGCAGATTTTGGATAAGCACAATATTTTATTGTGACAGATATTGTACAGTGAATCATTTTCAAATTTTGAATTGTTTTCTTGATCATGCTTTTTAGAGTGCGTGTATCCAAGTTGTAATCGATCGGACAAGGCTGTGCAGGCTGCGCCGGCGTCGGGTTTCGGCGGATGTGGGCGCGGAAGCGCGCCGCCGGACGCCCGCCATCTTTCTTTTGCTAACCTTTGTGGTGGACTCGTAAAGAGACCAAGTATGTTTGTTTACTTACACGCTTGCGTTTTGTGGAATTAATAAATTGACCGCTATGTAAGTGCTTGATTATCTGGGCTCATTGTTAAGTTTTCTAATGTCATTATTTTGTGATTTTTTTTGTAATATTTTCTTCAATTATTTTCGTATTTCTAATAGTTACACTTAGGTATTGCTAACTTTCATCTTTACACTTCCAATTGAAAATATTACCAGCGCCCTAGCGCCCTACCAAAAATATACTACAGATACTATAGAGTATAAGTAGGCACCGTGTTTACAAATAAAACGAATGTTCAAATTAAAGTATGGCAGTCATTTTCGTTTCCTTTTTGCCGTCGTCAAAGCCAGCGCCAATCTCTAGGTAATTTCATATTAATTCTTGCGACATGATATATTTTCTCAGCTTCGCTCGGAGTAATAATTCTTATCTGCACCATTGCTCCAAGATTTACAACAATCGAACATAGAAATATAAACTCTATACGTAGGAGAATAAACAGTATTGAGGGTTGAAATAAAGTTTATCAAAGTGACATGTGACAGCGATTCAGGTAGTGAATAAGATCGTGTATAAACAAAAAAACTTTATGATTTTTTTGTTTATTATAGGACCAGGTAAAAGTCTTTTGTGAGCTGCGCATGAGTTTTGCGCAACAAAGGTGCGATTTCGTAGCGCTTGCGCACAATAGCTGATAAATTATGCGCTAATTTGCGACGATTGCACCTGGTGATGTGCGGTGGGATAAAGATTGGTCAAGTTACAAAGTTGTAATTTAAAAGAATCAATGGATAACACCGTTTTACGTTTGTTTTAAATCGATAACAGGAATGTGTACCTACCTACTTAGCTAATAGCACTATAATTAGATTTTTTTAACAGCCGATATTCCGTCATCCCGGTACAATAAACGTCAATGCTGACATATGATTTTCACTATAGGTAACAAATTATATCTATTGGCATCGACAATCAATATAAAGATATACGTGCCTAAGTTTTGTTTCTTTTAAACTTTTAATTTTTCTAAATAGATGTCAAAGTAGTCATTTTAAAACGTATCGTGTCGTGTTTTCTTACTATGATCCTTTAAAAATGTCTTTAAATATCACGATGAGCCCAAAACGTGTAATTATTATTATGGAATATACCTAATTGATAGAAGTTTATGTTTACCGTTATAAGGATTATTATCGCTTGTACCTACGTTAGCGGAAAACTGCAACATCGCATTTTCACCCTCGACTTTTCTCGTCGATGACTCATTCGACCTTTAACGTGCCTAGCTGTCGCCCTAAACCAATTCAAATCGTATTGCATGGTGTTAAGATTTGGTTTAGTGTACAAAACGAAGTGACAAGACGGAATAATTAAGACAATATTTGAATTCGTTTGTTCTACGCCATGTTTAAGATACTATTAAAACAAATAAGGTACAATTAAACGTAATTGGTTTTTTTGGGTTTGTAATTAAACAAAAGTTGAAGTGCAAATTAAAAGTAACGGAACTCTGTTTTAGTCTAGCTATGTTACCTCTTTGTTGGTCGCCATCCAGCATGTCTGTGGGTTCTGAAATACAACTGGACGCTTACCTGAAACAAGAAAAAGATTGTCAAATAAGATTAAATAACAAATATTGTGCGACAATCTTACACAAATCGACCGAGATAAATAAACTCTTAAATTCATATAAACCATCCATCCAAAATAAAACAAATATTCGTGCACAGCACTTAAAGAAATACCCTTATCGGTATTTGAACACCGAACCATGGTCTCCAACAACTAGGCCAAAGTAGTTATAGTAATAAATAAATAAATAAAAAGTAAAAATCATTTATTTGAGACCTTACTTTTGATCCATACATTTTTGTTGGTACATTTTAAATCATACGAACTAAGTTAGTAATAAAAAGAAAAAAAAAATGTGAGCTATTGAGAAAGCGAAGAGCTAGTCTTGTCTATTTCTTTCTCCCAATAGCCCCCTCAACCCAAGACTTGGTAATCGGGCAGTCCAACAAATAACCATACCATGCCTTCGACGGAGATGTCGAGATGGTTTTGTCGCTTCTATAACACTAATCTCATCGTACAGTGGATAGAAACGCGTAGAGGAAAGATTGGTTAGGATTATTTAATGTGGTCGACTTTTTTATTAAACTGTCATTGGTATTAGAATTTTATATCTTGGACGGTAGAGTTGCTTTTCGGACTACTTTGATGCAATTCGGCCAACTCAAATAATCTCAAGTATACGTGTTACGAGAGGCTTTTACATTCATTACGTTTTTACGGGCTAGAAATTATGATGGTCATCGTCCAATCCCTGCATTGGACGATGACCATCATAAGGGATACGTTAGACTCGTTAGAGAGTATTTGAGCGTTCTATGAACGTTTAACAGGACTCGATCTGAGGGGTAATCACGTAACGTTTCGAACGCGCGTTAGAACTATTCATCTGTCATTTTTCCATATAAAATTGACGTTTAGATCTACCTGACGCGCGTAAAATGCGTTACATAATCGACCAGCTGAAGTCGAGTAATCCCCAGTGCCAACGCCTCCGCTTCCGATACGGGACGATTGATTTCGGTTGGAGCGCTGCCGATGCGTATGCGTAAGCACCGATACAAATCGTATTACGAAAGCGAAGGGTTATATTTTCTCGTATCTGAATAGGATGTGCAGGCTTTAACTTAAACGCGGACCGCTAACTTTTAGGGGAAGCTTACTTTATCTTGAAACGCAAAACTTTAAAAGTTAATATTGCTTGATAAATTAATTCCGATCGACTAAGAAAATAAATATTTTCTATTACTTTGTGTAATTTACCCACATACAAAAAAGTCAAACTAAAAACTAAGGATGGTTTTTCATGCCGGACGGACTCATAAAGCTAGTTACACAATGCCTTACGGGTATATTACGAATATACATCTGAATGTCATTGATTTTGACCAAGAGAGTTCACTCAAAAACCACGTATCTGACAATCGGCGAGAAACAAAAGATGGATATTTTTTAAGCTTGTACGATAATCGGTTATAATGGAAGAATGCCGTAAATCCGTTGGCAGCTGTCACTACAGCATGTGTACCTGCCTGTGCGCAGCTGCGCGCTGATAAAAGGTTGCGCTGAGAGACGTTGGCTGAGGTCAAACAAGAGTTACGTCACGGGACAAAATCGTTATTGTAGCCAGTTCCATTTTAATAACAATAGTTCTAATTCGTTTATTACTATACTGGAGGAAAAACTATTATTGTAGAATTATGAAATTTTTGTAAAATAGGCCGACTAAGTGAGGCCGGGTACGATGTCCAATACTTAAGGAATGGTATAAAATCTTGTGCAATAATTATTGGTCAGATTTACAGCAAACGACATTTTAATGCGATGAATATTTTTAGTGATTTTGTGTTTACGTAATAATTACTGAAAATAACCAACCAAGGACGATATAACAAGATTTCAGAAACGCAGTAATTATACAAGACGAGCAGCGGTCTAGCTCATAAATTCTTTAAATTTGTACTGCACGTAAGTCGAAAACAAAACTGAAATTCTTTACGATGTCATCATCAATTTGTTTTTACGTTGTTGCCAAGCTCCCCTCCTGTAACGGTAAGTGGTCAGCCCGCCCATAGACACGTGTCGCTAATGTGTTGCCAACTGGAATATTGTTAAAAAAATATTATCTATAGTCGCGCAGGACTGCTGGCAAAAAGTTGTCATAGCTTAACTTTTTTACGATCTAACGTTTAAGGTCCGATGCCAGGTTATAATTGAAGCTAGGTCGTACAAATTTAATGACAATACGATTAATTAAAATTAATGGAAAACTACATATTTGAAAAATAATGCCATGAATACTTAAAAATAGAGCATTCATTGCAATAGATACAATAGAAAATTATTTATAGTCACGAAAGGACGGTTTAGCAATATATCAATTACACTTATTACAAGTATAATACGCTCATTACATGCTACTGAATTGCTTTTATTGGTAAAATACACCTTTACAAAAAAAAATGGACATCATTGAAAGCAAACGACATTTATCGCGTGAAGTAGTGTTTAATGATATTAAGTAAGTACATATTTGAACTGCATTGATAATCATCTACAAAATGTCATCAAAGTGCTAGTTTTTGTATAGTCGCAAAGCTAATTCTCTGACCTATTAAGACATTCCAATGAAACCTGTGCATGCAACATAATTGTAATTCTCTACAACTGCCGCTGCATTCAATCGATGCAAGTATCGTTTTACCCTGAAGGGCTATTAAGTTGTTGAATAAGACATTGTATTGGGACTTGAGCGAATAAAAAGTTGCTTTATTCAAAATTACAACTTCATTGCAGGTAAATCGATCAACCTAACCATATGCAGTTTTGTTTTCTGCATTAATTTTGTGAAATAATGTTTTTAATTTAACAAACTTCCTGTTTGTGAATGCTTCGTATTCTGGCTGGAATGAAAACGGGCAAGTTGACTGGATCAAGTCCCGTTGACTAACCTTTGACAGGCTACTGACATTTTGATAGAGCTGTAACTTAATGTTATACGTACGAGTAACAAAATGGCGTACATAACAGGTTACCTGTTTTCATAATTCATGAACAAGTTAATTTACATATGTGTAAGGTGAAAAAGTCAAAATACAGACATTAGCATTGCCACTAATTTTCCAAATAGTCAATAAAATATTATGCTTTCATACGCGTTCGTCAGGCTTAAAGGCCCGAATTTATTTTTCAACCTTTTATTCTCACAAAATACACACATACGCACAAAAAGACATCCAATTTCTATGGGTCGAGCTCTACCTGAGTGTGCCATAAAAAAGAGGTCATCAACCCCAACAGCTGCTCCAATTCAAGATGGCGGGCATTTTAATGTCAAAAATTAATAAATGCAAGCCTGTTCCAGTGATGGATCGTGCATTGAGAACGATTTACTTGGCCGTTCATTTTTTATTCAACTGACTCGTTATAAATCATACATGATTTGATTAAAAATAATTTAAGTACATAATGTACAAAATATGACGTTGACTAAATGATGGTAACTGCCGTTACATTAATTAACGTAATTTAAATTGTAAAATATTAAGTACTTCACTGTACGTGTACATGTCGTTTCTTCGACCTGCCAATATATGTAATAAAGAAGATTTATGACATCTCTTCAATCAGTTACTAGTTTTTTTTTATATTTTAGTCGATATGTAAATAAATAATGTTTAATGAGCATTGCGTTTTATATTAACAAACAGTTAACTTATACTTACTTTAAAAAAATAAAAACGTTAGTTATGCTGCTTTGTTTTTATGATTTTATATTTCTTTCAATAGTTATCTATTGCCAGCAAAGTAACCATTAAAATATTATCATTTAATTTGGAACTTATTTTCGACGGACTTTAAAATCATCACATTATTATGTCTTTGTTATAACTTAACGTTAAATTACCAACTCTATATCCAAAAAAATATTTAAAATAAATATAACACCTGAAACCTGAATTAAAAAAAAAAAACTAATTACAAAATAATAATATAAAAAGCGGCCAAGTGCGTGTCGGACCACGCACAACGAAGGGTTCCGTGCCTATTAAAAAGGTCGCATCGTTACTGAAATCTTATGGCACTTACGTCCTTTTCTTTAAGGAAGGCAGTTTTTCAGCACTATCTCGAAAACCTTTGAACCGATGTTGTTTCAAACAATTTTCGCTGAAAGAATTTAATAAGCCCTATGTCCATAATTTTTTCATATTTTTAAAATACACGGTTCAAAAATTAGAGGGGGGGGGGACACACACAATTTTAGTGACTTTCAGGGCGATTATCTCCGACTCTATTCACTTAATATAAAAAAAAGCCTGAGAAACCTTATATTTATTTTAAAAGGCGTATCGATTGATTTGCCACACGTGGGCTTACAATAAAAAAAAATATTTGACTTTCAGTTTTATGTATGGAGTGCACCTCTAAAAAAATTTTTTTTAGTAATTTAATTACAAAACTGTGTAGCAGCGGCTAACAAAATACACATATCATCAAAATTTTATTCAAATACACTATAAAGTTTTCTAGTAAAATGCCTGTGACATACGGACGGACAGACAGACAGACAGACATGACGAATCCGTAAGGGTTCCGTTTTTTGCCGTTTGGCTACGGAACCCTAAAAACACTTGTCACATTTCACATGGTGTCACTTTTTCGCTTCTAAATAATGTGTTTTAGTTTTTATGAATACAATTATATTGACCGGTTTAGCCTAGTTGGTTAGTAGTGACGCTGCCTACGAAGCTAGAGGTCCTGCTGGGTTCGAATCCCGGTAAGGGCATTTATTTGTTTTTTTTATGTATTTAATATTTAGTTATCTATATAAGTACGTATATCGTCGTCTAGTACCCATAGTACAAGCTTTGCTTAGTTTGGGACTAGGTCGATTTGTGTAAGATTGTGTCCACAAATAAAAAAAATTGTCCGTAGGCATTTGTAATTGTAGGGCATTAGATGAATTAAATAAATGTATGATTATTATTATTAATATAAAATCAAGCGTTTATAATATAGTGGCATAGCGTTTGTAGCGCAGCTGAACGCTCGCTATACAGGATGCATTGCGCGCGCAGATGACGCGTAGTCAATAATGACACGACAGATGTGTGTCAAATTACTTACCGCCATGTACTTTACTATGGATAGCAAAGTGTTCCAAAAGTTTGGGGGGGGGGGGGGGACCTCTGAGTTAAGTTTGGTGTCGTTATCAAGTAACTAGATGATGCCCAATTCATTCCCCGTACCAGTTTTTTACGATTCAGAAGCAAATTATGACGCAATTCTTAAAATAATAAACTTTTAGTAGTTAACGAAATGCAAACAAACCCTCATTTTTTTTGTATTAAACTTGGTTTATAAAAAAAAATGTCCAATAGCCTATTTAATGCAGATTCTAAAAACATTAATAGTAAATATAAATTTGACTATTTTCAATGTAAAATAAAATATTGAAAGTACTGCGATGTTCATGCGTCAGCGCAGCGTAGGCACAAAACAGCAAAAATTCCCGAAAAACAAGTACTACTAACAAAACAACCAGCCAAATGCGAGTCTGATTTTTGCTTATCCCATCCCATCTTAATTGGTAGGGCCCAGTTAAGTTAAGTTTGCACCTAGTACGTATGGCGCCGCATACAAATGAGGTCCAAACTTAACGTAACTGGGTTGTCCTCATATAATTTTTGAAAACACTATTTCTTATGATTTAATTAGAAATGTATAGTTTTCAGATTATTCTCTGTACTTGTATTATAACACAATATTACTTGCCAAATTTCATAGTTCTAGGTCAAACGGAAAGTAACTTTGATTCTCTTGAGAGTGGCGAAATATACATGGCCGTATCTTTTTTTTTGCGTTACCTTAGAAGTTTGTTTCTTTCACAGCTTCAAGGAACTGTAGACCTAAGTATACAATTTTAATTTCAACTCGATACCACGCTCCACGCGTTCCCGAGATAAAGGGTTTTGACAGACAGACGGACCCACGGACAACAAAGTGATCATATAAGGGTTTCATTTTTGCCGATTGAGGTACGGAACCCTAAAAATAAATTAAAGTGCTTACAATAACATCATAATTGTATTTTTCTCTCTTTACCTGTCTTTCTTCTTTTTAATATTATATCTAGCTGCGCCCCGCGGTGTCATCCGCGGTTAAAAAGCAGCCTTTGTGTTAATCTAGGGTGCCAGATCAATACTAATATTTTAAAGAGGAAAAGTCTGTGAGATTGTAGCTTTATAAATTTAAGTTTGGATATAATGGGTAATCTACGGAACCGCTTATCCGATTTCAAAAACTCATTCACCTGCGTGTAGAATGGACTTTCTGGGTGGTTATAGGCTATATTTTAACCCGCGTGTTTACCTGCGTTCTTTGCAATACCCAGCTAGTAAAAAAAACATTTTCTCACTCTAATTAGGGCGTTTAAAAAAATTGTATATGTACTTTTTTTCAGAATTCGATTTTTTTGGGTTTTTCTTACTCAGAATCGTTGATACTATCGATCTTCATACAAGAAAAAAAGTGTCCCAAATATTCCATTCCAGATCATCACATTTTTGTATGCAGTCTTTTTAGGGTTCCGTAGCCAAAATGGCAAAAACGGAACCCTTATAGTTTCGTCATGTCCGTCTGTCCGTCTGTCCGTCTGTCCGTATGTCACAGGCATTTTACTCGAAAACTATAAGGTGTATTTGAATAAAACTTTGAGGGTAGGTGTATTTTGTTAGCCGCTACATAGTTTTGTAATTAAAACTACTAAAAAAAATTTTTTTACGGGTGCTTTCCATACATAAAACTAAAAGTCAAATTTTTTTTTTCATTGTTAGCCCACGTGTGGCACACGAATCGATAGGCCTTTCAAAATAAATGTAAGGTTTCTCGGCAATTTTTTTGATTAAGTGAATACAGTCAGAGATAATCGCCCCGAAAGTCACTAAAATTCTGTCCCCCCCCCCTCTAATTTTTGAACGGTGTATTTTAAAAATATGAAAAAATTAATGGATACAGGACTTATTAAGTTCATTCACCGAAAATTGTTTTGAACAAGATCGGATGAAAGGTTTCCGAGATATTGCTGAAAAACTGCCTTCCTCAAAGAAAAGGACGTAAGTGCCGTAAGATTTCTATGACGATACGACCTTTTTAATAGGCACGGAACCCTTCGTTTTGCGTGGTCTGACACGCACTTGGCCGGTTTTTTTATTTTATGGTCGTGACGCACACTGGAAGAAAACTTATACATAGTAAAATCTGGAACAGTTTTTTCTTGTATGAGGATCGATGGTATCAACGATTCTGTGTAAGAAAAATCCAAAAACAAAATAGATAAAGTTTATGCACAGTTTTTTTGAAAAAACCAATGTCAGTCATATTTTTTCTTAAAAGTACGACTTTATTTTTCAGCCAGCAACAGTAGCTCAATAAAAAGCGGAGCGTAAATCAAATAAAGGTGTATCCGCAGTGTTGAGTCGACGGAAGCGAGCGACGTTCGAAAACCGGTGCCGAACCGTAAATTATGATTTACCGTTCCCGCCGGGCTCGCGTTACGTGCTGTTGTCACTTAATTACGATTACCGTGAGAATATCGGTTTATAGATTGCGTGGCAGCCCTATGAGTTGTAATGTGTTCCAATACACTAACGACAGAAATATATTCGGTGGACCTGGCAGTATATCAATGATCAATGTTTAAATACAATGAAACTGTTAATGGATACCCAATTATAAGTTGAGGGTGCTAGCTAAATAAAATAAGACCGAGGATGCTGGCGGCTATCGCTGAATGCGTACATTCAGCGATAGCCGCCAGCATCCTCGGTACAATGCCTAGAAGGCCTTATATAGATTTAACTTAGTTTGAATTTAATTTAGGTAGGTAATGTAAATTATCTGCTTGTATATACGAATAAATATATTTTACCTTTAAAATAGTATGATTAACGTTAGGTATTTATTTATTACGTTTATTTCTTGTCCTCAACTCAAGTGCTCAGTGGTTAACTGGAGGAGATCCCTTATAGGTATAAGTTCGTCTTTGTACCTGTATAACCTGTTCTGTCTGTATTTTTTTATCTTTGCCTTGTGTACAACAAAGGATTTACGTACAAACATTATTAAAATAATATATGATAAAATAACTACATAGGTAGGTTTTCTACGATAGCTCTTAAGTTATTGTTGTTTTAAGACTAAATTCTATTTTAATTGATGAAAAAATATTATTTTTAAAGTTTTGGAAACCTTAATGTCTTAAGTATAACGAGTTTTACATCAAGTCTCAAATACTTTGCGATAGCAAACCACGGCGACATTATCGCTTTGTAAGCTTGTAGCAAAGTTTCAAAACTTTCTCATTCGATAAAACGAGTACGTATTATAATTTTATTATAACTGTCTAAAATTGTTTTCTAAATCAATCATAAGAAATAATGGGCAAAAGATATGTGTATATGCCTGCAAGACAAATAAACCCATACCAAAAAGGCCTATGTCCAGCAGTGGACGTCTTTCGGCTGATATGATGATGATAATGATACCAAAAAGGCTGTCTTTCAGCAACAATATTTCTAACCATAACCATGTAAACACTTCGAATAAACTCACTCAATCTCGAGGACCTAAAGACGCACTTAATCTCTTATTTATGCCCCATGAAACTATTTTCTCCTGGCACTAATTGCGCGTATCAAAAGCTGACGCATCTATTTACCTCGTTTACGGTATCTCCCTCGTACCCTACATCGGTGCATAAAAAACTGCAATTTACCTATCAGTGCGTGGGTCACACAATAACTAACTTGCAACCCCTCCCAGCCGAGCCTGGCCTGCCTGCACCCCCAACTACTGCAACAAGATAACTCGTTAGGTGTACTTTTATGTAAATAAATGTGAATCTAGGTCTTATGTAATTATACCAAGCAGTTCGTTTTGAGCTTGATGGTAAACAGACGTATATTTGGATACAATGGTTATTTTAAATATCGTTCTCTATATGTAAAATTGCCAAGCCAACATTAGTTTTTGTAATGGAAAATTGAACACGAAACTTGTGCAAACTTTTTGTCGCATGAAAGCACTTTGCGAAGATGTTAAAAGGCTAATAGGCTCTTTCACAACTTCCAATGTTTAAAAAAACGGTATTGGATGAGATATATATATAACAAAATATGGCACACGTAAGAAAAATACGTGGAAATCAGGCTGTAGGTACCACACGCACGCAGGGCGAGTTGTTTGATACCCTAGGGGTCTGCTCTGACTGGTCCCAGAAGGGCTGGAGGTCGTTAGCCTGCCGTTGATTGTTCGATGAGAGCCGCAATGACTCACTTGTGTATGAAAATAAACGGGAATATGTAGGGAAACTGTATCGGAATGAAGTATTGCCAACTTGGACGGAAAATTGTATTTATTTTGCTCTTTCGTATATATGTTGCCAGCCGCTGACCTTAAGAGGGGTGAAGGCTAAAAGTATACCGAGTATTTCTTAGTAATGATATTCAGAGTTCTGGGCTCAAAGGCAACATTTGTTCTTGGTTGTTCACAGGAGGTACGATACAAGTAGGTACAGCTTTTGTTATTTACTTGTCAGTTATTTAGGATTACTGATTCTCTACGTAAATATTCTTTGCCAGCAAACAAGAGAACGAAGGCATAAAAACGAGTACTATATTTTATTTGTTATTACATAATTATTCCGAACTCGCTAAATTTCTGTTCGTTCCGTCAAATTTCAAATACGATTAAAAGACGCAATTACGAAAAATTGCGTAGATTCTTAGTGTTTCTGTTTCCTATTTTCGTCTGTATAAGTATATTGTATATACATACATATATAATATATATATTTGTATGTATTTTATTTGCGTATTTGTATTTATATGTATATATTTGTTATTTATTATGTATGTATACCCACTGTGTGTTTATATCTGAAGTTGCAACCCACAATCTGTCTGCTTTGCCCAAAGGTTGACTGGTAGAGAATGCTTACGGCGTTTAGTCCGCCTTTTGTATCGATAAGTTGTTCTTTTGGGCAACAAAGATCAAATAAATAAATAATATGGTAAAGCGTTTTGGAACAGACACCGTCTCAATTCTGAAATAAAAAATAAATATAAGCTATGACTTTTTTTTACTTGACAATTGAAACGGGGATTTACAGCTTTTCTTTTTCGAAACAGGTCGTACATGTCACAATGGCCTACAGCAGATTTGTAGGTTACGCGTGCTCCCTGCAGGCCCTTAAGCTGTGCACACACCGGGGGTGAGCACATAGGCATGTGCCTGCTAATTGAGCTAGGTAAATAAGGTAGAGAACATAAGGAAGGTGCGTGGGTTAGGATTTGTTTTGGTTCAAGTTAGTTACAACGATATAGATACACGGAGGATTTTACGTGATTACTAATAAAACAGGACTAACTATGTACATTTCATGGCAATATTGAATTCTATGACATATAATGGAAAACATGCTGTCAAAGATCTGTTCTGTTAAATTAACCTTAATTGAAGTTAGGTAGATATGTACTAAGTTTTCTGACACATACATGCAAAAACTGTGTCACCAAAGCACACTGTACCTCATAATTATGTAGCAAAACATACAACCGCGCAAAACATGTAGGTATTCAATTGCTAGCGCACTATTTTTTTCAAATCGCAACTGTCAACAGCAGAAATAAAAGCGTGTAGCCAGTATATAACCTTAAAAAATCGCTAACATGTTCAAACGTGCAGAATGAGATCTCACGCTGCGCCGGCGGGCGTAATGAAGCGCAAGTTCTGAACTGTTAGTTGCGTAGGCACGTCCATTTATAGAGAGCTAGTGAGCCACGCATTTCTAGATGATTTAGTTTCAAAACCTATTTTGTTTCCTGGCAACTCGCCTGTGTGCGAACTAGTGAAGCATTTAATTTAGGTTAGGTTTTTATGTACAGGGGAGGTTTAAGTAGGTAAAGGGGCGTTCTAATTTGAATAGTTGGTCACTTAAAAAGTCAGCGTTCGCAAAATCTATCACCTACCTAAATAAAAATTCACTCATTTATTTCAGAATTGGGTCCATTATATATTAAACTGACGTATCGTAACTTAGGTTTCACCATTTGTTGCCGTGTGTCGAACGGTCGTTTTGAAATTTATAAATACAGTCTCGATACACTTTTTATCTTGAAAAATTTAATTATTTTCGAGTGGTAAGCATACAATCGGCAAAACAAAATCGAAGATACCAATTCTGAAAAATACTGATCAAGTCTTTAATTTTTGTTATATAATCCGGATATTCTTACTAACATCACAAACATGGACATAATGCGAAAATGCAACTTTTATATTTTACCCCAATTTTTAACTAGGTACTGGTAGTCGAAATGAGTAAATTAACAAAATGAAAAACCAAGGGCATCGGTCCTCCTGCCATGGGGTTTGCCCATCAATTTATTTCGCCTGGGAATTGTATTGGAATTGGGGAATCATCATGGGAGCTGTAAAAGTCATTTATTATGAGTCGTACTGTAAAGTGCAGTGTCATTACTATAATGCACAATTTAATTTGTGAAGTAAATTTGAAAATAAGTTAAACTCATATCAAGAGAGACGAATTAACAAAAAATAATTAGTAAAAAATAATTCACATTTTACTTCTTATGCTATTTATTTCATTTATCTTTTTTCTACTCAGTCAAGCAACCTGCACATACTCGTATCTATTTAAACTTTTAATACAACACATAGATTAACATCTTTCGGCTGATATGATGATGATGATGAGGATAATGAGTTACGTAGGTCTCTTTGTGCGAGCGGAAGTTGAAGCCGACCGCACGTGTTTTCGTTATCCACATGAAGAGTCAGCCACAGTTCCGTCGATTTGACACACTTGACATTTAGCACTTCATTTAGTTGCTATTTCTACGCAATCATATAAGAATCTGTAACGTATTTTCACAATTTTAAGTTCGAATTCCATACGTCCTGTGTGAGGTCTTCATAATCAGTTCCACTTCACCAAATTTGTGATTTCCGAGTGAAAATACCGAAATTATTACATGCATGCCTTTTATATTTGTGGAGTTCCCTCAATTCCTCATGGATCCAATCATCCAACTGGATTTTTGAAAAAAAATGAGACCAACTTGAAATTGGAAGCATAAACTTTCAAAAAAAAATTGTATGAATCGGCTCATAAATGACGGAGTTCTGAGGTAACACACATAAAAAAATACAACCGAAATGAATACCTCCTCCTTTTTGTGAAGTCGGTTAGAAATACTTCTAGCTAACGTCGTTCTCTTGATTTGGAACCGCAAAAAATACCTAAATCCTATAACCTACCTATTTCGAAAAATAAAAAGTCGTGAATCCTGGTATAAAATACTGGCAGCTAAGAAAATCCTTGGCACACGCACCTTTAGAAAAAAATATGTGTTAAAAACTCTTGAAGGCAGTAATTAGAGATGCGTTAAGCGCTTGGGGCGCAGAAGTGAATGCGTGGGCACGCTCGATTTTACCGCCGCGCTGCTTCTGAACGCACCCCTAGCTCACGCACACAAGCTTTGAACTAATGTTTATACGTGCAGAAATGGATTATCTGTGAATTTTGCAGGGTTTACTATTTATGAAATATCACATACAGAAAAACCAGAAGAACTCTGAAGAAAATGCTTAAAATTAATTATTTTTTCTTGCATTTGAAAACTACGATTATATAAATGTTCTAAAGAAAAAATAGTAAGTGTATAACTACAATACTTTTTTAAGTTATAATAAAAGCGTCTAAAACTATTAAAATCGCCCTTTACTTAAATATACATTTAAATATTTTATTTCCACATAAAAATATTGATCAATGATTTTATTGCAAACCATAAATTATCTGCTCTAAGATTATAGGGGAGAAAAATAATATAGTAAAATCGTGGGCGCGAAAGCTAGAAAATAAAATGCATCGCCTTCGATTTGGTATCGTCACAGTAAGGGGTGCATCGACGCACCCCTTACGCACTTACACACACTTGGATAGGCACTTCACATGCACTGTAAAACTGGGACGCCATTGGTCGACCTGCCTGCGCATGTGTGTGTAAATGTAGAAAAGAGGTCGGTAATATGTGTAGATAGAGTTATTTATATCGTGTTCTAGGCTGTATGAATTAGTTGCGTGCATTGGGGTAGTCTTTGCTCAGAAAAAGTATTGATTTGTCGCTCGCCCGCTCGGAGTTTGCAACTGGCTGGCAAGATGAATATTCAGGCGATTTAAAAAGTTAGCTATATCCGTTTTTAAAATAGGAACTTTTAAATTAATGCTGATGCTAAAAACCGGTCTTTGAAAACGGTTTTATAACGAACACAGCTTTAATTCTCTATTTAAATTTTTATTATCCACCGACAATGGTCCTTTTGATGCAGGCATATCGCGGTCATGCTTTTAAAACAGGTATGCTGTACTTACGTTGAATAAATTATTTTTTCAGTATAAGAACTATTTGTTTTGTTATTTATCATTTGAATTTGGTTTTTTACCCAGTGGAAGTACTTCCACTTCGCGTTGAAGAAATGAGAGAAGAAAAAAGTCAATGCAGCTGCTGGCGCGGCCTAATCCGGTGTGAAAAAAGTTTTACTATATATTTTTAGTTCTTATGTATTCTTTGTTTAATATAGATTTTGGGGCGTAATTGATTAATGATGACGTTTTCATTCTGTCTGAAGGGCACATTTGAAATAATATATTTAATTAAACTAGCATAGATAACAATTAAAACGCTTTTTCACCCTAACGAAATTATTCGAACCTAACGGTCACTTATAACATATATAATTTTCAATTAATTCAATTCATTCATTAATTATAACAATTCTTTCATTAATTTGAAATCAGAGAAATAATCAGATTTTTTTCGTAAATTATGTGTCGTAAAAACTTATAGGTTCGATGACAAAATTAGGTAAGTAAATAGGTGTTTTTTTACATTTAATCGTAACTACTTCTTACCTAATGTTCAGAGTATCCAACAATATGTATCACTATACATACGGTACAATAATAAGGATATCTAACAATCTTGGGTGATACAATGAGAAAAACTGGGATGAAAGATGATGTTAGTTAGATACTGTTATATTTTATACCCACTAACATAGGCATGTACCTACACCTATTCAATATTTTGCCCCTCGTTAAACTAAATGTGCACAAACCCGTCTCACTAAACTAAACAATGCCAATTTATATTTTACCGTAAAAGCTATTTACAAACACAAACTAAAACTGCACAGTGAGCTGAGCGCAGCTGAATGCGAGAAAAACTTCTCTAAATTCTAAATAATATGTTGCTCAAAAATAAATATCTAATGCACGTTTCTCAAAGCATTGTGTCTAATGAATAGGTACGAGCTTTTAAATTATTGTTTAATCATGATATTATACGCAGGTAGCAGAAAATATCTAGGTAGAAAGGTACATACATTTGTTTTTATTATTCCGGTTGATGTTTATATTATAATATTTTGCAATTACCAGGTAGTTACGCGAAACATTTACATATATGTACAGCCTTGGCCAAAAGTATTGAGCACCCCACATTTTCCTTTGTAACTTATGGATAAAGTATTATTTTTCAATTTCATAAATACACGAAGACGTAAACTATAATAAGTGTTTGAATATGTGCAAATCATTAATATATATCATTTTGAAATTGCTATTTGCGTGTGAAAACGGAAGCTAGAAAAAGTCGGGTTTTACAATAAAGGTTTAATTGTATATTTTTTTCACGGATTTTCCCTATCGTCAATAAATATGACGAATTTTTCCGATAGATACACAACGTTCTATTATATAATATATAAATACACATTTTAAAGTTTGACTTTTGTATGAAAAACGCATGGGTGCTCAACACTTTTGACCAAGGCTGTAGATATATATCTTCGATGTCGTCTCGTCTGTACGGCATGAAATTAACCCATCACAGCGTAAGTTTTTTGAAATAAATAAAGCTACAACAGCTGTCATTGTATTAACACAAAAAATAGAAGCGTTTTTATTACCATAACAAAAACATTCAAATTTATAGTAATATTGCTATGGATCATTCTTATAGATTTAATTTCCCACATAATGACGAACAAACACGGACAAAAAATCAATTACAAAATTCTTGTTACACGTAACAGTCGGTAGTCATGCATGCAAGATGCATCATTAATGACCTACCCGTTACGTTACATCAGCTGATAGCACAAAAACCGCCGAGAACCGGTAACATCTGCCGGCTGATTCAGCGGCACGTGCGGGAAAAAAGAAAAAATCAAAAGTGTAAACTCCCGCCGACCGTTATAATCGCCCGACCCACTGGGTGGACTCACGTGGTTCCGTGTTCGATTTTTTTGCCTGACAGTGATATATCGGTTAACCGGCCAGCTCTTAATTCCTTTGCCTAAATGTTTGTCACTCAATTTAAGGGAATCCGTATTTAAAGTTGGAAACGGTTCCTTTTTATAGATTTATACTTAGACAATATTGGTCAATAGGACAACATAATCTACTCTACATAGTCGTGTCACTACCAAAAAGTGTCAGACAAATCTCAACACGAAATGCTTAGTAAAGTAACTACCTAAAATTGACATCAGCTTATTTGCTTAGAAAACTTGTTGCCTTATAAAGAATTTCAAAAAGTTCCCAGTGGTGTCACTGTCACTTACTACGCTAAGACTTTGACTTTCGCTTATAGAACCACCAAAGAATCAAATAAATCCTAAAAAGAACATGAGTTATAGCTTTGTTATCTAGAAATGAATTCAACAAACAAAAAAGTATTCCTAAGACATTGTATAACAAAATTACAGCGATGAAAATGGAATAATAAAAGTCATAAACCATAATCAAATTGCAATCACAACAATAAATTAGTTTTAATTCCAAGATGGCGACATATTTCTGTGTCATAAATATGCGCCGAAAAAGAATGTCGATTAAACTGTAGGTACACGGAATATTCGAGAAAACAAAAAAGCAATTAAAATGGGCGATAAACGTAGATTTATGGACAAGTTTGTTAGTAATGTTTATTGCTAGATTGTTTGCAAGAAGGAAAGCGTTATTCTTTCGCGAGACACTTTTTGGCGCGCGCCCATTTACGAGTATGTACATGCCGTGTTATTTACTCGCGTGAATTTTATTACCTTTCAGACACATGAAAGGTCGTTTACTCACCTTTCAAGGACATTCAATTTTGACAGTTTATCGTACAAAACACGTTGTCACGAGTGATTACACGTATAGTGAATAATGTGTTTCCATCGATAAAACTCGGATGTCAATCGAAGAACGACGGGACCCGTAGTGTCAATTAATTATTGTATTAAATGAGTGACGTGTTTATATTTATTAATATGAAAAAAAAACGTATTTTGAAATATTTACAATTATAAAACTCAGTACTAAAACATTACCAACTTGCAGTAACGAACGCCGAATCAAGTTTTCTTCCTGAATAATCACAAGACGAATAGGTACGTAAAAGCCTATGGGTACTTATAGTTTTTACTGTGAATATGTTCTCACTGCTGAGGTGAAAAGTTGTATGTGTTACTCGAGAGCAAAGTATTTGCGTCTCGTGCTTTTGAGTCCCTCGCTGCGCTCAAGATTGTAACTTTGCTCTCTTGTTGCACAAATAACTATTAACATTTTTAAATTTGCGCTCGTCAGTAACGAGGAAGTTGACGAACTATTTTTTCATCTCTCATACTTTGAAAGTACTTAGGTCATTGTATATCTGAATAGCGGGTTGAAAGTGAAGCATATCGCCCCTAGAGCTGAAAAGTAATAAAAAAACTATGACCAATGGCAGAAACCTAAACTGCTACACTCGTTATACTGAATTGTTTTTTTGATGTTTATTGTTAGTTATTACGGTAACTTTATCTAAAAAATTGTCATTTAAGTCAATTAAAGTTATTAAAGCCATTTAGAAAAGTAATAAATACATTTAATGCATTATTTATATAATGTATTCAATTTATTTAAGCGCGGCGCGGCGCAAAAATGGTCCACACACAAACACTATTTAAAGTTGGTCTACACTTGTTGAGCAACGGCAAAACCTATACAGCCGCATTTTCCTACTTGTACTTTTTCTTGGACTACTTGTAATTTTTTTGATGTTGTATTTCCTGTGTGTTGTTTATATTTTCTTTCATTCCTTTTATTCGAAATGAAAAGTAGAGTGTTTAACTCGGATGAAAAACACCCATTTCAGTCTCGAACTATTGACGCTCTCACTTCGTTCTAGCGCCAAAATATCTCGACTGCAGTGGGCGGCTTTCAACCCTTGGTTAACAATCTACTATTGCTACAGTAAGGCGAAAATTTCCGAGCATATTGGAGAAAAAACTATTTTTTGTTCCTAATTCCTAACCCGCTGGTCGATTACGTAACACTTTGTACGTACGTCAGGTAGATCTAAATATTTTTTTTTTATGGGAAAATGACAGTTGAGTTGTCCAACGTTGGAAAAGTTACGTAAGCAACCGTCTGGCAACAATACAACACTTTTTCTCAGAAATACCTAACCTTTTAAGTAGAGCTTCTAAACGAACCTATTTCAGCTAAAAAAACCTTTATTTCTTACTACATAATGTAAAATACGATTTCAGCCGAATTCCAGTAAAAGTGATTCATCTTTCTGTGAATCAGTTTTCTAATTATGGTGACGCATTTTTATTAACCTTGTCTCTACTTGTACCAAAAAATATTCTACAGTTACCTATCTACCTACCTACTACTTACGAATCACGTCATTTCATCATGCTTTGATCTTTTATCCTTATAGAAATACAAAAAGTAATTAAAACCAATAAATTTCAGTTCCGTCGTCTCAATTCTAATGCCACCACAATGGTACTTTTCTTTAAAATAAACGTCAATCTTTAAAAAAACCTTACTTTTGAACCAACTACATCACGCTATCAAACCATAATAATTTAATCTTAATCAACGGAAAAACACCTTGGCCCAACAATAGGTAGGTACCGATCGATAAAAATCCTAAAGGCGGTCCGTTCGGAGCCGCGCGCGCTGATTGGAGGACGGGGCAGCTGCGTGGCGCGTGCGGCACCGTGGGCGACATGTGATAGGTACAATGAAAAAAAAAGATTTTTTATCAGTATTGAGCATGTGTCTATTATATTGTAAGACTTAAGCGATAGTACAGCTGTCGTTAACCTTAGCAAAATGTCACCGTTTGCTTGATTATATCTGGGCTATCTATCTATCTTACATTTGAATTGGCCACTTCTACGGATTTATAAGGAAAAATAAACTAATATGATAGTATGAATGTTATGTAATAATTATAAGGATAATCTCACGTGTTGTGTATTGTGTATGTCACTTCGGGCGAGCTTCAATTTATAGGTACTGAGTTTATTTTTAAAATATCTCTCGAAAGTTCAATTTCAATCATAATCTCTGTTTATTTTCAGATCTAGTTCTAGACAAAGTATTATTAAGTTGAATATTCTATTATATAAAGTAGCGAGCACGTTTCCGCTTTGCTATTAATGCTATACAAGCCCTAAGAATACTCGAGTAAAAGTGCTGTAAACGTTTACTCGACGCGAATTGGGCACAGATTACTCAGACTAAAATCCTGTAAAGGTTGAATAAGCGCTGAATAACAAGAAAAGCGTGCTGTAAAAGTGCTATAAATGTTGAGTAAAAGCTACTAACTACTAAAAAAACTACTTCTAGCACTATAATGGTAACAAATATTCGTTAATTCGATTATATTTTCTACAAAAGATATCAGTTTGCTATTACTCGGCAAGTTAGTTCGTCTGTAGAAGTAGCCGGATTGCTTTTATTCAAAAAATGTGCCGTATAATAGAGCAATTTTACTAAATTTATCACTTTAATTCTGCTAATTTGTGCTGTAAAAGATCTCTGGTGGCAGTTATGCGTGTTTTCGGGTTAGTTTTTGTGATACGTGTTGTGGGTGAAACTATCATCGAATTTTTTTTAAAGGTTGAGTTTGAATATATTATCATTTATACTTACGTCATTTTTTCACAAAGTCCATAACATGTAATATACAGAACATGTTCGTTAGTACATATATTCAACATGCGAAACTTAATTTACTGACTAAACCAGAGGCCCTAGGGCTAGGGCATATATATTTATGCGCTGCCATGATTCATTCAATTCAAATTATAAATATTTAATAAATAAAATATTATGTGTTATAAAAATTACTTTTGTAATCTTGTTTCCATTACATCTCATGTATACGATTATAACTCGAGTAAAGGTGATTGCATTACGTTTACCGCACATGATGCAGCCATGTCTAATATATTTTAGGGTTCGTCGAATCAAAGCAATTAATTCGCTGTTACTCAACTAAAGAGCTGTGTAAAAGCAAGTCGGTTGCTATTATACAACATATTTTCGAGTGGTCGTATAAGGTGTACTAATAGCAACGATGATGCTAAATAGTAAAAAGATTGCTTTTACTCAACTTTTATGGAATTTGATTAGAATGTCGAATAGTGATCGCAGGGATCGGATACCTGTATTTTCACCATACAAACATACCGATTTTATTTTGTTCAATTTCGTTCTTTGGTTTATAATATCATTTTTGATCAGGCTGTCTAATAATACGAAAATGTTACCTAAATACATGATAGAGTCCTACATTAAGAGCCTAAAATAATTCAAAATATTTGACTACTTCGGGGACTTTTGAAAAAACCGGTTCCGATCCCTGAGTGATCGTATAGAAGCGCCCAACTTTTACAGAACTACAGCTGTTACAGAACTATTATAGGATAAGGAAGCTGAATAAAAGTGATTTGGTCACTTGAACTCAGCATGTTACAAAAAGCAGAGTTTTTACTCGTTTAGAATAGTGTTGTTAATTATAGCACAATTTAGTGAAAATTGCTAAAAAGACGACGCAAGCGCTTTTATACGACAGATTGGTATATTGACAACGTAATTTCAGCTGTTATAGGACTATAGGCTGAGTAAATCGTTTCTCATTCGACTGTTTTGCTGGTACATGTCGATATGAACATGTGTAGGTTTGTTTTTGTTGGATTTACGAATCAATGTTGTACTTTACATTAACACCCGGCAAGCGTGCGGCGATGAGGGCGACATATGTACGTATGATAGATACAATGTAGTTGAAAAAAATATTATACAAAGGTAGTTTTCAGTTTGATGTTACAGCTGTTTAAATTTATTTTAGAATAAAATAGTAAATATAATGCGAAAATGTGTGATAACAATCAAAGGAAACTGTGTGGACTATGTAAATAGATCGAGTTGCTGATGCTTTTTGTAGTGTGTCATCTAAGACTGAGAGAGAGAGATAAAAATCGGTCTCTTAAAATTTTCGTTTGTAATCAATTATAAAAATAATACTGATATGTCCCGACCAACACCTTAAGAGACTCGCTAGACGGTTGGGTTAAGGGTCAGATACAGAACCCCCTCGAGGGTGCCCGCCTTCTCGGGGTGGAGGGGCTTAGTAACCGTGAAGCGAAGCTAAGAGCTAAGCTTAGAGGGACCCAAGGCCGGCCTGTGTGGGCCAGCCTGCGGTGGCGGACCATAGTAAATTTTTCTGACAGCTAATGACAAGTTTACTATTGACCGCCGCGGCCAGGCTGCGCCAGTCTGTAAGAGGTCATAGGCCTGCAACACACTGGCGTGGCCTGAGATGCCGGTCAATAGTAAATTTGACAGCTAATGACAAGTTTACTATTGATCGCCGTGGCCAGGCTGCGCCAGTCTGTGAGAGGCCTGAATGTAGTCACAGATAACGAAAGATTAACGCCAGGTGTCAAAGATCGTAGACTTAATGGCCGCACCCGGCCTTTCAGAAATGGATTAAAAGCCCGGTATCCAAGGCAGGAAATGTTTTATCTTTTTCCTTCCTTTTAAACCAATATTAAGTGTACCGAAATGGAAATCAGGATTTTATAAACGTTAACTAGCTGTTTTCAACATACCTATGTAAAAACAAGACGGAATCTCCAACGATTTGCATGAAATGAGTTATGTTGCCACACACGTCTTTACGTCCTATTTCTACATTATTTTAAAAGGAACCTTTTCCAAATTTTGTGTACGAGTACCTACCCTATGGCCTTTTTAATTGAGCTCGCCTTAAAATCCACTTTGCCCTTTATCAATTACCTCCACATTTTCGGATCAACTTAATACAATTCTCGTTTGCAAGATGATTTGTAATTAGGTGAGCTAAGTAAAGGTGTTACAGAGGGGGTTGCCTCCCTCTAAGCTTTACGGTGCTTGTTTTAAAACTAATTTGCTAAACTTCCTTCGTAGCCGTTAAGTTATAATCGTAAATTAAGTGGAGTACCGACGCTTTTTCTTTGGTCGAAACTTTCCGACGAAATATTGGCCGGGTTTTTTCGGGCGTTTGAATTGAGAAAAAGAAAAGTTTGAATTTGAAAAAAGAATCACATTCTTGTGTTGCTGTTTTGAGTCGCTAGATGCCTGTACTTAATGTACATTAATATTGTACCGAAAACAATAAAAGGAGACAGATAATAGAGTAGGTTCGAAAGAGCAGCAAGAACGATCTTTTCACGGGCTATTAACTCGGCGGTTATGTTTTTTATTACGATTTTATGGTAACGAGTGTCTTTGTTTTGAATTTCGATTTTGTATTTATTAAAGTTGACGACTTATTCGCCTAGTTCCCAAGGAAAAATAAAATGTTGATGCGACGTCGTGGCAAATATATACAGCTCATTACTGGGAGAACACAATGGCAGGTAGATCTAATGTGTTTACTGAATAATGTGACCTTTGAGATGTCGACTCACCGAATAAAGTTAACTTTGAGAAGTATGTAAAATGCTCTAAGTCTTACAGTACACATTGTATAGGTACTATAAGAATACTGCAGTCTTATTGTGAAATGATGTCTGTCAGTTCCATTTGAAGAGTGTCTTTTCAAAAGGGCTTATTTTTATTTTTGTATCACTTTAAAAGTAAATCTAATTGACTGAACCGTAAAGTTTACTTTAGAAGTTCCCTTACGAAAAAAATAAGTCCTTTTGAAAAGACACTCCTCATTTATAGTATGTATACAGTTCAAGTTCAAGAGTATTCATAGCAAACAAGCGGCTGTTGCAATTTTTTTGCAATAGGGGTGTAGACTATTTTTTTTATTTCTCCAAAAGAAAGAAGGCAACAAAATATGCCTAGTGACGAAAATCCCATTCAGATATCTTATAAAATTACGAAGCTACAACCGTTTTAATATTGCTTGTTAGAGAGAGAAACGCTCGGGGATCGTGACGTCACGATCCCCGAGCGTCATAGTAAATGACAATCGTTTCATATGAAAGTGAGTTTTGCGGATAAGGGACAGAATATATCCCGTCTCGAAAATTTGAACACTCATAACTTTGTGATTATTTAATCCCATGCTTTACATATTTCTCCATTTGACAATATTTTCAGTAGGTACTTTTTAGAGAAAATTCATCATTATTGGTTATTGTATTATGTCTACACCCCTAATATCTGTTGAACTGTAAAACGTGTTTCTACGGCTGTGAGGAAATCTATATTCAAAGCTACATGCTCCTCTTCTTTAAACTAAAGATTTAATATTAAGTATAACGGATATTATTCACCACAGTTATACAAGCATAACTAATGAAAGAAAACATTCAACAATCCTTCAACGTTTATATGGTCGAATATCACACGAACTGTTTCGAATCGATTCGCAATTCTTCATCATGAGCGTTCGTGGTGCTTACATATCATGTCGTATACTTGACCTTAAAACGCGAGTGACCCGTTTAATTATACTCTAATATATCTGAAATCATGATGGGAGTTTTATAGATAAAAAAAACCGGCCAAATGCGTGGCGGACCACTCGAAATTAAGGGTTCCGTGCCTATTAAAAAGGTCGTATCGGCACAGAAATCTAACGGCAATTACGTCCTTTTCTATAGGGAAGACAGTTTTTCAGCAATATCTAGAAAATCTTTGAACCGATCTTGTTCAAAATAATTTTCGGTAAAAGAATTTAATAAGCCCTATGTCCATGATTTTTTCATATTTTTTAAATACACCGTTCAAAAGTTTGAGGGGGGGGACACAATTTTATTGACTTTCGGGGCTACTCGTATTATCTCCGACTCTATTCACTTAATCAAAAAAAACTGCTGAGAAACCTTATATTTATTTTGAAAGGCCTATCGATTGATGTGCCGCCACACATAGACTTACAATAAATAAAAAAAACCGGCCAAGTGCGTGTCGGACCACGCAAAACGAAGGGTTCCGTGCCTATTAAAAAGGTCGTATCGTCACAGAAATTTTACGGCACTTACGTCCTTTTCTTTGAGGAAGGCAGTTTTTCAGCAATATCTCGAAAACCTCTGAACCGATCTTGTTCAAAACAATTTTCGGTGAATGAAATTAATAAGCCCTATGTCCATGAATTTTTCCATATTTTTAAAATACACCGTTCAAAAATTAGAGGGGGGGGACAGAATTTTAGTGACTTTCGGGGCGATTATCTCCGACCCTATTCACTTAATCAAAAAAAATGCTGAGAAACCTTATATTTATTTTGAAAGGCCTATCGATTGATGTGCCACACGGGGGGGTCACAATGAAAAAAAAATTTTGACTTTTAGGTTTATGTATGGAGTGCACCCCTAAAAAAAATTTTTTTTGTCATTTTAATTACAAAACTATGTAGCGGCAAACAAAATACACCTATCCTCAAAATTTTATTCAAATACACCTTATAGTTTTCGAGTAAAATGCCTGTGACATACGGACAGACGGACAGACGGACATGACGAAACTATAAGGGTTCCGTTTTTGCCATTTTGGCTACGGAACCCTAAAAATTGACTTTCAGTTTTATGTAGGTATGGAGTGCATCACTAAAAAAAAAATTTTTTTGGTCATTTCATTAAAATAACTATGTAGCGGCTAACAAAATACACCTACCTATCCTCAAAATTTTATTCAAATACGCCTGATAGTTTTCGAGTAAAATGCCTGTGACATACGGATAGACGGACATGACGAAACTATAAGGGTTCCGTTTTAAGGGTACAGAACCCTAAAAACCGGACAAGTGCGAGTCGGACTCGCCCACCGAGGGCTCCGTACAAAATTACAAATGTATAGTTTTCCGATTTTTCCCTGGTACCTACTTGTAGTATATTAGGTACTTGCCAAATTTCATAGTTATAAATTTTGATTCCCTTGAGAGAGTCGAAATATACGTTTTTTGCGGCATTAACGGCCATATCTTTTTTCGTTGATTTTTTCACAGCTTCAAGGGACTGTAGACAAGAGTAGGTATATGGTTCTAATTTCAACTCGATACCTCCACGCGTTTCAGAGATAAAGGGTCTTGACAGAGAGACAGACAAACAGACGGACAGACAGACAGACGGACAACAAAGTGATTTTATAAGGGTTCCGTAGCCAAAATGACAAAAACAGAACCCTTATAGTTACGTCGTCATGTCCGTCTGTCCGTATGTAGGCATTTTACTCGAAAACTATAAGGTGTATTTCAATAAAATTTTGAGGATAGGTGTATTTTGTTAGCCGCTACGTAGTTATGTATTAAATGACTAAAAAAAAATTTAGGGGTGGACTCCAGCAGACAGAAAACAGTAAGTCAAAAAAAACATTGTAAGCCCAGCACGTGTGGCACTTCAATCAATAGGCCTTTCAAAACAAATATTATAAGGTTTGAGATCATCGCCCCGAAATTCACAAAAATTGTGTCCCCCCCCAAAATTTTTGAACGGTGTATTTAAAACATATGAAAAAAATCATGGTCATAGGGCTTATTAAATTCTTTCACCGAAAATTATTTTGAACAAGATCGGTTCAAAGTGAGTGGCTATAGAAAAGGACTTAAGTGCCGTAAGATTTCTGTGACAATACGATCTTTTTAATAGTCACGGAACCCTTCGTTTTGCGTGGTCCGACACGCACTTGGCCGGTTTTTTCCTATTGAGGTACGGAACCCTAAAAATAGCCTACTTCCTGCAGCTTAAAATAAGTCTTAAGCTTTATATTTTGCAATCGAATACATAAATACTAATCTCCGTTGAATAAGTCATACCGCACTTGCGTCATTCACACGTTTTACTTCAAGATTTCCTAGATTGAATGAAACATGACACGCTGGAAAAATGATCGCAACTTGTGAATGAATTTCAACTGCCAAGGTCTTGGTATAAAGCATTACAATGTGCTTCGATGTTTGTCAAACATTGGCAATGCGGTCGCCAACAAACTCGAGTGAATAAAGTTGGCGAGGGCCAATGTTGCGATAAGTAATACGCTGTGTGTTTGGGGCGTAAATAAAATATTCATTCATGGTACAGCTACGAATAATTAACTGAACGCTCATAACATCCCTCCGTACTATCCCCTGCGTGACTTGCTTGGATCCAAGGTACCTATCAATTTTTTAAGTTGCTTTAAAGTTATTTATTTTAATGCCATCTAAATCGCTGTTTATTTTTGGAAATCAGAAATATACCTACTAGCTACCGAGAGTGAGAGAAATATTATAACGTCATTTAAAGTGTTAAGATCTTTTAACAGTACTTATGTAACTGTGACACTACAGGACGAGCGTTTTGGCCACTGTGACAAATATTATCCACCATTTTAATAGACTTAAAGCAGGTAGCAATCAATTTTGTTACCTCGGTTCGTCACATTTCATGAGTCGATAATCAAAACTCAGTTTCAAGTTTGAAAGCTAATGTTTAAAATCTGTGTTTCCTTTTGCCTGAAACACAGGGGATCCTAGTTCAAGCTTTTGTATGTTTTTTCCTTAATACATTTCCTAACACACTCGTATCTCTGTTAAATACTATTTCATTAAATTATTTGTATATTATTTATAGATTGGCACCCAATTTTTCAGGTTATTCATACGTTTTTTCACGACTGCAAGGTACCACTCGAAATAAGGTTCATCGCGGCAACAACCGGTGGTGTGTACGACGACCACGCAGCTTTATTTATATGATACCTACTATTAGGTTTTACGCGAGACTTCGTCCGCGCGGATTCTTTTATATCGTAGCTCCATACGAACTTTCATCCCTTAGGGGATGATTTGGGAATAAAAACTATCCTATGTCGTTCCTCGGGATTCACACTATCTCCATACCAAATTTCATCTCAATCCGTTCAGCGGTTAAAGCGTGAATGGTAACAGACAGACAGAGTTACTTTCGCATTTGTAGTATGGATAGCATGGATTAATGAATGTGACTGACCTTCTTCTCAGTGAGTTTCTCGCACCGTCGCTGCTTGCATATCTGGTGGCTCTTGTCGTTGCGGCATGGTGCACAGTCGCCGCAGTTGTCCTTGCGCTGGCAGCCGATGCACTCGCCGCAGCGCTTGCGCTTCTTCTTGGTCTGCAAATCACACCGTTATGTCATGTTTGGCCTGTCTATATTATTATTATTATCAAACGCTCGCTGCGGTACCGGATCGAATCCCGGTAATTAAGTAATAAGCACGAATATTTGTTTCTGAGTCTTGGAACCAGTGGCGGTCGGCGGAGCGCCCATACAAGCCGATTCCCACCGGCTTGCCTAAAATGTATACTCTAAACTCTTTCATAACTTTTTTGTTTCGGGTTGCCCATCGATAATTTTCACGCGCCGCCACTGTTTGGTACCCATAGTATATATTCTTTGCTTAGTTTGGGTCTTAGGTCGATTTGTGTAAGACTGTCCGGCTACTATTTTTATATGTATCCAGGCTGACGTGTACGTATTGTATATTAACTCTGATCGACAAACTAAAGAACCAAAAAAGTGTACCAGTTCGAAGTGTATAGGCTATATACACTCGACTCGTGCTGAATTATACAAATATGATTAAATAATACTGTCAGAATCTAAAATTGACAGATTAACATCAGAGTTGCTAGTTGTTACGCGCGACCGCCGTTCCTTCCCCAAATAAAACGAAGTCAACCAGTTTTTACCGTGTAGGTATGTGATTATAAACCTCTTTAACAGATATCTTAATAAATGTAAATTAATATTATCCCGGTCATCTCAGAATGTAGTCGGATGCGTGTAGGTTAATCCAGTCTACATTTTTTTTAATTCAAAGATTATAAAAATTAAAAAAAAAACCAACTGCGATAGCTGTTACAAACAAACTTTGGGTGGTATTCCGTTGAAATATGTATGTAACGTAATGTAATGATGAATTAATTCAACCATCATAAAAAAGCACAACAGCTGTGGAGCGTGCGCCGCCATTTCGCGCAATTTCATTCGTCCAAATGACTCGGTTATCTTCGGGCGTAATCGGGGCTGAACAGCTGACGATCGTGGAATACGGAATACCGTTTGATTTAAATTTGAAATAACAATGTGAATGAAACACGATAAGAATAGCTTTTTTGCAAGTTTGAAGAATAATAAACTAGTTTAATTAAAGAACAGAACAGGTCTGAATTGAAAAATTGCGTTACCATCTATATAAGTATTAGGTATTATCGTGTGACCATCAAATCAAATTTCCTATATCGTCGCAATTTGACGTACTAATCCAAATACCAACGATTTGTACTTGGGTATGTTCTACTTTATAGCAAACCCGTTCAAAGTTGCAAATTAAAAATGTACAATGTTAATTTAACATATCGTTAAGTTTGCTAATTTTATACGTCATTAACTTTGGTGTATTAGAATTGTATTATTTTCACAGAACTGTGTGTGTGTGTTGTCTAGTTGTTTCCGACTTTAGAACTTATCAGCGAAACTTGAAATTAAAAGTGTTTTTTTAACGCATACCTCAGAAACAAAGTAGGTAGCTAAAGCAAAATAAAGTAAAGGCTAACTAAGTAGCAAAGTAGGTTTAGGAAAACCAAAACAATACAGAGTACTCCAGTCCATGCGGATTGGAATGAAACTTTCAGTTTTTTTATTTGAATATAACACGCATAAATATATGACTCAATTATAATGAAAACGAAATTGTATGGCGGGAGGAGGACGACGTGAATGTTTATCCTCAAGAAAGAGGGTTTTCCCGATTATTCGCCCGGTGTGTAATGTGGGGGCGGAGACTGCGTTAGACGCGTGTGAGCTTTCAACCGCACTTTTTACCAGAAAAGTACCAGTTCACTTAATAAGAAATTTTTCAAACTAAGTTGCTCAATTGAACTGCGCTCAATTGAGCTTTCAAATACATATAATATTTACCGCTGCAAAAACTTGCATAATGCAAGTTTAAACGGGACATGAAAAGGCCGCAAAAGCTCGAGCGTCGATTCTTTAATGAATACATTTCGCTGGAGACACGAAGCTTTTAAAAGCTCCTAATTATCATGTTAGCCAAATTGGCTTGATTAAAAGCTTTTAAAATATAATAATTACAGCGACTGATGTTGCATGACTAAGAGTTTCATTATGTTGACTTTTCAGAAATGGCGTGCTAATAATGAGTTCACATGTAACTGTCAAAAAGTGCACTCATGCAATGATATGATAATAAATTATAAAAATGCTGGTTGCATGGGGATAAAATCGCAGTTACGATTAAAATACATAATAAAAAAATGTCTATAGACATAGAGCATTATTCAAAGTACTCACAAGGCACCTTGCCGTAAAGCTGAGTGGAGACCATTTCAATGACGATTTAAAATTCTCACTTATCTAAATTCTTCTTCTTCTCTTATGTATTAGCGTAAGTTTTAAAACGTCATGAATACTGATTTTCTTTCTCTCTTTCTTTCTTTAAGAACTCTTTCCATGCTACTATTTGTTGCCATAATTACTAGGAAATTGATTGGCCTGAAGCATGTTTAGGTATTTTTTTATGAAATGCATCTCCATGGGGTTCGAAAAAAACATTAATTCACTGTAGTTACTCTAATTTCTACTCCTCATGATTTCCACCCTTTTAACAAGTCATGGCGTTTAATTACTATGATATTGCAGTACTGGCATTCAAATTGACTATCTTGACACACACTTTGACTGTCTGTCATTCATAGTCTAGTGTATTGAGAGCGATTGAGTGCAATATTAAATCATATACTAATTACTTAATTCACTAAAACATCATTTTCAAGCATGATAAGTAATTCAATATTTTCTATATGCCACATAAGTTGCAGTTAAGTAAGTTCACTACCATTTAACCTAACATCTGAAATAGAGCGGAGCAAAAACCATAGGCAATGATAATTAGTGCCTATTGTATAAGGCAGCTGTCTCAAGGTGTTCGTTATTAGACTAGGAAGCGCTGACATTTGTGTGGAATGCCGTCTCTACAGCACTTAGACTAAGCCTTTTTACTCGTACATATGATCAGCTACGAGAAAAATGCAGCTAGCTACTTTAATGATGAAATTCGTGTTAATTACAAAGATAATAATTAATAATTTTGTAAGCTTGCTCATATGCAGCTCTCTGGAAATGTATATACGTATTTCCTGTAGTAATATCATATGCACGGGACATCTGAAAGATCACTAGGTCGTTTTCTTTTGAGGCATAGTCGGAGCGGTCCCGTCTTTTTTCTTTGATACAGGGCTAAGGCGGAGAATATTCAAGATAAGAGCCGCTAATATATTCGCGCGGTAATATAATTAAAGCCGCGCGGGTACGGCCCTCAAACTGCCGCCTAATTGCACTCGCTGCTGAATGGGACTCATAAAATTTTCTAAGCAGGACACGCGTAAATCGCCCCACTTTAATTTGTGTTTTAAACGAGAGAAGAAGTTAATTTATTGGCGGAGCAGCCGAATCGGCTAACTATTAAATTTATAGCCGCGAAGACAGAGAGTTCGGCCATTCCGAAACTCGGAACTGAGAATAAAAACTGCTCCCCGAATAATAAAAGGTGGAATTACGGCGAAACTTTCTTTGTTTCGGGATCTCTCGAATATCCACTTTCAACGCCGTGTAGTCGGATGAAATTCTGAGAATTCTAATATCTTTTCTCGAATATTCAGTCGGCTTTTTGCATTCCCGGGCGACTTGTTTACGCAATTCGCCAATTCGCGGAAAGAGACATTAGTTGTCTCTTCAGATTTTTCCCAACAGGGATATAATTATGTATAGGCATTCGGAAGAAATAGTTTACTGTCCTATACAGTTGGTCGATCAGAGTTCTTAAAATGTTATGCATTTACTCAACATAAGTTCTTACCTGTTTTTCTGAAGAGATGTCGTCCATTTCCATGGGCCCGGTGTTCATGGGCGGAGCGCCGTGGAGCGGTGACTTGAAGCCGGCGGTGGACGAGACGGCCGCCACCTGCCCGCTGCTCTCCGATCCCATCTCCATATTAGAACCGTCTGACTCCGAGCTGTTCGCTCGCATTTTCCGCCTCTCTTTCTTCCTAAAATCCGATCTCGTGGGCGATGACCCGGTCCCGAAACTGTTCTTCTTCTCGTATCCGCTGTCTAGCAACATCGGATTCTGGAAATTACTATGGTGCAACCCGTTCGGAGTGTACTTCTCTTGGAGCGATTTCATATCGAACGGCTCGTTTTTCAACACGTGAACCACAGTTGGACTCTGAATATTGTGTAGTAAGCTTCCATTTTGATGGATTATTGTCCCGTTTTGGTGTAAAATACCATTCTGAGTGGGAAATGCGTTAATAGTGGCGATATTTGGTTGATATAGCTGTATGTGCCGGTCATCAATATACGCTTGTCCGGCGGGCGCGAGCTCCCGGGCTTGCAACGGCGCCGGGACAATAGGGTAACTCCTGGCGTTCACCGCCGTAAGAGTATGGAATGTTGTAGCGTTGACGGGCGATAGCGTGGTCAGGGTTGTGGACAGCGGCGTGACCTGCGCCAAGGTGGTGAGATGTGCGGGCGACGACGGCGTCGTCAGCTGCGTGAGCTGCGTCAGGTGGCTGGGGCTGGCGCTGGGCGTGGGACTGGCGGTGACCGGCACCGGCGTCACACTCGGCAGCCCTGTCTCGGGTATGCCGGTGGTCTCCGGGAACGTCTGGAACTGGCTCTGGAAGGACGGCAGCTTGTTGATGGGCTGCAGCGTGACGGACTGGTAGTCGAGGGGCGAGGAGAAGCCGGCGCGCAGGATGGCGTCCTTTGCGCCGACAGTGATGGGCATGGACTCCCAGGGACGGTACTGCGCCTGGCTGGCGATGACTGAGACGCCGTCGCCACGCTCGTAGTACTCCCAGCCGGGGTCGAGCAGGCGCGCGTCGGCCGCGAGGATGCGCTGCTCATTCTCGGCCATGTCTCCGACGAAGGTCGAGAAGGGCGGCAGGTGCGCCTCCGCGCCTCCCTCGCTGCGCAGCGCCTCGCTCATGGCACCCTCCCGCGGCGGAACCTCATCCTCACCGCAAACGCTTAACACGTAAAGGTTTTTACAAAAATAAGCTCTACTAGGTAAGTCTATCTCGCTATGAACACTCGCTGCACTGGAACTTGATATTTGTACTCTGACTGGCTAAAGTTAATTGGTTAAAGTCCGTCTAAATAGCACTTAATTTACGGTTATACGGCACACTGGTTTACACTACACTAATCACAATTTCGTTAATCACTAACAAATAAATATAAAAAATCCCCGAGAGGCAGTTTACACACGAGTCTTAACTACGGTTTTATAAAATCTTTGGCTGATTTTTAGAAAATGCGTCGACTGCGTTAACGATCGATAAATATTTTGTGCACTCGTTTAACGATATCTATTTTTTTGGAACGTTTAAATACTGGTCGTTGATAGATTTTTCTTTCGCTCGTTCGTTCTTCTTATTGTAAATACCGATTACTTCAGACTTAAATTAATTTGTACTGTTTGGGAGTTAGCGTATACTATTTACGGTTTATCGTTAAAAGGTTTTACAAAATAGTGCTTATATTTAGATTTTAAACGAAAGATATGACTGGAGGCTTTGGTTTGTGGGTGTCGTCTTATGGTGTGAGAGCGACGCTAGCCGGGCGCCCTGCACCAGTCTGCAACAAACAAACAAACACATCGTTACACATTATGATTATAAAAAAAATTATAAAAGTGAAATTTTATTATTAGTTCGAGTTTTCTTGATATGATGCTGCGGCGAAACACAAACTGATAATTGAAATTGACACAACCCGATCACCAGTGGTAAAAAAATCGATATGAAAGATTCGAGTTGAACATACCAACAAGGCTAATCGAGCGTTAAATAAGTCTATCATACTCACACGATACCTATGTAATATGTACATAAACATATTACATATTATAATATTCAACGAGTACAATTTATACAGCCTTGGCCAAAAGTATTGAGCCTTGGGGCAAAAGTTTTCCTTTGTAACTTTTGGATAAAGTATTATTTTTCAATTTCATAAATACACGAAAACGTAAAATATAATAAGTGTTTGAACATGTGCAAATCATTAATATATATCATTTTGAAATTGCTATTTGCGTATGAAAACTGAAGCTAGAAAAATTCGGGTTTTTTTACAATAAAGGTTTAATTTATATTTTTTTCACGGAATTTCCCTTAACGTCAATAAATATAAAGTTTCCGATGGATGGATGGACTTTCTATTATAAAATATATAAATTCATTTTTTATAGTTTGACTTTTGTATGAAAAATGCATGGGTGCTCAATACTTTTGACTAAGGCTGTACGCGTTGAATGACCGGCTCGCTTCACACCACTACACTGCATATATCTTAAATGAGAAGACTAGTTAGCTAATCAGGTTGTCACTGATTCTACTACTTCAAAGGCGGCAGAAAATGAACCACACATGCTATAACTGATTTATAAATACGGGAATACTAGAATCCGAAGCGGTATGAATTATCTCTGTAAATACTATTTGATAATTCAAGTACCAATACTAAATTCTGCTCCAATATTATGCTTTCATGAGTATGCAGTATAATTCCATTGGTCAATAAGTTCAATAACTAAATAAAACATCAATAATTAGAAATCAAATTTCAATTCTATTACGAAAAGGAAACAAAATTCGCGCGATTAAAAAAGTGGAAAAAACGAAAATAAATTTAGCTTATCGAATGTTTACTTCTACAACCTCCTCCTTTTACCAAGCGCTGGTTGAAAAAACAGCTTTATGTAATGGAACTGAAAGTTTAAATATCGAACAAAATTCGAAGCCTGTTACGAGGTGGTGAAAGGAGTCGTTATTTTAGGCGCCGCGTTCTTAATTTGAAATAAGAAAGGAATTGCAAGGAAATTCGCAAGTTATGGGTTGGCGCGGACATGTTTACTGGCAGCAGTCGCGCATGCGCGGTGCTCTGTTTTGAGGCGCTCAATCGATGGAATGATGACCGAATTTTCGATTGTTATTGCGAATTTCTATTGTCTTTTGGTGATGTGGAAAGAAACAATTGAAAGAACGGAGAATTAAAATGTACTAATTCTTTATTTTTAGGGCGTTTGGTGTAAATACGAGTAAGTAAAATAATAAGAAATATTTATAAAAAAAATTAGATTATTTGCATTAATTTCTTAGTTAATCGTATATATAAATAAATAAATAAATTTGCGGACAATCTTACACAAATCGACCTAGTCCCAAACTAAGCAAAGCTTGTACTATGGGTACTAGACGACGATAAACATACTTATATAGATAAATACATAGACAACATCCATGCCTCAGGTACAAATATTCGTGCTCATCACACAAATATACTTATATGATAAGTAAATGTAAGAAAATACTGACACTTAACAGTATTATCCTTTAAGGCAGTGTTACTTCTGCCTTTTTCTCTAAAGGACATATAAGTACATGTTATATTACATAGGCATAATATATATTATATATTATTATTTAAAGGTAAGTATAAATAAATAATAAAATAAAAAGTCTTTTATTTCCCGTAATTTTTTTACAATTTGATTATATTTTGTGAGTAAAGTAATTCTAGTTTTCTTGCTGTAACTATGTTAGTTTTTAGAAAAAAAAATTAAATTAAATATTAAACATTTGTGCAGAACATGAACCCCTCTCAGGTGAAGGCCTCTTCCAAAGCTTGACATTTTACTCTGTCTAGAGCAGCGTCTTGCCAATTTGGTCCTGCGATTTTTATTATGTCATCATCCCAACGAGGATATGGTCTTCCTTTTAGGCGTTTGCCCTGAGGGCCTTTCCATAGAGCGACGATTTTCGTCCATCTGCGGTCTTTGAGTCGCGCCACGTGTCCAGCCCATCGCCATTTCAACTTTCGAGCTTGACTGAGTGCATCTTTGGTTTTTATCGTTGCTCTAGGTAAGTACCTAACATTTATTTTTCAGTCTAGTGCTTTATATAAAATCGCTGCACAAGGCTTAGAGGCGGAAAATCGTTAGCGGCGCTAAGGCACGCACGCATCGAGGTCAACCCGTGACGTCACCGTTTATCTAGTAATGACGGGGAACATTTGTGATACGAGCACGGGCACGATTCGACATTGTCATTTGACAGCTCGTGACATCGCTATAGGAATTTGGCTGTGGTTCCACGCGATTTGCATATACATACCTACTTCAGTTACCATTGCTGGAACCAGTAATTAGGGTTTGACATCGCCAAATTCGTAACTTGGCTGACTTCACGAGATTTGCATGTCTATTTCAATTGCTGAAATCATTATTTTTAGGGTTCCGTACCTCAAAAGGAAAAAAAAACGGATCCCTTATAGGATCACTCGTGCGTCTGTCTGTCCGTCTGTCACAGCCGATTTGCTCCGAAACTACTGGACCGATTGAGTTGAAATTTGGTAAACATATGTAAATTGGTGACCCAAAGATGGATGCGTAAAGTAAATTAATGAATTCTGAAAAATGGGGCCAACTTTTGGAGGGTAAACTGGAAAATTTAAAAAAAATCCTAAACTGTATTGTGTGACATATCAAATGAATGGGGGTTGTTGTAAGCATCTCAGTTTTATTTTTATAATTTTAGCAAAAACAGATTTGAAGTAATTTAGGAAAAACTAAAAATAGGAAAATAGTTCCTTGCCTAAAGATTACAGGAAAACCTATAAGATGTTTGAGTATTCAAAGTAACGGGAAAATTCTCAATAGTTTTGTGTATTATATACGGAACCCTCACCACGCGAGTTGAACTCGCACTTGTCCGGTTTATTTAATATGTAGCCACATTTTGTAAAATGTGTATGTTGGCCTAGTATCAATTGGAAAAAATAAAAGTCACAATACTACTATATACAAACTATAGGTAGGTACCTATTCGTTAAATCTAAAAATATTAAATGTTTCAAAGATCCTCTAAAATTTTAACCACTTAAGATTTTATAAATTCAGTTATCCTCTACTTAAAAGCAAAATTTGATGCTTTTAAGTTCGCCAACTTCGCCAAGTCACGAACTGTTAATAGAATAAGTCGAATCGCGCCCAAGGTGCATGATCGCAGGTATATAGTGTAAGTAGATTTAGTAGATACATACGGTTATGGCGTTTTGGTTAATATCGCGATATGGTGAATACTCGTACCTACACACGTTTCCTACTGATATTATACAGCAGCGTCGTCTATTTCGCATACACTTAAGTATTATGCTTTAAGTTCTAGCATTTATCTACCGACGAGTGTGCAAGTTCGGTGTATAGTGGTGTTAGGAAGCATATTTGTACTTGAGATGAACAGCCCACATGCCAGTGATTTGTTTATCCTTCAAAAAAAGTGTGTAAGAATTTGATTGAATATATCACAGTTAGAGAGTTGTAGATCACACTTATTGTTAACCTAAAAAATTTAACGCTAACATCTATATGTATTATATATACGAATTATGTAAATTCGTAAGGAACAATAAAGTGTTATTTGAGCAGACTCAGGAAAACCGCACAAAATCTCGCCATAACCTCAGAAACAGAAATAACTAACTAGTACATTTACGAAACTCGAAATTGTAAGATCGGGCACATACTACATGGCGATAAAAGTGTACAATAGTGTTCCTATAAAATAATTATAAAGCAGGTTGAAAAAAATAAGGAGTTCTTTCACAAGTTGAATTTTCTTAATCACGAAAAGTTATTAAACATTAAAAGAGTATTTTAGTTGTAATTAATAGATGTTTTTCTACTCCAGCACTGTAATTTGACAATTAAAAGGCTAACATCAATATTAAAAATATACACTTTTCGTGATTCCACTTAAATCTATGATCTATGAATTACATTATAATGCTCCGACGGATATTATTAGTACATTGTTTAACGAGGGCCGTAAGTGGAATATTGCTAACGAGAGTGTATCAGAAGCCCGACGCCGAAGGCGGAGGGCTTTTGATGACTCGAGTTTGCAATATTCTTACGCCCGTGTTATACACAATGTTTTTCATCACATTTGCGAGGAAATAAATAACAACAAAAGACAGAAAAATGTAAGTTTCATACAGCAGCACCAATCAAAAATTGACAACTTCACTTCCAGATCAGTGCTAGTAGAGCGCGCAGTTCAATATTTCAACCAATCACAGAGCAGTATTCTTGCGGGGCGGGGCGTCGTGACCAACTAGATTTTTTTATTCAACCAATCACACAGCAACCAGATTTGCTTAAGCCAATCAGAGGGTTCTATTATTTAAAAAAAAAACCATAACGCCCATGGGCGTAATATAGCCCATTACAGCTCAGTACGCTTGCGTATAATAACACCATTTTCGAGCAAGTGTGATGAAAAATAAATTATAAGCCAACTGGTATTTTTTTTAATTTGCGTTAAAGTGGCCAGCGCCTACAGACCATGTGCCAGCGCGAAAGTGTTTTATTTAAATTTATGTTTCAATGACCGCATCCATGACAAAAGTTTATGTAAATGAACTTATTATTACTGTAACTGCCATATTTACAATAAAGACTCGTTTATTATTACGTAAATTACAGATATGAAATAAGAATATTATTTTTCCAAAAGATTTTTATGTTTGAAAAATACATCTACTTAAACAGTATTGTTGTCTATGGTAATAAAAAAACATAAAGCGCGGGAATTGAATTATTTTCAATTGTCAGTTAGGTTCATTGGTAACGCAATTTATTTAACTTTTGAGGTTGTAACTGAATTTGATCCATCTCCAATGCCAACCGCTCCGGACTTTCTACAAAATGAAATAAATATGTCCCAGATCTTAAAACAAAACAACGCGCCAATAATCATAACAAAAAACACCATTCAAAGCCTTCATATTCATTACCATAAATAAAATGTTTGTTTTTACATGTCTGTATTTTTATTTATTTATAACTAAAAGTATAAGTTGGTTCTAGCTGTCGTAGAAAAAGTACTGTATGCAACGTTATATAATTAGGTCTTAAAATTCTCGAGTCTTTATTAACAAAACTCGCTAAAGCTCGTTTTGTTACAGCGACTCTCGAATTTTAAGAACCCATATTATATAACTGTTGCATAAAATACTATTGTTAATCTTAACCTTAATATTATTGTAAACAGTGTTGTTATTATTACTTTTGCAGTGCCCTAACAGGGTTTATATTGGGACGTAAAATATTGTAAGACCATTTTGTAACCATATAAAGCAATAAACGATATGATTATAATTATGTGCAAAGAACCTCATTAAATTTTTCTGGTTGTGTGTGGTTATTTATTTAATCTTTATTGGACAAAAGAAGAACTGATCATACAAAAAGGCGGACTGAATCCCGTATCATTCTCTACAGTGAACCTTTGGGCAAAGTAGACAAATTAAATGATATCTTTACAATTCCAATGTTTTGCCACTCTAGATTATAATATAGGTACCAACATATATCTAAGTAGGTAAGGTCAAGGACTTTAATTGTTGAGCCATTTAGGTGCCAACTAATATTGATTTTCTATGAAGCTATGAATGTCCAGTATTTCAAATAGAGTTATGTAGAGACTCGAAAATAATTATTAACCCATAAAAAACATTCCATGTAAATAATAGGTATTTTGCCGAAACTCTTCCACTGTAAAAAGTTGTGAGATATTTCGTAGAGCCAAGTCAGGCATTCTTTCATCTTACAACTTTTAACGTTGGAAGAGTTTCGAGACTTGGCCTATTTTTTACATGGGATGTTTTTTATGGGATTTTACCTCTTTGTAGGTTAATCAATACATACAAATTTATGAAAGCAGCTGGGAATTCTATTTTTGCATAGATTTTGTATGGAAATGTTATTTTACCTACCGCAAATACAGATTGTATAGTTTTCTAGTGCATTGGCCATCTAACACTAACCGCTTGCAAATACATCGTATAGTGCATTGTTACCTTGTTATTACTATTTGCAAGAACTGCAAAAGTACCTTTGTAATCGCATGTATTTGTATAAAAGTACAAACTTACTTATGCTTTGTAAATATCTGCAACGTGACTGAAATTGCAATATTTTTAGGTTTTTTTATGAATTGATAGGGTTAAAACTAAATAAGTATGTTTAAAATTTGGAGCTTGTGGGTCTGATAGAAGTACCTTAGAATTATGTTGATCATCAGCCAGTAGTAGGTACTGTAACTAACTAGATTACAGTTATATTAAATTGATTAGCTAGTTAATGAAATTTGCTAACAACCGGGGCGCGTGTGGCCAAACCGGCGGATTTCGGGAGTCTTCGTTATGACAGAATGCCGAACATTCCTCGGAAACTAACCATGGCCGGGTTATGCCGTGTAAACAAACTATAAATAGAGATACGTTCCATAGTAAAGCGCCACTATTTCGGCTACACTATTTTAAGGGAACTATTTTTGTTGGTTTGAAACTGTGTCTTCAATTATATGAAAAGATAGGTCAGTAGTATCTATTTTGATTTCTTAACTTTAATTTCGTCATCAATAAAACTCAAATCAATAAAACGAAGATTTCTTGTTGAAGATGGCATGGCATCATCTCTCGCATATGCGATCTGAGGCTTTCTTTATTACCACCCGTTTCTTTAGTACCACACACAATTTTACGTCTCTCCCAGGCCAGGAAGTGAGTCTTGGGGAGGGGCATTTAATCATGACGCTAGGATGGACAAAAAAAGATGTCGTAATATGTGGACCAGCCCAAAGTAGTCCATTCAAAAAGCACCTCTACCGTCCAAGGTAAAATATAACGAATATAATATCGCCGTGTAAGGTATTCAAATTTCAATGTCAGTTTTATAAGAAGTCGGCCACATTAAATAATCTCAACTATAATACTTACATAGGCTCCGTCAGGTTGACGAGAACAAATCAAAGCATTATATATATATATATATATATATATATATATATATATATATATATATATATATATATATATATATGTATATATATCTACTTAGGTAAATAAAAAAATGTGATATTATGTAAAGTAACCAAACTGATATTTTATTTAACTGACATGACGTCTAAATATAACCGTTCCGTTTAGTAAAACGTTATTCTAAATTTAAAATGATGTATTATTGGAATTGAATTCCATCGGTTATTTTCAGCCAATCAGATCTATTCACGTTTTTCTAAATTTAAATACGGAACGGAATGCTTTCATTGATAGTCTATTCGGGCGACCACCTCCTGTCTCTCTGCACTCCAAACCGGACACGTGTGCTGAGCCGAGTCTATGCTGGCTCCTCACTGGTGGCATTCCGGGGTAGGCTCTCTCTGTGCGATTTTGAGCAGTAAGCTGCCGAAACAACCGTTTCCCGACAGCACCTGCGTCAGCCAAGATAAATAAACCTAACCCAACCCAATGGGTATTATATCAAATCTGAAATATGTAATGCATCAGAAACATGACGCTATTAGGGTATGGGAAACGATACAGCCATAACAAGTAGGTAATTGTAAGCAAACATAAATCATGATAGCAAAAGGATCTACATAAAATATTCGTTCCTAAATTAGATCTATACCTACCTACTTTATACGCCTGAACTCCTTTCGCAATCACCTTCGGTTTATACAAACGCTGTCGTCTTTTTTATGCAAATCCCCAATAGTCAGTTCTACATGGAATCAAAATAATTCCACATTCAAGTTCAAGAAAATATTAAGCGAGCGATTGCGTCGTCAAACGCCGCTAGTAATCACAAGGCAGAACTCTTTGTAGATGCGCACAAAGAGTGAACGAGAAAAAAAGATTAAAAGCTCACTCCAAACCAAACGGAACGCAGCTCTAAGCCATGTGTGGACGTGTGCTTACTCGGTGAAAACACTTATGTGTGCATAGGGGTTCGTCTGATCCTTGTATGTGAGTGTTTCGCGAGGGTGTGTGCGTGGAGCACGATAGTATCTGGGTCTTGGTTGTCAAGGGCGACCGTACAACCGCTTGCAGCGAAAGCGTTGCGCTTTCAGCTTTGCGTTGTAATTACATGGCTTATTTTTAGCATCGGATGTTGTCGCTTTTTTGTGCAACGCGCAGCGCAGCGCTGTTTAGGTTCGGCCATCCTTGGCTGTAAACTTGAAATCGCGCCCTTGATTTCAGTTTATGGACTAATTCGAATTTCAAATAAAGGACATAAACTCTCGGTGGAACAAACACCGCCGCGCCGAACTGGTCTCCAAGTCGATGTAATCAGAAGTTAACTTTCAAAATATAATGAAGTGAGTTCGTTGACTCACTTGACGTAGCTGCACTGTAGTTTGCTGAATAATATTCAAAAACCTGACATGAAGTAGAACATAAGCTAAACCGCGAGTGATACTTATTTTTAAAATTTTCGAGTTGGTTCTTCGTGACTTTCTTTATTATAATTCCACAAGAACAGTGAGAAGCGGCTCACTTATCAATAAACTATCATAAGTATACATTAAAGTTAACCCAAACCCCAACGCAAACTTGGCAACTCGCGTCCACAAGATTGTACTCAAGCGCACAGGCACAAAGCACGGTGAAATTAGTGAAAGAGAGAGGGGAGAACAGATCGATATGGTTTTGTATTACCGTGCATTAGAACGACGTATTTATAAAAGGGTCAATAAAATTCCTGCCCTTTATTACTGTCCTATGAGAAAACGTAGTTGATACACTGGACATTAATACACAAGCGGATTCTAATAATGACGTTTGAACAGGAGTCTAAATAGCTACGAGAATGAAATTTGCACAATCACCTAAGCAAGACTATTGTTAAGGGTTCTAATACTTATAATGAAATCCACAATTAGGCGAATTAAACTGACAGGTGAAAATGCACAAATATGGCCATAGTGCTGTTGATATCGATATTATTAAAGGTTTTCTCACACTACATACCTCTACGTAGTGTGAGAAAGCCTTTAATAATATCGATATCGACAGCACTGACCAAACTATGGCCACGTTTGTGCATTTTTACCTGTCAGTTTAGTTCGCTTAATTGTTGATTCCACTCTAGGTTGAATATCCACTAGAGATGTGCGAAGCTGTGTTTTCATATACTTATTTGATACCTAGCTGTCAAGCATGCGAGGGGTCATGTACCTATATGAAAATCTATGGTACATTATAGTATGGTATAGGATGTGATTCACCCTTACGCAGATAATTTTTTACATGTTATTTTACATAACTATTTCTTTTAATGGCTTTAAATTAGATTGTTAATAGTCTGAATTCACTAGGGAAGAACCCCCAGAGTCCTTTCATGATTAAGTGAAAACTTTCATAACCATTGCTGTTTTCATGAACACAAATTCAAAAGTTCTTGCTTGGCTTGGCTCTTCATATTTCCGTTAAGTACCTACCTCCAATTATGTTTGCATTCAGACATAAACGACTTCACAATTAAATTTTAAATCTATGAAAGTGATCTTCTGGTGGTCTAAATGCTGTCCTACAGTAATGTAATTATCATGCAGTTCAGCTAAGTGCTTTAACTTTTGAAATCATTTATCAGACTGGCACTATTTGATCAATCTTCACAAAGCGACACTTCCTGCGCGCGCCGGAAACTGATATATATATCCGCTGATCATACCTGATAATCACCGATAAAGTGTATTCCTGTCATTTATTCGCATTTTAGGTCAGTTGCAAAACTATATATGCAATGTTCTCATTATTTTTTGAGTGGCGTCCAATTGGTACTCAACTTTACAACTGCAATTCACATTCGTTATTCTTCAGTCCTTGTTTTTACACAAAAGTGTAGTCCTAGTAGTCGCGAGACCAAGATCAAAGGAGGTTGATTTGAACCAGTCTTGTGTGGTCTTCCTTTAGCCTATGTAAGTACTTATTCGACGTAGAAGTCAGGTCACTTTAGGTACTGCTTCAAGGAGCCAACAGTAAACTCTTACTCGTCTTTTGCATCAGTATACAATACATGTCAATCCAGTCGGCAGGAGAGTTGTTAACAATGATTATTAAAACTCCGGCAATGGAAACTTTCTCACCACGGCGTATATTATGCTAGTAATCACGCAGGATACGCACATCAGCCTGATTGCTGTGCCTGAGTCGATTCGGTTCTCGGCGGGTGTTATTTGCGGATAGGCACATGATGTTTAAAGGACGCGCGATATATAATAAATAATAAATAGGCAGTTGGCCCAATACGCTTTCCCAGGAGTTAAATGTATGTTTGTGAAGTTTTTATTGTCAAGAAACCACCGCGGTATCCAACCGATTTAGTATCAAGGACATTACTAATTCATAGGTGCATGTACTATGCCTAAATTGAAAAATACATCTCTTCTGGAGTTGTGATAACATTGACTCCAAATCTTCTTTTTGGTTTAGTAGGTAGGTACTATTTTAAAAACTTGTAGATATAATACACAAATCCTGACGACAATGCACCAACTCTTTGATAAGCAGCGCAATATGATTCAAAATCATGAAGAAAAAGAAAAACAATAGAAACAAAGGACGAACATGAAGGCTAGTCCACAATTTGATAAGGCGCGATTTCTCGATATAGAGTTACGTCCCATCCCATTCAGCCGGTTGAATAGCGCCGCAGATGTGGCGTTTTTTCACAACCATCTTTCCCACACTACCACTTTTTCTGATGCCTCAAAACTATAGCACTCGTACCCCACGGCTTCTCAACTCGATGCCAAGTAACTTTAATCTTTATCTACCCAGCAATAAGGGCTTCACACTTCAGATTTACCAGCAAAGTAAAACAAGCGAAACGCACTTTTGTAAACATTTTTTGTGCTCACGTCTGTCTGTCTATGCTATCGGATGCGACATCGGAAATTGAGCATTTTTTGTACTTACACCTATGAGATGGAATTGTTCGAAGGAAGTCACATATTACAGTCACTGTATGATTTAGTATTGTTTCCTTTAAAAACTGTCGCAGGATCGACTTTTTATTTAACTTATTGGTTTCTATTAAGATCATTAATTAGGTAGTTTCCTCATGTTTCAATTGATGACGTAGTTTTGCTAAATTGATAGTAAACCATCGAATTAATGTAATAAAGTATAAATTACGAAATATAATTTAAATCATAAAAACATATAGACCTCGAAATTTAGAAAAAATATGCATTTTATTTATTGTCCAAAAGTAAATTTAAAGCTATCAATAAAATCCTTACGCTTTTATAGAAACAAAATTGTACTACTACTATGGACCTAAACGCAGTATTTTGCGTCCGAAACAGCAATTTACTTGATTTTCCATACAACGATTAGTACAGTCAGCAGCAAAAGTAGCTAAGCGGGCCGGGTGTTCAAAATGACCTGCACACGACTTTATTCTTAAGAAATTAAGAGCGTGTGTAGGTTATTTTGAACATCCGGCCCGCTTAGCTACTTCTGCTGCTGACTGTACAAATATAACTGTGACGTCATGATCCAATGTTAATCAGTATGAAACGTTTTCGGCTGCCGCCAGCGAGGTCCGTCTTTAACTCAATTTTTTGGGTATTTATGTTCTTTAGTTGTAGTTGCTCCCATAGAAAAATTTGTTCCTCTCCAAAAACTGGTTCGAATGGCATCGTAAAAAAATTGGATACATATTAATAATATTTCGAAGCATTTAAGAATACTGAGATCACTAAAGGTTCCAACCGACTAATGGGATTTGCTTATTGTATTTTTCCTCAGTTCTAAACTCGAAAAACTACTGCAAAACAAGTGGGAGGAAAGAATTAATTCCCGTGAATTGCCCACGTTATACAGGACTTCAAGAAATCCAGTCCAGCCACGTCAGCGCGGTTGGCGCGTATAGACACGGTTGGTAGCTTATGGCCCAGGCTGGCTTGATGTGGATGGCAGGTTGATGAAATGAAGAAGGCGGCGGTTAAGCAAATTAAATACTTATAATTCGGTATTTTCTACATGAAGCTAACGTTATATAAAATAACTTAGAAAGATAGGTAAAAGCTGAGTGTGGCAGCTTATGAAGCGAAAGTGGAAGTCCTTCTCCCTTGGTGAACTTGAAAACTTTCCATTTAAATCAACAAAATCAATCGTACAAATACTTAACAAAATCTCTTTGAGAGATGACAATCAAAGTGGAGTAACAGATAGATGGAAAAAATAATTCTAATAACACTAGCAATCAATACGTATGTTCCGACATTTGCCAATAGTCCGGTGGCAAAACAAGAGCGTTCACCGGCGCGACTCCCCCACTCGCTAAAATATTCCCCACAATTACATTTCCACCAAAACTTTTTCCTGCAGCGCTGTTTGAACTTTACCTAGACGAAAACCAAGAGTATAGATATACCTATACCTTTACACTAAAAGTACAGCACTTTTAGCAGCGTATACCGCGGACGTTATGAAAACTGAAAGCGTCTTTCAGTTTGCTCTCAAGCAATAAGAGAGGGATTATCCTTCAAGAAAGTAAGAATTAACTTAAGATATTACTTGTGGCAATATAGAATTGGGAGTGGGATAAAAGCCGCTTGAGACTTTGGCTCAACATCGTTTTAAATGCTTATCGACTAGCCTTAGTCTAAGTTTAGGATGAAGTTTTTGTCGGGTAAATAATTACATTAAATGTAGCTCATATTGAATCAGTAGGGCTCATGGGATTTTAAACTAAACTCGGGTAATAGGTAGAACGCTACTAGTTTTTTGCTACAAAGTAATCTCTATATTTTATCCGGTAAGACAAGATTTCAACCGTAGATACTGTTTCTTTATTAATTCTTTACTTTGAATGTGAAGAGCTTCCTAAGATTTTCCACGAAGTACGGAAATCATTAACAATGAAAAATTTCCGAAACTAGACCGCCGGAGGAAACATAACTCGCTTGTTCAACTAAAAAGGAAGCATGTGGCATTGCACAATCCAGCCGCCGATGTACCAACAGTTAGCTCGGGCGAAATTGGCCAATTTGTTTATTTGTTTTCATTGGCCTCACTGAACTTGACTCCCCATTATCGCATTCACGGGAGGAAGGCGTATTATTTATTCGATTATTCCGTGGGACCGGGGTCTTCGCAACTTCAAGCACGAGTATTGATCTCTGACAATAAAGTTCGACTTGGCCCGAGTAGACTTATGTCGTTGCATATATTGGGGTGGCCTTCCTCATGGTCTAAGTTAATTTAATCTGTAGATCAAAGGAATTCCCTGATGCTGTCAGGACTTTAAACCCTGAATTGAGTAAAACTTAACAATATAGTATCTACTTACCAAATTATTGGTCAATCGTCGTTGACCACAATAAAACCTGTCAATAAAATAAAGTATCATTCGGGAAACATCTTTTCTAGTCGTTCAACCGTTAAATATTCATTTCAGAAAGGTATCCGCAAAGCTTTTTATTTTCCTTGATGTCCCTTCCTTTCTAATTTATCTTGGTTCAAGCTTTCTTTTCCCGAATACGTAGTTCACAAAAGTTCTGAAAACGTCTACCTACCTACGTTCGCTAGCGCAAAACTAGTGGATTCAATTTAGCTCTAAAGAAAACAGAATGTTCGGTTATAAAACTGAGTCTTTCAAGCCCTGTTCTCTCAAGGTTAGTCTTGTCCTGTCTTCTCCTTGAACTCAAGTTGAATTTAACTTATGGGCGTACAAAGTAAAGTGTGCGTAAAGTTCTAGGGCTTGTTAACGCATGTTTCTGTCTAGAAATAGGTAGAAGCTATAAAAACTATTCCATTCCAGCTCGATTGGATGACTAAGTTCCATATGAGTCTTTTGGAATGTATATATATAGTTCTGTAATTGGTCATTTCTTGGTACCAAAATACAATGGTAATGAGATTATTAATCCGAAATTACTCTTTCTAATTTCGTGTGTATTCCTGTATCCTAAGAAGCATTTTCCCTTACTTAGATACCTACTGCTCAGTCGACCGTTCACTTTTCAGACATTTGCCTTATCTTTTTTAGCACAGTTAATTTCCCTTTTGCAATTTGAGTAGGTACTCATAAGTAAATAAACATCGTAATTGTAATCGGTCATTATCACAATCATCGAAAATAGTGACAACCAAAGACAGAACAGACAGTCAATACACATCGCAAGACAAGTATCGGCAGTTTTATCTTGAAGACTATGTAGGCAGTTATACAGATAGATAAGTAAAGAAAAGATGGATATGGAAAATGAGGCTAATGGGTAGAACAAGCGGGATGCTTCAACGCTCTACTCTACATTTCCCACATCCCAGGATGTGGGAAATGTCGGAAGTGCGGTGTGCAGAGGTAAATATCAAAGAGGAAAGGGGGCAGGGCCATTCGCAATTGTACTAAAGGAAGTGCAATCTACGGGCACATCGATAAAAATCGACAATTCTTCCCACTTTAAACTGGTGTCAATTAAGGGCTTAAATGATGTGACATCATGCACCCGCGGCAGCAGCCGATGCGTCATGCGATGACTGCTTCGTCGCTATCGATTCGCGAAAGCACACAACGAAAGCTCCGGCGGAAGCACGCGAACGCGCACAGCGCGCTTCACGCTCCACCGCCGACAAGCTGCCTCCGACTAAAACGCACAAAAAACCAGAAGCTTCCTCGGAAACTACACTTCCACAACTCGAAAGCTCGCACAAACTTTTCAACTTGGCGGTACCTTCTCTCGTGGCTCGATCCATGCGACGTCTTCGTTCGCCGCCTCGGTAACGCAAAACGGTTCGAAGGACGCGAAAAATAAACAAAAAGGGAATCGGAGTTCGCGATCGCGTCAGTTGCGCGCGTGTGGCGTCGCGCTGGGCTGTAGCGCGCGTGGTTGCGCGGCGCGGGTCGGCGGCGGACTGGCGCGCGCGGCGCTCCGGGGAGGGAGCCGCAGCTGCCGCGGCGGCCAATGGCGCGCGGTCACGTGACGCCGCACGCACCCCGCGCCGCGCACGCTTGTTTACAAATAATAATAATAGGCGCCGCTACAGCTACGCGCTACGAGCTACGCACAGCTGTCGTTGCATTTGGCGGGATTCGATTCGGTGCCGACTTCGATCTGTTTACGAAGCTTTCGCGTCGCTATCGATCCGCGATACGGATGCAACGCGGTTCCCGCCGTAAACGCGGCGGAAGGTCCATATTTTCCTTAACCTAAAAAAGGGTTGGTGCATAATAACATTATTCTGCAATTTTAGCGGAGAGGGTGCGACATTCATTCCTATTCGCGACAGGTTGATGCTTTCGATTGTTTTGCGTTCAGGATGTAAGGTGCGAGGAGGGTGATTGGTGAACCCCAGTGCGTTCCCCTTCTATCTCGGCTGAGGAGCTAGAGGTGGACCACTTGACAAACGGTAATCATTGATACACACGTATTTAGGCCAGCACAGGTGGGCTGGTCCCCTCTTCACACCTTCCTTGAACTTTGCCGGCTAGATAAGGTGAGAAGCCGCTTCTGCCTACTCGTTACAAGGTTTATTTATTGTTGAAAGGGACGAGTAGAACTACCTACTGAAAGAAAGAGCTATTTTCAGCGGCGCAGTAACAAAACTAGCAAAGGCTGCGAGCAGTAGGTAACATTAAGATCTAGGTTTTATAATAATTTACTAGTCAGTAATAAGTAAGTACTTTACTAACAGTTGAAAGGCAATGTAGACCATCTTACCTTCCAGGAGAACATTAGCTTCCAGCAGCGAGAACTCCCTTTTCAGCTTCCATCCATTATTTTTTTGCGTTATTGGAACATCCACACTTTACATTTATAAGGTAGAATGAAGAACGAAATAGGTACATACAGGTGATAGAAGGAAATAGGTAGGGTAGAGCGAAGTCGAGCATGTTAGGTGCTCTGCTAACAGTGCTTACTACTGCTATTAACAGTTATTTTTTAGATTTGCTGAAACGGGCCTATACACCAGGGATCGGATACCGGTATTTTCTCCATACAAATTAAACCGGTATTATTTCGATCTTTGGTTATTATATCATTTTTGATCGGGCAATCTAATAATACGAGCATGTTACCTAAATACACGATAGAGTCCTACATCAAGGGCCTAAAATAATTCAAAATATTAGACTGCTTTTACTTAAGTTGCACCAAACACACGGCTGACATATGTAATTGACAACGTATCATTTTTATAACACCTCAAAATGTATATATGTTTCGAAAGCATTTTGCCTCCTGAACACTGCAGTATATTTATATAAACATAATATCGCTTATTATGAAAAATACAAACGAATAAAAAAAAACTATTGTATTTTGACCAACTCTACGACATGATATGTGACCTTTTTCACGAGAAAAAATAAGCTGTCATAATTTTGTATTTGTCATTGTCAATTAAGTAGGTACATAACCTGAAAACATTATGGTCAATGTTTATCTGTAACATACCGAATTGAAAATGAATAGACATTTACCTACATTGCTAAGTTCCTACCTACTTTCCGTGTTTAAAATGAACAAGCCCGCCGTATGGATTGACTAGGTATTACCTACTCCCTCTCTCCTCCGTACTATACTATTATATTGTTTCGTGCCGAACTGCAAAAATGGTTGGTCGAAGACACCGGACAAACATTTCTTCCATATATCGTCAGTGTTTATAATCGTCCGTCGAATCCTGATGAAAGCTAGGTCCAGTATGCAGTATCCGTTATTATATAACACTTTAAACTCTCGCGCTTTGTACACATATTATATTTAAATGATTTTTTTACACTGGTCTATTGCGATATTTATTTACCTTTATTTCCGACCAATCATTTCCGTTAGACAAAATAGGAAATATGCATCTTTATTTTTTATTGCGAAAATCAAAAGTATAATCCAGAGGAATATCAACTGTAGCATTGAAACTTTCTTACGATTTTTTTTTCTGATGTTATTGGCATTTGAAATCTGCACGCGCCGGCACCCACCGATAACGCTTTATATGAAAGGGGCATAGACTATAAAAAAAATACAGATTTATTTCAGGCAGAAACCCATATTCTTACATCTTTTCACATTAGCAATTGGCATAATAATAATAATAAAGAATTTAACATAAATAATAACTATTACATATTTGCGACACTGGGTATAAAGACTACTATGACTATGACGTCACAATCCATATTCTCGGCGCGTTTACTATGGAGTTAATCATTCTTCTGTAATTATCTCCTTAAAATTTGCGTTTAAATCTATACTTGTCATACAAAATATCATTTCTAATTCAATATTCTGTCTTACTGTTATGTAAATTTAACGTGAGATAACAATACAATAGTTATTTTTTAAATATACATTTCTGTTGTATGATATTTATACGTATATCCACATCGATTGAGTGCAATTTATTCAAAATTGAAGTCCCATGCATATTGCCTATTGTAGTAGAAATCTTATATTTGAACAAAATTGTTTAAATAATCCACAAAACACAGTTTAAAACATTGACAATGGCAACGTCATATTAATTAAGTCATCACTTTTTTTTCGATCGAGATAAGAATAAAATAATAATAATAATAATAATAATAATAATAATAATAAAGTTCTTTATTGACAGGCAATAACCCATAAATCAAAATTACATAAAAAATTAAATTGTATACATGTAAAAATAAAAACCTTAAAATGCTATGCTATAATAACCTAATTATGTTTAGGCAGTCACAAACAAGAAGACCTACTTCTTGTTCCCTTCGTGATGCACGGAAACCCAACGTTTGTAGATCGGATTACTTAGATACCCGGACAGCTCACGGAGGATACCGTTGTCTGACGTTCGGACGCGGCTCCAGAAGGAAGCTATGCGGGAGCGTATGATGGCAAAGAAGTCCGGCACTTTAGCTTCGGCAAACATGCTCGATGCGCTGCAGTATCTTGGCAGTTTCATCAGAATACGGTATGCGTCATTATACTGCACTCTAATTTTGCTCATCGCGCGTTTCGTGAATCTGCTCCAGAGTTGACATGTATAGAAACATAGACAGTATGCCCTAAACAATGTCACCTTCACTTCATCACTACAACGCGCGAACCTGCGCGCGAGCATGTTGCACCGCACGGCCAATGCTCTGCGCTCCCGTTCAATGTCCTCGTCATCAACAAGACCCTCCGTAAGTATGTGTCCGAGGTATCTAAATTTTTCCACCCTTTCCACCTGCGCTCCGTCCAAATATACTGGCGGGACTCTGGCCGGACCCCTTCCAGCCTTAAACACCAACAATTTGGTTTTGCCAACGTTATACTGCAGCCCATGGTTACGAGCATATTTCTCGCAAATGGACAGCAGATTTCTGAGGCCTCTGATAGATGGGCTGAGAAGAACCATGTCATCGGCGTAACTAAAATTATTAGTGCATGTAGTACCAATATGGCAGCCCACTCTGGATCCTCTCAACTCAACAATCAGGTCGTTAACGTAGAGACTGAAGAGGTCCGGCGAGGTCAGCCCTCCTTGGCGAACTCCACACTCTAATCTGAATTCATTAGAGGTTGTGTCACCCCATCTCACACAGTTGGACTGGTTTTCGTACCAGTACCTCAACAGATTCACGATTTTTGAGGGTACATTACTTGCGACGAGTTTCTCCCATAGCAACTTCAAGTTGACTAGGTCAAAAGCACGACTGAGGTCGAGGAAACATGCGTATACCGATGAGTCCCGAGCAACGAAAATAAGGGATCTATTCGGTCGTAGAACTGGAGTTACGCCATTTTAGAACAAGTAAGTACATATTCATAATAATAATAATAATGGCTGGGTCAAGGGTCAGATACAGAAGGCGGTACTTCTGGACACGGCGCGGATAGTCAGGAGGTTCCTCTCTCTGTCGCCCTGGCCACCGGTAGTTTAGGCCCCGCCTCGCTGCCGGCAGCACCCTAGGTTAGGTTTTTATAATGATTTTATATTTTGTATGTATAGTTTTATATTTTACTTTTTATATTAATATTATAAAAAACTAACCTAAGATGAAATTTAAATAAAGAGATAACAATAATAATAATAAATTCATTTATTTCCAGACAACATTTAATAAATGAATAATAAATGAAATACAAGACCTAGTGAAAAAAATAAACTATAGCGTATTCCTCTTTTCAAACCAAATACCTACAGAGAACCAATAAAATTATAGGCTCAGAAATATGAAATGTCAATTATATTGCAATTGATATTAATTTGTTACTTCAAAAATATGCTAAAAACATTGTGTGTGACACGGACGGTAAGAATTTTACAAACTCGTGTCATCAAAGCCAAAGGCCTTCGCCGCCGAGCTTGTACCCACAATATACTCTCTATCGTAAAAATATCTTACCGCCCTCGTTGCGCAAGTAATATTTTTGAAGGAAACAAACTCAGTATATCTACTTTCGTTTATAAAGTCTATAAAGCTGTTTTCAACTTGGCCAAACGAGCCGTCAAAGATTGCATCAGCCGCGGTGGAAGTGTAGTTGTCACCCGCACCCCCGCGGCTGGAGATGAAAAATGACACATCCGACCCACTGGCGGCGCCCAATCGCTCTTGACATCACCAAATTGTATCAGTGAAAATAAATTTACGTCAAAATGTATTTGCTGATAGATTGCTTGACAAGAGACTACAATTATTAACCACGTACTTTACTTGAAGGGAAGAAACCTTTTCTATAGGCGATGCGAAATGCAATACGATGTAATAAATGAACGAATTTCTTTTCTAAAGTATATACAAGTTTATAAAACGGGAAATTATAAGTGCAGAGACTAAAGTTTTCTTACGTAACATATTTTTGTATGTAAGCAACGGGTTAAATCTTTTACAGTCCCTACGGAATGTGAAAAATCAAGCGCCAATTTACAAACAACATTTCAGATAACTCAGCTACCAATAAAACAGATTATTATCTTCCGAATTGATAACTTGGCGACTAATATTGCTACTTTACTACCACTACTGTCGGTTACTTTATTTATTTTAGAGATTCAACATCTGTCAACTAATAAAATCAAAATCTAGCCTCAATATAGAGCATCGGACATAATTATACAGGGTGAATTCTAAGTCGTGAATTGTTGAAGCAAAATGTGAATCTATCCATGATTCTGTGAAACTTTTACTATGGGACCAACTTTGTAATATGCAAAAAAAACCAGCTGTTCATACATTTTTAATTCGTGAATCAAAATAGCTGTTCATGCATGAAGCATTTTTTTTTCATATTACAAAGTTGGCCCCATAGTAAAAGTTTCACAGAATCATGGATAGATTCACATTTTGCTTCAACGATTCACGACTTAGAATTCACCCTGTATAATTAGTATTCATTCCGTAGTCAACAAGTTATAGGTAGTTTCGCCATGTCCGTCTGTTCGTCTGTCCGGCCGTCCGTCTGCGGCTTAGCTCAATGACCCTTATATTATTATAAAGCTGTAATTCGGCATGGGTATATAAACCAATCACGCCGACAAAATGCTAAAACAATTTTTTTAAGAAAAACATTTTTTTCGGTTACTTCCTCAACACATAAAGTGGGATATTGTAATTTTTTTTTCTTGGTAAACTTGTAGAGTGGGGTATCGTTGGATAGCTTGTTCAAAAATAAGATGGGTTTTTAAAACCGATTTTCAATTCAGGAATGCTTTTGCTTGATTTTGGGCTTTAAAGCACAAATTTTTATTAGAGTCATGTGTGTCCGGCCCTCTGCCGGCTATAAAAAAAATCTTAGCAGTAGAACATATGTAATGAATTTAATTGGAAAATTATCACGGATAAAGGATGACTTGCTAGAATGGGTCGTGTCCGGCCCGGGGCGTTTTCTAAGAAAAAACGGCGTTTTTACGCGGCCGAGCCATGCCCGGCTGAGCCACAACTGGTCCGTACCGACACCGAGCTGCTTCCGAACTGCTCATGAGGGAAACTTTCGTTTTTGAGCTAGAGACTAAAATGTTTGTAGAAAGATTAGGTATTTATTAGAATACAAAAAAGTAGTTACTTTCAGCGTTTTGGAAAATTCTATCCCTAAGGGGGTTAAAAGAGGGTTCAAAGTTTATAGGGAGAGCAAGAAAATTTTAAAGTAAGAAATTAGTTACTTTGGTCTGAACTTGTATGTTAAGACTACAAAACTGATTCCAGCGTTTTTTTTTTAAATTCAACCTCTAATGGGGTTAAAAGGGGGTTTAAAGTAGGTATGTATGGAGAGCAAGAATTTTTTAAAGTAAGGGATTTGTAACTTCGGTCTTAGACTGTTTATTAAAAGACTACATATCTGAATTCAGCGTTTTTTTTAATTCACCTCCTTTAAAAGGGGATTTGAAGTTTGTAATCCAGTAACCTTGTCGCCTGAAAGTACGGGGTAGTTTGCGTCAAATCCGTTAGTTCTGTCTGAATTTTTGCAGACTCGTTTATGATGTTGGCCCAATGAATTATCCAAGTTTGTAACGTCGAGCGCCGAATGCAACTTTGTATAAAAATCGAAAAACCCGCGATTTTTTAAAGTTTTGGCGACTATAACCCGAAAGGACTCTAGTTGTATAGACAGCAAGACATGTTTAAAGTAAGAGATTTGTAACTTTAGCCTGTTTGTTTAAAACCTACAAAACTATAGGTATTCGGTGATTTTTGAAATTCATCCCTTTTAAGGGGGTTCAAAGTTTGTATGGAGAACAAGAAGTCTTACATTTTTCAGAAACAGGCAGTTTATGATGTCATAACCTAAAGGCAAATTACAGTTTTTGTGTAGTTAGGAGATCCTAAGTAAATACCTAAAGAATAATCGTAATATCGTTAGTAAAATACACTATTATACTAACGTACCTATAATTTAGTAGGTCGAGCTGGCAGTAACCCTAGCTCTAAGGCTTCGCCTCCGAAAGAGCGCGTTGTATGCGATAGAAAGAAATGGCCACATTTAGGCACGTTTGGCGTACCTAAACAGGGAATTTGTTAACAGAGAACCTTCTGTACGTAGTACTATTACTTATTCTGTGCTTAAGGGGCTAAAAGGAGTTGGAAGTTTGTACGGGGAACAAGACATTTTAAAGTATTATTATTATTTATCATTATAGCCTTCCTCCATGACATCCAAATGTTGTAGTTTTTAGGTTAGTTATTTGTTTTCTTTATTTATTTTGGGTGTCAGCTTGCCAATCGGCAAAGGCCTCCTCCTGCCTTCTCCATTCGCGTCTGTCTCTAGCGACCCTCTCCAAGTGATACCGGCAACAGGCCTAATGTCGTCGTCCCATCTTTTGAGTAAAGTAAGGGAACTGTAAAACTTCGGTCAAAGACTAGAAAACAAATAACAGCGTTTTTTAAAATTAATTTTCTAAGGAGGTTACAATTACATGTGGTGGGAAGGGAAGCGATTCTTAGGTTCCCTACTCAACCCGGTACCGCCGCATACCGGGCGCAGTCGATGCGACGCAACCCGACTCGGGTCGGGCCTAGCTGAGTTTCTTGCTGGATTCTTCTCAGCTAGGGTAGGTTTAGCGAACCAGCAAATCCCAGTAGTTCATCACCACTCACACGTCAGATTCGGTTGAAACCGTTCAACCAATCTCACTGGAGCGCAAACTCTTAGAGTATTCCAGTGTTATATATCCCCCGCGTGGTCGTGCCGGAGAGTTCCCCCTGGATTTTCCCCAGGATACTCTCCAACCATGCAGTTCGACAGCTATATTAGGTCCGTCCTATTATAGCAACAGTCAGGTTCTAAAAAAAAAAAAAAGCGATTCTTAGGTTATACAGTATACTAAGGTAGAAGTACTAGTGCCCGACATGTCAACAGAAAATACTTAATTGAATCACGATATTATGCTCATTTAAGATGTATTAAACAGTTTCATACGGTTTGGGAGACGAGGTATTTACTCAAGTTACTGATATGGAATTCGTTTCATATGGTGATCTTATAAAAAATCCTGATAATATAAGAATTAGGTAATCAATCCGAATGTACGAGTAAATGGCAGGCGGTTATGCTGGCAGTCCCAATAGATGTCATTTCAGTACAAATGTCATGAATGACAGACTGACATTTATTGGGACTTGAAGGTTTAACTCATTGTCCCAATTGATGGCAGCTGGTTTTAACAAATATGTTCATAACTTATAAATAAGTTATTTGTCTTGAAATTGTGATAAGAAATATTGAAGTCACTAACATTTAGTAACTTAAAAATGATGTCGTGATCAATCTTAGTTTATTATTCGCTAGTTAAATTATATTCGTCGAGTACTAGTACCGCGTCGGGCACTAGTACTTCTACCTTATTTGGTAAGTCATTAATTAGTCAAAATACATTATCCAACTGCTAGCATAAAAGTAGGTTAGGTTAATTTAGAACTGCGACCCTTACAGAACCGAACAGCTACCAGAAATGTAGGTAAGGTTAGGTTAGAATTGCGATGTTCACAGAACCGAAAAGAAGGTAATGTTAGATTAAAACTGCGGATCATTCTGTGAAACTACTGAATGGATTTAGGGAAAAATGGCCAGTAAAGTAATAAATATAGTCAGTAATAGTAGACATAAAGAAAAATTAATGATTAAAAAAACAATTTAAGTACAAACGTCTGTTGATGATACTTAAAATATTTATATTTGCAAAAACGGTAATTTTATTGTAGATTTAGCAATTTAAACCTCTTACACTTAAACCCAGAATGGATTTAGATGAAATTTGGCGCAGAGAGAATTTGAGACATTTGGAAGGATATAGGATAGTTATCATCTCAGAAATTATCCCTTAATATGGTAGTTTGTTTGGGACAGCGATAATTAAGCTTGTGCCTGAAATTATTTAATAGCAATCATTTTTCTAAGACGATAACAACACAGAAATGTTTTTTCTGTTCCGTGGATAACCAGTTCTACACGGATGAAGTCGCGGGCAACAGCTAGTTATTCATAAAACTTAAGAGGGCGTTACAGTGCACACTAGCGCCACTGGTGGATAATTGTGACATTTTTTTAAGAATTTAATTAAAAAGCAGGTCTCATCACCTATCGTTTTGAGTGGCGTTATGGATATTTATATAGGGCTAACTTTCGAAATCTCTGGATTGTAGTCTTAGATTTTGTAATTTTCACGTTCGGGTCATAGAGGTTCTTTTTTCCTTCACTCAAGTAGGTTATCGATGCTATAATTTTCCGCGAATATCTTTCCAGACTCTTAATTACCGTATGCAGGTCATAAATTGTTTTAAATCATGCCAGAATCATAGCTTTAAGCCTTAACTGGCATTATGTAGAATTTCACAACGCTTAAGGAAAAATGGATGGATTTTAGATCTCTTATGGATGATGATGGATCTTAGACTCACGCACCAAGGGTTCCGTACGAAATATCATACAACACACCCGTCTTGCCCCACCCATTAGTTTTGGAAAAATCTTAACAACGCATAGTGTAGTTAAGTCATGAGTACATACAGCGCCATTTATCGGTGCATTTTGTTACTAACTTGCGCGACCAAGGAACTCGGTATGTACAGTAAGGGAAATGTATTCACGTACCACCGTAGAACCCTTGTCGCGAAGCCACTTCTGATCACTCTCGTGGCCGCGAATGAGTACCTATAGCACTCTAGCTTAGGTGAATGTATTAGCACATATGCATCTATAAACATACTCTAACAACTTGCGGAATCCTTTATATATCTGACATATGGGCTGCCGCCTCGTGCGTACCAGCTCCATATGAGGTGTGGGGACCTTTGTCCCCGAGAATGTCCTCCAACCTCCCCTTATAGACATCCCTAACCACACAACTGATACTGTTCCAATCCACACGCTACTGATCCAGTTATAATCACCCGGGTGCACCCCTGATTGATACTGATATGGACTGAGGCTGAGACTACCGAACCTGAGACGCTGTTGTTACACTTGTTACTAATCCTCTAACACTAAAGAACTCCACACTAAGAACCGTGTTATCGCATGTCCGTGATCTGTAGGAAAACCTTATTCATATACATGATAAACCGTCACGCCTCTCAAAGAGAATAAGACATGTAGCCGCACATAAATACATCACATCATAAACAGTCATCGTCCGACCTGTGTAAATGATACCAAATCGTAACAATATCATAGGATGCATCGAAAGTGATTATGGAAAGAGCTCACCCAGGTTTTCCTCCAAATTTAACACTACAAATCTGCACGTAACTGTTCGTTCACAATCTAGCTGTCAGGAACTCAAACTCCTCGCCTACCCGTCCATTATAAACATGATTTCTTGTAGGTGTTGCTACATGAAATAAATCGGCTGTTTGAGACATCATTATTAACATCGTCATAAATGTAAGTATACTATCGTGAATCATGACTATTCACGACACTCCCGGCCCCCGGAAAACTGGCGATCGTATCTCCAGTAGAGTAATATAATAATATTTCACAGCTCTATTTAACTCTGCCTCAGATGTTTGATATGACCGTTCTTTTCCCATTGCGTACTTTCCTAAATCCGTTCCAAACGTTTCGTGAGACCTAAGGTATGCTAGCTAACTGCTAGGTCCTTTATTCTTGAGACTTTGACCAACGAAGCTTCATGTCGTAATAAGTTATCAGTCATATCCTATATATATCGTAAAAACATATGTTGGATTTGCTAGTGTTATGATGTTAACGTGATTTTTTTTTATGGCAAAAACGTCCCGAAAATTTATGACGTCTGCAAAATATATCTTACACTATACCTATAATCTATATCATGATATGTAGCAGTGTTGAACAGTCCAATTGGACCACGTCTGGTAGGTGGTTAGTAGAATGGTGGCCAAACTGTTTGTTATCCCTACGACACTGGTATTATAAAAAACTATTTGCATACTGAATATCAGCATCAGCGTCTTTCACTCCCACGACACTGAGAGTTACGGAACGACAAAAAACTGAAAAAATACTTCTGTACATTGTGCATTGCTGGTTCATGTACATACTTTAGGCTGCCGCGAGTTAATACCTTGCTAGATTGAAACAAATGTCTTGCCAGATTTTATTATCATCTTTATATTTGTTTGCTTTTTCCATGGAATGGAATCCTCCCCCGCGGGCAAATTCCTTACTTATTATTAAAAGGTTGTCCATTATTAATTATTTATGATGTCTAAAAAGTTTTCGTCACACTAAACATTTATCAATTGTATTGTTCTGTTAGATCACCTGGTTTTTATTGAATATATTTAATGTGATATCTGTTCACTTTATCGAAACCTACTTACAGGTAGTGGCTTGCATACTGGCATAGATAGAAGTGTGTCAAATTCGTATTCTAGCTAGTAACCGTTCCATGGTTGATTTGTTTACTTTTTGTATTGTCAGTCGGTCTATAACATCTCATATGTGAGCAGTCTAATAAATTCCTTATACACTTTATCCTGTTTTATCTGCGTTAATCTACTGCTAAATAATATACCCAACAATTCGCAATTGACAGGCCGCCGTCACTCAAACTCGAGTGGTATGTCACATTATTGCGATAGAGTTCTACGGTGGTACGTTACTACATTTCCCTTACTGTAGGTATGTTGGTTTTTCAGCGATAATTCTTTATCAAGTGAATTAATTTCGATAATTCTTTTTTACTTGCTAGAAGGTACTTTCAGAATACTTTCATATGAATTTGAAGGAAAAAAATTAAACACAGAAGTATTAAATTACAATCAAAATTAACATATGATTTTTGAAGAATAAAAAAAAATACGCTAGATAGAGGTCTCGTTATACTTTTCCGGTAATATTAATCATATATATTATTTTCAAATTTTTCGATTGGTTGTACAATTCAAGCCCTTTCATATGATACCCCACTTGGCCTACTAACTAGACTTTGAATTTTTGCCCCCCTCTTACCCGCCCTTTTTTATACAAATTAAAAGTATATATTAAAAATTTTCATTTTCCATACACGAGGATTAGCTTTGTTTACAACTATTCCAAATTTCAAATCGATAGCATTAGTAGTTCCTGAGATATTTGACTTTGTGACAAACGGACGGAGTCGCACCATAAGGGTTCCGTTTTTACCTTTTTGGTCCGGAACCCTAAAAAGAATACTCAGTTGGCTATCTAGTTGCGGTTTGAACTACCTAGACCTACTGGGTGACAGTGGAGACTTAGTTTTCGATGGCTACTTTTTGTCGTGAACAGCCTTAAACTAGAGTCGCTTAAATCTGGATATGTATTGTCAAATCTCGATTAATAAACTTAGTCATTTATAACGCACGCACCTATACGTACAAACACGAGTTCTAGAAATTGAGAAATGAGTAATATATATTCGCGACTGCCCAACGCACCCCCTGCGATGACTCACGAGAATTTTACCCGCTCCAGCGTGTCACATCCTCGCTCGTTGTGGAACTCATCACTGCGCCATCTGTCGGGAGCCACATTAATTATACTTTTTATGAACGTTGCTACAATTATACACGATAATTAATATCTGGTGCAACCCTTCAGCTATGATAAATTATACATCTCTGTTATATATATAAGTTAACGCTTCATTTTAATTCAATGTACCTACTACATACTTAAATACAAAAACTTTGCAGTACAAAAACGAAATGCGTATAATATATTTAGGTATACTGTAATATGTGCCATTTAGACTCTTTCTCTAATGGAATAAATATACGTAGAGCATTATTTTTACAGTAAATATCATAACGTACCTACTATCAACATTTTAAAATAAGATTGCAGCGCGCAAACCTTTCTTGCACCGCGGAGCGCCAATTTCATTGCTACAAAAGTGCGTAATATCGATTACCGGCTCCCTTACCCCATCTTCCGTCTCTTTCTTCTTCGACGCACACTCCCGAATATCAAACACGGAACGTAGCAAGTGTGAACGCAGCGATAAGCGTCGACTTTACGCAGGAAAAACAGACGCCATTTTGTTGGTTCCTTGCGCCACTTACGTCATTTTTACGCGCCAAGCGCTTCCCCCGTCGCGGTTGCCATGACAACCGATCTGTCACACGCACAGAACATAAAATGCAAGCATTGATTTTTTCCCTTCCTCTTTTACTTTTATGCGTAGCCACGTTTTGCTTCAACTTTTTAAAGCTCGAGTTTTAACAGTGGTTTTATTAGACAATGTAAGTTTTTAATCACATTATTTTTGTTTTGGGGTTTTTGAAATTGTTCTGCTTGCTATAACGACCTAAATACTTACCTACGGCTTCCTAATGCTTATGAAGTGTAAGTAGAATAAGTAATATTTGAGTCTCGTAATGCCACTTTCAAGCAATAAGTCCTAAAAAAAATCTGAAATTGAATTTCGGTCTTTTCACTGAACTTCAAAGCAAAGCAACTGAATCGAGAAATACAGAACATGTTTACAGCTTAAGGGAAAATTTGTTAAGGTAGGCTCAACCCCAAGGGTGCGCCAAGGGTTCCGTCCCTTGCAGATGTGCCCCTCTCGTTAACTCTATAGTCGGAAAATATGTTGTCTTGAGTCGGACGCGGGGAAAACCTTTCTAAATAATTTATAAGGTGGATGACGGGTTAATTTGAATTAAATTCTTTTTTTATATTTATAATCTTTTTATTTTAATGAGTGAAACATAATTGTTATCCAATGGTAATTTATTGATTTCTATTCTCAAGTTCCGAATAGAATTTCCCGGATTCCCAAAGCATAACTACATAGATACAGGTTAGTTTTCAGGTAATAGTAGGTAGGTACCTAGTATAATAATTGACCAAAGGAAACAACACTTTTGGTAGGAATTTATTTTAATTTGGGACTTAAGAGATAAACAATAAAATAAATATACAAAAGTCAAATTTAAGCCCATTTTAGAACAAATTAAATACACTGTTTAATATGTCCGCTGTTAAAATGTCCTTGGGTTATTAGAATTAGTTATATACATACACAGTTATCCCCATAATAAAACAATATATATTTTATCTTGATCTGTTTTGTGTATATGCTGCATTAAATGTGACTCGAAACGAAACGTTCCACACTGTAGACAGAAAAACGATTTCACCCAAATCCGAAGGACTTTTTAACGTCACAAAGACTAAAAGTAAATTCGTAACTTAGGTACTTCGTCTAATTACTATACTACTATGAATATAAGAAAAAAATAACAAAAAATCTATTGATAGAACTGTACACGTACCTACTTAATCATTTTATTTACCGACCTTAAATAAATAATAATTTATTTCTAACTTATACCTAAATTTCTTTCATTGTTAACAGTTCATAATTACCACCAATTCCTACAATTGTAAGAACTGCGTAAAGATGATAATGCTTTGATATCATTGGCTGTACGTTAGAGAAACTTCCTATGCTAATCTTTACAATGCCGTTAAATATTTAAAAATTCGGTAAAAAATTACAAATAAAAGACCACATATAATACCAGAAGCACATCACAAATGAAGTTAATTTAATATAAATTGGGACTAATATTTACAAACGCTTCACTTAAGTTATTAATACTTGGTTAAATCGTAACTAAGCATTTACAATTATAATACTTATCTTTAGGACAAAAGTGATTTCCACACTACATAGACTTAGTCGTATCTTCGATTCCAACACTTAGGTCACAAATACAGGGTGATCCTAAGTAGCAACGCATATTTGCATTATTCAAAAAGTTCATGATTTTAATTTCCCGTCAAAGTGAAAGATTATTCGCCACGAATTGAACCCGCGTCGCGTCTGCATTTCGTGCATTGCTCTGAAGATGGGAAAATATAATTTTTTTAGCAGAAGTTTATGATTTTGCTATGAATGGGTAAACTGTCAGCTGTCAAGTCAGTACAGATAATGAGTGATTCCTGATTAGCGCAGGATGCGCGGAAGCGGGCGGTACGAATGTAGGTAGTACTCTATGGCTATCGCCCCGCTTGCGCGCTATTTAATAGGTAAGTACCTACACTGTACTGTTACTTATTCTGTGCTACAGCGCAAATATATATTGACAGTAACGAATAAGTAAGGAAATCTGGGCGACATCAGTAAGCTCGCGGTAAAGTACAAAATACCGTACCTATGGCAAATTCTATCACCGCGCTGCTCGAGTAAACGCACTATTGCTTCAAGATGCTGTAAAACAACGGTCGACAACCTTTTAGCAGCCAAGGGCCATATAGTAACTAACGAAATTGACTTGGGCCGCCCTGGAAAAGGTGTACATACAAAACAGCCAGAAAGGCTCCCGGGCCGCCTGTTTCCAACCGCTGCTGTAAAGAGACAGACATACAACTAATATGTTGCCGAGTAAAGAAACAGACATACAACTATGTTGCCGACCGCTGCTGTAAAGAAACAGACATACAACTGTGTTGCTGACCGCTGCTGTACAGAAACAGACATACAACTATGTTGCTGATCGCTGCTGTAAAGAAACAGACATACAACTATGTTGCCGACCGCTGCTGTAAAGAAACAGACATACAACTATGTTGCTGACCGCTGCTGTACAGAAACAGACATACAACTATGTTGCTGACCGCTGCTGTAAAGAAACAGACATACAACTATGTTGCTGACCGCTGCTGTAAAGAAACAGACATACAACTATGAACTTCCACTCCATCACCTATGCTCTCCATGTTGGCACACATATTTATACACAGATTCCGCCCCCCTCCCAAATGCGGAAGTGGCCTTAGGAGTCACCTTGTATTGATATTGGATACAAACAATATAATATATCATTAGAGCGTTTACACACAGAATCTAGAGCAGACAAGCCCTTCGCACGTAGGGATTGAATTCGGAAGAGCAAGAAATTTCAAAAATTCTATGTTCAACTCTTTGATGTGAATTGACCCCTAAATATATAGGTACCTAAAAACTGTTTCTGATTGGAGGTCAAGAGCTAGGTTAACAACGACTGCATCCCTAGTCCAAAATAGTTTACCTCCAATTTCAGTACTCAGTACTATACGTACTACTTAAATTGCTCAAGTAATGGTACCTGCAGCCTGTAGATCAGATAATAGTTATTTATTATACAAGTGCGGAAAGTAGGTAATTCCTAGCGAGTGACGATGACCAAAAACACGACCGACAGGGAGTGTTTTTGATCGACACGAGTTGGGAATTACCTATCCGCACGTGTATCATACAACATTTTACAGTACACATGGTGTTACTTTCCCGCACTAGTGCGCAAATGAGCACTTTCCGTGCATATGTTGAAACTCTAAAGAGCCATATGTACTGTAAAACGTTGTACGATACACGTGCGAATAGGTAATTCGCAACTCGTGTCGATTTAAAACACTCCCTTCGGTCGTGTTTTAATTTATCGCCACTCGTTGCGAATTTCCTATTTTCTGCACTTGTATCGTAAATAACTATTACAATGCATCATGCAAGGAAATAAAAATATATAAATAAAAGGTGACATTTTAACTGTGTTTAAATCTTATTCTCGCACGTGTGTGGGAATATTGTCCCGAAATCCATTCCGGCACGGCCCCGCGCCGAAATGCTCCGCCGCGCAGGCATGAGTTCCCGTGTTTATGTTGAACCATATAAAGGCGCACTTTCAGAGCAAATGCATTGTAAAAAAAGTTAATTAATACCCAGGGCACTAAAAATATCTGTTTAAAAAAATACAATTTAAGGACTGGCCAGGCCCCCATTTGATTTAAGGATTTATGACACTGAATGATATTGATATCCATAGTTTCCGCGCGTTGGTTAAGGGATCTCACACCATCTACAGTATACAGAGTTAGGGTGTAGCTTCAGAATGCTTATTTTTGAAGTTTGAAAACCTGTTCGAATCACGAAATAAATTTCTCTGTGTATACGCATTATAATTATGCGCTCCTGAGCGGAGGGATCACACGATCGCATGAGACCATTGCATTGTGGTGGCCCTAATGATTTTTGGTATTAGCGCCACCTAGGAGAAAGCGTTTCAAAGTCACTTAATAAAAAGTTTCAGGAGGAAGAAAAAAGATAAACTTATTCCTAAGTAATTTAAGCAATGTCATGACTTGAAATAAAACTTCATACAATAATAAATTTCGTACCTACTTAAAATTGTAAAGGCAGTGATTGCAAACTAAATACATTCAGCTTTAATTCGCTCGCCATCTAGCGCCGAGTAGAAGCGGCTCATAAAAACGTTACTATGCATGTTGTAAAACTTATTGCCAATATAATAAAAGGGTTCTAAGTATTGTTGACTACTATCGTACACTGACAGCAACTAGGTATCCAGAATATATCCGTGTATAAGTTCTGTCCACTGGACTGAAGGGCTACTAGTCGTTTTTGTATGTATTTCTGTTCGCAGCGGGAACTGTAGCCAACTGGCACGGAACACAAGTTGCTGCATTGACTTGACCTGAAACAATAACAGTAAATAATGTTTCAGTTTATTTTTAATTTTGCTTTAATATTTTCTTGTTGCTGCTACTGCTTCATAGATGGCGCTCTACGTAGGACTCGAGAAAAGGTAGTTTACAGAGTATCCAATAGATGACGCATTTATTATATTAATTAAGTTCACATGGAAGACTCATACCTACTAATTGATCGGGTGTGTTGACTGTGTTAATATCATTGCTTTTAATTATAGTGAATATGCCCTTACATCCTATATTTGACAGTTGTGATCCCAGTTCAATTTTATTTATGTCATCATATGTCATCATTGACGTTTATTGTACCGGGGTGACGGCTGTCAAATATCAGCTGTTAAAAAATCTAATTATAATTAACACTTACGAACTATCGCAAAGTGTTTAGAGTAGCAGCCTAAATAATTCGAAACGAAACGATTTCGACCAGCGTCACTCCATTTAAACGTGGTACAGTCAGCAGCAGAAGGAGAATTTTGATTCCCTTGAGAGTGTCGAAATATACCTACCTACATTTTTTGCGACATAAACGGCCGTATCTTTTTTTAGGTTAACTTAGAAATTTCATTTTTTCACAGCTTCAAGGGACCGTAGACCTGTGTATAATATTGTTTTAATTTCAACTCGACACCTCCACGCGTTCCCGAGATAAAGGGTCTTGACAGACAGACGGATAACAAAGCCATCCTAGAAGGGTTCCTTTTTTTCCTTTTGAGGTACGGAACCTAAAAAGACTAAAGCTTAGTATTAAAAACTACTTCTGGTTGTTGGTTATGGTATCTTATTTCTGTACTCACGTGCATATCTCGGCGCGCACGAGCTGCGTCATGTTGTCGGGCATGTTGACGACGTACCGCCAGCTGCCCTTGTTGTTGAGGGCGGCGCGCGGCGTGATGTAGTCGGTGCGCACGCGACACAGCTCCTCTGTGCCGGGCGTCTGCCGCCTGGGACGCTCTGCCGATGTCTCTGCGCTGGACGTTTGAAAATGGACATTAGACTCAACGACCAAAACATGCAATTGTGTCAACAAAGACTCGGAAATCCAATCACGCGTGTGTAACTCGCCTTGGAGATGCAGGTGTCCGAAACACACAAAAATCCGAAGACTCATTTGTTCGCGGTTTCACAATTCCGAATGCCATTTTCCGCTAAACGAAGGACGCAGATGATTTACTAGAGCCGATGGTGGTACAAACCAGGGACCGGAACCGGAACCATAGTGACTATTTTTATTTTGATAACGATTTACTAAAATAAGAATAGTAACTATGCAGAAAGTTTTCGACGTTTTCGTAAACTGGACAATCGATCAATTGGCGTCAATTGACTGTTTAACATGCCTACCCTTAGGATGAGTATCGACCAGAACTATGCGGGGTTGTGAGGCGGCGAGCGAGGAAAAAATGGGCCAATAAGAAGCGATGCGCCATCGCGGTTAGTCACGCTATTGGTGATTTTTTTCCGCGCCCACGCCGCAACCTCGCACAGCTCTGGTGGTGGTGGTGGTACTCGCCCTTATGGTGGTCAGCCTGGGACAACTCAGTAAGCATTATGAATATCGCTCAGTAAAGGGAAAACACGTTGAAAATCAAGCATTACCTGGCTAGCCCCAAGGCTATCCTGAGCGCCTCGGCGCCGGTGAGCTGCCTCTGCTCGGAGGCGCGCACCAGCTCCGCGTTGCGCCGGCGCCGCGAGTGGCGCTGGGTCAAGCTACGTGTCGGAAACGTCACGGAGCGCTGCACAGTTATTTCAGCGCGGGGCGGGTACCTGAAATACGGTTAGTTTTGGAGTTTAGGATTCACTCTCACGCCCCAGTTTAACTTTACGGTTTAGGTTTTGTTTTGCTAGAGATAAAATATCCGTCACTAAGAAATCACGTCAGTACGTGATGAAAGTTTTCTAGTTTTTGACGGTGAAAATGACATTTGATATGTTCTAACGCGCATTCGAAAACCCTAGTGGTATTTTCAAATACTGGTCATCATAAATTCTGTCGCAGACTCTTCTCGGTGTTTCTTCCTCCATCTGACTCTATTTAGGACCGCCTCCTAGATTTCCTTATACAACGTGACTGCGGCTAAGTGAAAAATATTTTAGAAAATAACGTTTACTTAATAAATTATAAGAGTGTAAAAACATTTTGTCTCGTGAGTAACTCCTAGAGCTGTAAATAAATTAACTTACTTCCAAAATTCATTAGGGTTATACTGCGTCACACCGCTAGCCGCTTGTCTGAACCAATCCGCGCTGTCATATTGGTTGAAGGGCGTGTTATATACATTCTGGTTGTAGACGTGGCTCGGCCGGTAAGCCTTGTTCTCGTAGTCGAAGCTTGACGCCCAGTAGTTGGGGTTTTGGAACCCGAACTTGGAGAAGTTCGACGGTTGGAAGGCATTGATGTTGTAAGGCGAAGGGTCTACGGTAGAAGGCGGTTGAAGCGGAGTTTTTTGGGAGTATATTTCTGAAAATAAATAATATTGGCATACATTAACCAAATTCGTGTTGGTAAGTAACGATAAAAGAGAACGTTATTTTCTATTGCAATTCTAATCACAAAAAGACGTCTGAAAATTAAACAAGTTGGATCGGATTCGAAACGGAGTTTGTGCGAGTTCGAGCTATTGTGCTCCCGATACGTATAGTTTTTGTCACTCTTAATAATCATACTCTAATACAAATGCAACGATTCACAGCGTACCTAATAATGGCGTAAGGACCAAGCAACCTAAGGCCCCTTTTCCCTTTAGAACGCCACTTTTATTTCATATCGTAACCTGTATGACTCTTAGTATTTTATTAAGTAGATTGGCGTCGAAAAATTATATGGAAAAGATATTTTAAAAAATTCGGCCAAATGTTCAATAAAACCGGACAAGTGCGAATTCAACTCGCGTGGTGAGGGTTCCGTAAAATATTGAGAATTTTCCCGTTACTTTGAATTCTCAAACTTCTTATAGGTTTTCCTGTAATTTTTAGGCAAGGAACTATTTTCCATATTTTTTTCAGAATTTTAAGCCTTGTAGTTTCGGAGATAAGGGGGGGGGGGGATGGTCAATTTTCGTCTTTTTTCCTAAATTACTTCAAAGCTGTTTATGCTAAAATTATATTAAAAAAAACTGAAATGCTTACAACAGCCTTTTTCATTTGATAATACAGTTTGCGAAACTTATTTTTTTAATTTTCCAGTTTACTCCCCCTTTCAGAGTTCATTCATTTACTTTACGCGTCCATCTTTGGGTCACCAATTTACATATATGTACCAAATTTAAACTCAATCGGTCCAGTAGTTTCGGAGCAAATCGGCTGTGACAGACGGACAGACAGACGCACGAGTGATCCTATAAGGGTTCCTTTTTTTCCTTTTGAGGAACGGAACCCTAAAAAGTAATTAAGTGAAGCAATTCGGAGGTGGTGGAGAACGAACTAGAGAAATCGTTCAAGCTGTTGCTGCTCTCGGGGTCTCCGGTTTAGTACACAAGCTCTTAGACTAACCTAAGGCCACAATCAACGTGCCGAATTAACGATGGAGTCATAAATCATTACGTCGGGCCTTTCGCTCGCACTCGTGAGCTCGTTACTTAATCTCGAGTGCGAGCAAGAGGTCAACCGTTCTGATTTACGACTCTATCGACACATTGATTTCGACCCAGTTATAGCTATTGTACTCGTAGACTCGAGCCCAAAAGAAAATTGAAGGAATTACTTACCGTGATTAAACCGGGATTGGAACTTCGTGTTATAGTTCTTCGGCTCGTTGACGATGGAGATCTGATCAACGTTGGGCAGCGAGTTGGGGCCGTAGCCATACCCGTAGTCCACCTTCTTGTTGGTGTTGAAGTCATCACGACTCTCGTCCGAGAGCAGAGTGTTGATATCGTACTGTCCCGCTTCTATCAGCCGGCGGATTGTGTGCCTGGAATGAGACAAGAAGGCCAGGTTTAACTATTGTACCCGTTTAAGAGATTTTTAAAAACGAACTGTATCGTTGTAACGGACCAACACGAAATCAAATGTAATCAAACTTTCAGAAACAAAAGAAAAATAACGCAGGTAGACATTGCTACTTTCTTGTATGCTTCCTACTTATATCCTTTATTATTATTACCGATGTGAAAGAATATCAAAGAGTATGCACGCAATGTACTTCTACAGTGCAAAATGAGTCACATAATGAAAGCCTAAGCTGCAGGAATTTAAGGATTGCGTCACAATATGTGGGTCGTCGTCCATTCAAGGTGCAACAAACCTCTCTTCTCGTTATGATCACACTAACACATGCGAACGATCCGTTATCTCGTCTTCTCTTTTAAAATTAGATGGAAGAAATTAGAAGAACTCTTACTCAGCATAGGGTTCAGGGTGCACGCAGTAAGTCAGTTCGGGCTGCGCGCACAGCGAGGCCCGCCCTGGCGGCGCCGGCTCGAACGAGCTCGCGCAGTTCTGGCCGTAGGGACAACAGTACCCGTCGCCGCACAACAGCCCAGCTATCTGGAAGAATACTCACTCAGGATAGGGTTCAGGGTGCACGCAGTAAGTCAGTCCGGGCTGCGCGCACAGCGGGGCCCGCCCGGGCGGCGCCGGCTCGAACGAGCTCGCGCAGTTCTGGCCGTAGGGACAACTGTACCCGTCGCCGCGTGAGAGCCAGGCTATCTGGAAAAAGTACACTGTGTCAACACTGAGACAAATCAGTCTCAAAATGGTAGATGATTGAGAAATTAAGGGCGTTACAGTGCTCACTAGCGCCACTACAACTCAAAAAAACGGCCGTTTTAACTTTGGACGCATAGATTGACGAATCCAGCAACATAAAAAGTAGTTTGATGTATTCACAAGGTACTTAAATACAAAATACAGTGTGTAGTGGCCTCTTTTTTTTTAATATCTATCGTTAAATATAAATAATCACAATTATTTACCAGGGCGCTAGTGTGCACTGTAACGGGATAGGTATGTTTGGGATAGTAAGGGGTTGTAAGTTTGTATACTTACAAACTTACAACAAATCAAACAAAACAGTCACCAATTCATCCAAATCGCGGCTAGATAATAAAATATTGTTATTTGACGTGCGACGAACCTAGCCATATAATCAGATGATGTGGATATTTGGGGAATTCTTTAAAAGCCAGGGACAACAATTATCACACCTTGTTGACTTGACAGTTACCTTTGGTTTTTAGGTGTGTGTTATTAGCAGACATCGTTAATTTTGTAGCATTTTCGGTGCAGCGTCAATTGTAATGTTTAATTAGCGTTTATAATGTTATATTAACCTTAATTAACAACTTTGATTGATATTGTCTATACCAAGATCGTAAACACAACCACATGCTGCACCGAAAATGCTACAAAATTTACGATGCCTAGTTATTAGAAACCAAGCGGAAAGGTTGCACTTATTGTTGTAACAGTTACATTTCCTAATTAATTAAATGACCCGAGCTATTATTACAAATGCAATTAAAATGATGCAAGATTTGAATGTCGACAGTAAATCGAGCAGCCCAACTGGACGGGTAACTGTTCAAGAAATTAATACTTAAGTTCTAGCAAATTGCAATACCAATCCTACATGTAATCAACAAACAGACAAACGAATATCCCATTTAATTAATGTCTAGTAACCTTTCATTTAGCCTTGTCCTAAGTGAGATCTTGACACGAAACGGTAATAGTATCGCCTTCACACATGATCCTAACTATTGTCACTCTGTCACTGCGTCTACCGTCGTCTGCCCTCGTTCCGTAATCGCATGACAGCTAATGTGACAATTATGCCACCATTGTGACAGAAGGTTGACTGTTGAGGCGTTGACATTTCGATAATTGAGTGTTAAGATCTAGAGCTCTATACAATTGAACCCAAGCAGATGGAGACTTGAGATGGGGGCAGCAGCCGTGGCCCAAAGAGTTATTAGTCTATTCGCGATTTGTTTTAATAGCTTATTTAAGGCCCGATTAACTACATTGAAATGAGGCACTTAACCCGAGGTTAAACGTTAAATGTGAATTGTCAAATTTTGGATTGGAATAGACTCTAAACTATTCTCGTTATTTCGAATGGACACTACTTTAGATCGTCAATATACCACCGTAAAATGAGAGCTGATTAGGATCAAAGGTAGGTACAATACTTCGCCATTCGTTCCGGTTTCAATATAAAATTATGCTTTTAATTAGCTGGAATATCAAGAACATATTGCATCTAACAAATGCGGCAATTATTAAGAAAACGGTAAGTACAATTATTTTCCCGTTAGAACAAGCATTCAAATACTTTTCAACTTGTTTAACACTTCAGTGTTTTCTCAGGTGAAAACTAGACTCAGAAAAGCAAATACGACATTTCCTTGGGATTTTCCTGACATATCATTACGGCACTAACACCAAGTGTTTACATATATATACCTATCGAAGTATCAGCGCGATTATTCCACAGGCGTGGCGTAGGCCTACGATCACTTTCAACTGTGTGACCGGAATGACGAACAGCCGATTACGGTTTATCAATTCAATTCAATTTCTTTATTTTGGATATACAAAGTATCCATAGAGTGTTAGTAAAAAGTAACAAATATCTTAAACTTGTGTTAGTATTTGTACATACATAAGCAATTAGAATAGGTACATAATTCACAATACACATAGGCAACTATATTAAAAATTACACTATACTTTTTTTTGCTTTTAATTTGGCCGGGCCAATGTTTTAATGTCGGACAATCAAACCTGTCAGCAATTTCCTTTAGAATGCTGTTGGGAGTCCCAACTTGGGACTATGCCTCACACGACTTCAGTACTTAAGAAGACTATATTTTTTCTTATTATGGTCTAAAAACTATCCGTGCGAGCTGCCACAAACATGCCCGATGCAGAGCACCTGCTAGGCAGTCCCATCAGCATTCTAAAAGCATTGATGTATTGTACTCGCAGGACGTTGTAGGCTCGTTTCGTGTACCGGATCTACAGGCAGCTCGTGTAAAAAGATTGACAGAATGATTTAAATAATGTGATATTTACATCACGTGAGCAACGAGCAAACCTGCGGACAATCATGTTACTCCGAACCGCCAACGCCCCGCGCTCCCTTTCGATGTCCGAATCATCCATTAGGTCACTCGTGAGGATGTGCCCCAGGTATTTAACCTTATCCACGACTTTTAATGGGCTAGAGTTCAACAATATACTTAGGTGAGTACATAGTATGGCTTGATTTTACCCGCCTTAAATACCAACACCTCACTCTTATTAGAGAACAATATAAAGTAGTGTTATTGAGCACTAACTGAGAAAGGATGGGTTGGGCTTGTGGATGTTGTATGATAAAGTAAACGACGTGGGTAAAAAGGCTATTCAAATTTACCATAAAGATTCATCAAACTACGAGGAAGCGCATCATTCCTTCTTACTGTGTAGTACGTAGTTTTTCTTTGTATGCAGATGTGGGGTATTTTTCATCATCTGTTCTATGCTATGTAATTGTCTCCAGCTCTATCTATATTATTCCCAGTGCTATAAAGGACTCTGTATTAAATGATGAAGGTGGCTTAAAGCTATTACTTACTCTTTTATATCTAGTCAGCATAAATTCCAAGCAAGTCTAGAACAGGGTAAGAATAGCTAATATATTAAATTATAAAAGTAATTAAAATTAATTGTTAAAGAATCCTGTTACGGATTTCATAATTGGTATGTATGAGATTAACTCTAATGCTGATTTGTTATCGTATGCACTTGACGAAGCCTGCATCTGCATCCATGGATTACTTTTACCGTTTGTGTGTTAAAACGTTGTAAGAAATTGTTAAATGTAAATGTAAATTGTCAAAAACAATGAACAATAACCATTACGAAACTTAGAAAGCTTAAGGCAAAGTTTGGTAAAAAATAGGAAGAACGGTTATAACGAGACCTAGATCTGCGTCGGAAGTGCGGGGCGTCGGGGTGACATAACTTTATTGCGTCGACTTCGCAATTATCTGGGAAACTGAGTAATTGTTATGTTAGCTTAATTACGAGGTTTTTATTCACTATTTAATAGTTATATTATAATATGTGAATCCTAGCTCAGGCAGCAGTGGTGGGTCCAGGATTTTTAGGAAATTTCTAGGATTAACTTTAATTCAAGCAGTCATTCATTACGAACAGAATATCGTACTTATACTAACAAAAGCATTATACTTACCACCTTGTTATAGTGAAAATGTCAATGCCACTGTATTTCGTATTGTAATGACTCAGATTTATAAGATAGTTTCAACACTGGCGCGGCCTGCGGTGGCAGTCAATAGTAAATTTGACAGCTAATGACAAGTTTACTATTGACCGCCGGCGCCAGGCCGCGCCAGTTTGTGAGAGGCCTTACATTGTTGATGTTGGTGACACATCTCACAGAATAAAACTTCAGGGAGTCACGGCTGAACTCCTTTGGATGATTTTGGTAAACTTTGTAATGATTCTAAACATCCAGTGAATTCTATTCAGCAATAAGATATTTTATTACATAACATGGGTATTAACGACGTTTCTAGATTCTTTTTTAATTCTTGTAGAACATTGCTTTAAAGTCCTACAGATTAAAGTCCTGTAAAAATTGAATTGGTTGAAACGCTTCAAGGTAGGTGTATCTGTTTTTATTTCTTTTGTTGCTTGTTCTAAAAGTGTGAAAGGCTGAATCATCACTATGTATTAAAGATACTGAACATGTCTGCAGACGTGATTTTATTACTAAGATCACTGTTTACATAAAACTAGATCGTATACTTAGTTTCCCTTTTAAACCCGTAAGAAAGTGAAACGAAATAACGCAAGAATTCTAATAACTTGGTATTACCACAAACTAAAAAATTACGTAAAGGTCTTAATGTGCTCCTAGACAACTCGATTTACTAGAAAGTTATCAAGATAACATCATGTTATCTCCTGAATGCCAAGTATATCCTTGCGTGGAAATATACGCGAGATTATTACACAGAACGTGCGGTTAAGTGATATGGCTAAAGACAAGTTTATGCTAAAGTGGTTTCAAAAAGGGTCGTTACACAAACGACGCTGAAAGTGAGCACGTTTAAGCACAATGTAGAAGCAAGCAAAAGTAGGTATATGTCCTTAGTTACTTTTAAACGACATTGGGTCGTAAAATTGGAATACCAATCTTAGGATCAGCTGACCGATCTTCAAATGTTTCTTTTGTGAATGGCGCTCTTGGTTTTCGCGAGACTTCGGTTTCTCATAAAAATAGTGAATGATTTCTTAAAGGCTACCTATATATAATTTGCCTGCCTGATGCAAATAAATAAATAAGTAGGTAACAAAATGCAGCCAAATCATCTCAAATATTTTTTGGTAGGTAGCATAAATTTAGAAAGCTCGAAGACTCACAAGGAGGCATAGTTCTTCCTTAGCTATACAGGTTCCTCTCTCCTTTTCACGTCGTATTCCTAATTGATGAGGGTAGTGAATTCCCTGTTGCGGAAGCAACTTTTCTTTATCAGAGTGGATCTGTATCTGTCCTTTGCATGGTGGAGTGCATCATGAAGCTTGGTGTTCAGCGATGAGCGGACTTGGTCTGACCATCTGATCGGACTGTATAGATTCAATACCACTTATTTGCCACCACCTTGGAATAAAAAAAACACGCAGCGTCCATGCTCGTACAGTCTGCCCGTATGGCATCACGGAGACTTTCTAAACGTTTGCCGGGATGTTTGACACCTCATTGTTTCACCTGGCGTCACTTGTGTCACCGGTGTCATTTCCGCCGAGGTTAGGGGTTAAGTGTTTGCTAACACTGAATGTTTACATGTTTACAAAATACATGTAAGTTGGATAACATCGGCGGCGTTGCACTTATTTAGCTACTTAGCTTACTTTGTGATGACTGAAATTAGCAAACAAGTAAAATCAAAAGATGTTTCGAAAAACTCAACTGTTTTTTGCAAATATTATAGCCTATGTCAATCCCACCATTAAGAGGAATCCAACAACACCTCATATGTCAAAATCCGTCCAACGGTTTAGGCTGCAGGAGCCGTAGCATCACGCGATAGGTCACGCGTCACGCGATAGGTGATAGGATAGAGTGTGCGTCACTGTCTGACACCGTTCGATTGAACGAGACGACGCTCTTATCTTGTCACTTGTCGCGTGATAAGGCCAACCATGCTACGGCTCCAGGGCGTGCCAAAGAATAAGACATACATACATACATACATACATCCATACATACATATATACATACATACGCTCGAAAAACATAAGCATCTTATATGAGGAACGTGGTATTGACATCGGAGTAAAAGGTGTTTATAAATTTTTATATTATAGTCAAGAATCTCGTTTAGAATGGATTTGACTAAACTGAGTGCCGCTACGGTTACAAGTTGTGAGTGAATGTTATTTAGGCATCTAAAAACTAAAGTTGTTTAGGATGTTCATGATGGATTAGCAATGTACAAGTTGCAGAACATTCTCAGAATATCAGGAAAGTTGTCAGAAATTTCCGGAAACTTACATGAGAATTTCGAAATAAGTTTCCTTTAGAAAGTTTCTGCTGGGATTTTTTTATGGATGTATCATTAATTACATGTTTATTATATTATTCTTTAAACGGGCAAATTAAACAGCTGATAATGTTTGTATCCAGAGAGTTGTGACGTGTTTATAAAATTTAAGTTCCGAGAACTTTCCGTATTAGAATTTTCGCAACTTTGGAAATTTCTCCGCGGTGCATTGCTATGATGGATAGGCTTGTACCTAAATTATCACGAGAAATTCAAATGGTCTTTTCGGACTCTAATTAATTAGTCATTTATTCTAGCTACCCGAGCGGCTCCACCCGTGTGTTACATAGAACCCCGGTGGAGCCGCGGGATTAAATATAGCCAATATCCATCCTGAAAGTCTATTTTAAAACTAGTCAAATAATTTTTGAAATTCTTTGGACAGTTCCGGATATTACCCACCTTACAACCTTTTTATAATATTAGTAAGTATGTACTTACATTTATATAGACTACCTACGCTTCTACTTGCTGGTATCGCCGCACAGAGTGTGCGTCGCGCGTCGTTCGGATCCGCATGCCGCTCGAGTATTTGGCGTTTATGATCTAAACGGGATTAGGCAAGTGCGCAGCGCAGCCTCGCCCCACTTGCATCCATTACGGCTATTGTCAGAATATTAATTGTTTGAACAAGGCGCGACATTATTAGCAACGCGAGCGACGTCTTTTGTTGCTTTTTAAACGCCGATTATTTGCTTTATATACAGTTTTGTACAGAGCCTCTGTTTGACACGCGCACATACCGGCAATTGTTTTAAATAGTAACGGCGCTCTAGCTGACATAACCAAATTTATAATCCTCTTTTAACTTTCGGTGCCTGATGTTTGTCTAGTGTACAATATGACATTTTCACACACAATCGTAATTAGTTCCTTCGACAATATTGTATGTAGAGTCTGGATTCAACACAGACTAGTGTCTAACTTTTTTCATGATCAACAAATTTTTAGACTTTTGAGTGAAGAATCCCTTTTGTGGAGAGTTGCAAATATTATGAACCAATGCTTTTGTGTAAAAATTAGGACTGTGAAGAATAAAGAAGTGGTGAATTGAAGTTGCGAAATATAGGAAAACATGCTTTTATACATATACTTAATGCATAGAATGAATAGAATGATGTGATGGTCGTAGCAGATGAGGTCTCCCCACCCCTGTTTAAGGTCTGTCAAGCATTAAGAGACTTATTTAAAACATGATTATGCATGTATTGACAGTTACGCAACCAATTAAAGCACAATAAACCACATAATATATTGGACAAGTTGATTGATAGTGTTCGTTACGTATTACGTTGTATTTATGTCGTGGCCTGATCGAGGTCTGATCAATCATAGTCATTTGAAAAATCTATGATTTATATTTCAATATGTATTCAAAATATTTTACTTCATCTACATCTCTTAAACTCAATGTGACATACCAAATTTGCTGCATGTGTAGCCTATTTAAGAAAAGACATCCTTTTGGGAGCTACAATGCCAAAGACAGATATATACACATACATTAGGGTTAAAATTATAATAATAACCCACGTTTGTTTTGGGGGTTAAAAAGAATTAATGTCGGCACGTAATATGTTTAATTGATTTCCTGTTTTATTTGCAGTACCTAGTTTTTTGTAGTACCATTATTATTTAGACCTTCAACATCTTAAATAGAAATAGAAATAGAAATAGAAAATATTTATTGTCACACACACAGATGCGCAAAATACATACAGAGACAGAAAACAAAAAACAAGATTATTTGTGTAACAAAAGGAATGAGCTCAGCATGTGCTGTGACAGTCATTGCGGCTGCACAGCGCTGGTTTTCAGCTCGTCCCCTTTCTTCCTACTACTACTTATCTTGATAAGTGGACAACGCTTTGTATTTATTTATCGCCATCCGGTTGTCAACATGTTAATTAGACAAGAGTGACAACGTCGTCTTATTGATTCGTAATTGTTTTTATACGAGATCTATATCAATATTAATTAGAATCGAGACACGCCTTTGTTATTATCGAGGCTGATAGTGCTGGTGGGTGCGATGCAAAGGGTTCATTTAATATATGAATTGAATATACCAGTTGCTACCTTGCTACACATTTTATATGGGTAGCTTTCGTTACACAATGGAAAAAAGTTAAAGCATAGATTAGATTAAGGCCCTGTACAATTTTTTTGCAATCCACCCATTTGGTGTCTTATGAATTCTGAAATTATCGACATAAATGTAATTATATCCGTTAGTGTCAAATATACAAGTAGGTACAATCCCTTTTTCGTAGCAGTCATTTAGTATTAAGTATACATGGTACCTATATACACTCACCTGATCCTTATCCTGACTCAGTGATTTCAAACTATAAATTGAATAAATTAAATAATGTTTTTCTGCATAGTAAACTTTTTTTTTAATTTGGGCCAAATTTTCTGCCGGTGAGTATATACAGTTCAAAGTGTGAGGTCAAATGACTAAAATATTTGTGTGCTTATTATTTTAGCTAAAATGCCCTTAAAATGTCACTTTGAAACTTATGTTTGTGACAAAACACATTTTAATTAACAAATATGTGTTAAGTTAGGAGGCATATACTTAACATCTAGCTGTCAAGCTAGCGAGGTGACAAATGTACGTGATTATAAACATAGCTTCGCATATCTTTAGTGGATATCCACCCTAAGTCTGTGAAAATATAGTGCCACCTACTACGATTATATAAAATAATGAGTCAAACCACCACGCAAAAAGCTCCAATTAAATTCAGTATCGGCATATCGGACCCTCAAACCAGTCTAAAGGCTCGACGTGTTACGTAAGGGCCGTTGACCCGGACCTGTTGGTTTGCTCCTTTCCTTAATCAATTTACGACTTATTATTTCAATGTCACTATCTGGGTCAGATACATATTGCGGTAGGTGCTTACAACGGTCATATTATCATGTATATGTACGCACAGTCAAGTGCAAAAATAGGTAGGTACGTATTGATTTAATCCTCTCATAAATATCTATTATAAAGAATAAAAGTCTGTGAGATTGTAGATTTGTAAGTTTATAAGTTTGTATGTTCTGGATAATCTCCGGAACGGCTTCTCCGATACCAGCGTGAAGAATGGACTGTCCGAATGGTTATAGGCTATATTTTATTTTTATATTAAGGGCGAAGTCGTACGGCGATCAAGGCAATATAGTGACCGCGTCCGAGCCACAAGCTGCGGGTCGCTCCCGTTCGCTACGAGTGCCCGCTTTTAGTGGCGCCCATTGGTGGCTGTATTTTCCCTCAAGGTGGCCCATAAAGCCCCCAGAGAGGTTACCCTTAATCATATCTGTAGCAGGCCGCTCTGAAAGCCAAACAGGACAAAAAAAGAACTTTATGTCTATAGCCTTATTGCTCCGTACTATACTCTGGTCGTTTTATATGCATAGTTATTTATTTGATTACAATAGCAGATAGCGCATAATAAAATTGTGACATGGCAAGAAGGAAATCCGCGATACAATACAATACAATACAAATACTCTTTATTGCACACCTCACACAAACAAAGCAGTTACATAGAGAAACAACCAATACCAATGTCGTTGGACTTACAACCGGAATGGACTATTCCCGAATTCAATAAAAAATACAATTAGGCGTTTACTAAAGACACAATAACATTGAGTCATATATAGTAGATTGTTAACCAAGGGCTGAAAGGCACCCATTTCTGACGAGATATTTTGGTGCTCGAATGAAGTGAGAGCGCCAATGGTTCGAGTCAGAAATGGGTGACTTTCACCCGAGGTAAACACTCTACTTTTCATTTAGAATACGAAAAAAAACAGACGGAAAATTTAACAATAAAATGTTTTGAATATATTATTAGTATTAGTTGAAGAGTGGCTGTATGCGTTTCTGCCTTAGCTCACATTCACAACTTCAAGTTTAAAAAAAAGGTTTGTGGGTGTATTCCATTTGTCACCACCTCATAGAGCCTAGTGAATATTTTAGCTAAAATAAAAGTAATGAATTTACAACATAAACTTATTTTATATTTAGTAAAATAGATTTCATGAACTAATAAGAATAAAATTATTTCCCTTTGTCAGTGGCGGGGTAAGTATTGATATTTATTAGAATTAGTTCCTGCATAATGCTTATAAGGCGAGGACTAATTGAAATATACTACTTTTCTGCATCAGAGCAGAAACGTATTACTTTTTGCATACTTTTTTGAACAACAGCGACCCACTTTCAGGGCATGAAATATTAAAAGTTTTTTGACACATATGTGACTGTATCTGAATCTAAACTATAGGTCATTACTCGAATCACTCGAATGTTAATAAATGATTGTCATATAGTATAGTTTGCAGAGGCACAACTGCACACTAAGTGTGAGTTGCACCAATAGGTAATCGCCCGTTTTAAAGCCCCATGTAAGTACCCTGTATGCTTACTAGGAAGGCACAAGTAGAGCACGAGAATGTGGTCAGTCGACTTTTATCTCATAATTAACGTCGTATATATGTTAATTTCATGAACCGCGCTTCTTTCTACCTCGATAACCTTGAAGTGCGACCTTGATATTGTTCTATCTTGTTTTACCTAAATATTTTTCGTGCCATGTCGAGATTGTGCTATTTCCGTTATACCGTTCTAAGTGCGCGAGTTATTTAAATGTTTTCGCCAACATTAAATTAATCGAGATGAATGATGTTAACGTAAATATCAAATGTTATTTTTAGAAAACATGACAGAGAATTGCTGTCAGTACATTGTAGTCTTAATTTCGGTTCTTGAGCTTATTATACATATTTTTTAGGGTTCCGTACCTCAAAAGGAAAAAACGGAACCCTTATAGGATCACTCGTGCGTCTGTCTGTCCGTCTGTCACAGCCGATTTACTCCGAAACTACTTTCGATTGAGTTAAAATTTGATAAACATGTAAATTGGTGATCCAAAGATGGACGCGTAAAGTAACTTAATGAATTCTGAACAAGGGGGCCACTTTTGGGGGGTAAACTGGAAAATTAAAAAAAAAGTTTCGCAAACTGTATTGTGTGACATATCAAATAAAAGGGGTTGTTGTAAGCATCTCAGATTTTCTTTTAATAATTTTAGCAACAACCGATTTGAAGTAATTTAGGAAAAAATACGAAAATTGACCATTCCCCCCCCCTTATCTCCGAAAATACCAGGCTTAAAATTCTGAAAAAAAAAAATGGAAAATAGTTCTTTGCCTAAAGATTACAGGAAAACCTATAAGAAGTTTGAGTATTCAAAGTAACGGGAAAATTCTCAATATTTTTGTGTATTTTGTATGGCCTGATGCTTAGAACATAGCAATTTTACGGAACCCTCACCACGCGAGTTAAACTCGCACTTGTCCTGTTTTTAAATACGTAGACATTGTTTGTGATGCCAGCTATAATATTGTCTAAGTACCTACGCGTGCTATAGCGGTGCTACTGGGTAAGAAATATTAAAAATAATAGCAAATAAGTAATAAATAAAACAACGCGCGAATTCGACGAATCCATTTAAATATTGCATAAAACTATCATGGGTATTATCCAACGACGACCTTCCCCCATTGACCTTGACCCTTCGTTCGTGCCCCAACAGGAGCAGGCCGACTCCTCGCGGACGCAACCTTTGCCCATTGTTTTAAAAGGTCACGTCAGTTAGAAATTGCACAGTTCCACGTTAGGTATTTAAATTTATGTGCAATTTAGGTACAGGAAAATTGCTTTTGCCAAAGTTATTACGCATTGTGATATTCTGTAACGAGAGTTAGCAGACCTTGGGCTCTTCTTGAAATTGAATATGAATTCAATTGCTCACGAAGCTATTTCACCCGCTCACCGTACACGGGCACGGGACATGGCAATTTTGAATTAATATTCTGAATTGCCCCGATCGGGTTACAGAATATGTTGCATAGCTGGATCACTCTAGCACTGTACTACTGCGCTACTCAGCCGCAAAAATTTAAGTATGTATAATCAGATATAGCTTAATATACTAACATCAAAACGCCGCGTCTCGTTTTCCGTATAATAAACACGGAATATTGCATTTTAAAATGACTAAAACTGGTATGCGCTGATTAGACGAGACTCGAAATTTCGCGTACGGGAAAGTTGTGAATATCTGATCAAAATTAACATGATGGAATACCTCGATTATAACATTTATGCCACCAATTTATCAAATCAATAACACTGGGTTTGGAAATGAAAGTTTACAACTTGGATGTAATTATTTCCATTTGAAATACATGTAAATTATTGATACCATGGATAAACACTTGTAATGGATTGTAAACGATATGAGGTGTAATTTAATATTCCTATCTAATAGAGGCCAAGCTATACATATATCATCAATATCATATCAGCCGAAAGACGTCCACTGCACTGCTGGACAAAGGCCTCCCTAAAATGGTTCAACAATAACCTTTTGTATACATAATTAAGTGTTGTACACATAATTATAACTAGTCCGTTGAAATTACAACTTCAAAAACTTAAGGAATATGGTGAACTTTGACCAGTGGAGATTCAAAATTTTTTAACAATGTCACATTTGCAAAAGTGGACTACCCGAAAGTACCAGTTATTTACAATTCTATTTCTAGATAAATGTGGCTTATAATAACGCCACATTTATTAAGATATAGAATATGACATTTTATGTTACAAATAAATACTTGCGGTTTCATGTTAAATTGAGTTGATTAGTTACAAACATGTACGGTTTTTAACCTGCTTGAGTTGAACCTTGGGATGGGTATGAAAGTAATATTTATTCACGCTAAAACGGTTAAGCAATGCCAGTGACGGGTCATGACTGAAATCAAGTGACACTAGTGGTTTTCAAATGCCTTAAGTATTTGCTCGTAGAAGGTAAAATATAATGGCTAGTGCTGCGTTAAGCCTGCATCACACTGGCGCGGCCTGCGGTGGCGGTCCATAGTAAATTTGACAGCTAATGGCCAGTTTACTATTGACCGCCGCGGCCAGGCGTCGTGATATCGTCACGTGAGAATAAGGATTGCTAAATTGTTTCACAAAAGAGTCGTGTTCCGAATGTTCCGATGGTCATTTTTTTCTCAAGTGTATTTAAACGCACAACCCCGTGACATCGCGGGCTAAATTCGGACGACTCTTGTCCACTATAGCCGAGAAAATACCGGGATTTTCCCGCTGGTTTTCCATACTTCACGATTCGGCTTGCATTAAAATGGTAAAATAAATATACCTTCATGAAACAGACTTTTATTATTAACTATCAGATTTGAAAACCATTTTTATGTTTTACCGATTAGATCTCAAATGATACTTAAATACTATCTTACGTCTTTTCTTATTAATTAAAGAGCTCTTAAAATAAATATTCTTAAGACTCACCTCTAACTTACGTAAACCAAAAATATACTGCAAATGAGCTCTTTGTGATGGTAACAAGGTGCAAATTGCATTAATAAAACTAGACCGGCGAGTGCTCTGCATACATTTGCATAATAGCCGATAACTGCTTGTGCACATGCGAGACTACATATATGCTATATGTCAAGTTGACGAGAAGAAAGTGTGAGCACAAGGTCATGGCCGGAAGGAAATAACCTAATTAAAATGGATAGGTTGGAAGATATTTCGATTTACGATAAGTTTGTAAACATGGAGTTTAAGTTTTACTTTAACTCATTGGTTTCTCATCATTTTTTTTTACAAAATCGTTATTTTTTTTACATATTGTTATTCGTATTGTTTTCCATTCTTGTACCACCTCATCATAATTTTGCAAACGAAACAAACAACCTGCTTCATAGACTTTAAATGATAGAGACCTATTAAACTTCTTTGATATATTTTGAGAAAACGATATCATACTAGTGGAGCTTAAACGAGACTCCTATTTTATGAACCTCTTATCTCCTGAACCCCCTTTCAGAAAAGTGAACTCAGTGCTGCTCAAAACAAGGTGGACTTTATAATTACACTATTGAGTTTTACGAGGTTCAGAAACTAAGCGATCACGGCGACACTGGAACGTCAGGACACGTAATGTGTTGTGTAATGCAGACGAATTAGACGATATGCAATAGGCGCCGCATTTGGTGGCGGATGCGGCGTCCAATGCCGGTATTTGGGACAGCATTCTTTGTAACGATTAAGGATGATCGATTCTAGTATTATAACATTTGTAAATGTATGATTTAGGCGCCGTACCAGTCGATTTGTGCCGCTGACCGGCGGTGACCGTCGTTTGCCGCCGTCTCGACATTCTGGTTGGGTGTCAATACTTTCAATTAATTTATCATTGATACGCTTAGTTGCGCATATATTCATTAGCGCTAATGCCTCCATACAACTAATATAGAATTGAAGAAACGTGTGTCTCTTATAGCGTTTAATTTCGTAGAAGTTTATGAAGCTGATTAGATACCAATAATGTACCATCGACCCAAGCCAGAGTCGACCAGTTTCAAAACAATATCGTTTGCAAAGCTATACCATGCAACCCAAAATGCGCCTTTCAGGTGGTCGACTCTGGCTTGGGCCGATAGTACTTACATGGTAATTTTTTGTGGGTTGACGTGTTTGATCGTGGGTTTTTGATAGTGTAAACTAAAGTAACACGGTGTAAAATCTAGAACTCTAGATTATACGTCGCACATAGAATGAAAAAACTGAATTCCGACTGATCACATTTTTAAAACTTTTAATTTAAAGAATACTTTAAGTAAAGGCAATAGAAAAGACGAAAGCGACGGAGAAAAATCAAAAATCATTATCATACACAAATATATCTGCAATTTTGAATGTACCATCGAGCCGTAAGCTGCAGCATTGCAGCAATAAAACTATTGTTTACTTCACCCAAATTCAAGAAGAATGTGTGTCAGGAGCTCGGCTAAGTACTATACTATCCGCAAAACCAAGTGGCGAGTCAGGTCTAAAATATTAGAATCATGCTTCTATTACGTACAAAGTCCCTGGGCGACCGAATAAAATTAATAGTATAGGATAGGTTTCATTGTTACTTTTATTGCCCGACTCGCCAAATGGTATTGAGAATACTATAATTGTCAATGGATTTCATATAATTTAGTCGATTGTTTGTTATCGTATTAAACATTTTGGGCCTGACCATGGAACTGTTACAATTAACAATATTAAGATTTAGAAGTTCTCGAAGTTTCCGGACAGTTAATTGTATCAACACCGTGTTTTGGATGAAATCCAATAAAAAAAAAGAGGAGAATCTTTTGGTTTTCAGTAAGTTTATATACGAAATTGTAATAATCTGATATTACTTAGTAGTTAATCCACACGGCCCGCACGGTAATGTTTGTAATATTCAGGCTATAATTAGGTCCAGTATCGACTTCCAAAATGTGACGTGTCAAGTAATTTTCATATTGAGAGAGAGGAGTGACAAACAGAGACATGAAACTGAAGCGATATCCTAGAGATCTCTGTCTATTTATTCATTTAGACAATTGGAATAGCGGCCCGGTGGTCACATCGTCGGTCGCGCCCGCGCCACGTGTCAATACCGCGTGTCAAGTGCGTGTCGCAAGTGCACATCGTGGTGAAAGATGTGCGCGCGCAGATTCTTATTCCTGGTGAGATTATTGCCTGCTCTCCTATTTAAAACCTGTTTATCCACATAATATTGCTGATTACGTGACTATTTATTTTGCGCTATAAATACGAGGAAAATATACGTTACTACTTTGATGATCCTTTTTAAATTCAGTTTTATTTGAGCAACAACATTTTGTATAATACTGGTTTTCGAATTAAAAAATATATGTTCGGTTAAGTAATCTTTGCTGAAAATTACTAAATAAGCACATCTTATACGCGTAAATGAATAATTTGGAAAAAAAAGAAGCGGGTTGTGTCGGAGATACAACCGTTATAAGTGGATACTTCTTTGTTGGCTATGGAACCCTAATAAAAAAACCGGCCAAGTGCGAGTCTGACTGGTATAACTAATCGGTATAATTATAAATGTCCCTGTCCTAAATTGTATCCCATAGATTTGCGATTGATTTCAATCTATAGGGAAAATCTACTTAGATAAGCATTTTCAATGAATTGTTAAATTCAAAGTGTTTTGATTATTTAAAGGAATCTGCTATTATGTAGCTCATTTGACTCGCGATACATTGAAAATGGCGGTCATTTCGGCATTATTTTCATGTCCGCCACATAAACTGAATAACATTTTGTGATTAACAACTAATGGCAAATAAAGAAGGATAAAACATGTAACAAACAATTATTTGAAATCAGATTAGGCTTCTCTACAAAAAGTTATTCCGGAAGTCACGTGATACACAATGTGTCAATTGTATTGTATGTCTACTCCCTTTATATCTGTGTGTCTTTTGTGTAGTGAATAAATGTCTTCTTTCTTTCTTTCTTTCTTTTATACATTTTGAACTGTCGCCCTGTACAAGAACGCGAGCAAAGAAGTATCCACTTCAAAAATGGTTGGTTTTGAAAATATCTCAAAGTTTCAATTACGAGTGCATCGCTATGTTATGTCATAGCGTAATAACTAGGTACCTAGTCGGTACAAATTAACAAGTGGACTCTATCTCAAGTTGTTGCTATAACAAGTCGCCATACGGGATTGGCCCTGTTTTATAAAGACCCGTTGTACTAATGTTCCATAAGTAAGAAATGTCGAAAATATAGTTATTGAGTAATATAAACAAAACTGGCAGCGTAAGATGAGAATATCTTCTCCTTCTGCAACCATTGACGGCTTCACATAAAAATATGACTGAACTAGATAATAAAAAACGGTTTACACATTTTACATACAAAATATTGATGAGGCGAGTTGATTAGGTAAGCAAAATGTTGGGTTTTGAAGCCCTGAGGCTCTTATAAGATTCTTCTATTTTTAATTATAAATTTCATGACATTCAACTTAAAATTTGCTACTGCTTCGTCGTTCTTTCGGAAAAAGGTTCGGTTGTTTGTTTTGACAATATATGTTTTTTATTCTTTTGGTCTGTGCACGGCATATCGAGCTCACATTATGGAGCGAGCCAGACAAAACTTTTTAAATGGTCATACTTAGTTGCTTCAATACTACAATACCTTTATGTATGACTAGCTGCCCGCGCGGCCTCGCCCGCGTTTTACAAAAAATGCAGGAAAACCCGCGGGATATATATATATTTTTACATTTTACAAATTAGTATATATTAAACATATAACCTACGGGGGCCTAGTGGGTCGGGCATGCGACTGTCAAACGGCAGTCGTGGGTTCAAATCCCGGCTCGTACCAATGAGTTTTTCGGAACTTATGTACCTGCGGAATATCATTTGATATTTACCGTTAGCTTTTCGGTGAAGGAAAACATCGTGAGGAAACCTGCATACATCTGAGAAGAAATTCATGAGGTATGTCAAGTAAGTAAAAAGTAAAAGTAAAGTAAAAAATATTTATTGACCAAAAATAATTAACACTAAAACTTACTATTTATCGGCAACCCCCACACTAGGCTGGAGTATCGTGGGAGTTAGATACATGCGAAATTACCTTTTATACGAGTAGAGCGGCTTGTATGAAAATATTTAACAATAAAAGAAAAACGATGCTAAGCCTACATGCATTAGGACAGAACAAATTGAAATTTAAAGTTTTTATTTTATTTTTATTTAACGAATATTTACTAACTAATTCTAATGATTAACGCAGTTTAGTTCTTGTGTAAGTAAAAAAGAGTGTATGAGTGAGGGATTCCGTGTATGACACTGAGTAAGTGTAAATGTAAGAAACTATGTATAGGGAAAAGAAGTTGCCCAGTGAGTCAGATGTGAAGTCCCCAATCCGCACTGGGCCAGCTTGGGGACTACTGCCCGTTCCCTCTTATTCATGAGAGGAGGCCTGTGCCCAACGGTGGGACGTATAGATAGATTATTTAAACATAGCAGTCAAAACCAAATCGATTGGTCACACGGTCATAGACCCGGGTCTTGATATTGAAATGTAATTACATTCAATTACACATTTGATTTATACATCCTGTTGTGAGTTTTTTTACCATCTGTTTAACCTTAGATAGTTGACGTACATCACATACTGTGTCACACGAATTATTTCATTGATGTTTGAAATCAAAATTATGTGATGTGTTTTATAAAGATATTTATCTTCGTCAAAATTAAATTAAAAAAAACAGCTACAATTACCTATTGTCAAAACCCTATTAAATATAACAAAACGAAGCGTCCAGTGGTATTTAAGGTGCGAAATACGTAATAAAGTGCTTTACCCTAAGATAAATATTGTGTTCATAAAGGACCGCATGAGCTGGTGGATATTTATACTTCATTGGGACTACATCTGGGGGCACGGCAGTGCCCCCAACAAGTCAAGCAAAAGGGCAAATAAAGCACAGTCGTACCATTATTTTCTCGAAGCCATTCGGGCCATTTTCGACCCCCTTAACGTTTCGTAACTTAGTTGTGGAGAAAACTAGAAGCCTAAATTTTCAGTGACCAAGAGTGCATTAGATACTTAGATAGATATCATCATCATCATCATATCAGCCGAAAGACGTCCACTGCTGGACATAGGCCTCCCCCAAAGAGTGCCATAGTGACCGGTCTTGCGCCACCTGCATCCAGCGGACTCCCGCGTGCTTTACCAGGTCATCAGTCCACCTTGTGGGGGGCCTACCCGCGCCGCGCCTTCCGGTACGTGGTCGCCACTCGAGAACCTTTCCGCCCCATCGGCCATCGGTTCTACGTGCAATGTGAACTTAGGTAGATATATCTAGATATATTTCCAAATTACATTAAATTCGAACCAGTAGTTTAAGAATTACTGCAAGTCAAAGTTCCTCAGTTTGGTCACTGACTCACTTACTCACTGACCGATCATCAAAATCCTAAGCAAATAAAGATTAATAAGAATGCCTGACATGGCTCTGCGTTATATCTTACAATTTTTTATGGTGGAAGAGTGGCTTGGCCTATTTTTTACAGGGAATGTTTTTAATGGGATAGATTTAAAATATTGCGTCGGGGGCTTACAAAAATACAATGAGTACTCACCACGAAAAACGTCCGTATGTGAAGCCTCAGTCTCTTCATCCTGCCCCAGCAACGCCTAATCTGCAACATATTACCATAATGTTTTGAGATTTTTTAACCTTAAACTTGTTTAAAAGAATCGTGGGTTCAAACAGTTCTTAAAATAAATAGAAAAAGTTAATCAAAGATATGTATATGCAAACTAAACGACAATTGAGAACTACTTATTTTCAGTATATTTTTTTTTTCAATTCAGATTAATTCATTTCAAGTTAAGATTACATTGTAAATTAGATTAGTACGAGTAAATATGTACATGAAGTCATTATAAATTCAATGATTCTAACACAGGCCACATGCTGTATAAGGTTTACAAAAACACTGCTGCTTATGACTATTGCATCCTACTCGTGCCCTCGTAAAACCACCATGTTTAAGGCTGTTACAAAACCAATGGTCGTTATAAGCTGCTAATACCCTATCACGTATGGGACGCACGCGCACGCAACCGTGTGAAGGATCTCGAATCTTTCGCTAGATCCCGTTATGGTGTCATCTTCGATTGTTGGCTGGTGGTGTAACACCTACACATTATAAGAATATAGGTCATTTATAACAAAAACCGAGACAGGTAGCTAAAAAGTGGATAATTAATTGTAAAAAAGTTAAGTTGTAGACAAGTACATAATAGTTATTTGGATAGCCCGAAATATTAGCGGGCTGAGGTGGCAGATGGCAAATTCTATCACCGCTGCTCGAGTAATCGCACTATTGCTTCAAGATACTGTAAAGCAACGGTCGACAGCCATTTAGCAGCCAACGGCCATATAGTAACTAACGAAATTGACGCGGGCCGCCCTTTAAAAGGTGTAGGTACATTACAAAACAGCCAGAGACGCTCCCGGGCCGTCTGTTTCCAACCGCTGCTGTAAAGAAACAGACATACAACTAATATGTTGCTGACCGCTGCTGTAAAGAAACACAGACATACAACTAATATGTTGCTGACCGCTGCTGTAAAGAAACACAGACATACAACTAATATGTTGCTGACCGCTGCTGTAAAGAAACAGACACAACTATGTTGCCGACCGCTGGTGTAAAGAAACAGACATACAACTATGAACTTCCACTTTATCACCTATGCTCTCCATGTTGGCACACATATTTTAGACACCTTTAAATTTTATATGGCAGTTCGAAGTGCCTATAATGTTGTATTCGAGCCGAGCCGTGATCTATTAATCAACTGATCGATTGCGTAACGTTTCGTACGTACGTAAGCTAGATCTAAAAATTTAATTTTCTGTTCCGGAAAATGACAGTTGAGTTGTCCTTGCGCTCATTTTAAAACTTACGCAATCCTCTCTGGTAACTAAGAATAAAAAACCAGGAGCACTTTAGTTACATGATCCGTCAAGTACCGTTTTCCCAAGCGTCATAGTCATAGGTAGGCCCCGTTATCTTTTCGCACTGACATTGCTTTTCCGTAGAGCATGAATGTTTTTTTATCGACCGTCTCAATATCGATGTTTATATAATGCAACAATGCAAATGAATTTTCGCCTTTAAAATTTTTGCCCAAACTCAATTAAAATTTCTAAGTTAAAAATAAGTAGATAATCTCATTGGTCTTACGTGAAGGTACACCCGAAACTTTTATTGCTTATTTTTTTATCATATATATTTATATCCGATAGTATCTAGTGACTCCTTATCAGTTGACTAATATTCAACTTCTTAATTTATTCACAAACACAAGGACACACATATTGAACAAAGATGTTACAGAATTAATAATAAAATAAATACCCAATAAATATCAACAATTTATAACATATTACCTAACTAAACTAACTAACTTAACTAATTATCGGTGACATAACTCTTAAGTACTAAACTATCGACATTTAGATAAAAAAACATTCACGCTCTACGGAAAAGCAATGACAGTGCGACAAGATAACGGGGTCTAGTCATAGGCGTCATAGGTCAGAGAATGATGCCCATGGTTTACCTCTCGCGTCAATACTCGGTCCGATAACGATCTGGAGCTCGCGGCGTGACTTTCGGCATTTGACCCGGCGCCTACTGACAGTAAGGAGGTCTACTTTTGTCTGTCGCTTCCGCTCACAATCATATTACATTCTGTTTCGCGCGCTTACTTCCTCGCGCGTTGAGCTGACGTGTTAGGACGAGCGCGCGAAATATACAGGGGTTAAAATTTGTAATACAATGTATTCCTGTCAAGGGGTTATAAGGAAGATTGATTGCTAGTTTTTAAACTACATAACGCATTATGTAAAAGTAAACCATTTTCGAGACGTATCATTTTTTAGTTCAAACACTTATTATATTTTACGTCTTCGTGTATTTATGAAATTAAAAAATAATACTTCCATAAATTACAAAGGAAAACGTGGGGTGCTCAATACTTTTGGCCAAGGCTGTATACAGTGGAACATATAACCTCCTCCTTTTTTGAAGTCGGTTAAAAATGGCAACCATTAGCTTGCTACGCCCGTTCCACTTATAGAGCAGTAGCAAGCTTAGCTTAGTTAGTTCGTTGATGTCTTTTGTACCACCGTTATTTTATCAACAACATGCGTTCGCTCGTGACTTGTAATGAACTTCTACATGTTAAATCGCTCTACCGTCGACCTCAAAATATGTTTACATATTTGCACCTTAATCCATCGTAATGAATAGTGGCAACATATAATAATGCGGATAATGTACTTACCGACATTCGTGCGATTGCATTTAATTTTGCCCAAAAGCATTTATATATCTTAGTATTTATGCTAAATGTTTTAATGTTTTTCGTATAACTAGTGCCTATACCAAATCTAGGGACTAGGCGCCAAAGCGGACCCTGGGCTCTTATAGGGCACAACCGGGAATAACGCTAGGAGGATGATGATGACATTGATGACATATACTAAATGTCGGTTTTCAAAGCGCAGAGATTGAATTTCTAGTAGGACACTAAATACTACGGCAAAATTATTCTTGAAAAGAGGCTGTCTTTAACTTGAAATTTTCTACTGCTTCACACTACATGTGATATTTTCGCGGTTCATTCGAGGAAAACATTAGTTACTTATTCATCTATCTATTTAAAATCCGAACGTAACTTATTCCGAAATAGTAATTCGTTTAGACAATATGGATTTTTAATGAAATGTCGCAAGTGTGCGCGGGGGAATAGCACAGCATATGAAATATATGAATTAATGAGCGAACTAGACAATATTTTGAAAGTCAATCGCCATAAGGAAAATATGCTGTATATCTTTGTATATAATAAGGCAAAAATGTATTTATATCTTTTACGTCAACTATAACTCGGTTTTGCCATGATAAGCAAGTCCCTGGGCGTCCGAGCTTTGCTCGGGTGAAAATAGAGGATGAAACGAATTTTCCTAGATATGAGACACAGCTAGATCGATTTTTCGCCTCCGTAAACCCCTAATATTCCAAGTTTTATGGAAATCGTTAGAGCCGTTTTCGAGAACGTGAATACAAATATTATGTTTATACAGGGTGTGCCCTGTAACAGGTTTTTTTTTTTACTTTTCTTTTTTTCAAAATTACTTTATGTGATGTTTTTACTCTTCTGGAGTGATATCAGTAACTTTTTATTAAAAAAAACTAAAATAAAATTTAAAAAAATCACAAATTATAATGACTCATTACATGATGTTGCTTCAAAATCTGCATTGACTACTGTGCTATGATCTCGTGGTACCAAGATACATTACTTGGAGGTCATAACTTTAGTTCAAAATTTCTCCGTATTATAAAAAAAAAATTGGACACAAGGAGTTACTGCAGATGCTCTAAGGAAGCGTCCTTTTAAATACTTGCTCGTGTTACAGGGCCCACCCCGTATATACAAATATTGCTCGTTTATTAACAGTATAGGATAAATCGGATAAATGAATCCTCAATTAACCCTCGTTATATTGCAAATGTTATGAATAAAAGTCATACCAATTAAAAGCAACCTACGAGGAAGGGAATTTCTTCCAATTATCCGAAATGTTCGAATTCCGGGAAGCCCTTAAAAGGAAGCAGACCTTTCTCTGCGACCTTCGTCGCTTCCTATTGTAAGATAAGTAAGGATATTATCGTGACCTTTGTGAGGAAACGCTTAAAAATACACCTAAAAGTTAGCTAGGTAGCTATTGATTCGAATTACCTTTGTTTTATTGTAAATACAATATACGTCATTTGAACGTCATTTATAAGGTAGTTTATGTTAGAAGTATTATTTAATAGTGCTGTGGGCTGTAGACTGTATTTTTTATTTATTCCATAAACTGCATTCACAAGCATTTTTGTCCAAGCTGAAACGGAAATGTTCGCTTGCTTCGCGCGCTCGTCCAATTAATGTAAATAGATAGTACTTAATATTTAGTTTTCTGGTATACATATACCTACCTACTAAACAAAATGTGCCGCTGTCATACCAATTGAAAGAATGCATTGAGTTCGAGTACAAATCCCATTGCACCCTCATTAAAGGCAGAGGGAATCGCCGGAGTGGTTTAAGTAGGTAGACGCCCGTCTCATCCTCTTTCGGAGAACAGGCTGGAGGCTGAGTCCCTCACACTCCCCAATATAGCCTACCCCAGGCTGGGGGGATGAGTAAGAGAATTTTCCATACCATAAAAAAATTGCTGTGTGAAATATGCATACCGAAGTACTTTTTTATTAGATCAAAACTGTTAGTTACAGCACAGTAACATATGTAAGCTACAGAAAAAATCCGACTAACAACAATCCAATTTTCTAGTTAGATCATTATGTATGTGTGTTGACTAAATTCTATTCCTAATTCGTATTGACCATAAAATTGACTCTAAAGCTTGTTAAAACCAAGTGGGTCTTTCAAAAATTGCCTCAATCTAACGTTAACCTTATTATCCATTAGCAAGGTGCATTTTTAAATGCCACAATAATGCAAAATTGCCTGTTCTGGGTTGTAACGCCCGGTTCACACTCGTAAACCAACAATGGGTCTCACAGCAGATGGCCGCTACTTTAGGTTCTCACCACTTAGGTGGTATGTAGGTGTTAAGTAACTTTATACGGGATGTAAACTGAGTTATCCAATTGGTAATCTTATCAACATTATCATTTCAACAGATGAATTGTTAGATCTGTTCCAAACTGTTTATTATAAAATTTATAAACAAGCTGAGTGAGCGGCTGCGCCCGCATATTGCGGGGAACTATGTGACTACTATTGCATTGAACGGGTGATCAATCATAGAAACGAAATCACGTCTCTAAATATGATTTATGATTATACGTCTCCGATGTCATTCACCCTTAGTTACTTTGCATTTATTTATTTTTTATACTCTGAAATTTTCTCGTCGGTTCTGCATCAACCTTCTGTATGCTGAGATTTTGTGACAAGGTAGACTTTTACTTCGTGCTCGGACTAAAAATGTACCAAGGAGAAAATTCCCAAATTGCGAAACTTTCTATGTGGAAAGTTCTCGGTAATTTTACAACATTATCCTAACAAAATGAAATCTTTCCTTTACCAAACCGGAATCTTGCCTAAACTTCTCATGAAAGTTTCCTAAAAATTCTCAGAATATTTGTACATTTTTGAGTATATTCTGCACATTGTTAGTTCAGACGCGCTGCAAGTGCTTCGAGCCCCGTTTTGTCCTAACGAGATAACGAGCCACGATCCTCGCATTCTCGCTGCGCGTGCGGCCCCTTGATCTCTCACATTTCCGCCTGGTATTTACTTTGGAACCCTTGTAGTAATTGTTACAATTGACGTGAAACGATATAGCACCAGATAATATATGTGAGAAGCCATTAGAATATAACACGCAGTCTATAATCTAATACATATGTATGCAATTGAGTTGAAAATTTCGGGTGTTATATTTCATCATCTTCATCCTATCAGCCGAAAGACGTCCACTGCTCCACATAGGCCTACCAGGTGTTATGTTTAAAATATTGTAATAATATCCTATGTATTAATCCTTCGGGGGTGCTTTTCCAGCACTAAGCGATCTCGCGAATGGTCTTTAAATCAGGAAAATAAAAGTGTACCTATTTTTTTTAGGTTACACAAATGGACTTACTTTTTAGTGGCTGTTAATTTTAAAGTTGACTGAAATTCAAAGTGTTCTGCATCTATCTGTAAGCTTTAAATTAAAAGATCTGTAGCAATTTTATTTACTAGGATAGGAGTGCAAATAAGTTCGTGTATTGAGTGAAAACATTGAATCTTATATTTTAATCTAATTTTGCAATAGCAGAAGTTGCTACGCCGGCGGAGTGATCAAGATTATATATACAAGCTCTTATTCCCTTAAGCAAAACCGCATCTGAATTAAACTATACCAAATATTGAAAACCATTTCTGTATGATATTATATTTTTTCTCAAAAATGGCCCGCAAAGTGTACATAAGTCGCTACATATTGGAAGGTAAAGTGTATAGTTTCAGGTCAGATCAAAATAAAAAACATAGCAGGCCGCCTGGAATGTTACATATAAATTCCTTTATTTGTCGAGTACCAAACTTTTTAAAAAGTCGAAACCGGCATGGCATATAAAAGACGGCACAGGTCGTATTCAGCCAATTCAACTCGTATTTTGTTACATATAAATTCCTTTATTTGTCGAGTACCAAACTTTTTAAAAAGTCGAAACCGGCATGGCATATAAAAGACGGCACAGGTCGTATTCAGCCAATTCAACTCGTATTTTTCTGTTGCAAACGCGACGTTTTTCTATGTGTCTCAAATAGTTTGCGTTTTTCGGTGGAAAAATACACTTGCGATTCGGTTTAAAAAGAAAAACGGCGGGAAATCAGTAATATTTTCAAGTTGTGCAACGATAAAGTTTATTATTCCCCCATTTTTGAGAAAAGCACTATATTAGCCTCAGCCGGGATGGCAATTGCAGGCTTCGTATTATAATTAAACGGACTCACAAGCTCGTCCGTTTAAACAAATACTCGGCCTGCAATTGCCTCCTTCCCGGCCACGGCAATAATGTACTATTACTTGATCGGGGCAAACACTTATTGTGTTTAACCGACTTTTTTATTTTATTTATCTCACAAAAACTTAAACGCTAGTTTAACAAAAAAAACCGGCCAAGTGCGTGTCGGACCACGCAAAACGAAGGGTTCCGTGCCTATTAAAAAGGTCGTATCGTCATAGAAATCTTACGGCACTTAAGTCCTTTTCTTTGAGGAAGGCAGTTTTTCAGCAATATCTCGGAAACCTTTCATCCGATCTTGTTCAAAACAATTTTCGGTGAATGAACTTAATAAGCGCTGTGTCCATGAATTTTTTCATATTTTTTAAAATACACCGTTCAAAAATTAGAGGGGGGGGACAGAATTTTAGTGACTTTCGGGGCGATTATCTCTGACTGTATTCACTTAATCAAAAAAATTCCTGAGAAACCTTATATTTATTTTGAAAGGCCTATCGATTCATGTGCCACACGTGGGCTCACGATGAAATTTTTTTTTTTGATTTTTAGTTTTATGTATGGAGTACACCCCTAAAAAAATTTTTTTTAGTAATTTTAATTACAAAACTTTGTAGCGGCTAACAAAATACACCTATCCTCAAAATTTTATTCAAATACACCTTATAGTTTTCGAGTAAAATGCCTGTGACATACGGACAGACGGACAGACGGACAGACGGACAGACGGACAGACGGACAGACGGACAGACGGACATGACGAAACTATAAGGGTTCCGTTTTTGCCATTTTGGCTACGGAACCCTAAAAACCGCCCAACTGAGGACAGTTTGTTAGCGGATAATAGGTTACGCTCGTTACTATTGTTTTTATCCGAACTACCTTAACCCTAAGAAACTAAAAGAAGGAAAAAGAGTATTTACAATTAGGCACGATATACTTAATTGCAATCTTATCAACATTATCATTTCAACAGTTCACCGCTCTGTAGACAGACTAGAAAAAAACGGCAAATAAACAGTTCATTCCACCGCACATCATTGTTCTTACAATAAATTAGCATATTTTTATTACACTTTTGCACGTATACTTGAGAATTGCATCAAAATAAATAGTCCATTCAAAAAGCAACTCTACCATCAAAGGTAAAATATTTAAATTGCAATGACAGTTTTATAAAAAGTCGGCCACATTAAATAATCTCGACCATATTTGAGACACGGATGAAAAATACAAATTCCTCGTTAATTACCATAAGATCTGTATCTGCTGTAAAAACCCAAAACCACAAAAGAAATTGAACACATAATAATATAATTATGATTGTTATCTAGCTGAATCATTGACTCATATAAACGCGGAATATCATATTTAAATTTTAAGCGATGTGCTTGGGCAGTTCTGTACTGGTATGTTGTGAAATACTGATGAATGATGACTATTATTACTATTTGTTAGTCATGCCGACCGGATTTAGGGCGGATTTGTATAGCTTGAGGCGGTATATGCAAGTAGGTAACATTCACATTTTACTACTTTGTCGCAACAACAAGATTATATTTTGAATAAGTTGAATGAGTCAAAGCGGATGGATTTATTCACATCCCTTTCGGAATGAAATAGGCGAAGGTTTTACAACTTACTTTACCAAAATTATACACATTGACTTTGAGGCTTTCCCACCCATTCAAGGGCGTAGCTAGGATTTTGTTAGGGGGGGGGGGGGGTATTGGACAAACCAAGAATATACCTATCTAAGGTAAATGCAAGGATGCTGAACAATGGGACTGCATCTTCTGCCCGTACCTTGGCTACGCCCTTGCACCCATTGATGTCTGAATGTGACGTTGAGTCTCGGCACAAGTCTCGGTAACGAGTGACATATTACCTACATGTACCTAATGTGTATACCTATTTTGTTTATTAGTGCCCTTGTTGCATTTATTAGTGGCTCTGTGATCTAGGTCCCTTTATAAAAAATCTTTAAATTTCGATAAGCTGAATCGACAAAAAAAAATGCACCTGCTCACAAAATTACACGACAATCGGTTGAGAAATGCGACCTGGTAGAGGAGAACAGCCGGACATCTAGACATTTGAAACAGTTTTGGCCCAAGCTGAAACGTAGAACTTCATTCGCTTCAGTAGCTAGTTCAATAAAGTTCATAACTTACTAAAATAATAAACCTGCTTCATATGATTTACGACAAAAACCTAAATATATGAGGTCGTAAATTCTTTTTCCGGCCGGCAGTTGGAAAATTATACACGAATGTCACGTCACACTCACACAGTCGAGTTCATAAGCATACGTTAGTACCCAATCAAATATATCCGAGCAACCTTATGTCATTAACAATAAAGTCGTGTTCAGATATTTTTGATCGCTTTGCACGTGCACATATTATCGAACTCACTGTACAAGTTAGGATGCACCTTTGAGGGCAGTAGGTATGTGGTTGATATAACGCGCCTGAAAAAAGGTTTGTCTGATCAACCTGCCCTAAAATTTCTCAATCGCCGACAGTCACAACACAATTAAACACGTTCGCTGATGAGGGCATGTAACAGCAGGGTGTGAACGGTCGGGCTGTGGGCATTACGAGTATGCATTGATCGATGTGGCGTTTGTTGCACCTGATGAAATGTCTGACGATGCTGATGAGCTTGCATCATTGCCTAGTGATATATGAAATACTGTGAACCTAATTCCTCTATGTGTAGGTACTCTTAGTGTACTATTTTACGATTATTATTTACCACTTACCAGCTTACCTACCTATACAGGATTTCAAAATCCCTGATATATTTCTATAATAAATAGCTTTTAATAAACAACGAAGATTTATTTTCACAACTACAGTGAGGTTGAATACTTTTTTTAAAGTGTTCGGAGACGGCACCTTTTTCAAAACAAATCTAATTAGATCTCGTACTTGCATGAAAACTTTATACGAGTAAGATACCTACACACACATAAGTAGGAAGGTATTACATATTTTTAAGTACATAATAATGTTGCTTATTGTTGTTATTTAATCTACGAGTGCTAGATTTTCATAAGTTATTCAGAAGACCAACTTTATTAAAAATTGGCGTAGTAATTATTAGCCTATTAATGAAGGTTGTTTGAAAACTGAGTGCAAAGTTTTGTAGTTTTCGAATAGGTAGGTATGAATATTTTTTTTTTTTTTTTAAATATGATAATGACATTAATGACTATTGTATTTTGTCAGTCATAACCAATCTTGCAGAATAGGTAAGGAAAGAGGAAATTTTTGAACTCCTTTTCCTTTATCGTCCACAAAATGTTTTCATATCTAGAGTCCAAATACCAGTACCTAATGTGAATGTAACTTGCTTAATTGTATCATTGCCTTCAGAATTTATAATTTCTTTATGTACTATCTCAGCCTAGTGCTTGAATTTTTTTTTGTTCTAGAGGGTTCGCGTAGATCAAGATTAAAAAAGAACTTACCACCAAATTCGCACACTTTCAAAACACAAGAGAAAACTTTTTTAAACTTAAAAAACTAGAGAAACTGTTCCAAGTTCAAATCACACACAGTCACTTGTATTTTGGTTGTCGTCATTCATCGATCGTTCCCGCGCTTTTCTGACGTTTTTGGTCGCGTTCGAAAGTGGTGCGTTCGGCCCAACAGCTCTGTCGGCACTGGCTCCTGCTGGCCGGTCCAACCAAAGTATGCTACTCGCGCAACACATGCATAATCAAATGTGAGGATATCTATGGAGCTATTATAACGATTTTGTTTACGTTGTCGTGTGATAGTTCTGCGTGAGGTTTGGCACGGTCTGCTCTAAGGTATTGCTTTGGACATATAAATTTAATATTCGCAATTGCTTAGTTTATAGCTTGACAAGATAAATGACTTATTACTTATTTATCCTGTCCCGGATTAGGCGTTAGGTTTGGTACTGGGACATAAGCAAAGATATTCGCTGTTGCATATAATTAAGTATTGGTAATTATATTTTTGATAGCCTTAGGTATTGCTTGAAGCATTATGGAGCTGTCAAACGGCGGCCATGGGTTCAAAACTCGGCTCGTACAATGAGTTTTTCGGAACTTATGTACGGAGTATCATTTATTATTTACCACTTATCGGTATCGTGAGGCAACCTGCATCTAACCTGCACAGGACCAGCGAGGGGTCTACTGCCCATTCCCTCGCCTCAATGAGGGGAGGCCTGTGCGACGTCTATAGGTTGATGGTGATGATAAATTACTCATGCCTAAGCCATTTGTCCTTCGACGACATATTTAGCACTATGGATAGGTAGACTTAGATATATTTAATAATTCGAATTACCTTAATGCGTTGTCGTTATTACTTTAATGCGAACAAACAACCTAAGATAACAACATTAAATAATGCAGCAACATTAGTAACGTCACAAGCAAAATAATCGTCACACCAAAATTTCTCCAGTCGCACCTCTGACCGCTCAACTCGTGCCTGCACCTGACATAACCGAAGCAACCTACTTAACACTCAAAGAAAGCAATACCTTGGCGTCATATTGTTGTACCCAACGTGGTCTGTCATCCTACTGTCCCTTTCGCACAGCTGCCAAAACTAGTTAGAGATCGAGAGGGTTGCATTGGCAGAGAAATGTGGTCAGGTTTTTGGTAATCGTCTAATAAATCGTATGATGATCGGCATATTGGCATCATTGGCTCCCAATCTAGAAACAGTGTGCTAGCTAGAATACACTTTAACACATTGCCATAAGGTTGTAATTCAAGTAAGTAGATTTAAATAAGTTGTGTGCTCCACTCTTAAGTTCGCTAAAGCTAAAACTGTGGATTGAAGACACAAGCTTTGTTTAATGTTTAGTTTCGTAAGGATGTTATGTTTGATTAATGATCGAGTTTATTTTGGGAACCTGATTTTCAGATAGGTACGTAATAGAGCAGGTTCGAGAGATCTGGTTTTGATTTTACTGATTAAGTACGAAGATCATAGTGGACGGATTAAAATGATAATAATTTCCTACTTAGATCATATTTTTAGGGTTCCGTACCTCAAAAGGAAAAAAAACGGAACCCTTATAGGATCACTCGTGCGTCTGTCTGTCCGTCTGTCACAGCCACTTTGCTCCGAAACTACTGGACCAATTGAGTTGAAATTTGGTGACCCAAAGATGTATGCGTAAAGTAAATTAATGAATTCTGAACAAGGATGCCACTTTTGGGGGTAAACTGGAAACTAAAAAAGAAAGTTCGCAAACTATATTGTGTGACATATCAAATGAAAGGGGTTGCTGTAAGCATCTCATATATATTTTTTGTATAATTTTAGCAAAAACAGATTTGTAGTAATTTAGGAAAAAAGACGAAAATTGACCACCCCCCCTTATCTCCGAAACTACTAGGCTTACAATTCTGAAAAAAATATGGAAAATAGTTCCTTGCCTAAAGACAGGAAAACCTATAAGAAGTTTGAGGATTCAAAGTAACGGCAAAATTCTCAATATTTTTTTTTTGTATTATATACGGAACCCTCACCACGCGAGTTGAACTCGCACTTGTCCGGTTTTTTTACATATCGGTGATTGTTTGTTGCCTATTCTATTTGCTATTTTCACCCTTCAAGCTGGATAAACACTTAATCTGGGTTAAACGTTAAAGTTAGGGGGGTCGTTCTTCTTTTTTACCGACAATGAACCGAGATTTTCCTTTTTTTTTGGTTTTTGGACTATCGAAAATTGTGATTTTGAAGTGCGTTTTAAAAAAAAATGCATTGGTTTCTTCATTAACACTAATTAAGGTTTCCTTTCCGGCCAATATACATATTTGTTTACGGTTGGTTTAAAAAAAAAATATGTGACAAAGTGGACTCTTTCAGTGGGGACTACATTTTGGTTTACCACTCTGTCACGGACTTCTACGATAAAAATACGTTTAGAAAAATGCTAGTTAGAGAAACTAAAATATTAATTAATACTAATTAATAAAATAATATGGACGTTCATTTTCGAACATTATAAAACCGTAAAATCATTACTCAAATGAGATGCCGTAGTAAGACGAAGGACAGGCTATTGTCGGTCGAAAAGAAGAACGAACCAGGGACTAATCTTGGAATAAGCTCTATTTAAGCATTCTTTCTCGGTCGAATTAGTTAACTTAACAGGCCCTTGATGTTGAACTGTTTAACCTCGATTGTGATGGGAACTACGCGGAGATGAGAATTTCTAAAAAAAGTAGGTATGTAAAAAAATTAAGGAAGTCAGTTAAGGCAGCGGTGCCACTGCCAACTTTTAATTTTCCTATTTCATTTCATTTTTTAGGGTTCCGTACCCAACGGGTAAAAACGGGACCCTATTACTAAGACTTCGCTGTCCGTCCGTCCGTCTGTCTGTCACCAGGCTGTATCTCAAGAACCGTGATAGCTAGAGAGTTGAAATTTTCACAGATTATGTATTTCTGTTGCCGCTATAACAACAAATACCTACTAAAAAACCGGCCAAGTGCGAGTCGGACTGGGACTCCGATACAACAGACATGATTTTTTTGCCATTTTTATAGATAATGGTACGGAACCCTTCGTGCGCGAGTCCGACTCGCACTTGGCCGGTTTTTTATTTTACTAAGATATATGATACTTAATAAAGATTCTGCCCACTTACAAGACCAAACAATTACCTAATGAATATTTAAAAACAACATAATATAAAATAGGTACTTATTCGATATCTAATTAATTGGTTTGTTAGATAACGAATAATTTAAAGTGGAATAAAAGAAAAAAAATTATTCGTTTCTTTTACGTATGTGATTGAAAAGTTGCAATCAACCTCCGCTATGGTTACATGGTTAAATAACGGGTATTTAACCATGCATGTCGAACCAGTTTAGCAATCGCACCCTATTCGCACAGTCTTTAGAGACTCATTTATTTCACAGTTTTAATTGGTGTTGTAAACGACAATCTTCATAACAAACTACTTAGGTACACAATTACTTGAAAAAAACATTGATGTCAAAGGACTGAGAAGGAATTGAGGAGGAAGGGACTATCTAACTGACAGAAATGCAAGGCCCAAAGCAGAGCCCAAAATCATTCATAATTGTATTGTCATTGTATCACGCTTAGGGAACTATGTAGATAACACAGTTCTTGCAAGAATGCACATCCAACGAGATAGTTAATAGTCGCATTTCCATTATTTTCGTTTTTTAAGGTTCCGTACCAAAAAGGAACTTTGTCATCTGTCCGTCTGTCTGCTGTCACAAAGTTAAATATCTCAGGAACTACTTATGCTATCAATTAGAACAATTATAAAGAAGGCACAAGTGTATGGAAAATGATTCGTACATTTTTATTTTCTGTGAAAATGATGCATATGAGTGCGGTTAAAAATTCAAAGTCTAGTTAATCATGTGGGGTATCATATGAATGGGCTTGAGTTGCACTTTCTAAAACTGTTTTTTTTCTACTGTTGTTAAATTTTGAATTTTGAAGGAAAATGCTGAAAAATACCACCCCCCCCCCCCCCCCTCTCTCCTTATCTACGGCGATTACAAAGCGATTTTTTTTAAATGATTAAGTACATAAGTATGATTAAGAGTAACAAATAATACAGGAAAAATAAAATGATACCACTACCTCATAGCGTATTTTTTATTTCTGAACTAAGTTTCTCATTTAATTACTTTTGTACTTATGTAATTTTTTCAAACAAAAAATCATTGAAATCGGTACACGTGATAAAAAATATCGCTGAGATACAAACATACTAGGTTGCAAGTATTAGTACCAAAATACAGATGACGCTGTTCAACGGTAACTTCTACTATGAGCTGTTAAGATTGTTCAAGGAAGAATGGGGTCGTGACGTGACGGGTAGGTATGGTGTAAGGACGTTTGTACGGAACCCTCGGTGCGCGAGTCAGACTCACACTTAGCCGGTTTTTTTTTAAATCTCCCTGCTTTTTTCTCTGTAACACAGTTTCGGACATGTTTTCTTGGAAAACAACATATTATGTTTATTTTCTTCTTTGTATTCATAGGTATATTCAGGCTTACTTATTTTAAGTTAGTTTATGGAACATGGGTTCGTAGGTAGCATACATAACTAGAGTAGCCTTTCAGTAACTTACCCCTCTGTAGAAAACTTTGCACAATGTGCAAAAAATCATACAAAGACAATTTCACAATCGATTAGTGGTCATTCACAAAATCGCCTCGCAAGAGAACACTGATCATAAAAATGCCCGCATTTTGCTGTAAGCACTTGATATTATAAACGTTCAACCACTTCAAGCTTTCAATATCCTATTAAGACCCCCCCCCCCCCCCCCCCGCAAAATTCGGCAGACATTTTTGTACGCAAATACGACATAAGGCTACTCCAGTTATATATGCTCTAAGCTACAACGTTATCTTGACTGATAGTATCAGTGAGTAGTCGCCTAAATTTAAAAGACAAACCTAGGCACTCACTAAAAAAAAAACAAGAATGCGAGCTGTGTGAATCATCGTTTCGACGAATGTACAGTCAACATCATATTTGTCTCACAACGGCGGGTCATTGTGTGAGCTTACACACTTATACATTCTCTGAAAACTACCTACTGAAGTGACATGTGTCCCACATTGATAATGCCATCGTAGTAAATTAGCAGCAGTATAGTTATAGCAGCCAAAGTAGCCAAATATATCGTAACACATCCTCACTGTTACAGTGTTAAAGACGATACTTTGGCTGCTACTAACTATATAAATGCTGACTGTACGAACGATTAGTTTATGACCTAAGTAAAGGGTTTTTATACTGTTTTGAATTGGCGGTTAGGTTATGCGGTCCAGATAGTATCAGTAATAATGATAATGCCTATAAATGAGTACTGTCAATACTATTGACAGTGTAGTTGTTGGAGCGAGTTAACGGTAAAGAACGAAGGAACGACAGTAAGTAGGTATTCTTTATGCCATTATGTATTTGATAATGTCAGGAACGGATTAGGTTATGTTATAATCTTACGCGCCAGATTGTACTGATATTAATGTTGCTGACTGTACCTCTAAGTTAGAGGCTCTAACATAACAGAAATATTAATCGCTTACTCATTCCGTGTTCACACCGTTGCGCCATGCCATGGTTTCTTTTATCCTGTATTAAGTGTTTTGGGAATCAAATTGCTTTCCCTTCTTAGCTACTCTGTATACGTTCGCGACGCGACGTGAATAAATATCATCTTTGCAATACTCTTGTTGGTGCGGGTTTCCATTCGCAATCATTTTCATGAACCGATTCGGAAACCTAAAAAACAATGTTGTACAGCGTATGTATATAAATATACCTATACATACCGCGCCTAAATAAATAAGACACCTACATATGTAGATACATACATATATATATATGTATGTATCTACGTATGTAGGTGTCTTATTCTTTGGCACGCCCTGCAGCCTAAACTTTCGACTAATGAGGTGTCGTTGGATTCCTCTTAATCGTGGGAGTGACATACGCTATAATATTTGCAAACAAAAAAGCCATTGGGTTTTTTGAAAAATCTTTTTCCACTTGTTTTACTCCATTTGGTTCTTCTTTTTTTGGAATGAAATCAGTACCTACTAGGTATTGGCGATTCGTAGGACAAACCCGAAATCCGAGAAAAAGGTAAAGGATTTTTTTAGACGTAACGTTTGCCTAGCAATGGGCACGCGCGCCGATATGAATCGAGATCTGCCATTGCGCAAGCGGCGTGGGAACGCCCGCGCACGCTCCTAGTTCGCGCGTGCAAAAACTAACGGAACTCGCTTCCGATCCTCTTCCGATGTTACATACCTACTGATTATAGGGTATATACATATAACCTCCTTTAATTATGAGGCTGTATTTGATGCCGTAAATTGACGGTTAGGTTATGCGGTCCAGACACTTTTAGTAATACCTAATAATAATATCAGGCCTCCTATCATCCATTAGCGGAGACCTATGCCCAGCAGTGGGACGTATATAGGCTGATGAAGATGATGATGATTTGATTATCAGGTGATTTAGAGATGGACCCTGCCGAATAATGCCATAAAACTCCATTGCGCGTATTGGTCATTTACTTTGGTACCACGTATGCCACATTTAATACAATCAAAATACATACAAATCGTACGTAGCTAGCACCTAAAACAAGGAAAGGAACCCGGTTCGACGGAAAACTCAGTTGAAATTAGTAACGCACTGACAACCATTCAAACATAGGACCTTCCGATTCGTCGCATCAATGTGGATGTCTTTTGTTTTCCAGGAAAAGCGGTTGACCTTACGGCCATTATATTGCTAAAGTCTAGTTCCTTCGTCTGTGTTTTTATTTACTTTCAATTTCGTTGAATCGCCTTTACTCAAAAATTCAAACAACCACCAAAGCGTTCAACCCTTTTCCAGGCAGAGGCGTTATATCGACCACATATTGCTTGTCAAACATAATATCTTACTTAATGCCAATGAATAAGACTGAAATCCGATTGTCATTTTCCAACTGCCGGCCTGGAAAAGGGTTAATAGTTTCACAGAGCATAGACCCCACGTGGTGCAATTAGGCCAGAATATTTTTACAAACTGAAATTAAAAAAAATGGTAGATTAAGGTTAACGAAAGTGATGTTTAAGTCACGTCTAACCTGCCGGTTTTGTTACTATCCGTAACAGTCCGTTTAAGGGGACAAAGATAATGAATATGCCCAAAATTGTTTCACACTATCTCGGATAATTCGTTCATGGATAACGTGAAACGTACGCCAAAACGTTAGAATAAAGCCATGCTCGTTGTTAAACAGGGTGACTAACTCTCCACTGATATATTCACCAGCTAACACGTTCCCTGTCTTCATACAAAGGGCAGAATTTGCTCCTCAAGTGCATTCCAATATGAATTGCATATTGTAGTACATGAACTTCAGGGTAACACTGATTTGGTATCCAAATGGATACTGGACAGGGACCGTGTTAATATCTGCAATAACAAAAGAAGGCAAAATATCTGATACATCCTAATAGTCCTAGAAGTAGAGTTGTGTCAGATATTTAAGCGGACTTTTATTGAAGCTGGTGACTGTACCTACTGAATAATATTGTTTACTTAACCTTTTGACAGCGAGGGTACAAAACAAAACAGTGCCCAACTGAGGAACAAAAACAATAGCCAGACAAAATATGAATAAAATGAAACTTCTGATAAATATTGTCTGTCAAAAAATGTAAGTATCATGAACTATTAAAAAAATGGGTCAAGTTACTTGTAAAGCTTTTTATTACATAAAATTAACGAAAAAGCGCAAAGCGCACGCGCGGCTGTGGCCGTCCGTGGCTTCAGTGGCACGAGTTTTCGTCCGCGTCCACAACCGTCTTTAGCTCTCAAAAGGTTAAGGTTTAATAGTACATTACTGCAGTCGCCGGGAAAGAAGGGTTTGCCGGGTGAGTAGGTATAGATAGTGATACGAAGCCGGCAAGCACTTTTCTCGGCTAGGCATGTAGTGCTTTTCTTAAACATATGCAATGAAATAAAAAAATACACCACTCAAAAAATATAATTCAGCTGTTTAGCCTGTTCACAGACGTCATGTTTACATTTAAATTTGAAAATGCCTTCAATTTTGTATGAAATTCCTTTACAGTTCTCTCAAGTTGTTCCGCCAGAAACGAGATACTTTGAAGCCTGTTATATTATAACGCACGTAATGACGACATTTCATTGCATGTTTGAGAAAAAATATTTAAGGGATGCACTCACATGATTTTTAAATGTAATAAGGTATAGGTGTTATGTTGTAATACAAAAATATATTTAAGGAATCCATTTATTTGCTTCATCGCAATACAATAAAGACAAACGATAAATAATTTAATACCTAAACTACACAGACAGACACCAATTACATCAGTATAATAAGTTTACAATAGACTTACAATATTTGACCTTATAACATTGAATAGAATTTACTTATTAATATAATTCTCCTACGCCAGTAACTTGGAGATGGTAGCCGATCACGATAGAAATGATAAGGTTAGGAGGATGATAATTGATGACTTATTCATACATCTTGAGATTAACTGTTAGCAGGCGAGTCGAATCAACGTTTACATAATCCGTGATAAACAAATAGTATATAATACCTATATTTATATATGGGTTGATGGCTGAGTAAGCACAACAGCAATTGATAATTTAACGCTTGTACAGATGACAGACAAAAATTGGATACTGAGACGTGGTCGCATCTGTTTCGTTCTGAATAGAACGCGACATCTTCATATATTTGGCACATAGCTGTCGAGTTTGCGAGGGGTCAAATATATGAAAACACATCGCACATCTTTCACCAAAGAAAGACATAATAATGGCCATGATAATTAACTGTATTCTCAATAAGTGAAATGTATATTTCTTGGAGAATAATAAATAAATCTGTAACCTCATATCCACCCTAACCAAGCTTTCCACAATTTCAAAGGGTTAGTCTCATTTTAACGTAATTTCATATTGCCTAATACTCCAATGCTTCTAGATCTCAAAACTACTGAGTGTTAAAATGCCGAATTACTTTTCTTAAGGCAGGTTGCCCGAATAATAAAATGTAGGTATTAGTCTTATAATTACAAAACTTAACAACTTTTGTATCTTAATACACCGTATAATCTGGTGTTTTGAGAAATTAAATTAGGCATTTTGGGATTTAGAAATTTGACACTGAGCTATTTTGAGATCTAGAAGTATTAGAGTATTAGGTAAAATTAAATTACGTTGTAATGAAACCAACCCATTTTGAAAAGTCGCGCCCGGTCCAACGCGTCCTCGTCTCACGCCACTTATTTGTCTTGCACCTAAAAGCATCGTTATTAGCGTTCAATAAGGTAAATATGGACGATATACTTCTAGAGCAATCATTAGGCTAGTTTCCTACACAGACATTTTACACAGTAATCGCGAAATAAAGTTTATGAACAAGTGAAGTCAAAAGAATTTTCGAAAAACCCGACTGCTTTTTGACAAATATTAGAGTCTATGTCACTCCCACGATTAAGAGGAATCCAACGACACCTCATACATCAAAATCCCTCAAGCCGTTTGGGCTACAGGAGGCCACAAAGAAACATACATACACTCGAAAAACATTACCCTCCTCCTTTGGTAGTCGGGTAAAAACAGAAAATACCCGGAAAAAACTCAGTTATATAAAGTAGGCAGCTCGATAATTACCAACGGTGACGTCATAATTAGCTTTTATTCCATAGTCGACTCCTTATGGAGAGCTAATTTGATCCGTTAGGAAACTAGTCTATTGGACGCCAGAAGATGCTGTATACTATAAAATATATCTTTACATTTTTGGTAGGAAGCAAATTAATTTTAAACAAACGAAAATTGAGGCACAACGTGAAAAAAATATTATGTGATACTTATTTCCTGACAAATATCATTTTAAATCTATGAATAGGTACACATATAACGACATAGTTCCACAAATACTTGCCATTTTAATTCATAATTTAAATAACTATTCTGAACCCGTATGGAAACACCCAATCACTTAACAAATATATCTTCAATCCGACATAAGATCTAAAATGTATGCACACTATAACACCACGACTACCACTTATATACTTGATATTTATAATAGCGAATATTCTAGAACATGTATAAAAAAACAGAAATATGAGTCAAATCTATTTTACTTTGAGAAAAATAAAATTAGAAAACTCAGAAAAGGTACAGTAGCAATATACTTTCTAATGTAAGGTACCTTGAACAAAACAGCCACGAGAATGATTTCCGTTTCCTACCATATTAGGTATAAAAATCTGGTCTCAAAATTAATGGTATTTTTAATCGTAAACCATTCAAATAATTACTTTAGACTCTTCTTCTTCAGAAAACTATTAGGTCACTTTGCGTCGCAAATTTTGAACGGCGGGAATCTAGTGATGTTCAATTTATGTAGTTAACTACACAAATTACCCGTACTTAATTGCAGCCGGTATACGACACGAGTTCAAATCGATGGCTGTGACCTTCAATGCAAAAATATTCTACAACCGGGAAAATATAGAAACATTCCACATTCAGATTACTTAACCCTTGACCGTTTTCACGAAAATAATGAGCCGATAGAGCAAAAGAAATATTACACATTCTTTAAAAATCCCTAATAACAAAAACAAATTTGAAAATAATATTATGCAGTAATCGGTACGATTGTATTTAAGCAAATACAATGTTACCATCTTTAACTCAATAAAAAAAAAATTGATATATTCAAAAAAAAGTTAGCACATATACAAGGTCAACGTACAACTAACAGCTAGCGAAAGTAAGCAAAACTCAACATAACGTAAAATCACAACAGCATCACCAAACTTAACAGTCTATATGTCGGCGTGCAGAAACATAGTTTGCATTTGCAAAAAAAAAAAACTGACACCTGTATCAGTTTTCTACAAAAAAAAAATGCTCTATAGTGGTTCCGTGTATGAATCTTTTCATCATCATTAATTAGCTCGTTATAAACAATTTATCGATAGTACCATGTACTACTAATTGTATATATCACCCTAAAATTTTAAGAACAGTTAGTTTCTCAAAAAAAATATGATGAGATCTCTACACCATAGTACACAAAACGTGACAAGTTATTGCCAATTAACAATTTCACAATTGCTAAAAGATAGAGTCCCTTTCAGAAATGTTACTTTTTGTAAATGATATAACCGATAATTAAGGTTTGTAATATATTTTTAATCATTATATTTTGAGACATTGTCGATAACTTTTACAATGATGTAATAGGATTGTATTTAATCATAAATACATTTTCAGACTTACCAAACTATTTGAGAAAAATGAGTGTTACGTAATTTATCAATAGCACAAAATAGTCTTAGGAAAAAAGCAATTAATTTACTTATCATACGCAATTATACCGATACCTAAACCTCTTCACCGATAATCTAATTCCGATACCAATCAATAAATGTATAATTCACAATTTTTGTAATGTAAATTTAGTCAAACAAAGTACAAAGGTTGTTAGCATACTAAATTAAATACAAACATGGAAATGGAGATGCCTCTCTTTTACATGAACATTAGAAAGGGACGGAAGCTCTTAAAATGTTTTACATTCAGTATGCTAACATCAGGTAAAAGTTCAAAAACTTTAGCACATACGCAGTCATATCAATATCAGTCAGCGAAAAAAGAAATGCAAAGCGTCCCTGTCTTATCCAATCACCGAATAAAATTTGACCAGTGAGTAACTAATAGGTATTTCAATATGACGATCTGTAATGAATAAGAACTGATAAATACCATTATTGGTTACAAACACCTTCTTAAGTCAGTGGCTAACGTTCTTTAAGCTATAATAAATATAATATACTGTATTGATACAGATAAAGTCAAGATCGAGCAAAGCGTCCCTGTCTTATCCAATCACCGAATAAAATTTGACCAGTGAGTAACTAATAGGTATTTCAATATGACGATCTGTAATGAATAAGAACTGATAAATACCATTATTGGTTACAAACACCTTCTTAAGTCAGTGGCTAACGTTCTTTAAGCTATAATAAATATAATATACTGTATTGATACAGATAAAGTCAAGATCGAGTTTAATATCTTAAACAAAATAACACAGAAACAAATAATAACTATAATAAGATATAATTACCCTTTAATTTAAACCAGTATACCTTAAAAATATATTTCGAGAAAACACATTAGAATAATTTCTAACACTTAAAATATTTCGATATCGGATGTACACGAATATTATTGCAACTTCGTGTATTGCACCGCATTTGGGATTCGGGAGTATTTTATTTATAATCACGAGTTACTCGAATCCAAGGCGCCAACATACTAAGATAATCGTAGTCGTAAAAGCGAGCGCCCAGACTTATTTTCTCTAGCGGAATAAAACGGATCCATACAAACGATTTACGTTTATGTTAGTATGATAGCACTTCTGGACCCAGTTTCACAAAATTTTAATAATAATCTGAAATTAATTATGCCTTAGATTTGACGCACACATGGCCTCAATCTGTAAGGCCGTGGGCTCCGATCGACGCCGCAGGCCCTACACCATCAAGTTGTATGGAAGTGCAGCTATATTTCTATACAACGTGGCGATGTAAGTGGCGTGCGGCGTTGACCGGAGATTTAGTCCATAATTGTAACGATAGATATGGTCGCGACAACAAGTAAATAAATCATAGTCTGCGGTGTTCTTCGTTTGTGGTTTGGAGACTATACTTCATATCTACTTGAGATATAGTCATGGTAAATAATTATTTATTAACATTACTACTATTCATTCTATAGCCACTGTTACCATGACCAATTTGTGGTGTTATTACTCGACTTGTGACGTTATGAAAAAAAAACCAGATCTCGATTGAGTCAGTAAAGTGTAGGATTGCTTTAACCGTAATAATACTGTAGTGTTAACGTACAGAACGTTCTTTTCTGATTTATTTGAATGCTTAAGGCGAGATATTATTAGCAAAATAAAAGACTCTTTGAGGGCCATGAATATAATCGCCTTAGAAGCGTATTGACACATTAGACAAACTCAAATAGGTAATGTGTCAAGACCTAACAGTAAAATTCTCTATTACATCTAGAATTAACACTAACATGTTTTAATTATTTTTAATTATTTATCGTATATTTTAGGAGAGCCAATATTATATACTTTTGTAACTAATTGTATGTTTCGTTTGCCTTGTCTTCTTAGTCTCAATGAATATATTTTTGGTCTATAATTTTAAGCAAAATCATGAATGAGTTCAAGGCAAATGATTCTACAATTATAAGACTAGAACAAAATGTATGCTTTCCTGTCGAGGTACATAGCGGGATATGTTCCACTTTCAAGTCATTTCGTACGGGTTGAAACACCGTTGCGTTGTTTGGTCTACCAAAGTAAAATCAGGATAAAATAATAAATAAATCTGCGTGCTAGCTAATCTCATAATCAGACAGCTGGCACGCGTATGCAGTCACGCTCCTAAACGAAACAGGAAACGTGACTATAATATAACGTATTTAAAGATAAAAAATAACAAAAAAATCTGGAACTTTCTTCTTAGTTCGTACGCCTAACAAAAGCGCAACGGTATTTCAATAAGCGCGAATGCACTGGCATTATAAGCAAATAGTTATGAGATACCTTGGCTAGGCTAGCGCCGCTTACGGCACCATGTTGAGTATGTTCCTGTTTTCCAGGGACTCCTTCAGCGCGTAGAACAGTTGGAGCTGCTGCTCTGGTTTCAAGTTGTACACCTGAAATCATATTTATTAATTACTAGCTTCCGCCCGCCTCTTCCTATATTTTAAAAATTAAAAATCATAATACTAAACAGGCTCATGCGGCCCCGCGCGCCGGCGCGGCGGGGAGCGGGGCGGCGCGGGCGCGCGGGGCGCTGTTATTGGTCGAAGCGCTGTTCCAACTGGATTACAAAGACATTGTTGGACAGTTTGAATGATGGCCTGTTCTTGCGACTTCCAACTAACCCAGCTTTGAAGCCTGAATTCTGGTTATCATTTGGCACATTTCCGAGCAGTGGCGTGAAATAGCACCCAGATTGTTAACCGAGGGTTGAAAGTGACCCAATCTTACCCGAGATATTTCTCACTTCGTTCGAGCGCCAATAGTTCGAGGGTTTCATCCGAGTCAAACACTCTACTTTTCATTTTGACTGTGACATTCAAATCCTTATTACAGTCGGTCTGGTCAATTTTTTTTCCTAATTAGTATTACAGAGAATCAACATTCAAAATAATTTCTGTAAATTTCGGCTGCCCGCCATAATGCCATGACACTTTATTTTTTCACGATTCGGCATGGCCCTCTAGATTAGTCGCGTCGCGGCCTACTCGATTACAATCTTGTAGGCCGTGGTAAGTGGCCAGTGCGAAAAGGTTGGAGGTTGGATTGATGTAATTATTTTATTTAGGTAGCGGTGGATACATACAGCAGGGGGTTGGGGGGCGGATGCGAAACAGTTTGTTCGCGACATAGGCCGTCAACTCAGGCAAAAAGGGGAGGACCCCCGCTCTGAGTCGTTTCTGGTGCAAAGGCTTTCCTTGGCTATCCAGCGTGGAAATGCCACCAGTGTTATGGGGACTTTTGCACCAGGAACGGCTAGGGGCGATTTAAGTTAGGTTTAGAGTTAGGTAATATGTTATAAATTGTATTAATTATTATGTTAATAAAAAATAAATAAGATAGAACTTAGGTATGTATATCTAATCATTAATTAATTTCGTATTCATAATACATATAATTCTGTACGTTTATTATATAATTATACAAAAAATAATTATAATATTATAAAAACAATACAAAAAATAAAATTGCAACTATTATATACGTTTTCTAAAGTTGGCAGTATGTGTACCTATTTTAACCGGTTTTATAAAATGTACGTGTAGTATTTTACTTTCCTCACAGTGGAAATGAAACGTAGTGTTTAACTCGGATGAAATTACCACTTCACCCTCGAACTATTAGAGCTCCCACTTCGTTCGAGTGCCAGAAATATCTAGCGTGAAATGGGTCACTTTCAACCCTCGGTTAACAATCAACTATTGCCTTCAATTCCTTTTTAAATATGATGCACTACACCTACAGTGTCGTAATGTATATTTTTCTACTCCTGTACTTTTATCTGTCATTTACATAGTCACGAACACTAATATAAAGACATACAAAATAAGTTTGCAGAAAAGTCTATACTCTATTCCCCATAACAGTACGGCACAACCGTGCTGTTATGTCGCCAAAACGATACGCTTAGCAGCCATACGCTTCTAAACCTATACATTAGGTACTACCAACTTAACAAACCACTGAATGTTTTTACTTTTTAGAAATTTTTGAACTAAAGGCATTGCTGCTAACTTATTCTTAATAAGGCAGTACTGGCAAGTTGACATCAATTAAAAACAAAGTTAACCATAGACACCCATTTATTTCATTTTCATGTTTCCCGAATTCCCGGTTATTTTATAAATTGTTGTTTGAGTTTGCGGCCGTTGTGTTTGCTACAAAATAGTTGGTGTTTCTCAAAAGTAATAAAAATGGATGACGATGAAAATATTGCTTCTACACCAGAAGAAATACACCGGCAGCCCACAAGCAGTGACCGAAAATTTGTTGCCTAACTAAATCTCGGCACCTATACGACAAAGTTTAAGAAAAATTTATTCTTTGTTTAATTTTGCATTTTATTCCATAGTAGCTAGTCGTAGAAAAAGTATTGTATGCAACGTTGTATAACTAAGTCAAAAAACGCTCGTGGCGTCTTTCTTTACAATGTTCGCCTTCGGCTCACATTGTAACCCACGCCACTCGCCTTTTTTGACCTCTCTTATACAACTGTTGCATAAAATACTATTCTGTACCTGTTGCAGCAGTTTCTGCGGCGTGGCGGTGCGGATGAAGCTGGTGATGTAGACGTTGACGAACGTGGCCATGAGGAACTGGCAGTCGAAGCGGTCCATGATGCCGCCGTGCCCGGGGATCACGTCGCCAAAGTCCTGGAATGATGCCGTGCGTAAAGTAACGTGTAACGTAAAACATTCGTCCTTCAATAGCCAGTATAATTTATCAAAGTGCGTATTTTCCTGCAAACCTTCCATTGGGTAATTGTTCAAACAAACCTTAATCTTGAAAGCCCTCTTGAAGCCAGAAGCGAAGAACCCTCCGAACGGTCCGATGACGGAGCTGAATATGCTCAGCGCGAGAGAGTGGATCATGAACGGGTACATGTTGAATTTCTCCATGCCGATCTGTGGAACAACACATGCAATACAATACAATACAAATACTCTTTATTGCACACCTCACACAAACATAGCAGTTACATAGAGAAACAATACAATAACATGTAGGTAGAGGTAGACAACAGGCGGTCTTATCGCTGAAGAGCGATCTCTTCCAGACAACCTTACCACATGCGTGCACATTGTTAGCAAAAAAAACTAAGATCGTATTAACAATTCTTTGTTAATTTAATAAGGCGATCGTAGCTTTCATAAACCATTACTGCCGACAGATGTCGCCCCTTTAAATTGTTGGGGTAGCCGCATACGACGGACTAAACAATGTAACCGACTAACTGTCCGAATCGGCGGCGAGCGGTGTGAAATATCACGTAAAATAAAGGCGAAAAGACTCCAAAATTTCATTTTGAAATTTTGGAGTCTTTCAGACGAGAGCATAAATAGCGACCGCAATGGAATTTTTAGTGGTTTGTGGGTTTGAACATATACCATATTCACAATACCGTACCGGAAGGCGCAGCGTCCCCCACATGGTGGACTGATAAGATAAAGGTCGCGGGAGTTCGCTGGATGCGAGTGTCGTGGGCCAGGCCTTTGTCGCACTCTTTGCGGGAGGCCTATGTCCAGCATTGGACGTCTTTGATATACTTAACTTATTACGCGATTAAGACCCGTCTAGTAAAAATAATGTGTAAGAATCTGTTTAAATTGATACTCACAATCTTCATAAGGGGCTGGGCGAATTGTGGTGGCGTGTACTCCTGCAAGCGGAAAAGGAGCGAAGGCTCGCAGTCCATCGTCATGCGGCCCAGCGAGTCCGAGTACTCGATCGGGCACACCAGGTACGGGTACTGGGACATCATGTACGCCATCTGGAACACACCGTGCCGTCTCTTATTCAGATGTTACTACTCTACAGTGTAGTGATCTAAAAATATGCAGCGTAATAGTACATTGTGTTACAAGTACCTACGGTAAGATATCAATTAAGAACGAGAGTCTATTAGAAGCCCGACGCCGAAGGCGGAGGGCAGAGGGCTTTGATGACTCGAGTTTGTAACAATCTTACCGTACGTGCCGCATACAATGTTTTTCATCACATTTGCGAGGAAATAAATAACTACAAGACATAAAAATCTATGTTAGCCCTCAGACCGCGGCGACGCGATCTGTTGGCTTTGCCAGAGGGACGCACCGTGTCGCGCCTGAACTCTCCGCTGCTCCGTGCCCTCACACACTTGAATGCTCTCTTGGCATCAGCACCCGAGTGCGACCTGTTTGCGTGGCGATGGGCATCTGTGAGAAATTAATGCCTGAGATTCTGTGAGATGAGGGATGCGAGGCCTACATCCGTGAAACAGTAATTAGTAACTATAATCGTACCTGATTGTTATTTGTAATAACTTTGTTGTATATGTTAATTTTAAGTGTCATGTCGCATTGGGATTTTTTCTGTAAGGGCATGTATACATATTTTCAAATAAATAAATAAATGTTTCATACAACCGCACCAATCCAAAATTGACGAAATTGACAACTTCACCTCCAGATCAGTGCTGGTGGAGCGAGCAATATTTTGTTCAACTAATTACAGAGCAGTACAGTAGTATTATTGCGGCGCATGGCCACATAGATTTTTTTTCAACCAATCACAGAACAGAATTCTTGTGTCGCGGCCATCTAGAATTGCTTAAACTAATCACAACACACCCATTACGCCCTTAGACGTAATGAAGACTGTATGCCTGCGCGTTATGAAGCCCTTTACGAGCAAGTGTGATAAAATAGTATTTATATAATCGTTACACAATAGGGGCTCTCAAAGTCGAGTACCGTGTTTAGGCCACGAGGCTTGCCGAGTGGCCTAAGTAAGGTACGAGAATTTAAGAGCTAATTGTGTAAATATTGTATACAATACTTTTTATACGAGTCAACAGAAATAATTAAACAAACTTGGTATCTAATGAAAATCTAAGCCCTGCTGAAATGAAGTGCAAGTCAGAGGTGCCGGTAGCTCAACGTCGTTGATGTCATTTGTACTGTAGCGAACGTGACGTGCCATTAGTCAAATTTATTATAGTTCAGTAAAGGCGCCACGTGATTGGTCGAATTTATTTTAGTTGTCTAAAGCGTTGTATAATAATTATTAATTCGATTATTTAATGTAAACTATTATTTTCTTTATTATAATTGACTGTGTACCTTTCATGTAAATTTCAAACTGGCCTAAATTATATTATTATTATTATTTCTTTAAATGAACGTATGTGACTTATTATTATGAACTTTGTGATTATATACTAACACTAGGCTAAGTTTTACTAAAAATAATGATCCATGTTGGTCTATGAATAAAATGAATTGATTGATTATAGTTGAATTGCGAGCTCCATAGAAAAAAAGGATGTGGTTTTAGTTTACTGTACGAAGTCTGAATTCATACATTGAAGTCGACGAGTATAAAAATGAAATTACAATACTTACCTATCTGAAAATAAGGCAAAGCTATAAAGGCTTCCCATCCCAGCAAGATAAAAAACTACATCATACACCCTTACAATAAGGGACAGAAAAAGTTCCCAATTAAAATATTGCACCCTCTAACATTTTTTTTTTGGACCACCCTGAAGATTTTGAAGACAACCTCAAACCAACCTTCGCTCGGTTTTTAAGAATTACAATCTTCATCCAAACAAGCGATTACGTATCATCTGCAAATGCGTAGGGGAGACAATGCAGGCCATTTTAAGACCTATTATGGTCGTTATAAATCAGCATCTTCTAAACAACATCATTATAAAATTTTATGGCATCCTACACCGTCGCCTGCACAACAACGATGGATTAATATCTTTAAAGTTCTGGGTCGTTATGCACGATAAATATAAGACCTCAGTGCGCCAATGTATAATATATTGATGGCACGGCATTTTTTTCTGACGTTTCTAATTAAATAATATAATGAAGCAATAATAGGCGCAAGTGTGACGTCGAGTTGCGGAAAACCAGCCCGCGTACACATAACCATACCTATAATGAAGCTATATAATATAAAATGCTCATTTAAATATTATTAATAAGGTTTAAATATTGTCAGTCAGAAAACGTGTCGCCCAGTTCGTATTTAGAACATTAAAGTACTTACAACAAGTCCAAACACAACAGTGGAGAAACCGCCCCCAATGAAGCCCTCCCACGTCTTTTTGGGGCTCAGCTTGATGAGCGGGGTCTTGCCGAAGAAGAAACCGAACACGTAGGCCATCACGTCGTTGCAGATGATCATGGAGACCGGCACTATGAACCAGATCAGGCCTGCGGAAGGACAAGGGTTCAATTGTAATATAAACAAAAAACGTGCCGTGCCCCCTTGTCCTCTTGGTTAGACAAGGCGAACCTGATGACCTGGTAAACTCAAGGTCGCTGGAGTCCACTAGCTACGGGTGGCACAGGACCGGTAAGTGTGGCTCCTTGGCCGAGGCCTATGTCCAACAGTGGACGTTTCTAATGGCAGTTGGCGTTCATAATCACCCACTCTACTCCACATTTCGTGTACGGTATAGTTTGGGAGTTGTAAATACAAACACAGAGGTTGTCATTGGTCTAATCTAATCATCGTAGTATGTAACTTATAATTTTATCAAATGTGAGGTTTTGTTCTGTAGATATCACCAGTTTAGTGTAATGCGACAGGGAGAAGGCATGTTGTGGGATATTTTCCTCCTTTGGCGTACTAAGGTGGACTCAGACTGACCTGGATGCCCTGGACTGAAGAGTCCGTGTACCGTGCGCATCGCATGCTACACCCACGCTCGTTTGTTATGGGACTGTACATCTCGCGGAAGTGTGGAGGTCGCGGCTTTTTAAATGCCAAAGACAACACCACAATTAGCGGACAATCTTACACAAATCGACCTAGTCCCATAGTAAGCTCAATAAGGTTTGTGTTATGGGTACTAGACGACGATATATTTAACAGATTTACTTAAATACATAGAAAACATCCAAGGCTCAGGAACAAATATTCATGCTCATCACACAATTTTTTGCCCTTACCAGGATTCGAACCCAGGACCTTCAGCTTCATAGGCAGCGTCACTACCCACTAGGCTAACCGGTCGCCTACACCGGTCGTATGTTGATTTATATATACGTTAATCTTTTAGGTATATGTCAAATGGGCCTTGTTGCCGGAATTATGTAAATAAATAACTAGATATGCTACGTTAGGCAATCTAAACGGTTGTGCTTATTCTATCACTCGTTAGCGGCAATAGTTGCCTTGTAATAATAAGTAACCAAACCGAATTCGACACAAAATCAAGCAATCAATTTGAATCGCTTCGCCGTCCGTTAACCTACTTAGTGTATTGTTTATACTTTGTTTCTACGCTTATTGACGACTAATTTGCTACTTTAATGTTATATTTAATATCCATTTCATTATTAATCGACAATCGTACTTCCATACAAAGGTTTGCCCTATTTTACCTGCATACAGTATGAATACTATCTACTTGCGTAGGAATTACGATATTTTCACAACTAAGCTTTGGTTTTACTTATACTCTTTGATAAAAATAGCAACCAATTGGTACAGAACCACTTTTCAAACTTGAAAAGGTTCAGAGAAAACATTCGCCCATGAGATATTAATACGGTACCGTATGGAATCCGTAACAATCTTTCATATTGGAAGATTAATACGCCCTCGGCTAAAAATATCACAGTGTTCATGTGTATAGTTTTACTACACATTGTTGGCGAGTTCAGTCCCAGTGCTTGCTAAGACAGATATTTCTTATTTAAACGCTGCGCTAATAAGGCGCTAACGATGAGGTCTGTTCACCCGTCGTATTGAATTTTCGTCAATTGGAAAATATAATCTAAGGTCAACACTTGAGGCGTAATAATACCGAGAGCAGAAGCAGATCACCAACAAGCTGGCAGAATTTGGTAAAAAAAAATATTTACGTGAAATAAATGATTGACCGTATCTCTTGTCTCAATGCTATACAGATATTATACTCCAGGCAAAATACGGTTTCGAAAAACATTAATTTATAATAGCGTTTTTTTTGTTTATTTCATCCTAAAACGTTATTCTAAAATGATTTATTCAAGAATTCAACAAACTTTCTACCCGGAAGTAATTATATAGATTTAAATTAAACATTCATTGTCATTTTTTATTTTATTTATATTGAATATTTTAAAGCAAATGTAAATGAACCTAAATAAAGATTAAAAAAGTTTTTAATATTTATTCCACCTTTTTAGGAGCTAATTAAATATATGTTTTTTTGATGTCTGATTTTTTGTTGGATTTTGCCTCTAGGTAACTATTTAATTGATAATATGATAATATATCCGTTACATTAAAAAAATCTGCTATTATAAATTATTTCCAAATTTGTAATTTTTTCCATACAAGTTGTCAGTTCATTGCCTGGACTATTATTGAAGTGCTTTAATTACATAAGGTACCGTGACTCAAAAGAGAGCGCAAGCGTCAAGACGATTCAATTATTTAAACACGTCAAAAACGTTTTCCAGAAGATTAAATTCCGTATGAAGCGAAAATTCGACTAATTTTGAATACTTAGTCTTAGAAAGAACCTGAAGCATATTCCTCAAATCATTTGAATTCGGGTAGCGTGAAGCCTGTACATTATTAAACAGTTTAGCTCGCCCTACTTTCGCCTACCGCCCTAAGCCCGCCACAGCCGCCCTACATACGTCTCTGAAAGGCTTCTCGGCCCTGACAATGCCGCAAACGTTTATCTTTCGACGCATCGCGACGTGTTTAGACAAGTCTGTTGAAAGGGAATAAGGACATGTTCGAGGTTCGTCTAAATTTCATAAGTGTTTTTGAATACTCAAACTTCTTACATGTTTTCCTGTAATCTTTAGGCAAGGAACTATTTTCCATATTTTTTTCAGAATTTTAATCCTAGTAGCTTCGGAGATAAGGGGGGGGGATGGTAAATTTTCGTCTTTTTTCCTAAATTACTTCAAATCTGCTTTTGCTAAAATTATAAAATGAAATATCTGACATGCTTACAACAACCCCTTTCATTTGATATGGCACACTACAGTTTGCGAAAAAATTTTTTAAGTTTTTCCAGTTTACCCCCCAAAAGTGCTTGTTCAGAATTCGTTAATTTACTTTACGCGTCCATCTTTGGGTCACCAATTTACATATGTGTACCAAACTTCAACTCAATCGGTTCAGTAGTTTCGGAGCAAAACGGCTGTGACAGACGGACAGACAGACAACCGAGTGATCCTATAAGGGTTCCGTTTTTTCCTTTTGAGTTATCGGAACCCTAAAAACCTGCCTTTCTCATCGATCTATAAATAAAATTTCGATGAGTTGTAGCGACATTCTAGGTACCTATACAGCACTAGCTTATGATTCAACAGAGCTTAACAGATTTTTTCACAGATCAGATATGTACAGTCCAACACAAAAGAGAAATCAACACTTTTGTACTGAGTTGTTCTAAGGTCATAAGAGTGAATGCGCCTCTGAACGGCGACAAGGTGTAATGGTACTTACGAGTTCGACTGTGTCTTATAAAAGTTGACCCATAATTCCTGTCTGTTATAGAATCTGGATATTCTTTGATCCTTTGTAGACAAATTGCGAATCATTCGAGGCAATCGAGTAGGAGGTAAACCGTTCGAGATATCAATACCAATTGAGATAGTTATCGGCGTGAGAGTGATATTAGATAACAAATAGTTCATTGCAATCATTTGCAATGTTGGACACCGTCAAATAAGTATGAATAGTATACTGCGCTTTCCCAGGATGTCATACCTATAAATCCTATAATGCGGTGTCAAGAAATTTCTGCATTTTACTTGGTACATCAATACTATTAAAAGTAAATCTAACGGCTCGCCGGACGAAAGTCTGTGTATCCAGAGATATGCTAAGCTGTGTCTTCTGGCAAGCGTTACTTTGTAGCGGCAGCCTAACCTAGCTTAACCGAGACTAACCTACCTAACCCCCCGTTCACGATGTTGTAAGAGTTGATTGACCGATAACATTATCAGCTTGGTACAATTCGCGGTCGAAATGAGTCATTCGGACAGGTTAAACCGTATCAACAATTAAGATGACCTTATTGTAAGGTAATGCTATTGTTATTGCGACGTTTAATCGTTTCTACTACCTACTGATTTTATTAAAGCGTACATTTTCGTTAACGAGACGAAATTTTACTTAACTTTACAGTACATTGATCCTGTTGCCGCCTGTTGTCTACCTCTACCTACCTACATGTTATTGTATTGTTTCTCTCTGTAACTGCTTTGTTTGTGTGAGGTGTGCAATAAAGAGTATTTGTATTGTATTGTATTGATTACAAGCAATTAAGAACATAACAAAAACTACAAACTTAGATCTAGACACGCCGCAGCGTGTCAAGCCAAGTTTATAGGATACAGTATAGTTTGCGTGAAAAAACATTACAAACAAGCCTTGCCAAACTCATGATGGTAATCGTAATAAATTGGGCGATAGTGTCAATTTTACAAAGCTCCTTAATTCTTACATACATAGGTTTTATTTTCGTCCGGTTTTGCGGCTTCTGTAGTTTAAGAGCGTGTTGGTTCTACCAAATTTGACAAACAGGTTAAAGTTAACCCATTCGCCGCTACTGACTTGAAAGTTAGTCCTGTTGTTATCCACCTGCCACCGACGTCATATGAAGTCCAAAAACTTACGAAATGTAGTGCTGGCAGCTGTCATCCCATAGAAAATTGTCATACTTCCCATACAATTCGAATTTAACGGACGTAATTTACGATTAAACATGGTTTGAAACAACTCAACCTCAAGTTTGTTAGTAGGCAAAAATGTAATCCCTTTGGGTTCGTTTCATCGCGAGACCTAATGTCCGAATACTTACTACTTGACCGTGCTGAACCTTTCGTGTGAATGACAAATGATGCATTCACGCATGTCGCACATTGGACTTGCATGATAAATTGCCGGCGCGTCAACACGGTAGGTGAGTGTGACGTCATGAGCCGCCGGCGTCAATACGTGCAGTATCGGTTGAGTGGCTATTGTGACTACTTTATACTTAGATAGCTACTGTAGTTAATAAGTTTAAAGGCAGAGTTTAGCCGCGTTTGGGTTAAACTTGATACTAAAACTTTTTCAGAATGGTAACACGCCAACACGAGTGAATTTGAGATATTGTTAGTCCTCAGGGATAAGTTTAGCTGCTTTGGAATTGCAAACTTGCCTTTAAGTATCATAAGTAAGACTCCGCTCATTTCCAGTGCACTAGAATGTAAATAATAAGTAAATATCTGCCACTATGTTTCATACGATGAGCTAGCAAAAGCACGAAATATACGAGATGTAGCGGCGGTACATCTCTAGACTATCTTAGACACTGACCTTCAAATATGTTCTGTATGATGAGGTAGCTCTGCGTGACGACGATGAGCAGCGCCACGTGGGTCCACGCGAACAGGCTGAACTGGCGCATGTAGTAGCGCTTCACCAGCGACAGCACGAACCACACGAAGCCCACGCAGTACAGACTGAACGAGATGAAACGGTGGTACGTCACCAGGAAGTGGAGGTAGTCCTGTGGACAAAACCGAACTTGGGTCACTTTTTGTTCAGTATAACGTTACGACCAAGGCTAGGCCTACTAGTCCGCACTTTGAACTACTTGGGAATTTTGCGTACAGATGGGAGTAGGTAGTTTGCATCCTCGGCACTGCCCAAACAAGCCATATTTATAGAATTTTGTAGGGAAAAAATATTGGAAGACAGTGGCTCGATCTGATTCTATGAACCTCAACACGTCAAACCTCAACTATTACGAAAATACCATCATAGGTATTATAGTTTATATTAGTTAGGTTAAAGCCCTGCCACGAGAAACTACTTACGTACAGACTGTCTAAACATTACATTATGAAGGAAATTGAGGCTACATTTAGTGGTAGATTCTACACTTGGACCTTTTTTTTTTTGACGATGTGAAAATGATTTACGCATACCCCCGACCCGGGGAAGGCCCATTTGGGGGTTATGTGGGACTCTGTCCTCCCGCCACCATCCGAGGAGCATACCCACTAAAAACACACCGGCGTCACCCGCATTACCGTTAAGGGGGGGCGCCATGGGATCGCGAACATTCCACCACGACGCCCCCCGGGTTCTACACTTGGACCTAGGTTGACAAGATTCTTCGGCCTGCCGTCGGACTGTCAAGTGGATATTATAACTGTCGTGTCAGGGGTTACAATTATTGAGATGGCAGTGCCACGTGCACGCAGTGTTAAGCTACCATTTAGCAAGAATTCTTTTCTTAAAATCCCTTTTCACTAAGTTTTTATTGTTTGTTTGATGCAAGTTTTTTATTATTCTATTTTCTATATGCTTATGCATTTTCTAGGTAATCAGGCCATTAGAAATGGGTGACAATCTACTTACAATTTTTATTACTTTGTTAGTTATTCAATCAGTATAATGCCCGTAAATTATATTTGTATCACAATTTAAGTTGGCCACAAAATGTTATCTACCTAATCTAGTAAATTGCTTTTAAACGACCGAGCGCCGCGCCGTCCCGCGGGTAAGGCATTTTAGGTTATACGTAATTGGTAAGCCAGTAGCCATCAAAGTATTTGTATCCATCTATCCATTATATACACAAAAAAAATAGAAACATATATGGAAAGCCAGCAGCTAGTCAGAAAAGGAAAATATTGATCCAACTTTATGATTATGATTATGATTATAACTGTAATACTTACTTAACTAATATCCCTATCCATTTATTATGAAACTAAAAAAACCTTATAACGTGGATTTAGTTCGCCAATTTGAACCAAGCAACCAACGCCTGGCATTAAGACAAGTTTTAAACAGAAGCAAGTAGCAACTTTTGATTTATTCTAACAGTATGCAAACCCAGTGTACCTACCTACAACAAGGTGACAAAAAAAAGATGATGTGATACTGTAGGTAAAACCCATAACAAAAACTACTGATGTGAAAGTTTCCTAAATTGCGAAATTTTTCTGCAAATTAACAGGAACTTTTCATAAATTTCCCTCATTTTTGTATGGGAGTTGTAACTTTCCATTTCCAAAATGGAAATTTCCATTATTTCTTGTGAAACTTTCTAGAAATTTCCGAGAACTTTTCCAACTTTTTGGAAACTCCGCAATTTGCACATCCGTAATAAAAACAATACTTCAAATTTTGTTATTATAATTTTATTATATATTTCATAGACATAGAAAACCTTTATTTAACATCACATTTTGTACATAGGTATACATTGTACAAATTAGATTTAAGAATAGACTTAAATGAAAACATATACAATATCGTACGAAGCATTAACAATGTGTGATGCTAACAAGTGCGTGTCGGACCACGCAAAACGAAGGGTTCCGTGCCTATTAAAAAGGTCGTATCGTCACAGAAATTTTACGGCACTTACGTCCTTTTCTTTGAGGAAGGCAGTTTTTCAGCAATATCTCGATAACCTCTGAACCGATCTTGTTCAAAACAATTTTCGGTGAATGAAATTAATAAGCCCTGTGTCCATGAATTTTTCTATATTTTTAAAATACACCGTTCAAAAATTAGAGGGGGGGGGACAGAATTTAAGTGACTTTCGGGGCGATTATCTCCGACCCTATTCACTTAATCAAAAAAAATGCTAAGAAACCTTATATTTATTTTGAAAGGCCTATCGATTGATGTGCCACACGGGGGGTCACAATGAAATTTTTTTTTTTGACTTTTAGTTTTATGTATGGAGTGCATCCCTAAAAAAATTTTTTTTGTCATTTCAATTACAAAACTATGTAGCGGCTAACAAAATACACCTATCCTGAAAATTTTATTCAAATACACCTTATAGTTTTCGAGTAAAATGCCTGTGACATACGGACAGACGGACAGACGGACAGACGGACAGACGGACATGACGAAACTATAAGGGTTCCGTTTTTGCCATTTTGGCTACGGAACCCTAATAAAAAGGGGCTAGACTCAGCATAATGTTGTAGTGAGCATTGAGTAGGTGCAACCTACCTACATTGCAACAACGCTCGGCTGGTTTTCAGTCCGACATTTATAATAAGTTTTAATTCTAATATTAAGTCGGAACAGAATGAATATGTAATTGGAATGTGAGTAATGTTGTGTGTATTTTAATTTATATAACTTGTTCTTGAACAATGTATTCCTTTGCTATTCCACTAATAGACCTGCACTTTTTTTTGCGGAATAGCAAAGGAATAATATTGTTCTAGAAACTTCCGCTAGGATTTCATTATTGAAACTACATAATCATGTTTCATCTTTTATTCGTAATAATGTTTAGTTTGCATGTATTACTTACGCTTCATATTACACAACAATATCTTAGCAACAGAATTAGCATAAGAACAAAAGTATTTTAACTTAAACGCGACAGTTAATATCATGTATGTATTACATAATATTTAAAAAAACACGAAGTAATAAAAGTTGAAAAAAACATTAAAACACGTATCGACGATATAGTCGACGTCAAAGGTAGGTATTATGTTTTTGTACCTTATCTCATTGTAATAAGGCGAAAAATGTAAAAATACCTTTGGCGTTGATTGTACATAATGCACACTCAATCCCAGTTACTTTGTAACACGAGTAATATTTAAAACCAACTAACGTAAAAATATCTTCTTGTCACAGGTCAACGGAAGACAACATTATTAAACATACTAATAAATAGTTTAGCAATACATTACATTCCGATTTCAAAGTTTACTAAATTACGTACAGCCTTGACCAATATAAATAGACCACAATTTTATTTTATAAGGCCGCGGTCTGGACACAGTCGGGCAGCGAGCGGGGTGACGAGCGGGCATTTATGCATTTAACCTCGATCTTCTGCAACTGCCACTCGTCACCCCGCTGCCCGCTGGCGTCCAGACCGCGGCCTAACTATCAACAATTACAGAGATGTATACTACCGATCACACCGGCGGCGCTAGACGCAACGTATACGTGATGAAGCGTCTTATTTATGCGTCACGATTTAGACAAACGTATTGCTGGTTGCGCACGGCAGCAGCGTATTTTTGATATGATCGATGATAATAAAAAAACCTGCCAAGTGCGTGTCAGACCACGCAAAACGAAGGGTTCCGTGCCTATTAAAAAGGTCGTATCGTCATGGAAATCTTACGGCACTTACGTCCTTTTCTTTGAGGAAGGCAGTTTTCAGCAATATCTCGGAAACCTTTCATCCGATCTTATTCAAAACAATTTTTGGTTAACGAACTTAATATGTCCTGTGTCCATTAATTTTTTCATATTTTTAAAATACACCGTTCAAAAATTAGAGAGGGGGGGGGGGGGGGACAGAATTTTAGTGACTTTCGGGGCGATTATCTCTGACTCTGACTGTATTCACTTAATCAAAAAAAATGCCGAGAAACCTTATATTGTGCCACACGTGGGCTCACGATGAAAAAAAAAATTACTTTTAGTTTTATGTATGGAGTGCACCCCTAAAAAAATTTTTTTTTGTAATTTTAATTACAAAACTATGTAGCGGCTAACAAAATACACCTATCCTCAAAATTTTATTCAAATACACCTTATAGTTTTCGAGTAAAATGCCTGTGACATACGGACACACGGACAGACGGACAGACGAACATGACGAAACTATAAGGGTTCCGTTTTTGCCATTTTGGCTACGGAACCCTAAAAACCGGCCAAGTGTGTGTCGGGCCACGCGCGTCGCCTGAAGTTGTACGAAAGTTAGCCTTTTCAAGTATACTTTTAAGTTAGGTAGACAATTACTCGTTAACTAGTTATGCCTAATACTACCACATTTTAAAGCCAAATATCACGCAAACGCATACTTACCTGAATTGAAAAATGGTTGTTGACCCATAATATTTGTGAAAAAGCTATACAACGATACCCCGCACCGTGGGTTTAACGAGAAACAAAAATTACATCCCCACTTTAAGTGTAGGAGGTACCATAAAAAAAATTAAGATTTTATTGTATCATTTTGTCGGCGTGATTCATTTATATATCCATGCCGAATTACAGCTTTCTACTAGTAACGGTCACTGAGCTAAGCCGCAGACGGACAGACGGACATGGCGAAACTATAAGGGTTCCTTGTTGACTACGGAACCCTGAAAAGGTTATAGCTAGAAAACTTTATAGGATATTTTCATCCCGGGTCCACGCAGAGAAGTCGCGGGCGGAAACTAGTGAATAATATTTCAAATGTACCTACCCATTCACATATGAACACTGAACGTAAGTAATTTTTAATGAGGTGTACTATTTAAATGTAAAAAAAAAACTAAGACAAAAATTTACTTATTCTTCTGTAAATTGTGTTTTTAATATTGTTTGAGAATATGTAATCCAGGTGGGTAAACTTTTGGTGCTCAATTTTGTAAGCTTCTATAACATTTGGCAACTGGTTCTTTAACTTTTCGACGTCGCGAACATCCGATAGCCAGTCCCCGTCACTATAAATTAGAGCTACGGGCGTGTTCACATTAGTTAGTTCATAATTCGGTGGTTCCGAGGTCCCATACCGTTTTGAATTTTTTATAACACCATAATCGAATTTCCTAAAATTCCCAGATATAATTTCTTGTGCAAAATGGACACTTTGTTTCAACGACGCACCGGACGGCGTGTGGCTGAAGATTAACGGCAGCATAGTCGTGTTTATGCGCTCTAGGTTAAACCCAGAGGTAAGGAACAGTATGTTACCACAGATGAGTCTATTTATCCGCCCGCCGCCACACGATCCGCGCATATACAGCTTGCTGCCTTCTGTCGACGAGAACCCATCCAACAATCCGGATAGGGATAGCATTCCACGAAGTATAGGGGACTGTATGTTACGTACGAAAGCGATCGGTGCCAATGCAATCATAAGGGAGACTTTGTCACTGTACTCTGGCCGCTCGGAACACATTACAAAGAAACAGGTGCTGCCTTGCGAATGTCCGATGTATTTTAACTTATCTTGGCCGGTAACGTTCAAAGTGTAATTGATTATAGCTGGAAGGTCGTAGTGACCGATCTCGTGCCATGAAAAATCCCAGAATTTGGCTTGAGATGGTTTTAGGCGCAAGTGTCGCAGAGAATGTTTGGTCCCGCGTGCGTTGCCCAACCATACATCGTACCCGTCCTTCGCAAGCAAATATGCGATACTGTTGTTCGGTCCCGATATAACGAAATCGTCAGCACTTCCGGTTAACCCATGCATCAATAACACAGCCGGACCGTCGCTGGGTATCCTGAATAGCGTAAGCACATATCCGTCTTCTGTGACAGTCTCATGAGTCTCCACTGGATGTCCATGTTTTGCGATGAGTTGAACGCTGCTTAGGTGACACTCTTTGATATGACGGCCAAAATTATAGTCTCTCACGAAGTTTTCACTCATAGTAACTAGGATGTTGTCGGTGAGAAGACTGTGGATATTACTGTCGGAATTGAGGGTCCTCGCCACGCTCATGGCTACAACAGAGATTATACGGAGAATGTTTGACACGAGTTCTCCATCGATGAAATTGCAGCTGTTCTCCACTGGTTTGGTTAGGTCGTCAGCCAAACCACTTAATGTATTCGACATCTGAGGCACCGCCAGCCGTAAGAGCTGTCCGCGCACCGGGGCAATTGAAAATAAACCGATCCAAATAAATAATTTCAGGATCATTACGGCGTTAGGAACGCGTGCCACCGTTATCTAATATCAACTAGACTGAACATTGAAGTTGTAAAAAACCTTGTGATTAATCATATTTCGCATACATTAGGCCAGCCGCGCCTAGAAGGTCTAAAGATTTGGATTATCTCTTCCGTATAAGTGACCCTGTATTGAGGTCACATGGAATTGATAGTTGCTAACAATTTTTGTAGGAAGTGTATTAGTAATGTCAGTTATTAGCTATAGGTACTTATTATAGGATCAGTAAATATTCTAACATACGCACTAGCACAACTACGATTAACGAATACGTTTAACTATTATTTTTACGCATTATTTCCTTCTTTATTCCATAAAAATTAAGTAGGCAAGTTAAATGCTGCTGTTTGCTTTTTACTGAACAAGTTTTTCACATTTTTTTGGACCAAATATTTGAATACCGGGCGACCACCGGGTCGGATTTCCTTCCGGTATTCAACCAAACGCAAATTGCATTCCTAATCTAGGTACACGTATAACTAAACTGATGGCCAGACATCAACTACTCATAAAAATTCTGCCTTATCAGACAATGATCATGACACCTGGGAACGAAATCGTTATCGTCATAATTCATAAAAAATTTCGCGTCATAATTAGCCACATAATACGCATCGTACGATTGATAAGATAACGTTCTATCATGACAATCTGCCCTTTTAATGGGTTAAAATGCGAACGGATTGGGCATACTTACGTACAGTAAAAAACCGGACAAGTGCGAGTCGGACTCGCCCACCGAGGGTTCCGTACAAACCTGTAGGTATATAACTATGAGGAAAGGGGTAGTAACTTTAAAAATTTACGGTTTTCGCAATTTTTCCTTTATCTGTGCTATAAGACGTTGCTTCGTACCAAATTTCAAGATACATTTCAACTTTCGTTTCGTTACACAATGGAAAAAAGTTAAAGCATAGATTAGATTAAGGCCCTTATCGTTACGTCACCGAAGCTCACAGGTTGAAGAGCTTCGGTCAATGCCGTGCAAACGTCAATGCGCTGATAGACGAGCTCAGCAGCACTTATGTCGGCTGCCACATTGATGATGTGTGTCTCAATAACATTAGCTATGCAGACGACACGACATGGTGCTGCTGAGTGCCTCGCCTTGTGGTCTCGCTAAGCTATTGAGAATATGCGAAAAGTTTGCACTTAGTCACGGATTGCAATATAATGAGAAGAAAAGTGAATGCATCGTCTTTCATGTCAGAGGCAAAAATCTGCTACCTGTACCCCCATTCGTCTATATGGAACACCATTATTAAAAAGTGTGGATACCTTTAGATACTTGGGACACGTGGTAACCTCTGATCTGAGGGTCGATGCAGATATTGAGCGAGAGCGGAGGGCGTTGTCCGTTAGAGCGAATTATATTCAGAGCCTTCTGTACGACCCTCTACACGAGCAGTCTGTGGGTCTCTTATACGCAAAAGCAGAACAAAGCCCTACGTGTACAGTACAATAAAGCGTTCAGGGTGGCTACTGGGGCTGCCCCGTTTCTGTAGTGCGTCCGGGATGTTCGCGGAAGCCAGAGTTGACTGTCTACACAACTATGAGGAAACGCTGGACATCCCTGGCGCGCAGGCCCTCCTTGTTTCTTAAGTTAGGGGCCCTTAACCAATTGCCAATAATGTTGGTGGTGACAATAGACATTAAATAGAAAACATGACAGAATAAATAATGCGGCACATAAACATGCAACCAAAAATTATAGTTCAAGTATGTAATAGAATAGAACGGCACGTCCGAAGCGGTAACGTGTGACGGGCGTGATTTACTGCTCATGCGTTTCGAGACGTTAAGTAATTAATAAGAAGACTAGAACATAATTGCTGGCTAGCTACTTTACCTAGGAGCTAATGACTTAATTGATAGATGTTACTTTTGATTGCATTGTTATGCACCATTTGAATGTATGGTTATGCAACACAAATATAGTCTATTATTATAAACATCCTTATATTTTTTGTACCATATGTATATAAAATGATGTAATAATATTGGTGGCCTTGATTCGAGTCGATTTGCGAAAACCACGCGATCTTGTGAGAAGCTTATGCCTTCCACGCACGAAAAAAAGAGATGCAATACTCTTCGGGAATAGCCTTTTTTGGACAAACTTCGATAGATACCTAACTTTAATAAGTGAAAATATAGATGAGATAAAATACCATAATATAAACTGGATTGTGTCCTAAAATAATGTATTGTTTGAGTAGGCTGAGTTAAAATGGAACATAAAGACCCAACTTTGGATTTATTTTCTACAAAGGAAATTTTAAGCTATCATGTATCGATTAATACAGGTAAACAATCATATAGTCAAGAATCATATATCTGAAAATCAGTCCTTATATTGTTTCCTAATCTATTCCAATTCACGCCCTTAATAAAGTAGCTAGGTAAAAACACTTTATTTTCGGCATAAAGTTGCAATAGATACCTATGAGTTCCCGAACTTGTTAATTTATTTATTATTAAGGATCACCAACAGCGGCAACAACAAATACAAGCACTTACTTAATACAAAAAAAAAACATTGGTTTAAATTTAATTGCGTCACCAATTACAGGACAACACAGCATGCATTATAGAAAGCATCTACTTTAAAAATTAAAAATAGACATTACAGTAAGGAAAACAATAGTAGTTAATTATAATATACATACTCAGAACAAGAGTAAGAGGGTCTAAAACTGATGCAAATTGCTATGGTTATTATGCGGCACTTCAATCGAGAATCAACAGCAATTTCGTTCAGGGATCGGATACCGGTATTTTCACCATACAAAAATACCGGTTTTATTTCGTTCAATTTCGTTCTTTGGTTTGTAATATCATTTTTGATCAGGCTGTCTAATAATACGAAAATGTTACCTAAATACATGATAGAGTCCTATATTAAGAGCCTAAAATAATTCAAAATATTAGACTACTTCGGGGACTTTTGAAAAAACCGGTTCCGATCCCTGATTTCGTTTTGAATCGGTGTAAACTGTCATGGTGTATCTCCAACTCCTGCTCTTAATTGTTGTCACAGATATCATCATCAGCCTATATACGTCGCACTGTTGGGCACAGGCCTCCTCTCATGAATGAGAGGGAACACACACATATATCACACATATACCACACATCATACATTGTCACAAATATATCATAATGAAATATTGAAATACAATTAAAGTGTCTGTTGATAGTATCTGTATGCCAATTCAGAATCATAAGTAGGTATCATTATGAAAGAAATATTGATTTACATTTTACACTAAGTATGATTATCAGAACCCGGATTTTTCACGGCAAAACAAAACACTATTGTAATCTAGCCAGTGGTAGAAACATGATTTTATCGATATCGATAATTGTGTAGTAAAAGAAAAAAAATCACCAAATAAAATAAATATTTAATAAAAAAATACGTATGTTAAACAGGTCGGTTTCAAAGCATTAGAAGAAATAAATAATATCTATACGCAATTTATGTTTTATACGTAATGAAATGACATTTAAAGTCTTATGGAATAATAAGTGTCTATTATTGACTGTATTGTCTATTATTTTCAATGAGGTCGTATAGTCATTATCAAGGATAGGACAAACGCCCGTCATTTTGAAAACTTAACCCTGTTCTGTACAGTAGAGACTTCCTAATGATATATATTTTTTAGAAGTTTACTCGAAATAAATTCCATTAGCGAAAGTGATTTATCGTCATTTGAATAATTTGTCACTGGAAACATATAAATTATTATGGTACTTAAAATAAACTTATAAAACATTACTTTTGTCCTTTGTTTTGTATTGTCACGAATAAACTATTCTTATTCTTATTTAGTACCTAGTAAAAGTAAAGTAAAAGTAAAATTTTATTTCAGAGTATGATTTTTTTTATTAATATTAGGAAGTCTCTACTGTACAGAACAGGGTTAAGTTTTCAAAATGACGGGCGTTTGTCCTATCCTTGGTCATTATCGCGACTTTTTAGTTGGCTCAAACACCTTATGGCGTTTTCGGAAGAAAAATACACTTCTAGTTTTTTATTAAAAATATAAAAAAGGTTGCTTTGCACACTGTAAATTGTCAATAATGTAAAAATATAAGTAACGGCATGTTATTTTTACACCTATATACCTAATAATACTCGATATCGATAAAATAATATTTCTAGCACTTGCTAGATTACGATAGTGTTTTGTTTTGCCGTGAAAAATCCGGGCTGTGATGATTATAGAAAAAACCGGACAAGTGCGAGTCGGATTCGCCCACCGAGGGTTCCGTACAAAATTACAAATGTATAGTTTTCAGATTTTACTTACCAAAATTGATAGTTCTAGGTTAATGGAAAGTACCCTATAAATTATAATTCCCTTGAGTGTCGTAATATGGGTCGTTCTTCTTTTCGACCGACAATAGCCTGTCCTTCGTCTTATTACGGCATCTCATTTGAGTAATGATGTTTACGGTTTTATAATGTTCGAATGAACGTCCATATTATTTTATTAATTAGTGATATTTAATATTTCACTTTCTCTAACTAGCAATTTTTTAAATGTTTTTTTTTCGTAGAATGCCGTGACAGAGTGGTAAACCAAAATGTTGTCCCCACTGAGAGAGTCCACTTTGTCACATGTTTTTTTTTAGAAACCAACCGTAAATAAATATTTATATTGGCCAGAAAGGAAACTATAATTAGTTCTAATGAAGAAACCTATGCATTTTTTTTAAATCGCACTTCAAAACTACAATTTTAGATAGTTCAAAAACCAAAAAAACAGAAAAACCTCGGTTCATTGTCGGTAAAAAAGAAGAACGACCCATATACGTTTTTTGCGGCATAAACGTCCGTACGTTTATACGTTAACTTAGATGTTTAATTTTTGCACAGCTTCAAGGGACTGTAAACCTGAGTATATGGTTTTAATTTCAACTCGATACCTCCCCACGCGTTCCCGAGATAAAGGGTCTTGACAGACAGACAGAAGGGTTCCGTTTTTTCCTTTTGAGGTACGGAACTCTAGAAACAAAAAACACTTCAATAACAACGAAATAACACTGCAGTAACAGTAAAGTAGGTGTCGCAGTATATAATTATGATTTACGTTCGCAACTCCAAGAATGCAAAGTTTATATCTATCCCAAAGCTAACATTTTTTTTATATGCATATGAAGCACTTGACTCAAGTTTTTTGCATATACGTAATCTATATGGCCAAATGTTTGACGTGTAATTTTGTAAGCTCCGACAATATTCGGCAGTTGGCTCTTTAACTTCACCACGTCGCGATCATCTGCCAGCCAGTCCGCATCACTACTAATCAAAGCCACGGGTGCGCTTATTTTCGCTAGTTCATAATTCGGCGGTTCCCGGGACCCGTATCGTTGCATATTCTCAGTAATGCCGTAATCAAAGTTCCTGAATTCTCCCGACACAATTCCCTGCGCGAAATGGATACATTGTTTCGCTGATGCACTGGACGGCGAATGACTGAGGATCACCGGCAAAGTTTTCGTGTCGATATACTGTGCATTGAATCCAGCGAGAAAGAGTATGAGGTAAGTGCAGATCACCCTTTCTATCAGCCCTCCGCACATTTGTCGCATGTATAGTTCACTGCCTTCTCTCGATGCGAACACATCTAATATTACAGGCACGTGCAGAAGTGCACGAACAATAGGGGACTGTGTGTTATGTAAGAAAGCGATCGGTGCTAATGCAATCATAAGGGAGACTTTCTCGTTGTACTCTGGCCGCTCGGAACTCATTACAAAGAAACATGTGGTGCCTTGCGAATGTCCGATGTATTTTAACTTATCTTGGCCGGTAATATTTAAAGTGTAATCGATTATAGCTGGAAGGTCGTAGTAACCGATCTCGTGCCATGAGAAGTCCCAGAATTTGCCTTGAGATCGTTTTAGGCGAATGTGTCGCTGGGAATATTTGGTCCCGCGCGCATTGCCTAGCCACACATCGTAGCCTTCCTTCGCTACCATATATGCGATACTATTGTCAGGTCCCGATAACACAAAGTCGTCAACACTACTTAGAAATCCATGCATCAATAGCACCACTGGGCCGTCGCCAGGTATTCTGAATAGTTTGAGCACATGTCCGTCTTCTGTGACAGTTTCGTGAGTCTCCACTATGTGTCCATGTTTTGCGATGATTTGAAGGCTGCTGAGGTGACAGTCTTCATTGCGAAGGCCGAGGTTGTAGTCTCTCGCAAAGCTATCGCGCATAACGGCCTTGATATTGTCCTCTAGAAGATTGATTATGCTTTTGTCGGTGCCCATAGCCCCAGCTATGGTCACCACTACACTGCCGACTGTACGGATGACGTTGGCAGTGAATTCCCCGTCCACGATGTCTTCGATATTGCCTGCTTGTTGGGACAAGTTCCCAGTCAAACCTCTAAATAAATTCATATTCTGTATATTGTTGCCCAATAGTAATTCTAAAAGTTGTCCGCACACGATCGTTAAAAAACTAGTCCAAATAAAAAAATTCGGAAACATGGTCTTTGCTGGCACGCATGCCATCAAGGCTTTTATTAGACTGATCATTTGCTCGGCAGGAATAGTCATTATATCATATCCTTAACATCATTTACATACATGTTTAAAATCAAGAATGGTGATAAGTAACGGTCAATTTGGAAGTCGGTGTACGGAAGTGCAGAATCTGGCCACTATAGTGTCTGCAAGGCTTAGAAGTAACCTTCTCACGCTTAATGCCAGCAAAACTAATACGGGTGTAGACTCTAAATTTATTATAACTTCAAAAGAAAGAAGGCAAAAAAATATGTCTAATGTCGAAAATCCCATTCAAATATCTCAAAAAAATACGAAGCTTTTTAATATTGCTTGTTAGTGAGAGAAAACGCTCGTAGATTGTGACGTCACGATCATCGAGAGTCATAGTAAATGACAATCGTTTCATATGAACGTGCGTTTTGCGGAAAAAGGACAGAACATACCCCCTCATAAAACTTTGGACACTGATAACTTTGTGATTATTTAACCTCTTGCGTTGCTTTTTTCTCAATTTGACTACATTTTTGGAGAATATACAACATTATTGATTATATTATTTAGTGTCTACACCCCTATTATATATGTTTCACTAAGTATGATAGTATGCAACCTAATGTTAACTTAAAACTACAAATACATAAGGACCTGAAACCAATAAGAGCTCCCCTCTTAAATGCATCGAACTTAAAAATAATTATCTACTTGAATTTATTAAATACTTATGTGTACTACTGGGCCAACATCTCTCGTGGCATGTGCAAATTGAAAATGTGAACAATATAATAAGAAAACTTATTTGGATATTCATGATATTTAGATATATTACCACTAAGGAACTATTGAATCAGCTTTATATAACATTAGTACAACCTGTCATGAGTAGGGCATCAATACCGGAATTCCGGAATCTCGAAATACCGGAATCTCACGCAGGCACATTGCACGTAGAACCGATGGCCATTGGGGCGAAAAGGTTCTCGAGTGGCGACCACGTACCGGAAGGCGTAGCGTGGGTAGGCCCACACAAGGTGGACTGATGACCTGGTAAAGGTCGCTGGAGTCCGCTGGATGTGGGTGGCGCAGGACCGGTCATTGTGGCACTCTTTGGGGAAGGCCTATGTCCAGCAGTGGACGTATTTCGGCTGATATGATGATGATAATGATGATGATGATGATGATGATGATGAATCTTTAAATTTAAAGTTGTTAAGTAGTTTAAAGTTGTATTGTATTAAAAATATTGTTGATATTGAAATCATGTTTTATGTATAAAAGGTGGTGGGGTTTTATTACTTATTTTGGTCTTTCTGTAATATATGCGTAAATGCAATATTATTATTGTGTGTTAATTTTATTTAAGAACTAAGACTCTTTTTATTAATAATTAAACTGAACTTACAGAAAAAATTGTTTATTTTAAATTTATTTATAAAATACCCCAATACCGGTATTAATACCGGAATTCCGGTATTGTGGTCCAATACCGAATTTCAATACCGGCATTGAGAATCGTTCGGTATTGCATGCCCTAGTCATTTATTGTACACTCAAGAGCAAAAGTTTTGGGTACAGTTTGTACTGAAATTCTATACAAAGTGTACCCGAAACTTTTGCTCTTGAGTGTATTACAGTATTTACAGTCTAGGGTGGCGCTGCCAAAATAAAATATTTGGAGGTTGAGAGAGGGCAGCGCTGCTTGCTTTAGGTCAAAACCATACAGGTTTCCTACAAATGAACTTTATGAAATCAGTGACCAATTAACTATGAGTAAGCTGTATGTTTTGAGTGCAACATTTAGGCTATACAATGACCGGTGCTGCGCCACCCGCATCCACCCCCGTATCAACCTGTAAATCTATGTTTACCAAAATGCAGTAGCGCAATCGGCATATGTTTACAACAATTTAAACAGAACTGTCAATATTCATCAGTTACTGTTGTATAAGTGTAAGATCGAACTATCTAAATGGCTGAAACATCTAACACACACGCACAATGCACACACCACAAATATAGTATTTAAGTTTAAGTTGATTAGAACCGAAATTAATTCCTCCTTACCACGTAAAAACATTGTAAAATGTAGTTTTTTTTTATATGTACAGTACAATTTGATGTCTGGGCCACTTCGTACCATGTCACAGTTACAATGATATGAGATCTCTAGGGGCTTTCATATAGATTTTCACTGTGACAAGGTACGTAGTGGCCCAGAAATCAAATTGGTTGACCGTACCTATAGCATTCCCTAACAAGACTATTAGCTATGGATGAGCGGGGCATCCTCACACAGGTTCACTCACCAAAAAGGAGGTCCCATCCCAACCACTGTTGGCAATTATTAGACTAAGCTTAAAAAGTAAATAAACAATTTTTCTTTTTCATTTTCAATTTTCTCGACAGTGGAACGTCACGCGAGTACGCCCGATTCCCAAATCGACTGATACGTCCAATGTCGAGAATTACAGACCCATAGCCATTCTCTCCTCAATGGCGAAGCTTTTTGAAGCAATACTGAGTTAACTCCTTGTCCCTCAAGTAAAACCTTACCTGTGTGATTCTCAGCATGGATTCAGGCCCAAGCAGTAGGTTGAAACGAACCTATTGATCCTGATTGACTCCATGTCTGATGAACATTTGGATAAAGGATTGCAAGTAGACGTACCTATTGTAGCGTGATATTAGGAAAGCCTTTGACCGTGTTGATAATGACGTACTGTTGCGCAAGCTATGCCGCATTGGTTTTTCGCCCAAGCTGTTCCGGTTTTTTGCCAGGTATCTGTGCGATAGATAACAGTATGTTCAACACGGAAGCTTCGTCTCCAATACGTACCACACACGATCTGGAGTCAGCCAGAGTTCAATCATGGGCCCGTTTCTCTTCGGCATCATGATTGACGATTTGCCCTCAGTATGCAAGATGCCTGCTGCGTGCAACAGTTATCGGATTGTGAGTATTTGTGAGTCCCTAAGTACAGTCAGTCATTGACAGTGTTCATAAATGGAGCATTGACAATCTCCTCCTTTTCAATTCTGCAAAATGTTCCGTCATGACCTTTAGCCGCGCTCATAATCCCTTACTAGCTAAATACCGGCTGGGGCAGAACTCATAGTTCGGGTTCATTCTATCCGGGACTTGGGCGTTGTTTTTGAAACACATGAAAGCATTAGCTACTGAATGCTATCGAAGATCACAGCGTTGGTCAGAAGCAAACTCGAGGCAGCCTCAGCCGTATGGAATCCGCGCCAGGTCACTTACGTTCTTCTTCTGGGGAAAATCCAAAAAGTGTTCCTGCGTTTCCTATACAAGAAGTTATATGGTTACTATCCTTTTTTGTACCCGTCTAAATTCTTGCTTGGAGTTCTGGGCTTTAACTCTTTAGAGGTAAGGCGCAACTATGGACTGCTGAGGTAGTTCCGACTGTCCGGAGTTAGTATCACTACTGGTACGCGCGCCTGTTTGTTTCCTCACTGGCGAAGGCCAATTTTAATCTCCGGCCACGCACCCGTCAGCTGCTGGCAGTGCCGGAAACGTGCTTCGTGTCCCACGGCAAATCACCAATAGTTCGCGCACTCAACTGAATCAATGCGCTCCTCGCATCAGCACCTGAATGTGATGTTTTTGCTAGTAGCCGGAACTCTATATGTGACGAGTATATGAAGTTCTGAGAGGCGATTGATAAACGGCAGTTCTGTTGCTAGTTAAGTCTTTTTCTGTTTTCTGTTTGTCTGTTGTTTTATACTTAAGTACTGATGTTGTTTGCTTTTCGTACTTATTGATAATTAAAAAATTATTGTAGTAATTTACAAATTCTACAGTGCCTTAGATTAACTGTTATGCTGTGTGTATTTTGCAGAAAATAATAGGCGCTGTTACGGCCTGACTGAGTCGAAATTTTAGATTTTACTGAATATATTGCGATTACTTAACCTTTGCGCGGATTCAATGATTTTTTTTATTTCAACTACAACATTTAAAAATGTGGGTTTTTAAGAAGTTAATCGGGTTTGACGCCCGGTTGTGAATGAACGTTTTTAAAAATCTACAAATCCAATGGCTGTACAAATTTACTAATCTCATGTCATGTAGATCCTGATTTATTTTCACAGACCCATTTAGATTACTCATCCTGTATCATAACTAATTACCTATAGCCAAGCGAAGCGTATGAGCATTCAAATTTTTTAGGACACTTTTTTTGCGCAAAAAGAGGTGAGTGAAGGGATTTGATACTTTCAACCCATATCTACTTGTTATTTTAAGACTTGTTAATAAAACTGTAGGTACAGCCAAATGTTAAAGAACTCACCGTCCTGTTGATCACAACGCCGAAATAGTCGATCAGGTTCTCCCCGTAGAAGAAGTAGTTGGAAGTGAGCAGGAAGTACCAGGAGAGAGAGCGGAACCATGGCAGCCCGTGCACCCGGTACACCGCGTAGCCGATGTTGATGATCTCCTCGAAGCACTTCACTTGAACGCAGAGGACCTGGGAGAAATAACATCATCAGTTATACCTAATAGTATACTAATATTTTGAGTCTATTGGACTACTATCTAATTTGGAGTCTATTACGACTTCAAGTTCCATAATTTCTTGATACTTAGCTACTGTATTACCACCGCTTTAGACATAAGTACCCTAATGTATAGTAACCTCCTGTATAATTAACATGCATAGCCTGTCTGTTAGTGTTAATTTAAGGAATGAATAAATAAATAAATAAATAAATAAATAAATAAATATTCAACAAACAATGTTCCAGTCCAGATCGCAAGTATTTGACGCCCGAGCAAGGGCGATAAATATGCGATCTAAGGCTTTCTTTATTACCCGTGGTGAGAACAAAATTTTACGTCTCCCCCCTGGACAGGAAGTGGGATTTTAAGCGCGCATAGCGGGCGGTAATTTCTACTTATATATTTACTTATGTATATTAGTATATCTATGTTTGTTAGTCTGTAAGATGAAGATGTTTGTAATATGGGCGTTGTTGCTTGAATTAAAATTATTAAATTAGAAATAATAAAACACGAAAGGGAAGCTGAATATCATAATAAATGTCCTCATGTTTTCGGCAAATAATTCAGTTTCCTGTTTTTAATTTGGGGTCATGCATGTGCCTGGCGAGAAATTTACTCATTAAAAGTGACAATAGGCTATGGGACCGAGCGCGACGACAGCGCCACGTGACAGGCGGCCATTATGGACAATATTGTCACCGCTGTCAAACAAGAAGTAAGTAAATATTGTGACAAATATTAATGAAATCTTGTGTTATTTTACTGTATTACACAATTTTGGACAATGGTAGTCAGTAACATTATTGCCAATTAGGCGAACTTTCTCTGATCAAATTGGAGAAATGTTACAAAAAGGCCAGGTCAAAAGTACCCTAAACCGACGAGCATGTATGAGAAATGTTATGAAGGTGAATGAAGCGAAAGTGGTTTGTCAGGATCGTAGCAAATGGAGATCCGTGATCTCTGCCTACCCCTCTGGGAAAGAGGCGTGATTATATGTATGTATGTATGTATGTATTAAAATCAAAAACGATTAGAAAATGTTTACTGCAATATGGATTTGACAGCTCAAGTCAGCGACAAAAATGACAATTTTAGCCGTAGCGAGCGCTGTGATCGTTTAGGCTACCCCCTCCACCCGCTTTGCACTCTGCCAATTGCTTGTTAGAGAAAGAAAACGCTCGAGGATCGTGGCGCCACGATCTCTAGCGTCATAGTAAATGACAATCGTTTCATATGAAGAACAAAAGCAACGCAAGAGGTTAAATAATCACAAAGTTATCAGTGTCCAAAGTTTGAAGAGGGGGTATGTTCTGTCTCTTTTTCGCAAAACGCACGTTCATATGAAACGATTGCCATTTACTAAGACGCTCGATGGTCGTGGTTCTCTCTCTAACAAGCAATATTAAAACTGTTGTAGCTTCGCAATTTTTTGAGATATTTGAATGAGATTTTCGTCATTACGCATATTTTTGTGCCTTCTTTCTTTTGAAGTTATAATAAATTTAGAGTCTACACCCCTATTGGTCAGTCAGAGGTAGATATGCCGATTTTTAGCCATTAATATATCACTAACCATATAGTTGTATTTATGAAATTTGGGGTTCTTGTAAATTAATATGTAATAGATTATTAATTACTAAAGGGGCAAATGTGGCTCCAAATCGTTTGTGTAATATAACACACGGCTGCAGTGCACCCAGTTCTAAGCCTGAACTTGGCTTTACGCAGTTGAATGCCAAGAGCGATCCTGCGACGCACAAGGCGGAGCCAGATCTCGTTGGTGGTTTTAGAAGGTAGTCCAGCTTCGGATAGTCCGTTATACCCATGCCTCCCCGGGCAGGACGGGACGGGATGCGTAAATGCTTAAGGCGGCCTGTACACTTGTAAGTTCTTACGTAAGTTCAGTACAAATACTGCTCACTAAAGTCGCTGTAGGGCGGCATGTACACTTGTAAGTTCTTACGTAAGTTCAGTACAAATACTGCTCACGAAAGTCGCTGTAAGGCGGCATGTACACTTGTAAGTTCTTACGTAAGTTCAGTACAAATACTGCTCAAGAAAGTCGTTGTAAGGCGGCATGTAGGTACACTTGTAAGTTCTTACGTAAGTTCAGTACAAATACTGCTCACGAAAGTCGCTGTAAGGCAGCATGTACACTTGTAAGTTCTTAGGCGGCCTTTACACCTGTAAGTTACTTACGTAAGTTCAGTACAAAATATTGCTTACAGCTACTTTCGTGAGCAGTATTTGTACTGAACTTACACAAGAACTTACAAGTGTACAGGCCGCCTTACGTAAGTTCAGTACAAATACTGCTCACGAAAGTCGCTGTAAGGCAGCATGTACACTTGTAAGTTCTTAGGCGGCCTTTACACCTGTAAGTTACTTACGTAAGTTCAGTACAAAATATTGCTTACAGCTACTTTCGTGAGCAGTATTTGTACTGAACTTACACAAGAACTTACAAGTGTACAGGCCGCCTTACGTAAGTTCAGTACAAATACTGCTCACGAAAGTCGCTGTAAGCAATATTGTACTGAACTTACGTAAGTAACTTGCAGGTGTAAAGGCCGCCTAGGCAATATTTGTACTGAACTTACGTAAGTAACTTACAAAGTGTAAAGGCGGCCTTACCCCAACGTTAAAAAAGGCGTGAACTTGGCTTGACCGGCGTCTAGACACCTAAATATCAACTTCAACTCTTTGATTAGGCATATTATCAAATGACAATAGTTCAAACTTTACGACGTAATTAAAAACTGTAAATAAACCTAAACCATTAAAACATCCAGTTATGCTAATTTTAAATGCAGGGTGTGTCTAAATTTGTAACGCAGGTGCCTTGTTTCCGACACATGGAAAACTAAATGTCATATATCAACCTTGACATACTGTATGTATATTCAAAGTTAGTATAGTTCAGTCATTTTATTGCCAACTAGTATGGTAAAATTACAGGAAATAATTTATAATAGCTGTTTTTTTCTGTGTAACGGATATTATCATAATTTAAATAATTATTAGTTTGTTTCAGTTTAGATGACTAAAAGTACTTAAAACCAACCTTTACTGGCATCTATTGTTTAATTGTTATCTTCAAGTAGGTTGTAAAACAATTACGCATAAACAATATAACAAACAGCACGGATATCAAGGAGCTCTCTCGATTTTTCGCGCACTATCCGTCTCTCTCTTATTAGAAAGAGAGGTAATATAGTGCGAAAAAAATCGAGAGCTCGCGCGCCGGCGCCGACTTATGATAGCCGTGCTGTACCTACTCCAGTACACGTGCTATACTTCGGTCAGTTTTATGACGTCTCTTTGTTATATTTTCCTTTCATATTTAGCAACAAAAGAAGTAGTAAAATCCCACGTTAAGTGCATTTTCGTAATTTTAACTGAAACAAACTCTAACAATTATCAGACATCAAAAAAAAATAAACTTGTTTAGCTCCTTAAAAGACTGAATAAATATAAATAAATGTTTATGTTATTAATAAATTGTGAAACAGACCTTATTTCTGCAACAATAAGGTTGTAGTACCTATATATATTTATGAAACTTTGAGTGAATACATATTGGTACCCTTGACTGTCTGTACACATGACAGATTATCACGGAACAAAAACCTAAGGAGTTTATATTGTTTTTTTTTAATGGAGTCGTAGTAATTAAATTACAGTTTTCCATTTAGGATTTCCAAAAAATCCATAGCAACGTGCAAAGTAGACCGCAAGATAGAAGACGTCGACGACGAAGAGTCGTCACGACTTTGTCGTGTGTTTATTTTTGAAGTTTAAATAAATATATTAAAAATAAATGTTTGAAGCTACGGTAGCCTAGTGGTTTAGGCATGCGGCTGTCAAGCGGCGGTCGTGGGTTCGAATCCCGACTCGTACTAATGAGTTTTTCGGAATTTACCGTTACCTTTTCAGTGAAGGAAAACATCGTGAGGAAACCGATCTAATCCAAATAAGGTAAAGTTTTCCCTCTGGGTTGGAAGGTCAGATGGCAGTCGCTTTCGTAAAAACTAGTGCCTATGCTAAATCCTGAGATTAGTTGACGTGAGCAGTCAAGTCTCATTATGATAAAATCTCAATTAACTAAAAGTTTTTAATCTGTTTGATTCTTAATTGCTTATCTGGAGCTTAAAGCCTAAAAAACTAAGTTATCTTTTGTAACATACATACATCTTATTGCAGGTTATAAGTAAATGCTATTAGCAACTACTGAAATAGCTAGAGTTGTCGTTTTGGGGCACTTTTATTGACATTTTTGTTCGGTATTGTGAGTCTCCCAACTAACATTTGGGTAATAGCTAAGGGTATTATTATAACCTTAACCTTTATAAGTGAGTTATAATGTTCTCAGTTATAACTAATACTTTTATAAAGGAGTTAAGAAAAATAATTAAGTCCTAAAGCATTATAAGAGTGTTACTCAAAGCAATTACACTTAAGATGTTAAAGCTTTAACCTGTTTTTAACACTTAAACACTTACAAGAGTCCTAGCTACAGGCAGAGACTTTATAACAGAATTAAGTCTCTTGTAAGAGTGTTGTAAGTCAATAAGCGTTATAGTTGAGTTAACTAACGCCTAAAGCTTTAAGGTAATTCGCCATTGTTTTGATGGACTCTAACCTACAAATTGATTAGGTTATTCAATATTTGACATCAAGATACTTCATTATTTATGTTACTCTTGCCATTATATGGATGCCACTTAATTTATCATGCCACTGGCCAAGAAACAAGAATAGAAAATGATAAAAACTTTAGATGTATATTTTAATGATCATAAGTTTTATTAGAAATCTTTAATAAATCCTGGGCGCGTTAAAATTGAGATGGGAAACATGGTATACACTTACCGTAAAATCACAAGGGCAGATTGTTTTCACTTCATGTCACACACACTTCCAATTAATTCACTTTCAATTAATACGACTCCATAGCTGTCAAATATTAATACCTATACTAACTATCTGCGCCATTTTGTCGGAAGACTATATTTGTCTCATAATTTTATGGGTAAAGAAAAGAGTAAGATGCTCACTTTAAACTGCGTAAGAGCTAGACTCTTATAAGACTCTCAGCTAACACCTTAACCTGTAATTCGTGGGCCTCTTTCGTAGTTATAAGGGTTTTAGAGCACGCTGTAAGAACGTTTTTACAGGCATTCTTAACACCTTAACACTTGGCTGGAACCGATATAAGAATGATATAAGGGTTATTTTAACGCTAGTGTGCTAGTTGGGCTATTTACCTTATTATACATTAATGGCTATATCAAATCCTATACTTCAATATTTGCATATATATACTTATATAGGTATATATTTGCAATCACGTTCTCGGAAACGACTCTAACAATTTCGATGAAATTTGATATATAGGGCTTACGGTGGCGAGAAATGATCTATCTAGGACTCATGACATATTAGCTTGGTCGCCCAGGGACTCTATATTATTAGTATGCAAAAGCCATATTTTGGTAAAACAATTAGTTACATTCATTTAATATTTGTGACAGAACAACGAAGTTATTTGATTTTCCTGTTGATAAATATGCTATGGCTTTTATCTAAACATTTTTAACTGTGGTTCATTTGTACGGTGGACGTAAAAGACGTTTTAATTGCAACTTATGGCTTTGTAATAAGCTAATAAGCCAATTAATTGCGAACGATGTTCGATAATTTTAACACTTTGACTGTCCCAAGGATATTTACTACCCCAACACCAAATGTCCAATATTAATATCATATACACTGGTGCATTATATATCATGCACGGACGTACCGAGCTAGGTCTTCAGTGCATTACATGTAATGCACGGACAGTCAAAGTGTTAACATAGACTTGCGAGTTCTACAGCTCACGAAGCCACTAGATATATACACAGGTACCTACATTTTTTATGTTGACTGTACAGTCACCAGCATCAATATCTGTGGCAAAAAAGCGAGCATAAATATCTGACACAACTCTACTTCTAGGGCCCTTTTTTATTTTTTATTATAGCCGTCTTTCATGACATCCAAATGTTGTAGTTCTTAGTTTAGTTACTTGTTTTCTTTATTTATTTTGGGTGTCAGCTTGCCAATCGGCGCGACCCTGCTCCAAGTGATACCAGCAACAGGCCTAATGTCATCGTCCCATCTTTTGAGAGGCCTGCCTCTTTTTTTTTGCAGCCTCTTGGGTACCACTAGGTTGTCTTTTTACTCCACTTAACTATGCCTCTAATAGTGTGGCCTGACCACTTCTATTTGAGTCTCCTAATTTTTGTAACAATGTCTTTCACCTTGGTTTTATGTCTTATGACTTCGTTCTTTATCCGATCAGGTTTTCTTACTCCTAGCATATTTCATTCCATGGAAACTTGGCAGATGCGTAGTTTGTTCAAATGATTTTTTGTGGGGGCCCAAGTTTGGCTACCATACATAAGTATTGGTAGAATGCAGGTGTTAAATACTTTGCTTCTAGGGCCCTTAGGATGTATTAAATGTATCCCGTCTTTGTTCTGGCAGATATTAATGCTAGTGACTGTACCTAATGATGGCAGTTTACGAGCAAGGAGTGCAGGAAAGGATAATTGTCTTCTGTGGAATGGACACTGTATGCAGTAAAAGTTGGCCCTGAGCATGGGCAGCACTTACCGTAATCATCAACGCTAGGGGACCGCCATAGATGAGGAGGCAGAAGGCTCCGATCATCAGCCAAGTAAAGATCCCCCGGATAACCCAGTTCCGCCATCTAAATATAAAATGAGACAATATCATTTTTGTGTATAATTTTAATTATGCATACATGTTTTATTAAACATTGATTACAAAATAAGAGTTTCAAGCCTTTCAATTATTTGTATGTGAGATCTGCCATATTAACATTTTTCATACAACAGGCAGCCTATCACCTAGGATTATTGTAAGAAATCAACTGACACCTCATTCATCAAAATTGAGGTAGTAAGTTGAATACAAACTTTGATACTAAAAATAAACAAGGATAAATTTGTGTAGTGATTGAGTAGGTAGTTGAAACATGTCTCAGTAACTCAAAGGTACAGGGTTCAATTTTGTATCTTCCACCAGATAGGTAATATATATTTTTTATTTGTATCAATGATTCATTCAGATCTTTTTGTCAATGTTCCATTAAAGTTTGTGGTGTTTCCAAAAAAAATAAAAAAATGTATCAAAAATTTATAAGACACATTATCCACAATAAGTTTTAACTAACCAGAGATAATTGTAAGTATTATTATCTTTATTCCAGTCAGTTTTCATGAGAAGAGAAATTATCATATGCTATTCAATCCCAACATCACGCAGGGTAATAAAACACAGGTATTAACAAGATATGAACCAAATATTGTGTTGGTTTAAGTATCATGTTAATACCATGGCAGCCATAAATTATGGAAAAAGGCTGAGATAAAGGGTGTGAAATATTATCACACTATCACTTTTCAACATATTCTATTTGTCATAAAACAATCCAGTCACAATGAAAATGTATAATAATATAATGTATGTAATTGTGAGGCCAAATGACCTTGAAATTTATTATACAAACGGCCCTAGTTCAGCCTCAGAGAACACCAATTAAATCTTTAGGGGCATTTTGCATGAGGCACATGTTTTTTTTTGTTTATGTAATTGTTAGGTACCATGGTGTACCTAATTTACCTACACCCTTATTAAACAATCCTTCAGGACTACCTTTTCCTGTATTAATTTGATGTTAATGGCTAACAATAAAACTTGAATAACACCCAAACCAAGGTCTGTCTACTCCTATTGTTGTCCATAACATGAATAGAAATGAGTTAAGAATAGTAGCTAATTTAAATTTTTAATTGTCTACTGATATCAAATGTCTAAATTTAAATTCCTTAAATTGGATTATTCTGATAACAATTTCAAGATTTTTTTTGGAAACATTATTACAGGTGGATACCACTAGTTTGGATAAAATGCGTTTCAGTTGAAATATTGGCTTACCTCGACGACAATCCCGAAAGAGCTGAATCCAGGATTTCAGGCGTCTTATCAGTTCCCTGAGGCAAGTTCTTCGCCATATCGTCTACATATTTCTCTTCCAACGCCTTCTCCTCCTCCGAATCAACCTAACAAATATCAGTAATGTAAGTATCGCAGTAACAAAAAACTGGTTTCGTATTTGGAAAGAAACAAGAATTCATAGTTACATGGTCAGATTCTCCAGCGGTCTCAGCTTTGTCGTTTCTATCGCCTTCACCCCCGCGGTGTCTTAATTCACTCATTTTGAAGTTCAGACACTATTCGGAACACTACGCCAAATTCTCAAAGGACGCGAAATATTTTAATTCAATTCATTTACTATTAGAAAACATACTATGTTTTCCGCCGACTTGTCAAACGAAAAATCAATACTGTTATTTTTTTTAATTCTGGGTTGCCAGAGCGGTCCCTTTATATCTCATTGGGAGATAATAGTATTAATAGTCTTAAGCCCGTGTTAGACGGTCGCCAACACGCTCCTCCGACCGAGCGACCTTGGTCCGCACCGACCGTGTAGACAGTTGTTTCCAACAAAATTTCATACTACAACGGTCGGGGCCGACCAAGGTCGCTCGGTCGGAGGGGCGTGTTGGCGACCGTCTAGCAGACCTTTTAACATAAATCATGTCTGTAGAAGAAATGTTGAAAATGACACTAAATTCCCTTTGTTAGAAACAATATTCACTGCACTAAACTAGGAGCTAGAGAATTCGTGAGCCAATTTTTTTTTGTATAATATTTTTTTATTTCGAAAACGTTATTCAAATAAAAAAAACTATATAATTAACGAACCTGCTCAAAAAAAAAACACGAGAATCGTATGAGAAATACGACCCGTAGATCTCCTCTAACATCGGGACAGACACCGGACACTGGACGCCGGCCGGACAGACAAACGATTTTCGGCCCAAGCTGAAGCATAGAACTTCGTTCGCTTCGCTCGCTCGTGCGATTAATTGGATTAAATTATATAGCGCTGGGTAAAAATATTTTGATCTGATATTTCCGGACATTTATAGTCAACGTATAAAAAAAATGCAATTATGTGAACCACCGAGACTTATCCGTGAATAAGATTATCAGAAATTTCTAGATGCATGATCCGATTCTGTTTTCCATTTTGGAACAAAGTTCCCTATCGGACACATTACGAAATTAATCAGAAATTAATTTATGAAATTAATTAAAAAAATACAATAATAGGTATTATATATTATAATATAATTCAATCGGAAATATAGTATTATGGATTCCATTTATCACAAAAAACTTCTCAGGAGGAGGTGGACTATCCATACCAGGAACTCGTGGAAGGTTATGGTGTTATGGTAGTAACCAGAACAAGACCGGGCATGAAAATCCCTCTAAAAGACGACGTAATTGCAGTCAAGGAAATACTGAAGTATACTTCCGGAACTAAAGATAGGTATAATGTTTAAAAGAAACATACTAATAGGTAACATTCGAGCGTTCAGTGAGAGAGTAATGCACCTACCTAAAACCCTTGCTGAAATAGTTTATGAAAAAAAATGAAGCTTATTCTGCTTGTGGACTATCAGAGCCATATATATACAGCTGATCAAAATGGGCTCTTTCAACAGAAAATCCAAGCACACGACGTGCGGTGCGGGTGCGCTATCATCACAGTTTAACAACATACAGTTGGGCAACGAATGTACTTAGGTACGCAGAGCAACGGCGGGGGCAGTCGCGGGGTAGCGGGCGGCGCGGGACGCCGCCGCAAACGCACAGAGTCTGCTCCTCTAAAGCCCGTGCTAGACGGTCGCCAACACGCCCCTCCGACCGAGCGACCTTGGTCCGCACCGACCGTGTAGACAGTTGTTTCCAATAAAATTTCATACTACAACGGTTGGGGCCGACCAAGGTTCGTCGGTCGGAGGGGCGTGTTGGCGACCGTCTAGCAGAACTTTTACTATCAAGGCAGGCGCGTACATATTTGTAAGTTGAGTGAGCGGTGGCGGTGAATTATTTTATTAAGTACAATGGTGCACACCTGTTCCGTGTACGGATGTACAGTCAAGATTTCCCCGCGATGAGAGGTAAATTTGTATATTTAATTTCGTTAATTATATGGGTACCTAATGCAACCTACGTTGGAAATAATATACCTACCTCGGTTCGATAATGAAATCGCGATGACATTGTGTGGAAACCGTATTTTTTTAATAGTTTGGATCGCGCTCAGGGTATGTTGCTTTTTGTTTTTTTTTTATTATACCTTCCTACAGCCTATAGAGTTATTAATATTATAGTGAGTTACTCTGTTCACAAAAATTGATTTATTAATCAGTGGCTATGGATTTTTTTATATCAAACAGCATCTTAAGCGCGATAGTTAAATTGTATAATAATAACGTTTATTTTATTTTCCATTTTGTGACAACCCTGGCACATCCGCGCGTGACAGCGTAAAGCCCGTGCTAGACGGTCGCCAACACGCCCCTCCGACCGAGTGACCTTGGTCGGCCCCGACCGTTGTAGTATGAAATTTTGTTGGAAACAACTGTCTACACGGTCGGTGCGGACCAAGGTCGCTCGGTCGAAGGGGCGTGTTGGCGACCGTCTAGCAGACCTTTTAGACCTGACTAAATGCAGTGCACTAACTGGGGGAGGTGAGATAAACCATCTCACTCTAATCGGTGAGTGTGAGATTTCCTCAATTCATGTGGACGATTGGAAGTATCAAAATAAAGTTTTTTTTTATATCTCTTTCTACGGTAGGAACTGTTTTAGTATAGTTGAAATAACATAATTTCAACTAGTAACACTTAAAAAAAAAAAACAAGTAAACATGGCGAGTGGCCCAGATGATTTTGACCAAAATATTGAAAACGTAAGTAAATATAACATAAGCTCCGTGTTGCTTGTTAATTTATGTCCTTTTACAAGAAAGCCTATTTTAATTTCAGTTGAAAGCTACAGTCAAGCAGTCATTCTCCCGCATTTACGCTTCTATAAAGGCACGGGAACTGAAGACGCTACGGCAGCTCGATGTTATTCGTAAACAATGCCAAAACGAGAATCGGAACTGTGTTCAAAACATTCCTGTATCTTATGACATTGAGTCCACATTACTAGAAAATATAAGTAAATACGGTTTAATCGATTTAGAGAAGCTTAATTTTGATAATAGTACCCTAGAAGATCACTTGAGTCCGGATGATTCTTATAAGACTATCGAAGATTTGGCTATAGAAGGAACGGAACGGCACAAAACCGGAGGAGAGAACTGCGTGTGCTTTTTGAACGTCAGATCTGAAGAAACTCTCAAACAATTTAGGAATGTTATAATTGAAACTGAATCTATAAAGTCGCCACATGAGCCTGCACGTCAAGAAAATAAAGAAAGTACAGAAGATGAAAAAAGTGACAGCTCAGATCCTGAAGTAGTTAAAATAAATCCTACTGATGATTGGCTGAATTCTATAAAAAGTCAGACAGAGACAGAGCCTTCGCAAGTAAGTGGTGTTATGGAGCACAATTTGCTCTTGAATAATACTAAGTGAATTGTTACTTATAGATTTTAATATTTTAATAAAGTTTTATATTTTTCGCAACAAACGCGCAATTATTTAATTTATTTTGACTGCATGCATACTACACTACATACTACGGTTTACTAACCTGTATTAGTTTTATAGTGATGTACACAACTTAAATGTGTAAGGCCATGTCTGTGAAACCAACAACAGATTATGAATATGAATAACCCTTCGAAAGGTGAGTGTGCCAGGAGGATGTCTAATATGTCAAACATATGACTTAACTCCTCAAATGCTTATGCTTATCCGTGCCAAACATTTGAAACTATTGTTTGATAGATAATTTTGACATCCTAGTGGTTCAGGCATGCTGCTGTCTAATGGCGGTTGTGAGTTCGAATCTCGGCTCATACTAACAAGTTTTTTGGAACATACGGAATATCATTTGGTATATTAACTGTTAGCTGTTCGGTGAAGGAAGGCATTGTGAGGAAACCTGCATACATCTGCGAAGAAATTCAAAGGTGTTGTCAGTCAATGTTGCCATATATACCGATTTATCTGTACTTATACAGATTTTTGTGAATTAATTCAGATATATATTTTACGAGTACACCATAATAGCAGATTCCTTTAAATAGTCAAAACACTTTGAATTTAACAATTCATTGAAAATGCTTATCTAAGTAGATTTTCCCTTTAGATTGAAATCAATCGCAAATCCATGGGATACAATTTAGGACAGGGACAGTTATTATTATACCGATTACCTTGAAATGTGTAGGTAAAATGTGTAAAAAATAAACTTCGTAATTTTATAATTTTAGGATGTATTTTTTTCTTACAATACAAACGACCTAGTTAAAAGTACGTACGTTTATTTAACAAAAGAATCATTAAACAATGGTTCACGTGTTATTACAACGAATTATTGATGATAAACAAACCACCTTTAAATAGGTAGGTGCCGACACAGATCGCTTTACTTATTTACGATTTTTTAAGTACAGTTTGCTCAGTACGGAACCTTCGGTACGCGAGTCAGACTCGCACTTCGCCGTTTTTTTTATCAGGGTTCCATAGCCAACAAAGAAGTGTCCACTTAAACTTAATTAACGGTTGTAACTCCAACACAACCCACTTCTTTTTTTTCAAATCTTTGAATGCAGTTTTATTATTTCTAAAATCAGCCTCGTGACTCCTAAGATGTTTCACATCTCTTATAGTTACCGATTTTCTCCCACTGCCCAATTAGATAATAAGTCCTGTGTACAATAAAATACATAATTATGTATTTGTTGCTATAGTCATTTCAATGCAAATTCAGAAAGAGTTTTCAGTACTGGTATTTTTTTATCATAGTGAGGATCCTTAGCGACATAAAATGGCCAAACCTTATTTTTTTTGATACATGTATGAAACTTAGCACAGTTATTCCTTGTGTCAAAATAAGACGATTAAGATCTACCTAGCCCTCGGGAGCCCCCCCTCTGGGGCAGGGGAGGGGGGGATAAAGTCCCGCTCCGCCCGGCTTCATTCTAAAAATTCTAACCGTCCATGGCTAGGTAATATGTCGTGTTTGGTATCAATTTCGGATAAATCAATAACATAGACTTAATTTCTGGTATAAAAAATGTTATTTGTCGAGAAATTAAAAAAGAAAACATAAATATAAATATTTTTAACTCCATTTTTTTATTTTGAGTATTCGTAGATATTAAACGGTCAGCTAATTCCGTATACAAAAAATAAATAAATAAAGCCACTTTATTGAAGATTTGAAAAAAATATAACTTAACTACCTATGCTAACAATATATAAATACCCACGACTCATTAGGTTAAGAAAATCGGGCGAAGGCCAAGCAAGGTGAAGCCGGAAATGGTATCACATTGTTTGACCTGAGCACCCCGCAGAAACTAAACGGGAGAAAGCATGTTTCTCTCCCGGCCTTGCAGCACTGGCTGAGGTAAGGATCTCGCGGGTAGTTTTCAGCCCTCCCTCCCCAAACCCCCCTTCTCCCACTGAAAGTTCGTAAAAGGTCGATAGCGATTCTTGGAGTGCGGACCGAGGTTTTTAGCCGGTAAGAGTCCGGCACTGTCTGGGCGTCCCCTCCCAGTCGTCCATGAGGATTTTCCTCGACCCGCACCCCAAAAATCATTTTTCATCAAATCGTAAACAAAAGCAAGGACGTTCGTCTTTGGCCCTTCTGCCGACCACAAACAAAAAAAAAAACAATATACCGTCCACGGCTAGCTAATAGGTCGTGTTTGGTATCAATTTCGGATAAATCGATAACGTAGAATTTATTTTTAGGATAAAAAATGTAATTTGTGAAACAATTAAAAAATAATATATAACAATCAATTTCGGATAAATTAATAACGTACCAATAATTCCTGGTATAAATTTTTTAATTTATCAAGCTATATATTTTTTACAGCATATTTATATTATGAGCCTTCGTAAATGTTAAACGACTAGTTAGTTCCGTATGCAAAAAAAACTTAAACAATGCTAATTTAATGTAGATTTGAACAATATAACTATTATCTACCTACCTTTGCTAATAATACATAGTGTATTTTTTTTTAAGTCGCGTGCCAGTGCTCAATTTTTATCGCCTGTTCAACCTAAGTGCACATTCTGGAGACCGACTGTGCTATATTCGTTCTTGTGATCATAAAAATTATGAAAGATTAAGCGTTTGTAATAGGTGAGAGCGTCATTGTTAACGCCGATGTCACTAAGATCCCGTTTTCAAAGCCATAATGTACGAGTAGGTATAAGCGGAAAATGCACAATATTACGTATAATTAACTTCACGTCTCGAAAGTCAACTCAGTTTCCTCCACTGAGACATAACTGGGTGCATTTCAAATCCCTCTTCATACAATTGCATCACGTTTCGCAACCAGCTTTGCATCTACATCTTGTTTATTTTAAGCAGATGATGAGTTTACCAAGGGGTAGGTACGTGTTTGACTATGCGTTAGATCGTCATCAAAGCTAACCCAGTCCCTCTGCTGGACATGGAAGCAAAATGCTGGCCAATGGATTCCACACTGGTCTGACAACCCTGCTGTGGTCAGCATCTGCTTAAACTAAACAAGATGTAAATGCAAAGCTGGTTACAAAACGCAATGCAACTGTATGAAGGAAGAGGGATTTTAAATGTACCCAGTTAATTCTCCATGGAGGTAATTACGTACTCTCGAGGAGTGTAGTGTAATCATACGTAATATTGTGCCTTTTTCGCTAGTATATTATGGCTTTGAAGAAGGGATCTTAGTGTGATGGGCGTTAATAGTGACGCTTTCACCTAATACAAACGCGAGTTGTGCTCCGCGACGTAAGGACCAATCATTCTAAGGTCCCTTCTCTTAGGGAACGTCAATACGGTGCACCATAAAAACATACATAAACAGCAAGCAACTACAAATTAATAATGTATGATTTTTTAAAAATCTTTCTTCATTTTTATTATCACAAGAATGAATATAGCACAGACAGTCGGTCTCTAGAATGTGTATTTCGGTTGTTGGCGGTAAAAATTAAGTATCGGGGGCAGTTAAAAAAAAAAAACACACTATTATTAGCAAAGGTAGGTAAAAGTTATATTTGTTCAAATGGGCTTTGTTTAAGTATTTTTAATACAGAACTAACTAGTCGTTTAACATTTACGAAGGCACATAATAAAATATGTTGAAGAAAAAAAGTATGTTTTTTTATTGCTTAACCAATTGCTTTTTTTTATACCAGAAATTAAATTTACGTTATTTTTTTATCCGAAATTGATACCAAACACCACCTATTAGCTAACCATGGACGTCGGGCGGAGCGGTATTTGCTACCACGCGCGCGCTACTTAATCTTTTTTTTACACTATTTATTGTTAGCATAGGTAATTAAAAGTTATACTTTTTGAAATCTTCATTAAATTAGCTTTATTTATATATTTTTTGTATACAGAAATAACTGGCCGTTTATTATTTACAAATGCTCAAAATAGAGTTGAAAATCTTTATTTTTATGTTTTCTTTTTAATTTCTCGACAAAAAACATTTTTTATACCACAAAACAATTCTACATTATTGATTTATCCGAAATTGATACCAAACACGACATATAAGCTATCCATGGACGGTTAGAATTTTTAGAATGAAGCCGGAGAGGGGGGGCTCCCGAGTGCTACCGATCTTAATCGGTCTATTTTGGCACAAAGATTAACTGTGCCGAGTTTCATACTTTTATCAAAAAAGTAAGGTTTTTCACCAAATGCTCACACTCATGACTATCATGAGCAACATTGGGTTGTGAGTGTATCCAAAATAAATATCTTCAAATGGAGTGGAAGTTACAATTATATTTATTTCAATTTATTGAACCTTGGAAATAAAACAATAACCTTAAAAGCATCAACTTTAATTGTTAATACATTTTTACAAATGGCGTTATGGAACACTTATTCTAGGATCTATGCATTGACTTCCGATTACATTCCCTAATTAATTAATAAATATTACCCTTTATTTTTCTGTATCTGCAACTGATCCACAAAGTCAGTTTTTTTTGCATTTATGTTCTTCCAGGGATGTCAATCTATTAAAAACCTGTTCACTCCTTTCATTTGTGCAAAATATGTTTATCTAGGTTGCAAGAAGTTAAATGATTTCCCATTCCATTGGGCTGTTCTTTACTCATATAATTATTATATTTATATACTCACATGTTTAGATCATACAGTTTATTTCTGTTAGTTCCAAGAATCTCACACAAACATCATGTCCTAATTGTATCATTATTATTAGTGCTGCTAATCAAATGTCATTTCACCAGAGACCTGTTGTGGCATCCCTCCAAAGTTGCTGAGGTCTGTTACTCCCAGGAACTTCCAGTTTTTTTAGGTAGTGGTCAAATCTATATACTTTGTGTCACTACTTTTCGGGTGACATTTCTGACTTTGTGACTCAGTTGACTCATGCAGATCTAATGTTTACAGATACCAATTTTCAATACCAATCCTTTGCCAGCTCTACTACATCATGCATTCTACTATGATTTTATTTATGGCACTTAAACATGACATGTGTTTAATTAAACTCTTATAAATTCCCATTGGTGGATGGACTCTGGTTCACTGAACGGTGACAGGTATTCTAGTTTGTACTCAACTTTCACACTGGATATCTGTGATGGCACAATTAAAAGTGCTGTTGTGGGGAATCATATACTAAATGTAGGATACGTGTGATTTATAAATATTAGGTGCAGGAGGACGTAGAATGGAAGTTACAGTTAGGAGAAAATTCAATCTTATTACTACATTATAGGCACTAGTTCTGTAGAATATGGTTGGTTTAGGCCCCCTTTACTCACATGGTGTAAATTTATTGTCCCATTACTTTAAAGTGAGCTACAAACGAAGAATTTACTGATTATGTTTTAAGCTAATACACGTTTCGTATGAATATTGTTATAATAATATCTACGTTCTGTTGACGAGTTAGTAATTTCAAAACAATTTTTAGTAGAGGAATACCGTAAAAAAAATTCAAAAAAGTTGAGGAGTACAAGTTCTTAAAATGAGTACAGGTCTTGAACTAAATATTACGTATAGTGCATATCTAAAGCTTGTTTATAACGTAGTTAAGAATAAGTTACACAACTAACTTATTTTTAAATGTTAAGTCTACTATTTTACATTTGTAACAAAATGAACAAGTTATTAGTAAAGTTACTACTACTATACAAGACCAAAGTCGGTGCACACGGCAGCGACGTCGCGGTTGTTCTGTTTCTCTGTCGTGGCGGCCATGTTTAATTCGACGAGCGTATCGACACTGTTTATACTGACCCCTTTTAATATCTTTTGTGCCGCTAAACTAGTGAAATTAAAGCTCAAGTCACTTAAGCTAGGAAAATTGTAGAAATCCTGATTCTCCTTCTTACTTTCCTGGCTAAGGCTGTATCTCTTCTGTTTATTCTCCAAGCTATTAATCTTCTCCGTCGATGTATTAATATCTTTAATCGTGTCTTGATTTTTTAAAGCCAAGTTAGGCTCAGACCCTAATACGGTCGGTTTCTCGACGCCTTTAGACAAAAGATTAGCAATGGAATCGGAGCTCATTCGGTTGTTTACATTCGGAAGACCGTTCAGCATTTGTAACGCTGCGGCTTTCTTTAGTAAATCGACGCTTTTTAATTCGCTGTTCGAATTTATATTTGTTTGTAATCCGCCATTAGCCGACGTTAGAGAATTTTTTTGGTACCTTAGACTTCCTAGAGACCCAATAATATTGTCGTAGCTTTTAGTAGGAGTTGAAGGGTTACTGTTGGCGGTATTGTCCAGGTTATTTATGTTGTTATGAATAGCTGGAGATGCAGGATTTGAAGCGACCTCATTCGAATTGTTCAATTGATTTTTGTATATGAAACTGTTATTGTTTGTGGCACCAATTTGCAAGGATAACTTGCGATTGTTATTCATACCAGTATCGTTAATTGAATTTTTATTGAACTTATTTTCTTGGACTTTGATTGGTTCTGTATCTTGATACAGCTGATTGTTTTTCTCAACGCAAGCTTCGAATGAGGTTTCAGTTGGGTTTTTTGCCGTCTGATTCCCGACACCGTTTTGCGACACAGACACAACTTGCCTGTCATCATTGATTATGTAAATATTGCTGCCGTTGCTTGTCTCAGTAACTTTTCCATTTTCGAACGTGATCACGGATCTTACGGGTGAGTTTTGTACGTAAACCTTTGTGTTAGTTCCACCATTTTGAGACATCGTGTTCGTGGTAACCTTAAGCGTAATGGAATTGTTGGCGTTAGCGGACGACATCATGGTCGGAGATGGGCTCTCGGCCTGCGACCCTATAGATTTGTTGTGGAGTGGTGTTGCTGTTTTCTTGGGGGTACTCGGGCAGTTTTTTGGAGAAGTTCTGGGGGAAATTTTGCCGTTTTTTGTTTCGCCGCCGACCATCGGAGGTTTGTTTCTGTATTTGTGCAGGCTCTTGGGAGAGCTTTGCAGACTCTGGACCTTGACAAGCGATTGCGCTCTGCTCAGGCCGGGCGCATTGCTGTGACTAGGGGAAGGCTTCAGCGTGCGGTCTGATATGTGCGACTCTAAACTGGAGTGACCGCTGCTACCGCTTGTGTGGTAGTTTCTTTTCATAGGAGAGTTCTGTTCTGATCCATTCTTAGAGTCTTTTCTCGGAGTTCGATGTGTGGTTGTACTTTCCAGACTCGACGGGCCGCTTGTGGACATAATGTGGTCTGAGTGTGAGTAGTCCACTCTTCTGAGGCTTCCGCTCGGACTGTCCCTCAGCTTAGGGTCGCTGTTTCGTTGCGGGGATCCGAAATGGTCCAGCATAGTTTTGTTAGTGGAACTCCTGCTGAGAGTGGAGCGAGGCAGGCTGCCGGAGCTGGGGCTGGAGTGGCGGACGGGGGAGTGGTCGTAGTGGACTGACCCCGCGAGCCCTGACTCCGTTGAGAGGTGCCGCTTGTGTCGCCGCGGTAGCGTCGATGACCGATTGCTAATCTCTGAACCGTCGTAGTATGATGACACGTATGATGTTTGGCTCTGCAGTGACTCCTGGAAACACAAAAAAAAAACGATTATTTTAATGTATAAACACATATTTGTCACGGGCTTCATACTATAGGTAGCAAAGTATGTATCTGTTTGCTAATAATATCCTCTGATAATTGTAAAGCTTAATATAGTAAAAAAGGATTCTACCTTAGAGTTGGTCTGTGTAGCGACGCAGTGGAGATGCACCGCCTTAGAGTTGAACCACTCGGTGGGCGGGAACTGCGCAGAGAAGGTGCTCATCGCCCGCGCCTGCTTGCTGCGGCCGCTTCGTCTGAATAAGCGGGACAGCAGGGACGCTTTCTCTGCAACATTCATGTCAAGAGTATAGTATGTAGTAGCAAGACAATACTGAAAGTAATGAATTATTGCAGGGAAATAATGATTAAAAACGGGGATCCGGTTCGAAGGACCATGAAAGAGGATTTATGAGAAAATATTTAGTACCTACAATGTTTTTACATCGTAAGTATGGTATATTATAATTAAACATTGTAATTATGTGGCTGACAACGGTTCTGTCCTATTCTGATTCGCGTACAGTCAAGTGCAAAAATATGGGTACATACAAGTTACTCAAATATGTTCCATCACTCTGTGTCAGCGGATTAAGGTTTGTGCAGCTGGGACATATTTATGAGCAGATTAAATCGATACATATTTTTGCACTTGACTGATTTAATTCATGATTCATTTATTGTCGATGATAAAACATGGTCAATGAGGGCTACCGCGAGCGAATTCGCCGCTGGAGGCGCTAGTAATGTTGCGCGTCGGGGCTTCAAAATGTCAAATGCCATAATTTGTGAGTGGATTTTTCGGGTTTTTTCATAATAATGTTGTGAATATTTTGGATAGCTGAGATTAATTATGGAAAATATGTGTAATATGACCGATTTGGTCGCTAGCTCTTATACTGTAACGGATCAATGAATCTCATTGCTTTCAAATAAATTGGAGGTAATAATAATGAGTATTACTATTTTAAATTATTGATTTACTCTTTTAAGCATGATTTAAATGTAAATTTTGTTTTACGCCAGTAATAACAAACTTTAATAGAGTCTGGCAAACGAACGCTGAACCTGAAAAATAGCGGCAAATTAAAAAAAACATGACAGGGTCACTCACACAGCCGCAATTTTATCAGAGAAATTTCAATTTGACATACGACATGACACCTCAGATAGACACACATAGAGACAAAGTGTTGCCAATCAAATAACTACTAGGTTCAACTTTCATTAGACAGACTCTAGCTATATTTCTGGATCCGACACGCCAGTGGCGCCAACTGGTGAGCGCATAAACGGTAGCCCTCATTAAGGCATTTCAGGCTCCCAGTACTCAAGAATGTTAATAGAAACCTTAATATTAATATCTAGGTAGTTTTTACTGTGTTAATATATATAGGATATATTAACACAGTAAAAACTCAATAAGCATGGGCCCTGTAACAGGAGCAAATATTTAGAAGGATCTGCACTAACCCCTTGTCCTATTTTTTTATTTGTATTTTAATCCGGAGAAATTTTGGTCTAAATTTATGACCTCCAGTACTGTATCTTGGCACCACGAGATCATAGCAAAGCAGTCACCGCAGATTTTAAGGTAACATCATATAACGAGTCATAATAGTTTTTGCATTTTTGGTTTCAAAAGATATTTTTGTGATTTGTAAATTAAAAAAAAAACATTGTTAAAATAAAAAGTTACTTACATTACTCCAGAAGAGTAAAAAAATACAAGTGAACTTATTTTGATGAAAAATAGTTATTTACGATACAAGTGCAGAAAATAGGAAACTCACAACGAGTGGTGATAAATTAAAACACGACCGAAGGGAGTGTTAAATCAACACGAGTTGCGAATTACCTATTCGCACGTGTATCGTACAACGTTTTACAGTACATATGGCTCTTTAAAGTTTCAACATATGCACGGAAAGTGCTCATTTGCGCACTAGTGCGGGAAAGTAGCACCATGTGTACTGTAAAAATATTTTTAACAATTAAACCACTTGGAAACAACACCTGCTTTTTACCCGACTGCCGATTTTTTTGCAAATATTATAGCCTGTCACTCCCACGATTAAGAGGAATCCAATGACACCTCATATGTCGAAATCCGTCAAACGGTTTAGGCTGCAGGGCGTGCCAAAGAATACGAGATACACACATACATACACACATAGATACATACATACATACCTATGCTCGAAAAACATAACCCTCCTTTCCTTCGGCAGTCGGGTAATAATTGCTCACAAGCTTAATAATCTACCGTTTAATTTTTTGCTCCTGTTACAGGGCCCACCCTGTATAGATTGAAAACATTATTAGACTCGGGAACAAATAGTCGCGCTCATCACACAAACCTTTGCCCTTACCGGGTTTTGAACACAGAATCACAGAATCAGCGTCGCGGGTAGCGTCATAAGGCAACCGCGCCACGCGCTCAAAAGAGACTATATCTTACTAGGCGACGCGGATTCAACGCTCGGCGGGTAATCGGTGGACGACGAGCTGTCCGTCGTGTTGTTGTGCTTGTGGTGCAGGCTGCGGGTGGAGGCGCAGCGTTGCAGGTACTTGCTGGAGGAGCCGAAGATGCGCAGGGAATGGCGGCGGTCGAGCGAGCGCGGCGCAGGGAAGGATGCGCTGCGCCGCTTGTTCGGGCGCCCGTAGAGGATCTTGTCGTTGGGGTTGCCTGGGGAAATATTTTTTTTATGAGTTTGCTCTGTAAGTAAATTTAAGGATAGGGCTTCACTAAGTCCGTAAAGCGAGGTGTAGGATGGGACGGCGCTCGTGTCAGAGTTTAGAATACGCGCAAAAAAACATTGCAGTGGAAAAGAGTGCAGGTATAGGTACCTACCTAACCACATCACGCGACACTACACTCATCGCCAGTCGTAAACAAGGCCTAAATCATGAATATAACTGTTCTTTTTTGGTCGAATAGAACAACACAAGTCCCTCTATCTCCACTTCGTGTAATATCCAACCTAACACCCAATACTGAATAAACAACCCTTATTCTCTTCGATATAGGCAGGAGAAAGTAATCTAGCTAACAGCAGTGTTACATAAAAGCACTATAAACAACTACCAATGCCACTATAAACCGTACGTTTTATTATTATGATATCCAACACCTAAGTAGTAGCAGGCGATGCCATTCATTAGGCAACTAATGAACGTACAAGGATATATCTTTACTGGTGGCTAAAAGTAGGAAGAGTACGCACCTATTGATGTGGTTTAGCAACAGAGTGATGCTCCAAAATTGTTTCATACGCTGCGGCCAATATCTTTTAGAAATTAATTGTTTTTAGGGTTCCGTACCTCAAAAGGAAAAAAAAGGAACCCTTGACCTTCGGATCACTTTGTTATCCATCTGTCTGTCTGTCAAACCAGGGATCGGATACCGGTATTTTGTCCACACAAATTAAACCGGTATTATTTCGTTATATCATTTTTGATCGGGCAGTGTAATAATACGAATATGTTACCTAAATACACGATAGTGTCCTACATTAAGAGCCTAAAAGAATTCAAAATATTAGACTACTTCGGGGATTTTTAAAAAAACCGGTTCCGATCTTTGGTCAAGACTCTTTATCTCGGGAACGCGTAAAGGTATCGAGTTGAGATTAAAACCATACTCAGGTCTACGGTCCCTTGAAGCTGTTGTGAAAAAACTTCTATATTAACATAAAAAAACCGGCCAAGTGCGTGTTGAACCAAGCAAAACGAAGGGTTCCGTGCCTATTAAAAAGGTCGTATCGTCACAGAAATCTTACGGCACTTACGTCCTTTTCTTTAAGGAAAGCAGTTTTTCAGCAATATCTCGAAAACCCCTGAACCGATCTTGTTGAAAATAATTTCCGGTGAAAGAATTTAATAAATCCTATGTCCATGATTATTTTCATATTTTTTTAAATACACCGTTCAAGAACTAGAGGGGGGGGACGGGACATATCATATCAACGCACAGCCCAAACCGCTGGTTCTGGAGATTCCAAATTAGACAAGTAAGTTCCTTATAAGGTCTAGGGGTGCACTAAGAAAGGGTTTTTCAAAATTCACCCTCTATGGGGGTGAAATGGGGGTCCAAACCTTGTATGCGGAAACAAGATTAGATAGACTAATTTATTCGAAAGTTCACAGGAGTATTCCTAACGATAAATTAGTAAATGGGTCGTTCTTCTTTTTTACCGACAATGATCCGAGGTTTTTCTGTTTTTTTGGTTTTTGAACTATCGAAAATTGTGGTTTTGAAGTGCGATTTAAAAAAAATTGCATAGGTTTCTTCATTAGAACTAATTAAAGTTTCCTTTCTGGCCAATATAAATATTTATTTACGCTTGGTTTCTAAAAAAAAACATGTGACAAAGTGGACTCTTTCAGTGGGGACAACATTTTGGTTTACCACTCTGTCACGGCATTCTACGAAAAAAAAAAAACATTAAAAAAAATGCTAGTTAGAGAAAGTGAAATATTAAACATCACTAATGAATAAAATAATATGGACGTTCATTCGAACATTATAAAACCGTAAACATCATTACTCAAATGAGATGCCGTAATAAGACGAGGGACAGGCTATTGTCGGTCGAAAAGAAGAACGACCCAAGTACGTGTTATGAAATTTTTCATCAATGTTTTCTTCTATCATGTAAAATTATCGTCCGTAAACCGACTTTACAGACAACCATTTTTTTTAAATTTATTGGAATGGTACGGATCTAAGCAGCGCTTACAGTTATAATTTAACAACATTGCAATGGCGGCGACGCATACTAAATTCGTGGATTTATCTGTCGGAAGCGTGTTACTTTGTGTTTCCTGATTCTGTTGCCATTTTACTGACAACTAAGGTAAAATACAGGTACGAAAGCAAGAATGCTGTTCTAATTTCGAATGGTGAAATTCGTATGACTTATGATCAAAGCTGAAATTTTATCTCTCACCATTACTTAAATAACTCAAGTAGTACCATTGAACCCTGATCTTTAGCTCGAGTAGGTACTTACACTTTCCCATCACAAACGATACTTGGAGCAAAACAGCAAAAAATATGATTCGTAAAATCAATTCAAATCCTTTACTGAACACTCATTAGGGCTAAAACTCCCTTTTTGTCTCGCGGATTCCTGGCAACCCAACGAGACCACCTACTTACACCATATGCTTACTCCAGCCAGCGGCCAAAAAAGGAACTAAATCTGCTGTACAAAACTTGGCTTCAACCGTTGACGGCAGCGCCACCATAACTGGCACATATACCTTTGCTGGAACCTTTTCCATTTTAGGCGCGATTTTTTCCCTCCCCGGATCCAGGAAAGGTAAAGATCTCATATTCGCATTCCACCAACTGTTATATTCCAGTGCTACATGTCACATTCCAGTTTATTTCTAAACTGGAGTAACGTGCGCCATCGCTTGACATTTCGATATATGATAAATCTGTGGGCTTAAGAATGTTTAGTGTCTGCAGGAATTTGCAGTACGTATAGTCAGCAGCAGAAGTTGCTAAGCGGTCCTAGTACTCAAAATGATCTAACACGGACTCCAATGTCAAGGTAGGTAATAAAGGATCTATGCAGGTCATTTTGAGTGTGTTATTTTGCTTAGCTACTTTTGATGCTGACTGTACACATAAATTACAGCAGGCTAGCTAGGCACAAACAACTTACCTAAGTACTGTCTTAATTACTTAAGAGCGAAGTTAAATAAATCTTTTCTATGAAAGTTTTCCAATACAAAGCATAGCTGGAGCTAGGAGCATTTTGTTGTCAATCACTTCCCGCCGGGCGATAACTTGTGAGAAGCATCAGAATGTTGTATCATGAAGCCGACGATAGATGCTCCGGTCTGACTCCTCCGTTACAAACTTCAGGGCATCAGCTGACGAGTTTTCCACCACGATAGAACCAGTTGACGCGTTTATTTATTTATAATATCATAAACTGTCATCTGACCAAATTTCAGTTCAGGGGAAATGACTGATTTTTTTTTTTTACATGTAGCTACCTATGTGTGACCAGCTGGCGGAATTTCCACCACTGTACAGTCAGCTGACGATTTGTTTCGTCATAATATTGGATTAAATACCATTTGATGATAAAATGAATCGGGGGGAAATGGCATTTTTTTACGTGTTTGGGAGGCTGCTGCTGGTCAACCCACCGACGGAGCCGCAGCTGACGTCCACGGGGCTTCATGATACAACCTTCTGAACCTTCTCACAAGTTAATGCACGGGGGTTGATTGGTCACGTAAATCTGTTGCTAGCTCGTGGGCTGACAGACTGTAAGATTACACCTTCTATTTTTTTGTCGCACAACGTTATTTTACTTATCAGTTTACTATGTATGAACATATATTATTAGATTGATTTAGATGTATTTTTAAACTCTACCTACTGTCAAATATAATGAAATAATGATCAAGTTCAAACAAAGAATAATACCTAATATAAAATAATATACTTCGTGGGCAGTCCAAGTAATTAAATCTGTAATGAAAATGTAATTGAATCATTGCGTCCAGTGGTCATTTTGGTGTTATTGTCTGATTTATCTCAGTAAGTGCGCTTTCTTTGTGCGTCACTTGCACATTCGGGTATACGTAATATATTAAACACAAAAACATCTAAGTAAATCAAAATTAAGTCTGACTACAACTGCAAAATTAGCCTTCAGTGAAATGAAATCAAACGTAATTCAGAGTAATCCAGTGGTCAGTCTATAATGGTATTATTTACGTAAAAAACATAAAAAAAACATAATAAGGAAGACAGTGCCAGTGTAGACATACGACTATTCAAATTAATTGTAAGTTGCAAGTTTCTAATACATACATCAAAATAAAAACTTGCTCAGTGAACACCAAAATGGTCACGATGAGAAGTTTGCTTATTAGACGGACTCGACACCAGATCATATAGGCAGAGCGTGTTAAAGAATGCTGCTGGCTTGCGACCATTTATCTCCTTCGCACTGAGGTTGTTGAAAGGAGATGTTCTTTTCCCGACGACAGATTAACATGCTGGAAAGTAAACTAAATCAATCAATGTAGCATACCATCCCAATGATCCTTTAGTATATTTCTAGTTCTTAGAGATATCCTAAGTGCCTGCCTATCGCGATCGTTACTAAAGACTAGTCCTGCCAAAGAAAGCCAGTCACGAGTAAGGCCAACTAAGTTGCGAGGAATGCTGCCACATTTACATGCGCAAGTGTACCTATAGGTACTGATACTGATGCTCTTAGCAAAATTAGCTTTGCCATCATCGAAACGGTTACCAAAGCATTTGATAGCTTGCCACTACATATTAAGATGCATTTTACATTTTGCATAATTTTCAGTGAAGGTACAGGCATAAAGTAATTTCGTGATCGCCAGTTGAGATAAGGACATGAAATGATACCGCGGCGAGGAGGCAGAACACCTCGGCTGTTATGATTATCTTTTAAGCCGAAGTGTGACACGTTTAATAATGCAAATATAGAAAGAAAGAAAATACATTTATTTAACATCATGCTATCGTATCGGCTCAAATTCGTTATTACATTTTTGAAGTTAACATGCAAATGCCACCTAGGAGTAATTATTCCATTAATATAAGTTTCATCAAAGTATCAAACTTTGTACTTACAACATTTTATACTTTTGTGCAATAAAAAAAATAAATTGAATTGAGAATTGTAGACATTTCCAATGTGGCGTTCAAAAAGAGTTGGACCATCTTTTAGCCGGTAGTTAACCGAAGTCGATGTCGATAAAGTTCCCCTGTGCGACAAAAAAATGCCCATAGGTACCTACTACAATAGTAATACAATTTTTGTCGCACTACGGAAAACGTAAATATAGAGAATTTATTGCTTTCAAAAATGAAACTTTTGGTCTAGTCACAGAAAAGACTGATGGCGGGCTAGCATAGCAAGTTATGTGTGTTTAGGTGCAGGTGCAGTATCGTTGGTCTTAGGAATTTTTTGATAAGCAATTATTAAAATTAAATAATACGTACCTAGGTGTTAGAATATTTAGCTTGCGATGTCGAAAACAAAAAAAAAAGTGGAAATACTAATTCTTAAACATGCTCCATTACCTACTTACAAATGTGCAATAATTACAAACGAGATTTAACGTTATATTTCTAAAACATGAAACTAATCAAGTATAACGGCCACATTCTATTTTAGTACCGCCCTGCAACTCCGTGGATATTTACGACTCGCAGTTGCATCCCATCGTTACTACATGTTGTCAACTGGATTTGGCTGATCAAATACAAAATAACTAATTTGTTTTCATCGAGGCATCTTGTTGCAAATGGTAATAGTCCGCGAGCCTGCTCCCAAAATGCCTACGTCTTATGACATCACGATATGGCATTGAAATAGTTGTGCTGAGCGAGGATCAGAAGATTATCGCATCTATAATTGGCCGGAAGTCGGAGAAAATCCTAGGAAGGGCTCACGGACTATAACTGTCACTTCAATAGGTAGGTATAGGTACTAAACTCGTCTGCTGTCATTTGCGCAATGCCTCCACGAAATTAATATTTAAATTTGATCGGTCCCTATGTAAGATTCTGCAGAAAAGTAGTTTATAAAAATAAGTGAAGTAACTTTAAACTTTGAATTAACATCATTTGACTGGAATGAAATTTCGCCGTCATGTTAACGACCAAATAAAAATCCGAGTAGGTACCTAAATCAGTACCGCTTAAAGTGTTCGCAGACAAATTAAGGTTTTTTTTACTAGATTCCTATTACTTTTTCATATCTCATGCTCTGAAAGTGGGTCGTTGTTGTTCTAATGGGTGCCTTTCAGCCCTTGGTTAGCAATCTACTATTTGTAGGTAAGCTTCTCTATATCACAACCGGAGATGATAATCTGCGATGTTTTGTAGCCGAATGTCATCATGCTTTATTTGTCAGTTCTCTAGCTTCAGTAGTTACCTTTTTTTGTTTAGGGGGGAAAATGCGTTATGCATACCACCCAGGTGCAGGGGGTGACCCGAGTGGTTATGTGGGACTCCCGTATAAGCTGATGAGACCCACGGTGTACCCACTAAAAACCCCCCCACTTGCCGCCTCGCCGCCATGTGGCGAGGTCACGGGAACGCTTGCGCACACATCCGCAACCCCGCCGGCGGCAGCCGCAACAAGCGGCTCCTTCGCGGATGCCTGAGGGCCCTCCACGAGAGGCACGCCAGATGTTTCGGCGCGCCTGCCTCCTCGATCTCCACCAGTTCAGTAGCGGACCCCCCTGAGTCCGCTACGAGGAGATCATGGGTGCGGGAAATTCCCCGCAGAGGATAGGGAAAGCGGCGCAAGCTTCAGTAGTTACCTTACCTACTGCAACCTGTTGCAACTGAAATATTCACTACTAAACTAGGATCTGCAAATAGATACAAAATGATTTACAACCATTACGAGTAGTATCAAAGTTACTGGGGTTTGGTGATACTTAGTAAAAAATTCAAAATAATATCAAATGTAAGTAAATTAATAAGTAAGGTATGATAAGAGTCCAATTTCGGATTGCGTTTATGACCTACTTTTCCCGCGGCTTTGTGCGGGTGAACTCCTGCATAAATTTCCACACCCAATTTCATCCCTTTGAGGATGATATTCAGGATAAAAAGTATCCATTGTTATATCCGGGTTTTATAGGGGTGGTTTGTTTTGGTTTTATTCCACGTCTAATTACGTTCAGTCATTTTAGGGGGTAAAATAATAGTGCCTATAGGATTAAAATGATAATGGCCACAATGGTGCATGGCAATTATGAGATATGTACCTAATAGTAATGAAAATAAATAAATTGTTAAGTATGTAGATTGTAGAAGTTAAAGTAGGTTGGTACAGTCAGGTGTATTAATACGTACATACATAAATAAATAAATATTAGGGCACAATCACGACGATATATGTAATATATATAAATATATAAATACATAAATATCTGTACACGCCTTTATGACATTGACAATAGAGTCCTGTACCTACAGATATTTATGCCCTTATTTATGTAGTACGTATATTAATACCCCTGACTGTACCTACATAGGATATATAAATTGGAATGTCTGCTTTCCTCCGCACAGGCTGAGGTAATTGAAATACTTTGGAATAGAAATATATATTTTTAATTCTGTTTTTATACTTTTGGATTGCACAATTATTTATTTATAGGTAAACCTATGATACCACTATATCCGAGAACGATTTTCCGTCAATTCCTCAAATCCTCATCGGATTTCAGTTTTGACCGAAATAGGAGTTTTATTTATTATGTATCGTAAAACTGGCTACTTTGCCCATTGCACATAGCTTTCCCCACCGCATCACATTTTAATAAAACTGGCCTAACACAAAAAATGGTTGCAGATGCATTATTATTTTATGCTGTGGCCAGGCCTGTGGGTGAAAGTTAAGCGTATTGCTGACAACCCTAACCTATATAAATACCCGTAGCTGACGTTAGTCACGTGGGAGACAGCGTCTAATATGGGTATAATTTTTGGTGGGCCAAAAAGTTCACAAAAACCAGTCTACGAAGAATATCAGTCTACGAAGCCTACAAATGTATACTTTTATTTAACTGTGGTGAATTTCTAGGCCGTAAACGATATATCGTTTAAAAACTCTGTATATCTATTCGTTTTGTACATACATTTGTCTACACAAGATTTCAAAATCGTATCAGTGGTGTCTCATTGCAGTAAACAAATAAATAAAATGAATAAATATCGTGGGACAATTCACACCAATTGATCTAGTCCCAAACTAGGCAACGCCTGTACTATCTGTACTAGACAACGGATAAACATACTTATACAGTATAATTATTTTAATGTTATTTTCTCTATCATCGAGTATCTAGGAATAACCAGATGCTATTTCGACCTACATGTCGAATGCAGTTTCTCTAAAAGGCTCGTTAAGATTTCCTAATTAAAATTATTACTAACGACGTATAGGTACACATATCTGGGTCAAGTGGATGCATCAAGACACGGAAATGAAGATGATGTAGAAATGCAAGTAGCCTACCTAACTGTGGGAGGAAACATTACGAATTTTCTTTAAATGTTTATTTAACAATGATATACAAGGTCATGAACTGACAAGATTATTCCAGTAATCGTACTTAAAACATACTTACTTGAATATTTACTAACAACAACAACAAAAAGGACATGTATATATTATAGGGATCCACAATTTTATGCATATTTATCATCTCGATGAAATGAATCATGCGAAAGCAATTTTAAGGTTCAGCGTCCTGAGATTTAGCGGCTAAAAATAAAACAAAGTAATTCCAAACTGGCTGCATGCAATCAGATCTGCGTGTATCGGAAGAAAAAGAGTGCTGTTTTATTTGGAGCATCTAATTATTTACCATAGTCTTTATATATACTAATATGGATTAGAATGCAACGGCAAAAAATGCGTCAATTGATTGCAATATTGATTCAAGTTAAGATATGTTGGCTAATCGATGATAGTTAGGTTAGGTTTTTTTGATGAGTAATAATACCCATCAATTAAATTATTTTTGAAGTATTACTTAGTAAAAGTTCATGAATTTGTCTACCATTTTTGAACTTATGATTATATTTATGATGTAGGTACCAAATTAATTTTATAGACATTTTTTGACACATGAAAAAGTAGGTAATTTGGTGATATTCAGGTTAATATGTGACATATGCTTGGTGCAGGATAAAAAAATAGAAAATTGTTACTTTTACAATTCTAAAAATCAATTTTCACTTCTCATGCACTAAAAGTTCGTCTTTATGCTGTCGTAGGCGACATAAAGACGATTTTTATGCTCTAGTGTATAAAGTAAAATCTTCGTCGAAGACCAAGGCAATCGGTCCAACAGCCAGACGAACAACTTTAACTTCATAGAATTACCTCCTTTATTTTATTTCGTTTCGTTAGTATTCTAAGACCAAGGCAAGAATACCAACAGTCAAAGTACACAATAAAATTTCATGAAATAAACTTATAATTATTAACTCGTCTCATTTCCAATTTTTAAAGTTTTTTTTTTTTGTATTAGTAAATCAATGTATTTAAACCATAACAATAATTTATCATAAATATAAAATAAACTAAGTGTTTTTATAACTGAGCAGTATGTAACGACCTAAGTACCTATTACTTTAAATATTTCTCATTGCTCTAATGTAACTTTCAATTTTAATTAAATTAGCATTTACAATATTCACATGTTGCTGTTTCATTTTCTCGCAATTGAAGTGAAAAGTAGAGTGTACAACTCGTCCATAAAACCCATTTTACACTCGACTTTATAACAATCCTCGCTCGCAAGCTCGCTCAGATGGATAAACGTCTCGCGTAAAATGGTGCGTTTTATGCACTTGTTGTACAATCTACTATATGATGTGTTTAAAACTCTTACCCTAACGGGTTTTTCTTTAGATTTTGCCATATTTTCATCTGTTTTTCTTCAATATAGTATTTTATATAATCGTTACACAATAAGGGCTCTTAAAGTCGAGTACCGTGTTTCTGTTTTACTCGGCAAGCCTCGTGGCCTATGTAATGTACGGGAATTTAAGAGATAATTGTGTAACTATTGTATACAATATTTTTTATACGAGTCAACAGAAATAATTAAACAGACTTGGTATATAATGAAAAAGGGGAACCATTTATATTCTAAAGTAAAATGAAAAATGTCTAAGCCCTGCTGAAAGAAAGTGCAAGTCAGAGGCGCGCCGGCTCGTTGATGTCGTTTGTATTGGAATCAACGCGACGTTCTATTATTGGTCACATTCATTATAGTTCTGTAAAGGCGCCACGTGATTGGTCGAGTTTATTGTAGTTGTCTAAAGCGTTGTCTTATAATTATTATAGTTGAGTTGGGAGCTTCATAAAAAAAAGTATGTGGTTTTAGTTTAGTGTCTAATTCAAACACTAAAGTCGACGAGTATAAAAATAAGTTTTTTAGACCTTGCGCCGATCAACTTAAATCATTAGACGATACACTTATGTTGATTTGTTTGACTTAAGTTTTTTTCTTAATTTTGACGAATGCGTTCGGTCGGATACTTGCTTGCTGCACGTTAGAATGTTGAATGACAGTGCCGCCACCTACTGGAGATTATTACAAGCCGTAAAGATATCGAGTACTTCCGCTATTAGACCATAAGTAACTATCACCGAATTACTTCATATCACCGATTAGCCAAGGTCTGCCCTACCTAACTACTTACAAAAATATTTATATCACATTTACAATTTTACAGCTAGAGCTAATTTGTGCATAACAAGGTTTACCTATAATGTCCAGGAGGTCTTAGGGTTAGATTTCCAATGAAGTTTCAATGGAAAATAACATGTCATGGTTTTTAGATGCAACACACACACTAAGCTATTCTGATATTGAGTTTGATATTTGACCTGTCGTAAAATCAACTACCTACTAAGTTTTCCATTTCCCTCAATACTTTTCTCGTTCATATATTTGAGTAGGTATCCAACATAACATATCAATGTCCGGGACAGTTACGGCGCTAAACGGAACTTTGGCAACTGACATTTAACAATCAACCTTATTCTGAAATTGTAGAGTCGAATTTACATTATACCCCAGAATGATAATTCGAGACAATTTCGTCTAGGTAGGTATTATGAAAGGAAATCGGGATTGGTGTCTTCCTGTTCTTTGATCTCGCTCAACTTGCAACTGAACCATAAAATGCGGTTAAGATAATTGAGTTAGTTTAAGATCAGTCCAATACTCTGTAAATTATTAATCTAAGTTGTCAAAAGTGACACCAATAATTGGAATAGCGTTTTGGGGTGTGGTTTCTATGAAGTTTAATTACTTAATTTAAGGCATATGCTAAAGACATAAAAACACACAGTCAGAAGAGGCTTAAAAAACATGACGTTGAGCATATTCCATAATTTCCATATTCTTTCCGGGTGCCTCAACCTTGGCAATAAAGATTTGTCAAATTATCTGTTAGTTTTTCAGCGACCCTCGACACTTCCTAAATTGGCCGCCTGCGGTCACCAGAAAAAATATCATCACGAGTAAATAGCGGAACGATAATGATAATGAAGTCATTAGTGGTTAAAACAATAATGTTTGTTGTAATGTTTGCTATTATGTTTTGGCATAATTATGTTACATGCTGCTTATGGTCGTTGACCGATTTGGAGGTTAAGGTCGTTAAAATCAAGAGCAAAACTAAGTATTCATTGCTTTTTTTGGGCAGAAGAAGTTGACTATGTTTAGTACCTAATAGTTCTAAATAGGTCGGCTTTGCTGATAGTTATTTTGGAGAATAGGTAAATATTTAGCGCAATAGCATAATAATATTGTCCAAGCAAGTTGTCATGGATTGAACATATAACTTACCTGATTAAAACCATAATTTTTTTAGGTCGGTACCTATTTAATACATGCCGAAAGCACGTGAGGAAGTACTGTTTCACACGGATATAAGTACTTCAAAGAACTAAAATTAGGAGTCGCCAACCATCAAGTCAAACATCAATGAATAATTAATAAAGAGTAGGTAGGTATTTTCGCTACCCGTAAATGCCACTAAGGGCCCGCTGAACATTACTAAGGGCCCAAAAGTAGCGACTGTATAAGTGGCGAGGAAAGATTCACAGCACAATGCAAAGGTTACGAAAGCGTTTCGCGCTTCATGTCGAAGGACTATTGGGAAAGTATGGCGTCGATTGCTGTCGTTAGCGGAAATTTTAAATGATTGAAATGAAACCTTGCTTTTAAGACTTTTTAAGCGGATACAAGGGACCTACAATTCATACACATAAACACATATTAATCGGCAAATCGGTCTGAATAGAAGAAAATTGGAAAAACTTATACCCAACGGTGGGCGCATACACGTTGAAGGTTCTTAGGTGTGTAGAGAGTACGATTAACACTGCAATTGCTTTAGGAAAGTAGGTTTGATTTGTATTTAAACTAGAAGTAGGTAATATGCTGCAGTATTTTTTTGAAATAGAATTGTAGATAATTCCCTGCTTACGTCGTTTATATTTGGTACCTAAGTATACCTACGCATTATAACTCGTTTGGCATACCCTAGGAACCTGCAGGCAAACCAGGGAGGCCCTCCCGACAATCAACCCCGGATTGTCAAGGAAGCTAAAGAAGCCGGCAGTCCGTATTCTGACGGGAGCCATAACTGGTCATGCACTATTAAACAAACATCTTTTACAGTTACAGACAGTCCTCTCTGCAGAGCCTGCATGGAAGAGGAGGAGACAGCCGCCCATGTCATCCTGACGTGCCCTGGGGTGGCAGATTACCGGGCAAAGTACCTCGGAACACCGGGGTCACTACCGGAGGCCGTCGGCAACATAAAGGGTCTGCTAGGCTTCCTGGTGGAACTGGGTTGGCACGAATAATAGTAGTGCCAACCATACGCAAAATAGGTGCATTTATGACGTCGAGTTGCGGAAACCTAGCCCGCGTACACCTATAACCTATAACTCGTTTTGACATCATTTAATTATGATTAGGACTCAGGATACAATTTCAACCCTTGAGCGCGTTAGTAGGGGCGACTACACAAGTAAGTACCTACTTTATTTTCATCTCAAATGATCAATGATATCATGCAACAGCAGTCCGTGGATATACCAATGATCAGTTCATTGGTATATCCACGGACTGAATAAGAAATTCATTAGAGTAGTAAAAAAAAAGAAAAATCAAATTGATTTGCACGGATGTCCGCGAATTAGATACTTAAACTTGTTCTGAAAGAGGAAAGCGAACAAACAACTATTCTACAATTTACGCCGATGACTTTGTGTTTTATGAATGGCCGTACCTACGAGGTCAGTTGCGACTTGCGAACTACAATGTGAATTAAATATGATTTCAATTTCTATAACAATAAAGTTTATAATCGAAAATCTTAAAGACTATAGTCTTGAGACTAATTGAGTCTTTAATGGACCACACAAGAAAATAATAATGAACAGTTACCTACAAGGAAAGGCACTTTCAGTTTCTTATGTTATGTTGTATTGAAGATACGTGTTTAAAAGTTTAAACACGTTTACGTACGTGTTGTATTAATACAAAGAGTTTTGTAATTGAACAAGCGAGCGAAGCGAACGAAGTTATCCGTTTCAGCTTCGGAAAAAATTCTTTCCGGCATTCTTTTAATGTTCGGCTGTTCCCCTCTACAGGTCGCATTTCTCGACCGATTCTCAGGAAGATTTGTGAGCATGTGACAGTTTTCCAAAATTAACAAGTTTTTTCAAAAATACCGCACTGAATTTTTTCAAATATGCCAGTTCCACGATTATGAGGAATCCAACGACATACCTCATATGCCAAAATCCATGAGCCGGAATCGAAAATCCAAAAATCCTTCTAGGGCTGTTTGGTAAAAAGAAAATGTAGAAAAAAAGACCGACTTGCGAGTTATTATCTCATAGAGTCACTAGTGTATTTTGTTCTTATTTAATTTAATAACCAGTTTACGCGGAGTGATTGCATTGAAGATTCAATTGACTGTTCCGTAAGTAATGTTGTAACGTTGATAAATGAATTTGATGGGATTTCTTAAGGTGGAAAAAACTTAGGAAGCAAACGCAATGCTTACAATGATTGAGCGATTGCGCAATCGTCTTCCAAGGATGGTTTGTACGATGGCTGGTGGCAGCTGGACCCGTAACATGAACTCACGCCTGTATTCCCAGGAGGCTTGGGCAAAGTACTTGTAAATTATTGTAAATTTAACGTTTACGTCAGATATGTAAATTAAGCTTAAGTAGTTGAGCTTTGACGTCAACATATGCATCAGAACGGGTAAAATATATATGGAGAAAATATCATATTGCTGTAATAGGTTCCTAGCCCATCGTCCCTACAAACTTCGACATATTCCCGTAGTTGACTCTTAGGCACGGAGGTTATCTGTGCTCTTAGGACACCCGCGGGGGAATGGGGGTGGTGCTCTTTAGTTTAAATTAACAGGGAATGAAATTAAGCAAGGCCTCAGCATTGATAAGTTGTTAGCTTCTGTTTTCTATTTCTATCATAATATTATAAGCAACACGTTGCATTGCAGACGGCATCCTCTTCGCGCACTAATCTCAATAATTCTCAAATAATTTCCCCCGGTGTCGGTACCTACTGATACAGGTTCATTGCCAAATACTAGGTACATTAGCATGACACAATCGGCAAGGTTGAGACAAAACAAAGATGCTGTAAGGGTAATTTCACAGTCGAACGCGCCCAACGCGGCAAACAAGCGCTCGGCGTAGTCACTTAACTTAATGACTGTCAACTTTGGGACCATTTGGAACGAGGGACCGTTTGAAGGCGATTGTTAAACAAGCTAGAGCATCAGAGATATTTATTCTTAGGCTGTACACCATTCAATAGTCATAAATGACGTAATTATTGAATAATAAATAGAAAAGTAATAAAGTAAGGTGGATTATTCCATTATCGTATATCCGCGTAGGCGTTTCATTTGTTGTCATTGTCATAGTTTGACAATTTTTTGTTTAAAGATTACCCACCCAAATTAATATAATTTATTTATTTATTGAAAATGGGAAACAAACAGCTAAAACCAGCAGACATTAACACTTAAAGTTCGACAATACAAAAGCCAAAACAGTTTCCACCAGGTAATATCATTAATTCATTATGATTGCTCATACAAGACATATATTATATCTTTTTATATATCATATATTATAATATAATATATATTAAATTCATTCTGCAGTCTTGGGAAGAGTTGCAGGTCGCCATTGGAGTCTTCTGTGACCTTTCCAAGGCATTTGATTGTGTAGATCATAGTACCTTAATTTGTAAACTTAAATTTTATGGCATTAGAGGACAAGCATTAGATCTCATTGAGTCATATTTAACACAAAGGAATCAAAAGGTAGCGATAAACGGGGCCATTTCGTCAGAGACAGTGGTGGAGATGGGAGTACCTCAAGGATCTATTTTAAGTCCATTCCTGTTCCTTGTTCATGTAAATGATCTACCATATATGGTAAGCCGAAGATCAGGCATTGTTATGTTCGCCGATGACACCTCGTTACTGTTCAAGGTTAATAGGAAAGATTCTGAACTCATTGAACCAAATACCCTTTCCATGATACCTGACTGGTTTGCTGTCAATAACTTAGTGTTGAATCCGAAAAAAAGAAATGTATAAAATTCACACTTAACTAGCGAACTCAAATGTAAACTTAGCCTCAAATATTAAACTTAATGGTGAAACCATAGAATTTGTAAAGTCAACTCTATTCTTCCAACGGCACGGTTAGTTTACTTCGCTTACTTTAACAGTATAATTACTTATGGTCTTATTTTATGGGGATCAGCGGCAGATATTGAGAATGTATTTATTTTACAAAAAAGGGCTGTTAGAGCAATTTATAACCTCGGGTCGCGTGAGTCATTAAGATAATTTTTCAAGGAAACAGATATTCTAACACTGCCGTCGCTATACGTATTTGAAATAATAATGTATGTTAGGAAGAATTTATAGAACTACCCAACAAACACTGATAGGCCCAAGGTTACCAGAAGCGCAGGGAAGCTCAATACAACTTTTTACAGGCTAGTAAAAGCGAAAAAGTCGTTCTTGGGAAATTGTATAAAATTCTACAATACAATTCCAAAACACATTACCGAACTTACTGACTCTAAATTCAAATCTGTCGTAAAACGGACACTTATTTCAAAAGCATATTATAAGATAAACGATTGGGATATTTGGCAGCGATAAAATCCTGCACTAGAACTCTATCGCAAAATAAATAGGCTGTAGCAATGTAATTTTAAAATTTTATAATACTCTGAATACTGAAATGAAATGATATATTGTATACTGTTTTGAAAAAATTACACCTCGCCGAGTTTTTTACGCCGGTTTTTCTCGACGCAGAGGTTTTCTTTCCGAACCGGTGGTAGTTTATCGACATTCATAGGTGCATGTAATATGCCTAAATTGAAGAATAAATCACTTTGACTTTGATTTTGACTTTGACTTATATAAAAAGTATATAAAGTGAGATCTACTATTGTACAGGATATTGGTTTAAAGAGGACATCATATTTAGAACTATTGTGTTTTTTATAAACTATCTAACATACATAAATGTATCTTAATAATGAATAAAATTCCTAATACAATTAAACTTGAACCTCGGAACGCAATATTTAAAAAGAAATTGGAAAGGCTATTACTAGAAAAATGTTATTACTCTGTTAAGGATTTCTTAAATGATAAAAGTTTTTAAAAATGTTATTAGATTAATTTAATGTTACTATTTCCTTTTAGACAATGAGTAGACTGGTACCTATATAAGTAAAATTTAGTAGTTAGTTTTTAAGTTATGTTGTGTGTCCTTTCAGGGCGTCATGGGCTGACTTATGCAAATCAAATTGTGAAATACCTAAATTGGTATGTACATGACTTTACAATGAAATAAATAAATAAATAAATAAATAAATAATAAACATGCATGAACTTAACAAAAAGTAAATTCAATTAAACAATAGTTTTGTGATTCCTTAAAGATAAAATAAAGTATTATTTACTTGCTGTTAATTGCAGAAACAAATTTTTGTACCGATGAAAGGTGAAGTGAAAGAGGTCTATGTGAGAATATTTATCGTTGTATTTTTTACACGCTCTTACAATAAACCTATTTCTTGCAAAGGAGGTTCGATTTAAATAATTGACCTATTACAAGAGGCCAATTCATGAGACAATCCAATAAGCCAATCCAACATTGGCATCGTCTAAATGGAGACAATCCACAGAGAGTAGTGGATTGGCTCATTAGATTGTCTTATGGATTGGCCTCGTGTAAAGCCAATCCAAGGTTGTTTATTAACCCATTCGGCACCACAGAAAAAAATGCTAGGTGGCAGCCCCACGACACGCAAGTCTATTGTTTTTGGACTTCGCATGATGTCGGTGGCAGGTGGGTGACAAAGGTGACAAACTTGGGTTCAAGTCAGTGGCGGCGAATGGGTCAAGCCGTCAGCCATTTTAAAACAAGTTCTTAATTTAGTCCTCACGGTGGAGCACGAATGGCTTGTCTCCGCGAGAACGCGCGAGCACCTCAGCAATGCTGCTCTGCTACTGCTACCGCTAAACGAAAAGGAAGTTCATCCGTGTATGTATCTCTCTCTGTATTGCACTTGCTTGCCTATTCGAGCAACTGAGGAGATACACGAACAAAGTTCATTTTCGTTTCGCGGTAGCGGCTTAAGGAATGTTTCTCTTGCCGCTTCGACAAAACTCGGCTCTCGCACACCTCCGAGGTGTTGATTCACCCGATCGCGCTAGGAACGAAAGAGCACGTGCTATGCAGCGAACGCGTTTGAGCGGGAAAGGTGCCCTGTATCGTACCCGCAGCGCCAAGAACGCCTTTTAGTGTTACGATGTCCGCTGTCAAAAAAACCTTCAATCTTTCTTGTTAGGTTCATATTCACTCTCTTTTGAAAAAAGGATAGCGTATCAGTGAGACTTTAGTAAGTGAAGAATAGCGTTCAAAGGGTTAACTAACATCGGTTTTGTTAGGCAGAGAACGTTATGTACGTAAGTAGTATTAGATATATGAAGTTCTCTACTTCAGCTTGAGCCAAAATTCTTTCGTATGTCCATTTCTCAACCGATTCCCGTGAAATTTTGTGAGCACGTTCGATAATTACATAGGTACAGTCAAGGGCACCAATATGTATTCACTCAAAGTTTCATAATTGATTTTGGTTCATTTCTTTTCTATAGTAGTTATTTAAACACAGTATAATTTCTTTTTCAAATCAAATAAATCTCTTTCTGTCTTTCTACATATATTGTGTGTACGTAGATCTAAATGTCAGATTTTGTACCTACGGGAAAAAACAGCTGAGTTGTCCTAACGTACGTGGGCCAATCAACTATTTTTTGTTGCTCGTTGCCATGGTTACGTCCCTTGGGTCACTCTTTAAAACTATGATTTTATGGAGCTTTAATCCACTAAACACGCATTTTTGTTATATTGGTAAACCCATCCATGGTGGGGCAACTCCTTACCATGAAAGGAGCCCAATTATATTTATTTATTATGTGTCTATCTTACTTTTTATCTAATAGTATGCTGTGTTGCGTTCCGTGGGTCAATTATGGTGCTGTCTGAAAACCAGCGCTGTAGGTGTCTGTCTGACACCTCGGCACAATGCTGAGACAGCAACCGTTTCACTGCCGCGAAGACACACACAATGTGTCAATTGTATTGTATGTCTATTCCCTTTATCTCTGTGTGTCTTTTGTGTAGTGAATAAATATCTTCTTTTCTTTTTCTTTTTCTTTTCAATTTATGGTATTTTTTCTAAGAAACTCTGTCACTGTTGTCTCTTGGCTTATCGGGACAGAATAACAACAAGAAAAAATTGATTGACCTACGTACTAAAAGTTACGTAATCACCCCTCTAACATCGATTGCCTAGAACTGGGCTAATGGTATTCAGGTTTTGGCGCGGGCCCGTCACAACCCCAGACTTAAAATTTCCGGGTAGACCTAGTTTCCAAGTGGTTTGTTTTGCACGAATACACATTTGCATAGGGTTCTTAAAGCTGGCTGAATCGACAAATCATCTGCTTTTTATGACGAATTAAAATGATGAGCTATAGGCGAACTAGGGCAATGTTTGTTTAAGTTTTTATATGGTCAAGTCGGTCTAAAACAGCTCATATAAAATGTGTGAAAATACTTTACTAATTTAAGGGTTAAAACGAACGTGAAACAATATGCATACAAAAATAGTACCTCTTTTTGAAATTCCCAAAATTAGCTTAAGTAAAATGTAACTCTGCAATGTTGGAAACATTAACAACGTAGTCGTTGCTTGGAAGTATTAAGAGGCTTGGAATGCATGTAAAAAAAATCTGCAACATAATCTCAAAGTGGTTTAATTAGGTACTAGCTTATAAAGCTTGACAAGATCATTTAAGACATTAAGACATTAAGACATTTATTTAGCAAACATGTTTACACGTAGTATTAAAAGTACCAGTCCCTGCACTAGGCTTTGCCTGTATTAAAACGGCATAATTCTGATAGCAATCCTGGCTCGTCATCTCGTCTTGACTCACTGTAAACATGACGTAGAATATATCAAAGCGCAGAATTTTGCCTATAAACTAGGTATGTATTGTTCCTGGTAGGTCAGAAGTCATAACCTGTAATTTGCTATTTCAGTGCATTTTCCATGAAACACTTTTAGTTTTAGCTACGCCTAGTCGCTCTATTAGCGTTAAATGTACTTATTTTATTTTATTTTCACGTCGTCGTATCTCGAAGAGTCTGACAAGAGATGAAGCAATCGATTGAATAATTGTCTACGAGGTCGAGCATCAAATCTGAATGTACAATGCAGATTTCTGTAGCTTGATGAAGGTTTATGTGACACGACACAGCTTACAAAGTAGGAAGAATGCGGTCTACCACATTCAATAAAGACGTTTTGTGTCTATATAAAAGTGTAATAGCTGCGCCTGCAAGAAAAACCGCAAGGGGAGATCGCGGTGGTTAAAAGGTAGGTTAGCATAGTAAATGTTGCCTTTTGTGCGAGGAAAGTTTCAAAGGGACAGTTGTTTACGCATATGAGGTTAAGAGGTATATTTGACTTAACGTATTTAATTGTAATTGGTTCGGTATTTTTCAACAGCGCCACTATATTATTATAAGCGTCCATTCGGACTTTACGGACGGTACCTACAATAATAATTTACTATAAACTGTATTTTCATATCATAAGGTATATGTATGGTCTCAATGTTTGACTTGACTTAATTACAATAATTAGAATTATTTAGTCGCAGTGCAAAAAAAATTGCAGAATCTTATGCGCTGCAATGAATTTCGAAATGCAAAATTTTACAGACGTGAATGACATCTTTACTTTTGTCTTGTAGTTATGATACCATGAGTAAAATGTTTTCATTGATGTCGATCTTTCTTTGTAAGGTAAAACATGTTGATAAATTAAATTTAATTATATTTCGCCACAAACATATGCTAGCAGGTAGGTACAGAAGCTTTAAAATACATTAACCATTCCTGTACGTGTCGGAGATAGTGTATTTTCTCTTAAAGGAAAGTATATTGTAGGCAGGAAAGAACTCGGATGGCACTTTCTTGCGCTGACAAGTTTAATTTGACAGTAATGACCGACCATTAGCATGCGGTCAGTTGTGCTGGTATACAACACCTAACCACAAATCCCCTCATGTGTGCCAATATAAGTGTGACTTGATAAGACAGAGTTTGTACGGATCCCGGGATCAACATATACTGGAAATTGAAACGAGTCCCGGTTGTGAATCTCGTGAGCTGTTCTCACGTGAATGGGAATTGATTAAAGGCATACTGTTTGGTTTTCAGTTGTAATAGGTGATTATTATTACCTGTACAAATTACCAGTAGCTCGTATTAAATGCTTAATACAGTCATATTTTCTCATTTTATTTAGAGGTGCGAGTAAAGCCGGGTCCGCTGCGCCGTGTTTTTGTGTTTTTCTAACACCTAACATGTTTTGCCAATCAAAACAAAACCCTATTTGTTTGCCGAAACTGACGGATAACATGTTAGGTGTTAGAAAAACACAAAAACAGGTCGCAGCGGATCCGGCTTAACACCCTGTAAGGTATACTTAAATAACTACGCAATGAAAATAAATCAATAAATATTAGGGGACATTCTTACACAAATCGAACTAGCCCTATAGTAAGCTCAGTAAGGCTTGTTATAGGTACTAGACGAAGATATATGTATATAATAGATATAAATACTTAAATACATAGAAAACATCCAAGACTCGGAAGCAAATATTCATGCTCATCACACAAATATTTACCCTTACCGGGATTCGAACCCAGGACCTTCAGCTTCGTAGGCAGCGTCACTACCCACTAGGCTAACTGGTCGTCAATAAAAGTTGAAGACTCTGTTATATTGATATTATAATATTATAGGTAGGTACGTCGTTTCAAATGAAAATTAAACGCTATACTTAGGATAAATATTGACGTTGATTGGCATAGACTTTGACACTACATATGTAATTGCATATATTATCCAGAATATATACCTACATCTTACATAAAGCCCGATTGTGAGTACTAACTATCATTTTGTTGGTAAGTATAGCACTATTGCAAATCGATGATTCATATTCTTTAAAAAAGTGAAAATAAAATGAAAAATAACTTTCTGTATTTTTGAACTCGATATTCAAAACGTATAGATAAGTATGACTTTAAGAATTTAAGTCTAACTTAGTACTTATAAATTGCAGATGCCCATAAGTTAACTGGAGGCTGTATTATATTAAATAAATCAGCACGTCACCCTATTAGGCGAGTCTAGTGTCGTTTGCACTCTTTTTACAGCCTCTATTCAGCGGTCCAAAGAAAGAAGGCTGTAACTATGTATAAAGTTCCATACATTCTACTGCATTTCTCCATTAGAAGTAAGCATTGCTAAGTGCGCGTCAGTTGAAGATCGATCCGCGTATCCGGTCTTTTCACTGGGCCCTTTTAAATTCAGAACACCCGTAAACCAAAGGAATAAGGTCCATAACAGCGCAGATTTCCTGCATGATCCAATACGCGAGAAATGGTAGCTTTGAATTATGTCTATTGATTTCAGATCAGACGGCCGATATTCAAGTAAGTAGTCGCGGGCAGTTTTTCAGTTGTGATAAAAATGAATTTTAATCAGATAATAAATACTCTCTAGAGTAGAATAGGTAGTTGCAGCCAGTACGATGGCATACGAGTTTCTACGCAGTGGGTTACTACTTATCTGCAGCTGAGTGTACAGATATGTCATGAATGCCTAAACTCGGATTCATAATTAGTTTCGCTAGTTCTGTTAATATCGATATAAAAAAAATCTAGTTCATAGCAGAGGTTTAGTTAAGCAGCATTATTGTGTTTGATTTGAAATCAAACTAATAATTTTATTAAACAATAAAAATAATAAAAGAATCGGTTGGATTAAAAATTACATCTGAACATCATTTTAGGACATCGCTAAGGACGCTGTCCGCCATTTTGTTTTGTTGGCAGTTCCGACCAAGTTGGCAGACTAGTATGTGCGACTGCGACGACGATTATCTACTTGATAAAATACAAATTGAATCAGATTTATAGTAGGTACAAGGTTATATCGACTTATTTGTATCGACATAAACCTATCACTATATTTCTTTTTCTATGTCTGGCAACAATTTCAGCTGTCAAGTTAGTTCGCCTAATTATGAATCCGAGTATAGAGCGCCGTGAATTACCAAATATTTTTTAAGTACATAAGGTAGGTGCACCAAGGAAGGCCCGGCTCCTAAGATGGCCTCCCACTTTTTAAAACTCGCAGTTTATGGTTTTCCAATTTACTTAAAATTTCGTGAGCACATGCGTTTATGTTCAAAATTGTCACAAACTAACGTGCATTTCAGTTTTTAAATACTTTACATAATATCATCATATTTTAAAAATTTTTAACGCAATTATTGTCAGCACTTTTAGTGAAATTAGGTGTTTAATATCCAATTATAGGTAAATACTGTTATTTTAAATTTATTTATGTATTTTTACAAGACTTAATTGAACTGAAGTAAAAATCCCCTAATAAGGCCCACTGTACAGTATCCCTAACTAAAAGTAAGTCAAAAAATTATGTTTGAATAAAGAACTGATTTATAAATATCATGATACAGAATATAAAGAATCTCACACATGTGTTTTTTTTCTAATTAAATAAAGCCCACAATTATAATTTTTATTAAATCAATTTCATTAAAACATGTATTATAATAAGACTACTTCAAGATGATAGCAATGTTTAAATATTGATTAAACGATTATTTTAATTCGACCGGGTGCCTAAGATGGTCCACTAGCAATTTTTGTTAATAGGCGTTTTTCTGTATAAAAAAAATTGTTTGTTAAATAAATCATTAGCATTCCTATGAATGGCTTTTCTTTATTAATCATACTGTAATTATTTTCCAACGCGTTTAAATTAAGTTGGGCCTTATTCGGCGACGACGGTACCTTATAAGAATTCTAAATTGTTTTGAAGACACTTCTTCAGAACACTTTCTGGCACTAAATTATTTCATTCCTGTCGTTATTAATTTCATAGACTGATATTATTTATGCCTACGCACTTTCTCACGTTTGTGTTGTTATATTTTTATGTCCACTAAGCAATAACCTACTTCCTACTAACACAAAAATACCTAAAACACAGGTAAATACCTAGTTTATATAGGTATCAATGTTGTTATATTTAGATATTTTTTAATTATATAGGAGAATTCAATAGTTTTGTTATTTATTTCTTTATTACCTACTGTTTTATTTAGTAAATATTATGTGTAGTTGTTGACAAGATTAGATGTTTATTCATATATGTATAATTATAGCTTGCAAGTCTATGTTTAAAAATAGTTAAATTGAACCTTTTTGGCCTGAAACATAGGGAATCCTAGTTCAGGCTCTTATAATTATCTTGTAATGACTATTGTCATTCAAATTTTACTTACAAAAATATTGATATTTTATTATGTTACTCAGCTAGCTCGCTGCGTACTTTATAGAATGGACCTTCGGTATGGACATACTCGTAGGCTATCGACTGTGTCGATTAAGGAGAAGACGTCAATAAAATTTTAGCATATAGTAATATGTCTGTGAAATAAGTTTTCAATCATTATTTAACACTAGGTATTCTATTCGTTATAGAAATACGCAATGATTATTTGGCTACCACAATACTTAAAATTGTTCAATTTGAATTACTTTAGCTTTTCCATTGATTATTGTTAGAGATTTTTGGAGTAAGTAGGTATGCTATATTGACTGGAATGCAAGTTTATTACCTAGTTCCAATTTTTATACATTCGTTTGAATTCAGGGCACCTCAGTTTGTAAACGAAAAAATCGTGACCGAAACAAGCGCTACGTTCGATTCTGCCTTTTTAACTATAAATAACTGTTACCGAACCATTGAACTTAAAATTACATGATTTGAATAAGTATCAAGTTCACAAGTTTACACGCGATCATTGACCTCATGCATAATCGGTCAAATATAGAAGTGTATTGATTAAAATGCCGTTGCCAGAGCATTTCTCAATCCGGACCGTTGCAACTGTACCCTCAACAAATTGGCAGTGTCACGTCCCTTGCGACGCTCGTGACCTTTTCTAGGTCACTTTTTATGGTTCATAATAAAATAAAATAAATATTTTGGACCTTCTTGCATAGGTCTTAAGACAGATGTGTAGATTACAATCTCCGGTTGATAGCCATGTTTCTGACAATTTATTCCGAATCCTAAGAAGGAAATCAAAAAGCGGACTATTTGTACTGCTGACCGAGTTTTCCAACACATACCTATATTAACTGTTTATTCTGGTACAAGCTGCTTGCTTTTGTGTATAAAATTGCACTCCAGGCTTATAATTCTTTGTGTTGGGACTTGGCACATGTTTTGGCAAAGAGAACAAGAAGTTGAAAATCATGAATTAATGAGGTTTTGGGTGGGCTATATCACTCCCGCGCACTTACAGTAAACGGTATAGAGAACTGACACGTAAATTAATATATTATTTAGTAATTTATACCGATCGTTACAACGGATGTACCTACTAAGTCATTAAACATTTCATGATGCATCTTTTCGGTATTTTAAAAACTCACTTGCACGCATGGATTCATGATTGATATGTCTTACGACTAGGTACTGTATCGATACTAAGTTTTTTTTTGTAAAAAGAATATTTAAAGAAAAAAGTTGGTAGCTCGATCACCAACTAAGTTAAAACACGAATAGCCTCCACATTTGCGAGCGACCGTCGATTGTTTCCAAAAAGTGAGTTAGCTTGCAAATTGCGCTGAATCCACTGAACTCTGTGGCCTACAATCAGGGCACTGCAGGCGCCCTACATTCCGTTTGTTTCAAGCGTCAACGGGATTGTTATTATCTGCATGCCACGCTTTCCGTCTGCGACGTTGTATAATTGTGGTGGTTACCTATTTTTTTTTAATATGCTTAAGTACAAGCCTTTTAATGTCAGTAAATTGCTGCAATCTGGCTTCATTATAAAATGTTTTAGTTAGTTTTCGGTTAGGTAGTTCAAGGAGCATCCCTTGTTCATGACCTGTTTAAAGCTCGTCCCTGATATATTTGAACCCTTGAGTTATACAGGTTTTGTCTGGTCTCGGGGCCTAGAGTTGTGAATTTTATTTTCCAACTAGCAGGTCGATTGCGTAACGTTTTGTACCTACGTACCTACGTCATAGATCAACGTAGACCTGAGTGTCATTTTTTGTATGGGAAAATGACAGTTGAGTTACATATATACTAACGTACGTTCGAAGAGTTACACAATCACCCCTCTGATAGCACGCTGCTTGGGGGAGAAAACTAAGTTATGTGTTAGGTGTAAAAAAAACCCACGGCAATCACCATCTGCGCTATCACACGAACTCCAGGATCGCCCTCCTAAATTCCTTCGCTACTCACTACCACAGATGACATCAGCAAGGTTGGTCTGGCGATCACACACTAGTGCGTGATCGCGCCGTCGCGGACGCTGGTGATCTCCCCGTAGAGCTGGATGGTACAGTACCTCATGGTCGGACATTAGAAGCGTCCGCGGGGCGGGCACTCGTCATCTTTGTGGGAGCAATTTCCGTCTGCGTTCTCATACGGACTCGACCCATCAAAATTCCTTCGCTACTCACCACCACAGATGACGTCAGCAAGGTTGGTCTGCACGCACTGGTGGGTGATCGCGCCGTCGCGCACGGTGGTGATCTCCCCGTAGAGCTGATGCAGTGCCTCTTGGTCGGACATTAGGAGCGTTCGCGGGGACGGGCACTCGTCGTCGTGGTGGCGGGAGGACGATCGCGATCGGGAACGGCGGCGTCTGGAATAGGGAATTTCATCTGTTAATATAATATATATCATCATCATAATCCTGGCCAAATTCGATGACTGGAGGAATAATAATCACGTCGCTAAGCGCCAAGCTGTAACTACGCCGAAGTGAGACTTAGAGCAGCTGAGGATAGGTCCCTTTTGTCATATTTTTGCCCGGCTTTTATAGTGCAATAACTTCTCGTACGGCTCTCTATATCCTATCCTATACTATTAAACGAGCATTCTTATATATATATATGTATATGTTTGCTTATGACCCCATTGCATACCCCTTGCATTTAATTACAATATTGTAATTTTTTTCACCAAGCCTAATTTAATTATGGCTGCGTAGTGTGTATGCCATAATCTTTTAACGAGTTTGCTTAATCGATTAGTAATTACTTTCATACATTTTAATCCAAGTTCACGTCAAAAATCAATGAAGCCTTGACCTCGGCTCAGTTTTTCAAAATTAAATCGTATCGTGAATTACTTAAGGCTTGAATTCGACGTTTATCAAGTAATTTAATTTATCAAGAAAACGCTTTTTAAGATTGTTCATCTGTCGTTTTTAAAAGGCAGCTCATATTGGTACATTTTTCACCAACAACCTTAAAATCTGTACAGCTACTGTATGATAATTCTGTGGCAATGTTGGTGGTCCAGTCAGATTGAATAAGAACTTTCTCGCCTATTTGTAAGATCCTAATTTAGGAATTGTGTTTTACGATTTGTTTGCACTTTGTCAGAATTACGTACAAAAACTAGGCATCTTTCCTTTAGTTAGACAATACAATTGTTAGGTGACAGTTTATCCTAATTTACTTTAAAAACAAAGTTTAAACCATCTACAATTCAGTATTTCGCCAAGCCACATACGTGAACATTTCCGCGTTACCACATGAACTGCTTTCCGAAAACAAACGCGATGATTACAGATAAAACCGAAATCGCTACAGTCATGTTGGCCGATAATATTTGAGGAGTTCCGTCGAATCGTCGAGGATGTCTAAATCACCTTTCGCACTTCATTAATTGCTACTTTAAGGGAATCATATTATCAGAACCTGCTTTGACGTATTTTACATCACTGAGAAGTTTCATAAGTCATCTGTGGTCTTCATATCAGTTCCACTTCATCAAACTTGTGATTTTCGAGGGTAAATACACGAGTTATATTTTATCGAAAATACTGAAATCACTACAAGCGTGCCTACAAAAATTGAAGGTTGCCCTCAATTTCCCTGCGACCCCATCATCAGATCCTGATTTGGTGACAATGGACCCACCTCAGGAGTAGGTATACTCTATCGAATAAAAAAATAATTTTGGAGATCGGTCCATAATTGACAGAGAAATCGGGTGAACATACCACATAAAAAAAATACATACAGTGGAACATATAACCTCCTCCTTTTTTGAAGTCGGTTAAACACTGTCACATCCAATCCTTTTATATTTGATATTAGCAACCGAATCTCTTTCGAATAAAAAAAAATTGAAAATCGGTCCACGATTGATAGAGAAATTGGTGAAAATACATTGAAAAAAATATATACAGTAAAACAGAGATCTTCCTGAACTTCCTTTCCTTTTCTGAAGTCGGTTAAAAAGTCGCGAAGGCGCTTTACAAACATGATGTCTAAAAGTGATGATCTCTGGGTCGTTCTTCTTTTTTACCGACAATGAATCGAGGTTTTTCTGTTTTTTTGGTTTTTGAACTATCGAAAATTGTGGTTTTGAAGTGCGATTTAAAAAAAAATGCATAGGTTTCTTGATTAGAACTAATTAAAGTTTACTTTCTGGCCAATATAAATATTTATTTACGGTTGGTTTCTAAAAAAAACATGTGACAAAGTGGACTATTTCAGTGGGGACAACATTTTGGTTTACCACTCTGTCACGGCATTCTACGAAAAAAACAAACATTAAAAAAAATGCTAGTTAGAGAAAGTGAAATATTATATATCACTAATTAATAAAATAATATGAACGTTCATTCGAACATTATAAAACCATAAACATCATTACTCAAATGAGATGCCGTAATAAGACGAAGGACAGGCTATTGTCGGTCGAAAAGAAGAACGACCCCTCTATGGAAACATCTCACCAAAATCTCGAAGACAGCAATTTTTTTTCTTCTGGGGCACAATAGAGATTAATCTCCATGTCTATTGCAACATGCGTTTCATTTCTCTTGATTGTGTTTGTTTACAATCGATTATAAAATAATGTTATATTTTTTTTAAAGTGTTATTAATATAAAATAGTGTAATCCATAATCATGGTGATTAAACACAAAAAGTATATAAATGTTTTGTCGATTAAGAACTTACGAGAAAAGGAGCGCATAAAACTCTTCGGACTTAGCGGTTCTGAGCCAAGTACTACTATCAATATTTGTAAGCTGTCAATATTTTCCGCTATTACGCCATTGACAGATGTAATGTAAAGAAAATCAGTGATAGTACTACCATCTCTATCGTTACCGAAAACTCGTTGCATCTCGAACGCTGGGAGTCGACATATCTCGACCGCGAGATTTTGAAAACACGGAAATTGGTTTTCGATCGACATCCGCCATTTTTTTTTCGAGATTTATCTATTAGACATAATCTCGATCGGCCCAAGAATTAGCCTCCAGCGCCAAAATGGTCTTAAAACTTTGGACCTGTCTAATTAGTTATGTATGGTTATATCTGTCTAACCCATACTAAAAAAAAACCGGTCAAGTGCGAGTCTGACTCGCGCACCGAGGGTTCCGTACGAAATATCATACAACACACCCGTCTTGCCCCACCCATTAATTTTGGAAAAATCTAAACAACGCATAGTATAGTAAAGTCATGAGCATGACATGAGTACCTACAGCGCCATTTATCGGTGCATTTTGTTACTAAATTGCGCAACCAAGGAACTCGGTATGTACAGTAAGGGAAATGTATTCACGTACCACTGTAGAACCCTGTCGCAATTGACAGGCCGCCGTCACTCAAACTCGAGCGGTATGTTACCTTATTGCGATAGGGTTCTACGGTGGTACGTTAATACATTTCCCTTACTGTATGTTGGTTTTTCAGCGATAATTCTTTATCAAGTGAATTAATTTCGATAATTCTTTTTTTATTTGCTAGAAGGTACTTTCAAAACACTTTCATACGAATTTGAAGGCAAAAAATTAAACACAGAAGTATTAAATTACAAACAAAATTAACATATGATTTTTTAAGAATAATAAAAAACTACGCTAGATAGAGGTATCGTTATACTTTTCCGGTAATATTCACGTTAATATTAATAATATATATTATTTTCAAATTTTTCGCTTGGTTAACTTCGGAGATAAGGGGGGGGAATGGTATTTTTTTCAACATTTTTCTTTATAAATCAAAATTTTACCATTGTAGAAAAAAAAAGAAAAACTGTTTTAGAATGTACAATTCAAGCCCTTTCATATGATACCCCACTTGGCCTAATAACTAGACTTTGAATTTTTGCCCCCCCTCTTATCCGCCCTTTTTTATACAAATTAAAAGTAAATGTTAAAATTTTTCATTTTCCATACACGAGGATTAACTTTATTTACAACTATTCCAAATTTCAAATTGATAGCATTAGTAGTTCCTGAGATATTTGACTTTGTGACAGACAGACAGACGGACGGAGTCGCACCATAAGGGTTCCGTTTTTACCTTTTTGGTCCGGAACCCTAAAAATGATTTTGACCCTTGCATAATTTGAATTTTGATGTGATCGTAGGTACGTGGTCGGTTATTAGAACAGTTAACATTATCTCATTTTTAGGGTTCCGTAGCCAAACTTATAGTTTTATTATCCCTAATCGTCACTACAACTATTATCATAGTGTCAGTTTGATAAGAATAAGGAAGCGCCCTGGTATTTGAGTAACATCATTATAGTCGCATTTCAACAAAGTGTTAAATTACGCCCATAGGTTTTTACCATGGATAAACAGTTCCGTGGTCGTTTTTTGTCCGTTCCGCTTGTCAGCGACCAATCAATGGTGTTTACTAAAACGTAATTATAGGCTTTAGATTTCGTCTTCTCATTACCAGGGACACGATTCGAATTGTTAGTGATATCGTTAAAGTTTGTCTACGTCACCTGTCTATTAATTTATCCACTTCAAATTGCAAAATTTAGCAGGTCAGTAATATTAGGTAAAATTGAGATAGCTCTAAAATGTAAAGTTACCACGGCAAAACTGACTTCATACTAGGCAATGGTTTCCCATTTTGAAACTCTATAATATTCCATTAAATAAGACGCTACAGTGTGGAAAATCACGCGGCAGACTGGTTTTCTAAGATTATATGAAGAGAATTTAAAAATACTTTTCTCACAATTTAGTCAGACATTTAGCTTATATCCGGTAATTAAGTCTACGTTAATGTACAGTATTTATCCAACAAAAGACAAAACCTATTTTTTATAATGTCCGACAAATAATGACACAAATGCTATAATACAAAACATTGCATAATTGCATTTGCAACAAAGTTATTGCAAATTATTAACGCCCTTGGCTGCTAATCCAGTCTCAAAGCAAATGATAAATGAATCCGCAGATAAAAGATACAACAATTATTAATCCATTCGGTCGTTTCGAAATCATTCACTCTTACAGTAGTGAATGGAATAAAAATAACTTTTCGAAATATTGGAAGGACAAACGTAAATCATGTCAGATTTCTGCGTACTTACACGCAACTTGCCGCCTACCTACAATCTCAATAATTAATGCGTAATATCTAAGCACTTATTAAATTAGTTTATAAAGTTCTGCCTTATTTACATGCCTTTTTGACTTTTACTGATACTGATGAGTAATGTGTTTAATTGTGCAACACAAACTAAGACGTCAAAAGATGTCCGTTCTTCGTGGATTGAACGATCAATAACGTCGGAATTCCGGACAATAAATATCTGAAAAATGTTTCAAGCGTCAAGACGAAACCGGAGCGGTTAGTCATCCATTCGTATGCATCAGTGCATCTTTGTTTCCACTCTAGAGCTAAGCTGGCTATTTCACAAATGGCGTGCAATGTCAAGTTTGTTTGGTGCCAAAATTGGCGCGTTTACTCATCGAAACGCAGGGTGCGTTCCACTTTGCGCAATTGAACGTCTAGAAATGGCGACGTGACTCATGCGTCGACAGATTTAATAAATATTTTAACGATTCGACTTGTATAAGGGTACAAGCGTGTTGATTGCTGTGAAATTTTAATGCATGAAATTTCAAGAACACAATTAAATTAATATTTATGGTACCGCTTTTAGAGTTTTCGAGTTTTTGGAGCGATACTGTCTCGTTTGTGTTAATGGACGGTCCCGTATTACATTAAAAATGATTGATGAGAGACATTGTTTTCAAAATATAACCAAGCGGTAAGTGGATCATTGATTTATTATTTTCTGCATGGATTTAGCTTTTTCTGTGGCTGATACAGCAAACAGTTATAAGTAGGTATTATTGGTCGACATAAAACTCAATACTCAATCAATACTTGATCATAAAAAAAAGGTTTTGCTCTAAGCTACTTACTCAGGGGTGACGATGAAGAAGCCCCTCGATGTTTGGTAGATCTTCCGATCCTGCATCAGCTGCGTGAGAGTGTCGTACACGACCTCCTGCGACGGGGTCTGCATCACCGGAAATTTCGAAGAAAGAGACGTTCGTATGCTCTCCAGCGTAGCTGACTGCCCCTGCGGAGAAAATAAATTTTATTTATATTACTTTTGCTTCGAATTAGGTGCCGAAGCGGACCCCGGACTCCTTTGAGGTTCAACCTGCAAAAACGCCTCCTTGCGTTTTTCCCGATAGTGATTACTTTTGCTTCATTCGTTTTTGTTTTGTTGGTTCCTGTTGTATATCGGAGACTAAATATTATCTTTTAAATCAGGATGGACCTAGGTTTACATACTACACTCAAGAGCAAAAGTTTTGGGTACACTTTGTATAGAATTTCAGTACAAACTGTACCCAAAACTTTTGCTCTTGAGTGTAGATTTACTTGTTTTTGTTACTTGTTGTTTAACTTATTGGTAAATTTTGTAACAATTTGGTGTCATTTTCCTCTTACATATACATATCTACGTCAACTACCTACTATATATCTACAGCGTGTATCTTTCAAACAAACCTTAATTTTAGCTAACTTAAGTTTTAATTAGTGTTGTCAGAAGTTTTATCAATAAAATATAGGTAGCTAATAATTATTCTTGATAATAGAGCGTATAGACACTGTAAAAACATATACATGGTAGTTAATCGGCAGAGTTTCTAATTTTATAACTTGACCAACTAGTTAGGCAATATCTTTTTATTCCTTAATCTACTCGTAGCATGTGATTCAGACATACTACCATCATACGAACGCCTTTAACGTAGTTTCTCACGCGTCTACGTTTTCAAGTTCATAAAATATGCATGAATGATCAATAATTTATCATCCATCAAGATAGTGTTAGCTTTTTTAACATTTACAATATAACTTATTAATATATAACTAACTGATTGTAGTATTCATTCATATATACCAACATAACTAATTGCTGAACTGAGTTTATATGATTCGTTGTTAATTAGACTAGCTATAAAGAGTACCAACATTGTAAAATTTGTAGAAAAGTGTCAGTAATGTCAAAGCCCGCTAAGAACGTGCATTTGGCGCGTTTTTGCTACAATGTTCTTTAGTCTGTGGAAAGCGGGACTAAGTTTGAGTTAGCTGTCATTTTGGAAAGTACAAACTAAAGTTGTATCTTTTAAAAAGCGAAGATTAAAGTGTGGAAAGTGCGTATTGTTTTCTCTAAAGACCATCCAAAGACCCCAAAGCGTTGGCTCGAAGGACGAGCCTTCATATCAGAAGTGGGATGAGGCGAGACTACTAGTCTCGATAATCAACGCCCGCCGTGTCGTAATTCCAAGAAGTTTAAGCTTTTAAGGTCAGAGAATTCCATTTATTTCCTTTGAATGCTGTTATCAACATGTTGTGGCGGTCAAAACAACATTTCTTTGCTTCCTAATGGAAATAGGAGCTTGGGAGCGAAAACTAAAACTGAAACTAACCTGATTCTACAAAAACTTTTGTCACCTTACTAATGCAGAATATAAAATAGCTGGTGCGTTCCGTGAATGCGTAAGAAAGGGCATGCTATCAGTGTTTTGGCGTCTTGTGCGTGACTTGCGGTGACCGGTCCTGGGAACGCCTATGAAAATTTGAATTGCTGCTGTGTTTTGTGAGCTTGAAGGGCACGATTGACTGTTTGGTGCCATTTGTGTTTTTTTTTTGGTGATCGAATTTACAGTGAAACATCTGTAGAGAAAACAATAGATAGAGAATACAAATAGTTATGTATATAAATAAATATTTAGTTTTCCACAATAGTTGTGAGTGTTCATAATAATTATTGTACAATCTGAATCTCTAGTTATAACAATTACTTTCATGATTCTTTTTTCTCTTTCACTATACAATTAGAACAGCAAACAATAGTTAAACATGGGAAGATCTCGTAGTTGTAGTCGAAAGCGAGATCACAGGAGTAAGAGATATACAAGTATGGTATCTCGGGTGCATAGACGATCTAGGGACAGAATAGTATCTAGAGATCGCAGCTCGTCTAGTGATAGTAGAGTGTCAACAGACACTAGAGTGACAAGACACCGCAGTGTTGACTCCAATTATAGATGGAAAACTAGGTCGGCTGATAGGAATCATAGGCATAAAAGCAAGAGTAGACGGCATTGTAAAAAACAATCCTGCTATTCACATAAATGTTGCCAGAATACTAATGAGCAGATAAACCGTGAAACTCTAACACCACCAATGCCATTGTGGTCACTGGGATCGAATAACTTCCCAGTCTCACATAGTGTGGTGCCAGAGTTCGACCCTGGTGACAATAGCCAAACAGTACTTACATGGATTAACAAGGTAAATGAATGTGCTCAAATTTATCGCTGGGATGATCGACAAATATGTCATTATGCTATTCCAAAGCTGAGTGGATTAGCCAAAAAGTGGTATCAAGGTTTGCCTTCAGTTTTGTTTACATGGGCTGAGTGGACACAGAAACTGACAACAGCTTTTCTGTCGAATGAGAATTATGGGGAAGTTTTAACAAATATGTTAAAACTTCGGTGCCAGCACGGACAGCCTTTAGAAAATTATTATTATGATAAGATGGCACTGATAAATAAGTGTGAAATAACAGGTCGAAAGGCTGTTGGGTGTTTGATTTACGGCATTGATGATAAATTCGTTCGAATGAGCGCCGGTGCATGCATGTTTGAAGAACCAGAGCATCTGCTAAACTATTTACGCACTGTTTCTCAAAGTGATAAGAACAATATTATATACAATAAAAATATGTCACTTAACGAAACTGTTCAGGGTCCAATCAAAAGCAATGAATCAAACACACAGCAGATAAGATGCTTTAATTGTGATGTGGTGGGACACATAAGCATCAAATGCAATAAACCTGTGAAAAAATGCACTTTCTGTTTAAAGTTAGGTCATGAGACAAAAGATTGCCGAAAGCGAGCTTATTCAGGCGGTAGCAATGATAAGCAGCAGTCAAACCGAGATGATAATCAACCTGTCCTTTTAATTAATAATTCTACAGGTGAAAATGACAAGTATATATAATTGATTACGGAATCACTAAAGTACTAGGAAACAACCGTTACGAATACTCCCATCACACGTAGACAGGGTTCTAAAATGTACAAAGGAAAATATGCTCTGGATAAGTTGCATCCATGGTTAGTATTCAGAATGATGTTATTTCTAGTGATTAGAATAATCTTTATAATATAACTTCACAACAGTAATAAAATAAAAGGAGTTGTCAGTTATGTCATTTTATGGTATTAAATAATATAACATATGTGATGAGACATTTTATAATAATTCATGTTATAATACTTACAATGTTAAAGGTTATCAATAAAGTGAAATGTGTACATGCCTATGATAAATTGTTATTGAGCAAATCTTGTGATAATTTAATAAATAGAGGAAGTAAAGATCTATGACAATTTGTTGTTCAGAGTTATTACAAAATATATGTGCTGTGATGTACCTAATTAAATAGTGAAGTATATACTTGTTCAATAATAACTTTCTTTAAAGTGAGATATTGCAATAGTCTTGTAGCAATATTATAATTTCAGAGTTAAATATGAAAATTATAATTGTTTAGAGTTATCCATGACATGAGAATAGTGTGAATAATACATTTCATAACAGTAGTATTCTATTAATAGTGAACTTTTACTTATGATAATTTATAATAAAGTGATGTATTGCAAGAGTGACTTAAAATAATACTCAATAATTGAAGAGTGAAATATGTAAGTAAATGTTAATTTTTAATAGTGAGTCAGTCTTGACATTAGAGTTCTGTGATAATGGAGAGAGAAATACATTTTAAAATAAGAGTGAGATTTTGTTAGTGAAATGGCTTAGTCCATAAAGTGAGTCATTGCAGCTGAATGCTTGTGATGATGTAGTTGATAAGAGTGAGTCATTGCAGCTGAATGCTTGTGATGATGTAGTTGATAAGAGTGAGTCATTGCAGCTGAATGCTTGTGATGATGTAGTTGATAAGAGTGAGTCATTGCAGCTGAATGCTTGTGATGATGTAGTTGATAAGAGTGAGTCATTGCAGGTGAATGCTTGTGATGATGTAGATGATAAGAGTGAGTCATTGCAGCTGAATGCTTGTGATGATGTAGTTAATAACTTTGTGACATGTAGTAATTTTCGATTTCTTTTTAGTTATTTTTGTTATGGTAACTGTTATGTTGGACCTATGAACCCGATTTAAAATGCGAGGTCGCATCCTGAAGTCAGGATTAGCCGAATGTTAGCTTTTTTAACATTTACAATATAACTTATTAATATATAACTAACTGATTGTAGTATTCATTCATATATACCAACATAACTAATTGCTGAACTGAGTTTATATGATTCGTTGTTAATTAGACTAGCTATAAAGAGTACCAACATTGTAAAATTTGTAGAAAAGTGTCAGTAATGTCAAAGCCCGCTAAGAACGTGCATTTGGCGCGTTTTTGCTACAATGTTCTTTAGTCTGTGGAAAGCGGGACTAAGTTTGAGTTAGCTGTCATTTTGGAAAGTACAAACTAAAGTTGTATCTTTTAAAAAGCGAAGATTAAAGTGTGGAAAGTGCGTATTGTTTTCTCTAAAGACCATCCAAAGACCCCAAAGCGTTGGCTCGAAGGACGAGCCTTCAATAGCCTGACATAAAGCAGGATGTGCCATACCGACGCAACCTTCAATTGATACAATGTGACATAATGGCAATGAAAAATTTGAATTTGACGATAACATCTTGTTCATGAGTATTAAGCCTTTGGAATATATACTTGACTTAACCTGTTTATCTGAGTGTAAATAAATAAATATCTTAATTTAATAACGACACAATCACTTAACTTTATTGTTTTTCAGGAGCACATTGTTAAGTTAGCACAAAAATAGGTGCACTAAATGGCATAACCTAAAAATATTCCTAAGTTACCTACCCTGTCCTCCCCATTCTTGTTTGTTATGTTGTCGTGGTTTTTATCTAAAGTCTCTAAATTACCCAAGGCATATTAGGCCACATTTTTAGGCATGTTTTTACAATTAAAATTATAGAAAAGTGCATAATATTATAATAGAGCATCATCAGGTGAGTTTGAGGTGATTGATTTTATTTAAATTTCATCCAAATCGGTTGAATCGTTTAAGCGTGATTGAGTAACAAACATCCAAACATCTTAAACATCCAAACATCCGAACTTTCGCATTTGTAATATTAGTTTATGATTTAAGGACAAATCGATGCCAACTGTGTAAAAAGTATATTTCATTTTTACAGTTACCCTATAAAAACTGTGCTCGTGAGTCGCTGTTTGTTTATAAATATTTTGACCTTTAGATGAGTTCTAACAGGATGTCTCGAAATGTGGAATAAAATAAAAACTTAAATGCAGGCTAACTGGTTTTATTTGCGGTTTGCAGTAAAAACCAGGTTAATTTACATTCTTTGTTAAACAGGATATCAGTAAATGGGATCAATTTTATTAATAGCAAGTTAGTCACCAAGCTCATTTAATTTTGTTTTTACCATACGGTATTTGCATTGGTTGAAATCGATATCTACATTACCAATATAGAGGTAATATCTATACTTATATAATATCTATACTCCTACTTATGTTATTGAAGTTTCTATAGTTTGTGAGTTTCTAGCCAAGTATGTAGGGGGTTATCTCTGAAACTACTCGTCCGATTTCAGCTGTTATTTCACCAGTACATACATAGGCATATTTTATCGGTATGCGGTTTTGTATTACGCGGGCACCTAGAGTGTGTTTATAATATATGTACTTATTGTATTATTTATTATGTCGTATGGCTTATTGTATTAATAATGTATATATAGCGTTGCAACAGAAATGTCTAAAAATAGTAGCTACTAAGATAAACGAGTATTCAAATTAAGTTTCGCGACATTACATTTCATCAGATCATTTGACACGACAAGTGTTGCCATTGAGAGGGTATTACAAGTTCCACGCCTTTGATGATATCACCTGTTAAAATGAAATGGTAGTGTGACATGTCACATTCATTGGTCTTCCAACAGACAATCCGTTTGATCTGCATGTGCTCTCTCAGTAGAACAGTGACGTTTCGGAATGAGGTTGTCAAAATCACATAGGACATTGTTTTATTAAGCAAGGGTGTTCTATTCTTGAGCTAGTTTAGCAACAGCCGACCTTCAGGACCAGGAATCCGGTCTACATTGCGGCCATTGCGCAAGTGCGTATTTGTGCGCATTTCGTATTGTTCAGGCATTTCGGCTTAGATTACGTGTCTATTTACTACTATGGCATTGTCATTGATGTAATTCAGATATAAGAAGGTTTATTAAGCAGATTTTATTGATTCTGGTGGATGCGTGGTCGTACGTAGGCATACCTAAATAATAGTTAAGCCTTAGCACTAGTCATAAATAGGGAGCAGGTGCGTACATACCTTGCAATGATACCAATGAATCCAATGATTTAAGAGAGCAGAACACCGGCAAAATGCACAGAAGTCTTCTTGAATCATGGTCTCACATTTTAAACTGTATAGAGGCGTCAATGGTAAATACACTCACTCATGCAAACTATTGCCTTCTTTTTATAGGCCGAATTCGACCAAACAGGAATAAGAACTTAATCTGAGGTTAATCCTCAAAATTGTATGGACAGTCTCGGAATAAATTCGTTTCCGGCATGGTTCAATGAACTCTTAGGGAGAAAATGTTAATCTGCACGATATTTTCAACCTGAAAGCAATGCTATCCCAAGAATGTAGGTACAAAATTTCTGTTATTATAAAGACGAATTATGTGATAGCTGATAGCAATAAGTTTGCAAGTGTCTCAAACTCTATCAAACTGTCACCATCGACATAGGCTAAGTAATAAGTGTGAGTTGTCAAGCACCTGTCCAACCAGTTGTTATTTACTCTCGAAGCTTGCAAGCTTAGGCGGTTGATCGACCCGATGAATATGCATCGATATCGCAATTGCTTTTATCACGATAAATGCTTCTTGTTAATTTAAGGCGGTTATTGCAGAGACATGTTTCGTATGCCGTCCTACGGCTGGAAGGCTATGTGTGTTGTTATTTATTGGTTATCGGGATTAGTAGTCGGTGAAGCAATGCCTCAACATGATGAATTGCGATGTCATAAAATATCAATAGCATAAAAACAATGAAAGCATTAAAAGTATTAAATAACGGCAGGATGATAACTCTTCCAGTTAGTGTCATGACCAATAAAAAGAAACTAACAATAGGATACCTGTCAAGCTCACTACGCTAACTTCAAGTATCAGGTTTTTATAGAAAAACAAAGAAAATGAAGAATTCTGCACAACTTCTGGCCTATTTTTGGTTTTAGTTTAGTACGGTAAGATAATGTCTCATTTGCATTCATTAGTTAAACCAGTTCAAACGTTCAGCCCACATCGGTCACTACCAGTGTAGTACAAAGACTAGTTAGATACCTTTGCGCAACTTTGACAAATGTAACACTTTGCGATGTATATTGTCGCGCGATGTAAGCGTAACAGGTAGGAGGTTTATGGTGTATTTAATGACTTTCCTGGTATAACAGATTTTGTTACGCAAATACGATTTAGATCCTCGGTCCTAGTTTCCTCTTACTTTATTATTTCTATATAAATTTGCGTAATGGGTTAATTGCAAAAAAATTGTACATAAGGCCACGTACCGGAAGGCGCGGCGTGGGTAGGCCCCCCACAAGGTGGACTGATGACCTGGTAAAGGTCGCGGGAGTCCGCTGGATGCGGGTGGCGCAGGACCGGTTAATTTGGCACTCTCTGGGGGAGGCCTGCCCCCCACAAGGTGGACTGATGACCTGGTAAAGGTCGCGGGAGTCCGCTGGATGCGGGTGGCGCAGGACCGGTTAGGGCTAGTTCAGACACGGCGGGAACCGCGCGATTATGGAAATCGCGCGGGTCTTATTTATATGAGTTAGTTAGTAATCGTTCAGACATAACCGCACGATTCCCGCACGATTCCCGCATGTCTGAACGGGCCCTTAATTTGGCACTCTCTGGGGGAGGCCTATGTCCAGCAGTGGACGTCTTTCGGCTGATATGATGATGATGATGATGTACACACACACAACTTTTATCCATTATGTAACGAAAGTTACCCATATAAAATGTATGAGTAATAGCCGTTACACAATGGAAAAAAGTTCTCTCTTAACTATGTACAATTTTTTGTAATCCGCCCTTATATAGATAGCTACAAGCAGGAATTAAACGTGAATTAAACGATCCAGAATTTAATAATTACGGCCAACCCCATCAACATACCTAAGGTCTCCATAATTATCACTAAACTATTAGCAAAGTCTCCGACACATAGTCGAAATAATATACCACTAACATATTTATATGTTTCTTCAGTTTACCATGTTTTCCTTCAGCGGGTACTGACTTTTCATATTTTCGGAATTTTTAAGTGTTGACGAATGTGTCATGTGTGTAAATGCAAGAAAAATGTAACTTTTAAACACCAGGAAATTGATCAAGAAGTACATATTAAGTTTAATTACCTAATACTGATCGAAGCGAACTTCTCAAAAAAGTTGAACTATATCCTGAGATTATGCCACAATATTTTATTTGAGAAATGAGAACACGCCGAATTAATGATGTTTAAAAAAAGAACTGATAGTGATTTAAATGATGACGGCGATTCGATGACTTCATGGAATTGCTATGGAGGGATGCTTTAGCAAAACGATAAAGTAAAACAAACTGTGGTGCAAGCAGAAAGCTTTAGCGGATGCAGCGGCAAGAAAGTGCGAGTTTATTGTGTTGAATATCTTTATATGTTTGTGTATTATTATGTTACTACGTAGTTGGCAAAGCAACTAATAAAGTATCTCTTTAAGTTTACGGACTGTAACGCCCTGTCCCTTTGATCAGACTAGTATTATTTTCAGATATAATTAAATAGATAGGATCCATGATATTCAGCTGTTTAATTGCAATTAGTTACACAATCATAATTAAAATAAGGGGTAAATCAATATTTTACCCGACTAGTTTTTTATTTTTACATTAGAATTTTTAACCGACTTCAAAAAAGGAGGAGGTTATATGTTTCACCGATTTTTTTTTATGTATGTTCGCTGATTTCTCCGTCAATTGTGGACCGATTTTAAAAATTATTTTTTTATTCGAAAATGTATACTCCTGAGATGGTCCCATTTTCTCCAAGTTAGGATCTGATGATGGGATCCTAGAGAAATCGAGGGCAACCCTCAAATTTTACAGGCACGTACTACATGTTCAATGCATTTTCTAAAGCTATTAAGGTATTTGCGTCTGGAAGTCATCACTTCATATTTGTGAGCTGATGATGGAAGGTACAACTCCTCAACGGTTAGGAGTTGGAGGATATTTTTTGAAATTTTATAAGTACGTATAGACCTTTAACCGTATTCTTTCAAGTTATTTGGGTGAGCACAAGTCAGGATCTGATGACGGGATCCCAGGGGAATTGAGGGCAACCCTCAAATTTTATAGGCACGCGTGAAGTGATTTCGGTATTTTCTATAACTCGTGTATTTACCCTCGGAAATCGCAATTTTGGTGAAGTGGAACTGATGACCACAGATGACTTATGGAATTCCTCAAGGATGTAAAGTACCTACGTCAAAGATTCTGACATGATTCCTTTGAATTAGCAAATAATGAAGTGTCAATTCTGAAATCCTTGAGGAATCAACGGAACTCCTCAAATATTGTCAGCCCACATATAGCGACTTGGATTTTTTTCTGTAATAATCAACGCATTTGCTCTCGGAAAGCAGTTCATGTGGTAAATTGGAAAGGAAATGTGGAATTTTTTAAGTACCTACGTGGCTTGGCGGAGTACTGAATTGAAGTCGGTTTAAACTTTGTTTTTAAAGTAAATTATTTATTCTTTTGTTGTGCGTGGACCGACTGGACCAGCGGCTACTGAAAGCATTTTCCTTAATTCTTCTTACAAGACAAATAATTATGTTAATTTCTATACGTTTACGATTTCTTGTCTTCATGAACCCAAGATATAGAACATTAATAGTATTTTATGCAACAGTTGTATAAGAGAGGTCAAAAAAGGCGAGTGGCGTGGGTTACAATGTGAGCCGAAGACGAACATTGTAAAGAAAGACGCCACGAGCGTTTTTTGACTTAGTTATACAACGTTGCATACAATACTTTTTCTACGACTAGCTACTATGGAATAAAATGCAAAATTAAACAAATAATAAATTTTTCTTAAACTTTGTCGTATAGGTGCCGAGATTTAGTAGGCAACAAATTTTCAGTCACTGCTTGTGGGCTGCCGGTGTATTTCTTCTGGTGTAGAAGCAATATTTTCATCGTCATCCATTTTTATTACTTTTGAGAAACACCAACTATTTTGTAGCAAACACAACGGCCGCAAACTCAAACAACAATTTATAAAATAACCGGGAATTCGGGAAACATGAAAATGAGACAAATGGGTGTCTATGGTTAACTTTGTTTTTAATTGATGTCAACTTGCCAGTACTGCCATATTAAGAATAAGTTAGCAGCAATGCCTTTAGTTCAAAAATTTCTAAAAAGTAAAAACGTTCAGTGGTTTGTTAAGTTGGTAGTACCTAATGCATAGGTTTAGAAGCGTATGGCTGCTAAGCGTATCGTTTTGGCGACATAACAGCACGGTTGTGCCGTACTGTTATGGGGAATAGAGTATAGACTTTTCTGCAAACTTATTTTGTATGTCTTTATATTAGTGTTCGTGACTATGTAAATGACAGATAAAAGTACAGGAGTAGAAAAAATTACATAACATTAAAGTTTTGATTATTTTATCCGTTCATTCTTGTGTTTTGGAACAACGCAACATAATCACCGTATCGTTTGACTTGGCCCAAACATTTTAATGTCTCGCCAGAACAGGTTCAGTCGGCTGTAAATTTATGTTCATGGTCAAGTTTAGCGTCTGCTTAGGTGCTTACGTAATGACGTGGTTTTGACACGAGCTTTGATAATAAGCTTAAAGGTGCTCTTACACCGGCAATTCTGGTTGTCAACAGTACGGTTATCTCATTTTTATTTGCAGGCTAGAGATTTTTTTTATTTATTTCTCAATAAAAATTATGTGAAACCGTTCACTTATGTAGTGAAAGAAAAGAAAGAAGAAAATAAAGAAATACACATTTATACGAGTACAAACATACAAATACACAAGGACACGCATATTAAACAATAAAATAAAGTCAAATTCAAAGTGATTTATTCTTCAATTTAGGCATATACCATGCACCTATGAATGTCGTTAAACTACCACCGGTTCGGAAAGAAAATCTCTGCCTCGAGAAGAACCGGCGTAAAAAACTCGGCGAGTTATCATCTTTTCAAAACAGTATAAGTACCTACAATATATCATTTCAGTATCAGAGTATTATAAAATTACATTGCTACAGTAGAAAGCCTATTTATTTTGCGAAAGATATCTAGTGCAGGACTTTATCACTGCCAAATATCCCTATCCATGATGTAATCGTTTATCTTATAATATGCTTTTGAAATAAGTGTCTGTTTTACGACAGATTTAAATTTAGAGTCAGTAAGTTCGGTAATGTGTTTTGGAATTTTATTGTAGAATTTTATAAAATTTCCCAGGAACGACTTTTTCGCTTTTACTAGTCTGTAAAAAGTTGTTTTGAGCTTCCTTGTGCTCCTGGTAACCTTGGGCCTATCAGTGTTCGTCGGGAAGTTGTATAAATTTTTCCTAACATACATTATTATTTCAAATACGTATAGCGACGGCAATGTTAGAATATCTGTTTCCTTGAAGTATTCTCTTAATGACTCACGCGACCCCGCGACGACGCGAATAAGCAAGAAAAATACATGAAATATGAAACAAGTATACCTATGTCTCGGCGGCAGCGAACCGGACACTGGTGTGCGACAGGGTGTTGACAACAACATATTTCTGATGTGCCAAAAAGCGAGGTTTCAATTGCTGTATTAATTTATTTGTTCTGTGACAATGCTTAACAATACGGGTAGAATGACGTGACGACGTGGTCAGAGTTGTTGGTGCAATCTTCATTAATGGTAGGTGAATTAGGAAGTAGTGTTACAATCGTCTCTTATACAATACGATCTGCCTTAACTAATGTAAGGTGCAATGTGATGCAGAAGTCTCTCGGTAAAAGTATCATTATCTGACGTTGCTTGTTAATAATGCTAATGCACTCATATATCTTGTCTGAATTTCAGATGAAAAGAGACGAGAACACCTGCTAAAATATTGATTCCTTTGGCAGCCGCGAACAAATTTTGTATGCAGACAATGCGCTGAGAAAATGTGTGCCTTCATTTGTACACGCGGCAGCGTTTCCAGCCAAGTTCAAAGCCAAAAGGAACTGGCGACGCAGCAGATTATCTCCGTTTATTAGGTAGGTATATTGCTTTTTAATAGTTCAACTATAGGCAGGTAAATAAGTTTAGTTGGTAGTAAAAATATATAGGTGCGAAACAAGCTTACAAATTGTTTTTGGATTCTGGATATGGTTTTTAACACTGCTCCTAACGTGATACGTTTTAAATCAGGTAACATTTTTATCTGACGAAGACTAAATACTGTATCAAAGAGCATCTGAGGACCTAGGTTTGACTTTTATCAAGCAACAATTAAAATATCCCAGAATGACGTTTCCGACATTGGCTGTAGGTACCTACTTATCCTATTAATACGCATCAAAGTGCAACTTTCCTAAAAGGTATTTAAAAAGAAAACCAGCCCAATCGTGCGCAACAATTTTTTTTTGATATTTGCCAAAACCATATTAAGCGTAACTGAGCGAACACGACTGAACAACTCGTCTAAGTACTTATTCCTTACTTTCAAATATTTGGAGGTGATTTGTAAGTTATTTCAAATAACGAGCCGCGAGAATGTCGGTGAAAAGGTTTAAGGTGAAATGAGGAACATTGAAATATTCGGTTAATTGCATTTTTTCAAGTTTATCTTTCATTTTATCAGAGAAAACTGAAGGTAAACGATTATATTTTAACAATCTTGATGGTAATCAGTATTCATAGCAAGGTATATATTCCTTACGGACATCGTACATTTTGTAGCATTGTTGTTAATGGAACTGCTACAGGTATAGACGATTTAATCACCATTCCCATTGAAATTTTCTACACTATTAATGTACCACCACACTTCAACGAAAATGTTACAATATTTACCACGTCTGTTGAAAAAAAGATTTCCTTGCACCTTTCAATAGAAAATTTGCCATAGGTACCCTAGTACTTTGGCTAAGGCGGTCAAAGTTAAGTTTTTTTGAACTGGTATCTGGTTTTGTGTTACATTTTGTTTTATGTGTAACACAAAAGAGGAATTTGGTTCAAAAAACGATTTATTTTGAAGGGCTAAGTTTAAATAATACTCTACTCAACCTTAGTTTTTAAAAGCTCGACCTTTCCCAAACCGCGTATTTTTTTTGCACAATTGTGTAAATTGTTACACATTGCTCAGATTTGAAAAAAAAACGTTCGCTTAGTTTAATTTGTTGTTAATCTAGTACCATAACACAAGGCCTCGTTTATCTAGACAGACGATTTAAACAGAGTCAGTGAGTAAGGGACAAGGCCTCGCTTGACTAATTGACTATGTAAGCGTGTAGAGATAGTACTTAAAACCACGAATAGTAAATTTATTTATCGTATGGCATACTAAAACTTCTCTACTTAACCTTTTGTATGCGGGGATACTTACAGCACTAAAGGAATTTGAGTTTTTTGTTTCTGACACAGATTCAATTTTCGTTAGCCCTGATTGGTGCAGATCTGCTACTAAGCATACGAAAGGTTTAATACTTATGATATAATCTTTATGCATGTCAACTAAATACAATAAAATAAAACAGCACAATAATATACTAACTGGCAGAAAATTTGGCCTAAATTAGAAAAAGTTTACTATGCAGAAAAACATTATTTAATTTGTTCAATTTATAGTTTGAAATGACGAAAAGTTTTTGGGCCAAATTTTCTGACGGTAAGTGTAATAAACTTAACACTAGCTTAAAAGCTTAGTCACTTATGATATTTATTAGTTTTAAGTAAATACCTAATAAGCCGACATCGATGACTAGAATATAGCGGCCAATGCGTATTGCGTAGGTACGAATTAGAGATGGTTTGCAATTTTAGTCTTAACCCGTAGTGCCATTATAGTTTTCAAACAACCTCTGATTGCGGAGAAAGTTCAATACAAATAAATATATTAACAATCAATTCTATTTGCCCCGATTCACATCTTTGTTTTCCAGATACTTCGAGACAATTTAAAAACGACCAAGACTCAAATTGAGGTCAATTTGTATTAAAATTGTATCAAAGTGGGTAATTATGCTAAGTCACTGTTAAGTAGCTTTCTATTTTCTGTAAGTACTAACAAAATTGGGAGGTAGCCTATGCACTTTTATTAACGCAAGTATTTAGAAGTTAGCTAATTAAAAAAATGCACGTCTTATAAGGTCACTAACGTACGGGTTTAAGAGGGCGTTACTGTGCACACTAGCGCCACTGGTAAATAATTGTGATTATTTAAATTTCACGATAGATATTTTAAAAAGGAGGCCACTACTCACTGTATTTTGTATTTAAGTACCTTCTGAATACACCAAACTAGTTTTTATGTTGCTGGATTCGTCAATCTATGCGTCCAAAGTAAAAACGGCCGTTTTTCTTTTGAGTTCATAGATCGACGAATCCAGCAACATACAAACTAGCTTGGTGTATTCAGAAGGTACTTAAATACAAAATACAGTGAGTAGTGGCCTCCTTTTTAAAATATCTATCGTGAAATTTAAATAATCACGATTATTTACCAGTGGCGCTAGTGAGCACTGTAACGCCCTCTTAAGTTTGCATAGACAAATGGGTTAGACGCGCGGGAGCCTCGAACTTCTAAATTTAAAACTATCTGCAATGTCACTGCATTGCACCAGCTGTTTTAAAGCATTACAAGCCTTCTTACCTGTGACGTAAGGTCCATAATGCAGTCGCACAAGGCTTCGGGGAGTGGCGTGAACTGACCCTGGTATGCCGGCGTCACGATGCAGTCTTCGATGTCACCTTCAACGGAAGAAATAATAAATATTAATAATTTGAATGTGTGACCAAACCAATTTGTACAGTCGACGCCAAATATACGTTTATACCCTCTTGTACCTTTTACCTCAGGAATAATTCGAAAAATGTATATTTTATCTTTGACGTCGACTACATACAACCTAATAAGTGAATTAGTTTGTTATCTTATACAGGTCTTGATCCATTATTTTAATCAGATTATTGTGATTTAAAAAAAAACGCATTTCTATTGACTCCGCTTCATAGTACCTATGTTTACAATTTACACACATATTTATCACTGCGTCGCGCTCTAACATATTTCGATTCACGAGAGCGCGAGCGAGTCAATATGTTTTTCAATTAATTTCAGCCCGTCATAAAGTGCGTGTGAAATAGACCGCCAGACAGCATGGAGTTAATCTAAACCACAAACATGGCACTCAGTGGCCTGCGTTGGAACAATACCTACCTATCATAATTGTTAATTACATTCCAACCCAGTTCGCAGAATATCATTAGGCATTCAGTTCACAATGCTATAAATAACTAATATTAATAAAATGAAAATTCTCCTTTTCGTTAACGTCATATTGTTATTTAGATTTTATTTTTTTAAATGAGTTGGTGTTTGAAATGTGTGCTCCAACCTGGTAAATTGCGAGTTTACCAACTAAACGAATGTATAGGCAAAAAATATATTTATTTACCTCTATGTGTTTTCAAAGCGCGAGAGTTTAAAGTGTTATATCCCTCTACATGTTCAGCAATTAGAAGCTTATTATATATGGTTAAGTATTATATTTTCTAAAATTTCCTGAATCTCGCGATACACGGAATGTTAATGGCCACAGCTATTCACAACGGCATCCACTTGTTTCAGATGAACCAGTTTAGTAAGACCTGCGCTTACGCGTAAAACGAATCTACAGGTCTAATCATTCTAGGGACGAGTGGCGAGTTGAAACAGGTCGTGAATATTCTAGGACAAGTGCTTGGTGCATGTGAAGGAGGAAGTGGAGGAAACACTTGCGGGCTAATGGTCTGAGGGACGGCTCCATTGTCGCATGACACGGCGTCGGCAGTCGGGTGTCGGGGCAATCCAATGCAAGTAAACGAATATTAATTACAAATACATGTAATCATGACCTAATTGTCATGACACTCAACACACTAAACGGTGATCAGATATATTTGAGAACGCCAATTGACGCAATTTGTTATTATCTAAAAAAACCTAAAAATTGGAAAACAAAAAGAATAAACAACAAAAAGTAAATAATATTTTGTATAAAGAATATTTGTATTGTATTATATTGTAAACGTGCTTACGAACAATAAAAAGCTCCTTCCTTTGCTTGTCGGTCTTATTAATACCTACAATTTCAAAGTGTTTCTTGCTTCGCTCGTTAGTTACATTTTCTGATTACCGTGTATCTGACTTCCAAGTATTTATTTCCATGGATTTTTTGGCATGGATATGAGAAAACATGCACGCAAGTCATATTTTGTCAGAAAAATATATGATTCTTAGTATTTTTACAAGCCCTTTTTACCTTGCCATTTGAATGTACCTATATATGCTTGTTTAGGTCGAATCTTTAAATCGAATTTATGTAATATTATTTTAAACCAGTTACACCCAACCGATAAGACTTTTTCTGATTTTCATGTCCACTGACTTTTATGGTTCATATCCAGGTGCGCCCCTAATCACTTTGCATGTATTTGAAGGTTTACTGTATACATTATTATTTATAAACAATAATAAACTTAAAAAAATATATAAAGAAAGAAAACAACATACATACTAAAACCCAACTTTAAAAAGAATACACCATGCAAAAGGTCCGCCTGTATTTGAATGTATTTTATCAATTAATCACTAAACTATCCAATTAACGTCAATTAAAAAATCGCCCATGGAAGTCAGGCAAATGAGTCTGTCTCGGAGAATCGCCCAAAATCATCTACAGGATAGGACTTTGGAAAAAAAATAAGCCATAATTAGGCATAATATATCCAAAACTCTTTTAGTGGCAATGACGGACAACTCATAATTATGAAAATGCGTCCACGTCGCTGGTAAATTTTTAGCGTACGCCAATGTTTGTCGACATCCAGTGTTTGTCTCGCAAATTGAGCGAACAAATAGTTTGCCTAGTGTGCTCAGTCAATGAGTTTACCTGGTTGAAATACTTGAAATTGAGGAGATATTTCCAGAACGAATTCAATATTTCATTAAGTCTTTGATAGGTAATATTTGTGCCTACATTGTCAATGCTTGTTCATTTTACATAACACATTATACGTTAAGGTATATAATACTATTATATAGTACTGTGGTTAGTTAGACATGTATATAATATGATCGAAATCAGTCTGTTACTATTATAATTAAACCAATGAAATCACTATACTTGGAAAGCCAAGATTTTCTTGCATGCTAGTGCCTTCTCGAAGCAAACCCAAGTTGCCACGTTCTCATAACGCCTACTGCTGCAACAAAGAACTTAAGCTCACGACTCCCAGCGAAAGTCACACTTACCTGTAACCGTCATGGTTATTTTATAATAACGCCATGCAATCACTTCTCATGGCGACAAAGCAACTTCCGTTACTATGAGATAATCCAGCTCATTTCCTTATTTAATAACATTTTATCCAACTACGGCGAACTATTGAAAGTAATGGTTTTATCTCCATACGGGGTACAAGAACTTTCTCCGGTTCCCAATATGGGTACAAATCATTAGTTTCTGTTCTGTCACAACGCAAGTTGACACTTTAAATAATCCTAAAGTAGCTGGGTAAAAAGTAAATACGGAACCCTTAGGTCACAGCGTAATTGATATTTTAATGATGTACTTTTACTTTCAGTTATGTAGTGAAAAGGGCAAGCTTAATTGGTTGATTACATTTTGAGTTAAACTTATAACTCTTATAAGGTATGCAATCAATTGAGTGCTTTTTAGTGTGTGTATTGCTGCAGTTGAAGAAGATTATTAGGTATAGGCAGTGTATCGTAAGATAAGCCTACCCATTTCAGACAAAAATGCACCTATCACGAAAAGCATACTATCATTTCCACAATACGTTTATTCCAGTATTCCAAATCGCTTTCTAGAGGTATTAGTGACCTAAAACCAGCACAGGGCACTCGTCAAGTCAATGTACTTCAAGCCAAAGACGCTGAGTTGGCACGTAAAAAACAAACAAGCCTAAAAGCTCGTTAACAAAAGGCACTCGACGTGTGCTAACCTAAATTGAAACTTCGTTGGCATAGATTGTAGCCCGGGGAGAACAGAGAATATAGTCTTTGCGGGTAAAAGGTAGGAAAAAATAAATAAAGAGGAATTAAAGTGATTACAGACAGTTATGACTTATATGCTCAGATTAGTGTTTTAAATTAACTCTCAGACAGTGAATCGGTACTATAAGCATTGTGTAGTGACAACATCACATCTAGCTTGATATACGAATGCCACCAAAACCTCACAGAGGTGTGCGCAGATAGAAACAAAGTTACTATACAATGGATCAAGGGGCACAGTGGCTCAAGAGGGAACGGTACAGCGGATGAACTGGCCAGGAAAGGCTCAGAAACAATGGCATACGGACCGGAGCCAATCTTACCCCAGCTACAAAGCTACATAATATAACAAACTGGACCAATATACCAAGGACCTACTCCAAAGATACTGCGAGGAGATAATAGATACATGCAGACAGACCAATGAGATTCTGTCGAAACGCGACTACGGACTCACAATCACACTACTGAGGACACACAGAAACCAACTACGCAAGATAGTAGGAATAATAACAGGACACAACACTTTGAACAGACACCTCCACACACACACCACAATTTAGGTATCACATACAGCCCCATGTGCAGAGCGTGCATGGAGGCAGAAGAATCGACTAAACATATTCTACTGGACTGTAAGCAGGTACAAGTATACAGGAAAAAGCACCTAGGGTGTCCGGACACACTATGGGACGCAGTCAGCAATACCAAGGCACTCATTAACTTTATTAGAGTAGTGCCACCCCGCCGTTTCACGCAAAATAGGCACGTTGGATATCGATTTGCGGAAAATGCCCAGTAAAACTAACTAACTCACCTCTATTTGGTGTATTAGGTACATAATTAGCATTTCAGTTGCTTTTCATTTCTTTCGCGCAGTTTTGCCATTCTGTTATGCGCATTTTGACACTTCAGCTCGGTGCGCGTAGAAAAAAAGCGTGTAAAACGCATTGAAATATCTACGCGGGGTGTCAAATGACGAACAAAAGACCTTCATTTGAATTTCGTATGAATTTCTCAAGTATCGTGATTTACGCTTAGTTATATTGTCTTGTTCATTAAATTAAGTTTCATTTCAGTAAAATATTCTTTACTATTTCCCAACAAAGATCAACTGTAATAATTATGTATTTGATACTTTCCGTGTCGTTTTAGTATAGGGAATTGTAATGAAACGACAACGACTAAACCGCTCGTTTTCATAAAATGAGCCGATTGTTCTATCTGAACTGGTCTAGCCCGAAGCGAAGGGTCAAGTGGGGCTGGGAACCTGGACTAACGTTGTAAATTGGAGGGCGTGTCTAACACACAGAGAGCTTTTTAACTGCGGTGGAAGCTCTCATTTATCGGCGCTGTTTAAAGCACTGAAACATTAAAAGTAGCATTTATTATATATTTTTTAGAACTTATTCATTAAAATCGATACAGGCCTGTATCTGGTTCATGGGTTCCGCATTCTAAGTTGTTTCGCGCGTTCCAAACATAATGAAACAAAAAAAACAGATTCAAAGCTACGAATATGCTTTGCTAGCAATTGATAAACAACTTACTTAAATTCTAAATTCAAAGACTAAGATGCTTTGTAAATGCCCGTAACATAGAATAAATCTGAATAGACCGTAATGCACACTTAGACTAACTTAAGTATTATAGGTATACTGTATTTCTGGATAAAACAACATAGTACCTAACATAATAACTATTGAAGGTAACTGCCACATCATCCGAGCACTTAAACACATTCGACAAATGATAATGACCGCAAAATGTGGGTGTTTTATGTGCCGACCACCTTGCACGTCGACACGTGGGCGACAAGAATGCAAGTGCAAATGGAGAAGTGTTCTTAATTAAAGTAAGAAAGTGGACATCAATTAGGTACGTAGCTATGTACCAGTTACAGAAAATTCTCAAAATATCAGGATAGTTCTCAGCAATTTCCAGAAACTTACACGAGAATTTAAAAACAAGTTTCCGTTACGAAGTTTCTCATAGGAATATTTCATGTTGTATTGTACGTAAGTACCATTAATTCCATCTAAACCCTATTTTTCTTTAGACAGGCAATTAAAACAGCTGATAATGTATGAACCCAAGGAGTTCTTGACATATTTTCGCTTAAGCCAAAACCAAGGAAGCCGTGACACATCCGAAACGAACGGGAAACCTCAGAGAAATAAATAAATAAGTTAATTATACACCATTAAGTCCCGTTTAGTAAGAATAATGTGTAAGAATCGTAAAAGTTTAAATCAATATATTTATATGTCGCAGGCATATAGTACCTACAATACGCCGTTTTACAAACAGCGCTGTTTTGTAATACGGCGGGTTGACGATTAGGCAGATTGAATACCGCTGAATGAAAATCCGCTGGATTTTCAAAGGCCACCGACGTCGACGAGCAAAGTAAGACCCTACAGCGCGCGAGCCGAGCGAGCAAAGCGAGCGTGTGGTGGTAGCGGCCGGCGAAGCACCAGAACTGAACATGTTTTAGGGTCGAGGTTCTGACTTCTGTCTAACACTCCTTGCTTTGCTCGTCTTCGTACCTATTAACGGAGGCCTTTGACAATCCCGATAGTCTTCGACCCGCCGCAATATAAAACCCTGTTTTGTAGAACAGCTAGCTGTTATGTATAACGGCGGATTATACTATTCCACTGCGACATATATATACGTTTCCAGTTTTCATAAAATTTCAATACTGAAAGTTTTCCCTAGAAGAAATTTATTTCGCAACTTTGGAATTTATCTGGGGTGTGCATTGCATTAATTCAACGCTGCAGTCTCTTCGTATGCAAATAGCTCTCGCAATCATTTGACAGTTGGACGGCTGAAATGCCAGAATATGTCACAATGTGCTAATGGCATTGTGTCGATGTGTTACTTCTAGCTAAATAAATACCAACGCCACGTGTTATCTAGTTTTGTTTAACCAAGATCCTTGCAACAGCGTTTCGTCATTATACAGTAAGGTACCTTAGGCTTAATCGTAAACTCTTAAGTTTAGCACCTGAGGGAGTTGTTCCGTTAGAGCTAAGCTAACCTATGTTTTCATAAACATCAGCCAAGCTATTTGTACGTTTATGTAGCTTAAACAACTTAGTTTCAAGAACAACCTTACTCAGTCACTGTCATTAAGTAGGCAAAAGATCTCAACGAGCTTATCAATTAACTTCGAATTCTTTAAGAAACGCTGTCCACATTTTGGTCTCGTGAAGGCGGCACAGTATAAGTAATTGGACTTTTCAGCGGTCCCATTTCCTTGTACAACACATAAAACTCTACTTTAGCCCGCTAAACAAGTAGTTGAGGCCAAAGTTAGGTATCCCTTTATTGTGCACGTAGGATGTACTGATTACTATGCACCATAAAGTTTACTTTTCACAAGGCTTTTTACAAAATAAAATGCTGTTTTTATCTCCTCTTTTCTCTCGTTCCTTTGTGCGGTTGGCGTTAAACGTATATTTTATGCGCAAAGTAGCAGGAGCGTAGTAACTAGCAGTCGTATTTATACTAAATAAATATTTATTGCTCTTTGTTGCACATACAACAAGCCAACTTTACACTTAAGTAGGTAGGTACTGCATTGTATGTATGAGTGCCGATTGCTTGATACACCCATGGGCGTCGCATTTTCGTTGTGAAGCCTGTGATAATATATATACATATGTAAACATGTTTTAAGTTATTTATGTACATTATTAGTGTCTATTTATTATGTTAGTTTAGTCAAATAATTTTCAGAGTAGGTATGTAAATAATAATAAATGAGTTAATATCACAATGAATATAATGATCGTAGCAGTATTTCTTCGAATACAACTATTTATTTATAATAACCCTCTTCACAATTTGTATAGGTATTTTGAGATATCTGCCGAATACATTAGGTACCAGTACCACCTATTACCTACTTAATGAAAGCAATACTGCGTACAATTATGTTAATCAAAAAATCATTAATTTAGTGCATATCATTAACTTGCACAATCTCGAGCCAAGGTCTCATTAATGATCGCAATCAACGATGCCTCTGATATCAATAGCGATGTCTTCAACGAATGTTTAATTTGTGTCTGTATAGAAATGGATATTGATTTACATTGAGTGAATAGTATTGATGCCAATGATTAATTATGAGACTAATTTGATAGATGATGACCTTGATACTAATATCAAATCATTTGCATTTTATGTATCTTACCAGATTGTTTCAGAGTTCGGTATTTATTCCTTGTTTCAAGCTACTTGATTTATAAATGTAAAAATATTCATATAGTTTGATTATTACTAGTGAAAACTTTGCAACCATTGCTTATGATTAATGGAGTTAGATGAAGTGAGTTAAATCGACAAAAAAAAACTTGGTACTCATTAAATATTATAGGTAGTACTCATTTTGTATAAAATAAAAATAAAAACATATACCTAACATTGCGCTATTAGAATCAAATTAATTTTGTTCAGTCAAGACACTCTGATAATAAAATATAACTTCGTGCATCAAATAATACGGTATTATAACTCTTCGCCCGTGATTCCATGAATAACAATATGCTCTACTTCCACATTGAACAGATTTGTCTTAAATAAGTAGGTATTAAATATGTACGAAAAAGTGCATCAATTACATTTACATTAGGCCTCGTTACGCAGTTCCTGTACACCAACCCACATGCATAATAAAACAATAATATGATGTAACTTGCATAACTAAAGATTATAATGCGCAAAAGTTAAACACAAGTAGTTTTACCTTATACAGTGTGTGTCTTTCACAAGAACATTTATTTTAAGGGCTGAAAGTATAAGCCCTAATGAACGTAAATTGGTATCTCTAGTTTTAAAAAAAACGGTTATTTTTTTTCATACAAATTAATTCAGCCCGCAATGTATTGGTAACAAAGCTAACAACTGACAGTAACTAGCTCTGCCTCTCTGAAACGTCAAGTGAATGTTAGCAGTACATTGCTGCTCGAGAAAATTTAAAAAATTAATAACTCTCCATTAGAAAAGGTAATTTTTATATTTTTTCGATAAAACGGTTCACAGCACTGAAAGCTATCGTTCCTTAAAATAAATGCTCTTATGACAGACACACACTGTATAGTAGAATTTTGTCATGTGTTTTTGACCTAGTGCGGAAGTTGAGAGACCTGCACTAATATGGCACACAACAAAGGGCTCAAAAATATCTAAAACTGAAACAGTCTTATGGGTCAACAAATAGACTCATGTTAGATATTTTTGGGCGCCTTGACTTATTAGTACCTATGTTTCCAGACTCCTGTCGCAACGACATGAGTCATTACAGCATGCAGTGTGACGTCAGTGCAACGCGTCAATGTCAGATTCAGATCATGTGAACGATTCTGACGTTGCATCTCGTCTGCATGGCGCCTGATCTGGTATTGCAAATACTGTAGTACCTACAATATCTGCAATACCAGAATACAATCGAATAGGTGCTTACCTATTCGATTGTGTTCGGTATATAATAATTTGATCCTAAACCGTTGTTGATTGAGACTATTAGGAAGATAGTATAATAGAATAGGTACCTAAGTAATCGCAGTCAGCGAGTGTGGGTGATGCTCATTTGTTTACAAGCGTGTGAATTTGACATTGCCTGGGTGTTTATCGTATTCAATTAATTGCCATTGAATGTAATCTGCTGATCCTCAAGGCAAATTAAATTGAGATTTCGCGTAAGTTAAATTTTGCTGATAATGTTATAACTGGCAGGGTTATTTATTGTATACATTAATCACTTGTCTCAAGTAAGATTGGTTAAAAGTTTGTTAAATTTTCAGATTTAAAATATTACATTTAAACTCATCTAAATGCATACTCGAATCACAGCAATATTTTGTATATTGCTGTGATTCGAGTATGCATTTAGAAATTGAGTAAATTTAAAATCACGGATTTACGAAAACATATAATAGTACCCGTACCAACTCAACTGTAAAACGTTCATAAATATCGTTTAAAGTCAGTTAAGTTGCACGCGAGGCTTGAAAATTAAAGCGATTAGCATTCGGAACAGCGAAGTAGGCACTAAACTGGTAAGAAAGTAGCAACACTTTAGCATTATTTCATTAACGTAAGGAAGGTGGTAAGCAAGCGCCTGTATTATGAGGACAGTTCAAATTTACAATAAGTGAATTTCAAATTAAAGGAAAAATTTAAAAATGTATTGCTCCGAGCCGGATTCGAACCGGCGACCATGTGCACATACATGGCCCGTCGTTACTAACCAACTGAGCTATCGGAACAATCTGTCTCGGCTACTAAATCTTTCAATCAGTTCCTTTTTACAACGCCTTAGGGAGGTGTGTGTAGCGACATTTACCTAGAAGACTTGGGCTTAGGCTTATTTTTATTTTTTTCTTTTAATTAGAAATTTATAAATTTCTTTAGCATATTACTCAAAAAATTAATTACAATAAGTGCTTACAATTTCAAGTGTCACATGCGCTTTGTCGACCCTACAAACGTATAATGCGTATTGCCGTGTTGACCAACACGTTGACAGCTTAATAACTAAATGCACCTGCGTTCGCGCCGTCAAACATTGCGCATCTGCGGGATCTTTGGTGGCCTCACTCCCGAGAAACACAGCACTGCATAAAGGGTACAGGCATAAAAAACATAAATTTGTTCATACCACGTGCTCTACAGCCCTAACTGGCGTCTTACCAATCACACCATCTTGATAACTGTTTAAATAAAGATATCTCTGAACTCTTTTGGAACCAATTCAATTGTATGTCAATGTCAGCCAAAGCATTTAAAACAGATTCAGTCAATAATATAATCCGTGCCTCAGCAAATTGAGAGCAAAGGCGATTGTCATCATTTTTGACAGCGGTCGAGGTGAAAATCATTCGAAAATTGTTTTGTAACGAAAAGCGGTACCTATCTACAATTAAATGAGACGGTTTGATAGAAATGGAAACTATTACAGTTATATGGTCACGTCCGTTTTTTGTCAACCCGCAGGCCATAGATAACCTAGAGAATAGGATGACACTTTTGGTTTACTTTTAAAATCAGGCCCAAAATACATACTTTACCGATTTTTTTTTGTATTTGATCGTAAAAGAAGTATTTTTTATAGTTTTTGTAACTTTATACTATTTACTAATTTAGTGTTAAACTAATGTCTGCTCTCATTTTCGATGGAAAATAAGTCAGTTTACTCGTACGAGTTCTTTTTTGGTTTACTAATTTGCAGAGGTCGGTATAATATTAAATCAAGATCAATAATTTTGCCGCTAACGATTAATTTTATTTTTTTAATTTGTCCTTTTTATTTCCTCGTAATAATGTAGGATTTAAAGGATTTTCTGTACATTACGTTTTCTAGTAAGTAGGTACCTAAATACTTGTATAGGTAATCAAGAGAGTTGCCTAAGATCATGAAAAGAACAAAAGACGAAACAATAGAGGAATCTCTCCGGCTTTCCCGACTACTGATGTTATTATTGAAGAAAGTAAAGAAAAAGTACTCACAACTTGTAATTAAAAGAAAACTTATGTTTGGATAAGATACAGTTATAGGTTTCACACGAATAGATTTTTTTTTGAAAAAATAAACAGCGTTAACTGGTTGGTCAAATGAGTCATATATACAAACAAAAGAAGGCTCTCTCGTACCTGTAGCTTAATTTTAGATTGTACGAAGTAGGTAAATCAGTATAACCTTCGGGGTAAGGATCTTAAAATGTTTCATGTAAACAAGTAAACTTCAATTTAAAGTACCTAGTATTAAGATAAATGTACGAATACATTAAATTAAAAATTATATTGTGGAAGAGTTAGAAGGTTACCCAACCTTACGTATTATAAACCTGTATAGTTCAACCTAATAAAATATTTTCAGTTTCATCTCATGACCGATTTGCTCAACAAGTTAAAACTTTTTAAGAGTTCGTTTTCTAAAAAGTATACTGAGTTTTAGCCTATATGGAAATTGAAGGTAAGTATCTAAAGCTTCCATGTAACTTTCGGGAATAGGAAAGACAAGTTAGTACCTATAATACTGTGGTATACCTATAATTTTTTAAGTCTTACATCTGCGATTTTCTTGAAAAATTGGAAACGTGATTCGTCTGCTAGTTTCCTATACTCTTCTTGCTGGTTCATCTGTATATCGAATTGACAAAGTAGAATATAATATCTCTACCCATCTTGTTATCTAAATCGTTAAACTATTGGCGTTTTCTAAAATTTTCTCACAATATCATTGACTTCTATATGTTTATCTGCCGTTTGTGGTTCTATTAAATTTTGATGAATGTGATTTGTCTTAATCGAGTACCTACAACAACATCGTCAATTCGCGGACTACCCGCCTCTAACCTACGTATGTTTTTCTAAGCGGCCGTTCTATGTCAGAAAAAGCCATTTTTAACCTCTATGAAACTGAAAGGGTTACGTGAGGTTTTAGTCATAGAACTTAAAATTATAGAATTAATTAATATGACATCCTAAAGTTAAAGATGTCCACATGTCGACAAAGACAATTATTTAATATTCCGTGACGTATACAGAGGATGCACACAACCTTAAGTTTATGTCAACAGAAACCATAATTAGGCAAGAATAAAGCACCAAAATTACCCTCATCCTGCAATCATAAACAACCACAAAGCAAATGTGGTAATTAGGAGTCGTTACGTTGTTGATATTAATTGTTTAACTGTTAGTCATCTCTAGATTATCCCATACTGATCACTGATCAGCCTAGTGTCCTTTTCAACACTTATAGTACCGTAAACCGAGGTTACTTTGATCTAAAAGGTTTTTTTGTTAAATTAAGTATTGCTTTTATTTTCACGTGATGACCACTTAGTAGTTATACATGCTTGCCATTACATTGTATTATATATTTTAGTAATGAAATAGAAACTATCGGAAGTGTAGATAAGATAGGTGGTAGGTATACAAATCACTCCGTATGTAGGTAAGGTACGTTTTATTTTATTTTAGTGCCCAATTTATATACTTGTAACATCGTAGGTAGGCAGATCAAATAGCTTACTAAGCTCTTACACAAACAATCTTGTAAGTGATTAGAAGTTATTTAGCATCATTTTTTTAGAGGTGCTTTTTAAGGAGTCAGTAAAATAATAATAAATATAACTTTTATAAACTTGCGGTTGATTCTTCAACAGCCGATAGCGCTTAATCCATACCCACAGACCACAAGCGGATCCTACCAAAGGTCACAATCATTAACTTCCTTTCAGTGTTAAGTTCAAGTGCTTCACTAAACGCCTACACCCACAAAATAATACTCTTTCTAGAAAGCAATCGCAAATTGGGCTTTATAGCCTGAAGCTTTGCCCTGCCGACCGACGCACTATACTGTGAGTTATCGAACGAGAAAACAACCAGATCAAGTAACGAAGAGCCATTTTTGTGTGGCAAGAGGCTCCGAGTTAGTTTAACTCGACATAAAGACTGGAGAAATTGATTCAATAACAAAGCTCATTAGACGGTGAGATGAGTAGTTAATTGTGGGACGTGGGCTGTATTGTTTCCGATATAAAAGTGAGTGAAATGTCAGGTAGTTCCGGAACAAGTGGAAGTGCCCCGCCCACATTGTAAAAGAGGAATTTGTTGTGTGTGTAGCAGAAAGCAAGCTTCATATCATGACGTCTTTCATAAAGCGATTGTGCCATCGGTTTTTTTAGGTGTTTTATTATTGTTGTTAGTAATCATAAAATACACAGTACTAGGTTATGGAAATCTTCGACAAAAAAGTGCATATGTCCCAGAACTGACGTGAATACTATTGGCCACATGTTCCATACATGACCTCATACCGGGTTCTTTATGATTCCATAACAAAATAAATTTTACTTAAAAAAGTGCATTTACTTTTTAATTCAAACTTACGTGTTTTTGGGACACCCATTAACTACGTTTATTCCCCAATAAGTGCCTTAAATGGGCCATTTCTTTCATATCCCAATGGCAATTAATTATTTTCGTTCGCATACGGGCGTTTTCAGAAATTGTTGTTAGTGTATAGGAGTTCCACTTAAAAAAAACCGGACAAGTGCGAGTTCAACTCGTGTGGTGAGGGTTCCGTATATAATCTAAGTGCAAAAGTAAAAATTGCTATGCTCTAAGCATCAGGCGCTCCATACAAAATACACAAAAATATTGAGAATTTTCCCGTTAATTTGAATACTCAAACTTCTTATAGGTTACTTAAAATCTGTTTTTGCTAAAATTATATAAAAAAACCGAAATGCTTACAACGACCCCTTTCATTTGATATGTCACACAATACAGTTTGCAAAACTTTTTTTTTAAATATTCCAGTTTACTACCCAAAAGTGGCCTCCTTGTTCAGAATTCATTAATTTACTTTACGCGTCCATCTTTGGGTCACCAATTTACATATGTTTACCAAATTTCAACTGAAGCGGTCCAGTAGTTTCGGAGCAAATCAGCTGTGACAGACGGACAGACAGACGCACGAGTGATCCTATAAGGGTTCAGTTTTTTCCTTTTGAGGTACGGAACCCTAAAAATATTTTAAATTAAGTACGCTAGAATGTAGCTTAGTTGGTAATATACTGTATAAACAACAAAAATACTTGTTTATACAATATATTCCCAACTAGCTAGCTAGTACGTTCTAGCGTACTTTTTTTTTAAGTGGAACTCTTATAACGCCACCAACAACAATTTCTGAAAACGCCCTTTAACTAAATACTGAAAACTAAATCTACCTAAGACTTTAAGTGCCAAAAATTAGTGCCTACGCCACCTTTTAGTCCCTTAATGGAGGTAACGTATATTCACGACAGTAAAACATTAAAATGAAATTGCAAATAAACTATAAAAATTTCGGTCTATGTTACATTATTTTCAGAATAATCATTAAATAATAAGTTGAATAAGGTGAATGTTCAATCTTATCAAATGTATCAGGATTATCTTACCTTATTTATATAAATCAGTCTCGTTTATGGAACCTTCGTTTTGAGCACAATGGCACGCGACCACATAATATGCGTTTCGCGGGCGAATTGCTGTAATTTTTAGCAAAATGTCGGCTGCCTTTAAATGTTGCTATAGTTCAAAATCTTAAGGTATTTTTTCGCTAAAATGTTGGCATGATATTGAAAATGCGGTGGCGTGGCGGTGGAATTTCTTCATATGCTATTTCGTAGGACAAGACAAAACATGTTTTATTGGACTAAATTTCAATTTAAAGACATGAGATATTTAGGTTTAAAATAAAATTCGGTTCATAAAGAACCGGTACAAATCCCCGCCACTTTTGAAAAGTGACGTAATGTATTACTTTTGTAACTCCAATCTTGGCTAGGTCGGTATGGGACACGTCAAAATATGAATTCTCTTTTACTTATTTTGGCTTTATGTTAACATAGCTAAATGCATACTTTTAGAGCTAGTAAAAAGATAATAAACTATTTATTCGAAATATAATATATGTAATTACTTTTTCGTACATACGTATTCGAATAATTGATCATGAAAGTAATGGGACCATACTTATTTCGACTAACAACTTTTTTTGAAAATCCCATACTTAGCTTGACGGGCATGGAAAGGAGCACGATTGGAATCATAATGAACGAACAAAAATAGGAACCTAGCCAATTGCGTGATTTGTTTTGTGCTTTGATATTCAAACTGATCTCGATAATGTATATCATAATCATTTACAAAAGAGAAATGCATTACGCAAAGATGACACCCGCAATTGGGTCCTTGATCGATGACCTTTGCGCGGGCGCAATTTGAATGCGATCTACTTACAATCTGCGCGGGAGATCGCAACGTGACACGGCGAGCTACGTCTTGTTAGTAAAAAATGTCGTATTTGTCGTTGAATTTTCGATGAAGTTGCGTCCTTTTAACCCTGAAATAGCGTTGCTTCGTGATGTGCCGCCGTGACCCGGGAAAGGGCTTTGTTGAAAAAAGACACCAGTTGGAGAGGAATGCGTGAAAATAAAATAGGTACGTTTTAATAGGTAAATGGAAAATATACTACGGGGGAATCAGGGCACTTAGCAGTAATGGATACAGTAAGGTTCAAAGCCTTTCTTTAGCTGCCAATTTAGACATGAAAAGTAGCTGGGACTCCTTAGTTATACAAACGATATCTTAACCATGTGTCTTGAATATTACCTGTATGTACACCAGGTAAAAATACAGACAAAATAGGTTAAGTCGGTACAAAGGCGAACTTATTCTTGTAAGGGATCTCTTCCAGCTATCATTGTCGCTGGTAGAGCTAAATGTTACAGCTATAGGTGTCTGACAGTGTGTTACACCTAAAGTGCAGTCGGTTTGAAAAGTAAGAAATGTGTCGTTGCAAAACTTCAAACTTCGTAGCGGAGTAGCTCCAGAAATATCGCTTTCATCTGCAAATGCCTTGGCCTAGTCCTCGACGGTCCTCGACCCCGCGGACCTAAGGAGCGATGGCTGGATGTCGTGAAGGCCGACATGACTGAAAACGGGCTAACAAAGGAAGACGCCCAGAACCGTGCAAATTGGAGAAAAGCTATTAGGAAAGCGGACACTGGCAAAGGCCGCGATAACGCTAGGTAGAAGAAGAAGATCATTGAAAAACTTGCTTACAGTTACGAAAATCTGTAAGTATTTTTTTTTTATTTGCGTACTGAATAATGATCTATCTGAAAATTAGCAGTGGTTTCTTTCTGTTAAGGCATAATACCCCTTTTATTGTAAGTGTTCGTTTGCACGGACATACCACCTACACGGTATACAGTCGGAAGAGATGACAAATACAACATATACGATTTACTTTCTTTGATGGCAAAGGTTAGTGGGCTGATAGCGGCTCGGCAAAGGTCTCGTTTTGCGGCACATTTGAACCATTTCTGGAGTATAGCCACTATAATTTAAAATTATGAATGACGCTGAGCTTATGCGCACATTATGAGGTTTCGTAATATAATGATGTAGTTTTTCCATGATTCTATGTTAGGCAAGATACGTTGTTTTTACATATAACAACTTTTGTTGAAAACGCCCATACTCAGCTTGATCACTATTTCGTATCCAGTCTCTAATCAAACATTTTCATATAAGTAAATTAATACAAGTAGATCACACATATTTCTCTACGTTTTTTTTTCTTTTATGGAACCTATCTGAGAGTCAAACTTAGGCAGGAACAATGTTTGATAAATGTAAACACTAATGCCAAGTGTGTGAATATGGCAACTCATTAGAGTTCAGGATTAGAAATCTCTCTCTGAGAATCAGAGCAGCGCTGATCCACCATTGTCAATGCGTTATCATTTCTCTCGGCCTAATAGAAACTTCCCATTTTTTATCAGACTCTTACTTTCTACGGAGCAGTATCATCAAAAATACGGTATATAAAATCTTTTTCACTTCTCATGCTCGAAAAGTGTGTCATATTAAGCTTAGCAAGCAGGGTTAAAGAAGTACATTTAGCCCCTAGGGAAAATATGAATACATATTTATGATTTTCAAAATATTGAATTTGACCAATCAAAACACTTTACTGTATTAAATCCACCAATCAACTCTTTCAAAGAACATATTTGCTATCTGCTAACTAGATTACAGCTAATATTGAATACAATCAATTAGAAATCAGAATTAATTTCAAATTGTAGTCCCTAATTCACAATAATTAAAACAAAAAATGCCTCTGGCCGTCAACGAGTGTCACGGTCAGGCTGCCAATACACGGTGATTAAATACTGATGATCCACCATAGCTGTCTCTAACATGCAATGAGAAAGAGACAGCGCGTGGATCACGTGATAATACTTCACCGTGTATTGGACGCTTCAGAGGCGTTTCGTGGTGTCAATATTATGTATCTGTGTCAAAGCAGTTTATTAAAAAAAAGGATGCTGCCAAATTGAATAATCTTTTCGTCGTGGAATTTATTATTGATTGTGGATGATAATCTTTGTTTTTACTATTTTCTCGCAGTCAAAGTGAAAAGTAGAGTGTATAACTCTGGTCTAAAAGCCATATTACCTCTCGAACAATTTTCTCTCACTTCGCTCGGGAAAATAACCATCTCGTGGTAATATGGCTTATTTTAGCCCCTTGTCATACAATCTACTATTGTTAATCCAATGATCCCTTAAATAGATTTTTATTGATGTGATCAATAATTAGTCAATAATTCATTGCAAATTAGGGTAGTCAATAGTATTGGAAACCTGCTCGCACGTTGATATCCCTCCCTTTTGGGTGGGGAGCAATGGTCAAAAAGCCGATGTCTGGGCAGAAGAAGAAAGATTCTAGAAGGAGCGTGAGCGAGGAGGTGCTGACTAATTAATTTTAGTAGTTTAATATATTGTAATTTATTTTCAAAAAAAAATTAAAATTAAAATTATTTATTTACCAAAAAAAAAAAAATTAAATTAATTAATGTGACTTTCTAGAAATATATCCTAAGTATATGGATAAGTAACTGTGGGCCATGTTATAAGTGCATCAAGGAAATGCAGTTATTATACTTGTCGTAAGTTGGAGTTTTACTCACATTGGTTGATATACTTGAACCGACTTATAAGGAGAACGAATTAGATACGTATCCGTACAGTGTGGCTGGACGCCATGGATGCCAACATGACAAACACGGGCCTTTGAAAGAGGGCGCGTGGATCGTTTGCAGGAAAGCCTAAGACTTAAGTTTTAACATAATTAAATTTATAGGCGCAGTCAGGAGCAGTAGTAGTTACACGACTGAAGTGATAAGAATGATGTGGACAAACTCTTATTGTCTTAATAAAGTTTGCATTTTTGAGTGATTGAGATATTTATTGATAAAATTATAAATAATTTTACATGGGATGTTTTAATTAAAACTAGGTTAGTTTAATTTTTTTAGTATAATATGTTCTTTGGTCAGTTCTATAAATTACTCTAAGTTAGTACTTTAATTTTATAAAATTACAACTCTTATTTCATTATTTAATATTTTTAACGTTCCAATTACATATTTTTCAGTCATCAGACTTCATTTCGGTAACATGATTAAGTTACACGAAACCCACGGACAGTGTGCTTTTATTCACAAAATGGATAGAAACCAAAAAGTGTGGGACTAATAACCATAAACAATCGAGCACTAAAATAATGTCGTTTCTATCTGCATAAAATTCAAAGCAATTGCAATAAATTCTCTTACTGAAGCCGCTAAATTCCAAATAAACCTTCCAGAAGTAAAAGGGACGTAGATACTAATTAACCAACTCACTGCGGAAGCCACCGGTCCTCCAATTAAGCCTGGGAACTGGGTATCGGGGCAATTGAATCCATTGCCAAGGTACTCAAAATCGGCTATTACACTATTGTGGCGAAAACGGTACACTCTGAATACCTATTGTCCTAAACAAAGGAATGACAGGTCTTGCACCGCTGCACTGCTTGTCTTCATATTCTCTATGGAAATCAAACGCGCTCTAGTAAACGTTGGCGTAATTCAATTTTTCTCTTCCTGGCGATTCAATTACCCTAGCCATGAAATCAGTGAGTTAACTTGGAACAGGTCTAGTACTGAATAATTTCTAATACATACAGGTTACAGGTTACACACCTGAAATGTGATGTGACACGCAATAAATAATTATATTCTAATCTAACAATAGTAATTTTACTGTTCTAATAAGCACTAAACTATCAGATATATGCACTGTCAATCATTTTTACTTTCAAACCTACGACAATTATACACGCAGCCATCAGTCAGTTCGATCACTGGCGATAACACGGGAAAACTCGCAACATTTTTCTCAATATTGTACTTATATGCCTTGGATGTAAAACCTACTTTGCAATGAGATAATAAAGTATGATCAGAGCTAACGAAAGTCATCCTGCAATTAGTCTATTGCAATGGAATAACTTCCCAGAGATAATCCGGATTAGATAGAAAATTAGATACAATTGTTTCTTTTTAATAGCCACGTATGAGACAAAGCACGGGTCAATGATTCCCCGCTAACAGTGCAGGCGAAACCCGTCCGAGTTCAACACACAACAGCTGATGACAGTCCCCGATAATATTTAATATCATTCTTTATGACACACATTTCGAGAGAAGCTGACATTCAGGGGCAGATAAGAAAATTGACACATTCGGGATTTGCATGAGATAAAGCTAGAAAGCTTATGAAGGTGAGACTGCACGTCTGACTGAAATCATTGACAACCTTGACATGCATGGACCTTGCATGGAATAACTCATGTTTTCACAGCATCTTTGATGAGACTAATAAATAATTACTAAAATCACTAGTTGCACATTTTTTTTTTTCATCTTTAGCAGACAGACTCTCATGATTTGCATCGCGAATTTCTTTCGACCAAGAAAAGTACATTTGCGAGTAGCCTGAGATTATATTCTATACAGAAGCATACACACGTCAACAGACCGTAATAGTGCATAGAGAACAGTCCACTTTTGCTTTCATTCAAACAGCTTCTCAAATTTCACATTCACTTTCGTCAATATCGATCACTAGCCAGCGCAGCGATACTATCCTATCAAGATCATTTAGACGCTCACTCTTCAAATATTGAGCTGCGTTATCTATTCTCAATAAAGTTATTCTTTTGTTTTTATTGTACTGCTAATAGAGTTGAAATTAAATTGGAATCAGTTTTACAAAATGCATGTGCATGTTTGTACGAGTACACACGTGCCCAGCTTGTCACAATACTGTCGCCGCCGTGACAATCGTTGACTAGTGAAAATCTATGAGAACATGTTTCCTCGATTTGCATCCAGCACATTTAAATACTTACTAGCGTAGCGGTTAGACAGGAAAAGCCTAACTGATATAGGGAAAGCTATGGGTGACGTTTCAATACGTGGTATTATTGCAAGTTGGAAGTTTTGAATTTTACTTTGTTGCTTTTAGTTGGACCATTGTTATCAAATCACATTCAATTCAATTCTAAATGTACGTTATTATTATTATTCTTATAAATAAGGAATATAGGTAATGTAATATATCTGTAGACGACGCTATACGACCGCACCTAAACGTAAACCTGTAACATAAAAAATAAACAAACATATTAATTAGTATAAATATAAAATTTGGTAAAATAACATATGTAGGTACTTACTCACCGCCGTTGTTTCCTATGTGTTAAATAAACGTGTGCGCGAGCGCATGCATATGTGTGCATCGGCTGTCAATCGGCCAATCCAGTTTTAGTTACCTTATAGCTCGCAAGCGATACACGCATGTCCATGTACTCAAGCACTTTATCTTAAAAATCAACCCCCAGTCGTTTTAATTTCGCTCCTCTCGACCTGTGCCTACACCCGTCGCCTACAAATGGTCCTAACGAACCGGATCTTGAGGAGTACAGCCTGACCACATGGGTCGAGGAATGTTCAACACACCGCCGCGCACGATGGTTAAAACGCGAGGCGCTCTCGAAAGAGAAAAGTTGAAGCATACCACCGAAGTAAATAGTGAAGTGCATTCGCATAAGTCATGCCCAGGTACCTCAAAAGAAGAATTTACGGATCACGCCAACCAGTTCGACGCAAAGGCACTCAGTTTAAGAAATATGTTCACTGCAAAAGAGGGTAGCATAAAAACTGAGACCGAACATGGTCTTCATAGGTCCACTACGTCTTCAAACAAAGCTTCTGTGTCTTCTCTGCAAGCAAGAAAAAAACAATTAGAGTTAGACGCCGCTGAAGCTAAAGCTAAAATTGAGAAAAATTTAATCGATAAAAGATTAGAGGCGGATCTCGCCGCTCTGGAGGAGGAGATGTCCCAAAGGTCCCGTTGCAGCGGAGAACAACAATCTTTGGCTGGAGCATCAGCTGCTGGAACAGCTCACAAAGTGGAGCAATGGCTTGAGAAGAGTCACCAAGACGAGCTAGAAGAACAAATTCTCACAGCACCTCGGCTGGAACCGAACCCTGCGACAAGTGGGCTGCAGCACCTAGCTCAAGCAATGGAAAAACTGGCTACCACAACTCAAAGTGCTAATACTCAACTTTTATCTCGATTAGCCACGTCAAAGGACTTACCGTTATTTTATGGTGAATCACTCGAATGGGTCCAATTTAAAAAATCCTACGAGCAATCGACGAAGTTATGTAACTACAGTGATAGTGAAAATATCGCCAGGCTGGATAAATGCCTCCGCGGCGAGGCAAAGGAGACTGTATCATCCCTACTTACAAGTGATACCTCACCACGCACTATCTTGGAAGCGCTCGAGCTACGTTTCGGAAGGCCCGACCTAATTATAAACAAAATTATGTCACAATTTAAAAAGTTGCAACCTTTGCCGCAAGCCTATCACGTCGAGTTAGTGAATTTTGCAGTTAAAGTGAAGAATTACGTAGCAGCTGCCGAGTCTATTAATCAGACTGACTATTTAAGAAGCCCCGAGTTATTAAATACCGTTATATCGAAGTGTCCCAGCCAGCTTATAAACAAATGGGCAGACTACATATACGACCACTGTGATCCCGAAAAAGCAAAATTGCAGTTATTCTCGGAATTCCTGCACAAAGAAGCTACTAAAATAGCCGCTGCTGGCGTAACTCATATTCATTCGCAAATTGAGCACAAGTTTGCTAAAAGAATGGATGACAGAAAAAATCAAGTTCACGCAGTGCTAAACAATGATAATGTTTTTAATGCAAAATGCAAGTTCTGTCGCGTGTCATCTCACTCACTCTCAAGTTGCATTAAGTTCAAGCGCGCGCTAAACAAGGTTAAATGGCGCTTCATCAAAATAAATAGAATGTGTCATAAATGCTTGTTGCTAGGCCACGGCAAAGAGACATGCCCGGCCGCGCCGTGCGACGTCGACGGCTGCGGGCTGCCCCACCACCGCCTCCTGCACTGGCCGCGTAAACCGAACCCAGAGATTCGCAGCGCAAGCACTAACGAAGATCAAAATGATACGTTCCCAGTAATTACGACAACTGAGAATGAAAACCCTATCACCACGACCGAGACGGTTACACATACACATACAATCCTGGCCCCAAGTGCAAGTGTCAAGCTACAAACAGTTCGCGTAAATCTTCATGGACCAAGTGGTATTATTACTGCGCACGCGCTCCTAGATGGCGGGGCGACCGTGTCCTTGATATCAGCTGATCTTGCCAACTGTGTTAATCTACAAGGTCAGCCCGAAACGTTACGCATCAAAGGCGCCTGGAACTCAAATATCGTGTGTAATAGTGAGTTAGTGAACTTTAAACTTTCAAACATGAATGGTGAACTGTTCGGGGTACGTGCACGAAAAATAAGTGAGCTAGACCTACCTACACAGGACCTGTCAAAAGTGAACTTAGATAACTACGAACATTTGCGCGATTTAAAACCTGTTTTATCGTGTGATAACGCGACGCCGCAGATATTAATCGGTCAGGATAACTTTCACCTGATTATGCCCCTTAAGACTGTTTATCGGAGTAAGCACGACCCTTGTGCGACTTTAACACCGCTCGGGTGGTGCCTACACGGAATCGTACCTGTAGCTGCTTACGGTCAGAACGGCCGACCTTTAACCGCTGAGCATACCTTGACTACGACGTTGTATGAGCGCGCCAACCCCGCCGCTGCTATCAGTACCGCCTGCACTTCGCCCTCCTTTGCCACCCCCGCGGACATACACGCTGCGCGGCAGGAGACGCACACATGCGCAGACGCAGACAAATACTCGTCACAACAAGGGCTAAACGATGCGCTTAGCGACAACGAAGATAAACAACTACATGAATTGGTTCGCCGATCATTTGCGCTCGAATCGATCGGCGTGAGCTCTAAGCCACGAGTGAATAAGGACGACATTCGTGCGGTCAACATCATCGATAACTCGGTAAAGTTAATTAATGGGCGATATGAAGTAGCCCTGCCATGGAAAAATGATATGAAAATGCCTGACTCGTATCAACATGCATATAAAAGATTTCTCACGGTGGAAAGGAAGATGTTGGCATGTGAAAGTTATGCCGCGAGATATAAAGATCGAATAAATCATTTATTTGAAAATGATTACGCCAGATTATTGTCAGATGACGAACTGCTAGTTCCACATAGCCGAATATGGTATATACCCCATTTAGGGGTCGACAACCCGAACAAACAAAAACTGAGATTAGTCTACGACTGTTCAGCAACCACCGCTGGTTGGTCTTTGAACGATTACCTTCTTCAGGGGCCCGACTTGCTTCAGTCTTTATTGGCTATCATGTTGCGTTTTCGAGAAAAGCCTGTAGCAATAATGGGAGACATCAAGGATTATTACCTACGCATTAAAATAAACAAAGAAGACCAGCACGCACTAAGATTCTTATGGCGCGAAAACGTAAACAGCGAGCTGAAGACTTATGCCATGACGTCATTATTATTCGGCGCGAAATGCTCATCATTTATAGCACAACATATTAAAAACAAAAATGCAATGAAATTTCAAAAGGAAATGCCTGAAGCCGTCGAAGCTATATTAAAGTCACACTATATGGACGATTATATAGAAAGCGTAGACAGTACAGACTCTGCTATGAAAATGATACGTGAAGTATCCAAAATTCACATACAAGGTGGATTCGAAATAAGAAATTGGATATCAAATAAACAAGAAGTGTTGGAATGCACACCAAAAGAAACCTTAAGTGACAAGGCAATAAGGTTCAAAACTGGATGCGACGATTTACCGGAGAGGACGCTCGGACTGCTGTGGTTCCCGCTTAGCGACACCTTTGGCTTCGATTTATCACTTAAGCGCATTCCTTCTGAGATAACAAAGTTAGAAAGAAAACCTACCAAACGTGAACTATTGCGCATATATATGTCAATATTTGACATTTTCGGCTTCCTGGCTCCGTTTACTGTCAAAGCAAAAATAATGCTGCAAAATATTTGGAAAACGGGCATCAAATGGGATGACGAGATTCCAACGAAAGATTACACAGTATTCCGTAGCTGGATAACGGAATTACAATCTTTGCAACGTCTGCGCATTCCAAGATTTTATTTTCAATGCGACCAAGTTGCGAGCGAGCGCGACTACACAAACACCGCTCATTGCAGCACTGCGTGCCAGAACGAGACGACTATGTTGGAACTTCATATTTTCTGCGATGCCTCACCAGCTGCTTGCGCCGCTGTCGCTTATTGGCGTAAAATATGTAAAAACAATAAGGTATGCGTGACATTCATCGCTAGCAAGTGTCGAGCGGCACCTGTGAAGAAATATATAACTATACCTAAACTCGAGCTTCAATCTTGTCTTATCGCATGCCGGCTAGCGGATACAATAGCGCACGAGAGCCGTTTAAATACCTACAAACGGTATTTCTGGACAGACTCATTAATCGTTTTGCATCAAATAAAAAATGATACGCGCAACTACAAAGTTTTTGTCGCAAATAGGCTTGGAGAAATCGACGATTTATCTCAGTCTCAGGAGTGGAATTATATACCCACAAACTTAAATATAGCTGACAAAGCTACGAAATTAAATACTTACGTGTTGAGTGACGACTGTGAATGGCTTCGTGGTCCAAGTTTCCTATACACGCCGCAGGAACACTGGCCGAAGTATCATCCTGGAAAACAAAAAATAAACAATGATCAGCTGTTACAAGTAAACACAATACAAAGAGTAGTCAGCGCAGACTTACCTGTTATTCCCGACTTAAATAAGTTTTCTTCTTGGACCCGGTTGTGGAGATGTATGGCAAACGTTTTATTGTTTATAGAAAGGTGTAAAATACCTAGTAATGTCCAACTCGATGCAGAAATAATGCAACGTGCAGAAAACGAGTTGTTACGCTACTCACAGATGAAATCCTTCGCGGACGAGATTTATGCACTAAAAAATAGCATACCAATTGAATCATGCAGCCGACTACGTAAATTGACTCCCACCATGGATGAGCACGGATTACTACGAGTCGGCGGAAGGATTGAAGCTGCTTCCGATGTCGATCCCTACCTGAAGCGACCTATTATTTTGGATGGACATGATACAATTACAAGATTAATTATAAAACGATACCATGAAGTGGCTGCTCACGGTAATAACGAGACAGTAGTCAACGATATGCGGCAAAAGTATTGGGTAGTCAACTTGCGCCCTACTGTACGAACTGTCACGGCACGATGCCTATTTTGCCGGATAAGAAAGGCTAGACCCTCAAACCCACGGATGGGAGATTTGCCGGCGGCGCGGCTCGCTCATCATCAAAGACCGTTTACTCATTGTGGTGTAGACCTATTTGGGTATATGGAGGTAACAGTGGGCCGACGCCATGAGAAAAGATATGGGGTGTTGTTTACGTGCATGACAATAAGAGCCATTCATATAGAATTAGTGCCATCGCTGTCAGCTGATTCTTTTATTATGGCCTTGAGACGAATGGCAGCTCGGCGCGGCTGGCCATACAGGATGTACTCTGATAATGCTACAAATTTCAGAGGCACTGAAGCAGAACTCAGGAGATCGTTCAGAGAAATAAACAACCATGCTAGCGTAAAAGAGGCACTGACTACACGCCAACTAGAATGGCACTTTATCTCACCTGCCAGTCCTCACATGGGTGGTGCATGGGAGCGTTTAGTTCGGAGTGTCAAGACTGCTCTTAAGGTGGTTCTAAAAGAGCGAGCCCCACGTGACGAAGTTCTGAGCACATTACTGGCTGAAGTGGAGAATATAGTCAATAGTCGCCCGTTGAGCTATGTTTCTACAGACCATGGCGACCCCGAAAGTTTGACGCCAAACCACTTTCTTCTGGGCTCCTCTTCCAACCTCCCGGTTCCTGGAGTATTTGACGATTGTGACCTGCTCAGGAAAAAGATGTGGAGAGTAGCTCAACGACTTACCGACGCGTTCTGGCGACGCTGGATGCGTGAAGTTCTGCCAAACCTTCTACCACGTCAAAAATGGTGCCAAGAAGGCAATCAACTTAGAAAAGGTGACGTCGTGGTAATTGTAGACCCTGCGATGCCCAGAAACGTTTGGCCCAAGGGAATAGTCCATGACGTTCACCCTGGCGCTGACGGACGCGTTAGAATCGTCGATGTAAAAACGCAAGCTGGAATGTTTACCAGACCCGTGGCCCGCTTAGCGTTGCTCCCCACAGCAGATAATGATTGTCCTTGACGGACAATGGGGCGGAGAATGTAGACGACGCTATACGACCGCACCTAAACGTAAACCTGTAACATAAAAAATAAACAAACATATTAATTAGTATAAATATAAAATTTGGTAAAATAACATATGTAGGTACTTACTCACCGCCGTTGTTTCCTATGTGTTAAATAAACGTGTGCGCGAGCGCATGCATATGTGTGCATCGGCTGTCAATCGGCCAATCCAGTTTTAGTTACCTTATAGCTCGCAAGCGATACACGCATGTCCATGTACTCAAGCACTTTATCTTAAAAATCAACCCCCAGTCGTTTTAATTTCGCTCCTCTCGACCTGTGCCTACACCCGTCGCCTACAATATCTAAATAATGTTGTATCGAGATTCTTGCGGCTATGGGCTTACGTATCGTGAATTAACGTCTTTCTTTGCTAAGTATTAAATTAATCTTAAGCTATATAAGATGAAGGTCCAAAACTCAAGATGTTTAAATTTCCCACAATTATCAGATTCTTCTTCGATATCACAGGCAGTAATGTACAATTACAGCTTTCTCGCTGGTTGGCCGAGGTCATATGTGCGCGTCGTGACGATCTGCGTTAGCCCTAAAGGGTTTGTCGCACAAGGCAAACGACCAATATCTGGTACGTACACGTATCATGATATAATCTCTAAGGAAACGTACCGCTCGTCGTAGCTCTGTGGAAATACCTTTATAAGGTTCCATATCAGTCGTGTTGCCGATGTCTCGGACCATCTCTCTACTTAAAATACCGAACTCTTGCTTCCACTCTCGGCGTTTTTAAAAGCAGATGATTAGCTTTCTGCGTCTAATCACATCTTAAAATAACGCTTCTAATAATATTTATGCTCTTTAGATCTTCTCCTATAAAAAGCAGGTCCTAACCTTCGTGTAATTTTCTGAATTATCTGAAGTAGTGTCCATTCCCCATTGGAGCTCGAATCTTCTACCTCGGACGTAGAGTTGTTATTAAATGGACTACTTATTTTGATGCAATTCGGTCAATTCAAATAATGTAAAGTAGGTATATGGCTACATGCCCATCCCTCTCCAAATACCGGTACCTTCCTGGATCCGACCTCCCTTCGTCTGGCGACTGGTCTGCGGCTTGGGGTCACGGTGTGCACTCCACACATATGCCCTTGTGGCACGGACGTGGACCGAATGGGTCACCACGGACTTTGTTATTTAATGACAAAAAAGTGCAGGCCGCTTTTCAAGACATGCGACACTTAATGACATAATCCGCCGGTCTCTTGCCAGCATCAATGCGCCTGCTCTTCTTGAGCCGCCTGGCATTGTCAGAGATGATGGCAAAAGACCTGATGGTGTCTCTGGTTCCATGGAGGTTGGGACGGATGCTTGTGTGGGACGCTACATGTGTAGACACACTGGCACCGTCTCACCTCCAACGGACTACTTCTAAAGTGGGTGCAGCGGCGGAAAACGCCGAAAATCTGAAATGTAATAAATATAGAGGCCTCGGCAGAGAGTACGACTTTGTACCCTTTGGCGTCGAGACCCTCGGTCCGTGGGGTCCCAGTGCGCATAAGTTATTTGCAGAAATCGCGAAACGTCTGGTCGATGTAACTGGTGACCGAAGAGCTGGCGGCTTTCTCGCGCAACGCATCAGCATTGCAATTCAGCGAGGAAATGCCGCCAGCATCCTCGGTACAATGCCTCGAGGGCCTTTTTTAGATTTAACTTAGTTTTCATTTATCTTAGTTAATGTTAATTATAATCTTGTATTCACTTTTAATAAATATTTATTGTAAGTAGGTATATTATTCTAGTTACAACGGTAAAATATATTTGTATAATTTAAGTTCGGTTAGTTAAGTTAGTTAGAAAGTTCCCTATTATTTCTGCTTTGTATACTTATAAAATTTCATTCCACGCAGTCATATTCCAAAGAATGCAAATAATGCGAAACGGGACCGCCCATGTGACAGTCTCCTTATTAAGGCTGGTTATTGTTTACAGTAATATGGAATCCAGGCTAAACGCCTGCGATTGGATCCAGTTTGGAACGAGGCCATGTGTAGGCTGTTGCGATCATTTTATACTTTGTGATTTGCTAAAGTGTATATAAAAGTGGGTTGTAGAAGTATGTTTACCATTCACCTTGGTCTTTTCGGTAAGTGGTAAAAGAAGAGAAACTGTAAGATATTTTAATCGAAGATTGTCGGCTAATTTTTAGGGACACATTATCACGTTTCACAGCGTTCATGCGACACCCTTTCTTTACTATGATGGAGATGATGTACGTTTAATTTTCTTGTTTCTAATCCCCCTCTTAGGTGACGTGAAAGGCCCGGCCCTTAACTAGTACCTGTAATCCGATGACCTTTTGTTTATTTGTGAAGCGAGAAACTAATCGTAAACACTCTTTGTACTCGCACAATGTTCCAGTCTATCAAATAGACTCTCTCCTAACTCACATTGGGTAACAGCCTCGTCATATCGTGTAATTCCATTCATACTAAACTAAATGAACTGCTTAATTGAACACCACATCACGTCCTTATCGGGACAGTTTCAATCATCTATCACGTTAATACGCCGCGACTAGACAAAAGCGTCGTCTAATTTGCTTGTCAGTGCAAAATAATCAACAATGATCTACGCTGCGCTATCGTGTATTACGGAAACTGACTTCAATCTTAACCACTCAAATATAAGATACAATTTTGAACTGAAAATTGTTAGGCTGAATTGAACGCGGCTCGTTTGTGATTTCAGAAACGGTTTTTCAAATTGGTAGCAATCGAAATTGGGCCTTGATGTTCATTAAGATAAGCTTTATTTCAGGTTGTGCTACGTTTAGCTCCTTCCTAATGTAATAGAGACAATTTGATGGTTTATGGCAATTGCCTGAGGTGCAACTCATTAAGATACCTACTTTCGCTCTCTGACGTGCGATACCCGTTTTTTTATCAGCATCGAGATTGCAACTGGCTCAATGTAAACAAGTTCACACGGTGGCGGCTCGATCTGCTGTAATTTCCTGTGCACAAATTAATATTTCGAAATCTATATAGAATTAGAAGCGGTTACTTATAAGTTAGCATGGGTGAATAAGATTCATTTCACTTTGTTCTATTCATAAAAATCAGAGTTCAACAGTCTCATTACGATCTGAATTGTTAATTTAGCTCGGACTAATCACTTAGACACACGTCATATAAATTCAAATAATAGTCAATCGGGCCGCGGATCAAAGGAATTGTTGTTCAGAGCAGAAGTCACGATCCGATGCTATCTTTGGTACAAGAAAATTGACGCGCGATCTTCTACCGTTGCGGATTGCTATCGTTTGAAGTGATTCCTTTTACCGGCATTATGCGTTCAAATCAAAGCGTTCTTTAGAAATAAATTTTGTTAATTTGACAATACGGCTCCTATGGGTTCAATCTTCTTTTGCATTGTCTTTACAGAACGACAGCATCAGCATCATCATCATTATTTATTATATCATACTATGTAACGCGCATGCTTCTACCGTTAATGAGTTCCTGTAGATAAGGATTATTTTATGAACAGGAGCAGATGGATCATATTGTGAAGCTAATGCTAAAGTAATACCTACGTAACTTTTCTTTTATGCATTTTTTGTTGAATACGTATAATGTGATAAGTATGTATTGATTAGTAAAATCTCCTTCAAGAGGTATTTATAAACACTAGGAAGGTAGTTGAAAACATAATATTTACGTAACTATTAACGATGTTGGCGTGTTTTTTATAGTTGGGTGTTAGTATTTAGGTTACTTTTTTTCTTTGTTAGTTTATTTTAATATTGTATTTGGTTTTTTTTTGCTTATTGACATTAAATATTAGTTCTTTACTTGATTTAATCTGTATCTGTTTTCATAATGATGCACTGCTAAAATCAAAAGTACAATACAATACAATACAAATACTCTTTATTGCACACCTCAGACAAACAAAGCAGTTACAGAGAGAAACAATACAATAACATGTAGGTAGAGGTAGACAACAGGGGATCTTATCGCTGAAGAGCGATCTCTTCCGGACAACCTTTGGGTATCGGAAAAAGAGATAAAACTAGATTATGCAGTAGGTGGTGCAGAAATTATTATTAATCAAAAATCAAAATAATTATAAAAATAAACGTACATAAATACATACCTCTATATATAAACATACATACACAATCATACATATATACAAATAACACAAATACAAATATATGGTACATAAATAGTCAGCCAAAAAATACAATCAGGGTTAGGGGACAAATAATATAAAAAGCAAAAATATAATGACACGATGTATATTTTACAGTTAGCAAATGGTAATCGTAACATATTGATCCAAATTTCAATGAGCGAGGCAGAAAGTTCTCTCCATCAGCACTTCTCTAAGTAGCCCGTAAGTACTTTAGAAAAGTACCTTTTGTCCAAAGGGACCAATCATTTGACCATTTATTTGGTCAACCTTTCACACTAAGCGGTGTTGGATCACGCTCTGACCCGAGCCATGATAAATCTATAATAAATCAATGTGCCATTATTCGGTGCGGACTTTCTCTGATCTGTTCCGATTTTCCTAAAATCGTTTCCTTTTATAGGCGGGTGAAAGGTAGTTTGTTTTACAGTGTTGTGTCGTCCCACCTATGACCTTTATGGCGCAAGTTACGACAAATAAACATTATTTATTACTAGAACTTGCCCGCGGCCCGAGGCTTTATAGACGACGCAAGACGAATCGCTCTATTCATTAAATATTTTGCCATCCTACCACTACTATACTACATCATATTACATTAAGTACCTACAAAAATCTTGTTAGAGTATAATGTAAAATAAATACAACTGTGTAATACTACTGGTGGTAAATAAACCTTAACTGAATTGCATCACTACCAACTTGACACTTGACGTTAGTTAAGTTCATCATTGATAAATGCATGCTCGTGAATAGTTACAATTAATGCAAGTAAACACTTGCATCGAATAAATAACCACAAAAAATCTGATGTGAGGAAAAGGTCAACAACGGCTCTTTCCAGACCCGCTGTTGTCTTTCTCTGGCCATAATCGTCGTCATGCTTCGTACATACCTATAATACATGCAAATTCAACATATGGTGTATAATGGTACAAGTGAACATACATGTTAATGGTAACAATAAATAAATTAAAAAAAAATTAAAACTAAACTAGGCTATATTAAAATATTATAAATAAAAAATTTGCCCCAAATCGCCTTCAGAGGGCAGCGTGCCCAGGAGGCTGGCAGCATTGCCACGTTGAATGGCAATGCCGATCCGTTGTGCCAGATATGATCCAGCCCTCTGGTCACGCGTCACCTCTACCAGGCGTTTGGAGCACTCTTTAAAAACGCTATGAGCGCTTTCACCCCACGGCCCTAGGGTTTCGACCCCAAACGGCGCAAAAAGGTAGCCACTATTGATGGCTGAGTATTTGCGCCGCTTGAGGTGTTCAATTGCATTTGCCGCAGAGCCAGCCTTTACGGCGGTACCGTGGAGATGGGACAGTGCCAGGGTATCGGCACATGTTGCGTCCCAAACCAGCGGCCGTCCCATCTTCCACGGCACAAGGGTCATGCCGTCGGGTCTTTTTCTGTCATCGCGGGTAAGGCCAGTCGGTTCTAAGATAGCCGGCGTTCCGGCACTGGCTAGGGCCCGACGGATGACGTCGTTTAGGCTGGCATGACGGGGGGCACGCCCTGCGCTTCTGCTGCAAGATAATCCGTGGTGTCCCAGTTGGTCGACTGGGTCACCGCAGCGGCAGCGGTGAGGGGCAATGCAGGTCGCTCCCAGGCGGAGAGCGATAGAGAGGCGGAAAGTGGTATTGTCCAGAAGCGTTCCGATTTGTGATGAAGGCAGAGCTTGGAGCCACTGCCCGGATTCCCACTCAGCAACGGCCAAGAGCCGAGCGCGCTCTGGGAGGCTGGTTGCCGTTTGATACAGGTTATCCCGTACCAGCCTACAGAGCGGCTCGTCCCAGAGCCGCTGGGAAGTGAGGTTTCCGGGCAGGTCAGTGTTTGGACAAGCTTCGGTCCATGCATCTCTGGCCTCAGACATAGAAGGGATGTCGAATTGTTGGATCGGGGACTTTAGAATTTTAGATGTAAGTTTCATCGAGCTGTGTACAGAGGACAGATATGCCGGGAGCGAAACGCTCGAAACTTTCCTAATACCTAGACCACCATGTCTTATTGGAAGGGAAGCTTGAGTCCATGAACGATCGTCCAGATTTACGTTTAAAACTGATGCTAGAAGGTTCTGAATAATTTGGTCGATTTTTTGTAATAGGGTGGGAAATTTCCAAAAGTGGCTGCACCTTAAGACGTAGGTAAATTTAGGCACGAAAAGGCAGTAACGGATCACTGTGTACGCTACATGGGAATTTATTTTAGACAAGCGGTCCGAAACTTCATTTAGGTTTTTAACTTTGTTGTCTAAGAACATATGGTGTTACTTTCTATTGTTATTAATCGCTTAAGTTAAACAGCGATCCGTCTTCATTTGTCTCTCCAGTGATGTCGCTCACGCTGTGTTTGATATGTTATGGAGATGTTTGCCATTATGCTGTCAGTGTTCTTGAATTGGTGTTCGGTTATCAAATATAGAAAATTCATGTTATGATACTAGGTAATTTAGTAACACGTACATGTTCGACTATCTTCTGCGCTACTAATTTGACTTTGTCGTCCAAAAAAAATACAGTAGTAGTATTGGCGAATCCTTATGCTGGCAACGCCATATTAGTCGGATCGGATTACATAGTTATCTTCTCGAGTTATACTATTTCTAGTGTTCCGTACTAAAATTAGTCAAATTAAATCATGAAACACAAAGATCGACTCGACGTATGTCCGTCTGACGCTGACACAATTTTTATTTATTTATTTATTTATTCATTTATTGCACCATGGTAAGATTAAGGTATCTCATGGACCCTGAATGGGTATAGCAATTGTATCCTTAAAACTATTTTTTTTTAATTAAACATCACAATCGGCATACACTGTTGAAATAGTAGTTTTAGGGTTCCGTAGCCAAAATGGCAAAAACGGAACCCTTATAGTTTCGTCATGTCCGTCTGTCCGTCTGTCCGTCTGTCCATCTGTCCGTCTGTCCGTCTGTCCGTATGTCACAGGCATTTTACTCGAAAACTATAAGGTGTATATGAATAAAATTTTGAGGATACGTGTATTTTGTTAGCCGCTACAAAGTTTTGTAATTAAAATTACTAAAAAAATTTTTTTTAGGGGTGTACTCCATACATAAAACTAAAAGTCAATTTTTTTTTCATCGTGAGCCCACGTGTGGCACACGAATCGATAGGCTTTTCAAAATAAATATAAGGTTTCTCGGCAATTTTTTTGATTAAGTGAATATAGTCAGAGATAATCGCCCCGAAAGTCACTAAAATTCTGTCCCCCCCCCCTCTAATTTTTGAACGGTGTATTTTAAAAATATGAAAAAATTAATGGACACAGCGCTTATTAAGTTCATTCACCGAAAATTGTTTTGAACAAGATCGGATGAAAGGTTTCCGAGATATTGCTGAAAAACTGCCTTCCTCAAAGAAAAGAACGTAAGTGCCGTAAGATTTCTATGACGATACGATCTTTTTAATAGGCACGGAACCCTTCGTTTTGCGTGGTCCGACACGCACTTGGCCGGTTTTTAGGGTTCCGTAGCCAAAATGGCAAAAACGGAACCCTTATAGTTTCGTCATGTCCGTCTGTCCGTCTGTCCGTGTGTCACAGGCATTTTACTCGAAAACTATAAGGTGTATTAGAATAAAATTTTGAGGATAGGTGTATTTTGATAGCCGCTACATAGTTTTGTAATTAAAATGACAAAAAAAATTTTTTTAGGGGTGCACTCCATACATAAAACTAAAAGTCAAAAATGTTTTTTTCATTGTGACCCCCCGTGTGGCACATCAATCGATAGGCCTTTCAAAATAAATATAAGGTTTCTTAGCATTTTTTTTGATTAAGTGAATAGGGTCGAAGATAATCGCCCCGAAAGTCACTAAAATTCTGTCCCCCCCCCCCTCTAATTTTTGAACGGTGTATTTTAAAAATATGGAAAAATTCATGGACATAGGGCTTATTAATTTCATTCACCGAAAATTGTTTTGAACAAGATCGGTTCAGAGGTTTTCGAGATATTGCTGAAAAACTGCCTTCCTCAAAGAAAAGGACGTAAGTGCCGTAAAATTTCTGTGATGATACGACCTTTTTAATAGGCACGGAACCCTTCGTTTTGCGTGGTCCGACACGCACTTGGCCGGTTTTTTTATAAAAAAAAGTAATGAGTAAATATCGCGGTTCAACAACTTAACAGAATAGCTAAAAATTATGAATAATACATATTGCAACAATTTTCCAAGTATTCTCAAGTATGTGTTCAATGCGTACGTTTAAACGCTTCTTAAGGGCATTGTGCGACACTGAAGAGATTTCGGGTGAGGCGTGAAGGCCATGTGGATGGGCATGTATTGAGTAACTGTGACAGTAGGTACCTATGCAAAATGTCCACTCTGCGTAGCTAACCAGAATGGGATTTTACACGCCTCTAGAAATTAGTGAGGTCAGAATAGCGAGGTAAGAATTCATTTGTTTGAGTAGAAGAAGCAGTACCTACGCGAATACTTAAAAAAAAGTGTTACCGACTAAAAGTATGTTGTCCATTGCATACAACCATAGGCGTATGTAATATGCCTAAACTGAAGAATAAATCACTATGACTTTTGACTTTGAAGCACTTTGGTACTTTTCAACCGACGAAAAAAACGGAGGAGGTTCTCAAGTCGACGCAAGTATATATATATATATATTATGTATGACCACGCATAACTTTTTACAGAGTAGTTCGATTTTGATAATTCTTTTTTTATGTTATCGAAAAGTTGTTAGTTGTCATTAAAGTTCACATAAATTGATATACCTATTTGTGTAGGTAGGCATTGCCTTCCTTCTGCGATCCTCCTGCGATATCATCGATCTATTCGTGTGATCGATGTGGTTATTTAACAATTGTCGAAACAAAATAAATCGATAATCGACGCATCTTCGACAAGACAATCACTTTCGGTAAGTATTGTGGTCAAAAAAATTCTCACTTTACGAGAGCAATGTGTCGTTTGAATCGACAAGGGCTTATAAGAACTGAGTTTTCGAAAATATATGAAACTTTTTAACATAGGAAATATTTACATGCGATTTACGCAACGATTGGCCTTTTAGAAACCGTTTCCATACGATTTGATTAATGCGTCCGGAGGAAAGACGGACGTGGTGTTCTGTTCGATGCATTGATTTAATAGCGACGTTGACGGCTTCATGACAAAGTAATTTGTATGGAATATCCATAAATCAAACATGTGCTTACAGGTATGTATATAGAATAGAGAAAACAGGAAGATATCTTATACATGGTGATAGACCCGACCCACCTTTTGATTGCCAGTCAAAAAGATCTCATTTATAAATCCTATAATAGTGTAATTTGTTTTTAAGTAGTCACCTATCCAATAAATAACTATTTCAGTCTACAAAAACGTATGAGTGCTATTTTACCGGCAGTTCTAATTATTCCAATCCGTTAAAGGGAAAGGGGTCAAAGGTCTAGAAGTAAATAATTGACTCAATAATGAACTTAAAAATGTCTGCACCCCTTATAGACCAAGCCAACTTGAAAGAGAGTGTCTATATGGGAACGTCGTCGGTGGGATTCCTATTTTGGACTAGGCTCAACTGGCCTAAGCTTAACTAATTCGGATCTTTATTAGATTAAGTCTAAAGAAGGGATTTATCTTCCTAGTTAATACCAGGCATATTAACAATTTTGTTTTACCCAAGCGTTCATCGCAAAAATGTTTGCCTGGTCCATAAAATACGGAATCGCATCATCGTTCTTTTGCATCCAATCGATCTGTCGATCAACAATTTATCGCAATACCGATCCTTCGCATATTCGTTATTCACACGCGTCTGTATTGCACTTGCGTTGCACAAAGCCTATGAGCTACTGTGAACTCGTAATTTGTTCGCCGTTTTTGCCCAACGTCCTGCAACAATGTTACCTCATTTATTGTCTAAGACATCCTGACGTACCTCGTACTTACCAGCCGTTTTCACATTTGCATACACCGGAACCTTACCGGGCACTACCAATTACGTTGTTTCTCCGTGGTAGAGATCTCTCTGTCTCAAAACTAGTTGCACCGGAATAAAACTGCTTTGTTGTTTTTAATAACTTGCACGCGTTGTTTTTGAAACTCACAAATGCAGGTAGGCTATATCCAAAATATTACAGTTGTAGGTACTTAAACATGCTTTGTTTAAATTTGAGCTGTGTGATTGTGTTGATTACGAAGAGTAAAATTTATTTTAGAATCGATAGTTCTTTGATTCCTGCGTTCAAATTTATTACAGGTATGAAATGTAGATATAAATAATAAGAGCAGAGTTGCTAACTAAGGCGTCATTCAATTTCAGATAACAAGCAGTGAAACTCGATATTTCCATTCATAAATAACAAATACTATAGAAGTACCTACTAGGTGCTAGGCGTGATCGGGGTGCCAGCAATAGGAAATAAACTACATTAAAATACCAGTTCCAGGCTTCTGTCGCCCGCTGCGTTTATGCATATTGATGCCTTACAAATCCAATATCGTATATTAAAATTTGACATGCACTGGATTTCTATTTACGAGTCGCGAAATGGCAGCATTTATTTTAAATGTTTCAACTGCAGGAACGTTAATCTCTGATACCACATCAGCTAGTATCTACGTATTTGTGAATACATTTTCTCTCTTTTACATACTAGATACATACTTATACCAGCGGCGTGTTTACGAGTTTATCTCACCGACTATAGCTTTTTGATGGATAAAATGTGAACGCACATTATGACCACATCCCTTCAAACCAAAACACACCAATTTAAAAACAGTTGAACAAACAAATTCAATCAAGCAATTAAAACATGCGCTGGAACATAGTCGTATACTTGTACATTAGAAATCCCACCCAATATATATCAGCGCCATCTGCGCTATTACAACTCAATCCAAATCAGTAAAAGTCAATTAATTTTACGACTGCTTTAAAATTCGAAGGGCTAAGAAAGTAAAAGCTCACAACCAGTTCAAATGAAATTAAATTAAACCTTCTCTCAAAAAACTGGAAAATGAGCGATCGAATGATGATTGTGATGACGGCGCGTGAGACTCGAAAACCGTTTAATATACCTACCTTAAATGTAATGAAACTTAATTAAGAGCATAATATTAAAGTTTGGTATGAAGTTTTTTTTTTACGTAATGCAGTGTGACGGCGTTAGGTCTAACTAATCTAATCAATCATTCTAATAAATTACATAGCCAATACTTGGTACCTAAGGCGATTCAGAAAATTTTTAGGCTGAATATGTCAAGTTTCGACATCAGTATCAGTTTTAGTGGTAGCACCTGAAAACTGCGACTTACGTAACGAAAGACAAGTGCCCTCAAGAGAAAGTTTCCATAAACAACATATAATCACGCGATCGCAAATTGACAAAATGACTCCATCGAAAATCAAAATAACTGTATTGCAAAACCATCGAAACCTAACCGGACCGGCGAGATGTAAAGGGAAATGTAACAGTGTTTAAAGTCCATATAGTTTTTGGTTATTATATGCACCTTTCTGGACGTGCTCGAGTTGGGTATGAGTAATAAATGAGTAATTACAAAAAATATGTAATTAAATTTAATAATTTGATACGTTTATGACCAGCTCTACATTTTGCGACACCAAATATAACACGCTTTGAGACCATACTGCCTGACTTTGCCGTGTAGCTAAATACTTACTTGTATATGTACAGTCAGCAGCAGAAGTAGCTAAGCGGGCCGGGTGTTCAAAATAACCTACACACGCTCTTAATTTCTTAGAATAAAGTCGTGTGCAGGTAATTTTGAACACCCGGCCCGCTTAGCTACTTCTGCTGCTGACTGTTTATGCCCTTTTACTCAAACATGAATAATTCTCTGTAAACATAAGTTAAATAATAAATTATTTCTTTTTTTTTTATGAAAGCTGCTTTGTTTTGTAATATTATGTTCCTAGTTCCTAGTGGTAAGTAAGATCATCAAATTGCCTGAGAAGTTAACACAGCAAATCCTGTCATTCTTTTGTATGGTCGGGCAAGTGGCATGCCTGAAGTTGTAATTAATTAAGCGTTTAGTTAAAGTGTCCGTTTACCATGTGGCGGCCCGTACACTTATTTGCCAACATTGTGTTTTAAATGAACATACAAATATAAGATATTAAAACCTATCGGTAAGATATAATTCTTTTCGACGTACCTGGTGACAACCAACATCTTGAAATTAAATATTTAACATATAAATTGCGACAACATACGATTTCATTTGCATTTTACGCACAGCACGTTTGCCGCAAATGTAATAGCATATTATGCTAATAATGGTCGTGTGACCTTTAGAGAAATTTCTAGACTGTTCCCATACGAGTAACTACAGGTGAACGTTTCTATAAATAAACTGTTGTACACCTCTTTGCATCAAAATATCACATCATTTTCATTCCGCTTTTATAGTTGGAGCATAATAAGACAAATTTTTCAGTAAATTATAAGAATTCCATTTTCTGTGGCATAATGAGCTTCTAAACCACTAACATTGTATTTCTATATAACAAGTTTTCTAGTCCCTCGCAGTAATAACAATGATTGTTAAATTAAATTTTATGGTTCCACTGCAAAAAGTCAACGCTAGTTCCGGGATCTCTATTGAAAGTTTTTACACAACTTTCTTGGAACGTGAAACGGTAATGTTTTCGAACAAAACTGGTCACCTACGAAGTGAAAAGTAAGTTTGTATTTTTTTATCTTCTATTACGATTTATTAATTACTATCGTATTTATTTATTTTCATATTCACTTCTAATGATTATATATAACATACCTATGGCCCGATGCTTGGTTGTTATACTAGGTACTTAATATTATAATATAACATAATATAATATAATATAATATAATATAATATAATATAATATAATATAATATAATATAATATAATATAATATAATGTAATATATATATACATATATATATGTATATACTATATCTATACATATTATAAAACAAACTCGTAATATTATAAATGTGAAAGTTTGGTTGTTTAGATGTTTAGGTGTTTGGATGTTTGTTACTCAATCACGCTTAAACGGCTGAACGGATTTGGATGAAACTTTGCACGAAGATAGTTTATAGCCTGGATTGAAATATAGGATAGCTTTTATCCCGGGTCTGTGCGTATGAAGTTGCGGGCAATAGCTAGTTGCTGATACAATTTGAATTATTTAACACATTTCAAATTTGATAGAAAATGGGTAAAAAATAATAATAATAATAATATAAATAAAATTATTTATTCAGTCACATAAAGGTTTTACAATAATCAGTTTATGGTACCTCTTTTTAAGTATAAAATACCTGTGCTAAGAGGCACCGCTCTTCCATAGTTGTTATTGGACATGTGGAGAATAATAATTTAAGAGTAATTAAAATTAAAACAAACTCAAATGAAATAAATGAACATTCTTATATGTTAACAAAATCAGAATGTCTTATCCTAAGTTACAATTTATAGTACCTATACAGGTAGGTTATGTGGGTACGAGTATAATTTATGTGTTTGTATGCATCTATATTTGAAAAATGTTTTGTAATAAATTTTCTATATCATAATAACTTTTAGGTTTCAACCAATCATATATATATATTTTGCATTCATAATAAGGTAAGTGATAAATGTTTAAGTGCTTATTTAGGGTGTTATATAAATTGGCAGATCTACTAACAAATTGTCTACTGGCAAATGTTGTATTAATAGAAATGGTTGGTATTACATTTTTATTCCGTCTTCGGTTTTGTGTGAGTGGTGAATATACAATTGACTTGTGTTGTCTTAGGATAGTAAATAAAACGTATAATTTCCTGACTGATAAAACGTCGGCGAGTAAGAACAGGTCTGCAGTGGGATATCTAAAAGGCTTGAAATGCATAACTTTCAATATGAATCTCTGGGCTCTTTCGAGTTCTAAAAATTTTGATTTAGTTGCTCCTCCCCACACCGGTATGCAGTATGTAAGAATTGATTGAACAAGTGCTTGATATATCTGCTTTAGAAGTATTTTACTGGCGATATGTCTAAGGTTTTTAAAAATCCATGATAGCTTTCTGAGTCGGGTCATAATCAGTTCTGTATGTAAGTGCCATGTTAGGCGTTGATCAATTAGTACACCTAGATATTTAGTACTTTCAACCTTAGTAATAACAGAACAAGAACAGTCTACTGTGTTAATACCGTTACTCTTATTACATGTATGTATTTTGATTCTAAAGTGGCATCCTGGTTGCGAACTATTGTAGTTTGTGAAGCATATATAATTAGTTTTAGTAGTATTTAAAGTCAGTAGATGAGAGTTTAACCAAGAAGTAACTCTAGATAGTCCCTGTTCCGCGGATTTGTTTACGTCTTCCCATGTATCCCCAGAGAAAACAATTGCAGTATCATCAGCATAAGAAAAAATACTACCGTTATAAATTTGCATATCACAGAGTTGGTTGATATATACTAAAAATAAAGTTGGTCCCTGGTAAAGACTCAGTATTTGAATTTATGTCACCTACAACAAGTGCTAGGAAAATCCCGTCTTAAGATGTTATAGCCGTAACATAAACCACATTTATACCACCTTCAGTTCAAGTTATTACACCAGTCGTCCTTGCAAGGCCGCGCGGGCGTGCGTAGGAGATGCGCATGCGTTTGTTCCGTGGGAACGCTGCATTATACATACATTAGCGCCTGAATAAAGGGATCGGCATGCAAAGTGGGCGCTTGAATTATGGCACCTGCTGTGATCGAAGTTCCTTTGGATACGCCGCTTTAGGAAGTGTTTAAAAAATCTATAGTTGCTGTTGACGCAGAAAACGATGTGGAAAAAGGAAGCGGAAATTGATGCAAGTTCTAAAATATAAGTAACGGATTTTTTCTAGTATCTTCTTTAATTTTTATAGACTAAAGTTTTAGCTGCCGCAACATGGTCAAGATATTTTGTATCGCAGTGTACCTATGCATGTTTGAATGTGTTACAAAATCGCGCTAGCGTATTGACGTTACCTAAGAGACTGGAACCGAGTATGCATAACGAGGGCTTTAGACCAAACGAAGGAACGAACATTATTGCATTTTTTTGGTTTTCGGAGAAAAATTACTTACAGATCCGCTAGAATGCTCAAATGAGTTCACAAGTTCTAAATCCTTAGTATTGAACCAGCTGATTGCGCCCCCCTGGGGGTCGCACAGGTATATCCTAATATTGAAGGGGCGGCAGATACTAGTATTAAGTAGTCGGATTTTAAAAATAAGTAAGTGAGAATGTGATATCCTAGTAATTTTAGTATATAATATTATAAATGCGAAAGTTTGGATGTTTGTTACTCAATCACGCTTAAACGGTTCAACCGATTTGGATGACATTTTGCACGAAGATAGTTTGTAGCCTGGATTAAAATATAGGATAGTTTTTATCCCGGGTCCACGCAGACGAAGTTGCGGGCGGAAGCTAGTTATTAAAATAAAGATAAAAAAAAATATGCGAAGGGTGGGGGTTGGCACATACTTTTTCCGTAGATACTAACGCGGTCGTGCCTCGCAAAAATGTATCAGATACTAACCGAGTCCGCAGATGAGGTACGTAGGGGGCGGCTTGAGGACGGATCTCGAGTAGGCCCCCCGCACCGTCTCCAGTGCGCGGGGAGCGCCCCCCACCAGTAGCACCCCCGGGCACACGTAGCCCGCGTAGCGGAGCTCCGCCGTCGCCGCCGCAAGCGCACCCGCCCACCAACATTTCGCGTTCGCTGCTAGGAAACTCTGGAACAAATAAAAATACGGGTAAGGCATGTGTAAGCTGTATGATATTTCTCGGTGGGTCGCGAAATGCTAAAGAAAAATTACAGGGATGTTTACAAAAACAACATAACCGACACTTTTTACGAAATCGAGTTATGGATGTTCATCTGTGAAGACGCTACAATTCTGCAGTAGAACATTGTTTAATTAAGAACCCGTTTTCCCAAAATTACCCTTTAATATCTGTAAAATGAGAAAATTGAATTATGCTCTACGGAACTTATACTCGTAGTAGGTACAATAATAATTACATTATCTTATACATTCATGTATAATTTATATGAAATACATTTGGTAATAAAACAGGTTTCAATAATTATTTATAGAAATAATGATTTTTGCACAATAATAACATAACTGCCAATATTTTTACAAAAACAGCATAAGTGACGAAGTTATTTTTCATAGTTTTGAAGAGATAACCGATTATTATTGGAATCTAAGATGCAATTGTAACTCTATGGCCATACGCCTGCATAGAGTCTGGCTAACCAAATTTTGTTGACAAATATTTCCTTGTGGTATCACCAATTGTCTATGATTTAAAAAAGGCTAAAAGTCAGTTATCAATTTACGACGTTCATTCAAATAGTTCACGGTTTATATTTTATTTTAAATAAAATCAACAATGACTATATACCGAGTGAGGTCCGCAAACTATTCTTTAAGCTCGTAAATAATTACTACAATGTGAGAACCCGACGTGAAGCATTGTACGAAAACTGCAATGTTTACAAGTCGTAAACAACTAGGTGCTGCATAAATATTTGGATACTTTATGTACTAGTTCTAACATTTACCTAAAACTTTGAATTTACCTACGTGAATACTAGTTTCACGTGGTTTTACCTATGCCGGTGTTGCCTGTAAGCAAGCAACAAAGAAAGAAATGCAAATTAGTAAGAACTTGACCTTTGGCGGTTTCCGATTGAATTGATATTTGGCATAGTACTTATTATCGAGCTAAGTCTTATTTACACTACATTAAATTTTTTGCCTTGCTACAATGAGATACTTAAGGTGAGAAAGTATAAACATATGCGTTTGTCGTTGACTGTACTGTATATAGGTAGTGATAGAAATTATGTGAGCTGACTGACTTTGAGTGCACGTAACGTATATTTAACTTATTTTTTTAGGTACCTTACGTGTGCACAGAAAATTCAAAAATATTTTCTAGTATCAAAACTATAATTCCTACTACACAAAGTGTGACCAGCCCAAGATTTTTTAAATTTCGCGCCAAAAATCTGGGTAAAATTTGGTTAGCCAGACTCTAGTAAACGTAAGGTACTGTTTAAAGAAAAAATATTTTAGGAGAATTTAAGTTTTTTTCACTTCCTGTAAAATCGACGCCAATGTTATGTTGTTTTTGTAAACATATCTTCAATTATTGTATTTTGCAGTTTCATCCTTGTAATACTCCTATACCCTCTCAGGGTCTATGTAAATCCCAAAACTAAGTATATGTACCATGGAGGCAAAAAGAGATGATTATGATTATAATAATCATAATGTGCCAGCATCCTTAATTATAAAAATATTTAATATAGAAAAACTTTTAAGTGATGTAACTAAGCCCAGATATCGCATAAAATAATTAAACAAAAATTACAGACAAGCAGGAATCCTTTTTGGAAATTGGTTAAAAGTAGACATAATATGTGACGGTTTTTGGGAAAAGGTCCCACTTTGTCGATATGGAGTTAAGAGTAGTTCCTAATACTACAGATCATACGCTATCTTTTGGTGAAAGATTCATGTCTCTAGGTGCTATAGTTATTTTTTAAAAATTCTGCAAAGTTGCAGAAGTGAAAAAGCGACAATTGAGAAAACGTTGGTTAAAGTTTGGGATGGCAGAAAACACACTTCTACTTTGAAGTTATGGAGTGGTTGTTATTAAATGAATGGGCATACTTTAGGGATTTCAAATTAGTTAAAATCATGTATGTAACCTTAGTATTTTGAATGTTATGGAGGCTTGAACATAAAAACGGGACGAAAATATGTAAATCCTGAATATGGGTTTATTTCTATATTATATTATACGGCACGCAGATTTATCATTAAAGTTGTATTTATAAATGGTTTCCCATGCTAAAAAAGACAGAAATAATTCTGTGGATCCTTTTATTTAGTAATTATGTCAAAAAGTTAATAACAAATGATTTGAAGAGTGCCATGCATAAAAATTAAAATACACGTGTCTCTTAATATATAACATGAGATTACTTAAAAAACATACTTATCAAGCATAGAAAGTATGTAAAATATCAAATTATAAGTACTTTTTGTGTGTATAAAGTTTAGTGATTTTATATAGGGAGGGTCCCACTTTGTCGATTTACTAAACTTTAGTGCTTCTTCATTGAAAGTGTTTGTGTTTGGTATATTTTTCAGTTTTATGTATGAGATAATGGTTTGTTATTGTTAATCTAAGAGTCTTTGATACTAACGTCGTTTGTTTAAACTTATTTAACGTAATTGAACGAAATTTCTTTTCGACTCAAGTTTAGTGACCCACTTTGACGGTTTAGTGGATCATACGCAAAAAAATTACTACAAGTATAAAATCATAATTTATAAACATAGGTGTAATTTGCTGAACCAAAAACAGTATAATTACAAACCAAAAACCGGCCAAGTGCGTGTCGGACCACGCAAAACGAATGGCCGTGCCTATTAAAAAGGTCGTATCGTCATAGAAATCTTACAGCACTTACGTCCTTTTCTTTGAGGAAGGCAGTTTTTCAGCAATATCTCGAAAACCTCTGAACTGATCTTGTTCAAAACAATTTTCGGTGAATGAAATTAATAAGCCCTATGTCCATGAATTTTTCCATATTTTTAAACTACACCGTTCAAAAATTAGAGGGGGGGGGGACAGAATTTTAGTGACTTTCGGGGCGATTATCTCCGACCCTATTCACTTAATCAAAAAAAATGCTAAGAAACCTTATATTTATTTTGAAAGGCCTATCGATTGATGTGCCACACGGGGGGTCACAATGAAAAAAATGTTTATGACTTTTAGTTTTATGTATGGAGTGCACCCCTAAAAAAATTATTTTTGTCATTTTAATTACAAAAGTATGTAGCGGCTAACAAAATACACCTATCCTCAAAATTTTATTCAAATACATCTTATAGTTTTCGAGTAAAATGCCTGTGACATACGGACAGACGGACAGACGGACATGACGAAACTATAAGGGTTCCGTTTTTGCCATTTTGGCTACGGAACCCTAAAAATGGTGTACGTATTGAACCTATGAGATGTAGCAAACGAATCGAACTCATCGCAACGTTTATATAAGTCGCCGCGCCGCCTCGTCGGCGACATCAAAGGCACCGCCGCCGCTAAGCGCTTTGTGTAGAGCCGACGTGGGTATGTACCTACGCCGGTCGGCTCGACGCGCAGCGCAAGCGGCGACGGCGATCAGTGCGAGGCAAGCTACCGCTGAGGTTGGGTGTAGTAATGTGCATCAAGTAGCGTATGATCCACCAAACCGTCAAAGTGGGTCACTAAACTTGAGTCGAAAAGAAATTTCGTTCGATTACGTTAAAAAAGTTTAAACAAACGACGTTAGTATCAAAGACTCTTAGATTAACAATAACAAACCATTATCTCATACATAAAACTGAAAAATATACCAAACACAAACACTTTCAATGAAGAAACACTAAAGTTTAGTAAATCGACCAAGTGGGACGCTCCCTATATAAAATCACTAAACTTTATACACACAAAAAGTACTTATTATTTGTTATTTTACATACTTTCTATGCTTGATATGTATGTTTTTTTAAATAATCTCATGTTATATATTAAGAGACACGTGTATTTTAATTTTTATGCATGGCACTCTTCAAATCATTTGTTATTAACTTTTTGACATAATTACTAAATAAAAGGATCCACAGAATTATTTCTGTCTTTTTTAGCATGGGAAACCATTTATAAATACAATTTTAATGATAAATCTGCGTGCCGTAAAATAGAATATAGAAATAAACCCATATTCAGGATTTATATATTTTTGTCCTGTTTTTATGTTCAAGCCTCCATAACATTCAAAATACTAAGGTTACATACATGATTTTAACTAATTTGAAATCCCTAAAGTATGCTCATTCATTTAATACCAACCACTCCATAACTTCAAAGTAGAAGTGTGTTTTCTGCCATCCCAAACTTTAACCAACGTTTTCTCAATTGTCGCTTTTTCACTTCTGCAACTTTACAGAATTTTTAAAAAATAACTATAGCACCTAGAGACATGAATCTTTCACCAAAAGATAGCGTATGGTCTGCAGTATTAGGAACTACTCTTAACTCTATATCGACGAAGTGGGACCTTTTCCCAAAAACCGTCACAAATATGATATCGACGATTTTTTCTGTATGCGACAAAGTGGGTCGCTGGGCACTAAACTTTGAGGCCCTAAAAAGGTGCTTAAAATGGAGATTTATGCGTCATCATCAAAATCATAGGTTTATTACAGTCTGTTCTATCGGTTTTCATCGAAAGTTGATTTTCGGTAAGTTTTGCCATATTTCACTAAACTGCCCGTAACTCCGTAACTAGAATCGACAAAGTGGGCCCTTTTACTAAACACCGTCACATATATTGACTGTTCCTAATTATTAATCGAAACCCTATCGTTATTATATTATTGGTTGTTTCATTCAGGTCTTAACGTAAGGTGGAGGAGGATTGGAAGAAAATTCCTGACCTACAAATGAATGCAAATCATAACTTCGATAAAGCGTTCGTAATACGCGAGTGGCATTTTATTTACGAGTATTAGGTACGCGTTCCCATTGTTGCATTTCCTGATACCCTTTAATCTTATAGACAAGCATGACTTGGGAAAATTGATCTTATGGTTTACTAATTAAGCAATACAAATAGTACATTGTTCTTTAACTCTTAAAGTCGATTGCTTGTTCTTAGAAAATATAGCTCTCGATTTTATTGTATGAAGGACTGTTCAAAAGGAATATACTTATAAGTACCTCTATTTTATCAACCCTTCGTATGCCTTGTTTTAGACGAGTCCAGAACGGATTGAAACTTACGTTTAAATTTCAAAGTCATGTCGTGTTTAAAGTAGGTAACATTGACATCAGCTTTCCAAGGATTAAGACACTAAAATTGTATTACTTATTCGTTCAAAATTGAATTTGTGGTACCTAAATATGCCTGGCCCTAACTGACATTTGGTTGGAGACGCTGGTTCAAGTCCTGTCTGATATGGAATAAATAAAACTTTTAGATGGAATAAATTTAGACGTAGATATATGTATAAACATTATTTTGTACTTGCACCTGTCACGTACTAATGGCAGCGCACTTAACTGGCTATTTGTGAACTTTACACCGTTGTAATAAGGTTCACGGATGGTCGGTTGAGAGTGTCGTCGATGGTACACTAAGTTCAGTGTTATTTTATTAGAAAAAGTCAGTTAGTGAGTGGGTAGGTAAAACATAGCGATGTTTAATTGTTAGAAAGGAGCGCACATTCGCCGACAAACTGCCCTCAGTTTGGCGAAACAGAAAATGTATACTTACCGTTAAGTTGTTTTATGAAATAAATTAAATAAGAAAAATAAAATAAGAATTTTACGCATTCATTTTTTTCATGTTGAAAAATGGTGACCTCTGATCACCTCGTGATTGGTGATAAGGAGTAGGTAGGTAATTTACTTTATATTCACCTTTAAAAAAATAAGTACCTACAATACTTTATTAAATGCTCTCAATTATAACCCTGCTCTCGTAACCTTACAGTTAGCGGGACGAAGTGCATCGTTGCAAAACTGTTAATTTGTAACTGTAAAATTAAATGCCAGTCGGAAGGGTCAAGGACCAGCGAACGGGTTATGCCAGGCCTGACTAGGGATTACATGAATTTAGTTAACAGTATTACGATTGCGAAAGTTAACAGCTTAGTAGATTTAGTTTGATGGCTGATTAGTAGTCTATGGAGTTATTTACTTTTATAGGGCTACTTCATTGTGAATTAAATCGCCACAGTTTGTATTCGGACCAAGAAAGTACTGAAGAATGAAAGCTTCAGTAACCATTCAATGAAGTTTTGATAAATTTTTAGTATTTTCAATAAGAGATTATATATCGTTTCCGTCCCTGTCGGAAAGCTATTTCTATGGTCCGTTTCACGAAGCTACGAGTTGTAACAGTTACAATTTACAAGTCTAAAATGAGAAAACTGAGGCGCTTGAGCAAAAACGACTGGTAATTTGGCCAGAGTTACCTGTTCAGACTCTTAGAATGTCTATTTATAATTACCTATTGGTGAGAACTAAATAAATACATTTTAGGTTATTGACGAAATAAAGCTTATCCCACTAAAAACATTACATGTAAAGTTATTGCCAAGACTCACTAGCTTATGTAGCTTTCATTTCAGCGTTAAAAAGATATCAGATCCCAAGTAGCGTCAAGCTTCCTAGTTTCTACTCCACACGGCTTATTAACTCTACCCACGCTCTACAAATTCGAGATCTTGGCTACTTAAAAAGTATAGCTTTGTTGGGCACATCCCGGCCGCCGCATAGACTCTCGCGCGTGCATACAGTATGAATTTATGATGATATAATGAGCGACGGGTCATTACTAAATGTATGCATAATTTTAAGGGGTGATTTACTAAAAATCCTGAAATATAGGGCGGTCCATCGTTTGCCAAATCGTAGGTTGGGTCATTTACTATCTCTTCCGGCCTGCAAAAAAAATTGAGCCCACGGTTTTTTTTGTGCTTTTCATCTTTCCAGGACTTAAGGAAGTGCTCTAAGAGTTTTGATGATCACAGTGAGCGAGTGAGTCGGTGAAAAAAAAGGCGTTTTTTAGATATCAATAAAATGTAAAGTATAAAAGCTATGCAATTGAAACTTTATATGTTTAAAAAGACCACTATTGACATCATATCCCGAGTATTTTGTTTATCTGGTATAATCCAAATAGAAGTTATGAGGGTTCAAAAAAACGACGAAGCGCTTTGAGAAAAGGTAGATGGTGCCTGCCCTTGCGCTTCGCTTGGCTCGTCTTGGCGGGGGCACTGCCAGTTTTGATGGTAACGCAAGCAATATCTAATTCTCTACTCCACAATTGACCAGATGATTAACCAGCCTACACTAACGATGTCACACTCATAACACATTAACCAGCCTGTGCCCTACAATTACCCGACATCGCAGACAAGCTGGCAACTCGAGACAAACAATAATTTACAAGACATTAAATCGAGCCTTCAGTAAAACAGCAAAATGCAGGAGAAAACCTGTCTACGCCGTAAAGAGTAAATTGCTGGACCTAAACTATTATGCATATTGGAATTTTCCTGGGTGTGAAATGTCCCTACTGTGAAAGTTAGCCTCCGGATACTTTATATCAGAAGAAGCCATAATTACAAAGTGCTGATACGGTTAATATAATGGTGTCATAAAGAGTAATTACCTACCAACAAATGAAAACTAAACGTTGTTTTCAAGCAGGCTTATATTTATCTCGATAGAGTAACCCTATGTTTCAGTCACTAACAAAATACACTTGAGAGCAATGAAAGCGGGTCAATATGTGCGGAAATTTGATACAATGTTTACCCGTATCCTATATGCTCTTGACTCTTGAAGTCTTGACTATGGTTTGCCCTGAACGCGCCATTTCGGTACATACATAATATAACTAGTCATTTTCACAATTCCTGGAAATCATGGAATATATTATTATTTTGATTATGATTAGAAATCGGCATGTGAGTCCTATTTGAAACCGATTGAAGTAACATTACTGGTCTCCAATCTCCATTGAATTAATGTAGTATGTATTAATTTTATAGGCTTATGATAAGTAACTAAACGGCTATTGGATATTAGAAACGATGAAGCTTAATTCGATTTCTATAATGAGAAAAATAAATAATACCAGTAATATTATATACCCAGCATAAACATACAATTTCAGAGAGTATTTTTTCTTGCAAGGTAAAAAAAATATTATAAATAATACCAGTTTTACGAGTTTGCAATCCTTTTGATTTTGTTAGTTTTATAGGATGAATGAGTAGGTTGACAACACAATACAATACAACAACAAACAACAACACAACAAATCTACAATTCACAACAACAACAATTCACAAATACAACGACAAAACATACAACAACAACAATACACAATACAAATACAATTTTAAGTTCATCATATTTAGAAACCTTATTAATTTTGTAATAACTCTGCTTCCTTGATAGTTTGTGTAGGTGTGGTATGGTAGGGACTATGCGAAGGGACACGAACAAAAGTTGTAAAAGGTAATAAAAATCGGTGGGTTCATACAATATATCAGGTATTGTACCAAGGAAGCCAAGTTTCCTTGCCACCCTACCTCTTATATTGGTCAGCAGTAACATGGCATCTAAAAATAAAAAGTCACACGTACAGAACTCCCGCTTCCGCTTTGACTTAAATACACGTGAACACCTCGTAAATCCCTAGAGCCATTAAACTTTTAAAAGTGGTACAAAAAACTAAAAAAAGTACACGGAAAACGATTTCAGTGGCACGCGTGAGTAGTAGCTGCGTTTATTAGGGTTGTGTGTTAGAGGAGTTGGTTTTCAAAAGTGCTGGAGCCTACGCCTTTATTTGCTAGGACATAAAGGCTAGTTTTGATAAAATCGCTTGACATGACTACAGTTATTATTGCAATAAATATATCAGAAACCGGACATTGGCAGGGGACTTTTAAGATTTGACGGACTTCTTAAATCTAACGCACCGGAAGCTATAGGTGGGTCGTTCTTCTTTTCGACCGACAATAGCCTGTCCCTCGTCTTATTACGGCATCTCATTTGAGTAATGATGTTTACGGTTTTATAATGTTCGAATGAACGTCCATATTATTTTATTAATTAGTGATGTTTAATATTTCACTTTCTCTAACTAGCATTTTTTTAAATGTTTTTTTTTTTCGTAGAATGCCGTGACAGAGTGGTAAACCAAAATGTTGTCCCCACTGAAAGAGTCCACTTTGTCACATGTTTTTTTTTAGAAACCAACCGTAAATAAATATTTATATTGGCCAGAAAGGAAACTTTAATTAGTTCTAATGAAGAAACCTATGCATTTTTTTTTAAATCGCACTTCAAAACCACAATTTTCGATAGTTCAAAAACCATAAAAACAGAAAAACCTCGGATCATTGTCGGTAAAAAAGAAGAACGACCCAGGTACATAGCTATATAACATTTAACGTATTTGGTATTGGTTTTTTTTCATTCAGACTACATATAATATCCCACTAAAAACATTACACGTTAAGTGATTGCCACTTCCTAGCTCATATAGCTTTCAGCGTTAAAAAGATATCAGATCGCAAGTAGCGTTAAGCTTCCTACTCCACACGGCTTAACTCTACCAGCCACGCTCCACAAATTCTACATCTTGGCTAAAAAGTATAGCTTTGTTGGGCACATCCCGGTCGCCGCATAGACTCGCCCGTGCATACGTAGGTATACAGTATAAATTTATGATGATATTGATAAGCGACGGGTCTATACTTTTAGCCAAGATATAGAATTTGTAGGGCGTGGCTGGTAGAGTTAAGCCGTGTGGAGTAGGAAGCTTGGCGCTACTTGCGATCTGATATCTTTTTAACGCTGAAAGCTATATGAGCTAGGGAGTCTTGAAAATCACTTTACATGTCATGTTTTTAGTGGGATCTCATTCATTTTTGTAAGGTAATTTCTAAAGATGTGTATGGGAAAACCCATACAAACTTCCATCCCCTAATTTGAAGGGTGGGGGGTGATTTACTAAAAATCCTGAAATATATATTTTATTATTTAGCAAGGAGTCCCTATCCCTACTCATACAAAATTCCATCCTCTTGTTTAAAGGGTTGGGGGGTAAAAGTTCAATTTTTTAGGATTTTTGTTGTTGTGTGTGTACTATACTAGCTTTAATACCAAATTTCAGCTTTCTAGGACTTCACGAAGTACCCTAAGGGTTTTGATGATCAACGTGAGTGAGTGAGTGAGAGTCAGTGATGAAATCAGCTTTGCAATTGAAACTTAATATGTTTAATAAGTCGACTATTTAAATCATATCCCGAGAATTTTGTTTATCTAGTATAATCCAAACATACGTTATGAGGGTTCAAAAAAAAAACGACAATGCTGTTCGAGAAAAAGAAGGTAACTAGTGCCTGCCCTTGCGCTTCGCTTGGCTCGTCTTGATATGGCTCAAGCAGAATATCTACTTGTTACTATATAGTCAAATATAATAAGGTAACAAAGCTTAAATTGGCCAGTTTATAAATGGCATTGTAATTCTGACAGCAATTAAACTTAGGACTTAAAAATTGGTAAAGGTAAAAAACTTTACGATGGGTATGTAACCCAAGTTAAATAATACGTGTAAGTATGTGAGTTCCGCATAATTGTAACTTGCCCTTATGTAATCATCGCTATTCATTACATTACAATAACTTAATTACGCATAAAAACTGGGAGCTTAATTTAATGTGAGAAACTTACTATCTCCATCTTGAAGTTCGCATCATACGGAGTTACGGACATAAGTACATAACGCATTGTCACAGTCAACATGAGAATATTACAATAGCTTCTGATTTACCTAGAATAAAGTATCTATGGTCGAAATAAACGAATAAAAACTTCCATATATTTGAATAATAATGTTGAATTTATTAGTTACCTAGTTATTATGTAGGTACAGTCAGCATCAAAAGTAACTACGCAATCGGAGACGTCAAAAGCTCTTATTCCCATTTAATAAAGACTTTTGACGTCTTCGTTTGCGTAGCTACTTTTGATGCTGACTGTACATACACATTATAATATGTTAACGTTCATAACTACTTCGTGTACTTTAAAGACATGGTACTTGATTTTGCCAAAGTTTTCCGCCTCTCCACTACAACTAAATCATCATCAGCAGGGAGGTGCAGACGTCCTTGAGGCCGCTGCTACCCAGTGATCTCGCCAAGCACGCCTTCAGCGAAGGCACCAAGGCCGTCAACAAATACACCATCTCCTTGATATAAGCATTATATCAGAGCTCTCCATTCTGTTCTGGCCCCGTAGCATGGTTGGCCTTGTCACGCGATAGGTGATAGATAGGATAGAGCGTGCGTCACTGGCTGACACCGTTCGATAGAAAAAGACGATGTTCTTATCTTGTCACTTGTCGCGTGATAAGGCCAACCATACTACGGCTCCTAAGCTCATTCAATCGTGTAAGCATGTATAATCGTGTAAAAAAAGTTTTTTTTCAAAAGTCAAAAGTATTTATTTGCCAGAATACAGTACAGGAAGGTCTTATATAATTGAACATGACATTGTATTCAGCCTGCATGCAGGCTTGCAAATATTTTACTGAGAGGCGATGAATTTAGTAAAATTACAAATTATGAATTGCAAAATGAATATACATGAAACCAATTTAAAAATCATATTACCAATTTATGTCACTTATACTCTAAATAACTCTTAACACTATAAAAACAGCTGTCGAGAAGCCTACTCGTCAACTTATTTTTAAAACTGTTTCCCCGGAGGACCTTAATGTCCTCAGGCAAGTTATTATATAATTTAATGCACATGTTGGCCACATTTTTACCATATATTGCCTTGCTTACGAGAGGTTTTTCGTTGTTTGTATAGATTCGATTCTTACCAGAGGACATTTTCAGTCTATGGAAGTTAAACAACATATAATACTAGTGGCTCTGTGAGCTGTAGAACTCGCGGGCCTGTCTTTTCAACAAACTTTTTTTTAATCAAGAAAAACAGAATCAAGAAAAATAAAAAACTAAGTATATAATTATTGAACCTGGTCACAAAATATCACGAGTAGATATCGGTTGAGAAAAGCGACCCGTAGACGAGAACATCCGGAAATCTGGGCATACGAAAGAATTTTGGCCCAAGCTGAAACGAAGAACTTTGTTCGCTTCGCTCACTCGTTCAAAAAACTGGAATAATCTTTCGTGTAAAAGAACGAATGGAAACCGCTATACGCTAGCCTACTTAATAATTGAAATAACGCAGCTTTTGCCCTCAGCTGAAGCTACTACGAGTAAGTAGTTACTGTGTGCTCTAGAGTGCGCAGTGTCACGCTCCGTCGCCGATTCCCGTGTGAGTGCGGAATCTCCCTGCGCCCGCCCCGCCTCGCGGATTTTATACCATCTCGTTACCATTGTTACGTAAGCAAGTGGTTTTCTTTACCAAAGAAAAGCTGGAAATGACTGAGCTTAGTCAAGGAACTTTGTATGTAAGACTTTCTTCGACTTGTATTCTTAGGCATTTCTGCAATAAGTTTAACTACGCCTTTAAAGTTATACTTCCGTACTTAATGGGTAAGTCAAGTGAGATATATTGAGCTTTTCCCGACCTCACGTCATCATCAGATAATTATATACGTCCTTTACTCAACCTCACAATTCGCAACAAAAAATATCGAATAAAATCAGGCAACATATAAAAAAATACTTAAATATTCTTAATTCCTTTACGACGTGTTTTCTACGCATCATTTGCCTAATTATTTTCAAAGTCAAATCATGTCATCAAATTGGCATCCGCATGTAACCTTGTGTTAATCCTCTCTTGATATTTCCTATCAGTTAACGACTACTTGATTTGACGGTAATCTGCTATAACTATTAAGCCTATTAATAACACATTTTCCATCAGCTTAGTTTATTCGCTACACTTACCCGCTCTTATTGCGGGTTTCTAGCGTGTAGTCGTGGTAAATATATCTTGCCAGAACGATACATGAAATTATTTCGGAAACGATAGAGACATTCCTGAACTAAGGTTGGTTAAAATATGTAGGTACCTACCTAATTATAATTATGATACTGCTATCCATAAACTGTGCGCGACACTGATAAAAAAAATCTCATCTATCTCTTTATTTTAGGTACTTAGGAGGTATATATTTTTTTATAAATTAAGGAGCGGTTCCTGTTGCAGCAATCAAAAAATAGTGTGAATTGTAAAAATTGTTTTTGCAAACTCCTCGTTACCTACTGAAGTTTCTTGACCCTCTATTAGTACATGCTGTTCGTTGTTCAACCACATCGTTTACTTAAAGTATCCTATACCACAACCACACCTAAATGTCAAGCGCTAATCATTATGCAACGCCGTGACATCACTTTACGGTTCGCGAACACTTGATGTCATCTCGTGGTTTGTCAACGACATGTCAAAGCACAAAATAAGCAAAGTTAAGATTTTCAAAGGACATAGACCGCCATGCCATTGACGTTATGTTAACATAGCAAGGAGGAGCTGCCGCTTACTTAAAGGAAGAAATATACAAGTATGAGAAAATGTATGATGTCAGTGTTAACGGCATTTTTTTGCGCAAAGCCAGTGGGATTCAAAACTTGTTTTAAATGTGGCTTAGGTACTTACAGATCGTGACTGTTACTGAGAATTCAAGGCCTTATCATTTTATTTTCGTTTACTAGAAATTCTACGAGATATGTTGTAATGTACGGTTAGTTTAGTTCCAACTAAAAGGCGAGGTCAGGCAGATAATTACTTACACTGGTAAATAATTTTATTGTCCTAATGACAACTCATAATAATTTCAGTTATCACTGCTAACAGCTAGGGCTGACGACGATAAAGGAAACCCTAGCAAAACTCCTTCATATTGGCGTAATCCCCGATAAGACACCTGTTTAAACTTCACATCAGAGCGTTATCCTTAGTAGTTAATAATCGGTAGGTACGTGATGTATCCTCATGTTTTTCTTCGCCATGCCACGGCCATATAAGCTTGGACTTCTGACTCATAAGAGGGGACACCGCCCTGACTACTTCCCGCCACAATTCCTACAACTATAGCTAGTACCCTAAGGTGAACGATATCGGCCTCGCATTCATTCATTCCTGACCTGGCCATATAAGAGGTGAAACTGTTTCCGACCGCCCGAGAGCACCTACTGCCGGGAATGTTGCCCTTTGATATTTTATGGCCAACTTGTTTGCGCAGGTTTGTGTGATGACCATTGATAGGTTTCATTCACTTTAGACTTATTTAGGTTGCACTGGTCCAACTTTTTCTTAAAATTACAGTAGAATTAATCTACTTGTATTTTTTAAGTTCCTAGGTATAAAACCTAAAATAATTGCAAATATGGTATGCCTGCGGGAGACAATACGAATTTAGTATTGTATTGTGAGTGACGACGAGGGCGGGCGATAATGGGGTATGCCTTGTATAATATTATCCTTGGAATCATTACTCATAGAGCACATCTGAATATGTGTCAACTTAGACCAGCTTGACAGAACTGGCTTCCCATGAGGCAGCTTGACCTGCGATAGAGAGGTAGGTATGGAACATAAAGACGTGCAGGGTCAACCTCCAGTAAATGGGATAAGGACAAGCGAATGACGATGATGGTATGACTTGGGAAGAGAGTTAAATCATCACAAGTGAGCTAACAGCTGCAACCCAACATCATTACCATTAAAACAGATAAATAAAACAAACATCAAGAACGGTCAATAATTCATTTAGCCGAACAATACAAATCTTAATTGACCAAGGGTCACAGTTATTGGCATTACGATAAAGTACTGCGCGGTTAATGGCTGGACGTTGCGTACGCGCAAGTATCGTAAATCGTAATCAGCCTGATTGTTCGCGGGGTCATGGGACTCCGGCACCGTGGAGGCGGTATACTGTGAGACTTGCGTGTGGCTGGTCTACACTTGGCTATAATCATTTAAGATAAACGTCCCAGTGCCCAACACTGTCCCAATATATGACTCTTACAATCTTAGGTATATGTCAAAACAATAGAGGTGAACTAGGTAACAACTATTAGACATCAAGGTGTCAAGCTAAAATAAGGAAAGCCAACAGACACAGGGATAGAAAATAAAACGATTTCAGCGAGATAAAATTCTTATTTAGGTACACATACACCTACCTATTGGACTTGTACACACATTAAGTCTAACGATTTTAACGACTGGTCCTACGCGCTTTAACAGTAGAATGTACTCTAATGATTATCACGAAACCTTTTATGAAAAATAATATTTAAATTACATAAATCAAGATCAAATGTCAGCAGTATCCGAAAACTATATCATAGATCATAGGCAGTGGACATTATCTTCATAATCTAACATTACTCACTTACCATAATACGCTGTTTGTATTTCCTTCTGATATAATTGATACTCATTGTAATCGATAGGTCAAACGACGGATTGTATAATACTTATTATACAACGGTAAGATATAAAGATAGATGCTTGATTGATTACGTTTGTTATAAATATAAATGTTTAACAAGTGTTTTTCAGTCAAGTGGCACGTGTTGAATGAAATGTTTTATTTGTATGTTTTGATAATGCAATGACCGATTTAAAAGCAATTGATTGAATTATGTGTGTCGATATAATGCAAACAGAATTAATGACCATCAATTTTAAACGTTACTGAATTATGAGTGTGTAATGGAATGGCAAATCAAGGCCAGAACATTCTTTTGTACTTATAAGGAAAAAAAACTTAGAATGATGTTCGATTGGAGCATAGGAATGGCTAGATGCTATTAATATATGGCACTAGCGGAGGATGGAGAAGATTAATAATCGGATTGAGAGAAGAATAGTAAGAAAGTACTATTGAAGTTGGTGAAAGAAAAGCGGAGGACACCTATCACGATACGAAGACATTAAAATCATTGTAAAATAAAAGTTGAAGATATAAAGAGATAAATGCCTAGAACGCCTGTAGATGAAATAAGGAAAAACGTGTATTTAACCACCTATTTACTTGACGGACAAGAACCCATTTCTTTTTCAAAATATGAAGGCAGTATGAACAGTAAGTAGCAAGTTGTATAAAATAAACAATGTACAGTGATTTTTTGATCTTTATTCTAGGTGAGCCTGCAATGTTAAGCTTACCTTTTTTTAACCGACTTCCATAAAAAGAGGACGTTCTCAATTCGACTGCACTTTTTTGTAATGTTTTATGATTTTGATTAAATGCGAGTATGCTTTTTTGATAAAAACTACTTTAAAGTGGAGCGACTATTGCAATCGTCATTGTATCATCATCGGTAATGACTTCTTAAACGAAGATGTACGATATGTCACAATTGACTGGACTGTTAGAGGGGTGAGTGACCAAGTGAGAAGACCGAATAGAATGGCTTAATGTCTAGATAAGGTTTAATCTTGATTGGCCATTTCGTTAATATAGTTATTGTATAATTGTCTAAAAATATATGGTTTAGTGTAGTGTGATGAAATAATATCTAAACAAAATGTTCATTGGTTGGTTGCTTTAACATTATTTATACGTTCGATGGATAGGTATATTAGGCATTGATTCCTAAGATTTTTTTACGATGCCATTCGAACCTGTTTTTGGAGAGGAACAAATTTTTGTATAGGAGCAACTACAATAATTAAAGAACATAAATAGACAAGAATACAGCCGAAGACGGATCTCGCTGTTGACCGCCGAAACGGTTCATATTAATTTACATAGAAGTATGACGTCACAGTTTTGTATGGACAATCAAGTAAATTGCGGTTTTGGTCGTGAAATACTGCGGTTACGTGCAAAGTTTATACAATTTTGTTTTCATTAAAGAGCATTATTATTCGCTTAAGTATTAGTAGCTTTAAATTTAGTCTTGCACGATATATATATATATATATATTTTACTTTCAAGTTCTATATCGTTTTATGTTTTTGATTATATTTTGTAAGTTTTACTTTATATAATTAGATCATAACAAGTGGAGGAAACTACCCTGTTGTGTCACCTCAATGCTAAATTGCGAAAGTTTCGTGCATTCAATGCAAGAAAAGAGTAGTATTCTCAATCCCAATGTCGGAACTGTAAATCAAACGACGAGAGACCATTTTCTCGTTCTAACTGCCTCGCGACAAAAAGGCAATCGCTCCGATCGGGTGATTACTACCGACCACGAGGCTTTATATTGATGATAAAAACGAGCATGAATGGAGGAAACTCACAATCCGAGCAACAAGCAAAGCTAAGAACACGCAAGTAGGTACCCACCTGTCGAAAAAAAGTAAAGTGCATATTGCAAGGCGGTCTAAGGTGTTTATGTGAATTTCTCGTCGTTTTACTGGCCAATGCATGTTACGGAAAAGGAAGCAGCCCAATAAAATTAGTTTATTGCGGTATATGTCAGTAAAGTACTTTAAATAAATGTCACTTTGAATAGTGCTCTGTCAGTTTTATAGCAGGACTTGTACGTAAAAGGAGTAGGGCCATAGTTTATTAGGATTTAATAAGAACTGTTCATCACAGTTCTCTACATATACAACTGGTAGGTACCAAAAACTGGTCATTTTAGGGTTCCGTAGCCAAAATGGCAGAAACTTATAGTTTCGTCATGTCCGTCTGTCCGTCTGTCCGTATGACACAGGCATTTTATTATCGAAAACTATAAGGTGTTATAAATAAAATTTGGAGTAAGGTGTATTTTGTTCTGGAATGGAATTAATAAAAAAATATTTTTTAGGGGTGCACTCCATACATGTAACACCAGTCAAAAAAAACCGGACAACTATGAGTCGGACTCTCCCACCGAGGGTTCCATACAAAATTACAAATGCATAGTTTTCAGATTTTTCCCTGTACAGTCAGTATCAAAAGTAGCTACGCAATCGAAGACGTCAAAAGCTCTTATTCCCTTTTAAGACTTTTGACGACTTCGTTTGCGGAGCTACTTTTGATGCTGACTGTACATGTAGTATAAGACGATATTACTTGCCAAATTACATAGTTTCAGGACCCTATACATTTTGATTCCCTTAAGAGTGTCGAAATATAAGTTTTATGCGGCATAAACGGACGTATCTTTTTTATGTTTATTTAGAAGTTTGATTTTTTCACAGCTTCAAGGGACTGTAGACTTGGTTTTAATTTCAACTCGATACCTCGCGTTACGCGTTCCTGAGATAAAGGGTACAGACAGATAGACAGACGGACAACAAAGTGATCCTATAAGGATTCCGTTTTATCCTTTTGAGGTACGGAACCCTATAAAAACATTGTAAGCCCACGTCACTCGAAAGGCCTTTCAAAATAAATACCGTAAACGGGGTTACTATAAGAAAAAATGGGGCTACTTTGATAATTTAGAATGTAGTATAAAAACAGAACTATTTGAAATTAAGAAAATTTAATCGAGTAGGTACACAGCAATATAGAATACTAATATATTCATTGCCTCAGTTCACCCACAAGTAAAAACAATAATTTCAGAGAAAAACCTATTTGATCAAAGTCGCCCCCCGAATCAAAGTAACCCCTTCAGCATTTTTTTCGATTAAGTGATTATAGTTGGAGATAATCGCCCCGAAAGTCACAAAAGTTGTGTCCCCCGCACTCTAATTTTCGTACATTGTATTTAAAAAAAATACATGGGCATAGTGCTTATTAAATTCTTTCACCGAAAATTATTTTGAACAAGATCGTTTTAAAGGTTTTCGAGATAATGCTGAAAAACTGCCTTCCCTATAGAAAAGGACGTACTTAAGTATCGTAAGATTTCGGTGACGATACTTTTTACTTATTATGTGTAATCAGTAGAAGCTACAAGGTTTCAAAAATATATTTTGAAGGTAGGTACTGACTGTGCCAAGCAGAGTGTTACCACATATCTTGATCTGTATACCTCCATACCACATGTGGATATTGAAAGGAAACAGGAGCTAATATCGTATGTTAGGGCTGTCCAAAGAGCCGCTTAACTTTATTAGCTTCAGGAGATCCGTGTGTCGAAATCTTGTTAAGGGTCTACCACTGGAGGCAGCTACCTCGTCATAGTCTAGTCATAGTCAATCCTGGGAGCTTTGCTGATTAGCGTGATATTTTGCAATCCTATATAGGGTTTAGCCTTCTAACTTAAACCAGACTTTTAGGTTTTAATTTACTTTAGATGTTTAAAATGTATCTTTTTCTGACCTCGGCGATTGTTATTCCCATGTGATGGTTAAGCAAATAAATAATATCTGCATTTAAAATCAATCTAAAAATATTTATTTAACTAACTTTGATATTATACGTGTGAATTATAAAATAAGAATAAGTATCATTTATCTAATTAACTATAATAAATTAATTCACTTCTTAATGACATTTTATATGAACTCAACATTAATTTGATATCTTCTTATGTGAAAATGTTGAAGTTTAATGTATGTGTGCATTATAAATTATAAATAAATGAGTATGAGTAATAATTAGTAAGAGTATTAAAATCAATCCAATCAGAATATGGACGTCATTAAGATTTTCAATACCAGTTAATTACCTATACCGCCATAAAACAAAAATGTCCTATCCACTATAGCTCTCACTCCTACTTCACTCAAGTACAAACGCAGGCCAGTTTACCTTGAGCTCCCGCGTCCCCCTGCTACCCTTAATCAACGACATTAAAAGGGAATCGCAGAGCTATCGAGGGATCAGGTAATATTGGTCAATGTAGGGTTGCACCCTATCTGTCAGGCGCAGACTCTTTGTAAGTGACTAATGTACTGGACCCTCGAATTAAGCGATTGGAATAGGTATTTGCCAATATTAAGAGTGGCAGATTGAGAGAGTATTTGCCAATATTAAGAGAGCAGATACACCATATCATAGAGAAAATATGACCATGTGTAGGAACCCACTGAACCTTTGTGCGTCGTGAAACTGGAAAATATTCAATGAATTAAAACATTTAAGAGGAATTCAGCCGTTCTTTTATATAACTTCACTTTCTTCCATCTCGAGGAGGTTGGTGATAAAATGACAAGTACCTATGCGGATGAGAGTGTGGGAGACGTCAACTACCTACTACAATACTTCGCATCTTTGGTGTGATTTCGTTACATTTAAAAATTATAAAAAAGGAATAGGTTAGGCATTTTATTTTACACTATCACTAAGTTAGTTATTAAAAAAGTATCTATCATGACACAATAAATAGCGAATCAATAACAAATCGGCCGTTCAAAAGCGAACTTCAATAAATCTCCGACATGAAAGCTTCAGCAAACAGCTAAAAGCTCGCTTGCAGAGAGGAATGTGCTTTCCTCGCCTTGGATAATTCACAAAGCTGAAAACATCGCTGTTGTCGGAAAGTTTAAATTGGTTTGTAATGGAGTGTTCGTAATAGTCCAGCTTTTGAAAATTGTAATGTTTTATAACCTTTTATTTGTTTCTAGGCTGTAGGTACTGAATAAAAGTTATACATTTTTTACCAGGTGGACAATCTCAGACATTTTATCTTTACATTATATTATACATTTAATTTCAAACGTTCATTCACATTTTAATTCAAAGTGATAGGGTTTTGGTTTCACGTGCAGGGTCAGAATTCATCCAGTTGAAATACGGTACTCTGTTAATACCTATATATAAATACATTTGATATAAACACAATACAATAGCCATGTCTTTATAAATTTTCAACCCTACAATTAGGCGAATTAGCTAGGTTTTACCGCGACAATTCCGAGCTTCGACGCCTTATTGAATTCCTACTTCGCTTCCAGTTAGGATGTTGAGCTGGAACGGCATAGTCAGATTCAGTGGGGTAGGTAGACATAGGAAAAGCTCGGTTGCTAAAAAGTAATATGCCTCGTTTCTAAACGAAGGACAACTAAGAGATTTTTTAATGTCTGGCTTAGAACTTTAAACCCGAAGTGGTCTTAATCATCATCATCATTATCATATCAGCCGAAAGACGTCCACTGCTGGACATAGGCCTCCCCCAGGGAGTCTCTTAATTATCAATTTAATTTGACTTAAGAACAATTACATAAATCTTGAAAACCATGAATATCTCATATTTTTTCTATGATAGAATGATATTGTTTTTTGCATGACGAATCCGTTGTAGTAATCCGCATGTGTTCATGAGGAGAAATATTTTGTAAATCAATATCTAATCCACATTTTTATCTTTATCCACATTTGATCGCGGGTAAAGTTATCTGGACCTTTAGCCAACATTGCCCATTTCGATTAAAACTATTGTATCCTATGATGTTGAGACAAGACTCAGTCCAAGATTTTGGGTAAACATGGCCTTCCATTTGGTCTTTACTACGCAAAATTTTACACAATACAGACTACTAAGCCTTTTTAGTTCAAATTATAACAGAAATACAGTATATACTTTACTACCAGGAATAGGAAACGATATTCTAAGGGTTTCTCATTTCTCGTATGTCAAAATTTAAATATGTCATCATTCTTATATTAAATTAATTTTATATATTGGCTATGTTAACATTCGTTCTATAATTCATATATGTTCTATATGTGCAATTTACAAAATTGGTTAAACTAATAATGAGAAATCCTTTTTCTCATTATTAGTTTAACCCTAACAGTAGTATAACCCTACGCGTGTCAAAAGCATGCTTTAAGTCCATCTTGATTGGCGTTAACCCTTAATCTGCTTCAGCTGCAATGATTAGAGATTCTGACAAGTCAGACTGGCGTTAGGGGAAAACTTCGTGTGGTCGCAAAAGATAGGCGAGCAGCGTACCGCCGCCTCTATGATTGGAGAAACAATTTATCGAACAAATACTTCACTCTCGGATACCAGCGCCATCTTTTAGTATGTTGTTAGGCATTTCTCCTGGACCCCAAAACTGCCGGGAGACAATCTCTAAGGAGTCGGTCTCTCCAGTAATGACGTCACCAAAATCGCCGCGGCCGCGTTTGGGAAAGTATAAATCAGGGATCGGATACCGGTATTTTCACCATACAAATATACCGGTATTATTTCGTTCTATTTCGTTCTTTGGTTCATAATATAATATTGGATCAGGCAGTCTAATTATACGAAAATGTTACCTAAATACATGATAAAAGTCTTACATTATGAGCCTAAAATAATTCCAAATATTAGACTACTTCGGGGATTTTTGAAAAAACCGGTTCCGATCCCTGGTATAAATTACATCCAAACCATGCAATGTACATAGGTACAAAAATGGGGTATCAAAGGAAAGCTTAATAAATTATCTGTTATTCATTTATGCATCATAAGTAGGTACTTCAATACATACGCAAGTTTAAGTAATATTAGCAAAAGTTTAATAAATTCAAAGTAAAATCCATTGATCATCAGACTTTGCGGCAAAACTAGAAAAGTAATGTATAACACCAATGATAACTATTATTTCAGCTTTGAATTCCAATTTATTATATTAAGATAGTAACTATCGCATACTTTTAGTAGGTATGTTGTTAAACATGCTATGTGAACCGCAAAACTGCAAAGAGACAGACGCTAGAATGTCTAGGTCATCAGTAATAACGTAATCTACATTGCCGCGTTTTGAAAAGTGAGAATTTTACCCGAACTATGTAATTTAATAAATAAACGTGTGTTATATCATGTGAAAGCTAAACAAATATGCTATAATTCTTGCTAACATTAAAATTAAGAGGTATTTGCAAAATAGTAGAGAAAAAAAGTGAACAGCCTACTAACATTTGATTTTCTGGAAGATTAGACATTTTGCAAAAATGTTGTATATAACTGGAATAATACTTAACTCAGTAAAAAAACTCAAAATCAGATAAAAGTTCTAGAAGTTAGTAGCACAAAACCGAGAGCACTGGTGGAAATTGCCAACGCTCCCGCTTTTTCAAGAGGTCTAAATTAAACTCAAAGTATGCAATTTTTGAATGCAAATGTGATATGTATATCAGTGTGTATATCAGTGATATCATATGCTATAATTCGTTCTAACATTCATTTATTTTAATTTATACATTATTATTTATAAACAAACATAAAATTTAAAAATATATACATAAAGAAAGAACTCAACATAGATACTAAAACCCACCTATAAAAATAATACACCATCCAAAAGGTCCGCCTGCGGCATGGTCCCCAATACGCTGGCCGCGCCTCCTGGTATCGCTAGTGGAATTTTCTGCGCGAGGTAAGCGCCGGCTCTGGGGTCCCCTGAGGTGTCGACCAGCCGCGACGACAGGGCTCTGATAAATGCCTTCATGTCAGTCAACCAGGGTTCAAGTGTCTCCACTGCGAGCGCCGCAAACTCGAAGTTTTTTAATAGAGACGAATATTTGCGGCCTTAAGAACCTGGCCTCTGGTAGGCTGCACCACCGGCCTGAGATCGGGTCACCTGGATGTGGGACTGACTGAATGTGTCGACACACGTAGCGTGCCACACCAGAGCCCTGCCCAGCTTCCACGGCACGTCTCTTGCCATACATACGGGTTCTAACATTGTATATTTCAATATATTGGTATGTTTCAGAACTACTTGCAAACAATCGACGATGAATTTTCTCGAAATGGGATTAAACTTACCTATTATTGTCAAATAGAGAAAAAAGTAAAGCAAGGGATTAAAAAATAATCACACAGTTCTAAGTGACCAAAGTTTTAAGAGGGGGTATATTCTGTCCCTTTTCCGCAAATGAAAAATTATACATGTTTACGTGGAATTGTCCATTATTTAAGTTACTATTATTTTAGTGATTTTGCAATCAACTATGGATAGGCATAACAGGAATCATGCTTACCTTACATTAATTCAAAACATTAATAAATCAATACAGTTTTCACACCTTACATAATTAGTCACATGTCACGTTAAGTTAACAAGCAATTAAAAGTGCGAATAAACAGTAAAGCAAATTTTTATTGAAAAATATATTGTAATGGAGTGCATTTAGATTTGCGATAAACCTTAAACTATAACGGACGGTGCCTCGGCACGCGATTCCCTTGTAAGCACACTAGCAATAATTAACTATAAGGCCTAACTTACTACGCTAACTTTGCGAATGTTTCAAATGCCATTAATTTATATTCAAATAGCACGTGACGTGAAAATTCTTAGCGTGCGCAGTCGACGGGTTAATTGAACGTAGATACTTAAAATGTTATAGAAAATAAATTCCAAATCTTTGCGAACAATTGTATCACAAGTAGATATGTGTTATAGATAAATACGAGTAGCTATAGGTTTTAACATTATAAAATTGTCTTCAACCTGAAAACTGGCAGGAATAGTGGCGCATCAGAATCGGTATAAGTGGCGTATTATACTGCTTTTTGGTGGCGTGCTCTCGTCCCGTTTCTAAGGCAAAGACTCTTTTTGGATTACCGAAATAGTTTAGTTAGTTAGATATTGATATTATAAAAGTATATAATGTCCCGCTGCTCTGCTTGGTTCCTCTGTAATATTATACACGGCCAGCTAGTTGACAAATCAAATTGAAAGAAATCACTAGAGAAAATACATCCTGGATTATGACTTAAAACAAGCAGGAACTAGGGAACATGCAACTGTTATTTACCTGAAAATCATCCGAAAAGGCATGGCTGCAACGAACATGAATCATGTCCTAATGGCTTGAACCCGCAATAAATTTTCAATTTGTGACTTAAGTACAATGTTTACAACCACCGGGAAGTTTAGATATTACGTATGGCTTTTTCGGTCGAACCGGAAAGGAATATTTTTGTAGACAGTGCTACAACAACACTTTGTCGGTGACAGACGGCAGGAATTGGCGCAGAATTAGACTGCGTATTAACGACATCTCAAACTCAAACTCAAACTCAAACTCAAAATGATCTTTATTCAAGTAGGCCTAGTAACAAGCACTTTCAAATCGTCAGTTAATTTTTTAGAGTAATTTTTAAACATAAAGAATAAAATATATATGATAAAAAATTGTATAAAAAATACTAGTAGAACATTTCTAGAAAAACAATCTAATGTCAAAAAACAAAATATTACGAAAATAATAGATTAAAAATTCAGTCAAAATTAGTTCCATGGAGTTTTATCATTCATGTAGTCTTGTGTGCTATAATAAGCTTTCGAGATAAGTTTACGCTTCACATAGTTCTTGAATTTATTAATAGATAACTCAGTTAAGTTTCCTGGAAGTTTGTTATAAAACCTTACACAATTACCCATGAATGATTTTTTAATTTTTTGGAGCCGAGTGGTGGGCACCGCGAGCTTATGCTTATTTCTAGTATTAATATTATGTATGTCACAGTTTTTCCTAAAATTGGCAATGTTTTTATGTACATACAGAAGGTTTTCATAGATATATTGACAATGTAATGTCATTATATTAATATTTTTAAACTTATCTCTAAGTGAGTCTCTATGGTTCAATTTATATATCGCCCGAATAGCCCGTTTCTGCAAAACAAAAATCGAATGAATCTCTGAAGCACTGCCCCACAATAAAATACCATATGACATAATGCTATGGAAGTAGCTGAAATATACTAATCGAGCTGTTTTCATGTCTGTTAATTGACGGATCTTGCTCACTGCAAATGCTGCAGAACTCAGTCTATTCGAGAGATTAGCAATATGGGGACCCCATTGGAGCTTAGAATCTAGCGTTAAACCAAGAAAACCGGCCAAGTGCGTGTCGGACCACGCAAAACGAAGGGTTCCGTGCCTATTAAAAAGGTCGTATCGTCACAGAAATTTTACGGCACTTACGTCCTTTTTTTGAGGAAGGCAGTTTTTCAGCAATATCTCGAAAACCCCTGAACCGATCTTGTTCAAAACAATTTTCGGTGAATGAAATTAATAAGCCCTATGTCCAAGAATTTTTCCATATTTTTAAAATACACCGTTCAAAAATTAGAGGGGGGGGGACAGAATTTTAGTGACTTTCGGGGCGATTATCTCCGACTCTATTCACTTAATCAAAAAAGTTGCTAAGATACCTTATATTTATTTTGAAAGGCCTATCGATTGATGTGCCACACGGGGGGTCACAATGAAAAAAAATAATTTGACTTTTAGTTTTATGTATGGAGTGCACCCCTAAAAAAATTTTTTTTTGTCTTTTGAATTACCAAACTATGTAGCGGCAAACAAAATACACCTATCCTCAAAATTTTATTCAAATACACCTTGTAGTTTTCGAGTAAAATGCCTGTGACATACGGACAGACGGACAGACGGACAGACGGACAGACGGACAGACGGACAGACGGACAGACGGACATGACGAAACTATAAGGGTTCCGTTTTTGCCATTTTGGCTACGGAACCCTAAAAACTGTACTATCAACTAGTTCCAATTCCTCATCCTTCACAAAGACACTCCCTTGCTCGTGCTTAACGTGATTCGTGACAAATTTAATACATTTAGTCTTTTTCTCATTTAACAATAAATTATTAACATTAAACCAATTTACTACTTTAGAAATAGCATTGTTTACATCATTGCAAGTTTGTTGCTGTCTTATGAGTTTGAAAATAAGTGAGGTGTCATCTGCAAACAATACTATATCACATCGATGGTCATCCGAATTATACGACCACAGCGGTGATGTGGCTCTAATTTTGCTAGGCCTACTACCCAATAATGAAGTAGCGCTGGCTGCAGGTTGTGACTGCCGGTCTTGCGCACTTTTCTTCTTAATAACAAAACTTCTGCGTTGATGTGACGAGTTTGGGGTAGTAGCGTTCACGTGAAGCCTGTTCTTATTTTACAAAAAAAGGCTGTGAGGTATGTAGAGAAGGCAAAGCCTCTGGAACATTGCCATCCCATTTTTGTGAAGCATGGAATACTGACAGTGACATCTCTTTATATATATTTAGTGTGTATTTTTGTTCATAAGAATAAGTCTAGATTTGCATGTAAAGCTATACGAGTAGACCACTTAGATTAAGATATGTCTAACATTCTGCTACCCCAATCTAAAAACTATGTGCATTTTAGAAGAAGTCTGGAATATAATGGAATTAAATTTTACAATTTCTTAAATGAGGACATAAAATGTTTTAATAAAATTAATGACTTTTCTAAAAACTTAAAATCATTTTTGCTGACTAGACCATTTTATAATTTAAATGAATATTTTGAAAATTTGACTTTTTGTTTTTTGTTTTTTTTTTATTTTATTAGTTTAAGTTTTTGCATGCCATATTGTGGCGGAACATGCATTCATGTAAAATATTGTATTTCACTGACATGTACTCTTAACACCTGTGTATGTTCTCGCAAAAATAAATCATTTCATTTCAGTTAATGATACCGCGGATGGTTAAAAATTGTTAGTTCGAAGCTTTTGGCGAGTGACGGAATGGAGATAGTACTAGACATTGACCGGTTCCCATGAAACCAATTTTTATAGCCAGTATGATATACAGCTTACGGTAGCTTATAGCTGATAGTGTTTATTATCTCAAAGTGTAATAGCAAATATAAGTTCAGTGTTCGTATCTCAAAGTATTTCATTCCACAATGTGACTGGAAGCTTCTCGCTATGTCCGGTACCAAGAAAACGCCCGTTATCCGCTCCCGCATACTATTGATTCTACAATCTACACCTAATACATATATTATACTTAGTAGTAAGATTTTATACAGTCAATCCTGTCGATTTATACTACTACTGCTCACTACTATACTAATACTGGTCACATAATTATGATTTGTCATGTCCCTTTGAAACGCTGTCGAATACCATCTCCAAAACGTAAATATCAAAACCGCATGAAACGTAAATGCCACATCCGCAAGATCTAAACAAGATTAAAGGACTGTCGGCGGCAGTTGCGCCGCGTCGGGATCCAAGGTCTTTTCTGTGAAATGAGGTACGATGGCTCAATTCTCAGCTGCATCACGAAGCTGCATCGTCAATTGATGAAATACATACGTACAAATTACGTATGGTGCGTGTGAACCTAAATATAACCAAATCCGCATTTTTTTTTTGATTAGAGCCGTGGAGCCCTCTGCTGACGTTTCCTCTGTATATTAATCGCTGGGTAGACATCATTTTCATTTCAGTCTGGCTAAAGAAATAAGTAGGCTAATTTATTTTCTAATATTTTATTGTAAGTTCTACTGACAAACTTTTGTAAATGAAGATGAGTCGTTCATAACATGATAGAAAAATCTTATAAAGAGTAACAAAAACGGCTCCTGGTAACCTATGTGCTCACTTTAATACAAAATACTTTAGGTAGGTAGGTATAATAGTAGGTTTGGTATGCTTGGAATAAAACAAATCTGACAGGTTAATAACCGTTCTGTCAAGTGGAATTTCAACTTAAAATTGAAAATTGTTAAAAGGGTCCCTAAATTGGAATTCTGCACCCTCTAGCTGTCCAAATTGACTCAAAAGGACGGTTGAGGCATTAGCACGCAAATTTTGTTAATTGGCGAGGCATATACTTTCGAATAAACGGGTTTCAAGTGAAAATAGCAATGTTTAATTTTCAAAGTGATTTTGAGTTGTAGTGGTCAACCGTGCTTATTGTCCAGGTCCATACAAAAAATAAACGTAATTATTAAAAACTATTAAATTACCTAATAGTTACTTTAATTATGTCCAAAGTTACCTAAACCATATTGCAGATATCGTGGACGGGCAGGGCCAGGGGACCGAGTACTAAATGGGGTCATCGGGGTCGCCAGTGATCTTCATGGCAAGGGTTAGGTCCCCATAGCACTTGGCTAAGTAACACTAGAGAAGGCGACGATGACGTCCCAGACAGAGACTATAGAGAGTCAAGGCGCGCTCTAGAACATTCAACCCGAGAAAAAAAGGTGCCGAGTATAACTCCGTTAAAAAAAAATTATTTAGCTGGACCAGCAGCGAGTAAAGAAATATATTCCGCAGCTAGTAGATAAGCGATAATTACCAGCGTTCAGCAGTGGGCGGGCGCCATTACGCCGTCGGATGGTTCAATTAGGTTTTTAATGCCCGTAATACCTGGAATTTGTGTTTTGCAAACAAATCTGGTCTGTGCTTGTCTTAACATAAGTTATTGACGTAATGTAAGCTTGGTTTTTTGATGTACAGTCGCCCACACTCCTAAGTGACCATTCGTGAACCTTATATCAACTGATATAAGGTTCACGAATGGTCACTTAGGAGTGTGGGCGACTGTACAAAGTGTACAAATAAACAAGATTAGTCATGATTTAAGAAACTTAAATCGTATTTGCATATAAGTAGGACTAACGCTAATTAATTTGAATGAAGCTTTTGACTACAATATCATTCTCAGTATTATCATTAATAATATTCTCAAACTGCGAAAATTTTGGAGTAGTTGAAAAATTCGTTGAATCGAGCAGTTAGTAAGATCGATCGTCCCAGTCTGCCGGCACAAAGCTCTGAATTTTATATTATTTAATTAATTTGCAATAAATCATTTCGTTCGACGGTCCTACTCAGTACAAAATTCAATCATTGTCAATGTTAAAACTCGAATTAGAACGCTCAACGCATTGAAAAGGTCATGGCGAGACCACATCGTGATCTTCCACATGCAGGTTAAGTCAACAGGCCCCTGGGCTCGCAAGTCCCCTGGATAACACTATCACAGCACTAATAGGCTTGTGACCTAAGATATTTTGCGATGCGATTCAAATCAGTTTTTGGAGAGGAACAAATGTTTGTATGGGAGCAACTACAATTAAAGAACATAAATACCCAAAAAATAGAGTCAAAGATGGACCTCGTTGCTATTTGAACTAATCATTAGGAAAATCAAGTAAATTGCTGGTTCGATCGCGACATACTGCGTTTAGGTCCATAGTTGTCGTACAATTTTGTTTGTATAAAAGCGTAAGGATTCTATTGGTACCTATAGCTTTAAATGTACTACTACTCTTGGATAATAGATAGATAGATAAATCGTTTATTTGGCATTTTGCAACAAAACAAACAAATAAAATAAAAAAGTACACAAAAAATAAGTAGAAAATAAAGCAATAAAGAGTATTTGTATTGTATTGTATTGTAGAAAAAAAAAGGTAAAAGAACAAGTAAAAACAATTGTGTGTAATAATAACAAATGTATATTTTTTCTATACTTTCAATGTCCATATCTTTTCATGATTTTAATTATACTTTGTAATATAAACTTTATTATAATAATTTGATGGTTTACTATTTAGCAACACTACGTTATCAATTTTAACATGAGATCACAAGCCTATTAACGACAGCATTATCTCAACTTTCGTTCGTAACCTTTACTCTGGCCCGCGGCTAGATCGTAACGGAAGTGGACGGAGCATCAAATGCTAGCGTGCATCGCGTTATGAAACTAGCGTAATGAGAGCACTCAGTGAGGTCATCAGCTGTTCCGCAGCATAGTCAACATTGAAAATAGTACGTATACGAATTTGGTGAGAAAATTATACGGACGTCAATCTACGATGACACTTCCCCACTCTTGATTACACTATGGACAATTTCACGCCAGTATATGCATACTAGTCCAGCATACTAGTCCCTTCAATAGAAAGGGACGCGTAGTCGAGGATCGAACGATCTATATTCTATAAATACGGCGACACGGGAGCCAAACCCCGTGGTCATTGCTGTTTTTCTTACAGGCGTCTATACTATCTAATTTACTTACTTACCTATAATTTACTGTATTATTTAATTTATCGTCGTATTAGCATATAGCGTCTCAAAAATGTACATTTGCATTAAGCCGAATTGAAAATTTCGATAGACGTTATTATAATAAACCAGTCTTGCCATTCGTGTCATCGAGCGTATAGACCTTTTCCTTTGTAATCTTTCATCTACTAAGAATATTAGATACCCCAAAAAGAGATATGAACATGTTATGAGCTTCTCTACACGGTCGGTGGTCAGACTATACTTATTCCTTTAAGTAAAGGATTCGGAGTCTATACTTGCTCATTGCCAGGGGCCAGTGCTGGCATTCATTAATTCTATTGTTTTACGGAGCGATCGTTAAACCATTATGTTCAGCGTAGTAAAGATCCCGAGGGAAAATCTCACAACATACACTTCTCAATAACTTTCATGAATGGGCATTATTTACATAACAAAACGTAGTAAAGTACTCGTGGTCTTTAGTGTTAGAAATTGCAATAAAAAGCAAGTAAACGAACTTTAACGGTTAGCGTGCAGACAAGCGTAGTTACACGGGTTATGTATACGGTATCACGGCAGACTATATACATTAGCTTTTAAATTAAAATGTTTAACTTTAGGGCTAACCTGTCACGCCATTTAAGGTATAAGTAACTATCTATTAATATTGTTTGACTTAAACCAATACTTTTATATAATTGCATTCACGAAAAATTGTAGAAGTAGGTATTTTATAACTTTATACGAACCACGAACATTATGAATATTAATGTAATAAAAATATGATAGCCAAATTCCTCCAGCTGGTTTGAAGTTACAACGATTGGAAACGACTGCAACTCTTTTTTCACTGCTCATGTACAAGTTAAGTAACCAAGAAGTCCATCATTCAATACTTAAGTGAAGTTCTCGTCTATAAAATAATTGTAAACTGTAATTTGACTCATAATCTAGCTTTACGGAGGCATTATACCTTGCTCCTAGCATTGTGGCAGTCGTAAAAGGCAGCGGGCTGGTAGAAAGCGCAGCGAGTCACGACGGGGGAAACACAATAAATTGCACATACTGCATAATTGCACACAATCTTCTGAACTGTGACATCATAAAGCGGTGCAATCTGAGCGGAGCGTGGATTATGGCTTTCCTTAATTTGTTTGCGACTGTGGGAGTCTGTGGAGCTAATGTGGGTCTAAGCTGGGAAGCAGTTTTTGTCGTGGTCCGAGTTAACAAAGGGCTTGTACCTATTAAAAGTCTAACTTAAACAGGCACAACACAACACAGCCGTACCTAATTGCATCATGGCTATCCAAAGTTGTAGTAAAACTATAAATAATTTACCAATTAGTACCTATTTTTCATTTTCAATTGCTGCTGCAAATCTGAAACCTTAGTTTGAAACTTATTATACTGCGAGTTGTTTTTTTTTAAATTTCAAAGCAAGACTATGCAACAAGCTTTCCGCGTAAACCAACTACCAAGGAACCTAAGAAAAGGCGACGCAGGACAAGGTGAAATAATTTTAGATATCACATATCAGTTGTGAGCAGTTTGGAATCCCTACATACAAATCTACAAAGGTTCAAACTTACATTTGTCAGATATTACCTTTTATGTTAACTACTTGTTCGTGTTCTGAAACTTTTATGAGAGCGAAAGGAAGTCTAATAGAATCCAACATACACTGTATTAAATAGAACTAGACGCACTTAATATGGCGTTTAACGTAAAGCGTTTCACGCCAGACGTGTTAAGCCTGGCACCTCCGCCGCATTAGCAGTAGAACTGGTATTTGATGGCATTGAAAGTAACACATAATTAGACACCACGTTCACTAGACGTTCATTCAATTTTCTACAACCAGGCTCAAACACTTAGTAGTCTTTCTCGGCTAGACGGTATTAACGTTATTTAAGTTCAGTTTCTGAAGATACGAGGGCTTCGCACTAAGATACTGTAGCAGGTCTGACGAAAAACCTCTAAGTGGGATCAAGTATTTTATTTATTATTAGTGAGATAAATGAAGGGAGGAGAAGCGGCTGCAAGAAACTTAGGTATAACTTGTGCTATGGTAGGGTCGAAACGATAGCTACGTGATAGGTTTATTGTTATCGATTCTTTGAATAGGTTATCGGACCGCAAATTAAACAGTTGTTCACAGTTTCACACCGAATCCGAGCCATGTTGAAGTAGCGCTGACAGATTTTGCTCATAGTTTTACGGCATACACGCTATTCATCAAGCATATTTACAATGAGAATCTAACCTCACTGTCCTACGATCGGATTTTTTTACTAGGGACTTTGAAAATAAAGTTAACCGATAGATACATTTCTAAGATTTGATCTAGTAGCTTAAGTATGTATGAGGTAAACGTCTCAATGTTTGACACCATAATACCTAATATATTCACCTACATTGTTATGGATTAAGTGTCAAACATTAGCCTGTTTACTTTACTTATTAGTCGATATGATTTTCCGTGGCCGCAGACGATTCCATTTTTCACATTTGAACGGCAGACGTGTGTGAAAGTGCACCTTGCACAGTGCATATACAACTCGCCGAACTTGCAAACAGGTGCACCTAATTGTTATATTTATATTAATATTATGTAGAAAGGTGCGCGCGTCCTTGGTGCGTGGGTCGCGCCTATTTCGCGGCGTACGGTCGCTGACCCCGATCTCGATCAAGTCTTACGATGCAGTATGATTAGTGGCGCTGTAGGTGCAGTCAGCACAATAGGTATATTCCGCGCCTGGTGCAAAAAACGTTGTTTAAATTGGCGTCAAAGTAATAAGGCGGATTTCTCCTAGTCATATAAAATTTTATATAGCTATAGTATCTAGTGAGTGTCTGTCTATCCAATTTACTCCAGATTGGATAGACAGACACTAACTTGGCACTGTTCACAATATCTCCACGATGTTAGCTTCATGAAGGTAAATAATAGTGAACCCGTTTTAGTTTAACTGTAAGTATTATGTTATGAATGACTTGTTCTATGTTACCGGTTGCATAATCTAGGCGAGCGCAGGACAGTTTACTACAATATTTCATAAAAGACAAGCCAATATGGTTATACGAAAAATAATATTTATGCATAACCAAGAGCTATGATTTATTGGCGAGTTTCCGTTTTGCAGGAATTATAAAATGGTGACACACTGACAAACTAAACGACAAGCACCGTCCTTGGTTGACATTGTTTTTATGTCGGTAATAGATTTTACATTGCTCTGAAAGTGCGTCTTTATGTGGTTCGACATAAACACGGGAACTCGTCTATGCCTGCACAGCGGACGGCGGCGGCGCGGAGCCGTGCGGCAATGGATTTCGGGCCGAAATTCCGTGCACAGAATGAGTTACATGACAGTTAAAATTTCACCTTTTTTTATTTTTTATTTCCTTGCATGATGCATTGTAAAATTATGATACACGTGCGGATAGGTAATTCCCAACTCATGCCGATCAAAAACACTCCCTGACGTCGTTTGGTCATCTTCACTCCTTGGGAATTACCTACTTTCCGCACTTGTATCATAACTATTTTGACAACCGTCGTAAATCTACGAGAAGTTGATATGCTGCGTATGATTTATTTTAATCTGCTATAAGCATACATACCTACCTATGTACCGTAGGTATAACAGTATCCCGCAGGATGTTCGAGGTTAACCCCTTATAAATTTCTGGCTCTAACGACAGTATCTGCATCATCTTATATCGAATTTACTTCTAAAGAGTTAGAAATTATATGCAGTAAGACATTAGTATGATTGGTCACCCTTTTTTTTAGGAACCTACACATAGTATTTATTGGAATTAGTTCTCATTTCGAAGCTTTTAACCGATACCAATGCATTCCAAATCGGTAGGCCAATTAAAGCCACATTGGACTGACAAGCCGCGGATTGAGATTTATGTGCGGTTGATACAGACGCCGCCTTGGCAATACCTCAACTAACACGTTACAATTTATGTCATCGTGTAATTGTTTTATATATTATTTGCATATTGTTTGCGAGTTTATTTTTGCGATTACTGGCTCAAATTCATTCAAAACAATAGTTATACTTAGGAATATTGCTGACTGTTATAATTTGAAATAATAGACAACGTTGAAATGTGCAATACAATGCAAGTAATAGGCTGTTTAGTAGGTGCCACGAATAAAAGCAATAAAATGCAAGGATTCATCTCATCTCGATTGGTTCACAGTAAACATCGTACTGCATCTGGATATATTCGTATGTAAACGGTCCTTCAAGAGTAACGGATGATCAATCTTTGTTAATAAACGCGTGAAACGCGTCTATTAGGTACATCTTCAAGTCTCAACCCATAAACGTAAGACGCTTATCGATGTTAATCCGTCAAAATCAGTCTTTCAGGCAGTTTCTATGTATTATGTCTCATTTTTCACATAACTTATTGAGATTTGTATCTTAGGTATTCATGCCAAAATTCATTCATATCATGCCCAAAAGTTCTAAGAAAAAAATGATCATAATAAAACTTAATTTCCCTATAAAGAGATCTCTTCCAGCCAATATTTGGGTAGCAGGAAACATCTGCAGTGCAGGAATCAATAGGTATCTACCTATAAGATGTTAGTTAGGTATCCTTCCGGGCAGTATGTCACGATGATTACTCCTGGCTAACTTGTCGTAAGGACGGACAGGCATGGAAGGCTCGTTACGAGTGAGTTATGGAGGCTGGCGGTGAAAATTGTATTAATAACGTTACAGGCAGCTTATTAATTGCGACGGATGTCGCAGGTCTCAGGTATATGATGAAGCCGACAGGCTGTCTTGTCTGTGTATTGAAGAGGTTTGTAATCTTGCCGGTACTATATATAGTACATGGAAATCCAGTTTGGCCTGCGTTTATCTTACACAGTGGATGGCTATTCCAAGGTGGGATAATTATATAATCATAACATATTCATATAATAAAAGTACATTTGTGCCTACGATTTTAACGATATGCCATTCATGTGTTTACTAATAAAAGAAGCAGGATGATTGTGTAACGTTTCAAACAATAATGCATTATTATTGCGTTATTCATAATTTAACTGTAATTTAAACCTTAACACTTTCGCTGACAGTTCTATCAAGCGTTGTTAAGCCTACATATGGCCCGCCTGTCAACGTACTGTCAGCGAACGAGTTAATAAATAACTATGTCCTAAGTCCTAATGCGCGTTTGAAAAGTTAAACAATTACCCCACTGAACACCCCAATACTGCAAGTGTATCAGCTTTCCCAGTCAAACCAAGTTATGTCAGACGAAACAATTATTTGAAAAATAAGTTATAGTATAATAGAAATACTCCCCTGCAACCTGCACTGAGCCATCGTAGAGACTACCTGCTGTTCGGTCCTTCTCATCCATGAGAGGAGGCGAGGAGGCGAGATATAGGCTAATTTATTTTAATTTTATCAATTAGAAATACTGTCACTTGAAAGTCGATTAGAAATGTCAGATTTATTCAAATCTCAAGGGGTTGATTAAATTTCTTTTTAAGACGACAACCCTGGAAATCTAGGAGTATGTACTTAACAAATTCAGTTTTTACGTGATGATTATACACAATCAGAAAAACTTGAGAGTTGCAGCTCTCTAGAAAGTGCGTGTAGAATCGTAGACAAATGGATCATTTAACCATTAAAATAAAACAGAACAAATAGAAAACTAGGTACATGTGACACAATAAACGTGAAACTACAATCACACAGTCCAAAAACCTACTTCCGACTCCATAAAATTGTTACGTACAAATTAACAAATAATATAACAAATTCTAACATACGGCTATAAACTTTGAACAAAAACTTAGTCCTGTTACTTCTTTACATACAATGTGTTCTCACGAGGTGGTTTGCCTGAGAACTGAGGGGCCATACAATGGTCATACACCTGTACGTAACAATAGTTTTCCACAGCGATCGCTATCGAGGGAACTTAAGAGGATACCCGGCTTTCATCACGTATAGGTTAAGAGCTAAATTGGACATATTTAGTTAATTGTGCAAAAGTAGAACGGGGTATTTGAGATGTGTAGATATCAGATCTAAAAGTATACCGGGGATCATGCAGTGACCAATTGGTACTACACGTATATGTATAAGTTGTCGTAAGGTTTACGAAAAATTTTCACACACAAGCGTTACAATCAGGTACTTGGTTACATCATTGACTTATTTACTTAGCTCTAAAAATACTTTGGTCTGCAAAACTCTAGTTCTAATTTCAAATGGAAAATAATGATATATTTTTATAATTAATGAGATCATGGAATAAAATCGTGCACCTATCGTTAATTTAAATTAGATTAGAAAAGTCGATTAATGTTTGGCGTTAAACGCCTGACAGATTCTAATTCAACTTGTCCTCATTTCCCTCCATTCATAAACTCTTACCACTGCTCCAAACAACGTTCCATAATTGAAAATTACCCACTTTCTTATAAAAGCAGTGGCTAATAGCTATCACTGCAGAGAACAGCCAGTAATTTTGTTTCATTACACCATATAGGTTTAATACTAGCGATCTAATCTAGACACGCGGCAGCGTGTCAAGCCAAGTTCAAGGAAAGGAACTGGCTAGCCAGCGCCGAGTGTAATATTACACGAACCACTTGGTGCCACTTTTGACCCTTTTATAACTCAAAACCTCTTTAACATAAACACATAAAACTACGTGTGTTTAATTATATCCATGAGGACATCTAGAAGCCCAAATTTCATGAAGCTAGCTCCAACTGTTATAAAGATATGAAGGTCAAAAAGTCGTAAATTTTAGTATTGAATGACATATAGTACCTAAACCTAACCTACTTCCAGATGACCTAAAAGGATGAAATTTGGAAGCCAGCTCGGTAATTGTGTGTAAGCGTAGGAAAAAATCTAAAAAGTAAAAAAATAGGAGGGGTCCCCATACAATTTTTTTTTAAATTGTAGCGTCGGAACCAAATCAAATCTAACGTTGGTCAAGTCAAATCTAACCTACTTTAAGATCTCACATTTTTAAATAACAGCAATTGTAATAGGTATCCAATAAAGCAAAGAAATAGAGTTTAATACTTGTTCATAATGTTATTTTGTTCCTATAAATACATATTTGGATTTTGCATAACTTGGCACTCATTTAGATCTCCATTCTTTTTGCGGACAAGCATAAATGTTTGTATTGAACTTGGCTCTCCTTTTTTACATTTATGTTTTTGGTGGGTAAGCACAGTACACCACGCTCATCAATCAGCCTTTCTGAATTTGCGTGCAAGCCTTAACGCAACCGGGTCAAAGCGAAAAGACCTAAATCTATCAAAAAAACAAACGATAATAGCCTCTCGGACAACGGAAGTAGTTCTACAACCGTGTGAAAGGGAAATGGTGATTTATTGTTGGTTTTAATTTTCAAACGACTTACACGTACTCGTAAGTGTTATGTGTTAGGCGATTTGTTCTATTTTAATGAGTTGAACTGTGTGAACGTCACGTTTTGCTTCAGTTTCAACAATTGAATTGAGTACCTATAACGTTGAATATGATACAAAGAAAGATTTTTTAAACACATCCCTAATTAGAACGATATAATAATTGTTACACTTTCGTACACTCTCGATGCTCCATTCTAGGACGTAACTTCGAGTTCAATAATCTTTTCCTACAAAATATATTTTTGGATTTGGATTCACATTTCACATACGAACAATTCATACTACTTACTTAACTACCTATGATATCAAATATATGTATCAATTTGAAACGATCGGCAAATTCAACGATGGATCTCTTTCACCACCATTTGAAGTAGTCAGTTATTCGTTATCAAATCAAATCAACATTTATTCGTAACACAACACAACATAGTATTACATAGTATTAGTAGTAGTTATGTATCTAGTGTACGTAATTAACTTTATTTAAATATTGTTAGTAGGTACCAACTACTAACTTACAGACTGGCTGACTGTTGTTATGAAATTATACTTAACAATTTTATTTTCACATGAATCAAAATATAATATTTTGAAAGGTGATTGTTACAAGGTTTGTGATATTACGATAATTATAAATTGAAATGATAATGAAATGTCGCGGGTGAATGCAGCCTTCAGTGCATTTTATGAGTTGCCACAATTGCATATCACTGTTTAAATTGTAATTGGTCAATGCGATCAAGTCGATATTTGAAACAACCTACATTACCTGACTCACCTGATGACTGAATGTTTGAGATGATTTCTGACAGTAGAAATCAATTACTGAAGATGATTATCTTACCTGCAAAAGAGATAATAAAATAAGAAGAAAATAATATTTATTCGAGCCGCTAACTTAGTAAAAGTTACTTGTACTAGGTACATAATATAACATAAAGCATTATTCGTCGCTGAGAAGGACTCCACTGAGCTTGATGTTAAAAGCACCTGTGAATTATATATGAGTGTCTGGACGCGAATACCCTAACAAGAGCGTATTAGGTGAAACGGGGTGAGGTTTTATATTATTCGAATGAACAATAATTCCACGCCGCGAAGGTGAGAGGTAAGGGATATAATTAATAAATAATAATATTATAATCCTGATATAATTTTTACTCTGATTTATTCTGAATCAAACCCTACAAAAGCTACCTCCAGGCCAGTATTTATTAAGAAGAAAGCATATAATTATCACCTAGCACAAAGAAATGAACCTGCTGCATATGAGTCGATTAAGGGTGACCTTTAGAACAATAGGTGTGCTGTCATTGTGCGGTAACACTTGTAACGAAGTGGGCAAGACATAATAGTATAATATAACTCTTGCAGTTATAGTATAATTAGTCACATCAGATTCACCCAACGAATTAAACAATTAACATCTAAGTGGGTTAAGATTTGAGAAACATGTGGGTCATGTGACATAATATTGTGTGACTTGTTTAGGTCACCGATATTTACAGAAAATAAGACAATTTCCTCTAATATTAACACATTCTTGTTTTCATTTTTATTTTATTTGGGGACAATATCAGGATCCCTAACTAAGTAAGGCTTGTACTAATGATAGGTACTAGACAACAATGTAGTTACCTATACTAATTTTAAAGATAGGTACTGAAATATTCAGTTTTCCAAATTCTTACCAGCCTTAAAAAATAACAATTAAAACCTAGGTCTATATACGACTGTAAACTGTTCCTATAAAAGCTCTAAGACTGAACCGATTTATTAATAAAATCGTACAGACAGTTGACCGTAGGTGTATGCATGCAGTTATATATTTATGCCTAAAGGACCTTACCATGCTTCGTCTTACAGTGTGGCTTTGATCTCAATTTGCCGAATGCACGTATAGTAACGTTGTACAGTCGTCCTCATAAATAGCTTAACACCTAAGTGCCTTGTCGTTTTACCTGACGTTTAATGCGACACGGTACAAAGGTGTTAAGCCCATTGTCAGGCCGACCGTACATAGGGTACGGCCCGTTAGTGATATTTTATTTAGCAGGATATCCTCAACCAACGTCTTAACAGTCACGAGCATGTTCTGTGATTGTGATCACGCTAATTATCCCAAAACCAAGATAATTCGCAAGTTAACGGCGTCCGCGCACACCGGTTCTGCAATAATTAACATCACACCGTTATCTTAAATTTAATTCTGCATTAATTAGGCTGCTTCAGTGTTATTTGCAGATCAAAATTTGAACTTTGCCTACCTACCTACGACTCCATGAGTTTAAACTATACTTCATCCAACCGAACACAGACGATCGTATACCTACCTATACACATCTGAGTGTGATGGACAAAATAGTAAGGTAAATGTCCTCGTGCTAGACACCGTCTCATTGCTTCTATCTATCTATTCTATTCAGCCCGTATCCACCTACTGTTGAGAATAGGCGGCTACTTAGCTACGCCACACTTCTCGGCTCATTACTTGGCTTACCTGCGCACAGCAGACGAATATCGGAACATTTACCCTACCAATAATTTGTATCTAATATAAATTAAACCTAAACTTTCAACTATAGGCAGAACAGAACATCATTCCATTAATTGTTATTATACAAACTAAATAGCTTCTATAACAAACGCAATAAAATCAATTAAAATGATTCATGATCAAGGAGTTTAATCAAAACATTTATTCAAATAAATTGTGGTCTTTATAAATCATTATCTAAAATATCAAACCGTCATTAACATTATCTAATATGCCGTAAGTAGCCAGTGTCGATCTTTAACTCAATTATATAGGATGTATATTTGTCTGACGCATCATTTTATCTGTAGGTACTAATACAATACATGTTTTAAAGGTAAAAAGTTCAAGTTTTCACGTACTAGTGTATGTAATTATGTATAAAAGGTTACATTTTTTAGAACGGACCAAGCTTTAGTTAGGGGCTATATCTGTAGGTCTAAATAAGTTTAACTTGCTTAGTTGGGACCAAACACGATAAAAATAATGGCTTTCCTATGGAACATCCAAAAAAAAAAGACGTCACACGGGCATAGAGTGGCAATTACCGCCCGCTTTCTGGTCAGCGGGAGACGTCAACTTTTGTACTCACCATGGAGCCACACTATCCATAAAAATTACTTACAAGGCAGATTCACTTAAGCTTATTTTTTTATTGCGTGTCGAATGAACTTTCTGGATGGTTATCCATACTAATATTATAAATGGGAAAGTGTATGTGTTTGTTTGTTTGTTTGTTTGTTTGTCCGTCTTTAACGGCAAAACGGGGCGTCGAATTGACTTGATTTTTTAAGTGGAGATAATTGAAGGGATGGAGAGTGACATAGGCTACTTTTTATCTCTTTCTAACCCCCTACTTCCCCAAAATGGGGGGTGGAAGTTTGTATGGAGCATTCCGCAATTTTCAAGGTAGAAAGCTAAAAATTGGTATGCGGACTATTTGTGACTAACAAAAAAATCGTGCATCATTTTTTTTTGGAAATCTGCACCCAACCCTTTAAAAGAGGGGGTGATATTTTATATGGGGGTCCAGATATGTAGAGTCGATATGTAGTCGATATGTAGAGTTGATATGTAGATTCGATATTTATAGTCGATATGTAGAGTCGATATGTAGATTCGATATGTAGAGTCTATGTTCGATATGCAGAGTATATGTAGAGTCGATCTAAATATATAAAAGACTGAAACTGAGATGCACCTTTTTTGTAGACGGTTAACATTACTCTTAGTACGCGGGCGAAGCCGCGGGCAAAAGCTAGTAGGCTATATTTTTCCCGCGGATTTGCCAGCGCTCTTTGCAATACGCGGACGAAGCCGCGCGGGGCAGCATAAAGGTGAAACGATCGATAAATAACCATCTAATTAAGCGGAACAATACTGGCGGGTACGTAGTTAAATAACGCGCCTGTAAAAACCGACCGGGTCAAGAGTCAACCGCTCACAAGACGGAAGCGAGAGCTTTATTGCATTTGATAGTACTTGTTTATTAGCGGCAGCCGCACAGAGACAGCTCACGTAAGTGGATAACACACCTTAACTCTCGTGCTGTGTAAAATTACCTCTCTTCTGTGTACTGTGCCTAATTGAACGAGCGAGCGAAGCGAGTCCAGCTGTTCTCCTCAACCGATTCTTGTGAAATTTTGTGAGCAGATTCAATAATTACTATGTAGATTTTTATATCGATTGCAATTGTCAAAAGTGAAAAAAAAAACAAGATATTTTTATTTATGTATTGATAAAATTATGAATTAAAATTGATAGAATCCGCAACAGGCTTCGTCAGCAATACGTACTAACCTAAACTAACAAAAAAAACCGGCCAAGTGCGTGTCGGACCACGCAAAATGAAGGGTTCCTTGCCTATTAAAAAGGTCGTATCGTCACAGAAATTTTACGTCACTTACGTCCTTTTCTTTGAGGAAGGCAGTTTTTCAGCAATATCTCGAAAACCTCTGAACCGATCTTGTTCAAAACAATTTTCGGTGAATGAAATTAATAAGCCCTATGTCCATGATTTTTTCCATATTTTTAAAATACACCGTTCACAAATTAGAGGGGGGGGACAGAATTTTAGTGACTTTCGGGGCGATTATCTCCGACTCTTTTCACTTAAGGCCTATCGATTGATGTGCCCACACGGGGGGTCACAATGAATTTTTTTTTTTGACTTTTAGTTTTATGTATGGAGTGCACCCCTAAAAAAATTTTTTTTGTCATTTTAATTACAAAACTATGTAGCGGCTAACAAAATACACCTATCCTCAAAATTTTATTCAAATACACCTTATAGTTTTCGAGTAAAATGCCTGTGACATACGGACAGACGGACAGACGGACAGACGGACATGATGAAACTATAAGGGTTCCGTTTTTGCCATTTTGGCTACGGAACCCTAAAAAGGACCGTCCCGGATCGTTGTTGGCCCGACAGTTCCCATGACACTGGCGGCGTTGCCGCGCTGAATGGCCAAGGAAATCTGTTGAGCCAGGAACGATCCGGAACGAGGATCGCAGCCCCTATCCCTAAGCTGCCGTCCCAAATCCCATATGAAGTATCTGGCATCCGTAACCCAAGGCCCCCCGTATTCTCCACCGCCACTGGCACAAAGTCGTACATTAGCTCCAAGGCAGAGTACTTGGCATGTTTCAACCGAGCCGCCAACTCCACGGCTGACGCCGCGGATCTGATGGTCTGGCCCAAATGGGACGGGGCAAACGTGCTAACACATGTAGCGTCCCATAAGAAGCACCGCCCGTTCTGCCATGGAACCAATGTTAGACCATCAGGCCTTTTCCCATCCGTGCGGCACAACCCCGGAGGCTCCACAACACAAGGCACGTTGGCCGAAACTAAAGCCCGACGAACCAAATCATTGATGGCGTGTGCCTCGGAAAACGCCCCGCACACCTCTGACAGCTCAAACCATGGTGCCCGTTTTCCTCAACCACCACCCCACAAATGCAAAAATACGCCCAGTCTCGAAACTCTTCCACCGTAAAAAGTTGTGAGATATTTCGTAGAGCCAAGTCAGGCATTAATAATATGTTTATAATATTTTTGCATAGACTTAGTACGGAAATATTATTTTACCAACCGTAATGTATTTGTACGCATAACACTAACCGCATGCAAATACATCGTATAGTGCACTATTTGCAGGAACTACAAAAGTAACTTTGCAATCGCATGTATTTGTATAGATTACACTGACTGAAATAGCAATATTTTTAGGTATTTTATGAATTGATAGGCTTAAAACGAATTATGTTTAAAATTTGGAGCTTGTGGGTCTGCTAGAAGTAGGTACCTTATTAGAATTATGGTGATCACTCAGTAGGGAGGTACCTGATGAAACATATAACCTCCTCCTTTTTTGAAGTCGGTTAAAAACTAAGGAACTTTGACGGGCAATAGTATTTAAACTAAAAGTTCAAATTGAATATTCATCATCATCATCATCATCAGCCTATATACGTCCACTGCTGGGCACAGGCCTCCTCTCATGAATGAGAGGGAAGCTACGGTGGCCTAGTGGTTCAGGCATGCGGCTGTCAAACGGCAGTCGTGGATTAGAATCCCAGGTTGTACCAATGAGTTTTCGGAACTTACTTACGGAATATCATTTGATATTTACCGTCAGCTTTTCGGTGAAGGAAAACATCGTGAGGAAACCTGCATACATCTGAGAAGAAATTCAAAGAGGAATGTGAAGTCCCCAATCCGCACTGGACCAGCGTGGGGACTACTGCTCGTTGCCTCTCATTCAATTGAATATTATTGAAAATATATCTTAGCCATATTATGCCCTATATGTTACTGAAAATTCAGGATTCTAGCTGTAGCCAGCACAAAATAACAGGATGTTGAAAATGGCCTGAATGGCTTCGAGAAAAGGATGGTACGGTCGTGCCTCTTTGGTTTGCTCGACTTGACGGTGGCACTGCCGTGCCCCCCGATAATCTCAAGTATACGTACCTACGTGAATTCGTAAAACAATTACGCAATGTGATCGAAGAAGTTATTATTAATGTACGCAGTTGCAAAGAGACACCGGCCGTTAGAGTGAAACCTCCCGTAAACTTTATGCAACATGACGCGATTCTACCTATTTAAGTATAATGCTCGGAAATGCTTCCGATAGCAATTAATAATAAAATAACAATTTGTTAACTTGTTAACTATTAACTTTTACTGGCAGTAGTAGGTAACACAGACACGCCTCAGTTATTAAGTACTTAGGTATTGTTTTGGATTGTAAATTTTCCAAGAAAAGTTAGGTAAGTACTTCTCGTAGGAAAATCTCAAAATGTATTCATTTATTTCGAACCAATTACACAGTATTACAGTGAGATACCAAGGCACTGTGACTTGCATACAATGTTATTTAAGTACTATAACATAAACTTATAATAACAATAATCTTAACAACTAACTGAAGACGGTCATCCATCGCCTCACATAACCTCTTACATTCATCACCAGGGAGCGTACATTTCATGCCGATGACAGGCGTATGACGTCAAGCTACATAAGTACAGCATGGAAAAAGTTTGAAAAGAGCAACGGCATAACGAACGTTTATTTATCCGTACCTAATAATGGAAAATGTGATTAATCAATGATTGATCACTGTTATCTAATCAACCTCTTCCGTTTAAGTAGATCTAATATATTGACACTTGAGACGGACATTGAAAGAATATTATCTGTCATTGTCACATCAAAGTTTACACAGTTTAGGTCACAAATTGCGACTTTGCCATGGAGGCTATAAAATTATTGTGCCAAATAAATCCATGTTTAGTTATAGATAAAAACAAATTTATCGTTCCTGCTGTCAACAAAGTTTGCCACCAAAAGAAAGCAACATCAAATTACATTTGCAAACAATAAAACACAAAGAACATAAAGAAACACAGTTTGATTTTAACATGGACTTGACCAATTTCATGGTGTTCCCTTCGTTTAAATTTAGGTAATGGCATAGTGTGTTTTAATTTGAAACGATGGTGCGTTGCTTTTTTCCATCTTGTTGACTACGGAGAAGACGAAACTGAGTGATAGTATTTAATAATATAATATTGCCCAATAAAGCATTTTGTTTCCAACCCATTAAATACTTATTTTTTTATTTCAGAAACTATTATATTACTTATAATCAAACGTTGATAGACACGTTGTTGTGGCCTGTAAGTACCTAAAAATAAAATAAAATAAAAGTGTTTATATGTGTACGTCATTATGACGAAAACGGCATGAAATGTACGCTCACTGTTCATCACATATATCATCTTCCAACTACTTGCTTAAAAATCGCAGTCAGGTGCTGACTTGAGATGCGCGTGTAGATAATCTAAAGCGGTGATCTACACCACAAAGCAAAATAGGCGCACGTACGTCTCCGAGTTGCGGGAACCCAGCCCGCGAAACCTATCCAACCCAGAGGGCCTGCCGCGAAACAAAATTCGTTTTCGTTCGTTTATCTCCGTCTCTGTCGCTCGAACTAGCAAGTGCGACAGAGACGGACATACATACAGTTTCGCGGTAGGGCCTCAGGTTCAATATCGCACCTGGGTTGGATAGGTTAGAAGATGGGAACGACCCCGTGAAACCTATGATCTACACACGTCTTTAGGTACATTTTCACATTGAGTTTTCAGGTTGAAAATATTTATTAATCGTTTTACAGATATTTTGTATATATTTGGGTGAATCCACTTTTTTCTGTCACTAGTTGCCATGGTTACGTCTCCTGGGTCACTTTTTAAATTTAATGGGTTTTAGTTCACCAAATGTGGGAACATTCATCCCCTTTTGGTCCATATTGTAACATTTTTTCTAAGAGACTGTAATTTTGTCTCCTGGCTAACGGGACAGAATAACAATAAGAAATAGTTCATTGACCCATTTGCTTGTTAATGCTTGGAAGTATCAAATCAAAGTAACTCGCGGCGACTTTTTGCATCGATACAAACGCACGACTGTCACGCGACATTTGCCATAGATTACCTGTCAAAATGATCTGTATCGATACTGTATCGCGTTTGTAGCGTTGGAAAAGTCAAAAGGTGTGTAAAAGAGATTATCTACATACTGCATTGCAGTGCATTGCCGCTGATATTTACCATATAAAAGGCATTTTAAAGCCAAAAGTATGACTCCGCTTATTTTTGATTTAGGTACATTTACTTAATCCGACAGCAATACAGTTACCCACAGTGTCCACCCTGCTTCGATGATACGACTACCCTGCCACAATATTTACAGTCTGGCAACGGAAATCAACAATCCCCCGGCATAAACTCGAATAGATACGTCACCTAATTTATATCTGCCATTGGGAGGTTCGCCAACTATGCGAATTGCATCCGAACTATCGGTAGACACGCAACGATTTCATTCAGGCCATATTTTATTGGACTGTGTAGGGTATTTTGACCTTCTGCGAAAAACTAACAGAAAATAGATCCGATTAAGTGTTTAATAGGAATGGAAGGGCACATTTTCAAATCATAACTGAGGGAATTTATTAATTCATTGTTGTAGAGGTTAGAAAGTAAGCAATACTCGTAGATGTAGTCGACTTCAGCTATTGCGCATTCGGCCGAGGCTTGACACAGTGCTTTTCACGACTACTACGAGGAAATTGCAAATAATTATAATTTTAAACCAAGATTAAATACCTAATTAAAGATCATAATACTAAACAGGCTCGTGCGGCCTCGCGCCGCGGCACCCTGTGATTATTCGAATCCCTGTTCCAAGACTTCAATTGGAAAAGCCCAAATATTATAAATGCGAAAATTTGGATGTTTAGATGTTTGTTACTCAATCACGCTTTGACGGCTCAACCGATTTGGACGAAATCTTGCACGAAGATATAGCCTGGATTAAAATATAGGATAGTTACTATCCCGTGTCCACGCAGACGAAGTCGCGGGCGGAAGCTATAGTACTTGATAAAAATCATATTTACAACCCGTTTCCTATACCTAAGTTTGGAGCTGGCGTCGATGACGGTCGGTACCAGCGAGGTCCATTCTTAGAGTAAACGGGTTGTACAATAGTAGATCTAAGTTATCTGAATAAATATTTAGGTAATGCTCTGTTATTTTTTTATTTTATTTGTTTACTTTTACTTTTACAATTGCTATGCATGGAATGTTAATTAAATTTTTATTTTCCATTTACTTTTACAATGTTATTATTATTATTCGATTATTTTTATACACACTACGGTAAATATATTATGATGAAATGTTTTAATAGGTATTAGATAATAAGTTAAATATTGTGTGCCCTTGACAACTCCTTATTATGTAATTATGTTCATGACTATGCAATAAATGAAATATGAAATAAATAATAAATAATAATAATAATAATAGGTACTTAAATATCATGTCTAAATCGTTATGCTCCATCAACAGGCGCCAATACTCCAGATTCCAATCCCATTATAGATGCAGCTATTTACGACTGCAAACTTAGATTAATGAAACCAATCAATTAAAGTTGCAGTCTATTATTTTTGTTCGTGAGTAACGTGACGATTTAACCACAAAGTAGTAAGTTTATTTCGTAGCTAAAGAAACAAAATAAATAAGCAATTATAGTCTACGCTTTAGCATCTTAATAGGAAAACTAATATTGTGTGTAAAATGAATTGATATTTAATATAAATTGATAATGCATCAATTAATTAATATTGCTTTCCCTCGGATTTTCTTGCATTGCAAACCGACTTGTAATTTTTTGATTTTTAATTAGCCTTTGTTATTCTGTCCTATCAATGCAATACATCAGAATGTCAACAATAATACAATTAGTTATTTTACTCCAATATGCTCGGAAATGTGCGCCTTACTGTAGCAAAAATAGTAGGTACGTGAAGTTCCTCGTTACTTTTTTTTATGTAATGATTAAGACAAAAAGAGAATACTTGATTATAATTCAATACAATGCCCATCTTGGCAAAACCTTGAGTAGGTTTGTTTGCCGATGGAGAGATTTATATTAGCTAATTTGAAAGTAGGTAATTATTTAGAGTAGGTAGTTATACAACTTATTTAACAGTTTACAGAATATAGGTTAAATTTTTACATTTTAAAAAGTGCACTGACGAGCGCAAATTTAAAAAGTCATTATTGTACAGTTTTAGCGGCCAGGAAAGTGTAATGAAATTCCATTACGTACTGTATAGTTACTTTTTTTCGTATTAACCATATGTTTTGACTAAGACAAATTACTACAAACAGCCAAATGCTCTTACGTTTAAAGACCTAGAAATTTGTCACATTAACTTGCTCTAGTTAGACTGATTAGTAATGTATGGCTGTCTCTTTCCAACTATTGCAAGTTGCTGTGACAAATTGCGCCCGTTTGTAGTGTGCCTAAAGTTTTCCCGCGTTTTCTTCTTACTTTTGTAAGTGATTGAAGTTACGTTTTTAAAAATGAAGAAATTAAATAGTAGATTGTTCACCGAGGGCTGAAAGGCACCCATTTCTGACGAGATATTTTGGCGCTCGAACGAAGTGAGGGCGCCAATAGTTCGAGGCAGAAATGGGTGTTTTCACCCGAGTTAAACACTCTACTTTTCATTTCGAATATGAGGAAATAAAACAAAATACTGAAGTTTCTTTGATAATTCGTTGAAATAAGTAAGGAACACATTTTCCGATAAGGATTTCACTCGCTTTTCGCCCCGCCACTTTATGAGTCGGTAAAAGGTTCTCCACGACCGCTTGAGCCTCTTCTTTTATATAATCGGGTGTTAAATCCATTTCAGAACTAGAACTCATCTTATTAAAATTAATTTCTAAATTTAACACAGCTAATAAAACTTCCAAAGAAAGATTTGCACTTTTTTATTTTAGGTTTCCCGCCAGTTTAGTTATTTACACCCAACGCACCATAGTGTCAGCTATTTTTTTTTCTCGAAATCCGGGTAGTTTAATATGTGTCTTGAACAACATTTTTACTTTTTTATCAAAGATTTTCCTTTTGTCTTGTATAGAAATCTGTAATTAAACACTTCTTTTGATATTATAAAGGTTTTTAATTACTCTCCAAACGCCTTGCAATACAATTTCTCGCTAAAACTATCTTCAGTCTAACTTTTTTAATTTTTACGTCAGAATTGGCGCCAAGTCATAATAATTATTGAAAGGTTTTATACAATTATTAAATAGTCATGTTTTTATTATTATTTCATACATTGCTGAATAATTAATCTATTGTATGTTAATAACTTTATAAGAATCTACCCATTTATTTTTACAGTTTAATTTTGTGTGAATTCATAACGTGCATAGTCGTCCACCAACCATGTCAGTAGTAGAAAAGCTGAAAGTACAAACTCATATATATGTTTAACAATAAAACTATCGTAAGAAAGAGATAGACTTAGTATCTCAGCCGCCCTCCATTGACACGGATGGTTGATCAGATTACATACGTCTTATTCGTATTGGCAAATAATACACTAATAGCTCAAAGAACTTCTTAGAAGCCAAATTTTATTAAGCCATTATTTACATAACTCTTACACTTGAAAGCGAGTCATAAATAATGATTAAACATTATTTGTATTAAATATCAAAAACAATTATCAAATATTCACGTCTATAAAAATATAATAAATTAAAAATGAATCGTACTATGCCTGTATAGGTTAAGGCCGTTGCCCAATATTACTTCGATTAACCGTACATTTTTTTTAATACTTTTCTGCTCTAGAGCAGAAATATGACACTTTCAGCACGCCACTTAGATGATCAAGGACCCACTTTCAGAGTATGAGAAATGAAAATATTGTTGAAATAAAATTCATAGCGAACTAAAATGCGTTAAAATTTCAATTCCGTTTATTCTTTAATAATTTTAATTACATAAAACATTTAAAATTGTGATCGATTTTAATGTTTTTAATTTTTTTGAAACTGGCACCATTCTGAGTCATGCCGTGTACTTACTTTAAGGAATAAGCTGGGCGGAAACTTGATAGGTTATTGACATACTCGATGTTTTAAGATGATTGAAAATATTATTTGATTTCCCCGCATCTTTTGAAAATATTCAATTCGCTTCATTCGACAAAATCAACTCATCCACGAATTGCTATTTCCCGGCCTCTGCAATAATGTACTATTTCATACTACTTGTAATGTACTTTAAAGATCATGTTTATGATTAAATTATAAAGAACCATTTCGTGTGAAGACATACCACTATCTTTTATAATGATTTGCCTACTAATGCTTAGTAATCTTAGTTTGTAATAAAGCGTCTCATTCCAACTGTAATGCCATTATACAGTAAATTAAATGCACTTTCTCGTCACACCCAAAATATCGATTATCGAGTGACATTAGTTCTTGCTCGAGGTGCATCTGACATCTCCGATCTCCTTCCGCGACGCATAGAACAAATCTACGTTATTAAACTCATTGGTAAATGAGCCTTATGACTGGAGTGTAAAGTTCAATGTTGCTTCTTTCTGGCACACTATTGAATTTTCTGAATAGTTGAAATATAGTAGATTGTATGACAAGGGGCTAAAATAAGCCATATTACCACGAGAAGGATATTTTCCCGAACGAAGCGAGGGAAAATACTTCGAGGGGTATTAGGCCTTTTAGACCCGAGTTATACCTACACTCTACTTTTCACTTCGACTGCGAGAAAATAGTAAAACAAAGATTATCCATCCACAATCAATAACAAATTTCACTGCGAAGAGATTGTTCAATTTAGCGTGAGGCGTTTTCTTTTTTAATGATTTGGAATTAGGGACTAAAAAACACCTGATATTTTTTATTGGTCGATTTTAATATGTAGCTGTATTCTGGTTGGTTGATAGCACAGAGAAATGTTTTTTGAAAGAGTTGTGATTGGTGGATTTAAATGATTTGGAATTAGGGACTAAAAACACCTGATGTTTGATTGGTCGATTTTAATATGTAGCTGTAGGTATTCTGGTTGGTTGATAGCAAAGATAAATGTTTTTTGAAAGAGTTGTGATTGGTGGATTTAATATGGTGAAGAGTTTTGATTGGTCAAATTAAATGTGTTAAAAATCATAAATATGTATACATATTATCCCTAGGGGCTAAATGTATTACTTTAGCCCCGCTTATTAAGCCTAATATGACACACTTTTCGAGCATGAGATGTGAAAAATAATAAATCTGCTGTTTAGATGTTTATTATGTAACGACGTTTTTGACGACAATAGCCTAGTGGTTAGAGAACCTGACTATGAAGTTAGAGGTCCCGGGTTCGATTCCCGGTCGGGACAGATATTTGTATGATGAATACGAATGTTTGTTCTCGAGTCTTGGATGTTTAATATCTATTTAAGTATGTATTTATCTATATAAGATATAAGTATGTTTATCCGTTGTCTAGTACCCATAGTACAGGCTTTGCCTAGTTTGGGACTAGATCAATTGTGTGAATTGTCCCACGATATTTATTTATTTTATTTTATTTATTTATTATTATGAACCTAGTGAGTGGCTCTTTTGAAATGCTATTTATTTGGAAATTTCAAAATTCAACGACGGGCGGAAAATTATTTTGATACCTACTGAATATGTGCTCCTTATCCAAATACGGATTAAGATTTTTTTTTCAATTTCGGATCGTAGTCGTGGAATACGGTCAAGTTAAGAAATATGAAACTTATGTTTAGGTGCTCACGTCTTATCGTTTTACATGCATTTGAATTTTTAAAGACTACATTAAGATCACTAACCTTTATATCTAATATGGATTCAAACAATCAATTCAATTGCTGAACCTCAAGCTTGTTCTCGTATTTTAATAGTCTGCCAAACTCAAAGAAAATCATAACTCACAGGAATAAAACACAAATTCTATTGCTATACTAAAATACGGGTTACTTAGAGTTACCCATCGTGACGCCATTCACAAAACCTGACCTTTGGCCAGAACAAAGTTGTAATTGAAAACTGTAATAATTAGTAAGCGGTTATGTGTTGCGTAACACCTTTCTCTGTCTAATGTCAGACTAAACGATTATGATTAATAACTGGGTGGATATTATGAGACTATTTGAAGAAAGAATCAATGGCGTGGCCTAGAGGTTAGCCGAATCAGAATAAAAAAAACTTCAAAGGCCCGGCCCGCATTAGACTTGTGCCTTCATTTTTTTTACACCATGATGGTACGGTGCGCCTGATGGTAAGTGTAAATGTAAAATGGTAAGTTCTATGTCTATGTGATACTTTGTCGACAAGGGCGTCACCTAGACATTCAAAAAGTGTAAAGCTTCATGTACCCATAATTCATACTTTTACACCCTCCATTTATGTATAGATATCAACTTACCCCCCCCCCCCCCCCCCCCCCCCCTATGCCATCGGCTGGCGACGCCCTTGTTTTTCTGAAGCCGTAACGATGAAGTAATATTACTTTTGAAGAATTGAACCACTAATTAAGTTTAAATAAACATTTCACCTCCCACACTGCGACTACCCCGACAGATCCCATATTAGAGTCGTGAACATGCAATATCAGTAACATAACGTGTTTGCTTCTACGTAATATTCACACGGTTCAATCCCGACACTGTCAATCATTCAAAGCAAGCCTGTAAAAGGACAGTTGAAATTACAAGCAGTTTGTATACTGTCACTCATTGCGTACACACACAACATTAATTATACTTTGATAATTAGTTATAGGTGCGTTAAAATCTCATTCAGCTTTTTGATATGCTAAAAAGACAAAGTAAAGAAAATCAAATGATTGGTTTATTTAGAAAGAAGAAGAAACATTAAAAAAACATTTATAGTATGTATTTTATAATATATATTTAGTATCTTATTAATATGTATTTAGTACCTACGTCTTAGATAAATCTAAATCTTTACATATATTAATTGAAATCAATAAAAATATACATCAAATAGTGAACAAGATGTCGAAAATACTAGATTGTGGGAATACATAAAGGCTTGAAAACGAAATAATATTAATATTTGTAAAATTGAATAGTTCAATATTAGTTGACTTTTTCGTATCAATGGGAGTTGTCGACATTGGTGGTCAGTTTTTTTGAAACAGAAACGCCCGAGACTACCAGACAGAAAGTGGTTTACACCTTCTATGGGACATTTACTCACTAGCTCACTACACCAGACCGGACCTTTATTAGTTCTAGTTTGAACATAATTATAAAAACCTCTAAGTGTACATTCGACTTCTCCTATATCTAAAGGGTGTAATCGTTAAGTGTTAGCCAGGCGATTATTCCCCGTAAATATAACAGATATCAGAAAACTTTAAACTGATATCGAAAGTAGGTACCTACGTTACCCAATGTCTAAAATCACATCTATAACTTTTTGAAAATAAAACTAGTAATATCCAACATATTAAGTTTAAACGTTCCCATACATTAAGTATCTTCACTCCTTGGGATTTTTTTATTTTGGGGATTTATAAAAGATAACGTGTACAATGAGGGAATACACAACGTAGAAGAGCTAAAGAATCGTGTGCCTTTGCTTTAATTACGCCGTAAATTGTAAGAAAAGTGCATTTAGAAACAATGAAGAGGTCTATCAACGTATCGCACTACACGGGCTTCCTTCGAGCAACGGCAGTAAACAAAAAAAATAATCCCTTAAAAAAATTACATTACATATTTTTATTTCATGAAAGGATAGTTTTATTCCTTTATTTTAATTTAATCGCGTAAATAGTGAATCTTAAATATTTGTATCTTTTACAGTAGGGAAATAACAGCCTCTCAACGACGTACTTACTAAATGTAGGTATGGGAGCATTTAATAGTAGATTGTATGACAAGGGGCTAAAATAAGCCATATCACCACGAGATGGATATTTTCCCGAGCGAAGCGAGGGAAAATAATTCGAGGGGTAATATGGCTTTTAGACCCGAGTTATACACTCTACTTTTCACTTCGACTGCGAGAAAATAGTAAAACAAAGATTAACCATCCACAATCAATAACAAATTTCACTGCGAAGACATTGTTCAATTTAGCGTGAGGCGTTTTCTTTTTTAATGATTTGGAATTAGGGACTAAAAAACACCTGATGTTTGATTGGTCGATTTGAATATGTAGCTGTATTCTGGTTGGTTGATAGCAAAGAGAAATATTTTTTGAAAGAGTTGTGATTGGTGGATTTAAATGATTTGGAATTAGGGACTAAAAAACACCTGATGTTTGATTGGTCGATTTTAATATGTAGCTGTAGGTATTCTGGTTGGTTGATAGCAAAGATAAATGTCTTTTGAAAGAGTTGTGATTGGTGGATTTAATATGGTGAAGTGTTTTGATTGGACAAATTAAATGTGTTAAAAATCACAAATATGTATACATATTTTCCCTAGGGGCTAAATGTACTACTTTAGCCCCGCTTATTAAGCCTAATATGACACACTTTTCGAGCATGAGATGTGAAAACTTAATATTGATGTGATTTTACTCATTGGGTAACGTACCTATTACTTTGATATCAGTTTTAAGTTTTCTGATTTCTGTTATATTTACACCCTTTATACAGATAACCTTTCAAAAATATCTATACACAGTCTTTATTGTGTGTGTACTGACATAAGGCGCATATGTAGATATTTTTGAAAGGTTGTCTGCATAGATATTGGAGAACTCGACTGACTAGACTTTTTTACTTTAAAAGTTGTTTGTTGTTGTTCGTTCGCCTTTGTATTTATCATCTCCTTTTGTTAATCATATGGTATGTTTATTTTGTATAGTACATAATTTTGCTACTACCTACTTAACATTTTTGGCTATCGGCCAATACCGCTTTATGCAACTAGCACACATCTGCAGTGGGCCTGCATCCACTTTTCGCCCCAAATAACTAATCTGTAATTACTAATGTGCACGGACTAAGAACCTCGTTTTTTAGGGTTCCGTACCTCAAAAGGAAAAAAACGGAACCCTTATAGGATCACTCGTGCGTCTGTCTGTCCGTCTGTCACAGCCGATTTGCTCCGAAACTACTGGACCGATTGAGTTGAAATTTGGTATACATACGAAAATGGGTGACCCAAAGATGGATGTGTAAAGTAAATCATTTGCCCCGAAAGTACTGGACCGATTGAGTTGAAATTTGGTATACATATGAAAATGGGTGACCCAAAGATGGATGTGTAAAGTAAATTAATGAATTCTGAACAAGGGGGCCACTTTTGGGGGGTAAACTGGAAAATTTAAAAAAAAAGTTTCGCGAGCAGTATTGTGTGATATTATCAAATGAAAGGGGTTGTTGTAAGCATCTCAGATTTTTTTTATAATTTTAGCAAAAACAGTTTTGAAGTAATTTAGGAAAAAGACGAATTTTGACCATTCCCCCCCTTATCTCTGAAACTACAGGCTTAAAATTCTGAAAAAAATATGGAAAATAGTTCCTTGCCTAAAGATTACAGGAAAACCTATAAGAAGTTTGAGTCTTCAAAGTAACGGGAAAATTCTCAATATTTTACGGAACCCTCACCACGCTAGTTAAACTCGCACTTGTCCGGTTTTTTACATGATGTACTGTACTATTCTAGCACATGTAATATTCAAGAAAGTAACTTAGAAACCAGAAAATTTAATGATCATAAATAAATTGATATTGCTAATTTGCTACGTCCAACAAAGGTGTCGATCGTCCAATACCTACACGATGAAACGGCACGTTCCTACTCCTACCTACGCTACAACGATAACACAGACTAGTATGGATTGATATACATTATAATTTTTTTTTATTTTTTTTATTGAAATAAAAATACAAGATTATAATTAACATTAACTAAGATAAATTAAAACTAAGTTAAATCTAAAAAAGGTCCTCGAGGCATTGTACCGAGGATGCTGGCGGCATTTCCTCGCTGAATTGCAATGCTGATGCGTTGCGCGAGAAAGCCGCCAGCTCTTCGGTCGCCAGTTACATCGACCAGACGTTTCGCGATTTCTGCAAATAACTTATGCGCACTGGGACCCCACGGACCGAGGGTCTCGACGCCAAAGGGTACAAAGTCGTACTCTCTGCCGAGGCCTCTATATTTATTACATTTCAGATTTTCGGCGTTTTCCGCCGCTGCACCCGCTTTAGAAGTAGTCCGTTGGATGTGAGACGGTGCCAGTGTGTCTACACATGTAGCGTCCCACACAAGCATCCGTCCCAACCTCCATGGAACCAGAGACACACCATCAGGTCTTTTGCCATCATCTCATTATAATTTACTTTAAAAACAAAGTTTAAACCGACTTGAATTCAGTACTTCGCCAAGCCACATAGGTACATGAAAATTACCACATTTCCTTTCCAATTTACCACATGAACTGCTTTCCGAGAGCAAATGCGTCGATTGAATTATTACGGAAAAAACCCAAGTCGCTATATTTGGGCCGATAATATTTGAGGAGTTCCGTCGATTCCTCAAGGATCTCAGAATTGACACTTCATTAGTTGTTACTTCAATGGAATCATGTCAGAATCTTTGACGTACTTTACATCTTTGAGGAGGTCCATAAGTCATCTGTGGTCTTTATGGGCATAGCGAAGTAAGGGCAAGGGGGGGCAGCCAGTCACATCCCGACCACTGAATAGATGCCTGCCTAAATTTGCGGGTTTTCTCCGAGAAAAAAGTATACTTATTAGAATACTTTCGTTACCGTTTTCCCTTCCGTTCAATCTTGTTCATCTGCGAATAATTACTGATACAAATGCTACCTCGATAAGAAAAGATTCAACAACAATAGTACTAATTGCGTTGGTATCAGACAATTCACAATCGTGACCGAGAAAGCCTTTCTATCCAATCACTATCTGTTTAATTGACAACTTATTGCTTATTATGCGCGGTTAGCAACGAATTATTGTGTCAGTCACAAATGATGTAAGCGACATAACAAATGGTAGAGTGGTAGTGAATCATCGTAGGTATACTTTGACGAGTTGAAGAAGAGAATGATAAGTCAAACACGTAACCTTTGCGTTCTTGTGCAGCCGGCGCCACAGATATAGTTTCAGTTTTGTACCTTATTCCTTTCGGTATCGTATTTCGTTCAATTCTATTTCGTCTGGTTCTGTATTTGACATTCATTCTTTATTCGTCTTATTCAGTTCTCGCCCCTGTCTTCTTTTGTCAAAATCTGTAATTAGTCTCTCTCTTTATAAGTCTAATTCGTATTTCGCCACCTTTCTTAGACTTATTGATTGTTTATATCCCTCTTTTTTATTATCATTCGCATAAGTCTAATTTGTATTTCGCCACCTTTCTTAGACTTATTGATTGTTTATATCCCTCTTTTTTATTATCATTCGCAGTCTATCTTAAGTCACTTTCGTTGTAACCAACTCTCTTTCTGGTCTTATTGGCAATTCGTCTTGTTCTTTTTGGGGTACATTCGCTACTCGTCCCGATGATACGTAGGTTGTGTTATTTACAATAACGTTTAAAACTAACTTAAGTGGATTCCTTGACTCGAGTGAACCACGCCCTCGTGTATCAAACACGCTTATGTTTTCCGTGCACAAGAATACAAGATGCAGCATTCTTCGGGCATGGCTTTTTTGGACAAATTTCAATAAATGATGATGACAGTTAAAGTGTGCGGAGAAAAGATAATCACAAATAGCGAATGAGACTAATTACGAAAGTGACCATAGCACTGAAAGTATCAAAAAAATTGAGAAAATAAGTAAATAAGGCAAAAAACGAGGGAGACAAACAAAGAATGAATCCAAGAAAGACCGTGGCGAAATACCTGTTTTTTCTGTTCCGTGCGAAATACGAATAAGAGAACGACAAATTACAGATTCTAACCAAATGAGATAGTGGCTAATAGCGAACAATACGAATAAAGAATGAATGTCGAATACAGAATGAGGCGAAATAAGAATTGAACGAAAAACGATTGGGACGAGAAAATAAGATACCTTTTTAAGGCGAAAACCATATACTCGTACATATCATTGTCGGTGATTGTACTCGCAGTAACGCTTAATCCACGTATTTAAAGCGTCTACTGGCAAACTGCACACCGTATCAAATCTTTGACTCAAATAGATTTATGAAATAGGAAGTACTTGCAGATAAATATTCATTTCGGCTACCCAAAGGTTGTCTGGAAGAGATCGCTCTTTAGCGATAAGATCGCTATGTCTCCCTGTATCTCTGTGCTTTTTTTATAACTGCTTTATCTGTGTGAGGTGTGCAATAAAGAGTAGGTATTTCTATTGTAGGTATTCTATAAAAATAGCGGCAGGGGGCAGGTCACTTAAATATTTGTTTATTAATAACGCGAACTAAATCACTTTGCCACTTATCGATATATATATGGTCGAATGGTCGTGTATTCGTCGTTAGTACCTTTACATATGTTGCATTTTTAATTCAACTGTATGTATTCAAATTAAAGTCCAGTTTTGAATGTAGATACACTGAAATTAAGAGCTAATGGAACACCTCTGGTGTTTAAATACAGTTAAATTGCATCTTAATAATAATTCAGGTTTTACCAAGTGACTAGCCTATGGATATTTAGGAAACTGGTTTTGAGAACAGTAGGTAATCATCATTAAGATGATAAAATTTCGTAGAATTACGTACATTCATCAATTTTATTGCGAGATATTATGTTATTATTTCTGATATCCTACGCCTTTTTGTAACGAGGAAGGTTTAATTCTGCCTTACAAGATAATTTACAACGTTTTGACGCCAACAATACGAGTACTTAAGGCGACTGTAACCTCCAATAATTTGTATCACTCGCTCGCTAATGGTAGCTCGATATATTCAATTCAATTCAAAACATTATACAATCGGATATGCTTTGCTTTCCGCCCGGACACGGACCAACACTCGAGAACAAGATTTAATTTTGTCGAAACAAATGTTTATACCGGGGGGAGGGGTGGGGGGAGGGTAATCATAATCACGTAGCGTTCCGAACGCGCGTTAGGTAGATCCAACTGTCATTTTTCCATATAAAAACCGAACAAGTGCGAGTTCAACTCGCGTGGTGAGGAGAATTTTCCCGTTGCTTGGAATACTCAAACTTCTTATAATCTTAAGGCAAGGAACTATTTTCCATATTTTTTTCAGAATTTTAAGCTTAGTAGTTTCGGAGATAAGGGGCAAATGGTCAATTTTCGTCTTTTTTCCTAAATTACTTCAAATCCGTTTTTTCTAAAATTATAAAAAATATATATATCTGAGATGCTTACAACAACCCTTTTCATTTGATATTTCACTCAATACAGTTTGCAAAACATTTTTTTTAATGTTTCAGTTTACCCCCCCAAAAGTGGCCTCCTTGTTCAGAATTCATTCATTTTCTTTACGCGTCCATGTTTGGGTCACCAATTTACATATGTGTACCAAATTTCAACTCAATCGGTCCAGTAGTTTCGGAGCAAATCGGCTGTGACAGACGGACAGACAGACACACGAGTGATCCTATAAGGGTTCCGTTTTTTTCCTTTTGAGGTACCTACGGAACCCTAAAAATTGTCTTTAGATCTATCTGACGCGCGTACAATGCGTTACAAACAACGAGATTCTAGAAACGTGAATCACCTACGTATTTTTTTTCGAAATAACTGTAAATACCTTTTGTGGTTTAGAAGAAATAACTAAATTTTCGATGAAAGCAGTTCTTTTCCAAGTTTATCACTTGGAAACATAGTACTTGTTTAAGTCTCTTTACAAAAGTCAAATAACGAGATTATTAAGGAAATATTATTTGAGGTTTTTTTTATTGTTTAAAGATTTATTTACAGACTCATTTAGGAAAATGCGCCTTACGTATTTTTCCTATTATTGCAGATGCCGACTTAGAAGTATTTCCAGAATATTTTCGTAACATGATGATTTTTTTTCAGCTGTTAACTCAATATTATATATCAAACGACGAAAAATTGTGGATATATACTGATTTGACTAGGTACCTATCTGACCGGGGGGCGTCGTGGTGACATGCTCGCGATCCCATGGCGCTCCCATTAACGGCAGAGACGGAAACGCCGGAGTGGTTTTAGTGGGTAGACGCCCTCCCCCTTCTCTTTCAATAGAGTTGGCTGGAGGGTGAGAGTCCCACATACCCCCCTATAAAGCTTCCCCAGGCTGAGGGGGGATGCGTAAGTGCATTTCCACTCCGTCAAAAAAAAAAAAAAAAAAAGGTACCTATCTGACAACAACCCTACTACGAATGCATGTACCAAATTGTCTTAAGTCAAGTTTCACGTTTCCCAATCTCACGCAATAAACAAAACATAACTTTTAATTGACACCTTAGTTAACCGATTATTAAGTAACTGTCAAAACCAATAAAAATAAATCATGGGAACGACAGTAGCTATTAGTGTTACCTCAAGTTTTATTTGTCAATTAAGTAAAGGTTTAGTTTAAGGGCTTTTACGCAACAAAACGACTGGTAATTGTAATCCATTGTAGAAATCACGCATGCCCAATTTATAATCGAGTAACAAGGAAGGAATTACCGGGTACACACCGACCGCACGGCTAGGCTGTTGGTTCGAGGCATGTTACGCATCATTCGTGGGTCTCGCTCGAAACTGCAAAAATTCATACTGATGAATTTTGCAGTTGCATCGTGATGTGTGTGTGTATCACTGGATAGGGACTAGTTATGACGTCGCTATCACACCGATTAGTCAACTAAGGCGACTTCCTGATTGGCTGGTGCGGACACGGTACGATATCAGTAACCGGTCAGCTATCAGTATCAACTGTCACTCAAGTCAGTACCGATTCTTTACAGCGTGCCTACATTTGATGATTGCTGACTGGCGCCGGATGCGCGGAAGTGGGCCGGTACGAATGCAATACTGCAAGCTTCTTTCCGCCTTGCTTATAAATAGGTACTGTCGGTATATCGTCAAGCGATGAAACCTCTGCGACATCAGTAAACTCTCGACAAAGTACCTACAAATTACCGCATACCGATCCCGCCCCGCCAAATTATAGTGATCCAAAAGTGGACTTCGTAAAAAGCAAATAAATAAATTTGGTACCTACTATTTTTGTACTTGGTATGGTTTTTTTTTATATGATTAGGCCAATTGATTTTCAAATGTCGTTTTCTAGAATATAGAATAGAATAGAATAGAAAAACTTTATTGCGAAGCATTCGATTTATATTTGCGAAGCATTTCAATAGCCGCTAAGCTACTTGAATAGCAGACTCCTTTAAGAAGAGGGAGGTCGGTCCGAACCTATTTTATCACGTAAGCGATAACAAATCAATGTTTTCGATGACTTAGTAGCAGTTTGATTATCTTTAATATCTCGAAGTGGAGAATTAGTCCATTAAGAGTGAGCTTTGTAATCGATTGCTTGTTAGATCGTTTAGTGGAGCACAAATCGGAAATGTAATTGCATTCGTAATAAAAAAGAAACGTGTCGGTTAGTTTGTTACGAATTAAATTGGCGTCTAGTTAGCCAGAAGTAGACAGTCGCATTTATTTCACTCGATGAATACTGCACTAAAGGAAAGGAGGAAGGAACAGTGATGATCATTATTTTGTTTAAATATAATTATTAAAAAAACTGTCGGAAATAAATAAAATACTGCATCCGCCTTAGCATATACTTATATGTAGGTACATAAATTCTAATCATATAATTAGCGAGTTGTAGAAAAAAAACTCGCGAATATGAACGAAACTATCAACCAGCTGTTAGAAAAGATGGAGTGGTCTGAAGAATGACATGTGTAAAAAAAAAATGCTACCTATAAGTTTTACCTACTATGTAGCTACTTATACCTACTAGATTAAACATTAATAGCTAAGTTAGGAGAAGTGAGAAGAAAACATTAACCGGGTTTAGTGGGAAGCAATTATGAAGTCATGTTTTAAAGTTTTACATTTGACGCGTTCATGTTTCATTATTAATAATAATAATAAGACAACAATGTTTTTGAAAATAAAAAGCAACACGATGCAATCCCGATTGTTTTATATATTGTAAAATCACTTATCAATGAGGTTTGACACGGGTCAATCGAAGCCATTATTACACATAAAGAAAGATCGCCGGAAGAAACAGTATAATAAAACCTTTGGTAACTTTTATTGGGCCCAATCAAGCTCTTAACCATTCGACCTGCGCTTCAGGCGACGGCGGTTATCGCCTTTTTAAAACCTCTAGTAAGTGTGATACCATCGGTGACGCAATTTTACAAGTGCGTTTATTATCTGACGCGCAATGAAATGGAAAAAAGAAAGTTGATTTTCTATGCTTATTTAACGGTAAGAACATATTATTTTTGTAATCGAAGTACCTACCTAAACACTATGGGCTAAACTTCTTGGTCACATGGCCAAATCAAGCTGTTGTACCTATCCATACCTTCTCACTTCCTATATCCGGAGATCGTATTTATTACGAGTCTTGTAAGTTTATAATTAATCGTAATACTTTATAATGTCCATAAAACGTCTATTTGCTCGATTTACCTACATGGAATCTAATGACCATAAACAGAATACAGGAACTTAAGTTAGGTACGTCTGGTACAATTAGTTATTAATTGCACATTAAATCCTAATTAATGGCCATATATTGTTGACATTGCTAATATGCTCGAAATAAAAAAAATATCAAGTGCAGTCGAAAGAACCGGTTTTATATCCAAAATATTCCGCATTCATAAATTGTGTAAATAGATATCTTTTCTTAATTACATATTATAAAAAGTGGCCAAGTTCGTGTCGGACCAGGCACAACGAAGGGCCTACTAGACTAGTAATTCTCCCCAAATTGAAACTAATTTGATAAAAGTCTTTGGGCGACCGAGCACTCTCTCTAATCTAGAGCCGTTTTCGAAAAAGTGATTACAAATAGATACATACATCCATATATTGCTCGTTTAACAGTATAGGATAGAATTTAATAGTAAAGGATTAAGATATTGTTGTCGTCTAACAAATTTCGTACAACCCAGTATCATCGCACAAACGTGTTTACAAATATGCATACATACATTAAAAATGTCGGATTGTTCTGTAGACTCGGAGGACTTCACTCGCTTGTTCAATAATGTGAATATTTAATCGCGAAGCGAGGATCTTAATTCTGTGATAAACATTAACCTTACGTTTAAGAAGCCATAAGGAATTTGCTAGCGTCGTGTTGTAATCAGTAATTCCGCTGCACTGCAGGCCAGCCGAGCTTCAGCTACTAGCTCGTCTACCGTTTAAAAGCGTGCCCTAATAGGTCTGTGATGGCTAAACAATGAGTAGATAACATAGTTCAGCTTCACACACCTGTGAAGCTGGATTATGTTACCTACTTTGTTTGGTAATTTCACCAAATTACATTTAAATTTAAGAGAAACTGCTTCAACATGTCCGGCTATGTTGCTTGCTTGCTCATAATAGTTTCTAGGACATGAAATGTCTAAGTCTTGTTGTGCCCATGCTAAGACTCCATATCTTGGATTCGAAGATGCTTGTTTAGGTCCATTTATTCTTACTACTTCTACAAAACCAGGTAAGTTAAAGGAGTCGTGTTGACTCTTTTAACTTAGCTGTTACTCCAAGTTTTTGCTACAAAATAGATATCAGAGGCCAATATTATTTGTGAATGACTTGCCACAAAATAGTTATTTGTTATGCAAGGCTGCAAAGTTGTTGTTTGGCGCGAGTGTTCGTATTGAAAGCCGAGCTAGCGAAGGATTCTAGAATTGAACCACGAGCGAAGCGAGTGGTTCAAAAATAGAATCCTGAGAGTAGCGAGGGTTTCAAGAAACGAGACGCAAAATAAATTTGCCGCCGAGCGAAACACACCACTTTTCACCTCACCACAGCGAGGAAAAAGTTAGATGATAGAAAAACAATTTAAGTATAATAAGTATTTTATAGGGTCCATCAAACATTATTACAAAAAATCTAAGTATCTACCTTATTAATTTATTCATACATTTTATCTATGATACATTACATTTATGTTAAAAATTAAAAGTTAAATTGCTGCAGTTGGTAATATTAATAGTTACATTTTTTTTGGGCACTGTTATACTAGTTTGTTACTTGAGTAGACTGCGTAGGACCGGCGGGCGATTTCGAATGAGTTTCTGATATGTTTACTTTAGATGTTGATGGACACTGATCTGAAACAAAGGGATCTGCGCAAGACTGGTTTAATGTTATTCCTCCAACTATTCCCTGGCATATTTTAGACTTGTTTTCTATCGAGTCTTCTATATACCCTTCCGCCACGGTACTAGACTTCCAGCCTCCGTGTCGCTTCAGCGTGATTAAATCTGCTCCCGAGTCGGCTAAAAGTGTGGCTGACGTCCTCCTAAAACAGTGCCCTGTGTATTGTTCTGGATCTTTCAGGCCTAAGAATGCCGCGATGTGTCGTGGTAAACCACCAATTTTAGTGCTGCCCATAGGTTGCCTGACAAACTTTATATCTTCACTGCTACTGGAGTCACTCATTATTTATAATTTCCGTAAATAACCAAAACAAATCTAAAAGGCGCGGAAGAATTTAATTTTTTTTTTACTTTTTTAAACTTTTCCTTTCGGGTGCGTTCAGAATTTGCACTATTAAAATAAATTCAACTAAAATTATCTTTTGAATATATTACTTATTTTAGTATTTTCATATTGCAAAATATTAAAATAATGTAATTAACTGTATTTTAAATTATTCAATACCGAAATAAAATAAAATCAAATCAAATACCGGAACATTGCATGCTTAAATATTTACTTCATGGCTGACCCATGATTCTGAACGCATCCATAGAAAAAAGTGGGGTGTCGTAATACTACGTCACGTTCCAAATTCAAAAACTCTTTCCACGCTAGCGGATATAATGGGCTTTTGGGCGCAGATTTTGAGCGATAAAGCAAGCCTTTTCGAGCCGGTGAGGTGAAAAAAAACTTATTTTCGAGGACCTATCGATTGATGTTCCACATGTGGACCTACGGTGATATTTATTTTTTGATTGGCGTTTACAAGTATGGATGCAATGGAGTTACCCCGTAAAAAAATTTTTTTTAGTTATTTCATTACACAACTATATAGCGGCTAGCAAAATACACCTAACTACAAATTGTATTCAAATACACCTTATAGTTTGCGAGTAAAATGCCTGTGACATACGGACAGGCGGACATGACGAAACTATAAGGGTTTTTGCAATTTTGACTATGGAACCCTAAAAATTGAGTACCAAACACAGTCTAGTATCAGTATCACAGATATTAGTAGGTATTAAAATTTGTTTAGTTTCGGCCTGCAATGGCAGCCGACCTTGACATTTTACTATTAAAATTATCCGTCACGCGTCAAAACTGTCACAATTTGTTCGCCATTTTGTAATATAATCAATAAACAATCATAGACCGTGGCAATTTGGTCTCATTAACGTAAAATTACAATTTACTTAAAAAACAGATGTAAATGAAAACAAAGCCTTGTCCTTGGTCGATGAAAGCGATGTACCTACTTACCGCGATTTAATAATTAAGAAATTGTACGTGACCACGAATTTGCAATTTATTATGATAACACTCAATTTTATACGCATTATATGCAATTTATTTTCTTTTTAAGTGCATATGCGTCTTAGATGTGATAAATATACTACTCCAGAAGGGTGATCACGTAACGTTAGGACAACTCACCTGTCATTTTCCCGTACCAAAATTGACATTTAGATCTATCTGACACGCGTATACATTGCGTTACGTGACCCGCAGAACAAAATTACAAAACGTGCGTAACGAATAAACAACATTTTAAACATGTGTACCTAACGAATAACCGACGCGGGGATTTACAAAAATAAACAGGATTCGAAAAGGTTAAATCATACATTTGATTAAATATGTTAATTGTCATTAAACCATTTTCCTTTAATAAATAATAAACAAAATTGTTTATTGCACCACAAATTACACAGGAATTTATTACAAGAAGTTACCTTAGGTAAGGAATAGGTAACTTACCTATTCCTGAAGTACAGTCGGGGTACGAAAACCTTCGTCAGTAATTAAATTCATTAGTTTATAAAGTCATAGAATCTTAGTACCTTTTGAAAGTCAAAGTGATTTATTCTTCAATTTAGGCATATTCATAGGTGATGAATGTCGATAAACTACCACCGGTTCGGAAAGTAAACCTCTGCCTCGAGAAGAACCGGCGTAAAAACCTCGGCGAGGTGTCATTTTTTCAAAACAGTATACAATATATCATATCAGTATCAGAGTATTATAAAATTTTAAAATTACATTGCTACAGTAGAAAGCCTATTTATTTTACGACAGATTTCTAGTGCAGGATTTTCCATCCATGATGTAGTCGTTTATCTTATAATATGCTTTTGAAATAAGTGTCCGTTTTACGACAGATTTGAATTTAGAGTCAGTAAGTTCGGTAATGTGTTTTGGAATTTTATTGTAGAATTTTATACAATTTCCCAAAAACGACTTTTTCGCTTTTACTAGCCTGTAAAAAGTTGTTTTGAGCTTCCCTGCGCTTCTGGTAACCTTGGGCCTATCAGTGTTTGTTGGATAGTTGTATAAATTCTTCCTAACATACAAAAAAGTACTAAGTAGTCAAGTGGATATAAAATTATACTTACTTGATATGATAACAACTATAACAAGGATCAAAATAGTTTACACCTCTGACCTATATCTAGTTTCGTATCAACATAAAATCTTTTTTCTCAAACATGCTCGGAAATGTATGCGTTATTATCACGAAATGAAGACATGAAGTTTCTTGTTTAAGGCTCCCTACATTACTTCATGAAAACCCTAAGTAAAACCATTATTGTCCACTACTCTAACTTTTTACATTTGCTTACTAATATTAAACTGACAAAGGAAAAATTACATAGGGCCAACCACCACTAGACTGTAAGCATACTTGCGACATAAAAAAAAAACAAAATCTATGGTACTATACTTATGTGCGGTTAAACATGGTGCTCGAACGGCTTGTTCAAACAAATGGCATGTTTAAAAAATAAAAAGGCGGCAAATTACACAATTGTTTTCTGATCTTTCGTTCCAATTGTAATTTCAACAAATAATTAATTGTATTTATTTGAATTTTAATATTTCCTCACATCGTTTGAGAAAAGCACCATACAATCCTCGGCCGGAACAGGGATTGCTGGACTCGTTGTATCCGGCCTCGTCTACGACTCGGCCGTCTACCCACTCGTCCAGCAATCCCTTACTTCACGGCCTCTGCAGTAATGTACTATTAATGACCTAGTCAAATAAACAACTTCGTAAGAGTTCCAATCATATTCTATTTAATTGTTAGTGTTTGTCAGTGTCAATATTTTCTCTTGTAATTTTGGCAATCAATAATGACAAGGAACTATGACAAGCACAACTAATAATAATATATATATATCTCTGTCTGTGTATTTAATTTAGTATATGACCATCTCGCTCGGTAGTGGTATTATTATACATATGTTATTGAAAATGCAAACGTCAATGCGATATTTCTGTTTCGTTTGAAATGAAATGTTGGCAGGACTGATGATTGCCTTGGTGCAAGCAAATGTCGAGTTTAAGGTGACGAACCTTTTCTTACCCCGACTGTACCTACCGATAGTCAATTATAACAAGAGATTTCCTTTGGAAGTCCTCATAAATCTTAAAATCTACGCAACACAGGTATGTAACCATAGACAAGTAGTACACGACTCATTGTTTCTGGGACTTCAAAAGAAAATTCACAATAGTCTCGCGGTTTCAGCTGAAAGTGAGGTAATGTTTAAGTTGGCACACATGTTATTTCGACACACATTCCGTGAGCGTAATATCTGTATCGGTGTAAAATATGAGGCCAACGGGCTCACGAAAATTCATCTATCGTTCCAGGAAAATTCTTAGTTTCGGTAGAAAATGAATTCAAATTCATCTCACATTCATTTAAAAAAAAACAATGTGACGTAAAATCACGTTTATTTACAAAAAAAAAACTTTTGTCACATACAAACATAAAGCAATATCTTCATAGTACCGACACACGACCTAGCCTAGTGGTTAGAGAACTTGACTATGAAGCTTGAGGTCCCGGGGTCGATCCCCGGTGGGGGCAGATATTTGTATGATGAATACGAATGTCTGTTCTCGAATCTTGGATGTTTAATATCTATTTAAGTATGTATTTATCTATATAAGTATGTTTATCCGTTGTCTAGTATCCATAGTAGGCTTTGCCTAGTTTTGGATTAGATCAATTGGTGTGAATTGTCCCACAATATTTATAATTATTATTATTTGTACAATATTCTTATCCTATATTTATTGAGGCATCAATGCCGAAGTTTATTTAATAAATGGCGTTGAAACCAAGCCAAGAATGGATCTTAAAAGCATTCCTGTCATAAGGGGCAGCGGAAATCGTTCACGGTGTCGGAGAAAGATAGGAACAGACAAACAAACAGGCATTGGAAGATTTATTGTTTGAGCTCGATTTATTTTATCCCAGTATCCTCTTTGCAGGTCTGTATATTGAAAACTTAGATAGCTTTTGTCGTGTGTTTTGCTTGCAATTCTATCTGGTGATTGTTAAAACTATAAATGTAACTATAGACCTTTTATAAGATAAGGTAATTTTAATTCTAGTAAGTTTGTGGAGGGCGCTGGGGTAACAAAATATTCTAATCTTATGAAACTCAAGCGAGTACCTATGACTTGTTTATTAACGTTCCTGTGAATTTATCATGTATACCTATGCATACCGTTTACCTCAGTTGGCTCCAGTGGCAGAACTCTAACGTCACACAACACACATCCCTCCCGCACCGCGCAAGTTGCGCAGAAACCGATTTAGTTAAACTGAGGTTCTACGGTACGCCTGTAGTACAATCATAAACATCGGTGATTTATTTAAAAAAATGGTGGTTTATTTGACTAAACATTCAATTACAGCCGGTTCGGAATTTGTCGCGGCCCATAGATACATTCGATCACCATATGATCACCATAGTTGATTCTAACTGCATGTTAATGACGGTACTAACTACTAAGGAGTGAATAAAAAAGCAAGTAGGGTTCGAACGACCTTCTAGTTTCATACTTCACTGGTCAGCATAACTTTATACTTATGACATTTTTTACTCCTTAGCTCTGTATGTTATAGATACACGGTGCTCGGAAGGAATCAAAATAATTTTAGCAGAGTATTCTGCTAAAATTATTTGGATTCCTTCCGAGCACCATGTATCTATAACATACATCATTGGCGCTGTGGCTAACATATTTATTATGTGTGAACCTTCTTTAGCATATTACAATCATAAGCAACACGATCATATCCAACGTTACAAACAACATAACGAAGGAAATAAAGCATAGGCCATAACTCACATGATGCACGGCTGATTTATAAAGGCCGAGTTGACCCGGGAGTCAGACGACTCTACGTGCACTTTCTATTCAGTAGCATTCAGCTAGTGAAGTACCCGCGTTTCGAGTCGATGGGGAACCCATTGACTTGAATATTCGCGATACTTTCCTAAGAGGCATTGGTAATGCACCCTTGAAAGTCAAGAGCGACTTTTAGTATTAGTTTACTCGGTCGAGAATTAAACTAACAAACTAGGATGCGTGTTCCGGTTACTTGCAGCACTGCAGCACATCGCACTATGCTGCTCTCTTTCTCTAAATATATAACTTAAAAGTGTGTCAACCTCAAATGTGGATTCGTATTGTTATTATGGTTAACCTCAAAAACAATTGAATGATTAAAACAATTTCTATGCGTTATATGTTTATTATGTTTATGTAGGTATTTTTGAGTAAACGCCCAGATACTCATTACATTTGAACCTTTCATGCGATATCCTAATATCACGCACACAAACCATACGTTCTGTTTTTAACTGTCATTTTATTGGATTTATCTTTACTCTACTCTTCTATCTAATATATATGAATATTGAGTTCATACTCAACCTATTACAATGCATGAACTCTATGAACACCCCTATCGATTGAGCTGCATTCGTGATCACGTAACCCAATACAGAAATTACAATGTAATGGCTATTATAAGATCGCTATGCATCTGACCTCGTGTACGACATCCTGTAATTTATAATTATACATTCGGTAATGTATAATTACACAGCCGATCTCTGCTGCCGGCCTGCTGTATAATTCTAATACAGTAATAGGGATGGACCACTGATGACTAGGTATAAAGTATTTTTATTTTATTTATTTTATTAATTCAATTCACATATATATAGATACCCTTTTGATGTGTAAAGCACGGTGATATAGCAATTTTGCTCTTATCGAAATGATATCCCGAAGTTATATTTATCTGCAGCATAAAAATAATACCTCGGAGAATATAATTTTTCGGTGAACACGAATCTTATTCAGAAACTAGACCGGCCAGTGTTGACCTACAACATCGGCAAGTAATGGTATAAAAAATACGTGTAATGCATGACATAACCAGCATAACACACATACAAAGAAGCTCAAAATAGATCCGAAACCTATGGCTCACCAAACTGATATATAAGTTATAAATCAACTAGCTTTTGCCCGCGACTTCGTCCGCGTGGAACTCGTTTACATCGTAGCTCCATACAAACTTTGCCCCCCCTTTTCACTCCCTTAGGTAATTAATTTTGGGATAAAAACTATCCTTTGTCCTTTTATCTGTGCACCAAATTTCATCTCAATCAGTTCAGCAGTTTAAACGTGAAAAGGTAACAGACAGACAAAGTTACTTTCGCATTTATAATGTACAATTTTTTTGTTTTTTTATTGAAAGTAAATACAAGATTATAATTAACATTAACTAAGGTAAATTAAAACTAAGTTAAATCTAAAAAAGGCCCTCGAGGCATTGTACCGAGGATGCTGGCGGCATTTCCTCGCTGAATTGCAATTTATAATATTAGTATGGATTGTTTGAAACAAAAAGCTGAGTTACATTTTTAGGGTTCCGGACCAAAAAGGTAAAAACGGAACCCTTATACTCCGTCCGTCTGTCTGTCTGTCACAAAGTGAAATATCTCAGGAACTACCCATGCTATCAATTTTAAATTTGGAATAGTTGTAAACAAAGCTAATCCACGTGCATTTCTATTTCTATAAAAAATAACGGATAAGAGGGGAGAGGGCAAAAATTAAAAGTCTAGTTAGAGGTTAGATATTTAGGAAAATTAATTAATTGTCGCAGTCGCATAAAAACTATCCTAAGCGGAAGCCAGACTAATAATGTACCTATAAACAATGTTTCACGTTTTTCCGTTCATGGGAAGCAGGCCCCGTAGCATGGTTGGCCTTGTCACGCGATAGGTGATAGGATAGAGCGTGCGTCACTGGCTGACACCGTTCGATAGAACGAGACGACGCTGTTATCTTGTCACTTGTCGCGTGATAAGGCCAACCATGCTACGGCTCCTGAGATCATTCGTGACAGAACAAAGTCTGAAATGATACTGGCCGATTCTTTTTTTAATTTAGAGATTTATTATAATATATCAAAATATCAATAAGTCGACTAATGCAAACAAGCTAAAAGCATTTCAGCGAGGGCAATGCACGATTGAATTAATTACTCGATTACAACTAATGGCCGGTGCAGCCGAATGCACTTGATTTATTGGGGCTAACTGGATATTTCCAGTTATTAGTCAGGGAGTTAGTCCGTAAATAATTTAAACCAGTCATCTATCTGGCCGGCTGCGTATTGATCAAAGTATACATATAATGTCTAAATATTCAGGCATTGACATATCTCGTTGACGGATCAATAAGACTTTTGTACAATAGGTGTACTACCTATTGACAACATATCGATTAGCTTTGTATCCCGTTTCTCACTTTGAAAGTCGTAATATGTAATAACTGATTATGCTAAAAATTATGTATTCAGACGTCATACAATATCTTTAGTCCGTAGGTAAGACTATCTACACCAAATGATTAAATCGTTCTCTCCTGTAATTAATTAGGTAAACATTGTTTCATCTGAAAGCGTTAATTAGCCTGCAGGAAGCGTAAACAGGCCATACGCGAGCCATCACAGCTGTTTATCGTTCATGCTGGAAGTTCAAATGTTTACATAGTGAAGTTTGGATAAATTAGAACACACAGTTGAAGTTTTTAGACGGATTCCCAATGAAATGGCGGCTCAGATGTCGTTAAAAAGTTAAGCCGGGTTAAGTAAGTAACTATTATTATATTTCATTCGGAATCCCTACCTCCGGATCTCGTTCGTTTCTAAGCGAGCCTTGGGACTACGCCAATTTAGCTGAATTCTTTCTGATGGTAACATATTTTCGATAGTTAAACTGAAATAAATAATGAATAATTTAATTCCAATATCATAAATTAAACGCGATCAAGCTAAGGCACGGTGTATACAAGTCAAGAAAGTTTAAAAAGAGATTTAAACATATCTCTATCAAACCGCCACCCCTGACTGGGCGACCACACGGTCCGCGTCAGCGGTTGAACAAAATAAACACGTCCGCCACACACGGTAACAGTTTACGATACCGCGTTTCACGATTGCTGGCCGCATGTAAAGGAGTTACAATGGTTACTTTCCAGTTACTTTCCGCGACTGGCAGAATTCTGAATGCAGAAGCGTTTTACTTCAGTTGTTTGCACCTTTTACAATCTTTTATTGAAATTGCACTGTTTTTATGTACAGTCGAGTTCTCCAATATCTATACAGACAACCTTTCAAAAATATCTAAACATGTGTCTTATGTCAGTAATAATAAAGCCTGTGTACAGATATTTTTGAAAGGTTGTCTGTATAGATATTGGAGAACTCGACTGTACTATGTAACTAAACAAATACCGATGATGTAAAATGTCCTTAAAATTATGCAAGCCATTTTTCAGTCATTTGCCGGTATCCGATTGAGCTGAAATTTGGCATACCCACTTAAGTATGGTGACAATGCGATATGATTTCTCCACTGTTCTGGTCTAATGTAGGAGACAGAACTCTCTCAAAGAGTAGTTGATAACCGTGCAAAAAAAACAGTCGACAGTAAAAGCATGCGCCCAAAATAAAATTTAATGAAGAAACTTATTTAAATAAGATTTGTGCTTACGAGAGGGGATAGTTAAGCATGTTGACATTTGAGCCAGCCTACGACATTTTTCGAAAGTAATTAGGACCCATGAAAGCAGGTGGGGTGGAACTTTTTATAAACCAACACGATACTTTAGGTCAATTCCATAAAAGTCATCAATTAATTGTAGGTAAGTGTCATTATGTGTCTCCTACGGCGTACTTGACAAGGAATTAGGATGGCAAACGAGTTTCCCTCCCTTGTATAGGCTCCGGTAAGGTCATGATCAGTAAATTTACATTTAATTATTGCGCGTACTTTCATTTGTTTCCGTGGATGGAATAAGGCCAAAAAAGGGTTAGTCTATTGCCCCGCTATTCTGTAACTTGTTTTAAGCTCACCCACAAATATATCTTGACGCCGCGATTCATAGTAACTAAGCGTAGGTATATCGTAAGGTATAGAGGTCTAGTTTCGTTAGGCATGACGGGTGAGGTGAGGCGTATAAGCGTGTATAGAATAACAGCACTGATGTTAGCAGGTCTGTAGAGTAAGTATCTTACTGTACTCCTTGCACCGAAATGCGTAGAAATTCTAGTGACATGCTTTTTTATTGAAATAGGTATTGGAATGAGTCCTTTGAATGCTTGCGGGTCGTTTACTTGTACAACTTTAGTTAGTTGCTTTTAAATGATGTTCAGCAGCTTTTACTACGAGGTTTCATTTACGCACATGTATCTATTGCCTTCCTCGTCCGTGGTACCATCGGATAGTTCCATTGATGGTACTATGGTGTTTTTTATTTGCCATGGTACCATTAATGGGACTACCGATTTTTTTTGTACCGTGTGCCGTATTGATGGTTATACGGCAAAACAAACGTTCGTTAGTACCATTGCGTTGCATAGGTATTGAAATGCAGTTATCTCAATAGGAAGTGGCCCCACTAGCCTAATATTTGACTTCTTCTTCTAATTCTTCTGTGTCTAATGTATAGTCTAATGTATGGTCTCCTGGTATACGACAGTTTTGACGAAGCCCCGCTCTGCGGGGCTCCTATTTCTGGTCTGTTTGCCCTTCGAGCATCTGACGACACCAATAAGGTGTCGTCAGATGCTCGAAGGCCGAGCCTAACCTATTTACATACCTTTTACAACAGAAGTGGAGATATAAATATTTGCTAATCCTAATAGATCCACCATTATTATGCTGCGGTTCCATTGATATAATAGGACGACGGCAAACAATATTTGCCCCAATACTATCAATGCATTTGCCGTAGTTCTATTGACATAATACTGTGTTGTTTTTCCTTTTTATTTTATTATAAAAATGGAAATTTACCAAATATTGTTTTTGAGACTAAATTTTCCAGCGTCTTGTACAAACTGTATTGCTGTGTTAATTTTTTTGTGTAAATAAATAAATAATGGTACGACGGCAAACAATATTTGCCTCAGGCAATGGTACTAAAGTATTTGATGGTACCATGTTCAAGGAAGGATCTATTGACATCTTGTATTAAGTATCTTTACATTATGCTTGTGGTAATTGCCTGCCGTGAATCCATACTAATATTATAAATGGGAAAGTGTATGTGTTTGTTTGTTTGTTTGTTTGTTTGTCTGTCTTTCACGGCAAGACAGGGCGTCGAATTGACGTGATTTTTTTAATGGAGATAGTTGAAGGGATGGAGAGTGACATAGGCTACTTTTTATCTCTTTCTAACCCCCCACTTCCCCAAAATGGGGGGTGGAAGTTTGTATGGAGCATTCCGCAATTTTCAAGGTAGAAAGCTAAAAATTGGTATGCGGACTATTTGTGACTAACAAAAAAATCGTGCATATTTTTTTTTTGGAAATCTGCACCCCACCTCTTAAAAGATGGGGTGAAATTTTATATGGGGGTCCAGATATGTAGAGCCGATATTTATAGTCGATATGTAGAGTCGATATGTAGAGTCGACACCTATCTAAGTACACAGTGGACATCTATCTAAATATGTAGAGTCGATATGTAGAGTTGATATGTAGATTCGATATTTATAGTCGATATGTAGAGTCGATATGTAGAGTCGATATGTAGAGTCGATATGTAGATTCGATATGTAGAGTCTATGTTCGATATGCAGAGTCTATGTAGAGTCGATCTAAATATATAAAAGACTGAAACTGAGATGCACCTTTTTTGTAGACGGTTAACATTACTCTTAGTACGCGGGCGAAGCCGCGGGCAAAAGCTAGTAGGTTTATACTTTTTTTTTCCGATACCCCTTCAAATTAATGTAGGGTAAACTGGGTACGGCTGAAACAATTTTTCGTATATCGTCCGTAGTTTTGCTTTTTATAACCTGAGAGATGAAGAAAATAACTATATCAAATGAGAGAGCGTGTTTTCATCTTCTAAACGGCAATAGAATTTTGGATCCAGGTGTGTTGTTTTAGTAGTAGATCAAATTGAAAAAAAAAAAATGTTTCTACTGTCCCCATCCCAGGGGTGGTTGAAACAGTGACAAAATATATCACTGTTTTATTCGTTATTTTTAAGAGATTACGTTATCGTTTTTACGCATACAAGTTGAATTCCACGTATATTATCAGTCAATGTAACAAATTTATGACTAGGTACTTAACATTGACATATTAATTAAATTAACAAAAATAAACTGTTTGCATTTTAAACGTACCTAACAAACTAATTAAAAACACATTAAAATAAACGAAAACAAAACTTTCTTTGACTTTCATTAGTAAATATCAAATAACAAACAAGCCATTCACTCTGTTTCAATCGTCCCGTTTCAACCATTTCCACCTCCTACTCTCGGAAAAAGCCGTTGCAGTAATAAAATTTTTGCTGCAAATTAAAATGGATATTTTGGCATCTCATCACGATTCCAAAAGGTTTGGATCTTTCTGGAAAAAAACCAATAGTCTTGATACTAGGCCGAGCCTACCTGTGAGCGTCGGGGATGCGTGTGAGCCGGTGGATATTGCCAATCTTTTTAGAACACACTTTGAGGTTCAACCTCAGCATAACTTTTTGAGTGGAACGCTCACTACTGAGGAGCCATGTGGGGGCACTTGTCACCGACCTATTTATTTTTCCGCTAAAAATATAGCTACTGTCATACGGAATATGTCGCGTGGCAAGTCACCCGGGCATGACAGCCTCAGTGTTGAGCATCTCAAGTACGCCGGCCCTCATCTGCCCAGGGTACTAGCCATGTTCTTTGCATTATCCATCGGACACTCTTATCTGCCCGACGATTTAATGAAAACAATTGTAATACCGATTATTAAGAACCGAACAAGTGACGTATCGGATAAAAATAATTACAGGCCCATCTCTCTAGCGACTATAATTGCAAAAGTGCTGGATAGTCTGCTTGATCAACAGTTAAGTGCTCACGTAAAGCTGAATGACGCTCAGTTCGGTTTCAGAGCTGGAGTGTCGACTGAGTCAGCTATTTACTGTCTCAAGCACACTGTCCGGTATTATGCAAAAGAACGGACCCCTGTGTATGCTTGTTTCTTGGACCTTTCTAAGGCCTTCGACCTAGTGTCGTACGATATCATGTGGTCAAAATTATCTAAAGAGACAAGTATGCCCGGGGAGCTTGTATCAATATTTAAATATTGGTATAGGCACCAAACAAATGTTGTAAGATGGGCTGGTTGTGTGTCGGACGTATACAGGTTGAAGTGCGGAGTGAGACAGGGTGGGTTGACGTCCCCAAAGCTCTTCAATCTGTATATGAATCAACTGATCGAGGAGCTCAGTAACACCCCAGTGGGTTGTTCTATTGGTGGAAAAGTTATTAATAACATCAGCTATGCGGACGACATGGTGTTGCTGAGCCCTTGTATCAGTGCGTTGAGAAAGCTGCTAGACGTATGCGAGCGCTATGTTGCTGCCCAGGGCCTCAAGTACAACGCGACGAAAAGTGAGCTGTTGTTGTTCAAGGCGGGCAATAAAACTTACGAGATTGTCCCGCCAGTGGTACTTGGCGGCACACCATTAAAAAGAGTCTCACAATTTAAGTACTTGGGGCATTGGGTAGTAGAGACGCTATGCGACGATCTTGACATAGAGAGAGAGCGCCGAGCATTGGCGGTCCGGTGTAATATGCTAGCTCGTAGGTTCGCGCGGTGTAGTGAGGGTGTCAAAGTTACTTTATTTAAGGCATTTTGTCAATCCTTCTACTCGTGTGCGCTGTGGGTTGGGTATACGCAGCGGGCCGTCAATGCGATAAGAGTGCAATACAATAATGCGTTCAGGGTGCTGATGGGTCTGCCCCGCTATTGCAGTGCGTCCGGCATGTTCGCGGCGGCGGGCGTGCCGGGATTCCACGCAATAATGCGCAGCAGGGTGGCATCACTCATGCGGAGGGTACGGGGTAGTACCAACAGCATCCTGAAATCGCTTGTTGAACGGGTGGACTGCTCGATTATGCGGCATTGGGACGAGGCTCATGCTGCGGTGCGTGCCCCCCCACGCCGATATTAGTTAGGTTTTAAATTACGTAATGTTACTAACACTAGTTTCTAAGTAAATATATTGTTACTAACAATTTATGGATCCAGTCCGAAATAAATGAATTTTAATTTTAATTTTAATTTTTAATAACGAGAATCGATACAACAGTAAAACTAGATACGCTGACATGATCCACAAGCTTCACTTCAAACAAAAACACACACTCGATACTCTCACTTAATTAGAAACCAGAATAATAGAAAAACTCTACGAGATACTAACCTGGAAAAGCAGATACCCGGAGTCATACATCCAGAAGTCCTCGGGCGCGTTGCCGGGCTTTGTGAGCTGGATGGCGAGGCAACGCTGCAGAATCAGCTGGCAGCGTTGCCCGCCCGCTCCGCGGCCGCTCATGCCTTAGGCGGGCGGGGGCGCGGGCAGCGGCATGCTCTGTTGACAAATAAATACAGATTGTTAATTGAAGGGCAGTCGTAGCATGTATTGGGATGAGAATGAGATGAATTTGGGTCCCATAAAATCTCTAATTCTCACTGAAATATTAATATTGTATATAAATAAATGCAAGTGCATTATAAACCAACATCCAATCAACATTTAAACGACATCCAATACCTATTTAAATTCATATAATCGGGAACGGAGATCCAGATGCGAGGGCTGCATTCAGAGCGGCCACAGGTGCATGTTCGACTCAATAGATTGAAAAACTCTAAGTTTTAATGAGTTTCCTTTCAATCACTTAATTGAAAAGATTTAAATAGGTATATATTTATTGTATGAGACGAATTGTTTTTGTTAAAATACAATGATATAACTAATTAAAGCGTCCGCCATTCTTACAAATTGTGTCAGCGAATCTGTGTTTAAAAATTGATAGAGTTGGCACACATTTTGAATTTTAAGATAATCATTGCATACACGCATTAATGAAAATTTTCTCCATTTACCTATTCCAGTCATAAAAATAATCAACATCTTAAAAATTATAACATAATTTTCAAAAGAAGACATAAAAGTTGACTCAAACAACAGCGATAAAAAAAATTTTTTTGGTGAATCTTTACAGTTCATATACTAAATTTAATTCTTATTGATGTAACAAACCGTCATCGTATTCCATATACGGTTAGTGTAGCAACGGTTCACAATACTACAATTATTAAGTGTCATAAATGTCATAATGTCAATTCTCAATAGCACAAAACTGTCAGTGCCAGCCCAAATTGGAAAAGCAGGTACCTACTTGCTAAAGTTAGTCGTCGAAATTCATCATCATCATAAACTTAAGGGCCGCGCTCTTGTCAATCGCCATTCTGTTCTTCTCTCTGCCACTGTTTTGAGCTCCTGTACGTCTAGCACAACTTGCTGCTCAGTCGCTTCGCGCGCGACTAAGCGTCTCCTATCTCACTCGCACCGTACAAGATATAAAAAGGAGGGAAGATCTTTCTAGACTCGCGTCGCGGCGCGGCGTCAGTTATGCTAGCCCCGACGACAATACATTAACTTTCTCTTTATCTTGGTCCATAAACGCACGTCTTGGTCTTCCCCTGCCTCTCCTTCCTTCTATATTTCCTTCAATTACAGTTTTTTATGTAATTATATAATATAATATACAATAATAAATTTATTTAGTAATAACAACTTAACAATAGTTACAAATTTAGAGGCCTCCTATTAGGTATGTAGACACCTGTGCTAGGAGGACTCGCTCTTCCTGAGTTGGTAAGTACATTTTCTTTTTTTTACCCACTAGTTATCAAACAATTTATATTTTATAGTAAATAAACTAAACTAATTAACAATACTAACTATTTGTCATTTATCATGTGCTCTAACATTATTTCCCCTCCTGTTTTCAATAGTTTTTAGTAAACATCTCCTTTCTCCTATCAAATTTTTCTAAATTTGATAGGAGAAAAAACTTCGTTTCGTTCTTCTTCGTTTGTTCTTCTTTCTGTCCAACTCATACCTTCCATCCTTCTCCATGCCCACATTTCAAATACATTCAGCCCCTTTTTATCACGCTGGGTTAGAGTCCACCTCTCGCTTCCGTTCAACGCTATCCTCGAGATATTTTCGTTTTTAATATCTGCATTTTGACATTGAAAGCTTTTTTGGCCATGTTTATGCGTGCGATGATATCCATAGTGCATCTGGAGTCACAGGTTATAATGCTGCTCAAGTATTTAAAGCTTTTGACTTGTTCGATGGCGTGATTTGTTTTGTTCTTGTTTATATTTATTTTTAGTCCGAATTCTGTGAAAATGAGGTCCATTTCTGTTACCAGCTGTTCAAGTTGTGCAGAGTTTTCGGCTACCGTTGCGATGTCATCAGTAAATCTTATAAAGTAAAACTTCTCTCCATTAACTTTAACACTGCCTTTTTCTGAACCCAAAATTTCTCGGATGGCGGTTTTTGTTTAATTTTATTAATAAATGGTAATATATTATAGTATTTTATGCAACAGTTGTATAAGAGAGGTCAAAAAAGGCGAGTGGCGTGGGTTACAATGTGAGCCGAAGGCGAACATTGTAAAGAAAGACGCCACGAGCGTTTTTTGACTTAGTTATACAACGTTGCATACAACGCCGCCGCCGCCGCTTGCCGTTGCTTTTTCTACGACTAGCTACTATGAAATAAAATGCAAAATTAAACAAAGAATAAACTTTTCTTAAACTTTGTCGTATAGGTCCCGAGATTTAGTAGGCAACAAATGTTCGGTCACTGCTTGTGGGCTGCCCCAGTGTATTTCTGGTGTAGGTAGAAGCAATATTTTCATCGTCATCCATTATTCCTTTTGAGAAGCACCAACTATTTTGTAGCAAACACAACGGCCGCAAAGTCAAACAACAATTTATAAAATAACCGGGAATTCGGGAAACATGAAAATGAGACAAATGGGTGTCTATGGTTAACTTTGTTTTTAATTGATGTCAACTTGCCAGTACTGCCATATTGAGAATAAAGGTTTTTCCTAAGTTAGCAGCAATGCCTTTAGTTCAAATATTTCTAAAAAGTAAAAATAAATCAGTGGTTTGTTAAGTTGGTAGTACCTAATGTATAGGTTTAGAAGCGTATGGCTGCTAAGCGTATCGTTTTGGCGACATAACAGCACGGTTGTTCCGTACTGTTATGGGGAATAGAGTATAGATTTTTCTGCAAACTTATTTTGTATGTCTTTATATTAGTGTTCGTGACTATGTAAATGACAGATAAAAGTACAGGAGTAGAAAAAAAATCAAAGGCGAGAGTGGACCACCCTACCTTACACCTTGTTTTATTTTGGCTTTCCCTTTTCATGTCCTATATCTACTATGGTTTCGTGGTATCACGCCGTCGATATTATATCACGCAAAATATTTTATTGTAAAAAAATTGTATTGTAAGACGTCAACTCTCGGAAAAGCAACCCTGTTGAATCAAGTCGGAATTATTTACATTTCATGCAAAACGACCTACGCTAGACTCAATCAATTTCACTAAATTGACGAAGGGTAAACGTACCTATTGTGGGTTGATGGGCATGTTGAACTTTATTGTAAAGCAATAATAATGGCAAAAAAACTGGCGGCCCATTCCTGACATTTGGAATGCTAATAAATGAGTGTTTTAGCGGTCACAGCATCAGAATAAGAGCACAATCGGTAAAGTGACATGGTTTGCCTACTGCTGAAGTCTTAGATAATAAGTGGGTAAATCAATATGGATCGGATTATGGACGTTGTGGGCGCAAATTGTAAGTATAGGTACCAACTCAGGATAATACCCACAAGTCACACAAAACTCTCTCACTAATAATAAGATGTTAAGCAAGATCATTTCCACAAGTTCAATGGCGTAGTAGCCAGCGCCTACTGACCCTTTGCGACCTACCATTGAAATATGAAATGTGAATAAATAGCGGGCCATTTCATACTTATCGGAGAAATCCCTTTATTACCACTTTGATACGGTTACAGGTCGCAGCAGTTCGCTGGCCTTGCCGTACCTATTTAGTGCAATACGGTGCAGTTTTATCGAAGCAATAAACTGGTAATTTCCTTATATCATGCGATTAGGTTGCTGTTATTATGTCTTCCGGTACGTTAATTATATTTTCCGTTATATGTAAGTAGGCGAATCTGTGACCCATTTACAGGTAGGTAAATTCCGAACTGTACTAATCAATAAAGAAGTAGGTACCTAAAAGTTCATTCTTGAGTATATTCAAATAGCTTTAATTCTGTCATTAAAGCATGACATAGTTAATGACTTTTAAAATGAGTAGGTACTCAAATTCTAAATCGAAGTTAAGGCACTCACACGCATCTCATTATAAACTGCCATCTTTGAAATTAAAGCCGTAACTGCCTTCACGAAGACAATAGTTGTAAAGACAAACGATTTACGACGTTTGGCCCTTGACCGGCCGGCTGCGGACAGTTTGGGAACAAGGAGACCGCGTCCTTTCACGGATTTGACTATTGCTGAAAATTAGTTTGTAAATCAACTTCCAATTTCGATGAGGTAACGATAAGAAAAATTGATTTTGCAGGAGTACCAAATGGTATTATGTTCATTAATGTGCCTTAAACATAATGTAGTTTGTAATGACAACGTTCTCTTAACATCATGCTTTAAGTTTCGCCTCCGTTGACTCAGTCATTTTTATAATAAACCAAAATGGAGACAATTTCGTAAATGTCTTGAATTATCTCACTACCGAAATCCTACTTGTAGAATACCGCTTATTGAACGAGCGAGCGAAGCGAACGAAGTTCTCTGTTTCAGCTTGGGGTACTGAAATGCTTTCGTATGTCCGACGTCTTTCCGGCTGTTCTCCTCTACAGGCTCTACGGTGTTCTTCTCAGCCGATTTTCGTAAAATTTTGTGACCTTACTTTGCTTACTTAATTAATAAAATATTTGAATTTCCAGTAGTACTTCGTACCTGCGAGTAAGTCTCACCATGATCACAGGTACTCTGTTAATATTGTTTTATTGAAGAAGGTATCATACTCGTAGTATTAAAATTGCCCATGATACGTTCTTCATCTGATTTGTACGTGTCTACTCGTACTGAAGAATATGCATATTTCAAATACCGTCAATTACAGTAACATTAGTAACAATTACTTAAAGAAAGTTATTTAACGTCGCACAACGTTAAGCACGACTTCTATTAGACAGTTGTATAGAGTTTATTATAAGCAAGGCGTTATGGCTATAAATACCGTCGCGGAAGGCGACTAATTATATAAACCCGCACATATTTCCACGGGACAGTTTACCTGCCCCCAAACAAAAAGACGCAAGTTTACAGGAAAACAACGTTAGATGTGCTTTTCTCTACCGGAGGCAGTTTTAGCAGACTCATTTCCATAATCGGTGTCTTTACCTTAATACGTTACGCACTTTCCCGTACTCCTGCATCCTTACTCCATGGATATAAAGAATAGTTTTGCCTGCACATATAAATTTGTATGCTTGAGATAACTAGTGTTGTGGACACCATTACTCGACCACAATGCCGTTTACATTATATTACATAATGTTAGCGTTGTAATCCTGTAAAACTGTAACATGCCATGTTCATTTGTTTCGCTTTACTGACAGTAGATTGCAGCTATGGCCATTTTAATTGCTATGACATGTCCATTATATTATTTTACAGCCACTGGTTCATGTTGAAAGTAAATATTATGACATTACAGCATTATTCGTGTTAGTAGCATTAAGTAAATTCTAGGTTGAGCTACGGGTATCTATCACTAAGCTGAATGCTGTCTGATTGATTATCACAGGCAAATATTATGTTGGTACTCTTATAATACATTATTATTAGCAGCAACTGTTTCTTAAGAGTCCCCAGGAAGTTCGACTCTCTATACAAACGTACCTAGTTTGGTTCTCATTTTACAATGCAAATCTTAAATAAATGACTAATTCATTAAATTTTTTAAAACGGCATGCACATACGTTTGTATGGGGAGCCGACTTGTATCGAGCTTCCTGGGGACTCTTAAAGTTTTTGTTATATCTAATTGTTCATTTATGTAGGTAATTAAACTACATAATAAGTAATTTGTCAGGATTGGTGGAGATGTACGAATAAAATCAAATCTTTTGAATGTTTGCTATAAGATTATATGTGACTGTGACTAGTAAACTAAAATCCTTAAAGTGGTCCCACTATAAGGATTTTAGTTTCTAAAATTAGTCGAAAATTACGTAGAATGGGTTTTTAAAACTAATCGGTTATATACCTTATATATCATAAATCTTTGATGATAGTAGATTGACTTGGTACCAATCATTCCATAAGTTCCTAGTAAAAGTGTATTTTACACTAGCATAAACTTTAAAATAAAATAAAAATTACATCGTACATTTTGCCTAATGCATATATAAAAATTTATAAAAAAATAATGAATGCACCTAGGAAAATGGTTCTTTTTTCAATGAATAGCAATTTTTACCTAGTTTTAGGAGATATTAATAACTCTATACCGCTAAAGTGGTCCCTTTTCCCAGACACAGTCACATATGGGTAGGTAATCTACAGGCTATAAACATATACCAGTAAATATGTACAGTCGACGCCAAAAATACGTTTACACTTTTGCACCTTATTCCATTGCAATAAGGCGAATAGTGTAAACGTATTTTTGGCGTCGATCGTACATCACATGTACACATATACTCTCGGTTTCGTAAAAAAAAAACTCGTGAACCGGAATAGAAATTTCTATAAAAAATCGAACTCTGTTTTCTGTTTGTGAAATCCCCAACCTGCACTGGGTCAGCTTGGAATTTAAGTCCAAAAGTAGTGGGACGTATATGTATGTATGTACTAATGATGTGTTTTAGTATAGCTAGTGTCTAGCTCTCTAGTCTAGTTTAGCATAAGTCGTTCTTACACTACATTTCTTCAGTTTCGCTCGAAAACTGCGTGATAATTAAGTATATTTAAATTACAACCGTGTTAAATTAGTTATTCACTCACGATAGACCTATCAAACTCGTTAAATACCGTTTGAAGTAATTAAAGAGCTGAGATGTGAAAATGGAGGCCGCGTGTAAACCAGAATCCAGACTTATTTCACATCGGGCATGGGTCCTCAACAGTTCGACTGCTTTCACGGGGGCTCTGCAGACCATGATGTCAGCGGCGTGCGTCCTTATCGACCCCGCTTAATGGCCACCGGAGAGGACAGAGGAAATATTCGCAAGTAGGATTTTTCTCACTCAATCTTTTTTTATTGTTTAGAGTAGGTTTTATGTATACTATGCGACCAACTTCCAAAAAAAGCGAGGATTGTCGTTCTTTTTACTAATGTTTATGTTTTAATTAGGTAAGATAATACTTTAGCTTTCAAAGTTATTTTCAATGACCGCGAAACTGTTGGGGTTGAATTGATTTATAGCAATAAATCGTATGTTATCAAATCTACCCAAGAGGTTATTCTGTCTGCGGGTACTGTTGAATCACCTAAATTATTAATGCTTTCCGGCCTTGATCCTAGAAAAGATCTCGAAGAACTTGGCATAGATGTAGTTCAGGATTTGTGTGTTGGACGCAATCTTCAGGATACACCTCAAGTACACAACACTTTTCAGTAATACGGAGCCCGTAGATCTAAGCACTTTCCCACAAGCAGTAGCAGTGTATCTCTTCATCAAGTACACGCATTTGTCAATTCCCCTAATTTGTCAAACACAACCCCTAAACATGGAATATACAGTGGCACTAACTCCATGTAAGTCACTTAAATTGGAAAATTATTTTGCTCTTTACAACTTATCAACAATATGACAATTCATCATTAACTACATTGGCAGATTTGAATGAAAAGTATATGTTGCTTGATATTTTTACTACTTTAATTCAACCAAAGTCAAGGGGAATGATAAAATTATGGATTATGGATTAGGATCCATTGAGAGGACTCCAGGATCCATTCATTGATCCCAAGTATTTCAGTGACCCGGAAGATTTGATATGGTTACCGGTATGCAACGAGTTGCTGACTTTTCCTGTAATCTTTAGGCAAGGAACTATTGGCCATATTTTTTTCAGAATTTTAATCCTAGTAGTTTCGGAGATAAAGGGGGGGGAATAATCAATTTTCAACTTTTTTCCTAAATAACTTCAAATCTATTTTTGCTAAAATTATCAATAAAAAAAATCTGACATGCTTACAACAACCCCTTTCATTTGATATTTCACACAATACAGTTTGCGAAACTTTTTTTTAAATTGTCCAGTTTACCCCCCAAAAGTGGTAACCCCCCAAAACCCCCCTTTGTTCAGAATTCATTAATTTACTTTCTCCGGCCATATTTGTTATTTGCAAATTATTTCGTGAAAATATCAGTTTTCAATAAAAAAAATTGTCTGACACTAATACATTGTTCGTAATTAGAAAATCGTAATGATAGCTTATGGCAAAAAATTTATCAATTCAAGGGCCCATTCGGTAAGACATTTAAGTGTCTTATCTTGATACTTGACCACTATTATTGAACTGAAGTTTCCGACCTTATTGCATTGTGAATATTCTAAGAACATTTGTAGGATATGGGTCCCAAATCAAAATTCGTGACTGTAAATCCTAATAATTATAATTCGTTATCATATCAGGTAGGTACAAGATTTGCATGTAACTATTAGTATTTACACTATTTACTTAAGGGACATCGCTGCGTGTCACGTCACTTTCCATGTTAACATTTTGGGGCAGCGTATAAGTCTTAGTCATGATTGTTAGATGGTGTTTGACCATAAAAACACTTCCTTTTTCAAATTCTTCAGCCAATCGCGTGTCAGTTGTTCGTTATAAATTGCGGCACCGCACCATTTTAAGAATTAAGGTCGTGCCACACTGGACCATTGTCCATTATAACGGAGTAAGCGCCAATTCTGGTTGTGCAACAAATGCATTACGAGAATAATGTCTTTACATCATCATTGGGGTCGTCTCCAATTTATTGTTAACTAAGCTGAACGAATTTTGGATATTGTTTTCAGGATTGATATAGGTTTGCTAACGTGAGTTGGGCTTTTTAATCGCGGAAGACCACCATTAACGCTGTATCATCATTTCATAGCAAAAATGGGCACGAAGTTTGTACTTGATTCGAGTAATTGAATCCGACGATATAAAAACAACTTTTTAATAGAATTTATTTGGTTATGGTTCCATTAACCGAATGGCAAACATGGTGCTATCTAGCCGCGTCTAGAATGGGAACGGGTCAAACTGTATACGAATTGACAGCCATCATCTTCCCAAACTAATTGCAGTCGAATAATAAGCGACACCGGTGGAGGTTGCTTACAATTCAGCGGAGATATTCCAGTGTGTTATTCTTTTAATTCAAGTCAAAGAATATGGCTACAATTTTTTTTATAATACAGATGACGATACACACAACACACACGCCACATCAAAAATAACCCGAGTTAATCTAACAGTGATATTAACACACATAGAATATTAAGTACGCATACAATATTCGTATTCGCAAAACAAAGGTGAGACAAAAAGCGACCTATATTTTTTATATTATACTTGACCAGAGAGTAGATTAGCCTGAACTAGATCATAGACAAGATGAGTGGGTGCCGAAACACTTTCATACGCATGCTATACCGTATCATGCCACTAATTTGTTTCCATAGTCTCCAATTTGGTGTAGGTATATACAATATCGTAAAGGCAAAATTGACGATTATCTTTTCGCTTCGTTATTTGTACTTAGGTACTCGTATTGCTTAGCAAATAGGCGAAAATGTTACCACAAATATGTTTGGTGTGTTGAGTGGCGCTAATTTTCACTTAGAAAGTGTTAAGCACCGAAAAGTGGCAATAAGTTGCATTTAATGTACATACGCCAAGATAACGTAACAAGCGTTTATGGATAAAGTGGAAATTAACACAAAATGTCCGACTTAAACTCATTCCAAAAGATGCACGCCACCCAATAGTTGAACGTTTTGAAGAAAAATTTAAATAAAAAAATTACGACTAATTTTACGCACTCAGGATATTTTTTCCTAACGTGGCATCCCTTTGTCAAGGCTGGTATTCCCACTGTGTTACCTAAAAATAGTTCTATGCTTTAAACAACTCGTCTCCCTCGTCTCGACCCCAAAAACAAGATACTTATAAAATAAATAAAATAACAAGTGAAGTTATTTAATTATTTTGACGTGTCGTACAACAACGAGAACGGGTTCTAAATGTCACATATTAAATAATAGTATACTACGTGCGTGTGTGAATGAACTATCACATCTCGAGTGGGAGTACCATTCATTACTAAAATATAATCGTGCCGATTTACCGTAGCCCCAATGGCAGCTAATTCGTCTTTGTATCCGTTACGACTTTGCTTTTCACTTGGCGTCCTTCAGCTGTTGAACTATAATCACTAAGGAACACGATGAACTGTCTGGTCAAGTTAAGTTGGTTACTACCAAATTGCCAATTCACAAAATCGCTTTTCTTTGTGCTTTGATCGGTTTGTTAATGTTATAAGAAATGTAATCTATTGGCATGCTGGACTAGAAAAAGAAGTTAACTATTTAAATTCTATGATTTCTATGCTATCTAAAACAAATCCTACGGATTTTATTCAATTATGAAAGCAACAAAAGAGTGTGAGTCATTAAATTTTTGTAGCCATATATTTATTTCTAAAAAGTTGTACAGCCTACTGCTCTTAAATGTCAATAGGTATATTTTGAATCGGAAGTAAAGTAGCCATAAATGGTCTAAACAAGAGGTTCTCAATATTATTTTGGCGACGAACATCTTATTTTTCAATACGTGACAAAGCTTGCCATTTGTATTTTTGACTGTTTTTTCAGCAGATACCTTGCAGCGGTCGAGTGCAGGCCCTGGGGGTTCTCGGCGCACACTTTGAGAATAGAGGAGTCTTTTATCCCTGGCAGGTAGCATAGACTACTTTTAAAAACATAGATATGTGTAACTTAGTTCGGAATGCACGAGAGATATGCCCACGCGTTTCGATGAAATGACAAAAATAAACTTATCCGAATAATTTTATCTAACTTTTATAACATCTCACCTCTGCTGCGACGGGCAGTCATGGTCAACCTTTATTATCTAATTATGTTAATTATATATTACACACATTATCGTGACACGTGACGAGACTGCATGAATATGTACGGTGGTCCACAAACATTGTACACTAAGTAGTGTTGTTTGGATGAAATTTATATTGTTGTAGTAAAGGACTACTTTAAGTAAAAAAAAACCGGCCAAGTGCGTGTCGGACCACGCAAAACGAAGGGTTCCGTGCCTATTAAAAAGGTCGTATCGTCATAGAAATCTTACGGCACTTACGTCCTTTTCTTTGAGGAAGGCAGTTTTTCAGCAATATCTCGGAAACCTTTCATCCGATCTTGTTCAAAACAATTTTCGGTGAATGAACTTAATAAGCGCTGTGTCCATGAATTTTTTCATATTTTTAAAATACACCGTTCAAAAATTAGAGGGGGGGGGACAGAATTTTAGTGACTTTCGGGGCGATTATCTCTGACTGTATTCACTTAATCAAAAAAAATTCCGAGAAACCTTATATTTATTTTGAAAGGCCTATCGATTCATGTGCCACACGTGGGCTCACGATGAAAAAAATTTTTTTGACTTTTAGTTTTATGTATGGAGTACACCCCTAAAAAAATTTTTTTTAGTAATTTTAATTACAAAACTTTGTAGCGGCTAACAAAATACACCTATCCTCAAAATTTTATTCAAATACACCTTATAGTTTTCGAGTAAAATGCCTGTGACATACGGACAGACGGACAGACGGACAGACGGACAGACGGACAGACGGACAGACGGACAGACGGACAGACGGACATGACGAAACTATAAGGGTTCCGTTTTTGCCATTTTGGCTACGGAACCCTAAAAATGAGTTTCATAAATTGTAAGTTGTTGAATAATGTTTTGTTTAAGTGCCTAATGACATGATGACTACATTAGCTGCCATGTTTATCAGTATATTTTATTAAAATGTATATATATATATATATATATCCTAAACCTGATTTTTTCTCGTACCTATAATATATTTCGCATGAAGCAGTAGCGTTCCATAGTACATAAGCCCCACTGTATTAAAAAGTAAGCCAAAAGTTGCACAAGTTCAAGGCTCAAGCTATACTGCGTGTATGTTTGACGCCTCGTAGGTATATATGTAGAAAATAAATTATTAAATCATGATCTAGATCTATTTAGTTAAACATCAAAGATAATAAAAGGAGCATAATTATTAAATGCAACATAATTATACTACACTTGAGGGATAAAAGTCACCAAAGACAATAGTTGCACATATTTTGAAAAATATACGACAGTCATAAGCTCACGAATGACCCTACATGCACATGGCACCAGCAGAAGTACCGTTCATGCAAATATGGATATAAAATAGCGGTTTCAGTTTTCCAAACTGGGCGGATAATGGCTAAACCAACGGTTGCAAATCCCTGGACGCATCGGCGCCGCGTCCGGTGACGCTTCCTATACAGAATGACAATTGACAACCTTTGGTGCGATTTCAATTTAGATTGTAATAATCGATTTGGATTCAATTTGTTAGTGGTCGAAATTATTTGCATGGTATGGTTCGTCCTACGTATAAAATGGAAATAAAATGCCAAGAAGTTCTCACGACAACATTATTCTGAAGAAGCAAACATGAAAGTATCCTACAAGGCCGAATTATGTAAAGGTATATTATTGTGAGGCTTAATTGTTAAAAATATTAAATTAATTAAAATTATTTAAAACTAGACTTCAACCCCAGTTGATGCTATCCAGCTTCCACATCATCATCATCATCATCATATCAGCCGAAAGACGTCCACTGCTGGACATAGGCCTCCCCCAGAGAGTTCCAAATTGACCGGTCCTGCGCCACCCGCATCCAGCGGACTCCCGCGACCTTTACCAGGTCATCAGTCCACCTTGTGGGGGGCCTACCCACGCCGCGCCTTCCGGTACGTGGTCGCCACTCGAGAACCTTTCCGCCCCAGCGGCCATCGGTTCTACGTGCAATGTGCCCCGCCCACTGCCACTTAAGTTTAGCAATTCGGCTTCCACACGTTAACCATAAATCCCTAGCTGGCATTGTAAATGCCAAGCAGCCCCATGCATTCCACCGGGCAGTTTTTATTAAATTCCCGCACCCTCAAACCAAGGGGCCGGTAGCTGACAAGTGAGTTCCACCCTTGGTATCGTTGGCGGCGCGCCATTACCGACATGCATCGCTTTGACTAAACATGTGCAATAAATTAGAATGTTTAAATGTAATGCGTGTTTGAAATATATAGCTTAATTAACACGTTCACTGCCCCCATACAAAATGATCTGACAATGTCACACGTCCAAGTGTGCTTTCAGCTCGAAGCTGTGAATCCATTGTGGAAGCACGGACGAAAAGCAGGTGCATGGACCCATCATTGGGGGCACGTGTTAAGCTACATGATCAGCCCCTAAGCATTTGCTAAGTCTATCGCATACGAACATAACGGACGTGTTCTATGGCTCTAGGCATTGTCACATTTTATTTTTTGTTGGTTTATTTTCGGAGGGATTATTTGGTGAACAAACAGACATACAGAAGAAAAAATTCATTTTTGGTACAAGATTTTATTGCCGACTGTCCTTTTCTGTATGATATTATATCAACTACTCAATGAGACGATTCTAACGTCCCCAAACTCAACGGGGTTACGTCGCTTAAGTACTGAATTCCCATGGCCACCTTCTGTCTCCATCATCAGATCAGCTCGATAGTACTATAATATTGAATTGTCATCCAAACTATACCTACACCCAAAATTTTAGCCCAATCGGTCACCGGGAAGTTCATTACAGACCGGGACAGCCTGAAACTAAATAAAAGCTTGTAAAATGCAGAGTAGGTATTTATATAGGTACTAAGAACATACATCTAAAATCTATTTAGGAGGAAATATATACCTATCTACTTTGGCACTCTTTGGGGCAGGCCTATGTACAGCAGTGGACGTCTTTCGAATGATGATGATATCTACTGGTTTTCCTATCGCATATCATAGGGATATCTCCACTTTCAATTATCTTCTATCTTTCAGATACGTAACAAAAGCCATATCTTAGTGATTTCCCTTTCTGTCTATTAAGATTAGATAGGTAATTAAAAGAAAGATAGTGCATTTAGTTCATTTGAATTTGATAATAAATTCTACGATTAATTAAACCATTTAATAATAAGGCTTGACTCTTGCTACGACAGTGCTACCAGACCGGATTACTTACTGTATTTCTGAGCTCCTATAAATCTAGCTGCGCCTGACCTTTTAATTATGCTGAACGTTTACAAGCATTATAAGCGTATCTTGACTGTAATCGTGAGAACTAGGTCTAACATATTCTACCCACTAATTATCATGTATCCTGGTTTATACAATACCTGTTTTCCGAATTTCGATTTTAACTATTTTGGATCCCTTTTAAATTATTTTTTTGGCCCCTCTGGTTCGTTTCGTGCTTCAACGGTTGATTCGTTAATTCAATTAGCGTGAACACTGAATATAAATAAAATGTGCCCTTTTCATGCAGAATAAGGGGATGAATTGGAAAATTATGATGTTTTCCAGAATACATACTGCCTAAACTAGGAATAGTTCAAATTGATTTATCTAACAGCCTTATCAATAACCTTATCAATAAAGTCGTGTTCACATATTTTTGATCACTTTGTCCGTGCACATTTTCGATCTAGACTAATAGTACAAACTGTCTAATATCGTATCGTATACGATACGATACGATATTAGACAGTTTGTAGGTACTATTTCTCTTCGTATAAATCGATTCGTATTGCCATGTCAAAATGCAAATAGTTCAAGTCAAAGACATCGAGTAAGGAAATAATGTTATTTTCATTTGTTTCGGTAGCGGAACAGCGAATCGCTACTACAGTGGTCGATAAACAACTCCCCGGAAGAAAACGCTGCCAAGTCCGGATCGTATCTTACGACCATTCGCAGTGTTAAGCTACAACTTCATTACAGAACAAAACGCTGGTGAAAGAGGTTTACATTGTTGGGCCAAATTTATAGCCATTTTATAATATGACCGTCCTAAGACGTTGGCAGCGGCTATAGAGTAATATAATAATGGTTATTCTTTTGCTCGGCCCCTATCGTGATTTCTTGATGACAACTATCCACATACTTGGAAAAACATTCGTCGGGAAATGATTATTCAGTTCACTATACATATAAATATACAGCCAATTAATACATATATCTTATTAACCGGGTTAAAGAACGTTAAATGACCCACCGTTGACAGTTTTGACGGATTACTGTGACATAACTTTGGCCATCTGATACTTACAGCTTCATCGATAAACACTGCTTGTAGTAGACAAGCCCACACTGAAGTGTCAACTTGAATTTCGAAACAAACGATTGATGATCGTAAGTTTAAGCAACTCTAGTAAATAATATCACTAGGTATTTTTCAATTAACCCTTTAACTACCGATCGTGAATAACATTATTCCTAAATTTTAACTTGGTCATAATTTATAAAGAATGAAGATGCAGATTATAAAATCTATGGAACTATAAAATAAGATTTGTTCAGTAGTATGACAATTAGGTAAATAAAGTAAAAACTTTAATTGCTGTTTATAAGACCAATGCTATTTTAATGATTCGCATAGCACCTACCCATTTATCTATTGTACATAAATATAACTTGGTTCACCCACGCCGCGCCTTCCGGTACGTTGTCGCCACTCGAGAACCTTTCCGCCCCAACGGCCATCGGTTCTACGTGCAATGTGCCCCGCCCACTGCCAATTAAGTTTAGCAATTCGGAGGGCTATATGACCCGACATGACAGGACTGATGACCTGGTAAAGGTCGCGGGAGTGTGCTGGATGCGGGTGGCGCAGGACCAGTCAATTTGGAACTCTCTGGAGGAGGCCTATGTCCAGCAGTGGACGTCTTTCGGCTGATATGATGATGTTGATGATGATGATAACTTGGTTCACGCGTAAATCGCAAAAATGTAGTACAATTTTGCACACATTTCCCATAACGTAACCGAAAATTTTATACTTCAAGTCGTCAACTTGTGCATTTAGAAGAAAGGAATAACGCTCGTAAAACAATGCACACCAAATTTTCTGATTCAATGACCGTTGATGTGCGTAAAAGTAAAAATAATACATCGGAAACGAAATCAATTGCAATATGAAACTTGGCACGCGTCAGCTAAGTTTAAACAGGAATGGAATCCGTTTTGACTTGTGGGTCGTTCTTCTTTTCGACCGACAATAGCCTGTCCTTCGTCTTATTACGGCATCTCATTTGAGTAATGATGTTTACGGTTTTATAATGTTCGAATGAACGTCCATATTATTTTATTAATTAGTGATATTTAATATTTCACTTTCTCTAACTAGCATTTTTTTTAAATGTTTTTTTTTTCGTAGAATGCCGTGACAGAGTGGTAAACCAAAATGTGGTCCCCACTGAAAGAGTCCACTTTGTCACATGTTTTTTTTTAGAAACCAACCGTAATTAAATATTTATATTGGCCAGAAAGGAAACTTTAATTAGATCTAATGAAGAAACCTATGATTTTTTTTTTTAATCGCACTTCAAAACCACAATTTTCGAAAAATCTCGGTTCATTGTCGGTAAAAAAGAAGAACGACCCTTGTATCTCTTTATATTAAATGCATTATAGGTGGCGTTGGATGAAATGGTATTGTTCACACCTCTCCGTCGGCTTGTTTGTGATTTGATATCGGATAGTACTCGGGCTCTTAATGTTGGCAGCAATTTTATATCGTTAGGTATATGTCTTTTTGTAGCGTATTTATATTTAATCTCTGTGAGAAATTTAACACATTCACCATTATAATATTTTCTCCAGATTTGAAATGATGTAATTAATGTACCTATACGACTTTGCCTGGCCAGCATGATCGCGTTTATTTCGGACATAAAGCATTTTTCCGTTATAGTAAAATAATTAATGTAATGCGAGAGCGTTATTTATTCATCACAGTGTATTTTCTAAGTGACAAGCAAAACATGTCAACAACGGTCGCTAGGTAACAGAGTTGGTCTATGACACTTAGTTTAATATGTACCAGAGTGCAAAAGGGACGAATGCCTTATCTCCGACTCTGTCAAAAACGCGATACGTATTGGAGATTAAATTTGTGTTGCAAATTTTAGCTAATTTTGTAACTAGGTACGGACAAATCACAAATGTTGTTGACAACGAAAGATCGCCAAGTCCAACTCATATACCAAATTACTCGGGCAGGAGGGTATTATAATATGTAACCAGACTTAAAGTCCAAGTAAACGTTTTATTTAGTATTCCATTGCATTTAGATGGCGATATTTTGCTGACGGAGAACACTTCTCGAGACGAGAATAACAGCCGACAGTCGCGGCTGAGTGCCCGACGAGAGCGCCAACGAAAACGTACCCTAAACATCGCTTATGGTACAATAAACCTGTCTCAAGTGTCAAACAAAATTAAATATTATGTCAATTATATACCTACATGAAACCCCTAACTTGTATGACCACTGTGTGTGATACCGAGCAAATATTTTACTTGGGCCGATAATTAAAGAAACGTTGAAAAACTTTTGTGTTGTTACCGAGGTTCGGACAGACGCAGTTCATAAAATTGTCATTGAATACATATAAACTATCACCATCATCATCATATCAGCTGAAAGACGTCCACTGCTGAATAAATAAAACAAATAAATTATAGTATAATTAATTTATAAAATACCTAATAATATTTTTTTATTAACAATATACCTAAGGAAGTCTCTGCTGTAAGGAACAGGGTTATGTTTTGAAAATGACGGGCGTTTGTCCGATCCTTGGTTGTTACACATAACCCTTGTTTATGCATTTTTGAAACCCCGCATGGGACCAATAAAATAAATTAAGGCTTGTAAATTATGTACCTATAACTTCGACACACCTGTAATTTGTAACATTTCTTGAACCCGTAGCAGTCAGACGTTGCGTGTTCCGGACAATAAAAATAAACACATAATTGCAAAATTGTGGGAAGATACTTTGATTTCTTATGCACTTAATTAGTTGGCGGTTGCTTTTGATTGTGACTGCGGAGATGTGTGGGTTTTGGCTATTAATAACGTTGCAATATGAATGCTACGTAGGTACCTAAGCATGTACTTGGCAACGACTTAAAAAAAATAGCTAGATAAATAATAACTAGACAAATTATCGCTCTCTTCACAATAAAAACTGAGATCATTTTTACGGCACACCAAGAATGCATTGCAAATTAAAAAAGTCTATTTATAAATTGACTCGTCTGGAATTCGAACCAAGAACGTTTTAAGTGTCCAAATTTAGGAATAATTTAACTTTCTGAAATAAATAGTCACTTTAGTACCTACAGAAAACAATTCGCCATTGCAATTTCATACTGAAAACAGAAATGGTCAATGCATTGATAAAACCTCAAAACAATTATACTTTACCAAAAAAAAAATTAACTCCTTAAAAATTTACTTCAAATGTGCGAGAAATCAACTTTCTTATTAAAATTACTCCAACACAATGCTGATATACTTTCGAGATTATTCCAAATAGTCTGTTCCAGTAACCGTATAGTATCGGTACCGAAGTGATACCAGTCAACAATAACCTACGCCTTTTGGGACTCCTTTTAGTGAATTTAAGTGATCATAGTGGTTTTAGGAAAGCAAGTAAAGGGTAGGTATATACATTTTGCACGACGTGTATAGTTACGCAGTCAGTAATACCAAGGCACTCTTAAACTTTTTAGAGGAGCTGGGGTGGTTAGAGTAGCGCCACCCTGCCGTTACACGCAAAATAGGCACATTGGATGTCGACTTGCGGAAAATGCCTAGTAAAACTAACTAACTAACTACCGTATAGGTAGAACGCCAAGGTTTTAGATTTAGCCGTGTATTTTGATGGCTAAGAACCTACTATGGAATCAACCTTCTACGTTCATTAAAATTGATTCTATACAAAATGTTAACAAATGTTCATTCTTCTACAAAGAGTATTAGTAATACGAAAAATAACGTTAAAATATTACAATTCGAGAAATATTTGACGACGCGTTTATTTAGCCTAGTGGGACCTTGCCTGCGAAGCTGACGATCCTGGGCTCGAATCCTGATAAGGGCAAATGTAACACAAGCCTTATTCAACTTATTATACGGCTAGTTCGATTTATGTAGAATTATCGCCTAATATTTCTCCTTCTATACAGGAACCTAATAAGAAGGTATCCAATGAGTCCTAATCACGGCTTGGACTGTAATGCATGTTTGGCACAAATGGTCCTATTTACCTATACCTACATCATTATACTATTCATCTTCGCCTCTAGATCGGGCGAAGGTCGCCTGCGCAGGCGCTCACTGCATCTGATTCATCTGACGCTGGAAATATCGAGTCAACCTATTAAGATTACCTTATAAGTCGCTGGCAGTTGAGGTCGCTACAATCTTATAAGTGGGAAACTCCAATTAAAGTTATATTTAGTTTATTTTTTTCCAATCGCATTTTACTTTACGTTATATTATGATAAATACTTGAAAAGTCTGTATTTCCACGCACAATACACCTAAAATGAAGTGATAAAATTTACGATGTGTGCATAGATATAGGTATTTTAAATCCTGAAAACCCATGGTTCAAGAATGCGTCTAGTTCGAATTGTATGTAAGTTTGTCCCCTAATATTTTATATAATATACGGATATAAAAACCCCTTTAAAAATATGGATCTTGGGTGTAGGATTAATGTGCAAGTGTAGAGATTACTTAAATATAGTTGCATAGTACCTATCATAAATCATAGTTCTCATAAATCATTTAGTTGGCCATGCAGAGCCGCCGAAGTGGAAACTGATACGATCCGCTCCACACGTGACATTTTTGCGGCGTGTGGCGTATTTATTAAATGTACCATTATTAAGTTTCTGTCAAAAAATCATTTTTGGTACAAGCTTTTATTGCCGACTGTTTTTTTCTGTATACCATCATCAACTACTCATTGACACGATTCTAACAAGCCCAAACACAACGGGGTTAGGTACGTCGGTTAAATACTGAATTCCCATGGCCAACTTCTGTCTCCATCATCAGATCAGCTCGATGGTACCATAATATTAAATTGTCATCCAAACTATACTTCTACCCAAAATTACAGCTCAATCGGATAACGGCAAGTGACTGAAAAATGGATTGCAAATTTTGTCGGACAAATTACATACTCACCTGCTTAGTTTACTTACCTACTGGTCAAGTTAATATAAAGCTTGTAAACATAAAATATAATTGGTAAGGTAAAATAACTATAACTGATTTAGAAACCGTGACTGAAATAAATGTTACGTTTATCTATTTTAGACACAGTTATAAGTTTAATGTCGAATTATTAACACATTGAAAAGAATAAAACAATGGTAGGTATTAGGTCATATTAAATCGCACCTAACACTTGGGTACCTACTCGAAACATAGTAGGTAAGTACCTAACTCAGGCGTTAGATGTTAAATAAATAATACATGCCTATGACAACACTACTTAACTAGTTTAAATTCTAGCTTACTTAGTTTATATTATAATTAAGTACCTATCTACGGACATAACATAGGTAATTGGGTAGTCTTAAGTATCTAACTTTACTCCAACTAGGTTTCAAATGAAGACAAATAGTTTTCTTTCCTCTTAAGGCCACCTCCGCATTTGGCTGTGCGGAGTCTAGCTAGGGCAAGCTGTCAAGTGTCAGTGTCAAGTCGGTACAGATTTTTTACTGCGCGCCTAGATTTTAATTAGTGCCTCCCGATTGGTGCAGGGAGTGCGTAATATAATACTACCGCGGCAAGTATGGAAATCTGGACGAAATCAGCAATGTAGAGCACAAAATAAAAATATCCCAAATACTGATTTCACCCCGCCAAATGCGCAAGTGACCTGATACCTATATTGCGGTATGGTTGGCAACAAAGTCGCTCGAAAATAATAATATGGATTCTATAGGTTCGCCGTGCTCCCCAAAATGACGGCCCGCAAGCCGTCTCGCCATCGCGGTGACATCGGATCCGGACTATAGCCACGGCTAGCACAAGACCACGCGCGAGCCATCTCGCGTCGAGATATATTGTTTCTTTCCAATTAGAACCCTTAGAAAGAAACGGATAGTCTATCTCGCCGTGAGACCGCTCGGACGTGGTTTTGTGCTAGCCGTAACGGGAGCGCTAGACGCAGGAGGAGCCACATTGACCGGTGCTGTGAAGAAACTCAACCAATAGAATCTGACAATTGTTTTTTTGTGTACCTGTCCATTTAAATTTGTGGTATCTATCGCATGTCATGACTGAGTCACCCGAGGACGGAAGCATCGACGGCCAAGGCCGGCAAATTGTAGGCGACGACGCGCGACGCCATTGTTTTACGCTATTGTCGTTTTTAGTCCGTCTATTTATAGTGTCATGGCGGGTAAAAGCAGTAATTAGATGTTTTCCTGGTAGTTTCGGAGATTCGTGGGAAATTGATTGATTGTTAGGGCAAATTATGGGGTCATTAACACTGTCCTTGGACTCCGAGGAACAAGGTGCCTACACTGCCTACTTTGGTTTCCCTTCTTATGTATACTATTGTGTATCAACTTTTATAAAAAAAAATAACTAAATAAGTTTATAACTAAAACTAAATAGTTTGTTTAATTTCATACGTATACCAAATAATACATTGAGCTCATTCAAGTTAAATGAAAACTTTGCCTGGGAAATACGTGCTATAGTTCCTCTAGTCAATGCAATGTGAGCGAAGTTAAAAGCAGCAAGAATAAAAGTTAGCATTTCCGAGAGGCGCCGTTTTCTATATATCTACAGTTCAGAAAATCCTTTGATACCATTCTCAAGGCGTTTCCCTCGTCTTCGGCCATTTATTATGCTTTAGTAGCCTACGAATTTTCGATAAAATTCAAATCTCTCAACGTATAATGTAGGTGCTTAGGTGATTTTTAAATTTTAACGAAGAAGATTTAGAAGTCTTTAGAGCTAAGTCTATGAGGTTGTGCTTGGTCTGCATTGAACCAATAGGAAAGTCGTGCTAAGGAAGCGACAAAAACTTATTTTCAATTCAAATTCAGTAGAATTATTAAAATCAATGAGTTAAAAAACGAGTTAAAAAAAGAATCCATAAAAGCTACCGAGTAACGTCAAAACCTTTACTAAACTTGACACACTGGCCGCAGACTATTCCAAAAGTAAAATAATAACGGTCGCAAAAGAGTAAAAAAGCATATCTAAAAATAACAAGTGCAAGGTCAGACCACCGCAGTGCCGCAGCAGACGGCCATATCGATCGCATCCCTGCAATACGCACACAGACGCTGGCTGGCTTTACACGACGCGTTATACATTTTAAAAAGTTATCTTAGCACGGATTTTGAAAATGGAACGGTTCGACGGTTTTAAACAGTGTGAAGTGGAGAACATAGATTATGATTTGACGAATTGTGATCAATCAGCAATAGATGTTTTGACTGCCAATATACTCGTAGTCTGCTTAACATAGAAAGAATCAGCTGTAACCAATGTCCAAATTTGCATGCATTAATAAAAACTACTACCTATCTATTAAATTCAATCGAGAAGTATAAAAATACATAGGTAGCTACCCCATGCCCATGTCTAAAGCAACAAATGTGGTACCTAATAAGACTACTACTGTTACTAGCCACAGCCAGTAAGTATGTAGAATTATAATAGTACACAGTACACAGTCGTAAATTTAGAAAATAAAAGGGTTTGTTTCCTCCGAGTTCCAGTTGGAAAAGCTTTGTTTCTGCATATGTAATTGCTTGTTTCATCTCCCGCGTTTCAAGTGCTAATCATGCCGGGGTTGTAGAACTGAAATTTTCAACTGAAATTTATACAAATGGTGTTTTGTTATATTAGAAAATACAATAATATTTTAAGTATAATATGGACAAGATGACATGCCGTTGTTTTACCTCTACCAAGTTGGCTGTCTGGGGTTAAATTGTGGTGATTGGAACTTTGTTTTTATTGGGTACCTACATAAAGCCCAATTTACACACGTGCAACACTTGCATGAAAATGTAACTACATAGCGGGATTTCATAGATTGATGGAACTCATCAACATGCAATGTAATGAAACTTGAATGCGAATCTTGCACGAGTGTAAATGGGGATTAATGTAACTTGTCGTCAATAGTCGTCTCGTCAGACTATAAACGTCACCCGACGGGGGCGGGGCGCGGCTGTCAAGGTCGGCTAGTAAGAATCGTAGTATCGGGGAAGGAGAGTGCTTATAGTTAAAGGTGTGTAAGGTGATGGGATCTCAATTAGCAGGATAATCGAAAAATTACCGACTTAGGTCAATCAATACACTTTATGTACCTATATATGATGAGCATTGCTTAGTTTGGGACTAGATCGATTTGAGTAAGGTTGTCCCCCTATATACACGGTGCCCGTGAGCATTGCAAGAGATTTTAATCACGAATTCCTGAGGCTATAAGGAGTAATAAATGTTATATGAAGTTAGGTCGAATTATGATTTTTAATTTCTTTCTTATTCTCATACACAATAATTGCTAATCTAGTAAAAACGTGTCTTTAGGACGAGCTGTCAAAGTAGATGGTTAAGTCTCGCAAGGTCGCAATCATAAAGGTGTTTCATACTGGAGATTTCATTACAACATTTTTACACAAAAATGGAAATATCTCTAAAACCGATACTTATATATATATATATATATATATATTGAATTTCCAATATTATATAAATATTACATGTCACATATTATTTATTACAATTGCATATTATTATCAAGTAAACCGTCTTGTGTAAAAAAAGAATACAAGTCATAAAATAACAATTTAACTTAAACTAGAAATACAGGCCCCCTCGAGTCGTCCCTGGCGCAAAGGTACCCATCACACTCGCCGCGTTTCCACGTTGAATGGCGACGGACAACCTTTGCACCAGGTACGACCCTACGCGGGTGTCACAAACCTTCTCCCCAACTCGACGTCCCACTTCCCTCACGAAGGTAATAGCCTCCGACCCCCAGCACCCAGTCGTCTCGAAAGCAAGAGGTACAAAATAATAATTACCGCCCAGGGCCGAATATTTTTCCCGCTTTTTGGCCGCGGCAAACTCTGCAGCGGCACCAGCTGACTGCACAGTCCGGCCGAGGTGCGAGGCGGCGAAAGTACTGACGCACGTGGCGTCCCACAGCAGACATTTCCCCCTCTGCCACGGCACCAAAGTTAAGCCGTCTGGCCTTTTGCCATCGGTGCGGCAGAGGCCCGGGGGCTCCAGAACACAGGGGATGTTGGCGGATATCAAAGCCCTCCTTACGATGTCATTGAGAGCGTGGTGACGTGGAAATCTTCCCGAACAACGACAGCAACTCAGCGCGTGATGGCCATTCGCCTCCACCATGGAACCGCAGATGCATTTATGTGGTACACAAACATCGCAGCCCAGGCGGAGAGCTACTGCCACCCGCAGTGAGTCATTGTCCAGGAGTGTTCCCAGATAAGGAGCAGGCAAAGCCTGCAACCACGCTCCCGCTTCCACTGTTGACACCGACTTTAGCCTGGCCAAATTCACCCCCGTTGCTACACGCATAAGCTGTGCAAGAGCGTCCCTGGCCCCCACATCGTCCCATACTCGCTGTACTGGTAGTCGTACAACCTCGGGCAGCGGTGCAGTCGGATAACGAGCCGTCCACCTTGCCAGTGCATCCTCCACAAACGGAATGGTGACCCTGTCTCCATGGCAATTTAAAATTTTAGAGACAAGGCCAGCAACCCCATGTGCCGACGCTAGGAAGGCTGGTAGGCCCACATCCCCCGCACACCGCAAACCGAGGCCACCGTGACGTATCGGCAAAGACGCCTGGATCCATTGGTCATCCGAAAGAGACACATTTAGAACAGTCTCTGCCGTATCTCTCAACGCGACGTCAAATGACGACACGTCACCCGGGCACAACCATGTAGGAGTTGTTCTCAAAAGGTAAGTTATTCTGGGAACCGCGAAACACATCCGTAGCAGGGTCAGGGCGACATGGGCATTAATATTTTTAAGGCGTTCCTGAGCAAGCAAAAGGAGGTGCTTCCTGGCCTCTATTGCGCTAGAAATAGCCTCTTGGAATATAGGAGAGCCCAAAAGGGTAAACGTTCCAAGTGAAAGCTCTTTGAGACCAGGGAGCAAAGACCTTAAAGGAGACAAAGAAGCAGAAGAGGCAGGTCCACAGCAGTATACCTCACACTTCCCCGCATTCAACTCCAGTCCCATATCCCTTAGACGGGGGATAAGAACAGCCAAGTCCTGCTTCACAACTTCAGGCTCCCCCCCTAAGGTGCCGTCATCTAAATACCAGATATTAAGGGGGGATTTCAGAGACGACACCGCTTCATGGATAGCAAGACTGAAGGCAAGCGGCCCAAGTGGATCCCCCTGCTGCGCACCTACCTGCGACAGAATTAGGGACTCATCGTAGATGAGGTTAGATGGAGAATGATACACCTGGTGCAAAAATGGGTACAAACTAGGAATATGTTTTTCCACTTCGCCCAACAGAACATCCCTCTCCACGGTATATATATATATGTATAATATATATATATATACTTATAAGTACCTATCTGTTTTGGGGCTGACTTAATATGACATTAGATTTGTAATCGAATTATTTGTTTCATCAAGAGTGTGACTTGGCTTTAGTTTTCAAAAAAATCGACCTCACTCCGACCTCATTAGAGTTCCCCTCCTCAAAAGGAATTAAAACGGATCTAATCGGAATTTATTGGAATCTATCAATGCCATACATGGACAGGCAGTAAAACAGAAGTCCGTCCGTAAAATGAAAGCACTTTTTCTACTAAGAAAGTGACACTTTTACTTAAACATACAATTTTAAATTAAACAACGCCTAGCTCGGGTGTTTTACGGCGCTGCAGTCGAGTTTATTATCGCTTAGAAAAGCAGGTAGATACCTAGTTTGTACCGCATAGACATAAACGCCGATTTCGTGATTATCTCCTTCTACGATGTACTTGTTAGCTCAAGTGATCTGATGAACTGTGACAGTTTTCTTCACCTACCCATTATGTGAAGAGAAGCTTTGCTGCCGGAGTTAATTGAAAAGTTTCATTTCTGTGCTTTCTCCAAAAAGCACATGTAAAAGTGTATAGGTTTAGGTGTATCTTTTCCATTCTTTTGTAATCGATTATGTCTAAGCGACAGTTTATTTGCCCCTTTAGTATTTGAAGAGTGTCTCAAGTGCGTCAAATTTTATTTCTCCCCATCAGACTGTATTCAAATGATTCAAGTCTTTTATGCTGTGCGTTTCCCCCATTCACAGAATATTGATGTCTTATGTGTTTATGTTCATACAATTATAATGTTGTTGATTTGAATGTTGAATGTAGTTGTTACGCAGGTTGTTTTTAGTATAAGTATAGGCTGTAGAGATCAGTTTGAAATAGCTTTCGCCTTCGTTGAAAAGGACATGGACAAAGCATAATCACTCAATCAGTCAAAAAACATTTTACTTATTTATTGATGCTGGCACTTCACTTCGCGGTATTTGCCCAAATATTCGTGTTGCATTTTTTTTCCTTCCTACGGCAAATGAAAGAGACGCAACGCCAAGTGATATGCCAGAATGACATCAATATTTCTTTAACACCAGAAATATTTTTTCTATTAATAATACTAATTCTAGGACTGTTTTATTCATCGAAAGATACTGCGAGCCAAGCTTTTTATTAACTTGCATTATAGTTTAGATGACAATTCAATATTATAGTACCATCGAGCTGATCTGGTGGAGACAGAAGGTGGCCATGGGAATTCAGGACTTAACAGACGTAACCCCGTTGAGTTTGGGCTCGTTAGAATCGTCTCAACGAGTAGTTAATCACGGTATATTAAGTACAGAAAAGTATTGTTGGGAATAAAAGATTGTACCAAAAGGGTCATTATTTGAAGTGAAAAAAAATGTTACAGAAATAAAAACATACATTTTGATCTGGTCTATTTAATTCGAACGTTAGGATGTTAATCAGGTTCTTATTATAATCAGAGATCAATAAAGCTTATTTTGGTTAAAAAAAAAACAAAAATCCAATTTACAGGCAACGAAATTGAGCTTGATGACCACGAAAAAGAACATTTTCTCCATTTTAAAGTCTCATAATTATACAATCTGAACGAAACTCCGAACATAATAAAAAAACTATGTGTATTAACCAAACAAAGATGTATCAACTGAAATACACAATCTATGTGTATATAAAAAAAATACTTTATTTAACCATAAAAATTACGACTTCAAATGTTATTGATTTTTTTGAAAATTTATTACCTCTTAAATATCCGGGGAGATTAGGTACCCGATATAATCTCAACTCACAAATCAAAACATGTTTTACCTTCTTGCTCTTTATAATCCATACTAATATTATAAATGCGAAAGTGTGTCTGTCTATCTGTCTGTCTGTCTGTCTGGTACCTCTTTACGCCTAAACCGCTGAACTGTTTTACATGAAATTTGATATAGAGATAGTTCTAGTCCCGGGGAAGGACATAGAATAGTTTTTATCCCGGAAATCATCCCCTAAGGGGATGAAATGGGGGGTGAAAATGTGTACCTATGGAACCACTTAAACCGCTGAACCGATTTAGATGAAATTTGGTATAGAGATAATTTGAGTCCCGGGGAAGGACATAGGACAGATACTACAATTTATTAATGCAGATTCTATTTATTAGGTTAAAGGGGAAATCAATTAATAAATCAGTTTCGTGGTCACGAAAGTGAAGACTTGTTACTTTCACGGTTTTGCACTTAACACCCTTTAGGTAAGGAGAAAATGAAATCGATAATGTATAATTTAACCTCCGATAACACAATACCAACCGGTCGACAACATCTCTGTGATGTTTCTAATGCTTAAAAACCGGCCAAGTGCGTGTCGGACCACGCAAAACGAAGGGTTCCGTGCCTATTAAAAAGGTCGTATCGTCACAGAAATTTTACGGCACTTACGTCCTTTTCTTTGAGGAAGGCAGTTTTTCAGCAATATCTCGAAAACCTCTGAACCGATCTTGTTCAAAACAATTTTCGGTGAATGAAATTAATAAGTCCTATGTCCATGAATTTTTCCATATTTTTAAAATACACCGTTCAAAAATTAGAGGGGGGGGGGACAGAATTTTAGTGACTTTCGGGGCGATTATCTCCGACTCTATTCACTTAATCAAAAAAAATGCTAAGAAACCTTATATTTATTTTGAAAGGCCTATCGATTGATGTGCCACACGGGGGTCACAATGAATTTTTTTTTTTGACTTTTAGTTTTATGTATGGAGTGCACCCCTAAAATTTTTTTTTTGTCATTTTAATTACAAAACTATGTAGCGGCTAACAAAATATACCTATCCTCAAAATTTTATTCAAATACACCTTATAGTTTTCGAGTAAAATGCCTGTGACATACGGACAGACGGACAGACGGACAGACGGACAGACGGACAGACGGACATGACGAAACTATAAGGGTTCCGTTTTTGCCATTTTGGCTACGGAACCCTAAAAATGTAATATGCATGGAGTGTGGCTTCTTTTAATGTATAAATATTACTAAATATGTGTGACCACGAAAATGTCGGTGTATTTTGGAACAACAGGAAATGTTAAAAAATGTAACTTATAAATGTCTTTTTTTTTTGTTTGAGCGTGCATAGTAATTCATATTATGAACAATATACTCATGGTAAACTATATGTTTTTGTAAACTTTGTATTTTTAACAATACTACAAAGTAGTCAGGGTATTATCCGAACTGGACCACGCAACGTAACGTTCATGTAGAAAATTTAAAATATTATCAAATAAAAGATAAATTAGTATACATATAATTCATACAGCAACAATTATAGTGATAACATCCTAATAAACCATATAAAATAAAGTACATATTGCTCTAAGATTTAAAAAAAAATTGTCGTCTGAACACAATTGAACCCCTTGAAATAATGACGCAAAAATAAAAATGTTGACAGAAACTTATTTTCCAGTAGGTTTATAGGAAAGTATTTTTCTTTTATTTTAAATATTCTGTTTACTTCGCTTGAGCACGCCAGCTACAGAAATTTAGCAAGTGATAAGTTACCAACTATCACTCCACAATTTGGACTACACACGAATTGCGGTGTTATCAGCACGCGATTGTTGCCTCAGACGGTTACCAAACCGAAGACAATGCGGTTTGCACTAGACAATGATATTGCGGATAACGAACTTGGGGAGTTGGGAGTTGCATTTGAACCGAATGCTTCCAAATTAAACCTTAAATCATGATCTGCAAAGTTTACTTTTAAAGAGAGATCTTAATTGCATTACGCCTTTCTGAAATTGACAATGTTGAGTTCGGTGGTAGTTATGAATAAGGTAAGATAATGTCGGAAAGGGTGAGATAAGACATTAACGTGATTGCATTCAGACAAACTCAATAACACCAATCTATGTACATAATATTTCACGATTTTATCTTATTTTCGTGAACTTCTGATTAGATATCATATCGCAACCATATCGAAATTATGACAAGGATATATTTTTAACATTTTACTTATTTAGAAATAACTACTAGGCTCATTCCAAATTTATCCATGCAGGGTATGTAGGTTATGTTATGGTGTAATTACACCATACTCTACAGGGAAGTCTCGTCTAATTTTCGAAACGGACCTACGAGGGTGACGGCGCTTTGCAATCCGCCTGCTTGGTCACAAGGTCACTGACCATGCGTGTCGCCTTTGCGGTGACTTTAGCATGTTTTAGACAGTCATATAATAATGCTTATTTGCGATGCATTGGACGTGAACGGAATTTGAATCAAATTACAATTTGGTGTACGATTGTCTTTCGAGTACGTCTTTAAACAGAAGGCAGTATTTTAGTCCCTTTGAGTAACATACTAAGTAACCCATGCACCTAATACTTAAAGTATTTAGGCCTAACGGAACAAAATGTGTGTATGAGCCAGTTAGCCCATACACTTAAATATTGTGTTGGAGTGCGTTGAAAGAACGTAGAAGTTAAGTTAAAGTTAAACTGATTTATTTCTTTTATAGTTACAAAATAGTAAGATTAATTGGCCGTTCCTTCAGTTGATGTTTATAGTATGCGAGTTAAGTTTGCACTAATCTAAATTAACTTCATAATGTCATATTGTAGCGCGGCCTAAAATAGGTCGCAACGTAAATGGAAAAATGTACAGTAGTGAGACTGTACAATGTGTTGATACATTCCTTTTGTTTTAATAATAACATTAAACTTGGCTAGCATGAAAGTGAAATGAAAATATTATTGTCCCAATATCGAATAAGCTACATGGATTGAAAGAAGCATATGAATGAAGCTCTGTTAAAAAATACCGGCTCAACAAAAACCTTACAAATAAGAAAACAAAACACGACGAGTTACGAATACCAACAATAAAAATGTCATGGACATGTGACCCGTAATCATAGTCACGTTTGTACGCAATGCGTACGTCCTAAGGTCAGTCTTGGCGCGACCAAAAGAGGACATTACGAGATCGTATCTAAATGGCCGCATTTGTTATGAGAACTGCTTGTGACAGGCTCCCGCTAAAGCACGTCGCTACGCGGAATAAATGCGAATTGCAACAAAAATAACTATTAAAGATTTCTGAGTATAAGGTGAATCAAATTCGCCGTACTTATAGCTCAGCATTTTTAAGTTTGACGTATTAATTATTAAGAATTGATAATACCGATATTTAAAATACGCCCCGTATACTGCGTTACATTGTGTATAGAAATCACGATGCGTAAGATGTGTCAGCGTGCATATTTGCACGAGAAGTCGCATCGGACTCCGGTGCGGCTGCAGCCGGTACAGCAGCAGAAGTAGCTACGGAGGTGTTGTCCTAAAAGTGACCTTAGACATTCTAGACATTCTCTTACAATAAAGACGTGTGCAGACTGTGCAGATCTGCTGCAGTAAACATAGAAAGTAGGTTTTGCAGATGGTAAGGTTCATCATGCATGATCGCTAACCATCTTACCAACCAACAAAAAGACGGATAACGCATTTGAAATAAATGTCCCGAAGATAGCGTATTTTACCACTCGCCAATTCGAATAATACTTTGATACTAAATGCATTCGTTTTTTGAGGAGTTAATTTATTGCATTCATGAATTTATTTCATTTGGTTTGTTTTTCGTCACGGATCTAAAAGACTACATTATGCCGCACTGCAATATATTGCACAACCACTACGATGCCTCAAAATGGAGTGTGCTTAATTGATTAACATAGCCTCTTGAAAGTAAAAGCTCCTCCATTAGCACCAAAAAGGTACGGGTTAAGAAAGTAAGTACTACACATTTATTATGCTGTTTATTATTAAACAATATACAAACAATTCTCTGTATATATTTGTATGTTAAGCCACAGTTTTATTACATACCTACTTTGGTATTGAAGTTGAGTAGGTAAAAGTAATTGTCTACTTTATTTAAAAAATCTATATAGTCCGTCAGTTAGATTATCTAAAAATATTGGACACATATTTTTTATTTTGTCAATCAAACAAAAAATTATGAAGATGTACCCCGTTAAAGTTTCGCGAGACGTCACATAATGGTTCATTTTTTAGCATTATCTAACTGACACACTAAATAGAATCATATTTTTTTACCCAGGAAAGTACCCAATTATGAGATTATTGGGATGTCTGGACAGTGTTTACATGCATATACCCATATCTCTAATACACTCGTATACTGTGTGAAAGCAGCTATAACAACCAGAAACCACCCTAATGATGGTCCTACTCTTGCCAAAACCGCGATCTAATATTATTATTTAAAATTTGTGTTTTTACTATCACCGGATCGAATCGATGGAAGTCGGTTGCCTTAATTTTTTTTGTCTAATTAAATATAGAACTAGAAATAGTCTGCCAGTTTTGCAATGTATTTGATGTACGGTAATAGACTGAATACAAGAACCAACCTACTGCTAACATAACTCTATCTCAGGTACCACCCCGTCAGTATTCCATAACCAGAGGGCTACTCTCTAGGACGTAACTACACAACATTTCACCATTAAAACAAATATTTACTCCATAAACCAACCGATAGAATCTGCGGAGATTAAGGCAGTGTGTAGCCGTCCCCCCGAGCTCTATTCTAATGAGATGAGATTTGAGTGATACTGAGTAAAGCTGCGGTGAAAGTAAGAGGACAGCACATCAGGGCTAGCGCTCGCTTGGTGCATTGAGAAAGCTCTGGGAGCTTTCGTTGAACTTCGCCCGTAACACGTGTAAAGGCTATCGTGGTAGCCCTTCGTGCTCCGGTACTGTACGACCGCTTGGCCCACTGGCTGATGACCTGGTGGCATATTAGTGTGCGATTGTGCGCCAAGTTTCTGTTGGGGTTGTCACTTATGGTAAGTGTAATAAGATAAACCTGTCAACCAATCGAAGTCGAGTATTGGACGTCTAAAAAAACTACAGTTTGGTATGACGTGACACGTGACCTTCAATATAAATCATGTCACACACGTAGCGTTATCTGCTACGCCGTAGCTTGTAGCAAGAAAAATCTCCAACAAAAACATAAATACTACTGACAAAAAAAACAAATAAACATAATGTTAACGGACTGTATTAAAGAGAAACTTTTATCTAACTATATTCCGTCAATGGGTAATTTATTTACTGTTGCCACTGTAATGATAAACAATGACTTCGGCGACTTTTTAACTGGAGGAGTCTTAGATACCCATTCGAAATTTAATATTGTGCTTTAATTCCAAACTACGTTCATTTTTATGACAGCTGAAGTGCAAAAACTATAGCCTGTTTTTAAAATTACTCAATTACGTATCCGTTTTTGGTGCACAAATATTCCGCTGTTGTCCTGTCCCTCACACCGTCCACCGCATCGCCCCTAGTACCTTAGGAAAGCCTCTTGTTAAGTACATATATTGTGTGTGCGGCGTGGAGATCGTTCCGTTTCACGCTGACAGTCGGACAGCCTCTTATTAATGCAAAATCGTGTACAAACTTAACGGGCTTCCTTGTCGGCTCTTGCGCCGCCATTTTTGGTGAGATAGGTCGCCTTTTTGGAAAATGGTTAGGATTTGACATGCTTTCATTCACTCAACTGTGCTTTCTAGTTTTTTTGACGACCGGTTAGCCTAGTGGGTAGTAACGCTGCCTACGAAGCTGAAGGTCCTGGGTTCGAATCCCGGTAAGGGCAAATATTTGTGTGATGAGCATGAACATTTGTTCCCGAGTCTTGGATGTTTTCTATGTATTTAAGTATTTGTATCTATTAAATATATCGTCGTCTAATACCCATAACACAAGCCTTATTGAGCTTACTATGGGACTAGGTCGATTTGTGTAAGATTGTCTTCTAATATTTATTTATTTATTTATTTATTTATGTAAGTATCGGATAAACTTAGTATTTGAAGATTTTTTTTAGACTCAGCATGATTGCGATGAAGCGCTTTGAAAATTTTACAATAGTAGTCTTTCAAAGTCGAAAATCAACATAGAAACCTACTTAACAAATTTATCAACCATTTTTTTTCAAAAATATAGTGCCCAAGTATCTACTCTATCATGCTGCACCTAACCGATTACTAACTACAAGCACAAACTTTAATCATATCGATCATGAAGGACGTTACGAGTATAGCGTTTTTTTTAATTATAAAATTGCCACGTTCTCATTACAGCATGAGCATATTATGGTAACAGCGTTATGAAATATAACTCGACTCTCGAAACCCGCCATATTTGCACAATTTTACACGTATTAGAGCCCATATATATGTAAATAAACATCACGAGTATAAAAACTTGCACGCATTCTTAGTTATGACGATGAAGTAACAATATCGAAAATAACCAAACACGTTGTAAAATCACACCACAGTCTAATAAGGATTTAAACTCAGAAGGAAGTTAAAATATCATATCATTACGATAAAGTTATAGGCAATCCATTCCTTTTATGTTAACGCTCGTAACGGTTTTTTATATTCAGATTTTGAAAACCTGACATGAACATTTATCTTTTTAGGGAGTTTGCTAATTAGAATTGTTGCATATTCAGGTAGGTCCGTTAAAGTATGATATAACCTAGCTCTTCGAATGTATTTGTAACAATTGTTACTAAACCAACTTTTTTCTATCAGTTGCTAAGTTTCCACTATGGGAAGTATGATGTGAGAAAAAATGATACTACTGAGTACGTATTTATATTCCCATAACAACACGTTATTGAATCGTAAATCGATTCCAAAATTTTAATTTACATTACCTACATGCAAGATATAATTAATATCTATTCATAGTACCTATCTGGGGGCACGGCAGTGCCCCCGCAAATTCGAGCAAAACAAAGAGGCACAATTTTTAAGATCTTGTAATTTTGTGCTGGCTAAAGTTATAACCCTGTATTTTCAGTAACATGTAGGTCATACGAGTAATATAGCTTACATATATTCTCAATAACATTCGATTTGAACTTTTAGTTTAAGAACTATTGCCCGTCAAAGTTCCTTAGTTTTGTCACTAACACACTGACTCACTGACTGACTGATCAACATAATTCTAATAAGGTACTTCTAGCAGACCCACAAGCTCCAAATTATAAACATAATTAGTTTTTAGCCATTAATTCATAAAATAACTAAAAATATTGCAATTTCAGTCATGCTTTAGCGATATAATGCTGAGCCACTGTTCGGTTCACTGCCGCAGAGACACACTTTGTTTCATGTTTTATATGTTTCTCTTGTTTATTTTATTGTTAAATATGTGTGTCCTGTGTGTTTGTGAATAAATGTATCTTTCTTTCTTTCTTTCTATATACAAACTGCATAAGTAAGCTTGTAATCCTATACAAATATGTACATGCGATTATAAACATACTTTTTCACATCTCATGCTCGAAAAGTGTGTCATATTAGGCTTAATAAGCGGGGCTAAAGTATTACATCTAGCCCCTAGGGAAAATATGTATACATATTTATGATTTTTAACACATTTAATTTGACCAATCAAAACACTTCACCATATTAAATCCACCAATCACAACTCTTTCAAAAAACATTTATCTTTGCTATCAACCAACCACAATACCTACAGCTACATATTAAAATCGACCAATCAAACATCAGGTGTTTTTTAGTCCCTAATTCCAAATCATTTAAATCCACCAATCACTATTCTTTCAAAAAACATTTCTCTTTGCTATCAACCAACCAGAATACAGCTACATATTAAAATCGACCAATCAAACATCAGGTGTTTTATAGTCCCTAATTCCAAATCATTAAAAAAGAAAACGCCTCACGCTAAAATGAACAATCTCTTCGCAGTGAAATTTGTTATTGATTGTGGATGGATAATCTTTGTTTTACTATTTTCTCGCAGTCGAAGTGAAAAGTAGAGTGTATAACTCGGGTCTAAAAGCCATATTACCCCTCGAATTATTTTCCCTCGCTTCGCTCGGGAAAATATCCATCTCCTGGTAATATGGCTCATTTTAGCCCCTTGTCATACAATCTACTATTGTAGTTCCTGCGATAGTAGTCCCTGAAAATAGTAATAACGAGGTAGGTACAGTGCACTAAACGATGTATTTGCACGCGGTTAGTATTAGGTGTACAATAAATAATAAATAAATAAATATTAGAGGACATTCTTACACAAATCGAACTAGCCCTATAGTAAGCTCAATAAGGCTTGTGTTATAGGTACTAGACGACGATATATATAATAGAGATAAATACTTAAATACATAGAATACATCCAAGACACAGAAACAAAATATTCGTGATCATCACACAAATATTTGCCCTTACCGGGATTCGAACCCAGGACCTTCAGCTTCGTAGGCAGCATCACTACCCACTAAGCTAACCGGTCGTCTTCGGGTCAATGCACTAGAAAACTATACAATCGTTATTTGCGGTTGGTAAAATAACATTTCCATACAAAGTCTATCCAAAAATATGATTCCCAGATGCATTCATACATTTGTATGTATCGATAACACAATACCTAACCTACAAAAATAAGTAAGATCCCATAAAAACATTCTATGTAAAAAAAGGCCAAGTCTCGAAACTTTTCCACCGTAAAAAGTTGTGAGGTGAGATATTTTGTAGAGCCAAGTCAGGCCTTCTTATTAAACTTTATTTGCTTGCTAAATTAAATTTTGTGACTTGGCAGTCACACAATACCAGATAGTTTTAGGTAGGTATGCATAAATTAATAAATGCAGTAAAGTTGCATGTGTGGTTTCTGATATTGAATCGATACTACACGGGGTGCTACCCCTACAGGGATTTAGTTTTTGTGTTATAAATAGGGGAGTAACGGATTTAACCTCCATGCTCTACATTAAGAGGGATTAGAAAAATATTTCACTATCGACCCCCGTTCATGTTAGACGATATATTTAAAAAACTGTATCGGGGTCGTTCTTCTTTTCGACCGACAATAGCCTGTCCCTCGTCTTATTACGGCATCTCATTTGAGTAATGATGTTTACGGTTTTATAATGTTCGAATGAACGTCCATATTATTTTATTAATTAGTGATGTTTAATATTTCACTTTCTCTAACTAGCATTTTTTTAAATGTTTTTTTTTTTCGTAGAATGCCGTGACAGAGTGGTAAACCAAAATGTTGTCCCCACTGAAAGAGTCCACTTTGTCACATGTTTTTTTTTAGAAACCAACCGTAAATAAATATTTATATTGGCCAGAAAGGAAACTTTAATTAGTTCTAATGAAGAAACCTATGCATTTTTTTTTAAATCGCACTTCAAAACCACAATTTTCGATAGTTCATAAACCAAAAAAACAGAAAAACCTCGGATCATTGTCGGTAAAAAAGAAGAACGACCCATCGACACTTTTTATTATTTTTTGATTATAAAAAATGGTAGTATAGTCTTATAGTTATTCAATTAGTTAAAATAATAAATATCTAAATATTAGGGGACAATAGTTAACAAATGAACCTAGTCCTAAACTAAGCATTTTCATACAACCATATACTTAATCGAGTATTCATTATAAATATTTATATTATAATGTACGAATTCACATCAAAAGGTTAGGTGGTCTCTCAAGTTCAACTATGTTGAACCAAGCCAATAAAAATTTATTAAAATATCGACGAGAAAGGTTTATTACGCACAAGGAGCGAAAGTGCGGGCAGGTTGGACCACTCTATAAAGAGCAATCGCTCCCACTGGCTGCGCATTGTTGTAGCTATTGCAATCTTAATAATACTTATAATTTATTGTAATAAAACGTCACATTTACTAAGTGTGTACCTGTAAAGCGTACCTGACAAATCACAATGAATTGTTCACGTTCTATAATTAACTAGTACGATCAATGCTGTAATCCTACGATTATGGGATGATAAATAGGAATGAGGAACTAAGTATTATAATGACGTTTAAAGGTATGAGTTGATCAGTGATCTAATATTGCTATTTTATAGTCAGATTGCGTGTGAATATATTTATACAAATCGTGGCACGGGTCTGTGGAAACTGGGTCCAATAGACAATGCAAAAATCAAGTCAAATAAGCAACAGATGAGGACATTTCAATGACTGAAAATATTCTTGAAGGAACGACAAATAATCTGCAGAATGGGCCACTCTACTTAGAAACTCAAATAGAAACTCTACTCAAAAATCTTACAAGGAATGTCATCTTGTTCATATTTAGAGCAGACCGACTGGAAAAGTACCTACTAAGTACCTCCACCTTGCAGAAGGCGCAGCCATGCTCGTAGTAACACTGCTACTTGCTCCGCAGACATGTAGTATTATGCTTCTAGTGGTGAGTGAGGAATATATCTGACAAATACCTCTCACTGTCGACGCGATGAATCGTCAACTCAAATCAATAATAATTGTGCAATGCGTGGACTACTACAGAATACAGAATTTATTGGTAAAATAAGCATTTTACAAGACACGAGTTAAATAAGATATACCTACCTACACCCAATGTTTTAAGGTTTTAAACATGCAACATATTCGTACTAAAATATAATCCACAATTAGGCAAACTATAAACTGACCGGTGAAAATGCACAAATATAGCTATAGTTCCGGTGCTGGTGCTGTTCATATCGATATTATTAAAGGCTTTCTCACAGTATACGTAGTGTGAGAAAGTAATATCGATATCCAACAGCACTGGCCAAACTATGGCCACGTTTGTGCATTTTTTACCGGTCAGTTTAGTTCGCCTAATTGTGGATTCTACTTTAGGTAGATTCATATTACAGTCATTTCTTAATTTGATTTCCGTTGACTCTATATAGATAAACTACGGTCACAACAACGGTCAGCTTATTTGCCAAGATCGTGATTTGATAACTACAACTTAGAAAAGTTGAAAAACCCCCGATTTTTTCATTTCAAAGTTCAATATCTCAAAAACGGCTGAACCGATATTTATGAAACATGGCTAAGAACACTCGGGTTAAAATTATCTATGACACAAAAAAACCGCATTCAAATCGGTCCATCCGTTTGGGAGCTACGATACTACAGACAGATACACAGATTAAACTTATAACACCCCCTCTCTTTGCGTCGGGGGTTAAAAAGAAAGAAAGAAACATTTATTCGAGACGAAAACTGACAATTCCCTTTTTACACTATGATTATGGGTAACATAAGCACAATCTCAATCTCGATACGACACATTTACATGTAATGGATATAGCCCAGTTAATCGAGAAATGGTCACAAGATATGACACGTCGCCTATGTGGTCCGTCGGCGTAACACAATCTAGCCGTGAACACGTTTCCAAGAGCTCGCAGTGATCCAATTTAATACCTACAGGCACGTTGGCAATCTGGTTCCAGTTACTAGTAATTTATTGTTCTAACATACTTAGAATAGATACCATAGTCTCATCCTTGAGTTTGACTGAGATCACTGCTACCCGGCCAAATGAAAGATACTCACCCAAGGCCTGCAACACACTCGCGCGGCCTGCGGTGGCGGTCAATAGGTAATTTGATAGCTAATGACAAGTTAACTATTAACCGCCGCGGCCAGGCCGCGCCAGTCTGTGAGAGGTTTAACGTGATAACAAATAATCGACACTTTGTCGTGTATTTCCTTTAGGCGGAGTACGTCATTTTCTTTACCAGTCACTTTCTGGTTAGGTCACGTTCTGAAGACGCCACTTTCTGTGGACGTCACGTTCTAAGGAGGCCACTTTCTTAGAGCGTCACGTTCTGAGAATGTCACTTTCTTAGATTGCCACTTTCTGATTTCGCCACTTTCTGACTTTGTCACGTTCTGGGTTCGTCACTTTATGAGTTTGCCACTTTCTGACTTCGCCACTTTCTGACTTTGTCACGTTCTGGGTTCGTCACTTTATGAGTTTGCCACTTTGTGACTTCGCCACTTTCTGACTTTGTCACTTTCTGATTTCGTCACTTTTAGGTACCTACAAGAAGTTTATTTTATTTCTCTTAAAATCGAGTGGTCAGCGTTTAGGTCAAATATTTGAATAATAAAAAAATATATATTTTAATTCAAAAATATTTTATACCAATCTAAAAAGTATTAACTACACATTAAAAAAACATTTCGTAATACGTTGTAGTAATTTCATTACATTTGGAAACATTGGGACCGATTCTGAAACCTACGAGCCTGAGGTCCTGACTGAGATAACAAATATTAAAAAAACACACGAATTGAAAAAACCTCTTCTTTCACATATTTTGAAGTCGGTTAAACATAATTAGGTTATAATAATAGTAATAATTAAGCACATAAATTCAACCTACAATGTGAAGATAATAAAATAATGCGTAATATTTTTAGTTAGTAACATTTAGGAAGCGATCGCACGACGTACTGTGCGTGTCTATTACGCATACATACAGCGAACCAAGCCACGCCACTCTAAATATCTAATCTGTACAAGCTAAAAGGTTGACACAGCCTTAAGAGAAATAAAATAAACTTCTTGTAGGTACCTAAAAGTGACGAAATCAGAAAGTGACAAAGTCAGAAAGTGGCGAAGTCAGAAAGTGGCAAACTCATAAAGTGACGAACCCAGAAAGTGACAAAGTCAGAAAGTGGCGAAGTCAGAAAGTGGCAAACTCATAAAGTGACGAACCCAGAACGTGACAAAGTCAGAAAGTGGCGAACTCAGAAAGTGGCAATCTAAGAAAGTGACATTCTCAGAACGTGACGCTCTAAGAAAGTGGCCTCCTTAGAACGTGACGTCCACAGAAAGTGGCGTCTTCAGAACGTGACCTAAACAGAAAGTGACTGGTAAAGAAAATGACGTACTCCGCCTAAAGGGTGTATTTTAATAAACAAATATGTGTATAAGTAGTTAGAACAATAATTATGAATGAAAATTATAACATAACAAAAAAAAATTACAAAAAAATTAAACAAAAAATATGACATATTAGCTTTTTATTGACTGAAGAGACATAGATTAATTGAAAAATAGGAATAAGCAAAAATATATGAAATCTCCTTTAATCGACACCCGAGTTCCAGTACCTAATAGATTCCCACATTATTTGAAAGATATTTATAACAATCTATAAAATTCAAATATCTTTTGAAGTATAATTAAATTATCTGCAAAAGAGTACCTACTAGGTATACTCACTCTTTTAACGATTCGCTGAAGAAATCTTGATTTTTGTAGCATATTGAAAAAGTGCAAGTCTGACTCGCGCACCGAGGGTTCCGTACAAACTCTCATATTTACAATTTACCTGTCTTTATCAGTAACCCGTCATGCGTTATACAGCGCCATTTATAAGTGCATAATGGGCACTAACTTGCACTACTGGAACTCAATATGTATGATGGTTTTTTAGCGATAATTATTTATCACGTGAACCGATTTCAATATTTTTTATTTTATATGAAATACGGTACTTTCAGAATAATCTAGTTGGTATTTGAAGAAAAAAAATACGTGAAAATGTGATTAAGTTACAAACTTAATCCAGAAATGGTTTTTGATGATTTAAAGCAAAATAACCTAGACAGAGATACCGTTATATTTTTCCTGTAATATTTATAGAAACGTAAATCTTATGTAATAATTTCAAAATATTCCTTGAACAAACAACATTTCACCATATTTTATAATTAATTGATTTTCATTATGGCCGCAGAGCAGCACAGAATAAAATACATAAACACGGTATTGTCAACTACCTAAGTGCTTTTTTCTACATAACATTCACCTAGTATCTCTTGTACACGTGAACTCGTTCACTCCACAATAACATGTTGCCCACCGTATTTTTCACACATGTTACACAGTCTAGCGTCACCAATCAATTATGCACGGTAGGTACAACTACAGTAAATCGAGATGAGATAACTTTCATTACGCCCGCCGACACTGTTCTTGAGAAATTGAAATTAGACCTTACTTGATTGTAAAAAAGTTGTATCTACATATACATGATGAAGGCGAATAAGATATTGTGATAGTCACTAGTCCAAATGTTATTAGAAAATAAGACGAATGGGTGCTCTTCTAATTACCAGTCATTGCGCAACAGAATCACTCAGTGCCTATATTCATTTGTCTTTTTAAACTTTTATTTGGACCAATCCATTTCGCTTGTCATCGAGAAAGTGGCACAGTTACAGAAAAAATAAAACGCTTGATAGTTTTATCATTATTTTACATGAAATCATATCTAAATTATAAACATTTAATGTGTTGGCATTCTATAATCGCATTTTCATTAGAATTCAGACAAAGGATAAATGTCATGTGTATATGACATCTGTCAATGTCATAGAGTATCTGTAAGTGTCAATATCTTGCGATATGGACAGTTATAAAATATACCTTCGCTCCCTTAACATATTTATAAATGTAGATGTGAGGTGAGATTCATTCCATAACATAAATATTTATGTAGGGGAAATTATAGTATCTGTTACCTGGTTCAATTTTATAACAGACAGTCGTTGATGTTTAAAAATTATTGTACTCTTACTAAAACAAATATGTCAACGAGTATATAACTACTCCTTAACGGTAATATGCAAATGAGAAACTTTTTTTCTAAAAATAAAAAATGGCAACATTTTCTGAGGCGATGTATTTACATAGGTACATCATTGGAAATAAACAATAACCAGGATTAGATCAACCAGACTTCACAAAATGACAGACTGAAAAACGTTTATATGGGATACGAATAGAAACCTACGGTCAACACTTTCAAAAAATTGCTATACCTACTTTACAACTTTAGGTATTAATGTTCAAAAATACGCCGTTCCATTTTTGGACTGGTGTCGCGTTACTATTCAAGCCAACATTGTGATTATAAAAACTCATGTATTTTTGGATTAAAAATTACTTCTAACAATAGGGCTCAAACAAAAGCATTGTCTCCCAAACAATGAAATGGAAAAATAACTGAAAATGCCATTTCAATGGAAAACCACTGTAAAAACTAGGAGCGCTTCGAACCTGCAATTAAGTAGGTATCGTTCGGAAAATATACCATTAAAAATCTGAACGATTACGAATTTTGGCTAGCTTCTTAGTTGTATAGTTCTCTAGTTCGAACAATTTCGCCCCTGTGTGTGTAGACGGTAAACTAAACAAATATTTTATCGCTAAATTGTTTATTTTTATTTTTATATTTATTGATTACAAACAGAAAATGCATGATATAAGTACAATGTCCATCTACCCGTAGATGGCTGCTTTTAGATTTGAGATGTGTAAGTACGGTCAACCAATTTGATTTCTGGGCCACTTCGTACCTTGTCACGGTACGAAGTGGCCCAGTAATCAAATTGGTCGATTGTACCTATTCAGCCAATGCTAGTACCTATATAAAACTGAATTCCGAGTGTGTCTGTCGCTGGTTTAAAGAATCTCAGGGTTTCTTATAAATATTCATTCATCTTAATACTGTGTGAAGGGCCGGAGGTATTGAACGATGGTCTTTAGGGAGGGCATTCTGCGAAAAAAATCCTAATGACACCCCAAAGACACCCCTAATGCACTCACGACTTGCGCTGGGTACAACGGGAATAATCAATGCCACACTCCGTCTATTGTATTGATTGAGTGTCCCCTTCGAGAATGTCAGTAGAAATACCTACCTACCTTGGACCTTATTGTATACGTATTTCATATACAATAAGGTCCAAGATCCAATATTATAATACCTGACTAGGTACCCGACTGGCTAGGTGAACGACTGATCAAAATTTAATAATATTTAGAATTTATTTCATCTAGGCAATAAACCAAATATAACCCACAACACGCAAAAATATCAAAAATCTAAATGTCAATCAATGTGTTCAATTGTAAGGTGAAGACGTTAATAAATGTATTTTTCACTTCTCATGCTCTAAAAGTGCTTCATATTAGACCTGCAGAGCGGGGCAAAAATAGTATTTTAGTCCCTAGGGAAAATATGTATACATATTTTTGATTTAAAACACTTCACAACAGCCAATCACACAGCACTCATTGGCAGTTAATCGGAACTGTGGTTTTTATAGGTACTTATTATTTAAGTATTTAATAGGAACTTCGTATTTGGTATCAACCAATTGGAATACAGATATATTAAAATTCACCAATCAGAAGACGTAATTCATGTCTCAAGACATAAGGTGTTTTATAGTTCCTACTTTACAATTATTAAAAATATTATTCAGCCAATGTCATCATACCAGAAACCAAACGCATATTTAAAACTAAATTGCTAAACTTTTTGTTTGCTCATTCTGTAACGTGAAACCATCTTTTATCTCCCTCCCTTTTACTCAAAATGTGCCAATGCGATAGAGAGGCAAAACATCTTTTTTAAATCGGGAATTTCATGGCAAGCATTCGGCTGTCAAATTTAGTACCTTATTAATATTATTTAAAAAAATATTGCCGCCAAATTCTTAAAATTTTCATACGTTCATTGTTCAAGATAGGTACTTTAATTCTGCTGGACTTATTTAACAGTTTTAAACACCACATAATAAGTAAAAATACTATAAAATGACGTCAAGTGATGACGAAATGGATCTTTCGCCGAATACGCTAGTGGGTATAAGGGCAAGAGAAATAGTGGAGAACAATTTGCCTGCAAAATCACGACATGTGTTGAAAAATGTCGTATGAATATGAAACGAGTGAGCTTTGATAATTACATCCTCGGCTCGCTTATCACGCTCACCTGCGGCTCGCGTGAACAATTCCGCCTCGGATGTAATGATCAACATAGCTCACTTGTACGAGTATCACAATGTAGGTACTATTCTTTCTTTCTTTCAAAATCCTTTTCCCTCTATTTCAACGCAGCTGATATAATGTAATGTATACTCTTTGCTGAAAAAAAAAAACGTAAAAATACCTGAACACTTCAGGGAACATGTAATAATGGAATTCAGGAGACTTTTGGGAATTCCCAATACAACACAATTGTGTTACATCCAAAACGACATGGGAATCCACAATTAGGCGAACTAAACTGACAGGTGAAAATGCACAAATATGGCCGTAGTTTGGCCAGTGCTGTTGATAGAAGAGATAGATGCTGTAGTTTCACCTGTCAGTTTAGTTCGCCTAATTGTGGATCCATATTACATATAACACACATATACGTACATACGGTACATACCAGTCGATTCGTGCAAATGGCCAGTCAGTAGCCATCGTATCCTAAGTCAACAATTTTATTGCTAAGCTTATTAGGTAGTATATTACACAACATCAACTAGGTATCAAATAAAACGGAATCTCGCTAAATTCCAGCTATTACGTTCAAGCGTAAGGTAAACACTATGTACCTTCAACAGTGATTCTATCGCAAGCTCATAGTTTTACACCGACATTCAATTACATAGCCACCAAAATTCTAGACACCGCGTTCCCGTGAAGCTCTATGCAAATTCAGCTCCTTTTACAATGGTCCAATTGCATTCAAGCTAGTGCGGTAATAGTAGGCTAGGTCATAATGACACGTTGTTGTTATGGTTATGATCCTGGCCGGCAATAACAAAAAAGAAGACAAAAAAAAACAGTGACATCGTAACCACTACGCGTTTCATCCGAGAAGCTATCTGAATTTAATAATAAAACAAGCAATGGGTGACGTTGCATTTCATATAAACGGAGAAAGGGAAGCGATTCGAGCGTCAGAGAACCGCGGTAAAGGTTGTCGCTGGCAGCGAATCTGAGTGGAACTAATGCTGATATTTCGATACAATGCCTTCGTTATTGCTTTCCTCCGTTCTCCGTGGCGAGAAAATACATCACATTTGACGCTAAACTTTTTCCAGTATTTTAAGTATTGGTATAATAGCTAAACAGATTTTTCTTCGAATGAATAAGAGTGGATTGCAAAAAAATTGTACATAGTTAAGAGCTTTAATCTAATCTATGATTTAATTTTTTACAGTTTCATAACGGCAATTACCCATATAAAATATATGGGTAATTGCCGTCACGAAACTGTAAAAAGTTAAATCGTAAATTAGATTAAACCTCTTAACTATGTACAATTTTTTTGCAATCGACTCATAAATTCAGTTGAACCAATAATGAGACATTAAAGAGGTAGTATTAGGCTCTGTGAAATGTAAGTTTGTAGCGATAGCGTTGTAAGTTTGTATGTAAGGGTAAGTACTCCGTAACTTCTCCTCCAAAATGCTTAGGTAGCTACGAGTACACCAGTATATCGAATGGGTCTCCGGAATGGATATAAGCTATACATATATTAAGATACCAAGTATTTGCAGTGTTATAGATTCCATTCCGTTTACACATTATTTACTACCTAACGACGAAACTTTAATGCATAGAAATGGAGACTGGATCATGATCACAAGTCATGATCGAGTCATTATCATAAATTGAGATCATTCATGAAAGCGCAACAGAACTAGACTCAAAAATTACCAATCATTGACAGAATTTATCTCGAATAAGAATTCCTTTCATACGTATGACATGTAGAAAGAAAGCCAGATAGTCTAATCTAATGAGCATGCAAGGAAGATCGAATGATAAGTATAGGTGTGACCTTGGTATTGAAAACGAACTCCGAATGAAAGTGAAACAGATTTATTTTCTCTTTACTGTTAGATTGTTACGTTTAACAGTGACTGAACCAATACTTGGTTACGCTTATCTGATTTTAACTATTCAGTCTGTTTTTGGTTGGTTAATTTTAACTTGATTCAAGAATAATTCAGGAACATGGCAACACCAATGTACGAGACCAGTGGAGCGATATTTTATTTCGTGTCATGACTGTTCCTGCCTAGTTTATCAAATATTATACACAAAAATATGTATGCAAGTGTTTTTAGGGCTCCGGTACCTCAAAAAACCGAACCCTTATAGGATCACTCGGTTGTCTGTCTGTCCGTCTGTCACAGCCGATTTGCTCCGAAATTACTGGACCGATTGAGTTGTAATTTGGTACACATATGTAAATTGGTGACCCAAAGATGGACGCGTAAAGTAAATTAATAAATTCTGAACAAGGGGGCCACTTTTGGGGTGTAAACTGGAAAATTAAGAAAAAAAGTTACGCAAACTGTATTGTGTGACATATCAAATGAAAGGGTATGTTATAAGCATCTCAGATATTTTTTTTGTAATTTTAGCAAAAATACATTTGAAGTAATTTAGGAAATAAGACGAAAATTGACTATTCCCCCTTTTTATCTCCGAAACTACTAGGCTTAAAATTCTGAAAAAAAATATGGAAAATAGTTCCTTGCCTAAAGATTACAGGAAAACCTATACGAAGTTTGAGTTTTCAAAGTAACGGGAAAATTATCAATATTTTTGTGTATTTTGTATGAAGCGCCTAATGCTTAGAGAATAGGAATTTTACGGAACCCTCACCACGCAAGTTGAACTCGCACTTGTCCGGTTTTTTATACATACAGTTGTTTAATATCATTTTCGGCTGAAAATATGGCTACTCAACTTTTCCTCACTTTTAAGTTTTGGGGCCATTCATTGTATTTACTTACATATATCTATCTGCTCTATGAGTTTGTATTTGTGTACAGGGGGTAATCTCCGGAACTACGCATACGATTTCAAAATGTCTTTCACCAGTATATAAAATGGAACTACGGTATTAATATCTCCTAAAACTAGGTAAAATAAGCTATTCAGTGAAAAAAGAATCATTTTCCTAGGTGCAATATAATTTTTTTATAAGTTTTTAAACATACAGTAGGCAAAATGTACGAATTGAAAAAAAAATTGCATTGCTTGCCTTTGAGGCAGCTAGTAATAAACAAATGAGTAAAACGCTGTAGGTAATGTTTTGTTGGAATTGAATAGACCTCTAACATTGACATTGCCAAACTTTTATACAGCGTCATTCCAAAATATCAATACAGTAACAAAACATTCTATAAATCTTGCATGCGGATGCTCTATTCCGTGTTCATAATATTATGGTCATGCAATGATTATTAATTAACGGCCTGTCATAGCCAAAGCAACATCATTATTCCTGACAGTCAAGGATTACCAACTTTTATACACACTACGCGTCATCATTACTGATATGTTGTGTTATGATCAAACGTATGGGTTACCTTGGTTGCCTTTTAGTTAAGATGACTATATTTACTTAATTACGTATGTGACAGTTAATGAAGGTTGTTAAAGCATGAAATACAAACATGGATTTTTCATTCGCAAAACATTTAGTATGTCAGCAAACAGCAGATATGTTTGGCAGGGGGTAGGTAACTGGTCCACTTCAATGTTCTAACTAGATTACTCGTAATAAAAAATGGGAGTCAATCAAATCAATGCTTATTTTATCCTGTGAATGTCGTCTATATTTCAGTACTAAACATAGAAAAGTATTACCAGAAAGCCCTTGATAAATTCAATCTAAAAAAACCAAGATATGCATTATCTTTTCCTCAAAAACAAAAGTGTAACGTGTGTTTTGTAATAATAAAATGAAGGGCAGTTCTATAAGTAGGTGAAGTGGTCGTGATCTTGCGGGGTGCGAAGAATAAGAATGTAGAAACCACGAAAGCGGTTTGTAAACAAAGCATCCCGGCCCTTAGTTCACGACCTTCTTGTCCAAGTCGGTCAGAGAGGCGCTAAACAAGCGGGAAACCAAGTATAATTGGACCCACCGGAGACCTCAATGTAAACAACCAACATAACAATACGCCTGGCACTCAAGAAGGCACGTAGAAAACCAACGCACAGCTAATTTGGTAAACACACGGTGCCAAAGTGCATTTAAAATTAGAGGCTGCACGGTTAATTTAAAAACAAATTAAACCTCACCCTGATCTAAATTGAATGAATAAGTGTGAGATTCATTCACCGATTTGCAATTGCACCGATCAATTAGGTATTGTTTACAATTAGGTATTGAAAGGTAACAATGCTGTGACGCAAGAGCTCGGGAAACAAGAAATTGAATAAGGAAATTAAAAAGAAAAGGCCATCACTTAGAGCTTTGCTAATTATACAATGAATTCAAATCACTATATGGCCAAGAACCAAAATAGCTACTGCTGCTCCTAAGATACCTCAGTACCTATATATTTTTGAATCACTTTGAAATCCATCTATCACGGGACCTCGACACAATTCTTTGATAATAATACTTATTCAAGTTCTTCGCGTCCGTAACCAAATGTCTGTCCGGCCATCGGTCAATATTTACTCGCCATTCAAACGACGGGAAGGCCAGGCCACACATGCTCAATGAGACATCTTATAATAAAGCAAAGCACAATACTCTACGCTAATGACAACCTAGACTTTGAAAAACCTTGGTCATGTTTGTATGAAATTTTCAAGCTTGGTATTCTCTGTAGTTTATTCCTTCCTGTACTCATTATTAAGTTTGGTCCGGTTATTTTATTACCTCGATAACAAAATATTCGATGTAGCAATGACGTTAATATCAAGTCCTTGCAAATATTACGAGTTTAATTGCCTATTTTAGGCATTTATTTTGTCATCAAAGTATAGAAATATGTTTTTTTAATGACCCACGCTTAAAACGTTATCTGCTAACTTTATGGGCTTACCCATCACGAAGATGGCAAATTCAAGGCATGCCAATAAGAATTCGAAGGTTCACACTTACGTGTGTGTCAAGGTATCAAGTATGTACATCTCATACAAGTAATACGTAGTAATAAAGTTGACATAGGCGTACGTTAGGCAATAGACTTGTACAAGGCATATAATAAGCACAAGGTTGATGCTAATATTTGATCTGGTATTGTGGCGCATAATTAGGAGCAAACAGTTTTGAGCTTAAACGATTTGTCAAATGTTGCATCAGACCAATGTGATTGATGTTTTGCAACGTATCCACTAATAAAAGATAAGATTAGACTTGTAGAAGTCGATATTTTAAACACAATGATAGCTAAATATTCAGATGAATGATCTCAATAGATAATAATCGTTGGAACAACGAACAGAAACGAAAAGAAAGTGTCTCGTCGTGTGACATCCTAACACGCTAATCTTAACGAGAGAAATTTACAATGTCCTGCACGGTACAAATAAACAGTAGTATGCGCATCTAAATAGATTAACTAGGCAGTAATCCAAGTGAGAAATTGACTTTCTTGTAGTCTATAGACAAACGAATCGACAGTTTAATTGTTAGTTTTATTTCACTAAACAGCAAAATACTTTTTTAAATACTCACTTTAATCCAACACAATACAGAATATACCGTAAAAACTGCTGCTAATGAAAATTGACCGTAGTTATTCTCATGGTTCTTGGCATTTAGTTGCAATCAGCATCGTAACTGTACATGGACGTTAGAAACAATTTAGAAACTGTGAATAAAACTGATAGTTTACATCGGAACTAACGTAAGTGATAGCTAAATCAATGTTCGTGACACTAATCCGACGTACTCGTTAAGTATGATATAACACGAGCAGTTATCGTTCCCAATAATCTACACGTAAAACTACGTCAAGACATTTCGTGAACACATGACATTATCTCAAAATCAGATGGCTACCAAAAAAACGGTGGGACACTCCACGGATGAATAACTAGAAATTTCTGCTCTCATGCATAAATATTAACTTGTTTAAACCATTTATCTAACCGTATCTTTTTCAACACATTAGAGTGTAAAATTTGAATGCTAGTCATTTGCGTCGTAATTCAACGTTCTATTAACGTCATTATTGCGATGCCAGAAAATTAGGCCCTATAGAAATTTACACTACAAATGAGGTATTATGTAGCTCATGATGGTCAAACATGCGAGTAACTAAATAAGCAGTTGCGGGGTCATTTACTGTCATATGTTCTTTAGCATTTCCATAATCTATTTATTACAAATAATGTATTAAATTCTCGTGTTTTAATGAAATATTTGAATATGAGATCGTAATCGCTATTCAACTCTTTATGTACTTTTTTTGTATTTAACATGTAACGAGTCAATAAAGTCGAATAGTCATGAAAATAACATTTTAATCCTGTCCTTGCAAATTGTTTGGCACTGCTAAACATCATTAAACTGGGTACTTACTGCACATGTATTCATGCGACTCTGACGGGCCGGTCCTAGGCTCTAATCCCGGTTAGAGCAAATATTTATGGGATGGACATAATTTTTTTTTCTGAGTGTTGTTTTTAAGTATGTATTTAAGTATTTATATCTATTAATCATATCGTCATCAAGTACCCATTACACAAGCCTTATTACGGCTTACTATCTAGTTTGATTTGTGTAAGATATACCTAGTCCTCTAATATTTATTATTATTTATATATTTACTGCGAATTCATGCCGTTCTCGAAATAATTTTCATATTCCTAACCGAAGATAATTAAAAAAAAAACATCTAATATGACTCATCGCTCTCATTTTATGTTTGTGTGACTCATTGCAGCAAATAAATTCAGCATTTATTTTCCAGCGTTTGTACTTGAGTTACCCAAATAACCTTCACTATTATTTGCTTGCTAAGTAAATCACCAACTATAAATAAACTTCCTAGTTTGTTTTGTCAATTTAATATGTGTTCACGAATATCGACTGTTAAGAACTTTATGATCAATCGCTGAAGGTTAAAACAATCATTTTTTGTCGGTGATAAAGTTTTTGTCATGGTGTATACTGTGTATAGACGATACCGTTACGGCTGGCCTCCTCTGAATAGTTTACAATTTCTGTTCATCATCTTATAGCTATCTATTTCTGTACTAGTCTACAACATGCACATCATTGTCGATGGCTTCATTCATTATTTTCGTCTGTAACTTTGTTTCAACCGTTTGCACATCTAATTAATCGGCGTAGCTAGTCATAAGTTATGTTGTGTCTTATGTAAATACTAAAATTACCAAACTTCTACAGAAACGGAATAGTACGATTATTTTTGCAGTAAGAATACCTACTATTTACAAGTGCGGCAGTTTTTGCTTACTTATCCAATTCAAGCAATTGTAAATGTAGAGACGCACGACGGATTGCATATTAAACTATTTTACGTAAAATATTGGAATATTAGAGTCAGTTGTTCATTCAGCATTCGTAAAACTATTAAGCTCTTATCAGGTTACGTAAATACATTTTTGCTTTTATACCCGCAAACTATTTTAGCTGTTGATAATTATAATTAGCCTTTTTCGTCTGCTAATCGGCTCATTTTGTATTCGCAAGAAACGAAAGAGTAATCTCGAATGGGCACCTAATTGTTTCAAAACGGCTGTGAGAACACTCGAAAAGAGTAAATCTTGATTTGGCGGCCTTCGTATAACAGTCGAAATGGTAGGTATTAAAGTGTTACCACATTTACTAGCAAACAAAGTAGGTTCAGTTATGAAACGATGTGGTAAACGATCTCGAATTAGATACTTCATATCTAAGCAGCGATCTAAATCAATTGAAAATTGTAAAAAGGCGAGGTATGCGGGATCAAGCAAAGTTCATTGACAATAGTAAAGTTTTGCTTCGAATCATTTCACTCCAAACACAAATAGAAGAGCGAGACCATATTACTTACGATCGTAGTTGTAGAGAGCGAATTTTGTAGTGATGTTAAAAATAATAAACTCACCGGCGGTTTTTTCGTCGACACAAAGCACTCAATAGTCGTTTTTTGGTTCAGTTTTTGCACATCTGTCCGGTTGGAAATAGATTGTATGTATGGGACTTTCCTTTGGTGCAAAAAGCTGAGGTCGAATGTCAGGTTTATGGCTCTAACTAATAAAATTGCGTGAAAACTATTGAAACAAAAAGGTCACGGATTGAATAGTAGTATAATTTAGTTTTTGTAAACATTTTTGGAAGGTGGAGATCACTTACTACACTACATCAGAGAATTTAATGCTAAAACAAGTTTTTTACCATCCAGCGAAAATTAAATGCGCGTTGGCCAGAAGAAACAAATATTAAAACTTCATTAAAGTGGGTAAGGCTCAGATGTTATGATTGCTTACCTAGTTAGTTGTTTTTTTGATGAATTTAATGACTCCAAGTTAGTTATTTATAAACAAACGTCACGAAGACCAAAATTGAATTACAAACATTACGAAGGTTTTAGTAGAGCTTTTTTGAATGAAGCTGTGAAGCATTTTTAAAATGTCTACCACCTACCACTATAAACATTTTAGGTTTAAAATTTGCTCTAACTTGCAGGTTTCGACTTTCAAACAGTATGTCTATAAAAAGTAAATTAGTTTGATATTTTGGGACCTCTTCTATCTCTACATTGCGGTTGCAAAGTGGACAACACAGTATGTCGCACCTTTATCTCTAGTCACCTTGGCAAAGTCATCGCAATGAACGTTCTTGGTCATAACTGAAATGACAAAAACCGCTACCATTTGCTGACTGACCGACATATTTTTTGTAATTAAAATATTTAAAATTATACTATCCGTACTATTGTAACGTCTAAACCGGTAATAATAGTATAGGGATACTTACTTTTTTTATACCTATCGATTCCCTTAATAAGTAACTCAGCACTTTAAGCGCAAGCTCAATAAGGCGAGTAGGTTATCAATCAATTTATTTTCTTCTTATTCGAAAAAATAATTACGTTGCTTGCACCACCTATCAGCGCACATAGTTCCCCCTTGATATTTTGTAATTAACGTATTACAGATGAACAAGATACTTACTGAAACTTTTGACAGCACGGTAGCTTAGCAGCCACCCTTTAAGAACTGTTCTGGGGGTAGAGTCCAGTTCAATCCCTTTAAGAACCAATAAAATGCCCAGTCACTGACACTGAACACAGCACTCTGAAAATCAAGTTAGCACTTCACGTCCTCACGGGTAACCAAACCCGTTCCGGAGTGCACCAAATTCCGGTTTTAAGAGAGGTCACTCGGAATACTCAGGGAATAGCAGACAGTGTCGATTCAACGTTAGTTTAGTTGAAAGGAAAGTCTTTATGAAAGTTTCGTGTAAACTTTTTTCGCGATGTCGGTGCGTCGCGACGGCGGGCGACAGAAGCGTCGCGGACGGCGGCCCGATGCGGACTGGCGCGTGACGTTGTTTTAACAAGTGTGCAATCGAAGCCTTCTCGTCGCGACGGACGCCAATGTGTGCGTGCTGGACTTGCAGATTCCTCTACCTCAACACCGTTGCATTGCGGTACAAGTTTAACTTCCGTTTCCATTGCTTGCCCGCAGCAGATTTTGCACTCGGGAAGATTTGATGGCCGTGTAATGGACGGCAAATCCAATCGCATTATAATCACGAAACTCGTGAAAAGTATGTTCGGGAGAGGCATCAGGTTCTGGAGGTTTTCTTCATTTATTGTTATGAGCCAGCGGGTGCATAGTGTTATGAAATTGCCTTTTTGTTCATGCCGTCTGAGTCCCTAAGGTGAGCGATTTTGAAGGCATGTTATGAGGAGCACTGAACTGGTTATAGTTATTTTATTAGTGTCTTGCTATAATAAAACTTTATGAACAGTCGCGGCGGCTTATTCATACGTTTTGCATATTTGTAATTTTCATTGATACCAATATAATATACAGGGAGTTTAACATGTTTTCTACCTCTTTCTTCTTATAGAAAATATGCCGCATATCAGTGTACTTTTTTATAGGCTAACTAATAGTTATTTACGATACAAGTGCAGAAAATAGGAAATTCGCAACGAATGGCGATAAATTAAAACACGACCGAAGGGAGTGTTTTAAATCGACACGAGTTGCGAATTACCTATTCGCACGTGTATCGTACAACGTTTTACAGTACATATGGCTCTTTAAAGTTTCAACATATTCACGGAAAGTGCTCATTTGCGCACTAGTGCGGGAAAGTAACACCATGTGTACTGTAAAGTATATAACTTGGTACCTAACCTACTATAACGTTAAAACATCATATCTGCCATTTATGGATTGGACCCGGAGATGTTTATCGTGTGCAAATGCATGGTCAACTAGGGATAGGTATAAAAAATACTATGTCTAAGGTGGTTCATGGGTCCCATCATCAATTATGTCGGTGCTGACAAAAATGAGACCGTTCGGGAGGTTTTACAAAAGTCGGAGTGCTTGGATAACAAACATTTAAAAAATCCTCCTTTTTATTGAAGTCTACCATGACTGTGGACCCTACATACCCCAACCCACCATCGGGGTAGCCCATCGAAACACTCGAGACGAATCGAACGCTTAACATAGCGTTACGCGGTACACAAGTTTAAAATAATTTGTTAACCAAAATAAAACTGAAATAAGTTCTTAATTAGGGATAAAATATCAAAATTGTATAGATTATACATAGACCAAACTTCAGAACTCACCCTCTACATATAGGTACAGGGTGGACCAAAAGTCCGTTAACTTTTGAATCGGTAGCAGCGTCGGGTAGCGGTGGCGCGGTAAGGCGGCGGGGTTACGAAATGCAAGAGCGGCCAATGGGTATTTAGTGCCATGGCGTCCTTCACCGGAGTACAACGTGCGTTCTGCGTACGCGAGTATTATAAAAATAACGATTCTTTAACATTATCGCAACGAAAATATTGCAATCATTACAATATACGGCATAAAAGGGAAGCTCCATCGATTCAATTGATTAAAAGTTGGGTAAAGAAATTTGAAGAGACAGGTTCAACGTTAAAACAACCACGATCCGGCCGACCTAGGACATCAAGAGATCCCGAAAATATGGAACGTGTAAGAGCGTCTGTTCGTGAACAACCCAGGCTCTCTACTCGAAAGCGGTCTAGCGTCTTAAATGTGCCCAGAACATCTTTAATCCGCATTCTTCATAAAGATTTACGTTTTCATCCGTACAAAATCCAAATGGTACAGGCATTAAAGCCTCAAGATCACGCTACCAGGCTGCAGTTTGCCAACGAAATGCTAGAGAGGTTTACCAGCTTTACCAACATTTTTTTCTCAGACAAGGCACACTTCCACCTAAACGGGGATGTCAACAGGCAAAATTGCAGGTATTGGAGTGAAACCAATCCGAAATTGAAGCATCAAAAACCCCTGCATTCACCTAAGGTTACTGTATGGGCAGTTTTGTCAGCAAGAGGCATTATTGGACCCTACTTCTTTGAAGATCAAAGAGGACGCTGTGTTACAGTGAATACAGAGCGGTATATTGTCATGTTACAAAACTTTTTTGCTCTTACGCTACAGGATTATGATGGTTTTAATCAACAATCGTGGTTTCAGCAAGACGGGGCAACATGTCACACCTCCAATAACTCATTGAGTGCAGTTCGAGAAATTTTCGGCCAAAAGGTCATATACCATATAGTCCAAAAGAGGTGACATTAACTGGCCTCCTCGCAGCCCGGACCTGTCCCCAATGGATTTTTTTCTTTGGGGATACCTTAAAAGTAAAGTTTTTGAGACCAACCCAGTGTCTGTTGAAGAATTGAAGCAACGTATTCGCGAGGAAATGCAAAACATTTCTCGGAACACTTGTCAGGCCGTCACTGAAAATTTTCGCTCCAGGTTACGGCAATGCCAAAATAATGAAGGATCACATATGGATGACGTAATTTTTAAAAAATAAAATCCCTATTCATGTGTTTTCATAATTAATAAACGGTTTTCATCTGATATAATTAGTTTTCATTTTATTTTAGTTTGAAATGTAAAAAGAGTTATGGTCCACCCTGTACTTTATATCCTTATAGTGATCTTCATCATAAATATCATCATCGTTTTCAGCTTGTAACCACCCCATGGCGTCTCTTCAAGTAGGCACGCTACTCATCCCGATCAGGGTAATCGCGTAAATTTTCAAACGCGCGTTAGGATAAACTAATAATTTTCTTATATTGAAAACCATAATTTACGTAAATACGACTCCTAAAAAAAATCTAATATTGATTCCATACTGCTCCGTGATTTATTCAAAACCATGAAATGACTGAGTTTACATAATAGTACATTACATAGGGCGGTGAATTCGTGAATACCCCAGATCGCAGGTGTTTGTGGCCCGAGCGGAACATAATTTACGAATTACCGCCCGTGGTTTGTCTAAAGTTTTACGTCTTGCCATGGCCAGGAAGTGTGATTTTCTCCTCGCGTAACGGGCAGAAAATCCCACTTACGGCCTATGGTGACGTAAAATTCTTGACGCTATCAATAGAACTTATTTACAGAAATATATCCCATCCTTTTTAGGGTTCCGTAGCCAAAATGGCAAAAACGGAGCCCTTATAGTTTCGTCATGTCCGTCTGTCCATCTGTCGGTCTGGCCGTCTGTCCGTCTGTCCGTATGTCACAGGCATTTTACTCGAAAACTATAAGGTGTATTTGAATAAAAATTTGAGGATAGGTGTATTTTCTTAGCCGCTACATAGTTTTGTAATTAAATGTCAAAAAAAAATTTTTTTTAATTTTTTTTTCTCCATACCTACATAAAACTGAAAGTCAAAAAAAAAATTTCATTGTAAGCCCACGTGTTGCACATTAATCGATAGGCCTTTCAAAATAAATATAAGGTTTTTTTAGCAACTTTTTTGATTAAGTGAATAGAGTTGGAGATAATCGCCCCGAAAGTCACTAAAATTCTGTCCCCCCCCCCCCCCCCCCCCCCTCTAATTGAACGGTGTATTTTAAAAATATGAAAACATTCATGGACATAGGGCTTATTCAATTCTTTCACCGAAAATTGTTTTGAACAAGATCGGTTCAAAGGTTTTCGAGATATTGCTGAAAAACTGCCTTCCGTATAGAAAAGGACGTAAGGGATTTCTGTGACGATACGACCTTTTTAATAAATAAATAAATAAATATTTGCGGACAATCTTACACAAATCGACCTAGTCCCAAACTAAGCAAAGCTTGTACTATGGGTACTAGACGACGATAAATATTCTTATATAGATAAATACATACTTAAATACATAGAAAACATCCATGACTCAGGAACAAAAATTCGAGCTCATCACACAAGTAAATGCCCTTACCGGGATTCGAACCCAGGACCTCTTGCTTCGTAGGCAGGGTCACTACCAACTAGGCTAAAGCGGTCGTCAAATAGGCACGGAACCCTTCGTTTTGCGTGGTCCGACACGCACTTGGCCGGTTTTTAATTTCTTTCTATTGCTATATTTGCTATTAACGCATTTTTTTACGGCACATTTTTGGCATTTTTGACAACCGTCAAGTCTCCCGTCTGAGTCAATCAGACGGTTCTTTTGGACGGCCACTTTTTTCGGCTGATTTTGTATATCTATGTACCTAGTTACTTATACTAAATCAATGTTGGTCACCCTAAATTTCTTGAAATTAAATAGAAATACGTTAAATTTTCGCATTGGTGGGAAATTTTGATAAATCTTACATCAGTAAACTCTAACATCTTCTTGTCATGCATGTGAAAATTGACAGTTTGTTACTGTTAAGTTTGTTAAGTTAATCGTGTTTGGCATCAAATCCTGAATTAGGAAAATTGGTTCCTGATCACGAATTAAAAATCACCGTATATTATCGATTGTAAACAAACAGAATCAATAAAAATGAAACAAATATTGCAATAGACATCGAGATCATAATTCGACATCATCTCTAACATGCCGCAAAATAAGACATTTCGCCGTCTTCGACATTTTAGTGAGGTTTTCCAATAGAGATTACGTCACGACCAGATACTAAGACATCAACTCGAACGGCCGGCCCGAGAATTGGCCTCCTGGACCTACGCTGTTGAAAACTTTACGGTGTTACAAAATCGATCGTCATAGAATGGACTGGTTTGATGGATATAAAATTTGACAATTATGGTTTATGTTTATTCTTCCACTGATGCAAATTAACACAAAAAAAAACTGTATTTAGCTTTCATATAGGTTATAACTGCTTACATGATAGGTACAAATACCTGGTAGCAAAGTGGTTAGTTTAAAAGTGAGTAAGCGTCCTCTGTTCTCCGCACTAGTAAAAACTGTATCACGGTAGAACCAGGTCTCCTCTCATCTCATTGTTGTTTACTATATATATATGTATTTAATGTTAATTCTAATTTTTCTAAATTAGTAAGGCCATCACAAAGGACAATTACTTGGCGTAAAGTCAATTGTCTTATTTTTTATAAGCTCATCATTGCTTCAGTTTTACCCTCTTAACCTATAGATTAGATCGATATGACTATCAAAAGCGAATTTATTGGTTACCTAGACCACAATAGCGTTGGTTGGGCAACTTCATAATCGCAATAATATAATAGTTTTCCTTACCCGGCGACACCAGGCGTGTCAAGCGGTGTTCTGCAAATCATTCGTTGGGAAATGGCGGACTATTCTCACGGTAAATGATATTACAGTTTTGACCGTTTTAGTTGAACTTTAGTTTGTTTAAAACGGGTTCAGCGCGAGTAACGCCTCTTGATTTGTTTACATAGTTCAAGGATCTGGCATTTCACTATATTTTAATAGCGTATTGTATAGTGGACGTCAAAAATATGTCATACATATTACAATGGAATACAAAGTGTCAAGTGTAAACATATATTTGACGTCAACCGTGTTGATGTGTTTTTATCTTTAGGAATTTGTTTTATATATTACACGAATTTTGACAGATTTATGTTTAAGTCTGTCACCTTCTGACTATCTGAGTCGGCACGGCGGCGAGCAAGCATTGACCAGATGACAAAATGTGACATCCCAGCATTTCATGAGGATATTCCCACTATCAATGTCTTTCAGTGGCAGAGCGCCCATACAAGCCGATTCCCACCGGGTTGCCCATCGAAAATGTTCAAGCGCGGCCACTGATGTCTTTCAAAACCAGAATGACAGAGTCGTGAAGCTAAAGTGATATCCTAGGGATGTCCCTTTCTGTCAACTGAGACAAATGGAATAGTGAACCTGAAACAAATCTGGATATGTGCAAGTCAGATTCACACATAAATTTTAAGAAATTTTCTAATATTGTAGAATATTAATATTATTTTGGAACAAGTGAACTCAAAAGATTTTTCAAAAAACCCAACTGCATTTTTAATCTTAGCGGAAAATGAAATTTAAGCGTATTTGAGGCTTAGTTTATACCGCGACTACCCAACAATATTTTGACTTTTTTTAATGTTAGCGTGGAGACTATTTAAAATTGCCAATGGGTCGTTCTTCTTTTTTACCTACAGTATATCGTAATTTTTGTTTTTCTGCGTTTTTCAAATATTGATAATTCTGGTTTTAATGTTTGATTTTAATAAACGTTGCATGTTTTTTTTATTAGGACTAATTAATGATTCTTTCCGTGGCGATAATTTTTTTTTCTTTATGGTGGTTTTTTTTGAAAATACTGTGACAGAGTGGCCGTTTTCAGCGGAGACCACATTTTGGATTACCACTCTGTCACGCGATTCTATTAATAACAAACTTATAAAAAAAGCACTAGATAGAGAAAGTGAAAGACTATTTACCTAGTACTAATAGATGAATAAATATATGGACGTTTATTCAAACACTAAAATATTAATAATCAATACTCTAACTAATGACGTACGGTAAAATGAGGACAGGCAATTGTAGGTAAAAAAGAAGAATGACCCCAATATGTTTGTTACATAATTATTAAATGCTTTGATTTTGACGAGATGTACACAAAACTTTATTGAAAATCTATTTCTCAATATTGATATCACATTTCCAGGCGACCAATACCTCAACATTAAAAACTCAAAGGCGGTTTTGCGTAACAAGGAACCCCTTATTCCATTCACTGCCAAGAATCTCTACGCGCTACGCTCGTAGACGATCTCGTCGTTTTCCCGCTCACTAGCAGAAAGCGCCTACGGTGTAGGCGCCCGCTAGGCGGGTTCCTGGGAGTAAAAGTGTTAAATTTTACATGTAATCAAAATAAGTAGGTATAGGTAGGATCTAATTAACCTCTGTAGCCATTGTAGCAAAGCGGTAAGGCACGTTACGCGACTTGCAATCTGGAGGTCGCGGGTTCGAACGCCGACTCGTACCACTGGGTTTTTTTACAAAAACGTATGTACTAAATATTGTTTGATATTTAACAGAGGCTGATAGGTGAAGGAAAACATCGTCAGGAAACCGGTCTAATAATCTCAGTCAGGTCAGATGGCAGTCGCTTTTGTAAAACTTGTGCCTACGCCAAGCGGACCCCGTTTGAGCACTACCGGGAAAAAACGCTAGGAGGATAGTGAGGTAGGATCTAATTTAGTCATGAGATTTTTTTTATCAAGAAAATAGCGAAATTGTATTAATTCTATATTTTATTTCTAACCTAAACACATATTTCAAATTGATAGCATTACTTTTGATGAAATAACTGGTATTACAGAACTTAGTGGTGCCATGACGAAACGTTCCACAATTCGCACGGTCCCTTCCTTGGCTCTCACGATTAACATTTCCAGTGATAAGGTGGTATTTAACTCACATAACGAACATAAATAACCGCTAAATGTCCTGTCGATAAGTTTTATCAATAAGATTTATAGGACTAAAACTTTGTCTAGAGTCTAGTCCAACAAGCCAAACGGATAACTTTTCGAACGCGCGAGTTAATAATTTTTTGAAGATGTAAATGACATTGATGTATAAGATTCGAATTTAGGAAAATTAACTATTCAAATTATACTTAAAATTGATGAATAAGTATTGCAAACCCTATGTATAACGCTCGTTCGAAAAGTTACGCATTTCCGCTGCTAGTTTTCAGTCATGACAAAACTAAGATTTGAAACGATTACAGTGTCTCTGTTTTCTTAATGCCCCTCATCTTAGTTTTCGGTAAATAAATATAATGTAAGATTCCCTTTGGGTGACTTCGAACCTTCTTATGTGGTCCATAAGCGACCACGTTTCAGTCATCATTGCTGGCAACACACTGGTCACAGACTCTAGTCTCGTTCGACTCACTGCGGAATATTGGACGAAACTATGTATGTGCCGTACCCGTACCAGTGCAGTCAGATTCGACTGTTTGTGTAAGTGGATATCGTCTTTCTTAACTTATTCCGGGCCCTGAGCATTTAGGAAATTAGCCCCCGGCTAGTAGGTACTTAGTCTAATCTGTGAAAGCGATGAACTGTCTGGAGCTAGGAGAGCCCCATCAGTCATGGGGTTCTTCCTTTTGTCTTGGAGTTAACTAACCTACATGCTGTAGTTTTTGTTTTTACCCGTCGTATGCTTAGGTAAGGATCCGTGCCAAACATTTGAACTTATTGTTTTACATCTTAAAGTCTGTTTGACTGGAGGATGTTACCATCCGCATACGAGGCTTTAGGTAAAAGATATTGTATTAACATAGGCTGATCTGGGGTTGAAACAACATAGAACAGGCATTTTTTCGCAAAAACTCTATCATACTTAAGTGCAAAAATGTCCTTCATTTGCTGTAAACCCCCTCCAAAACAAAGCCGCAAATGAAGTCGTCTCTTTGATGCATGCAGAAACAAAACAATAACGCTGGCTTTCGCTTATTTATCAAACCCTGCAATATCGGGCGGGTCGTAACTCAGGCGGTATCGCCGTTACATTAGTATGGCTATCTTGACTGGGCGCGGCACACCTTAGATGAATAGTGACGCTAACATAGCCTGTATCCATCTCGTACTTACTTACTTAAACAAATGTGATATTTAAACAAAAAAACATTAAACGGTACTTGGGCTTTAATTCTTGACACATTTAGAGCTCACTTTATACTGGACACTTCATAGATTAACTACTAAAAACTCAAAATTAGTTGACATCTAAATGGCTCAACAATTAAAGTCCTTGACCGTACAATGAAATTCAGTGTCAGCTATACGCCGCAACAAGCCGCCGCATATAGCATGCTAATGTCATAAGTAGCAAAAAGAATCTGCTGGAACAACTAAACGAGTATGTAGTTTATGCGCTCTTATAGGGTTAAATGGTAAGATTCACAAGTTTGTGTTAAATGTTTACATTGGTTTCTGTATATCAATGTTGAGCGCGCTTGCTTCTAAGTGTATCGTGCTGACATTTCAGAATGGATCCCTATATGTACCTACCTACGTCCCCTAAATAGTCCGTGTCCAATATCTCTGTTTTTTTTAACCCATGCCTAAAGAGAGATAAAGAAAGATACACTTACAACGAACACGGCAAACACATTGAAATGCGAATGTGATCCGAAAGTCTCACTTTAAGGCCAGTTATTATTTATTCCAAGAAAAACGGAATTATCGAATAATATTTTGTGATAGAATATACCTTTCCCATGAGTCCGGGTCGAGTCGTGACCAAGACGTGACCTTTGTCAACCAACATAAGTATCTGTGTAGTAAATTTCTACTAAACCAGTAAATTAACAAAGCTATTATCTCTAACGCTGAACTAATATATTGTGATAACGTTGCTGATAGCTCGTTTTGATAATAGCCGCGGAACCTCCCACGTAGCTAGGGACTCCATTCTGGATTGCTATGATGCATTAAGAGGAGACGTGAATCGTATTGGTTGATTAGTTCGCGGTCCCTGATATTTGTTCTTGCCATAGCAAAATACGAGATCTCACCTTAAATACGATCACATTTATTGACAAGGGCTGTTATTCGCTAGGCGCTCATGCGCCTCACCCCACGCGTCACGCCTAACGAAACTAGACCTCTACCTACGCTTAGTTACTACGAATCAAGTATTGAAATCAGCAGCGCGATCCTAAAATTAGGGCAATATTACTTAGTCATTGGGGATACATTATGATTTCAAATAGACATACAAAATCAAAGACTAATATGTAGGTACTTATGTTGTAATTATCTTTAATCTATGTAGGAATATGTGATTGGGAGGCGGGGTAACTTAGTTAGAATCAGATATTAAAATAATAACTTAAATAACTTGTATCTATATTATTCCTTGAATTTAGATTTATTTACGGTATATAAATTAACACATACCTATAAAAACGAAGACTTTCAAACTAAACGCCATGCTTAAGAATTGTTTATCCGCGCCGAAGATGCAAGCATACAATAAAAAAGCCACCTTCACTCTCTACTTGTCTTAATCAGGCATTGAAAGTATAACCCGTGTTTTAGCTAATAAGTGGGCCCATTAACAGAGTAATGACGCACACGCATAAGGGCAGGCCTAGTCTCGGTACATCTGTCGCATGCGCACTACTGTCACTATCATGTCCTATCATATTGGGATAATTCCGGGATTGCCAGCGGTCTTGGGGTTACATCACATAGTAATGATAACTTTTTCAAATTGAGTGTTTATTACAGAATATCTTCAGTGATTGTTAAAGTTTTTATCTTTATTTAATGAAATAAAATGAAATGAAATTAAAATTTATTGTTAATAACAATTGTTATAAGTCAAGATACAATAGGTATTGAGCTTTCAATAGTGTTTAAGTATGATTAATTACAGTTTTTAATATTATATGTCAATTATATTCGAATATTTTTATATGTCATACTATGTTTTAGACCTTCCAAGTATTATTGCTAGACTAAAGAACTCGTCATATGAATAGAATGATTCTTGCATGAACCACTTTTCAGCCTAACCATGAATGCTGCGGTGGAAGTCGCATCTCTTACACAGTCTTGTAGGCGATTGTAAATAGAGGAGCCTACATAGTACGCGGATCGTTCTGACTTGGCAAGTCTGTGTGATTCGGCGATCAGCCTGTTGTGGTGTAATTACTGCGCAGGTTGTAGTTGGTGTTAATGCCTCTGCGCTTGAACATATCTAAGTTCTCGTGAGTGAACACTGAGACCTGGTATATGAGTAAACAAGGCAGGGAGAAAATCTGAAGATCGCGGAAAAGGTCACGCGCTGGGGTACCCCCTGGCCTACCGGCCATCGCGCGGATGGCGCGATTTTGCTGCGAGAACACACGCCTCCAGTCAGAGGCGCGACCGCAAAACTCCACGCTGTAAGTCAGGAGCGAGTGCATTTAATACGTTTTATTACTTCAAAGGAAGGTTTTAGGCCCCGAAAGATAGAAGAACGAATTTATTTTCATGCCTATTACTACTAATTATTTGTAGGTTATAAAAAGAATTGAATTAAACGTTGACAGGATTAAATTTCTATTATTATCTCCCGGAACCATAATTTAGTAGTTTAATAAAAAATTCACTGCCTATCGGTATAGTTTCTCGGTATAGGATAGTCTGTAACTAAATATTATATTTAATTTGTTGGTTATTTGGTAAGTAAAGGTGACAAGGTTACTAAGTATACTTACTTACAAACCGAAGTAAAAATGTCAGGTGTTATGGATGCCAGAGGTGAAAAATGTCTACTCCTAGAGTTAGAAAAAGTTAAATTCAAGGGCACCCTACACTAGGCGAGTGCAGGCGGTTTGCCTTGCGCTTGCGTCGCGCCCGTTTCACTGCGCACGCACTTACGATCGATGCTGGATCGATGCACTTGATTTCTACTGCATTCTGTGATCTTATGATACACGCGTGACCCCATTGCAGCCAGTTAGGCAAGTATATGTTAAAATATAGGTTGATGCACATCAATAATGTATTACCCTACATTGATTAATTTTATAGACAGTTAGGTACCTACAGCAAAAGTCAAGACCAAGGTGTAAAATATTTGATTAGAGTATTATATGAATCGGAATAAAACTCGGGACAAAATAGTAATACGAGGAATTTGATGCCTGAATGCCAGCCTGATGAATATTTAGTTGCTACGATTACACTACGATTACAATACGTCATCTGACAAGTAATTGCCATCGTGTAACCCCTACATTACAGGTGCTCAAATCTCCTACTGAAAGCGTATCGGCTTAGCATATACTAGCAATTGTGCTAGGCTTTACACGTTTCTTCCTATTTGCATTTCTTCATAAACGCAATATTTTACAACAGTATTTATTCACTAACGCAATTTTCACCACATTCATTATTCTTAACAGTCCTCATTTACACAAAAGCGAGTCTTCCCAGTAGCCATTTTTCACAAACTGAATTCTTTATTGCACCATTTTATAGCACTCTCGTTACTCTACGCACAGTTAGTACTAATGTTTAGTTAGGTTCTATACTGAATAACGATTTTACTAAGCTAGCAAAAATTGCGTCTGTGCGTAATTGCGAATAGGAGGAAATTACCCTTTGGTGTAAAACTTATCTGTGAGATTGTTAGCGTTGTAAGTTTGTATGTAATGGGTAATCTCCGGAACGGCTTATCCAAATCAATTTTTTTTCATCTGCGTGTGTAGGATTGACTTTCTGGATGGTTATAGGTAATATTTTATCCCGCGGGTTTGCCCGCGTTCTTTGCAATACGCGGGCGAAGCAGCACGGGCAGCTAGTCCATTATAAAAATATGAACCACCTGTCACTTAAAGGATGTATGAAAACAAATAGGTACTAGTTATAACCTTATAGCGTCTTCTTAGAAATTACTAAATAGATTCAGGCAAAAGTGGCCCACAAATATAAATCCTGACCCAGACCACTGATGGCGATGGCAAACCATCGTAAATCTAGATTTGATTTACGCCTCGGTTTTAATTCGTTTTGCAATAATTACTCTCGGGTCGAAGTTCAGGCCGCTGTCTCTTGAGGCTAAACATGACTTGCAAGGGACATTAGTGGGTTAGGAAAGGTCTCGGGAATATTAACAAGCTCAACATTTCAAAACCAGCCTTGTGGCAGTTCGCTGGCGCTCACAGTTCTGTAACGCTAAAATCGAATTGAATATGAACTAAGCCGGATTCATACTTATCTGACGTGTTGTGTCACGACACGATAGGACGATATCGGTTTCATACATTTAGTAGGTGCGGTTAGATTTACACTAATCTTGCGCTCTGATGTGACAGCTCATTTTGTGTCCGGCGTCACAACGCAACAGAGACCGTCATCACGTCAGATAAGTGTGAACCCTGGTAACGATGCTATCGCGTAACGGAGAGCTTAAGGAGGAGGCCTTTCATATAATGATTTTTCAATACTTAAGGCTGGGCCCCACTGGTAAGGTGGTAGGGCGATTTCCGATGCGACTGCGATGTCAATACAACTTGGGTGACTTGATCTATGAAGATCGCCGTCGCGTTGCTAATCGCTCTACTAGTGCGGCCCGGCGTAATCAAGCAGCTTGAACATATATCATCTGTGTTTTTTTCTTGCTCATGCATGAAACTTAAAACATATAAGTTTTTCACCGACAAGAGGATAACTCTTAAATTTAAGAAGAAGCAGTAGAATAACACAGACCGTCGTGTTTATGTATAATTTTATGAAATTCATCAAGTATTACCTACATTAAATACAGCATAAACCTATTGAGCAACAAATACAAACAGATCCGATTAATGCAATTGATGATGTAATTCAATGCTGTGTAATCAAATTGATATGTTTTCATACGTTGAATTGCATTTTGCCAAATCACACCCAATGTGACATAATTCCAAACAGTTACAACGCTCTAATCCAAACCAGCGATTATGAACACCGATTTAGAAGGAAATACGTCTTTCAATCTAGCAAGTAAGAATGACAAATGACATTCGATGCATGGGCACGCGCAACTAATACCATAGTTTATTATTTAACCAATTCATTTAACTCTTCGTGAATGTTTTGTCAGCTAAAAATGAACCTTATTACAATAGAATAAGAGTGGACGCGTAGAGTGAGATTCGCATAGCTATTGTCGAATGATTGTCTAAATTCGCCGCGGGTATAACCTGGGCCTTAATCGTACGTTAAACATCACTGACATTAAACACTTATTGAGGCGATGGAATTGGGACCTAGTTGTAGATTGGCAATAAGTAATATGTTATTAGAGGATTCGATAGATGAACAAGTGCGAAAACTGTGCGTAACTGGGTTTTCGATCATAGTAGGTACTCGGACCTACTCATCATAAAGATAACTATTTTTTTTAACGAAATTCGTTGCATATGTTGCAAAAAACATTTCATTTAATATCTTCGTACATGCATTTTGTAATAGTTCCTGATATTGTAGAGACGTTTAGCCAAAACAACGAATCAAAGCGGTGCACATCACCCACTACTGAAAATAAAGTATCTTCGAAACATGTAAGATCATGTATCATTTGGCTTACCACTTTGCAGCCTGGAGAAGAAAAAATAACTAAAAACATTTTATGAATATGGCCATCACCGTGTACTTCAGTAAATATTACTTCCGATGGCACAGGCCAGGTCAAACATACAAACCACCCGAGCTCATAGTAATGTCATTATTCAACACGGTTATAGCGATTCACGTAATAAGATTACACGACAATTAAGTACCTAAAAACCGCCTAAAGCTTGAGGAAACGTTCTTAATCGTCACGGCATTTTTCACAGCTCAAATACACTCGTGTGTTATTATGGCACATTACACTTTAGCAAATTAAAGGGTACATTATTACGAGAATATTACTATTTGACAAACCATTTTGATCGTTATGACTAAGACGTAAAGTTGTGAATATAAGATTAATTTGACGCGAAATGGCCTTTGATGTTTAGTTAGTTGTATAATTCTAAATGTGTGAGTGCAAATCTTTAGTGTCTGATGGTCTACTTCGTCGTTAACAAACAAATACCGCTTTGAATTGAGCATTAGATAATGTGTCTTTAATACCCACGTTTAATATTTTTCGCATGACAAAAAATGTGCAACGTAGAATGTTTTACTAAAAAATGGCATAATATTGACAAATATGTGTTTTATCGAAATCTTATCAAACCTTTGTGATACAATTACCAAATCGGTTATGGCATAAATACTGAGGTACATTACTTACAATTATTCTCATTAGAGGAATTGTAAATAATACGTACAATTTTAGAATAGATAAGTATGTTGCCATGTGTGGAACTATATTGCCGTGCCCTAACAGGGCGTCACATGAACAGCTTGTATTTAAGAACACCTGTATCTGCTATGTGATATGCAATAAATGATTTCAATTTCAACGTGTACGAAATTAGCTTTAAATGATTTGCGCCATGATGATGTTTTAATTATATAAATATAAATATAAATATTTGCGGACAATCTTACACAAATCTACCTAGTCCCAAACTAAGCAAAGCTTGTACTATGGGTACTAGACGACGATAAACATACATATGTATATAAATACATACTTAAATACATAGAAAACATCCATGACTCAGGAACAAATATCCGTGCTCATCACACAAATAAATGCCCGTACCGGGATTCGAACCCCAGGACCTCTTGCTTCGTAGGCAGGGTCACTACCAACTAGGCTAAAGCGGTCGTCATATCGTGACTTAACAAATTTGCTGTATTAACTACATACATTTAACACTGTTTATTGCGTTACCTAAGGAGGACGACACACAAATAACTTAGACGTACATGAAGGATGAACTTAGAAAAGACCGGCAAATTTAAAAAAAACTGCTTATTGCAACACCGTGTATAACGCTATAAAATAATCATTATAATTGAACAATCATTATTTTTTAGAAGAAGTAAGTACAAAGAAGTAAAGTTATATGAAATAAAACTCTTTTTATACTCGTCGACTTTAATGTTTGAATTAAGACTTCGTACACTAAACTAAACCACATACTTTTTTTCTATGGAGCTCTCAACTCAACTATAATAATTAAAAGAAAACGCTTTTAGACAACTAACATAAATTCGACAAATCACGTGGCGCCTTTACTGAACTTCATATAATGAATTTTAACCAATAGGACGTCGCGTTGATTCCAATATAAAAGACATAAACGAGCCGGAAGTAGTCGAGTACCGTGTTTAGGCCACGAGGCTTGCCGAGTCGCCTAAGTAAGGTACGAGAATTTAAGAGCCCTTATTGTGTAACGATTATATAAAATACTAATAACTTCATTCTACTTTATATTTAAGAAGAATAATCAAAACCACTCTCCGAAATTTCAATTTTGATGAGACATTACTTTGACTTTTTATGATATTCATAAATGTGAATTAATTCTCTCAAAAAGCAACAGCAGTCCAATTTATTATGGAACAGTTACTTTCTTAGTTCACATATCAAGTTTAGGGTATCATACCAATTTAAGATGTTTGACACATTTGACAAAATTATATTACCACATAAAAAGCTTTAAATAAATCTCAGGCTTTTCTTTCCCTGACCAGACTCTACTAATGTATTTTGTGAAATTACTAGACCACGGTCGTGTTTTGCGAAGTATGGACTCTAATTAAATATTAAAATGTGCAAAACAAATGAATACCTACAAATAATGCCAAAGAAACCGTTTTAGTTTAATTGGATATTTAGTTAAGCATAATGCCTACACCAACAAAGTGTGCTTATTCAATAATGAAATAAATGTAGCAACATTTATCATTCGCAAAACCCTCAATTGCCCAATCGCACGTCAAAATATTTATAACGACGTATGAACTTTCATTTTCCATAAACGATACGTTATGTAAATCGGGACAGTGGGTCAGCCATAATCCAATAAGCAAACTGTAGTTTCTGAAAATAATCAATCAGCTGCGGACTGTTGTAAGCCTTGCGCGTGCGCTGAATCCGGCGGCCGTACAAAAAAAATTAAAATTTGAACTGTTCATTTCTTTATAACAAGTAATTTACAAATACAGCGATAGGCTTAATCTTATTATTTTAAGATTTTCAGTTCGATTTGTTAATTTCAAAACTAGTACGTGTTGTAGTTCAAGTAAAAAAAAACTTACTCATCACGGGCTTTTTTAATGACCGGTTTAGCTTAGTGGGTAGTGATCCTGTCTGCGCAGCTGACAGGTCTGGATTCAAATCCCAGTTTTTTTAATAACTTCAAGCCTTAAGAATCTCACTGCTGCGCAAAGGTCTCTCTCTTTTATTTCCACATATCTCTGTCCTAGGCAGCCACCCACCAGTCTTGGCCAAAGACGTCAAGTTCGTCTCGCCATCTCCGACGAGGTTTACAGTGATGCCGTATTCGTTTTGTGGAACCCACTTGGTGGTTATTCTAAATTTGACTTGTAAAAGTGTCGTTTGCGGCCTACTTGTAGAATAAAATTCATTCGCTCTGCAACACCCGTGTTCGAACGGGATGACTATTGACTACACCTGTTTTATTTATTACATCAGTTCATACATTTTCAGTGCCAGGAACCCGCTAGGGGGGCGCTATGCTCTTTGGCGCTTTCTTCTCCATGCTGAGTCCCCACATGTTATTGACTACGAGCGTTGCCCTACGATATCTTTGGCTCTAAATGTGTTAACAGAATGAACTGTGCAAGGCTGCACTGTGTGCAAGACTGCACTGTTTGTGGTCGGAGCGACCACGGACCGTTTGTGGGGCAGGCTGCGCCGGGCGCTCCGCTAATGGTCGGAAAGTGCTGTTCCGCCACGCTGCGCCCGCGCCTGCCGTCTATCAATTGATCGTTAATATATTGAGATAATACTCGCACCACCGCTCACACCGAAATGTAATAAGATTGTCAAATTGTAAGTTCCAGAAAAGTAGTAAAATATTAAAACTTTTAGCCGGTTCTATTTTATACTCAATTTAAGCCCATTGCCCTTAAATTGAGTGACTACATTCAACACAATAAAAACTAACTATAGCGTGTCATTCTGGAAGATCGACTTCAAGTGCACGGCCTGAGTACCAACTCTCAGTGGTAAAAGAAAGAAAGAAAGAAGAAAGAAAAAATATTTATAAAACAGTTATATCGTATCGGTACATTATGTATGAGTCTTGTTCATTTATTTTATTTCGAGTTTATTTTTTTATTCCGTAATGCTGCCAGATTATTGCCACTGTTCATTAGCGGGGGCAGGTGCTTTTAAAATTTAATCGATGGTCAATCTTAGGCTTAGGTGTGACTGCGATCTACTTTACACGACTAAAGTCAAGTGGATGATGAATATAATTATTGGCACAAGTTGGTCATCAATCACACATTACCTAGTTATGGACGTAATCTGTGTCGTTAGAGTAACACGAAGTAATTGCTATTACTACAAACCGATGGGGTGCAAGTTGCACCCCATCGGTTTGTAGCACCGTGCAACAGGAGAACACGACCTGCATATCAGTCAAACTTTTAGTCGAGATATTAGGTATTATCACTTTAGTAAGTTTAGCACCACATTGCACTATAATGGTACGCTGGCACGTGATGACAATATACGTGTCTTTCGAATTTTTAGGTTTAGTTTAGAGAATAATTTTAACTTCTCTGAAATATATAATTATTATTTCGAATTAAAGCCACCGAAAAAAAATAGGAATTGTTCCCTAAAGATTTCTGTTTTCTTTTCGTACAAACTCTATGAGATGACAGTCATGGACAACTGTGAAACTCCTTATAGAGACTGAGTTTAACGGACGTAATTTACGATTACCCACGATTTGAAATAACCAAGTCTTAATGTGAGCACACCACAATTATATTGTGCCAATACAATGATCAAAGCATATATAAAAAAAATTACATGCGTTAACTAGCGGAGCAGTAGCACTACCTCCAGTGGCTTTCGAAAACACACAATCATTATGTTACTACTGTTTATAGCGAATACACGCGCTTCGAATAGATTTCGACTGTCGCAAATTCGAGCTGTTAAATTCGTAACTCATGGTGCCGTTGTACTCCGAAAACAACTTCAAAACGTTACTCGCTAGCGTTTAATTTTCAATGAGTAATTTAAACTTTCGATTCGTACGGTCGACGCCAAAAATACGTTTACACTATTCGCCTTATTGCAATGGAATAAGGTGCAAAAGTGTAAACGTATTTAAGGGGGAAAAATGGGGGGCGAAAGTTTGTATGGAGCTATGATTTAAACGAGTTCCACGCGGACGAAGTCGCGGGCAGAAGCTAGTATTAAATAAATTTCTAAGCTCTAGCCAATTAGGCAATAACAATAATAATACAATACATCTATCTATTACATATAATAAAGCTGAATAGGGTCGAAAGTCTGTACATGGAAGATAAACGAAAAAAAGTTGGCTGGGGATACTTAGAATTGATAACAGAACACGTTCCAACAGTTTTAGAATTTTTGTCTGTTTATCTGTTTGTCTGTTTATTTAAAGGAGCATCACGTGAAAGCGGCTGAACGGATTTTGATGCAAACTTTACTAATCTGTCGAGAGAATCCCCGGATAGGTTTTAAGCTATAAAAATCTTAAAGGTTAGGATTCAAAGGGGGTAGAAAATGGGGTTGAACTTTGTATGGGAACTCCTTGAATGTACGAGCTTGAAAATTGGTAACCATAAACTTGACTGGAAAGTAAAAACGACCCTATTCAAACTTTTAGCAATGTTTAGATAAAACGTGAAAAATATGGGATGAAAATAGGTTCTGAGGCGACTAGAAACTATATAATGTTGCAAGAGCGGGGTTATAACAGTATCATTACCATGGTAACACATGTCGTCAAGATATTCGAAAATTCATCGTGTTCTTACAACTGATAGTTAGTCCAGTGGTTTGACCCATAGCTTACGGAGTCGGTGTCCCCGAGTTCAAACCCAGCAGCATGCACTTTTTGTAGAAGCATAGTGAATAGAGGATTTTGATGCAACTTTTACTTAATCTGTCGAGAAAATCCCTGGCCAGGTCATAGGCTGTAAAAATGATAAAAATTAGTTCAAAGGGGGTAAAAAATGGGGCAAAACTTTGTATGGGAACTCCTCAAATCCATGAGCTAAAGACTTGAAAATTGATAAACATACACTTGACTGGAAAGTAAAAAGAACTCCATTCAAACATTATAAAAAATATGGATAAAACGTGAAAAAACACGGGATGAAAAAGAGTGCTAGATGGCTAAACACTATCTATAATAACCAAAAATGGTTGATATCTCAACCGATAGTAGCTGTTAGACATAAGAGACCTAATTATTTTGGAAACTCAGTCGCTGACAACGTCGCTGTTAATATTGAAATCCAGCAACCTTGATCTTCGTCTTCCTATATAATTGCTATGAATTAAGAGGTCATCTAAAGATGTATGATAGGTTGAGTTTAATACTTACGTCGAATTAGCATAGTTCACCAACGTCAAGAGATGTGGGTATAAAATCTGGACACAACGGCATTCCGCGGAGAATTAAGTAGGTACCAATTTTTTTATGTATAAAACTTCAGCGTTTGTGACATTCAGAAATATTATTATGAATACTCGGGGATAGACAGCGTCCGCATGAGCTAGCTCTCGGGCCTTCGGCCCTTGGGCTCGCATAGAGAGCGCTCTCTGAAGCGATGTATTGGGCCTTTCATTCATACGAAAAGCTCGGCCTTCGGGCTCGCTTGCCTCGCCACTCACATTCGGGACTTTGGAACTCAGATTTCGCTTTCAAGACACTTGGAGATATTGTGCGTCAGTCCTCAGGCTCGCATAGGAAGCGCTCTCTAAAACGGTTCTTTGGGTCTATCATTCCAACGAAAATCTCGGCCTTTGGTCTCGCTTGCCTCGCCGCTCTTCTTCTGACTTCTCTCGCTCGGGACTTTGGTCTCCGGTTTCGCTTGCAAGACACCTGGGTTTAGTTAGTGTCCGTGAAAGCTCGCCATCGGGTCTTCGGCCCTAGGGCTCGCATTGAGAGCGCTCTCTTAAGGGTTGGTTTGGGCCTTTCATTCCTACGAAAAGCTCGCTCTCGGGCCTTTGGCTCTCGGGCTCGCATAGAGAGCGCTCTCTGAAGGGTTGGTTTGGGCCTTTAATTCATACGAAAAGCTCGGCCTTTGGGCTCGCTTGCCTTACCCCTCAACTTTGGGACTTAAGGCTCATGTTTCGCTTGCAAGACACCTGTGGATAGTAAGTATCCATGGAGTCTCGCCCTCGGGCCTTCGATGCTCTGGCTCGCATATGGAGCGCTATCTAGAAGGGTACGTTGGGCCTTTCATTCCTACGAACAGCTCAGCCTTCGGCCTCGCTTGCCTCCCCGTTAACCTTCAGGACTTTGGCTCTCAGGGGTAGTTTGACAAGACACCCGGAGATATAGAGTATCTTTGGGGTCTCGCCCTCGGTCCATTTGTTTCAATTATGAAATCTTATATTTAATTTCCGGTTTGGGTCATTTTTCTTCTACTATAAGTACTTAGGTACTTCGTTTGCAATAAAGATTAAGTAAATCAATATAACTAAATATTATTGACGACAAAGTTTATGAGGATTTGAACTGTTACACGTATAATTTATAGAAATGTATTTTTAGTAATTTATCAGTGTAGTAGGTATCGTATGGTGAAACATAAGAATATCATGTCATCCATAATTTATACGCGTACGAAGTCGCGGGCAGAAGCTAGTAAGCAATATAATTCGAAAGTAGTATGTAACATATTCATGCTCACGTAGTTAATCTATAAACAGAAATTATAACGACGTTGAAAGACGAATATATGTATGTAGTCATAGAACTCTTGCATGTCCATGAACTCATTCTTAGAACAAATGAACAAAGTAAATATATCAATATTATTAAAGGTCAATCTTACACAAATCGATCGACTCCCTCTACAAGTCTACACAATACACCACCGTCACGTCAGTAGCATTTTTGCTAAATAGCGGGAAAACGCTACGTGCTACGGCGTAGCACAACGAAAAGAAATTAAGCGCAGAAAACACGAGGCGTTTTGATGCTGCACGACGTACTTATGCATTGCACGTTCACGTGTTTCGAAACTTTACCATAGCGATGTACCTACCTACCTATGTAAAACGTGCGACTTCTTCACACAGCGCCGCTCCCACGCGCGTAGCCGCGGCAAACGCTCTGCGGCGCGTTGCGCGCTACGCGTACAGCGAAACTCTACCGCATAGGACATGCTGTTTCGTCTATTTAGGGTCGTCATGTTTGCGCGTTTACGTTGTAGCTCAACGCCCACCGCGCAATGACGAACTTAGTGTCACTTATTATCCCCGATCGGACGAATTGATGAATTGGATAGCCGAAGCGCCAAGTGGTTACTTGTAAACAAAAAATTCTAAAAACTGATCCGACAAAAATAAAACAAAAGTATAATTATCAAACCTGCTAACAAAATTTCACGAGAATCGTTTGAAAATCTGACCCGCAGAGGAGAACAGCCAGACATCCGATCATCCGGCAGACATACGAAAGCATTTTTGCCCAAGCTGAAACGGAGAACTTCGGTCACTTCGCTCGCTCGTTCAATAATCAAATTGATCATGAATGAAACACACCGAAGAATTCTGGCTGGACCTCCAATTGGCAACAAACTAGTTTTATCCGAACCCATCTGATTATCAGTGCGTTGCAATCACACTAACTCGATTTTGCGCTTAGGACGTACAGCATGTACGTACTACTACTAATGGTATAGTATCCTGTAATAAATATTATCGAATCATCATCATATCAGCCGAAAGACGTCCACTGCTGGACGCCTCCCCCAAACAGTAAGTAAAATACGATGACAAATAAAATATTTATATCCTACACTATTCTATTCCTTAGTGCTTTCCGGGGTAAATGCCTTCGTTTACTACTATATATTGATTATTCAAGAGACTAAGAGAAAGGCCCTATTATACCGCACAATTATCTCAAGGGAATCTGTCCCTTTAATGGGTTTAAAGATATAGGCAATATTGCAATTTATCGGGTTATTAATATATCCAGCACAATATTTCAGGTTGATAGCAATTTGCCATATTCGGTTGGAATTATCTTTTTACATCATTTCATGCATTCCGCGAGTAAATCAAAACGAGGAAGTTGATAGAAGCATTCCTAACTAGCCTCCATAAAGAGAAGTGACAGTTATTTATGAAATCTCGATTGATATTGCCGTTACGAGATTAGTTGAAACCCTTTCTCGCTAATCTATTCAATAAATTGTTTGTAACTGAATCTGTAGTACCTACTACATAACTAAGCCAGCATTTCAGGACGAAAATAGCATCCCACGTATTCTATCTGTTTGCGTGCGTCCCGCATTTAATTTTACACGTTTAATTACCATTACAACGAGGGGTCAAAGCAGCTTGCATATTTATTTAATATATATTTAATTATTTCATGGAAGAGGGAAGTAAATTAAATAAAATAAAAAATTCACACCAATTGATCTAGTCCCAAACTAGAATCGAACCCGGACCCTCAAGCTTCATAGTCAGGTTCTCTAACCACTAGGCTAGTACATGACAACAGATGAAGTATCTATGTAGTACAATACATATGTATACTGATGTTGGTTGCAGCCCAATCGGGTACTTCTGATGCATGTAAACATTATAATTAATTTGGTGTTGCTACATTAACAGTAAACCATCATATGAATGCAATAAAGTGTAAATTACAAAATATAATTTTTATCTGGTCCACGCCCCAGGGGACCCCAGAGCTGGCGCGTACTTTTCCCAAAGGATCGCTCTCGCGGTCCAAAGGGGAAATGCCGCCAGCATCATGGGGTCCATGCCGCAGGCGAAACTTTTAGACGGTCTTTTTTTTTGTAATTAGTTTTAAATTTTTCGTTTAGTTTTCAGCTTATTTTATCCTTAGTTAAGTATACTCAATTAATAACAATATATATCTGGTAATGTTTCATGCAAATAAACAATAATTTTTATCTTAAAAAGATTTGAGACTTAATTTTTTTTTATCGGCTAGCTATAGGTACAAACTTGAAGATGCCAATAGATTCCTTATACTGCAATAAAAAAGTTGTAAGACAACTATGTACAGTTACCAGTATTAATAACTGCCATAAGAACGCGCGATAAATATCTGACACGACTTTATTTCTAGGGCCATTAGGTCGTGTCAAATATTTATGCTGCCTTTGTTATGGCAAATATTAACGCTGGTGACTGTACTTAAACGCAGTCTTTCACGACCAAAACAGTAAGAGAGAAGATAATGGTGTGATGTCACAAGTCACAATAATGTCAATTTGTTTGAGCCGTTTCGGTGTCCGCCTTTGACCTTTTTGTCTTTTTACGTGCTATAGTTGAATAATTAGTCCCATACGAAAATTGCTTCGAATGGCACCATGAAAAAAATTGCCAAGCAGCCAATTTGGTCATGTTTGACCACCACTTTGGCCTAGTTGGTAGTGACCTACGAAGGCGGTGGAGGACGCGAGTTTCAGTCACGGTGCGGGCATTTATTTGTGTTTGGGACTAGGTCAATTTATGTAAAATCGTCCCCCAATATTTATTCTGTGTTTTATTTAGTTCATTATTTGGGCTTCACAGTGCACTAAACCGATAGGAACAAACATTTGAAAAAGCCCTCGAATCTAATGAAAAGCACAAGTTTACACTATGTACCATGACCTGATGAAGTTAGGAAAACTTTTGGAGTAAAACATACCTAAATGACGATTAAGGAGAAGAACTTTCCGGATATGTCAACATCCCGAATTTTCCCAATGTGTCATAGACAAACATGTTTTGAGTCACTCAATCTGAATTAGAACCCTCCTAAGGCAAACAGAGATTACTCATGTGCCTGAGTCATAGTAACAAAACCTTCATTTTCATACACCGAATTATTAATACACTAGCTTGTGCCCGCGGCTTCGCCCGCGTACTAAAAGTAATGTTAACCGTTTACCTACAAAAACTTGCATCTCAGTTTGACCTGTTATGTTCCAATTGAATTGCAATTTGGCACAAATACTTTCAAGAATTTTCATGTTCACAAAGTTAAATTTCAAAATCGATGCCATTTTCGTAATTAACTTCCCAAAAAACCATAAAAACGACACCCATATTTAGACATTTCAACTCCATCGCACTCCAACAGGGGAGATGGTATTTCACGTCCGCCACGTTGGATTAATCGTTGTTGTTTTCGTAATCAGCGACCAGCAAACAAACTTTGGACCACCATTTCATCCGCTTAGGGGGTGAATTTTTAAAAATCATTTCTTAGTGCACCCGAACTTATAAGGAACCCATGTGCCTAATTTGGAATCTCTAGATCCAACGGTTTGGGCTGTGCGGTAATATGTCAGTCAGTCAGTTTCTTCTTTTATATAATTATATAAAAGAAGAAACTGACTGACTGACATATTACAGCATATTAGTCGATAATTATCGACTCTACATATCAACTCTACATATTGACTCTACATACCGACTCTACATACCAACTCTACATACCGACTCTACATATCGACTACAAATCGACTCTACATATCGACTGTACATATCGACTCTACATATCGACTCTACATATCGACTCTACATATCGACTCTACATATCGACTCTAGATACCAATTCTACATACCGACTCTACATATTGACTACATATCGACTCTACATATCGACTCTAGATACTGACTCTACATATCGACTCTACATATTGACTCTACATATCGACTCTACATATCGACTCAACATATCGACTCTAGATACCAATTCTACATACCGACTCTACATATTGACTACATATCGACTCTACATATTGACTACATATCGACTCTACATATCGACTCTACATATCGACTCTACATATCGACTCTAGATACCAATTCTACATACCGTACCGACTCTACATATTGACTACATATCGACTCTACATATCGACTCTACATATCAACTCTACATATCGACTCTACATCGACTCTACAAATGGACTACATATCGACTCTACATAGACTCTACATATCGACTCTACATATCGACTCTACATATCGACTTTACATATCGACTCTACATATCGACTCTACATATCGACTCTACATATCGACTCTAGATACTGACTCTACATATCGACTCTACATATCAACTCTACATATCGACTCTACATATCGACTCTACGTACTGACACTACATAGTTAGGGGCTGGGGGAAAATTAACAAAAAAAGGCAGGTAATTTTCGTTGGTAACAGTCTGTGTACCGATTTTTAGCTTCCTACCTTGAAAACTGCGAAAAGTCCCATATAAAATTTCACCCCCTCTTGTAAGGGGTTGGGTACAGATTTCCAAAAAAAAAATGATGCACGATTTTTTCGTTAGTCACAAATATTCCGCATACCAATTTTTAGCTTTCTACCTTGAAAATTGCGGAATGCTCCATACAAACTTCCACCCCCCCATTTTAGGGAAGTGGGGGGTTAGAATGAGACAAAAAGTAGCCTATGTCACTCTCCATCCCTTCAACTATCTCCACTTAAAAAATCACGTCAATTCGTCGCCCCGTTTTGCCGTGAAAGACGGACAAACAAACAAACAAACAAACAAACAAACACATACACTTTCCCATTTATAATATTAGTATGGATTAAGGACTATTGTAAACGTATACTTAGGTATGTATCTAAGAGCTGCATACATAAGCTGCAAAATTACTGGCAGATAGCTGTTGCAATCAGCATTAATAGGTTATCATTAATCGAACCTTGACATGGTTACAGTTAGTATGCTAGTCGTACTCAAAATACTCAAGTTTCCCTTTATTTTGGAACCCAAACAGGTGGTTATTCTGACCGAGCTTTTATTTTAATGTAGTTAGCTGGGTTAAAAGCATAACAGACATGCTACAGGTTGGTAAGGTATACCAGTGACTTGACGACAATCATTATCCTGAAGCTTTTAAAGTAAATATAATAGCAAGTACAGCATAGGTATTATCCAGGCATGGAAGTAGGCAATTTTTTTTTAATCGTGGGACAATTCACACCAATTGATCTAGTCCCAAACTAGGCAAAGCCTTTACTATGGGTACTAGACAACGGAAAACATACTTATATAGATAAATATATACTTATATAGATATTAAACATCCAAGACTCGAGAACAAACATTCGTATTCATCATACAAATATCTGCCCCGACCGGGGATCGAACCCGGGACCTCTAGTTTCATAGTCAGGTTCTCTAACCACTAGGCTATTCGGTCGTCGCAATTACAGGCAGAGTACTAGTTTAGCAATTGCTATTCCAGCCGCGGCTAATTACTGCTTTTCTCAAAAATGGGGAAAGAAAAATTACTACGTGTTGATCAATGGTGAAAATTGTATTAAACAGCGAGAAACTGTTATTTTGTTAAATAGAATCACAATAAGTGCAGTGCATTTTGTGGTATTTTAAAACCACAATCAGCACGCTATTTCAGACACAAAAATATGTTTCATTGTTTAGGACTCGACTTTTTTTAATATGTAACATTTGAAGCATTAAAAAAAATTACATTGTACTCTTCACCTTGGAATAGGTAACAATTCGGTCATGAAATTAAAAACAAACTAACGACAACTTTCCTTCGCATATGTTTGACGCCACTCCACTGGAATACCTCATTAGCATATCGCTGTATTGACTAATATCTATTAATTCGCCTTAATTGAATATTACGTGCTCTACCTTTCTAAGCTTTTGTTGCGCTGACCGGGTCACTGCCAGTGTTTGGCCTAACAAGCCGGAAACAAACAGACAAACTGATATTAATGCCAATCATTTTGGTGTACGTGCTTGTTGGATCAATATCATAATAATATGCAGTAATGATTTCACAAAAATTGAGATAAGGTTTTTTGCCGACTAAGTATACTTTTTGTGCACAGTCTTTAACTACATGTGTGCTCATTGAGATGATTCTATTGAGTCCAAATTTATAATGTACTCAATTAAAGGAGTTTCTATAGTCACCTTCCGTCTTCCATCGCCATTATCAGACGAGCTTAATGGTGAAATAATATTACTTTGTCATCTGACTTAAAAACTATACATATTTTGACTGATATCCCAAATGATATCGATGTGAGTTCAAAACTCACATAGACTTCGGGATATCAGTTAAAATCAGTAAAAAAAAAGTAATGCCCCTTTTGTATGTAGGGGTGACGTGTTCGAGTAGGCATTTATTTTGTTTGTGTTGCAGTTGCTCATTTCAAATATGTAATGTCTATTCGAACATGTCACCCCTACATACTAATACAGTCACGAACTTTAAGTTGGGACCCACCTAAGGTGGAATATCGTATAGCAAACTGAAGACATTTAGAGTTGATTTAGAGGTAATATTAATGGAGTGTCATAAAGTTTGCTTTAGACAACTTACGTTTACACATGTCTAATAGGGGCAAACGGTCAGTGACGTCAACCGACGTAACGAGTCCATCATTTCCGATTTTTTTCCGACTAATTGTCACTCGTATTTGTTATTTGGAAATGATATTTGGTGAAAATGACAGTTTTCAATCAATTTTCTTGTGTGACACTGACACATGTTCGTAATTTGAAAACTGTAATGATAGCTTTTGGCAAAGAGGTTATCAAATCAAGGGCTTATTAATACATTCAATTCTTATCTTGACACTTCACCACTATTATTGAACTGATATTTTCGACCTTATTCACAATGCAGAATGTTCTGACAACATTTCAAGGAAATTGGTCCCAAATTAAAGTTCGTGACTGTAGAAGAGGGGATTTACTTAAGTTTTTTTACCTATATGTACCTACGCTTTGGGTAAGTAGAAGTTAAAGTTTGGGTAAGTAGTAAGAGTAGGGTTTGCAATCCGGATCCGACTTGTATGGAAATATCCGGATCCGCGGATGCAGATCCGGATATTTACATACAAGTTGGATCCGGATTGCAAACCCTAGTAAGGAGTGATTAGTGGATTTTTCTTCCTTCACGGCCTCGCACCTCGCACAGCTCTGATGGGTATTTATCTAGGTACCATTAAACATACAAGCAAAAGAAACACTAGGTAAATTCTTAGACAGCACTAGAACAAGATCTGTAACTTTACACTGTAATATTATATAACCTACTCTTAGAATAGAATAGAATAGAATAGAAAAACTTTATTGTTTAACCGTGTTACATATGTATTAATATTATTATGAGATTTTTTTCAATTCCACATGTTTCTATGTTTATTTGACAACATTAAACTGTGTAAAAGATTAGCCTGAGATTTATTTAAAACTTTTTATACTGCTTTTTATATATTATTAGGTGTCAGAGCGGACCCCGGGCTCCTTTAGGGCACAACCGGGAATAACGCTAGGAGGATGATATGGCAACAGTAAATATCATTGTCAAATGTGTCAAACGCCTTAAATTAGTATGATGTCCTAATCGAAATACTTAAACTCGAATGCCAATTAAGAAAATAATTGTTCCATAATAAATTAGACGGTTTTTGCTTTTTATGAGAATTAAAGAGTGAGTTGCCTACAGCTAATATTATTGACAGTCCCTGGGCGACCGAGCTCTGCTCGGGGGAAAACAGAGAAAATACGGAGAAAACGAATGTTCCCGTAAAAGTACAATTAGACTTCTACTCATTTAAGTTCCGGGGGGGGACATGAGACCTGGCTAGATCGATTTTTTGCCCCGTAAACCCCTATATTCCAAACTTCATCGAAATCGTTATTGCAAATATATATAGGTACCTAAGTATTTACGTACATACAAATACTGCTCGTTTAATAGTATAGGATTGTAGAATATCATAAAAAAGTTAAAATATTATGTCCAAATTTAAATTTTATAGAGTATTTTGTTTTTTGACTTAAATATAAAGTAGAAGTGTTTTATTTGCCGCTCTTTTTTAGGCTCATCCCTAATGGATCAAGTCCACTAAGTATCCTTCTTTATTACTATGGCGCTAAAATTTGCAATTATAATCATGTCGTATAAGTTTTTATAAGGAATATAATGAGTTATTGTTCATTTGAAAATAGTTGAGAATGGAGTACTAAAAAAATAGAGCTCGTTTTTAGGGTTCCGTAGCCAAAATGGCAAAAACGGAACCCTTATAGTTTCGTCATGTCCGTCTGTCCGTCTGTCCGTCTGTCCGTCTGTCCGTATGTCACAGGCATTTTACTCGAAAACTATAAGGTGTATTTGAATAAAATTTTGAGGATAGGTGTATTTTGTTAGCCGCTACATAGTTTTGTAATTAAAATGACAAAAAAAAATGTTTTAGGGGTGCACTCCATACATAAAATTAAAAGTCAAAAAAAATTTTTTCATTGTGACCCCCCGTGTGGCACATCATTCGATAGGCCTTTCAAAATAAATATACGTTTTTTTAGCATTTTTTTTGATTAAGTGAATAGGGTCGGAGATAATCGCTCCGAAAGTCACTAAAATTCTGGCCCTCTAATTTTTGAACGGTGTATTTTAAAAATATGGAAAAATTCATGGACATAGGGCTTATTAATTTCATTCACCGAAAATTGTTTTGAACAAGATCGGTTCAGAGGTTTTCGAGATATTGCTGAAAAACTGCCTTCCTCAAAGAAAAGGACGTAAGTGCAGTAAAATTTCTGTGACGATACGACCTTTTTAATAGGCACGGAACCCTTCGTTTTGCGTGGTCCGACACGCACTTGGCCGGTTTTTATTCCTGTGTATTTCAGCGTTATTTCTTATTGCTGCAAAACACTTTGACGAGTGTACGTGAAACTAATATAACTAAGTAGGTAATAAGTATAGGGAATAACCAAAATTAACAAATAAGTTATTACCTACTCAACTTATTTCCTACGCCATTGCGAAATTTACGTCTATGCTATTGATTAATTATGTTTACACATCAACATCATATCGCAATTATTTTAGATTCGATTACTTTCCATTACATACATCCGTGATTGTATTGGCATAAACCAACATACAAGATTACAGAATGAATGCACAAAATAGTTTGTGCAGACGGCAAAATATGAAACTAAGAATATATTGTAATACGACCGCGTAAAAGGGAGCACTGTGCCTATGCTCGCACTGTTGATTGGTGCACTTTTTTATTTTGCCGCGGTTCGTGAGCTTTGTTGATTGAATTGGACGGTGGCGCTCCTATAAAGTGAACAAGCGTGTTTGTTGAGGTTGAAAGCATTTTCTATTAATGACAACATGCTCGATAAATCGCCATTATAATCTGCATACGTGATTGATACTCGATGGTTAAGAGGAAGCTCTCTTTAATTTGTGCCGAGACTAGCAAAGTTTTAGAATGAAATTATGTGTGTGCCACATTACCAGTGCTGCCACATTACATATATCGTTTATGTATAGTTAAGTATATAATTAATTTTCAACCAAATCCTAATAAAGAAGGAAGTTTCCAATTCGTCCGTATATTAATTAAGTAGGTACCTAACCAACTTAGAACTTGCTTTTTGAAAGCTATTCCCCAGAATCGTCCTATTCTTGTAAAAACCGCGATATGATAATGAATCTTTGAACCACAGGAGTCTTCAAATTACCATTCGAAAAACATCTTACTCGGATCAGATTCGATCGATAGAAGCTGATTTTCAAAAAATTCAACGAACAAAACAACTGCGCCTTAAGGTAAATAAAGATACCAAAAATGTCAAATGCGCGTACGCAACGTACGCATACAGCTAGTAGGCGTGCCGTTACTACAATTTCGCGAACACTTTCTCGCCAATTTGTTTGACGACCCCTGCCGAGTGAAACCACTGACACTTTAATGGCTATTGTTTAGAAGGGATTAATTGCTTTATTTATTGACATACATATAACGACGTGTAGTTTGTGCTATAACATTATTCAATCGTTGCAGTTAATGCCAATTTACGCCAATGCTGAGACTAATAATGTTTTATCATTGTTTATTGAACACATTGTAGGAAACGTCTAAACGCCATATAATACCTTTAGAGAAGAATTCCTCCTTAAAATTTAAGTATAGGGTGGACCATAACTCTTTTCACATTTACATACATTTATGTATGTAAATGTGAAAAGAGTTATGGCCCACCCTATATTTTAATGTAATTTACTATACACGGGTCTAACGCGATATTTACTTTACTTACCTTTGTTTTTGACGCTTCAACATGGGTTTCACCGACACACCACACATGGTCCCAGACAACTGCAAAGAGTATAAAATAGTACATTGTGATACGAGTGAGCTATGTTGATCATTACATCTGAGACGGAAATTTCACGCTAGCCGCAGGTGAGGGTAATAAGCAGTGATCGGTTTTTTGGATTCGACATGGGGTGAACGACCTCAATCATTATGTTAGTATGGATATGCCCCGGGAATCCGGGCTTTATGTTTTAGAAAGAATCATACGCGAATCAAAAGTTCAATTAGAGTAACCACAGTTGTCGTAAAAGATAATCTCAGAAACAAGTCGATAAAATGAAAATTAAATCACAAATCATAGTGTGCGAACTTAACGTGGATACTTATTTATTGGATCGCCTTTGAGCTATAAGATCTATGTATTTGCACTTATGCGATAACATGTGACCTAATATTATAGTAGGTATATATTATACAGCTAATACTTTATTTATGCAATCCTTAGATAAATAATTAGAACTGAAATCCAGAGAAAATAATGAAATGTCAATGTCAAGATTTTGAAGTATTTTTCCATCATGGCAGATATATAAGCTAATACTTTGTGTAGGTTTTAATATATTTTGCTTAAAATAAACTGTAGAGATTAGGAAAAGAATAGAAGTTTTTGTCTCAACTGGTTGCCATGTAAGAGTAAAAAATTCCTTAGAGATAATTTAAATTGTTTTATTTTGTACGGTTTGTTCGGTATCGCGGGAAACTGTCGTATCTATATTAACTTTTCTACTTGATATCCCGCGAGGGAGAATCCAAATAACCGATCACTGGTAATAAGAGAGCCGAGGAAGTAATTATCAAAGTTCACGCGTTTCATACGACGTTTTTCAACACATTTGCGAGGAAAAAATCCCTTTCATACGTAACATGAAAATGTTATAGGCTCCTAAGTTATATGTTCTTTAGTTATTGATGCCAAAAGATTTTTTACTCACATAAGTACGAAACGTACTTCGCCAAGCATGTCCAGTGGCGTCAATTCTATTTATCACTTTTTATTTCACCCCGAGTCAACATTTTTGGTATTAATCAAACACACAACAGTGTTTACAAATATTTGTGAAATGACCTATAATGGCGTAAAATTTTTTCGTGAAGTTCACGCAGTGCGTGCGCAGGTGTTAAATCGAGACTCAGATAAAATCTCTGAACAGCCAATTCAATTATTTTTTTTTTTCGTTTTCAATACAAATTCATGCATATTTTTATCAAATTTAAGTAATGTTACTAAATGAAACGCTTCTATATCATATCTAAGAAGAAATAATCCATTAATTAACAATAAGGTTTGAATTTGTTTTAGTCGAGTAAGAATCCAGTTGCCGAGAATTAAAAAGAAATCTGTACAACCGACCCGGTTTATTTAAGAATGCGCCGTGTTCATACATATACTTTGCTGCAAGGTGCCAACCTGTGTTAATCGGGATATAACTATAAAACACGAGTGCCGTAATGTTATAAAACACGCGTGTTTAATACCCAGGATTATGGCCCTAAAAGCGACGTAGGTAATAAGAAACACGTTACGAGCAAAAGTGTATTTATGGACAACTGCCGTCCCATTAGGTACGTTGTCTACGAAGATATGGGTGCACAATATTTAACTACCCTACAAAAATCTATAAGAATGTGGACGGTACTCCCGAAAAAAGTCCACTACCCGTCCATCAAAACGCAAAAATTCAATAGGGTAGACGGTTTCAATTTATATCGACAACTTGGAAACCAGGGATTCAGAAACTGACATCTCGAAATCTTCGGATCGGAGCCCGGATACTGTGAGTGTTGTGTGAGGTGCCCTAGACGATTAGACTAGCTAGTGGCTCTGTGAGCTACAGAACTCACGAGCCTGGATGGACATCTGGACGTCCGGATGCGAACGAATTTCGGCCCAAGCTAAAACAGAATTTCGTTCGCTTCGCTCGCTCGTTCAAAAAATTATGGACGGGTCGTGGAGCCGAGACTATTCCTTGCCATAAAATTCAGGGTCACATCATACCATAAGAAACCGAGAATAGTGAGTGCCACGCCATTCACGTAACCACGGAACTGATGAAACATTATTCCTGTTAATTCCTACACATTGTAATTTTTATCGGAGTCAATCAATGAAAACAATTAATTCTGACCAGGAAGTCAATTCGGCACTGCATTTCGCATAGTAATATATAAAATATCGATATGTTGTGCGCGCTCGCGTATATATACACGCGCATAGCTTAAGTGAGTATTCACCAGCGTTTGCGAAGCGGTGAGCGAGGAAAAAAAACCACCAATAGCATTGCTAGGCGCGCTCGCGCATCGCTTTTAATGGGTGCATTTTGTACTTTCGCTTACCGCCTAGCAACCTCGTACAGTCCGGAGCCGTAGCATGGTTGGCCTTATCACGCGACAAGTGACAAGATAAGAGCGTCATCTCATTCTATCGAACGGTGTCAGCCAGTGACGCACGCTCTATCCTATCACCTATCGCGTGACAAGGCCAACCATGCTACGGCTCCTGGTGGATCCAGCCAGGCATTCACTTAAGGGACATTGGACCGATTTTAGCGCGGTAAAAGGAGTAGTCCATTCGACTTTGTTGGAGCGGTCTTGAATGCCCAGCTTAAAATGTCAGCTATGATATTCACAACTTTTTTCATCTCACCGCTCGCTACTAGTATCTTGACGCCGGTGCTGGGATTCCTAAATAACAAAGCGTCGGAGTTCTGACCTGCATCGGTTCTGAAGCGACGTGAGCATTGTTACTTGTGAACAACAGCGCAAAATGATCACGCTTTGCCTTCATTATGTAAAATGTCGGACCAAATTGACCTCTGCAACACATCTTGATGCGAGATAACGGTAACGAGATATCATAACACGACGTATTATGTATCCTATGTATTACACATTAGCTGTTAGTTACTTTCTACCTATTTCCGCTTAAACAATGGGCCAATCGTTAGATCGATTAGGGCGATATTAGTATTGGCGGTGTAAGTATTAATCGGGTATTTATTTTTTAGTTAGTTTCGTTTTCAATATAGGTATTGACACAATTATAAAAATGTGATGTATTTTCGATATTAGCGCGATGACAGCCAAGATCCAATGAAAAAAAAATAAGGCACTCGTATCGTAGCTGACGGTTCATTAAATATTAAATTAAATTACTTGACTACCTATTTAAAAATTGTAAATCATAGAGCATAGAATTCTACAGAGGAGCTATGGTAATAATAATACCATGGCCGAGCGAGATGCTAGAATACAAATCTCAATAAGTGTGACAGAAAGAGATATATATCGTATATAAGAAGAACATCATTAAAAGGTACTGAAAATAATAAATGTTATCAGGAAACTGCTAAAAAAACCGGTGTGCGTTTCTCTGACTATTATAATTTTAGGTATTTCTATGTAACGTGATACTTATTCAAAATGTACCTTAAAAACTGCTGGAAATCAAGTGTGCATTCCTATAACTATTTATGATTTGAGGTATTTTTATGGAACTTGGTACTTCTTCAGATCTCACTTCTTTTATAGGCGAAGCATTCCCATAGTATCGAACTTGGCAGCCTTTCACATTTATGTTTTTGATGGGATTTCATTTATTTTTGTTAGGTGTAGGTTCTTTATTATTTTTTTATCACTTTTGCTGTAGGAAATGTCTCATTCCACTTAGGTATGTAATTTATATTATACCCTTTATATATAGGGATCGATCGGGCAGCGCGAGTACCTATACTCTATGATAAATCCTATTTTACTATTTATTTATAGGTGATTTTTACAAATAAACTGGCTCTTTACACCTATAAAATGTACCTACTTACATATAATTACATACATCAATAATGTACTTTATTCTGTTTGAAAGTACGCTACCTACATAGATAATTAATAACTTGGTAATACCTACCTACCAGTAGGTATTATAATTGGTGGCCTATTATGTAGCCCTAGAAGTGCACCATCCCATCTCATCCCGTGGCGTATCGGAGGGTGAGATGGGCAGTAATATATATAATTCCATCTTCGAGTATTTATGATTTCCATGTTCTTGAATCTGCGATTTTATTAGTTGTAAAATTAGAAATTATTCACACTATGCGAGAAAAAACAGTCTTTTCATTTTTGTTTGACTGATTTAGCGCACCTACCTAGTGTACCTAGTGACCTGCTTTGCACTTCGTAAATCGTGGGTCCGGTTCCCGCAACAGACGAACACAGAGTGGTGAACAATTTTATTGTTCTTGTCTTTAAGACAAACATGTATCGTCTTAAATTGGTATGTATCTAAATTTAAATAAGTCTTATCTCATTTCCACTCCATACCTACTTATAGTAGAACAAAATTACACATTCGTTGTTTTCGAAACTGACTCACACTTGGCCGTTTTCAGATTTTTACTTTATTTCGACCTAAAGACAAACCTTCGAGCCAAATTTCAGGTCGGTACGATAGACCCATTTAGTTCATTATGACTTCATAGTAGAACAAAGTTACACCTTCGCTATTTTTAAAACTGACTCACACTTGGCCGTTTTCAGATTTTTCCCTTTACTTTGACCTTAAGACCTATCTCCATGCCAAATTTCAAGTCAGTACGACCATTGGAAGTGGTCTAGGTTTTTGATGAGTCAGTGAGTCAGTGAGTGTGTAGTAAAAAAAAAGATAATTTAGAAAATAAAAAAACCCGACTGCAAAAAAGCTATCTTTAGAAAAAAAAACTGAAAAGAAAAAAACAAGTTCAGTAGTCGAGAACATTGAATCAGTTTCATGATTAACATTTCGTATATGTCAATTTGGACCTTGGAGACAGCAACTTCAACAGTCGGGACCCGTTATTGTCGTCAACATTAGTGCCGCAGCCTAGACTTTTAATGGGTCCCGACTGTTGAAGTTGCTGTCTCCAAGGTCAAAATTGACATACGAAATGTTAATCATGAAACTGATTCAATGTTCTCGACTACTGAACTTGTTTTTTTCTTTTCAGTTTTTTTTTTCTAAAGATAGCTTTTTTGCAGTCGGGTTTTTTTATTTTCTAAATTATCTTTTTTTTATTTAACACTTTTTAGTTAGTATTAAAAGACGGCAAATTTCGCAATCTTGTCATTTCATTGAGGGAGTTAATATCGTGAGGATTATTAAGTAGCTTGCGGTGGTCTAAACTACTGATAATTAATCCATTTAGAGACCTAACGCGGCTCAAAATTATATATGCTTGACCTTTTGCAAAAATGCGTGAACTTAAATCAACCACAGCTCGGTCTAAAGTCGTTCCTTGTAGCTTATGCAGTAACATCCCAGCACAATATCAACGGCAACTCCTTTGCGTCGCGCAGTGCAGTATTAATACTTACTGAACAGAATTACTATAACTTTATAACGTTATAGATTTTAAATGGTCACTCTAAATGAAAAACTGTAAGAGAAACCTATAACTGATTTTTAAATACCTATTCAGTGATACCCCACTCGACATATTTCGTAAACTTTTTTTTTTTTTTCAATTTTGGCGTCTGGTTGTCGCCATATTGAATTTTGATTACCGTCATGTCTTTAGTGACACTCGCAAGAGTAAGACGGTTCGATTGACGTAAGAATTATCAAAATCGGTTCACGCGTTTGGTCTCTGGAGTGCCACATAGGAACAAACATACATACATACATACATACATACATACATACATATATAGGCTGATAAACACATTACCCTCCTTTGCGTCGCGCAGTCGGGTAAAAATAGCGATTTTCTGACGTCAATATCTCAAGAACTGCTATAGGTAGAATAATGAAATTTTGTATTCTAGACAATTAAGGGGATGTCAACAGACACTCGAAATTTCATATGCGTAGATAAAATGTGTTTTGAGTTATAGGGTGGTCGAAATTGGCCCGAAATGGTTCGTGTAATATAACCCACGGCTGGTGTGTCGCTTTTTTTTGCTCGAACTTGGCGGACACACTGCCGTGTGTCTAGATACGGAAGTGGTTAAATCAATAGTCAGGTATAATATATTAAGATTAAGAATTGATATTTTAGTTCAAAGTAATGATAGCTAGTTGTGACTTTAATGTCTAGGAATTTTCACCGTCCGGTATGGACGTTAATTATAAAGAGCCCTTAAGCACTGTGCCTAATTAACTTGAACACTGTTTGTTTAGTTAATGTTTATAAAATTGTCTGATGTCCGTAAACCAACATAGGTTGTAATGCTTTAATAGGCAGTCAATTAGTTTTATGGGAGTAAGTGCACAGCCCGTACCGTAATATTTTACGTCACACCTGGCCATAAAGTGTCAATTACCGCCCGCTGCGCGTCTGGAAAAGTCCCACTTCCTGGTCAGGGGAGACGCAAAACTTTTGTACTAACTACGGGAGGTAATAAAGAAAGTGGCATGCGCTTGTGTGTATAAACGCCAAAGCGTCAAAAACCTGCGATCTCAGACAATCTTTGTTTTAAGGCTTTGTTCACAACTATCTATATCTATAGTAATTTTATAAAGAGGAAAAGTTTGTATGTTATGGGTAATATCCAGAACTACTCATTCGATTTCTAAAATACTAACATTTGCGTATAGAATGGACTTTCCGGATGGATATAGGTTACGTTTTTTCCTGCGAGTTGGCCTGGCATTTTTGCTATTTGGCATTATTTGCAATATGCGGGCGAAGCCGTGGGGGCAACTACTTTACTATAAATATGTAGGTAACATATAAAAATAAGCTGCTTCAACCATCATATTTTTTAACCGGCAGGGTAATCGCGTATATTTCTCGCCCTCGCGAGTCCATTTTTTATGTTTCAAAAGACCGATTCCACAAAAAAAAACCATATACTTACTTAATCATCGAACCTACTCCTAGAATTTCACGAGAATCGGTTAAGAAATACGACCAGGCCCCGTAGCATGGTTGGCCTTGTCACGCGATAGGTGATAGGATAGACGTGCGAAGGCCAACCATGCTACGGCTCCTGTAGAGGAGAACAGGGGGACAGCCCCCCGAGCTGAAACAGAGAACTTCGTTCGCTCTTTCAATAATAAAATAGTACGACAACACTTTCCCATAAGCATCCTAAATGTCATATATAGCAAAGAAAGTGATATATACGGTTAAAATTAACATATGGCCTTGAAACTCCGTCCTAGTATAAGAAAATAGTTCCAATTCGTTTCAGTTTCTCCCCGAGATGTCGCTATTAACCCGGATACCGAAAGCGGAAAACGCGGCGATTACATGCCAATACGAAATGTAGGTAAAAGACGGTATATCACGCATGTTTCTAAAAAATATGCTAGCAACCGTGTACCCAACAATTTTTAGGTTTTATTTACCTTGCACTATTCGTACCCACGCTGCGCCTAACGGCCATCGATCGGTTCTACGTGCAATGTTGCCCGCCCACTACCACTTAAGTTTAGCGATTTGGGGGACTGATGATCTGAGGGGTAATGATGTAACGTTTCGAATATGCGTTAGGACAATTTAACTGTCATTTTTCGCGCGTACAATACGTTACGGGATCGACGCTGGTAAAGGTCGCGGGAGTCCGCTGGATGCGGGCGGCGGGCGCAGGACCGGTCATTGTGGCACCCTTTGGAGGAGGCCTATGTCCAGCAGTGGACGTCTTTCGGCTGATATGATGATGATTATTCCTATTAAACATGTATGTATCAAGTTGTCCTTATAAAGCAAACCAATTTTCAGTCACTTTCCGGTATCCGTTGAGCTGGAATTTGGCATACTTAGCTACTTATGTAGGTCGGTGACAACGCAATTTTATAACACCAGTGAGCTGAGCTGGAGATGGAGTCAGAAGGTGGTCATGGGTCCTCAACTATTTACACAAGATAAGCTAACCATGGTATTTATATACAGGATGTTCTTAAAATCTACCAGTAAAGACATGGGGCCTATACTAGGCTCTACAGTAGGTAGTAGTTAATATCCGTGCAGAAAAAATACAGTTGGCAATAAAAGCCTATTCCACAAAGAAAAACCTACCTCGTGGTATGACTGAGCTACTGGAAGAAGTACAAAGACTAGGCCCTGAAACATTTAGTTGTTGTACAGTCAAGAGCAAAAGTAAGTTATCACTTTTGTACCTTATTCCATTGCGATAAGGTTAAAAAATGATAACCTACTTTTGCTGTTGACTATACCTACTTCTTCCTTGTACCCTTCATGCAACTTTGGATGCATTAATAATTTGTCGTAACGAGATATATCGATGGAAAGCGACCGTGTTGTTATAGATGCGGTCTTCTGTAAGGTGGAGCTACTTCCCCAGTTGGACTGCTCTAAATATGAGCGAGATGACGTTCCGCTGTCTCTAAAATCTTATCCTGCTCGTCTGTTGGCACTAAACCAACTGATAAAGTCACTAAACACGGATGTACATACTTTTTATTAACAGCTCGTAAACACATACTTTCGCTGCGATAATTCAATAAACAATTACTGCCCAACAAGAAACCAATTGGATGCGGCAAGGAGGTTTCAATACAGAGTAACATAATATTATAAAAACAGACGCGACTAAGAATTTGCCTTGTGTACAATCTAAACTTTAAAATATATGAAAAGGTGTTGCGCATGGGAAGTGTTCAAGATATAATACAAGGGTTTTATTCTGTAATTAAATGTCAGGGTAGTAAAACATTTCATTATTAGTATTTGACCACTTTACTGTGGTGGGTATTATACTAAAAAAAATCCTTGGTTAGAATTAAACTAAGGATTTTTTTGATTCACATAATGTTTAAGTTTTCACATAAGTATGTATATGGCTAACGAATCTTTGATTTAACGACCTATTTACAGTCGAAGGAAATTCCAGAGAATCTTAATAAAACATATACTTATACAAAATATATTATGAAGGTACCTACCTAATTTCATCATACATTCTTAACTAAAATTTCACTATTACCACGTCTGTGCAAAATAATCTCTGTCTAAACTTTTTCTAGCCCCTGTTACTCGGAAATACTTCGATAATGGCGTCGTTAATGTTTGATGGTCGTTGAATGGTCACTCATTTTTGAAGGCCGGTAACCAGGTTGCCGATTCGGCATTCCACATATTCCAAATTGATTTTGATTATCCCGCGCACCGAGCTAACACGTCAGAACGAGCTCGCTGACACATTTAAATCGAATTGTAATGCGTTACGTAAGTCTCGAATCGACCCCCCAGACTAAGAGATTTCTTTACAAGAATCAATGTAAAGAAATAACTGGTGCTTGAGTAAAAGTTCATTATTGGGCCACTTGCTGTACGTACAGTCACGCACGTCTATAAATATATTATAGATATTTCGAAAATTATGTCTATGGAATAAGAGTCAATATTGCATTGCATACATATTTATAGAGCTGACCGTACCAACGTTAATGGACAGCGTTATGTAAGAATAGATTAAGCGACATTATATTTAAAAAAAAAAACCGGCCAAGTGCGTGTCGGATCACGCAAAACGAAGGGTTCCGTACCTATTAAAAAGGTCGTATCGTCACAGAAATTTTACGGCACTTACGTCCTAATCTTTGAGGAAGGCAGTTTTTCATCAATATCTCGAAAACCTCTGAACCGATCTTGTTCAAAACAATTTTCGGTGAATGAAATTAATAAGCCCTATGTCCATGAATTTTTCCATATTATTAAAATACACCGTTCAAAAATTAGAGGGGGGGGACAGAATTTTAGTGACTTTCGGGGCGATTATCTCCGACCCTATTCACTTAATCAAAAAAAATGCTAAGAAACCTTATATTTATTTTGAAAGGCCTATCGATTGATGTACCACACGGGGGGTCACAATGAAAAATTATAGTTTTCGAGTAAAATGCCTGTGACATACGGACAGACGGACAGACGGACAGACGGACATGACGAAACTATAAGCTTTCCGTTTTTGCCATTTTGGCAACGGAACCCTAAAAAATAATGACTGTTTACACTTCCTATGTTATTGAGTATAATTTTAACTCTGAAGCTGTAAATGTGTATGCTGTATAGGTAAATTAAGAAATGACTATGATGTATGTTAGATTATTTGAGTTATTAACATTTTTGCGCTTGATTCTTTAATTCATATAATCCATAATCTACGTCGGTAAGTTGTTTATCAATAACGTACCTACCATACGACATTACTGTCGGTTGATTCTTTATTAGATACCTACATTTTGTTACGGGTGAAATTACTTAAGTGAAAAAAAAAAGATTAAGTCCATATGTTTCTCAATAATAAACTTTTTAATATGTTTTATATTAAAAAGTTTATTATTTCGTACCTAATTTGGGCTCATTGGATTGTCAACAACTAGTTAATGACTGGAAATAATGAAAAAGTACACTTGGCAATAAAAGCTTGTACTAAAAATTATTATTTTGTCATAAACTTATTTATACTATGTATTTTCAATCGTCATTTTCTATATCAAAATCTATAGAACAATTTGGCGCTCAAGTCACAAGTCAAGCTTTATCTAATCGTGCGGGTGGTGTTACGTATTTATGAATTAAACGCTATTGTAGGCGGTTAATTGAATACTGAGTTTCAAAAATAACTAGAATAATAAAAATAAACGAATTTTTTGCAACTATTGGGCGGGCGTTTAATACGTTTATTGCAAACTAAAATCATGTTTTGTGTATTGTGTAAAAATGACTGGCGCATCATTTTTTTTATTACTTAACAGACATGTGCACTGGTTCTTAAAAATAAAGACATGTCGCTTGATTCAACTCCTTATAATAAGGCATTAAGAGTGTTTTACAGTACACATGGTGTTACTTTTCCGCAATAGTGCGGAAATGAGCACTTTCCGTGCATATGTTGAAACTTTAAAGAGCCATATGTACTGTAAAACGTTGTACGATACACGTGCGAATAGGTAATTCGCAACTCGTGTCGATTTAAAACACTCCCTTCGGTCGTGTTTTAATTTATCGCCACTCGTTGCGAATTTCCTATTTTCTGCACTTGTATCGTAAATAACTATTTCTAACTCCAAAACTCTTGAGTATATAGTTTATCATGCCTAGAATCGATCTGCAGTCACAACCTTTTTTTTTCAGTTTTGTCACTTAATTCGTTGTTATGCATAACGCAGTCCAATTTATCCCTACGATTATCATTATCAAAAATTACTTTTAACTTTATCTTTGACATTTCAGAACAACTTCAATACATGAATTAATAAATTTGAAACAGGTAGGTATATCGATAGATGTAGAACGATTATTACAAAGATGAAAGCTCTAAAATGGTTTTTCTTACCATAAAACCATAAATCGATGAATAGAATGATTGACTAGGCAATCAAAATTTAGGGGGAAATGCTTTCACTCTTGACTTTTACTTTTAAATTGTATAAAAGTTATTTACGGCGCTATTAAACCAAATGCTAGATACTAAACTAATTATTCAGGCGATTAAACGTCAAATATTTCATGATTATTTGACGTCGCGATAAGCAGTAATTATTTATTTATAATCATTTTTAAGAGAAAATGATTGACTAGCCTCAAATCTAAAATTTAGCATATTAATTTGAATACTAGCCAAGACGCAAGTGATGTGCATAATAAATAATAATTATAAGAAATTGGCGGACAACATTCAATTTGTCACGGTGCTGATACATATCTAATGAAATTCTTTGGAACTGTCGATGTTTTTTTCTCAACTTTGTACTTGGTCCCATTGTAAAAGTTGTTCACCATAACCAATGATGTAACATAAAAAAATCTTACTAATCCTCTTTTTTATGTTACATCATTGAGGAGTGTAACTTACAGATTTAGCCCCTAAAATAGTGCCCGTGAAAATAAATCCATTCATTCTCTATAATTCCAGACGGAGTATCGCAACCATTGATTTGTTTATGTGAAATTAATCTGGACTACGCAAATATTGATAAATACCCGGCAGGTAGGTTCTTATATTCAGGGAGCGAACTTCGGTGCCGATGACAGACGTATGACGTCAAGCTACATACAGAGTGTTTTTATCTAGATTATTATCTAGACTAGCTTTTGCCCGCGACTTCGTCCGCGCGGAACTCGTTCATATCGTAACTCCATACGAACTCCCCCCCCCCCCCCCCCCTTCACTTCCTTCATCATCATCATCATCATATTAGCCGAAAGACGTCCACTGCTGGACATAGGCCTCCCCTAGAGAGTTTCACTCCCTTAGGTAATTAATTTTGGGATAAAAACCATCCTTTGTCCTTCTCCGGAATTCAAAGTATCAAATTTCATATCAATCAGTTCAGCGGTTTTAGCGTGAAAAGGTAACAGACAGACAGTTTTACTTTCGCATTTATAATATTAGTATGGATTGTTTGAAACGAAAAAGGCTTCCTTATGGCTGAGTTACATGATTTTATAGATAAGCTTTTTCCAAAATTAATGGGTGGGGCAAGACGGAACCCTCGGTGCGCGAATCAGACTCGCACTTGACCGGTTTTTTTACAAACATAGACTCCGCCGCCAACTTGGTGTTTCTGTGGCCTGGCTTCGGCGGTCAATAGTAAACTTGTCATTAGCTGTCAAATTTACTATTGACCGCCACCGTAGGCTGCTCCAGTGTGGCACACTACAAACGGGCGCAATTTGTCACACCAACTTGCAATAGTTGGAAAGAGACAGCCATTCACTCTTAACCAGTCTAACTATAGCAAGTTGTTGTGACAAATTGCTAGGCCTTTGAACGTGAGCACTGGCTGTTTGTAGTAATTTGTCTTAGTCAAAACATATGGTTAAAAGGTAAAAAAGTTCCTTCACTCCTGTATATAAATAACTCATCCTTGTATAGGAATATTCAAAGCCTTATATAATTTTTAGTCTTTAAATAATATCAAACTTTAAAAATATATATTATACTACTCTTTCCTGGTCTTTCGCTTATCTTCTACATTTTCGATCTATCCGAAATTTTAATCCCGTTCCCCGTTCCTCATACTTTGGCTGAACGCGGAGAGCGCCATGCTATTAAAAAAAAACAAATTCGTGTTACTCATATTGTTCAAATTTGTTGATACATTTATTGAAATTACGCCTGAATACGAAATTTGCGCATATAAGTTCTCATATTAGAATATATTTATTTTTTATGCTTGTTATTTTGGTATACGTTTCGTGAATATCTATCGTAGTCCGGTTATAAATTATTATTCTTTTAACTACAAAGCAATTCTTTCGTCAATTTTGACGTTACTGACAGCTTACAGATGTGGCGGCGATATATATATTAGAAAAAGAAATGAAAATTTAAAGAGGTCAATTATTTCGGAAAATTAATTAACTGTCGAAGTCGCGTAAAAACTATCCTAAGCGGAAGCCAGAATAATAATGTACCTATAAAAAATGTTTCATGTTTTTCCGTTCATGGGAAACTGAGATCATTCGTGACAGAACATTGTATAAAATGATACTGGCTGATTCTTTTTTTAATTTAGAGATTTATTATAAGTGGAGATTATAGATACCTAATCAAATAACAACTTTTATATATTATTATACAATTTTTATAACTGGCGAAAGGTTCGAGAATTATATTGAATGTACGTGTGAAATGTATATATGTCAATAAGATGCGATATTATGTTTAAACTTAAAGCGTTCTGCATACTTCGTCATCCAACGAAACATTTGCTGTGTTGTTTCATTTACTCAAGTAAGTATGAGTTTTTTTTTTGTTAGAATTACATTACCCAACACATTACATTTTACGTTATTCACTCGTATCGTTTTTTTAATATTTACATTATTTTTTGTATAAATACCAAACATTTTTATAAATAAACAATAATATTTATATTACCATTATTACATTACTAGCTTTTGCCCGCGGCTTCGCCCGCGTACTAAAAGTAATTTTAACCATCTACAAAAAGGGTGCATCTCAGTGCGACCCGTATGTTCCAATTTAATTGGAATTTGACACAAATACTTTCAAAAATGTTCCTGTCCAAAAAGTAGTTGCCATTTTCGTAATTAACGTCCCAAAAAACCATAAACACGACACCCATATTGATATTTAGACACAATCCCATCGCACCCCAACAGGGGAGATAGTATTTCACGTCTGCCAAGTTGGATTTTAAAATCGTTGTTGTTGTTTTCGTAACCAGCAACCAGCAACCCGATAAACCATAGAAACAATACCCATGTTGATTTTCAGACATTGTCACATTTCCTCCTTTTAGGGGTTGAATTCCCAAAAAACCTGAAACACGTATTTACTCATTTATTGCTAGGAATACTCCTGTGAAGTTTCGAATGAAATAGTCTTACTTATTTTGTTTCCCCATACAAACTTTGGACCCACATATCACCCGCTTAGGGGGAGAATTTTGAAAAATCCTTTCTTAGTGCACTCTTAGACCTTATAAGGAACCTACGTGCCAAATTTGGAATCTCTAGATCCATCGATTTGGGCTGTGCGGTGATGTCAGTCAGTCAGTCAGCCAGTTTCTTCTTTTATATATTTAGATTGACTACATATTGACTCTACATATCGACTCTACATATCTGGACCCCCATATAACTAATGTTTCACCCCCTCGTTTAAGGGGTTGGGTGCAGATTTCAAAAAAAAAATGTTGCACGATTTTTTTGTTAGTCACAAATAGTCCGCATACCAATTTTTAGCTTTCTACCTTGAAAATTGCGGAATGCTCCATACAAACTTCCACCACCCATTTTAGGGAAGTGGGGGGTTAGAAAGAGACAAAAAGTAGCCTATGTCACTCTCCACCCCTTCAACTATCTCCACTTAAAAAATCACGTCAATTCGTCGCCCCGTTTTGCCGTGCAAGACGGACAAACAAACAAACAAACAAACAAACACACACACTTTCCCATTTATAATATTAGTATGGATTGAGAATCATTGAGGTGTTGCAATGTTGGTTTTAAAAAAATCATCCTATATGCGACTTTGCGTCATAATGACGTCACCGGCACTATAGTTTTGCTCCCTGCTTATATTATATATATAAATGAAAGCGTAAACGTAAGCGTATAAAAAGACTCGACGGATCAAATTGGATGAGGTGAGTTATGCAAAATGCTTATAATATCTTAATGATCGGTTTAATAATCGGCTCTTGCCTGGCCAAGATAATGATGCTTTAGTTCGGAACTAACTCCGCTCACGGAGACTTATATTTTCATAATAATTACGCTAATTGTCATGGAGAAACGCTAAAGATTAAGTAGCCGGGAAAACAGTCCTCTTTTCAGGAATATGGAAGGATGTGGCCTCGACGTCCTGCGGAATACACCTAGGTAGGTAGTAAAATAAAGGTCATTTCTACCTATATGAGGACCAAAAACGACTGGTCATCCGGAGCCCCAAACCTCGAATGTAAGAATTCATCAAATACGGGTGGTTAACAAGTGCTTAAATTGTTGAGTAACTTTTTGCCACGTTTCTGGCTTCTCACGCGCAATATTAATCTTGGCTAAATGAAATGTTGCAAAATGTTCATGTAACGTATCCTTGTCATTCAATCAAACAATTCAAGGCCTTTTCAGCGCAATCATAAACATCCACCGAAGCAGCACTGACGCACATACTTGTGAGTAAATCGATTTGGTTGAGAAAGACATAAGGCAATTGACACCGCATTTGTCGCGGATCGATGCGTGTAAGACGATACCGTGAAAGTAATTTTTAACCGACTTGAAAAAAGGAGGGGGTTATATGTTCCACTGTATTTTTTTTTGTGCATGTTCGCCGATAACTTCGTCAATTGTGGACCGATTTTAAAAATTCTTTTTTTATTCGAAAATATATACTCCTGAGATGGGCCTATTTTCACCAAATTTGGATATGATGATGGGATCCCAGAGAAATCGAGGGCAACCCTCAAATTTTATAGTCACGTATTACATTTTTCATGTATTTTCTAAAGCTATTCAGGTATTCGCGTCTGGTAGTTATCACTTCATGTTGGTGAGCTGATTTTGAAATTTTATAGGTAGATACGTAACCGTATTCTATCAAGTTATTCAGGTGAGCACAAGTCAGGATCTCATGATGAGATCCCAGGGAAATCGAGGGCAACCCTCAAATTTTATAGGCACGCTTGTAGTGATTTCGGAATTTTCTATTATAACTCGTGTATTTACCCTCGGAAATCGCAATTTTGGTGAAGTCGAGCTGATGATGAAGGCCACAGATGACTTATGGAAAACTCCTCAAGGACCGACGTAAAGTACGTCAAAAATTCGAACACGATTCCGTTGAAGTAGCAACTACTGAAGTGTCAATTCTGAGATCCTTGAGGAATCAACGGAACTCCTCAAATATTATCAGCTCACATATTGCGACTTGGATTTTTTTCTGTATTAATCAACGCATAATTTGCTCTCGGAAAGCAGTTCATGTGGTAAATTGGAAAGGAAATGGATTTTTTATGTACCTACGAATTGAAGTCGGTTTAAACTTTGTTTTTAAAGTAGATTATATATTATCTATACCAGTAACTACCTATTCTGTTCTGCGGTGTTATTTGTACAACTGGGTTTAATTACCTACATGTTTAAAAACAATTTAGTTTTTCGAATATGATATATTTGTGTAAACACTGTAAATGTCTCCAGAAATTGTTTTGCGAACAAACTTACATTACACAAATCCATCACTATGGAGAACGGTGTTGGCAGATACCTATAATAATATCTGCGCCGTGTGTGGCGGAGTCAAATGTTTTTGGATCTGATTGAACTTATTAAGATGACAACCGAAAGAAAATGATAAGAAGGACCAGTTCACAAATTATAGAGCCGAACGATAGTGATCATGGTCAACCACAGAAACTTAACATACAAATAATAGCGTCTAAAGTGGTAAATATTTTTCTAGGCTTGCTTTACTGTAAGTTTTTTGTTCGGGATTATTCTAGGCATTTACCACCGTTTATAAAATATTTCCTTACACTCCTTTTATACACAATAACCGGACAAGTGCGAGTTCTACTCGCGTGGTGAGGGTTCCGTATTATAGTAAAAATTGATATGCTCTAAGCATCAGGCGCTCCATACAAAATACACAAAAATATTGAGAATTTGCCCGTTACTTTGAATACTCAGACTTCTTATAGGTGTTCCTGTAATCTTTAGGCAAGGAACTATTTTCCATATTTTTTTCAGTATTTTAAGCCTCGTAGTTTCGGAGATAAAGGGGGAATGGTAAATTTTCGTCTTTTTTCCTAAATTACCTCAAATCTGCTTTTGCTAAAATTATTTTTAAAAAATCTGAGATGCTTAAATCAACCCCTTTCATTTGATATGTCACACAATATAATTTGCGAAACTTTTTTTTTTAATTTTCCATTTTACCCCCCAAAATTGGCTCCCTTGTTCAGACAGAATTCATTAATTTACTTTACGCGTCCATCTTTAGGTCACCAATGTACAAGTGTTTACCAAATTTCAATCCAATCGATCCAGTAGTTTCGGAGCAAATCGGCTGTGACAGACGGACAAACAGACGCACGAGTGATCCTTTAAGGGTTCCGTTTTTTTGCTTTTGAGGTACGGAACCCTTTATATGATTCTTTCTATTCGCAATTCTGAACAATCTGGATTCATATAACAATTAACAAGCTATTCCATTTTTTTCATTATGTCCGTTTGAACCAGTTTTTATTAGATCTTGTCACTCACTTGATCACTAATTCGTGAAGCATACCTAGCCACAAACCTAAGGTATGATTTGCAATTTCATACTAATATAAGTTATCTCAAGGCAGGGCAGGAGTCAATGAAAACAGTATGAATAAAAAACAACTGCAAAAAAATGGGTTGTCGTAGTATTTTTGTATATCTACCTACAAGCAATTATGCCTATTGGTAGTGCAAATATCTGTGATGAAACACCAGTAGCAAATCTTAACCAATGTTTGAAATGGCTCCCACGAGTTTGCCTTTTGAGGATACGATAAAAGAGATATTATTTAACTGAGATATTGACACTGTCTATTAGGATTTTTTTTATTACATTAAAACGTTAGATGCCTATACATGATACAACATGCTATTTTATCGTGTCTAAATACAGTTAAGAGCGCCATGAGTATCTAATGGACAAAGGTAAGAAACTAAGAAGGTATTACGTAGTTATGTTTTAAAAAGTGGCAATATGTGTACGTATTTATAATTAATTGATTAAAACCAGCAATATATCGACCGCCGTTAGTTTGAGAAGGGAGGTGACTGACAGTTTTGCCATATAATTACGTGTCTGAATTGACAGCTATCATATTCCCACACCTGACACTGTCGAATAATCGTGTAACTACTCAAACGTGCGATAGGACATACTTATCATAATAAATCAGATATCATTTTTTGAAGCTAAAAATGTAAGTTGATATGCTAACGCTCGTCCGAAAACCCTTCAGAATGTGTTTTGATCTTGCCGCAAACTTAAAGCTTCTGTGCCTAATCGGTGTGGCGTGTAAAGGAAACATCAATCTACGCTACGACGATGGTAGGGCTACGGTGACAGCATACAATCAGACGGGCCATATAAAAAAAAACTAGGAAATATTAGCAGTTGTCTCATGAGTTCAGGAACGACTGAATTACTGAAAACTCGGAATAGGTTTCCTCAAAGATCACGCACCACTCGCAAATCAATTCCCAGTAAAATTACGTAAAGTTAGTTCCTTCTCCTTCAACGTTCTCGCGTCACGGCAGAAAAAAAACGTAAAATTTAATTACTTCATCAGTTTAACGTGACCCGAATATGGTACTTGTAGATCAAAAGATGACCATTGCAGTGACAACGCCAGTTTGATTTTAGACTAGATACAGTTATCTTAAGGTTGATTTTTGACTGCTTTTGTTTTTGGACTAAGTGCTTTTTAGTTAGAAATTTGTGATATCTCGTGATATAACCGGCGAAAGATCGTATCAATCGGATTAAGTTTCATTCACACTTGCTACTGACGCAATTTGTTCCCATACGATGATATCTGCTAATTGCCGGGTTAAATAGACCTGATGAATTATGTTTTCATTGTGAAATTCGGTGCTTTCGAATTAGTGCTAACTAGCTATCATGTATCGGTTGTAGTAAAAGTCGTGTAGGAGGCACAATTTTTTATCGTTAGGTACAGAGTAATACGGAAGGTAATAAGAGATTTTCACCGGTATCGTAAAAAAAATATATTTATCTGTTGACATGTTACTCTTAAGTGTACTCTTAAAAATAGTTCAAAGTTTTCTACCCGAACTACTATGCTTGCTTATTATATGCTAGGTACTTAAAATCTTGGTAGACAGAAGATACTTAGCTTAGCGTAGCTTCGGTTTTCTATTATATTATTCTTGATAAAATTAATAAATAAGTATTAGGGGACATCTTACACAAATCAAACTATATCCCCATAGTAAGCTCCATACTTACATAAAAATAAATACTATCCAAGACTGAAAAACAAACGGCAAACAGCAGTAAAACATCAGTGAACGAAAAAACCATAGAAGTTTAACTAGCGCCGAAAAGTGGCCCCACAAAAAGGATGCACATTGCCATTGTGATACTTGTTAATTATCATAAGACCTATTGTTAACCACATTTAATGCAAATAAAGAACTTACTTACTTACATTTTCCGGACGTGGGGGCGGGGTGTCAAAAGGATGCCAAGCAGCCATTTAGTTTGAACATGCGCACATACCGGGTTTTGGGCACGTGTTTGGGCAGAAATTTGTAGGGAGTTCTATGGTTTTTTTCGTTCGCTGGTAAACATGAAATTATTTGAGTGGACCGAATTGCATCAAAGTTGTTCATTATAAAAGCAACTCTACCGTCCAACGTCCAAGGTAGATGATTCCAACTCCAATGACAGTTTTATAAAAAGTCGGCCACATTAAATAATCTCAACCGTAACTCATCAGTCATCACACAAAATATTTTCACTTACCGGGATTTGAGAGTGAGATACGATCCGTTGCGTTGGACTAAGCCCAGGGTCACTACCTCCTAGGCTAAACCAACCGTCAACATAATACCTAAATAAAATGAACAAATAAATTTTTCATCACACTTGCTCGAAAATGGTGTTATTATACGCAAGCGTACTGAGCTGTAATGGGCTATATTACGCCCATGGGCGTTATGGTTTTTTTTTTAAATAATAGAACCCTCTGATTGGCTTAAGCAAATCTGGTTGCTGTGTGATTGGTTGAATAAAAAAATCTAGTTGGTCACGACGCCCCGCCCCGCAAGAATACTGCTCTGTGATTGGTTGAAATATTGAACTGCGCGCTCTACTAGCACTGATCTGGAAGTGAAGTTGTCAATTTTTGATTGGTGCTGCTGTATGAAACTTACATTTTTCTGTCTTTTGTTGTTATTTATTTCCTCGCAAATGTGATGAAAAACATTGTGTATAACACGGGCGTAAGAATATTGCAAACTCGAGTCATCAAAAGCCCTCCGCCTTCGGCGTCGGGCTTCTGATAGACTCTCGTTAGCAATATTCCACTTACGGCCCTCGTTAAACAATGTACTATTTCATCACACTTGCTCGTCAATGGCGTTATTACTTGCGAGCGTACAGAGCAGTTATAGCCGTTTTACCTCCCACGGGCAGTTAAGTTTAGTTTTAAAATAATAGAACCCTCTGATTGGCTTAAGCAAATCTGGTTGCTCTGTGATTGGTTGAAAAAAAAATCTAGTTGGTCAAGCCGGCCCCGCCCCGCAAGAATACTGCTCTGTAATTGGTTGAAATATTGAACTCCACTAGCACTGATCTGGAAGTGAAGTTGTCAATTTTTTATTGGTGCGGCTGTATGAAACTTAGATTTTTCTGTATTTTGTAGTTATTTATTTCCTCGCAAATGTGATGAAAAACATTGTGTATAACACGGGCGTAAGAATGTACTATTTCATCACACTTGCTCGTCAATGGCGTTATTACTTTGGAGCGTACACAGCAGTTATAGCCGTTTTACCTCCCACGGGCTGTTAAGTTTAGTTTTAAAATATAGAACCCACTCATACTTCACTTCGAACTGAGGATGTTTCCAATCTGCCAAGGTGTATTTCTTATCTTCAAAAGTTTGCTACAACCAATTTTTAATATGTATAAAACATATCTTTATATTAAATTTGACTGCAATTTAATGTTTAGTATTTATTACAAATAATTTTATTACATTTCATTTTGATAATTGATACAATTTGGCAGGATGGTCTGTCAACTTCGAAAACAAAACGCAGTTGTTAGCATTATCTGTGGAAGACATCGAAAAAAGTTAACAATCTCTTTTAGTGGATGCGGTTTGATTTTAGTTTTCAAAGTGAATTTTTCCAACTATTTTTTTTATTTCCTCGCAAATGTGATGAAAAACATTGTGTGAATCACGGGCGGTAAGTGTATAACAAACTTGAGTCATTAAAAGCCCTCCGACTTCGTCGTCGGGCTTCTAATAGACTCGCGTTTGTTATACCCTACTTACCTCCCTTGTTGCACAATGTCAATGTACTATTATTCTGCAAGTAGGCCGCCATGGCACTTTTACAAGTCAAAATTCTACTAGCGTTTCTGAAAAAGAAGACCACTGTTAAGAAGAAACGCCGAAACAAACTCAACAGTCAGTCATTTTTTGCCCAAATACTTATTACAATGTTTTTTTGCCAAAATACTTATTACAATGTTTTTTTGCCAAAATACTTATCAACCTAGATAAAATAAGTAAACCTGAACTCACATATTCTCATATTGACTAGTGGCTCTGTGACCTGTAGAACTCGCGACTCTATATTTTACAAGGTTTTATTTATTCGTTCGTATGCAATGATGTAATATAAAAAGAGGTAGGTAGATAGGTTATAAGCGCTCCAAAAGTGGCACACTAAAATTGAGTCAATTGCACCAACTTGCCTCAGTCTCGAGTCGTCAATGGAAACGTTAGATATCAGATTTGGAGGCCATTTTTAACACGGAATTTCGTATAGACACCGTATCTACCTCTTTTTAGGGTTCCGGACCAAAAAGGTAAAAACGGAACCCTTATGGTGCGGTGCGACCCCGTCCGTCTGTCTATCTGTCACAAAGTCAAATATCTCACGAACTACTAATGCTATCAAAATGAAATTTGGAATAATATGTATGGAAAATTAAAAATTTTAATATATACTTTTAATTTGTATAAAAAAGGACGGATAAGAGGGGGGGGGGGCAAAAATTCAAAGTCTAGTTAGTAGGCCAAGTGGGATATCATATGAAAGGGCTTGTATTGCACATTCTAAAACAGTTTTTCTTTTTTTTTCACAGTGGTAAAATTTTGATTTATAAAGATTTTTTTTAAAATAAAATACCATTCCCTCACCCTTATCTCCGAAGTTAACCAAGCGATTTTTTTTAAATAATGTATATGATTAATATTAACGTGAATATTACCGGAACAGTATAACGAGACGTCTATCTAGCGTAATTATTTTTATTCTTCAAAAATCATTTGTTAATTTTCTTTGTAATTTAATACTTTTGTTTAATTTTTTTCCTTCAAATTCGTATGAAAGTATTCTGAAAGTACCTTCTAGCAAATAAAAAAAAACGTATCGAAATTAATTCACTTGATAAAGTATTATCGCTACATACATACCGAGTTCCTTGGTCGCGCAAGTTAGTAAAAAAATGCACCGATAAATGGCGCTGTAGGTACTCATGACTTAACGTGTTGTGCGTTGTTAAGATTTTTCCAAAATTAATGGGTGGGGCAAGACGGGTGTGTTGTATGAAATTGCGTAGGTACGGAACCCTCGATGCGCGAGTCAGACTCGCACTTGTCCGGTTTTTTTTGTATTACATCATTGTTCGTTCGTATGTATGTAAGTATCGTACGTAAGTAAGTTGTCCGTCAAAATTTACAATCCATTTTTCAGTCACTTGCCGTTATCCGATTGCGCTGAAATTTTGGGTATTAGGTAGTATAGTTTGGATCATTTGAGGGGTAGCAGTGTTCGCAGTGTCTCAAGACAAGATTCCTTGTCCAGTGTGTGTTGTCAGTGATGACGTATGGCACGAAAACGTGGTCGCATACTAATGGACCTCATAAGCAAGCTCAAAGTCATCCAAAAGGCAATGAGGGATCCTGGGAGTATCTCTGCGTGATCGCATCAGAAATGAGGCTATCCGCAGCAGAACCAAGGTAACCAAGATAGCCCTCCGAATCGCTAAACTTAAGTGACAGTGGGCGGGGCACATAGCACGTAGAACCGATGGCCATTGGGGCGGAAAGGTTCTCAAGTGGCGACCACGTACCGGAAGGCGCAGCGTGGGTAGGTGGACTCATGACCTGGTAAAGGTTGCTGGAGTCCGCTGGATGTGAGTGGCGCAGGACCGGTCATTGTGTGTGGCGCTCTTTGGGGGAGGCCTATGTCCAGCAGTGGACGTCTTTTAGCTGATATGATGGTGATGATAGTTTGGATGACAATTCAATATTATGGTACCATCGAGCTGACCTGATGATGGAGACAGATGGCGGCCATGGGGGATTCAGTATTTAACCGACGTAACCCGTTGAGTTTGGGCTCGTTAGAGTCGTCTCAATGAGTAGTTGATGATGGTATACAGAAAAGTACGGTCGGCAATAAAAGCTTGTAACACAAATGTTTTTTTTTACAGAATCTTATTTTATTTGAAATTTTCATTTCGAAAAACAGAATCAACAAAAAAAATCTATATAACTATTGAACCTGCTGACAAAATTTCACGAAAATCGCTTGAGAAATGCGATTTGTAGAGGAGAACAGCCGGGCAGACCCCGGGCATACGAAATAAATGTTTGCCCAAAAAGAAAAGAAGAACTTCGTTCGCTTGGCAGCTCGTTTAATTAAAGAAAACAGGTTTTCAAAAGTGCCACATTTATTCTAGGTATTTAACTACCTGCGGTGGTTTTTAGTCGGCAGGCCTACATACATACATACATATAATCACGCCTCTTTCCCAGAGGGGTAGGCAGAGATCACGGATCTCCATTTGCTACGATCCTGACAAACCACTTTCGCTTCACTCACCTTCATAACATTTCTCATACATGCTCGTCGGTTTAGGGTACTTTTGACCTGGCCTTTTTGTAACATTTCTCCAATTTGATCAGAGAAAGTTCGCCTAGGTCTTCCCCTTCCAACTTGCCCTTCCACTCCTTTTATATACACTCTCTTCGTTAATCTTCTCTCATCCATTCTCTCTACATGCCCAAACCACCTTAACATACCCTTCTCAATTTTCGTGACTATATCTCCATCCATTCCACACTTATCTCTTATCACACTGTTTCTGACTCTATCACTCAATTTCACTCCACACATACTTCTCAACGCTCTCATTTCTACTCGGCAGGCCTCTGGCTCGCAATTCACCAGTTAAAAGTTTTCGTTCGCGTTACAAAGAAACAACATGTCACACCACACACAGGACATGTAAGATCGTTCAGGTCACAAATTGTTCTCACGAATAAACCACATGCCCTATTGGACTGTAATTAACCCGAATAGCTCAAAACAAATACATTCGCATTATTGATGGCGCACCAGAAAAGATCGGATGTGCGCTCGTGAGGTTTCACAATGGACGATTAGGTTGGAGGCATACGTGGAGCATTTCCTTGTATTCAAATTACACAAGCGACTTTGTTTTATTCCGGTGAGGTGGTTTTTACCCACCATGGAACGGAGAAGGATAAGCGTTTAATTTGGGGGAGAGTCTCTGTTTGTTTGTTTTCTTCCTATAAAATGGCCATTTTAAATTCGGTCGTACACTGAATAAACCGCCTAGATACAACTTGTGGCCCACTGTTGTCTTTGTCGTTTCGTTAAGTTTTCCTTAATAAACTAGCAATATATCCATACAAACGGCGCAAAACTAACGAAACGAAGTAATTTTAAATTTATAACATGCCATTTTTTTTCTATACTTATCAGCATCTTTCATTTTAATTAATTAAAAAATGACTATGTATTTAGTACATCAGTGGCATGACCCGGGTGGTTACCGTAACCTGTAGACGCCGGTAACTCCATGGGGATCACTCGCGCGTTGCCAAACCTGAAACTAAACTTTTCAACCAGCCTTAACCCATTCAAGGCCAATAACCTACTTATGAGTCATGTCTCTACGAGCGATTTCCGCTACAGAGCGGAAAAAGCTGATACACGCTACGGCGTAGCACACAATAGCGTTGCTCGGCCTCGAATGGGTTAAACTTTGATCGATTTCCAGCCAACAGACTTTTATTCTCTCGGTGTATCACAAGCCTCATGTTACGCGATTGCAAAGCTATTGTCGTGTCAGAGACAACTACATGCTATCGGGTAATTAATCAGCATGGCGTGCGTGTGCGCATGTCGGTCCGTGCCGATAGATGGCGCGCACGACTTTGCCTTTTTAAACCTTTCATCCGATTGTGACAAACTGTGGAAGAGATAAATTAGAGAAAAATTCAGGCCTTTTTTGTTTGGAATGGTGTTCGGCTATTGTCATGATAGATCAATGCATAACACATTCATACATTTGCACATTTATAACATACTAGGTGCCCGCGTGACTCCGCTCGCGTATTACAAAGAATGCAAGTGAAAGCGCAGGATAAAATATAGCCTACGTCCATCCCGAAGATCCATACTAATACCTACTACTGTTAGAATTTTTGAAATCGGATGAGTAGAACCGGACATTACCCTCTAAATGCAAAACGTACTCACAAAGCTAAAAAACTTCTATGACTTCTATACTTGTTTGCAGTATAAACCAACAGCTTATTAACTAAATTAATATTATAGATAAAGGCTATAAATATAAATAACCTATCAGAACAAGACCTGTCAGCACTTCGTTTAAATTTCCCTTCGAGCATTTCCTTTATTGGATGTCAAAAGATCAGCGATCGTCAGATGTCAGGATGTCACAGACAGCTTCCTTTCACATTTTGCCATCGTAATCGGGTAAATGTCTGCCATTTGTTCCTTTTATACACTGTTGGGGTCAACATGTAATTATTTATTTTCACGATTTTCCGTAGATGTATATAAGTCGTAGGTCGTTTATAAGGTGCAAAAAAAATAGTTGACAATACTTTTAGAGCTGTTACTTTTCAAAGAAATTAGTAAAACATGCGTCGAATATGGGTTTTGCCGAATACGAATATTCGCTTCCAAAACAGAATCATTTGTAATTTTTTTTGGATTTTTAAAGTATAATATTTCCAGTAAAGTCAGTTCATCATCATCATCATATCAGACGAAAGACGGTCCACTGCTGGACATAGGCCTGCCCCAAAGAGTCAGTCAAATAGTATCAATAAGAATCCGTTTTAGAATAACAATTACACAAGGCAGTGACTAGACTAATCGAACGAGGGAGCTAAGCGAAGTTCTATGCTTCAGCTTGGGCCGAAAATCGTTTGTAGGTCCGGATGTCCCGCTTCCCCGCTGTTCTCCTCTACAGTTCGCATTTCTCAACCGATTCTCGTTTTTTTTTTTAATTATATAGATTTTTTGTCGAGCCTATTTTTTGAAATAAAAAATGGAAAAAGGCAGGCTCGCGTGTTTTACAGCTCACAGAGCTACTAGTGACTATATTACATTTTTGCAAATTGTAGACAAACACCTCTAAAAATTTAACAAATAAATTATTGTAAAATATAGCACTTTAAGTGCAGGGGTGAAGTGTTCAGGCATTGTCATGTGTAGTGTGTAAGTTAGTGTTTAAGATTATATGTAGTTCACATAGCATACCTAACGTAGTTTTAGCATAGGTACTTAACATTAGTTAAAATGAGCGCGGTCTCGCCACCAAACTGTTATCACAGTTTGGCGAGTAACATAACATTGTTAATTGTTTTGTACCTACTTTTGATAATTAACTTTAAAAAAAAAACGGTTAATGTTCGGCATTTGAACCGAATAATTCGGCCGAATAACGAACATTGAAAAAGGTGCCGAATATGCCGAATACCGAATAATTACCGAATATAGGCTCATCTCTAATTATAAGTACATATAAGTTTTTTTGTTTGATTTCCATAACAAAAAAAAACTGTCCAAACAATAATTTATGTGTGTGTATTTAAAACTCACAAGACGTTTAACACAAGAAATAAATCTCATTTATCAATTTCAATGAAGTGTCCAGTTAAGTGATAGTTAAGAAGGTCCATTAAGATACCTACTCTAAGAAGTTTTAATCACTGACTACTGTTTATCTCATCAACATGGTGTTTTATGTAGCAAAGTTGTGGGCGATACGATCATACTTAGATTTCTCCTTATTCTTAGCCGGTTAAAAATAATTATAGAGAATAAAAGTCATGTTTACGTGAAAATATTTGTCAATACATAATTTGTATGTCCTTTCATGTCAGTCATGTTTATCCGAACATGCTAGAGAGATTTTAATTGCACGTGGTACTGAAATTCACTCGTGCATTCCTAGGACTGAGGGGTAAACACGTAAAGTTTAGAACACCTCAACTAGCAGGTAAATAAAATAGTTACATGCCACGCAGCAAATGTAAGTCGATGAAAATTTTTAGGGTTACGTATCTCAAAAAGAAAAAAACACACCGTCAGGATTTATAACTTCGTTGTTCGTCTGTTTGTTGAGACCCTATTCTCGAGAACGCGAGGTAGCAAGTAGAAATTAATATATAGGTAGGTCGTAAAATACTGCATTTTTATGGAGGTGCAAGTTTATAACAAAAACACTAATGTTATACCTAAATCTAGGTACCTACTACATAAATGTTTTTGTTTGGATTTTCATTTTACAGCTAAAATATATCGTGTTTAAAATATTCATATTATTTTTAAACAGTTTTACTTGAAAATTTGGAGGTTCATAACACAATTTTGAAATACAGTAAACATATTCGTAGGTAACATTAAAACTACCTTCCAAAAAGCAAAAATATCAGTGTGATTTATTTCTTAGCCTTTCAATTATAGAGGCCTTGGATGCCTCGTATGTCAATAGGTATAGAGGTAATTTATTTATTTAAAAAGAAAAAAAGTGATTTAACGGCGTTTCAATTATAGAGATCTTTGACGCCTGGTGTCTTTTACAGAGGTCATATTAAGAAAAATGTTTAAAATGTAAACGTCATGTTTTATAGAGGTCCCGAAATTTCAATTGTAGAGGTATCTTGGTGCCAAGGGACCGGGGCCATTTGGTTGCAATTAGAGAGGTTTCTCAATTATCCAGATACCAATTAACCAGGTTTCACTGTAATGCTACGGCTGTAAACATTCGCCGAATCCCAATAGTGTAGGATTCGGCGAATGTTCGACCTGTCGCGACGTGTATAGCCATACAGGGAACCTATTTTTGACTTAAGAGCGCTCGAACATTAAATAAAAGTAAATACGATACGATTGTAGTATCAAAATTGCAGGCACTTACTTTCTACCGATAGAATTGAATATTAGTGGTTAATACCTACCACTCGTTCTTAAATTTTCTATCGCTATTTCAAAATAGCATTTCATCATTTTGACAGTTTTCGAGTGAAAGAGTCGAGCGCTCGAAAGTCAAAAATAGGTCCCCAGTTCGTTGAATCGCGAATCATTCGGGCGAAGACGAACTGACTTCGGACTCCTGTCGGTTTTCTACCGCACATCAAAGGGATTTTATCACGACAAAATTTGTGCAAGTGACTACACTTCAAAACTTCGTTTTTTTTCTTTTTAGGGTTCCGAACCAAAAAGGTAAAAACGGAACCCTTATGGTGCGACTCCGTCCGTCTGTCTGTCTGTCACAAAGTCAAATATCTCAGGAACTACTAATGCTATCGATTTGAAATTTGGAATAGTTGTATACAAAGCTAACCTTCGTGTATGGAAAATGAAAAATTTTAATATATACTTTTAATTTGTATAAAAAAGGGCGGATAAGAGGGGGGGCAAAAATTCAAAGTCTAGTTAGTAGGCCAAGTGGGGTATCATATGAAAGGGCTTGAATTGTACATTCTAAAACAGTTTTTATTTTTTTTTCTACCATGGTAAAATTTTGATTTATAAAGAAAAATGTTGAAAAAAATACCATTCCCCCCCCTTATCTCCGAAGTTAACCAAGCGAAAAATTTGAAAATAATATATATGATTAATATTAACGTGAATATTACCGGAAAAGTATAACGAGACCTCTATCTAGCGTAATTTTTTTTTATTCATCAAAAATCATATGTTAATTTTGTTTGTAATTTAATACTTCTGTGTTTAATTTTTTTCCTTCAAATTCATATGTAAGTGTTCTGAAAGTACCTTCTAGCAAATAAAAAAAGAATTATCGAAATTAATTCACTTGATAAAGAATTATCGCTGAAAAACCAACATACAGTAAAGGAAATGTATTAAGTACCGCCGTAGAACCCTATCGCAATAAGGTGACATACCACTCGAGTTTGAGTGACGGCGGCCTGTCAATTGCGACAGGGTTCTACGGTGGTACGTGCATACATTCCCTTACTGTACATACCGAGTTCCTTGGTCGTACGGAACCCTCGGTGCGCGAGTCAGACTCGCACTTGACCGGTTTTTATTTCCTATTTACCTAGTTCGCCCGAAAATTTTATCGCGATATATGTAGCCATATAGTTCGCCGTAGAAAAAACACGAAGTTTTTATCGCGACAATGCGACACGAATCTTCGCCCGATAATGTAGCCGTAGCATAACAGAAATTGGAGCTGTAAAAATAAAACTTCTAAGTTAACACAATCCGTCGTCGATATTAAAAATAACATTTTAATAGAAATTTACAGTTTTCGGAATTATTTCTTGCTTCTTGCCAAATGTCATGATTATGGGTCAACGAGAACTGCTCCATGGGTGCTCCACTCATAAACCATATCGCATGAACGTACTGTTCTGTTTGAATATAACTAGCGTAATGGCAGAGTGCAAAGCGGGTGGAGGAGGTAGCCTAAACGATCACAGCGCTCGCTACGGCTAAAATTGTCATTTTTGTCGCTGACTTGAGCTGTCAAATCCATATTGCAGTAAACATTTTCTAATCGTTTTTGAGATAAAAATATGGTCCTGGTAAGATGAGTTGTTGTGAATTGTAATAACACAAGATTTCATTAATATTTTTCACAATATTTACTTACTTCTTGTTTGACAGCGGTGACAATATTGTCCATAATGGCCGCCTGTCACGTGGCGCTGTCGTCGCGCTCGGTCCCAAAAGGGACATCCAGGCTAAACAAACACAGTAAAACAGAGTACCTAAACTTATTGACGGGAGCTCACGTTACTCTATGTAGTCTAGACATGACCCAAATTATAATATTTACCTTATGCAGTTCCAAATCATACAAGTACAAGTACAGTACGGGACCTGTCATGTGCAAGTCCGACTCGCATTTTAATGGTTATAAAATTTACATTATTGATTGCATCTGTGATTGTCAGTGTCACGCATACAAACATAATAAAAGGATAGAACCAACAACATTTTGCTCATTCCAGCCGCCATGCTGAAGTTCACATTACGGTTTATTATCTTCAGCTGTGTATTTTTACTATGTAAAAGTTTCCCGGGTAAAATCCTGGTAAGATTTTCTAGGCAATTATAATTTTTTCAGTCATTTTACGTTCTGTCTGACCGGGCGGGATAGGGTAAATGCATTTAACCAACCAACAAAAAGTTTCCACTATTCTAACGAAAATGCTATAGGTATTTTTATCTTTATTGGATGAATATTTCCGGAAATTACCTCTTACTTACAAAGCTACAACAAACTTAACTTATGTATTTATAATATATAGATTTTAATATAGTTTTTTCTTCTCTTTATTAGGGTCCAGGGACTTTCATATTCCAGTCATATGAAAATTGTGACCCACCACAAAATGAGCTCGATTTATGGATAACGCATAGAAAATTTAACCGAACCACTGATGTTATGGACATGACTCTGTCTACACCATGGCCACTCGGCGATAACGTCATAGTGAGTACGTTGTTTTGATATTTAGTGATTAAATTGTGTACATTTATGTAATAAACTGTAATCAAAATCCATAATTGATTAAATAAACAGTCGCCTAAACCATTAGTTTTTACCCGACTGCCGAAGGAAAGGAGGGTTATTAATTTTATAATTGTATTGTATGTACAAGGTATTAAGGTATTTTTAACTATGGGCCTTAGATGCCTGAAATAAATGGTTTATTATTATTATCTTTACTCCTTTTAAATTTTAGAATTAGGCTTTATTTAGTAAAATATAAATTATCATTGTTCGCAACTTAGGCTTCGTCAGGTTGGTCCAAGTGCAAATCAGCAACTAGTTTTGTCACATACAAACCATACCGTGGGGCGGAGGTACTTCCTGCTCCACATAGAGAGGTGACATTCCGCTGTGTGTGTACGATGAATAGCGCACTAAATGCACCAAGTACGAACCATAATGAGGGTTGAGGGGTGAGGGTTGCGATCGAAATCCCTAAAAAATCCCTTGGCCTCCAAAACCCAAGCACCAAAACTTGCCTAGTACTTGCGGAATGGCAAGCACTCCTGCCATGTTTCAGCTTAAGTACTTAGCTGCGTTCTCGTACAAACGTACTGGAGGAAGTTTAAAGACTATTGAATATCTTACTATTATTTACAATCGATAAACCCGTTTTTAGATGGAGGTAAAAACTGCTACTAAGAAAGACGGGGGATACAAACCCGGGTCGTTCTACCTGAAAGGCCCCTTTTGCAAGACGCTGCAAACCCTCTGTGGAAACTTGTTCGATGAAATCCTGGCTGCCGCTGGGGTGGACGACTGCCCTATTCCGGTAAGTCACTCATGGTAGGAGGTACTAGGAAAGGAGAAAAAATATTTATACCAAATAAGTGATTAAATATTCGATATATCATAAAAATCGTGCGAGAAAAGACGCGTCAAAGCATTATTTTAGTATACCTAGTACACACATAGTACATGTCTTGCACTTATTCTCACTTTGCGCGCATCTCATGACGCATATTGACGGCCCAGAGTGAGGGACTGGAAGTCACAAGATAAACGAGAGAGGGGTTCGAGTCATGATGAAATAATGGTTGTCGGTGTATGAGCGTAAAGACAGTTTGGTACTAAAGTTAGTATCATTAATATATTTATGACTTCGACCATACAGTTTTGACCCACGTATAATTAAGACGCGCGTTTCCGAATGATGCTGTGGTGCCACCATATATTATAATTATAAAGAAATTCAAGATGACGACTCGCTCTCTTTTCTATGCGGAAAGAGACAAGGGCAAGAACATGATGCTAAAACCAATTGTAATAATAATAATAACAAGTTTATAATAGATGCGTGTATCCCTCACGTTTATCTTTTAATTTAACAACAACCAACAATACACCTTTTTAACCTCAGTTGTTATTTATTTTCAGAGTGCGCTCAAGGTGGATGGTTTTTACGTCAATAGTGATCAGTTAAATAACCAAATTCTATATGGAGAGTACAGGGCTGAATTACTTTTCTACGTCGATAAAAAAATGGTAGGATGCTATATGATGTACTTGAATTTGGTTCCTAAAGAAGACTAGTTTACTTAGTGTTTAAATCACTTTTGCAATCTATTTTGATGAATAAATGAATAAGTATTTCTTATTAAGCACAATAACATAACCAATACGAACATTTTACTTTTGCAAGTACCTAACTAATAGATCAACCAGTAAATATTTCCAATTGCGGTAAATTATTTTGAATATCATAGACATAATCAGCTTTATATGTATCAAATTGATCTGCGCGGTGCTTTTGACACACAGCATAATGATAGGTATCTAAGTAAGGTTTCGTGCGTTAAATCCTGAAAAAGTGAAAGGTGTACATACCTAAAGCCACGAGATAAGGAGAACTGTATGATGAAATAATTAAATGTAATCTCCTATACTGCACCGATGCTCCCCAATACCACACAAAGGAGACTGACTTACCAGACGTTGCCGTCGCCGCAACGTTGGAGCAGTGCTCCTCTTCAGCTCCCAGTGCACTTCATTGGTGGTCTTATTTAATATTTAAGTCGTTTAAGTCTTGAATATTTTTTCAGACGTTGACGACATTTAAGACAATGACATGTGTCAATCAACACCGACCAAACCATCATACCTTATTTCACACATGAACCAACATTTCTAAACCTACAATTAGCCCATATGCACTAAAACTGTCGTTTATGCGTTTTGATTCTTCGAATAAATGGAAATACGTGTATGCAGTCTCAAATAAATAATATATTAAAATAGGATTAACATAAGAACACAACCATTGCAATACACAATAAAATATTAGACAACTTGTCAACTCTGTTTCTTTACATCACGTATCTAGCCAGTAGATACCATGAAGGTACTAAATCATAAGTTCGTCTTTCAACACGCCTCCTTGATTTAGTATTCCTTATAACATAAACAATACTCTGTATCTTCTACATTTCAACATTATGAACTTAAATAATAAATTAACTAGCCTATCTAACATACTTTAACTCCTAACATATCTCTTAGTTTCTGAAATTTAACTTTACATAAAGACTTGGTTAGTATATCAGCAATCTGATCTTCAGTAGAAATCTTTTGAACATTAATTAGACCTTTCTTCTCATAATCATACACAAAATGATAACTTATGTCGATATGCTTAGAGTTTTTGGAAAACTTTCCGTTTTTGGCTAAACCTATCGCACCTGTATTATCTTCGTATATGTTTACACTGTCCTTTATCGTTACATCTAAATCACCTAAAATTCCTCTTATAGGTAGTACTTCTTCAACGCAATTGGCAAGCGCATAATATTCAGCATGTGTTGATGCTCTCGAGACTATCTTTTGTTTTTGAGATCTCCACATCACAACATTTCCGAATACTCTGATAACGATACCGCTCGTGGATTTTCTATCTTGCGTATCCGCTGCCCAATCAGCATCCACATATGCATCCATTATATTCTTACAATCCGTTCCGTAAACTAATTTCAGGTGTTTCGTATGATGTAAGTATTTCAGAACTCGCAAGGCGTATTTGTAGTGAGTTTCATCATGGTTATTTTGAAATCTGCTTAGATAATTTACCGAGTAAGCTACGTCTGGACGTGTTCCGTTTGCCACATAAAGAAGAGTTCCAATTAAATTCCGATATTTCAGTTTTTCATTTTGCCGTTCTGCAGGTTCCAATTTCAGGTTTATTTCCATCGGTGTATCAAACAGTTTTGAATCCATAATCTTGTACTTTTCGGCTAAACTTTCGATATAATTTTCTTGACTTAGATACATGATCCTTCTTTCTGGATTGTAATCAACATTAATGCCTAAATATTGTTTTAGATGTCCTAAATCCTTCATGCGAAATCGATCGCTTAACATCTCCTTAACTCGCTTAATACTTGTCTCGTCTTCACTTGTAATTAATAAGTCATCTACATATAGGATAATGTATGTCTTCTTACCATTTATGCGTCCTGTATATAGACAATAGTCATACGCAGATCTTTTGAAGTTTATACTACAAAAAAATTCGTGAATACAATCATACCAATCTCTTGGACTTTCTCTCAATCCATAAAGAGCCTTTTTTAAGCGACATACTTTATTCGGTTCAATTTCATAGCCATCAGGTGGATATATGTATACTTCTGATTTAATAGTTCCATTTAAGAATGCAGTTTCTACGTCCATTTGTTCAATTTTCCATCCTCGTGCACATGCAATTGATAATAATACTTTCAAGGTAGTCATTCTAGCAACTGGTGAATATATTTCTTCATTTTCTTCATACATCTGTTGAAATCCTTTTGCTACTACTCTCGCTTTATATATTCCACTTGATTTAATAGTGTAGATCCACTTTACTTCTATTATTTTTTTATCCATTGGTTCTTCTACAGTTTCCCATGTTTCATTTCTTTCCAAACTATTTATCTCTGACTGCATAGCTTTTTTCCATTTGACAGATTCGGAGCTCTTCATTGCCTCATCATAGTTTTCAGGGATATTCGCATTACACATATTTGCATAAATAATATAATCGTTATATCTGTCGGGTACTTTTCTTGTTCTTTGTGGCCTTCCATATACAATCATACCAGGCTCTGTTTCTTCACTGTTTTCATTTCTTTGCTCTGGCACATTATTTTCACCTCTCTGCTCTTGCACATTAATCTCAGTCTCATTCTCTAGCAGTTCAATCGTGTCTTCAAAATTCTCATCCGCTTCTCTTTCCTCTTCTTCATTATCGTTCTGTTCTATTAATGTTGCAGTTTCATCAACAAATCTTACATGTCTGCTTGTAGTCACTTTATTTTCTACTAATATTTTGTATCCAGTATCTGTGTATCCAATTAGAGTACCTTTAACTGCCTTAGGGTTTAATTTTGAATTTCTTCGTTCTTCAGGAATTCTTACAAAGACTTTACTTCCAATTATTCTCATGTTTGACACATTTGGTCTTCTACCTGTAAATATTTCATAAGGGGTCTTCTTCATCGGTGTATTTGTTAACAATCTGTTTCCAATATATACCGCAGTCTCCACACACATTGGCCAATATTTTTTGTCAATTTTTGCTTCTGACAGCAAACATCTAGTGCGATCCATGATAGTTCGATTAAATCTTTCAGCTACACCGTTCAACTCATGTGTATAAGGTGGACACGGGTTAATATATATTCCTCTTTCCCTAGCTAATTTATACATATTTCCGTTTATGTATTCTCGTCCATTATCACATCTCAACTCCTTTATTCTCTTCCCTGTCATATTTTCAACAAGGTTCATGTATTCTCTAAAACATTCCAACACTTCACTTTTATGTTTAATACTGAACACTTTAGCTATTCTACTAAAATCATCAATAAATGATACAAAATAACGTTCACCATTAACACCTGTAGGATTTAATGGACCATTGACGTCAGTATGCACGATTTCTAAAATTTCATTTGCACGATGTCGATTGTTTTCAAAAGGTAAGTTAAACATTTTATTCTTTAAGCAAATCTCACACTGTATATAGTCATTTCCAAGTTTTTCTGGTAAACCATGTACTAATTTTTGTTGACACATTTTATTTAAAAGTATAAAATTAGTATGTCCAAGAACTCTATGCCATTTCTCTTTTTCAGTCATTTTGCAAGTTGTGTACGATTTTACAACGTTGTTACTTACTTTACCATTCATTACATATAATTTATTCCTTTTATCAGCTACAGCTACTAAATTACCACTAGGCCCATAAATGTTTGCACCATTATCATCAAAAATAACACGGTTCTTGTAGTTGGTGATAGATGACACACTTATCAAGTTTTGTTTCATGCTTGGCACATAATATACATTGTTAATGTTTGTTTCGAGCCATTTGCCATTTACATTGAAATACATTAAAATATTACCTTTTTTCTCCGCTTTTAAGGGAAATCCATCACCAACCTTTATGTCAATCGGGCACTCTAGATTTGTGGACTCTGAAAAGTATTGATCAGAATTTATAATATGGTCAGAGCATCCACTATCTAAAAGAAAAGTAACATTGTCCCTATAATGTTGATTTTGATATTGACTCACCGCCGGATCCGATGTAGAAGCCATAACTTCGACATTAAATGTTGTGGTACCTCGTTCAGCTCGATCGACTTCAGATACTGAAGGAGCCGCCGCAAAATATTGTTGAGGTGTTCCTCGACTGAAACCACGACCACGGGAACCTCTTCTTGATCGAAAACCTCTATTGTTTTGTCCTGGATGTCCTCTCCAGTTCTGTCCTCTCCAATTTTGTCCTCTCCAGTCTCGTCCTCTCCAATTTTGTCCTCTCCAGTTGTGTCCTCTCCAATTTTGGTGTCTTAAATTGTAGCCTCCCTGCCAGCGATTTCCTCTATTTCTTGGGCAGTTTATCTGTATATGTCCGGGTTCATTGCATTCATAGCAGTTGCTTGTACCAATCTGCATTGTCGACATTTTCCGTTGAATGTTGAATGCTTCCATCATCTTCTCATTATGTTCTTTATCTTCTCTTTGTTTATAATTTAATAACAGTTTAGATTTTATATAATCAACCGATTTCTCTGGAAGTGCATCCACTATATCAATAATATGTTCGCAGCTGGGTGGTAAACACAAAAGTAAATGATTTAATTCCTCTTCTTTGGTAATATTTTCTCCAGTATTTTTAAGTTCATTTATGTGTTTGTCAAAAATATTCAAAAATTCGATTGGATTGTCACTGTCCGCCATCTTTAATTTTAATAATTTTCTTTTGCATATTAATTTGTTTGCACTACTTTTTGCCAGATATATCATGTCAAATTTTTTGATCATATTAGCCGCTTTATTTTCAGATATAATTGTCTCCAACTGAGTATCGCTAACACTATTCACAATGCAATTTTTAGCAACTAATTCCATCTTAGCCCAGTTAGCTTCCGTAATTTCTGCCGGTTTCGTTTCGTGTGCGATCACTCCGTAACATCCTTTTAGTTCCATATAGGTTTTCAATCTGTATTTCCACTTGTCGTAATTAATTCCATTAAATATTTGTAGGGCAAATTCTTCCTTTTGAATTGACATTTTCTTTTCAATCGGTTACGTATATTTACGTGAAAAAATATTGCGATCTTACTTCAATTTACTAAACGCTCTGCTACCATCTTCGAATAAATGGAAATACGTGTATGCAGTCTCAAATAAATAATATATTAAAATAGGATTAACATAAGAACACAACCATTGCAATACACAATAAAATATTAGACAACTTGTCAACTCTGTTTCTTTACATCACGTATCTAGCCAGTAGATACCATGAAGGTACTAAATCATAAGTTCGTCTTTCAACATTGATTAATGCTCAACATGAGTACTTGCATAATTTTACGACTCACGACGACGATGGCAAATTACTTCCCGAGATGAAGATAATGTGAAATGGAACAATTGGCATTTGAGGACCCGTAAAACATTATGGCTTATGGGTGTGAGGAAACGTTATGTCATGTCATGACCGTCCCATTACATCCAGTTATCTACACAAATTGGCATCTCGGAGTCATACATCAACCAAGACGCGTCGTTCCCTTGCCAAAAGCGACGATTGGCCTTAAGTTTTAAAAACAGATCATATTTTGCAATTCATATAATTTCATTCATTTCATAAAACAACTTAACGGTAAGTATACATTTTCTGTTTCGCCAAACTGAGGGCAGTTTGGAGGCGAATGTGCGCTCTGTAAAATTGAAAATTCGTATAACGGTGAGCGTACATACAACGGAACGTATATATGTATGAAACGTCATTGTGTGATCGCTTTGCGGCTACCGCCTTGACGCGCTAGACCTACACCATAGGGCCTACCGCGAAACGAAATTCGTTTTCGTTCGTGTATCTCCGTCTCTGTCGCTCGAACTAGCAAGTGCGACAGAGACGGAGATACACTAACGAAAACGAATTTCGCGGTAGGCCCTCTGGGCCCTATTTCACCATCTTGACAATTGTCACCTGACAATGACAATTCCACAATCTCATACATTACTATGTCAATAAGCTATCCAGCAACCACCTTAACCTGTCGACACAGCCATGTGAGTCGAATTGTCATTGTCAGGCGACAATTGTCGATTTGGTGAAATAGTGATCGAATCTATCGTCATGTATTATAACTACAACGTAAGTAAAACAAAAACAAAATACTTGGAAGTCGAGAGAGGGCAGAGGTGCCTACTAAAAACAATGTTCTTTAAACCTTATAGGTACCCAACTGCTGATCTTTATACTAGTTCTAAACTCTTAAGTATTCGTAAACTTTATATTACATCTGCTATCCTGAAACTACACAAGAACCTAGTTTATAATCCACAAACTGCGGCACAACGCAAACGTAGAAGACAAACAGAAGTGGCACCTGCACGTCTAGCACAACTTGCTGCTCAGTCGCTTCGCGCGCGACTAAGCGTCCCCTATCTCACTCGCACCGTACAAATTAGAAAAAGGGGGTTGAGCTTTCTCGACTCGCGTCGCGGTGCGGCGTCAGTTGCGCTAGCCCCGCTGTTCCCTCATTCAAATCCGTATATGCGAGAAGACAATACGATCTGCAATCTCCATATATGTATAATCTTATTAATAAAAAAATAAATATTTTCACTTTAAATCAGTATGACTGTAAAAAAGTTCTTATAGAATGGATTACCGAACTGACCTACAACGAAACCGAACAACTCCTGTTCTCTAGTAACTAGCGTTGTTAAAAGTAATAAAATAACCATGCGATAACCCACACACATACACAAAATTCTGAAACCACAAACCACACACACACACGCACACACGCACACACGCACATACACACACACTCAACACACACACGCACACACACACTAGCTTAGGTTAAGATTTAGTAAATTAATAATATAAATAATGTTAATTACCTTTATAGCATGACTGCATCTGTAAGAAACCCTCTATTTTTGGAAGAGCGGAATCTCCTGATACAGGTACTCGTACTCGAATACCTACTAGGAGGTTTCAACCTTTGTACATGTATAAACTCCGCAGCTACATGAATAAAGTTTTTATTATTATTATTATTTATTTTTAAGTACCTACGACGAGAAAGTGAGAGGGGATCTTCTCTTCTGAAGTTGACCACAGGCCTCTATTTCACCAAATCGCCAATTGTCGCCTGACAATGACAATTCGACTGACATGGCTGCGTTGACAGATTATGGTGGTTGCTAGACAGCTTATTTGACCCAGCAATGTACGTGGAATTGTCATTGTCAGGTGACAATTGTCAAGATTTAGAAATAGGGCCCAGACGCATTAGCATTCCTCCGTCATTAACAAGTACAGTTAGCCAAGAAAGAGGTGTACCACTTTTCGACTTTATTATTTATATATGAAGGTTCAAAAGTGTAGACTTCTATTGGCTGACTAGTGACGCAAAGACATGCACATAACATTAGAAACTTCACGTCAATCTACCATCTTCCCTTATTCAGGTACCTAATATGCAAACCGCGCATTGTCCCGTCCATAGCGTATAGCGCCGTGAACATTCCGCAGAGAAAACTGAGTTGTAACAAATCCTCATAGAACGCTGCGCTCACGCAATAAAACAATACTAAACCGAGGAATGGTGAAGAAACAAAGCCTCTATGAATCAGGAGGTATATTTCTGTTCTGACCGTCGCTTCCGATCGCAATCTTGTTCCAATCTGTTTCGCGCGCTCGCTCCCACGCGCGCCGAGCTGACGTGCCGGAACGAATGCGAGAAACATTTTAAAATGGCATAGGATGTGAAAGAGATGAATTGAGTTGAAACTCTTTTCTAAGTCGCAATGTTGCTGCATTCATGCGTGCAACTGTTTTTGAGTTTGATGAGAAAGCTGTGATGTGAATGCACTATATCTATGTACTTACTTACTTTAAGGTTTAAAATTAAGGCAAATACGCCTAGGATGGCGAGATATTAGATATTCGTGGTAAAAAACCTAATAATTGGAGCCGACAAAGGAGTTACGTAGATACATTAGGAACTATGTACATGGCCTAGAGCGGCCAAGGAAAAGGCCATCTGCCACAGAAAATAACGTTCCCATTTTGCGAAATTTGCTACCTTATTTACAAAGGAAACTTGTTCTGCAAGCAGGACTTATCTTTGTATAAAACATTTTTTGCCCAACTGCCGAAAGAAAGGAGGGTTATGTTTTTCGAGCGTATGTATGTATGTATGTATCTATGTGTGTATATATGCGTGTATCTCTTATTCTTTGGCACGCCCTGCAGCCTAAACCGTTTGACGGATTTCGACATATGAGGTGTCGTTAGATTCCACTTAATCGTGGGAGTGACAGGCTATAATATAATATTTTTTTGAAAAATCTTTCAATTCCACTTTTTACGTAAATTGATTTTAATGTCAAATGACGAAAGTGGAGACGCTACGATGGGCGTAGAAGGCTATTTAAACCTATTAACACCAACATTAATACTCTAGCTTACATAATAATTTACAGCCAATTTTCTATTAACTTTACTTGCGCCATCAGATTTATCATCTATAATGGTTTACTCCCTGTATATGTAGCCAATTTAAATTGATCCCTGGAAACTTATCTGGCTCCTTTATAGAACCTGTATGTAAGGACGTAATTCACGTAAAAGAAGATGAGGATATCACGTTATAATGGGTGGTGTTCTGACTCCTTCTGACTGTCGTGTAGTTGGTTTTTCTATAACGTATTAAAGTAAATGTTACGTGTTACGTTGATAGTGAGGTTTGATTAATAGTTGTAACCATTGCGCCTATTTTGGAATAAGCTGAAATGAATGGAGTTTAGGTTCAAACTAAATTATGTCAGAACCGCCTCAAAAAGCCCTTTCATATACACCACACACCAGATACCACACACGATAGATTTATGATTTTTCTTCCATACAAAAAAAAATGTCTCGGCACTCCCTTCCTATGGGATTTTTTTTTTAGGAAGTACGGGGGGGAAAAATGTTGTTTTGACCTCTAGTATACGTGTGCCAAACGGCTAAACTGTACATCGATTTGCAGTTTTTCTTTGAAATTGGGCTTGCCACTATTGGTAGATTAGGTACCTTCCATAGTTAAAACACATTCTGACAGACTGTCAGGGGCATGACCGTTATGTCACAACTCACAAGGTTGAACATATGGCCATTATGTCAGCCTGGTTACACACCGGAATACCAAAATTGACAAGAATCACCTATGTTTGAAATGAATCGTAGGTATTTTTAAATTGAATAAAATATAAATATGACAGTAATATAAATAATATAAATAATAATGAGTTGACATTTAAATAATGTCTTTATGTAGGTATGCTGCTTTCCTTACAGTTACTATTCACGTCACAATGTCAACAAAATGTGTTACCAATTAATTCCACACGTACACATAATAATTAAGAGTGGCATACGCCTGCTCATAGCTATATTTCTTGCTTAAGTAAAAAATAATCATTAAAAGCAGTCCACGTAAGACTTGATTTTGATATATCCATAACATATCCATAAAAAGTGATGGGCACCATGCCTAAAGGGCAAAGATTTGATAAGTTTCTTTAATTGTATATTTCTAATTTTCATTTAAGTAGTTTCGATCCCATGCATTATACTGTACATGTATGTTTATAATCTTTGTTTGTTAAATAAATAGTAAATCCATAAAAAAGTTATCCTCCTAATTTACTATTAGTAAGTAAGGATAGGATCAGCTTTCTTATTTTATAAGCGTCATAATCATAACTCTTTAGATTACTCTGTTAAATTAATATTTCATTATTCGTAATGGATTATTTTAAAACTTATTCAGTAATAAATCGGCAATATTAATATACTATAAATAATAATGATTAATGACTATAAAATCTAGGGCTCATTTGTTTTTATTGACAATAAAACCAGGCTGATTTCATACCTACTTTAAGTTTCTGTTAATGATGATCTCTATTTACTTCATGAACAGTTTCTTTTGCAAAAGCAGTAAAATATGCAATAAATACAAAAAAAATTATTATAACACAGGATATACCTACACATATACACATAATTGAACATCTGTGCATGCGACGAGGTGGCCGAGTGGTTAAGGCGTTGGACTGCTAATCCAATGTGCTCTGCACGCGTGGGTTCGAATCCCATCCTCGTCGATTTTTTTAAATCCGTGTTAGTAAGTACCTATAATGAAGGTTTCGGAGACTATTTTTTTTATTACTTAGTGTATTTTTTATAAAAATAAAAATATTTCTGTGCAAGAATACGTAAGTACAAAGGTGTTTCATATTTACAAACATAGTAGTTCCAGTATTCAGCCAAAGCAGAGCATGCAAAATTTTAAGAAAACAATTAATTAGGTCTTACATTTTGAGTCTACCTACATAATATTTATAGTCTTGCTTCCATATATTCCTTTACAGAGTAAAAACAATGTTCTTGAAGCAATTTTGATAGTTTCCTCTTAAATTCTAGATCATGCAACAACTTAGGCCTTAAATTGCCTTAGGCAATCAGGAATTTTATTAAAAAATTCTATACAACTGTTGCTGGTATTCCGTTTATAAATATCCGCACGGCAAGGAGGTTGATATAGAAAATTACTGTACTGCGCTCTTTGTTTTCCTTCAAACTCATCTGAACGTAATTTATATTCTCTATGAGTCTTTACAAATACGCAAATCTTTTTAATGTACATGCATTACTAGAGGCAAAATATTGTATTTTTTAAGATGGGGGCCTAAAACTATCTGTAATCCACGCATTTGTCATTGCACGTACACACTTTTTCTGTAATTTAAAGGCTCTATCAACATGCACAGAATTACCCCAAGACCGTAATAGTTTAAAGTTGCCGTCACTAAACCGCAGTAGGCTGTAATGGCAGCTTCAGCGGATACAGGTTTCCCTAATATTCTTAAAGCGTTGTACAATCCTATCCAACTTTGAACATATTGAATCTATATGGTTTTTCCAGTGTAAGTGACTTGTACCTATACAAAATCTATGTTTAAACCTAAGAATTGTGTACAGCTCTCTTCTACATCATACGGTCTCATGTGTGAAACCCGTGTACCTTTACCACATTCCATATAACATTAGATGTTTAACGTACAAATTCGTTAATATAGGATTTCAAAGGAAAATATTGTACTAGTTTTACTTATTATTAATCCCCGACGCAAAAAGAGGGGTGTTATAAGTTTGACGTGTCTGTGTGTCTGTCTGTGGCATCGTGGCTCTGAAACGAATGGACCTCATTTCTGATGCGATCACGCAGATAAACTCCCAGCATAGCCCTCTCAATTGCCCTTTGGGTGACTGAGTTTCGGTGCCATATGTGATCACTGGGAACACACACTGGTCAAATATGACACACACTCTCATCTTGAGACGCATCATGATCTGATATTGAACCTATACCTACACATAATAGGGTCAATAAGAGGTAAACCACTTTCTTGGCTTACTGTACTGCAATTACATTCGCATGACACGTTTCCCAGATAAACATACTCCCCTACGTTACCTAACCCTTTGTTACGCGTACGCGCACTTTCGTTGTCCGTTCACAAGATTTACATGTGACACGCCCGTGTGGACGCCCCTTTATTTGTTAAGCTTTATGGTGCTCAAGACTTTTGCTCTATGAATGACATTCATAAAGCCTGCAACACACTGGCGCGGCCTGCGGTGGCGGTCCATAGTAAATTTGACAACTAATGACAAGTTCTGTGAGAGGCCTTACATTAGGTGTTAAATTTACTATGGAACGCTACCGCAGGTCGCGCCAGTGTGATGCAGGATAACGTATCCATATCAGAATCGTTTTTTTTATGCTTTATCATTTGGTACCTATGCGTTTCGTGAAGGGCTATTGTACACCGGAACTACATTATTACTAATGGATAGTTATGGCAAGCCCGCCATTTTGACGTCACTGACAGCTGACAGATACATATATACAGCCGGGACTTCAAGAAAAAGAAATGAAAAATTGAATGAGGTCGAATATTTTGGAAAATTATTTATTTGTCGCAGTCGGTCAAAAACTATCCTGTAGCGGAAGCTAGAATAATAGTGTACCTAAAAGATATTTGTATGATGAATACGAATGTTTGTTCTCGAGTCTTGGATGTTTAATATCTATTTAAGTTTGTATTTATCTATAAAAGTATGTTTATCCGTTGTCTAGTACCCATAGTACAGGCTTTGCCTGGTTTGGGACTAGATCAATTGGTGCGAATTGTCACACTATATTTATTTTTTTTTATTTTTTTATTTAAAAAAAACATGTATTTCCGTTCATGGGCAGCTGAGATCCTTCGTGACTAAATAATGTCAGGAGTGATACTGGCTGATTCATATTTTAATTCAGTGATTTTTTATTATATATAAGTGTAGACCTGCGTCATAAAAGCTGAGATGAATGACTTGTTTAATAAGTCACGGCAATTAGTAATCTCAATTATTATATTATGTAACTTTTTATTTCAAACACACAAAAAAAAATTAAAAAAAAAAAATATCACAAAAATATCTTTTGAAAACAAAAATGTAAAAATTATTATAACTCATTACATGATGTTGCCTCAAAATCTGCATTGACTACTGTCCTATGATCTCGTGGTGCCAAGATACATTACTTGGAGATCATAGCTTTGGATCAAAATATAACTCCGAATTAAAAAAATAAAATGGCCACAAGGGGTGCTCTACTACAGATGCTCTAAGGCATCCTTTTAAATATTTGCTCCTGTTACAGGGTCCACCCCGTATAAACTTCATATTATAAACCATGCGAAAAGCTTACTTTCTGTTGAATTCGTCCTGTGTAGGTTTGTAACGGAAAAGCATCTCCAATGATGCGTAGTCACTTTCGTGAGGGTTAGTTTTCCGTCTAGTGTTACACATATCGGATCCAGCTTTCTAGAGAAAACCGACCGCTTGTGCAACGCGCCGGAAGACAACGGTAGCGACAGCAGCGCAAGATTACCATTCAATCGAGAAATAATGTTGCTCAATATACATAGCACTGTGTTAATAATATTAGATCAAACCTAATTAAGTAGCTTCTGTTCACTCCTTACATGTATAATTTAAGCTTAAACCTCTTGTCTGTTATTCAAACTTACCTTCATGTGAAGAGCGGTGTCTCTTGACACAGGTACCCCGGTACTTAAAAAGAGATACCAACCTGTTTATCTGTTACGTAGACCTAATCTTACCTAATAAATCATTTTTTATTTTCATTCATTTCATTTTCACATATGAATAGTTGATTTAGAACTAGTTCCACAGAACGTTGCAGATAAAAAAAAACGTAAAATAAACAAACTGACTGCGCATTGAGTTTATTCATACATGTCTACCTACCTAGGTTAGAATCCATGTTCCGCCTTAGACCACTGGCAGCAGTGCCTCAAGAAATAAGTAGTTTTTTTTCGCAGTATTCGTTGATGAAAACTGTGCCAGGTGATTTGAAATGCTCCTTTGTAAAAACACCTAAAACTGGGGAACTCGATGAAAAATACATCAGTTGATACACACTTTTAAAAAAATTGTGTGACCGTTCATCATCATCATCATCATATCAGCCGAAAGACGTCCACTGCTGGACATAGGCCTCCCCCAAAGAGTGCCACAATGACCGGTCCTGCGTCACCCGCATCCAGCGGACTCCAGCGACCTTTACCAGGTGTGTCCTTTTGTGTGACCGTTAATGTTTCAAAACGAACGCGCGAAACACATTAAAATAAAATTGGGATCCGAAGTTTGTAAATCAAATTGCGTGCCTTTTTTCCGACGCTACCCTGCAGTATCGGCATCGGCATTGTTTCGTTTCGACGACAGATTTATATGAAACCCTCACGCCCTCAGATCGCATCGCCATCGGTGCTTAATTAAACAGACTAATGAGCCCAGCCTATCAGCTCCTGTTATATAACAATTAGCATAGACAAGTTACTCGTAATTATAATAGGGTTGATGACGTAAATTGTATTATAACCTACTCCTGAAGGAAGAAGACCGAAAATGATATCTAAAAGAAGACCGAAAACGATGTCCATACCGTTATGTATTAACCGTTTCAATATCGCTAGCTAGAGAGATAAAGCGCCAAAAATTCGTGATGTCAAAAATCTCCAGCGTCATAGTAAATTATGTCCTTGAAGATAGACACGTTTTCAGGAAAATGTACAGAATACACCCTCTGCCTATTTATTCTTATGTGTTACTTTTTTCTCCATTTTACCACATTCACAATGCTTTTTTGGGAGCATTCGAAATGATTGTTTTTTTTTTTTATATTCGGTGTCATCATTTGTTTCAAGTAGGAATTTTGACACTTGGATCGTCGATGGTTCAACTTCAAATATATGATGCTGCTCGTTGTAAGAGCACTGTTGGGAACCCACGACCTGAACCATGTAAATGTTATCCCTTAGTACTTAAAAACTCTTAAATGTCTTACGAACCTTAGACCTACCTAATTACATAACTGCATGCATGTAAAGCAGGTAAATGTAAGTAGAAACCCATGTGGAAACTCAAACTTGCGGAAATAGTGCGGTGGTAGCGGCGTATGTATCGCTGGATTTACTTACATTCGTATTGCAGCATTACGCATTCACGTTCCGTAGTCAATAGATTCATTCTTGATTAAAGTAACAATAGTTACACGTAATTGTACGTTAAATAGTTGGTACGCTACATATCAGCTCTATACACCTATGTAATTTGATATTGTAATTTCATTATGGTCATAGTCATTGAATTAAGGAACATTTTAGAATCCAGCTAGACTAATTTGAAAAATAATCCTCACATTATTGTAAGTGTGTTATCGGAAAATCGAGTTCTGTTCAGGACAGATGGAGAATATTGCTCATTTAATAGTAAAAGAGTAGATATATAGCTTAAGTCTTAAACCGTAAGCACTTGTCCTACCGCCGGCGACGAACGATGAGCTATCGGCGATTTTCTCGCCCAAGAAACGAACAAAAGATAATCGATCCAGTGTAAATAAAAGAGAATAAATATAAATAAATATGTAAATACTTATATAAATATCTCTCGCCAAGAAAACACGCCGAAAACCAATTTTTCGAAGAATCAAACTAATTTTATCGCTCTCCTAAATTATATCTGTTTAAGATGTCCGAGATTTTGATAGTCTCGGTAGTAACCATGGATTCTTCGACAGACAAAAAAGGGAATCCTCTATTGCGAAACCGGTAAAAGCTGCTAGTTTTTGTCGACAGCAACGCCGTCTCCACTCTGATGCGTCCGTGTAGTGTTTAGATTTTCTTTCGTCTCGCGCAAACCAATGCTGGCATGCTTTACAAACAGAGCATACTTATACTTACCAATAAAATTCGCACTTTAATAACTCTAAGAGATCCCATAAAAAACATTCCATGTAAAAAATAGGCCAAGTCTCGAAACTCTATCACAGTAACAAGTTGTGAGATATTTCGTAAGTCATTATTGTAAAATTTTAGAGGCCAGGAAAATGTATGAAATTCCTTTACTGTATACTTTTTTACCTTTTGATCATATGTTTTGACCAAGACAAATTACTACAAACAGCCAAATGCTCGTAAGTTTAAAAGCCTTTTTTTTATATGGGAGGAAAATCCGTTATGGATACCTCCACGCCACGGGGATAGCGCGGAGGTTATGTTATGTCGGACTCGCACCGACTAAAAACCCCCCGATGGTCCTCCTCGACGCATTTCGGACGGCTCTGGGATCTCCTACGGAACGCACCAGTGCTGCCCTAGCGTCATGCCTCAGTGGTATCTACCTTCTTTTTTTTCCGATTGCCCCCAACTGCAACCGTGTACCACCCCGAGGACCCCTTTTAGTCGCCTTGTACGACAGGCAGGGGATACCGTAGCCGTATTCTAATGCCCGGGCTACAGGGCGCAAGTTTAAAGGCCTAGCAATTTGTCATAACAAATTGCTATAGTTAGAGTTCGAAGTTCTATATTTTTTAATTGTCATAGACAAAACGATTACTTTTGCAAGAGATCGAAGTGACGTTTTAAAAAATGTCTCAAATAGTATTAACTGAAGAAATTAAAATATTTTCGAAATAATATTCAAAACGAACTACATTGCGTTTAGATTTTAATCCCGTTTAATCTTTAATAATTTTTATTACATAAAATTGTAATCGATTCTAATGTTTTTAAATTTCCTTTAGGCGAGGCCGGTCGGTTTCTCATTTTGTTAGATTCGTAGTAGGCCAGTTTCTGATTTTGTCATATTCTTAGGAGGTCAGTTTCTTTTTTGGCGGTATCGTAATATTTCATTTCCTTATTTTGCCAGCTTCCAAGTAGGACAGTTTCTTATTTGGTTAAATTGTAAGTAGGTTATTTTCTTATATTTTTCTTTTCCTGAGTAGGTCAGATTCTTATTTTGTCGCATTCGTAGTAAGTGGGTCATTACTGTTTGTAGTTATTATATATATATGTATAGGTATATTCTCTTCTATACGGGGTGTTTCCTGTAACAGGAGCAATAAATTAAATGGTAGATTATTAAGCTTGTGATCAATTGTTTCTAAGTGGTTTTAATTGAAAAAAAATATATTTTTTTCGGATTTTTTTTTCTTTAACTAAAGTTTTGGTGTACTTTTTTACTCTTCTGGAGTGATATAAGTATTTTATTATTTTAAAAACACAAAAAAAATTTACAAAAATTGAAAAAATCACAAAAATATCTTTTGAAAACAAAAATGCAAAAACTATTATGACTCACTACATGATGCTACCTCAAAATCTGCATTGACTACTGTGCTATGATCTCGTGGTGCCAAGATACATTACTCGGAGGTCATAACTTCAGATCAATTTTTCTCCGAGTTAAAAACATTTGAAAAGAAATGGACAAAAGGGGTTACTACAAATGCAGTAAGGAAGCCTCCGTTTAATTTATTGCTCCTGTTACAGGAAACACCCCGTATATTGTATTTCTACATTTTGATACGTAAAATGCACGACCTAACATAAAATTAATGGCCACAAAGGTTAAATGATGATGATCCATCTACTACGAATCCGACAAAATAAGAATCTGACCTACTCAGAAAAAGAAAAATATAAGAAAATAACCTACTTACAATTTAACCAAATAAGAAACTGTCCTACTTGGAAGCTGGCAAAATAAGGAAATGAAATATTACGATACCGCCAAAAAAGAAACTGACCTCCTAAGAATATGACAAAATCAGAAACTGGCCTACTACGAATCTAACAAAATGAGAAACCGACCGGCCTCGCCTAAAGGTACTATATCTGGCTCGGCGGGAATGGCAATTCGTGAATTCGTCTCTATTGTCGGATTCAGCTTCGCTTCATCCGACAAAATCAACTCATCCACGAATTGCTATTTCCCGGCCTCTGCAGTAATGTACCTACTACTATTACACCCGGCGAATTCACAATGAGTAATACAGTATTCTTTAATAGTATTTTAATAACAGATCAATCATACATAATCTCGTTCCGATTCTTAACAGTTATTACTCAGTACGTGAGTGAAACAATACAGATCTCCCGATAACGCTAACCCGCTTCTTAACCGTGTTAAACTTCCTCTAAGCTCATTAACGTCCACCTTCCTTATTGCAACGGAATAAAGTCGAGAATTGATTTGTCAATTGCTAATAAGAAACAATTGGCATATTAAAATATTTATATAATAGTTTTTCTAAGTGGTTATATAGTTATTAATATTATGCCGGGTTAAGATTGTTGCAGTTTCTTTTTTTATCAGTTTAGTTACGTACTGCTTCTTAATTACGTATAGGTACAAGACTGCGGAGATTAAAAGTTTAGTTAGTTTCAGATGTCGGTTTTTTTTAAATATTACATTTATAGCTTGAAAACAATATCGTGGAAGATTTCATATTTTAATTAGCTGAATCAGCTGTGATCTTCTTATGTTAAGACGATTATTTTGTGAATAATCAGCCTTTACGGAGTTACGAGAAGGAAAAAACGCTAGTGTCAAAATTACATAATGATCTAATGCTAGAAAGAACCATTGCAAACAGGAAGAAAAGCCAATGAGTACGTAAAACGATGAAGTTAAGTGTTATGATTCATTTTTTTCATAGTTGAAGACAGAGAGTCGATTTCGTAGAAGTCGTAGTTCAAGATTGCTTGCGTACGAAGAGGTATTACCTACAGCGGCCTTTTGTTTTCGGGGGGAAATGCATTTACGCATCCCGCCTGGCTGGGGAACCAGGACGGGTATGACGGACTCCCGGGAACCACCCGGACTACCGTCTAAAACGCCACGGTGCTCTGCGCGCTGCTTTATGGCGGAGCCACGGGAACGCTCGCGCACACTTCCGCGACTCCGCCAGCAGCTTTCCTCATGTGAGACCCATCGCGGGAGGGGAGGAGATCGATACTTGTCCCCCAGAATAACATTGTCGAGGGCGTGCCCAAACACCCGACACGCCCTCCAACTCGAGGACTTCTTCCCTATGGGTGACAGTCGCCCCCGTGACTGCCGCAAGGCGGCAAGCGCCGTTTGCGCGCGGCACGCCTGCGGCCAGTTCTGCCTTAGCCCGGGCCTCCCGCTCGCGCTCTGCCGCCTCCTTCTCGGCCATACGTGCTCGCTAAAATCCTTCATCTTCTGGGCAAAATGGCATTCAGCATAAAATACCGTATTGTAATACTTAGGAGGGTTTAAAATAGTCATTATCCAATCTCGACAATTTACCAAATCGAATAAAAATTGAAATGTGTACAAACTAGGTTACAACTCCTCGAAAAAAAAAATAAGTTGGGATAGTCGCCTAAACATTCATATGTTGGTTCCACGACCCTACCAGCGATGGTATTCACGACCCTTACCGATCACTAGTAGCTGGATGTGAACTAGTATAAACCTTTAAACCTGACATGGAATACGGATATTTGACGCTACGAGTGAGTCACCACGGAGAGATTAGGTAGGTTGTCGATAGCATAGTATCCCAGGGGTATTATTCAAAAGTGTTTACAACGCTTCATTTCATCCCAGGCCAAACAGCGTAGTCAGAACAACGATTCCGCCTAATTGTTACGAATTTCGGGGTTACGATATGCTCAGGAGTGAGAGCTCAGCACAGCAGCCCTATTTTTTCTCGGTCGCCATCGAAGCCGGTACGCGATTTAATCAGCATCTGACCTAATCGTTTCTACGTCAGTGGCAATTTAGCATTAGCGTCATTTAGAGTTATTCCACTCGGCTGGCATTCGCACTCGCGAATCTGCCCGCTGAGTGCACTTCCTACCGAGTTAGTTAATCGCGTTACGTGACTTAAGAGTGAGTTGTGCAGGACATTTTTAATACCGCTATTTAATTATTATTTGCCTACGAAGCTAGTGGTCCTGGGTTCGAAATCCCGATAAGGGCAAGTATTTGTGTGATGAGCGCGACTACTTCTTTCTGAGTCTAGGATGGTTTCTATGTTTATACCTAGGTACCTAGGTATATCAATTGTCACCTAGAACCCGTAACATTTTTTTTTGGAAATAATTCTATATCAGGCTAATTATTTGTTCACGGCTTTTATATGGTAATTTAAAAGCTTTTATTATTGAAATCACTAACTCTATGGACCGGAAGTTAGGAAAAACATGAAGTCGCAAGCAAATATGGATATCAATCAGTATTTTTACGATGAAAACATGTTTGAATATACAAATTTTGAGACTTACGACCTGAATCCAACAATATATGCATCAGGAAAAGACAGCATTTTAATGAAATATTTACGACCTTGAGATAATATTGAATTTCATCCGGCCTATGGGAAAAGGTTTTTCGGGACACACATTTTATGAGGCACAACATACTGACATTACCATGCCTATATATTTATGAAACAGCAGTATACGTCAACGAAATGAACGTCAGTAGAAAATTATCCCATATTAGCTATATGGGATGGGATAATTTTCTGTTTTTAAAAGTGCGCGCCGATGTGAGAACTGTATGTCAAATCAGTAAATACAGCTTTTCTTGCTAAACGTGTTTTCGGGATGGCACCTAAAATATATAATAAATTGCCAAGAAAGGTAGAGTTAGAAGGATTGGTAGAGTTCAAAAAAGCTTGTTTGAATTCCTAGTTAAAAAAGCCTATCTACTATTCACAGATGAAGAATTGTAACTGTTTACGCAAGCTCCAACTTGACTTAAAATATTTGTATGCCTGATGGCAAAACATAGAGATACACTAAATAATTGTAAGACCTATGTTTACAAATAAATATTTTGTCTTTGACTGTCTTAGTGGACAATTAGGCATCACATTGTGATACAAGTGACCTATGTGATCATACGTCCGAGGCGGAATTGTGCACGCCGCAGGTACTTAAGCCGTGAGCGTGACAAGAGAGCCGAGGATGTATTTATCAAAGCTCACGTGTTTCATACGACGATTTTCAGCACATTTCCGAGAAAAAACTAAGCAACTAAGCGTAATCAGACAGAGATCTAGTTTCCTTACACGTGACAGGTGTGGTGATGGTGAAGCGCATTGGCGCGTTCCGAATAACAGCCCTGCACGGTTAGCACAAGACGCGCGCGTGATTACGTGATTAGACCTTTGACAGAAATTGGTTCGGGGTGTTCATTGAACATAAACTTGGTCTTGTCCAACAGTAAAAATAAACTATTCTTACATTACCAATAAACTTCATTTCAAGTAAACTTACCTTTGCTATTTTTAAATACAAAAAGATCAAAACAATGGATCAGCTGTTTGATCATAGAAAATCGTGACGTCACTTGTTCCTATTCTCGACGACTCTACCACCTTCGTAATAACAGAGCATTTTTGACGTTTTAAAGAAAGTTGTTGACTTGACTTTGAAGCCACGTCCCTATTATGACGTCACTACTGTATTTCCTACTGGCAGAGCGTTTTTGACAATTTATAAAAAGTTGCTAATTTGACTTTGACACAAACCGTATTATTGCGGCAACTCAATAAATACTCGGTCTCCAATTTCAACCGTCCAGCAACAGATTTCTCATCGCTGCGGACTCTCGACATATCGACGTGAAAGTGGGATCGGATGAACAGTATCGAATATCCAGTGTACGACGCTCTGATTGACATAGGAATAGAACCGAGTTGGCTTTACACGGTCGAGTAATGTGTATCGATTAACTGCTTTTATTCGAATTCAATCCATTGACGTTCCCTTATTTATGATAGTGACAAGAGCGAATTACTACCATTTACTGAAGTTCCTAAGCGAACCAATAGAAGGTTAAGAAACCAACACCAAATACTAAATTCAATTGAACGCCTTCCGGTACGTGGTAGGTAGGTATCTTATTTAGTTACTTTGGCATAAATAATATTATTTTACAGTACAGATGGTGTTACTTTCCCGCACTAGTGCGAAAATGAGCACTTTCCGTGCATATGTCGAAACTTTAAAGAGCCATATGTACTGTAAAACGTTGTACGATACACGTGCGAATAGGTAATTCGCAACTCGTGTCGATTTAAAACACTCCCTTCGGTCGTGTTTTAATTTATCGCCACTCGTTGCGAATTTCCTATTTTCTGCACTTGTATCGTAAATAACTATTATTACACTCTCTTCCTATCTTCGTTTGAATACCAAAGCTTCGTAGCAACTAGCAACTAACTAAAAATGCAACAAATTCACTAGATAATGGTCAATTGGTAAACAACGTTTTACTGTATCGTGATGCTCATCGACGCATTAACATGTTTACATGGAAATGCCGGAGTAAATCGACGACAATTGTAACTGATGCCGTTCCGTTGAACTGAGCTGAAGAGAAGCAACTAGTTTAATGGCAACACATTTCTATGATTGCCAGCGATGCCGTACTAGGGCTAGGAAACGATGTCTTTGCTGGCGTGCTGTTGAACTTGTTGAAAATAGAAACTAAATTTTAAACGATGTTGACTCTACATCGTAAGGTCTACTCCTTTAAGGCCATATTCGACCAAACAGGAATAAGGACGTAATATAAGGTGAAATGACAAAATAGTATGGACTAATCTTGGAAAAAACTTTATTATTTTTAGGTCGTATCTGGTGTAATTCAGAAGACCAATTAGTAGAGCGTGCCCTCCGAGGAAGTCGTAGAGAGAATGAGATGGGCGTGAAATACTTAGGTACCTACACAAATATTACAAATACATATTACATAGGTATACTTGCATTTTTTGAAAAGATTTTAGACATTATTGTTACATTCGGTGGCTCGATCTAGAAAATGTAGATATTTTTTACCCAACTGCCGAAGGAGAGGGAGGAGGGTTATGTTTTTCGAGCGTATGTATGTATGTATGTATGAATATAAAATATATATATATATATATGTGTATATATATATATATATATATATATATATATATATATATATATATATATATATATATATATATATATATATATATATATATATATATGTGTATGTATGTGTGTATGTCTTATTCTTTGGCACGCCCTGCAGCCGTTTAATGGATTTCAACATACGAGGTGTTGTTCTCTTAATCGTGGGAGTGGCTTAAGCTATAATATTTGCAATATAGCAGTTGGGTTTTTCGAAAAATCTTTTGATTTCACTTGTTGAATAGCGAGACGATGGTAAACATGCATACGGCATGCCTGATAGTAGGTAGGTACACCGTAGCCTATGGGCGCTTGAGGTTCCAGGAGAGTCACAAGCGCATAGTCGTTATACTTTACCTATAGCGCATCGGGAGCCCTGGCGTGCCTACTCAGCACTAGGAACACACCACCACATAGTAAGCTGTGGTAATGGAGTTATTATGGTTGCAACAGGCTTCGCTACCTTTGAGTACTTACCTTAGTAGGTACTTCTCTAGTTGGACTACTTGAAATAATGATATGAGCGAGATGGCATTGCATCTCTCTAAATGCTAACTTGTATATTTTCGGCCGTAATCGATAGACAGTATTAGATCGTCTATTAGACACGTTATCATTTTTAGGATGTGTAGGTGTAGGTAGCCACAATGTGTTTTATTGTATTTTAAAATCACAGACCGAATACTATTTAAAAGTGCCCACGTTGTCGTAATGGTCGAAAAGAACAAATGAAACCTAGGTAACCTGAATAAGACCTTCTCAGTTACTGGTGGGAAAGTGCCAATTCCATTTGAAGCGTGAAATTTAAAACAAGCCTAGAAACATTCCTCTTTTATTACCTACTTCTATTGTTTGGTGCCGTGTTTTGACGAAGGCAAACAAATGTAACTACATTGGTATTTTGTTTCTTAGCGGTTGATGATGAGAACAATAGTAAATTAATCTTTCGTATGCGAAAACGGACTCGCGCTACAGGAAAATTTACTTAAATTACCTAAGATTTAAAAAAAATATTTTTGAGACAAATGCTACATAATTATATACTTATACTCACTCGGTCATCAAACTTCTTACAAAATCATAGTTTTATATTAAAGAAAATAATAATTTTACTCATTGGGTAGGTACTTAATAGGTAAAAAGTTTTCGGCTGTGTTAGAAATGGTAATCTCCATTAGATTGCACCTATAAGAATTAATAAATTACTTACCCCAATTTTTCTGCTTACCAGAGGTTGACTTGTAGGGAATTTTGTACGATGTAATGTACGATAAGTTCTTCTTTTGTGCAATAGATTTTCAATAAATTAATGGCATAAAAGCCGCGCAGTAATCAAAACTTTAAGGGCCTATGCACACCGCGTTATTTGAACACGCCGTCGACGCGCGTTCCACTACTACCATGTTTACAGTAGCAGATGGTAGTATGGGAACGCGCGTCGACAGCGCGTGAAAAAAACGCAGTCTGCATAGGCGCTATGGCACTCCTAGAAGAAGCGGCCAAACCCGTAGGTACAATCTTTGCTGTCGAATGTACACCTAGGCCTGGCCTTGTGTAAGGTACATATCCTAGTACTCGACGTTGCACTACATATATATAGTGTATGACATGGGTACTTTATGTTAACGCAACATGGGTTAAATTCGAAATAAGAGGATTCATTCACTTTGATGATGATGATTTTGAACTAGGTACACTGAGCTAGAACTAATCTAAAGTGTCGATGAGGACGGGAAGGCATAGTGCGAGCTTACGAAAGAGGGTCCTTCCGATTTCCATAATTTCATTTACAATAACAACACTGTTTGCTACAATTTGCCATAAAAGCGATTTTCTCTAAAACAATATTTTTTTCAGGAAAAGTTTTAAAAAAAACGTTGTTTAGACCTTGTAAATAGTTCTATCTCCCCACGGGAAGGGAATGACAAATGCCAATGTGTATTCGTTGCGCCTGAGTCACACCGGGCGGCCTCTCCGCGAGTGTCGCATGACCGCAACCCGACCCGACCGCGTATGAATTATAATAACAATCAAAACCTAGAGGTGCTGCCGGCCACAGGGCATATATTTATGCAACTACAAATATGCTACTATCCAGTACAGGGATCATTAAGTGTGCACACGGGAATACTCGAAAAAGTGAGCCATGATTCCTCAAATCAACGAGCGGTCGGCTACGAGCTTGTGACCCCTCTGGAGTAGCAAGCCATAGGCTACATTTTACTCTATAAATGTCTACATGCTTCAGGATGATAAATGATAATAATTAAAACTTTCGTTTTTTTTATGTATTTAATCAAGTCTCCCTTTCAGTTATCTAACTCTAAGAATCAGTATATTATCATCTCACGGATTTCATTCCACACTGGTAACACTCAAAAAAAGTCTCGGACAATGGATATCCAAAACCCGGTCCCTCCGCACCTGCCTACCAGAATTCCGAGATAACTAGGTGAGGGAGGGGTATTAGGGATTCAGGATGCGTATTTCAGGAATTCACTACAAATTATGATAATTAAAGTACCTAGAATTTAGTTAATTAAATAACATTTATGCTGTTCAATTAGGGATTATTTTTCTCGTTCGCTGAAAGACCTCGCTGCACCCTATTACCGAAATCTGCATTTATAATTTTAAACCATTTGACAGCTCGATCTTGAAGCCTAGTTTCCGCGCGCCTAAGGCTAGATACAATATTACTGACCAAACGTTTCCTTGCTTCTTCAGTAATCTCGAACTGATAGTGGTGCGAAACTTGCTCAAAATTCAAAGAAGTATCCTGCTTAATTTCAGCGACTTCAACTTTTTTTGGATCCAAGTAAGGTACTGGACCATTATACGAGTTAGGATAGTAAGTTGGTTTGTCCGTAATCTTCAATGGCGGCACCCCGTCATTGTTGTAAGTTAGGGGTTGTCTTAAAGGACAATTAACGGGTATGGACTGAAAGTTCGCACCAAGTCTGTAATATTGTGCATCTCGATAAGACAAGCGACGCACTTCAAAAAGTTTATCTGCCCCACCGAGTATTCCCAGCACCAAGTGAGCCGGATTCATAGCTATTTGTTCAATCTCTGCAAAATGATTTACGGGGTTTCTGTTAAGAACCAGACGACCCACAGGTAGCAGGGGATACTTGTCTAGAGGTAAGAGTTTCGTCACGTCAAACACGTCAAAAGGCGCGTGTTGAACATCGTCTAAACTCAACACCTGAACAGCAACTTGCCAGGTCGGATAGTCGCCATTTGCGATAGCGTTGTACAAATCTTTGATAAAGTAATCTGGATCTGTTCCGCCTATCTTAGTAGCTTCTTTGGCGGTTAAAAAACTATTTCCTTGGTTAGATATTAGATGGAATCTAATGAAGTTGGATTCGCCTTGGTCGTTGACGACCTGGAATGTATGGATGCCAAACCCTGGCATGTGTCTGTATCCGTTTGGTACACCAGCGTCTCCGAAAATGTATATGAAGAAGTGTATCGATTCTGGACGCAAGGTTATGTAATCCCATAGCTGGTTAAAATCTCGTAAATTTGTTGAAGGATTCTTTTTCTGAGCGTTAGCAAATAGTGGAAAGAAGAGTGGATCTTTGTAAGGGAACACGGGGGCGCTCAGACCAACGAGATCGAAATTGCCGTCCTCCGTGTAGAATTTGATCGCGAAGCCGTGCCCGTCTCTGGTGGTATCCATACCACCCAGGTTGGGGACGATGAGAGAAAATCGGACTGCAACCGCTGTTTTTTTACCAATTTGATTCAGGAATTTTGCTTTACAGATGCTCGTTATGTCGTGGGTGACCTGAAAAGTATTTAATCTGATTAAAGTTAACAAGATTTAGCTGGGCATTTCTCCGAGCACGCAATTTTGCACGGCTCCGCACTTAAAGCCTTCTTTCTTATAATGCAAAATAAAATATACACAAAATACCGTGGATTAATTATGTCAGCATATAGAACCTATTTTAAAAAAACATAAACCGTTGAAAACTGACTTCCATGTCGTGTAGCAATTGACATAAATTACTCAAAAAATAATCAATAGTTGAATAAATTATATATTCACGATTGTATTCACGTATGCGTAATGAGTTAATCCTACTAATCTGCGTGCAAAATTTCATCCAAATCGGTTCAACCGTTTAATCGTGATTGAGTAACAAACATCCAAACGTCTAAACATCAAAACTTTCGCATTTATAACATTAGTAGGATTATTTTAAACTAGTTATCCCCAACCGATTTGACTTTTTTCTGATTTCCTAATCCCCGCTTATACTCCAGGCAAAATACTGTTTCGAAAAACATTAATTTATAATAGCGTTTTTTTTGTTTATTTCATTCTAAAACGTTATTCTAAGATGTTTTATTCAAGAATCCAACAAACTTTCCACCCGGAAGTAATTATATAGATTTAAATTAAACATTCATTGTCTTTTTTTATTTTATTTACATTGAATATTTTAAAGCAAATGTAAATGAACCTAAATAAAGATTAAAAAATATATTACTATTTATCCGGACTTTTTGGGAGCAAATTAAATATTGATTTTTTTGATGTCTGATTTTTTGTTGGATTTTGCATCTAGGTAACTATTTAATTGATAATATAACCGTTACATTAAAAAAATTAGCTATTATAAATTATTTCCAAATCTGTAATTTTTTCCATACAAGTTGTCAGTTCATTGCCTGGACTATTATAATAATAAGCAGAAGCAAAGGAGTGAAAAAATCACAGGAGCAAAACAAAAGTGAGTTGTTCCCTGAGACTGAAGGGTTTATGATAGCCATCCAAGATCAAGTAATGGACACCAGGAACTACAGGAAACACATCATCCGCCACCCTAATCTATCCACCGATTTATGCCGACGCTGTCGTGCTGCTTCAGAAACCAATACAACACATAAAACAGGAGCCTGCCGATCCATAACCCAGACTGATTACAAAGACAAACATCGACATGACCAAGTTGCAGCCATCATACACCAATATCTTGCATTTAGACACCAGGACTCCCTATTATAAATATTCACCACAGATAGTTATAGAGTCGACCGAATACAAACTTTACTGGGACAGGACTATCATTACCGACAAATCAGTTCATCACAATAGACATGATATTACATTCCACGACAAAGCAGCAAAAACTGTATACTCATCGACGTAGCCATCCCCAACACCCACAACCTTGCATCCACCCACACTGAAAAAATCAGCAAATACACAGACTTATCGCACTTGGCCGGTTTTTTAGTATTTGTTGTTATAGCGGCAACAGAAATACATAATCTGTGAAAATTTCAACTCTAGTTATCACGGTTCTTGAGATACAGCCTGGTGACAGACAGACGGACGGACGGACGGACAGCGAAGTCTTAGTAATAGAGTCCCGTTTTTACCCGTAGGGTACCCTAAAAAGCATATGAAACAACAGCTGACACAAGTTTTACTTTTTAACCGACTTAAAAAAAGGAGGAGGTTCTCAATTCGGTTGTTTTTTTTTTTGGAGTGTTCTCCGCAACAGCATGCTTCCGTGGCGATCTAGAGAGTGGTAGCTGGTATTGCTGGGGTTGCTGGTAGGCAAGTTATTATTACTACTGGGTAGGTACCTGAAAGTATCCGAAGGCTCCCGCGCCCTTTTTTGGAGTGTTCTCCGCAACAGCATGCTTCCGTGGCGATCTAGAGAGTGGTAGCTGGTACTGCTGGGGTTGCTGGTAGGCAAGTTATTATTACTACTGGGTAGGTACCTGAAAGTATCCGAAGGCTCCCGCGCCCTTTTTTGGAGTGTTCTCCGCAACAGCATGCTTCCGAGGCGATCTAGAGAGTGGTAGCTGGTACTGCTGGGGTTGCTGGTAGGCAAGTTATTATTACTACTGGGTAGGTACCTGAAAGTATCCGAAGGCTCCCGCGCCCTTTTTTGGAGTGTTCTCCGCAACAGCATGCTTCCGTGGCGATCTAGAGAGTGGTAGCTGGTATTGCTGGGGTTGCTGGTAGGCAAGTTATTATTACTACTGGGTAGGTACCTGAAAGTATCCGAAGGCTCCCGCGCCCTTTTTTGGAGTGTTCTCCGCAACAGCATGCTTCCGTGGCGATCTAGAGAGTGGTAGCTGGTACTGCTGGGGTTGCTGGTAGGCAAGTTATTATTACTACTGGGTAGGTACCTGAAAGTATCCGAAGGCTCCCGCGCCCTTGGCGTGCACTGTGCGTTCCGCTATGTTCTGTCGGTTGAGATGCGTGATGGTTTCCATCAAGTATTCGTTGTAAATGACTGGACGGTTGAGTGACACGTTGGCATCCAAATATTCCACGGGAGCTCCATTTGCGGTGGTCAAAATGCCTATGGGGCCCTGTAATAATACGGCAGGTAGGTACTTAGGTAGGTATTTACTTATATATTTATTGAAAGTAAATACAAGATTATGATTAACATTAACTAAGATAAATTAAAACTAAGTTAAATCTAAAAAAGGCCCTCGAGGCATTTACTTAGATTTTTATTATTAGGTAGGTAATATATCTGTTACAGTTAAAATAACATCAAAATAAAAATGAGGAGCTACATGGAGTTCGTGGTATACGGAATTAATTTTTCAACATAAGTACTACCCGCTTGTAATATGACTCTGTTTCGTCGTTTTTAGGCTCATAATCCGGGATATTAAACACGCGTGTGTTCATTATAATATTACCGCTCTCGTCAGGGACGTATATATAGGGGGGGAGGAAGGGGGTTCAATCAAACCCTCCCCATATGAAAGCTATAGCTACGCCCTTGGCACTCGTATACCTACACATTAACAGCCTACAGCCTACAACTATGTTCATCCTAAGGAATAGACATTTTCTTCGCAAGTGAGCTGAAAAACGTCGTATGAAACGCGCGAGCTCGGATCATTACGCTCTGGACTGTATTATCATTATCGCCCGCCTCTACTGACTGTAATGTACCTAATGATAAACATACTTAGCTCCAATGTATTTGATTAAAAGCTACGGGCAAGCGCAATCGAGCAAACAAATACCTATTCCATTCATTAACAATAACACATAGTACGAATAGACTTCTTGCCTAGCATAATCGCGTTTCTAAGTGTGAGAAGTAACTATTCAGCCTAAGCGGGGATTTAGGGATTTACTCGAGCGCGGCAGAATATCATTTCGGGGGGATGCCTTGTACCCTGTTGAGTATCTACCTACCTCCACCATTTATAAAGCCTCTATATGTGAGCGCGCGTCTATTCGTCATCAAAAAAGCCGTCACAGCCTCGCGTCTCGTCCTAATTGTCAGATTAGTGAATGGGAGCGTCTTTCAGGTCTACTTAACGTCGCCTGTAAATATCTGACGCGCTCGATTTTTTTTTCTTCGTTCATACTTACTTGTACAGTAAGCATCAAAAGTAACTACGCAATCGAAGACGTCAAAAGTTCTTATTCCCTTTTAATAAAGACTTTTGACGTCTTCGTTTGCGTAGCTACTTTTGATGCTGACTGTACCCTACCGCATGGCCACCCCCACTATCCAAACCATCAGACTAACATACCTTCGTTATCATCAGATACACGTGGGGTGTAGGTATGTATAGGTACACTATCAAAATCTGATGCGCTCGAATGACTGTTTTTTTTACATTGTTTTTTTTACCTGTAGACGCCTCCCCCACCATAAGAGGCATACAGGATATAACTTTTCTTTCATTCTATCAACTAATCTTCAAACAAAATCTATAACGTCTAAACGACCGACCCTCGAGTAAGTCCAGATTTTCTCCGCTTGGGCTCCCCTACTACTTATTCTTACCCCGGTCCTCTCTGCAAACATTACAGTCTGTTGAGCAGCCAAGTCTTCATAATGCTCAGCTACAACGAAGACCAGTGTTATGTGCAAGAGTGTTAGCCTTAACATGCTTGAATTTACACCTTAGTTAATCGTGTCCTGTGTGAGAGAAATTTACATTAATGATGATGATGACAGACACAAATGTTAGATATAGGTAAATGAAGATTAGGGTAAATATTTGTTCTTATAGTTTGATTTATCTTTCCGGCTCACGGGACCATTAGATATTTATATATAAACCCACGTGGTCCGTTAAGGCCTCGCACAGACTGACGCGGCGGACAATACGACTTTATGGTTCAATAAAAAAAAAATATATATATATGTATTTTTTTTATTGAACCATAAAGTCCGCCGCGTCAGTCTGTGCGAGGCCTTAACGGACCACGTAGGTTTAGAGTAACACTAAGGGCGATTGTGCACTACAATGACTTTTCCTGTCCGGCAGTCCGATTTTTTTACGGTCCGATGTGGCACGCCATTAAGTATATAGTAGTTTGTGTACCGTCCAACATTTTACTTTTCCCCATTCCGGACCGTTTTCCGGTTCGAGATGACAGTGACAGCTATGTAATAGTTATTTCACCTCAGCGGCTCGAACATGGCAGTTTTGCTGCTTGAAACCAGTGAGGAAAATGCAATTTTGCTGCGAGCGTGAAGAAAACTAACTTTTTAATTTTTCATATCGTAGGTTGGTCGCAGGTCATCTTTTCATACTGCGGGGTGTAATAGAAACTTGGAACATTTAAACTTCATTATCTCTGTCACTTTCACTCCGTTACAAAAAAAGAGAGAGATAAAATTTGTCGATTCTTCATTCGACTTCGAAACCTTCGTAGTAGACCCCCAAAAAGCGGGATCGAAAAACTCGTTCCGAAACAAAATAAAATTCGACTCGTGTTAAACTCGTATAAAAATATGAAACCTATATTAAATCTAATATTATTTTAATCATATTAGTATTACATTATTCTTAAAATACAATGAAGAAATGCGATATTTATCGCGAACATTTAATATTATTATAGGAAACCTTCCGGCGGGGAATAATTAAACGCAGCTATAAGCAGGTCTCCTATAATTAAACTAATAAAATAAACTCGAATAATAATTATGCGACAATTAAAATGCATCAGACAATTTCATATGACATAAATCAAACTTATTCCTCGAGTACCATAGACAAGTGGCTGACCGCCACACTACTCCCCCGCCAAGACCGTTGCTAGCTTGTCTTGCTACGGTTGATAGTCAACGAGGTGAGCCGGAAAATGTACAGAACGGCCGCTGCGTGTTCTTCTGACTCCAACTGGCTCTGGCTCTATCGGCGTGTTGATGGGGAAAGGTACTCTTCGCTCCGACTCTAGCGGTGAGTTCGATGAAGCAGCCGGAGAAGAGGGAGGGAGAGAGGGGTTGGAGTTGAAATTGGCCCGGTCATCAGCGTTAGCCATATATGCTGGTTTAAGTCTGTCTATTGTGACTGTATTTGACTTCCCCGCGATCTCAATTTTAAACGTTTTGCTTCCTCTTCTCACAACCTTGTACGGCCCTGAATAAGGCGATTCCAAAGCTCCTTTTGCAGGTCCCTGCCGTAGAAACACGTAATCCGCGGAACTGAGGCTTTTTGGAATATAGAATGGTCTCACTGTATGTCGCGTGCCTGGTACTGGGTTTATTTTGGCCATATGGTTGCGTAATCTGGCTACAAAGTTGGAATAATCCACCGGAGTGTTCTCGGGAGGCTTAAAGAAATCGCCCGGTAAACGCAACGGCTCGCCATAGACAAGCTCCGCTGCCGAAGATTGGATGTCTTCTTTCCATGCGCTGCGGATCCCGAGCAGCACCAGTGGCAAGGCCTCCACCCAGGTAGTATTCGTGTGGCACATTATGGCTGCTTTTAACTGACGATGCAGACGCTCAACCATTCCATTACAAGCCGGATGGTATGAAGTGGTTGGACGGTGTTCAGAGCCGAGAACGGCGGACAGGCTCCGGAAAAGTTCGCACTCAAATTGTCTGCCCCTGTCTGTAGTGATTCTGGTAGGACAACCAAAACGAGCAACCCAGCCGGTTACGAAGGCTAACGCGCAGGTTTCTGCTGTGATGTCCGGCAATGGATATGCCTCAGGCCAACGCGTGAAACGGTCGATGATCGTGAGACAGTATCTGAAACCACAAGAAAAGGGTAATGGCCCTACTATGTCCATATGGACGTGTGAAAATCGATGGGATGGCGTTGAAAATAATGAGATGGGAGAAGAAGTGTGGCGTGTGATTTTATTCCGTTGGCAATCTGTGCATTCTCTCGCCCACAAGCGGCAATCCTTTTTAATACCTGGCCAAACGAATCTTTGTGATACCAGCCGGACCGTTCCTCTCACGCCCGGGTGACTTAGTCTGTGCACCGCGTCAAACGCGTTTCGCCGAAAAGACTCAGTGATGTATGGCCTCGGATTGGTAGTTGAAACATCACAGTAAACCTGAACACTAGAGTCAGGTACATTCAATTTTGTCAGGCTTAGTCCTGTGCCATTATGCAATAATTGATGTAGCTCATTGTCTTCTTTTTGGGCATGCGCAAGGGCTTGGTAATCGATCGTGCAGTTTCCGATCTCTTCCACTCTCGATAGGCTGTCGGCGACAACATTCAGCTTCCCTGCCACAAATTGTATATCTGTTGTAAATTGCGAAATATAGTCTAAATAGCGAAATTACTACGAAGTCTACTTTTTTTATAAGGTGAATGAATATAAATTTATATACAGTTTCAGAACGCACTTTATATTCTTTAAAAAGTTAGCGCGTTTGAACTTTATTACGTTTTCTTGGAGATAAAACATAACTTAAACAAACATTAAAAACTGTACTAAATATGAGTGAATCAAGTGACGAAGCCGATGTTTTAACTCCTCAAGAGTTGAGAGATACCGTCAAAGAGGGCTGAACTGTGTTTTCTAAGTAAGTTCATCTTAGACATTGGACAAGTATCAGCAAAATGCATAAACAAACGGAAACGTACTTAGTTTTTTCTTAATGTCATGTAAAGTTAATAAAATAAAGTTAATATTAAATATGGGAGAGAGTAATTGTAGTTAATGTTTGTTATTTCATATTATTTGTTGTTTGTTTATAGGGTTCCGTACCTCGAAAGGAAAAAACGGAACCCTTATACTCCTTATAGGATCACTTTGTAGTCCGTCCGTCTGTCAAGACTCTTTTTCTCGGGAATGCGTGGAGGTATCAAGCTAAAATGTGTATCAATTATTTAGGTCTACTATCCCTTGGAGCTGTGAAAAAATCAAACTTCTAAGCCAACGCAATCAAAAGATTATGCCGCAAATTTCCGCAAATTTTCGAAACTCGCAAAGGAATCAACCTACAGGGTCCTTCCCGTGAATTGAGAATCTTGAAATTTGGTAAGAAGCAACGTCTTATATTAGCACAGATAAAGGAAAAATTGCGAAAACCGTAAATGTTTAGTTACATCATAAAATAAAAATATTTTTAATAATTTCTATAGGTACCTACAGGTTTGTACGGAACCCTCGGTGCGCGAGTCCGACTCGCACTTGGCCGGTTTTTTTACATAAAAATGATTTAATTGCTTCTATGTGGCGATTTATTCCTTTGCGTTATATGTTCTCGCCGCTGAGGTGAAAAGTTGTATGTATCACACGAGAGCAAAGATATTTGCATCTCGTGTCTTTGAGTCCCTCGCTACGCTCAAGATTCTAATTTTGAATCACTCGCTACGCTCGTGATTCAACTATAGAATCTTTCGCTTGCTCGGGACTCAACATCAACACTCGCAGCAAAAATCTACTTTGCTCTCTTGTTGAACAAATAACTATTTTCACTCCTTCTATTCGAATAAAAGTATTTTCTAGCCCGTTTATAGGGAGAAAAACTTGATTTGTATTTTTTTTTTCAATCTACCTTTTTTGCCCTAGAGAGCAAAATTCATGTTTGCTCCCTGCACGGTCGTCATATACCACATAGAGAAGAAAGCCAAAGAGAATATAATCACTGAAGAAAGCAGTAAAACATTATTATAAAAAAAACTGTCGGCCAGAGCCAGGCCAGAGGCAATACGTAATTTCAGTAGCGTGTTTAAGGAGACACTTTCATTGGGCGTTTTTCAAACACCGCGCTTTTTTCTTCGTGGAGCGTTTAGTGTCTCATATATTGTCTTTATCTTGAACGCTTTTGAAAATTAATATGCTTAATAAATAAAAGTATGGATTTATTGATACTACTTTCTAATAGCCACGTGTTATTTCAAACAATGTTTAAATATTTGATTACTTATATATTGATATTAGACGTCGTATACGTATTTTTTTTAATAAAAATAATAAGTTCGTGTTCCTATATGCTAATATTTTCAATTTAAAATGATGAATTCATCCAGTTCAAGTGAAAATGATACGTTAACACCGGAGTTTGATAAAATGGAAGCAAAAAATGTAGCTGTACTCAGTACTACCTGCAAAACGCAAATCAAAATATTTGAACGCCGAATATATATGAAACCGCCTGAAAGAATAGTAAAGGTGCAATATAGTTTCCAAGAACTATTCGAAATATAAGCAGTGTTCTGTTCTTTGGAGTATTACTTTATATTTCACGCAAAAAGTGTGAGTCAGCATGAACAACGACATTCAAATAAATACCTACTTACGCGAAATTAAAAGACTATCTGATGGTCTTGTATGCAGAAAATGTATACACTTTTTTAAACGAGGCGCCTAAAGACTATCGAAAAGTATATAAGAACAAGTGAAATACATAAAATAACTTTTTAAATATTTGTTATTTTATTTTTTAAACTTTTTACTGTTAACTAATTTTTGCAATCCATTTTTCAGTCGCTTGCCGTAATCCGATTGAGCTGAAATTTTGGATTTTAGTATAGTTTGGATGAAAATTTAATATTATGGTACCATCGAGCTGATCTGATGATGGAGACAGAAGGTGGCCATATGGGAATTCAGTACTTAACCGACGTAACCCCGTTGAGTTTGGGCTCTAACGTCATCAACTACAACTACTTCTTGAGACGATTCTAACGAATCGTCTCAAGAAGTAGTTGTAGTTAATGACGGTATACAGAAAAGTACAGTCGTCAATAAAAGCTTGTACCAAAACTGACATTTTTGACAGAAACTTATTTTAATTAAATATTTATTGTAATTACCTATCGTGTTTTTAATCATCATGGAAGAAGTTAAAAGAAGAGTGTATTACGCGGTAGCAAAATTATCTCGGGTGACGTTGAATCCTTCACTACGCCTATTTATTTATTTATTTAATTCAACTCACATATAAGTTAACAGTAACTACACCAAATCACTTATATGATAGTTAACAAACACATAGAATACAATATACTGCCGTACTTTTTTAAAAGGCAGTCTTCTGCATACAATTTACTCGTAGATGACTGCCTTTTTAAGAATCACGGCAGCATAAGTAGGGACATGAACACTTATGAAATAATAGAATTAAACAAAACAAAATCAACAGATATAGGTATTTAAGTAAACAAAAATATGGCTCAACATTATAAAATAATTTTTAAAAAAAGACAAAAATTAAGATAAACTCATATACAATTTCAACAAAAAAATGGCACAGTTTAAATTTTAACACTGTTATAAGATATGAAATTTAAAACTTTGCTACAGAACACACCAATACTGTCAACAAATATATCTATGCCGTCGGCTTCCTGCATTATATGGTTTAGGGCTGTTCGCGCTCTAGCAGTGGGAGCGTTCGCACCGCGCCTCGTGCGCTCGCCGAGCACCGCGAACAGGCGGCGCGGGCGCCGCGCCGCCCGCGCTGCCCACCGCGCCGACCGCCCCGGCCCACTCGCTCGCGGCACGTGCACTCAATTGTCCACTCTATTATTTAGAAGCGTGTGAAGCCAAGTATTGTATTCTTTGATCTGTGACTACGCTCAGGATTCCACGTTAGAATCCCTCGCTACGCTCGGGATTCTATTCTGGAATCCTTCCCTTCATTCTGGATTAAATCAGTCACCCTCGTTTCAATATATCATTTTGCTCCCTAGTAACACAATCTACTATTGTTATACCTACAAGGCTGCAAAGTTGTATTTTAGCGAATGGATTCTAGGGTTGAACTACGAGCCAGCGAATGGATTCTATGGTTTGAAAATAGAATCCTAAGCGGAGAGAGTGGTTCAAAAGTAGAATTCTAAGCGTAGCGAGTGGTGCAACACACGAGACGTAAAATACAGCTTTCCACCCGTGTGCAACACAAATCTTTTCACCTCACTAAAGCTAGGAAAATACTACATAAGAAAAACAACGGAAATATGTAAAAAAAAGTAACTAAACAAGTAAAAAATAGTTTAAAAAAATGGAATATTAAAAAAGTACAAAAAAATAAAAAAAATAAAAAAGGAATAAAGAAAGGAAAAAAGAAAGAAAAACGAGAAAGAAAAAAGGAAAAAGTCAAATATGTCCACACCACCTGAATTTAATCAGATGGGTGAAAATGGTACTGGGGGGTAATCGCGTTAGGACAGTCCAACTGTCATTTTTTCATATAAAAATTGACATTTAGATCTACCTGACGCGCGTACAATGCGTTATGTGATTGACCTACTGGACTGGCCTTTACATGTTACCTATATTATGTTTTAAAACGTTCGGATTTCAAATATTCTTTGCACTCTTGTGGATAAAATGCAGTTTTGCTATCTATTTTTAAAGAATAAAAAAAGGCTTTCTGAGCTAGTTAGGTGAAAAACATGTTTATGCTTGTGCACTGCGTCTGCGATCAGTAGGTATTATTCATGACCGGCAGGGCGGGCGCGGGGAAGGGTTGTCCTGTGTGCCCTGCGAGTAAAAAGACGGTCAAGTGCACAAGCAATCATCCGTTTTTTTCATGGGATATTGGACCATGAAAAATCAGACTGCCGGATAGTAAAATTCATTGTAGTGCACAATCGCCCGGGCGATTGTGCACTACAATGAATTTTACTGTCCGGCATTCCGATTTTTACGGTCCGATATGGCGCGTATGCAACTACACTCTGGACGGCCGGTTAAGGCACGTCAGAGTTGGGGGCCCTGTCCAACCATCCATCCGGTCGGTTCAACCTGACCACAGGACACTCCCAGGAGCACTCAGGTACGTAAGGTCGCTACACCCTAACAGCCGTCATCGTCACAAGCTGCCTTACGTTGACTGATTATAAACCGGTTAGGTAGATGGGGCCGTCACATCCCTACGCCGCCTGATTCATTATTATTATTATTTGTTACTGGGTTGTAATGAACTGCTTCTGCTATTGAAAACGTAGTGAGTATGCTGTAGTTGAAATAGTAATAGCAACTACAACGATAAGAAAGCATTTCAAATGCTATTGCTATTTGATTGTACAAGGAGTAAGGCAATCGGCAGTAAATGGAGCATACCCGAAAGTAAAACTTTTGTTAAATACTTATAGTTATGAATGCTTGAATATTACCAAAGTATAAAATTGTACCTAGATTTAAAATGAAACCTAAAATAAAATAAATAACTTTTTTCTGAAAACTGTCATTTGTACCGAGAATCCGAACACACTGTCCAACCAAATGTGTCAAAAAATTAAAAAAAAAACAATAGCGTCAAATCGTCAATAAATACTCCACGTTAAATCTAAATAATTTTAAATTCAGTCGACGAAACAATTAAAAATGTTAAGTCCTTTAGTGTAGCTTTACAGTTTTACATTAAGTCCGCAAGTTTTTATTTCGCGTGTGCCCAGTGAGAAATAACCAAAAATGACAAGGTCGCCGAAGGATGATCCGCGATACAGTGACATGCAGCACAACGCCTGGAATTACCGTGCGGAAACATCTGAAAACTGTACACCTGGCGCGTTAAATGAGAGAAACCAGGTGCCGCTTTCGTCCAACACGCCCGCCATGAACGACAACAGTATGTATGCTAACGGCGATTTCGCGAACGATGTTTATTTGAACAAGCATCCCTACAACATGCAAGCGGCCGATACCGGGGTCAGCCAGGATGAAAACATTTCGCTCAACAATATGCCTAACGCTGCTCGCGTCAACAGACAAAATTATGGCAATGCTAACGCTATGCTCAAATTGGCCAATGGTCAAGTAGTCAGGTTCTTTTATGACGAGAATACTCAACAACTATACTTCCCGATGTCGGGACAGTACGAGCTGTTCAACAATAACCAGGGGCTGCGCGACATGCCCCTGCAGGCTCCTCAGCAGCCTCCGATGTTCAATCCGAACCAAGAATACTCCATGAACAATAACAATATTCAGATGCAAACACCGACCTCCACCACCCAAAATAATTACATTCAAGAAAACCTAAATAATCAAACCAATACCATGCCTACCTCCAATTTCTTAAAGGAAGTTTTAGGAAACTGGGAGCCTAATTCCTCCGGCACTTATTCTCCCTTTGGACAAAATTATCCCCTGAACCATCCTGATGTGCCACCTAATGTGCTTCCAAAAAAGCCAATGGATTCTCCAATAAATCAAATAAAAGCAGAGAATTCTCCGAAAAGAAATGAAAACAGTCCTTTAGCTGACACAAGTAACAAAAAACGCATTGTAGCTGAAGTGAAACCAATGCGTCCAACTTATTCTGATGTGTTAGCTAAAAACACAAAAAATAACACTCAACCAGATGTCACTAAAGCTAAGCTGCAGAGTAATATAGAGATCAAGACATCCAGTAACAAGAGTAGCTCTAAACCTGATAAAGCATCAAACCTAAAGCATGCTGACGAAAACAAGCAAAAAGAGAGGAAACAGCATGCAAATACCATTTCTTCCGGAAGTGAGTCTGGGGACATAAATAATGAAGACATGGAAAAGCGTCAAAAACCCAGCAAAAAATCCAAGAACAAACGCAACAATATATCCCGTAAGTGGTCCTCTCTCGATGACGTCGCTAATGAGGAAGATGTTAGCTACACTCAGGGTAATGAAAGTCAATTTGTTTTCATTGAAAATCAAGAAAAGCCTAAGAAAGACAAAAAAGTTAATGACAGATCTAAAAATTTGGACAAAAACACAGCTGTGGATGATGATTCTAAAGATGATGAGGACCAGTCCCAATTTGTCTTCCAAGATAACCAGAATGACAGTGCCAAGGCTCGGAAGAAGAAAGAAGCTCGAATTTATTATAAGATTTCAAAACCAGCGCAAGATAAAAAGAAAACCACCCAGACAAAGTTTAAGAGAAATAAGCCAGGGTACGTAGGCGTGGCTCAGAACTATCTAGAACATTGGGGAGAGGCCACTTGGAAGGCAATTGTGTGGTTCTTCTACTTGTTGTCGGATATATGCCGAATGAGTGCCCACTTATCTTTTGATATGTAAGTATGAATTCACTCATTCACAATTAATTTCATCTTCACCAGTTTCTCTAAACTATTTCAGCACCCTTTGAACAGTTCTTACAGATGTATTCAGCCCCGTAGCTACTTATTGCACAGAATTGCCTCGATATTGAACATACTTGTACAATATTTTCTCATGTTGGTTTTCTTTAAAAATGCCTTGAGTCATAAGTTTTAACAACATTAAAATAACAAATTGACCGGCCCTGCGCCACCCGCATCCAGCGGACTCCCGCGACCTTTACCAGGTCATCAGTCCTCCTTGTGGGGGGCCCCCCACGCCGCGCCTTCCGGTACGTGGTTGCCACTCGAAAACCTTTCCGCCCCAACGGCCATCGGTTCTACGTGCAATGTGCCTGTAGGGGAGGCCTATGTCCAGCAGTGGACGTCTTTCGGCTGATATGATGATGATGATGATGATTAAAATAACACCTTTGAAACCTTTTTGATTGAAATGTGTTACATAATTACGCTGCAATTATAAACGACATTTATTTATGGCACAAGCTTTAGTATGGTTACACAAAAGTTACACAATGATTTATTTAAGGGGTAAACCTCTAAATCGAATTTTTAGGGCATGTTTCACAACATATTTTTTACAAGTTTGGTCTTATATTCACAGTATGGTAAATAAAATAAATATTTGTTGACAACCTTACACAAATATACCTCGTTAGTATAAAAGTATAGTATATTATTAGTTACTAAAGCTAAGCTGACTGAATGACTATCTGACAACCTCCATAGCCTAGTTGGTAGTAGTGACCCTGCCTACGGAGCCTGAGGTCCAGGGTTCGAATTCCAGTAAGGGCATTTATTTGTGTAATGAACTCAATATTTATTCCTGAGTCATGGATGTTTACTATGTATTTAAGTATTTAGTTATCTATACATATAAGTAAATATGTATATCGTCGTCTAGTACAGTCAGTAGCAGAAGTAGCTAAGCGGGCCGGGTGTTCAAAATAACCTACACACGCTCTTAATTTCTTAAGAATAAAGTCGTACTGTATGTACTCGTAGTACCCGGCTTTGCTTAGTTTGGGACTAGTTCGATTTGTGTAAGATTGTCCCCAAATATTTATTTATTATAGTTCTTAATGTATCATTATTAATTATATTATTATTAGTTCATAACTTCATAATATGTAGGGCCTATTTTTACTGTCCCATTCCATAGCCCTTACAAACACTGTATCAGTTTAATACAAGTATTGATCCACACATCATACTTTCCTAACAGGCACTGAACCGCTAATTAATAAAACAAAAAATATATTATAATAGGTGCGATTAGGAAACTGTTGTACATAAAACCAAGAGTGAAGTAACGAAGTATGTATTACCTGGCTTAACATGCAATGCTTAAGCAATGACTGCTATATCTATGGATTAAATCTTTACTCACGAATTGAAAAACGTTGCGGTTGTCAAATTTGTGATTGGTTTTAAAATTAGTGAGTATATAATAAAAACCAATATTTTGATAATACATTTTATTTATGTACATCATTTAACTTCCAATTCATTACAATTTTTTCTAGTTTAAGATCAATGCCATTCACTCGGTTTTATTAGGTTTGAATTAAATCCACCAAAAATTTGTTTTTTGAGTCAATCATAATATATTGATCATTGATCATGTATTTTTTTCTAGAATTCGACTATTTGATCCCGTTGCATAGAAATAACAAGAATTAGCTGATAGACCCTTAGGAGTAAACCACGCGCTGACGCTAATCGTACCGTATTTTTAACTTCTATTCATAATTTCAGTTTTTGGTTTTATTTACCGGCTTAAAAAAAAGAGGTTCTCAGTTTGACCCATGTTTGTATGTATGTCTCTCTGCGATTATCTTGCGTTTGTCTGAACCGATTTTGATACGGTTTTCAGAAAAGTATTTTTCTTGCATTAGTCATGAAAAGCACTAATTAATGTCAGTGCAATAGGTACTCATTTCTTCGACCTCGCCTACGGCTCGGCACTAAAGCTCACTCGTCCATCTATTGTAGACTTATGGCCTCACCAGAGGCGGATTAAATGTCGAGAGCGCCCTAGGCAAACACTTCTTCGGCGCCCCTCTAGCAGCCATAGACTAAAAATTATATTGAAAAAAAAATTCGTCGTTTGGCCCCGTGGCAGATGCCTAGTTTGCCTAAAAGGATAACTAGCTTTTTCCCACGGCTTTGCCCGCGTACAAAGCGTAATTTTTAACCATCTACAAAAAAGGAGGTTCTCAGTTTTACCCGTACATTCCGATTGAATTGCAATTTGGCACAAATACTTTTAAAGCTGCGTACGAATTTGAGCGGCTCAGCCTGAGGCATGCTCGCCCCGCGCGGCGAGCTGCTCGCGCGCCAAATAGTTCCACATAAACATGCGCGGGTGAGGCAGCGTGTCGCGGCGACCCGACATTCAAAATAGCGTCGACACGATGACAGCTGATTGATTTCGGGACCCACAACACCTTTTGCTTTTCATGTATTTGTATCAATAATTGTTCCAACTAACAAACACACGCACGGCTCAGTCACTTGCTCAAATTCGTACGCGTTTTGTGCACAAACATGTTCGATCTTGTCGCTCTGTCCGCGGCACGCTCAGCACGGCTATCACAAGACGGCGCGCGAGCTCTCTCGATTTTTCTCGCACTATATCTCTCTTTCTAAGTTTTGTAATAAGAGAAAGACGGATAGTGAGAAAAATCGAGAGAGCTCGCGCACCGTCTTGTGATAGCCGTGCAGATACACGTCCAAGTTACGCGAGGCACGCACACTGAGGCGCCTTTAAGCACGGTCAAAAGACCGCCACTGGCCGGCTCGCCGCGCGCTGCTCGCGGATTGCTCGCGCACAGCGCGTGAGCGCGTATAAATACGAATATGGGCAAAATAGGCGAGCCGTGCGTGCCTCAACCCGAGGCTGCTCTAATTCGTACGCACCTTTAGAATTTTCATGTCCACAATATTACATTTCAAAATCGATATCCCAAAAAACCCGGACAAGTGCGAGTTCAACTCGCGTGGTGAGGGTTCCGTAAAATATTGATAATTTTCCCGTTACTTTGAATACTCAAACTTCTTATAGGTTTTTCTGTAATCTTTAGGCAAGGAACTATTTTCCATTTTTTTTTTCAGAATTTTAAGCCTAGTAGTTTCGGAGATAAGGGGGGGAATGGTCCATTTTCGTCTTTTTTCCTAAATTACTTCACATCTGTTTTTGCTAAAATTATTTAAAAAAAAAACTGAGATGCTCACAATAACCCATTTCATTTGATATCACACAATACAGTTTGCGATTTTTTTTTAATTTTCCAGTTTACCCCACAAAATTGGGTTCAGAATTCATTAATTTACTTTACGCGTCCATCTTTGGGTCACCAATTTACATATGTGTACCAAATTTCAACTCAATCGGTCCAGTAGTTTCGGAGCAAATCGGCTGTGACAGACGGACAGACAGACGCACGAGTGATCCTATAAGGGTTCCTTTTTTTCCTTTTGAGGAACGGAACCCTAAAAACTAAAAAACTACACCCGTATTGATATTTAGACATTTCAACTCCATCGCATCCCAATAGGGGAGATGGTATTTCACGTCCGCACGTTGGATTTTAAAATCGTTGTTGTTTTCGTAATCAGCGACCCGATAAATAAACTATAGAAACAATACCCATGTTGATTTTCACACTTTTTCACCACATTTCCCCCTGTTAGGGGTTGAATTCTCAAAAAATCTGAAACACTCGTTTACTCATTTATCGTTAGGAATACTCCTGTGAAGTTTCGAATGAAATTAACTAATCTTGTTTCCCCATACAAACTTTGGATCCCCCATTTCACCCTCTGAGGGGGTGAATTTTGAAAAACTCTTTCTTAGTGCACCCCTAGACCTTATAAGGAACCCACGTGCCAAATTTGGAATCTCTAGAACCAGCGGTTTGGGGTGTGCGTTGATATGTCAGTCAGTCAGTTTCTTCTTTTATATATTTAGATAATGGGTCTCAACCATATACTATTCCTTCCACAGTTGCACCTCGATGTTCACACAAACGTACGTGAGTTCCCAAGCCGTGTGGCGCAGCAGCAAGGAATGGCTGTACAAGATCGGAGGCAACAAGTACCTGGTATACATTGACAGGAAGTTTGGGCACACCAGATTCGGCTTTTGGAGGAAATTGAAGTGGTTTAAGAAAGGTAGTTGTACCCTGAAATATATTTGGCAAAAAGCCTAGTTGTAGTAGGGTATTTGACGACAATAAAAAATATTATTAGTAATACCAACAATCACAAATTACGAAAATACTAATATCAAGCTTCAAGTTATTTTTGCTATTTTAAACACAAAGACAAAAAAGGTCGCTATTTGTGTGTCTATGTATCTGTCTGTGGTATCGTAGCTCCCAAACGGATGGACCGATTTGAATGCGGTTTTTTTGTGTCAGATAATTTTAACCCGAGTGTTCTTAGCTATGTTTAATCAAAATCGGTTCAGCCGTTTTAGAGATATACTTTGAAATGAAAAAATCGGGGGTTTTTCAACTTTTCTAAGTTGTAGTTATTTATACTAAATCAGTGGCAAACATGTAAGCGGTTACCGTAGCCTATGGACGCTTGCTACTCCAGGGGACTTGCATGCGCGTTGCCTAGGTCAGTCAAATATCGTATTGTATCCTGAAATATATTAGGACAAAAAGCCTAGTTGTAATACTACGAAAGTGGGTTAACTAGCATACATAACGGCTTGTACAAGATTTATTACTAAGATTTTGAAGATGTTCGCGTGCTGCATCGGGCTGTACTTGGGAAAACGGTTGCACAACTCGACATCCTCAAGTTATATCGATAGTTAAACCCTACTAAAACATTTTTATTGGCACCTAGCTAACTACAGTGAAAATATCTTATTATGATGTATATGGCCTATTATAAGAGAATACAGTTAGCTGCAAATCTTCACACTATGACAACAGGGCCCTATTTCTCCATCTTGACAATTGTCACCTGACAATGCCAATTCCATGTACATTGCTGGTTCAGCTGTCGAGCAACCACCTAACCTGTCGACACAACCATGTAAGTCGAATTGTCATTGTCAGGCGACAATTGTCGATTGGGTGAAATAGGGGCCACGTATACGACATTGTAGTTTTTGCTTATTAGTCCCGCGTTCACGGCTTAATAACTACACTGATTTCCAAATTTCGTAAAAGAGTTATCTGTGTTAGCTCACCTATTATCTATGTCTCAGTGCACAACTAGGAGATCAATGTATTATGAAAAAATATGTTTAAATTATTATAAAACCCAATAAAAATCTCCCTATCGATTCACTGACAATATCTAGAGAAGAAAGCTATAAGGAAAAGATGCTAATAACCAGAGATCGGATATTCGGATCGATATTTACCTATTCTTGGCAAAATCCCGGAAATTGTTGGGAAAATATGGAGTCGGCTTCTTTTTTATTATAAATTTAATAAATATGCTCCGGGACTCCGGGATCGCACGAAATGACATAAGCCTAATACCTACATGTTTAATTTATGGCTATTTTTGTAAGGAAATATGTTGCTATATAGATCTAACAAGAACAGTGTATGTAGTGTAGCCGCAGCGTGAATTGGCAAAGTAATGTTAAGCATTTCTCTTACATAACTGGTTAGTCATATATTATAGTAGATTCATGGGTTCTGTAATATAGGAGAATAATGAAGAATAATAATGGAGAAAAATTAATATTTCGCCATAATAAATTACATTAAGTAAATAATAATCATGTCATACGATTACGATTAAATAAGAAGTGAAACCAAAACATTTTTCGAAAAACCCAAATGCTTTTTTGCAAATATTAATGCCTATGTCACTCCTACGATTAAGAGGAATCCAACGACACCTCACATGTCAAAATCCGTCAAACGGTTTAGGCTGCAGGGCGTGTTAAAGAATAAGACATACCCACATACATACATACTTACTTACATACATAGGTACGCTCGAAAATCAACCCTCTCTCTTTCGGCAGTCTGGTAAATACAATGTTAGTTTGATGTTAACTAAAACTGTAAGTAATGTAAGTTAAATGAAACACACATGAATTAAATAATATTTTATAAATAGGAACCACTAAAATAGTTTATTTAAATACTTTAATACGAATGTGTTTATGTTATCCTAATTTTCGGTATTCCGGGAAATCCCGAGAAGTTTATTAGTATAATTATATTGAGTCCGCCTCCATGCTACGCAACAACAACGCGGTGTAGATACTGAGGCCCAAAAATAGGTAAATATCGATCCGAATATCCGATGTATGCTAATAACACATTTACAGTACACATGGTGTTACTTTTCCGCACGAGTGCGGAAATGAGCACTTTCCGTGCATATGTTGAAACTTTAAAGAGCCATATGTACAGTAAAACGTTGTACGATACACGTGCAAATAGGTAATTCGCAACTCGTGTCGATTTAAAACACTCCCTTCGGTCGTGTTTTAATTTATCGCCACTCGTTGCGAATTTCCTATTTTCTGCACTTGTATCGTAAATAACTATTGCAGCAAACAATAGAGAAAAAAATCGTGGGCGTCTCGCGAAACTATGTTCGTTTTCGTTCGTGTATCTCCGTCTCTGTCGCACTTGCTAGTTCGAGCGGTAGAGACGGAGATACACGAACGAAAACGAACATTGTTTCGTGGTAGGCCAGCTGTTCATACAATTCAGATGGACAGAAATAGACCAATTATGACACTCGTGGCGCGGTCTGAAAGAAAAAAGTGTGCGGGTTTTCACATAGCACATCACGCGCCTTCACACATGAACCGTAGGTTTCATGTATCGTATCGTAAAGGGCGATTATTGATTGAAAATATAAGTGCATTCAAATAACAATCGTGTAATCCTAAATATGACAAATACCTATAATTATATCATAATTGTTTTAAATAACCGGTAATTTATGCAACAACAACAGCGTTATACACATCGATTTAACCACAACAACAATGATTTCATTGTCGTTCAACTTTGTCACATACCTGCCAATATTCACACGCACCAATTTTTTTTCTAGAAGCTGAGGTCGACAATGGCAGCGACTCGAGCAAACTCAATTCCAATATACCACTCCCGGCGACCGGCGAAGAGGCAATGAAACGGTTGCTGGCTTGCAAAGGAAAAGACCCGTACAGGTGAGCCTCGCGATTTGGTAATGCGTATTGCTAAACTAGATCTCGATAGCGGCTTTGTTTGTGGGGAAACAATACTTTCCGATATTGGTGTATGGGATATTTTTACGGAGTCTTAACTTAAACGTAAATCCACCTCTCTTTTATCTGCTATATTTTTGTGTTGTTTAGCAGTCAGGTGCAAACATAAGTTCGCTGCTAACGCACTAAACATCTTTACACCAACTCTATTGACTATATAAAATTCGGCTTTTTAATCTGAAAATTGAACTTATCTCAGATACAAATTTCAGCGTTTCGCCGTGTTTACTAGACACTTAAAATTAGTCAAAATAAATATCATATTAGTTAGTACTTAAATTATACTACCAAAGTATCGCATGTTGCGTGACACGTGGAACTAGGGAGACACGTGTCGTGCGATTTTGTCTGACTTGGTTGTTGGGTCACGGATGTTAATTGTTGAGCCAATTAGAGCTCACTTTATACTGGACAATTCAAACCTTAACTATTAAAAAACCAAAATTAATGACACCTAAATGGCTCAGCAATTAAAGTCCTTGATCGTTGTTTCACCAAGAAATGTTTCATCGAAGATTTTTATTTTATGGATTTTATAAAACAAACCTAACGTGACCGAATGGGTTCTACTCTACAAATGGACCAAGATATCAGTCTCTAAAAAAATTATATGAAAATTGTGCGAAACAATAAATTAAGAAACGTTTGTGGATAAAATAAAAGGACACCCGTTGCTGATACATATATCTCACGGTCGTCACGGAACATTTATCCCCTTCCGAATAAGCAATTAAGCACTAGTTAGGACAATCTTGTCATATCTGGGTGACAGTGCCATTAATAAGTGAAGTGTTTACCCCATTCAGGCCATGAACTTCCTTTTTAGGGTTCCGGACCAAAAAGGTAAAAAGCGGCCAAGTGCGTGTCGGGCCACGCGCAGGGTAGGGTTCCGTAGTTGCCCGTCTGTCACAGAATGCGGACTTAAAAGGGGCTTTTGGGGTTTTTATTATAGCTTACCCTCGTAAATAATCGTAAATATTAGATACTACATAAACTAATCGATCCGCAGATCGCAAACTTTTAGCAGCAACAGGTTATTTACGTAAAATAATTACGAAAATCTCCGAACAGCATCAAGCCGCATATCACAACTAGCCGCGCGCGCAAGAAGCGCCGTGCCGTAAGTCCGCCTAAGTTTTAGGATTGCCACGGGTGGGGGGGCATGTCGCAGGGCAGGTCTTTTGCGCGCTCGCCGCGGGCAAGAAGCACCGTGCCGTGAAAAAGCAACTCTACCATCTACGGTAAAAGGTTCAAATTCCAATGACAATGTATATGCACCCGAAATTAAGTGCATTTCTTACCAGTTAACTAGTTATGTCTACTACTCGTTAACTAGTTATGCCTCCTTCACTGTGATAGTTTTCCTTTTAAATTTATTATATGTACTACTGCCACAAATTTTTTCACGTCCCCAGTAATAGCCATTTAGCCGGCAGGGGGGGGACATGACTCGAACAAAATTTCGGGCTTTAAATCCCATTATCTCGCAAACGCATAACTAAGTTGAAAAATAGTTATAGCAAACCTATAATATTTTTGAACAAGCTATCCAAAGATACCCCACACTATGGGTTTAACGAGAAAAAAAAATACATCACCAATTTACATGTAGGGAAGGTACCCTAAAAATTTTTTTTTTCATGATTATATTCTACTGCTTTTTCGGCGTGATTGGCTAATATACCCCCTCCGAATTGCAGTTTTCTAGTTGTAAGGGTTACTGTGCTAAGGCGAAGACAAACAGACAGACAGACAGACGGACGGACATGGTGAAATTATAAGGGTTCCTTGTTGACTACGGAACCCTAAAAACGGAACCCAACAAAGTGCGACTCTGTCCGTCTGTCTGTCACAAGGTTAAATATCTGAGGAACTACATTAGTATTAGTATTATTAGCTATTAATTTGAAATTTGTAATAGTTTTATAGAAAGCTAATCCACGTGTATGGAACATGAAAAATTTAAACATATATTTTTAATATATCAGGGGGGACAACATATATTTTTAATATATGATGGTAAGAGGGGCGACACAATTCTAAGTCCATTGTGATGTTGTGTATGCGGGCTGCATTACTGGTCGTACAAAAAAGCTCATTCAACGAGTGCAAAACGCATGCATTCGTTTCTGTTTCCGAGTCCCACCTCGCTCCCATATCACTCCCTACTTGAACGCCGCTGGTCTGCTGAACATGCCTGCACGCAGACGGCTTCACCTCACCACTCTTCTCTTTGGCATAGTACGATCTGGGGTCCCAGCATATTTGCTGAGTAGACTTGCATGGCCCAAGAGTGCGCGTAGGTGTAAGGCGATGATTCTGGTGCCAGAGCATCGGACCGCGGCGTTTCGAGGTAGCTTTAGGTTCGCGGCGTCCAAGTGTTGGAATTATCTCCCTCCACCTATCCAAGGAGCGTCGAGCAAGTATACCTTTAAGCGCCAGCTTAAAGGCTATTTGTTGACGCTCCAAAAATCCCAACCTTAACCCATCCAGAACTTTTAACATCCCAACCGTGTCGCGTTTTATGCTTTGTATTTTTCATCCCATTCTGCTACTGTTTTATATTTAAAAAAAAATCAGATTTATTACATTAATTATTTATTTATTATGTGTCTACTATCTAATAGTATGCTGTGTTGCGTTCCGTGGGTCACTTACGGTACTGTCTGAAAACCAGCGCTGTAGGTGTCTGTCTGACACTTTTAAACGAAGATTGGAATTTAATACTTTTGTTTGATAATTTAAAGTGCCTTCTTTCAAATAAAAAAAGATTTTTATATAGAAAACTCCCGTGAGTTTTTTTATCGTAATTGGTTCACTTCATAAAGAAATATCTTTGAAGAACAGGTTGCAAGTTATTAGTAATGTAGCGCCATCGCCAGTCATATTAGATAAACGATCTTCCTAAAATATTAGATGAACATAGTACGCTTTTCGCAGATGACATATCTGCATTGCTTCCTTGCTCTAGTACTTTAGAAATTCAAAATAAGTTAAATTCAACGTTAAATAAAATTACAAACTGGTTGCAATCGCACAATCTGCAGCTTAACTTAAAAAAAACAAAAATAATCCAATTTAAACCATACCAAAAAGCAGAATTGCCAATAGATTATACATATAAAAATTCAAAATTAGAGACTGTGAGTTCTGCCACCTTATTAGGTATAGAATTAGACTCAAATATGAGCTGGAAATGCCATATCCAAAAATTAACAAAAAAAATGTCGTCTTTTATCTATGCCCTCCAACATTTAAAGCGAGTAACTGACCTAAAGACAGCCCTTACGGCATATTATTCATATGCTTACTCGCGAATATCGTATGGCCTAGTCCTTTGGGGAAATAGTAGTGACATTGATAAAATATTTGTTTTGCAAAAGAAGTGCATCAGGATTTTAGTTAATATAGACCAAATGGAGTCATGCAAACCCTACTTCATCAAACATCAAATACTAACCGTTACTTCCATGTATATATTTGAATGTTGTAAATTTGTTAGGAAACACTTCAATTTATATTCACCGATTGCAACAACTCAAATTAAAAGACACGAACGTAACCTTAACCAACTTGAACTGCCATTTTCGAAATTAAAACTCGTCACCAGTAGCCCTCATTATATGACTATTAAAATGTATAATCACCTTCCTAATGCTATAAAAAATCTAGAAAATCCAAAACAGTTTAACAAACAATTGAGATTGTTTTTAATAAGCAGATGTTTTTATAGTTTAGAGGAATATTTTAATGGTGGCAAATAAAAAATGTTGCTTTGTATAAATTTACTTATAAATGGTTTAGTGAGCCCTCTGATATTGCTGTGCCCTTGCAGGGTGTCACATGTATACCTACTTATTTATAAATCCATCCATGTCTGTAATGTGATATGCAATAAACGATTCTATTCGAGTTTACGCAATTACACGCTAGATGTCGCTGCCTGTAAGCTGGATCTCGCTAACGTTGGTTCGACAAAACTATAAGAAGGAGAGTGTGCCTCTACAGCGCTATTATTTGTGTCCTCGGAGACATGCCCTCAACTGTGAGTTGGCATTCTGGACTCGGGCAGTATTGTTAAGATTTTTCATAATAAAGCGAGGTCGTGATGACGGGTATTTGTATGAAAGTTTGTACGGAACCATCGGTGCGCGAGTCGGGCTCGCACTTAAACGGTTTATTTTTGTATATATAAATTAACTTAGATAGTGATTTTTTGACAATAAGTAGATTAGGCTTCCGCTAATCGCTGCCATAGTTTGGGAGAACACATTTGCAATCTTAAGTTCTTAACCCATTCCCGGCTAGTGACGACACGTATGCGTCCCTACACCGTAGTCGCTTTCCGCTACATACGAGGAAAACCACGGTATCGGCTACGAGCGTACTGCGTAGCGATTCTGGGCACTGAATGTGTTGCACTTGTCCGTGGGTCTCAGATTCCGCTTAACTGGATGGCTCGAGTCGTTTGTCCATGTGACTTAAGGATGGGTTGCACCAAACCGTACATTATCGTAAGCGGTGTTGTATAGAAAGTTTGACAAGTTTGTTTGGTATGGCAGCCGCCAGCGCCATATTTAGCGTTGTTCGGTCTGTAATCGTAAGTTGATGCGATGTCCTAAGGGTCGTTTGTTACAAACCGTTGGTAATTGTTGGTACAAATTTTTATTGTATGGCAAGTTTTACAGTTATCTATAAGATGACAGCTACCAGCACCATATTTAATCGTTCACAGGCCTGTAAAGTGTGGTCAATGCAGGTTTTGACCTGATTACCCTAGAATGTAATAAATATAAATTAGATTAATTACTGATTATTTAACAATATTAATTTATTATTCATGTTGTGCTAGTTAGTTATTTAGTTTTACTGGGCATTTTCCGCAAGTCGACATCCAATGTGCCTATTTTGCGTGAAACGGCAGGGGCGCTACTCTAACCACCCCAGCTCCTCTAAAAAGTTTATGAGTGCCTTGGAATTACTGACTGCGTTCCGTAGTGTGTCCGGAGACCCTAGGTGCTTTTTCCTGTATACTTCTACCTGCTTACAGTCCAGTAAAATATGTTTAGTCGTTTAATTCTTCTGGTAATGACGAAGAATAATATTTAAACATGTGTAGTTGTTTTGCAGCATACGCAGAATAAACTAGAATAATAATTATTGTTGTGCACCATGGCATCACGAATGTTGTGATTCTTATGTTTATTGCATATTCATTATTTGGTATAAATATTATTACACCGTTCAATCTATGAAGATGCGCCCCACCCCTATCCCGGATCAGGATCTGTAACACGGTTTTGGGATTATAGCTCTTGTAGCGCTTATTGTCATATTCGAGCGCTTATTGTCAAAATCGTTGACAGCGCCCTGAGACCAAAAACAGGAAGCCTGACCCAAATCTAAAGTTCTTTATTCTTCACTTTAGGCATATTACATGCATCTATGAATGTCGATATTCTAACGCGTGCGTTGAACCTTATTGTCATATTCGACCGCCTGTAGACACTGGTTCTAATAATAATCTACCAGCTACGTCAATACTCAATACTCGTATACAAAAGGTGACTCAGTCAAACTAGTATCAGCAATGTTTTGTTTAGAGTCATTTGCATGGTTCTCTAAATCATCTCCGAAAATTTTATGTACGAATATCACATCGCAACCAATTTTTCGCATAATGTCATTTCGCCGAATGATCATATTCCAATTGAATTTTATGGAATTGTTTCATTTCCCAACTAAATCTTTGGCAATTCTATCTTTGGGCTCGGTTTTTAATAGGAACTTTTTGAAATACATATTTTCATGTGGTTTATGGTTTAGTCGGTATAATATACATTTAATTAATTAATAATTACCAAATGTGTTTTTTGACGACGAAGACGTTTCCGCTATGTTTTTGTTTATGCACCAACAAAGACAAACGATTTTAGGATGCAATGTTTGAGTTGTTGATCGAGTATGGAAATGAACATGGTATTAATCTGGTGTCTAAAGTATGCGTGTTGGTGTCTAAAGTATGCGTGTTAGACTTTGAAAAAGCTGCCATACAGAGTATTCGAGCGAATTTTGAACGAATTACTATACAAGGATGTAACTTTCACTTGGGGCAAATTTTATGCAGGTAGGTTTTGGTTTTTTAATTACAGAGCTTACACAGGTTTTTTTTATTATTTATTTATGAACAATAAAAAGTCGATTCTAAGCAATAAGTGAGGTTTCATAGAACCGACTTTTGACCGATGAGAGGCCGCGATGCCGAGGGAATACAAAAAAACAGTCGGTTCTGTCTGGCGCTTCGCCAGCCGCTGCCGCGGCACGCTCGCTTCGCTCGCTCGGCTCGCGCGCTGTAGGGACGCAGTTGAACCTAACACTCCTCCTCGCTTCGCTCGTCGTCGCACCTAACTGGACTCTGTGAAATGTGTTTTTTAACGATAGCTAGTACTATTTTGTTTTTTTTACCAAATGAGCTTCATATTTGTCTAAGGCAAGTACAAGAGCAGTCATAGTTTTAAAGATCCGATTTTAGTGTGTATCTTTTACTTCGTTTTAGTAAAAAGTTGCCTCATAATTATATGAAAGGGGCACTGTTACACTGACGAAACATTATTCGTTTAATAGTTGTTAGGCCTAGTGAAATATTTGACAAATGATCAGTATGCCAAAAGTATTGAGTCATTACAATAATCCGCTTTATAATAATTCTGCCAAATGGAACGTTGTCATACAAAAATTTGCTAATAGTTGGTTGTCAAAGTGAACCATCGGCGAAATGTTGGTTGGCAAATGAAATTCGGACAAAATAAGTTCGGAGAAAAGGCAGAACACCCATTTGCATAGTATCATTACGTAAACAAGTTGATTGACCGACCAATTGATGCACATAATCAATTTATCACCGAATTAGGATCGGTTCGGAAATGCGAATTGCAGTATTTTACCGTTGATAAAGGTGTAAAAAGATGTGGTGTATTTTCCGCATTGAATTACGAAACAAAAGAAAGGGTCCAATAAGCATAACATTGCCTCGACTTTAAGAGCCCTCATTGTGTAACGATTGTATAAAATACTATTTCATCACACTTGCTCGTAAAGGGCTTCATAACGCGCAGGCATACAGAGCTGCAATATTATGCCCATGGGCGTAATGGTTTTTTTCTTAAATTGTATCTGTCACTCTTACGTCAGTTATTTATAAAGCAAGGAGGTTTTAACTCAAACAAGATGTTTGAAAACGTATTTATAAATAAATTTAAACGTAAAAATATTTACGAATAAAATACTCGTATGATTAACATAATGATCTAAAGATTTGAAGAACTTAAATGTAGCAATTTAGTGTCCATGTAAAATATTTTTGACTGATTTTAAATCGTGGCTGTATGCCGAAGGGTCTTTGCTCTAAGCGCCTCACGTCAAATTCAAAAAAATTAAAGACTGACATTTTGTAGTTTTTATTACGATTAGTAACAATTTAGTTAAAAATGTATTGGTTTCCTCGTAAATGTGATGAAAAACATTGTATGCGACGCGATGTACTCGAGTCATCAAAGCCCTCCGCCTTCGGCGTCGGGCTTCTAATAGACTCTCGTTCGTAATTCATATCTTACCGTACTTGTAACACAATGTACTATTAGATTTACTTGATAGGTTTCTTGATATTAGATTGGAACACGAAAGTCGATTTATTGATTTAAACTTGATTTATTTGAGAACTTGAAGCGAAGTAAATTGATTTATTGGCTGATTACGTATTATTATATAAAGCAAATGCTGATGGTGCAAATCAGTGCTACTCACGCACGAGTAGGGTTGCCATATGGAAAAATAAAATTTTCCTGATAAAAATCCTTCTTGTAACAGAGTTGTATCATTTCATTCATTATTTATTTAAAAAGTTCATTTCTAAAAATCCTGACACTTGCCAAGTCCGGCCGCAATCCTGGCTAAGGGTCAAAACTCCTGACATTTCAGGACAAATCCTGATCTGTGGCAACCCTACGCACGAGCGATGTTCGTTGAATCCTTGAACGGAAGATTGACAAGGCACAAATTGAATCACTGTACAGCTTTTCGTTTACAGGTCATACTTACTCACGAGGTCGATTTGGTATACTATTATTAATTGAAAACGGACGACCAGGCCAAATAGGATAATTAAAAAAAAGATACAGCCAAATTAACACGAAGCATCAACCTTTCGTTGAAGGGTATTTGCAAGTTCAGTCGAGTGGTTTTAAATAGTCGTTTAAACTTGTATTCTATACGTTTATCGATTTTATTGAGGACGAAGCCTAATCTATACTCCTTTTGCTTAAAATAACTTTAAATTCAAACGGTGGCGCAACGGTTCGTCAAGCGTTCTTTGACATACTAATCCATATATTACTGTGTAATCGCGAAAACACGATAATAAGTACAATGCTTTTATTTGGTTCATGATCTGACTTCAGTTTGTAACGAAGCGATTGGTACTTTTTGATGACGTTGTATAGTGTTGGCTGTTAGATGATGAATAAGGAACGAACGAGCCTGGTTTGAATAGTTTGTTTGTTTTTGGTAGTTTGACGTATGATTCAGTTTGTAATTGTAAGACGATCGGAGCGGATTAAGACGGAATATTATGTAAATAAATAAATAAGATTTTATCAAGATCTACAGTTTCCCTGCCTCCCACTCTACATACATATAAATAAATATTAAGTTTCTGTATTTTTTTTTTGTATAAGTTTTTATTCTGACTACTTTTTTGCATAGTCATCAACTAGGTAGGTACTCGTTCGCCAATGAACCCAAACATGACGGGTTTATCTTGTGTAGTTTAGGAGTTGATATGGCCACCTCACATTTCCATCTTCAGATCGGATCGGATAAGTATGCCATATCTTCTTCGTCTTTCTAGACGCTATAAAAAATCTTTTCACAGAAAAAATAAACAGCATGGACATTTTTAAAAAGAAAAATTGTGAGGTAAAATTATATTAAAGTTTAACATACAGGTCAAACCGAGAACCTCCTTTTTTGTAGACGGTTAAAAAATACGCTTAGTACGCGGGCGAAGCCGCGGGCACAAGCTATTTATACGTATGTATAACTCAATGACCTTTCATGACGAATATAATATTGTCTCCAGCATATTGGGCGTGAGCGTGTCATGTACTGACGAGGAGATCAAGCGCTACTACCGCCGGCAAGCCTTCCTCGTGCACCCGGACAAGAACCAGCAGCCCGGCGCCGAGGAGGCCTTCAAGATCCTGCAGCACGCGTTCGACCTCATCGGCGAGCCTGTGAGTATACACGTTTATACTGGCCGTTTCGTGTACGGACGATCAGATCGAGAGAATCGGTTGAGAGATGCGACCTTTATCCATATTTGGGCACGTATTTGGGTAGAAATTTGTAAGGAGCTCGCCTTCTATGGTTTTTTTCGTTCGCTGCCTTCGCATAAGTACCATGTATTGTGCGGGGGAAGCGGGGAGCCGATCGCTCAAGGGTTGGGATTACAGAGCCCCTTAAACGACGAATGCTTTCTCTGAAAATACGATCTACATCTCTTATAGACGACTATTACTGAGCCGGTGTGCTACATATTTGTGCTTGTCGTCGCTTCCCGTCAGGAGGATAGCACAACTTGCAGCCAAATTTATTTATTTATACACAAAAAACTCACTGGTGGTATGACATTTCATTAACTATATAGTATACGGTTTAAAATTAAATAACATGATGTGACGCTGACACTTGTTATAGGTTCAACCTGTGCTACTCGTGCATGTATCAGCTACTTTCCGTGTGGCAAGAGAAAAATTACTGACAAAACATTTTTGTTATTGGTAGCAAAGTGAAATTTGTTAAATATTTATTTACAATACAAACACAATTTCTTGTTCGTCGTCCAGTTCTATTACCCCGATAGGTGAGAGAACACTGTAATAAAACAAAATGTTTTAGGAGCGTCGGGAAGCGTACGAAAGACGAGCGCTGGAGTCCCGGCACGTGGAGGCGGCGTGGGGCGAGCTCAGCCAGTTGTTGGCGCAGTTGCAGGACAAGATGGAATTCGCGCACAACACCATCAGGTAACATACACATCTAAAGACGAGCGCTGGAGTCCCGGCACGTGGAGGCGGCGTGGGGCGAGCTCAGCCAGTTGTTGGCGCAGTTGCAGGACAAGATGGAATTCGCGCACAACACCATCAGGTAACATACACATCTAAAGACGAGCGCTGGAGTCCCGGCACGTGGAGGCGGCGTGGGGCGAGCTCAGCCAGTTGTTGGCGCAGTTGCAGGACAAGATGGAATTCGCGCACAACACCATCAGGTAACATACACATCTAAAGACGAGCGCTGGAGTCCCGGCACGTGGAGGCGGCGTGGGGCGAGCTCAGCCAGTTGTTGGCGCAGTTGCAGGACAAGATGGAATTCGCGCACAACACCATCAGGTAACATACACATCTAAAGACGAGCGCTGGAGTCCCGGCACGTGGAGGCGGCGTGGGGCGAGCTCAGCCAGTTGTTGGCGCAGTTGCAGGACAAGATGGAATTCGCGCACAACACCATCAGGTAACATACACATCTAAAGACGAGCGCTGGAGCCCCGGCACGTGGAGGCGGCGTGGGGCGAGCTCAGCCAGTTGTTGGCGCAGTTGCAGGACAAGATGGAATTCGCGCACAACACCATCAGGTAACATACACATCTAAAGACGAGCGCTGGAGTCCCGGCACGTGGAGGCGGCGTGGGGCGGGCTCAGCCAGTTGTTGGCGCAGTTGCAGGACAAGATGGAATTCGCGCACAACACCATCAGGTAACATACACATCTAAAGACGAGCGCTGAAGTCCCGGCACGTGGAGGCGGCGTGGGGCGAGCTCAGCCAGTTGTTGGCGCAGTTGCAGGACAAGATGGAATTCGCGCACAACACCATCAGGTAACATACACATCTAAAGACGAGCGCTGGAGTCCCGGCACGTGGAGGCGGCGTGGGGCGAGCTCAGCCAGTTGTTGGCGCAGTTGCAGGGACAAGATGGAATTCGCGCACAACACCATCAGGTAACATACACATCTAAAGACGAGCGCTGGAGTCCCGGCACGTGGAGGCGGCGTGGGGCGAGCTCAGCCAGTTGTTGGCGCAGTTGCAGGACAAGATGGAATTCGCGCACAACACCATCAGGTAACATACACATCTAAAGACGAGCGCTGGAGTCCCGGCACGTGGAGGCGGCGTGGGGCGAGCTCAGCCAGTTGTTGGCGCAGTTGCAGGACAAGATGGAATTCGCGCACAACACCATCAGGTAACATACACATCTAAAGACGAGCGCTGAAGTCCCGGCACGTGGAGGCGGCGTGGGGCGAGCTCAGCCAGTTGTTGGCGCAGTTGCAGGACAAGATGGAATTCGCGCACAACACCATCAGGTAACATACACATCTAAAGACGAGCGCTGAAGTCCCGGCACGTGGAGGCGGCGTGGGGCGAGCTCAGCCAGTTGTTGGCGCAGTTGCAGGACAAGATGGAATTCGCGCACAACACTATCAGGTAACATACACATCTAAAGACGAGCGCTGGAGTCCCGGCACGTGGAGGCGGCGTGGGGCGAGCTCAGCCAGTTGTTGGCGCAGTTGCAGGACAAGATGGAGTTCGCGCACAACACCATCAGGTAACACAAGGTTTTATTTAACTTGCAAAGTATGTAACTATATTGGTTCAACCGATTGAGCTGAAATTTTGGGTCTAAGTATAGTTTGGATGACAATAATAATATGATGGTACCATCGAGCTGATCTGATGATGGAGATAGAAGGCCAATAGGACATTTAGGACTTAACAGACTTAACCCCGTCGAGTTTGGGCTCGATAGAATCGTCTCAACGAGTACCTGGTGACGGTATACAGAAAAGTACAGTTGGCAATAAAAACTTGTACCAAAATTAAAAAAAAATGACAGAAGCTTATTTAATTGTTCATCTCAACAATGTTTCCAGATGCACGAACTGCGGGCGGCGGCACAAGCGCGTGCTGACGGACCGGCCGTGCTACGCGGCGCGCTACTGCGTGCAGTGCAAAATACGACACTCTGCCAAGGAGGTATGGTCCCTTTTACATTGGCAAACGCAGTAGCGCCATTGTGTTATAAAGAATTGCGCTGCAACTTTTAGCTGTTGTTATTCTGACCTAGAAGACAACAAGTTGGAGTATAGTAAACCTTTCACACGGCTCAGGCGAAATTTGATCTTATGTCAAAGATATTAAATCCCACACGGTCCCGTATGGAAGTCCTGCAAGCAATAAGATAGAGCGAGATAGGAAGGTGACGTTGGTTTACTCATAATGTAACAGAGTACTTAGTATTATCTATTATCTCAAAGCTATTGACTGCCGTGTGGATGCCGCTAAATAGTGTTTGACATTTGAAAGATTTTCTCAACATAATTATTATAAAAATATAAAATAGGTCAAATAGACAGTCTTCTAAAAAAAAACAAAAATAATTTTTGGTTATTTCTTTTGTATCCTCTAAAGTTATACTTTTTTGAATTTATCGTACGTATTATAAAAATGTGGTTGAATATTACATGTTGATTACATGTATCGTGTGTGACGCAGGGCGACATCTGGGCGGAGTCGAGCATGATGGGTCTGCTGGTGATGTACTACGCGTGCATGGACGGCGCGGTCTACCAGATCACGCAGTGGGCCAGTTGCCAGGTATCTTCCCCGCACTATAGTACAGTCAGCGTCAAATACTCTGTAGCAGTCAAAGTGGCCAAATAGTTCGTTACACCATACTAAATATATGGTGTACCGAACTATTTGACTACTTTGGTTGCTACAGAGTATTTGACGCTGACTGTACCACACTTGTAAATAAGAAGTTACCGCCCACTATTTATCTGCTTTGTCTTAAGGTTGACTGGTAGAGAATACTTCGTAGTCGCCAATAAATTCGCCGTCTGTTGTTTTTATTATTTTGTGCAATAAAGATTAAATAAACTTTCAATTCGACTGTATGTTTCGTTCGCACAACTCTAGATTATGATGTCTGATTAGGCGTTTAGTGGTTTCCAGTACATATTTAAAATCAACTTCCCTGCCGCGTCTTGTCTAGTTTGGATACATAATGGTGCAGTTTCACCAGAGATACAACTAAACATGTAGTATTTATCCGGGATTCTCATTATAACACGGGGTGAGTCGCTAGTGACATATCATTAATATAATGTGTACTTATAATATTTTGTTGCAGAAAAAGAACTTAAAACAGCTAAGGCCTGACTGCCACGTGGTGCAGTACCGCATTGTGCTGGGAAACAAGGCGGCTGCCGCTTCCGATCTCAACCAGAGGCCTTCCACTGGGTAAGACAAATTACAACCCTATACCAGTAATATTTAAATGTCAAAGTTGACTGCGCACACGTCACAGAAGATCATATCAAAAATGATGAACGTAAGGATCAATGCCATGATTTATATACACCCCTCCCCTTTTGGATAATCGTGATAGCGGAAGAAAACGATACGATGAATTTTAAGCTACTCCCACGTGACATTAATTGCTAGCATATTTGTGCACTTAATAATCTTTATCGTTATTTCTTATTTTTAGTCACGACCCTAACCTGGAAGAGTTTCTTAACAATCTATACAGCAAGTCTGGAGTGTCTCCAAACACAGCCGCTAAACAGCCATCGCCAGAAACAACCGACGCCAAGAAGAGACGCAATAAAAAACCCAAAGCTTAAACAAGACTATCAGAAAACCCAAACCCATAAAAAAAACCTCCCAACTGTAAAAACGACTGACACGCGTGAAAAAAGAACAACTTTTTAAATCGCGTTTTATTTCGTGCCAGTCGCTTTGCCGGAACGAAAAATTATAGTAAAACAATGCCTTTCATAAAAAATATTGAATTTTGTAAACAAAATATAAAACTCGCTTAGTTTTGAAATATTGTGACACTTGAAGGTTAAATAATAAGCATTAGAGATTATTATGGTACGTTTACACGCACAGCGTGCAGCCTGCCAAGCAGCTTGACATGCCGCCCGGCGCGCAGCCCGTGCACTTCTGCGGCCCAAGCAGGCTGTTTACACGCTCGTGCCCTTGCCCGTTGAATGTCGCTTTGAACGCGAGCATGTAAAAGCGGCATAGACAACGCATGAGTGTTGCCACTAATATGTTTGCCTAGTTAATGAACAAAATGCGGCTTGCTTGCTTAAATTAAGAGTTATGTTTATTTCTAGCATACCGTGTTTAATTGATTAGATGGGAGTTTTTTTATCTTCGTTATAAACATTACAAAGATAGCATTTCCGCGATCGTGTAAACAGCCTGCTTGGGCCGCAGAAGTGCACGGGCTGCGCGCCGGGCGGCATGCCAAGCTGCTTGCCAGGCTGCACGGCGTGCGTGTAAACGTACCATTTATGTGTAATTAAATGTCGCTAAAGTACCTACTTAGGATAGACGCGTAAGGACAGTTACACATATTACACAAGGTTCAGGTAGTTAAACCTTTATGTACCCGTATTGTGTGAAGCTAGCCTTACTTAATTTTATTCACTAAACTCTTGAGTTAATAAATACTGTATTTTCACAGATGTGTTTGAATTGAATGTGAAAACAAATGTAGGATTTTTATTTTTGGGTTATTTTCAATCATGTAACGTGTCTACTCGGTTAATACATCTGTACCTGTCACTTTTCTTTTTGTCAAAATTATAGTAAAAGGGTCATGCGGAATAGTTATATTATTTTCTGAAATAAAAGTCGGCCCTAAACATAGCATGCCGAAGGATAAAAGTGAAGAAGATTTTTTAACCTCTTGTCTTTAAATTTAAATAAATTGACTTTTAAAAGGGACCCAATGTAGTAAATTATAAATATTTGCCGAAGGTGAAAGCCACTCTGAAACTTTTTAACCACATTTGATCAGCTACCCTTATCTAAACATGACCATATGTTTATGGCTAAGATATGCAAGTTTAGACACCCATTTTTGGACAGAATTTCGTCTATACAGCTTTGAACATAAATTAAATTAAATTAAATACTAGTAATCAGAGGGTGTCAAAATAGAGCCGTTTGCCTTTGCCATCCTTGTTTATAAGCTTCATCAAATTTATTTAATTCAATTTGCGTTAAAACCTGTTCGCTCCATCCTAACTGTCACTTAGTCATTTGGGTTTATAAGAAAGAGACGAAACACGTCCGAATAATGTTGAAAATCTACCGGAGATGTGCTAAGATGTTTTTCATATATTTGACACTAGGGCATGCAATTCCGGGATTTATTACTACTACAATACCGGGATCCCGGTATTATAGTAGTAATAAATACCGGGATTGCATGCCCTATTTGACACCTTGTATGACAGCTAACTATACCCATATATGAAGCCACAGCTTCGCATGCTCTTGTAGATATTCAGCCTAAGAGGATAAGAATCAATCTAGTCTTTAATGGAAACTAAAACATAATTCAAAAGACCATTATAAGCTATTCACCTCAGTCGGTTAATTCATAATGGCCCATTTAGCAAATACTTTGACTGATATTTGCTATACTGCTAGTTATTCGCCCAGTGATCGAAGGCCTGGTTTTATAACGATCCTTTGACCCTTATGTCGATTAAAATGTCATAAATATACTGAGCTACTCATTTGATCGGATATAAGGTCTAACAACGGGTTTCTATAAAACCTAGGCGCAATCTATACATACATTATAACCAATCAATGAATAGAATATTAAAGTTATTTTTCTCTATTACTGAATAGTACAATTTTGCATTCATATTTTAATTAATAATAACATACAAATGTACGTTTGTTTTAACCTTTCAATAATCAATTATGTGTTGCCTAATTTATTGCACATAGAGACATAACAAAGTAACTTTGGCAATGTAATGTGTCCGTATATTCAGTGGTAGTAGCCCAGTGCTGTGTTGACTGAAATTTAGATTATAAATACATTAGCGATCCCCGTAAAGATAAGAAATTGAATTGAAACACGAATTGTAAATTTAGACTCGGGTAAACTAGCGTTTATGGTCGACATAAAGTATGCTACCTAGAGATACGCTTCATAAATTTCTAAAACAACATATTCCTTTGCTATTCCGCTAAAGAATATATTAGCGGAATAGCAAAGGTATATAGTGTTCTAGTCTAGAAACTTATCATGGAATTCCGCAAAGTAACGCCTGATCCCAAAAATGTGAAATGCTTTATGTCGGTATTAAAACCCGCTAGATCTGTATGATGGTATGGCGACGCGTCTTGCATCAGCGATATGGGTGGGGTGCCGTGTTGACTAGCGTGCACTACAACCGGACCACACTTATCTGACGTGATGCTCTCTGATGCGCCCTAATGGCCGGGATACACGAGGCTAGTTTTTCAAGCTAGATACTGTACTATACTGTTCTGGCTTCCTGTCAGTTTGGAAGATGCTAGTGCTGTTTACTTGATGCTAATTATTTTAAGCCAGCCATTGCGCACTAGCCGTACGGACACTAGCTGCGCCGGCCAAACGAAGCTATTACACAAGCCAGGGCAGCGAAATCAGTGTTGGGGGGCGCTACTAGCTCAAAAAATAGAATGGCAAGCTATTAAACTATCCTAGCTTCAGACACTAGCTTACTAGCATTTTCGCTAGATTACTAGTCTGGAAATAAAGCTAATTTTGTATACACGAAGAAAGACGCACTAGCTTGCTATCCTCGATTGAAAAACTAGCCTCGTGTATCTCGGTCATGATGCCTGACACATGTGTAAATCTAACCGTACTAAATGTATAAAACCAATATGTTTGTATCATGAATCCGGCTCGTGTTATTGTTTTCATCGCAGGCGCAAGACGTCAAGCCATCGTGCCTTGCGCAGGGGATCGCTTGTAAAGTGACGTCGACCATTCGGTTCACTGCCTCCCGAGATTACTACTGTTACGTTAGGCTAGATTACTGTCCTAGGTTCACTGTGCGTAGACTTCGCGCTTCATGTGTCAATAAAGATGTGAAAACTATTTCGTGGTTTTATTTGCATGGTGCAGCACCACCATTGATGCTGTTAACCGCTCGTATGCGGATGAATGCCAAAATTGTACGATCAAATTATGACTTTGAGATGTAAAACAATAAGTTCAAATGGGTAAAGACAACAATGTCCAAAAAAAACATGGTGTTATTTTTTTTTTCAAAATCTCAAGTAAATTATTTTACAAACTATGATTTCTAGGGAATACATGTGAATCTCAATTTTAAAGGTTACCTTCTATTTCTAATGTCTAAGACGCTGGAACAATTTTCTTCTGGCTTACGTGACATAATAACAGCAAGAAAGTTGACCCACTCATATTGGTCGTGAGTTTGAATAAGAAAAGTCCCAAAATGAAATAGTTTAAAGAAAAATCAAAATACAATAGTGCAGGTAAGTAGAGGTTGGTACACTTTCTAAATATACCATATGTGTCCAGTGTGACGCCAGTGTATCCTTAACTTGAAATTAAAAATAAAGTAATGAATGTACAATATTTATTTTTCTATCCCTCCATGGCATCATCCTTATCCGTGACGATGCAGTTCTCATAGTTCCACTTCGGGAACATCCGCTTGTACAGATGAAGGAGCACCGTGTCTTGGGACTTGAGCTGGCCGTCGAACACGCATTTCATGTGCCCGTGGGTACCTGGGAAAGGTAATTATGACTTTATCGTATATAACATAAGGTTAAAATTGCAGTAATTGTGCTGCAATTATTCACCAAGGTGAAGCATTATTTCATTATTTTAGTGTTTTTTTTTTAATAATATTAATTTTCAATATAATCCTTGGAACGCTATGGCTATAATAGCAATGCCATAATAAAGGGTGTAAGGTTTGTATTTGCTCTCCGGTAACAATGATGTGACAATGTCTCTTGGATTTCTTGATAGGCGGCAAAAATATTAAATGCTATATGAAAAGTGTATGGACACAGCTGTTATAAGGGTAGAAAATTTAGAAGTCTAGAACGTCTTTCAATACTGGAAATTCCGGTGGACAATGTTAACGCAATGAATATAACTTCAGCGCACCCAGTGGTTCCTTAATGTGTCCAGTGCGTCCATATTTCGTCCGCAGCTTGCAGGGCTTGAAGTACAGCACGTCTTCTCTATTGAAGAACATGAATCTGATCACCGCTGATCTCTTGTTCACCTGTCAAGGTTAAATATTTTGGTTTGTTACAATTTTTTAATGTTTTTTTTCTGGTAGGCATTAATTATTTCACGGCGCAGGTGTAGCGCAGTCTACTACGCCGTAGTGCACAACAAACTAAACACTATTACCTACTTGCGCTTTATCTATAAATGTTCATTACTAATACATACCTTGTATGGATGACCGGAGAGTACGATTCTTTTGACGATCAGTCTGTCAGGGTTGCAAGAAAGCAGAACTCCCGAGGCGACTAATTCCAGTTTTGTATTCCTTTTTTCCTAGAAATATAATCCAATTTTAAAGAATACTTGTATGTACAGATTTTTGCGACTAATTTGCGAATACAAAAGGAAGGAAGAAGAAGAAAACAGCGTCATTTCTTTCTAAACAATTACAAGTATAAGGATTGATACAAGAAACAAAATCAATTCAAATAATGTCGCGATGGTGCAGTGGCACTTTTGTATGCTAAGCCAGAGATATCATTTTCAAGTCCTGTCTGCTGCGCTAATGAACGCGTGAATATATTTTATTCGTGTTTTGATCTTTGTATCAAGGATTCAATATAAAATATAGATAGATAAAACAGCAGTATACCTTAAAACATAGCACCGAGGATGGACTGAACTGTATGGGTGCGTAGAACGTAGCCACGCAAGTCGAACCCGGCTGGAAGAATCTCTCGTACTGTAAAATTAAATCAAAGTTGCAAATCTGTTCGTAAAAAGCTCGGTGGCGTGGGCTAGGCGTATCGTTATAATAGTAATATCAATCCCACCAAAAACATTGTGTAAAAAACTAGCCTAGTCTCGATGGAGCTGCTTGTTTATCTCTAAAAAGTAATGAAATCTAGACAAAGTCGTGCCAAGTCTAAGGTTCCTTACTGCGATTTCTTTATTATTATAGTTAATGTTGTGTGACTTGGCCGTTGAAGGGTACACAAGGGTACAAAACCAGGTACTCCATGACACCATTGCACCAATCTGTCGCCAGAACCGCTACCCATTGACGATGGAAAATTGCCACTTGGAAAACGTTGATTCAATAACCAGTCAATTGGACCCACCATTGTGTACCCTTCAACGGCCAAGTCACACAACATTAACTATAATAATAAAGAATTGCAGTAAGGAACCTTAGACTTGGCACGACTTTGTCTAGATTTCATTACTTTTTAGAGATAAACAATCAGCTCCATCGAGACTTGGCTAGTTTTTTACAGAATGTTTTTGGTGGGATTTCACTTCTTTTTGTAGAAACGTGGGCATATTGATTCATTTTATTAGATTTTCTTATTTTCGATTTTTTTATGTACCAATAATAGAAGGGGGCATTACCATATCTCTAATACAGCTGAGACCAGCTGAGGGTTCTTCATCAGATACTTCAGACCTTCGATTTTTGACATCAAATGAAGCGGCCCACCAAGTTGAATATTTTTTGTGAAGGTGGTATGTTGATCTCTAATAGTTTGGTTGGGCTCTTGTGTTTTCTAATCAGGGTCAACAGGTACTCCAGATCTTCGATTATCCTAGTTTTTATAGTTTTCCCTTTATGTGGCCATTAAACCCTAACTCTGTACCAGATTTCAGCTCTCTGAGTTTATGGGTAGTACTAGTTCTATTCTGATGATCATGAGTGAGTGAGTGAGTGTCATAAATGCGAAACTTTGCTTTCGCTTAACTTCGGAACTACATGACCTACAGACTTGAAATATTGGATTTTAAGTATGTGATTATAGCTTACTGGATGACGAAAATTTCTGCGTTCTGGTCTTATCCAGAGGTTCTCAAATAGGGGCCTGAAAATGCGGCGAAATAGTTCCAGTAAAGGATGGTACGGCAGTGTTTGCTTCGCGCTCGTCTTGGCGGGGGCACTGCCGTGCCCCCCGATTGGTTGCCTCGTTCTATCAAATTTAGTACTCCAAAGCGTACTGCTACTTAACACTTTCAATGCCAGGAACTCGCTAGGTGGGCGCTCTCCTCTATATACGGTTTTTCGCATGTTAGTCGCCTACGAGGGTAGCGTTACGAAATCGTTGGTACTGAATGTGTTAAGTATTGTTTGTACTGAACCGCCTCAAATCTTACGTTATCTTAGACAAGATCTTATTGCATTTTAGTGGTGAGGTCTTGTCGGCAGAGTGGAAGGAGGACCAGTTGTTCACTTTAAAACAGTACTTTTAGCACATTCACTGCCAAGTATCGCCGCGCGCTACTCTCGTACCCGATCCCGTGGTATTCCCGTTAATTAGCGAAAAGCGCCTACAGCGTAGGCGCCTACTAGGCGGGTTCCTGGCGGTGCATGTGTTAAGTATTGTTTGTAAATCTAACCTTATGGTAGACAGGCCGTGTCACATTTTATTTGTAGGCCGTCGCGTAGACGGCAACGAGATTATTTTGCCGTGTGTGGCACCTAAAAGATTGCAAAACCTTCCCAGAGCCCGCCTCACCTTGTGCTTACTGCCGCTGGTGTGTTCGCTGAAGACCGGCTCGACGATGAACCGGCGGTACCCGACCTGGAAGACCAGCCGCTGCTTGCTGCGCAGGGGCTCGTCGCCGCCGCTGCGCCGCAGCGCCACGTGCATGAGCGACATCTTGTGCTCGTGCGGCAGCAGGCCGAACACGGCGAGGGGCGCGTTCTTGTTGGCGGAGTGGAAGGCGGACCAGAGGTCTTGGCGCACGTTTATTATGTGGATCAACGAGTAGCAGCCGTACTGAAATAATGAAGAGCTGTATTGCTTTTTAGGGTTCCGATACCTCAAAAGGCAAAAACGGATCCCTTATAGGATCACTCGGTTGTCTGTCTGTCCGTCTGTCACAGCCGATTTGCTCCGAAACTACTGGACCGATTGAGTTGAAATTTGGTACACATAATGTAAATTGGTGACCCAAAGATGGACGCATAAAGTAAATTAATGAATTCTGAACAAGGGGGCCACTTTTGGGGGGTAAACTGGAAAATTAAAAAAAAAGTTTCGCAAACTGTATTGTGTGACATATCAAATGAAAGGGGTTGTTGTAAGCATGTCAGATATTTTTTTTTATAAATTTAGCAAAAACAGATTTGAAGTAATTTAGGAAAAAGGACGAAAATTGACCATTCCCCCCCTCCTTATCTCCGAAACTACTAGGATAAAAATTCTGAAAAAAATATGGAAAATAGTTCCTTGCCTAAAGATTACACGAAAACCTATAAGAAATTTGATTATTCAAAAACACTTATGAAATTTAGATTATATACGGAACCCTCACCACGCGAGTTCAACTCGCACTTGTTTTTCTGTTGTGTCGGTCAAGTAGAGAAGATCTCTCAAGCCCGGTTTTCCTAGGCTAGCGGTGCCGTCTAGAGAATGCAATCTCGCGAGATTGGGGTTCAGGCGAGATCTCGCGAGATTCTGAATATGAATACCGCGAGATCTCGCCAATTTCGAGATCTCGCGAGATTGGCGGTTTTGTATGTTTGTTCTTGCAATAATCACAAATTGTGATCACAATTCTTAAATACATTTAGGAGAAAAAAGGATTAGAGATGTTATGAAATAAACATTTATTTTAACGTATTATTTTTATAAACTTTTACGTTATGACGTAGCTAATAATAATCTATCATTTTTCAATAAACTTTCAAGTAGTAAACTTTGGTGTATCATTATCAATTATCATGTATCTAATAAAATAAACAATCAGTCTTCTCTTCTAACATAAAACAAAAGTTTTTTCATAATAAAATAACAACAACAAGTCAAAAACTAAAATGAAAAATGAATCTCAGTAACTAAGTTGAGTATTAAATATTCTGTGGTTGAGTTGTAGTTGAGTTGAGACCAAAATTGAAATATTATTAAAAATTAAAGAAAATGAAACCTACTCAGAGATCTATTAGAAATTAAATATTAATTAACAGCTATACTAATAAAATAAAAAGCTTGTTCAGTAATCAGTTTGCGTCAAACGCAATTATTAAGTTATTATTATTAATAGATATTAGGGTTAGGAGGTTATTGTTATCAGGAATTATTTTTAAAGTAGCTCCTTAGGAAGCACAAAACGTCCAAGGTATCGTCTGCTAATCGGCTTCTTATTTTGCTGGCCAGATAACCTGCCGCTGAGAAGGCCTTCTCGCTTCAAATAAGACGTTTTTATGCTCGAGCGCAATCTCGTTAAACTCGCGAGATCTCGCCAATTTTTCGACCGAGATCAGTCTCGCTAAAAAAGGCCGAGATCTCGCAAAAACGAGATCTCGCGAGAACGAGATTGCATTCACTCATGACGGCGAAGTACACTATCCGTCCCTTTCTAATTAGAACACTTAGAAAGAGACGGATAGTCTACGTCGCCGTCATGTGACGGCACCTCTAGCCTGGGAAACCAGAGCATAAACCGCGAGACTAAAATAACACTGTGATGCGGAATCTTCCTGTACGTATCAGAAACCTGGACCATAAAATCTCGTACTCTGGCGCAGAATGCTCCGGATATCATGGACTGTATTGTGATAACTGAATTTTGACGGGCCTCATCGTTTGTAGTCACGATTTTACCTTCATAATTTCAAAACTACGGTCTTCTTTCGAATGGGTAAATACTAAGTATTTTTAGCCTTACCGTAGTATATAAACAGTCCTCTTTCTCCTTGAAGACGCGGCGCCGCGTGCGCTCGTAGTTCTCGAACTGGAAGATGCGCGCGAAGTCCGCTGGGAGGTTCTCCTTCGGGTCCCATGCCGACGACCTATGGAGATGGTTACCAAGTTTAACAAGATATTACCAACTACTACTTAGCCGGATGGTAAGCGGTCACCAATCACCGTAGCATATGCAATTATAATGATTCCTCAGCCAGTTTCGAACACAGCACAGTAAATATACTAGCCATGTCTTTTATGACCTTTTTAAACCTTTTGGAACCTAGTTCTACACGGCAATGATGTTTCGCTCTTGTCGCTATGACAATAAGGTATAAAAAGGTACGTGAATACATTTTCATCACACTTGCTCGTCAATGGCGTTATTACTTGCGAGCGTACAGAGCAGTTATAGCCGTTTTACCTCCCACGGGCAGTTAAGTTTAGTTTTAAAATAATAGAACCCTCTGATTGGCTTAAGCAAATCTGGTTGCTCTGTGATTGGTTGAAAAAAAAATCTAGTTGGTCAAGCCGGCCCCGCCCCGCAAGAATACTGCTCTGTGATTGGTTGAAATATTGAACTCCACTAGCACTGATCTGGAAGTGAAGTTGTCAATATTTGATTGTGCGGCTGTATGAAACTTAGATTTTTCTGTCTTTTGTAGTTATATATTTCCTCGCAAATGTGATGAAAAACATTGTGTATAACACGGGCGTAAGAATATTGCAAACTCGAGTCATCAAAAGCCCTCCGCCTTCGGCGTCGGGCTTCTGATAGACTCTCGTTAGCAATATTCCACTTACGCCCCTCGTTAAACAATGTACTATTTCATCACACTTGCTCGTCAATGGCGTTATTACTTGCGAGCGTGCAGAGCAGTTATAGCCGTTTTACCTCCCACGGGCTGTTAAGTTTAGTTTTAAAATAATAGAACCCTCTGATTGGCTTAAGCAAATCTGGTTGCTGTGTGATTGGTTGAATAAAAAAATCTAGTTGGTCACGACGCCCCGCCCCGCACAAATACTGCTCTGTGATTGGTTGAAATATTGAACTCCACTAGCACTGATCTGGAAGTGAAGTTGTCAATTTTTGATTGGTGCGGCTGTATGAAACTTAGATTTTTCTGTCTTGTAGTTATTTCTTTCCTCGCAAATGTGATGAAAAACATTGTGTATAACACGGGCGTAAGAATATTGCAAACTCGAGTCATCAAAAGCCCTCCGCCTTCGGCGTCGGGCTTCTGATAGACTCTCGTTAGCAATATTCCACTTACGCCCCTCGTTAAACAATGTACTATTAAAACAATCTACTTCTTTACTCACATTACGGGACGCGCTGCAATTTAAATTTGCGGCTCGCTCAGCGCAAGGCAGGCGGCAAGGCTGCCTAAGCCACGGCACACACTCTCACAGTGCGCTTGTGTAAATATCGTCCGTGAACTATGTACGGATTTGCTCAGTGCACACACATATAAGCAAATCACACGCACACATGCTTCCAAGTCCGGCCGCCGGACAGAGGGGCTACCGCGAAACGAAAACGTACTTCGTTCGTCTGTCGCTCGAACTAGCAAGTGCGACAGAGAGGGAGATACGCGAACGAAGTTCGTTTTCGTTTCGCGGTAGCCCCTCAGAGTATTGTGACCAACCACTGACCTGCCCCCGCATTTCAGCCAATCAGCGCATAGCGCATTGCAACTTCAAGATTCGCCTTATTAAAAGATCGTGCAGAACAAAGTATCATGCGGCAAATGAAAGAAGTCCCAGTTGCTGTGATTTTTCCTCGTAATGTGGGGCGTTCTAATTTGTCAAGGTTGTTTGTTTTTGTTTACGAAAATTTGTTTTGAATTTGCTATTGGATTCGGAACTTTCGGAAGCCATTAACGTGATTTTTTTGTTACGACTAAGTTGTATTGTGAAAGAAAAATTCTTGTATAAATAGTTGCGATACATAGTTTGGTTCGGAGCGATTTTCTTACGTTTTCGATTGAATTTCCCGTGTGTTTCTGTTTATTGGCGTGTTCTATATTTGTGTAATAAACCTTAAATATGTGTTTTAGCTGTGACCGGTGTATTGACCTAGTGTGTTTGCGGAAGTTAACTTTCGGCGAATTTAGTAAATTAACGTTCAATAATAAGGTAAAAGTAGTTAATAAAGGTAGGTGTATGCCGCAGTTGCAATTAGATCAAACTCGGGGTAATATTACTCGTCAATTTCTTCTTATCTACTCTGTGTCGTACAAAAAATCACGCAAAAAGGCCTTTCTAAAGGCCACTTCGAATATCTTCTAAGTGACTTGTTCAAATAATATCAATCACTTAGCTTAGATAATCGTGGTGGTCAAAGAATTTCGTCGAACTCGAAGCTCTTCATGCTCACAGCCCCAGTTTCACTAACACAACGCACACTGACAGAGACTCGCTTTGTCGAAAGTCGAAATAGCCTTGGTAAGGGTTCTCTAAATCATCTCCGAAAAATGTATGTACGAATATCACATCGCAACCAATTTTTCGCATAATGTCATTTCGCCGAATGATCATGTTCCAATTGAATGGTATGGAATGTTTCATTTCCCAACTAAATGTTTGGCAATTCTATCTTTGGGCTCGGTTTTTAATTGAAACTTTTTGAAATACATATTTTCATATGGTTTATGGTTTAGTCGGTATAATATACATTTAGTTAATTAATAATTACCAAATGTGATTTTTGACGACGAAGACGTTTCCGCTATGTTTTTGTTTATGCACCAACAAAGACAAACGTTCTTAGGATGTAATGTTTGAGTTATAGATCGAGCATGGAAATGAACATGGTATTAATCTGGTGCTAAAAGTATGCGTGTTAGACTTTGAAAAAGCTGCCATACAGAGTATTCGAGCGAATTTTGAAGGAATTACTATACAAGGATGTAACTTTCACTTAGGGCAAATTTTATACAGGTAGGTTTTTGTTTTTTAATTACAGAGCTTACACAGGTTTTTTTTATTAATATTTATGAACAATAAAAAGTCGATTCTAAGCAATAAGTGAGGTTTCATAGAACCGACTTTTGACAAGCGATGAGGGGCCGCGATGCCGAGGGAATAAAAAAAAACAATCGGTTCTGGCGCTTCGCCGGCCGCTGCCGCGGCACGCTCGCTTCGCTCGCTCGGCTCGCGCGCTGTAGGGACACAGTTGAACCTAACACTCCTCCTCGCTTCGCTCGTCGTCGCACCTACCTGGACTCTGTGAAATGTTTTTTTAACGATAGATAGTACTAAGTATTTTGTTTTTTTTTTACCAAATGTGCATCATATTTGTCTAAGGCAAGAGCAGTCATAGTTTTAAAGATCCGGTTTTAGTGTGTATCTTTTACTTCGTTTAAGTAAAAAGTTGCCTCACATATGAAAAGGGCACTGTTACACTGACGAAACATTATTCGTTTAATAGTTGTTAGGCCTAGTGAAAGATTTGACAAATGATCAGTATGCCAAAAGTATTGAGTCATTACAATAATCCGCTTTATAATAATTCTGCCAAATGGAACGTTGTCATACAAAAATTTGCTAATAGTTGGTTGTCAAAGTGAATCATCGGCGAAATGTTGGTTGGCAAATGAAATTCGGACAAAAAAAGTTCGGAGAAAAGGCAGAACACCCTTGGTAAGTTCTAACATTACTCGTACTTTACTTAGTAACAATTTAATTCTGCATAATTTCTCTTTTCTACAATTTGGTGACGTGCACTGCTAAACACAACTTGTTCGTCCCCACATAAGTCTCCTCAGAAAAAAAACTGCCTACCCTAACTAAAAACCCTATGCACGCCACTGGTCTTTGTGCTGATATGATGATGACTTACACCACTGGTATAACTACCCTGTCCTGACTGACCTGAAGGACTCGAGCCCCCGGTAGCGCACGAAGCGCTCCCGTGCGAGCGCGTCCTGCGGCGTGTCCACCTCGTCAGGGAACTGCGCGTCCTGTCTCGTGTCTGTCTGCATGTCACTGGTGTTACTACCCGCTCACCTGAAGGACTCGAGCCCCCGGTAGCGCACGAAGCGCTCCCGTGCGGGCGCGTCCTGCGGCGTGTCCACCTCGTCAGGGAACTGCGCGTCCTGTCTCGTGTCTGTCTGCATGTCACTAGTGTTACTACCCGCTCACCTGAAGGACTCGAGCCCCCGGTAGCGCACGAAGCGCTCCCGTGCGAGCGCGTCCTGCGGCGTGTCCACCTCGTCAGGGAACTGCGCGTCCTGTCTCGTGTCTGTCTGCATGTCACTGGTGTTACTACCCGCTCACCTGAAGGACTCGAGCCCCCGGTAGCGCACGAAGCGCTCCCGTGCGGGCGCGTCCTGCGGCGTGTCCACCTCGTCAGGGAACTGCGCGTCCTGTCTCGTGTCTGTCTGCATGTCACTGGTGTTACTACCCGCTCACCTGAAGGACTCGAGCCCCCGGTAGCGCACGAAGCGCTCCCGTGCGGGCGCGTCCTGCGGCGTGTCCACCTCGTCAGGGAACTGCGCGTCCTGTCTCGTGTCTGTCTGCATGTCACTGGTGTTACTACCCGCTCACCTGAAGGACTCGAGCCCCCGGTAGCGCACGAAGCGCTCCCGTGCGGGCGCGTCCTGCGACGTGTCCACCTCGTCTGAGAACTGCGCGTCCTGTCTCGTGTCTGTCTGCATGTCACTGGTATTACTACCCGCTCACTTGAAGGACTCGAGACCCCGGTAGCGCACGAAGCGCTCCCGTGCGGGCGCGTCCTGCGGCGTGTCCACCTCGTCAGGGAACTGCGCGTCCTGTCTCGTGTCTGTCTGCATGTCACTGGTGTTACTACCCGCTCACCTGAAGGACTCGAGCCCCCGGTAGCGCACGAAGCGCTCCCGTGCGGGCGCGTCCTGCGGCGTGTCCACCTCGTCAGGGAACTGCGCGTCCTGTCTCGTGTCTGTCTGCATGTCACTGGTGTTACTACCCGCTCACCTGAAGGACTCGAGCCCCCGGTAGCGCACGAAGCGCTCCCGTGCGGGCGCGTCCTGCGGCGTGTCCACCTCGTCTGAGAACTGCGCGTCCTGTCTCGTGTCTGTCTGCATGTCACTGGTATTACTACCCGCTCACTTGAAGGACTCGAGACCCCGGTAGCGCACGAAGCGCTCCCGTGCGGGCGCGTCCTGCGGCGTGTCCACCTCGTCAGGGAACTGCGCGTCCTGTCTCGTGTCTGTCTGCATGTCACTGGTATTACTACCCGCTCACTTGAAGGACTCGAGCCCCCGGTAGCGCACGAAGCGCTCCCGTGCGGGCGCGTCCTGCGGCGTGTCCACCTCGTCAGGGAACTGCGCGTCCTGTCTCGTGTCTGTCTGCATGTCACTGGTATTACTACCCGCTCACTTGAAGGACTCGAGCCCCCGGTAGCGCACGAAGCGCTCCCGTGCGGGCGCGTCCTGCGGCGTGTCCACCTCGTCAGGGAACTGCGCGTCCTGTCTCGTGTCTGTCTGCATGTCACTGGTATTACTACCCGCTCACTTGAAGGACTCGAGCCCCCGGTAGCGCACGAAGCGCTCCCGTGCGGGCGCGTCCTGCGGCGTGTCCACCTCGTCAGGGAACTGCGCGTCCTGTCTCGTGTCTGTCTGCATGTCACTGGTATTACTACCCGCTCACTTGAAGGACTCGAGCCCCCGGTAGCGCACGAAGCGCTCCCGTGCGGGCGCGTCCTGCGGCGTGTCCACCTCGTCAGGGAACTGCGCGTCCTGTCTCGTGTCTGTCTGCATGTCACTGGTATTACTACCCGCTCACTTGAAGGACTCGAGCCCCCGGTAGCGCACGAAGCGCTCCCGTGCGGGCGCGTCCTGCGGCGTGTCCACCTCGTCAGGGAACTGCGCGTCCTGTCTCGTGTCTGTCTGCATGTCACTGGTATTACTACCCGCTCACTTGAAGGACTCGAGCCCCCGGTAGCGCACGAAGCGCTCCCGTGCGGGCGCGTCCTGCGGCGTGTCCACCTCGTCAGGGAACTGCGCGTCCTGTCTCGTGTCTGTCTGCATGTCACTGGTATTACTACCCGCTCACTTGAAGGACTCGAGCCCCCGGTAGCGCACGAAGCGCTCCCGTGCGGGCGCGTCCTGCGGCGTGTCCACCTCGTCAGGGAACTGCGCGTCCTGTCTCGTGTCTGTCTGCATGTCACTGGTATTACTACCCGCTCACTTGAAGGACTCGAGCCCCCGGTAGCGCACGAAGCGCTCCCGTGCGGGCGCGTCCTGCGGCGTGTCCACCTCGTCAGGGAACTGCGCGTCCTGTCTCGTGTCTGTCTGCATGTCACTGGTATTACTACCCGCTCACTTGAAGGACTCGAGCCCCCGGTAGCGCACGAAGCGCTCCCGTGCGGGCGCGTCCTGCGGCGTGTCCACCTCGTCAGGGAACTGCGCGTCCTGTCTCGTGTCTGTCTGCATGTCACTGGTATTACTACCCGCTCACTTGAAGGACTCGAGCCCCCGGTAGCGCACGAAGCGCTCCCGTGCGGGCGCGTCCTGCGGCGTGTCCACCTCGTCAGGGAACTGCGCGTCCTGTCTCGTGTCTGTCTGCATGTCACTGGTATTACTACCCGCTCACTTGAAGGACTCGAGCCCCCGGTAGCGCACGAAGCGCTCCCGTGCGGGCGCGTCCTGCGGCGTGTCCACCTCGTCAGGGAACTGCGCGTCCTGTCTCGTGTCTGTCTGCATGTCACTGGTATTACTACCCGCTCACTTGAAGGACTCGAGCCCCCGGTAGCGCACGAAGCGCTCCCGTGCGGGCGCGTCCTGCGGCGTGTCCACCTCGTCAGGGAACTGCGCGTCCTGTCTCGTGTCTGTCTGCATGTCACTGGTATTACTACCCGCTCACTTGAAGGACTCGAGCCCCCGGTAGCGCACGAAGCGCTCCCGTGCGGGCGCGTCCTGCGGCGTGTCCACCTCGTCAGGGAACTGCGCGTCCTGTCTCGTGTCTGTCTGCATGTCACTGGTATTACTACCCGCTCACTTGAAGGACTCGAGCCCCCGGTAGCGCACGAAGCGCTCCCGTGCGGGCGCGTCCTGCGGCGTGTCCACCTCGTCAGGGAACTGCGCGTCCTGTCTCGTGTCTGTCTGCATGTCACTGGTATTACTACCCGCTCACTTGAAGGACTCGAGCCCCCGGTAGCGCACGAAGCGCTCCCGTGCGGGCGCGTCCTGCGGCGTGTCCACCTCGTCAGGGAACTGCGCGTCCTGTCTCGTGTCTGTCTGCATGTCACTGGTATTACTACCCGCTCACTTGAAGGACTCGAGCCCCCGGTAGCGCACGAAGCGCTCCCGTGCGGGCGCGTCCTGCGGCGTGTCCACCTCGTCAGGGAACTGCGCGTCCTGTCTCGCCGCCGCCAGACGCTGGAGTAACTCGTGCTCCTCGTGCGCGTCTATTGTCGCGTCGTATCTGTTTATAAAGCAAGGACGAAGGAGTTAGTACACATGCTTGGTATTATTTACTGGCGCTGTAATATATGAGCCCATTAAATTATTTATCCACACACATACCATATTTTATAATTACATTGTATGTATGTTAGTCTTAAGTATTTGTAATTTAGAGCATAGGTACATAACTAGAGTAGCCTTTCAGTAACTTACCCCTCTGTAAAAAACCTTGCACAATGTGCAAAAAAATCATACAAAGACAATTTCACGATCTATCACAAAATGGCCTCGCAAGCGAACACAGATCCTAAAAATGCCCGCATGTTGCTTTTAAGCACTTGATATTATAAACGTTCAACCACTTCAAGCTTTTAATATATAAATGAGTTTCAAGATCTTATTAAGATGCCACCCCCCGCCCCCGCAAAATTTGGCAGACTTTTTTGTACGCAAATACGACATAAGGCTACTCCAGTTATGTATGCTCTAAGATTTCTAACTATGGGCCTTAGTAGCCTGAAAAATATATGGTTATTATTATTATAAACCCGCTAAAATGAGTTCAGAAACGAACAGTAATGACCAACATTATATCAATAAGATTTATAAAAATAATTAACTTCCCTGGCTGTAGGTTATTTTCTACGCATTTTCATTAAGATATCGATATTGATAAAGTAATGACTTTCAAATTTCGAAGCGTGGCCCAGAGGTCAGAGCCTTCGATACTGTTATGCACAGAACACTAAATACTATAGGAAGGCGATGTGGGCGTGGCACGCACGCCACTACTTTGAGCATGCGCTCAAAGCTTTCGCGCCAACGTCACCTGATTGCCATGCAGTCGCTCACAAAGTTGTAGACGACGTGGAGGGGATGAGACGCGTGATATCCCTTTATAGTATTCTGTGCTGTTATGGAAATTCAGTTGGTCATGATTTGAAATCTAGTCGGCCATGGCGGTGCAATGGCGGTTATTCTAATGGTTCCCGAACACATCATTGAGGATTTATAATATGTGTGTAGATAAAGTAGTGTATGCAACTGTACATAATTAGGCCTTAAAACACGAGTGTGGCTTTATGAAACGAGCGTCAGCGGATCTCATTATGTATCAGTTGCATAAACTACTATTGTTACTTACTGTGTAATTTTACTAACAAAAGTATTCCAAAATAATGGGGTATAATCAATTATATTATTTTGTGAAATAAATGTTTGATTTCGCAAAAACCTTCCGCGCACAGCAAATCTTTTTTTAAGATTACATGAACAGAGGATAGTCAACTACCCTACATACTTCGTAATCATACGTTAGTGAGACAACTGGCAATACTCGCCACTTATCAACCCTATTTCAATAACGTGATAGACAAAATTGGATTGTTACAGTTACCTGTCGTCAGTAGGTTCCATCTCGGACTCGGTGACGGATTCGAAGTCGTTATCGGCGTCCTCTTCCTCCTCCGAGCTGGACTCTTCGCACGACATGAACTGCTCATCTCCATTTTCATCCTGTTCGTCACCAAAAATGGTCTTTTATATATAATAAGATTTTGATATTTTCGAAAATAATAGTACATTATTGCAGAGGCCGGGAAATAGCAATTCGTGGATGAGTTGACAATAGATACGAATCCACGAATTGCCAATCCCGCCGAGGCAGATATAGGGCTTTTCTCCAAAAATGCGAGTCATATAATATTTTCAATAATCTTAAAACAGCGATATAGTACATGAAATAGTAACCTATCAAGCTCCCGCCCAACTTATTTGTTTAAAGTAGGTACATGTCATGACTCGTGCTAGTTTCAATTGACATACATAAAAAAAAAACCCTTAAATTCGATCACAATTTGAAATGTTTTAGGTAAATAAAATTAAAAATATTCTTATTTATTCATTTTGAGACATTTTTAAAAACGACACTTCGATCGCTTTCAAAAGAAAACGTTTTGTCTATGTAAATAAAAAAAAACTTGGGAAACTGTAAGCACACTACAAACGGATGCAATTTGTCACACCAACTTGCAATAGTTGGAAAGAGACAGCCATACATAACTAACCAGTCTAACTATAGCACGTTGTTGTGACAAATTAAACGTAGCATTTGGCTGTTTGTAGTGATTTGTCTTAGTCAAAACATAAGGTAAAAAGGTAAAAAAGTATACAGTAAGGCCTCTCATAGACTGGCGCGGCCTGGCCACGGCGGACAATAGTAAAAACTTGTCATTAGCTGACAAATTTACTATGGACCGCCATCGCAGGCCGCGCCAGTGTGATTCAGGCCTGATGCAGAACTTAAGTCTTAAGGCCAACATTACTGACCATATTGGACAAAAAAAAACTTATGTTTACAGTACAAAAAATTGGCGCTTATAACACATAAACGACGTTTTGGCGGCATTGGCGGTGAGTATAGTTGTCTCACTCTATCGCATGTTATAAAGTGAGATGGCTATGGTGGATCATCAGTATTTTCTCACCGTGTATTGGCCGCCATTAAGGTGCTTTAAAAAAAAACTTGTAACCTAGTATGGTTGACGGTGCATTCTTAATTTATGGCTTAAAAATAGTAATTAATGTGGCAAAAAAAATATTTTAATAATAGGCTATTACCCCTATTATTAAATATTTTTTTTGCAACATAGACACTAAATAACTAATAATGTTGTATACTCTCGAAAAAGGATTAAAAATCTAGTCAAATGGAGAAAAAAAGCAACGCAAGAGGTTAAATAATTACAAAGTTATCAGTGTCCAAAGTTTTAAGAGGGGGTATGTTCTGTCCCTTTTCCGAAAAACGCACGTTCATATTATGAAACGATTGTCATTGACTATGACGCTCGATGGTCGTGACGATCTACGAGAGTTTTCTCTTTCTAACAACAAGCAATAATAAAACGGTTGTAGCTTCGTATTTTTTTGAGATATTTGAATGGGATTCTCGTCACTAGGCATATTTTTTTTGCCCTATTGACATGTACCCTATCTGATTATTAGTTACCTTGCTGCCACCTTCCTCCTCGGAGCCCTCGCCCTCCGCGTCCGACTCCACGATCCACGCCGCCTGGTAGCTCGACCAGCCCTTTGGGACTTTCTTGACCTTCTTTGTCTTTGTCTATAACATAAGAATTAAATTGTAATCACAACAGGCACCTAGTTATGGAGTTGATAAACCGACACACATTTAACCCACTCTGATACAAAAGATACTTTGGTTCAAACGTTTAATACACAAAAAAATGTTTGTTATGAAAAGATAACTTGTGATCCTCGTTTCTAGGACATGTGAAATATGAATAAATATAATTTAGATTACAATAGATGCAATACTTTTATAAGGCAACATTGAAAAGAATCTAACATACTTCTAAATTGGACTGTGCAATCTCCTCTTCTGTAGGCCAGGTCTGCTCAGCATCAATGGGATCTGGCACATTCTCCGAGTCCAGGCTTTCCTGTTTAGCTGGATCTGCCACTCGCCACGCAGTTATCTTCTCCACTTCCGCTTCCATTGTGTCAGGATTGGTATCCACTCTGTGGGACAGTAAATAATTGATAACTATGCAATTAAGTGTTGATAAGTCAGATGTTGAGGAAATATTTGAAACTTTCATGTGTCAATTAACGCAGTACCTACTTATATTTAGTCTTATATCTGACGTCTGTAAAAATGTCTGTACACCACAACAGGTTAATTTGATTGCTGTAATTATGTTCATTTCTGAGAATCTGGTTTAATAAAATCTGTAAATTATTGCAATAGTTAATATTGGAATGTTAAGCCCGCATTACAGTGGTGTGGCCTGCAGTGGCAGTCAATAGTAAATTTTACAGCTAATGACAAGTTCACTATTGACCGCCACGGTCAGGCCGCACCAGTCTGTGAGAGGCTCTATGTATCTTGAAGTGATGATATTTCATAGTGGAGGAAGTTATGCATCACTCTCATACATAACCCAATTTTATTTTATTAAACAATGAGCTTCATCACCATCACATATGTTCCTTGAGTAATTCTAAGCATTTCTAGTCCGGGAGGCAATAAGAAATGTGCGGCTAGTAGGGGAGACCGGGGTATAAAGATGGCTGCCACCCATCATCTTTAAAAAAAAAACGAGTATCTGCTTATGCTTACTTTGTTAAATTTTATGATGCCAAATAACATACTTTCTAAATGTTTTAATAAAACAATTTAATGTCCGCAGTTTCCGGCACACAGAAATAATTCTGTGCACTATAATTTTCTTTTAATGTAGTTGCAACGATATTTGCAACCTTTCTTGCACCTGCAACAAGTGAGTTCCAGGCACACTTGCGACATCTGGTAAATCTGACCCAACAAGAGTCCAATCACTGTCTTCCATTCTCCAGCCCCAAGAAGAAGCTCTCGGAAGCTTTTGGAGAGGTACTGAGGCTTGTCCCCAGGCACTTTTGGAATTTGCATAAATTGCACTATATTATAATATTTTTTGTATGATATTTTTTGTCTCTATACAAGTTATTAGCTCTCAATGCAAAAATCTACAATCAAAATGTTCACCTTATTACGTTTTTCTTGTAAAATTACTATGAAACTGAAAAAAAAAACTGATATCAACAATGAATTCTACGTCTTCGGTTTATTCGAAAATGATACCAAACTTGCCCTAGTAGCCACCAGGACGACAATACATTTTTTTTAAAGATGACGAGTGGCGGCCATCTTTGAACCCCGGTCTCCCCTACTAGCCACACATTTCTTATTTCCTCCCGGACTAGGAATGAGAATTACTCAAGGAACATATGTGATGAAGCTCATAGCTTAATTTTTTTTTTGGGTGAACTTCATAACTGCCTCCACTACATTTAGATTTATTTATTTTCACAACATACAATTGCACTTAAAATTACACATAGTAAATTTTTAGGAATCTATATTGTGATCGTCAGATATAAAACAATGTCATAATTATCATAATAATAAACAATACAAGCATTATGTCAACAAATTACAAAATGAGTTATGGACTAAGATCACCTTTCGGGTCAATAACTAGAAATAAACTACATCAAACAATATTTAAAATATTAGGTACAATTCAGATGTCAATACTCAAAATAATAAATCTAATTGGTAATGTCATAATACTCATTTATCGAATATAGAGGATTTTCCAATAAAAAGTGAGATATGATTGGCAAATAGTTTTAAGACACTTACTTGCCCCAGATGAGTGGATGAGGATCTTCATATCCATCTAACCTGGATATTTGGAAATCTCCTAACCCAGTGACATGAACCAACCCGTTCACATCCAACGGCATACCTTTCAGGTACCCACTAACGCTTAATGTACCACTGTCTCCTTCTGCATCAGGGACATATTTATAAGACTCAGCAAGCATATATGGTCTCTTCTCTCTGTGATGCAATATATTACGTTTCTGGTTACCAATCCTACGTAACACATTCAAACCATCAGAACTTTTATCTAACTGCATAATTTTCTCTTCCGGCAACCATTTTGAAATTAGCTTCTGCACATTCTGCTTTTCTGTGGTGCGTTTCTTAGGATTTACTCCTTCAATATCCATAGCTACTACAACAGGGGTAGGCATCCCTTGTGCCATAGAGAGAGCTAGAACTTTTTCTCCCCATTTGTCAACTGGTTCGTCAAGGGCAGAGCTGACATATAAAACTGTGTCTGCTATTTTGAGAGTGTCAAGGAGAGCAAAATCATTATCAATTTCTGGACAGATGAAGGAGAAACGTTGTTTGAAGTTTGGCAATCTGAAAAATTATAATTATTATTTATTTTAGGAACACACAAATGCATTGCAAATATTTTGATACCAAATATTAAGAAGAAATAATTTACTTAATATAGGTACTTGTATCTTACAAGTAAATTAGTCAAATTTTTTACAATTCTGAACTACTGTAAATAAATAATTTACCCAATATGTATGATGCCACTATCTGACTGTGTGACCACAGCACCATCCGAACATGTCCGCAGGATAGCAAGCGCCGACTGAACGTCAAGTTGAGCGTTCAAAGGAACCACACAAACCAAAAACGGTGGATTCTGAGGGTGTCCTAAAGCGTGCTTCTTAGACAATAAATTTATTCGCTTTATTTTACGAATCTGGAGAGCTTGGTGGCGACGCTCATCCTTTTTGAGGATATGGCGGTTGCGGCGGACAAATTCCTTAACGTTTACTTTGCCTAAGGAGAAAAATAAAGTGATATTACGCGAAAATTATTTGGTGATTTTCATTTAAAATTTGGCGATAACCCAGACTAAAATGGAGTAAAAAAATTTGCCCGTAAACTCTAAAGATATAATTCATTGCTTGAATATGATTTTGTTACTAAAATTGTGTTGGATTGGAAGTATAATTAGAACCTAACCTTTAACAGCAGCGGCGATGCCTCGCTTAGACCGATGACGGGACTTATGAACCTTGTTGCTTTGCTTGAGAGTTCCAGAGCGATGCGCTTGTTGCATTTTTGTTGTTATTTGAATATAAAACTGTAGTTTATAATTATTTACTAATACAAGCACATGGCAAAACTTACGATAATACGACAATTACGACATGACATGACAATGATAGACTGACAGGACAGTCAGTAGTGACTGTGACATTTGACAACTGTCACACGAATGTATAATTTTATATCTAAGACATGTTTTAAGACGTTATTAACCATACATTCCCTGTAGATTCTCGAATGATTTTATCACTGACTTAGGCCTGCATCACACTGGCGTGGCCTGCGGTGGCGGTCAATAGAAAACGACAGCAAATGACAAGTTTACTATTGACCGCCGCGGCCAGGCTGTGCCAGTCTATGAGAGGTTTGACACTGGCGCGGCCTGCGGTAGCGGTCCATAGTAAATTTGACAGCCGCCAAAGAGAATATAACCACTACGTTTAACCGCCGCCTTATCCTTTTGTCGGTGGAGTATTTTCTATATCTCTCTGTCGTACGACAGCATGGACAGGCAGCATTGACATTATACTAGGAGACCGTATTTTTAATTTTATAGTTGTTGTCATTTTATTATTATTTGACATGTCTTTCCCGCTCACGAGACATGATGTCCCGGACCTTTGGGAGGCGTGCGCGGGGCTAGGTACCTACAAAGTACCAACTGAGCCAACACGTAGAGGCCCTTTTGACAATTTAATGGAATGCAAGGGGTACACCGAGCGGATACTGTCCCTGCCCGTGTCATGGGACGCACACAGAGACAGCACCCGCTGGGGTGTATAAGAACTATTACTGGTTGATAGAATCTAAATAAAACGGGTTATTGGGTGAAAATGATGGACTAGTGACTGGGCTATTGGTGAAACATCGGACGCCTGCCTAATAAAACTGTTTCACTTTTTATCCCGGCAGACGGTGACTCGCCAACTGCTAGATGGGCCCCTATTAATAGCGACATTAAAAAATGGCCTAAGGGTAACACTGGTCCGAGAGCTGGGGGGGGTAGAGAGGTGACACTGGACTTTAAACATATAGCCAACTCGCCACTTAGGTGTCCACATCTACCCTCGAGCAACAGCTCTTGCGACTCCACTCTGGACGGCCGGTTAAGGCAAGCCAGAGGTGGGGGGGCCTGTCCAACCATCCACTCGATCGGCTCAGCCTGACCACAGGACACCCCCAGGAGCACTCAGGTACGTAGGGTCGCTACTCCCTAACAGCCCGCCACAAGCTGCCTTACGTTGACTGATTGCACCAGAAATCTGGTGGGCGATGGGGCCGTTATTATTATATTACACTTGCTAGTTCGAGCGACAGAGACGGAGATACACAAACGAAAACGAATTTCATTTCACGGTAGGCCCTCAGATTAGATTAGATTCATTTATTGCTCCTTGAAAATTGACATTTAATTTTACAAATTGTCTTTGTATATAAATAAAATGAATTCACAGAAAGCTCGTAGTAGTTTCGCAGTAGGCCCTCTGGACCTAAGATACTCGGGACAGGCTATACGTGATGCCACAATGAGGGACGGGAAGGCTTCTATGCAGCTAAATTAAAACCTGGTCTTAAAATGGCTGATCGCTTACCATAAACAACCTACTTAATTTGGGTGGGTAGTGATTTATTGGTCATAACTTCATACTAAATCAGTTGTGGCAAGCAGAAAAAAAGTGGAACTATGACAAGGACAACGAATGATATTTCCTTTTTTGTCACACTTATCGAGATTTGTATGCTACCATCTCGCTCGGACGTCGTATTATTATTGCCATAGCTTGTCCCGAATATCTTAGGTCCATGTACTGTCGTACCCTTTGATTTACTAATACGAAAATCAGCAAATCAATTTTACCCGACTGCCGAAGGAACCCTCCTTTCCTTCTGTTTTTCGAGAGCGTATGTATGTATATATTATGTATGTAATATGTATATATGTATGTGTGTATATCTTATTCTTTGGCACGCCCTACAGCCTAAACCGTTTGATGGATTTCGACATACTACTACTTTTTGGTATCGCCTGAATTGTATTAACATAGTTTTGTTCGTAAAACAGTGCTCGCGTAGCCAGTTGTTAAAGTATGTTAGCGTGTCCTTTATATCAATATTGATTTTGTAATGTTCCGGGCATCTGATTAACAGAGACATCGTCCGCAAATAGGGTACGGTGATGTTCCGTAGTTTTTGGTAAATCATTTATATATATTACAAATAGGATACAACCGAGAACGCTCCCCTGTGGTATTGAGCTATTTATTATTAGATGTTTTGACAAGATAAGATATTAGTGACTTCTCCCGTTTTTTTTATTGTAGTGTCGTATCTGAACGCTTTGTACTCTGTTTTCAAGATATGATTTTAACCAATTGTAAGCCTCACTACGTGTACCTACGCCATAAATATAGTTTTCCTAAAAGTACAGTGTGTGAGGCTTTATTAAATGCCTTGGTCATAATTATCTTGCAACGAACCTATTGCATATTGCTTATCTCTGAGGTAATTAAGGATTTCATTATCATATTTATATACCGCGAGGGTAGTTGAATGTTTTTTACGGAAACCATTCAGAGGGCCTACCGCGAAACGATATTCGTTTTCGTTCGTGTATCTCCCTCTTTGTCGCTCGAACTAGCAAGTGCAACAGAGATGGAGATACACGAACGAAAACGAATATCGTTTCGCGGTAGGCCCTCTGATTTGGATCTAAGAGATTACTTTTCTAGAAAATAGAATATTATAAAAAATACGGGTGGCCATCGTTTTTTCAATAATTTTCGATATAGTTGAAAGTAACGTCACACACATTTGTCCTTGAGAATTGGTTTTACTGTGGCAATTTTCAATTTGTCGGGGAAAATAGTTTGTGTGGTTTAAAAGTTATCTAGATTTGGCAGTACAATGTTTTATGAGGGCTGCCGGACGGAAGGTTGTCATAACCTGCGCTGTGTTTATTCAGTAGTTTACTTAGTATCGTCTTAACTTTACAAGTGAATGTTCACTTCAGCTGGATATCTTGAATTTCATAAAAATAACGAAACCATTTGCTTTTCAGTAATCAACATGGAGTACATTTTATATTTATTTTCTTTATTAGGGCAACATTACGCACGCCAACATCACAGGTCACGTGACGTGACGTTGTGGACGTGTCATTTGTAGACTGCTCGCTGGCGGCGTTGCGCACGCTCATTTTCACGCAAGTCCAGTTAGAGTGTTACTAATGAACAAAAGTTGAATGGTTTTAGTCGAATACATCTGTAAATTTTATAGTTAGGATAGTTAAATCTCAATAATTCAAAATGGGAAGTGAGTATTGTTCATATTTCTTTATTTATCCAGTGATTTTTTTTAATCTACCGACCGACACGTATTATCCTCATATCGGATGAAATTGTGTATTTAAATTTTAAGTTATGTGTTAAACGTGTCACATATTGTGTATTTTTTCGTTTTCAGTCAAATTCCTCGAAGTCATAAAGCCGTTCTGCAGTATATTGCCAGAAATCGCAAAACCGGAGAGAAAGGTAAGTTCATTTGATATATCTTCGGTATTTCCCTGCATTTGTACGTACTTTCCCAGTTAGTTAAGCCATTTATTCTTAAAAGAATACCGAATATGTGATAGATAGATAATAAAATAAATAAATAAAAGTGAAAGTTGCGTATTCGTGGCGTTCCTTTTGCCCCAAAAAGTCTAACTGTAAATCCTTCATACCTATGGCTATAGAGGCTATTTCTAACTTAACTTATGTTATTTGCAGATCCAATTCCGTGAGAAAGTGCTATGGACGGCTATCACACTGTTTATTTTCTTAGTATGCTGTCAGGTAAGCCAGTATATTTAATTCCATATGTTGTCTAAAGATAAGACTTAACCTTATTTTAGCGTGATAGTGATATCTGGTAAATATCTTATTAGTAATTGATTTTCAGATGTATTAGAGATCTTGCCCATTATGGCAAAACATACTTTGTTAAATTATAATTATCTTCTAATTGGAAGAAAAAGATACTTTCTATTATCCTAATTTAACCCAAATCATACAAGTTACATTACTAAACTCAATATTGTAAAACCGGTTACAGGTACAATTATTTCTTACACATGAAACTACTAGGTACACCACTGCCTTGTCAAGCCTATTTCGTGTATTTCAAAAAGCATAGTTTTGAGAAAACGCCGTTTGAAGTTTTTTTTTTGTACAGTATTTAGCCATGATTTACTATGGTAAAAACAGAGTTACATGAGTTACGTGACAGGCTCGTATAAGGAATTGGTAAGTTAAATTAAAAAACTGAGTATGTAGGTCAATAAAGGCATGGAAAATAAACAGATTTAGACCTGTCACGCGTAACTCATGTATCTCAAGATACATGAGATAGGATTGACACGGCAGACCACAATGTGATTCTAGCTACTTATTAAATGAATTTTTCTGTAGCCTTGTATTTCAAGTCAATTAAAACCGAGTATAAATGATACAACACATTCATGAAGCTTTAAGATACAAGAATTTTAAATTTAACCAACAAATATATGTGTTGCACAGCATTAAGTGTGTAGTTTACACTTTTAACTTTGGCATTTGTCACAATTTCTGTTATGAAATATAACTTCCATTATATTTAAGATTTGTAATTACTAAGAAATCCCTTTACTCCCAGATCCCCCTATTCGGCATCATGTCGTCAGACAGTGCGGATCCGTTCTACTGGATCCGTGTGATCTTGGCGTCAAACAGAGGCACCCTCATGGAACTCGGCATCTCCCCCATTGTCACGTCTGGTCTTATCATGCAGCTGCTAGCCGGCGCTAAGATCATTGAAGTTGGTGACACTCCTAAGGACAGAGCACTCTTCAATGGTGCTCAGAAATGTAAGTTTTATACTTCAAATGTTTAAATTTCAGCATAAATTATAGTTAATAGTGTAATTTATGCAAATTACATGCACCTGTGCATGTCAATAAAAATAAATAACCAGCCACGAGAAGAACCAGCATAAAAAACTGCAACAACCAAAACTAAGCAACATGGCACTGGGAGCAATATCAGTCTTAGTTTGTCAATGTCTTTTATTTGTATGGAGTGTTAAGGAATGAAATTCGTTTTTAAAATCTCTTTATCTCCTGACAAATATAATCTGCGTCTTTTCAATCATGGATCAATCATCTAAGGCAGTGAGATACATCATTGACCTTGTACGAGGGAGATGAGCAAATCAATTGGTGGTTGGAAGTAATTTAAAAAAAACTCAACTATCTAATTTAAAATATGGTTGGAAGTAATAAAAAAAAAATTGATTTCTGCTCATCTGAATTATCATAGTGATAAAATTTACAGTATTTGAGTTCTTTCTGATTTGATTCTAACTGAAATGACTTGCAGATGGGAAACAGAATACGATACATATGTACAGGCAAAATGCCAATTTCATTTACGTCAGGCATGTTGCCAATTTATATTTATCCATAACAAATAAATGAGTTAAATCTCAAGTATGAATGAATGATGAAAACTATATAATGTGTTACACCCGTGTGGTAACTTACATATAAAAATATGCTAACCAAATTTCTGTGTTAAAGAGACGAAAACCCATTTCCATCATGAATAAATTATTTATTAATAATATTCTTCCTATTCTAATTCTACCAAACTAATTTATTATAAAGTTGTTTTTTATGTTTAGAAATAATACTTACAGCCTTATTTATAAAACCTAACAAACCTCTGTTAAAGAATATGTGTTTTGTGCTACCCTCGCTAATACAAATGTCGAAGTGACAGATGAAGACTAATTTTTAACCCAGACGCAAAAAGAGGGGTGTTATATGCAGGGATCGGAACCGGTTTTTTCAAAAGTCACCAAAGTAGTCTAATATTTTGAATTATTTTAGGCTCTTAGTGTAGGACTCTATCATGTATTTAGGTAACATTTTCGTATTATTAGACAGCCTGATCAAAAATGATATTATAAACCAAAGAACGAAATTGAACGATATAAAACCGGTATTTTTGTATGGTGAAAATACCGGTATCCGATCCCTGAAATGAAATATTCTTAATGAAATGAAATGAATTTAACTTTTTTCAAGTTGTAGTTATAATGAGCAAAAATAGCTTCAATGAACATTTCTGTATAATGCCATTAGATAGTATAGAATAGAATAACTTTATTGCTTTCATGTTGGCATACAGGTGTTACTACAAATTTTTCAGTACAACATGAGACCCTGTAAGGGTATTGCAAGTCTTAAAATCTAAAACTTATAACTAAAGTCAGGTTGTCAGCCACAGTTTCATGCAGTATTTAGAATGTGTACTTGCGAAGTAAAACAAGGAGTTGTCCCGCAGTATTCGGCATGGTGATCACCGTGGGCCAGGCCATCGTTTACGTGATGACCGGCATGTACGGCGAGCCCAGCGAGATCGGCGCCGGCGTGTGCCTGCTCATCATCATCCAGCTCTTCGTGGCTGGTCTCATCGTGTTGCTGCTCGATGAGCTGCTGCAAAAAGGTACATACAAGTAGACCCTTCATCCACATTCCGGTCACTCCTGGATAACGGCACGGCTAGCACAAGACTACACTACTCGTTCTGTGTTATAATTAGAAAGACACAAACGGACAGTCTATCTTGCGCGGTCTTGTGCTAGCTGCAGAATGGAGACTGGTTGCCTAATATGTCACAGTAGACATATTAAAGCTGATATATTTACTGTGTAGACATTCTGGTTACTTCAGGATAAGACTAGCTCAAGATCGAGAAAGGTGGCATGGAAGAGATTCCTATGCTCATCAGTGGGTAATAACAGGCTGAAAATGATGATGATGATTCACATTCTTATCAAGACTAGTAATAAGTATGTGAGTGTTAAGAGGACGGGTGACGAAGAGGTAGTGAAATTTGTGGAGGCTTTTTAACCAAACGAGGGCAAAGGAATGATGAAAACTGAGCTTTATTGTTTCGTTTCTACACAACTACGAGTTAAACGTCATATGATAATGCTAATCTCTTTATGATCATTAAGACTTGCAGTTCAATGACCTGTGACAATACATTTCGTATCTTTCTCAAACACTACAATTTGCTTTTATTACAGGATATGGTCTTGGCTCCGGTATTTCTCTCTTCATCGCCACTAACATCTGCGAGACCATTGTTTGGAAGGCGTTCTCACCTGCTACCGTCAACACTGGTTAGTATTTGACACAAAAATCTGTTCAGTACATTAAAATACTTTTGAGCCTTCAACTTCAATTAGATTCTTATTAGAATGTTATGTATGTTAAAGTTTATAATTGAATGGTATATGTAAAAAGCCAACTGAACCAAATAATCAAGTTAGGCATGCAGCTTTCAAAGAGGAATCTGTGTGTTCCAACCCTAACTAATACATTGGTATAACTAATTGCAGTTAACTAAATCTTCTGTGAACAATATCATTTTAAATTTAACTCTATGGTAAAGGAAAGGCATACCCTTACACATTTACAGTTGTGACAACAATAGGTCCCCCAGGTTGCACTACGCAAGTGTAGGGACTTGGTCTTTCACAACCCGTGTGTGACATAAATTGGGCACAATACTGACCATCTGTGTGTGGCCAGGTCGCGGCACGGAGTTCGAGGGCGCCGTGATCGCGCTGTTCCACCTGCTGGCCACGCGGCCCGACAAGGTGCGCGCGCTGCGCGAGGCCTTCTACCGCCAGAACCTGCCCAACCTCATGAACCTGCTCGCCACCGTGCTCGTCTTCGCGATAGTCATATACTTCCAGGTCAGTATTATAACTGTTCCACCTGCTGGCCACGCGGCCCGACAAGGTGCGCGCGCTGCGCGAGGCCTTCTACCGCCAGAACCTGCCCAACCTCATGAACCTGCTCGCCACCGTGCTCGTCTTCGCGATAGTCATATACTTCCAGGTCAGTATTATAACTGTTCCACCTGCTGCGCGAGGCCTTCTACCGCCAGAACCTGCCCAACCTCATGAACCTGCTCGCCACCGTGCTCGTCTTCGCGATAGTCATATACTTCCAGGTCAGTATTATAACTGTTCCACCTGCTGCGCGAGGCCTTCTACCGCCAGAACCTGCCCAACCTCATGAACCTGATCGCCACCGTGCTCGCGATAGTCATATACTTACAGGTCAGTATTATAACTGTTCCACCTGCTGCGCGAGGCCTTCTACCGCCAGAACCTGCTCGCCACCGTGCTCGTCTTCGCGATAGTCATATACTTCCAGGTCAGTATTATAACTGTTCCAACTGCTGCGCGAGGCCTTCTACCGCTAGAACCTGCCCAACCTCACCAGGGTCAAAAAGTAGCCGAAAAACCTCGCGTGATTGGTGCAGAAGCCCTTACAGTGCAGTCACCAAATCGCGCAATTATGCACATACCTCTGCTTACGAACAAATATTTTGTTTACGCAATCAGATGAGCAAAAGAGAGGCCCGTTGGGCGCGCGTTTGTTTTGTTTGTCACTATTTGAAAATAGTAATGAAATTATATTTTTTCTTGTTTGGTAGGCGTTTAGATATGAAATCGTCACAATTTAAAAACCTAGCAACGGTATTTTTGCTAGGCTGTAGCGTGTAGTAGCATTTTCCGCCTTGTAGCGGAAATCGCTTGTAGAGACATGACTCATATGGGGATCATGGGCTTTGAATGGGTTAATTAAATACATCAGGAATAGCATTATTAATGACAATCACATTGTTACATATGTTGTAGCAAGAAAAATATTTCTAGCATGTTAATCATTATCTTTCTATCATGGTCGAATTTGATCTCGAAAACTTGAGAGATAGGCCAATATGAGCGTACCATGTACTTGTACTGAAAAGTGTTATTTTCTCCTCAGGGCTTCCGTGTGGATCTACCAATTAAGTCTGCGCGCTACCGCGGCCAGTACTCGTCCTACCCCATCAAGCTCTTCTACACCTCCAATATACCTATCATTCTACAGTCTGCGCTCGTCTCTAACCTCTACGTTATTTCTCAGGTGAGTTAAAACATTTGCTTATGGATAGTAAACATTCATTTGTTTAATTAAGCTTCTTGAAAACTATGTGACAGACACATGAATAAGGCCTCTCACAGACTGGCGCGGCCTGGCCGCGGCGGTCAATAGTAAACTTGTCATTAGCTGTCAAAATTACCGCCACCACAGGCCGCGCCAGTGTGATGCAAGCTTAATTAACAACTTAGAAAAGTTGAAATACCCCCGACATTTTCATTTCAAAGTTCAATATGTCAAAACCGGCTGAACCGATTTCGTATAAACATAGCTAAGAACCGTCTCGACCACGTCAAATTTCGGATAAATGAAACCGCATTAATGTCGGTCCTTCCGTTTAGGAGCTATGATGCCACAGACACACTCAGACACGTTAAACTTATAACACCCTTTTTGGTGTTGGGGTTTAAAAAGATAATTTTCTCAAATATGCAATGAAATGTCGTCCTTACGTGCGTTATAACAGGCTTCAAAGTATCACGTTTCGGGCGGAACAACTCGAGAGAACTGTAAAGGAATTTCATACAAAATTGAAGTAATTTTTTTTAAATTTTAATGTTAACATGGCGTCGGTGTTCATCAACAGGCTAAACAGCTGAATTCTATTTTTTTATTTTTTCTAGTGGCTCAAAAATATCCGCGTTAATGCCTAACACACGAACCTTTATTAAGAATACAAATCTGTATGATTCAGTGTGTTTGATGAATAAATTAAAAATATTATCTATACGTAAGTCACCAGAGGCCATGGACAATATTAAAAATCACTCTGCATTTATTTTATTCATTATAGAAATTAAGATTCTTATTATCAGGTCATGTATAATGGCCCTAATAGGGTCTATTCGAACGCTACACACGCGAAATACGGACGACTTTCGTAAAAAAAACATTAAGTATGGAGGAATTGGAGGGAAAATTAATGTACAGTTGAGTGGTGCATTGTTTTATTTCATTGCATATGTTTGAGAAAAGCACTATACATGCCTCGCCGTGAAAAGGGCTTGCCGGCTTCGTATCACTATCCGGCCTCCCTACGGTCGGCCGTCTATACCTACTCACCCGGCAAGCCCTTCTTTCCCGGCGTCTGCAGTAATGTACTATTACAGCATAAGATCGTTCGATAAAAGTTACGCAGCTGCAAGGAAAACATTCCGTAGAAAACTGGCTGTTTCAAACAAGATAGCATGTTGGAATTTTTAAAGCTATCTACGTGTAGATACTAGTCTACTTAAAGCAGCAATGATAAAAGGTTTCCCATCGGAGTCTGATCCCATGAAACAGCAACGCGAGTACGATACGCTATACTCTATAACATGTTTAAATATAATCCACAAATCACAATAAGCAGCTGATGATAAGGTTACCATAATAATCCAATGAAAACCCTAAACAAAAATCCTATCCCAATAGGGTTTGAGGTTAACTCAATTAGTAGTTACGGTTAACACTTCCGATAAGGTTACCATAACAATAGGTTAACCGTATGATGGGTTAACCCTATACTAAGGTAACCTAATTGATAGGGTTACCGGTTCGTTTAAAGAGGGGTTTTCCGGTCCCAGCATTTATTTACTAACGACATTTTTCTATCCCAGATGTTGGCCGTAAAATTCAGCGGCAACTTCCTAGTGAACCTGCTCGGCGTGTGGGCCGACGTGGGCGGCGGCGGGCCGGCGCGCGCCTACCCGGTGGGCGGCCTGTGCTACTACTTCAGCCCGCCCGAGTCGCTGTCGCACATCGCCGCCGACCCCCTCCACGCCGTGCTCTACGTCTTCTTCATGCTGGGCTCGTGCGCCTTCTTCTCCAAGACCTGGATCGACGTGTCCGGCTCCTCGGCCAAGGATGTGAGTAGCTTCCTAGTGAACCCGCTCGGCGTGTGGGTGGCAACTTCCTAGTGAACCTATAAGGAGTTTGAGTATTCAAAGTAACGGGAAAATTCTCAATATTTTGTGTATTTTGTGTGGAGCGCCTGATGCTTAGAGCATAGCAATTTTACGGAACCCCTCACCACGCGAGTTGAACTCGCACTTGTCCGGTTTTAATTCATTTAAAGCCACAAAAAATTAGACTCAAAAAACATGATATTCGCGCTTCCGAACACGCACTTCCATCTCGCTCACGCTTATGCTCAGTGAGAGGGAGAGAAGAACCATGAACCTACGTCACCTTAAATAAACGTGTTATGTTTGTCCGCAGGTCGCCAAGCAGCTGAAAGAGCAGCAGATGGTGATGCGCGGGCACCGCGACAACTCCATGATCCACGAGCTGAACCGCTACATCCCCACGGCGGCGGCGTTCGGCGGGCTGTGCATCGGCGCGCTGTCCGTGCTCGCCGACTTCCTGGGCGCCATCGGCTCCGGCACCGGCATCCTGCTGGCCGTCACCATCATCTACCAGTACTTCGAGATCTTCGTCAAGGAGCAGGCCGAGATGGGCGGCATGAGCACGCTGCTCTTCTAAACTACTATCTAGGATGACGCCGGAAGGAACGCGTCACTTGTTTTGTTGGGTTATTCCCACCTGTTACCACCGATTTGTTACCAGCGGTAACAGCTGAGATTTTTTTTTCATCTTTTACCAGTGGGAACTAATTAGAATAGTCATCATGATCATCATCATATCAGCCGAAAGACGTCCACTGCTGGACATAGGCCTCCCCTAAAGAGTGCCAAATTGACCGGTCCCGCGACCTTTACCAGCTCATCAGTCCACCTTGTGAGGGGCCTGCCCACGCCGCGCCTTCCGGTACGTGGTCGCCACTCGAGAACCTTTCCGCCCCAACGGTCATCGGTTCTACGTGCAATGTGCCCCGCCCACTGCCACTTAAGTTTAGCGATTCGGAGGAATAGTAATTAATGGTAACTACTGGGTCTTTTTTTTCAGTAATTACCACCAAGTACTTTAGTGGTACAAGATGGAAAAAATATTCCATAGTGGTAGTCACCACAGAGTACTTTATTGGTAAAAAGTGAGGAAAAATTTCCAGCTGTTACCACTGATAACAAATTGGTGGTAATAACCCGTATTGTTTCCTCCTGACGCGTTCCTCTCGGCGCTTGTGTGCGCGACGCGTGTGTGGGTTATGTGCTATTTATATGAAATGAACTTTATAATAAAATAATTTACGAGAAGTACAGACGTTGTTTTTGTCTAGCCTCACGTCTATTGTTGTTCTCTAGTTGGTAAGCATTGCTCGGTCGGACTTTGTAGTTAACAATCTTGATTTACTCCCAAGTTCGTGTTGGATTTATTATAAAAGACTTAGTGATAAGATTTTGTGACGTATTTTGTTGTGAATATATTGTTTTCTCACAGAACAGCACGTAGAGTTTCTGTTGGTCCGTCAGATGTGATAGTTTATACCTTAACATAGTACGCATTACCACATGACAGTTGCAGTGTATTAAATATTTTAGAACACATTCGCTTTTTTTAATTTCACATGAATTAATTTCCTAAAATTAGAAAGGTAAAGTAACAGACTCGTGTATTTTGTTACGCAACTTTATTCTCCTCACTAGACATGCAAATACAAGGACAAAAATAACTCACGAATTTCCAAAACTTATAACGAAAACGCATCCTGACTAATTTTACAACTGGTAACAATAGGGTCTGAAACTGCATATACTTGAAGGCTTTTCATATTCTAGGAGTGAGAAAAATCTCATAAATATATATTTGAGATCTTCACTGAACCAGTTTGGTAAGAGATTAGATACATATAAGGGGGTGAAATAAATGGTGCCATATATTCCCTCGCGTCTATATAAAAGAAAACTTAATGGGCACACGTATGGCACAACAGCATTTCATCAATGCACCTTACATACAACAGGCACTTATTTACGATGTCAGGATCTTTAGGATTATTGCTTCAGTATTATTCTAAGAAAAACAATTATGTCACCTTGGCCCCTTACCAATACGGGAAACATTACATTTCGAGAAAACAAAAGCTCACTTCACGGAAGACTAAAATTATAGATATAACTCTGTAACTTAAATCTTGATCGCGTCTTGCTATACCAAGTAAATAGCTAAATTTACTGTTAATTCCTTTGTAAACTATCAATACTTTAGTTTGCAAACGTTTACATAGGCAGAGTTCATATTATATTTACAGTGTTCCGTTATTATACCTAATGCATTCTCTAGGCAGTTGATCATTATAGTCCCTTATACAAAAATTATGGGTTATAAGTCGAAAAAGCACATTACACTATTAGAATTTCTGCATAATATTTATGTACAAAGCTAGCTTTAGTATGTCCTCGCATCTGCAGAGAGTCGTTACCGAGCTCTAACATGGTTGGTGTCTCGCTTCCTAGCGTCTAGTCGTGCGTCGACATAAAACAAAATAAAATAATTAAGAGTATGTAAGAAAAAAACAATTTATTAGGTTACAACATTTCCGTGATAGGAGAAAAAGAAAACAAAGAAAATAACTATAGCAAAAACAGTGCCGATTATTTACTACAATAATTATGGAATAAAACGCGTTCGAAATTTACTAAGTATATGAGGAATTACATAACTTAAAACAAACACGAATGACCTACAATTTCCAGATAAATAACATCCAATGGAATCTACCGATTGTAATGTTAATCAATACGATTAAGCTAGTATAGTGGTCAGTTGTGGAACCAATAAAATAAAATCTAAAAGAAATAACAACAAAAATCCATTTTAACGTCGCACCAGGCAACTACGGGAGGACCTTAACAGTTACCCTTTAACTACAACTAGTGAATTCGCTATTCAATCTTGTATCATTTGTACATGCGTATAATACGACGTTACGTCTACGTTTGAACCTAGGCAATTGTTAATTTAGAATATGAAGGGCCAAGCCCGCACTCGCTCCCAAACAAGGCATCAACTTTCGTTTAGGGACTGTACTAAAGAACCATAGCTTACAAAATTACCTCAGCAATGAGTTACATTTTACTTCCTACTAAGGGTCTTTAAATCAGTCTAAAACTACAGAAAACGGTTCATTGTCACAGAGCAGGTGTCCATGGCGTCATTTTACAAGTCAACGGCGACACAATAATTGATTTGCATACATTCGCATTCTGAAAATCAGCACCATTGTACGAACATGTGAAAAGCCAACACTGATACCATTGTTCAGGAGTCGAACTGCGAACGTTCTAATGTAACACCGTTGTGTGACCGTCTTCCAACATATACCTACTTCAGGGTCCAGTGACGTCGTCCTCATTTAAATTAAAACTACTAACGCTATCGTCCGCTACAATAATAATCCCCAACATAAAAAACCATTTAAAGTGAGCTATATACAAATATCGAGTTGGAAGACTCGTGTGAAATCAATGCGCTGTCAAAACGGTTTAACAAAATGGCGGCCGTCACTAAACACTACAAGTCGGGGCTAACACCACAAAGTTCGAAAATCGAAGTTTGAATTTCCATCTTTATTGCACTTGCAATATTCGAGCAGTAGCAGTAGAGATGTCGAAATTCGATAGTCGAAGTTCATGGGGCCGGCTCAGGGCGGGGGATAGTTAGAGCATGATCGCGTGTTAAGCAACCGTCTCAATTTCTTCGGTCATGGCAGGCTGGTCGGGGGATGCGAGGGTCTTCGGGGGTACCCCAGGGTAAGGCAAGGTCTTCATTTTGCGCGCCTCGCGCCTTTGTTTCTTCTGCTGCATGACAAGTCGGAGCTGCTCGAGCTTGCATTTTGTCTTTGAGTTCTCTATGGCCAGAGCTTTGGCGGAGTCGCATTTGTGGCAGGGAGTGGGGCTCGAGCACTGCGCCGTCGAGGAGCTAGACTGGCAGCTCGAGCATTTCGTCTCTTCCAATGTGCTGGTTGAACACGAGTGTTTGGGCTCCTTCTGAAATTTTAAGTTAATGCTTTACATTAACTGCCTTTTATTTGAGGTCATTTCATGATTTGGCGGAGCGGAATCTGTATCATTTTCTACTTTTAATACCCAGAGCTTATGGATGTCGGCTAGACTTCCTTGTCAGTACTGTCAGTGGAAGCAAGGCCGTACATACGGTACTGCATTCGTACCGCCCCGTTTCCGCGCATCCTCCGCCAATAAGGAAGCACTCATTGAAAAAATGTAGGCGCGGAGTAAAGAGTGGCCTCTACACCGCTAAAGAGGAAGTGGCCTAAGTGTACGGTTGTTACGAGAAAAACCATGCTTTCCAAGCAGTAAAATAATTAAAAGTAGGTTGAATACATATAAAAGTATAAGATTTAAATACAATTTAATGTGGGAGTGTGAAACAAGATACAGCTACACTACCATTTTTTACTAAGAGTGAAGCACAAGATATGTGCTGTCATACTCATTATCTGAGCGTTGAAATATATTTATTTAATTTGCTCTATTACCCTTGCTCCTATCCTACCCTATTCACAGTATTCACCAAAAACTTTTTCTTGTTGCTACGGAGTGGAAAACATTAGAAAAGTATTAGGTAGGTAAAATCACACTCAGATATTTATATTTAATAATAATAGGAACCTACGAGTATAAAATTGAGGATAACAAAGTAATAGAGTAAGAGGCTGGATATTCAATCAAAGTAATTAATTAATAAGCGGATTCTTATAAAACGCATAGCAACATGAACTATAATATTAAGTGTGCTCTTAAATCGCCGTCAATGCAGCCATGTAGTTTGTAATAACTGTGAAAACATAACAGCGTAGCATAGTGGGTACTTTTCAAATACTGCTGAAACTGCAAGTCAATTATTCGAGCTATATCGGCAGTTTTGTCGCATCGCGCTAGTATTGGTGTTATAAATTAATGATTTTAGGAAATAAGAATGCAAACAAAATTATAGCACCTACCTCATAGAGTTCTAATAGTAATATATGTATACCAAAGGAAAATGACCACAACTGCATAGAAAGTCGTGTTATACTGTTATTAATCTTAAAACAACAGAGGTCAGGTAAGGTTATTAGATTACCGTAAAAAACCCTTTATTCAATGAGTAAACAAAAAACGTAAATACCTGTACAAGAGCGATGGGCGGCGCGGCACACAGCAAGTCGTTCAAAATGTGAATAATTGTGGAGATGTCCCTCTTTGGTCGGCCATATCTGGAATTATTAAAACTAGTTTGAATAAAATTACGAGTCGACGACCTGAGAACTCGGGTTTGCGTACATCAGGTAAACTTTGATCATTGTTATGCACACAATGGAATGCAGATGTTTTTTCATATCCTTTGTAGCTTATGCAAGTAACAAACAGTATAAACAGATTGATGAATGACAGGAGTTATATCAAAAAATATCGGCCAGTTATTGGCAAAGTGGCAGATACGGTAAATTTTGGACAGTAAAAAGCATGTATAATGTAAAATGTTGTAATTGTAGTGTAATTAAAAATTAATGCTGACCTGTCTTGCAGTGCTGGATTCAGTGTGCCAGAAAATGTTCCCGAATATATTCCTTTGCCATGGTGCTTCATGGACTCTATCACAGCTCCGGGGCCCACTTTAGAGCGCACTGATTCTTCGGCAGTTCTGAGATCTATTTTATTTGTCAGTACTTCTTTAGATAGCTTTTTCAACTTCTGCGTGAGGTTTTTGGAAGCTTCTATAAGGGCTTTAGTGTCGACAGGGGGTGTGGGGGATGCTCGCTGGGGCATCTTGGGCGCGTCAGGAGCTATGAATGGAATTTGTTTAGAAGTAGAGGGAGTGGCATGGTCTGCATCCTCACTCTGAGCACTAGGCTGCAGTATTAGTTTCCTGGAGTTGGTAATATAAGGCTCAGTACGGGAGGTGGAAGGCTGTGCCAGGTTGCTATCCTGCCGGATCTGCATCCGTTTCTTGTGTTTATTCACAAGTGACTGCATGAAAGCTTTTTGTTTGTTCTGACCTATAGGATGCTTGAATTTCGACGTCTTATGGAGTAGATATTGGAAACGCTTATTTTTTAGAGGTTCAATACTTTGGAAAGAAGGCAATGTGCCGGAAGCAGCCGGGGTGCCATGGCTAGTGGTGGCCAGGTTAGAGATCTCACGATCCATCATAGACTCATCTTGATCTTCAAACAGGCCTTTATCAACTGCACTGTTGAAGAGGTTTTCCATGGGGTACTCATCTATGGTGCTTTCGGCTAGGAATGAGCTCTGGTCAGTGAAGTTGTCACTGTCGTCACTAAGGGAGCTGTCCGGGGTGAGCGCGGGGCAGGCTGCGTGAGGGGAACTGCTTGTAGAAGGGAGCATGTCTGTGGTTAATTTACTCTTTGACAATAAATCTATCAAAGTGCTTTTTACAGAATTTGCGATCGCCGCTTCTCGGCTCTCAGAGGTAGATGCGTCTATAGGGCTGGACACCAAATTGGACAAGGACTTGATTGGGGACTGGTCATTCTCTATAGATGTGTCTGATAGATCTGAGAGAGTACAATTAGTTGTGTCTAAAGAATCATCTTTTCCGTCACATGTCTCTTTTTTCAAATTTTCTTCAGCTAAATACAAATCAAAGGCATTTTGCAGAATTTCCAAGTCTTGCTTTTGAAGTGTGTGTGTTTGTTTTGGTTCACCCAATTGCTCTGCATCTGCTGTGTCATCTGAGTGTGAAGGCTTTTCTGGTGTTCTTTGTGGGCTGGGAGTTTCCCTGGCATCTCTTTTGGTACGCACTGAGGAGCTCTTGGTGGGTGTGGTAGTCCTCAGGGACCGGCTGCCGCTGGCCGCGCCCGAGTTCAAAGTGGACAGCTGCAGCTGAATCAACATCATGTGGTCACCTAATCTCATGGTCAAATTCAATGGAGATTTTCCCGTGAGGAAGTCATTAACTTGCGTGTCATTAAGGGACTCCAGCGCCTGCATCACGGAATTCTCGGGTCTTTGACTCTGTGAACAGATAACGTTGTTAGCAGTGAGTACTACGGGCAGTAGTGTGGGAGATAAAGCGTGTACTGATTAGTTAGCGTGTGTTGTGAAACACGTGACGGGCACGTACCAACAGGCCCGTCTCGACGCTGGGCAGCAGGATGACGCGCGACCCGTCCAGAAGCCCGTTCTCCTCCAGCGTTCCCTCTCGCAATTGCCTGCGAACACAAAACTCCATATCGATACGAGTCAAAGGACGCGGATGCGTCATCGCACCAACGCAACATAATTTCCGTGATATGTTTGACAATAGAAGCTTGGCGTCTACCATAGAGCTCACCTTTCGCGATGCAACAAGCATATCCGATCCTTAGACACTTTTAATTTCTTCGAAACGAGCTTCTTGAGATGCTCCACTGTATTTTTACCGTTCAAGCTGATTGAGAAATTACCACCAGTCGTCGTTTGTATGTTCAGCGTTATGTCCGTGGACTGCGGTGAGCCACACCCGTACACTTCTGTTCCCGTAGCGCGTTCCATATTTTACACATATAGTACACTAGAATTTATAATTCGCTCACTATTTCAACGACGCACTGCCTAACACGGATTACACAGCTATTTTATTGCAAGATAGAAATAACAGGGTCACACACCAGACCCCCAGATTTGATGTGGCCGTCGACGGTGTGACCAGTCGCCTTCGATGTCCCGTTATTTTTTTTTACAACAGCTGATGCGAAGCGGGCCTCCTTTACGTTCCGTTGCACTTTTTGAAATTAATCAATATTTGAATTTTGGTATTATTTCTAGACATGAGCGTCTAATCAAATTATTACTTCAAGAAAAATGATAAGCATATTACTACCATTCGAACCAAATACAGGCTCCGTTGCCTTCAACAAAAGGCCTGTATTGCTCTCACATATCAACAGAACGCAACATACTAGAAACGGAGCGACGACGTCATCGGCCTGCCTGACGTCATCATGACGTCACGCGACGCCTATCGAGGCTTTTTGTGGGAAATTTAAAAGTAGTATTTCCCTTCAGCCCTGCTAGCATAACTTGACTCTTGATTTTACTCGCGCACGAGATAGACTGTCCGTCACTTTCTGATTAATGCTGTCAAAAAGTGACAGATAGTCTATCACGCGCGCGAGTAGAGTAGATAGTCAAGTTATGCTAGCAGGGAGCGAGACTTGGTGTTACGTCTCATAGTCATAGTTCAATTGAATTTTAGTGCCTCTTGGAAAATGTAAGTACGTAACGTATAGTGCGCAGTTATAAAGATCCAAAGTGCAAGTAACCGCGGAAGTGACTAATCTCTTTTATCTGATTGTTATCTGAAATTAAGCAAATAACAAGATGAAAAGGAAGGGAATGGGTTTTTATTGAATGGCAATGCTTACAGTTATAGAGTACAAACTATGATTTACTAAAATAATGCGGTTTATTGTAAATACCTATGCGTTGCGAATAAAAAAGTTTGTTATTATTTTATTAAGCAGTTGAAGTATTTATATGTGGTAAAAAATAATACTGCAACCATGTGACACGGTTGGCGATGTCACTGTTGTTGGAATTTCGGCTTAGTTGCCCTAGTTGTGCTATAGCGGTGAAGAAAACAACTGTGTATCCGCAACCCTTTTATTTCAGCACCGACTTAACAGCTATCACAGTTACAGATACTTAAATACATAATATATTCTCATTATTACGACATGATAGTTAATTACAGTCATTTCGTATCTAGCTGACACATATGCAAATATATATTTCAAAATCATTTTACATAAATAACACCATTTATTTTATGCCATCGTGAAATAGGCGACGAATAGCAGCAGAAATACAGCATAATTAGCATTAGCACAAGTACGTACGCAACGCGAGAATAGACATGACAATTTTTTTAAATACATATGTGTATCGCGCCTTTTGTCGCGTCACCGCGTCAGCCACTTCTCTCAATAATATATTACAAACTCAATTTAAGAATGCACTAAAACAGTAAATTGTGTCACAAGTACGGTAAGTAGGTATATGATTTACGAACGAGTCTACTACCAGCCCGACGCCTAAGGCAAAAAATAAAATAAAAATAAAGGTAGGTAGGTAATTTATTAATTTATTTCTATTTGCTAATGATTTTTTAATTTGTGATTTTAATACATAATAGGCTTGTCCTAAATTGTTTTACAATGCCATTCGAACCAGTTTTTGGAGAGGAACGAATGTATAAGAGCAACTACAATTAAAAAACATAAATACCCAAAAAATTGAGTTAGACGGACCTCGCTGGCGGCAGCTGAAAACGTTTCATACTGATTAACATTGGATCATGCATGACGTCACAGTGCGTTTTCAAACATAGTGTTTCGAGTTATAACCTCCTTGCTTTATAACTGACGCAAATGACAAAAAAAAAAACCATTTAGGTCATTGTAGCTCTGTATGCCTGCGCGATGAAGCCCTTTACAAGCAAATGTGATGAAAACGTATATATTTGTAAAATAAAATGCTAAATGAACACTATTAAATGAATGTCCCACTTTCCTCATATCTATTACCAGTTTAATTACAAACTTAAATAATTACGTAAATGATAAATTAATGCGATCTGCAATAACGTTATACAAAATTAAACGAATAACAATAGAAATCTACAATAAATAAATATTAACCAGGACATACAGTTATTTTACTGAAAATAAATAAATCACAATGGAACATCACAAATATGAAAGATCACTGCGAGCGATCAGGATGCGTGGAGTGAACTCTCAGCTCTTATATATATTATGTACTCCTTTTGTGTACCTTAGTTGATTATCAGCTATACATTTTGTGACTTTTTAGACATTTTTAATAGACACTGTACATTCATATACGTAAAAAAATGCTCTCCCTCATTTACATAGGTAGGTACAGTCGAGTGCTCTAATATCTATACAGACAACCTTTCAGAAATATCTATACACATTCTTTATTATTACTGACATAAGTTGCATATGTAGATATTTTTGAAAGGTCGTCTGTATAGGTATTGGAGAACTCGACTGTACTTGCAGATACATAGACGAGGCCTATAGAGACTCCATTTAGGGCCCGATATAAAAACCATGGTATAAAAAAAAAACTTTATATTGCACATAGGCGAGTTCGTGCTAGCTAGTCAAACAAATTAGAAATCCAAATTAACTAGATGACAGTCAACATTATTTAATAACTAACTCTATCGCCAAATATCGTTCAAAAAAGAACCCATAATATAAGAATATTTCATTCATTACCTATCTTAAATCAGAATGATTTAAAATTCTCATATTTACAAGAATTAAACTTCTAGCGTCATTGGAAAATATTTTTATATTGGCAACATTGGTTGTTATATACATTTATTTACTATATTTCGTTACTTATTCACTATGGTCCCTATTGCAAACTAGCTTTGAACTTCAAACAATTGCCGTGAAATAGAGCTTATGTTGGCCCGATCCTGGTAAATTCCAGGGTCCATAAAATGAAAATATGCTCTAAATCATACCATCATATATCATAGATAAAGATTTGTATATGTATCCGAGTTGATTATTTGTAATAAAATATATTCAACCCGAAATTCGAATGATTTTGTTTTACCATTGCACATAACAATACATAGGTTCAAACCGTTCAAATGCTTTACACGGAACCGTGTATAAGCATAAATATGAGGAGTTAAGAAGAAGGATGAGTTGTCGTAGCCATAGGAATGTAGAATTGTATTTTAATATTTTAGAAAACAATACAAGTTTATTATTATGCCTTTCAATGAAACCACTTTTACAATAAATTATAAACGTAGGTAATCTAACCAAAACTAGCATAAAATCAAGCAACTAACTAACTTCGTGAATTCCCCAATAAAGTCGTATAAAAAACGGGATTATCTAATTGGCAATTGAAGCACCATTTCACTGCCAAGCCATTTTGTGTCGTATTACTAGGGTATTAAGGTTCACGATCCGAACTCCTGCGTGTCGCCGTCGATCTCCTCGAAGACGTAGCCGCCGCGACCATCCATCTGCAGGTAATGGTCGTGGTGCTTCCATAGGGATTTGCGGTGCGAAACCGTGAAGAGAGATATGCCCATCTAATAGACAATTGATAACAATTAATATAGTAAATTAGAAAGACAATACGTACAAATGAATCACACATAAAATGCTGATACAAATATATATCACGCTACTGTAAAGCCGGGGTTATATCAAAGCCACGCCGCGTGTCGCAACGCGTATTTTGTATTGAACGTGGCGACACGCGGGACTGAGCTAATGTAACCACGTTTATACAAAATGTATGTAACCGATTGCGTTGCGACACGCGGCGTGGCTCTAATATAACCCCGGCTTAACGCATAGTCGTACAGAACCAGCAATTGCAGATGAAGAAATTTCAATTGACTGCATTAATATGGGGTAAATAAATACATTGTTCACGCCAGCTAAACAAACTGCAATGGCATAACATCGGGTGTATTTAATTGGAGTAATTTTATAAGGGATTAAAGAGCCCCAAATCTAGCTGTCTTCAAGTCAGTCAGTCTTCAAGCTGTTGTCTGAGAATACCGCTGATTTACTTATCTTGCTTGATGATTAATAGGGCAATATTGGGAGTTCAGGTAATTTACCCCTTATCGTTATCGGAGGTATTCCCGTAGTGAAATACAAACAACAACGTGCGTGTAACTCAAGTGTCATGAGTCAAGGTTGTAGCAGGAAAGTGGATCAAAAGATGAAAAATGACAAAAGTAAATAAATCTGGGAAGCGAATGTAGCGAAAGACGAATAAAACGGAAAAGTATTCTAAATTGAAATTTTTATCAGTTGTGCTAAATTGTTTTGAAAACAATCCATGTTTCCACATCTAATAAAGGGAGCAGATTTCTAGCTCAGATTCAAGCTGAAAATATTTCATCCTAGTGTTGTGTACCTACAACAAAACAAGTTTTTTTTTTATACAAGATGAAGGTTTCGAATAATGGTATATTTAAAAAAAATAGCGATTAGATCAACGGAGAGTGGAAAGGAAGTAGGTATGTATTGTACCTCTCTGCAGTATTGATACATCTGCCCCTCGACGTCTACGGATACGGCGCTGGTGCACTCGTCCAGGATGGCGAACTGTGGCTCGTGGTAGAATAGACGGGCCATCTGAAACAAACATAACAGTTGCAATAGGCTTGTGTCCTACATTTTTTACGATGCCCTTGGAACCAGTTTTTGGAGACGAACAAATGTTTGTATGGGAGCAACTACAATTAAAGAACATAAATACCCAAAAAAATCAGTTGAAGACGGACCTCGCTGGCGGCAGCGTCACAGTGTGATATTTGTACTAATCGTTGTATGGAAAATCAAGTAAATTGCTGTTTCGGTCGCGAAATACTGCATTTAGGTCCATATTTGTAGTTGTCGTTGTAATAAGTGTAAGGATTCTATTGGTAGCTTTAAATTTACTTTTGTACAATAAAAAAATGCATATTTTTTTCTAAACTTTCAGGGTTCGTATCTTTTTATGATTTTCATTATATTTTGTAATTTATACTTTATTGCAATAATTTAGGTTTAGTATCCACTTAGCAATGACGTTATCAATTTTTTCATGAGGAAACTACCCAATTCCTGAACCAGTGAGCTTATAACCAGACTAGGGTCAATCACTAGTCAGTCATTTATTTAAAAAAGAAACATAATGTTGATAGGAATTCGCTAGTCGCTGTGTTTAAGTTTACTATTTTTACTATTACATTGAAGTATATTATATAGTACAATACAGTTTAAATACAATTTAATACAATGAATATATTTGTTTGTATTATTTCATAAGGCTTTAGTGTTGGGCGAGCTTGGACAAGTTACTTGCATTTATAAACGGCGATTTTAATTTTTATTGGTATTATGCCATGAATAGGCCGCGTATAGTATCACCGGTAAAGTAAATAAATAACATACGTATTATCCTAAATATACCTAGTGATAGACGCAGCCCGCAGGCACGTTAGCTAGCACCTACCTCTGTATCAAGGGGGAACCGTCGCTTTCGCTTTGTGTAAAAAAAGGAACTGTAATTATTTCGGCAGGGCCGGTTGGACAAAGGTCCACGCGCCCAACTATTGTAAAGTTGTGGCTATAGAATAGGAACACTTAATTGAATATTACCTGACCAGCAGTTTCTACTTCCGACCGTCATTAGTATTAACAATAGGATTAAGTGCTTAAAAACACAAAAAAACAACAATGAAAGAGCTCCTTTTAAATACAATGATTATTATTATTAGGATATTCTCCCTACAGTTTGTTCTGATTATAACTTCTATTGTTCAAATGTGTCTGAGTGGGTATTATAATAATCTTTAGTTCGTGACTTCAAGTTAGTTATGTTATGCCATTGAAACCATTGATGTTAATTTGTTTCATTTGTTGGTTTTAATTTTGCACAGTTTTTTAAAGTGTAGTTTAAAGTGTAATTTCCACCTATTATTTTAGGTAAGTATTATGATAAATATGATAATTCATTTTTCTCAATGCAGGTAACTATAATATAAATACTCATTAATGCAGACCTTAATAGTAATACAAAACAGTAGTTAGACAGAACAGCAATAAAAGTTGATATTATATTATGACATGAAAATTTTCGTATTCTGGGTCCATTATGAGAAGAGCCAACCCTAAATAGCACAAAACCAAGTAGACAGTGAGTGAGATAGGACACATTGGAACGTTATTTCGCTCATATTTGGAGCAGCACAACTGGGGAACTACGTTACAGAAGACCGCAGTCATAATAACAACATTACCTGCTGTGTGGATATTGAGTTCCTGGTGGTGAGTCAGGTGGCCAGAGCTCCCGGGGATCTGACTTGTGAGTGAGGGACCTGCATTTGTCTCTAGCTGCCAAACAACGGATCCTCAAATCAATAAAGGGTCAACAGGGCGCTTGATTCTTCCAGAGTCACAAAAGCGTCTATAGGCGACGGTGTCTGCTTACCGTCAGACAGGCCGTGTGCTTATTTTTCATTTTTGGTACAAGCTTTTATTGCCGACTGTACTTTTCTATATGCCGCCAACTACTCATTGAGACGAATCTAACGAGCCCAAACTCAACGGGGTTACGTCGGTTAAGTACTGAATTCCCATCGCCACCTTCTGTCTCCGTATAATATTGAATTGTCATCCAAACTATACTTATACCCAAAATTTTAGCTCAATCGGTTGAAGATATCTGCTTCAATTTTTTTTTATCTACACACATACTAAGGCTTGTTCACGAAAAAAGTAGCCACCGTTGTATAATTCAAGTTTTCAATATGAATGTTTTGAGTGGCGTTATACATATTTATCTGCTATCCATTTTTGGGCTAACTTTCTAAATTTCGCGATTGTAGTCTTAGATTTTGTAATTTTCACGTTTGGGTCATAGAGGTTCTTTTTTAGGGTTCCGTACCCAACGGGTAAAAACGGGACCCTATTACTAAGACTTCGCTGTCCGCCCGTTCGTCCGTCTGTCTGTCACCAGGCTATATCTCAAGAACCGTGATAGCTAGGGAGTTGAAATTTTCACAGATTATGTATTTCTGTTGCCGCTATGACAAAAAATATTAAAAAACCGGCCAAGTGCGAGTCAGACTGGGGCTCCCATACAACAGACATGATTTTTTTGCCGTTTTTATAGATGATGGTACGGAATCCTTCGTGCGCGAGTCCGACTTCGCAGTCGAGTCGCACTTGGCCGGTTTTATTTTCCTTTACTCAAATAGATTATCGACGCTATAATGTTCCGCGAATACCTTTCCAGACTCTTAATTACCATATGCAGGTCATACATCGTTTTAAATCATGTCAGAATCAGTAGACACATTTCTATGCAATCATTTTAGCTTTATACTTTAACTGGCATTATGTAGTATTTCACAACTTTTAAGGAAAAATTGATGCATCTTAGAATCATACACATCTGGGTGACACTGAAGACTTAGTTTTCGATGTCTACTTTTTTTCCTGAACAATCCTTATAATCCCGCTAAAATGCGTCCAGAAACTGGCAGTAATGACCAGCACTCGTGTGATCCTATTATACGAGCGTCAGCGACTCCACACTCGTGATTTAATGCCTCTCATTATGTACAGTCACATAAACTACTAATAACAAAAGTCGGGACAGGTGAAACTAAATAAAAGCATGTAATAGTACATTTTACAACTAGTGTGAAAAGACATTTCACACGTGTTGTAAACGACGTTTTTTAATACAATTGCGAGAAAATAATAAATTAATATATCATTGCGATAAAATATGCTTGCTTCGAAGTTATTTTTGAACGAACCCATACTTTACAAATGACACTGACAGTGACAACATACTATTGGAATCAGCGCCATCGGCCTCGAGTTGAGAAACTAAATTGACACTTGGCAGTTGACACTGACAGTATTCATAAGGATAATTTTTCTAGGCATATGCTTGTATCATTCAGCCAAATCAACGAACGATTTTTAGGAAAGTAAATATTTCATACATAGATACCTAAGACAGAGTAGGCTATAAAATGCAAATTCTTAATATTTTTTCGTCATTTATATATTAATGAATACTTTAAATAAATACTCCTAGTATTCGTAAGCGTTTTTAATTTCATAATTTCCAAGTAAAAAATCTAATATAAAATTACTGCGTTTCGAAAGTATAGTTTGGAACTAAAAAGTAAAAAGCACTAGTTCGAGAAATTGAGCTTCTCGCACGCTACGCAGCCACAAAAAGTACCACTTTTTGAGCAACTGTATTAAAAAAAAACATAATGTGATACTGACGGCTATCCTCTGCTTCTCGCCGCCCGAGAGCACGTCCATCCAGTCCTCGACGGCGTCCCAGCCGCCCTCGCGCCCCGTCAGGTACGCCAGCTGCACGGTCTCCAGGAACCCGCTCAGCTGCGCGTCCGAGCGCCCGCGCCGGACCATCTCCTCGCGGGTCTGCGGGTAGATCACCTGCACACAGTGTGTAAGGGAACAGGTACACTGGAGCAGTTCGGATCAAAGTGCATCGATAGCCTACGCGTTGCGTAATACATCACGTGCCGGGCCGGCCCGGAGCGTGCGTGAGCGCATTTTACAAGGTGTCAAAGGAATTTGAACGTGTGATTTCATACATGAATGGACATGCGACTTGGTCGGCTCTTCGCGGACGTGGAAGTCTTATTCTTTGGCACGCCCTGCAGCCTAAACCGTTTTTTTTTTCAGGCATTGCCCATATCACAACACAAACATAAAACATCAATACATCATAATCAAACATCATAATTTATAAATTCACATTAATTAACTAAATAAAAATAGAAATATATAGACATGTCAAATAATAATAATAAAACTACACATTCATTTACATAATAGAATAAAATATATTAAAAACTTGAAATTTAATTAATTAACTTATATATATTGTTTCTAGACTCCATGTGGATGGAGTTCCAGTGCCTCCATAGTGGGCTGTTGATATTCTCAGCAATGGCTCTAAGGAGGCTGTTGGGTTATTACGTTAAACCCGTTAATCGTGGGAGTGTCAAAAAAGCAGTTGGGTTTTTGAAAAATCTTTTAATTTTATCGAGCAGTGTACGCGAATATCTCTCTGAATATAGTCAAATAGTCAATGAACAGTGTGGCTAGACCAGATACCGACGTTACAAATATGCTTACCTGGTCTCTCAAGGTACCGAGGGTCATGTACGGCCGCTGCGGCACGTAGAACAGCTTGCCCTTGGGAGGCTTGGTTAAGCTGCCTCCGAAGATTGGCCACAGTTCGCCGAGCATACGGAACATGGAAGACTTGCCGCAACCGTTGGGTCCGCATACCAGCACGTTTATGCCTGACCTGAAATAGTATTATAGTTACACAATATGTAAACTACAGTCTAGCAGCCGTATTTATAAAAAAAAACCTGAAAACAGTGCTGTAGCGAGCTGCTTCGATAAAACATGATTCAAAAACATCTAATAACGCTAATAGGTCGATCAGGCCTCTGTCAACGACTTGGTGAACAGTGGACCAGTAATCTCACGTTTACCAAGAAATCTCGAACAGCAAATTTATTTTATTTTCTATTTAAATTTTCGAATCGGGATGGATAAACATGCTATTCAGCGATAACCGGAATTATTTTTCCCTGTCCCAAAAACGGGCATCAATCCTTCAACTGAAACGGTAACGTGGTGGTTTGAAACGTGTCCCAAGTAAAACTTGAAACAAGCTGCTATAATAATTATTGGAATCTATCAAGCAACGTCCCGTTAGTTAGCAATGTTAGCATTAGCAGAGGTTTATGGTTATTATTATCATACTTTATAACACCAAATAAGGTAATTGAGCATTTAACTAAAATGTTCGTCAATAATTCCCCTTAAGTTTTTTTAAATGAACACTAGCGTATAGTTTAAAGATCGGTCCGAAATATTTGAAGGGGGCAGTTGTATTCGATACAGTTAAAACACACTCTCTCTCCAGCTCACGATACTTTTCGATTTCTGAAATAAATTATCTTAACAAATAAGCATTCTTCAAAGCCGTAAAAAAGCTCAGCTCAGGAACACGAAAATGTTAACTTAAGCAGCTAGCTTATATTGTTATCGTTTCACTCACTTGACTTCGAAGGAGAGCTCCTTGATGAGCACATCTCCGTTGGGCGTGACGAGCGGCACGCGATCGAAGCGGATGATCTTGTCCTGGTAGATTATGCGGCCCGCGCCGGGAGCCATCAGCATCGGCATCACTGGAGAAAAAGGTTTCCTATTTGTGATGTAGGCAGATCTATAACAGCTGTCAAACTATTAGAATGTGTGTCGCTTACGTCAGTCCGGAAAACCAACCAACTAAATCCTCGAACCAACTAGACGACTATCATTTACTTATACTTACCAGGACACCTAATATCCCGAATACACCATACTATTAATAGGGGTGTAGACACTAAATAAAATAACCAATTATGTTGTATTTTCTCGAAAAAGGATTAAAAATGTAGTCAAATGGAGAAAAAAGCAACGCAAGAGGTTAAATAATCACAAAGTTATAAGTGTCCAAAGTTTTGCGAAGCGGTATGTTCTGTCTGTCCCTTTTCCGCAAAACGCACGTTCATATGAAACGATTGTCATTTACTATGACGCTCCATGGTCGTGACGTCACAATCTACGAGCATATTAAAACGATTGTAGCTTCTTAATATTTTGAGATATTTGAATGGGATTTTCGTTATGAAGCATATTTTTTTGCCTTCTTTCATTTGAAATTATAATAGATTTAGAGTCTACACCCCTATTCTTGTTACGAGCATTTTGATTAGGCAAGAAACCTGCTGGACAAAACCTAAGCCCGGTAAGGTCTATTAGTATGCTCCTGGGTCGGATGAGATTAGGCAGCCGACCTTGGCATTAGGCAGCTGACCAGCCAACCCTTGCTGACTAATAAGAATAAGAGTTATTATCATGGATATCCCTATAGTCACGAAAATGTGTGTACAGACAGTTTACAGGCCAAAGTGTCTGTCTATTTATTATACCGAAAAATGCGTGGTTTCCAGTTTTCCTATGATTAAGCAAAATACTCTATCTAAGAGCAACGATGTGGACCTGAGAGCACGAGTCACTTACTACCATTCCCGTTTCTCACCTGCCCCACCATGGTTCTGGTGTATTTGCCCCAGTTGACGTCGGCCAGAACTGTTCTCAGCTGGGTCACTCGTGGCGTAAGCCCCGCTAGCTTGCTACCAGAGAGCACGAGTCACTCACTCACTACCGTTCCCGTTCTCCCCCTGCCCCACCATGGTCCTGGTGTATTTGCCCGAGTTGACGTCGGCCAGAACTGTTCTCAGCTGGGTCACTCGTGACGTAAGCCCCGCTAGCTTGCTACCAGAGAGCACGAGTCACTCACTCACTACCGTTCCCGTTCTCCCCCTGCCCCACCATGGTCCTGGTGTATTTGCCCGAGTTGACGTCGGCCAGAACTGTTCTCAGCTGGGTCACTCGTGACGTAAGCCCCGCTAACTTACTACCAGAGAGCACGAGTCACTCGTCACTCACCACCGTTCCCGTTCTCCCCCTGCCCCACCATGGTCCTGGTGTATTTGCCCGAGTTGACGTCGGCCAGAACTGTTCTCAGCTGGGTCACTCGTGACGTAAGCCCCGCTAACTTACTACCAGAGAGCACGAGTCACTCGTCACTCACCACCGTTCCCGTTCTCCCCCTGCCCCACCATGGTCCTGGTGTATTTGCCCGAGTTGACGTCGGCCAGAACTGTTCTCAGCTGGGTCACTCGTGACGTAAGCCCCGCTAACTTACTACCAGAGAGCACGAGTCACTCGTCACTCACCACCGTTCCCGTTCTCCCCCTGCCCCACCATGGTCCTGGTGTATTTGCCCGAGTTGACGTCGGCCAGAACTGTTCTCAGCTGGGTCACTCGTGACGTAAGCCCCGCTAGCTTGCTCAGCTCTCGACCAGAGAGCACGAGGCGGCCGATGGCTTCCGCCATCTTTACTAGCATACGCCCGTAGGTGTAGTAGTGCTGTGAAAAGGTAAAGCATGAATTCCAAACCACATTACGAAAGAGTGAAGCGTGTAATTGAGCCATGAAACCTTTTGTTTAATTTGCAGCAACGCACACAGCCAATGACCATTAATCGATTGTGAAATTGTCTTTGTATGATTTTTTGCATATTATGCAAGGTTTTCTACAGAGGGTTAAGTTACTGAAAGGCTACTCCAGTTATGTATGCTCTGTATCTCTAAACCAGACTAACCGCAAAAGAGCCGTACGTGTCGATTGCGCGGTTCTTTTGACGGTCACTTTTTTTCGGCTGATTGTGTATCTAGTTACTTATATACTAAATCAAAGAAGATTGTTCTCAAATATAAAATAAAAAAATTGTCTGTAGGTATGTTAGTATGTACACATATCGTCGTCTACCGTCACCCTAGTACAAGCTTTGCTTAGTTTGTGTATATAGTTCAATTTGTGTATATGCATTTATTTATTTACCTACTAAAATTTTAATCCAAGTATATTGGAATACTATGATAAGTTGGTTCCATCGACCGGCATGATAAATATCGATATGTTTCAAAGAATACCCTAAACCTGTCGTTCTCCGTCCCCGCAGTGAGCAGATTGTGGTCCGTGACGAAGAATGGTCGCGACACCGCGTAGAAACCGACAGTGATTGCGATATCTGCAGGTAACAAAAAAGAAGCACATTTATACAGTTCCTTTTCAATATAAGGAACCAGATTTCAATGTGATGTGAATAAAACAATATAAATACTAAAGGACGACCCCAATGCAAGAAGTAGGACGTAGGTTCCAAATATGCGAGGCGGGTTCCAGGCGTTAAATTCAATTATTGTGACATCAAGAAAGTAAAAAGCGAATACAGCATGGAAGCCAAAATCCCATTGATCCAGAGACCGTCTAGTGTTCTAGATATTTTAATAGCAAATATAAAAATTTAATAAAGTCAAGTAAATACTACGTAAATAAAATATACTGTCGGATTTTAGTAGAATCTGAAACAGCCCTTGAGACCTATTTGTATGTATAATCCAATCACTGCCACTTGTAAACGCTTATTATCTCGCCATTAAAATCTACATTTAACTTGCCGTGCATAGACAGACACGGTCATCACCCATCAGTGTAGTTATGGAGCTTGTAGAAGGTCGCCAACGCTACCGTGTGCACCGTGCCTAATTATTTGAATTTAGAACACTTACACTTGGCTATGATGTTGTCTATGAAGCCCATAGCGACGCGGAAGTTGAGGAAGCTACGGAGATGTCGCGTCAACTTGTAGAAGCTCGCCAGGACCGTCAATTGCTCGCGGTGGTTACCCTGCACACACACGAACATTTGTATGTGTGTATGTACTACACTTAATTAGTGTTGCGAGTTAGAGTTCCGCTGAGCTTTAAAGACTCGAGCCATCATAGCTGATGCGAGTCCTGGTAAGTACCTAGTGTATAACGCTATTCTTAGCTTTAACGGCTCGAGTGTGCATCGTTAAGGCACTTGTCCCACCGCCGGCGACGAGCGATGAGCTATCGGCGATTTTCTCGCCCAAGAAACGAACAAAAGATAATCGCTCCCGTGTAAATAAAAGAGAGAGATATAGTTCATCGCGGTGTGAACAGCCAGCGATGAACTATAAATATATATCTCTCTTTTATTTACACGGGAGCGATTATCTTTTGTTCGTTTCTTGGGCGAGAAAATCGCCGATAGCTCATCGCTTACTCGCCAGCGGTGGGACAAGTGCCTAAGGCTCGGCCGAGCGCTAAATCACAACACTACACTTTATTGCGCACAAAATAAACATTAATAAAACAAACAAAACTAAGTATACATGTATAAAAGCGAACTTATCATGCACACAGAAAAATTAATCCCGACACTAAAGTAGAACCAAGATGGCGACATTCTCGCAGGTTTTCTAGTACGGCATGTTCAGATAGTATTCTATACTGCAGAGTATTCTGCACTCGAGTCTGCATACTCGAGCCATTAAAGTTAAGACTAGCGTTATACAGTAGATACTTACTAGGACTCGCATCAGCTTTGATGGCTCGCGTCTCGTCCCCGCTCTGCTGCACCTCAGACTACCTCGAAAATCGACTACTGCACAGGTTCTACTTTCGTGCCAGAGATTATACATAAGTGTAGGTATGATTAAATACATTTAAAAAAATGTAATATATCAAACATTTTTGTACTTATGAGAGCGTTTTTCAAAAAAAGTGTACATGAACTTTTTTTTTAGAATTCGATTTTTTTGGGTTTTTCTTACTCAGAATCGTTGACACTATCGATCCTCATACAAAAAAAGTGTCCAAAATATTCCATTCCAGATCGTCACATTTTTGTATGCAGTCTTTTTTTATTTATATGGCCGTGACTCACTGGAAGAAAAAACTTACATAGTAAAATCTGGGACATCATTTTTCTTGTATAAGGATCGATAGTATCAACGATTTTAAGTAAGATAAACCCAAAAAATCGAATTCTGATAAAAAAAGTTCATGTACACTTTTTTCTGAAAAACGCTCATGAACGAATATATTCTAAAGACTTGGCAATTATGTATGGAAATACTTGTCAGGCATTTTCATAGCGTTTTTCATGAATTACCACATTGTGTTTGTGTATTTTTTTTACGCTTTTACTAGGTACCTATATAAGGATTTTTTTTTAATTACCTGATAGAAAGCGATTTCTTCCGAATTGGTGATCAGCCTGGAATTGACGTATCTGAACTCGCCTTCCAGTTTTTGCTCTTGGACGGTAAGTCGCGCTGTGAAAGAAAATAAAGAAATTCACGTTACCGCTCGGATTTTTTTTAATAAACTTGAAAATCTCCGTCGTCGTCCTTTTTCTAGACTTTACAGCAATTCCATTTAAAAAATGATTTCAAATCGGTTGCTTTGAATAAAACGTAAATGAATATGGTAAAACAATGAGATAATACGTATAAGATGCAAAAGAGTGCATTGCAAAAAAATTGTACATAGTTAAGAGCTTTAATCTAATCTATGATTTAATTTTTTACAGTTTCGTGACGGCAATTACCCATATATTTTATATGGGTAATTGCCGTCACGAAACTGTAAAAAGTGAAATCGTAAATTAGATTAAGGCTCTTAACTATGTACAATTTTTTTGCAATCCACTCAAGTGTGCTCAACAACATTAAAAAAAAAACCGGTCAAGTGCGAGTCTGACTCGCGCACCGAGAGGGTTCCGTACAAAATTTCATACAGCATACCCGTCTTGCCCCGCCCATTAATTTAGGAAAAACCTTAACAACGCATAGTATAGTTAAGTCATGCATGAGAACCTAGAGAACCATTTATCGGTGCATTTTGCTACTAACTTGCGCGACCAAGGAACTCGGTATGTAAGTATGTTGGTTTTTGAGCGATATTTTTATATCAAGTGTATTCATTTCGGTAATTCTTTTTTTCATTTATTTTCAGAATAATTTCATACGAATTTAAAGGAAAAAAATTAAACACAGAAGTTTTCATTTACAAACTTAACTAGTAAATGATTTTTGAAGAATAAAAAAAATACGCTAGATAGAGGTCTCATTATACTTTTCCGGTAATATTTAATAATAATAATAAACGTATTTTTGTGATAACAGCTTAATAATATTAACGTTAACAATAATCATATATACAATTATTTTCAATTTTTTCGCTTGGTTTACTTCGGAGATAATTGGTATTTTTTTCAACATTTTCCTTTACAAATCATAATTTTAACACTGTAGAAAAAAAAACTGTTTTAGAATGTGCAATTCAAGCTATTTCATATGATACTCCACTTGGTCTACTAACTACACTTTTAATTATTGTCCCCCTTCTTATCTGGTAATGTTCAATGCAAATAAAGTTCTTATTGTTATCCGTCCTTTTTTATAGAAATTAAAAATATATATTTAAATTTTCATTTTCCATACACGCTTTGTTTACAACTATTCCAAATTGATAGAGCATTAGTAATTCATGAGATATTTGACTGTGTGCACAATGAGGGTTATTGATAGCAATAGCAGTTCCTGAGATATTTGACATTGTGACGACATACAGAGACAGACAGATAGACGGACGAAGTCGCACAATAAGGATTCCGTTTATACCTTTTTGGTCCGGAACCCTAAAAATATCGTCAAACAAGAATGATTACGTTACTAGTATCACACGTCTAAGGCGCTCAAGGGGTTTTACATTATTTGACAGATAGGATTGGAATAGCGCAGACCTCTTCCTACTCAGTTTTATTCTTGTTTTCATATTTAACCAACCTGTAGGTTTCCTTAGGTACGTCAAGAATAGGCCAGACGCCAGTAAGTACGCCATCATTATCCCAGGAGTCTGAAATGAAAGAGAAAAAATAATATCATCGCTCGTCCCAAGACTCATCTCTCAAAATGTGTCGTTCCCAGAAAACAGACAGAGATTGAACAAATGACTGCGCAGAAGCGAATTTTAGGTCTCGTTGGGAGGGAGCGGTGAGGTGCGACTGCGGGGGTACCGTGTCGATCGCGTGATTGGTTGATCGCTTGACGTTTGCTTCCCGCACCTCGTCGTGGAGATGAAAAGGCAATAATTCATAAACTTACTGTCGTTTTTCAAAATGTGGATCACCCTATGCGTTTATAAAAATTAACAACATTTAATTTTTCTGATTCCTTAATTTTGTTTAGGCATTTACAGTACCGGTCAAAAGTTTAAGTTCACGCTTTGTTTTTGGTACAAATTTGTACTTTTGTGCGAGTTCAGATGTCGAAAATTGTTTTCAACTGATTCGTTATTGTTTACGGAGATGTGTTTGATTAGTCAGACACAATTTACGTAGATTTCTAAACAACTGATTCCCTAAAAACCAACATTGTATCTGATCATTGTACGTTTTAAGTGGCAAGCCCATATATGGCCCAGCCTTTGCCGTCATTCCTATAAGATTTTAGGGAATGCGTTGTTTAGAAATGTACGTGAATTGTGTCTGACTAATTAAACAAATCTCTGGAAGCAATAACGGATCAGTTGGAAACAAATTTCGGCTTCCAAACTGTAAAAATATATTGTCCAAAAGTACTCATTTGTACCTAAAACAAAGGGTGAACTTAAACTTTTGACCGGTACTGTAAATGCCTAAACAAAATTAAGGAGTCAGAAAAATTAAATGTTGTTAATTTTTATAAACGCATAGGGTGATCCACATTTTGAAAAACGACTGTAAGTTTATAAATTATTGCCTTTTCATCTCCACGACGAGGTGCGGGAAGCAAACGTCAAGCGATCAACCAATCACGCGATCGACACGGTACTGAAAAGTTATGAGTATAGTATTTGAAAAGTTAGGAGACACACATTTTTTTCTTTTCATTTTATTTTAAGTTAAACCCCCTTAGTTTGGTTTTAAACTACCACGTTCGAAAAGGGCATAAGTACATTTAAAGGATGAATAAGATTAGTACTGTGGTCAATTTATTAAATTAAAAAGTAAATAGCATGCTGTGTCTGTGACAGTGACATTTGACATTGACAATTACAAAATAGAAGGAGTCAAATAACTGTCAATGTCACAATTTTTTTTTCTTACAAGATGCATTAGCACAGCTATGGAATATCCGCATTCAGCCTTTAAATGGCTTCTTCAAAGTCATTTCCAGTCTTCTCAAGAACTCAGCAAGCCCAAATCTCTGAATGGTTTTTAGTTTGAGCCACTATGAAAAAATTATATGTTGTCAATTGCCATAAGCAGTTTTGAAAAACTGAAGACATACCTACCATAAAGATTTCGTTGGTCATAAGTGAAAAATCTAAGGATTAAATAAATAAATAAGATCCGAATAACTTTTTGGTACCTAGAACCAGTATTAAACCTCACGACCTCTGTTTCTAAATCCAATCTCCAATAATAATCAAGACAAAAGAATACTTACACTGACGCCCAAATTAACAGTGAGCCTGTACAGATAAATGCCGATGTCCAAGATAGGCTTGCTGATGTTGCTGTACAGGTCTACCACGGTCTCACAGAACTTGTCGATGTCTGTCGTTAGGAGTTGGTCCGCGTTCGATATCCGGTTGTCCAGGTTCGTTACCTGGTAGTACGTGAAGCCTCTGCAACAGGAAACATCCAGAAATAAGTAAACTATACAGTTCATTAACTACATACATTTCAATCATATTTCTCGCAGGAAATCCTTAATAGACGAAATTAGAAATCCAAATAGATACTCGTATTAGCGTGCGTCTATAACAGATGATGCAACGCAGATTACACATAATCCTATTGCTGACTTGAGTATTAAATCCTGCTAATGTGACTTATAATTGCTTTTACGAGTCACTCAATTACTTTTTGCCTGTAGAGCGAAGGCATTTACAATGAACAGCAAGCGTAGTTGTTATTTCAACTTGTGGGGGTCGAACTACGCTGCGTTGTACTGTACCTTATAGACATTGCATGTTCCCAGTCGATAGCTGACTGAGGGAATGAGAAAAATATGGGTATTTTTAGCGTACCGATACCTCAAAAGGAAAAAACAGAACCCTTATAGGATCACTCGATTGTCTGTCTGTCGTTAGTCTTTACTCTGAACAGACTCAAATCATTTCTATAGTCAAAATAATGAGCAAATGGTAAATCAAACGAAAAATTATACGAACAATAATAATAATAATACCTAATTGTATTTAGGGTTCCGATACCTCAAAAGGAAAAACGGAACCCTTATAGAATCACTCGGTTGTCTGTCTGTCCGTCTGTCAGAGCCGATTTTCTCCGAAACTACTGGACCGATTGAGTTAAAATTTGGTACACATGTGTAAATTGGTGACCCAAAGATGGACGCGTAAAGTAAATTAATGAATTCTTAACAAGGGGGCCACTTTTGGGGAATAAACTGGAAAAAAAAAAAGTTTCGCTATCTCCAAAACTACTAGGATTAAAATTCTGACAAAAATATGGAAAATAGTTCCTTGCCTAAAGATTACAGGAAAACCTATAAGAAGTTTGAGAATTCAAAAACACTTATGAAATTTAGATTATATACGGAACCCTCACCACGCGAGTTGAACTCGCACTTGTCCGGTTTTTTAGTTATCCCCATTCTTTGAAGTTTCGTTATTCCCAAGGACTCATCTCTAATTCACCGAGACACTCATAGCACATTGAGTCTCCCAAAGATAAGACTCCGCCCAGGACGAAAGAAAAACCACTAACGGGCTATCGGACGACGCTAGAACGAACTCCACTTTGCCTATAATAAAGAAACGCTATGAGACCATAAAACACGGCAACTCAGTCGAGACAACGAATGTCATCTACAGCGTATATACTATTTATACATTGCATATAACGAAAGATGTGCTATAAATAACTCTAAATAACATTTTCAAACAATGATAAAACCGGATTGTTGCGTGAAAACCTGTTTCGTAACCTTCAAGTCCCGTTTTGTAGAAGCACCTAATACCTAGTCAATTCCTTAGAGTAGTCAAATTCTGACGCATATTCATAGCTAAAAAGTTCTTTGTGAAATTGGAGAGCGTAAATCGAAAAAAAATAATATTTCACCTGAGTATTAAAGGTCTACTAGCCGCCTTTTAAAAGGCATCCTCCTCTTCAAAGGGATTCATAATATATATTAATTCAAAATAGGAAGAGAGTTGCATTGTTCTTGACTCGTTCGATTTTAAAACAAGTGTTTCATTTCTACAGTTGATCCAATTGCTATTTTTTCTTAGTATTGTGGGCGGCTAAGTAGAGGATCTTGTAAGAATTATGAAATACGATGCATCTAACTACTATTAAATGCCAAAGTAGGTACATACATTTCCACGCTTAAAACGCTGAACCGATTTTAATTAAATCTAGTCGAGATAGTTCGAGCCACGTAGAAGAACGATACTTTTGTATCCCGTAAATAATTCCCTAAATATGAGTTTGGGCGGAAGTTTGCATGAGATTGCGACTAACAAGTTCTACACAAGCAGAGTAGCAAGCAGCTATTTGTTATTTTTTGTCGCATTTGACCGGTACGAGTCCCGACGAAGACTTAAAAATAAAGGAAAGTCTCCTTTACACAGAATGTACTATTTCCAAAATTTAAGGTAGTTGCCATCCATGCGGCATTCGATCTTTCCACCCTGTGTATAATGGCCTTTCCGGTTGGATATATACATATTTTCCCTCGAGTTTGGCGGGCGAAGCCGCGCGGGCAGCTAGTTTATCTACAAAACAACGCTAGACTTCGATTCGATCTGGTAATACAAATGCATGTAAATAACGTCCGTCGATGTATAACGAAACGACCCTTGATCCCGCCGCACTAGTCATTATATACTTAACAGACTTAAGTCGAGGTAATAGAGTCTATAACGGAGACATAATGCCCACTTGTTGAATAATATGGCTATTCACCGCATAATACCTGTTAGTTTTATGGATTCCAACTATTGCAAGCCAAGACGAACAGCCAGCCTTTAATGACCGGTTCGTCTGCGGAGTTAGAAACGTAGGTTACAATATAATACCAAGAATAGTAATGGTATGTATGACTTTATTGTACACAAGACAGTTAAAAATCTGACAAATTAAGTTAAGTCCGTACAAAGACGAACTTATCCCTGTAAGGGATCTCTCGTGTTAACCTTTGAGCAATTGAGTGAAGAACAGTAATTAATACATGGACAAACGAACACATGTACAGAGCATTGTATTTACGTAAAAGTTTTCGACTGTTCGAAGTTAGAGGTTAGTTACAGAGCTCTGTTGCTGTCGCATTTGACAGCAATAGAGCTCTGAAATATCTGATCACGGTTCTTCGGATGTTTGTGACCACTTTTTTAGGGTTCCGTAGCCAAAATGGCAAAAACGGAACCCTTATAGTTTCGTCATGTCCGTCTGTCCGTCTGTCCGTCTGTCCGTCTGTCCGTCTGTCCGTATGTCACAGGCATTTTACTCGAAAACTATAAGGTGTATTTGAATAAAATTTTGAGAATAGGTGTATTTTGTTAGCCGCTACAAAGTTTTGTAATTAAAATTACTAAAAAAAAATTTTTTAGGGGTGCACTCCATACATAAAATTAAAAGTCAAAAAAATTTTTTTCATTGTGACCCCCCGTGTGGTACATCAATCGATAGGCCTTTCAAAATAAATATAAGGTTTCTTAACATTTTTTTTGATTAAGTGAATAGGGTCGGAGATAATCGCCCCGAAAGTCACTAAAATTCTGTCCCCCCCCCTCTAATTTTTGAACGGTGTATTTTAAAAATATGAAAAAATTCATGGACACAGCGCTTATTAAGTTCATTCACCGAAAATTGTTTTGAACAAGATCGGATGAAAGGTTTCCGAGATATTGCTGAAAAACTGCCTTCCTCAAAGAAAAGGACGTAAGTGCCGTAAGATTTCTATGACGATACGACCTTTTTAATAGGCACGGAACCCTTCGTTTTGCGTGGTCCGACACGCACTTGGCCGGTTTTTACTAAGACGTTTTGGTCGTTTATAATATAACATTATATTCATGCCCCGTTTATCTACATTATAACATTTATAACATGCGTGTGGAAGCGGGCGGCAAACGACGTCCCACCAATAAGTCGAATCAGACGCAACACGCAATATTTGAAGGTTTGTCATCTGGGTACTAGGCTGTTATTCGCTACGCGCTCATGCGCCTCACCCCACGCTTCACGCCTAACGAAACTAGACCTCTACCTAAGCTTAGTTACTACGCATCGCGGTGTCAAGATATATTTGTGGGTGAGCGTTAAGGTAAGCTTAAGACAAGTTACAGAATAGGGGGGCTGTACTTCCTAGACGATGTTAAATATAAACTTAGGTATGTTTACACTTGGAAGTTTTTAAATTTTTTGAGATTGGCTGGAGCGGATGGCGCGTGGCGGTAGCCCTGAAGTTTTGTTGAATAAATATTGAATATTGAACCAGGACCATTAACCTCGCAGGTGGGATGGGATCCCTACCAACTAGTAATACGTAGATAAAATCGTCTGTCCAACCCAAAGCAAAAACTTGACCTTATTGAGATCAGCCGTTGTCAAGTGAGTGAGGAAATTGTTTGTCAGAAGTTTATAAACCGCCCAAAAAGCTCTAACTCTGTTTCACGACTGCTGTTTGGGCAACATAGAGAATTACGGATCAATGGCTCAACGTGCCTTCTTAAGGGGTCACCAGCCCCCCTATTCTATAACTTGTTTAAGCTCACCTCAACGCTCACCCACAAATATATCTTGACACCGCGATGCGTAGTAACTAAGCGTAGGTAGAGGTCTAGTTTCGTAACGGGTGAGCGGCGGGGTGAGCCGCATTTGCGCGTAGCTAATAATAGCCCAGGAGTCTCTCCATACAAACCTAGTTTGGTTCTCATTTTAAAACGGCATAGGTATACTGGAATAACATGACACTTTTTATACACAATGGGATCCGCTATATCTAGGTCGAAAACTAGTTTCTGTTGCTAGAAATTAAAATAGGAAAAAATAAGTGTGCAAAATTTCTCCAAAAAAGCAGTCGCTTAATTTTTTTTCTTTTATATTTCTCTTTTAATAAAAGCTTGCTTAGATAATTGTATGTAGGTATTGAATATGTAGTAGTATATTTTTTTGTCTTATATATTTTTATTTATGTATTTCTATATGTAGTGTATAATACATTTGTTTTTTTTCCTTTCTCCTCAAGTATATTCGTAACAGAAATTATCATACTTTTTTCTTTGCACCTGTTATAAGTCTCTGTTTAGCCCAATGGTTAGCTGGTAGAGAATGCCATCTGGCATTAAACTCGCCATTTGTACATATTTTTTGGATTTTGTGCAATAAAGTTTAAATAAATAAATAAGTAATTTTGAACTCTTCGTCCGCGAAGCTACTTCTGCTGCTGTGGCAAGGCAGTGTCCTCGCCAAGTCGAGTAGGTATGTCCATAACTACTCTATTCTGGAAGCAACTCAGTCTACTTTTAACCTCTCCAATCCAAAAATACGAATTTCGAATTTGAATTTCTTATCTTTATTCCAAATAAAAGTAAAACGAAATTGCGAAATGATATTTTTTTCTAGACGTTACGGATAACAATACCGGTAGACGTGCCATTCGTTCTCACAACTTTTGACGGCAGAAGGTTAAGCGAGGCTTGGGTACGCTTTTTAGAGTTAGCCAAAATGGCCAAAACGGAACCCTTAATAGTTTCGTCATGTCCGTATGTCACAGGCATTTTGAGGATATGTATATTTTGTTAGCCGCTACATATTTCTGTAATGAAATGACTAAAAAAAACATTGTAAGTTCACGAGTCAATCGATAGGCCTCAGCAATTTTTTTGACTAAGTGAATATGAATTCGGAGATAAGGCATAGTTATTAAAAACTGTGCCACTTACAGTCGTACGGGCCCAGAGAAAATTGTGAGAATACAATAAAATCAGCCGTTAAAATATACGCACAGCGTAAATAATACTTAGAATTTGCCACTGGTATTATTTTGGAATTTTCTTCTTCAATATAAGTACTACAAACCTCTGTTTATGCTGATAGTACTGGAAAAGGGAAATTTCAAATATAGAATGCCTATAAACACACAATACCACTACATATGTAATTCCACGCTCTCGGTAATTTATCTATACTTGTTGGTGGCTTATCAAGTTATCAGCTAAGGATAGGTACCTAACTTATCTTTGGCCCGCAATATGAATTATCCGATCCGTTTAATTAATTGATTGCTAAACGTAGCTCAGTAATGTTAGCATTTATGATGTATATTGTAGACCAATTAGACGTCGATATAATAACATTAGATATTTCGATCGTTCGATATTTTGATTTTCGATGTTGTCATTGTCGATAATCAATTTTCGATTCTTCAATTCAAATACGTACCCGTAAATAAGCCTTTAACTATATACCTGATTTATAACTAACAATTTATGGCTACGTGCTGTGCCATTGAATATAGTTCAAAATATGCCATAAAATAACAAACCGTAGCTACGGTGGACTCAGGCTTATGTATAATAGCCAAATACAAGAGGCAACAAAGATTCGTTACGGTTGGGGAATCCTAACTGATAATTAAACTAAAGATAATTGAGGAACAACGATGATTGAGAATGTAATTTTTCTCAAACATGCAATGAAATGTCGTCATTACGTGCGTTAAACAGGCTTCAAAGTATCACGTTTCGGGCGGAACAACTCGAGAGAACTGTGAAGGAATTTCATACCAAATTGAAGGCCTAGGCCGGGAAGTATTTTTAGGGTTCCGTACCCAAAGGGTAAAAACGGGACCCTATTACTAAGACTTCGCTGTCCGTCCGTCTGTCTGTCTGTCCGTTAGTCACCAGGCTGTATCTCATGAACCGTGAGACAGTTTAAATTTTCACAGATGATGCATTTCTGTTGCCGCTATAACAACAAATACTAACACAGAATAAAAAAATATTTAAGGGGGCTCCCATACAGCTAACGTGATTTTTTTTCTCGTTTTTATAGATAATGGTACGGAACTCTTCGTGCGCGAGTCCGACTCGCACTTGGCCGGTTTTTTGTCTTCGATTACCGCGGTATAAAATTTGTGTAGTGGTGTATTTTTTTATTTCATTGCATATGTTTGAGAAAAGCACTATATATGACTGGCCGTGAAAAGGGCTTGACGGCTTCGTATCACTATATATCTAAACCTACTCACCCGGCAAGCCCTTCTTTCCCGGCGTCTGCAGTAATGTACCTACTATTATAACTTGTAATAGGTGCGAATCGATTATGGGAAACAGACACGCAACTTAGAGACTATTACTAGTAATTGGAATAGGTAGTTGAACATTTTAAAATGACTAAATATAAATAATTTTAAATCAAAAAATTTGATAAATTATCACGCATTAATATTATAAGCAGAAGTGGTAGGTAGGTACAATTAGTAATAGTAAGTAGATAAGTATTTTAAATCTCGCAATTTGCAACCAAATAAAAGTAAAAATATTAAAATTAATTATTTGCAAAAATGCATGAGTGTTTAGTCTGGCGCGTCTAAAGGCGTGTCCGCTGCGCCAAAAAACTAACAAAACATGTTAGTTATATATGTTTAGGTATAACTGCCAGTCCATTGCGAATGTATTGTTTGTCATAACATTTCACTTTTCTTTTGACAGCTGTCATCCCAGTACAATTTGTCATCTTTGGCGTTTGTTCACTGTCTGTTCTGAAGCTTAACGCGTTTAGTACACCTACGCGTTCGCATGCGAAACACTGCCATACAACCTACAGTTTTGGCAGCATTTCGCATGCGAACGCGTAGGTGTACTAACGCCATAATACTATTTCCACACGCTATTTCGTATTTCCTTTCGCCCGCGACTTCGTCTGCGTGGACCCGGGATAAAATCTATCCTATATTTTAATCCATAAACTATCTTCGTGCAAAATTTCATCCAAATCGGTGTTAATATTGCCGCCGAAGGCTAGTCCTATTTACTTCTTTTAAGTAATTCCAAGTAGGTATAGAAGCAATTTCTTGCAGCCCACTTTGTCTTAAAAGCTTGTCCTTATGATTATTAGACAGCACGTCCCAAATGATGGGCCGCTCCTTTAGCAATTGCATAAAATACAGCGTCTTTTCTTTATTCCACGGCATTTCAAATAATTATAAATTAAATAATGCCCTATTTGACAGTTCTTCACTCAAACTCAAAACATGAAATAATAGACCCCCTCCCCCGCAGACGAGCGCGGGGAATGTTTTCCATCCGTGACGGAAAACATGTTTCTGTGTTATTAAACAAAAACATTTCGTCCACGCCCCTTTCTGTTCGAAAAACATTTAGATGTTCAAAAACATCGAAAACACGGTGCAGTAGACGCGCTTTTATACTTACGAAGTAGTTTCGGATGTTTCAATGTTTGTTTCATAAATTCGAATCCATTTTGAATCCGATCATGATTGCATATTAATCTTATCCTAAATCCTAAACTAAAACGGCTCTAACGATTTCGATGAAATTTGCAATACCGCGAGTTTACGGGTCGAAAAGTCGATCTAGCTAGGACTTAATCTGGGAAAATTCGTTTTTGAAAATAGAGATTATCACCCGAGCAGAGCTCGTTCGCCCTGGGACTGGGACTAATAATTGCGTACTTACTTCATGTACTGCTGGTATAAATACAGTGAAAGATTTGTCCGGATCCTTAATTTACATTCTCCTATACTCCATTTCAATACATTGTTAACTAATGATATCTGAAAAGAAAAAAAATATAAGTTTCTGCCAAAAAAAACATTTTTGGTACAGTCGACGCCAAAGATACGTTTACACTTTTGCACCTTATTCGATTACAATAAGGCGAATAGTGTAAACGTATTTTTGGCGTCGACCGTACAAGCTTTTATTGCCGACTGTACTTTTCTGTATGCCGTCATCAACTACTCATTTTATTGTTTAATATGTGTGTCCTGTGTGATTGTGAATAAATGTATCTTTCTTTCTGTCTCTTTCTTTTTTCATTGAGACGATTCTAACGAGCCCAAACTCAACGAGTTTACGTCGATTAAGTACTGAATTCCCATGGCCACTTCTGTCTCCATTATCAGATCAGCTCGATGGTACCATAATATGGAATTGTCATTCAAACTATACTAATACCCAAAATTTCAGCTCAATCGGATAACGGCAAGTGACTGAAAAATGGATTGCAAATTTTGATGGACCACTTACATATTTACATACATACGAACAGTGCAAGTTAAATAAAAGCTTGTAAATAATATCAAATTATATAAGTGCGGTAGGTACCTATGCATTATAATATGCACGAATATACGTATAGGCAAGGTGCTGCATTGACCATTTCATGAGTATCCCTTATAGGGATAGGTAGGTTTAATGTGTAGCCTAAGAAAAATACGAAAAAACAACAATGTATAGATAACAGCATTTTTTTCACATCAAAAATTTTGTATGTTAATTGTATTAAGTATTCTTGAATAATCCATCTACATTTAATACCGGTAAAAAACAATGAAAAGTAATCCGTAAAAATCAGGCGAAAATGGTATAAACTTTCCTTAATACGCGCATAGTCCACTTATTTTTGTTAATGAAAAACCGTTTTCCATAGGCCGGCATAGAAATTCAATATAATCTCAAGGTCGTAGATATTTCATTAAAATGCTGTCATTTCCTGATGCATATATTTTTGGATTCAGGTCGTAAGTCTCAAAATTTGTATATTCAAACCTGCTTTTATCATAAAAATACTGATACAATTTTTGCTTGCGAGTTAATTTTTTTTCTTAACTTCCATAGATTAAGTGATTTCAATAATAAACATATAAAAGCTGTGTAAAAATAATTAGCCAGATATTAAATTATTTCCAAAAAACGTATTTTACTTAGGCTATGCTAGTACTAGTAGTAAAAAACCGGACAAGTGCGAGTTCAACTCACGTGGTCAGGGTTCCGTATATAATACACAAAAAAAATAGAATTTTCCCGTTACTTTGAATACTCAAACTTCTTATAGGTTTTCCTGTAATCTTTAGGCAAGTAACTATTTTCCATATTTTTTTCAGAATAATAAGCCTAGTAGTTTCCGCCCCAACGGAAACGTGTAATGTGCAAACTTCTTATGCATTAAATATTTACCAGAGGCATAGCAGCAAAAAACTGCAGCAATCTCGACTTGAACTCCTGTTTGTTCATTGTAATTATGGATCTGAAAATAAAAAAATCAGCTTTAAGGAATTTAAAATCGACTCTATTTTCCATCGGGAGACATATATTTGTCATGAAGAGATTTAAACATGTAGAATACTAGTCATTAAACATATTGTTTGAAAATAAACACCCGTAAGAGGGCGTAATAGTCAGAGTAAACCTTCGCCCATCCGTTTAATGTATAAAAAGTATTTTATATCGAATTTAGTACACTAAAAAATATTTCGCCAATAGCCATTGGCAGGCTAAAAATATATGGCCAGAAAAAATTATTACTTATATTTAAGTACATTGCACTCAATACTCTAACGAACAAAATTTAAACTAGGTAATCGAAAGTATGAAGCCGATATCATATGTAAACGAATATATCTAGTAAATAGATGAGGGTAAATACCAGTTTCGACTTACTAGTTTATACATGCCAACCCAATAGTCAGGCCAGGAAAAGACAACCCAGCGTTTGTATTTTCTATAGGCTACTTACTAGGGCGTGAATTCCGGAATCTCGGGCAATTTCTCCGATATTACAATTCCGGAATTGGTACACTCGAAATATCGGAAATTCCGGAACTGAATTTTATGTATTTCCAGTTTTATGACGGTTAATTTTTATAGTTTACCATAAAACTATATAGTTAAATGGGAATTATATACGTCAGGCTCAGCTCAGGTCAGTTTGTATTTTTTTTACCTGACTGCGCGACGCAAACGAGGGTTTATCAGCCTATATGTAATTATGTATGTATGTATGTTTGTTCCTATGTGGCACTCCAGAGACCAAACGCGTGAACTGATTTTGATAATTCTTACGTCAATCGAACCGTCTTACTCTTGCGTGTGTCACTAAATACATGACGGTAATCAAAATTCAATATGGCAACAACCAGACGCCAAAATTAAAAAAAAAAGTTACCGAAATATGTCGAGTGGGGTATCACTGAATAGGTATTTAAAAATCAGTTATAGGTTTCTTTTACAGCTTTTCATTTAGAGTGACCATTTAAAATCTATAAAGTTATAGTAATTCTGTTCAGTATTAAGAGCCCTCGCCCACGGCGACTTTTGCAGCGATTAAAAGTCAAGGCTGCGGCACTAATGTTGACGACAATAATGGGTCCCGACTGTTGAAGTTGCTGTTTCGTATAAGAATGTATAGTTTGTTTTATCTGTGTCATAATGATTCGTATGCCTCGTTCCGGATCCGTCACAAGCGATTTGGACATTATTTTTAAACTCAAAGGGCCAAATTGACATACGAAATGTTAATCATGAAACTGATTCAATGTTCTCGACTGAACTTGTTTTTTTCTTTTCAGTTTTTTTTTATTTTTTTCTAAAGATAGTTTTATTGCGGTCGGGTTTTTTTTATTTTCTAAATTATCTTTTTTTTTGCTCGACTGCTATACTAAGCCTGTCAAGCGACGGTCTGTGTCTTAAGATACATGACGCGACACGTTCAGTGCGAAAAGTATTTCTGGCTACTAATATTGCTGTTTTAAAATTGCTTAAAACTACTAAATTTACCAGGTAAGCAAACAAAGTATTTGAATGTGGAAGAAAAACACTGTAAAAAAACCATTTTATTCGAGACAATACCTCACATTATTAAAACCTTTCATCAAACATATATCAGCGTTCACATAATATAAAACTCAAATAATTTACTCATACTAAGTAAGAATAATTATGTTCATTAAAACCTTTCGTCAAACATATATCTGCGTCAACATAATATAAAACTCAAATAATTTACTCATAATAAGTAGGAATTATTATGTTCATGCATGAGTATTAATGGACTAACAAGTTTTTGCATTTAATAAATGCAAACAATAAGTTGTTATGTAGAACAACATTTTTTTCTAAAACATAACAGATTTACTTAAAAAACATGATTACCTTCGGTAACTTGTTATGTATGGCGACTATAATTAATAAAAAATATTGATTAAAATTAAAGTACTCTGATTAGCACTCATTGGACGGAAAAATTAGAAAAAAAGAAAAGAAAGAAATGTTCTTTAAACTAAACTCAGAATTCTTTTTTATTATTATTGACCACCTAATAAAATTGTTTTATAAGAAACTAAGTACTGACATTCATAGCTTATTATAATATTGATCTTATTACCATAATATGAACCAAAATTTGATTGCAAAGTCAAGTGGCACGTTAGAAGAAAAATTCGAAAAAAAAACTGTTATAGAATTTGTTTGATATCGACAGAGCTTGTCACGCTATTACCATGTAACTTAAAATACAGTATTTAGCCATGATTTACTATGGTAAAAACAGAGTAACACGAGTTACGTGACAGGTTCGTATAAGGGATTGGTAAGTTAAATATAAAAAAACCGGCCAAGTGCGTGTCGGACCACGCAAAACGAAGGGTTCCGTGCCTATTAAAAAGGTCGTATCGTCATAGAAATCTTATGGCACTTACGTCCTTTTCTTTGAGGAAGGCAGTTTTTCAGCAATATCTCGGAAACCTTTCATCTGATCTTGTTCAAAACAATTTTCGGTGAATGAACTTAATAAGCGCTGTGTCCATGAATTTTTTCATATTTTTAAAATACACCGTTCAAAAATTAGAGGGGGGGGGGGGGGGACAGAATTTTAGTGACTTTCGGGGCGGTTATCTCTGACTGTATTCACTTAATCAAAAAAATTCCCTAGAAACCTTATATTTATTTTGAAAGGCCTATCGATTCATGTGCCACACGTGGGCTCACGATGAAAAAAAATTTTTGGACTTTTAGTTTTATGTATGGAGTACACCCCTAAAAAATTTTTTTTTAGTAATTTTAATTACAAAACTTTGTAGCGGCTAACAAAATACACCTATCCTCAAAATTTTATTCAAATGCACCTTATAGTTTTCGAGTAAAATGCCTGTGACATACGGACAGACGGACAGACGGACAGACGGACAGACGGACATGATGAAACTATAAGGGTTCCGTTTTTGCCATTTTGGCTACGGAACCCTAAAAAACTGAGTATGTAGGTCGATAAAGCCATGGAAACTAAATAGATTTAGGCCTAGTGACACGGCAGTATTATAATATGCACCAAGTATCATGTTAATCCTTTTAGTAATTATTATTAAAGTCCTTTGTAAATAAAACGTATATTTCTTTTCTGACTTATCTTTAATGTCAAGAATCGAAAGGTGATGGCTTGTTCGAATTGTAAAAAATCTAAAAAAAGAGCAGACCAAGGAAACAAAAACACAATTATCATATCACTTATTGCATCAATCAGTATTTAATAATCCCACCAAAACATAAATGTAAAAAAGGCGAGCCAAGTTCAATACAAAAATTATGCTTGGCTGTGGGCTTCGCCGCAAAAAAGAATGGACATCTAAATGAGTGCCAAGTTATGCAAAATCCAAATATGTATTTATAGGAACAAAATAACATTATGAACAAGTATTAAACTCTATTTCTTTGCTTTATTGGATACCTATTACAATTGCTGTTATTTAAAAATGTGAGATCTTAAAGTAGGTTAGATTTGACTTGGCCAGTTAGTAGTTAGCTTGGTTGGTTAGTAGTAAAAATACGTGTGTCCTAACTTTTCAAATACTATTAAATGCCTTAACAAAATTAAGGAGTCAGAAAAATGAAATGTTGTTAACTTCTTTAAACAGTGTGCTCTTTTCTTAAAAAAAAAACCGGACAAGTGCGAGTTCAACTCGCGTGGTGAGGGTTCCGTATATAATCAAAATTTCATAAGTGTTTTTGAATACTCAAAGTTCGTATAGGTTTTCCTGTAATCTTTAGACAAGGAACTATTTTCCATTATTTTTTTCAGAATTTTAATCCTAGTAGTTTTGGAGATAGCGAAACTTTTTTTTTTCCAGTTTATTCCCCAAAAGTGGCCCCCTTGTTCAGAATTCATTAATTTACTTTACGCGTCCATCTTTGGGTCACCAATTTACACATGTGTACCAAATTTTAACTCAATCGGTCCAGTAGTTTCGGAGAAAATCGGCTGTGACAGACGGACAGACAGACAACCGAGTGATTCTATAAGGGTTCCGTTTTTTCCTTTTGAGGTATCGGAACCCTAAAAACAATTAGGTATTATTATTGTTCGTATAATTTTTCGTTTGATTTACCATTTGCTCATTATTTTGACTATAGAAAATGATTTGAGTCTGTTCAGAGTAAAGACTAACGATGATTTTATTACAAAAACAAAGTATAAAGCCGTTTTTATGGTTCCGTACCTCAAAATGAAAAAAAAACGGAACCCTTATAGGATCACTCGTGCGTCTGTCTGTCCGTCTGTCACAGCCGATTTGCTCCGAAACTACTGGACCGATTGAGTTGAAATTTGGTAAACATATGTAAATTGGTGACCCAAAGAAGGACGCGTAAAGTAAATTAATGAATTCTGAACATGGGCCACTTTTGAGGGGTAAACAGTAAAATTAAAAAAAAAATCGCAAACTGAATTGTGTCACATATTAAATGAAAGGGGTTGTTGTAAGCATCTCAGATATAATTTTTTTATAATTTTAGCAAAAAAGATTTGAAGTCATTTAGGAATAAATACGAAAATTAGACGATTCCCCCCTTCCCTTATCTCCGAAACTACTAGCCTTAAAATTCTGAAAAAAATATGGAAAATAGTTCCTTGCCTAAAGATTACAGGAAAACCTATAAGAAGTTTGAGCATTCAAAGTAACGGGAAAATTCTCAATATTTTTGTGTATTTTGTATGGAGCACTTGATGCTTAGTTAGAGCATAGCAATTTTGATACATTTGAATAAAATTTCATAATACAACATTTGAATTATAAAATTTAGATTATATACGGAACCCTCACCACGCGAGGTGAACTCGCACTTGTCCGGTTTTTAAAACATATTTTACTCCTAAATTACCAAGAACACCGTTAAATCCTCGCACACACTTATAAAACAAATGACGTACTCAAAACAAAAAACCGGCCAAGTGCGTGTCGGACCACGCAAAACGAAGGGTTCCGTGCCTATTAAAAAGGTCGTATCGTCATAGAAATCTTACGGCACTTACGTCCTTTTCTTAGAGGAAGGCAGTTTTTCAGTAATATCTCGGAAACCTTTCATCCGATCTTGTTCAAAACAATTTTCGGTGAATGAACTTAATAAGCGCTGTGTCCATGAATGCTGTATTCACTTAATCAAAAAAAAATCCCGAGAAACCTTATATTTATTTTGAAAGGCCTATCGATTCATGTGCCACACGTGGGCTCACGATGAAAAAAAAAATTTTGACTTTTAGTTTTATGTATGGAGTACACCCCTAAAAAAATTTTTTTAGTAATTTTAATTACAAAACTTTGTAGCGGCTAATAAAATACACCTATCCTCAAAATTTTATTCAAATACACCTTATAGTTTTCGAGTAAAATGCCTGTGACATACGGACAGACGGACAGACGGACAGACGGACATGACGAAACTATAAGGGTTCCGTTTTTGCCATTTTGGCTACGGAACCCTAAAAACTACGAAAAAAAAAATGTTTTTTTTAAGAAAAGGGCACGCTGTTTAAAGAAATTGAGTTTTGGGCCGTACATTAACTGGCACCCTAACGGAGACCTTCCTTAAGGTAGAATAAGTAGGTTAACAGATATTATAGAATCTACTACCAGTAGTAGGTACCCCTTTCAAATGTATGTCTCGAAATGTTTCTGAGTAATATATGCCTATAAATATGCCTATGGATGGTATAGATTTGGTTTCTTAGACGTAATTCACTTTAGGCATTAAAAGGATATGAATAAAAACCATAAGTAGGTTGAAATATATACCTTAAAATATTTCTGAATAATTATCGAACCTTATAGTCATCAACTTTATGACTTTTGTGATTATAGTATGTTATATTATAGGTCATTAATGTTAGAACTATTAGGCGTTATACTTAACAAAAAGGAACCCCAAAAAAGGTCATTTTTGTATTTTTCAATGACCTATTCATAGTCTAACCAGGATCTTTTTAGCAACCAATTAGCGAAATATTTTTAATGTACTAAATTTGATATAAAATACTTGTTATGGATTAAACAGATGGGTGAAGATCATGCCTCTATCTGTATCTTCAACTATTGTAATATTTATTATTCCTGGCTTAACTTTTCCTGAAAAACATATGTGTTAGAAACTCCTTAATGTTCTTCAACATATGAAAATATCTCGCAATACAGAAGGGTTTATTTTTCAATACAGTACAATTTTAGTGGAAAAACTTAATCACATAAGTGGTTTAGTGTTCCGTTGGACCAATTTTAGCACAGAGCACAACAAATTTACACTTAAATTACAAACAGGGAACTCTAATCTCAGGAAGGGCTTCTAGAAACCTTCATAACATCATCATGGCTATCACCGGATGTTCCGCAGTTTAATTAGAAAGAGACGGATAGTCTATCTCGGCACTACACTGCTTGTGATAGCCGTGCAGCTGATAGTCCTGTGACCTGAGATGATGTACATTCATTTATTATAACCTGTATTAACTTTTATAATGAATAGTGCGAATGATGTATAATCATCATCAATTCTATTTTATAGTCGTGATATAATTGATTCTAAAGAACATAAGTATATTCTCCTTTTCATTACCAAATTACTTATAAATGAATAAATTATGGTGTTTTAGTGAAATAAGCGTCTTATTTGCAATGTCATTCCACTTTGTTTTATTCATGTCTCTGACCTTTGCTCTTATAGCCAAGTCTGGAATAATTAAGTTGTAGAAACACAACAAAATGTCAATTACCACAGAACTTATACCTCATTTAGTTAAAAAAAAAACTGTAACTTGCCGCAATCAATAAATAAGGCCTTTCTTATATCCATTGTTTAATTAGCAAATCTTTTTCATAGTTTGCATAAGAATAAAAGCTGGTAGCAAATAATGTGCATGTTAATGTTGAGAAAGTTGCGGGTGAGAATTCACAAGACATATAATTACTATATTTTACAACAATATCAAGACTACAACAAATTCAAAATTGATGAGACAATTGTTATCACGGTTGAGGTTATTTAACTTTTATAAGACTTTTTATAAAACTGTATGTAATCTTCTAATGGACTACTTTGATGCAATTGAGCTAACTCAAATAATCTCAAGTATAGTTGGAGTCATTTGTTGCATACAGCACCGTTTTTGGACATAACATAGAACTCTAACCCGTGGAACACCCAGCACATACTTAGAATTTAATTTGCAATGCAGTTCTTGTCTTTAAGGGTCATTCTGAGAGTATATGCTAGCAGATAAAAAAATAGTTGATTTTGGCACTTTTAATAAAATGTATACTGTATTCATAATAGATAATCCGAAAGGTGTGACAAGATACAAACAAATGGTTATTCAGTTTGTATGACTTACCCCTCTATGAGAGTTGTGTGCTGGATCAGCCACAGGTCGCACATGGACCTCGCTATTAGGGAAAGTGCGATGAGTGCCATAAAGCCACTTTCCTTCGTCCAGAACCCAGGCACCATGACCTTCCATAATGACTGTAATTCGGCGAAAAACCTGGCATCCACCTGCGCTTTAGGAGACTTTTTATGTCTCTCTTTTATCATATATTGAATCTGCTCTTCAGGCGACAATCTTCCAGGTCTAACATTTTTACTTTGGCTGCAAAATACAACTTCTGTTAACACATGTTTATTTACAGTTAAGCATGATCGAAGCACTTTTAACTATCTTGTCAACAATAAGCGTTAATGGAAAATCACAAGTAACACCACTTTGTCAATCTCACCTTGATTTGAGCGAGTTTTTAATCGCCCAAGCAGCAATTGCCGCAGAGGCTGCGAGGGCTATTTTAACATCGGTCCTACTAGTTATTTTACTAAAATTAGGCGCCATAATTTTGTTTTAAAATTGAATGATGTTAATTTTTACAGAACAGCATCGATATTTAGTAAACTTTCATCACGTACGTACGCGTACGCAGCACTATAAAAACGATTATGAGCAGTATCAGCGAGCACAGGCTACTTAACTTAGTACAAGTACGTCAAGTACATAGGCCCACAGATTACATAGGCCGAACAGTGAATGACGTTAGTGACGTTTAATTAGTGTTACCAAGAATCAAAATAAGCATTAATACAGTGGCAAAGTGAAACAAGCGAGCCCGATGGCCAAAGGCCCGAAGGGCGAGCCCATGCGGGCACTCACTACTCCCGAGTGTCTTACAACTGAGGCCGAAGGCCCGAAAGTGAGCGGCAAGGCATGCGAGGCCGGAGTCCGAGGGCGAGCCTTTATACGCGGAAACTTTACTATTCCCCAGTGTCTTACAAGGAGCCTGCGAGGCCGCAGGGAAACTGGAAAACTTGTTTGAACCGCTCGATCGACACGTGCTGTTCTTTTGTTTTGCGTTTAATCTGGTTTCATGGACCTAAGATACTCGGGACAAGCTATGTAATAATAATACCACGTTCGAGCGAGATGGTAGCATACAAATCTCGATAAGTGTGACAGAAAAGGAAATATCATTCGTTGTCCTTGTCATAGTTCCACTTTTTTTGTTTGCCACAACTGATTTAGTATGAAGTTATGGCTAATAAATCACTACCCACCCAAATTAAGTAGTTTGTTTATGTTAAGCGATCAGCCATTTTAAGACCAGTTCTTAATTTAGCTGCATAGAAGCCTTTCCGTCCCTCATTGTTGCATCACGTATAGCCTGTCCCGAGTATCTTAGGTCCATGTCTGCGCTATAACCGCGAAATTCGAATTTCGTGTATCTCCATCTCTATCGCACTCACATTATTCGAGTGACAGGGATGCGGATATACGAACTTCGAGTTTCGAAGTTCGTGGTAACGCCGCAGATTTGGCGCGAGTTTGACAAACTTGTGACAAGACAATTTAAAGTGTTGCCACACAGCGACAAGTTACTACTTCACCTTTTAAAGCTGTTTAGCTGCCATAGGCCGCCCATACACGGTGAATATATACTGACAATCCAGCATAGCCGACTCACTTTCTAGCTAGCACAACTGACGCTGCGCGTCGCGGCGCAGCGTCAGTTGTGCTAGCCCCGCTGCTATCACTCACCGTGTATTGGCCGTCATTGTCATAAACTGAATGCATTATTTATAGTCTTAATAAATTCAAAAACTTTAGTATGGCAGCAAGGATAAATATTTGTTTTTTTTATTAAATAATAGTATCAATATTTATTATAAAATTACCAAATTTTGTTGTACAGCCACACACACTGGATAAATTTGAAGATAGCGCCATCACACGCCTTTAATAGGAAGTTTTATAATGTCAAACACATGTCAAAAGAATTTCGGCTCGAAATGTAGGTATCTGAGGGCCTACCGCGAAACGAAATTCGTTTTCGTTCGTGTATCTCCGTCTCTGTCGCACTTGCTAGTTCGAGCGACAGAGAGGGAGATATACGAACGAAGTTCGTTTTCGTTTCGCGGTAGCACATCAGCGGCGCTACCACGAACTTCGAAACTCAAAGTTCGTATATCTGCATCCCTGTCATTCGAGTACTGTAAGTGCGATAGAGATGGAGATACCCGAACTTCGAATTTCATGAAAATAGCTCAGAGGGCCTACCGCGAAACGAAATTCGTTTTCGTTCGCGTATCTCCGTCTCTGTCGCTCGAACTAGCAAGTGCGACCTCTGTCGCACTTGCTAGTTCGAGCGATACACGAAAACGAATTTCGTTTTGCGGTAGGCCCTCTGAGCTATAACCACGAACTTCGAAATTCGAAGTTCGGGTATTTCCATTTCTATCGCATTTACCATACTCAAGTGACAGGAATGCAGATATACGAACCTCGAGTTTCGAAGTTGCGGCTCTGACGTTAGTTCTCTTATTCTTCGCTAGATGTCCTTGACAGTCGATTAGATGGCGCTATCGTTTGTTCGAATTCGAAGTAGAATATTGACGTCCGGACCGAAGCGTCATATCCAGGCCTCGGATTATTTTTTGCATGGTAAGATGAAAGAAAACTATGGAGTCGATATTAAAATTAAATTGTTATTTATATTCATAGGTACTCATTCATTTAATTAAGAACGAAATTAAATTATAAATAAAATAAATCCTATGAATAGAAATAAAAATTATATTATAAATAAAAAAAATTAAAATGAAAACATTACTTTCGTAATGTGCTCCTAGTTTCCAATATCCATAGAGCTTGTAGATACAGGAATGAGTGACTCAAAATATTTTTGATAAAGCGGCTAGTACCTGGCATTACGTTTACCGCAACTAAGTAGTCTGAACAAAACAAAATAGTAACTAGTTTGATATAGTTACAGGGTAAATGTAACCCTTTACCAAGCGAAAGGCTTAACACTTCCCAAATCATACTACCTACATGAATTCATTTTAATTACATTAAGTAAGATTAATTTTCGATTAACATTTTCGATCTGTCAACCTGCATAAGGGACAAAAGTATTACGGGACTAAGAAAATTAGTGAGTATGAGTATGAATATGAGTTAAAGTTTAGTTTTAATAACGACTCCATAGTTTTCTTTCATCTTACCATGCGAAAAATAATCCGAGGCCTGGCATATCCATAACTCGGTATAATACGTACGAGTATAATGTGTTAACACATTCAGTGCCCAGAATCGCTACGCGCTACGCTCGTAGCCGATCCCGTGATTTTCCTCGTATGTAGCGGAAAGCGACTACGGCGTAGGGACGCATATGTGTCGTCACGGGCCGGGAATGGGTTAATCCGTATGGGCCGTTTCATTCAAAATTATGGTTAGGGCGCATAACGTCCCACTCGCAGAATGTTCCTTAGTCCCTTTCAGGAAATGTCCCTTTCCTAAATGTCCCTTACGCAAAACGACCCTTCTGCAAAGGATCCCGTTCGCAAAACGTCCCTTCACATAAATAAAGTCCCGTTCGCAAAACGTCCCTTTCGCAAAATGACCCGTTCGCAACACGTCCCTTTCGCAAAATGACCCGTTCGCAAAACGTCCCTTTTGCAAAATGATTTCTATTATTTGCCATCTCTTATCCCATGAGAAAACTCCTAGTCTCTGCTTAAACAAGCTTTTCCAGACGGGACATTTTGCGAATGCGTCATTTCGCAGACGGGACATTTTGCGAAAGGAGCGTTATTCTGTAGGGACTTTCAGCGAAAGAGGCTTTCTCAAAAGAGACGTTTTTCGAAAGGGGTGGGACCTTTTGAGAAAGGGACGTTTTGCGAATGGGGTATTTATCTGAGGGTATTATACATAAGGGACCGTTTGCAGAAAATACATTTTGCGAGTGGGACGTTATGCGCCCAAACCAAATTTGCGACTATTTTAGCAGTATTTAGAAATAATGAGGATCCTTAATCTTAAGCGACATAAAGTCTAAAATGGCCAAACCTTACTTTTTTGATAAAAGTATGAAACTTGGCACAGTTTTCCTTGTGTCAAAATAAGTCGATTAAGATCGGTAGGGTAGCCCTCGGGAGCCTCCCTCTGGGACCGGGGAGGGGGTTTAAAATCCCGCTCCGCCCGGCGTCATCCTAAAAATTCTAACCGTCCATGGCTAGCTAATAGGTCGTGTTTGGTATCAGTTTCGGATAAATCCATAACTAGAATTTATTTTTAGAATAAAAAAAGGAATTTGTTAAGCAATTACAAAATAATATATAAAAATCTAATTATACAACTCCATGTTTTTATTTTGAGATTCGTTCCAGCTATTTCTGTATACAAAAAATATATAAATAAAGCCAATGTATTGAAGATTTGAAAAATATAACTTTTAATTACCTTTGCTAACAATAAATAGTGTACATTTTGTTTAGTAGCGTGCGTGAGAAAATACCGCTCCGCCCGACTTCATTCTAAATATTCTAACTGTCCATGGTTAGCTAATAAATAGGTGGTGTTGTGTTTGGTATCAATTTCGGATAAATCAATAACGTAAAAATAATTTATAGTATGAAAAATGTAATTTATCAGGCTATAAAAAAAAACATACTTTTATTATGAGCCTTCGTAAATGTTAAACAACTAGTTAGTCCCGTATGCAAGAAACCGGCCAAGTGCGAGTCAAACTCGCGCACGAAGGGTTCCGTACCATTATCTACAAAAACGGCAAAAAAATCATGTGTGTTGTATGGGAGCCCCAGTCCGACTCGCACTTGGCCGGTTTTTTAGGGTTCCGTAGCCAAAATGGCAAAAAAGGAACCCTTATAGTTTCGTCATGTCCGTCTGTCCGTCTGTCCGTCTGTCCGTCTGTCCGTCTGTCCGTCTGTCCGTCTGTCCGTATGTCACAGGCATTTTACTCGAAAACTATAAGGTGTATTTGAATAAAATTTTGAGGATAGGTGTATTTTGTTAGCCGCTACATAGTTTTGTAATTAAAATGACAAAGAAAATTTTTTTTAGGGGTGCACTCCATACATAAAACTAAAGGTCAAATTTTTTTTTTTCATTGTGACCCCCCGTGTGGCCCATCAATCGATAGGCCTTTCAAAATAAATATAAGGTTTGTTAGCATTTTTTTTGATTAAGTGAATAGGGTCGGAGATAATCGCCCCGAAAGTCACTAAAATTCTGTCCCCCCCCCCTCTAATTTTTGAACGGTGTATTTTAAAAATATGAAAAAAATCATGGACATAGGGCTTATTAATTTCATTCACCGAAAATTGTTTTGAACAAGATCGGTTCAGAGGTTTTCGAGATATTGCTGAAAAACTGCCTTCCTCAAAGAAAAGGACGTAAGTGCCGTAAAATTTCTGTGACGATACGACCTTTTTAATAGGCACGGAACCCTTCGTTTTGCGTGATCCGACACGCACTTGGCCGGTTTTTATTTAGTATTTGTTGTTATAGCGGCAACAGAAATACATAATCTGTGAAAATTTCAACTCTCTAGCTATCACGGTTCTTGAGATACAGCCTGGTGACAGATAGACGGACAGCGAAGTCTTAGTAATAGGGTCCCGTTTTTACCCGTTGGGTACGGAACCCTAAAAATACTTAAACAAAGCCAATATAATGTAGATTTGAACAATATAACTTTTAAATACCTTTGCTAATAATAAATAGTGTATTATTTTTAAGTCGCGTGCTGGTGCTCAATGGCCGGTTTTTTTAGATTTAACCCTTTTCCAGGCAGAGGCGTTATATCGACCACATACTGCTTGTCAAAAATAATATCTTAATGTCAATGAATAAGACTGACATCCGATTGTCATTTTCCAACTGCCGGCCTGGAAAAGGGTTAACTTAGTTAATATTATTATAGCTGACAAATTTATACTATAAGACCGCCAGCGCAGACCGCGCCAGTGTAATTCAGGCCATATAGGCGGCATTATCGTGATATTGTTCCAGCTGTCTCTATCTATAACATGCAATGAGATACAGACAGCGCATGAATCGCGTGATAAAACTTCACTGTCTATTGGCCGCACATTGGCCGCCATTCTCTTTGCCAGTCAGAGTCACTGTCATTGTTTTTATTCTATCCAAAGAGTATAATAAGTATATTTATTCTGTCCAAATTGGTCGAAACGAGTTGCACACGTTACAATTGAATATTTTAAAGGTATTTTATTTGTAGATTCTAAACTAAGTATAATAAACTAAATAATTATATAAACACAGTGCTTTTGGCCCAAGAGGATCTGATACTAATACTTGTATCGTTTTGTTATTGGGTTAGTAGTCTTCGTCTTCATAATAGTAGCTGGTTCTGTTAGCCAGTAAACCTTGTTGTATTCTTCCACCTAAGTCAGGATGTATAATTGTGAATAACTTTACTGCCCGGTCTTGTAAGTTTTTGGCCGCTCCACCCAAGCTGAACAGAATATTATCAACCAATCTGCTTCGCTCGTCCTTTGTCATCTCTTGAGTGTACAATTCAGTAGCTTGGTCGAAATTGTTCGGCAGATCTTGGTATATTTCGATCAACTGTGGCCTTTTCGGATCCTTGTACGGTTGAGGACCGTTGAAAGTATTAGGGTAGTAGTTGGGAATATCACGATCATTTTCTTTGACTGGCGGTCTACCATCTCGATTATAAGCCAGGGCTTTAGTTTGAAGAGGACAATTTACGGGTATCTTATTGAAGTTAGCCCCTAAACGATAATACTGAGCGTCTCTGTAAGCCATGCGTCTGGCTTCGAATACTTTATCTGGAGCGCCAAGAATTCCCGGTACCAGGTTTGTAGGACTGAACGCTAATTGCTCGATTTCGGCGAAGTAGTTTATGGGATTTTTGTTTAACACAAATTTACCCAGAGGATGCAAAGGGTAGTCTCCCAAAGGAAGTGCTTTCGTTACGTCGAAAACATCAAAGCCAGCTTTTTTGACGTCCTCTAGAGTTAAAACTTGAATACTGACTTTCCAGCTAGGGGGGTTACCATTGGCGATGGCATTGAATAAATCTCTGGTAGCGTAGTCAGGGTCTTGCGCAGCGATTCTGCTGGCCTCTTCTGAGCGTAAATTTTTAATACCCGCGTCAGGAATAAAGTGAAACCTAATGAAAGTGGACTCGCCGTCGTCATTCACAACTTGGTACGTGTGAATGCCAAAGCCAGGCATGCGCCGGTATCCGTCAGGGATGCCACGGTCTCCGAATACGAGTAAAAACATGTACAAGCCTTCAGGTCTCAGAGTCAAATAATCCCAAAGCATATTAACATCCATCAAGTTCGTAGCTGGGTTACGTTTCTGCGTTCGCACGAAAGCAGTAAATAGTAGTGGGTATTTATAAACGTAAATGGGGGTGTTAAATCCAGCAATGTCGAAATTACCGTCTTCTGTGTAGAATTTAATGGCGAATCCTCTGGCATCTCTTGACGTGTCTATTCCACCTCGCTCGACAACGACTGGAGAAAATCTGACGGCTACAGGAGTTTTCTTCCCTATTTGACTGAACATTTTGGCTTTGCAGATGTCGGTTATGTCGTGGGTGACTTCGAAGTAACCAAAGGCACCAGCGGCCTTGGCGTGAACGAGGCGTTCTGGAATCCTTTCTCGCACCAAGTGGGTGAGGGAGTCCATGAAGTACTCGTTAAAGAGCAAAGGTGAGTTTAAAGTATTGGTAGCTTCTTTGTATTCTGTAGGTGCACCAGCGCTTGTCGTCATCACCCCAATGGGTTTCTGCAAACGAAAAAGTTCATACATTAGTGCGATGAGGTCAGAAGTTTCCAACCTTTTTCACGCTTTAATCCACTCAGAAAATTATTTCGTTGTTTTTAACTAGTAGGTATTGTACTCTTTTATATTGCAAATATCGCTCGTTCCTACCTAACTTTTAACTTTTAAAACGTACGGCAACTGACGTGAACTGTGACCCTATAAAGAGGCTTCGCGATCTATATATACACAAGGTATATGGGTGACTGGGGCTAGATAGCCTGGATAGCGTATGACTGTGAAAGATTCTCAAGATCAAGTACTTAATCAACTATCTAGTTACTTATGTGCAATAAGAGGTCACAATATACTTATTATATAATGCCTACATTAAAGGCAGTTAGGTAGTTTTAAAGTCTTTATCTAAAAGAGCATAGATTCACCATTATAATAGTGAACAAGACATTGCTGTTAAGACATAATTATTACGTAATTAGTTAGGTATTTGTCGAGATAAATAGTCTTCATGTTGCATTTTCAGCTCTGAGCTAGATTAAGCTAAAGATGACAAAGATCGCAATCAATCATGATGTGGGGCATGTGGATTTTTAATAGTCCCGTTTTGTAATTGTTCTACAATATCTATTGTTTCAAAGTGAAAGTCAAAGTCATTCTTCTATTCTATTCTTCAATTTAGGCATATTACATGCACCTATAAATGTAGATAAACTACCACCTGTTCGGAAACAAAACCTCTCAATCTCTCTGCCACGAGAAGAACTGGCGTAAAAAACTGTTTAGTGTTTATAAAAACAACGGATATTGCTGTAGCAGGTCATGGGAATAAATTTACACAAAAAATCTTGAATTAAGAAATTTATTTGGAAGACCGCGTATCTTTAAATCATCTTAAATTATCTATATACCTTGGCTCATACCTAATCCTCTCATGATAATTTCTTGGTTCAAGAATATATTATCTCGAATAATTTTTTAGTGTATACGCTGTAGGTAGAGTGGTGTACCATGCATGGTGGCTTATATAAGACAGTCCCTTATACTTACCACAGTTTTCTGTTTAAACGTAATAATCTGTTGAGAGGCGACATCTTGCTGTATTTTCGCGTTAACCGCCACAAGTAACGCCAGCACGGTCACTTTTAACATTGTAATTTTACTTAAAGTATGTTTTTCTAATAAATGAATATTGACGTCTAATCAACATTAAACTCGGATACCGTTTAGTCAGCCCACTGACTTGGGACTAGTGGAGCAATGTCTCGACCTTGCAGAACAACAGTCTTGACATTAAGAAAGCTAGCAAAAAATGGAATGTATAGGTCCAAACTTTCAGGTTTGCACAATCACTGGCCGAGAGAAAGATAACGTTTCAACTGTTTCAGTTTAATTTGGATTGCGAACGTACCTATTTTAATAACGACTCATGCACATTGAACTCTTTCGTGAGGAGTTGAGGACCACTGGATAGGTAGTGTGTGCAAAAACCAATTAGTTAATGAGATTTGTTTGCAAAATCTTACATTACCACGTACCACGTAGCCATTTATTAAATCCACAAGAGATGTCTTAATTTGGTGCTTCGAGCCGGATTGGTAAATCTATATTCCAGAGGGGCAATTTTCGTAAGTTTGAAATATTGTTAGTGCGGAAGTTATTTTTTAATACTTTGAAATGTAAATTGTACAGAATTTAAATCATTTACTCTTACCTTATGTAGGTATCTACTATTTACTCATAAGCTCATGGTCTCTTTGTTTCTAAGTATCTAGTTACATTGGATACGGCGATTTTCCCTAATTGTTGTTAAAAAAAGTTTATTAGCTGCGGTTGATTAGCTGCGCCCCAATTATGGCAACCTCCAAGCGTTCTTACAAGTGGTAATGGCATTTATTAACAGATACCTATAGTTTTTTTAACAACAAATAATTCCAATGGTACCTGCTATAGGTATAATCTCTTTAAACCATCAAAATAAATCGAACCATTCTGTTATATTATGAGTACACTTAGTGTATTTTGCTCCAGCAGTTTTGTAATTTTTCAATTGGGTTCCTATTATCTCTTACCAGTTTTTGGTTTAAAAAACTGCCATGAGGGTGTTATAATACTTATAATATAGGTATTTTTGTAATGATGTTTCACAAATTTATATCCAATTCATAACAAGTCAAATCAATAATGTGTTAGGTATCTAGTAAAAGTGAGCATTCATTAGGAATTGGCACTCATCAGCAATGGCCACGCATGGCTATCACAGGATTCACAGGCCTGCCCGCGAGCTGTGTCGCGACGGGATAGACTATCCGTCTCTTTCTAAGCGTTGTAATTAAAACAGACGAATAGTCTATCTCGCCTCGACACAGATCGCAGGCCTTCTTGTGATAGCCGCCGTGCAGCAATCAGTTTTCTCGCATCTTCGCATCGCACCTATCCTATCTATCCTACACGATTACGAATCGTTGGCGCCTGTTCAAGTTAAATAGCAATATGTTGTTTTGTAAAGATGCTTCCGACTTAAGGAGCTTAGGAATAAATAACATTTTAGTTCTTTACAGTTTAATTTTTTTTTGTCAATTATTCACCTATCTATACGCTTTTTCTATTTAAATCAGAGTTCAATAAATAAGCATTAAGTAAGCAGCTGTTGAAAAATATTTATTGTCACTTCTGCCCAGTTTAGGTACTTACATATGATTTTAAGGGTGTCGAAGAAAAAAACCGGACAAGTGCGCGAGTTCAACTCGCGTGGTGAGGGTTCCGTAAAATATTGAGAATTTTCCCTATACTTTGAATACTCAAACTTCTTATAGGTTTTCCTGTAATCTTTAGGCAAGGAACTATTTTCCATATTTTTTACAGAATATTAATCCTAGTAGTTTAGGAGATAAGGAGGGAGGGGGGGTCAATTTTCGTCTTTTTAGGGTTCCCTTATAGTTTCGTCATGTCCGTCTGTCCGTATGTCACAGGCATTTTACTCGAAAACTATGTACCTATTTGAATAACGTTTTGAGGATAGGTGTATTTTGTTAGCCGCTACATATTTTTGTAACTAAAATGACAAAAAAAAATTTTAGGGATGCACTCCATAGGTACAGTCGACTACAAAGAGAAAGATACAACCAAAGTGACAAAAAAATGTATACACGACCTTAATGTTAAGGCAATAAAGTCGTGGATACATTTTTTTGTAACTTTGGTTGTATCTTTCTCTTTGTAGTCGACTGTACATAAAACTAAGTCAGAAAAAAAAATCATTGTAAGCCCACGAGTGCCTCATCAATCAATAGGCCTTTCAAAATAAATATAAGGTTTCTCAGCATTTTTTTTGATTAAGTGAATAGAGTATGAGATAATATGGCACTAAAATTCTCCGTTCAAAAATTAGACGGGGGGGCGTCTAATTTTTGAACGGTGTATTTTAAAAATATGAAAAAAATCATGGACTTATTAAATTCTTTCACCTAAAGTTATTTTGAACAAGTTCGGTTCAAAGGTTTTCGAGACATTGCTGAAAAACTGCCTTCCTTAAAAAAAAGGATGTAAGTGCCGTAAGATTTCTCTGACGATAAGACCTTTTTAATAGGCACGGAACCCTTCGTTTTGCGTGGTCCAACACGCACTTGGCTGGTTTTTAATTTCCTAAATTACTTCAAATCTGTTTTTGCTAAAATTAAAAATATATACATATCTGAGATGCTTACAAGAATCCCTTTCATTTGATATGTCATACAATATTACAGTTTGCTATTTTTTTTTTAATTTTCCAGTTTATCCCCAAAAGTGGCCCCTTGTTCAGATAAGAGGGCCTACCGCGAAACGATCTTCGTTTTCGTTCGTATATCTCCATCTCTGTCGCACTTGCTAGTTCGAGTGACAAAGAGGGAGATACACGAACGAAAACGAAAATCGTTTCGCGGTAGGCCCTCAGAATTCATTAATTTACTTTACGCGTCCATCTTTGGGTCACCAACACCAATTTACATATGTTCACCATATTTCAATTCAATCGGTCCAGTAGTTTCGGAGCAAATCGGCTGTGACAGACGGACAGACAGAGGCACGAGTGATCCTACAAGGTTTCCTTTATTTTCCTTTTGAGCTACTACGGAACCCTAAAAACTGCAGTTCAGAATAGTTCGGATTAAATGAGTTATGTACTTACTGAAAAATATTAGAAGAGCATTTCCAACGTACTCGCGCATACAATCGCAATCATGTAATATACCTACTAGATGCCCGCGCGGCTTCGCCCGCGTATTGCAAAGATCGCAGGCAAACCCGCGGGATAAAACCCTCCAGAAAGTTTTTATCTTCGACACTCCGTTAAAATCTTCAACATAGGTAGTTATAGGTAGGTACCTTTTAGTTCATCATTTATTTAAAGGTACCTATGAGAAGAATAGAATGAAAACGCTATGTCTGTCGGAGCAACGGTATCTACAAACGCCAAAACAGTTAACTGACCATCTTTTATTTATTATTACAATGCAATAAAGTTCACAGATGGTGAGTTAACTGTGTTGGCTATGGTACACGTGTACCTATCTTTAACTTAAATAATGAAAGAATGAACAGAGCATCGCCGATGCTCTTATCCACGCTGCACGCTTGCGCGTTTGTGGCTAGCTGTAGGGAATTCAATCTCGAGCCGAGCTTGGTAATTCGAGATCTCGGGTTCAAATTCTGATCTGAGGTCGAGATTAGCGATTCGAGATCTCATCAGCCAAACGAATAGATCTCGATTAATCTCGACAGTATAGAGATTATTTTTGAAAATGGGCCAATCAACTATATTTTGTTGCTCGTTGCCATGGTTATGTCCTCTGGGTCACTCTTTAAAACTATGATTTTATGGGCCTTAAATCCACTAAACACGTGTTTTTGTTATATTGGTAAACCCATTCCATGGTGGTGTAGTGTTCAGCAGCTGCTGCTGTTTTTGTTTACCCACGTCATCGGAATAGTACAATGTATGAGTCATGCAAATTACAATAAAACTCAGTAAAAATAAAAACAGATTTGTAAGTACCAAATGAAACCTAATAATAGGTAGGTACTTAATATGTATTTATTTACATTTGGTCGAATAATTCTTGTAAATTATCATCTTGTAGGTGGGCGTTTTTCAAAAAAAGTGTACATGAACTTTTTTTTCTGAATTTGTTTTTTTTGGGTTCTTTTTACTCAGAATCGTTAATACTATCGATACTTATACAAGAAAAAAGTTGTCCCAGATTTTACTATGTAAGTTTTTTCTTCCAGTGCGTCACGATCACGACCGTATAAATACGCAAACACTGTATGTATACAACAATGTGACGATCTGGAAAGGAATATCTGGGACACTTTTTTTCTTGTATGAGGATCGATAGCATCAACGATTCTGAGTAAGAAAAAACCAAAAAAATTGAATTCTGAAAAAATAAGCTCATGTACACTTTTTTTGAAAAACGCTCAGGTATCCATACTCCATACTATACTAATATTATAAATGGGAAAGTGTGTATGTCTGTCTGGTCTGTTATTTCTTTACGCTTAAACCGCTGAACCAATTAAGATGAAATTTGGTATAGAGATGATTTAAGTCCCAGAGAAGGACATAAGTTAGTTTTTATCTCGGAATTTGTCGCCTAAGGGCGTGAAATGGGAGGTGAACGTTTGTATGGAGATACATAATCTCCATCTCCATCTCCACTTATAATAAATCTCTAAATTAAAAAAAGAATCAGCCAGTATCATTTCAGACATTGTTCTGTCACGAATGTTCCCATGAACGGAAAAACATGAAACATTTTTTATAGGTACATTATTATTCTGGTTTCCGCTTAGGATAGTTTTTATGCGACTGCGACAATTAATTAATTTTCCGAAATATTTGACCTCTTTAAATTTTTCATTTCTTTTTCTAATATATATATCGCTGCCACATCTGTCAAGCTGTCAGTAACGTCAAAATGGCAGAATGGCTTTGTCTTTTACCTATTTAAAAATCTAGATCTGGTCTACGATAGACATTTACGAAACGCATACCAAACGATCAAGCTTAAAAAATAAATATATTCTAATAGGAAAACTTATATGCGCAAATTTCGTATTCAGGCGTAATTTCAATAAATGTATCAACAAATTTGAACAATATTATACGTAACACGAATTTGAACTTTTTTTTAATGTCATGGCGCTCTTTGCGTGTCAAAATGCGGATAGATCGAAAATGTAGAAGACAAGCGAAAGACGGAAAGAGTAGTATATTATATTAAAGTTTGATATTATTTAAAGACTAAAAATTATATAAGGCTTGAAAATAAATATTCCTATACAAGGATGAGTCATACTTTTTTACCTTTGAACCATATGTTTTGACTAAAGCGTCTGCTAGATGGTCGCCAACACGCCCCTCCGACCGAGCGACCTTGGTCGGCACCGACCGATAGACAGTTGTTTGCAGCAAAATTTCATACTACAACGGTCGGGGCCGACCAAGGTCGCTCGGTCGGAGGGGCGTGTTGGCGACCGTCTAGCAGACCTTTATATGACAAATTACTACAAACAGCCAAGTGCTCACGTTTAAACGCCTAGCAATTTGTCACAACAACTTACTATAGTTAGACTGGTTAGGAAAGTATGTCTCTTTCCAACTATCGCAAGTTGGTTTGACAAATTGCGCCTGTTTGTAATGTGCCACACTGGCGCGGCCTGCGGTGGCGGTCAATAGTACAGTAAATTTGACAGCTAATGACAAGTTTACTATTGACCGCCGCGGCCAGGCCGCGCCAGTCTGTGAGAGGCTTAAATGTCTGCTACACACTGGCGCGGCCTGCGGTGGCGGTCAATAGTAAATTTGACAGCTAATGACAAGTTTACTATTGACCGCCGAGGTCAGGCCACAGAAACACCAATTTGGCGGCGGAGTCTACGTTTGTAAAAAAACCGGTCAAGTGCGAGTCTGATTCGCGCACTGAGGGTTCCGTCTTGCCTCACCCATTAATTTTGGAAAAATCTTAACGACGCATAGTGTAGCTAAGTCATGAGTACCTACAGCGCCATTTATCGGTGCATTTTGTTACTAACTTGCGCGACCAAGGAACTCGGTATGTATGTTGGTTTTTCAGCGATAAATCTTTATCAAGTGCGATTACTCTTTTTGTATTTGCTAGAAGGTACTTTCAGAATACTTTAGTACGAATGTGAAGGAAAAATATTAAACACCTTATTAACAAATGATTTTTGAAGAATAAAAAAAAAATACGCTAGATAGAGGTTTTGTTATACTGATTGTATTATGTATAACTGATTGAGATGAAATTTGGTGCAGAGATACTTTGAATTCCGGGGAAGGACAAAGGATGATTTTTATCCCAAAATTAATTACCTAAGGGAGTGAAAAGGGGGGGGCGAAAGTTTGTATGGAGCTACGATGAAAACGAGTTCCGCGCGGACGAAGTCGCGGGCAAAAGCTTGTACATAATAAACGAGTAGATACAGATAGAATACGATATATATATATGCCTTATGTGATGTATATTCCTGCTGTTGTTCCAAAATAAATTTATTCTATTCTATTCTATATAGACATAGCAACGTCAAGTCAAATGTGCATGTCCTTTATAACAAAAACTTGTTGCTATACTGACGTCACTCACGAGTCACGAGAAAAAAATGGATGTCGGCGTTTTCGGTCACTTGTCGTCAAGTGACCGAAAACGCCGACATCCAGATAATAAAACTGCAATTAAAATTTTTAAATAAAAAAACTTCTTTTTATAACAAAATAGTGATATATTCGATTCTAACACTAGCTTGATTGCGACAGTTTTCTGTTTTGCCGCGAAAACTCCGACCTCTGTTTATATTATTTTTCATGGGTACCTACCTATTTTTTTCGTCGAAGGACAGCTTCTATAATAATTCCCCCCACCATGAAATACACCCTCGTGTAAAACTACAATATATCCGGAAGAATAAGATAGGTACTTTTTATTGTCAGAGATCTCAATACCAGTCTGCTTGCTTGCGCTGCTTTTGTGGCAATTTCTATAAAGCTATGGCAGCTGCCTGACTCCGAATACAAATAACAATCCCTGTGTAAAGTAGGGGTGAGTATTTGTAGCCAAATCACAGATTATATAATAGGCCAAACGGCATCCCACGTCGTTTTAAAATGCATACATTTTATGTAAAAAATCTCAGCGTTGGTAAAATCTTGTCTTGCTGGTTATTTTATTACCACACTCAGGGGGTAAGCTATTATTGGTACCTACTCGTAAATCTCGTAATATTACCTACTGTTGCCATAGTGGTGTAGGAAATCACAAAGCGTATACCTATTGGTAGATACGCAAGTCCTTATTTCAATGAGGCTGTGTTTATTCTTTATTTAAATTTTTCGATAACTATTTCTTTTTAATTTATAAATTTAAAACAAATATCGTTGAAGCAAGGTTGCGTGCATGTTCGTAGGAGTATGATGTCGAATATACGTATATTTAAGTCTTTTGTACACGATTCTCTCATCTCTTCTAACTAAATCGGTATTTATGACTATGACTCCTACTCCTACTGAGGTTATTTAAAGGTATTTGAATTGGTAATTAGAGAATGATTCAGTGTTTTACCAATATACTATTATATAATCTGTGCCAATATGCCCTACCTATACCTTAGCATAAAAAAATATCGTAAGTGCTTATTGTTAATTGCACAAAAAATACAAAACCAATATTGCTTTTGTATTGTTTATTTTTTGTGCAATTTGTTTATTTTTGTTTATAAACAAATGTGCAGATGGCAAACAACTTGAGCAAATTATTATTTCTTTTTATTACATTCTAAAGCGAGTAGTTAGTAATTGGTTAAAAATGACACGTAGGTACACATTATTAAACAAAGAAATGTAATTCCATAAAAGCGGGGTCCTTTTAATCGTACTTAATCGTAGGCTGCGCAAACCTTCCCCCACCATCCAGTTCCAGTCCCACTCCCACCACGTCATCTAATGTTTGAGAAGTTTGCCGGCTGTTATACCTACATCAAAACGGAATATAGGTACTTAATTGTGAATTTTATATCAAAGTAGTTCTTTTGTAATAATAACTACTTACCTCAGTAGAGTAGTAGTGTCTCAGATGGAGGATTTTGCAATGATGTCAACGAACGCTGACATCATGGCGTCACGGCGTAGAACCTCGTCCAAACAATACCTAGTCTGCCACAAGTTAACGATCGTGTTTTTAGGGTTCCGTAGCCAAAATGGCAAAAACGGAACCCTTATAGTTTCGTCATGTCCGTCTGTCCGTCTGTCCGTCTGTCCGTCTGTCCGTCTGTCCGTATGTCACAGGCATTTTACTCGAAAACTATAAAGTGTATTTGAATAAAATTTTGAGGGTAGGTGTATTTTGTTAGCCGCTACATAGTTTTGTAATTAAAATGACAAAAAAAAAATTTTTTAGGGGTGCACTCCATACATAAAACTAAAAGTCAATTTTTTTTTTTATTGTGACCCCCCGTGTGGCACATCAATCGATAGGCCTTTCAAAATAAATATAAGGTTTCTTAGCATTTTTTTTGATTAAGTGAATAGGGTCGGAGATAATCGCCCCGAAAGTCACTAAAATTCTGTCCCCCCCCCTCTAATTTTTGAACGGTGTATTTTAAAAATATGGAAAAATTCATGGACATAGGGCTTATTAATTTCATTCACCGAAAATTGTTTTGAACAAGATCGGTTCAGAGGTTTTCGAGATATTGCTGAAAAACTGCCTTCCTCAAAGAAAAGGACGTAAGTGCCGTAAAATTTCTGTGACGATACGACCTTTTTAATAGGCACGGAACCCTTCGTTTTGCGTGGTCCGACACGCACTTGGCCGGTTTTTTTTTAATATACGTATAAACGACCATTACGACCAACAATCGTAGTTCCGTCCGATGCCGACGACCGTCACACGAGTTAACTAGAAAAAATATAATTGCCTAAAACTTCCTTATATTTCTAAGAGCTATTGCAAAGGTAGGTTTATAAGTAGCTCAAAATGTTTGCTAGGATGAAATTAATATAGAGGATGAAAAAGATTTTTCATGTAAAATCAAAATTGAAGCTTAGAACACTTGTTTTATGGTTTATATGCCAAACGGCGCCGGTAGCGAATAATCAGTATGAGGTCACTTTTTATATTTGGGCGATGACTCCATAATTATATGTACTTACTTCATTCATTCAATTTCAATGTCATGCATGACGTGGCGCTGCTATACGTCAGACTTGTACACAACATTATGAAATTTTACTACTTACTAATCCCAGCCAATACAATACCAACTCTAAAAACATTTTTTGGGTGACGCCGTCTAAGAGATTTTTGTTTACATATACTTTATTTCTGTCACTGGATTTTTTCTATAAATTAGACTACTAAACATTTTACTTAAGGATTTTGTCTTAGAAAAAAATCCCCTTTCGTCATTAATCACTTTAAAGTCAACCAAACCAATACACGATAACTATAACTACAAAGTTTCATGCGTACCTAACTATTACCTATTTCTCAATTTTGGCCGGTACCAGGACCAACCTTTGGTACTTGTTGAGTCGTCATCAGTTTAATTAAATACAATATTAAAATTTTCCACTTGGTACGAATGGAAATGTCATAATATATGAAATTGGAGTAGAATTTTTGTTTTTTATTAAAAGCTTTTATTTAACTTGCAATGTATGTATGTATGTATGTATGTATGTTTGTTCGGGTGGAATCTTGCAGGTTAAATTTGACCAACTTCCCGAAGTCCAATCAAGTTGAAATTTTGTACAATTATGTAAGTTGGATGACAATGCAATACTATGGTACCATAAACCTGGTCTGATGATGGAGACGGAAGGTGGTCGTAGGCGTAGGAACTCCTTAATTATACAGGATAAACCCGTCGTGTTTGGGCTCGTTACAATCCTCTCAATGAACAGTTGATAAGTGTGCAAAAAAAAGTACAGTCGGCAAAAAATCCAATATGGCGGAACGGCGGAACACCCAAGATGGCGGGTTATTTATTTTTAATGCACTCCTACAATATGGGAATCAAATGAAAGGGCTTGCTGAGAATAACTCGAAAAATAAAGTGACGTGAATCTTAATCCAATATGGCGGACAATATACAGAGAAACCTGTCCAGCGATGACTAAAAAGTAAAAATAAATTAAAAGTAAAAAAAACTTTTTTAAAAACAAGCGTTTTTAACACTATACATAGTGGTATCCGTCCTAAATGTTATTCATTTTTTAAACCACAACTAGGCTAGGTAGGAGGGTACTTATAATTATAATATAATAGATCTTATAAGTTATTGGTACATTCCCTAACCTTTTCAGCATCGTCCTAGACTATTAGCAATCATAGCTTAAAAATAGACTCATCCTAGAGTTCATGTTGGTAATAAAGTTGGTACGGCCACCCAATTAACATTTTGTTAGTGAATTGATTAAGAAATAAGAAACTGGACGAACCTACGTTTACAAGACTTCTCATGATCTCAAAATCATGAAGATTTAAGCTCTAATCTTGTAGTTACGATACATCTTACTTTGAAAGCCTTTGTAGAGAATACGGTCGTTGTAATGCCGACCGGTATTTTATGCGCATAACTTTTTTGAGCCTATACCTATGAATGTGACCTGGTGTACATCACATAATTATAACTACTTAATCTTGATTTTCTCTTCAAGTGGATGGACATGCACACTTATTGATGAATTGACGACAAGAGGCATGTTTGATAATGTTGAACTACGTTCATTCGTTATCATTATCATATCAATTGTTTTAGGGTTATCGGTTTGGTTATACACCTTATCGCAGGTACTTAAGTCAAATGGCAAACTCCATGTTAATTTTACTAACAATATCTCTATGAACGAATAGTCCAACTCGAGAAAAATTCCACTGCAGTTTCAGGATTATATTGATTGCTGCAGGAGATAACTTCCAGAATGGTCCACGTCTTTACTTTATCTCTCTCTCTTTCCCTCTTATAGCGCCACACTCTTCAACACCCATTATTCACGCATGCGCAAAAGACCATTTACACGTTTATAGTCTTGTCTCTCTGACACATACCGCAAAAGAGTACGGAAAGAAAGAGACGGGAACAAAATAACTGCAATAAGTATGATATTAAATTTAGAATCGTATCTCATTTGTTCATTTACAGTGTCATACTGACTTCTTAATTTCGCCGTGTTCAATAGTTCTCGAACGTTCCACGTCGTCTCAGGCAAAGTATAAATAGGAGTGATGGGCGTCTGCCCCGCCACATAAGCTGAAGTATCCAAGTAGCGAGGTTGTTCCATCTAGAAGTAATTAAAGTAGAAAATATAGGCTAATTATAAGCAAGTAATTATTATTACAATAATATTGGAATATGGATATAGGCAGTCGAAGAGTCAGGGAGGAATTTGGTATACGCCATCGTGCTGTCATCGCCCGGTATGTAACGATATTATTGGATAAGGAGGGCCTTACGCAAGGATAAGAAGTATAAGGTACGTGTTGAACATAATTATTTGAGTTGTTTTTAAAGTCAATTTCAGTAGGTATATTTACGGCAATAGGTTGTTATTGGTAACTGCGCAGTTTCGGTAGCTGCGTTGGTAACTGCGCAGTTTCGGTAGCTGCGTAGTAGTAACAGTCTACGAGGTCTGACCTTGAATTTAATTTAGGCAGATCTTGTTTCTTAGTGTGGTACTTAGGTATAATAAGTTAGATATATTTAAAGTTTATTGTGCTATGGTTGGTAGGAAATAATTAGGTGTCTATTTTTTGATAAAATGTACCACTAAGTAGGTTAATATACAAACTTGTTCAAGTGTTTATTACAATTGTGTTATTATCATTATATTTTATTCAGCCTCTAGAATATATTTAACCAAAATAAATAATAACGAAGTCATTATTAGGGTGTTTAAGATTTATGTTAGTCCATCCGTGCAGGTTAAACAATTTTTTTTTGTTATTGATTTAAATGCATTACCAACTTCATTAAACATCAGAAGAAGTTGCGTTGACTGCTAGCATTTATCAGACTGTTAAAAGCATAAGTGTGAACATAGGTACCTACTAAGAAAATGCTCTTTGTAGCAGACAAAGCAAGGTGTAAGATAAACAAAATGTTGGCAGCGAGGTTCGCAGATATTTCCGACGAGTTGTACATATATAGGTAGTGAGGAGTAGGTACTAATTGGTTGGCCTATGGGAAAAAGGGTCCCATATTTAGAACTGTTTCGTTTTGGCAAAAGTGCAAATGACACAAGGGTTGCAAGACTTAGTTTTTATGCAACAAAAGTGATCAAAAAGGGGTTTTTTTTTGTGACAGAATATTTATTTCGAAATTAGGACTTATCCCACCTCTCCGTCGCAAAAATATACATTCAGTCTCCAAAAATATGTATACATCCAAAAATTCCAAAAATATGTATTCATCCACTGTTCATTGAATGTCAGTTACTGTAAGTTAGTTCGTAAGACTTACCTACTTCACTGTCCAAACTCAAATATCAATAAAAAAATGATGTCATAATGACATCGTGCTGATCGGAATTTTCTGTCCTAAAATTGATTGCCCCATTTCCCAGTCAATTTTGGTTTTTTCAAAAGTCAAACAAAAAAAAGCTTGTTTTGACGTATTCTTTACGATAAGACCATAAAATAACCAGACGTATATTTAAAATTATCAGCCCATTCCCGGCCCGTGACGACACGTGTCCCAGCGCCGTAGTCGCTTTCCGCTACATAAGAGGAAAACCACGGAATCGGCCACGAGCGTAGCGCGTAGCGATTCTGGGCACTGAATGTGTTAAGATATTTTAAGTATCTGACCATAGCACAATAAAATTACAGCAGGATGAATGAGCAAATAAAACTCAGTACAATAATAAGGTTCTCTCATGTTCATACCACGTTAGCGTAGGTATCGGTATATTATTTAGGAGAGGAGAGGAGGAGTTTAGGAGAAATTAAAACATAAGTAGGTATCGAATAAAAAATGGAAATTAAATGCTTTTTAAGTAGTAGTAGTTTTTATTAAGTAGCAAGTGAAAAATTCGGAAACTGTAACAAAATTGGCTTTATTCTAGGTAATTAAGTAGGACGGCCAATCAAATTCGAGTGTAAAAAAATAATTACGTACTAAGATTAATAATACGACGTTATGTAATAATAGTACTTCAAAATTGGTTGCATTTAGGAATATATTAAAAAAAAATTAAGCAGGAAAGACTATTCAAATTCAGTGAGTGTGTGAAGTAAAAGCTACCTTCACCCTAGGGACCTATTTAGAAATATAAGTAAGAAAGAATTCGCGAATTCAGCGAGTGACTTATTTTACAAATTGGGTAGAATTTCTAATTTTACAAATTAAGAAGGTTAGTCACTCATAGAGATAATTAAAATTGGTTTAACTCTAGGGATCTATATTTAAATGTAGGTAAACAACTTACTTCATACCTACTTATATACTTACATACGAAATACGAACAGGTCAAGTCAATATAAAGCTTGTAAAAATAAAATGAAATTCAGCGAGTATGAAACGTAAATTGGATCAAATATATCCAACTAGTCAAATATAGTATAATATTTACCTATTATTTTACTAATTAAGTAGGATGGTCAAACTCAAGAAACTATTAAAATTGGTATCATTCTAGGGATCTCTTATAAGTTAGGTAAACATGAAAATTAAATTCAGCGAGTATGAAATATAAATGCTAAATTCAAAGTGTGAAGCAAACATTTTAATCTAATCTATTATCTGGTTATACTAAAAATTAAGTAGGTAAGTTGGCAAATAATATTTAAAGAGTGAAGTAAACAGGAAGGTTAATTAGAAATTAAGTAAAAAATGGCCCTGATTAGACCCTAATTTTAACCTAAGGGCCTTTTCAAAAATGAAGTTAGGAAACAAGTAAAATTCGGTGAGAGTCAACGAAACATTGGTTTTATTCTGAGGAACTATTTTAAAATATCAGTATGACCGTAAACTGAAGTCAGCGAGTGTGAAGTAAAAACTTTTTACTTCTAGGAACTTATTTTACAAATTAAATAGGACGGCCAATGAAATACGAGTGTGAAAAAAATATTCCTTCTACGGATATTTTTGAGAAATTAATTAGGGAAACAAACCAAGTTCAGTGAGTGAAATTTGAATTGGCGTTACAATATAAAACATTAAGAAATGCGTATGATCGCACTATATAATTCAGTCATTAGGTAGGTTGTATTGATTGTAATTATCTTGCCAAATAAATAGGAAGAAAAATCAAAATTCACCGAACAGAAGTGAAAAATTGAATTAATTCTAGGAATCTACAATTTCTAGGTATTTGTAAATTTAAGTAGAACGGAAAGTCGGAAGTCTTCAGTATACAGGTATGCCATGGCAAGAAATATTTAGAATTAAGATTGAATACGGACTTGGATTAGTAGTATTTAAGCAGACATTTAAAGATTAGGTTAGATGTCAAATATAAACTGAATAAGTCGAGTATAAATATTCTTAACTATAAGATAAGCATGGTTGTCGTTGTAATTGGGTATATACTTAGCCATAATTTCTTAGGCGAAAATGGCAAAAAAAGGGAGTTGTGTAAGAAATTAGAATTGCTGGAATAAAAAAAAATCATGCAATTTTTATAGTATGTGAATTAATTTAGGAACTTTATTAATATGCCTGAGAATGCTAAGTCTATGAATACAAGCGATTTAAGAAAGTGGCAGTTTGTAAAAAAACACGAAATTGATGTCATTGATTATTTTTTGAGAATTCAAGAAATTAATAATAATTCATGATATTGAGATGAATACAATTTGCAAGTATGTCATGTAAATAAGGGAATATACGACTGTAAACGAGATTTGAAAATAAAGATACCTTTTAGTTTGAAAATTACAAAAAAAATGTATGTTTATGCCGCCAACCAAGAGATTTTTTAAAGATCAATGATAATAATTGCCTTATTGATACAAATATAAGTTGTTCAATTATAATAACTGGTATAATTGATTATCAGTATTATTGAAAATACCCAAGTGATACGAGATAACTACATAACGTAGTATATTCAAATACAGCTGTTACTAATTATTGAGAACAGAAGTATCTAGTCCATGTAAAAAAGAGAGGACATTATAAAACAATTTTATAATTATGAACAAACCAATTAAAGGATTTAGATCCGGTGACGTGACACCAGTACCTGCGTCTAAGCATTGGTAACAATATACCTATTATGTGGCTAAATAGAAAAGTGCCAAAATGAAGTCAGTTATGATTTCATTGGTCAGAAATATAAAGGATGAATAAGGCGTTGTAATTAATTTTCTAATTAGAATATAAATATTTACGTCGCGTTATCATAATATATACAGCATGAACGGAAATAGTATTGATAAAATGCAAGGCAGATTATTTACATCTAGGTATACTTAAAATTAGGTACTGAGTAGGTACATAATCATGTAGGAGAACATTTAATAACGTATATGAAATAACTATAAAATATTTATATTGAAAATTAGGTTAAGATTAGATAGGATGTATTTCTTTTATGATTTTTGAACAGATGGTTGAAGTGATCAACTAGTCCAATGATTGTGGTTTTTTGATTATGATTTAAAAAAAATATTGTTAGTATACTTGTAACCCCTTTACATGAAAAATGCAATTGAAAAATGTTAGGACCCATTACGAAAGTAACTATTAAACAATAATCATTAGATGCATGCTATAAATATAGTGAGTGCATAGGGGGTTTCATAAACTTTAATGACACAACGCTAGTAGATTTTCACAGTAAACAAGCACAAATTACTCACACGTCAAAATGTGAGCAATCAAATAGTTGTTTGTTTTATTTATAAAACTCCCTGCGTCATATTTTGTGTTCGTTTACTTCGTTTTATTTAATGTGTCAGATTTTTGTAAGAGGAAGACAAGCACCGGTAAACTTCATTGTGAACTATTAATATCGTTTTTCCTTTTAAGTAGATGGTTTTGCTGCTCTTTTTAGGATTTTAGATTTCATTGTTAGTTTTAATACACATTATCTTTTGAATATTTTCATTTAGCACTGAAAGCTATCCATGCCTATGAAATTATTCGTTCCCATCAGGTGTATATTAACGTCTTAGTGCTATTTAGAACCACTAACACCAAGCAAGGTAAAGGCAGTGTTTGTTAAAAACTGGTTTAATGTGATGTGGCGCACAATTATTTCTTCAATTGAAACCATGATTATGTAGTGGTATGCAAGAAGCTTGTTCGGCCGTGGTCTATTTTAAGGAACCCCGGCTTTAAAGTGGGTTTTGCTTGCAAATAAATCAATATTACTTCATGATTTTCATGAATCAATTTTGGTTTTTGAATGTGTTTAGCTTTGTCTGTGTGCTGGTCCCTTTTTCAATCAAATGGCTTCATTTCATTAAAATTTCCTTCATTAATGATTTGGGTATTTGAGTATTGCATAGATAATCTAAAACTAAATATTTTACATTTAAATATCTCAAAATAATAGTAATAACTTTTGCCACCAAAATTCTCGTGCGTCATAAAAAGTAATTAATAGGTTCATAATTTGCTAATATGAAGATTTTTTTGAAAGTGAATGATTCGTAAGAAGTGTCAGGAAGCAGGATCTTATCAAATGGAAAACCCAATTTCTGCCTTAACCTCCGGAAAACAGACTTTATTTAAAGCCTAATTAGGTATTTACTTTATTTAAATTTTTAGGTAGGTAGGTATACATATTCATTCCTTCCTTAATGATTACAATATAAAACATGATTCATAATATATAATGATTCGTAAGAAGTGTCAGGAAGCAGGATCATATCAAATGGAAAACACAATTTCTGCTTTAACCTCCGGAAAACAGAGTTTATTTAAAGTCTAGGCAGGTATTTACTTTATTTAAAATTTTAGGTAGGTAGGCATACATATTCGACTAGTACAAAAAAAAGTATTGTTAACCTTTAGATAGATATAGAAGATTATGCACCAAACAGCATGTAAGTACCTAACTGCTAAGTAAACAGTTAAGTGATGTAATTTATTAAATTAACCAGTATACTGGGCGAAGATAGAATACCGACTTACTTCATAATTTCATAACGTCAAGGTAGGGTTAAGTCTATTATTTAAAATTCAAATAGCTGCAAAAACTATACATAAAAAACAGTAGTATTAATCTTAGGTAGTACCTACTTTTAAGTAGGTACTTATATGAATACATACATTAAATGATGAGTAGGTATAATTATGGAATATTAAAAAAAACATTTCATTTAAATAATAAAATATGATTCATAAATAAATGATAGATATCATACCAAAACAATACAAAAAATGTATCGTGTCAACATTTAAGGCAATTGCTATTGCTGTTTCCTTCGTTAAACATTCTGCTCCATACAACGTAGTCCTGATCACACTGTGTAATCCCTCCCAGAAGCACCATTAACGATCGCACTGTCGAATGAGCATAAGTTTAAATCCAGTTGAGCAACCTCCTTATTTAGCACGCATCAGTCCCGATTACACATTGTGTAAACCCTCACCGAGGTCTCAGTCCCGATCACACACTGTACTGTGTAACACGGCATAAATGAGGTGGAATCTTAATTCGGAGCGTAACTCGTCTTGTAAGGCTCCTCAGGAGCTGTGTAAAGCCAGTTAGGCAACCTCTTCATTTAGCACGCATCAGTCCCGATCACACACTGTGTAAACCCTGACCGAGGTATCAGTCCCGATCGCACACTGTGTAACACGGTATAAATGAGGTGGAATTTTAATTTGGAGCGTAACTCGTCTTGTAAGGCTTCCCAGGCGCTGTGTAAAGCCAGTTAAGCAACCTCCTCATTTAGCACGCATCAGTCCCGATCACACACTGTGTCAACCCTCACTGAGGTCTCAGTTCCGATCACACACTGTGTAACACGGTATAAATGAGGTGGAAGCTTTAATTGTAGCCTAACTCGCCTTGTAAGCTTTCCCAGACAGTGAAAAGTCAGTTAAGCAGCCTCCTCATTTAGCACGCATTAGTCCCGATTGCACACTGTGTAAACCCTCACTGAGGTCTCAGTTCCGATCACACACTGTCTAACTGTATAAATGGGATGGAATCTGAATTTGTAACGTAACTCACCTTTTAAGGCTTCTCAGATACTGTGAAAAGTCAGTTAAGCAGCCTCCTTATTTAGCACGCATCGGTCCCGATCACACACTGTAAACCTTCACTGAGGTCTCAGTTCCGATCACACACTGTAACACGGTATGAATAAGGTGGAAGCTCAATTCTTAGAGGTATAAGTTCTGATCGCACCTAGTCATATGAACATAAGTGTAAAGTCAGTTAAGCAGCGTCCTTATTTAGCACGCATCAGTCCCGATAACACACTGTGCAAACCCTCACCGAGGTTTCAGTCCCGATCACACAATGTAATACGGTATAAGTAAGGTGGAAGCTCAACTCCCACACTAGATCGTAAGCCTTACCTATTTAGCCAATATGCGATTGGAACATAGGACTGCAATCAAATTAATTATAAAAGGGATTATATTTCGTAACAATTGTAGTTACATATATATATTTCAGGGATGAAAAGTTACAATATATGTAATTCAATTATTTAATGGGTCGTATTAAAGTATTTTATTATTATTCTCTATAAACTTTAATATTGTACCTTTTGTTTAAAGTACCCATAAAAAAAACAAATTAAACATAAAAAAAACAGGATTACTTCGCCACGCCGCCATATTACGGTTAATATTTGTTTGGCTGAAATCATTAGTACTTGGAATAGGTATGTACGAAAATAAAAGGAGTATTTAGTTTAGAATTGAGAATAATTTCATAGAAAATATCGTAGGTATATTTTTTTTATATCGGCGTGGATATGCTTATTTAGACTGGTAGTATTCGCACGGCTCCATCCACAAAAGAATTTATATTTATTTATATGGCTGTCTATCAATGATACCTCTTATGAAAAAAAACTTGTTTTCTCTATTATTTTACCATTTTATTTAATGGATGGCTAATGAAATGATTACATTTTCACTAACAATAATTATGTATGGTGGTCGTCACGAGGTAATGGTAAATATAATCATATTTAATGTTAATTTGGTGAATCATAAGAATGCATTAACCGAATGAAAATTTGCCTTTGCCATAATATACTATTTCATTGTGATCTTTTGCATTCTGCTACCGTCTACATATTTTTTAAAAGTTAATTGTGTATACTTAAATGTTGCGTATTGTGTTCATAACCATTTAAAAACATTTTCACTTTATTAACAATTTATTTACAGAAGTATACTTAGTTAAGTTTTTTATTTAATATTTTAGTGTGAATTGTGAATGCATTTGCGTATAATATAAGTAATTGGTAATTTTTTGGGGATTGTTAATAGGTTTATTGAATTGATCACAATGCACTGTGTTTAAAGCATGTTTTTTTCTACGCTCGCACTTGGGTTGTTGTATGAATATTTTGTTGAATAGTCCAGGGTGTTATTGATGTTCAGTAAATTAAAAAAAAAATCGTTTTGCTTTTATGAACAACGTGGTTCGTTAATTTTATTTATGCTACTAATGTATTTGGCATGACATACGAGTAATTAATTATATACATGACATACCGCAGGCCACAGGAGTAAAGGAAGTTAAAACATATCTTAGATATGAAATATAAATTAATGACTACGTACAGTAATGGTTTTAACTTCACTTGTAGTATTAGTATTATTCGATACAATAAGAGGTGATTTCACCGCATGCATAAGTAACGGAACATTATTAATAATTTTTGTATGTATATAAGCAGTGACTATAATAAACGAAACTAACATCAATAGTAAGATATATGTGATACTTACAGACTGAATGCTTTTGATAAGATTTATTTTTAGCGACGATGAAGGAGTAACGTTTATTAACGAGGAAACGATTGATGACGACGACGAGTGATGAACGAACGATATAAGTTTCATGTTGAACTCAGCACGTTAAATATTATTAAAAGAACAATTGCTATTATTAAATATAATAGCAAAAAGTAACGTCATAGTTATTTTACTTATATGCTACCTAAACTGCATATACAATAGTATACTTAGTTTTGTTATGACTGATTAAATAATTTTATTATTATTTATTATTAATGGTGTTTAAAGCTAAAATTACGTATTAGAAAATAAAGTAGATTGCAACGGCAACCATGTACAATATTTAGAGCTTATAATTAGCAATATTTAGATATTAATTGGTAAAAAAAAATTACAATAATGAAATTGGCATGGAAAAAATTACCAATAAAAACAATTTTTGTGGTATTTCGCATCTTAAGTGTTATAAGTTGGAGTAATTTTAATTTAAGTTTTCGCTATATTTTAAGTTAAATCCGGGCGATGACATAGGTCACATATCCAATAATAATAATCGTTTATTTCAGATTATTAGGTTTAAGATGACAATTATAAGCATCAATTTTTTTTTGTCAGGACGTTACGCAGTGTTTAACTTAGGGAATATTAGGTATTGGTGTCTATTTTTTACGAATCTATAGGTACTGTTATAATATGGGGAGTAAATAAGATAAGAATACTTGGAATGATATAGAAGTTTATAGCGTTTAGTATATAAGAGTGCGGTATAATTTCAGGTTTATTATCTGGTATCATAATATGACTCAAATTGGTGTTATTTTATTTGATAGGTCATATTCACGATATATAATAATCTGATAAGAGTTTATTGCCTACGTGTTGAGGTGAGGGGTACGTAATTATTGTTAAATTATATGAAGTCATCAAAAAATGTAGAACTAAGTAAAAAACTACAAAGTATTTTATTTTTATGTGTGTGTTACAATATAAACGTGTATTGAACGACAGCTATAAAAGAAAACATAATTTTGGCATTGTGGTGGATAGTATAAATTAAAACAATTTTCAATCATTATATCAAATATTAATACGGCATTCTGACATATTTGGGGAAGATAACTTATGCAATATACAGGCAACTGAAAACATGTAATGTAATGTTTCTAAATTTGGCATTAAAGTCGTAAATAAAAGTATTGGGTAGGTATAAGGTGTGTAGGTACCTATATGAAATTTATAATAGTATTCGTACATGGGATTGAAGATGTAAATAAAAATAAATAATAACATTATTTAACCTTCAGTACTACTATCCAAGACTATATTTTTTTTATATCAGGAGACATTGAGTAAGATATGATACACGTCTCGTTTATATAGGTAATAATTATATGCTTTGTGATATCAATGATATGCCAAGTGCTTTTAGGATATAATTTAATTGTAATTATAAGATAAATTTAGGTTAATAAGTAGGCTAACATTTCTGAAGAGAGAGAGAGAATTACCTAACAATTGTCATCGATGCGTGTAACATGTAAGAACAGTAGACTTGCTGCTTGCTTACATACCACTGACATAATTATATTACTCCTTACAAAAATATATCCTCAGTTATTTAAACCAATTTTTTTAAAGCTTTAAGTAACTTATTACAACTTCAAACATGATTCCATTGCTTCTGCCCACAACAGTGGAAAATAGTAAAATATATTAAGTTCCATTTCAAAAGCTATCGAGTGTAATGTGATGAGACCTTTTTAAAATAAATTTATATTATTTATAATTTGTTAAAATCGCTGTAAACTAACAGATCGATTAAAGACAATGATTTCCTGCTGAGTTTCTTTCGGCGTTTCTTCTCAGTGGATGGTCAGTTATGAAGCGCTGGTAGAGTCAACTATAAATAAAAACACTAAACATTTGACTTCTAGAACTTGGGACATATTATGTAACAAATTGCTAACTATAAAAATATTTATGCATCAATTATACACTTAAACCCAAATGAAATGGATTTCGACAGAAATGAATCTTGCTACACGTTATAAAATTGTGAGAAAGGCTTTTTATAAGTTCAGAACCACGAATATTTCATGACGCATCGGATCCAGTAAGAACACAAACATATATTTTGGGGTGCTGAGAAAATTGGATCATTATTTTGAAGGTTAATTAAGTAAACATTTTTATACTTTGATTTCTCGTTTATTTAGGTTTAAGTTAATTAATGTACAATTTGTTCCAGTGTAAAAATATCTAGCATTATTGGTATGGATTAAAACCGTATTTTTTATATTTAGATTCCACGAGTCTTCAGGCAAGTCATAAGATATGCGAAGTACCTACTGTGAAAAAATTCGATTTTATAGAACCGTTTTTTTATCTGACAATGCTCACAATAATATTGACAGGACACCGGATTTTTTTTCTAGTATATTTATTAAATATAGGTACTATATATACATACTATCATTTTTATAGTCTACCAAAGATTTGAAGTTTATGCTTAATTTTTAGTTTGAATAAATACAATAAAGTCACATTTTTAAGTTTGTAAGTTTATAAATCACAACTTTTTTCCAGTTAACCATTCGCAGGTTGTTAACAAATATTAGACAGGATCGCAAGAACACCATATAGGATCATACGTTCAATGGACTGCAATAAAAATACTCCAGTAAGCCAGAAAGCAGTAACAACAAATGATTAACCGTTAGTCTTATTTTTTCATGTACAGGTTTGCCGAGTATATTGTGATAATTATTAATATTATTTTGTAGCTTGTATTTATAGAAATTTTATTACGATGACAAGTTTCCTTATGCTTAAATTAAAATTTTAACAGATTCGCCTTTTTTAATACTGAAAATTGAAATCCGTGGCAGTATGAAATAATAAAATAATTACAAACACTACTCGAATCGAAACTACATTTTCTGTTTCGTTAGTTTCATTCTTATGAAGAAAAAAAAAGGTGTGCGTTACCTTTTGCCAGTAAATTAATTACGAAATAATCAAATAGTTGAAGATTCTGATTTGTTCAACCTGTCATTGATTCAAGATTCGAATAAATGCTTACTCAGTTAATTTTAATAATAATGCTAATACAGTCTGAAGATATGACAACTCTCCTAGAACTCATCAGTGTCTGAATTTGATTAGTGGTTTTTGGTTTACACTATATTAACATCCTTTTATAACGTAACGTAACCCGAGCAAATTATAATGTAATTAAAAATATTTTAGCCCGTAAGTTTGTCCTTACTCACATCTCTTTCAGTAAAACTTTCATCGTGGCCATCGCTGGCACATGTTGCTAAAAGCAAAGTTAAATCGCGTATCTAGAGCATCGGAGGGGAATTGAAGGAGAACATTTGAATTACAACCACCAGATATTGCACCAAAACACCTTCCGTCGCTTTTGCAGGCATCGGGTAAAACTTTTTTAAACAGGTAAAATTATGTATAAGGCCTGAGGCCTTTTAAAATATTTCAGGGTTTGACATTATGTTTAAATAATTTTTTTCCGGTTACAGTAAAAGAAGAACTATTTATTTGAATAACAGTAGGCCTACGCTTTATTGATACGTTTGTAGGCTGTGTTTCTATTTAGAATTTCCTATGTAAAATAATGATCAAAAAATCTTATTGCAATTGGAAAAATACTATTATTTCTACTTTTATTTCAATTTTGTTTCTTTCGAATCAAAATTGTATTTAGTTTGTAAGTATTTCCTTTAATGCCGTCTTTTCCAGTAATACCTACTTTTAGATGTGATCACTTTTATGAAATGTTGGCGATTGAAGAAATAATACCTAGTGGATGCAAACAGATACGAGTAGAAGTCGTGGAAGGCGTTTCTTAAATGATATATTTCCTGAATCCTTACGTAGAGGTAATGAATTATTAACACTTATCAGGCACACATTTATTGATGCCAAGGGTAGAGGATTACTAAATATATGTAAAAAACTTCAGTTAGTAACGTGCCTACAAAGGCACACCTAACTTTTACGTTTTATCCTTTAGATTCTAAAGTTTAGAATCTAACTACATTTAAAACTTACAAAAAAAATTTACTTGTTGATTTGTAGCAATGCACAAATCATTTCATGTTTGGCTTTTAATAATGTAGCCTTTCGGCTAAATAAAAGAAGCCTTTCTGTTCCGTGTATTTAATGCAATTAAACTACTTATGTAAAACTGACATCTATTTGAAGATTTTAAATTAAAGCTCTATTCAAAGCTTTATCTAAAGCTTTATTCTGATTTCTAATAAAATAGCGTAGTTTGTAAGTTTGCCCTTATCTCGAATCTCTTACAGTAATATTTAGCAGTCGTTTATTACTGGTGGTAGCGGCAATTGGAAGCGGCCACGGTTGCGGAGTTGAGAGGCGCGATCCCAAAAAATTAAAGGACTTGACGAGATGCGATTCCCTGTACATGTAAGGGAAAATTAAACGTAAGCCATCGGAACCACACGCGGAGATATAGCAAAATATTAGTGTGTGTCTCGGTTACATCATGACAGGAATTACTGAATGACGTGTAAGTCGGTAGAGTATACAATATTTATCCACATTTATTTGTAATGTTCAGTTACCTCACTAGTGTATTTAATTATCTTTTACAGTTATTTTTAACACGACGACAACTTGGATAGCGGATAGGTAGAGTTGCCTAAATTCATACAACGAGATAAGTTTATTTTATTTAGGGGTAAGTTACATTTTTCTTCCGTTACTAAAGGTCCTTAGGAATCCGCGCTCGAACAACCCTTTTACGAACTGAGCACTATCCTAGTGTGGTTAGTTGCTACCGGTTTCTAAACTATTAAACTCGGCAATATAAAAAGCCTGCTGCATAATGCTATCTATTTTACTATAGTAAAGTACAAGCATTTAATGTCATAACTTCGTCGCAAGACTGAAAGTGTCCCATTTTAGTTCGAATCGAAATAGGAATGAAAATGAGGTACTTATCAAACGATATAACTACAACTATAAGGAAAACCTTTACTTAAGTATGTTATTTATTTACGCAAAATAACAAACGTACAAAAATACAAAGATAAAACAAAAATATGAAACATAAAAATACAATAAAAATAACATAAACAAGCCAAAATGTATATGAATTCATAAAATTACGGGTTTAATTGCCAAAGGTAATATTAAATCCTGATAATACTTGCCCAAAAAATTAAACACCAAATTATAATAGAATTTACGAAAAAAATATCTACAGGAAAAGTTCAAAGGTGGACCTCAGGCTCCTTTAGGGCACTACTGGAAATAATGCTAGGAGGATGATGATGAGAAAATAATATAACAGAAATTTAAACAGACAAAAACCACACAAACCTTTGAATCCTTTAAAAAAACAGAAATAAAATACAAAAACCACAAAACCGGTTATTCTGTCAAAAATTGAATACCAATAAAACATATCAAAATAAAATCAAAATCCAAACATAAAATAAATATTCAATTTGGTATTGCACCAAATATAAAACATTAAATCAAATAAATTAAAACAACAACAATATTCAAGTATGAAAAATAAATATTTCTAATTTACGAAATACACCACATAATAATTTAACATTGTACAAAATGTATATACTATGAATAATTAAATATTAATGAATATAAAATACTCAACATTCTCTTGCAAATCTTTTTGTCTTCCTATACAGTTTTTACTTATTAAATAAATAATAAATCCATTTTGACTTACAGACCGACGACTACATACTTAACTGATAAAATATAAAGAATCATTTGCCGTTCTCATGTGTTATCACCGATTTAATATAAAAAGTTACTTACCCAAACCCAAACCAAAAATTTACTTCAACAAAACTGATGGCCATCAGAAAATAAAATAAATATATTTTTGAATATATTGACAATTTTAAACCTACCTGTTGTTTTATTCCCAAAGCCTACCTATAAATAAATGTTATAAAATATTTCATTATTTTGGGTTACACTTTTATACGATACGCGCATATTATCCACGTTTATATTCCCAAAATAAAAATATTTTATTACTTTTATTCTACCTTTGACCAACCAGACAGTGACAAAGTTTTATTTGAATTATTTAAGATTTTTAATAACTAACGGTTGACGACGTTGACGTTTTTTTCATCTTTCATGTCTTAAAATTTTATGATTTTGTTACTGTCTATTACCTAAGAAGAATGTTAACGCAGCCAGAAACTACCTGTTCTCAATATAGCTCAGTTCCCAAAAAACCAGATTCACCATGTATCAGATTTCTAATTAATATTTTTTCCAGTTTTCCGAGATATTTTATTAAACAAAAAAATATCGGATATAACTAACTGAGTTTAATAATTTGACGTGGTAGGAATCTATTTGGCATTGGGAATCTGAAATACCTAGGGGGGTTTTGTTTTTAAAATCTGATATTTTGTGAATGTCGTATTTTCGGACGGAGCACCAGAGACTGTAGGTGACGTGTTTCCATGTGTCATACAGAATTGAGCAGTAAATAAGATTAGGATAATATTGCTTTTTGAGAAAGTTCATTAATAGTTCTTTAGGTTAGGTAAAACTATCCCAATCTATCTAAACCAGGGTAGGTATACCATAAACTTATCAAACTGTTAACCTTAATAATGAGGTAGGTATAAAGCACCATCAGTGCGTGTCAGTAGTAGGTATGTTTATGGTTTGACCAAAATACCAACACAGTAATTAATGCAAAAAGAGGATCAACTACTGAAAAGGGTAGCTCAAGTTCGTTCTCCAAATAGCACATTCGCAGGATATGATTATTTTTACCAGATGCAGCCAGAGGCAGGGTCCATCATATTCCCAATACTTATTCAGGATTTCTATATTATCTTAACTTGTTTCTTTCGTATTCTCGCATTTCATAGTCTGAGGGCCTACCGCGAAACGAAATTCGTTTTCGTTCGTGTATCTCCGTCTCTGTCGCTCGAACTAGCAAGTGCGAGTCACTTGGGAATATTGGGATGCGATTGATAGTTTCAAAACTTAAATACTAGACTAAATGATGAAATGAATTAACCTCTTCGTTCAATTCATTGTTATGTCAATTTACCCCCATATACACTAAAAATATTTTGAGCTGCTTTATTCCACCACGCAAATGCAACATTACTCTGGAAGTGATATCTAAAGAACGTGGGCCGATGACAGCAGTAAATCCGCAGAGGCATGAGGACAAAGACCGGAATAAGTAGGTAAGTATTGAAAAAGAGTGAGTAAGTATGTAAGTGAGAAGTTCATAAAAAAGAAAGGAGAATCAATAGAGAATTATCATTGAGTACCTAATAGAAAAAACCGGCCAAGTGCGTGTCGGACCACGCAAAACGAAGGGTTCCGCGCCTATTAAAAAGGTCGTATCGTCACAGAAATTTTACGGCACTTACGTCCTTTTCTTTGAGGAAGGCAGTTTTTCAGCAATATCTCGAAAACCTCTTAACCGATCTTGTTCAAAACAATTTTCGGTGAATGAAATTAATAAGCCCTATGTCCATGAATTTTTCCATATTTTTAAAATACACCGTTCAAAAATTAGAGGGGGGGGGACAGAATTTTAGTGACTCGGGGCGATTATCTCCGACCCTATTCACTTAATCAAAAAAAATGCTAAGAAAGCTTATATTTATTTTGAAAGGCCTATCGATTGATGTGCCACACGGGGGGTCACAATGAAAAAAAAAATTTGACTTTTAGTTTTATGTATGGAGTGCACCCCTAAAAAATTTTTTTTTGTCATTTTAATTACAAAACTATGTAGCGGCTAACAAAATACACCTATTCTCAAAATTTTATTCAAATACACCTTATAGTTTTCGAGTAAAATGCCTGTGACATACGGACAGACGGACAGACGGACAGACGGACAGACGGACAGACGGACATGACGAAACTATAAGGGTTCCGTTTTTGCCATTTTGGCTACGGAACCCTAATAAAAAAGTCTGATCAGATAGATCGCAGGGACGTAGGTATTTGTCAACTGAGCCGAAGGCTAGCTAGGACGACAAATATGCGGTCGGAGGGCCTACCGCGAAACGACAACGAACTTCGTGTACCTATCTCCCTCTCTGTCGCTCGAACTTGCAAGTGCGACAGAGACAGAGATACACGAACGAAGTTCGTTTTCGTTTCGCGGTAGGCCCTCTGAGCTTTATTATCGCTTGGGCGTGTACGAAATTTCTCTTTTTCCCTTAAGTCAAGAAGTGGGATTTGCCTCAAACGTAGCAGGCGGTAAATGATACTTTACGGCCAGAGTTGATGTAAAATTAAGAATACTTACTAGGTACTAACACATAATAATTAATCTACTAATGTCATCGTTAACACTAAATAGATGACATAAGCAAGGTACTCGTACAAGCGCCACCGACGTACAAACATTAAAAAGAAAAGTGATCAATTGACTATGACTTCGAAACTTTTGATTTGACACTAGCAGCAGTCTTTATAATTCACTACCTAGGTACCCTATAGTATTAATTTATAGTAATCTTCACTTATTTGGTTAGCAGCGCCATCATGTGGCGACACGAAATAGCGGTCTATTCAGAAAGGAATATATCTAATGAGGTAGTTTCCGAAAATCCCGAGAGAGGTCGTTATCTACTTCGTTTCACGAAATAATAATAAGTTAATTTTATTGAACGAGCGAGCGAGGCGAACGAATATATTCTCCTCTGCAGGTCGCATTTCTCTACCAATTCTCGTGAAAGTTTGTGAGCAAGTTCGTTAATTATTTATATAGAAATTTTATATCGCATAAAGCAAGATACTTGTTAATAATTTACTTTAAAAACCAAAACCGACTTCAATCAGGACTTCACCAAATCACATTGCATAGCCCAACTAACATTTTGGTGTCAGCAAAATTATAACCTTAACCTTTATAAGTGAGTTATAATGATCTCAGTTGCAACTAATAGTGTTATAAAGGAGTTAAGAAAAATAATTAACTCCTAAGTGTTATAAGAGTGTTACTCAAAGCAAGTACACTTAAGCACTTATTTTATTAAAGCTTTAACCTGTTTTTAACACTTAAACCTTTACAAGAGTGCTACTGACGCTCGTTAACTCTTATTGCTTTTTAGTTGTTGCCGTGGAGTGTCTTATAAAGCTTAAGGTGTTATATCTACTATCTATAAGGGACAGGCAGATACTTTATAACAGAATTAACTCTCTTGTAAGTATTGAAACTTTTTCTAACGCTTAAGGTGTTAGGCAGATACACTTTAAAGACACTGTAAGAGTAATGGTGTTTGACTAAAGGTGTTGTAACTCAATAAGCGTTATAGTTGAGTTAACTGACGCCTAAAGCTTTAAGGTAAGTTCGTCATTGTTTTGGTTAACTCTAACCTACAAATTGATTAGGTTATTCAATATTTGACATCAAAATACTTCATTATTTATGTTACTCTTGCCATTCTATGGATGCCACTTAATTTACCATGCCACTGGCCAAGAAACAAGAATAGGAAATGGTAAAAACTTTAGATGTCTTTTTTATTCTTCATAAAGTTTGTTAGAAATCTTTAATAAATCCTGGGCGCGTTAAAATTGAGATGGGAAACATGGTATACATTTACCGTAAAATGACAAGGGCAGGTTCTTTTCACTTAATGTCACACACACTTCCAATTAAATTCACTTTCAATTAGTACGACTCCATAACTGTCAAATATTAATACCTATACTATCTTCGCCATTTTATCGGTAGACTATATTTGTCTCATAATTTTATGGTAAAGAAAAGAGTAAGATGCTCACTTGAAACTGGGTGAGAGCTAGAGTGTTATAAGACTCTCAGCTAACACCTTAACCGTTACTACGGTGTTTGTAGAGCGTTGGTCTACACTATAGGTGTCAGATAACACTGCTCTACAGGCTTTCTAAAACCTTTACCTGTAATTGGTGGACCTCTTTCGTGGTTATAAGGGTATTAGAGCACGCTATAACACCTTTTTTACAGGCATTCTTAACACCTTAACACTTGGCTGGAACCGATATAAGAATGTTATAAGGGTTATTTTAACGCTAGTGTGCTAGTTGGGACGGACTTACATGAAAATTTCCACAATTCCTTTCTAATTTACCACATGGACTGCTTTCCAAAGTAAATGCTGCGTTGATGAAAATACCCAAGTCGCTATAATAATTATGTGGACTGATAATATTTGATTATGTTCCGTCAATTCCTCAAGGATCTCAGATTTGACACTTCATTAGTTGCTACTTCAACGGAATCATGTCAGAATCTTTGACGTACCGTAAAACCACACAACTATAGTCCACTACCCCAACTATGGTCCAATAATAAACTCATTCGTTTCTATCAATGCCGATTTTGTATTTGTGATTTTATAGGTTTTTATTTAAATTTGTGTTACTATATTGCCTGTCTTTAAGTTCACCCATGAAAGCAGTCCCACCTGAGCAAGTAATATGTCAATTAATTTGGACCATAGTTGGGTGACCTGGACTATCTTTGTGTGGTTTTACGGTACTCTTTGAGGAAATCCATAAGTCATCTGTGGTCTTCATCATCAGTTCCACTTCACCAAAATTGCGATTTTCGAGGGTAAATACACAAGTTATAATAGAAAATACCGAAATCACTACACGCGTGCCTGTAATACTTGAGGGTTGCCCTCAATTTCCCTGGGATCCCCTCATCAGATCCCGACTTGGTGACAATGGGACCACCTCAGGAGTCAGGAGTACTCTATCGAATAAAAAAAAAATTGGAAATCGGTCCACAATTGACAGAAAAAAATAAAAACATACATTTAAAAAAACATAAGTACAGTGGAAGGTAGGGTAGTTTAGCCGGTTGGCCGGCCCCCCCCGGTTTTCGGCCGTTACGTGCTAAAACTACAATAATAAGAAAACTTTACCTAACTCCTTCAAAAAAATACTGTTGTCGCATGAATCCATTCGACGCCCACCCCTCCTAAAACTGGTCGCTTAATACTATGCGAACTGTCAAGTCAGTGCGACGCCGCAGTTTTGACGTGTGGACGTGCGTCAAATTTAAGGAATAAAATAGTGCGCGCCTTTTTGTTCAAGGTAAGTAAAAATGTTGTTTTTTTAGTTTCTGAAATATTGTTATTACTTAAGTGCATTGTAGATGAGTTAAAATAATATTATTTAGATTAAAATGATTCATATATTTAAGAAAACCCTTTTAAATCAGATGGCCGGATGACTAGATTACATTTTGTTAATTTTTTTTGTTCCCGGCCTCGCGGCCGAGAAACAACTTGAAGGCTCTTGTCTTTGCTTCACACATTTGCATTTAAATTAAAATGTATTCAATCAATATATTGTTAAATAAATATTTGGATACATGCTTATTAACGCATTTAGCTGCCGGCCGCATGTGTCTTAACAAATATATGATCAAAACCACCTTAGAATTCTTTTGTATTTGGCGGCCGAAAATAAGATGTTGAAAACCTACCTACCGGCCTAGCTAAATTGTAATGGCCGAAAAACAAAAATAATTTATTAAGTTTTCGGCCCATTAGAAGATAATATTATAAATGAACTAATCAGACAATTATTTATGTCCATGAGTTTCTTAACTTGTGTTCCATGTGTTAATGAGCCTTTTTAAGAAAAAGCATAGAGGGAGATCTTAAAATATAGAGATCTAAGGACGGCCGAAAATGTGTGTTTGAAAAGTAAATTTTCGGCCACTACCATATACATGGCCGAAAATTGGTAGAATTTATTTTAGCTGCCAGCCGTGTTTTACTAAGCGGCCGAAAAACAGTTCATTTGTATTTAGTTCTCGAACTTAAAAATAGGAAGCGGCCGAAAATTGGTAGAATTTATTTTAGCTGCCGGCCGTGTTTTACTAAGCGGCCGAAAGACAGTTTAATTGTATTTAGTTCTCGATATTAAAAATGGGAAGTGGCCGAAAATTAATTGAATTAAATTTAGTTTTCCGCCACCCAAAAAAGCAGAGCCGAAAACTAAATTTATTTAATTTTATTTTTCGGCCGCTTCCAATTTTTAAGGTCAAGAACTAAATACAAATGAACTATTTTTTGTCCGTGTTTAACACCAATGCTAATAAACATTTTAATTTTTAGATCCATATGGCATACCACCAAGCCAACCAAGATGGCCCCTACCAAGAAATCTCAAAATGATGTAGAAGACAAAAAGAAAAAGGAAAAAGACAGACAAAAGAAACAGAAATTTAAAAAAGTAATCGTAAAAGAAAAAAGAAGACATTTTCAGTATTCAGAAGAAGCATTAGCACAAGCTCTTCATGCTATAAGGACTGAAAATATGGCCATAAGAGAAGCATGTCGTAAATATGGTGTACCTCGTGCCACAATCCAAGATAGGCTTTCAGGTAGGATATTAGAAAAGCCTCGCAAAGTAGGTCCAGAACCTTTATTAGGCTTTAATGGTGAACAGAAAATTGTAGACTGGATTATTAACTTAGCAAAGTGTGGTATACCTGTAAATAAGCAACAATTGCTAGAAACAGTGAAAAACATTATTAAAGATATGGGAAAAGCAGAAAAACTTCCTGAAGGAAAAGGACCTGGACAAACATGGTATCAAAATTTTCTTCGGAGGCATCCAGAAATCAGTGTTCGTGAACCTGAAAGTATTAATAAAGCTAGGGAATCAGTCAAAGAGAGCTCGATTAGGAAATGGTTTGCAGAACTGGAATATTTTATTGCTGAAAGAAGATTAGGGGATATGATGAAAGATCGTGACCGAATACTAAATGGGGATGAACGTAAAAAACGTAAAAACTACTGCAACAAACCAAATAAATGCTGAAGAAAAAAGGCTTGACACAAAACTATTTAAAAATATTAAAAAGACTGATAAAATAAGGCTACAGACTGGAGAAGACGTCATCCCGACGACGACGTTAACCGAAGACGTTATCAATCGAAATGTTGAAGAAGAGGATAATGAAGAAGAGAATGAAGAATATTCTATATTTTAGTTATTAAAACCTTAAACATTAACAAAAAAAGATTGAAGAAAAGAATAAAAGAAAAATGGAACGCGAACAGAAAAACTTAAAAACTACTGCAACAAACCAAATAAATGCTGAAGAAAAAAGGCTTGACACATAACTATTTAAAGATATTAAAAAGACTGATAAAATAAGGCTACAGACTGGAGAAGACGTTATCCAGACGACGACGTTAACCGAAGACGTTATCAATCGAAATGTTGAAGAAGAGGATAATGAAGAAGACGATGAAGAATATTCTATATTTTAGTTATTAAAACCTTAAACATATTATGATTGATATATTTGACTGGAAATGTTGAAGAAGAGCATGAAGATATTCTATGTTTTGATTTTTAAAATTTTAAACACATTATGATTGTTATATTTGTTTGGAAAATTTAAAGAAGAGTATGAAGAATATTCTATATTTTAGTTATTAAAACCTTAAACATTAACAAAAAAAGATTGAAGAAAAGAATAAAAGAAAAATGGAACGCGAACAGAAAAACTTAAAAACTACTGCAACAAACCAAATAAATGCTGAAAAAAAAAGGCTTGACACATAACTATTTAAAGATATTAAAAAGACTGATAAAATAAGGCTACAGACTGGAGAAGACGTTATCCAGACGACGACGTTAACCGAAGACGTTATCAATCGAAATGTTGAAGAAGATGATAATGAAGAAGACGATGAAGAATATTCTATATTTTAGTTATTAAAACCTTAAACATATTATGATTGATATATTTGACTGGAAATGTTGAAGAAGAGCATGAAGATATTCTATGTTTTGATTTTTAAAATTTTAAACACATTATGATTGTTATATTTGTTTGGAAAATTTAAAGAAGAGTATGAAGAATATTCTATTTTTGAATTATTAAAATATTAAACATTGATTGTGATATTTTAATTGTTTTATTCAAAATTAAAACCTATCGTGTTTGAAATAAGAATCATTTGAAAAATATAATAACAGTGGCCGAGAATTAGTAAAAAAGCGGCCGTAAACCTAAACAGTCGGCCGAAATCTAGCTAAATTGCTACTTTCTGATATTCTTTATTATAAAAAAAAAACTATGTTAGTAATCGTAAAATGTGATACAAATTTTAAAACTGCATTATATTTTGGTCTGTATAAATAATATACAGAACTGGGTTTTAACATATAACACTCAATAAATCCATCTGAATTCAAAATTTTGCTTAACTGGCCGAAAACCAGCTAAATTACCCTACAACCCCGTCCTTTTTTAAAGGCGGTTAAAAAGACACGAATTTTCCGGTTATTCCTGTAAACGTAGCTATCAGTGTCTGTATTCCCCTGCATAAAACTGTCACTCGGCACGTTTATTGAACGAGCGAGTGAAGCGAACGAAGTTCACCGTTTCAGCTTGGGCAACAATTCTTTCGTATGTCCGGCGTCTGTCCGGCTGTTCTCCTCTACACGTCGCATCGCATTTCTCAACCGTTTCTCGTGTAATTCTGTGAGCAGGTTCAAATAGATCGTTATTGTCAGTTCAGTTTTTCGTTATAAAAAAAATATATAATAAACCGGCCACGCGCAGTGTAGGGTCCCGCAGTTGGCGGAGCGCCCATACAAGGTGATTCCCACTCCCACCACCGGCTTGTCTAAAATCTATTTTTAGGCAAGCCTATACTTAGGTACGAGCATATACTCTAAACTCTTTCATAACTTTTTTCTTCCGGGTTGCCAATCGAAACTTCACTCGCCGCCACTGCAGGTAACTAACTAGTTATGACTTCTTAGCTGTGATAGTTTTCATTTTATTCATTATACCTATGTACAGTCACGGACTTTAATTGTTGAGCCATTTAGAGCTCACTTTATACTAGACACTTCATAGTTTACCTACTAAAAACGAACATTAGTTGGCACCTAAATGGCTCAACAATTAAAGTCCTCGACCGTACTGCCACTTTCACATTTTCCCAGTAATAGCCATTTAGCCAGCAGGGGAGGCGGGGGGACACGACACTTGACTCGAACAAAAATTAGGATTACATCCCCACTTTACGTGTAGGGGAGGTACAGTTTTCAAGATTTTATTCTATCGTTTTGTCGGCGTGATTGATTTACCTTTACCTATATACCCATGCCAAATTACAGCTTTCTAGTAGTAAGGGTCACTGAGCTAAACCGCAGACGGACAGACGCACATGCCGAAACTATAAGGATTCCTTATTGACTACGGAACCCTAAATAAAAAAAAGATATTTTAGAAAATAAAAAACCCGACTGCAAAAAAGGTATCTTTAGAAAAAAAAAAAAAAACTGAAAAGAAAAAAACAAGTTTAGTAGTCGAGAACATTGAATCAGTTTCATGATTAACATTTCGTATGTCAATTTGGACCTTGGAGTTTAAAAATAATGTCCAAATCGCTTGTGACGGATCCGGAACGAGGCATACGAATCGTTATGACACAGATAAAACAAACTATACATTCTTATACGAAACAGCAACTTCAACAGTCGGGACCCATTAAAAGTCTAGGCTGCGGCACTAATGTTGACGACAATAATACATACCTACATACATACATATATAGGCTGATAAACACATTACCCTCCTTTACGTCGCGCAGTCGGGTAATTACGTCGCGCAGTCGGATAATTACGTCTCGCAGTAGGGTAATTACGTCGCGCAGTAGGGTAATTACGTCGCGCAGTAGGGTAATTACGTCGCGCAGTAGGGTATTAGGTACGTCGCGCAGTAGGGTAATTACGTCGCGCAGTCGGGTAAAAAGGACTGGGTCGCGAGTTCTACAGTTCAAAGAGCCACTAGTTATATATTGGGCGGAAAAGCCAACATTGATTGGGCGGAAAAGCCAACATTGGGCGGAATGCACAACTTTTTGCAACGCATGAGAATGTATGCTCAATATAAAACTAGTTAAGTTGGATATTAAGGCGAAAATATGATACGAACATTGAATTTGTAAAATTATTTATATTGCAGTATATTATCTAAAATTGTCACAACAAACTGTTAGGAATTGCCACGAGCCTACCATATTACAATTACCACTTACAATATATGATACTTACGTCTAAATATGCATGAGTGTACAGTCAAACACAGCTAACTTTCACTGAGTTTATTTTGTACCCTAAACTGTAAAACAATTTGAGAAAGATACATCTTTTTGTACTTAGCTCTAAACCAATAAGAATATAACAAAAACTTTGTTACGAGTATTTTAAAATCGACAAATGTGTAATCACTGCAATCGACCAAATTCTTCAATGGCTTAAAAATATTAGTCATAACTTAATAGTACATTGTGTTACAAGTACGGTAAGATATGATATGAATTACGAACGAGAGTCTATTAGAAGCCCGACGCCGAAGGCGGAGGGCTTTGATGACCCGAGTTTGTAACAATCTTACCGTACATGTCGCATACAATGTTTTACATCACATTTGCGAGGAAACCAATACATTTTTAACTAAATCGTTACTAATCGTAATAAAAACTACAAAATGTCAGTCGTCCATTTTGTTGAATTTGACGTCAGGCGCTTAGAGCAAAGACCCTTCGGCATACAGCCATGATTTAAAATCACAGTTAAAAATATTTTACATGGACACTAAATTGCTACATTTAAGTTTTTAAATCTTTAAATCATTATGTTAATCATATTTTATTCGTGTTTTTACGTTTAAATAAATTTATAAATACGTTTTCAAACATATTGTTTGAATTAAAACCTCCTTGCTTTATAACGGACGTAAGAGTGACAAATACAATTTAAGAAAAAAACCATTACGCCCATGGGCGTAATAAACGTTATTACAACCCTGTATGCCTGCGCGTTATGAAGCCCTTTACGAGCAAGTGTGATGAAAACGAACATAAGATACATTTCGGATAGTCTGATAGATAGTAGTAGGTAACAGTCAGCATCAGAAGTAGCTAAGCAAAATAACACGCTCAAAATGACCAACACAGATCCTTATTCCCTTGACATTAGAGTTGGTGTGTAGATCATTTTGAGCACAAGGACCGCTTAGCAACTTCTGCTGCTGACTGTACAAGTCGTCCTCCTCGTTAGGTAAATATGTTGTGAACCTTTTTAGTTTTGCTCGCTTAAAGAAGTAGAACCAAATATTTAATGACATCAACAGCCGTTTTTTTAATGCAAATTATTTCCACCGGCTCAATTTCTCGCTGTTGCAGTGGAAACAGTGGAAATGGGTACTTACTTAGATTTATTCAAAAATCTAAGTACATAGAACATATTTGATTGGGCCTCGTATTCGCGCTCAAATACTTAAAATACAATGGTTCTACAAATACTGTCGTGTCCGATATTTTTGAGCGCCTTGATTTATCTGATAGTATTGGAGTAGATACTCAACTTTAACGTGCTTACATGAGTCGATAATAGGTACATTGCGAAAAATACGGTGATATAAGCGAGGATTATTTATTATAATGTATCAGTAGAGCACTACCATCCTAAATTTCTAACAAATGCCACATCACGGCATAACACTAGACTAGGCTGTGTTTGACTGTAGCAAACTGCAACTTAACCTAAACGACTTAACGTTACATCACATGTAGAACGAGATATTTATATAAGTAACAATAGTGGAGCATAGCTCTGAGGCTCCGTTCCCAGGTTCCCACCAAACGAGTTAACGCGGTTTGACAGTTCATAGTGCTCCAGTGAAGGCATTGCTTAATACTATGTGATTGTTAAAGTACAATTTGAAATATTATATCCTGGTTCACGATAAACGTCTACACGAATTGCTACAACTTCGCATTCTCTTCTTCGCAGTTTTTGTGGGTATCAGACTGACCGGGTCGTCCACAGAATTTAGTTTACCTTTCTATAGGTGGTAGAAAAGATCTTGAAGGTAATGAATAGTCATAGGTCTGTTCTTTTATACAAGGATATATACATACTTGATATTCTAAAGTATGCTCCAGTATCCTTCACTTTCAGGACCGTGAGGACATATTTTGTTTTTCAATCTGTATTCTGTATGACCCGACAAGAGAAATATGGGTTGAAGCTAGTTCTGCTAGCATGTTCAGCAGTCCAATGATATATTTGCGTAATTATTGTAAATATAATATATAAGCACTTACATGGCAAAATTTTATCTAAATCACCTCCCATGAGAAAGTACGCACATACTGTGAAAATACGTTGCTTACTAGCTGCCCGGTATTTAAATGAAATACCTAACTACACAACGTTATTTACAACTTTTGATATGAATTTCCTATTGAAATATTTGAGATAGGTGGCATTTTGAAAGTGATCTTACATGGTCCTGCAATCAGTCTATATAGGTCCCCAAGAAGAAATCAATCAAACTGATTATATTATGCCAGGACAATTCGCTGTAAAAACCATGGTTGCCAATTTACTAGACCGATGATTTAATTTTTCCTCTGATTTAAAGCAAATCTTAAGTTTTCCACGTGTAAATATTAATTTATATTTAAGTTTAAGACCTAAGCTAAACACATTAGATGGGTTTATTTCCGTAACCCCTTATTTTATGAATTCAGTTTCATCATTAAATTAAAAGACCAACGGAATTCCTATACTAGATATTAAACGAGCAATATTTGTATATATATTTGCAATCAGTTCAATCACGATCTCGGAAACGGCTCTAATGATTTCGATGTAAATTGGAATATAGGGGTTTACGGGGGCTAGATATCGATCTAGCTAGGTCTCATGTCTGGGAAAATTTGTTTTCGCCGTATTTTTACCCGAGCAGAGCTCGGTCGCCCAGGGACTACTTATAATGGGCTAATCTAATGGGTAGGTATGTGGTAAATGTTGGTACAAAACAGATGGCCTTACCTTTAGGAACTCTTAATTCGAGCTTTTTTATAAAATGGTTGAATAGTCAGTACATTCCGAAAGTCCAAAACTTATCATACAGTAATAATAAATATTATCCGAGTAATTGACATAGAATAAGTACAAAACTGGTCTATTTAAATAGTCTATGCCAATATGCAAAATACAGTCTTAGAATTAAAAGTTCACTGCAAATACAGGGAGGAACATTTCCTTGGACTAAGCTGAAAGGACAGTGTTATATAAGTGACGTACAACCGATCTATTATAATTGTTAAGCTGGATTTAAAAGGAAAAAAAAAACATAAAAATCGAAATATTTTAAACTTAGTGACAACCCTAATACTATACATAGTATAGTTATTATTTACATTTGAAATTGACACATGTCACAAGTCACAAGAAAAGTTCACATCCGATGTTCGAAAGTACCTTATTGTAATGACATAAGGTCTGTCAACGGTCAGTTCATAATGTTGCTGTTTGCAATTTACTTGATCTTGCTGACGTCATTGAATCTACTGGATAGGGTTGAAACATACAGTTTTTTTCACCAAAGTTTAACAAGTTGTATGTCGGTAACTGTTAGAAATATTAATATGGTTACTAGGTGAGAAGTAAAGTACTAAGCCTGATCTATATCCCATTTGCTTAAAAGTCCATCGATCTGTTCCACCCTGTATGTTATTAATGTTATTATGAATCACGTGATAGTTCTGAAAGAAGACGAGACCGGGGAATTAACAGGAGTTATAGAGTGGACAGATGGCGCCAGTTGTGTGAAACCTTATAAAATATGCCTTTTAGAGACGTCCAGACACTGTGACCCGCGCGAGCTTTCAAAGCGGAGTTTTGCTACGACTGCTAGCTACACAATAGCTCGCGTATGTAGCGAAAAGTGTCTAACGCACGCAGACGCAGCTTGTGCATCATGCACCTTTAATTAGGTACCTATCCTGGTTGATTTTCCACTAGAATTAACTAAACTGTGCTGTGTTTCCATACAAGTGTCACATCGTGATGGTTGATTTGTTTTTGGCTTAATTCTGGAGGAAAAACAATCGCATAGTGTTCCGATTCGTTGAGTTCACCACCGCCTTGACAAATACTATCTAAATTATTTTCGTCACGTCACCATGATTTCGTCCGTTTAGTTAATTAACATAGATGGCGCCAAATATGCCACAATATTTCCATAAATCTTCAAGATTGTTGTTGTGTTAGCTTGATGAGAATGGAGAATCATCAATGCATGCTTTATCTCTTGTTCTTGTTTTTCATGGTAAGCCGCCGCCAGAAGCTGGTCTTCTCAGCGGTCGGCTGTTCCTCCCTGGTCTCCTCGACCCTCGTATCTCCTCTCAGCATATCTAGGAACGTCGGGTCATTCTTCCGTACGTTTTTCTCGATTTTCACAGCCTCGGCGCTCAGTTCCGCCTTTAGTTTCTCAGGGCTCGTGTTCTCGACCTTAAACTCGTTAGGGTCTTCAACGAACGCCTGCTGTAGGTCCCGCATGATCTTCTTCCGTATAGTCTTCTTCATGCTGAGGTGCCGCTCTAACGTTTTCACGTCCCCATTAGTGTAGGTGCGGTAGTCGTCCTTTTTCTTCTTGGACTTTTTGCCTTTGTCGTCGTCTTCAAAGCTCTTGGTATCGTACTGCTGGTTGAGGCCGAAGATGTCCCGCAGGTGCGGGATGGCGCGCTCTGACGTCATTTTGGTTTCGTAGGCGCCCCGCCTCTTGTGCTTAGATCACAGACACCTCATTGTGGGACCTGGAACTGAGAGAAGAGAACCTTTAGAAATAATGTCGGAACTCTACTTCAAACTAACTAATTGTTTACTTAACGAGTATAAGGTGATATTTAGGTCAAAGTGTGGGCTTAGGTATATTTGACTAAAACTGATAAGTATACAAAGTGCTCGGACGGAATCCAAATAATTTTACTAGAGTTTCGAACACACGCCACAATAACGAATTGTCTTCTGCAAATTGTCTTGTAACTTTAGATACCTACTAAACATTTTCTGCAAATGCAGACGGAAATTGAGATACAACTTGAAATGTATCTTGAAATAACTTCTATGCAGAAGCCACGAATTATTTAATTTATTTGGCGCCTACTCCTTAGGTACTCTATCATTTGTATTTGAACAGTTTCCAAGCTATCAAAGTTTTTGTTTATTCGTGGCACAGTTACATCTTTGAACACCGTTGGCTGCATAGTAACAATGGACGTTAAATTTTCTATCCCGTTTGAAGAGGCGATTAATCATAACAGTCATTCCTGACGCGCACGCGACTCGTCTCGCGCCAGGAGACGTGGCTTTTACTAAGATTTCAAGTAAGATATAAGAATTAATTTCACACTACCAAATCCTCTTTTACTGACAAATATGTCCGATTCACCTACGTAATAAGAGATATATATACATGTTGAAGGTTCCTACGTCGTATTTTAATAGTTTCGCTTGACAAAGTACAGCCCCGCTATTCTGTAATTTGTTTTAACCTCACCTCAGCGTTCACTCACAAATATATCTTGACGCCGTAGGAAAATACACATCAGCTCTGGTGCATTTAAATACGCGATAAATGCTCCTGTCTGGCTCCTGCGTTACAAACTTCAGGGCATCAGCTGATGCGTTTCCCGCCGCGATAGAACCAGCTGATGCGTTTATTTATTTATAATAGCATATAAACTGTCATCAGACAAAATCTTAGTCGAGGGCAAATTACTGTTTTTTTTTTCGTTTTACATGTTTGTGTGACCAGCTGACGGACTTTCCACCGCTGTACAGTCAGCTGACGATTTTATTTCGTCAAGATATTGGATTAACTATCGTTTGATGATAAAATCAATCGGGGGGACGTGACGTGGGGTCAACCCACCAACGGAGCCGCAGCTAATGTCCACGGGGCTTCATGATACAACTTTCTGAACCTTCTCACAAGTTGTCGACCGGGGGTAGGTGACTGACAAAAAAATTGTACGTAGCTCACGGGCTATATGTAGGGGTCTAGTTCCGTTAGGCGTGACGGGTGGGGTGAGACGCATTAGCGGGTATAAGAATGACAGCCCAGGAGTCACCACTGTCACCAGTATCAATATCAATATCTGCCACAACATACATACTACGCATAAATATCGGACACGACTCTATTTCTGGCATTAAGACGTGTCAGATATGTTTGCCTGTTTTATTATGGCAAATATTAATGCTGTTGACTGTACAGTCAGCAGCAGTAGCAGCAGCAAAGTTGATAGCTAAGGGGATAATTATAATTACGTAACTTTTTAAATAAGCGTTAGGACATATCAACTGTCATTTTCCCATGCAAAAAACGACATTTCTAGATCTACTTAACGTAAGTATGAAGCGTTACGCAATTGACCATTGGTTGCCAAAATCAAGTGATAGGACAAAGATTTAAGCATAATTTTATAAGTAAATATTAATCCGGGTTTTTCACGGCGCGGCGTAGGAACTCAGCGTACGAGTACCTATTTAGGGCGGGCGCTAAGCTAAGTAGATAGCGCCAACACCGTTAGTGTTTAGTTTAATGACCATCCTAATTAGAGATACTTAATGACTTAAATGAGCCACAACTTCGGTTTTGAATTTCGTTTCATATGTCGTATTTACGCAAGATATACCTGGAAGACATTTAATTCAAAGCTAGTTATAAACAAATACAATAAACATTGATCAATCATCATGGTATGATCATGCGCATTGTGATATGGTTGTCCAAACCGTGTAAATATTCAGTTCTAATTTCAAAGCAATAATTCAAAACTATGATACCCCAGTAGCGTATTACTAAACCAACAACTTTCAACATAAACCTGCATGTATGCATGAGCCCTATAATTGTGTTACGTTACGTTAATCTGCGATGGATCTCAGACGCTGACGTTTCTGACGCACAACGGCGGCGCGGCGGTCGTAAACAACCAGGCTATGTACCGTGACCGCTCCCGCAGTCGCTCGCGCCCACAAGTGGTATGGCGGACAGTAAATCATCGTCTCTTGCATCCCTCCACGTTTTTATCGAATACCTACTCTTTTTGTCACTCACATGACATTCATGCCTCCGCTATTACATGCCCATACGACGCAAGGCGATTGGCTTTGAACTCAACTTCTCGACAATGGGTTTTAGTTGCAGGCTTTCTATACTGTTTCGTTATTGTGTCCATTCTTGTCACACAACACCTCCGTAACAACAAATGAATAAAAGAACAAAAGAAACACTGTTAATTAAAGAGGAATCTGAATGTTAATTGAATTAGTCGGACTGTAGGAATGGTATCTTCAAAAATTCTTACTTAAACTCATTTTATGTGGCTGATTGAAACTAGAAAAATGATTGTGAGCTTGCCTTAGGAGATGCCACACCTTAAATGGGTTTACCATAGTCACAAAAACCATGTTTAAGAGAGGATTTAAGCTATAAAATCATAGTTTTAAAGTCTTCCAGGAGACTTAATTAATCATCGCAACGAGAAACAGAAAATAGTTGACTGGCCCTATTAATCAATGTGCTAAAACACGTGCTGTCTCGATGAGAAACCTTCATATTAAAGTGACAACTCAATAAAATTTACCAATTAAACATAATATTTTTATATCAAAAAAGTGACGACAAAGATTTTCGCACGCGACGGTAGTTGCATTGTGGAAAAGTGCGCTCGACTGCATCCCTGGGTGGGTAGGTATGTACAAAGCGCTTAGGTACCGAAAGCACGCTTCAAGCGAACCAGTAAAAGATAGATCTCAGATTTCGCGGGGATGTTCTAGTCTTGTGGTGAGAGGCCAAGATATACTGGAGAAGAGGGATGACAGTCGACAGGTTGTGAATCGCATTATCTGTCTGCTGCATGGCAAACCAACTTGTAGATAGTACGAATTAAGCAAAAATAGACTGTTATTGTAGGGCGGCAAGAAACATTGACATGTTCCAATGGCCCCTATAGGTAATGTAGACAGGTAGACGTTTATAACAAAGGAGTGTTAACTATATTCTGTTCTGCATAACAGTTTGACTACAATGCATAGATTGTTCTCGAAAATTATACTTTCCTCGCTTTCTTAATAGTATCATTTGCGAAATATCTGATCCGTGAAGGAAGACTATGAATTGATTTTTTTCTATTCTTTGTGAAAACTACAATGGCAAAAATCCTGGCTTATTATTTATATGTACTGGCTTTGCATTGAGTACATTTCAGCCAAAAGAAATACACAAGCATGTATTTGGTACCGGTGGCCATAGTAAGAAAGCTAGTTTACAGTTACTGGCATGTGTTTTAAACTTAAATGTTATCTGTTTACAAATTGCTGAGTAGTTGGAGAATAACGAGCATCTGAGCCGAGCCCAGGAAGAGCCGTCACTTCCCTCAGCCATGACGATACGAGCTCTAGGCAAGCAGTTTATGACATTTATGACGTAGTAGTAGGGATAGGGTACCTAGGTAAATAAACATGTATTGTAGGTACGAGTATATGGTAATAAAATAAAATAAAACGTATAGCAAAAAATAGAGCTTCTACTCGTAGGTAAAAGATAATCTTGATCGTTTCGTGAATCCATTGTCATAAGTAGATGTAGTTAAATTTAATCATGATCGGTCTATTTTAAAACCAGTCTACTCTAAGCCAGACTTGGACTTTAGTTAAAATTAACCAGACGCCACAAAAAGATGTTTGTATCAAACCATTCACAAGTACAAGTGTACAAATGAATACAGTCAATCGTTGTTCGGATGCTATTTGCTCGAGCCATCGTCGATCGGAAACAACAGACAAGCCCCAGACTATTGAGTGGCCACACCCTCTTAAATGTAGGCAGATCGATTTAAGTTTAGATGCGCCTTTAGAACCTTTGTTGTGTTGCGGTCTTTGAGGGTTACAGAGTACCCGAAACGATCATGACCCTTTTCATGTTTTTCACGCCGAGTTTTTTACGCCGGTTCTTCTCGTGGCAGGTTTTCTTTCCGAACCGGCGCGATGGTAGTTTATCGACATTCATAGGGGCATTGGATGTAATATGCCTAAATTGAAGAATAAAATAACTTTGGCTTTGAAAACTAAGTTTCGAGTTCGACTAACGAATGCATCATGGAATCCATCTAAACCGTCGATACCGGCGCGTTTAACAGCTGACATTAACATTGACCGGGGTCGCTGCACTTTACCTAACACGCATGATTGGCGGCCATCTTGCATGACGTCATCGCGCCGTATGTGGCACTGGAAATGAGATTTCTGTCGATTTGATATCTACGGTCCCCGCTTTAGGAGTGGACTTTGAAATTCGCAACCGTATTTCCATTTGCGTCAAAATTAAGGAAATTTATTTTTATTTTGCTGCAGGAAACACAAATTCAATATACCTTTACATAAACATAATTATGCTTAATTTTTAGAGATTATTGTAAGGTAATTGGTGCACCAAGGAAGGCCCGGCTCTTAAGATTTTAAAAAACTCGCAGTTATGGTTTTCCAAACTATTTCAAATTTCGTGAGCACATGCGTTTATGGTCACAAACAAAACGCATTAGTTTTTAATCAAGCGCGCTGCCATTTTGTAAAAAAATTACAGTTTGCTGTGTCTTTTAAAAGTTGCACGTTTTATTATTTTCCAACTTTTACATATGATCCCAAAAAAAAACTAAATTTTTGTCAGCACTTTTAGGGAAATTAGGCTTTTAAACTGTTTAACACCCAAATACAGATACATATATACTATTATTTTAAATGTATTTACGTATTTTTACAAGACTTAATTGAACTGAAGTAAAAGTCCCCTAATAAGGCCAAATATGTATGTATCCCTAACTAAAAGTACAAAACTGACAGTAGCCAAAAAAAAAATTGAATTAAGAACCGATTTATAAATATCATGACAGGCTGGTATAAAAACCTCACACAAGTGTTTTTTTCTAAATTAATAGTTATTGTCGTTATAAAACGATAAACGTTATAAAATGAAAAGTTGCTATACAGCAATTTTTCATTTTCATACTCCTAAGAAACAGCTATAATTTTGTACAATATTTTATTGAATCAATTTAATTAAAAAGCGTATTTTACGATTAGTTCTAGATAATCTAGACAATACTAAAGTTTAAACATGGATTAAACGATTATTTTAATTAATTAATAACGGGCATTATTAGGCGACCGGATGCCTCAGATGGCCCACTAGCAATTTTTTTTAATAGGTTTTTTTTTCTGTTAAACGCAAATATATATTTTTTTATATTTTGATTGTTAAATAAATCATTAGCAGTCATATGAATGGCTTTTCTTTATTAATCATACTGTAATTATTTTACAAGCCTTTGAAATTAAGGGTCTTATTATATTAGGCGACGGTACCCTATGACTTTATTCGTTGTTATTTTTAGCCGTGTCGTAGTCGGTTCCAAAACCTCTCCAAAACAAATCTAGTTTCCTCTTGTTTGTGTGCAAACTGGTGAGACAGGTCTCATTCGCCTTATCATATAGTCATACTCTTTATTCAAGAAAAGCAGAATGCTTACCTATGTTATTTAATGACTTTCAAGTTATTTTTACCTTGATATAGAGTATTTAGTGATCTACGATATTTTCGAATGATTTTTTTAACATTGAAGTTTTAATTTCTCTTTCCTATGGCCGATTCCTACTTAAAGACTGAATTATAAAACCCATAATTTTAATACAGGACAAAATGTAGTTAATAGACTGTAATCTCTATTTTTTGTTTTTATGTGTTTGATATTATCATACCTAAGACTGGAATTAGCATCGCGCGACGGCGCACGTGCTTGTCAGAATGTATGGAAATCCATAGAGCATGAAAAGAGCGCTAGTCGTGTCACTCATATCATATCCCACGAAATTACGCGTATATGTATGAACCTATTATGCGTAAATGCGGCCTTAAACTTCACTAAAACTATTTTCTTTTACTCAGCTCAATTTAGAAACTTTTCTATGATCTGACACTGTAATACTTCCTTACAAAGACAGTATAGTGCAGATTCTTATTCTAGACCGGATCTTTTTGTACATCCCAGATGACCCATCGGTCCAACAAAGCCACAATAGTCACGTGCCACACCACACACAATACTTTACTCGAATACCGAACCGACTCTATTGTGTTAAATACAAAATAGTATTTTTTAATGTGGGCGCTTTTCGGTTGAAAAAGTGTTGATGCTAACTACGTTTATTTTACAGTATCAATTAGCGGTCCTTTCACTTCACAATAAAAGACAATCGATTTGTTTACAAAGAGACAATCGCATTGTTTGCTAGGCACAAATATAAGTGAATTCGGTTTAGAAAAATATTTATTTATTTATTTATTTAAACTTTATTGCACAAAATACAAAAAATATGTACAAATGGCGAGCTTAATGCCAGATGGCATTCTCTACCAGCTAACCATTGGGCTAAACAGAGACTTATAACAGGTGCAAAGAAAAAAGTATGATAATTTCTGTTACGAATATACTTGAGGAGAGGAAAAAAATACAAATGTATTATACACTACATATAGACATACATAAATAAAAATATATAATATACATACAAAAAGATATACTACTACATATTCAATATATGTATACTACCATTATGTGGATGGATTTTAGTCGAATTTTTGTTTAAGCAGATGCTTACGCAGCATCCGCTTGAAAGCAAACTTGCTTGGGGCTTGTCTGATGTTGAGAGGGAGTGAATTCCAGAGACGGCTTGCCTGTACGGCGAAGGAGTGAGTCATAAAATTAGTGCGGTGCGAAGGTATGGATAGTTTGAGGAAAAATAATGCACACCATACATTTAAATTTCTAGAACGAAAAGCATTAACCGACTGCCTAGCCTTAATACCGGGCTAGACCTAAAAAACAAAAGAAACTCGTCTTAAATCTACACCAACCTTGTATTTAGCGCGCGCACTCGTCTAGCCGCATTAATTGCACAGATTAGATAAACCGACACGATTGCCTACAACTCCAGTGACACCGACCATAGACAGCGGCCCGTTATTAGTCAATGCCACACTTAATTTAAAAAATTCAAAATATAACCACACTCGTAAACTTGGGTCGGATTGTCGCCAAAACTTATAGCGCTTTCGGGAGGAAGAGTTCTTACTGAAACTAGCACACAATAACAAAAACTACTGTCGGCAGGAACTTTCTCGTATGAAACTTTTAACGGAATGATATAAAATAAGGAACGGCTTGGACAGACCCCTTAAATAGTAAACAACAAGATCGTAAGTACAGTGAGTTAAATTAGGTGCTTAGTACTAATTATTGTTACATTGTCAGTGTTGGTTATGATCATAAACTCTGTAAACAAAACAACATATTCCAACATTCGGCTTTGTTGTGTCCGTTAAATTTTAACTGGAAACTAATGCGATAATGCCACGGGTTCCATTAGCTAGTATAGGTAATCATCTAATAGGACTTCACTTATTAGGTAGGTACTTACTCTGCAGCCCCGATGGAGTTAACAAAGTTAGTGATGCATTAATTCTGACATACCTAGTGTAACACGCTAAGGTAATCAGAATATTATAGACTACATACATACATGGCTGTTATAATGCTAATAACGGGGTTGCGATTATTATTCATATAAGATAAGATTGAGCGAGTTTAAGGTTTGCATCTAAGCATCGAGCATCTAAATGTTTTTAATTAAGAAACAGTTACAGAGAGTGTATTCGAGAAAGTACCCCAAATTCAACATTTGCCGCACTACTTTAATATTTTGATGTTTCTTAGACGTTTCAAATAAGTGCTACGTAAGTATAATTAGATAACCATTATTAACAGATAAAGATTAGGGTCGTTGATCTTTTTCTAAATACTTGAATGCGAACAACACGCACCAGGCCTCAAAGCTTTATTTTATCATGTCAGACATTCTTTACATATCTTATCGCATAGTCATCTTTCATTACAAAACGACGATTATTGTTGTTACTGGCTTATCTATATTTCACAATTTCCTACAAATCGTGGAATTGTACTAAGTATAACGCGACTCGTAAACTGTTTCCAAGATTATCCTCTAAGAAATTCAATGAATACCTCGCGCAATCGCTCGCGTAGTAAAACTAACTTCAAATATTTATTTTGTCAAATAGAGACATTTCAGTCGCAAATAGCGGAACTCCCTAGAAATTCTGACGCGCACTGTAGTATACGTAGAAAAGCTCTTCAAGCCGGCGCGGCGTGCTCGTAAATTGTAATGCCTTTCCTAGAAACTACGTTACTTACTTAGCTTTGGCTATACCGTATATTGCACAATTTTTACACAGATATAAAACACATTCTTAACCATCTCAATCTATGACACCTTAGTATTAATAACACACAACACCCTGCTTGTTAACTTAATTGCTATTGCATCTTAATAGATGGAAGGTATCGGGTGACTTCGGGGTCATGATCCGGAATTACCAAAAGCGAATTAAGATGATCATACTGAACAACTTTTTCCATAGGACCAACCACGAAATCGTAAATAAAAAACAATTATTCCATACATTAACTCTCAATTAACTCGCAGTTAACTCACATTTAACTCTTAATTTGGCTCTTATTTTTTGTGATTTCGTGGTTGGTCCCATGAGAAAAGTTGTTCAGTATGATCATCTTATTCGCTTTTTGTCATTCCAGGTCATGACTTCGGGTCACCCAATAGTAGGTACCTACTTATTAGGACAGACTCGAGCATACCTTACTACTGCAATGGATCCACATTAAGGTAGAAGTACTAGTGCCCGACGCGGTACTAGTACTCGACGAATATAATTTAACTAGCGAATAATAAACTAAGATTGATCACGACATCATTTTTAAGTTACTAAATGTTAGTGACTTCAATCACAATTTCAAGACAAATAACTTATTTATCAGCTGCCATCAATTGGGACAATAAGTTAAACCTTCAAGTCCCAATAAATGTCAGTCTGTCATTCATGATATTTGTACTGAAATGACATCTATTGGGACTGCCAGCATAACCGCCTGCCATTTACTCGTACATTCGGATTGATTACCTAATTCTTATATTATCAGGATTTTTTATAAGATCACCATATGAAACGAATTCCATATCAGTAACTTGAGTAAATACCTGGTCTCCCAAACCGTATGAAACTGTTTAATACATCTTAAATGAGCATAATATCGTGATTCAAATAAGTATTTTCTGTTGACATTTCGGGCACTAGTACTTCTTCTACCTTATATTATTATATGAGTATGCGAGTGCCAATTTATTACCGCTTTGAAATTGCCTTTCAGAACCTAGAAAGAACGCCCCAACCGTGAAGGATTAATTTAATTAGACAATGTAGTATTATAAAGTATTATTTGCTTGGGACAAACGTTGCACCGCCCAAACAATAGTCCGGCCTTGCAAGTTTTTAGAGAATAATAAGACTCGTATTATCAAGTTATTGGTACAAGTGTGTATGTACAATGGTCTGTTCGCGCCAGACAAGCCTTAATTTATTCTTGTATCAACACTTGGATACAAAAACATGTGACGTGTAAACAAAACATACGAAAAAAGCTTTTATGGTGTTGTTAGGCTGAAATATTTTGACGTAATGCAGGTAACAATACCTTAGAAGGCATTCTAAATAGCTATTTTCTTTACAAAACAAACTATCGACCTTCGACCCAAGTGTCAATCAAATCGCATCAACGACGTGCAGGGTTAGATATTTAACTTCGACAATGATTATAAATAGATAGGTGGGTAAACGTATCATGGTTTGTAACCGCCATTTAGTAGTTGAATATACATCGACACTTTTGAGGCCAGTGTTAGACACTGGGACCTTTACCTTACCTAATCTTTGGCACAATCGATGCCTAAGGCAAGTTTGATTATAAGGCACAATCATAGATAAATTTGGCACAATCATAGTTATAACGATAGTCCTTGGTTATATTAAAAAAACGAGGATGCAAGTGATGCAACCGGAATATCGCTAAGATATCGGGAAAGAGAGACAGAGAGAGAGAGAGAGAGAGAGAGAGAGAGAAGATATGCCGCGAAGACACACAATATGTGTCAATTGTCATGTATGTCTACTCCTTTGTCTCTGTGTGTCTTTTGTGTAGTGAATAAATGTCTTCTTTTCTTTTCTTTTCTTTTTCTTATATTATATCTTCTTAAGAAAACAATTGAACTCCGATACGTCGGAGTTTTAGCGCCTCCGAGCTAAAGTAACCATTAATCTTCCCACTCGTAAATCAGCTTTGTAATCGACGACCAATCCGAATATAGAGTGGTAATAAACAGCTGTTGTATGGTAATGGGAGTAATTAAAAGCGGATGGCTTCGTCGCGGCCTGATTGTTCGCACGGCATGTATGTGCCAGTATGACATAAAACGCTAAATAATGACAAGATAATTCTGGTTCACAGTTATGAGTGTTATAGCGATACTTGCTGCGCGTAATAATATATGTAATAAAGTATAACAAATTTACGATATTAACTGAACTTAGTAACTTCACAAGTACCCAAAACCTAGGTAGCGTGTGTTGACGTCATCTGTAAACGGTCCTATCTAAATAACTTTATTATATTTAACAATATGAGCGGGGAGGTTCAGTAAAAAAATATCTCTTTTGTCGAACGTCACCCACTGCCTAAAAAAAAATTAAACTAAATCATGGATACAAGATACAACATAGTCTATTAGTGATAAATTATCATTTACAGAAAGAGCACAAAGTAGGACCTAAACGCCTCGGCCACGACTACAGGCGGCGGCACCAGCGGCAGCGGCAGAGGTCGCGCTTCGATCTCTCCTTCCCACACTGGATGTCGTGGCCGCGCCCTAACCCTTGTCTATATTCCATGTATCGTCTCATCTGCATCATCATCATTATTTAAGAGCTAGGCTCTTGTCGGCGGAGTAACCAGCACTGATTTTCGTCCTTTGCCAGCCTCTTGACGTCTTCGTATATGACTCGACGGCAACTTTCTCATTTATTTGGCTGGCGTAAGTATGTCTGGGCATTCCTCTGCCTCTCTTTCCTTCGATCTTGCCCTCCAAGATATTTAAAAAGAAGCTGTCGTGCCGTATCGTCTCTTGCCTTCCTTGAAATAATTACTACACACGTTACGAGTATAGTAATGTTTTCATTCCGGAACGGCTAAAGATTCTAACCCGCGCGTCACCCTATTGTATCGCAATGGTGTCATATCGACAATGACGTCCGCAGGATGCGGCTATCGCTTTTATTTACCATTGTCGTGTTTATTGCCGTGTGTGTACGCACAAATTGGAACACATGAGAGTAATTCCATTACCGCTTCATTTTGATAACAGATAGTGCTAGAATTTTCTAACAATGTATTTTTGAAGCCTGGTAAAATGAACTTAATTACTGTTTACGAATTTGAAATGTGTCAAAATAATTTACATAATTAATTTGAACTGTGACAATCGGATTTACAAAAGTACTTAATTTGACATGTGACATATGTCAAAAAACAATTTAAAATGTAATATTCGCATTTTAACTAATTGTATCGAGTATGACTGTTGAGTATTTTGCGTATTTTTTGGCTACATGGTTTATTATCGGAGTATAATAACAAATTTAGGTACTGTTTTTTAACTAATAATATATAACAATAGCCACAGCAATAACTGCTGACGTCATACTATCACGGTGTCTCCGTGTGTTCCTACCTCCTTTGTTTCGATTCTTTGTCACTTCAAGCTGCGACGTTGGTCTCGGTTACAAATGGTCATCCAAATGGATGGACGTAATATTTTGACAACATTCACTAGCGCGACATTATTTCGGCGACAAATGGATGCATCCAATTAATTTGACTTGGTGTGATACGACCGTCCCGTTCGGATGGCGCGTCGCCGCGTTGCTATGGCTGCCTATATCCGTTTGGATATTAAACGGGCGTTACGGGCGCCAGCCGTGTTTATTTAAAAGCTACAGTTTTTATATCGGCTGGTTGGAGCGGTCGTGAATGCATAGCTTTAAGGTTACTAACTTCTTCTTCATATAACGTTATGTTTACTAATATATATGTTGCAAGGAAACTGTGACTTCTGTAAATGCTGATTATTATTTCCAGATCTACTCGTACTTACCATTTTATTTGTAGCCATACACACTAATTTTTTTATCACGACGAATGCCATGCCGACCGGCTGAAGTCTTTAGAAGGACGTTTCAATGATCCGTCCGTCGTAAAACTCTGTTTATATGGCTATCAACGAATTAACGAGCTTCTCCGAGTTTCGACAACCAACTTATTGTTTGACGCTGTTATTACACTTGTGATAGAGACTCAACTTTGACACATGGCTAATAATGTAATAATCCATTATTGTCTTCTTTGTGAGACCCAGAGCTACTACTGAAGGACGAGTATACCTAAGTTGGTAGGTACTTTGACTAAATTGAAACTTGTAAAGACAAAATACTACTTTATTAAGTTCTCGTCGTGAGCGTATTGATGTCTTGGTCCTGTACAAAATTATTAATAACATCATAGATGCCCCTTCGTTGATACATTCGCTCTCTATTAGAGTGCCCCGGCGTTGCGAGCGAACTTGCAGAAAAAAAAAACTCTCTTTCATATCCCCCGTAGTCGTACTTCTTATGCAAAAAACGGTTTCGTTAGAAAAGCGTGCAGGCTTTATGACGAAAAAATTCAGACGATAGATGTTTTCCACGCGACATTGTGTAGCTTCAAACGATTATCATTGCAATGTATTCAACAACTATAATACTAAATTACTGATTTATTTTATCATTACTGCAAGTTTTCTAGCACTGTTTATGTTTAAACTACTAACGATGCTTATCGATAACTCAGCTTGTGTATGTACATGTATATGTATTGTATATATATATGTACATATACATATATATGTATAAATAAATTGATTTAAATGTTAAGGTTTACATACTATAATCAAGGAAACTGTAAGTCCACAATTTGCTACCTTTTACTTTACCAAATGTAACCACATGAGACTGTTAGCTTCTTATAAATAAATAAATAAAATGAAAAATGTCTTGAGCCTCCTAGCCCCCTGGACGCGCTAGTGCTTGTGCTTTAGTAACATCTTGTGTAGCATACATTTAAAAAACCGGACAAGTGCGAGTTCAACTCGCGTGGTGAGGGTTCCGTATATAATCTAAATTTCATAAGTGTTTTTGAATACTCAAACTTCTTATAGGTTTTCCTGTAATCTTTAGGCAACGAACTATTTTCCATATTTTTTTCAGAATGTTAATCCTAGCAGTTTCGGAGATAAGGGGGGGGGATGGTCAATTTTCGTCTTTTTTCCTAAATTACTTCAAATCTGTTTTTGCATCATGCTTACAACAACCCCTTTCATTTGATATGTCACACAATACAGTTTACGAAACTTTTTTTTTTAATATTCCAGTTAACCACCCAAAAGTGGCCCCCTTGTTCAGAATTCATTAATTTTCTTTACGCGTCCATCTTTGGGTCACCAATTTACATATGTGTACCAAATTTCAACTCAAACGGTCCAGTAGTTTCGGAGCAAATCGGCTGTGACAGACGGACAGACAGACAACCGAGTGATCCGTTTTTTCCTTTTGAGGTATCGGAACCCTAAAATAGGTAATATACTCGTAATGTAATAACGTAGGTATATCGCTGCATAACAAACAGTCACAAAGTGTATACCAAGTGTAAAGTTTGAGGTTTTTGTATCAGCTATCACAAATAATGCCAATATTGCCAATGCGCTAGTCTTGCGGATTCGAAATGGCACGGTATTTATCTTCGAGATAGCCTCTCAGGAAAATCAAATATTTAAGTTTTCCGCCTCTCATCCAGACGGATTGAAAAATGCAGGGGATCGTAATATTTAATGCGAGCAAATTGCGGAGGTGAGGCGTTCCTGCTTTAGCTTTTAACACCGGGCCAGAGGAGTTCCATACATATTGAATAAGCCATTTTCTCTTAGTTTCTTCTTGTATATTGAAACGTATAATTTATTAAAATATAGCTTTTTTTCAGAGACTGTCTGCTTATCATTCGTGTATCAACAGTCGTTTAAAAATATTCTACATATTCAGAAAAAGCTATCCTTCTCCAAGATTCAAACTGTTTCAATAAAGCGGTTTATACATCATGTGGAATATATATATTATGTATTATAGGTACCTAATCAATTTTGATCTTTCGGCAAGCTAACTACAGTCCGAGAGAGACAAATATAGATCCGAATGTCATTGTAAATGCTCACGAGCTGTACCTAACCCTGCCGTGTAACCTACCTATTAGGTATAAGTATTCCCTTGTCCTGATAAATCGATCCAAAGAGTATCAAATCCGAGTTGTTCATCCGAGTTACAGAATCGTTATGATTCTCACGGCGCATTGGATAACGCGCGTTACTTAACCGCTCATTCAATTAATAATTATACTTATTGTTGCGCAAAGTTCATTCAAGGTTCGAGGCGTGCGACTGCGCACAATGCCTGTTTTTACAAGATCGTGATACAGTTTAACAACAGCCTGGGTTATACGAAATATAATTGCTGCTATCAACATTCAGCTTTAATAATAAATAGGATGTAAATTACAATTTCTGTACAAATATAGGTAATCAAAGGACTTTACCTAATTTGATTTTCTGATAAAGATAAACAAGTTGTTCTAAGCTTTTTTTCTACTTACAACTTGTCCGAGAAGTGAACTAAATCAACAGAGAGGAATATAAGATTCTGACAACAATGACATTTGTGGTACAAGCTATTATTGCTGACTGTACTTTTTTTTGAGATCTGAGATCACAAAAAAAGTACAGTTGATCATAACTATTCGTTAAGAGGGTTACAATGGACCCAAACACCACGGGTACCTATAGTTATATGTTATATGGAGGTGCTATGACCATCTTCTGTCTCCACCTTCTGTGACCATCAGACCACCTTGATAGATATTGCATTGTTGTTTGGCTTACGTAAACATATAAAATTGGAACTCGATTGGATTTCGGGAAGTTAGTTAAATTTGACCAACCCTAAACTACATATCTACAAATCCTACAATATCACTGCAAGTTAAAAATAAAATTAAATTAAATCTTCTAAAAACGTAATGAAAGAAGTCAACAAGTCAGATTAGGTTACGAATAACATCTTCGTTACGGGAAAATAAAGAAATTGTATTTAGTATTTACATATATAAGCTTCATTCTGGCAAATCGAATAGAAATCCCTGATTTGCTGTACCTACATGATTTTTCAAGGTTAAAATGAAAAATTTGCGTAACTTCAAGAGAAAATTTTAATTAAATAGACGAGTGAATAAGCCTGTGGCTGTTTTATTGTTAACAATAATTGTATTGGGAGGTGTCGTGACACTTTTTTGTAGGCATCTTGCAGTTCCGATTTGATTTCAATGCTGACCGTGATTGGTGCCGTAGTGGTTTTTAAGGTCATACGATTGTTCTGATTCGCGTAATTTGTCTTGATATACATACCTACTCGTAGATGAGATGGTATGTATTTAATAGAGTTGTATATATTAAGCATTCTTACTAAATATATTTCGGTTTAGTTATGATCTTCTCCAATGATCGCGAAGCGAGATTGTCGAGCCATTTGCTTCAGACGGTAGCAAATAGGTTATTTAGCCGTGTAAAGCGAATCTGGCTTGATCGATTATTTAGTATTTAGACACAAATGGAAAGTCACACGGCAAATCACAACGCCACCAGTTTGTATTGCCAATGTAGTAATTTCAAAAATTATATTTACTTGTTCATAAGTTTGACCACCGTCGCATTAGAGCTAGGGTCTGCCACCGGTGATACACGGCTAGTTCAAAATTAAAATATCCTGACGGGAACATAGCTAGGCCAAGTTCAGTATCCAAACGGCATCGGCAGTGCCCCCGCCAAGTCGAGCGCGAAGCAAACACTGCCGTACCATCCTTTACTGGAACCATTTTGCCGCATTTTCAGGCCCCTATATGAGAACCTCTGGATAAGACCAGAACGCAGAAATTTTCGTCATCCATCATATCCTACAAGATCCTAGGACATTGGTCACGCCGACGACGAAATATTGTACGGTCGACGCCAAAAATACGTTGCTCTTTCGCCTTATTGCAATGGAATAAGATGCAAAAGTGTCAACGTATTTTTGGCGTCGACTGTGTACAGCAAATAAATGATTATGATTACATTTGTACACTACCAGACATTTACTTTTATCAGATGCGTTTCATGTCTATTGCAATTGCAACCAATGCCGTGCGACTTCTGATTTGTAACTTATGTTCAGATAAAACAATAGCAAATTGCATAGAAAGATTGCTATGAGTAGACATAATTGCAAATGGCTTATTATTTCAAGGAGACAAAATTGCAAATGGCTTATTATTTCAAGGTAAAATCTTCTGTATCCTTGAAATTACTATAATTGTTTACATATTATTTTAATACGATAGTCGTGACGCTGCTAGGCAGCAAGAAAGAGCTAAATCTGGGACTTTTAGACGGGCTATACTTTTCCTGAAATGTGTCTTGTTCTAGCATGGCAGTAAGAGCAAGACGCCCATAGTTACCGGCCACACATTTCCGGAAAAATAGCCCGTCTATCTGAAGCCCCATTAGATTATCTATCTGAAACTCGGTTCAAATTCAATTCAAATCTAGCATTACTAACGCATCATAAACCAAATCGATTCGCTTATTCATTCAATACATACTTATACTACCAGCATAACCAAGTGGCGAGTCAGGTCGTAAAATATTAGAATCATGCTATTATTACGCACAAAAAGGCTCCATTGTTACTTTTATTGCCCGACTCGCCACTTTGTTTTGCGGATAGTATAGTCATTATTTCTCTTATCAGGTAATGAGAATTTAGGCACGAATATGAGACCCAGATATTATTTCTATCAGATGATACAGAAAACTTGGTGTCGTACCATTATTTTTTTTGCTTGTATTATAAATTATAAGTATCTCGGTGAAATAATGCAAAATTTGCTAAACATATTCATTCTCTGAAGCCAGAACCATCTGTGTGTCGAGGAGATCTCACGAGCAATAATAATTCACGTGACACGAGACACCAGTACCCTCAAAATTTTCCAAATACGTAGGTGAGCCAGTACAACACTAATTGAAAAAAATATAATTACTCGTTTGTTTTTACCGTTCCTACTACATAGTTCATTACTTACTTCTGTTGTGGTTGACCTAATGTCACAGACGAATAACTAACAGAAATCTTCACAAGAACGGGTTTGGAGCCACCCACACGGGCTTTGTGGAGTTTTTAATATCTAGTCATTAGTGAACTCACAATAGACAAAATATCACGGCTTTATTTTTGTGGCTCCTAAGTGAGTATTTACGTCATAATTTATCTAGCTGAATTTAATTTATACATTTTGCTGACTTCTGTCGGTGTGTTTATGTATGATTTCTCCATATGTTATTAGGTTACGAACATTTTTTAAAAGAGATTTTAATTCTTGCGTGTTTAGAGATACGGGAAATCAGTATATATACAGGGTGGGCCCTGTAACAGGAGCAAAATAATTTAACGGTAGATATGTTTTGGTAGATTATTAAGCTTGTGAGCAACTATATCCAAGTGGTTTTAGATGTTTTTTTTTTCATAATAAGTTTACGTATTATTTTTTACTCTTCTGGAGTGATACCAGTAGCTTTTTATTAAAAAAAACTAAAACAATTTTTTTTGAAACTCAAAAATATATTTTAAAAACAAAAATGCAAAAACTATAATGACTCATTACATGATGTATCAATATACATATATGTATCAATTGAAAAACAAAAACATTTAAACACAAATAAATGATTTTGATTTTGAAAAAAAAACAGAACAGAATTATACAGAAGATCACTTATTTAATTTAAAGTTTTGATTACCCAATACAACTAAGTTGGTATACAATCTATAGAATTTTTAAGAATATACAAACGTATGATAATTTTGTGTCTCCAGCGAGCTGTGAGAGTTCATTACTAAATACCAGCGTACATTCGGGAGTCGTTTTAAGCAAGTGTTTTGTTTTTAAAGTTAATCGTCCGTCAGATCTCCCCAGAATTTCCCCAGATTCGTGTTGATACGGACCGTGAGAAACCGCGTAATCTCACTTCCCGACCACGGATATCATATTTAACGGTGTAATACTCGTAGCCCTGCTATGCGATTCATCTGACTAGACTTACCTCACCACGCGTCCGTGGTAACTTGAGCCTGAGATCAGTAACAACTATGTGTAATTGAAGGTCAGATTTATACTGGGACTCGGCGCTAGTTGTCAGTAGACGTAGTGAATATGAGCCCTGCGGAGGGTCGCCACTTGTACGAAGTTGATGCTATAAAGCAGTTTAAGTCCGAGAGTACTTTTTTGTTTATGTGTTATGCAGTAAGTTTACGAGTAGTTTACGTAAATACGAGTGTTAAATATGTTTAAAGTACCTCAATAAAGTGGATGATGGATGGGCAAGACCAGTTGCAGTCCTCGTGTAGCGATAACGTTCCTTTCAGTGAGGGTTTTTAGAAATGTTTAACCAACTGAGCCGGTATTTCAGCCACTATATATGAAAAAAGCATATCTCCATATAAACTTTGATGTCTCTGTCATTCTGATGCGGGGAAATGTCCCCTTCTGTAAAAAATCGCAGTTGAAATACCGGTTTTAGCTGTTACGATCACCCGAAAACTTCATTAGCTCGAACTATATTGTACAAGTGCGATAAAAATTGGGATTTTTTGAAGATTTTTTAGGTTATAATCATGTCAAAATCCACCGAATTCATTCATCATTATTTTGATTGCCAATATTGACACAGAAAGATCAAACACCTTAGTACTGCCAGCGCCAGCTGTTCGGATTATGTATGTTGAAAAATCATCAATGAGTGGCACTTGAAATCGTCTTAGTGCATACCTACCTATAAAACGGCATTTGCGTCTGTTCGTCTGTCATATACATATTTTAGTGTTATGCCCATTACTGAAGCTAAGACGTCCCTGACATTAATATCATCAATGTATTTTATTTCACACTACTAGTACCTACCTTTTTTTTCTAATTGACTGTACCGATATGATACTTGAACATAAAAACTAACACGATTAATAACATTCCCAGTAATTAATCACCCGGTGCAATTACCTAATGAATTATTTTCCTATTGCTAAAAATAGCGAAATTAAAGGTATGCAAGTTTGATCCAATAACATAGACATCAACGCGCGCAGCATTCCGATACTTGCGTCTCGAATCTCGATTCTTTAAACACTTTTAACGATTATTGGAAGTGAATACCGTTAGTCGATTTTGTATTAAACGAGTGATTTCAGATACTTTTCAAAAGACTATTACGATTATTAGGTACTCATTTGGAATTAATATATAATAGGTACGTACAGTAAGCGAAATGTATTTACGTACCTTTTTCGCTCTTATTACAATGACAATAAGGCATAAAAAGGTACGTGAATACATGTCCCTTACTGTACATCTCCGTTCTCACTTATTAAATGTTAAGTTCAGAATATGAATACATTTATTTTGAGATAATAATTTGATAAATAACTATGTAGTTGGTCCCAAAATACAAATGAAGCATTCCGTTTATTTTGTTTTAGATTCTATAGGTATATGTAAATTATTACAAATATTACACTTACACCACTAATATATATATTCACTGTTCTTTACGTTTTTGACCTTTACCGACATAAATCTTTTTATTATACTATCCACTCGCGTAACTTCGCCTTTTAAACAAGATGTTTTACCTTCTTTTTTGTGTTTTCTGTTTTTCTGGTTACCTATTTAGTGCAAAATATCACTCTGTAAGGCTGAGACAGAATAACAGCGCTGCAATGCTAAATATTTAGCCTATTCTTTATAGCACACATTGTTGAACTCATAAGGTAATAATCTTTGTTTGTTTTTAGGGTTCCGTAGCCAAAATGGCAAAAACGGAACCCTTATAGTTTCGTCATGTCCGTCTGTCCGTCTGTCCGTCTGTCCGTCTGTCCGTCTGTCCGTCCGTCCGTCTGTCCGTATGCCACAGGCATTTTACTCGAAAACCATAAGGTGTATTTGAATAAAATTTTGAGGATAGGTGTATTTTGTTAGCCGCTACATAGTTTTGTAATTAAAATGACAAAAAAAAATTTTTTTAGGGGTGCACTCCATACATAAAACTAAAAGTCAAATTTTTTTTTTCATTGTGACCCCCCGTGTGGCACATCAATCGATTGGCCTTTCAAAATAAATATAAGGTTTCTTAGCATTTTTTTTGATTAAGTGAATAGGGTCGGAGATAATCGCCCCGAAAGTCGCTAAAATTCTGTCCCCCCCTCTAATTTTTGAACTGTGTATTTTAAAAATATGAAAAAATTCATGGACATAGGGCTTATTAATTTCATTCACCGAAAATTGTTTTGAACAAGATCGGTTCAGAGGTTTTCGAGATATTGCTGAAAAACTGCCTTCCTCAAAGAAAAGGACGTAAGTGCCGTAAAATTTCTGTGACGATACGACCTTTTTAATAGGCACGGAACCCTTCGTTTTGCGTAGTCCGACACGCACTTGGCCGGTTTTTTATGTTTATATTTAAGTCTTAACTTTTTTGCTCTGTAATGTGTGCTTTATTTGAATAAACATTGTTCTTCCTTTCTTTCTTTTTCACGTGACTTCGCCTGCGTTGAACAAGTTAATCGCATACGGAACCACCCCATTTCACTCGCTTATTAGGAAAAATAATCCGGGATAAACAAATATCCTACGTTCTTTCCCGAAGCTGAAACTACATACATACAGTATATCTCCATAGCACATTTACATCATGTTAGCGGTTTCAATGTGTTAAGGCAACAAACTTTCGAATTTACAACATTTGTATGAATTATGATTCCGGATAACATTTAGGCGTTGCAAGGAAATAATTTCTATATGTATAATATTAATTGCGAAGCCCTTGATCTCGCTTCCTAATACTAATGGTTCGGAACTCACGAGCGAGTGACGTCACGCGCCGGCGCATACTGCGATTTGTATACACGAGGCAGTTGTAATGGAGGCGTTGGAGTCTATTATTGAGTTAGTTAGTAGTAAGTAGCTTCCGGCACCGAGTGCTGGCGCCTTGCATTGCAAGTACTTAGTAGCTTCCAGCGCCGAGTGCTGGCGCCTGCAAGTATTAAGTAGCTTCCGGTGCCGAATGCTGTGCTGGCGCCTGAAGTACTAAGTAGCTTCCGGCGCAGAGTGCTGGCGTCTGCATCCAGCGCCGAGTGGTGGCGCCTGCAAGTATTAAGTAGCTTCCGGCGCCGAATGCTGTGCTGGCGCCTGAAGTACTAAGTAGCTTCCGGCGCCGAGTGCTGGCGTCTGCATCCAGCGCCGAGTGGTGGCGCCTGCAAGTATTAAGTAGCTTCCGGCGCCGAATGCTGTGCTGGCGCCTGAAGTACTAAGTAGCTTCCGGCGCCGAGTGCTGGCGTCTGCATCCAGCGCCGAGTGGTGGCGCCTGCAAGTATTAAGTAGCTCCCGGCGCCGAATGCTGTGCTGGCGTCTGAAGTACTAAGTAGCTTCCGGCGCCGAGTGCTGGCGTCTGCATCCAGCGCCGAGTGGTGGCGCCTGCAAGTATTAAGTAGCTCCCGGCGCCGAATGCTGTGCTGGCGTCTGAAGTACTAAGTAGCTTCCGGCGCCGAGTGCTGGCGTCTGCATCCAGCGCCGAGTGCTGGCGCCTGCAAGTATTAAGTAGCTTCCGGCGCCGAATGCTGTGCTGGCGCCTAAATTACTAAGTAGCTTCCGGCGCCGATTGCTGGTGCCTGCAAGTACTAAGTAGCTTCCGGCGCCGAGTGCTGGCGTCTGCATCCAGCGCCGAGTGCTGGCGCCTGCAAGTATTAAGTAGCTTCCGGCGCCGAATGCTGTGCTGGCGCCTAAATTACTAAGTAGCTTCCGGCGCCGATTGCTGGTGCCTGCAAGTACTAAGTAGCTTCCGGCGCTGACTGCTGGCGCCTGCAAGCGCCCTTAACGAGTGCTGCTGGTCGATTGCGTAACGCTTTGTCCGTATTATTAGGAAATTACTTTCGTATAGGAAACCGACAGTTGAGTTGTCCTAACGTACGTTCGAAAAGCTACGTAATCAACTAATCATCTCTCTGGTGGCACATCCTACTAATCCTACTAATATTATAAATGCAAGTTTGGATGTTTAGATGTTTGGATGTTTGTTACTCAATCACGCTCAAACGGCTCAACGCACGAAGATAGTTTATAACCTGTATTAAAATATAGGTTTCGTTTTTATTCCGGGTTCACGCAGACCAAGGCGCGGGCGGAAGCTAGTATTATAAATGCGAAAGTTTGCATGTTTAGATGTTTGGATGTTTGTTACTCAGTCACGCTTTAACGGCTGAACCGATTTGGATGAAATTTTGCACGAAGATAGTTTATAGCCTGGATAGAATAGTTTTTATCCCGGGCCTACGCAGACGGGAGGAAGCTAGTCTATTGATCTATAATTTTGTAATCTACCGGTTAAGTAAAATGTATGGCCTCTATTACCCTATTTGTGTGGAGTAAATGAGACATATAGGGTGGGCAACAGCATGTAACACCCCTGGAGTTGCAAGCGTCACTAGGCTGCGGTGATAGCTTACCATCAGTAGAGCCGTACGCTTGTTTGCCATCGACGCGTTACCAAATAACATGACTATTAATGTGGCCTGAATGAGGTACCGAGTCCTATTCGTTGGTCATGTATCAAGTTTGAGTATGCTGAACATCTTTTATCGACCATATTAAAATGTTAATATATAGTGTAATATCAAGGAATGCATACTTAGAGTATGTCTATAGCCCTTTGAAGAATGTTCAAGTCGCTATAATGAATCGTCCATTGATGGTCATACCAAGAAACGCGAGGCATGTCTGAAGGGCGGAAAAATCTCTGTTACATATTAATAGCGGAAATGAATAATTATTGTAGTACTAGTAAGGGATATCTCGCAAAAGTGGTGTGATTGCGCCTAGCCATAAGAACTGTCTCGAAAGAAATAAGTATAACATCCATAAGATCTATAGTAGATTGTCACCCCAGATTCGGTTGAAACCGCCTCAACCATTCTCATTGGAGCGCAAACTCTTAAAGTACATTTTGTACGGCGATACAAAGTTCGCAGGGTCAGCTAGTTTTATAATAGGGGTGTAGACACTAAATAAAATAATCAATGATGTTGTATTTTCTCGTAAAAGGATTAAAAACGTAGTCAAATGGAGAAAACAGCAACGCAAAAGGTTAAATAATGACAAAGTTATAGTGTCCAAAGTTTTAACATACTCCATGTTCTGCAAAATTTTCCGCAAAAGGCACCTTCATATGAAACGATTGTCATTTACTATGACGCTCGATGATCGTGACGTCACGATCCCCGAGCGTTTTCTCCCTCTAGCACAAGCAACATTAAAACGGTTGTAGCTTCGTAATTTTTTGAGATATTTGAATGGGAGTTTCGTCATTAATCATATTTTTTTGCAATCTTTCTTTTGAAGTAATAATAAATTTTGAGTCTACACCCGTATTATATATAGAAAACTCACATTAGCATTTTTATATTAGCTGGTAATGTACTCCTATGTCGTAGTCATAACTCATAACGCATCAGCAGGATGAATAAAGCAAGTGATTTGTGACCCAGGCCGCATCAGCTTCCTGCTCGCGCGCCGTGCCAGTGCCAGGCATTCATGTGTTTCTTTTGTTACGGACCCAAGTCGTCGGTGATGACGAACCTTGTAAATAAATACGCTCTGTAATTGTGCTTTGTATCTTAGTGATTTCTTTTTACATAGATTGGCTGTTCCTAGTAGCTGCACGAATAAACATGACTGTTATTGACATTGAAAGAGGTTTCTAAGAATCTTCAATTACTCGTTGATCATTTAACTACGAACAAGATAGTAGTGCATACATAAACATGAACAAGTAAAAATAAATGTAGGTATAGTTAGGAAGGTAACTTGCCGCATTTCGACTTCCAATTGACAAGCCAGTCATAAAAACAAAGTTAGAATACCAAGCATGAGTACAATTGACTGCATAGAGATCGATACGACCAAAGTTACAAAAATATGTATGCACTTACCTTAATGTTAAGACAATAAAATCGTGTAGGTGTTAATTACCCGACTGCCGAGGGAAAGGAGGGTTATGTTTTTCGAGCGTATGTATGTATATATGTATGTATATGTATGTATGTATGTATGTATGTATGTGTGTATGTCTTATTCTTTGACCCGCCCTACAGCCTAAACCGATTGACGGATTTCGACATATGATGTGTCGTTGGATTCCTCTTAATCGTGAGAGTGACATATTTGTAAAAAAGCAGTTGTGTTTTTCGAAAATTCATTTGATTTTACTTGTTTACATTATATACTTTTGTAAATTTGGCCGTATCGATCTATTGCAGTTGACTGTCCTACCTACATTACATATACCTCCATGATATTATATTGAAATAAGTGTTCTAGAAATATTATTTACGACATACGGATCAGAAAGCTCTAGAAAGGGGTTACTAGAGCGTTCTTTCTGTTCAAAATCTAGAACACCGTGAACGCAAATACAACTGCGATACTCAGAGACGCTGAGTGCAACTAGTGTAAAACCTACCCAACTAGCTAAAAACTACTTTGCTTGTCTTCAGAACGTACATATATCTACATAATATTGAATTGATAATTTTATCTTATATTGTCCCTCAAAAAAATGGTCTGACAAAGTTATTAGTTGCAAACCCTGATTATTTTCTATTGGAAAACTGTTTCTAACAATTATAAATAGATTCAATCACTGGAAAAGGACAAAAAACTGCACGTGTACTAACTTACCTACGTATACGTATGTACCTATAGATACGTACCGTCAAATGTTAGTGAACAATTGTTGATACAAAGTTGAACTGAATTAGACCGGGAATCGAATCCAGCCCATCTAGCTTACCATATTTCAATAAAGAACATGAAATAAGCTACATAAAAAGCTACAACTATACATTCAATCGCCTACTATCGCGAGAGCCCCCATCAAACCGATCATGTGCCCATTATGATCGCCAAGTATTCAATTATTCAATGATGACCAATAACTTAACAATAGCTATAAACAGACATTTCGATGAATTTAATAGTGTTTTAGTTTTAATTTCCCAACGAGTGAAAGGCAAGGCCGAGACAACAATGGCGGAGCCGGAAAGACGATCCATTCACGGCTTTGTTGCCGAGATCCTTGTTAGTCGACTGGCTGCAGCTTCAAATAGGGTGGCACGTTATGAATAAGTAACGTATAGCGATCATTAACTGTAACTCACGAACTATCAGGGATTACAAAAATCTGAAGTCAGAATATAACACTGGCCACGTCCGTGTTCGCCACACAACAATCAGTTACCTACAATAACCAGCTTCCTAATGGCTGTCGGATCTTTGTCACACGCATCGGACAATTTATTTGTCGACAAAATAAACAAATAAAATGAAGAAAAAAAAACGAAAAACCCAACTGTTTTTTTACAAAGATTGTAGCTTGTGTCACTCCCACGAGTAAGAGGAATCCAACGACACCTCATATGTCGAAATCCGTCAAACGGTTTAGGCTGTAGGGCGAGCCAAATAATAAGACATATACATACATACATACATGCATACGCTCGAAAAACATAACCGTCCTTTCCTTCGATAGTCGGGTAAAAAGGACGATAAATTAATAAAATGAATTTTGCAACTTATTTATTTTTACCCGACTGCCGAAGGAAAGGAGGGTTATGTTTTTCGATCGTATATATGTATGTATGTATGTATATATGTATGTATCTATGTGTGTATGTCTTATTCTTTGGCACGCCTAGCCTAAACCGTTTGACGGATTTCGACATATTTATGAGGTGTTGTTGGATTCCTCATAATCGTGGGAGTGACAGGCTATTTATAAAAAAGCAGTTAGGTTTTTCGAAAATTCTTTTTGATTTCACTTGTTACTTTAAGGGATATTAGTTTATCTCGACTCGTGTATATCCTACAAGTACTGAAAGGGCTTCAAATATAATGTTTCAAGCAGTGCGGGATAATAGTTTAGCGCTTTCAGTGCCAGGGACCCGATAGGTGGGAGCCCTGCTCATAAATAGCGATTGTATTAAATTAAATAACTAACAATCTCAGCAAGAAAATTTCCTAGTTTTTGTGATTAGGGAAATAAAAATCTAAAAATCGGTTGTATCAAATAAAACACTGTGCATTTTGTTTTGCTTTGGAACTTATAAAGGGCTGCAAAACAATTCCGAGTGAACACAGACTACTCGGCTAAAGAAATAACTGTTAAATGAAACGCAACACAAAAATATTGCATTGATCATCTTCGAAAGCGTTGTTTCAAATAAAACTATGTCCCCGGTGACAAGTCGTCCGTTTCGAGCAGACGGCAAGTGCGAGTCGGTAATAAAAGGGAATTCCGCAGGTATTATTGATTTGGCTTTCACATACCTACCCCTTTTCACGTTATAGTACCTACGACACGATACGATGCGATGTACAGTGGTAGAGTCGATTATTTTCATCAATCGATAAGTTTCATATTATAATAAAAATAATATATTATTTATTTCAAGTAGTGTACCCATATACAATGTAAGTTTTAAATAAAATGTAAGTAAATTAGTCAATTTAAAAATAAACTGGACAATCACTTCTTATTTCTATCGCGGTGCACAGACAGAGTGGTTCCCATCTTCCAACCTAGCTATCCAACCCAGCACGGCTATCACAAGACGGCGCGCGAGCTCTCTCGATTTTTCTCGCACTATACCTCTCTTTCTAAGTTTTCTAATAAGAGAGAGACGGCTAGTGCAAGAAAAATCGAGAGAGCTCGCGCGCCGTCTTGTGATAGCCGTGCTGGTTGGATATTAGGAAATATGTATTCCCAATATCCAACCTGGATTGGATGGCTAGGTTGAAGATGGGAATCCAGGCGCTCGGTCAAGGTTGTAAGTATCTCGTTTTCTCACGAGATGAGACGGTTTCTGAAAGCCGCCATGCGTGTGACCTAACAATGGCGAAGAAATCCGGAATACGGGCTTCTGCAGCAAACACGCTTGATGCACTGCAATACCGAGGCAGTTTCATCCGAATACGATAAGCATCATTGTATTGCACTCTGATGATGCTCATAGCTCGTCTCGTATAGTTGACCCAAAGCTGACATGTATAGAAGCATTGGCAGTATGATATTGATATATCGACTACCGCAGGCTCAAAGGGCGTAAGGGACAAATTGGCGAAAATGGGTTATGAATGCAGTTATATTCAGTTTTTTTCTCTCTATCGATTGGTGTAAATAACGTCTCGATAGCTTTAAAAAAGTGTCCGTTACGATACTGAAAAAAGTTGCATTAGAACCCGTACTTGCAATACATTGTGCTGTATCCACTAAAATAAAAAAAAATATTTGTTTACACTTGGTGTACGTTACAGCATTTTGCAATCATTGATGCATTTTGTCGTAACGCTCACTTTGTTTCACTTATTCATACAAACTTCCAGTAATCCTCAATGCAATATCAGCGAATCCCCAGTGCAAGTCACTAGTTACATAGCGATAGCTGAGACATGGCTATTTTTACGTCAAATTGACATTTAGAAAGATTTATTTGTACGATACAACCTTCTGTCATATGGTTAAACGGAAACATTGTGAAGTAAGGGACAGGTCTATTCAAACGGTTTTTTAATTTGTCGTAAGGGACGCACAACTTTGTAATTAAAGACTGTGTCCTAAATCAAGTTACATGATCTAAAAGAGCTTAAAAAGCTGTAAATAAATCACTGACAAGCATATTTATTGTGTAAATGAACAAAAAGTTACGATTTTTTTTCGAATCAAACAGTTTTTGGCACTCCTGAAAAATTACCATTTGTCCCTTACGCCCTTTGAGCCTACGGTAGTCGATATATCGTAATGAACACGCAAAACACATTGATATAAATTTGGAATGCGAATCGTAAGTGCCTGATCGTCTCTCTGTTCGAGATCAAATATAGGGCTTTTATTAGCCACGCTACAATGTCGTATATATATATGCATGTGCGTGTAGAATTGAGGTAAGCTTAGAAATGCTGAATAGCATACGAGCAAATAGAATTTTAATATTTATAACAGCCAATCCTTCTACAAAGTACCTAAGCTTTTTCCATAAATGTATACTTTTATGGAGAAAGCTTTGCAGAACAATTGTTTAATGTATCCATACATATATATCCATCAAGACACATTAAACAATTGTTTGTATAATAATTCTTAAAATCATGAATACATACTAAAATATAGGTATATTTTGCGATAAAAACACCTATTAGTAGCAAGGAACCCCGATAGCAAATAAAACGTAAACGTGAAACAGAAGCGTAACTTCAACAATGGTAAAGAGGTCGCCCTACATTTTCCAGTGGCTGCCGCGACTTAGTGCGACTTTAATCACCTCACCTGCAATCCTTACGGCGAACTAATTATCAACTTTTGACGCACTAACGTTAAGGGAATGCCTCGTTAAGTGTAAACTACGCCCTCGTAATGTCTTCTGCGCACGAAAAAAACAAAATAAAATACTCGCCGAGAATGGCTAATTTGGACAAATAATAAATAAATATTTGCGGACAACCTTATACACAAATCGACCTAGGCCCAAACTAAGCAAAGCTTGTAGGTACTATGGGTACTAGACGACGATAAACATACTTATATAGGTAAATACATACTTAAATACATAGAAAACATCCATAACTCGGGAACAAATATTCGTGCTCATCACACAAATAAATGCCCGTACCGGGATTCGAACCCAGGACCTCTTGCTTCGTAGACAGGGTCACTACCAACTCAATCTAGTTTTATGTGTAAATGTCTAGGGGGAGGGATTCTGCTCGGGTGAAAATACGGAGAAAACGAATTTTCCCAGACATGAGACCTAGCTAGATCGATTTCTCGCCCCCGTAAAAACCCCTATATTCCAAATTTCATCGAAATACTTAGAGCCGTTTCCGAGAACGTGATTGCAAATATATATATATGTCGCAGGGAAATGGCCAAAACAGAGATTTAAACAAATCTCTAAGAGATATGATCAAATCACGCAGGATGTTAAAATTGCGAATACATTTTATCATTTGCCTAGAAAAAATCAGTCATATTTTGATCAAATCCCTGAATCTGTTTAGTGAAATGATGAAATCAGCCAAAAAAGGCAACTATTTTTTTTTTCACCAGATTTGTTTAGTAATTTGACAAAACCTCTGAAAGACGTCAGTGAGTTGACGAAACGAACTCGCAAAGTCAACTCGTTTTCTCATTTCATTGACATATACATATAATATAAATAAATATAATTATTGCTTGCATTTTATACTTACTTTAGTTACACATCCATGTTCAGCAAAGGAAGTATTTTCGACTGGTCACCTTTCCAGGCTGCAGCCGCCTCTGTAAAAAGTAAAAGACAAGTTTTTGAACACGTTCCGATTTTGAACATTCAGCATTGGAATTTATTGATTGGCCCATAAATTTTCGTTTGCAGGAACAGGTTCCACGAAGGTATTTATTTTGTCGTGAGTTTTTAGGGTCTCGCACTCAAAACACGTCAACGGAACCCTATTTTTACACCATTGGTCTATCTGTCTATCCTCTTAAACCTTAATAGCCCAGCCTGATGTTGAAAATATTACGACCAATGTTATTTATTTATTTATTTTAAACTTTATTGCACAGTAACTAGTTACAAATACAAAAGGTGACCTTAATGATCCTTAAGGCCAAACAGAAAATAATCATATCACGCGGGATATATGAGATCATCCGAGATATACAGAAAACGGATAAATTAATGTTGTAAATAAGAAAAACTATACAGCGGACTGGAATGCAAATACTACTCGCACTATGCCGATGCCGGTTTATATTTGATGTCAAGCAAAAAATTATTACAACCATTCGACAAGGCTTCTAACTCATTTCCTTACGTGTACCTAATACTATTTTGTAGGCGGTGTTCAATCATAGAGATCGATTGTCAATCGATCCATTACGTTTGATAGCCCTATCATAAAGATCTCTCTGTGTAATAACACCCACCATTGTTTTGCCACATCACGCAAGCATAAAACGTGTTAGAAAATGTGAGAAAGTAAGAGTATGGGTTTACAATCGATTATTAGCTATTACTGCTATTAGATCGAAAATGATTTTCTTCTGTAACAAGAGTGGGTAGGTATACTTTTTGGATTGATTACTAAGATAGAATAAAATATTAATTTTCGGTTTTCTGCGAGCCTATTTAAAAAGGAGAAACACTGCCATGCGTACCAACTCGTATGTAAACTCTGCCGTTTATGTAGAACTGTAGACACCCAGTTAAAATTACAAATCACTTTAATTATTTATTTTTCACGTATCACGATCGAAAAGTGTGTCATATTAGGCTTAGCAAGCGCGACTAAAGTAGTACATTTAGCCCCTATTTATGATTTTCAAAACATTTAATTTGACCAATCAATACACTTCATCGAATGAAATCCACCAATCACAACACAACTCTTTAAAAAAACATTTGTATTTGCTATCAACAAATCAGAATACTAAAATCGACTAATCAGGAAACAGAATTGAGCGGGATAGACTGCTGTCTATCTCGCTTTATCTTATGCTCCGTATGCTGCCCACCGCGCTCGGCCGTTTGGACGCGCCTACAAACGGTAGAGTGTATAACTCTGTTCTAAAAGCCATATTACCTCTCGAATGATTCTCCCTCACTTCGTTCGGGAAAATAACCATCTCGTGGTAATATGGCGTATTTTAGCCCCTTGTCATACAATCTACTATGACACACCAACAAGATACAAAGCTCAACATTTACAAAGACAGAAAAAAGAACCAAGTTTTGCCTGTATTTCAATAATAGGCGTGCAACATCATTCAAAATTAAGCAAGCAGGGCACTATTTCAATTCTAGGTATTAGGTAATAAATTAATAACTGGATTATAGGTACTAATTTCAGCTCTGACAAAAATTCACTAAATATCTACTAAAGTAAGTACACTTTAATTGAATCTCAATATCCTGAGTCATCGTCACCCAGTCAAGGTTTTTGATTGTATTGCCTGTAATTTCATCCACGTTTAATCCTAATAATACTAACTTCCAGCCCTTCGTCTTCTTGAGGGATACTTTCCAGGATAAAAAGTGGGTACTATCCTATGTTTTAATTCTGGTTATACTGGTTATATGTAGATTCTGTATGGGCCAAATTTAATCCAAATTCGTTGAGTTGATTTTGTAACTTGGATATGTAAAAGGTTCAAAATTTCATATTTATTGAAGTAATATTAATTTCGTAAGAGTATTAATAAATTCTTATGTATTATCCAAAAGTGCTTGAGTGCGTATTATTACAAACACGATTAAAAAATACCATTGTATTTTTTAATCGTGTTTGTAATACACAGGAATAGGCGATACCTTTACTTTCATTAGTTCAGTTAACCTCACCTCTCAAGGCAACCCACGCGCGAGCTGAAGTAATTTCCACAGGAGACTCCAAGGTCAACTCATCTTAAGTATTTACAAAATAATCGCTTATCAGAACCGGGTGTTCGTTCTGGGAAACCGGATCAAGGATAAGCCACGTTCGAATATTAACGATTTTGCGTGTATTAAAAAACGCAAAACCATAAATGGTGTTTATTGTCATTTCGTTCGGCTCCAATAAAGACATATTAAGACGAAAACGTTTAAACTTGGGTGCCGAGAGCTGTTATTTATTTTTTATATTACAGTAGTGGCTAATAAGAGTAAGACTTAACTGATACTAATAAGAGGAGACACTGGTAGGTGGGACCGTACCAGCAATACACATTCTCTGCTCCTGCGGACGTGCGGCACTCGTGCACAAAAGAAGTACCTACCTAGGACGGCACATCATGTACCCAGAAGAGGTACAACATATCACCGCCCAAAGAATCTGGAATTTCCTGGAGGCAACGGGCCTTAACGGTGAACTCTAAAAAAAGGGCTGCCACAATAGATCACTTGCTGGTCGAAGGGGCATATTAAGGCCCACGAATCAATAATAATAATAATAAGTGGGACCGTAGCATATGAGCGCTTACAACTAACTCCAAAGGTCTCACTTGCACGATATCTAATATTTTATAAGTAGTAGGTATCCATCTTATCTTAATCACATTTGAATCCAAATCTACTCTAATACAAATAATAATAGTTACAAAAAAATACTGAGACAAACATGAAAGGCGACCAAAGGATTAATGTTATTATTTCTAATTCAAAAAGGACTGGAGTCAAGGACTAAGTCGCAAGGATTTAACTAAATCATAGTAATTAAATCCCACGTCAATAATTCTTAAATTACATGACTATGACTTAAACAAGTATGGGTCGTGGGTCTAGGATAGGACTAGATTACATCATAGTAGGACAGGAACATCACTGTTGATATTCCTAAATTGTTTCAAATGTAATGTTTAAATATAAATTGTATCATAAAGAGTGCAAGTTATAGCAGCCCAAAGCTAAAGGAGACCATTCGCTTATTGGACATGGACAGTTACAAAATACAAAACTACTCCGATTTATTAACCAGATCAGATAAGGTAGGTACCTCTCATTTAAGTGAATCTAATTTGCGCAAACGGTAGATCCCTTAAAAAATAGAAGCTAGATAACCAGGAAGATGCTGCACAAAGTCAACAAACACAAAATTAAAGAGTATTTGTATTGTATTGTATTGTATTAAATTTCAGCAACAAAGCTAAAACTAGCCGTGATTTTGCGACTAGTTTTAGCTTTGATGCTTTATAGTCGCTCGAACCGGTTGCTCTTAAGGTCAGGATCCGAGATGAATAAGTAATAACAATATTATATTCAAGTACGTATGTATATAGGTTTATATATGTGATACATATAATAACGTGTAGTAAGATTTTTCATCCATTTTACGTTGGAGATAATGGAAATACTTAGCTTTTTTATCCTATGATAATGACCTAAACCTACTGCACCTATATAGTGGACAGAGTTGTGACTAGGTTTCCACAGCAGACAGAGAGATAACCTTTAAAAGAAATGTCACAAAATTTTGTTTTATTTTCCAAATAGATACAAGCACAAACAGGGAATGTGTTAAATTAGTGAATCTCACAATATAAATAGTTACAAAGTAATAGTTCAAAGTCTTCCCGTGCTACTGTAGCTCAGGAATTGTCTGAATGGTCTATGTATACTCCATAGCCATGGCAAAGCCAAAACCGAAAGGGTTAGATTTGGTAGTGATTGGGTAGTAAACGGACAAATATCGGATTGTCTACTATACAATTATGTATCACCATCCGATTAAACAAAAGTACTAGGTACTAGTACCTACTATTACTTATTCTGTGGTACTACATATACGTTATTTGATATAACATTGTAGGTACAACTTATAACAAAATAGATCAGATCTGCACACATAACACAGGGCCGACTGCCTTGCCGGTGACACCTCAATATGTTTTTGTCCGTGACATTATTGCCTAAACAACCCATTATTCTATCATTCGCCAAAATTACCCAAACCGTGTGCCCAGAGTCAGTAACTAAGTGTATGATTAGTACTTGATGCCGTTTTTTTCTCATGAAGTAACTTTTGTAGGTATATGTAGAAGTCAAATGATGAGCCAATTTGAAGAAAGAAGTTATGTTTCACATCATTGTGTATATTTAAAGTAAAATTTAATTTAGAAGCGGAAAAGTGAATTTATCACTCGTTCTTAATTTTGCCTACAGCAACCTCATACCCAAGTTCAAAAATAAGTTGCCGTATTAAGTAGGTAATCAACAGATCAAATCTAAACAGGACACATGAAGTTAATAACTCTGAGATTAAAAGTAGACTCAACCTTCAATTTTTCTGATACTAAGGCTCTTATAATAGGGCTCGTATAGTAGGGCTCTTAACCCATGCCAGTTTTTCAAAATTACAATTAAACGCCACCTTTAAGGTACATTACAACATTAATATTAACACGCACCTCGTCCTGAAGTACTAGGTACCTAGGTATAATAAGATCTTGAATAACTAACGACTACCTACGAATAGAAACGAGTGAAACTTCAGTAAATTGAAATGTAATCCCCAACACAAACATTATGATAAAATGTTAGTACCTTACCTACACGTATTGTGGTCTGAGTCTAGAAAGGCATATAGAAGTGGCCGGTGCGACCGCAACAAGGAGAAAAGCGCAAGAGTCCAATAGGGGCTCCGGGACGCAATTCGACTTGTTTTTTAAGAGCTCGCTAATTTTCTGAAAATTTCGTGATATCACGAATCTTGCGATACGTACGTCCATTATAATATAAATACTAACTAACCCTAGTCTTAAATTGTACTGTAATTACTAACAAACTATGGGTCACGTTGTCCGAAATAAATATTTTGAATTTGAATTGAATTTGAATTATAACTTTCTATGACTTGAACGAATCTCGATCGATCTATGAAACGTCCATAACGTTTACAGATGTATAAGTAATTTTATACCTGACTCTAGGTAACAAAAAAATAACAGTACAACCCATGATTAGGTACAGTGTGTTTTGTTTTTTGTATGAGTTTTTTCATAGTGCACCACGTCAAGGCAATGGCACCTCATTAGCCATATGAGTGACGTCTCGAGTCTCGAACCGAGCGGGCGAGCACACACATTTATGTTGTTAAATTTGTTTTCACACATGGTAGTTGTATTCTCCTCTCTTTTCTAATTATAGAACTGGGATAAGATGGTATTCATTATTTCCCTAAGAGACTGTTTATTTTAAAATATAAGAAGTTTTAGCTTTTGTTGGTCGGAACTATGTCTGTAATTTTAGAATTAGGTGTTTTAATTATGGAATGGAGTTAACGTACCTTTTTTGATGTCTAATTAATAATTCTTTATTCATTATTTAGCTTTCACCTCTGATAGATCTAACCCGACCACTAAGAACGTTACCGTCGCTACAAACTCGACGCGCAATTCATATTTGGGTTAACTTGATTACTTACATTTATTTTCAATAGCTAGCATCCGTTATTCGGCTAATGTAAGATCACTATTAACCCACCAACACGGAAATCTAAAACTAGTGCAGACATCAGTGATTACCTACCGAGACATGCCTTCCTAGCTGCATCAATCAGTTACTTCGCCCAAATCTACAGATGCTTATCTGTTACGTGATTTTATGATTTATAACAAAGTGAATGTTTGCTGTTACCGTTTGCAGCAAACATTTGACAGTCATACATGCAGGTTACGTTGCGATTGCAACAGTCAGACAGAACGAAAAGTAATCATCAATTTGTCAATGATTTGTTAAGGTCTGAAAAAGTCTTCCAACGCGGTTCTTTATTTTCAATGGAGTCACGAGCGCGCTCTCTAAAAGAACCGAGCAGGGGGAAAATGTGCTTTAATACCTTGTAATAGAGGTGTAAGAAATTGAGGCACGTCTGTGACACGAGTCTGTCTGTGAAGTAATAGGCCCACGCTTGACTTGGCGGTTTGGGTTTTGGCTTGACATATTAGGTTACAGTGTTGATATGATGTTAACAATAGGGTATCATTAGCATTCTCTAATAGATAATTATGCTTTAAATAACGTCTTTAGACCTAGTAGGAGAGATTTCAAAGCGTATAAGGAAGTCTGTGATAATTCACCCAGAGTAAGTACGTACCGTTTGAATGGCTTTTTGGTTGAGGTAGGAGTTGTTTAATGATAGTATACTTAAATATAACCTTTAGTAGGTACATCATTTTTATTTAGTAATGTTTTATTTTATTAGGTTCGTTCCTACTTTTTCAGGGAGGCATATTGAAAAACAATAATTTAGTCGAGGTCGTGTCTAAAGAAAAAGACAAACAGACAGACAGCGTTGATTTTTGGCTGCGAAGTACTGGTATAGTCACATTAGTTACCTACCTACATTTATAAAGAAGCAGTTCAGTTCAGAGGCTAACTGTTTATTTAAGTTCCCTACATATATAGTGAGTGCTTACCTTTTTATATAACGTAATTGTCACCTTAAAAAGTACAATACAAATAACGTAACGGCATATGCGGTGAATACACAATGAGCTGCGACTTAGCCATTCTGTGTCGCCCGACATTATGTCGACACAGTTTACCAGTATAATGAGATTAATGAGGTCTATAGTTGTCTTTTTGATTTTTAATTAAAAACGTATTTATATTATACTGGGTGTTAATTGGGTCGTGATACAAAATAGCAAAATGTGAATCTATCCATGATTCTGAACAACTTTTACTATGGGGCCAACTTAGTATTATGCAAAAAAAAACAGGCTGTTCAGAAAGAAAGAAAATACATTTATTCACAAACACACAGGACACACATATTATACAATAAAGTAAACAAGAGAAACATAATATAAAACATGAAACAAAGTGTGTCTCTGCGGCAGTGAACCGGACCGGATTTTCGTCAGTCTAAAATGAGCAAAGTGTATGAAATAGTTGTTTCTTTTTTGTAAAACACAAAGTTGATCCCATAGTAAAAGTTGTTCAGAATCATGGATAGATTCACATTTTGCTATTTTGTATCACGACCCAATTAACACCCAGTATTATCAAAACTCGCGCTACTTGTTTATTAATAAATATACACGTGAATAAACGATTTTTTAAATAAATACTGGTTAATTTGTGTGGACATAAATTTTTATCGATCCTTCAACGTTGCCAGCATTATTATTCGGGGTGGGAATGGCAATTAACATTTTATGTATAAAGTAAATAAAATGTTACATTTAAGTATCTGAATAAGGCCCCGGAGATAATTCCTTAGCAATACCTACTGCCAATGTGCAAACACCGGTACATAACTTCACTAGCCGTATCTACTACTAACTAAGAAGCGTCTTGGATTTGGCTCTGTAATTTATCATTTTTAGGGTTCCGTACCTCAAAAGGACAAAAACCAAACCCTTATAGGATCACTCGTGCGTCTGTCTGTCCGTCTGTCACAGCCGATTTGCTCCGAAACTACAGGACCGATTGAGTTGAAATTTGGTACACGTATGTAAATTGGTGAGCCAAAGATAGACGCGTAAAGTAAATTATTGAATTCTGCACAAGGGGGCCACTTTTGGGGGGTAAACTGGAAAATTAAAAAAAAAAGTTTCGCAAACCGTATTGTGTGACATATCAAATGAAAGAAGTTGTTATAGGCATTTCAGTTTTTTTTTTTTTAATAATTTTAGCAAAAACAGATTTGAAGTAATTTAGGAAAAACCGGCCAAGTGCGTGTCGGACCACGCAAAACGAAGGGTTCCGTGCCTACTAAAAAGGTCGTATCGTCACAGAAATTTTACGGCACTTACATCCTTTTCTTTGAGGAAGGCAGTTTTTCAGCAATATCTCGAAAACCTCTGAACCGATCTTGTTCAAAACAATTTTCGGTGAATGAAATTAATAAGCCCTATGTCCATGAATTTTTCCATATTTTTAAAATACACCGTTCAAAAATTAGAGGGGGGGGGACAGAATTTTAGTGACTTTCGGGGCGATTATCTCCGACCCTATTCACTTAATCAAAAAAAATGCTAAGAAACCTTATATTTATTTTGAAAGGCCTATCGATTGATGTGCCACACGGGGGGTCACAATGAAAAAAAAAAATTTGACTTTTAGTTTTATGTATGGAGTGCACCCCTAAAAAAAAATTTTTTTGTCATTTTAATTACAAAACTATGTAGCGGCTAACAAAATACACCTATCCTGAAAATTTTATTCAAATACACCTTATAGTTTTCGAGTAAAATGCCTGTGACATACGGACAGACGGACAGACGGACAGACGGACAGACGGACAGACGGACAGACGGACAGACGGACATGACGAAACTATAAGGGTTCCGTTTTTGCCATTTTGGCTACGGAACCCTAAAAAAGACGTATTTTGACCATCCCCCCTTATGTCCGAAACTACTAGGCGTTGCTCAAAGGTTAGCTAGAAGAGGTCCCTTAAGAAGAGGCTAGAAGGGATACGTTCGCCTTTGTACAATGATAATTATTTATATACTCTGTTATGTACTCGTTTTGTGCAATAAAGTGTTTACAACTCTACTAAGTAATAACCATTTCTGGTTTTGAAACATACTTAGTTGCTTTTCTTGATTAATTAGCTTGATATGAACTGTCCTCTGCGAAGAGTGCGAAGTTTTTGCCTGTATTAATATTATGGAAATCATTTTTTTAAATATAACTGTTATGTAAGGCAAATTAGCACACTGATAATCTGGGATTTCGCTCTAAAGTGGTTTTTGAATGAGTGTAATGAAACGTCATTTAGATATTTTCATTCGTTGTCGTATTGTGAGTTCCGATAAAATTAAATTAATAAATTGGAGTAGCACCCCAAGTTAAAATATATAGCCAATTAAGCACCCTTTATTGAGTCTCCAAACCGAACGCATCAAATAATTAGGTACTTCACCGCACGCAACAAAAAACTTACAACATAAATCAACTTACACGTTTACGGTCATATAAATTGAATGTACTTCACCACATAACATGCAATTAATTATTTTTATCCACGGCCATTTCCAAATTAAATTAATATTAAGGTAAGTAATTAGTGGCCAGTAGCGATTCCACTGAGGTCAATCGTGTCTACTAATACTAGCTCGTACGAAAAAAAAAAGAAGCCCGAATAGACTTGCCGCGAGTCGCGCGATACTAATTATGCCAGCCCATATGCGATGGTATCTTCTATGATCTACGTGCGTTGTAACGACTTTTTATCTGTAGTGATCTGGTTCCAATGTAAATATTTCGGTCAGACCGTGTGGGATGTTCATTCTGGTTCAATAATAGTTAAGGATAACGGATTTGTTTCAATAGGCTATTCAACATATGCAAATACATTTTATACTTACTTAGGCTACACTTTTAACAATACTTATATAGAGTAGGGGCAAGTAAACTAGTGGCTCCGTGAGCTAGAGCTTGTCTGTTTTTTATATATAATTATATATATAGCTTCCGCCCGCGACTTCGTCTGCGTGGACCCGGGATAAAAACTATCCTATATTTAATATTATTAACCAGGTGATAAAATATCTTCGTGCTAAACATCCAAATCGGTTGAGCCGTTTAAGCATGTGTAATATTAGTAGGACTATTGTACCTGCTCAATAAATTTCACGAGAATCGGTTGAAAAATGCGACCTGTAGAGCAGAACAGCCGGACAGCGGGACAGCGTGCACCGGACATACGAGCGATGTTCGGCCCAAGCTGAAGCCTAGAACTTCGTTCGCTTCGCTCGCTCCGTAAGTACCAATTTAAGTACGAAATCACACATTTTCAGTCTACTCCAGCTTCTTATAAAATTACATCAATAGACACGTTTAGGTACTCTACATTTTTGCCCGACTACGGCAGAGCCGAATGGAAGGGATATGAGTTTAGCAGTCTGTTTGCAGTTACGTATGTCCACCGTAGCGTTAAGAGACTGAACCGATTTTGATGAATGAGTTCTCAAACGATTCGAAATTATACTCCAGGTGACATAGACTCAACCTTGTACATATATAAAAAAACAGTTTGTTTTATAGTTACTTTTCCGTAGTCGGGAAACAATTTTGTACTAAAGTAACTTAAAAGAACCATGTTGCTACACTTGCTACACGCTAACAGGGTCCTTGTACCTACCTTAGAAAAATCAGTAGACAAGATGCAAATAAATGATTATTATTATTATTTAAAAAAAACTTTTTATTGCTTGTCAGTTTTTGTTGTAGCGATCAATAATCTCAGTTTTGTTTCCAAATTAACATGTAGATATATTTAACTACTTCGTATCTTGCATACACACACACGTACTTACAGGTACCTACCTACTCTTACACACGCGTCATATGATTACCTGCATCATTTCTTTCCGCTAACCACATCCAATAAATAACAGATATTAGCCACTCTAGAAACCTGCAAAAACTAAACGGCTGCACGTCGAATAATGGAAGTGAAAATAGCTCAAACTTTCACTGAAACACAGATTTTTTATCCCATTTCTTGTGAATGGATAATGCCTTCTTGTTCGGAAAGATCTAGATAGTGCTTGAAGCATTTTAACAGACTACAGGACGTTAATTGTGTCTGATTTTGTTGATAGTGTGCAATAATGCGCCTTTGTATGAAAGCGATACGATTGTGGATTGATTTATTTAGTATACTAACTGTCTTGTTTTTGCCGAACTAGTTACTGACATAACGCGTACAATAGCCACGCTTCAAAAATTGCATATATATTACATACTTAGGATTACAAACAATTTGATCATCAATGTTACAAAATTTAGGGTTTCCTATGTAGGTATATGTTAAATTTCCATTTCTAACTAAGTTTTTTTTAAACAACCACACGGTTCGCCAGGCCTATCCCCGTAGCGGATTGTGCTAGCCATGGCCCGAAAGCATTCAATTTCTGTTCGCAATTCTTCACAAACGCAATTCTCCACCAACAGTGCTTTTCTACATTCGTTATTTTTACAGACAGGATTCACAGGATTTTTTGGTTTTGTGCAAAGCCTTGCATAGGTAATTTCCGTAGTGACATTCTTGCTGGTGCTCGCCATAACGTTTCTGGTAACATGAAGCCCTTTTTTGCCTAACACAAAACAGTTTTTAGGGTTCCGTAGCCAAAATGGCAAAAACGGAACCCTTATAGTTTCGTCATGTCCGTCTGTCCGTCTGTCCGTCTGTCCGTCTGTCCGTCTGTCCGTCTGTCCGTATGTCACAGGCATTTTACTCGAAAACTATAAGGTGTATTTGAATAAAATTTTCAGGATAGGTGTATTTTGTTAGCCGCTACATAGTTTTGTAATTAAAATGACAAAAAAAAATTTTTTTAGGGGTGCACTCCATACATAAAACTAAAAGTCAAAAAATTTTTTTTCATTGTGACCCCTCGTGTGGCACATCAATCGATAGGCCTTTCAAAATAAATATAAGGTTTCTTAGCATTTTTTTTGATTAAGTGAATAGGGTCGGAGATAATCGCCCCGAAAGTCACTAAAATTCTGTCCCCCCCCCTCTAATTTTTGAACGGTGTATTTTAAAAATATGGAAAAATTCATGGACATAGGGCTTATTAATTTCATTCACCGAAAATTGTTTTGAACAAGATCGGTTCAGAGGTTTTCGAGATATTGCTGAAAAACTGCCTTCCTCAAAGAAAAGGACGTAAGTGCCGTAAAATTTCTGTGACGATACGACCTTTTTAATAGGCACGGAACCCTTCGTTTTGCGTGGTCCGACACGCACTTGGCCGGTTTTTTATTCGTTTAAGCCGACAAAAAGAATCAAGTTGTCACGCGATAGGTGATAGGATAGAGCGTGCGTCACTGGCTGACACCGTTCGATAGAACGAGACGACGCTCTTATCTTGTCACTTGTCGCGTGATAAGGCCAACCATGCTACGGCTCCTGGAACGAAATTTGTGAATAGTAATCTCATAATGATTCCCATTTATTGTGTTAAGCGACCGTAAATATGGAAACGGTATAAATTTAGAAATCCTAATGTGGCTTCAATTAATGTAGTATTTCTCTGTCACCGATGAATACTCGTACGTAAGTGAAAGGGGAAAATCCTTATAATATCCGCAGTTACACGTTGTATGTTAAAATAATCACAATTATAATTTTGTTTAAAGCTATGATTATGACCCATATTAAGTATCTAATGGAAATAGTTTACTCAGTCTTTAAATTTGTTAGTACGGGCGCAACACCGGGCAGTGTCATGTTAATTATTGTTTTTAATTTTTTTTTATAATTGCTAATTTACTTAATAATGTTGATTATTTATTCGCCCCGGTTAAGTACCACAACCTATATACAAGAATAGTAGATATCATCCTTTCCCTAAATTACCTAGATTCGTAATTACGTACATACCTATCATGCATTTACGTTTACAGCCTACTTAATGCATTTAATTTAATTAACAATCGTTAGCCCGCGGAAGCGACACGTACCACTTACATCTAAGATGCTTAAAGCTTAGAAATAGGAAGGATATAAAGAACTGCATATTACATAAATTTGCCAAGATTTTACATCCATACGAGACTTCCCAAGTCCGAAGAGCCAATTGAGGAGAAAGTCTGCAAGAATTCAATTACTGAGGCAATTCTATCGATGTAGAGAATCTGGAAATCCGCGCTAACCACGCCGTAAATCTGTCGCAGACTGGGAAGCAATCAATACGATAAATCACGTTTCTAGCTGCCAATCATGCTCATCTCAGTCAACCTGTAGAAACATAAGAACCCTCACTTGTGTCATGTAGATTCAGTAACCTTGTAAGTTAATACCTTTGACACATTCGAGTCACGAGAGCTACACACAGAGAGCTATTGAAATTATCCCCTGACATCAATCAATATTAAATTTCGATTGGGCGTTCAATATCAAACAGTGTAGTTGATTACAAATTCTCAACGGCGTTCATTTGGGTACCCACAAGAGAGCCGTCAGCGTGTCTTGATAGCAGTCTGTCTTATAAATAAATCACTTTTAGCTCAACGACATACACAATTAAGTACGAAGGAGAAATATTACAGCATATCCTGTATGCACGTAACATTCTAACTTATAGCTTTTCTGGCTTTGACATGATAGTAACCATTCAGGCATAAATATGACGCGTCATGGCTATGGAGGAAGTGAGAGGCATGACACTGCGAAGTGCAGAGTGATTTGATGGATTGGGTGGCTTTGAATGCAAAAACCGATGAATGTGTAAACGTGTGGAATTTGGTAGATTGAGTTGAGTACTACACAGCAATTGGATTGTCGATATAGTATGCATGGAGAAGATATATGAATTTTAATGCCTGCTAAGTTAGCGGAAAAAGTAAAATATGCGTATTTGAGCCTTAGTTTACCCGTGAGTACCCAGCAACTTTGACTTTTTAATGTAAGTGTGGAGACTATTTAGATATGCACAAATGTTCATGTTACATTTAATACTTATAAAATACTTTGATTTTGATGAAATTTAAACACACCTATGACTTTTATTACATTTACAATTTTACTCGCGGTGGTGAGGTGAAAAGTCTCGCTCGGCAGCAAATAAAAGTTGTTTGGCATCTCGTGCTTTGAAAGCCTTGCTATGCTCAGGATTGTACATTAGAACCATTCGCTTCGCTCATGGTTCAATCTTACAAAACTTCGCTAGCTCAGCTTTCAATACAAGCACTTGTGCCAAATAACAACTTTGCAATCTTGCATAACAAATAACTATTGTGTGCGTAAAATAATGTAAACAGAAAGTCTAAGTGCCGGGAATGGTCAGATTTAGATTTTAATTTGTCGATTCTGTATATATACGCCCAGAATTTTAATACCTAACCCAAAACTACACCGGAATAATGGTACGTACATTGTGGTTCGTAACGTAGGTAATACCTATGTATTTCCAACTCTAAATTTAATCTCCAGTTTCCTTAACTAAGGAATAGGAGCAGCATTTTTTGTGTTTCTGTCGGTATACTCGTACGACCCGAACAATTTGATTGAATCCTAGCAAGTAGCAACTTGCGTCTTAAGTTTATAATCGAAGTTAAACCTAAACAGTTAAGAAATTTAGTCGAAGCTCTTTAAATAATTAGCAAATAGAATTGCGTTACTAGTGTCAAATTTTATTACAACAATAAATGGTTACATCCCACTTGGTTCCGCTCCGGTTGGCGCGGCCAAAACACACACTTTCGCTCTCGTCTGTTGTGTGTTAATTAGGTACCCACGCTGCATTCATTAATTAACTATGGCTATTTATTTAATTGTGACATCAGTTTCAGATGTCACGTAGCTTTACTGATTGAACCACGAAACCATTTTGCCCGACTACGGCAGAGCCGAAAGGAAGGCATAATGTGTTTAGTTTGTTTTACGTGTGTTCCACCGTAGCGTTTAAGATACTGAACCGATTTTGATGAATGAGGTATCAATCGATTCGAAATTATGCTCCCGGTGACATTATAATATACCTTTTGTATAAAAAAAAATGTAAAATGTGTCAAACCCTTTTTCGCTTTACACAGATTACAGCAGATGGTATTACAACAATGCCGTGACAAAGGCGTCGGGCAATATTCCATAGTAGTCACGTCGTAGAACATTACACCTCTAACGGTTTATATGTTGTTTTAGAATTGAGTAAAGCAATGGGGACGAATGGGCAGGACAACACTCGTATTTAGGTTAAATACGGTTGTAAATTGCTGCGTGACAACGGGAGGGAGTTTTATGGTAATATTATAATCAAGTTGTTATTTAAATTAAACCTTTTCCTTTTGTTTGCCCATTATCTTATAGTATTTTATGCAACTGTTGTATAAGAAGGGTCTTAACGCGAGTGTTGTGGCTAGCGATGCGAGCCTTGATGGCGAGCATCGCCATTACCTAAAGACGCCACAAGCGTTTTAAGACCAAGTTTAACACCGTTAAATGCAATACTTTTTCTACGACAAAATTAAAATTAAAAGCATTTTTTAGACTTTTAAGGCAGTAAGTTATCCAATTAGTTATTTTACTACTAACGAAATTTCTTCAGAGGTATAGTTACTTTCTTCTTCAAGTATTTTAAAAGTAACGTACACTATTTTCTTCTCAAACAGGAATAAAATCTTAATAAGTAATAATAACTAACAGATTATAATAACAATCATCTTTCGTCTTTCCATTTTGAACTAGAATTATGGTGGCAAATCAGAAATGTGATCCTCTTGTTTTTGGTCTGTTTTGTTTTTAATTTCCTTGCACTTGCCATCCGAACCAAATCGAATCTGGATCCGAACCGAATCCGATCTATATATAAAAAATGTATATTAACACACAACCCATGATAAATTGTTTTTATTTTAGTAAATAATTTATATTAGACCGCCGGATTTTTATAGACCGCCTGTTGTCTACCTCTACCTACATGCTATTATATTGTTTCTCTCTGTAACTGCTTTGTTTGTGTCAGGTCAGGTGTGCAATAAAGAGTATTTAACTTGTAAATAGAAATCATTATTAACATAATATAGGTACTATTACAAATAATAATAACAATAATTCATATCTCTGCAATGTACAGTCAGGTGAAGTTTAGTTAGAGCTGGGAATGGCTGCTCCGTCGTCAAACCCCAACAGTTTCGCTGCAGGTTTGAATTTGTGACGTGTGCCTCGTATGCACATACTGGTGGCTCGAATTATGGCAGTGCATATCCTTGTTCTAAGCTAACCCAGTATCGTACTCAGCGATTTATTCCAACGGTCCGCGAGGGCTTCGCCTATGTGTTTGATAAAGGAGGTCATCTGTGGTGCGAATACGCCATCGACGGAAGTCACGAGAGGGGTGAAGGTAGCATGTTTCGCTTCGCAGGCAGCGGAGTATTTTCTTTGTTTTTCAGTCTCAGCGGATTTTAGGACAGGCAGAACTGACATGGCGTGCAATGTAAGAGGAAGCGTCAGTGTCTACGACACGGATATCGAAAAGAGCCTCTCTCTGAGCATTTATATTTGTATTGTATTGTATTATACGAATGTTTCATAGTAAATAAAAAGAATTTTTGAGAAGTTGGTACCACTGCATAAGGACGGATTTAATTAAAAAGTCGGATGTTTACATCGTGTTAAACAGTGCTATTATGAAAAATGGATGAACCATAACAGCACGCTAAACAGTGCTTTTATGGACCATAGAGAAAATTACTATCGGTGTCATTGTATTTGAGTTAGTTCCTATATAAATGGCAGATAACGGTACAGGAGTAAAAAAAAACACGAGGAACGGATAGATTCATAAATTAAGAAAATTGAGGCACATGCTCTAAGTCTTCGAGATGTAATCACCTATTTAATTAGATGTTTTTCACAGCTAATCTTTACAGCAACCCAAACGACGTCATAATATGTACAAATTGCAGGTACAAAATAGTTCTCATAAACCGCAATGCTAATTTGCAAAGTGAAGTAAAATATTCATAATTTCAACCCTCATTGCGCACAATCTGCACGTCACTTGCAAATGCAATGCTTATCTACTTACTCATTTAACGCTGCATTTCACAAATTGACCCAATTGCGTTGTTTGCGATTTCGTTTTTTTTTTTTTACTAGCATCAACGACACAATGAATGCACTTACATCTAAATTACTGTTGATTCGACATTTACATAGATACTAGATAACATCTGTGATGCTGCCCATTTGGAAAATCGCAGAAACTCTTTATAGGAAAGGAATTTGGGATCTCCAGTATGCCGTATATTGTGCCACTGATGAAGACATTGTACAGTTTGCTCGTTTGGCTTTTATGCAAAGTGTACCCGTATTTTACGTCCCCTTTGCTCTTCACAGGAGATTTAAATTATTAAATACTGACTTCTATTCTAGCTACATTTGTTTGCGTTATATTTATTACAACGCAAACAAATGTAGCTAGAAGTTAGTACGATACGCAGGTACGTATTATTTCAGGGGTAAGGAGGCGTGAGAACAGTAACCTTATTGCTGTCAAGTTTACGGTGATTCACCTTACAGGTCAACGGATTACCTGGTCCGTTTTAGTTCGGTGCGCACTCAATAAATAATTCACTATCGTTTTAGTCTGAACTCCTGGTAACCTCGATTTATATTTAGGGTCTGTCTGGATTCTTTAAACAAGTTTGCAGGTAAAGAACTTCTATTTAGGTAACTGCTTAAATATCAACACTGTACTGGAATTGGTTTTCTTCAACGGAAGTGAGTGACACACAACAAGAAATTGGACATGGTTTTATTAAAGTGCTTATACAATGATGCAATATTGATACATAATAAAAGTGCTTTTCTCTAATCGAGAATTTGCGATAAAAAATCCTGTAATTGAAACCTTTGATTAACCTTTTCTTGAAATTAAAACAATACGAAATTTCTCCCTAATTTCTACAATTTGCACAGCCCAGAATAATGATAACCTCGGATTTTACGTAAAACCAGTAATTCCGCGTAATGGTTACAATTACCATCGTTTTGAACTCTTACCTTCGCCCTTCTTCGCGTCACGACCCAAACAAAACTACGCTCCAAATTGTGCTCGTGACCGCAACGCCCTACTTTTTCTACCACCCTTCCCAAACGCTTATCGATATAGACATACGAACTAAAATCGAATAAACAAATACTTTTCAATTCAACAAAATTGTTATGCGGCTGTTTTAGTCGAAGCCTGAAGGTACTATTCTTGCAGCAGTGGCCTATGGCCGGCAATAGTAAAATGGTTCTCGGAAGTTCGGTACACCTGATCCTACCACGTAATGGTGCTTACATAAGTAATTTACATTGTTTCCGGGAGTAGCGGGTGCACTGGGATTGTTATTTAGAAAGTGGAAAGAGAATGGATAAATAATTAGATATGTGATGGAAGGGAAAAGTTCGTTTAGTCCCATAAGCTTATAGATTAGACACCGTTGGTAGGTAAATCTCGTGAGGCCAGAAATTCCTGCTTCGTTTGATTTTGGCTTGCTTCGTAGGTATTATGGTGTTGTTCCAGGAGGTGAGTATGGGCCGCCAGAGCGCCCGAGGATGCCCTGTGTTAAAAGTACACTGAAAACTGTAGTACGAACAATATTGCGCATTACGTACCTATTTATAAATAGATAATTTCGGGCATAGTAGAGAACAGTGAAAAAATATGGAAAAATGATCAACGGCCCTATATTGTGCCTAAATCGTGGTATAATATTTTTTTCAATCCGCAGCCGTCGTGAATATTAGAAAGCGTTCAACCAATTCCAATATCCCTTTATAGTCTGTTTTTTCCGTGCCTTATCGTGTCCTTTCCTTTTTATATACTATAGAAACAAAGTGTTTTTGCTGGTGACAAAATAATATTAAGAGCTATGCCACTATCACAAGTCTTTTCAAATGGAATAGCCACGGCTGACCGTTTAGATAAAGTGGTACTCTACATATGCGGCTTATGTGTATAGGGATAATGCAGACGTATATTTCATTCAGCTGTGCCACGAGCTTACGCCGTTTTAATAAAGTTCAATTTTCAAATAAATTCTCCGACTAGGATTTTCTAAGTCCCTGTTTTAAAAAGTATTCTGATTTATAGCACCGGAAGTTATGTATCTAATCTACACTAACAGGTACATTCGTATAAGTAGTATAAGTACGTATAGTTCTTTCATGCTAAGGCTCAGCTAAACAAACAATTTGAAATTTTGAGTTTATGTTGATAGACGTGCCAAATTCGATTGTAACAAAATGAAGAAATATTTTGACTGCTTCCGCTTTTATTTACAAAGGTCACGAAGAGCTAACTAATGTGTATGTCGTTTCATTGCAGGAAAAATCTCACCTGCACTAATTAGATTAACAGTCTGCCTAATTTTCAGGAATCGGAGACAAGCCTAGTTTTTAGGTGTACGTGTAATACAGATTATGTGCTGGTCGGTATTTTGCAAATACTATAAAATACATTTTGTTCTTATTTTTAAAATGGATAATATACCCATATGACCACTTAACAATGTTACGTGACAATAAAAATATTGTATTTACTAAAATTGTGTAAGAAAGTGAATGTTTTCAAAATGGCATTGAGAAAACGGAAATTAAGGCCCCTGATACATAAAGATGAGGTTATTGCCACTGAAGTTAATGAAGGAAGATAACCTAGTATATTCTGCAATTAAAAATAAGCCTCTTCATTTCCTTGAGGCCCTAAGTATGTTTCCAGCTGGAGCACTAATGTTTCCAACTGGTATATAGGTATAATATACGGGCAAAGACTCCCCAAAACTCTACATGCAGATGCAATTTGAACTCGTAAGCCGGTAGACTGCCAATGGTCATGATCTTAGTTGTTATGGCATAAACGATAGTGATGCGAAACATCTGTTTAAAATAAGTAGCGTGTTTGCTTTTCCTAATAAAGCAATTTTCAGGTATCGCCATATTAATAAATTTAATTCAAATTGTATATTGTAGAATTCAAGTTGTTGTTTTTTATAGATGTCCTGATAGAAAATATATAATTCGTGGCTCCTTTTCTTTCAGACACTGACGATAATCAGCAAAGTATTTTAGCTTTTTCTTGTCTTCCAATAAAGATCTTTACTGCCTTAGACTTAAAGTTTAGTGTTCTTAGTTTAAATACTGGTATTTGTTTGTAATGCTCGAGTTTCCAAACTGAAAAGACTTGAACAATAACAACCGGACTGTGACTATTTTGCAAGCAGTCTGTTCAAATATTGCATAACCCCTTCAAAACGAAAGAGAATTAAGTTAAAGGTAAGCATTTTGTTATAGATTTTTAGCCGTCATGCCAAGGTTTTACATAACAATACCGTTTTTGCTTGACTTCAACAAAATAACGAATTAACATACATGAGTAAAGAAACGCTATTTTATTCTTATCTACATGTGTTTCACGAATGTGTTTTTGGATCTTCTTGACTATTTCGCTTGACATAATAGCCTACGCATGTACAATCAGCGTCAGATAGTTAGTAACCGCTAAAGTAACCAAATATATCGTAACACAAGGTTATGTGTATGTACAGTCAGCGTCAGATAGTTAGTAATAGCAGCCAAAGTAGCCAAATATATCGCTTGTATATATGTCTTTATTGCTATAGGAATAAGGATGTGCACATCCTTATTCCTATAGCAATAAAGACGTGTTGCGATATATTTGGCTACTTTGGCTGCTATTACTAACTATCTGACGCTGACTGTACATACACATAACCTATTTAACAAAGTTACAAAAACGAATACCTATACTTATCTGCTCATTTCACTCGTACTCATATCTAATGATCACACAGAATTCCCCTTTTCCCTAACGGTTAGCCTCAAGCCCGTGCTAGACGGTCGCCAACACGCCCCTCCGACCGAGCGACCTTGGTCCGCACCGACCGTGTAGACAGTTGTTTCCAACAAAATTTCATACTACAATGGTCGGGGCCGACCAAGGTCGCTCGGTCGGAGGGGCGTGTTGGCGACCGTCTAGCAGACCTTTTAGGTGCGCGCGACCAGGTAATATGATTGACATGTCCTGAAAAGGTTTGTTGAATATCGTAATGACAGGACCTCACGGAAGACCAGCGCCGCGGATTGCTGTGGCATTATGCTGAGTGGGGTTCCTTTTAAAGCCGTTATTTTGTATATTTTTGTATTTAATTATAATGTGTGGACGTTAATAAATGTTTATCCATCGTTCTTTATTAAAGTGTCCCAGATATATCATTAATTGCCCAACGTAGAGTTTGCGTGTGGCCGCTTTCTACCAATATCAAACAGATACCAATTGAATACATTTCGTCAAATAAATCCCAACTACGTTCCCCTAACTAATATATCTTGACGCCGAGATTCGTACGGTTTGGTCAACGGTCAATCATGCAGTGTCAAGTTAAACTCGACGTCGATTGAGATTAGAAAAGGAAACTCAATTCTGAGGGAATGTGGAATCTGAGCCGCGTGTGTCGGAACGAATTACTGCAACCAGAGACGCGGGCGCAGCGCTGCTCGAACGGGGGTTTCTCTGGCTTTTATATGTCCACTCAGCGTCAAATACTCAGCAGTCAAAGTACTAAACATATGGCGTACCGAACTATTTGACTACTTGGTTGCTACAAAAGTATTTGACGCTGAGTGTACGTTTTTGTCGTTCTCATAGAAAAGGGACCTTATTGTTATTGACGCTTATACCATTACTAGCTGCCAGCGCGGCTTCGCCCGCGTATTGCAAAGAACGCAGCAAAATCCGCGGGATAAAATGTAGCCCGTAGCCATCCAGAAAGCTCTACGTTTAATTCTACGCGCAGGTGAAAGAATTTTTGAAATCGGATATAAGCGCTTCCGGAGATTACCCAAAACCAAAACATGCCAACAAATAAAGCAACGATCTCACATATTTTTTCCTCTTTATATTAGTATAGATTAATGATTCACGGCGGCACAATAATATTAGTGCCAACGACAATAAGATCCCTTTTCGCTGAGAACGACCAAAGCTATTTAGGTAAAATGTAACCAAACCACATGACGAAACATTCATATATTGCAACCTAATTTCATTACATTGGGTCTGAAAATAAAGGTAAATTATGTTTCATCAGTACCAGAGCTGCCGTAATCCCACCAGCAAATTAAAGGAGACGCGACGCAACCTTCTGGTATTCCAGCGAAACGGGTATCGTTTGTCGTTGTATTTTTAAATTTTCTAGGTCGTATTCCTAATCATCGTCATTTGTACTATCAACAATAACATTAATGATTGTTCTTCTGAAATAACCTCCCATTGACCTTTGTCCAGCGAAATGCGATGCGTTCAAAACGATTGACCATGAGCAAATGTCACCAATTTGCCCACCGTTCGAGGTTACACGGAAATCTAAATCGGACTGAATTGACAGATGTCATGGACCTACAATGAAAAGCACTTTAGCCTCGATGTTCTGATTTTGTAATAATGCGCGGGCTATGATGGTAATGTTGGTGAATGAAAATGAAGGAAGGTTCGTTAAAGTAGCTACTTAATTGACATGATGCAGTATTTCGTACGTTGCCTACAGACATTAAATTTGTCTACGGCTACGTGCCGAGGGTTTATTTTATCTCTAGCTTCGTAGGCAGCGTCACTACTCACTACCAACTAGGCTAAAGCGGTCGTCGAACCTTATTTTTAACCAACTTATTATTATAGTTATAACCAACAAAGCGTCAACATAACCATTAGTACCCATCACATGTCACGAGAAATGGGTCAAGTGTACGAGGGTTTGATAACAACCCCACAATAAACAGATAGAGAATTTGCCCTTATCTGTATGCCAGGGGAATCAGGCCAACAGCGTAAAAGTTTAATGACTTATGACGGTGAAATTGCTTGTCTCATGCACCTATGTGAATTATTTTCCATAGGAAGCTTGATTGTACTAGATTCAGGTGGATTAGATTAGCCTCAATCGATTGTTCTAAAGCTTAGTGTAAATAATGTGTAAGTTGACAATTGCATCGCTTGTGAGATTAGGGTCACACCGTGGGCCACACCAATAGGTATTTTTAGGGTTCCGATACCTCAAAAGGAAAAAACGGAACCCTTATAGGATCACTCGGTTGTCTGTCTGTCCGTCTGTCACAGCCGATTTGCTCCGAAACTACTGGACCGATTGAGTTGAAATTTGGTACTCATATGTAAATTGGTGACCCAAAGATGGACGCGTAAAGTAAATTAATGAATTCTGAACAAGGGGGCCACTTTTGGGGGGTAAACTGGAAAATTTAAAATAAAAGTTTCGCAAAGTGTATTGTGTGACATATCAAATGAAATGGGTTGTTGTATGTCAGATATTTTTTTTTTATAATTTTAGCAAAAACAGATTTGAAGTAATTTAGGAAAAAAGACGAAAATTGACCATTCCCCCCATATCTCCGAAACTACTAGAACTAAAATTCTGAAAAAAATATGGAAAATAGTTCCTTGCCTAAAGATTACAGGAAAACCTATAAGAAGTTTGAGTATTCAAAAACACTTATGAAATTTAGATTATATACGGAACCCTCACCACGCGAGTTGAACTCGCACTTGTCCGGTTTTTTATAAAGCACTAGCTACTCGCGTGCCTCCACCCGACTATTACAAATAACGCAGTCCGAGCCGGAGATTCATGCTATACAGGGTGGAAAGTTAAAACGGGGCAGTAAGGGCAGCTACTAGATCCCTTGCCGCCACGCAAAAATGGCATTAGGATTTCATTCCTAACTTTTTAAGTGATGGCAATCTACATTCACAGATTTTTGAAAAAAAGTACAGTCAGCGAGAAATTCATCAATTTTGACGATATTTTTAGGGTTCCGTAGCCAAAATGGCAAAAACGGAACCCTTATAGTTTCGACATGTCCGTCTGTCCGTCTGTCCGTCTGTCCGTCTGTCCGTATGTCACAGGCATTTTACTCGAAAACTATAAGGTGTATTTGAATAAAATTTTGAGGATAGGTGTATTTTGTTAGCCGCTACATAGTTTTGTAATTAAAATTACAAAAAAAAAATATTTTAGGGGTGTCATACACAAAACTAAAAGTCAAAAATGAAATTTTCATTGTGACCCCCCGTGTGGCACATCAATCGATAGGCCTTTTAAAATAAATATAAGGTTTCTTAGCATTTTTTTTGATTAAGTGAATAGGGTCGGAGATAATCGCCCCGAAAGTCATTAAAATTCTGTCCCCACCCCCTCCAATTTTTGAACGGTGTATTTTAAAAATATGGAAAAATTCATGGACATAGGGCTTATTAATTTCATTCACCGAAAATTGTTTTGAACAAGATCGGTTCAGAGGTTTTCGAGATATTGCTGAAAAACTGCCTTCCTCAAAGAAAAGGACGTAAGTGCCGTAAAATTTCTGTAACGATACAACCTTTTTAATAGGCACGGAATCCTTCGTTTTGCGTGGTCCGACACGCACTTGGCCGGTTTTTTTTAATGCCATTCGATCCCATTCCTATTAAGGATCAAAATACTCTTTGAGACCGACTAAGGTTTGACTACTAGAACGCCCAGAAATCAAAGAAAACTTTTTCCATACAGTGAGTATGGGAATCCCAAAGTGCAAGTAGTCCTTTAGTTAGACGATCATCAAATTGCATGGAGACGGAGATAATTTCATTTAGATTAGAAATGAGAGAATTCATTCCATTGTTAAAAAATAAAACCAGACGAAAATAAAACGTCATTAAATAAAACCAGAATTAAAAAAAAAACCTAGGTATTGAATTTAAATTTGGAATTAGAACGGTGACAATGTTAAATTTGATTTGATTTTATTCGCCGCATTCTGCTAGTATTCGCACTGCGGTTGTAAAAAAAACAAACACTCCCTATTTTATTATACTAATCGATAGTATTATTATTCAGGATAAAATTTTAATGCCTGCAAAACAAACACTCCCTGTGTTTGTTTTTTTGTTTAATTTTAGTTGGTTTGAGTTCCGGGCGAGGCAAGCGAGTTTTAGAAAATCTTTGAATGCAGCTTTGTTTCTTTTTAAAAATAATGAAATGTCTCCTTTAAGTAAAATGAGCCAGCTTAAGGATTCAAGGTAGTTTCCCTCCAGGGCCCGACCTATCTTTCCACCCTGTATATCATACTACTCTTTCCTGGTATTTCGCTTGCCTTCCAAATTTTCGATCTATCCGTATTTTTTTTTAATTCCCGTACTTTGGCTGAATGCGCCAAGAGCGCCATGCCATTAAAAAATCGTGTTGTATTGTTCTAATTTATTGATACATTTATGGAAATCACGCCTGAATACGAAATTTGCGCATATAAATTCTCATATCAGAATCGATTTTTTTCATGCCTTATCTTTTGGTATGCGTTTCGTGAAAGTCTATCGTAGACCCGATCTAAATTATTAATAGGTAAAAGGCAAAACAATTCCGCCATTTTGACGTTACTGACGCTTACAAGTTGTGGCGATATATATAAGAAAAAAGAAATGAAAAATTGGAAGAGGTCAAATATTTCGAAAAATTAATTAATTGTCGCAGTTGGATAAAAACTATCCTACGCGGAAGCCAGAATAATAATAGTGTACCTATAAAAATGTTTGTTTTCCCGTTCATGGGAAGCTGAGATCATTCGTACAAAGTAACGTCTGGAATGGCTGATTCTTTTTTAATTCAGATTTATTATAAGTGGAGATGGAGATAAGCAACTGACGAAATCACGAAAGGAACTTACCTAACAATATTGGGGTCGTTCTTCTTTTCGACCGACAATAGCCTGTCCTTCGTCTTACTACGGCATCTCATTTGAGTAATGATTTTACGGTTTTATAATGTTCGAAAATGAACGTCCATATTATTTTATTAATTAGTATTATTTAATATTTTAGTTTCTCTAACTAGCATTTTTTTTAAACGTATTTTTATCGTAGAAGTCCGTGACAGAGTGGTAAACCAAAATGTAGTCCCCACTGAAAGAGTCCACTTTGTCACATTTTTTTTTTTAAAACCAACCGTAAACAAATATGCATATTGGCCGGAAAGGAAACTTTAATTAGTGTGAATGAAGAAACCAATGCATTTTTTTTATCGCACTTCAAAATCACAATTTTCGATAGTTCAAAAACCAAAAAAAAAGGAAAACCTCGGTTCATTGTCGGTAAAAAAGAAGAACGACCCATTGCCATTACACCGAAAAAAATCCTTGGAGAATTTCCTATTTCTATGCATCACAGTCGTGCCAACATATAGGTTACAATTCTGAAAATAAAAGGAACTAGATAGTCGTCATTCCAATGCAAGGGGAGAGCGGGCTAATGCCAACCTAGGTTATTGTTAATAGCTCGTACTTGTCTGAGCTCTAGCATGCTACCCGTATCTTTAACATTGTCCACTCATCTGATCCTAATGCTGATATAAATGCACATTGCATTTCCATTCTTCCTTTTCTATCCAAAGTGTTGGAACGACTAGTGCATCAGCAATTAACTTCCTTCTTGAACAGAAATGATCTTTTAAACCAGTTTCAATCTGGTTTCCGTTCAGGACATAGTACTAGCACAGCCCTTGTTAAGATCACCGATGACATTCGATTGGGGATGAATGACAGAAAGCTTACAATTTTAACTCTGTTGGATTTCAGCAATGCTTTCAACACTGTCGATTTTGACATTATGCTCGCTATTTTACGCTCTCTTAACATATCTCCTGCAGTAATCGACTGGTTTCATAGCTATTTAAATGGTCGTCGGCAAAGAATAAAGGTGGATTCCTTTTGTACTTCTTGGTGTAGTACACAGGCGGGCGTTCCGCAGGGCGGTGTGCTATCTCCTCTCTTATTTTCTATTTTCATAAATTCCATCACCCACAATATTTCCTCTTATTATCACCTTTATGCCGATGATCTTCAGATTTATACACAGTCCGTGCTCGGTGATCTCCCTTGTGCCATAGTGAAAACTAATGATGACTTGGTACGCATTCTCAAATGGAGTCAACGATATGGTCTGATTGTGAACCCAGCGAAGACCCAAGTCATTGTTATTGGTAGCAATAATCTGATTTCCAGAGTTGATTTTGCAAATCTCCCTCCAATACTTTTTGATGGGATTCAGATTGCTTACTCGATGCAAGTGAAAAATCTCGGGATCATTATGGATCGATCCTTGTCCTGGGTGCCTCAAGTGAGTGAAGTGAGCAGGAAGGTATTTGCTGCAGTGGGGTCTCTCAGGCGGCTTCGTAATTTTCTACCTACTGCAACTAAAATTGCGCTCGCTCAAACGTTACTTCTTCCTATTCTTGATTATGCTGATGTATCCTATCTCGACCTTTCTGAGGAACAACTTAATAAGCTAGAGCGTCTCCAAAATGTCTGCATTCGGTTCATATTTGGGTTACGCAAATATGACCATGTTTCTAGTTTCCGTTCTAAACTCAAGTGGCTCCCTATCCGTTATCGCCGTAACTCTCACATTATTTCGCTTCTGTATAATATCCTTTTTAACCCTGCAACTCCCCGCTATCTCAAAGAACGTTTTAGTTTTTTAAATTCTGTTAGATGTTCTAACAATTTGCTATTAACTGTGCCTTCATCATCTACCAAATTTTACAATAGTTCGTTCACTATTAATTCTATCCGACTGTGGAACTCTCTCCCTCTTGACATCAGACAAGCAAAATCTATCGGCAACCTCAAATCCCTTCTTAAAGAACATTATTTGTCTCTCCCCTAACCCTGATTGTATTTTTGGCTGACTGTTTATGTATCATTATATTTGTGTTTGTGTTATTTGTATATATGTATGATTGTGTGTGTATGTTTATATATAGAGGTATTTATGTACGTTTATTTTTATAATTTCTTGATTTTTGATTGATAATAATCTCTGCACCACCTACTGCATAATCTAGTTTTATCTCTTTCTCCGATACCCAAAGGTTGTCTGGAAGAGATCGCTCTTCAGCGATAAGACCGCCTGTTGTCTACCTCTACCTACATGTTATTGTATTGTTTCTCTATGTAACTGCTTTGTTTGTGTGAGGTGTGCAATAAAGAGTATTTGTATTGTATTGTATTGTATTGCATATGCCAATGCTTAAGAAAAGTAAATCATTGTATTAACTTCACCCTGCGCGGCGCCGCACATGTAAAGGAGTTCAAACTTTAAATTGAACTTATTGAATTATTAGAATTCATGTGTCAAACTTTGGGACGTTTACCTTATAGCCGGGTACCATATCATTATGGCATTTAGTAAACATCGAACCCAAGTGTATGTAGTACGCTGACATATGGCATACCTACATACATATAGCAGTGGTGTAGCGTCCATATAATTCAATTCCTTCCGACTTGCCTGTTTTATGCCACTTACATTACATTGCGTAATGGCGCCTAAGTCGAGGTGGCAAGAAAGGGCATTGATAAATGCGGCATGCTAGCTCTACAGTTAGTTGCCTCACAAATGAGATAAGTAAAAAGCGATTGAAACCTGATTGCGAATGAATGAGTCACCGGGCTCAATACCTGCAGTCTATAGACTCATACCATAGATCTATGGTATAGGCTATGTGCATGCGCCGGTTTATCGTCATCGTGATCGTTTCATCGGATGACTCATTGTGGAAAGAAGCCTTTTAATTGCTTTAGTGTGTAATTGTGGACACAAATTGTTTAAATTGTTCTTTAGTTAACTAAAACTGTTATGAAAAAAATCGGAAAATGTGTGAGAAAATAAATAAACAGGATCTCTTATTAAGTGACTATAGTTTGATGTTAAAAGTAAAAGGGTTGTTAACAGCGAAGTTAGTTGTTTTTAAACATACTACACACGCAAACGCATACTAAGTATACAAAAACAATTTTTCTTAAGTATTGCTGCCTCAGTTGAGATTATATATGACATAGATCAAAAACTATAACCTCCCATTGAACGCGTTTTCGTGAGCGCTTCCATTTTGAAACCAACGAAACCTAAACGTACCTAACAAGGCGTTTGCAAGTTACCCGGTGACTCGCCAACCGGTTCCACTCTGCAACACACACTATACAATACATACACTAAAACTGCACTAAGATACAAACCAAGCTTTACCATCTTGGACTTGCGGCCGGACAAATCTGAAACTCGGATAACTCGTACATATTTTGAATATGACTACCAAACAAGTAGAGCCAAATTTGACTGCACGATTATGTTTGTAATGTTGGTGCAATCATGTCCTTGTTTTGTGCTGCTTATTGTTTCGATTTTGTGATAAGTAAAGTAACAATTTCTCTTACGTATTTGGGTATTCAAGTGCTTTGTTTTGTAAGATACCTATCAATAACGTAGATAAGCAATCCTTGAAATCGTACAGAACATTTCTAAATTGTAATTGTGTCACAAAATTATTTGTTTAGGTACAAATCGGCAGCTTTAAAAATTCACAGACTCTACATCATTGAGACCGCAAATTCTTACCGAGCCGCGTTGTTATTTAGTCTTAAAATCATAGAAATCATATTCTAATGTTACCCGCTTTCTACAGAGTATAATATTTATTGCATAGTATTTCCTTATAATCTTCGTTTCAAAGCATTTATCAACTCACAAGTCACAATTTACAAAAATAAGGAACAAAGTCAGTTATAAACCCTTATCCGCCGTGTTCCATGTTTGTGGATCAAACAAGGCAATTGCATTGCGAAGGCGGCGTGGGAGCAGAAAAATAACACGATCCTTTTATAACTAACATAGCATTTGCCCAATATGGATCATGACATAATATGATACTCTTGACTGCAGAGGGATTCACAACAAAAACTTTATAACTTCCTTTCATTAAGAGTAGAACCGGTTGATTTGCGAGTTAATATAAAAGATTATAGCGATGCGGATGAAAGGATAATATTTCAACGGCAAATTCATGACATCACAACCTCTACCTATTTCGTTTAGATTTACAATACAGCGGTATACGGGGGCAAAATAGAGGTCTCATTTCGGGGAAATCTCGTTTACACTTACCTACGACGCCGAACAATGCTGCCTCCGAGGTTGGAAGACAAAGGGGTCGTTCTTCTTTTTTACCGACAATGAACCGAGGTTTTCCTTTTTTTTGGTTTTTGAACTATCGAAAATTGTGATTTTGAAGTGCGATTTAAAAAAAAATGCATTGGTTTCTTCATTAACACTAATTAAAGTTTCCTTTCCGGCCAATATACCTACATATTTGTTTACGGTTGGTTTTAAAAAAAAATATGTGACAAAGTGGACTCTTTCAGTGGGGACTACATTTTGGTTTACCACTCTGTCACGGACTTCTACGATAAAAATACGTTTAAAAAAATGCTAGTTAGAGAAACTAAAATATTACAATACAATACAATACAAATACTCTTTATTGCACACCTCACACAAACAAAGCAGTTACATAGAGAAACAATACAATAACATGTAGGTAGAGGTAGACAACAGGCGGTCTTATCGCTGAAGAGCGATCTCTTCCAGACAACCTTTGGGTATCGGAGAAAGAGATAAAACTAGATTATGCAGTAGGTGGTGCAGAGATTATTATCAATCAAAAATCAAGAAATTATAAAAATAAACGTACATAAATACCTCTATATATAAACATACACACACAATCATACATATATACAAATAACACAAACACAAATATAATGATACATAAACAGTCAGCCAAAAATACAATCAGGGTTAGGGGAGAGACAAATAATGTTCTTTAAGAAGGGATTTGAGGTTGCCGATAGATTTTGCTTGTCTGATGTCAAGAGGGAGAGAGTTCCACAGTCGGATAGAATTAATAGTGAACGAACTATTGTAAAATTTGGTAGATGATGAAGGCACAGTTAATAGCAAATTGTTAGAACATCTAACAGAATTTAAAAAACTAAAACGTTCTTTGAGATAGCGGGGAGTTGCAGGGTTAAAAAGGATATTATACAGAAGCGAAATAATGTGAGAGTTACGGCGATAACGGATAGGGAGCCACTTGAGTTTAGAACGGAAACTAGAAACATGGTCATATTTGCGTAACCCAAATATGAACCGAATGCAGACATTTTGGAGACGCTCTAGACTAGACGCTCTATATTAAATAATACTAATTAATAAAATAATATGGACGTTCATTTTCGAACATTATAAAACCGTAAAATCATTACTCAAATGAGATGCCGTAGTAAGACGAAGGACAGGCTATTGTCGGTCGAAAAGAAGAACGACCCAAAGATCAAATTTAATTTCCGAAGTTATCTTTTCTGTGGCTAAAATTACTCAAAACGTTGTAAGTATTTGAATCCATAAATTTATCACAGGCTAAAATCACGACGGGACTCTTCACTATGTGCATATTTTTTTCAAAGGCCAACATAAGCCTAAGCCTCTACGCTTATAATTATATAACTACAACTTAGAAAAGTTGAAAAACCCCCGACATTTTCATTTCAAAGTTCAGTATCTCAAAAACGGCTTAGTCGATTTTGTTGAATCGTAGCTTAGAACACTCGGGTTAAAAGTATCTATGACACGAAAAAACCGCATTCAAATCGATCCATCCGTTTGGGCGCTACGATACCACAGACAGATACACAGATACACAGACACGTTAAACTTATAACACCCCTCTCTTTGCGTCGGGGGTTAAAAACATGGAGGAATAGAGACGCATTTTTTTGTCTTCTGTCAGTGTAAACTGTCTACATATATGCCTTGAAACAAATGCAGTTTTTGGGTGCGTTCATAATAATGTTCACACAGGCATTACGAAGCCTTATCAAGACATCTTAAATCTACGATGATTCACTCTGAAAGAATTTCGAAACGCAGAAGATGCAACCTTATCTCAGAAACTATTGTTCTATATGTCATCAATAAGAATATTAGGGATTGTTTGATGTAGGTTTGCTTTTCTTTATTTGTCATGAGCTAACATCACATGGCGTTGATATTGCTTGTAAAATGTGATGGGACAAGTAAACAATCGTAATTAAAGCGAGAATAACACTCATGTGTGCAGAATACAATGATGTTTTCTGGGATAAAAACTATCCTTTGTCCTTTCTGGAAAGACCTTGGGGTCTAAACTAAAACTATGTCTATATAAATTTCATCTAAATAAGTTCAGTGGTTTACTTTAACGTGAAAAGATAACATAACATACGAGAGTTACTTTCGCATTTATAATATTAGTATGGAAGTACTTATAGACTATCGAAAAAACTGTCTTTTTACTTTACTCATACATATTACCAGACGATAAAAAAGAACTACGCTTCCTCACTAGCCTAATGTGGAGCATTAACTTAAGTAATGTTAGATTACATTCGGTACAGTTTCTCCGCAAGAGAATCAATCGCAGACAATCGCTCGCGTTGTCTGGCGCAAGCGAAACCGGTCCCAGCCGCGTGCTCTTATACTGCAATGGGACTTGCGAATTGATTCAGATGACCGCGTCGATTGTATTGTTATTCTCAAAAGCGTGCTACAAAAAAAGATTTTATTTTGTTAAGAAAAACTAAGTAACTGAAGTTGTTGGCAAATCTAAACTTTGAATGTACAATGTAGAGTAATTGTGATAATATGCTGGGCGATTAGATACCTAAATTAAGTGTGATTCCAATTATAGTAATAGTAGGTAGCCCAAGTAATACAAAATTTGTATAGGTTCCTGTTATTTCTACCCCTTGTTCGTAAAATGTGTAGCAGAATGAGAAATTCCTCTCACTTAAACTATGAATTGTGTATATACTTCTGCCTACACCTACAGCTGCAGAAGAAACAAATGAAGATATAAACAGACAGATAGGTATGTACAGGACTAGTTATACCGTCGGTTATAACTTATAAGAACGTTATATAAGTAACATTTGCACTTAAAGAATTCCAATTTTAAATTCAAACCCGGCTGAAAAGGCTAGACGGAGTTAAAAGCGGAAAATTAGTTTCAAGCGGCGATGCGGACCATGCGTCATTTCAGAGGAAAGGGCCCTCGTGTGTTATGGAGGACGGATTTTTGTAGGATTTTCTGCGGACAGTTTTACAAATTGGTGGGGAAACTACGGTCTGTATAGATACGTAGACTCTACCTCCTTCATGATTCATGACATGTGCGGGTATACTTAGTTGTGGCTGAATGCGCTCTTTTGTTTTATAAAATGACATATAACTACGTGTATTCTCACAGTCATGAGTAGTTTTTCCTTTTATATTTTTTCTCTATTCTTTGATAATGGATTACTTTTCAAAAATGAACATCGTAGTAACAAATGCGCGTAGGTTATATTTTAAACCAGTCTGGGTCTCCTGAATTGCTGTAACATAGCACAACATAAGTATATTGTGATATGTTACATTTGATACCTCGATAACAAATAAACTTAACAATGATACCACTCGATCAGTTCATTTTTACAAGCTTTATATTAACTTGACCTGTTCGTATGTAAGTATATATATAAGTACTTATGTACCTAAGAAGTAAGTTGTCCGTCAAAATTTGCAATCCATTTTTCCGTCATTGACATTATCTGATTGAGCTGAAATTTTGGGTATTATTATAGTTTGGATGACAATTTAATATTATGGTACCATCGAGCTAATCTGATGATGGAGACAAAAGGTGGTGATGGGAATTCAGTATTTAATAGTAATCGTTTATTTGTAACCTTATGTAAGTACTTATTTCTAAGATATAAAGGACCCAGGAAGGGCGTAGCAACGTGGTTCTTTTAAATTGCATAAAAGCTAAGTACATAATCAATTTATAAATAATAGATCTTAGTATTATATCACAATATCTAGGCATATATAAGTTAATTAAATCATAATAAATAACAGTTACCTACCAAATGTTATCCTCCATGAACTCCGCTACAGAGTAATATCATTTTTCTATTAGTTTTTGTTTTAAGGTTTTTATAAATAATGAATCGGTTTGTGCGGATTTTATACTGGTATGGATTTTGTTGTACACTTTTATTGCTCGGTAGTAAGGACCATTTTTGTAAATTTCAAGTTTGGTTTCGGGTCATTCTAATTTTTGCTGACGTCGAGCGTTCTGAGTGAATTTGAAAAGGTGTAGATTTTTACGGACAAATGTGGCTACTTCCAGAATGTACAGGGAGGGGAGGGTCAGTAGCTTAAGGCGTTTGAAATGGAGTCTGCAACTATTGGATTGGTGAATGTTTGCTAAAATTCTTACGCATTTCTTTTGCATAACAAAAAGGTGGTGCATGTCTGTGCTGTGGCCCTACAGCAGGAGACCATAGCGCAGCCACGCAGCAATTTAACCGACGTAACCCCTTTGAGTTTGCGCTCGTTAGAATCGTCTCAATGAGTATTTGTATTTGATAATGGTATACAGAATGTAGGTACCTTTTATAGGTTTAAGAACTTTCTTCCAGTCCAGTTCCAGTTCAAGCGTTGGTGTTTACTATTTGGTAATTACCTGTTATTGATTATGCTGATGTGTGTTACTCCAACATTACCCAGGAGCTCCTAAGTAGACTGGACAGGCTTCTAAATAACTGTATCCGTTTTGTTTTCGGCCTTCGAAAATATGACCACATATCCGCCAACCGTCGTCAACTAAACTGGCTTCCCATTCGCGAGCGCAGGTCTTTCAGGATTCTGTGCACACTTTATACCATCCTATTTGGCCCAGCTGCACCGGAATATCTTAGATCTAAATTTCAATTTGTTACACTCCGTTCTGGGTGCGAGTTCCGTACATCCAGGAGTCTTAAACTCTCGGTCCTGTCTCACCGTACTGGTTTCCTCTTAAATTCCTACGCTGTTCAGGCTATTCGTCTGTGGAATAATCTCCCTCTTAACCGGCAGGCAAGCTCAGAGCAAATTTTCCTTTAAATGCAAGCACCTCTTTTCTAGTATTTAAGATTGATGATCCTCGTGATATCTTTGTACATATAATTGTATGTATAATTAAGTTTATATTGTTTATTTATAAGTATGTATATTCATGTAATTAATTGATTTGTGTTTCCATTCTAGTCTCAGTATTTAGGATCCTGCACCACTAAGTGTTTAGGCCAATGGTTGACTGGTAGAGAATGTCTAGTGGCATTAAGTCCGCCAATTGAACTATTATTTGTATATTTGTGCAATAAAGTTTTAGGCAATAAAAGCTCGTACCAAAAATGTTTTTTTGACAGAAACTTATTATTTTGATTGTGGGTTCTCTTAATCACCAGGGCTGATATTCACAAAGCATAGGTACCTACTGACAAAGGGCCTTTAGGTAAAACGATGTTAGTCTGGCCTATGATTACAATTTGTTATGAATCTCATGGTCAATACATGGCAAAAATGAGTGGTACCGCTCACCCCTAGTACCTTTTATACTAGTTCGCCTGATAAGAGCTGTCGGTAAGAGTCGCGAATACCAGTCCTGAGTTCAGGTTTCTTGGTAGGTACATTGACGCGTGATTGTCAAATATAAATTAGCCAATAATCCTCAGAACCTGTTTTAATCGAGAACTAGCCAAACGGGCCTGATTACCGTGAGCGTCAGCGACAGTCAACGAACTAATTGTCAAACAAAGGGCGCGTCGTTTTTGCACGAACCTGCATCGCTGCATTTCATTGCACGCAAAAGGCTTGGGGCACTTTAGGGTTACTGACAGTCATGACATAGTAACAAACAGTCTTCACGGTGTACATAATAGCACCTAACTATAACTACTCGTACTTACACACCAAACAATCTTGGTGATAGGCAGTTGTTTGTAATATATGCCGAATCTTTGGTACTCATAAGATGATTTATTATCTTTTTTTTTCTAGCCTTATCCATTTTAAAATATAAATGTGTTTAAAAATGTTTAGGCCACCCCTGGTATTTAAGTGGTCATTAACTAATAATCACCTGCTACGCTCGCAGAAAATCCCATATACTCGTATTAATGCATTAAGTTCCTACCTCTTAAAGTATAAACTCTTCAATAAATATTTTATTCTAAGTAAAGCCTCATATCATAAACCTGCTTATTTTGCAAACATCATACTATACCTAAACAATTATTATTTTGATCACGTATCAAGTCGTCATTGAGCTCCAGGATATAAGTATATTTTACCTTAAGATGATACAACGTGTTACCGAGCTTCAAGGTGATAAGAACTTGATAAGAATAACGGAAGGTGCCTTGCTTGACAACGTACAAGACACGCTGCAATAACTAAGACACACTGGAGTATCCATGAATGAACCTACGGTATAACATTGCATATAGGTTTATGAATGGTAATTTAACAGTGTTGTCGATGTAAACCCACACCCACACACAACATAGTATGTGATTCTAGGCATATCGTTAAATAGTTAATACTTTTTTATCATGCAAAACCTATATAAACTACTATTTTCTTGTTCTTTTATCTATCGATTACCATGCTAGGACGGATTAACATTAACTCCTCGTATTTTTGAACTGATAAAGCAGTTAAGCCATAAGCATATTAACGTTAATTTTAATCAGTATTTACACTTAATAAAACCACAGTACTTAATAACGACTACCCCATTTAATACGAACTAAGATTAACACCGACTGACCAAAACCACTGGTCGGGAGACCGATTCAATAAAAAGAAAATTCTCGAGCTCTAAAAATGTTTTTATGCTTTAACAGGTTTGTGAGAATCGAATAACCTACACTATTTTACCTAAGACAAATTAATTTAATTATTAATGAATAATATTCAAGTGCATTATAAACAGTTACCTGTATTTACATAGAACCATTGTAGTTTGTTTGATAATTACATTGTTGGTACAGTCGACTACAAAGAGATCCATAATACGGCTAAAGTTACAAAAATATGTACTTAGACTTACATGACTTTATTGTCTTAACATTAAGTAGACGACCTTAATGTTAAGGCAATAAAGTCATTTAAGTCTAAGTACATCTTTTTGTAACTTTGGCCGTATCGATCTCTTTGCAGTCGACTGAACAAACGGCGATTTTGAGGGAGTTATTTTAAGTCACTTTATGCTTATGGAAATCGTAGAACGAAACCAATAGACATTTGATGACAAGACAAGGCGAAACGACAGGCCTACCCGCACCGATCCTCCCTCTTCCCTCCTCTTGTTCCTTTTACCTGACCTTATTCAAACTGCGGCCTATAGGAATCGAATCGAACCTTGTTTTCGAGCAAATAGGTCACGAGAGAAAGGATTGCCTTGAGAGCGTTCCGAACTGCTGCCTCTAGTTTTTGACGCTATCATCAACTAGGTATATACCGGGCACTGTTAGTGTGAACACGACCGTAATGTCAGGGGCATTCGACTGTATTGTTTAATAACGACTGCTTTGATATTACTGTGATGGGTTCACATTCTTAAATGAATCAAACTCAGGCACAAGAAATAGGCGTCCTTCTTGTAGAGAATAAAATATATTTATTTACATGTAGGCAAATTATGTTTCGATCGTTCAAGTTAAAACTTTGGATAGATCTACGTATCCACAGGAAAGACTGACATTTTTTTGACCCTAAATTCGGATGGGAGACATCTTCTTAAAACGACAATCCAATTTTCATTTAACGGCGTAGCGGCAGCGGCTGCCCTGCCAGTGGAGAAAAGCAAGCAAAGACGTTGACAGATATTCTACCACTTATAGTGCATTGCATACAGTAGATTAGGGAATAGCTTAAGGTCACGTGGAATGAGATCCCAGTGATATTGGTATAAATACCAATATTAAAATATTGCCCTCACTTAATCCAAATCCTTATTTAATCTCCATAAATCCTCAAGGGGGGTGACCGTTGTAATGTTTGTTTGAAGTGTTGTTTAGATTTTAATTTTACTTAAAAAAATTCGCACAGTTTAGTATAGTACCTACCGTTTTAATTAAGAAAACTTCTAACAGGGTTTAGGATGGTTTACGGTAACAAATCCTTACACAGGGCACATACCTAGTATAAGTGCTTTTGTTTGTAATGTGTCGCAGCACGCGTCATTCCCCTCATGTAAAATGGAGGTGACCCCTTAAGCTTTTGCTGCGGTACTATACTAGGAAAAATTGTAATGTACCTAGAGCGTCACAACGTGTCCGCCTTCCTATGAGAATTTCTCGTCCGTGGACGGAGTGGCAGTTTTGTCGCGGTGAAGATCATCGGCCACAGCCGTAGTGTCGTATCACGAGGGTCTCAATTTACGCATGTGGCCGTACTGTCCGTGAACGTGTTAAAGGAATAGGGAAAGAAGCTATATGACTATGTGTATGAGGCTCTAATGCACCACATAAAGCCTGAATTTTAGGCATCCGGATAACGAAATCGGCAGATGCAAAATAAATGTGCCTCTCTTAATAAATGCCACTCTTAATATCTCAATCTCAACACCACAATTTCCAAGGACCCTCGTTGGTTCCTCGAATTCACTTGATAAATAAGGTAACTGTATGCCATAAAATGCATAAATCAGACATGGCAGTCACGATTGCGAGGCAAAACAGGTGTTTCAATTGAAAAACACAACTTCATCTCCGTTCAATCCCTGTAATGCCGTGATTCATTCACCGTTCGGCATTTAACTTACAGTACACAGAACGTTACAAATAAAATAACTTACGGTATAATGACTTACAGGAATGAAAATCCGATTGTTTTTATGTGATAAAATGGAACACAGCACGTTTTTTGATACGATAGTGTCACTGTACGCAACGCGTGCGGTCGGCGCGGAGCAGGCGAGAGGACTGAGGGCCGCCCTCTTTGGAGAGGGCGGGAGGGGCAAGCCTCCGTACCACGGGAGCCACGCAAATTACTTAGATTTGATTTACATTAAATGCTAACTTGGATTATGCAGCTAAGAATAGTTTCATAGCTGCATAATCCAAGTTAGCATCTGGTGTGGATGAACCTTTCAACATGTTAAATCTAGTGTGGTGTGGATGAACATTTCAACATGTGTATGTGCAAAATCGTAATGGCACCTGTGTTTAATGGCAACAATACTCGTATCTATCCAGAACCTAAATTGTAATTATTTGTACATAACACATAAGTGACAAGAATGATTTTAATATGATCCTCCGATACCTATTCTTTGTAACATGTGGTAAATTTTTGGTGCTCGGTAGGCAAGAATTTGGCAACGAACTATTGGTATTACCTACCTCCCTCAGTGTTTGTCCGTCGTCAGCGGTTTTAGGGTAAGCCTGTTTACAAATTCTTAGCATAACAGCCAAGAAACGATACATAAGTAAGCGTAGCTAAGGCAGTACCTAACGCAGTAAACACGAACGTCAATGAACGTCGTCCACTCGCCACCATCCGATCTCGTTGCAGCGAGAGCATTCTCTCGCGCGGTACAGGAGGTCGCCGACTCGTTTCATGCAGCGGTGCATCCCGGGCTGCCTGGAAACTGGAACAGCCTGGCCCTCATTCGGTTCATCAGCTTCACATCCCAATGCTATTTCAATCTGTTTCGCGTGCTTTTTGTCTAACGTTAGTACAAGTGTGTAGAAGCGAGCGCGCTAACCATATTGTCATTGGGATCGCATGTGATAGACATATAATCTGCATCATTTGGAGCCACCAATATGATAAGACTACGCTTTGAATTGGGTCAATATGAAAACTGCACGAAGTCGAGCTGTAGAGGCACTTTTCAGGAGTATTAGTTGCACCCTGTGCGGTCCAACGGGATATTAATGAGTTTAATGACTCTAGTTGCGGAGCACTTATTACACAAGCCTTATTAAGCTTACTATACTCGTATAGGGCTAGTTCGATTTGTGTAAGAATGTCCTAGGGGACAACATATTAGGATATTTATTTTATTTATTTATTAATTGAAAGTAAATGGGTCGTTCTTCTTTTCGACCGACAATAGCCTGTCCTTCGTCTTACTACGGCATCTCATTTGAGTAATGATTTTACGGTTTTATAATATTCGAAAATGAACGTCCATATTATTTTATTAATTAGTATTATTTAATATTTTAGTTTCTCTTACTAGCATTTTTTTAAACGTATTTTTATCGTAGAAGTCCGTGACAGAGTGGTAAACCAAAATGTAGTCCCCACTGAAAGAGTCCACTTTGTCACATTTTTTTTTTTAAACCAATCGTAAACAAATATGCATATTGCTGAAAGGAAACTTTAATTAGTGTTAATGAAGAAACCAATGTATTTTTTTTTTAAATCGCAGTTCAAAATCACAATTTTCGATAGTTCAAAAACCAAAAAAAAGGAAAACCTCGGTTCATTGTCGGTAAAAAAGAAGAACGACCCAAATACAAGATTATGATTAACATTAACTAAGATGAATTAAAACTAAGTTAAATCTAAAAAAGGCCCTCGGTTAAATTTTAAATAAAAAGTTAAATCTAAAAAAAATATTATAAATACAAAACAAGAAAGACTTCACAAATACTATAAACGTAAACGTGTTATTGTTAATTAAACTCCCAATAAAAATAACGGGAACGGTACGGTACGCCGACACGGTCGTGAATACGCAACAAAGTTTTCAAAATCAGTGAATTCTGAGCTTTTTCATGGTTTCGAGTGCCCCAATCTGTATATATATATATATATATATATATATATATATATATATAGATTGGGGCACTCTTGCGTTACGTCTATTGATAGACAGCGCACAGCCTAAACCGCTAAGCTAAGCTAAGACTAAGATATAGGCATGAAATTTGGAACATATATTCTTTACAGTACGTGGACGTGAACTAAGGAAGGATTCTTCGAAATTCAACCCTTAAGGGGGTGAAATATGTAAATCGCTCATTGGGAAAGTTATAGACTTGAATCTTTATCCTCGTAAGTCCTGTGTTTTTTTAACATCAGTAGTCATATCTGCCGGCTGTACTATACCAAGTACGAATCAAGAATAGTGCTTCAGACCGAGACAAAGAGATGTCGGTTTTAGGCAATTTTGGAAGTGAATTACTGTTGTCTATATTTTTTACGGTATGTTTGTGATGTATAGCACCTCCTTAAGAAGGAAAACATTGAAAATATTTTGTACTTGTGTAAGCACATCAGGTTTTTACGCAGTATATCAAAAACAATATAAAAAAAGTTAAAGGTTTTATTAAGTATCAAAAATAAATCATTTAGTTCTTCTAAACATCACTTAAGTGAACATTTTACATTATTACAACATAAACAATCTTTTTCTTATATAAATAATTATAAAATCCAGTCTCAAAGACAATTAAAGCATAATCAACGTTGATAAATCAAAGAATAACGGTATCACTGTACCTGCTTATCAAAATAGAGCACATACAATTGCGAATAATCTTCCTTACATACTAGTTAATTTACATTTTAGAGTAAAATCACAGTCAAGTATAAGAGATAAATATTTTTATCAACTGAACTCGACAAGAAATTGTTTATATTTCATATTTTTCATTCCCTTGAAGATGAAAGGTCCTAAAACAATTCCTCGTCGGGTTTAGGCAAAGAGCTACATTACTGTCAGGGCATTTAAATAAACTTCTTTTGTCACACCCAGAGAGATGACATCGTTGTTGTTTGTCTAGATGTAAGCGTCGCATTTTTGACGGAATAGGTACTATTCCTGGTCTACCTACGGGCCGTTTGACAGGTCGTTCTTCGCAATAATTTTCCGTCTCGTTGAGTTCCTCCAGCTGATACTTTTCTAAGATGTGTTCACCGAATTACATTTTGTAATATCTCAATTGCAATATCTTTTTTACTGGAACGCCTTTTTAATAAGAAAAAAAAACAGTTGTAATATAGACCGAACGTACCACCACAAGTACAAATTATAAGCGGTTGTTTATGTAACAAAAGCCTAACGTACCACGTCAAGTACAAATTACTTTGACCAGTGACGAATCACCTTAAATATATAGTTAGCGTTCAAATATTGATTATTTTACAATATTCCATATTTATAGGCACTAATTCAGGCATAAAATAATAGAAAAAGCAAATGATTACATGGATATAAACAGATATTCTTACCTCGTGCCGGCCGGCGACCCGACCGCGTAGCCATCTTGCGAAAAAGTGACACTGACACTGACAGTTGACGTAACCTGTCTAACATGGCGGAATCGATCATAGAATAAATAATGATAATGACCGTATCAATGTTGCCGTTGTAAAAAAACTACCCGGTAAATGAGGAATTCAAAATTTGTACTTGGGTAAGTACGTTAGGTAGTTACTCTATCTAAGTAGTTAGAATGTCAGGTGTGAACTGCTATCATTAATTTGTACTTGTATAAGTACGCGGGGACTTACGAGGCTATATGAAGGTTCCTTACTAAAAAGCAAAACAAATTATTTAGCGTTATTATAAAAATGTATCCCCTAAGGGGGTTTAAAAAGAGTCGAATGTTTGTATGGGAAACATGTCGTTTTTAAAGTTAGTCGTTTAAAACTTCGGTCACAAGCTCCTAATGTACCGTCAAAAATATTGATAAGGGTATTTTCTCTAATTCATCCCTTGAAGGGGTTAATATGGGGGTTGAAAGTTCACATAAGTAATGTGTGATTTTTAATGATAAACTGTGGCTAGAAGTAGAAACATGAAAGCAGGACAGCAGGTTTCTTTTATAATATGTAGATCAATGTATATATTTTTTAATTTTCTTCCCTAAAGGGGTAAGATAGGAGTTGTACCTACCGAGAAGACGTTCATTTAAAAACTTACAAATTTGAAAGTTCGTATATGACGAGGAAGGGTTATTCATAGGGGAAGTAAGTAGTAGTAGGCCGTTGGCAGCGTAACACTTCAACAAGTATTGCAAAAATTACACTTACTACGCGTTTTTTGTACATTTTAAATCTTATTTTCGTATAATTGTACATTTTAAATCTTATTTTCAAGCTGTTATACATATGTAACACCAGTGTTAACCAACCGCCATACGATAAATAAATAAATGGTCATTACCTAATATCGTCCACACATGCGCACAATTATTTTATTCTGCACGAAATACGATGTAAAATGTTCTATGCAGACATCTCGAATCAAAATCCGAAGTTTTATTTAGTTCTTATTCTTCATCGCGTCCTCATAAATGAGGAGTGAGGATTACACGAGGTCGTCGCTTTGCTCCGGGCTAATCGATTTTCGGCCATCCGAATAGACGTCTGCAAGTGCCCCTTGGAGGTTTCCGTCACTGCATCGGTCCAACGGGTCGGTGATCTTGATCTTCCACGGCTCCTTTTTGTTTCCACGTGTCCCTTCATTCTTTTAGTTAGGTATACGAGTAGGTACGAAAACATCGTTACTTTATCGTTTCCTTGAATTCATGCATTCAATGTTACTGGGGATTATCCGAAACTGAGATTAAGTGACTAAATATACCAAACTTACCAATCTATTTTCCTCCAGATTACTTATAAGGTATCATTGAGATCTATCTTAAGTCACACATATTTAAACGAGTATGAAAACCAGATTATGTGTAAGATGCCTCCGCAAATCTGTTTGTACCTATTCGTCGCTTCCGATCCCAATTGCGCGCTCTTCTCTAACTTGCGACGAGCTATTCAATGTGTCAAAACTCAAAACGCGTGTTAAAACACATTGATATGCGTTTGTGAGGTCAAAAAGATGAATTGAATCTAATCGGTCACCTCGCCCATATTAACATAAAATAGGAGTCTGAGTATTACTTTATTTTAGGTACCTACCGCATACATATACTCACTTGTTTACCAGTTTTTATAGTATATGTGACTTAAAGTTTCTGGTTTTCCGCAAGCATCATTTAATTGCCACCCACTCGTGCCTGAGAACGCCGGCCAGTGCAGCGTTAATTCGCTCAGATGCAACATGTTATTGTTGTCTTGTCAGTTCCAATATATATTTTATATAATCGTTACACAATAAGGGCTCTTAAAGTCGAGTACCGTGTTTAGGCCACGAGGCTTGCCGAGTGGCCTAAGTAAGGTACGAGAATTTATGAGCTAATTGTGTAACTATTGTATACAATACTTTTTATATGAGTCAACAGAAATAATTAAACAGACTTGGTATCTAATGAAAAATATCTAAGCCCTGCTGAAACGAAGTGCAAGTCAGAAGTGCGCCGCGTCGTTGATGTCTTGGGTCGTTCTTCTTTTCGACCGACAATAGCCTGTCCCTCGTCTTATTACGGCATCTCATTTGAGTAATGATGTTTACGGTTTTATAATGTTCGAATGAACGTCCATATTATTTTATTAATTAGTGATGTTTAATATTTCACTTTCTCTAACTAGCATTTTTTTTAAATGTTTTTTTTTTCGTAGAATGCCGTGACAGAGTGGTAAACCAAAATGTTGTCCCCACTGAAAGAGTCCACTTTGTCACATGTTTTTTTTTAGAAACCAACCGTAAATAAATATTTATATTGGCCAGAAAGGAAACTTTAATTAGTTCTAATGAAGAAACCTATGCATTTTTTTTTAAATCGCACTTCAAAACCACAATTTTCGATAGTTCAAAAACCAAAAAAACAGAAAAACCTCGGATCATTGTCGGTAAAAAAGAAGAACGACCCTCTTATGTATTGGAATCAATGCAACGTCCTATTGGTCAAATTCATTATAGTTCAGTAAAGGCGCCACGTGATTAGTCGAATTTATTTTAGTTATCTAAAGCGTTGTCTTATAATTATTATAGTTGAGTTGGGAGCTCCATAGAAAAAAGTATGTGGTTTTAGTTTAGTGTAGGTACGAAGTCTTAATTCAAACATTAAAGCATACTCGTCGACGAGTATAAAAAACATCTTACTTCATTATTATTCAAAATGAGAGTGCTTGTTTGATTGGAATATCCATAGAAGTACGAGAGTCTAGTTACAAAGTTGATTTTCGTCGACAATACGACTAATAATAGTTTCGTTAAAAAAACCTTTAAAACAGAATAGTTATAATAACGTATATAGATATAAATAGATAAGATGGTTACTTGAGTAATGACCATTAAAATATTTGGCATACTAAAACTGAGTCCCGGCCAGGAAAAGTGGGTTCAATATATGGCTAGGAAGGAAGCCTGAGCCAGTATTTCATCCGCCATATTTGACAGAAGGACACAGCATATCCCCACTTTTCTATCTCTAAATATCTTTCAAAATCAGAATTCATGTATAATATAATATAATAAAATATGTCCCACCAAATATCTCTGGCCTTGGTTACTAGTAAAAGCGATGAGGCATTCTGGCAACGGGATATGTGCACTAGTAACATTGGACTGCAGGATCGATGATTTCAGAATCAGCACGAGTTGCACATTGTCAGCTACAGTACATACTACAAAATAGACCCAAAAACTATCCAAAACGTTACAGATCTCGTTTTAAGACAACAAACCAGGAAGCTGAATCAATCTCTCAAAATAATAACAAAGGAACAATGAGTTAGCGCCTGCGGCTTAGTTGAGGCACTAAACAACATTACATCATCCACATTTTCCGAGCCTTCGCGACGTACCAGCGAAGCCAAGTACTAAAGTCGTTAGGACGTTGAAATAAGAGGTATAATCGGTTGGTAAGAAGCCAATTCGAATTGGTGTGAGGTGCTGAGTTCACCTGTGGCACAGTTGAAGTATCAAGAGTATCTTCACTTACTATTGACAGCTTTAAAATAGTGCTCTTATAATGCTTACTCTTGCAAATAGTAATTAAGTACATGGATACGGCCTTGACTACATGCGTCCAGAACTCCTCCTGCGCCACCGTCCAAGAATATGAGCGGGCGCGGAAGGGACAGGAATTCTAGGTGCATGTAGTCGGAGCTTGTGAGAAACTAAAGAAATGCTGAACGCGAACCCTTTTTTATTGCCAAAAAAATTCGGGTACAAATTCCCGATAAGGAAGAGATATAACTTGACCTGTGCGTATGTATATAAGTATGTACTTAAGTAAGTTTTCCGTCAAAATTTGCAATCCATTTTCTGTCACTTGCGGTTTTTGCTCAAATTTTAGGTTTAAGCATAGTTTGGATGACAATTCAATATTATGGTACCATCGAGCTGATCGATGATGGAGACAGAAGGTGGCCATGGGAATTCAGTACGTAACCGACGTAAACCCGCCGTTGAGTTTGGGCTAGTTGGAATCGTCTCAATGAGTAGTTGGTGACGGTATACAGAAAAGTACAGTCGGTAATAAAAACTTGTACCAAAAATGAAGTTTTTGACAGAAACTAATCTAGCTTGAAATGCGGTTTCCATCTTTGGTACGCCACACCGTCAGCGTTAGTCAGAAGTCATAGTACTGTCACGTTTTTTGACAGCGCTAGTGACGACCTTGACAATTCCCCGGTGAATTCATGGCTGATATGAAACAAATGCTTTCGTTTTACCACCTTTTGGTTCCATAGGTTTAATTAAGTATGTATAACTGCTTTATCTAAATGCTACGTGATAGGTATGTGTGGTAAATGCAAAGATCATACATTGAGTAGAAAAGGTCGATTGTAGTAAGTTGTAGAAACAAAAATACCCAATTATTTTTTGCTTTTTAGTGCATTTCTTGTTTGAAGTCAGTTTTTAGGGTTACGTACCCAACGGGTAAAAACGGGACCCTATTACTAAGACTTCGCTGTTCGTCCATCCGTCTGTCTGTCACCAGGCTGTATCTCAAGAACCGTGATAGCTAGAGAGTTGAATTTTTCACAGATTATGTATTTCTGTTGCCGCTATAACAACAAAAACTAAAAAAACCGGCCAAGTGCGAGTCGGACTGGGGCTCCCATACAACAGACATGATTTTTTTGCCGTTTTTATAGATACGGAACCCTTCGTGCGCGAGTCAGACTCACACTTGGCCAGTTTTGTTTTATTTATTATTTTCTTTTTATTTCAATAACTTATTCACACAAAAGCGTTAAAATCGGTAGTAGACCTACAAAACGCGCTGCTCGTAAGAGGCAGCGACGTTTAAGAGAATATGAGAATAGAATAGTTACGAGAAGCAAAAACGCCTATCTCATGCATTCGCTTCTGTTTCCGAGTCCCACCCCGTTCCCATATCACTTCCTACTTGAACGCCGCTGGTCTGCTGAACATGCCTGCACGCAGACAGCTACACCTCGCCACTCTTCTCTTTGGCATAGTGCGATCTGGGGTCCCAGCATATTTGCTGAGTAGACTTGTATGGCCCAAGAGTGCGCGTAGGTGTAAGGCAATGATTCTGGTGCCAGAGCATCGTACCGCGTCTGTGGACCGCTGCGTTTCAAGGTAGTTTTAGGTACGCGGCGTCCAAGCCAAGTGTTGGAATGATCACCCTCCACTTATCCCAGGAGCGTCTAGCAAGTATACCTTTAAGCGCCAGCATAAAGGCTATTTGTTGAAGCTCCAAAAATCCCAACCCGGTTAGGGTTCCAGCACTTTTAACATCCCACCCAACCGTGTCGCGTTTGGTGCTTTGTGTTTTTCATTGTGTGTTATATATTTTACAAAAATACATTCATTATTTATTTATTATGTGTATACTTTTGTATCTAATGTAGGTATGTTGTGTTGCGTTCCGTTGGTTACGTACGGTGCTGTCTGAAAACCAGCGCTGTAGGTGTCTGTCTGACACCTTGGCATAATGCTGAGTCAGCGATCGTTTCACTGCCGCGAAGACACACAAAATAAATCAGTTGTATTGTATGTCTACTCCCTTTATCTCTGTATCTTTTGTGTAGTGAATAAATGTCTTCTTTCTCTATCTTTCTTTCTATCTATAAGGCTATTACTAAAGAGAATAACGAACAGCGCCAAAAGCGACTTTCACAGATGAGAGCTTACAATAATAAAAAACCGGCCAAGTGCGTGTTGGACCACGCAAAACGAAGGGTTCCGTGCCTATTAAAAAGGTCGTATCGTCACAGAAATTTTACGGCACTTACGTCCTTTTCTTTGAGGAAGGCAGTTTTTCAGCAATATCTCGAAAACCTTTGAACCGATCTTGTTCAAAACAATTTTCGGTGAATGAAATGAATAAGCCCTATGTCCACGAATTTTTCCATATTTTTAAAATACACCGTTCAAAAATTAGAGGGGGGGGACAGAATTTTAGTGACTTTCGGGGCGATTATCTCCGACCCTATTCACTTAATCAAAAAAAATGCTAAGAAACTATTAGGATTATAGGACACCAGGGGAAAGAGAAAAACTAATTATATAAGAACCGAATGGGTTTTTATTTTTCATGACATACGCTATTCATAAATCATCATGACATCTTAGATCAAAGACAAACAGGCTAGTTTTGGTTGCATACCTACTTTAACACCCTTCCTCAACAAAACTAAGGGTTAAGAAATCAAGAAACAAAAACACACAATCTTAACAAAATATGTAAACAATGAGGTACATCTGCTACCTACTACACTATTCTAACAAGTGACATGTTAGACTAATTAGCTATGTAAGGTTCAGACCAATTTTAAAACATAATTTCTGGAATTGGTCTTTACCTAACCCCTTGGTAAACAAGTCAGCTAACTGCTCGTTAGTTGGTACATACTCTAACACTAAAAGCCCCTCGCTAATCTTTTGTTTAACAAAATGATGCTTTAAATCTATATGTTTTAATCTTTTATTTTCACAGTTCTTAGCAACTTGAATGGCTGATTGATTATCAACATATATTTTTAAATTAGCGTTATTCAGCTTAAGCTCTGAAAGTAGGTTTTGTATCCAACAGGCCTCAGCAACCCCTTTCCCCAAAGCTACATATTCCGACTCCGTCGATGAAAGCGATATGCACTGTTGTTTTGCGCAACACCATGACACAGTGCACCCGTACACTTTCATAACATGTCCAGAAGTGGACTTCCTATCTGTTTTGTCACCTGCCCAGTCAGCATCAGTATAACCCAACAGTGGGGTGTCTTCATTATTCTGGAAAATCAATTTGTAATCGATGGTACCCTTTAAGTATCTCAAGATACGTTTTAGCGCCTTCCACAAGCCTTCACTAGGCGTAGACTGAAATCTTGACAGATAATTTAACGCAAAACATATGTCTGGTCTAGTCCCTAACATTGCGTACATAAGGCTACCAATCAATCCTCTACACTTCGTTAAATTTTCGTCATTTGACGTCTCCGAGCTAAGTTCAATCCCTAATTCGATAGGTGTCGCTATTGTGTTGCAATCTTGCATATTATATTTTCTCAATATATCTTCTATATACCGTGTCTGGTTCAACTCTATAGTATTTGCCTTTTTCACTATATTTATTCCCAAGTATTTAAGATTATTTTCGCCGAGACATTTCATTTCAAACTTTGATTCCAAAGCCACCTGTAATCGCCTTATATGCTCTGGATTTTTTCCCAGTATAAGTATATCATCTACATACACAAGCACATAAAACTTTTCATTGCTCTTAAAGTATAAACAACAGTCCGCTTCACTTCGGGAAAACCCTTCCTTAACCATAAAGTCGTTAAATTTATTGTTCCACATCTTTGGTGACCTTTTCAAACCATACAATGATCTCCGTAGTTTGAGTACTTTATGGGAACTAGAAATTTCCCTCATACCTTCTGGCATTTTAAGATATACCTCTTCTTCAATATCTCCATAGAGAAAAGCACTCTTCACATCCATTTGTAGCATGCTTAATCCGTGTTTGCAAGTCATGGCCAAAAGTATTCTTAAGGTTGTAAGTTTCGCCACTGGTGCGTATATTTCCGAATGAGCGAACGTATCCTCTTGTTGAAAACCTCGGACCACAAGTCTTGCCTTATACTGCTGTTGACCATTCTCTCCTCTCTTTATTTTAAAAACCCATTTCGTATCAATAGTCTTCTTCCCCGCTGGTAATTCTGTCTCAATCCAAGTTTCATTTCTTTCTAGTGCATCGAGTTCAGCGTTTATAGCTTCTTGCCACTTATGTCTCTCACTTCCTTCAGTTGCCATTCTATATGTTATCTCACTATCTTCATTGACTGCTGTAAATCCCGTGTAATAATCTTCAAAACGCTCAGGCATAACACTCTGTCTAGTTCTTGTACTTACTCCTTGTCCTGTTTCAGTATTTTCAACGTTAGCTTTTGAAGTTGACTCGTGTCCAGATTCAGCATTTATTATTACCTCTTCCTCTACATGGTCTTCATCCGGTGTTTCAAAACCAATTGATGATTGTGACTCAATTTCCTCTTCCTCGTTCACTGACATCCAAACATTATCAAATTTCTTTGTCCCTTCTAAGTTCACACTTGTCTCCTTTTGGTCAAATTGTTTACATGTATTATTTTTTGAAAATATTACGTCTCTATAAGTATCAATTGTCTTAGTATTTGGTTCCCATACTCTATAGCCTTTGCAGTTCTCTCCATATCCTACAAAAATACCGCATTTACTTTTAGCGTCCCATTTAAGTCTCTTCTGTTTAGGTATATGGGTGTAAACCTCTGAACCAAATTTACGAAGCGCATTTATGTCGAACTCCTTGTTGTACATCAGCTCATATGGGGTCTTATTTGGTACCTTTGTAGGCCCGGTCCTATTAATGACAAAAGCAGCTGTACTCACCGCCTCCGCCCACAAACTTTTGTCTAATCCTGCTTCTTGTAACATTGTCCTTCCTGCTTCCACCATCGTGCGCATCTCTCTTTCTGCCCTTCCGTTGTGTTCAGGTGTGTAACTCACAGACGTTTGATGCGTGATACCATTCCTGTTAAACAAATTCATAACCTCTTTATTCATAAATTCCGTTCCATGGTCACTCCTTACCGTTTTAATTCTATGACCCGTCTCGTTTCCAAATTTATTTAGTAATATTTCAATTTTCTCTTTTGTTTCGGACTTCTGTTTCAAAAAATATATAAACCGGTAACTACTGTAATCGTCTTTACACAACAAGAAGTATGCAGAACCACCCAGCGAACGTTGCTCCATAGGGCCACATAGGTCCATATGGATCAGTTCGCCTGGGGCACTTGCCCGATTGGTGCTACTTTCAAAAGCTTGTCTGTGTTGTTTACCTTTAATGCAAGGTTCGCATTGTTCAGTCAGCCCTTCAACTTTTACATTACTTTTACATAATATATTTTTCACCTGATTGTAGTTCTGGTGGGCCAAAATACTATGCCACTCGTTAACGCTTTTGGTGGTAGCCAAAGCTACCTTCTTATTAAATTTAAAATCCATTATAAAAAGGTTCTCTTTGCGTGACGAAGTGCATGTTATCTGACCACCCTTGACAAACTTACATTCCTCACTATTAGAAATCAACCTATAACCTTTGTCAATAGCACAAATAACTGAAAATAAATTTACCTTCAGCTCTGGCACATACAATACATCTAACAGTATAGAATCAATATACTCACAGCCATTAAACGCCTTCACTTCTACTGTGCCGACTCCACTCACTTTCAACTGCTTACCATCTCCAATGGTAACCCATTTGTTCTCAACCTCCTTAAATTCAGTGAAGAGATCCCTGGACTGGCTCATATGCTCGCTGGCTCCTGTGTCCATAATAAACTCATAAGTACAATCCCCATTCATAATATAGGCATTTGGACCCTTATGATACTTCTGCTGTCTGGACCTGCAATCTTTAAAAACATGTCCTACCTTTCCACAGAAATTACATTTTCTACTTCTACAGTCTCGTTTAAAGTGGCCGAGTTTGCCACACTCGAAACACTTGGCACTTGTGCTCTCACTTTTATCTGGAAACTTCCTGATAGCTCCTCGACTTTGATTATGCTTGCTCAGTAGCGCTGATGACGTAGGCTCTGCGTCTGCCTCACTCACACCATTGCGCTCCTCCTCCACAAGCAAACGAGTTTGAAGATTGCTTAAAGTCTGCTCTGATGCGGTGACGGACTCCCACGCTGACACAAAGTATTTGTACGACTCGGGTAAACTCATCAGTATTTTCGTAATTACCATTTTCTCAGATATTTCCTCCTTCATAGATTTGAGTTTATTAACAAGTTCGTCCACATTTGACAGATATTTTGACATAGGCCCTTCATATTTTAGATTGTAGAACTTTTGATGTATCAAATGCACTCCGACTTTTGACTTTGAGTCATAAACTGAGTTCAACTTCTCCCACATTTGGTAGGCTGTTTCGCACGTAGCTAAGTATGTCAGAACTCCCTCCTCCACTCTCAAAACAATTATTTCTTGTGCTTTCCTATCCATATCATCCCATTTTTCTGCCTCGCCTTTGTCCTTTGACGCCGGTATCTGCTCCGACACAACATCGTAGAGTTTACGAGCTTTCAGAATTATACTCGTCTGTAGCTTCCATGCCGGCCAATTGTTATCGCCGAGAACCACGGTTCGACTGCTCTCCATCTCGATTACGACTGTTCTTACCTCAAATTCGGCTTGTTAGAACCGACGACACACGTGTTAGCATGTGCGTAAAAAAAATACACGTCGTACCAGTTTTCACTCCCGCTTTTACTTTTTCCGTATCTGGGCCCATAACCTATTAGGATTATAGGACACCAGGGGAAAGAGAAAAACTAATTATACGGGGTGTTTCCTGTAACAGGAGCAATAAATTAAATGGTAGATTATTAAGCTTGTGATCAATTGTTTCTAAGTGGTTTTAATTGAAAAAAAATATATTTTTTTCGGATTTTTTTTTCTTTAACTAAAGTTTTGGTGTACTTTTTTACTCTTCTGGAGTGATATAAGTATTTTATTATTTTAAAAACACAAAAAAAAATTGAAAAAAATTGAAAAAATCACAAAAATATCTTTTGAAAACAAAAATGCAAAAACTATTATGACTCACTACATGATGCTACCTCAAAATCTGCATTGACTACTGTGCTATGATCACGTGGTGCCAAGATACATTACTCGGAGGTCATAACTTCAGATCAATTTTTCTCCGAGTTAAAAACATTTGAAAAGAAATGGACAAAAGGGGTTACTACAAATGCAGTAAGGAAGCCTCCGTTTAATTTATTGCTCCTGTTACAGGAAACACCCCGTATAAGAACCGAATGGGTTTTTATTTTTCATGACATACGCTATTCATAAATCATCATGACATCTTAGATCAAAGACAAACAGGCTAGTTTTGGTTGCATACCTACTTTAACAGAAACCTTATATTTATTTTGAAAGGCCTATCGATTGATGTGCCACACGGGGGGTCACAATGAAAAAAAAAAATGACTTTTAGTTTTATGTATGGAGTGCACCCTTAAAAAAATTTTTTTTGTCATTTTAATTACAAAACTATGTAGCGGCTAACAAAATACACCTATCCTCAAAATTTTATTCAAATACACCTTATAGTTTTCGAGTAAAATGCCTGTGACATACGGACAGACGGACAGACGGACAGACGGACATGACGAAACTATAAGGGTTCCGTTTTTGCCATTTTGGCTACGGAACCCTAAAAAATGAGTTGTGAAACTACCGAAATGCGCGCCTACCGTCTCAGTTTAATCCACGATCGCCTATTACTCCAGGCAAAATACGGTTTCGAAAAACATTAATTTATAATAGCGTTTTTTTTGTTTATTTCATTCTAAAACGTTATTCTAAGATGCTTTATTCAAGAATCCAACAAACTTTCCACCCGGAAGTAATCATATAGATTTAAATTAAACATTCATTGTCTTTTTATTTTATGTGATTTCCGAGTTTAAATATACTAGTTATAATAGAAAATACCGAAATGACTACATGCGTGCCTTATTTTGAGGAGTTCCCTCAATTCCTCATAGTTCCCATCATACAACTGAAGTTTTGATAACAATGGGACCAATCTGGAAGCATAATACTTTCAAATAAAAAAGAATTGTACGAATCGGTTCATAAATAACGGGAGTTCAGAGGTCAAACATAAAAAATGGTAATTACATAATGGCCATTACTGCCAGTTTCTGAACGCATTTTAGCGGGTTTATATTATAGTATGTATAAGTAGATAAAACAATTTATGAACTGCTTACGGTAATTAAGTCTGCAAAGATATTTGCGGAACATTATATATAGGTATCATCGATAATCTATTCGAGTAAAGGAAAAAAAAGAACCTGGTCTTAGATTTTGTAATTTGTGAAAATTACAAAATCAAAGACCAGAGATTTCGATGGTTAGCCCAAAAATGGACAGCAGCTGATATAAATATCCATATAAAGCCACTCAAAACGATAGGTTTAAATTCTCAAGAAAACGTCATATATTGAAAACCTGAAAACCCAAATTTTATACTTCTAAGGTCAACGGAAACCCTATAAATTTTGATTCCCTTGAAAGTGTCGAAATATACTTTTTTTGTGGCATAAACGGCCATATCTTTTTTTTACGTTAGAAGTTTTTCACAGCTTCTAGAGACTGAGTATATGGTTTAAATTTCAACTCAATACCTCCACGCGTTCCCGAGATAAAGGGTCTTGGCAGACAGACAGACGGATAACAAAGTGATTTTATAAGGGTTCCGTTTTTCCTTTAGAGGTGCGAAAACCCTAAAAATTACAAATTCGTGTTACTTCTTCGAATCTGTTGATACATTTATTGGAATTACGTCTTAATACGGAATTTGTTCATATAAGTTCTCATATCAGAATCGATACTTTTTCATCATTTGGTATGCGTTTCGTGAAGGTGTATCGTAGACCAGCGGGTCGATCACGTAACGCATTGTACGCTCGTCAGGTAGATCTAAATGTCACTTTTTATATGGAAAAATGACAGTTGGATCAACCTAACGCGCGTTCGAAACGTTACGTGATTACCCCTTGGATCGAAATTATTAAAAGGTTGTTAAAATACAAAGCAATTTCACAATTTTGACGTCAGTGGCAGCTGACAGCCATAACGGCGCTTTCACTCAAGAAAAATAATTTGAAAATTCAATGAGCTCAAATGTTTCGAATAATGTATTAATTATCGCTATCGGATAAAACCTATCCTAAGCGGAAGTCTACCTACCTTTAAAAATGTTTAATGTTCTTCCGTGCATGGGAAACTGAGATCCTTCGTGACAAAACAATGTCTGAAATGATACTGGCTGATTCTTTTTTAATTCAGAGATTTATTATAGGTAAGAGTAGATCAAGCATTTAAATATGTGAGCAAAAGTAAAGTACAGAATAAAAGAAAAGACTGTAAATAAAATCGACGCAACATGAAAAGTGGATAAAATCGCCTCGATCGTTATACAGCCACCCCCATCCAGACAACCTTAATAGCGAGAAGTATAATTTAATGAGCAGTTTGGTAATATTGCATTCGGATAATAAAGAAGAGACAAATGACAACTCTTTTCAAGCAAGTTCTTGTGTTGCTACCACATTTAACCATTGAAACGGTAAAAACATGTATTTACAAAGGTCATAACTAATTTGCATTAAATGTATTAACGTCACATGAATATCTTTAAAGCATTACATAATATCTTATTGTCTAGTTACCTCGTTTCTTCAGAACAGCCAGTTTTTTATTTATTCATTGTAGGTATAAGTACTTAAAATGCCAGGAAAAATGTACAGAATCGTAATTTTTAAACCATCTCCCCTAGACCCGTGGACGGGGACCCCCCGATCTATTAAGGTCTTGCCCTAATCATGTTATCTTCGATTTAGATCCGATCAGGGGTTCTGACCTAATGGGATTGGTATTATGGATTTCAGATCATAATATGTAGTTAGGGAACCATCCTACTAAACTTATTGTTTTGATGATTTCAGGAATTTGTTCTAATACAAGAACGGTAATAATATAACTATAATTGCGTGAATTAAGTGCATAAATTTATTAATACATTCTAACGGACATGCACATTGTATCCTATTACTCCAATGAGCTTGCAATTAACAATTTCATTCAAATACTAGGTATTAGATTATTAGTACGTCAAACTCACATACTTACATTTAGCACGCTAATTATATTCTTGTTTGATTGAATCAACATTCACCTTCAACGGGAATCCCAAGATTAGTCCGTACAATATTTTGGTTTGGTCGAATCCGGCTTACCTATGCTATGCTCAGGCTATGTTCAGGGTGCATGTGCATACCTACCTGATCTTAACTTTTTAAGCCAATATTTATGAGACATAATCATAACTACTGTATCTTTATTCAAATTATGACGATAAATACGCATCCCGTATTATCCAAAGGGTAGACTGGGTAGTATGTAGGTAACTGGCTATAATGAAGCTGACGGTCCTAGGTTTATTTATATCCCGATAAGGGCAAATATGTAGTGATATGCTTGAATTTCATATTATTTGCTTCTGAGTCTTGGACGTTTTCTATGTATTCAAGTATTTATATAATATTAAATATATCGTCTAGTACCCATAACGCAAACCTTATTGAGCTTACATTGGGGCTAGTTCAATTTGTGTAGGTAAGTGTGTTCCCTAATATTTATTATTACATATCTATTATCTAAACGGTACCTATCCGCTAACTAACCAAAAGGAGAACTATCATAACCATTGTAGCGTACCACGGCTTCACATAAAATGTTTAAATCAATCGGCCCTCGTAGCCGCCCCTTTCTAATCGTGTTAACATCGACATAGCTCCCCCACGACATGACGTAACACAAAGAAACGTTAAGAATGTTTACGACAGATGACGTAAAATTTCCTTTAACAATTCGTCAAGGGGAGGACATAAAAACGCTTAATGGAGCATTCAGAAATTGCTTTAGAAAGGGATGCGGTCTCACAAAGATATTGTAATAATATTTTAAAGGGTATTGAAAAATTAAAATAAAAAATGAAAAATGATTTATTAGGTAACATTAGGTCTACGTAACATATAAATAGGTTGGTATCTCTTTTTAAGTACCGGGGTACCTGTGTCAAGAGGCACCACTCTTCACATGAAATTAAGTTTGAATAACAGACAATCTAGAGGTATTGTCTGTAGGTATCGGCTTTTGAATTAGTAATTAGAATTATTTCAGTAATTGACTTCATTACACTTTATTGCGCTTACAGACAGTACAGGAGTCATCCATTTTCGTGGAAATAGAGATAGGACTTTCGAGTGGAAATCTTAGACTAAATCATTACAGATATCATATTATGGCAATGATACTATAGTTTCCCATCCCACCGTTTTGCAAATTAGCAATTCAGTTTCTTTTATATAATAAAATACGTTAGACCTTAAAACCTGATTTAACTTGCTTAACCTGTGCTTAATATAACAGCCATTTCTCTTTGGTTTATGTCCAGTACAGAGCTCAACATGCAATTTTACTTCATGCTCATTCGATGGTAGGGACCTTTTGATGATGAATATTTTTTTAGTACTTAGTTCTCTTTCAGTTTATAGTTATTACTCGGAAAGATGAATACTACTTTTAGTAGATTTAAACTTTCACGATTCTCACACATTAATATTACTAACGTGACCTATTGCGTACAATTTTCTTATTTTTTTGGGTTTCTCGACGTTTCGGATGTGTCACAACATCCTTGGTCATGGGACAACTGAACCAAGTGGACAATACCTACTTATTTTAATATTATCTTAAGTATTTTGTATGCCAGATACTTTTTATAGGGTATCTTTATCTTGTACTTACATCTCTGGCAATTGGAGAGTCTGTGGCGGTAAGTACCTAGTCAAAAGCTCTACCAGAGTGTCTTCTTTGACCATTTGTCAATACTGGTACAGCTGCTGCCAGGCATCAGGGAAATGGGTATTGTTGGCGGCATTTATTCGCCATGTCACAGGTTCTTCTTCGGATCTAAGTACAGTACCTAGCTTGTTTTAGAGAAGTTTCTCACGCTAACTTTCCAAACAGACCTAGTCGAAACCTTAAAAGATATAAAATTAACCTAACCAAGCATAAAGTTTTTTACTTGAACGTTTTTAAGCATTCTCGTCATTTTGGCCTTCGTTCAGATACCCGTATCAGTCGTCACCGGATTTCCGACGAAATCGGGGTGGAATTTCATACAAATGTTGACGTTTCACGTTATCACCTCGCATTACAAGTACACAAGTACCAATTTACATTTGCAGCCTACAAGCTGAAATGTAACGCAAAAACTAACCTTATTATTTTTGCTTATGGAGCAATATGGTGTTTGTTGTTATTTTTGCGGTGATATTTGGACAGCATTAGTGGGGGTTGAAAACGAGTGAGTCGTCAGAAAAGCTTTTTGTTAGAGACATAAAATTAAGTGTTTTGGTTGTGAAAATAATTGCATTCATGCTGATCATAAAAATATTCTTTAATTTTAGAATGATGAATGGCTTTACTCTAGTAGGATTTTTCAGCCATAAGTACAAGAATATTGGGGGAATATGTATAGTAGGTACTACTCAGAACACAGTCTAAGCAGACTAGATAAGTGCTCATATCAGCTCAGAACTAACATATGTAGTATTTAATTACCTATGATATTTTAAGGTGCATAAAATATCCAACTACTAAAAGCAACTTTTCTTTAAAAAAACTCCTACGCAAATATAATAGCAAAGTCGTGTCCTGAAAGTGTTAACTTCAAGAAGTGATATCATTGATTTAGTATTAAGATTAAGTAACTAGATACACAATCAGCCGAAAAAAGTGGCCGTCCAAAAGAGTCCAAGTTACTTTATTATATGTCAATGAGTGATATTAATTAATTCTAAACAAGTTGAAGTTTAAATCCAACTACGAATGAAGTATAATGTAGCCGCTAAGATTACTGTAATTTTATATACGCCCAGTACACAGTACACTCACACAATAAACTTAAAAGGAATCTAACGGCACCCTTCTAAAAGCACGTTTTGTATCTAGTTTTTATAATTAGTTAATCATACAACTACCTATACTCGTACAGAATAAGTGGTGGCGGGTGGTAGCTGAGTTGTTCCAGTGTGCGACTCTCAATCAAATTGATTTGTACCTACCAATGAGTTTTCCGGAACTTTTGTATAGAATATCATTTGATATTTACCTAACAATAGTTTTTCAACGGGGCGCTCATGGTTAGCGATACCAACACGATCGCACCGATTGGGCGGGTTAAGCAACGTCTCACGCGGTTACTGACTGAGCTCTTTAGGCACTGGGGGGCGATTTTTGACTTTCGAGCGCTCGAAAATTAAATAAACGTAAATGCGATTGTAGTTTCCAAATTGCAGGCACTTACTTTCTACCGATATAATTAAATACGGGTGGTCAATACCACTCGTTTCCCAATTATCTACTGCTATTTCAAAATAGCATTTCATAGTTTTAGACAGTTTTCGAGTGAAAGAGTCGAGCGCTCGAAAGTCAAAAATCGGCCCCCTGGTCCCACCGCCGGCGACTGAGATATAAACTATCGACTTTTTTCTAGCCCAAGAAACGAATAAAGATAATCGCTTCCGTGTAAATAAAAGAGAGAGATATATATTTATAGTTCATCGTTCGCTCTTCACACCGCGATGAAACTATATGAACTATATCTCGCTCTTTTACTTACACGGGAGCGATTATCTTTTGTTCGTTTCTTGGGCGAGAAAATCGCCGATAGCTCATCGCTCGTCGCCGGCGGTGGGACCAGTGCCTAACGTTAGAATGAAGATACTCGTAGAATCAAGTTAGCAACATTGTCAGTAGTATTTACTTATGACTTTGGTGGACGTCGAAACACACAGAGAATATACTCTCCGTCGTTATTCGTCTATTTACTATCTACACATTAACGCTTACTTATATTTGAGATTATTTGAGTTTACGGAATTGCATCATAGTCCATTCAAAAAGCAACTCCACCATCCAAGATAAAATATTCAAATTCCAGTGATGGAATTTGAATATTTTATCTTGGATGGTGGAGTTGCAGTTTTATAAAAAGTCGGCCACATTAAATAATCTCAACCATACCGTAAAATGATGTAACTTTGCCAACGAGGTGCAACATTGCCTCTTTTAAAAATTCGATTATCTCGCAAGCTGCCATTTATTTATTATTTGCAATAATGGTTGCAAAAGCTCCATTTAACTGGCAACCCATTTCAATATATGTTTTTGCGGCAACGCTAACCATTTTCAAACCAGTCTCGAACAAACCGTGCAAGGTAATAGTGTTTTTGTGATGTCGTGAAAGTTTTGATTTTACTGTGATAATAATCGAAATTTAGCGCTTTGTTAGTGTGTAAATATAGTTAGTGGCAAGTAAATATAGTTGCTTCATTGCTTTAAGTGTGTTTTCTTCAAAATGTGTTGTTATTTAGCTATAATGACGCAACACAGAGTTGCAAAGGTTTTTCAATACATTTCTGCTACAACATTGCCTGGGGTTAGGGTTGTAAATTCTTACTCAATTACGAAATAAAAAAATAGATGAATTGAGATGCTATTAGTACTATTAGTACTAATTATAAACATATTATATATTATAAATAATAAACATATTATATATAATAAACATTTTTTTTCTTTCTATCTAATAATTAATTAAGATGTGATAAGATATTATTCGCGGTTTTTATTTTATCTGTAGTCTTCCTAAATACTGTTAGGTACAAACGCCAACACAGTTAACTGACCATCCTGTATTTATATTGAACCTTATTACAATGCACATAAAGTGCACGGATGGTCAGCTAACAGTTGGGCGATAGTACTCAGATTGAAACAAACTTACTGCTATAGGAAGAAATATCTATAATTGGTTTTCTTTTTGGCACAACCCTGACTATGCTCAAAAAGTTGTATGGAAAAAAAAATTGCTATAATAGGTGTCTTAAATTGATATTCCGATATTGACAGAACTGTTTTAGATTTAAAATGCAGATCCGTTATTAAATAGCTCAACGTAATTTCCTTAAATTCGTCTAGGCAATGTTGCCGTTTTTGCCCTCAACTTTGCCTAAAACTCGGCCGGCTTCTAGAAGTCAAATAAAGAGCTTTTAAGGCATTACACACCGTAAAACACGTAGAGGTTCAAATAACGGCACAGACAACGTATCCTGTAAGGATATTCTTGAAAAACCAAAATTTCCGAGCAAAGTTGCATCATTTTACGGCACAATACCTAGTTAGTTACTTGTATTATTTTCGTAGTTCACCATTCACATTATACAATGGCTTTTATATTTTTATAAAACCATACCATGAAATCGAACTTTTACGCATATCAATGTGAAAAACAAAATGTCGTCATTGCCTGTACCTACTTAGTCATATAATTGACGTCGTAGTTTCTCAGAAAAATTAAGGAACGCGTTGTGTTTTCGAAATAGTTTTCTGAAGTATATATAGAAGTAAACTGCCTACGTTACCTACCTATCATACCGATTTTGTAGATTTTTCGAGTATCATTATTTCATTTTGTTGCTGATAGGTACATGATTTTGCTGATACTGAATGCAGGTGCTATAGTTTTTAGGGTGCCCGATTGCCCATACTCAAAGGGTTCAAAAGGATTAGTATCCTTTTGAATCATATTATTAAGCCTTCAATATGTGCCTTTGCGTGTGCGTTCGAATTTGATAGCATAAGTACTAGCTCCCGCGTGGCTCCGCCCGCGATTCCACAGAAGCCGCAGGATAAAATGACCTATGTCCATCTCTAAGGTCCATTCTATATACCTAGTTACTAGTGAAAGTTATTTTTGAAATTAGGTGTGTGGTTCTAAAAATAATTACCCATTACGTATATAGTTACAATACTTACAACGCTACACTACAACCCTCCCAAAGAATTCACAAACTATAGGTAAGTTTCTAAGTACCTCTCTATAAAATCACAGCTTTACCGTAATATTAATAATTTGGGTCCTTCTCAGTTCTCTCTCACCTTAATGCTATCTCAGTCCACCCTGAAAGAGCCGTAGGTGCACTAATCCTAAGAATAGGGATGGTGACTCCAAATAAAAAAAATCGTCGTCTTTCTTTTGGAGTAATAATTAAATTAGAGTCCCCAACCCTATTGGCGTAGGCACAAGTTTTTGCGCATACGCCAATAATACCTATTACATCATTATATCGTCAACGGGTGTACACACTACAAAAAAATCTCACAAAAGTTTCTGTTTAACATAGTTACAATTTTACAAGTCTGCACTGGCAATACTTAAACTTGTAAAATTGTAACTTGTAGCTTCGTGAAATGGGCCCGGCGTCTCAAGTAAGCGATGCGTATCGAGTTTTACCTTGAATTTTAATTCGGATGTTCCTAAGTAGGTATGCATTATACAAGGTGCTCGGGAAAAATCCAAATAAGTCATTTTACCGTAAGGATTAAAAATTGTTATGTGAACCTACCTACCCTGCTTGACCAGTAAATACCTACAAAAACGGAGCCGAACCCAGCATCCAGCTTACTTTGTCAGTATGTCATTTTATTTTTCAAACACTGATAAAATTACATATTTGGATTCCTCCCGAGTCCCGAGCACGAGCTTTTATAAGTGCATCCGTTTGTTTTTGATAAAATTTTATCGGGTTCAATAAACTCCACCGTGCTAGCCTTGTAAATAGTACAATATAAATACCATGGCTGCAATGTAAGTCAGCCAGACAGTTACAGAAAACGCAAACATGAGACGTCGATCGGTGTTGCTGCTCGTGGTTGTTTTCATTGTGGTAAATATGCCATTAACCTAGCTTTAATGACGTCTTTTGCACTGTGTTACACTTACGAGTTGTTGTTGTAGGTAGTTTATTACAATAAATAATAAGTATGTACTTCAGTATACAGTGTGTCACAGAAATAAATAGCAAATATCTTAACTAGTTAAATAATGGGAAGAATTAAAAAATTATATGCATGTCTTGTTCGCATTAGCGTTATTCAGCCCCATCGCGTAATTTAGTGCTCTCCCTCTCGTGTTACATACTCGTAGGTACTTACTTGCTAGTATGGAACCAGTTCTTCATGTCCTAACGATGTCATATTTATTATGTATAAGTATCAGCTCCGCTGTATGTTCCGTGCTTATTCTTATTATGTGGAAACAGCCGAAATAATATTATAACACGTTCCCAGTATACAACATGTGAGCTGGAAAAATCCACCCTTTAAATAATTTGAGTTTTCAACCATCTAAGGTTAGTAGATGGTTGAAAACTTAGTAGGTACAACTTCACCTTCGTCTTATCCAAAATATCTATCAGATGATTTTTGAATTATTTTGTTGTAATTGTATTAACATCTTTTTTTAGGTATTATCGTATGTTGCTGAAACAGAAGGTTAGTAAATAGAGGTACTTTACCTATATAGGGACTTACCTGTACATATTAGATAATGATTTATGATTTGTTATATAGAACCTAAACTAAACTAAATAATAGGTTAGTATGAAGTTCACAGTTTCAGAAAAGAAAAAGTATTTTTTTATTTCAATATTTTGTTAAACGATACCTGCATTTTGGAGAAAACGAGTAGTAGGTACAGTCCGCAGTATATAAATAGTTAGTAGCAGCCAAAGTAGCCACATATATCGCAACACGTCTTTATTGTGCATTTGGCTACTTAGGCAGCTATTAACTAATACTAATCGGAACAAATAACATTATGAAAGAGTTTAGAGTATATAACTATGAGCTTGCCTAAAAATAAATTTTAGGCAAGCCGGTAGGAATCGGCTTGTATGGGCGCTCCGCCACTGCTAACTATAACATACTGACTGTACCTACCGTTTTAACCCGCGTATAGAATACCTAGAGGTCCATCGGTCCATCTTATTCAAATTTAAATACCTATGTATTCTGTATGTGCTTATTTTTTTTAATACCCTTTACTCTCTAGTCAAGCGCTCTTTTCTCGAGCCTTGTCAGAGGGCAATCTAGTTTGCCATCCCTTTCAAACCGCCAAGTCGCGGACCGGCTTACATGTCGAAGAGGGGCCGGCATGATGTCGGACTCTGCTCCCTCGATGACCATTAACGATATTGGGGCAGGTCGAATCTCCGGAGAGTGCTTAAGAAAGGAAATACCTATAGGAAACATCAATCAATGTACTTTCAGTAACGGCTGCACCAGCGCCATGCGGCGGACGCCATGACCACGGTAGTCGACATCATAAGGATAAGAGGGACGATGATGATGATGACGACGACGATGACGATGATAAGGATAAGAAAAAGAAAAAGGCTAAACACAAGGCCAAAGACGATGACGAGGATAAAGACGAAGATAAAGACGAAGATAAAGACAAGAAAAAAAATAAGAAGAAGGATAAAAACAAAGACAAACTTAGGGAGAAAGGCGAGGAATTGGCGAACGATGGGAAGAGTGAGTACATATATTATAAAGGTAAGATCAAAGACAAGCAAAAGAGCAGGGAAAAGTGAGTACCTACATATTTTATAAGGATGAGCACAAAGACAAACTTAGGAAGAAAGGCGAGGAACTGTTATAAAATCGGAACAGTGAGTACATGTTTTAAAAAGATAAAACCCAGATAAACTTCAGGAGAAAGGCGAGGAACTGGCGAAAGATGGGAAGAGTAGTACACCTACCTATATTTTATAGGGATATAAGGGTAAAGACAAACTAGGATAAAGTTGCGGAACTGGTGACAGACTGGATAGAAATATTCGGCGGGTTAAAAACAATAAGCTTTGGTAGCCATGTGGTTAGACCCGGCTTCTGCCAAAATGAGATTTATAGAACTTATGCAAATACGCAGGAAATCGCCGTGAGGATGTGCTTGTGTTTAATTTCGGATGTCGATATCTCTGCATACTTCCCAACAAATGGATAGCTTTTGTCTTATTGTCTGAGGGTCTCTAGGATTATGCCTTTTATATAAATTATATGTATGAGATTCATTTCCATATTTTTCAACGTCAATTTTTTTTCAGAAATCGTGAAAGACATCGGTAAGTTGCACTTAAGTTTTCATTTTAATCTCATTTAAAATGCAGTAATAACTGATACTTATGTATAATAATTAAGCTACATTAAATATGTGTCCCCCTCTAGTCGCATAATATCTATTGTCATAATTTTGATTGTCATGACACTACGCATAAAGTTGTTGCTCATAAAAGTCTTTTGTCATTAATGATCGTGCGCATAACACTTTCATTGCCATAATTGTACTGTCCCATTTTTTTTATAAATTATGACAATAAACTGTTATTATGAATATTATGATTGATTCGCAAATTTAACAAGCTATTAAATTAGTTGACCAACGTTTAATTAGGTTAGGGCAGCTAGAAAAGTGGGGGCACGGGGGGCAAAGCTCCCGCAGTAAAAAACAAATAATCGTTACAATTGTATTATTGGTAGGTTAGGTTATGTTTCGGGGGGCGCCGCCGGGCGTCGTGGTGGAATGTTCGCGATCCCATGGCGCCCCCTTAACGGTAATGCGGGTGACGCCGGTGTGTTTTTAGAGGGTATGCTCCTCGGATCGGATGGCGGCGGGAGGAGAGAGTCCCACATAACCCCCAAATGGCCTTCCCCGGGTCGGGGGTATGCGTAAAGCATTTTCACATCGACAAAAAATTAAAATAAAGTTAGGTTATGGTTAACTAGTGTCCCGTAGAGCGGAAATAGGCACTCCGCGAAGTGGGGTGATTTCGATACGCTGGCGCCGGCGGTTAGGTTAAAATAATAGCCGTGCGTATGTTTAAAAAAAAGTTTAGGTTAAGTTACAAGGACCACCAAATGTACAGGATTAATAGGATGTCTTACTCGTAAGTATATGACGTGAAAACGTTATGCGCAAAACTATTATGGCGATTGATTTTTATGATTAAAGTTATGCGCAATTGTTATTTTTATGCTCTAAAACGTTATGGTTATAAAATATATGCGAACTAATTTATGACTTGTCGGTTATATATGACCCGATATGGATCCTTATATATCTATTGAAACGTATGCAGCTGCAACCCAATGACAATGCAAATAATTACTTGCGCAGAGGTACCTAACTGAGTATTATTCTGTAGGTGGAGTCAATACCTACAATTCTTTTGTTAACTTAAAACAAAAGAGCACTTTCATAAAACATCGTTATTTCTATGTAACGGGTTATACACTTTTTCGGTCGATTTTTTTTCTGGTAATACCGCTTTGTGATTATAATCATCTCTTCATATTTTTTGTTCATAATTTTTGTTTTAAATTATTTGTACAACTGCCATCCGACCATATAAATAAAAAAGAATGCATAGAAAAATGCGACGACTGGAATGGAATATTTGGGACACTTTTTTCCTTGTATGAGGATCGACAGTATCAACGATTCTAAGAAACTCCGAAAAAATCGAATTCCGAAAAAAAAAGATGTACCTACACTTTTCTTGAAAAACGTCCATAAAACAACCGCGCGCTTTAATATTACATATCGATGGCTGTGTGACTCAAACTCGTATATGGGATTTTGGCGAACATGAGATAATTATACAAAACTATGTAAAATTTTATTATTTACGTTATGGGAAAAGCATACAGAATGGAACACATTTTATACGTATAAATTTATTCAAAACTCAAACACGTATTTGGTATTGAAATATATGTTTATGACACAACCTCGTAGAGTATTAATTTGAAGAAGTTTATTAATTTAATTAAATAATAATGTATTATTCAATTATCATCATTCAATCATAATCAAGGTATAGGTACATATTATGTATACCTATAATATACGCTTGCTCTTTATTAATACAAAATTAGGCAACTACCAGTATATAAAAATAAATATGATATTAAATTGTTGTTAAAAATAGTTATGATAAAAAAGTATATTAAACATAGATATGTTGAATGACATTATGAATATGGACAATTCGGAGATATGATAGTTATCAACCACAAATAATTATGAATAGTGTTCATTACATATGATAGAATTGTATGAGATAAATTTTCGGTATTCAAATAATCGAATTTGCAATTTTATAATGAACTTTGGCGCACCCCTACAAAACAAACGAGAAATGCGAATTGACAATAATTAATATTTTTATTTTTCAGCTTCTTTCATTACGGATTGGATGTCATAGAATATTGTGGCAACTGGATTATTATTTAGCAGATCTGCAGTGTATTTTACACAATAAATTAAATAAGATTTGTAGATATCTATTGTTTTATTTTCTGACTCGCGCACCGAGGGTTCCGTACAAACGTTCATACACCATATATCTACCCGTCACGTCACGACCTTTCATTCATTCCGTGCAGAATTTACGATGGGTGGTGTCTGTCATACTTTGCAAGTTTTAACAGTGATAGGCTCTCATACGATTGGTTGGACACATACTCTGGCTGACATATGATTGGACACATACAGATTAATTAACCAGTCTACCATCACCGACCGTCACGTCATGACAAGATTAAGTAAGCCATAATGGACCGACTACCGAGGAAAAAGCTACCTAGCGTTTTCCCCTGTGTAGTGCCCTAAGCGAGCCTGGGGTCCGCTTTGATGTCTAATCCCAAGATTTGACGTAGGCACTAGTTTTGTACGAAAGCGACTGCTATCTGACCTACCAATTCCAACCCAGGGCGAAAACTATATCTTATTGCTGGGAGACCGGTTTCCTCACGATGTTTTCCGTCACCGAATAGCCCTAGCACTAGCACTAGACACAGGCACTAGTAAATAGTAAGTAAATATTAAGTCTAGCCCCGGTAGAAAAATCGTGAAGCTGTTGAAATATCGTAATTTCAACCGGGATGACGGTTTTAAGATCGAGACGGTTCTTCGTGGAATCCAATCATAAATGCCAGCGTCAAAAAACAACCGGACATTATACTCTGTGTTGGCCGGGTGACAACCCTAGTGTACAATTGATAAATAAAGACCAAGTGCGGATAGTTCGGAAATGGAGATGTTTATTGATACGCGCTCAAGCCAGACGCGATTAAGTCCCGTTTAGTAAAAATAATGTATGCATTAGAAACTTTTGTTTAAATAATCTAGAGTTTATTGAGCATTTTGAGCTCTACATTGTTTAAAAAAAAGTTACTAGTTAGACTTGTTCCTTCCGTGTGCCCTTCAAATATCGTAATAGAGGTTTTATTTGAGATTCTTAAAATGGATCTGGGCCCTTATAAACCCAAATAGACCTTTTAAAAAACAAGGTATGGGCAAGGCAAGGCATAATAGACATGTGACTCCTAACGTCCGTAAAAAATTACTTCAATTGAATTGTCTTTTGTGTGTCACTCCGCGTAAAACGACCGTGTCCAAATATTGCTATATAAATTCCGCAGCATTATCATGTAAAACAGTCGGACAAAACAAGGTGCGAATATGAGAAGACATTCGACGTGGCTCCTCATCGCCGCCTACATCGTGGTAAATATCTATAATAGCATGTTAATAATCATCAATAGGATTTCGAGCGAGCGATCCTCGAGCCTATCTAAAATATTGTTTTGTAATTAAATTTTCGTGACATAAACATAGAGTGCAATTCAAGAAACAGTGTAGTTACGTGTAATTTACGTACCACTGCGTTAATCATAATTAAACTTTATGATTTACTTTAAAGACTAAAGTTAAAACCGACTTCAATTCAGTACTTCGCCAAGCCACATACATGAACAGTTCCACGTTTCCTTTCCACTTTACCACATGAACTGCTTTCCGAGAGCAAATGCGTTATTACAGAAAAAAACCCAAGTCGCTTATGTGTGCAGATAATGTTTAAGGAGTTCCATCGATTCCTCAAGGATCTCAGAATCATCTTTGGCGCTTCATTAGTTGCTACTACAACGGAATCATGTCAGAATTTTTGACGTACTTAGATCATCGAGGAGATCCATAAGTCCTTTAGTCCGTTTTCGCAATTGCGGTTTCACAATTGGCTGCGAAAGAAGAATTATTTTTCACTGTTTCGTAATTAACTTTCAAACAAGAATTTTTTGTCTATTTTCGCAATCGAATATTTTTTCTCCTTTCGTAGTTAATTACTAAAAACATCTCCATTTTCTTTTTTCACAATTAATTACTAAACATGAATTAGTCGCACTATTGCAACTCATTGGTAAATAAATAAATTACTTAATGAGGTCCTAAACTAACTAGTAAATTGGCTACGAAAGAGAATCATATTTCACTGTAAATAGTTATCAAACAAGCATTTTGTTGCTGTTTTAGTAGTCGAATTTCGTAACTAACTTCAAAAACTGAACGAAAAAAATAACAATAAAGGCGTTTGCCCATCACAACGTATCATATGACCGTGCTAGAAAGGTAATCGGCAAAAAAATACTATTTGTATTGAAACGTATAAGACCTTACCCATCAGACCGTTCCGTCACCGGTCCATCATTTTCATGTATTTGACACACACGTTCATACCACGGTCATAGTATGCTACGTTGTGATGGGCAAACGCCTTTATTGTTATTTTTTCTTTCAGTTTTTGAAGGTAATTACGAAATTCGATTACTAAAACAGTAACAAAATGCTTGTTTGATAACTATTTACAGTGAAATAGGATTCATCTTTCGTAGCCAATTTACTACAAAAACAGAAAAAAAATCTTATTTCTTAGTTAATTACGAAACTTGATTGCGAAAACAGAAAATAAATTCTTGTTTGACAATTAATTACGAAACAGCGAAAAATAATTCTTCTTTCGCAACCAATTGTGAAACCGCAATTGCGTAAACGGAAAAAAAATCTTATTTCGTAGTTAATTACGAAACTTGATTGCGAAAACAGAAAATAAATTCTTGTTTGACAATTAATTACGAAACAGCGAAAAATAATTCTTCTTTCGCAGCCAATTGTGAAACCGCAATTGCGAAAACGGACTAAAGGCCATAAGTCATAGTTTGGGACTAGATCAATTGGTGTGAATTTTCTCACGATATTTATTTATTTATTTATTTTATTTATATGTGCTGTTCATCATCAGTTCCACTTCACCAAACTTGCAATTTCCGAGGGTAAATACAAGAGTTATAACTTATAATAGAACATACTGAAATCCCTACACTCATACGGCCGGCCTCACAAGGGGCTTAACACCTTTGTACCGTGTCGCATTAAACGTCATGTTAAACATGACGCGATGAAGTCGTCAAACGAGTAAAACGACAAGGTACTTACGTGTTCAGATGAGGCCGACTGATGAACCCATTATCAGATTTTGATTTGGTGACAGTGAGACCACCTCAGAAGGATACTCTTTCGAATAAATAAATAATTTTCTAAATCGGTCTAAAATCGGCAGAGACATCGGTGAACATAAGTAGGTATACATAAAAATATATATATAATAGATAGATAACCCAATACAGAGGAACATTTTATTATTTATTTATTTATTATCCACACTTACAACTATGTTTAGAACCTCCTCCTTTTTAGAAGTCGGTTAAAAATGTAATTTAATTTGTTTCAGATAGTGTCCCTCATTGCCGAAAATGAAGGTCAGTGTAACTTACTCATTTGTTTGAAGTAGTCGGTCGTAATATTTAATGCTCTATTTGTTTCTAGAAACATGACCTTTTTTGCGATCTGTTATAATGATATAATATAGATATTAATATAGCTATAAGTACACACTAACCATATCTACGAGTCTGTAAAGTTACTCGAAAAAAAATATTTATTATTATTATCATTCAGTATCTACAGATGCTTAAGGACAAACCTATTGTACTGTAACGAAGGAATATAATAATTCAATCGATAACTAACCGACTGCATAGCCACAGGCACAGGCACTCAATAATATCGGACATGATGCAGCGCTCAAAAATATCACATTCAATGCCAACGACTTCGTAGCGTCACGCTCGCTCGTAGCTCGTAAGGCCTAGCTAGGCCCTAGGGCGTAAACGCGGCCTAAGAGGAAAGCAACTACGCCAGGCCGAACATCCACCGCGGAGCGTTTTTCAAAAAAAGTGTACATGAACTTTTTTTCAGAAGTCGATTTTTTTGGGTTTTTCTTACTCAGAATAGTTGATACTACCGATCCTCATACAAGAAAAAAAGTGTCCAAAATATTCCATTCAAGATCGTCATATTTGTGTATGCAGTCTTTTTTTATTTATATGGCCGTGACGCACTGGCAGAAAAAACTTACATAGTAAAATCTGGAACAATTTTTTTCTTGTATAAGGATCGATAGTATCAACGATTCTGAGTAAGAAAAACCCAAAAAAATGAATTCTGAAATAAAAAAATCATGTACACTTTTTTTGAAAAACGCCCAGTGGATTCCTGATATTTGGTATTAAAAGTGCTATCTAACACCACCTAACACGCTCTAAATAAAGGCTCTATACTATTTATATAGCCAGAAATGTATAACGCATTGTTTTGCGCAACTCTGACTGTCCATTAAATTGTTTTTATTCACACTGGTTCTCTCTGGGTTCCCAATGTTAACTGAAGCCACCTTTCCTTACATTGTACGTGCTTACCTTCACAAATATAATTATTGCAATAGCTCTGATCCATCCAGAAGTAGAGTTTGTACGATTCTACGTAGGTGATAATCTCCATAACCACTGATCCGATTTTGAAAATGTTCACCAGAATAAGTGGGCTCATGGACCACCCTAATGAACACGGGTTAACATGTTTTATGCCGCAACTCCGCCCGGGTTCTTAGTAAATCGCTGAAGGATCTGCGATGACAACAAGTCGTAACAACTCCGCCCGGGTTCTTAGTAAATCGCTGAAGGATCTGCGATGACAACAAGTCGTAACAACTCCGCCCGGGTTCTTAGTAAATCGCTGAAGGATCTGCGATGACAACAAGTCGTAATTATAAAGAGGTACAATCTTAAATTGCAGTGACGGCAGCCCCGGCGCCGGCGCCGTGTTTGTTCGGCTTGAGCTTCGGCATGGACCCCTATCCCTTCAGGAGACCTAAGGAAGACAAGGATAAGGACAACAAAAAGGAAAAACTAAAGAAAGCAGGGGACAGTGAGTACTAAGGAGGATTCATAATTGGGTCGTTCTTCTTTTTTACCGACAATGATCCGAGGTTTTTCTGTTCTTTTGGTATTTGAACTATCGAAAATTGTGGTTTTGAAGTGCGATTTAAAAAAAAATGCATAGGTTTCTTCATTAGAACTAATTAAAGTTTCCTTTCTGGCCAATATAAATATTTATTTACGGTTGGTTTCTAAAAAAAAACATGTGACAAAGTGGACTCTTTCAGTGGGGACCACATTTTGGTTTACCACTCTGTCACGGCATTCTACGAAAAATAAAACATTAAAAAAAATGCTAGTTAGAGAAACTGAAATATTAAACATCACTAATTAATAAAATAATATGGACGTTCATTCGAACATTATAAAACCGTAAACAGCATTACTCAAATGAGATGCCGTAATAAGACGAGGGACAGGCTATTGTCGGTCGAAAAGAAGAACGACCCAATTCTATACTTATCATGCTAATCTTCGAAATTTCTCCAACGCTGATCAAAAATATTTAAAAAAATGGTACTTTCTTGGTTACATATTAAAAAAAACCTCAAGCCGCCAATTCATTACAAAAAAAAATGGCAAAGAAATTGAATTAACTAATAGAGTAGGTATGGTAACGGACTTTAATTGTTGAGCCATTTGCGTGTCAACTAATTTTGGTTTTCTATGAAGCATGAAGTGTCCAGTATAAAGTGAGCTCTATATGGCTCAACAATTAAAGTCCGTGACTGTACCTACCTAAATAAATACTTTGCTTTGTTTGCAAATCGAACGAAACAAAACAAATGTTTCAATTTAGAATGGTGTAAATTCCATTGAAGAGTATAACCTTTTAACTCATTCATTACTAAAGCTACGCTCGTAGCGTAGTGCTACGCCGTAGCCCGTAGCAGCTTAATGTCCATATGTGTCGAAAATTGCACGTAGCGCTCTGACGCATATGTGTTGTGAAGTCAATGGGTAAACCTTTGGGTGGCTGGACTTACCTACCGTACCTACTAGTTTCCAAAATTAGTTCCTTAGTTGTATTGCTTGAAACTATTTTTGTTCGTCGCTTCGCATCTGTTTCACATTTTAATATATTATGAATATTTGTTTCAGCTCTTATGGATGATTTCAGTAAGTTTCAACTACCAAAGTATTACATTTTGTCGTAGGATCACTAGGATCAGCCATAATAATTGTTTGAACGAACAATTTGTTTTTGTGCCTTTGCAAATACCTATTTCTGATTACCTTCATCTGGGATAAATTGATAGCAAATCTACGCTTCAATGTCATGCCTAGCTAGAACGATAGTTTATGTCGGAATGATGAAGCATTTGCCCCTAACTAGCAAGCATGAAACTGCGAATGGGACAAACACTTTATGTCCGGCATGATCAGGATAATGATAGTCTGGCCAACGGCATAAAAGTAAATAAACATAAAGACACATTGTAGCAGGTATTACAACAAGCTAGTGACACTATAGAGAGGCATTGAGACATTTGATTTATTCGTTCATGGGTCGGGCCCAGTCTTCACCTCAAAAAATTGCAATGACATTATAGAGTGGTAAAGGTATGTTTACCACTGTACCGTCTCTAAAAAAAAATCGTGTGACAATTCACACCAATTGATCTAGTCCCAAACATGGCAAAGCCTGTACTATGGGTACATACTTAAATAGATATTAAACATCCAAGACTTGAGAACAAACAATCGTATTCATCATACAAATATCTGCCCCGACCGGGGATCGAACCCGGGACCTCAAGCTTCATAGTCAGGTTCTCTAACCACCAGGCTATTCGCTCGTCAAACTCTAACTAGAAACATGTATTTTTCTTTTACAGGGAGATTTATGGGACTGGCAATTAACCGAAAGGCAGATGATTAATTATGAATTCTAAATATTGTTAAGAAACTGAATACGATTTTATACATAACAACCTACTTTTAGGTAAGGGCTTGTGCACAAATCACGCGAGGTTCGATAGGGGGGGGGGGGGGGGTCAGGAAAAATTTACGACAGATCACGTTCATGGAAGGGAGGGGGGGGGGGGGGGTATGAGGAGACCTCGCGTTTACTATCTACAATACTATTTATATTTGTGCACAAGCCCTAAGTACTTCTTGCTGCACAATACAACTCTGGTACTATTATTTTCTTCTGTATAAATAAAGCATCAATAATACTTGACACCGTGTAAGCTTTCTCAATAAATAAACTTGTGAAATAAATAACACTACAAGAAATTTAATTGTTTTTTTTTTACTAATGTTGCTACGCGTAACACGACATCGAGGTACGAGTTTTCTTTACATAAGTATATTTTTCTCTAGTAACTTGATTCAGCACCATAAGGACTACTGCTACTAAGTTAGGAAAAGTGTCACGAATTTTATTGAAAGAGGTGGTGCCCCCTTGCGTCAAATACTCGTAGTTACTACTATGCTAAGTACTACGCCAATACTATTGCTATGCAAGAAACAAATGAGCGTGCCATGTTGGTTACTCATGGCTGCAATTTATAGTTTAAAAAAATACTGCAACTATAGTCGGCCTCATAACAATAACTATATCACGTGTACAGATCAGAATCTATTTGAATAAAAAAATATATAAGGCCTGATTCAACCAAAGAAGTATAAGAACTTAATCAGAGGTTAAGGGAGAATATCCACGAGAGATGAGCGAAGTTGTACTTGGGTCATACGGATTCAAAAAAACAAATGCCTGTTCCTATGGTCAATAGTTAAGCTTGTGTGCATATACGGGGTGGGCCCTGTAACAGGAACAGATATCTAAAAGGACGCTTCCTTAGAGCATCTACAGAAATCCCTTCTGTCCAATTTATTTTTCGGAGAATTTTTATCTAAAGTTTGACCTCCAACTAATGTATCTTGACACCACGAGGTCATAGCACAGCTGTCAATACAGATTTTGAGGTAACATCATGTAGTGAGTCATAATAGTTTTTGCATTTTAGTTATCAAAAGATATTTTTGTGATATTATTAAAATAAAAAGTTACTCATATCACTTAAGTCAACTCAATTTTATTTTTTGTCTTATCAATTAAAACCACTTGGAAATAATTGCTCACAAGCTTAATAATCTACCGTTCAATTTTTTGTTTCTGTTATAGGGCCCACCCTGTATATAAAATGTCTTTATCGCTCAAATGTATAGGAGGCGCCGTATATGTGGATTAAGAGTCCAACCAAAAATTAGGCTTTATATGTATAGCCCGTAACTTTTGGCAATGTCCAAAAGAAAGACGTGAACCTAAATTTCTGTATGACCCATTGACACCTCGCATGCTTGCCAGCTGGTGTCTAATATAATCATACCTAGATATTTTTCTAGCACGAACGACTTATTGTAAGTGATTGACAAAATAAAAACATCGACAGTTCTGTTATCGATAAGTACCACTTCAACTTTTTCAAATAGACAATAATAAAAAAACTATCAATTTATTTATATTTTACATACAATTTGCAATACTTTCGTAACTTTCTTTCTTCGTGTCACTGAATTAATTATCCCCGAAGTCACTCCATAACACACACACACACACACACACACACACACCGAAATTGTCTTTCAAATCGACGCAGAATGTCACATGTAGTTTTTCCCAAACGCATTTTTGGTCCCAAAACAAATCTGTGCCTCTGTATATGGTTACAGTGTAGGTGCACGCGGCGTCTAGGAAGGTAGCCAATATAAGGTGGTTGTATGTACGTATTGTCGTTGAAGTAGGATGTACTTATCGATAGCAGGATTGTCGATATTTTTATTGTGGCAAGCACTAAACAAATGTTGTTCCTGCTAGAAAAATATCTAGGTATAAATATAATATATGAAAACCCAGCTTTGCTCATCTCTATCAGTAGTAAGGCCAGCCTTCTATAAGCCATAGTAGTAATTTTAATTATCATTCCTTTACAGTAACCCTCGCGTCGCCTGAGGAAAATGAATTGAAATACAATAAAAGAAAACACAAAACTAATTTATATTATTTTTTTAATCAGACTCATTTCACAACATAACAAAAACACATACATCACTCGAGACTATTTTACAACATAGGCTTACTCTTAAAAAATTAGGCTGCCGACGTTGTAAAATCACTCACCGGCGACACACAGTGTCGCAAATAAAATGACGCTGCAAACTTACATGCGCCGGCGACGACCAGGCATGCGCCAACACACGCCAGTCGCCATCACCGCCCCAGACAAGTTCACAGTGCTTTAAAATGAGCGTGACTTATGTACACAAGTTGTAGACAATAAATAGATACTTGTGGCTTCCAGATAGTTTCACACATTAAAATAGGTTACTAAGGAACGTTAGGGCCCGTGCACACAGCGCGGCCGCGCTGCGGTAGGGGTCCTAAGTACTGGAACGTTACGTTACGTTACGCACTCATGTACCCGGCGGTACTAATGTCTTTACACTATCACTACGCTTACAGCTCATCGTGGTCCTCCTGTGGACAAACGAAACAAAAAATATTAATAACTATATAACGTATCTTGAGTTTCGGTTAAATATTAAATCTATTGAAATCTGAAAAAGTAGCGTTGTGATTACAAGTTCCCTGGTAATCACTTGTAGTACTAGAGAAAACGTAAAAAAGTGAAAGCTGCCTTGATGTTTCGAGGTAAGGTTTATCTTTATACCCTCGCAACAGAGAAGGGCATATAACGCGCGGAACAAGCTATGAAGTGTCCAGTATAAAGTGAGCTCTTAATGGCTCAACAATTAAAGTCTGTGACTGTACTACCTACCTAATATCAAATCTATTTCAGACATATCTCCAGATTTTATATTTGGTGCGCGCTGAAGGAAACCTGACCGCATGGCCGCAAGACATGAGTTGAATTTTTTGAAGGTCTTTGCTATTATATTATTTTAATTACATTGTGATTTAGCATGTCCCTACAATGTAATGTCTCAAAACAAAATGTGTTATTGGATTGGCAACGAGCCAGCTCCTTTGTTAACAATTTGTTCAGCATCAGAGGACTGAATCCTTTGTCTCTCAACTCAGAATAGAGATAAAGAAACATAAAGATTAAAAATATAAACAATAATTATCCAGCAAATGTGGCCTCAAGACTGTATATTTGCAATGCCAAGCCAATTTCGAAACATTGCTTGCTTGACTGTGTAGACTCAGTGATAAAATAAAATTATGGTTAATCATATCTACCTACATAAAAAAGAGAAAGTCTAACCAATAGTAGTAGTAATAGTAGTCAATATGATTCAAATCTCAAATGAAATCTATATCAGCGTGGTAAATATTTGAGACTGTCACTTACAGTTGCTATACTTATAAATATTTGAATATCCATTCTTTTTAAATCTGTGTTTATAATGGCCGACCTTATTGTTAACATTTCAGTCAAAATATTCAGGATTTTGAATCAACTCTAGATATGTTACTGAAAAAATATTGTCAGGAGGTGCCATCCACGTTAATAGTTATTAGAAGTGAATGGGAACTTACCACGGGCGCCGCTTCACCGGCCTCGTCGTCCATGTCCTCGTCGTCCTCGTCGTCGTCCGGCCTCTCCGCCTTCTCCTTCTCCCGCTCCGCCTCGTCCTGCTCAGTCTTCATCTTCTTCTCTCCTTCTTGCGTCTTCTTGACGGACTCGCCGCGCTGCTTGGCGACCTCTGGGTCGTCCGTGAACAGGACGTTGTCGAAGATGGTGCCGCTCTTGACCTGCCAGAGGTCGAGACCGATGGCGCAGATCTCGTCGCGCTTGTACAGGCTCGCGTCGGGCGTGTATTCCGGGTTGTCGATCTCTGGGTGGACCCAGGGTCCCTTGTAGGCGGGGTTGTCGATCTGTGGAAAATTTTGGACCGGGTTAAGAGAAAATAGACGCTAATGGCCACTATATTTCAATTTTTTATTGGACATGACAGAGATGAATCATGTTTGATTCGTTCGTCCGACGTTTGTAACTGCAGTTGAACACCGTCACGCGATTTGGACTTGATGTGTATTTCAAAAAAGTTTTTTTTTGGTAAACGTTTCTTCTACATAACAGGTTTTGTTTTCCGTCTTTCTTGTGAATTATTCAGGTTTACTTATATTCCTGCGACATCGGTCGTTCCGCGTCAGACATCTACAGCTCCGAGAGCATATCGTCGGGTGACAAGCAAAAGTCACTAAATGCAGAAAAATAATTTAAGAAATGGGAACTGTTTTGAAGTAGTAATAAGGTTGAGTTTTCCTTTACCTCTTACGTGTAATTAGTGACTTTTGCTTGTCACCCGCCGATATATGTATATTTATAACATCTTTTCTCGCTACATAGTATCCCAACGAATTGAAATTACATAGACATACTTTTTTAGTTACAAAAGCGTGATCATGGGGGTAATAGAAAATAATTTACTTTAAAAACAAAGTTTAAACCGATTTCAATTCAGTACTTCGCCAAACCACATAGATACATGAAAATTTCCACATTTCCTGTCCAATTTACTACATGAACAATCAGTTCCACTTCACCAAAATTGCGATTTCCGAGGGCAAATACACGAAATACAATAAAAAATACCGAAATCACTACACGCGTGCCTATAAAATTTGAGAGTTGCCGTCAATTTCCTTGGGATCCCATCATCAGATCCTTACTTGGTGACAATGGGACCACCTCAGGAGTATACTCTTTCGAATAAAAAAATATTTTGGATATCGGCCCACAATTGAGAGAGAAATCGGTGAACATACATAAAAACACATACAGAGGAACATAACTTTTTGAAGTCGATTAAAAATACTTACACTTACTTTTATAGAAGCCAAATACGATCGATATGTTCCACTGGTGAAGGATCGCGAATACAACAGTTGTAGGAGCGTGATTCATCATTCCTAATTCCTACGCCGACTCTGTTATTATAACTACACTAGAAATAAGTTTGTCAAAAATTTCGTTTTTGGTGCAACTACTCATTAAGACGATTCTAACGAGCCCAAACTCAAATGGGGTTACGTCAGTTAAGTACTGAATTGCCATGACCACCTTCTGTCTCCATCATCAGAACAGATCGATGGTACCATTTTGACGGACAACTTACTTATTACATACTTACATACACTTGCATATTTACATACGAACAGATTAAGTTAATATAAAGCTTGTAAAAACATGGTATAGCGGCATTTTCGCAAGAAGAGATCTATCGTTGGTGACGTCACCGAGTAAAAGTTTAAAATGTTCCATTTTGTAACCAAAATTAACAATATTATTTGTATGACAAATGAAAGTTACAAAATGGAACTTTTTAAACTTTTATTCGGTGACGTCACTAACGCCATCTTCTTCTCGCGAAAATATCTATAGATATTTGGTTACCTGTTTAGGTGCCCAGACGCCCTTGTACTCAGGGTTGTCGATCATGGGAGGCTCCCACTCGCCGTCCATCTCGTCGTCCCAGTCTTCGGGCTTGGCCGCGTCCGGGTCGGGGATGTGCTCGGGCTTCTCCCAGTCCTCGGGCTTCTGGTCGTCCGGATCCGGGATGGTGGCGCGGTCGTCCCAGTCCTCGGGCTTCTTGGCTTCAGGGTCCTGGGGATTTCATTAGGTTGAGTAGGGAACAATTACGCAATCGAGGACGCCGCCCGAATGGCGAAGATGATAGCTGATGAAAATAATTTCTCTGTCTAGCATGTATAGTTAGGTACAATGTGCGAGAGTAACGTACGTTGGTTATACACTTTACAGTGAAAAAGAATCTGTTTTCTCTTATTTATTGACAAGGAAATGTTTTGAAGTGTTCAACAAATAGTCAACAATACTCGGTGGGCGTACTTGGATCCTTTGCTATCATTTTCTAGGCAGATGACTTTACAGGCAGTGGACAGTGTCACAAATAATCTATCATAGGCCAGTCATATTCTACATTAAAAAGGCAAAGTGCGATGTAAAGCTGCTTTTTTGATATGTTACTCGGATCCTTTAGGGGAGTAAGAAACTACGTTTTGCAAGCAAAGATATAAGGCTGGAAAACATAAGTAAAACTCAAAGTTTTTACATTTCTGAAATCCATGATTGTTTTTCAAGCATCATTTCTCAAAAACTATTGGCTATTTGGCTTCAATTGTTTGAAATTGAATATACTTTCAAAATGATCGTAGCAACTTATGTCAAAAGCCCATAGTTTTTGGATTAACTGCAAAAAAGAAATAAAAAAACCGGCCAAGTGCGTGTCGGACCACGCAAAACGAAGGGTTCCGTGCCTATTAAAAAGGTCGTATCGTCACAGAAATTTTACGGCACTTACGTCCTTTTCTTTGAGGAAGGCAGTTTTTCAGCAATATCTCGAAAACCTCTGAACCGATCTTGTTCAAAACAATTTTCGGTGAATGAAATTAATAAGCCCTATGTCCATGAATTTTTCCATATTTTTAAAATACACCGTTCAAAAATTAGAGGGGGGGGGACAGAATTTTAGTGACTTTCGGGGCGATTATCTCCGACCCTATTCACTTAATCAAAAAAAATTCTAGGAAACCTTATATTTATTTTGAAAGGCCTATCGATTGATGTGCCACACGGGGGGTCACAATGAAAAAAAAAAATTTGACTTTTAGTTTTATGTATGGAGTGCACCCCTAAAAAATTTTTTTTTGTCATTTTAATTACAAAACTATGTAGCGGCTAACAAAATACACCTATCCTCAAAATTTTATTCAAATACACCTTATAGTTTTCGAGTAAAATGCCTGTGACATACGGACAGACGGACAGACGGACAGACGGACAGACGGACATGACGAAACTATAAGGGTTCCGTTTTTGCCATTTTGGCTACGGAACCCTAAAAACGAAAATTTTACAGTTTTTCACGTATTACGCAAGTGGCACAACTTTTTTTGCTTGCAAAACATAGTTTCACATTCCCCTAAGGGGTCCAAATAACATATCAAAAAAGCAGCTTTAACATCGCACTTTGCGTTTTTAGTTTTTTTTTCTGTAAGATTTTACTGGCCTATCAATGAGACTTAAAGAAATAATCTGTTTTTGTATCAGATGTGAAGTATTTATATTGCACTGTACCTTGATCTTCTTGGGCGGCAGGAAGTCCCAGTCGGCCTCCAGGTCTCCAGACTCGACCTTCTCGTTGTCGATGAGCACCTCGTAGGTGTTGTCGGGCTTCACGATGAGTGTGTACATGTGGGTGTACACGTCGTCCTTGCAGCGGATGTCCTTCTTGATCAGGTGGTTCTTGCCCTTGTAGCTGAAGATTACGTGCACCTGAAATATTCATTTTATTTTATTATACAGTAGATCGTGTCCCTAACACTGAAATCCGCCGCTGAACGAAAGTAGTGGACGTCGGCAAACGTCGACTTAAAGTGGGTGTGGGCGGGACACTTGGCCAGAAGAAACGATGGGAGATGGACAAAACGGGTTACTGAATGGTGGCCAAGATCATCGAAACGGTCAGCGGGCAGACCACCAACCCGATATCTGCCGAACAGGAAGCAAGCAGCGGATGGGATTAGCACGGGACCGGGGAGTGGCGTAATAAAGAAGAGGCCTATGCTCAACAGTGGGTGCATAGCTAGGTGGGATGTTTTATTATTTGGAAGGGACCAATATTATTATCGAAATATCAGTGACCAGTCTCATGATTTTACGGTAACTTCGAGCTCTTTACCAATCATGAAGTAGCATTTGGATTAATATTGAATGGACTTGAATTGAATACTTAATCGAGTTGAAATGTTGGTGTACCTATATGTATATCATACTGCCCTGCTAGCATAACTTGACTCTCTACTCTACTCGCGCGCGTGATAGACTATCTGTCACTTTTTGACAGCATTAATCAGAAAGTGACGGACAGTCTACCTCGCGCGCGAGTAGAGTCGAGAGTCAAGTTATGCTAGCAGGGCTGTTTTGTAGTCAGGACAAAAAATTGGTAACAATTAACAAAACCAAATATAGAAAACCGGCATCGATTCATCGGGCATGCTCGTGTCGCCGCCGATACGAAAGTGGCTCCCAGAGTTGGGCTTGCATATGCGTGTCGCTATTAAAATATATGAAAAAAGCAAATCAAAACTTTGTCTTACATATCAGACTGTGGCGAAATGAGCTGGATATTCTATGTCTTATAAATCAGACTATGGTGGTTAAAAGGTTAATGCCCCGTTAGCCTGTTACACCGTCCTCTTTACATAATAGCATTTGCATGTCTGCCATTGACTTTATATTTTCCACGTATTTAATGATAAAGTACCGTCAACAAAAAGTTTGCATTAAAATTAAAATGTATAACCGTTTAGAAAGTAACAGGCTGTGTCATCATGCGACATTATTTACCATCTACAGCGACAGCGAATTAACTTTTGTTAAACTGATCCGTATTGTGCGAATAAATACATTCGTGTTATTATTTACTTGGCAATTACTCTCACAAACGATATACAAGACTTTGTCTGAACCGCAGTGCTGTTTGGGGCATTGACCTTAGCCGAAACTCATGTGGCAATGAAATCTAAGAAAAACTTATTTGCCAATTTAGCGCCTTTACACTTTATACCGTTAGCAGACGGCACGGGTGAATGAACCACTATGTTACTGTCAAAAACGTGTCTATCTTGCTATAGATGCATCTCACAAAATCGGGTTGATCATACTGGTGTTGAATCGCACATAAGAATTGTGTGCGTAATCTCGTAAGCGCTTGTTATCACAGACAATGTGCATGTACACGTTCCCACGAGCATTTGGTCATAATATTCATGATTTAAACAACTTTCATTAGATAATATATCTTTATCTGAATAGGAACGGTATATAATTGGAGCGATAACATTGTAAAAAAAAACCGGCCAAGTGCGAGTCGGTCGGAACGGACGGAAAATGAGCAAAAAAATCACGTTTGTTGTATGGGGGCCCCTTTAATTATTTATTTTATTTTGTTTTTTAGTATTTGTTGTTATAGCGGCCACGGAAATACATCATCTGTGAAAATTTTAACTGTCTAACTATCACGGTTTATAAGATACAGCCTGGTGACAGACGGACAAACAGACAGCGGAGTCTTAGTAATAGGGTACCATTTTTATCCTTTGGGTACGGAACCCTACAAATTGAAATAAACTTTTGCCATTAAGATTGTATTGCAGGAGCAAAGGGCTAATTTAGGTAGTGGGTATTCAAAATTATTGCAAGTCATCAACTAGTGAACATGGATTATCTTGAACTCTAAATGGTAAACGTCCAATTGATCTTTCGATAATTCATAGGATATAGAATAGTATAACTCAGTTTTGTTTTGTGACGTCAATTAAGTATTTGGTTTGTATGAAGATTAACTTTTTCTTTTCCATTTATTAATTATATGTGAAACAAGTTCCTTTTCACATAATTTGTATGCTCACAAAACTGACACGAGTTATTTTATTTTTAACTACTCACGCTAATTGGGTACACTCATTTTTGAAAATGCTAATTCTTCCGTCTTGAGTTCTGCCTGTCGCCTGGTTACCGTTAACAAAGTGAAAATGGTTCGTAGAATAAAATACTTAAACATTCTTTATTATATTAGTATGCCATAAAACTATCGGACTTCTCGATGCCTACCACCTATCAACTACCGACCAAATAGCGATAACACAACGTAGTTATAGTCACGCAAGAATATCGTAAATATCAGATATAGAGAGTTTGGATTGATAAGGCCATTGTCGTTAGGCAATTACCAGCAATTAGGACTGAAATCGGCTTGTTGAAATTTCCTGTGCGAAGTGTTAAATTCCTTGCCGAACAATGCAATTGTCTTACGCATTTCCACAAACTGCTGTAAGAAATTCTACCAATACATTGCAAGTCTAGCGATGCGCCGAATATTCGGTATTCGAATACCGATATTCGGCACATTTTTGAATATTCCGTTTTGGCCGAATTAGTATTTATTTATTGAAACTTTATTGCACAAAACAAATAAGTACAAAAGGCGGATTTAATGACTTAAGTCATTTTTTACCAGTCAACCATAGGGCCAAACAGAAAATTTTCAATTATTCTGTTCAACTGCCGAACATTTACCGAATAATTTTACGGGTATTTGTCTGCAATTTGCGAAGTGTAATTCGGTAATTGCTTTGTAAAATTGTTACTCTGAAATAGATGATTAATGTTGCTTGATTCGATTCGTTTTAACGTCTCATGAAGGCATTACGATGAACCGAATAATTCGGCCGAATAACCTATTCGGTTTGGCTTTAACTAAATATAATAGAATGTAAAGTTCAATAAAATGTGTTGAAGATGTTAAAGTACACAAGTTTCTAAAGTACTTTCTTTTTAAGCCAAGTCTTTTATACTAGGTACTTTTCACGAAACTATTAAATGGTATGTTAAAAACTGGCTAATCCCTCATAATCTGCTCCGTCCAATATTATACTCCTGCATAAAAAATGTGATAAAAGCGACATCGTCAACAATCGACTGATCAGCTGGATGGTATCCCTCATTTACAAAAGATTCATCCAGTCACTGAGAGTCAGCCAAAGATGTACTATTTAGATTTATTATTTTCTAAAGTAAACAGATAGAAGCTGGCCGCTACGACAACCAGGGTACCGGGGGTCGCCGGAACCTCGGGGTCGTGGTTTTTTGTACTTTCCAATGTAATGAGAATTTATTATTTTAATTTTTGTTTGGCTAATGAATGACCTTTTTATTATTTCAATAACATTCGGTTAATAATAAATAAGTGGCAATAGTTGTTTGCCCATTGATGTTTCAACAGATGGTAGATCATGAATTCATGATTAAACAAACTGCTATTATATAGAATAGGGGTTATTAGTGACATGCATGGCTCTATTTTGAAGGTCATAATACTAATAATACAAAAGCGAAGCTAATTTAGTTGTATCGTTGTATTGTAAAATAATAATGTAAAATGTTTTATGGGAACCTAATAAGAAAAACAAGTGGAATTAAAAGAATTTTCAAAAACTTCAACTGCTTTCTTGCAATGCCACTCCCACGATTAAGAGGAATCCTCATATGTCGAAATCCGTCAAACGGTTTAGGTAGCAGGGTGTGCCAAAGTATAAGACATACACACATACATAGATACATACATACGCTCGAAAAACATAACCCTCCCTTCCTTCGGCAATCGGGTAAAAATTAAGTTAAAATTAAACCTTTTTTGTGGGCAGATTATTAGCATATATTATGATTTTAGTTTTTTGGTTCAGTTTAATCCATGTTAGCATGGCAAAGTTAGAAGGTTGAATCTTACTAAAAATTATAAACATTCCGCTTCAAAATAAATCATTATTTCATTTGTGGATGTTTCAGAATACAAAATTGATCTTTTTATAAATGAAGAATCAGGTTTTTTATGCATCCCACGTTGTGTATGCTTTATTTTACACAATCAGTGCCACCACATAAATTTATTAAAAGAATCATCACTAAGCTGAAAACTTAAACTAGAATGGTAAAATAATGTAAAAGATACCTTCTTGGTACCGGGACCGCAGATATCCGGGCCAAACATGATCTCATAGGGGCTCTCGCCGTGCATGTCCTTCTGGTCGAGCTTGCAGTCGAACACCTTCAGGTAACCGCCACCACAGTCAATGTCCTGCTCATGCTTGACCGAGAACTGGACAACCAGGGGCTTGCCCTTGTTGGAGAAAGGCTTGAACTTCTTGGAAAGGGCGTAGAATCGAGCATCTTCAGAGGTCTGTAGACCTGTGGGATACCAGGGTAGCATAAGTTTGAAGCCAACTTGGCATCATACTAGATAATGGGCGGGTAAGTTGAAGTGAAATATGAAAGTCGGAAACATTTAACTGCATCAATTAAATGCAAGGTTTCAGGAGACAGATTATGAGATTATTGTATTGATGAATGTAATTAAATGTGTTTTATATTAAAGTGAATTGTGCCTACCTTTGTCGGCCTCCGCGTCATTGTAGAACTTTCCAGCAGTCAACTTGAACTTGCCGAATTCCTTGCCAGGGTGTTCACTGTAGATCCATTCCGATTCCCACGAGTCTGCAACGAGAAAACACAGGGAATTAGCGCCAGTGACCCTAAAATAACCGGCGACTAGCGCCGCAGACAATCGATAGACGTCACCACACGCGGCACCGGCGCGTCCCTACCAAACTATCAAATTTCTATATAAAACAAAACCACTTACCATCTTTGAATGTTTCTTCATAATACACCTCACAATTTACTGAATAAATCGCCAGAAAACTGACAAGCGCTATTACTAAAGACTTCATTTTGATTCACAATACGACCCTCACTCGCAAAGGACTGGCCACGAATAAAATGAAAAGTCGTCGAACCTCTGTTTTGTAATATCAACCGACTTGACACGTTTTGGACAACTCATTTAACCACGCCAATGGAAATTCCTTGGAACTGAACGGGACAGCAATATTAAACTGTGTCTGTACCACACACTGACGCTCTAATAGAAAGAGAAAGACTACTTTTCGTATTAGAGTTTTTGTATAAGTGCGATAGAGAGATAAACTCGATAACGCCGGGAAATGACATAAACTACGCCAGACAGATGGAAGCGTGTGATTGGGCGACGGGTAGCGAATAGAAATTGAACACACTGCATGAAGTTAATTTGCGGAAATTGCGGGAAAGTACAAAATACAATAGTCCTTTTTTGACCTAATCACAATACAGTTCGATACGGGTTATTATAATGATTTACTTATGCTAACAAACGGAATGGGAATATTTTTAGTTATTGATTCTGTTTCCATTATCTAAAACTGATCTGTAACTGTAACTTTGTAAAGCAATATAAAAGGCAGCGGCCCTGAAACCTTGCATGGCTAATGTAGTACGCTCTCCAATCGGCGCTGCACATGGCATTAAAAAGAGACGCAGATATACCAATACGAGCGTAAGAAAGGGACTGAAATGCACTAAATGTCGTGTAATGCGATTACGAAGTCTTGGATCTCTTACGTGGTTAACGTAACCATACCCGTAACTAACATAAAGGCAGTTTGACCTGTCCCCATGAAAGTACCGACCGGAAGAACTACTTTTACTCCTCCGGTAGTTTGATTTAATGCTTCAGGCGACAATTTAGAATTACTGTGTCGTATCGTATAAGCAAGGTAACTGCGCCAAGTCAATTCGTGCATTGGACTTGTGACCTCATGTTAAAATTGATAACGTAGTGTTGGTAAATGGATAGTAAACCATCAAATTATTGCAATAAAGTACAAATTACAAAATATAATGAAAATCATAAAAAGATATTATGGCCCTTAAAAGTTTAGAAAAAATATGCATTTTTTTATTTTCTACGAGTAAAAAGCTACCAATAGAATCCATACGCCTTTATAGAAACAAAATTTTATACACAACTATGGACCTAAACGCAGTAGGTATTTCGCGACCGAAACAGGAATTTACTTACTTGATTTTCCCTACAATGATTAGTTCAATTAGCAAAGTGTGACGTCATACTTTTGAGTCGATCATTAAGAAGCGTTTCGGCTGCTGCCAGCGAGGTCCGTCTTTAACTCATTTTTTTAGGTTTATTTTCTTTAATTGTAGTCGCTACTTGCTCCTAAACAAACATTTGTTCCTCTCCAAAAACTGGTTCGAATGGCATCATAAAAAAATCTTAGGTCACAAGCCTATTATAAAGTTAATCCAATTTGGAATCTCAATTTGGATATTTTACAATGTTAACTCTAGGAAGACTACATTCTAAATTAATTGACATTTTGATGAAGCTTTTAGATTAAAGATGTTATTTTAATAGGTAGTGATTACCATCACTTATCCGCACACCCAAGTTATGACTTTACCGATCTCATTAGAAAAGTACCTAATTTGCTTATGGCAATAAATGCTTATTAAGTAGATCATTAATTTTAATGTTTAACAAGTGGAATTAAAAGATTTTTCAAAAACCCAACTGCTTTTTTGCAAATATTTATTTATTTATTGCATACAATTAACACTATTATAGCCTATGTCACTCCCACACAGGAATCCAACGACACCTCATATGTCGAAATCCGTCAAACGGTTTAGGCTGCAGGGCGTGCCAAAGAATAAGATACACATATAGATACATACATACATTATAGATACATACACTGGAAAAATAAGATTATTAATAGTCTTGAATTTAAGACTAGATAGAGATCATTTTGACCACATTATTTCTATGAAACCTTATTATTTTCGGGAAATGGGCCATTTTAGATTACCTACACCACATACTTACTTTTGATCCGGTGATGAGAACTGTCGATGTCGCCAGGATGCCGAGGATGCGTTGAATTGAGAATAGGTAGCTTACTCTCAACATAGGCCAAAGCGCATCTTGTCTGCATTTTCTGTAGCTGTCGATACAACGAATCCTCAAATCAATAAAGGGTTGGCAACGCACTTGTGACTCCTCTGGTGAATCCACATTACGGAGAAATAGAGACTTTTCGGAATCGATAAGATCTGAAGAAGTTTATTAACTACTTGCACGTTTCTTTAATTATTGACTGATTTTAGGTAATACTTATTTATAAAATTAAAAATTAAATAGAATATGGGTCATATCTCAAAAACTACAAGCTACACTTTTAATTGGAGTGAATGTGATATAAAAAGTCAAACATTAATCTTCTGTACCATCCCTGATGAGTATCTGCAGCTATCTTATGATGTTGCTCAAATTAATCAGTTGATCAGGACGAGTAGGTAGTGTGATTGACATATAATTAGGTACCTACAATACCTTTTTTTTTGTCGGAGAAAACCTTCTAATAACTACTTAGATACCTACAAACCTTTACTGGTCTTGTTCAGCATACTTCCTCCTAAAAAAAGGGTCCCGCGATAAAATTCTTCAAGTAGGTATCCTACAGGCTATAGGACCCTGTCATGGCTAAACGAAAGATTATGCCTATCTGCTCGAAGTTTTCGTTTAGAGCAAGTACCTGTCCACATTGTACGTAGAACATAGAACCGATCGTCGTTGAGGCGGAAAAGTTCTCGAGTGGCGACCAGGCACCGGAAGGCGCAGCGTGGGTAGACCCCCCGACAACCCGACAAGGTGGACTGATGACCTGGTAAAGATCGCGGGAGTCCGCTGGATGCGGGTGGCGCAGGACCGGTCATTGTCGCACTCTGGGCACTGGGGCACTGGGGGAGGCCTATCTATATCCAGCAGTGGACGTCTTTCGGCTGATATGATGATGATGATTATAAAATACCTGTCTACTCAAATACAAGTTTCTGCTACAGGCCCTCCAACCTTTTTACTTTTTCGGATGTATATTAGTAGGTATTTTCATTAGAATAGGAAGCAAACGCCAATTTGCATTTAATCATTCTATAAAAACAAAACGTTCATCACAAAAAATAATCAGTTCAGTTCAGTTCAGACTAATTATCCTGCTGTAGAAGGAAATGTTAAGTATATAATTATATTTTATATATTTTAATAACGATTATGGGAAATATCAGTTATGCCGGTTAATCGTAATTCGTAATGTCTGGATAAAAATAATTCAGTTGTTAGGTAAAATCACAACTAACTGTTCTAGAAGTAATGTAAATTGTGGAAATTATCAGTTGTTAGTCAGTTAAGGTTATCGCAAAGTTTGGGTAAAAACCAACATATCTAGATGGATGTTCGCAATAGGCTTGTGCACTAAGATTTTTTTACGATGCCACTCGAACCAGTTTTTGGAGAGGAACAAATGTTTGTATGGGAGCAACTACAATTAACCTTTTGACAGCGAGGGTGCAAAACAAAACGGTGCCCAACTGTGGCCAAAATAAAACAATAACCAGACAAAATATGAATAAAATGAAACTTAAAATATTGTCATGTCAAAATGACAATCTTTATCAATATTATCATGTAGCCGTCCGTGGCTTCAGTAGTATGAGTTTTCGTCCGCGTCCACAGCCGCCTTTAGCTCTCAAAGGGTTAAAGAACATAAATACCAGAAAAAATGAGACAAATATTGACCTCGCTGGCGGCAGCTCAAAACGCTTCATACTAAATGACAATGCTATGTCGTCACAAATGTCACAATGTTATGTGTATTATTTTTAATAATACATTTATTGATACTTTATTACAATCATTTGACGGTTTACTATCCATTCAGCAACACTACGTTATCAATTTTAACATGAGGGTGGATTGCAATAAATTTGTACATATTAAGTTAAAAGCCTTCATGTAGGTAATCTATGCTTTAACTTTTTTCCATTGTGTAACGGCCATTACCCATACATTTTACATGGGTAACTTTCGTTACACAATGGAAAAAAGTTAAAGCATAGTTTAGATTCAGGCCCCTAACTATGTACAATTTTTTTTCAATCCACCCATAAGTCATCAGTCATCACTCCTATTCTAGAAATAGCGTGAACTGATTATTAATAATTCTACGTAATGTTATGTTGGCTTGGCTTATTGAAGCTTTCCCCCGTGTAATATATCTGCTGCTGATGATGTCTGACCTATCTCCACCTGACCTGACCTCCTACAACTGGCTATTTCGTCAAAATATGTTCTAAGCAAAGCATTTCGATCATTCGTCTGATGAATTTAAAACTGCTAGATGCAGAACTGATTAGGTACCTACTATAGAATGATGACAAAGTAATGGCATCGGCATACACAAATTGGTGGTCCATAACTGAATTTAAAAAAATCAAGTGGCCAGTTATGGATGACATGTGTTTACACTTCTAGACCCTATTCCTTTGTAATAATATGAAAGGATCCATATCTCAATCAATGACAACCAACACAGACAATAATATCATCATGTAATGATTAATCATTACGTAGGTCTGAAATAGTGAGTTTCATAAGGATGATTTGCTCATATCCGATTGGCCAGTTAACTAGTGATATTTAACAACTGTTCAAACGTGGCTGCGTGTCGCCACGCTAACAGCAAGCTGAAATTCACAACGTAACAATTCGTCTGACAAAAACCAGTGTAGTTTGACCTCCAATTACCAGTAGTTGTTACGAGACCCGGGTTAAGATTTACTGGGGTTAGTGGTGAGGCGAGACAGGTTATGAATGGCATGGCAGAGCAGTAAACAATTATCTGACTTATCAGCCAATAAGCGTTATCACTTACCACCAGTATAATACATTAAAACATGATGATTATATTCGCGGAATGCTTACATATCGTAAAACTAATTTTTATTTTCTACAGGCTGTTAATTATTGCGGAAAACATGTGGTTTTCTGTCGAAATAATTCTAGTTGATAATTCTATCTACACTTAAAAGAGTGAAAGATGCATGTAGATATTGTAGATTAGATACATTCGTGCACAGCCCCGCTATTCGGTAACTTGTTTTAACCTCACCTCACCCGTTACCCACTAATATATCTTGACGCCGCGATTCGTAGTAACTAAGCATAATAGGCTTTAGGCGTGACGGGTGAGGTGAGGCGTATGAGCACGTATAGAATAACAGCCCTGAGGCCCTAGCACAATAGGTTTTATAGTCACGTTTTACGTGACGTTTCAGTACATTTTCGGCGAAAAACGTGACGATAAAACCTATCTCTCTCTCCTCTGCCTCTGGTAGGCATTCATGTAGGTGCTTCGTGGTACTATCGAGGTGGTAAGAAGCATAAAGAAAACCGAGTGAAAATAGGCGTTTTGTCGACGATAGGGGAATTATGAGTTAGCCGCTAGCCAATTTTTCTAGCTTTAATAAAGTCAAGTAAACTTATACGAAAATACCATTTATAATGTAATGATGCCTATATTATTTAAGTATGTTGCTCGATTACAAGAGATTTCTCGACTATCCATGCGAATAAACTCTCTAAAGAATTATAATTAGGTATTCTTATTTGTGCAAATTGTGTATTTCATTATAGTCACGCTATGTGCAGGTTACGCAATACACTAAACTTATAACAGTAAATACTACTTACGAAAATAAAATATTACATCACAGCTCCACGCTCCATTGAGTTGGTGTAAGTAAAAACGCAGCAACCACAAATTAAATTTCGGAAAAGGAAGCATTATATTATTTTAGTTAAAATACAAAAGTCTCACATTTAAATACAACTTTTATTCCAAGTAATTACATAGCAAAGTCCTCTTTAAAGTTATAATCGTCCTTTTTACCCTTTAATGATGTTAGAGTGACATTTTCTAGAACTCCAGCCAGATTGACAGCCGTCTTTTCAATTCTGGCATTTTTCTTCTTATCCTTCTTAAACTGTTGTTTTCTTAATTTGTTCAACTTGGTGTTGCCTTCTAGAAGCATTTCAGGGTCCACCTTGGCGCGCTTGGCCGCGGATTGGTCTTTACCCAATTTGGACCTTATGTTGAGGGTCTTAGGGAGCAAACTCGATTCGTCCTCGTCGACTTGCATTTCTTCTAGAGCAGCTTTTACTGGGCCTGTGCTGGTGATCTGTGGGAAAAATAACAATAATTATTCTTAATGTGTGTGTAACATTCAAGATTAAGAACATCTTTTTTATGACCATATCTTATAGTTATACTACAATATACTATAATAGATCTCTTATAGTTCGCAGTCCCGGGATTTAATGGATCTTCATGGCTTCGAAGGCACTCTATACCCTATACTACACCATACGTCAACCTAATATTAATAATTCTCGAAGGTTTACCTTAATAGCCTCCCCACTGTCTGCGCCGGCCAGAGTTAATGGCCTCAGTCTCCATAGGCTCAACTACCGCGTATTCTACCCCTGACGTCAACATAATAAGGTTCAACTGGCCTTTATAGCCCTTTCCGTACTGTCCAGAGCGCCTAATTGCCTGTCTCTATGGCCTCGCAGGCACTCTATTCTAAACCGTACATCAACCTAAAAGGTTCAATTCACCTTGATAGCCTCCCCACTGCCACTGTCTGCACCTCAATAGGCATGTCATTCTATTCTACACCTTACGCTAATAATATAAAGTTCAATTTACCTTGATAGCCTCCCCACTGTCTGCGCTGTCCAGAGCGTTAATGGCCTCAGTTTCCATGGCCTCGAATGCGTTGATGTCGAACTCCTGCGCAGCGGCCGAGACGATCTTGGCGTCCACGTGGACTTCCGAGTCTGTCTCGGGAGGCTCCGTGTAGTAGCGGACCTGGAGGTATGGTGTAGTACATTATTGCCGAGGCGTGGAAAGAAAGGGGCTGCCTGCCAAGAGACGAGTCGGGCGATCCCGGCTTCCACCAAGATAAATATAGTGCTTTTCTCAAACATGTGAGGAAATAATACAAATACATTACAAAGACATATTATGACATACCTAATAACGCGGTGATACTTGTACATTGATTTAGCTAAAAGTATTCTTCATACTGCCTGGTATTCTATTTTACTTCGTATATTTTACAGTCAATGCGGTTTTTCAAGTAATTATAAGACATTGAGTTGATTTCATGTTTCAATTATCTCAAATAAATGAATATACTTGCGGTTTTTAACTTTTTAATTTCATCTTCTTATGAATATAAACAACAAAGAGCATAAAATCACCATGAAAACCGCGCGGTTCACTGTTGGTTTTCTTTGGTTAAATGTGGATTTTAATAAGTTTAATGCAGCGGGAAATAATGGGTTTTGTATGGATTATTATACTCATAGACAGGGTTGAGACTTAACTTTTTAAATTTTGGCGGATGCAAATTAGGCACTTCGCGTGTTTGTTTTTCAAGGTACTTGTTAGTTTATGAGTTATTTAATCCATTCTTATGCAATAATATTACAGCGTGCAGCGGCCCTTCACACAAGTAATATTTGCATTTATTTTAATATTTAAATTTGCTATAATATGAAATGTTTGTACTTTGAAACAAAGCAACTGCCCTGTAAATTCCATACAAGAGGAAGCATTCTGCTTTTTAATAGTACTTTCGAAGGCTCGAGGTTACAGTTTGAATTCGATTTTAATCATTGTGTTATTCAGAATGAAGCATCAGAGTCCCAAGGAAAAGTAAAACAAAGTGCATTTTCTTGGCGAATAATATCGAACGAAATACATTGAAGAAAAACGAGTGAGGCCCAACATTGTACAAAATACAACCTGAGTTATAAGACACCGTCTAGTGAAACTCGGATCCATATACGGAATTTAAGAGAAGCGCTTTAACTCTATTTTCAGCAAGTGTTGGTTGTACAGAATAGCGATTGGTGCACTATCCGAAATTGTAAAAGTAGACTCTGTCAAATGAACGTATATAAAAAACCACTTTGTGCTCTGACTATGAGGTAGTTTTTTTGCTTTCGTTTTTTTGACAGCATTTACTCTAACAGTTTTATATGTGCTAGCACAACATGCTACCAAGTCACGTCGCGCGCGACTCTATTCTCACTCACTCTGTGCAATTTTTCAGAGGGTAAATTTTCTCACGTTGCGTTGCGACTTTAGGCCAGATAGCACAAGACCGCGAGATAGTCTATACGTTTCTTTCTAATTAGAACACTTAGAAAGTTAAAGTGAAGTAAGTTTAGTAGCAGTAGTGCTAGCCCAGCTGTAGTACAAGTGCACCGACCTTGCCGGTGTTCCAGTCGTTGAGCAGGATGCGGGCGGCCGCGGCCTGGTCGGGCACGCCGCCCTTCTTGTAGCGCCCCATGCGGGACGCCACTGAAGCGAAGAACTCCTGCGAAAAACCATCCACAATCAACTACCATATATGTCGTATTGCGATTGCAAATAGAATAAGATATAACCTTTTCGAAAGTAGTTTTTCGCTACACGCGAATTTCGGTATGGTATGATAAAATTTACATTATCAACAAAATAAAAAATATACATCCTCTAAAAATATTGTTCATCGGACTGTTCTTCTTCTTCTGAAGTATTGTAGTATATAATTAATTGCATGTTTTAGAAAAATAAGTTTATATTGATATGTTAGTCTGTCAGGTATGTGTAAAAATGAGCTGTTGTTGCCCCGAGTCAAATGAATAAATAAAAAATATAAATATATATATATATATATATATATTTATATATATATATATATATATATATATATATATAGTAAGGAAACTCTTTTATATAGTGATAGACATTACATATTAAAGTACACAAACAAAACAAATACCTATTCGAACAGTCCACAATTACATGCAAGGGGAGCTTTAGAAGTTTTTCACCTATATACCATCTTTGTGAAAGTTACAGATAATGATAGAAATTTAGTTTTTTTGCTTGTAGTTTAGTAGTAGTAAGTAGTCTCATGGCTCGAGTTATTCCTAATTGTTCCCGCCTTTTTGTTACCTTTGAGAACAAATGGGACTACATATTTCCATCTGTTCCCACTGGGAACAATTGGGAATGATTCTTTTCCAGTTGTCCCCAGTGAGAACAGATGGGAAAGAATCATTCCCAGTTGTTAACGCCCCATTTTGACCAGGTAAATGGTTAACATAAAGAAACTTTTTAACTATTTAAATTTTCAAGTATATTTTGGAAGGCCTTTGGAATTTTATGTAAAGCTTCGGCTCGCGACTTTGTCTGCGTAGACCCGGGATGAAAACTATACTAAATTTTAATACTACCTTCGTGCAAAATTTCATCGAAATCGGTTCAGCCGTTTAAGCGTGATTAAGTAACAAACATCAAACAATCTAAACATCCAAACTTTCGCATTTATAATATTAGTAGGACACCTAAGCAATGTATCTAAATCCGAATTCTGTTTAAAAGTAAAAATTGGGAAGAAACAATCTTTATTTTTGATATGCTAATAAATAAAACGGGTCACGCTCATAAAACACACTTTCCCGAAATGTGCAATTTTTCTAAAAGTGCACTTCCCGCAAAATGTACACTCTCAAAAGATATACTTTCCCAATTGGGGCACTTTCTCGAAAGGTGCACTATTTCACAGGGTCGGACTGGCCCCAACCTGCGCGGGCCCCCCATGGGCCTGCCTTGCGAGGGTTTTTTTTTGTAAAAATATCAATTTTCAAGCTGGGGTTCGAACTACGCATATGAGTATGAAACCTTCCAGAAATTTAGCATAGAGAGTGGGCCTTGTAAATGAAGCAAAAAATGTAAACAGAGATTCCTTACAGTATCCTCAATTATTACTAAATGATTATCAAGTGTACTTTTTGGGAAAGTGCACCTTCTGAGATTATATACCATCTGAGAATGTGATTTATCTGAGAAAGTGTACTTTTTGGGAAAGTGTACCTTCTGAGATGTTTATCTGAGAAATTGTACCAATTGGGAAGTGCACTTTTTAAGATAGTGAACATTCCGAGAGGTAAGTGCACATTTCGGCAAAGTGTGTTTTATGAGCCTGACCCAATAAAACTATGTGTTTGATTAATTAAGTCTTTTTCCCAATTGTCCCCAGAGGGGACAAATGGGAATGATTCTTTCCCATCTGTTCCCACTGGGGACAACTGGGAAAAAATCATTCCCATTTTTCCCCAGTGTGAACAGATGGAAATATTAATTCCCAGGAGTAAAAAAAAGGCGGGAACAAATGGGAACAGCGCCATGGCTCTACTACATTATAACGATATTGAAGCATGGATGCGATGACAATACACTTGCGCTAGCGATGCTGGCTGGTCTTTTCTTTGGCGACTTACAAGTCAAAAAGTTACAGGCTGTTACACTTTCCAAAGCGCTACTAGTTTTCAGATCATTTAGAACCCTCGAGGGCTATTGGCAGAATAAATACTTAAGTTTGAATCCGAGTTACGTACCTGCGGCGTGTTGAACTCCGGTATCATGTACAGATCGACGAGGGTGGCCTTGTTGGCGCGCTGCAGTATGGCGGTGGCCGGCGTGGCGGGGTCCTTGAGGCTGCCCACTCGGAGCGCGTTCTTGAGCGCCACGGACGCGTCGCTCTCGGCGCCGGCGGTGAACACTATGCCGGGGCTGTCGAGGATCTTGATCTTGGAGTCTAGTTGGACGGTTTGCATTTGCCTGGAAAAAAAGTGTTAGGCTTACATAAAAATAGATGGAAATCAAGCTAATTGACTTATCTTACTGAGTCTGTGTGATGGGCCCAGTAAATGGTAACCAGCGGTGATTGGCCGCGAAATACGGTTTTTTGCATTTGCAAGCATTGAAAAGTAATTAATTTGACACAGGTGCTAGTTGACGAATATGGGATGCCCATATTCGATTCACTTTTGTGAATGAAGCGCCATGCATAATGGTTTTTAGTGCTAATTTAGTGCAGCAGCTTCATTGGAAAACAAAGTATCAGTATTGTAGGGTTGCCATACGTCCCGGTACGCCGGGACATGTCCCGGTTTGAAGCTTGCTGTCCCGGCGTCCCGCCCGATAAGCAAATTGTCCCGGTTTAGTAATCATACTTATTTAATAGAGGGCTGGACTTGGTAAACAGTAATATACCTACAATAAACGACTAAACCTTTAAAGTTCCATTTTTTCTACCTTTACTAGTTTTTAGGGCTCCGTACCTCAAAAGGAAAATAACGGAACCCTTCTAGGATCACTCGTGCGTCTGTCTGTCCGTCTGTCACAGCCGATTTGCTCCGAAACTACTGAACCGATTGAGTTGAAATTTGGTGAACACATGTAAATTGGTGATCCGAAGATAGACGCGTAAAGTAAATTAATGAATTCTGAACAAGGGGGCCACTTTTGGGCGGTAAACTGGAAATTTAAAAAAAAAATCACAAACTGTATTGTGTGACATATCAAATGAAAGAAATCGTTGTAAGCATCTGAGATATATTTTTTGTATAATTTTAGCAAAAACAGATTTGAAGTAATTTAGGAAAAAAGACGAAAATTGACAATTCCTCCCCCCCTTATCTCCGAAATTACTAGCCTTAAAAATCTGAAAAAAATATGGAAAATAGTTCCTTGCCTAAATATTACAGGAAAACCTATAAGAAGTTTGAGTACTTAAAGTAACGGGAAAATTCTCAATATTTATTGTGTATTTTGTATAGCGCCTGATACTTAGAGCATAGCAATTTTACGGAACCCTCACCGAGTTGAACTCGTACTTTTCCGGTTTTTTCTTGAAATGTCCCTGTCTGAGTCCTCACACTTATGGCAACCCTACAGTATTGGGTTGTTTGGCATTAGTTCCTTGCTGTGTGATGTGAAGCAAAACGTACCAACATCAATAAAGGCGATTCACAAATAAGCAGATGATGCAGAATCCTTTCTCAAAAGTCACTATGGAAGATATTTTCAAAGATAAAGAAAAATATTTGTTTGTAAACATGTTCATAGGTCTTACAATTATTTATATTAGTGTGTTTCTACTGTCTCTATATTTTGCCATAAGGCATACAAATAAGGAATACAAGGTACAATTCTTCATCTGTCAAGCAAACTCTTAGTGAATAGTAGGTTTTTTAAACTAGGAATTCAAACAAGCTTTTTTTGAACTCTATGACGCCGTATCTGAGAGTTGAAGTAACATACCCGTGGTAAGCGGTTAATACAGTTGGCTACTTGCTTACTAAGGTTATATAAAGCATACGAAAATATTAAGCTTCTTAACTCCCGACATTGCACGCCTTAAAGCCAATGAGGCTGTTGATGTGGAACTCTTGCTACTTGATCCACTACACCCACCGCGTTAGACGTATTGATTCCCTTGTTGCGTACATACATACATACATATAATCACGCCTCTTTCCCAGAGGGGTAGGCAGAGATCACGGATCTTCATTTGCTACGATCCTGACAAACCACTTACGCTTCACTCACCTTCAAACATTTCTCATACATGCTCGTCGGTTTAAGGTACTTTTGATCTGGCCTTTTTGTAAGATTTCTCCAATTTGATCGGAGAAAGTTCGCCTTGGTCTTCCCCTTCCAACTTGCCCTTCCACTCGTTTTCTATACACTCTCTTCGTTATCTTCTTTCATCCATCCTCTCTACATGCCCAAACCACCTTAACATACCCTTCTCAATTTTCGTGACTATATCTCCATCCATTCCACACTTATCTCTGACACACCACTGAAATCCATTTCACACTGTTTCTGACTCTATCACTCAATTTCACTCCACACATACTTCTCAACGCTCTCATTTCTACTGCATTCACTCGACTTTGATGTATTTTCTGCCACACCCAACTTTCACTACCATACATAAGTGTGGGCACCAACACTCCTCTATGCACAGCCACGCGTGCTTTTTGTGATATTTTCTGGCTGCCCATAAAGGCGTTCAGTGCCCCATTCACTCGATTCCCTGCATTCACTCGATTCCCTGCATTCACTCTCTTTTCAATATTTTTCTCATGCTTTCCATCTCCAGTAAATAATGTCCTCAAATACACAAACTCTTTTACTTGTTAGTCTTTCTTCACCAATCATTATTTCGCAGTCTGTCATAATCTCATCTTTTTCAAATACCATCACTTTCGTCTTACTTACATTCATCTTCATCCCTTTTCATTCAAAAGATTCATTAATCTTCATTACCATCATTTGTAACTCCTCAGCTGACGATGCAAGTAGTACACGGTCGTCAGCATATAGGAGACATTTGACGCGTAACCCTTCCATTCTCAAACCACATTCATCACCTTTCAGATCCTGCAGACAGCAGTCCATGATTAGATTAAACAGCCACGGAGACGATTTTCGATGTTAAACCAGTCAGTATATGACCCGTTTATTCTCACGCAAGCACTGGAATCCTTATATAAAGATTTCAGTGCTTAAACGAGGCGGCTGTCTTGTTGTCCTTGTTGCGAATTGCGATAATATTGGCCAGTTGCGACAGTAGTTGGTGTGACTTACTTGGTGACTCCGGGAGTGCTGCCCACATTGCACGCCTTGGAGCGGTTGAGGCTGTTGATGATGGAGCTCTTGCCCACGTTGGGCAGGCCCACTACGCCCACCGTGATGGACGTCTTGATTCCCTTGTTCCGGCAGTAGTTGCCCAGGAGACTCATTAGAAGTTCTGCCCCTACGCACGCTCCACCTGGAAATAATAAAGCACTTTGTGATTATTTTTTGTATCAATCTAATTCCTATTTTTATCACCTTTTCTAAAATAGGACAAAAAAAAAAAAAATTGTCTTTAATTGGGCAAATGTAAACTGGGCATGTGCTCGAATCAAATGGATTACTGTGAACAATGAATCTTTAAAAATGCAAGATTAAAGAAGTACTGTTCCACTACTATATTCTATGCAAAATACCTAACTCAAAGAGCATTGGATATTAAATTACATTCCAATAGCTGTTATTGGTGTAACATTATTTCGTACACATTTGAGGAACAGCTAGGAACGCAGCATTACTAACTTGTATTAATGAAAACTTGCCTACTATTAATTTAAATAAACTATTGAGAAAATTTAGTGTTTGATCACTGGTTTTCTTTTTAATTTTCATATTCCTTTTTACTTCAGGTTCAATGTTATTCAAATCATAAAACAACGCACCTTTCATTTCTTTCTCCTTAACAATATGCTTCATCTTCCTTCTCCCGAGGTTATGTTGCTGGTCCTGAGTGGAGGCCTTGAAGGGTACTGCGGGTGCAGCACGGCGCAGGTACTTGAGCCACGCGGTCAGGTTCGACCGGGGCACCAGGTCTGCCTTGTTCAGGACCAGGACTAGACGCTTGCCCGCCTCTCTGACGGCTTCTTCTACTTGTGTGCACCGGGTTCCTGGCACAATAGATTAAAAAATAAATGTGTTGTTCTCAGGAAAAAAAACTTTATTGTCGTTGGTGCTTATGCAATTGAAGTGGGATGTTTCACGGCGTTAGCAAAGCATTGGCCAACAACCTTAAGGTCCCTTTTGTTTTGGAACAAAACAAATATTTGATTATTTGATGGTACAGTCAGCATCATAAACATGTATACACTCTAGGACCTTATTGCTTGGAGATAAGGTCGAAAAGTGTATACATGTTTATGATGCTGACTGTAGCTTCTAAGTTACAATGCTCAAAAAAACCTTGTTACATAACTTCCCTAAAACTATTTACCTCATTTGGTAAATAGTTTTAGGGAAGGCACTGATGGAATTAAATTGACATAATGCAAAAAGGTACAAAATAAAATAGTACAGTCACATGGTCAATAGGGAATGTGCATTGTGCATAGGACTTTAATTTTGAATAAATTGCACTGAATTGAAATACGTAATAATAATATTATACAACAGAAATATAAAAAAAACTGTTGTATTAGTTTTATCTCACTTTAAAATCATGAATTATATTTTTTTTCCATGAAGTATAGACTTAAACGCAATTTTTAAGGAGATAATTGCAAATTAATGACTAACTCCATAGTAAACGCGCCGAGAATATGGATTGTGACGTCATACATAAGTCTATGCCCGTTTAATATAGAGCTTTCTCGGTGGGTGGTCCTACATAAGAAAAAAACCGGCCAAGTGCGAGTCGGACTCGCGCACGAAGGGTTCCGTACCATTATCTATAAAAACGGCAAAAAAATCATGTCCGTTGTATGGGTTGGGTGGGTTGTTTTAATCCAGTCCGACTCGCACTTGGCCGGTTTTTTAGTATTTGTTGTTATAGCGGCAACAGAAATACATAATCTGTGAAAATTTCAACTCTCTAGCTATCACGGTTCTTGAGATACAGCCTGGTGACAGACAGACGGACGGACGGACAGCAAAGTCTTAGTAATAGGGTCCCGTTTTTACTCGTTGGGTACGGAACCCTAAAAATATAGAAAGTTTTAATGCTACAGTTGATATTCCTCTGAATTGTAATTTTGATTTTCGTAATAAAAACAAGATGCATATACCCTATTGTTTGACTAAGGGTGAATATTTTTTTATCTATACTTTGTATGTAGGGGCCTAATCTCCAGAACCACTTATCTGATTTCAAAAATTCCTTCATCTGTGCATAGAATGCCTGGATGGACATAGTTAGGCTATATTTTTTGTTGCGGGTTTTGTCTGCATTTTTTGCAATATCTGCGCGGAGCCGCGCGGTCAGGTGTATGAATACAATGAATTATAAAATAAGAATAATTTACCCAAAGGATCTCTTGCATCAACCACCTCCAAGATGACCTCAGCTTCTGATATAACCTTCTTGAACTCTCTGTAGTAAGTTTTGAGTGAGTTCTCCTGATTCCTGTCCTTGCCAAACTTAACATCATCATTTTCTTCATCACCATTGAAGGCATCATGGACCTTGCCTCTCGCTTCAGCATTCGCTACCTGAGGAATTATTAACACAATGGCTTGAATTTAAAATGTCCATTGCCAACACTTTTGCCCCTGTAGTCGTCTTCTTGCCACTAAAATTGTTAAGTTCTTGATTTCCCATTGATTCCGTACATCTCACATAGTGTCATTTTGTATAGAAATGCTGAACATATAAGTTTGCCAACAGAAAGAATCAACATTGATTGTTCAATTCACAGACAAGCATCCCACTTTTAGTCTTTTACCAATTTCTTGCTGATCAAACATTCTATGAAGATGTACACATGTTAAATGTAAATCTAAACATTTGCAGGAAAAAGTTCATGTAGTATTCCAATTTATTTAATTTATGGATCAGTTCTTCAAAAAATACTCACCAAAGAATTCATGTTGCCTTTGCTATTTGGTTTTTCGTCCATTTTCTTTTGTTTTTCAAGTTTCGCTAACTCTTTCCTCTTCTGTCTCTCTTCCTCCTTATGCTTCTTCATGGCCTCAACTTCTTTCAAGATGTCTTCTTTGAACGGACACACATTTGGAATCTGAACTGGTTTCGGCTTCTTGGATTTGTTAGTTTTCTTTGCCTCTCTTTTCTGTTTTCTGTTGTGGTCCTTTACTTTCTTCTCTATTTTGTAGCGAAGGCGAGCTGGTGTCCTTTTGGAGGGTTTTTCTAAAACATGCATGCACAATTACATGGAGTTTGCTATGTTGACTACTGTTTGTATAATTAAAATGCTAAATTCTGAGACATCTCAATTGTACATTCAATACCTATACTTGGTATAGTAGACGGCAAACTTGAACAAATATTTTTTTCTTTTTATTACATTCCAAAGCCAGTAGTTAGTAATTAGTTAAAAATGACACATACACATATTACACAAAGAAATGTAATTCCATAAAAGCGGGGTCCTATTTTTCGTAAGTTAGATAGATAGATGCTCAAGAAGTTTGCTAGCTGTTATAAGATGTACAGTGTTGCTATTTTCTTTATGTCCCACAGCAATCTCTGTTTTTTGTCGATAAATATTGGGTCGGGTGCGCAAGAACAATAATAATTAAGAAGCTGGTAGTGCTGTACTATTAATGGTCCTTAGTAAGTTTTCAACAGGTATTTGAATATTATATTGGATGTTTTGTTTGTCCATACTGTATTTCTACACCTTTGTTTTCTGTAAATTAAAAAAAACTGATTAGTTTTTTTTAATTTACAGAAAACAAAGGTGTAGAAAGACAATGCATGTGCAAGCTAACCTATAAGGTAACATAGAAATACTTCCATGCATACTACATAAGCTTAATTAAATTGATTTGTGAAACATCACTGTTAGATTACATTTACGTTATTTATAAGGTGAATCGAATCGTGCACAAAAATAAATAATAAATGAAACGATTCTGGAAAATGATAGTCATTTATTACATATACCATATCTCAATTACTTACTCAACTTAAACTTCGCCATTATTAACTATTTCTGTACGTGAATTTCTTTGCTTATAATTACTATTAAAAGTAATTTAAATACTGAGGTATAATTTATTTATACCATTCCGCAACTAGCATTTTGCCAAAAGGAAGTATTTCCCACGTGAGTCGTGACGTGAGCTGTCAATGTCAAAACAACTCCATGACAACTGACAAAAACAAGTGTATTTTTCTACTGGTCCGTGGGGTCCCAATGCGCATAAGTTATTTGCAGAAATCGCGAAACGTCTGGTCGATGTAACTGGTGACCGAAGAGCTGGCGGCTTTCTCGCGCAACGCATCAGCATTGCAATTCAGCGAGGAAATGCCGCCAGCATCCTCGGTACAATGCCTCGAGGGCCTTTTTTAGATTTAACTTGGTTTTAATTTATCTTAGTTAATGTTAATTATAATCTTGTATTCACTTTTAATAAATATTTTTTTCTACTAATATTGAAAGTGTGTCCATGATCAAATCCGTGGTCCAAATTGTGCCAATTTATTTAGCAGTTGAAAATTACAGAATTTTACTTTATTTAAACTACATATAGCTGCGTCCCTGTATTTTTTGTGACAAACTGCATCGTCTGTCCCAGCTTGACCAATGTCTGACCTTTTGAGTTCCAGTTATTAAATTTATTGACTTAACATGAGTTAAAACATGTTTAAAATATGTTAGGAAAATACACCCGTTTTCTTTCACTTGCCCACAGACTAATAAGAGATACTACACTTGCCTGACATCTCATCTCGTGCTTTTGCTTTCTATTGACCACTTTTGACTGAAAGTTTTGAAAATAACAGAATTTTCAGTTTTGTTTTTTTATAATTAAAACTAGATTAACTAACGTTAAAAGGCGTAACGAAATATTTAATTGGAACCAACTGTTGCGACCGCCAAGTATTACAAAGATAAAATTAAAATCAGAGGTGATTCTTAATTCGTCTTTTAGTTTTATTTTATGTAGTAAAGGAGCTCTTGACCGAGTAAAAGGAAATTACAAAGACGCTATTTCGTAGAGCTGCTGAGAGCTGCTGATTAATTTACAGATGTAATAATTACCTAATCGAAAAATTGGAGGTAAGTAAGCATTTTTGATGTTTTGTCTACTTGTAAGTTTGGGTTGGATTTGACTAACTTAAATAATAACTATCTAAGTATATCTAATTATTAAGATATAGGTACTTAATTGCAATAATATGTACTTACACGAACTACTTCCTCAAACATGTTAGACGCAATATAAATAGGTATAGGTACTAGGTAAGGGAGAGTGGGGTACAGTGGATCAATTTTTTTTGTAAGTGGTGTAGAGGCCTTATTTTAAATTCTAAGTGGCTAGTTTTGTAATAAAATCGTAAATCACTTATCTAATAATACAGGTCAACCACAAAAATCGCTCTTTTGTAGTAAATAGCCACAAAAAATACCTTTTATTATAAAAGGGGATGTTGATCCTCTGTGACCCATCGGTGGGTCACACTGGATCGTAGTCGTACATACAAAAAAGTGTGCAAATAAAAACCAATAAATACCTTCATTATTAAACCTCACTTACATCGATATAGTGTTGTAAAAAGCCTCATTCCTATAACAAGTACGTTAATTTACACATAAGTCTGTGCTAAAATTATATTAAAATCACTCTTGAACTGAGTATACTTAGTATTTAACCGCTCCATAAAAGAGGGTATCCTACCTGTGCCGCTAAAGACAAGCAAGGTGACTCCAATCTTTAAAGGGAAAGGAAAAAGAGGAAACATAGATGGGTATAGGCCAGTCTCAATTATACCGGCAATTGCGAAGGTATTTGAGAATGGCCTAAGTAGTCGCCTCACAAACTTTTTAATCGAAACGAATGCGCTGTCGGACCGGCAATACGCATATCGCGAGGGCCGGTCGACGACTTCACTAACCCGCGAACTGATTCGTCGAATTATGGCGGCCAGAGAGGGTAAACAGCAGGTAGCGATCCTTTGCTGCGATCTCTCAAAGGCGTTTGATGTTGCCGATCATGCCGTACTCGCCTGTAAGCTAGGACACTATGGCATCCATGGCTCGTCGCTGTCCCTACTCAAAAGCCTTCTCCATAATAGATCCCAAATTGTAGTAGGTGATGGGGGGAATGTGAGATCGGATCCCCTAGAGGCAGTGATGGGCGTAGCCCAAGGGTCATCCGTATCGAATATCCTGTTTTCGCTGCTACTAAACGACCTACCGGAGTCAATTCAGGCCGGTGAAATATTAATGTACGCTGATGACGTCGCCGCTATCGTTACTGCACCTACAGTAGAAGGCGTTGGCAAAGCGTTAAATGATGCAGCCGCGCAGCTGGCCCAGTGGTTCGGGTATAACGGACTAGCCTTAAATATTAAAAAAACGCATTACGTGCACTTTTATCTCTCGGGCCGTTGCATGATGCCACTGGTAGTACAGCTGGGTGACAAATTGCTTGAACAAGTCACTTCCACTACTTTCCTGGGTTTCGAGATCGACAATGGACTCAAGTGGGACAAGCATGTCGATAAACTCTGCGGAAGGATTGGTAGTGCTTGCTTTGCCCTCGGCCGGGTGGCAAAAACAGTGACTCCAGAGGCCGCTCGCGCCTGCTACTTTGCCACCGTACACTCACTTATACAGTACGGCACTGAACTCTGGGGTCTCTGTGCCCAGTGGCAAAGGGTTTTTCGCCTCCAGAAACGTGCCATTAGAAGTCTCGCTGGAGTGCCGCAGGATACCCCCGCAAAGGAATTGTTTAAGGAGTTAGGAATTCTAACACTGCCTGCAGTAATAGTAATGCAAGTTGCTGTCGTTGTCAGAGTGAACATAGCGGATTACAAAACAAACGGGATGATCCATAATCGTAACACACGCAACGCCGGAAAACTTGTTGTCATTGGTCGCAAGATCGCCAAATCAAACAGACTCACGCATGTAATGGGACCCACGGTGTATAATAAATTGCCGCAAAATATAATAGATGCTCCCAGCCTATGTAGCTTTAAGCGTCGATTAAAAATATGGCTTGTCGAGCACCCGTTCTACACTTATAATGAATTTATGTCGTATAAAGACAAGACTATTTAATGTTCATAATTTTGTAATGGTATTATTATTTTAATGTATTTAATTTTACTACTTTTTGACATGTTAATTGTAATGTTATTGTTTTTATATGTATTTAATTTTCCTACTCTTTGACATGTAAACTGGTTTTATGAATAAATATGAATATGAATATGAATATGAATAAAATAAAATAATTGTGTCTTTTTGAGGGGTTAAATCCAGCCACAGACGAAAAAAGAACGGCCCCCTGTTCGAATAAAATGGCATATGCTAGAGAAGAATGAATGTGCAAATAAGTTAAAAGAAAGAGTGGTGGATAAAATGATAGAAATGAGGGATATGGAAGGATTAAATGCAAACGAATGTTGGAAAACGATGGCAAATTGTATAAGGAGAGTAGCAAAAGATGTCTTAGGAGAATCGAAAGGGAAATGTGTGATAGACAAGGAAACATGGTGGTGGAATGATGAGGTACAAGAAAGACTGAAAAAAAAGAAGCTAGCGTTTAAAGAGTGGCAAAGTATTGAAAGTGGAAATGAAAGTGAGAAGGAAGCTAAGAGGATTGAGTACAAAGAGTGTAAGAAGGTAGCTAAGCGAGCAGTTGCTATTGCCAGGTCAGCAGCGGAGGACCAATTATATGACGCTTTAGAGAGTCCTAAAGGCGAGAAACAACTTTATCGCTTAGCAAAAACAAGGGAAAGGAATGCTAGAGATATATGCCACGTAAAATGTGTGAAAGATGATGCTGGAAAGGTGCTGACGGAAGACGAATGTATAAAAGATCGGTGGAAAGGCTACTTTAAAAAGCTTATGAATGAAGAGAATGTGTGGAGCAGGGTGCTACAAAACCAAACAGTGAATATGGGTGTTGTAAGGGAAATTAATATAGATGAAGTAAGGAAGGCTGTGAAAAGTATGAAGAATGCGAAAGCTGTCGGGCCAGATGGAATACCAGGAGAGGTGTGGAAGTTGTTGAGTGAGGATGGATATAGGTGGCTAACCTTGTTCTTCAATAAGTTGTTGCAGGAAGAGAGTATCCCCGACGAATGGTGTGACAGTCTACTTGTGCCCATTTTTAAAAATAAGGGGGATGTACAAGAATGTAACAACTATAGAGGAATAAAGCTCATGTCACATAGTATGAAAGTGTGGGAGAAAGTAATAGAGAGACGAATGAGAGATGAGAGTGAAATAACGCAAAACCAATTCGGATTTATGCCAGGCAGGGGTACAACGGACGCCATATTCGCACTTCGTCAATTATGCGAAAAATATAGACATGCGCTAAAAAACCTGCATATGGTGTTTGTTGACCTCGAAAAGGCTTACGACCGAGTGCCTCGCGAGGTTTTGTGGTGGGCCTTGAAAGAGAAAAGTGTGCCAGGGAAGTATGTAAGGCTGATTCGGTCTATGTATGACAGATGTTGTACACGCGTCCGGTCGACGGCTGGCACCACCGACAGTTTCAGTGTTACGGTGGGCTTACACCAGGGCTCGGCTTTAAGCCCTTACCTCTTCCTGCTTATAATGGACGCTCTGTCGTCGGACATCCAGGAGGAGGCGCCCTGGTGTATGCTCTTCGCCGATGATATTGTCCTTGTCGGTGAAGATGGACTCGGGGTTGAGAGCAGACTAGAGCAGTGGCGGCTAAAATTGGAGAATGTGGGCTTGAAAATCAGCAGGTCAAAAACTGAACACATGTTTTGCGATTTCGGCGGTCTCTCCAATTTTAGGCACATAGAGCTCGATGGCGTAACGCTGCCGGTCTGCTCCGATTTTCGATACCTCGGGTCACTCATACAGTGTAATGGCGATATTGACCGTGACGTTAGAAACCGAATCAGCGCAGGATGGATGAAATGGCGACAGGTTACGGGAACCATCTGCGACGGCCGAATGCCCCTTCGACTGAAGGGCAAAATTTACAAGACCATTATAAGACCTGTCGTCATGCATGGATCAGAATGTTGGGCCACAAAGATGACGGATGAAACGAGATTGCATGTTACAGAGATGAGAATGTTGAGATGGATGTGTGGCGTGACGAGAATGGATCGAATAAGGAATGAGTATATAAGAGGAAGCCTGAAAGTAGCACCCATAACTGAAAAGCTGAGAGCGAATCGCCTACGGTGGTATGGGCATGTTATGCGGAGGGATGATAGTAATGTTGCTAGAAGGGCATTAAGTATGAATGTTGAGGGTTGCAAGAGAAGAGGTAGACCAAGGAAAAGGTAGATGGACTGCGTGAAAGACGATATGAATAGGAAGGAAGTGTGTGATGAGCTGACGGGCGATAGAGAGGTATGGAAGAAAAAAACATGCTGCGCCGACCCCAAGTAAATGGGATAAGGACAAGCGAATGATGATGTTTATAAGGTACCGTCAATTTATTTTGACTGGCACTGATTTGATTGCCTGCTTGTATCAAAACATGTTGCTGTATTTTGTCATAGCGGATCGCGATCCACTGTAACCCAATCAGTATTGATCCACTGTTCCCCATTCATATTAATTTTAAAAGTTTGATAAAAAAAAACTGGACAAGTGCGAGTTCAACTCGCGTGGTGAGGGTTCCGTAAAATATTTAGAATTTACCCGTTACTTTGAATACTCAAACTTCTTATAGGTTTTCCTGTAATCTTTAGGCAAGGAACTATTTTCCATATGTTTTTTTGCTAAAACTAAAAAAAAAAACATCTGAGATGCTTACAACAACCCCTTTCATTTGATATGTCACACAATACAGTTTGCGAAACTTTTTTTTTAATTTTCCAGTTTACTCCCAAAAGTGCACCGTTTGTTCAGAATTTATTAATTTACTTCAGGCGTTCATCTTTGGGTCACCAATTTACATATGCATACCAAATTTCAACTCAATCGGTCTTGTAGTTTTGGAGCAAATCGGCTGTGACAGACTGACAGACAGACGCACGAGTGATCCTATAAGGGTTCCGTTTTTTTCCCTTTTGAGTACGGAACCCTAAAAAAGATCATACACATTATTCCTCGTATCTTAAAGAACATCTATATTTAACAAATCTAGCGCAAAATCAATTTGATAAGACAGTAAACGTTTTTTAAAACACGTAAAAAAATACTAGTTACTATGCCTTCGCGTCGCCAGAATCATCCTAGATACAGTATGGCTCGCTGGTTCGATGAACGGGGGGTATGACAGGCGACAATGTTACTAGCACTAACGTGTGTGCGTGCATTACAACCTTACAAGCAGTTATTGCAAACGATTCACTGTGATCCAGGATCCATTTTACCCCACACTCCCTATGTAGCTACCTCGTTAACTTGTACGAAAATAGGTAAGTAATGCAACTAACCAACAACTTACCTTATCACCTGATCAGTATATTATTTAACAAATTAGAATTACAAACTGCCATTTAGCAGTCTAAGTACCTATATAAAGAGTTAGGCCGTGAAATTAAACACTTTTTAGGGTTCCGTAGCCAAAATGGCAAAAACGGAACCCTTATAGTTTCGTCATGTCCGTCTGTCCGTCTGTCCGTCTGTCCGTCTGTCCGTATGTCACAGGCATTTTACTCGAAAACTATAAAGTGTGTTTGAATAAAATTTTGAGGATAGGTGTATTTTGTTATCCGCTACATAGTTTTGTAATTAAAATGACAAAAAAAAAAATTTTAGGGGTGCACTCCATACATAAAACTAAAAGTCAAAAAAAAAAATTTCATTGTGACCCCCCGTGTGGCACATCAATCGATAGGCCTTTCAAAATAAATATAAGGTTTCTTAGCATTTTTTTTGATTAAGTGAATAGGGTCGGAGATAATCGCCCCGAAAGTCACTAAAATTCTGTCCCCCCCCCTCTCCTCAATTTTTGAACGGTGTATTTTAAAAATATGGAAAAATTCATGGACTTAGGGCTTATTAATTTCATTCACCGAAAATTGTTTTGAACAAGATCGGTTCAGAGGTTTTCGAGATATTGCTGAAAAACTGCCTTTCTCAAAGAAAAGGACGTAAGTGCCGTAAAATTTCTGTGACGATACGACCTTTTTAATAGGCACGGAACCCTTCGTTTTGCGTGGTCCGACACGCACTTGGCCGGTTTTTAGGGTTCCGTAGCCAAAATGGCAAAAACGGAACCCTTATAGTTTCGTCATGTCCGTCTGTCCGTCTGTCCGTCTGTCCGTCTGTCCGTCTGTCCGTATGTCACAGGCATTTTACTCGAAAACTATAAGGTGTATTTGAATAAAATTTTGAGGATAGGTGTATTTTGTTAGCCGCTACATAGTTTTGTAATTAAAATGACAAAAAAAAATTTTTTTAGGGGTGCACTCCATACATAAAACTAAAGGTCAAATTTTTTTTTTTCATTGTGACCCCCCGTGTGGCACATCAATCGATAGGCCTTTCAAAATAAATATAAGGTTTCTTAGCATTTTTTTTGATTAAGTGAATAGGGTCGGAGATAATCGCCCCGAAAGTCACTAAAATTCTGTCCCCCCCCTCTAATTTTTGGACGGTGTATTTTAAAAATATGAAAAAAATCATGGACATAGGGCTTATTAATTTCATTCACCGAAAATTGTTTTGAACAAGATCGGTTCAGAGGTTTTCGAGATATTGCTGAAAAACTGCCTTCCTCAAAGAAAAGGACGTAAGTGCCGTAAAATTTCTGTGACGATACGACCTTTTTAATAGGCACGGAACCCTTCGTTTTGCGTGATCCGACACGCACTTGGCCGGTATTTATTTAAGGGAGAAGTTCATTAATTATAACATGTAACTAGTCACCAATAAATCATTGTTGGCACCTACGTCATGCCAACCTTATAAGTAAACAAGACACGTCTCGGCTCATTCATTGCAAGTTTCATTGAACGAGGCTTGCAGGGTAGACTGCCATGCCATATGACGCGCTTTGTTCGTCACAGGCAGCTGCGTTCGCGAAGGGCCGTTTGTACCTGAGCAAGGTAACAGCAACAGGTCATTTCTCCGGGCGAGGGGAGCCACCGGCCTCGCCGTCTCGCGTTCAGTCGCGATTCACCCGCCGCAACGTTCGCACGCCTGGCCCCGCTCCGAACCGCACACTTTCACGCGAACGATTGCACCGCCACACCGAGTTATGTGCGCGTACGCACGCTCCGATAACCGTCGTGTTGGCCTACACTCGTGACGGCTCAAATGTCGCCTAGTCTGGAAGGGATCATGTTCAACAGGAACGCGAACCTGTCCGCGCGCCGGCCGCTGCTGGCGGAGCCGCAGAAGCCCCTAGTGGTCCCGCCGCGCGCGCCGCCCCGCGACACGGGCCCGCAGCGGCCGCTACCTGCGCCTAGGAACCTGCCTAATCCCTACGAATACCGACCAGATTACTGGAAGCCTTCCAACGTCGAACTCGAACGAAGATTACAGGAGACTAGGTCCCGCGAGAAAGTCAGTTACTTCCAGGATAAGCTGACTCCGCCGGAGCTGAGTCTGGACAGGAGGGAAGCTGAGCTGGTGTTCAGGTTCGATCCCCACGCGTCAGCGGAGTATTTGTCGAGCCAGTACCGCGCTCCCACAGTGCAGTACGCAAAACCTACGCCGGCGAACGGGTTTTCTAACCGTCTGCCGGACCGCGACGGACCCTTCGTGTTCGGCGTCCACAACCCCAGCCAGTTCCCGATCCCGCGGGATCGTCGCGATGACGACGATTACGATTACTCGGAAGTAGCCGAAGAAAACGGCCGCGTAAAAGACGATGTGTCCGAAATAAACTGTTGTGATAAAGTGAACGATTGGACGGCTCGGGACAAGAAGAAGAGGACACTTAATCGGATGTTTCAGATTAAAGGAAAGGTGAAATGTGCGAAGAAGGAGAAGATTAAGTGTGTGTTGGTGGGGGACGGGGCGGTAGGAAAGAGCTCGCTGATTGCGGCGTACGCGCAGGACGCCTTTCGGGAGGAGTACCAGCCCACGGCCTACGACACGTTTAAGGGTAAGTCCTCCATATAACCTACATAGTTGAAAGAAGAAGAAACTTCATCTGGTATATGATGCCGAATACCAATGCAATTGGCATTTAGGTGAAGCTGTCTACAAAATATAGGTAAGTCAAATTCTTTACAACAAATGTAACCTACTAACCAATTAACAATAAACAGCTGTTATCGCTAATGACCTGATTTGGTACAAGATAATTGATGCAATTATAATACGAATCACCATTTTGTCAATCGATCATTGCTGGCAACGATTCTAATGTATTGTCTAATGGCGCCTATTGATAGCTAGATGGTATACCATTTCGTCATGATTACAATTACAAGTACTTACCTAACCGATTATTAAACAACTTGAATGAAAAATGCGACACTGAAGTTCACGTGGAAACAACTAAAAAAATTACGTAAATTGTCGCCGCAATTAAGTTTAATATATATACTTACTTAAGTATTAATAATAAAACTGCACGGACATTCGTGGCCTTATCAACAAAAGAAACTTGTTTTAAACCATGCGTTTGTCGCTCACAAAGACTTGCGGTCTGTTTCTTATTTAAAATTCTTGCTACGCTTTCTCATTTCATTTTATAATGAACGGCTGCAACAGAAAAGTTTGATTATTACGTAACGTAATTTAGATGTAGACATAATATTGCGGAATTGCTACTTTAAACCTAGTATTAATTTTTAAATTGCTGCTCTTGGGCAACAAAAGACCATTGCATTTACTTTGCAGAGTTTTGAAACTCACAGAGATTGCAAAGCAAGAGTAGCAAGACATATGTGTTTACACTCCTGCACGGCTATCACAAGACGGCGCGCGAGCTATCTCGATTTTTCTCGCACTATACCTCTCTTTCTGAGTTTTCTAATAAGAGAGAGACGGATAGTGCGAGAAAAATCGAGAGAGCTCGCGCGCCGTCTTGTGATAGCCGTGCTGTGTACGTAACAGAACCGGCAAGTTCCTCATTTCTCACGTTTCAATGTATAAATTATGCACGCAATATTTTGATCAAAATTTCCGCCCACTGTGATGAAAATAGTCAACAGTAAGGTGGCTGTGGTTACAATAACATATCGCACGGTAGTTCTATAATACAAATCATCAGAATTACAATAACAGGGAACAAAAGATCTATAAACATGAGAAAGAGAGCTGAAGCCGCTGAAGGAAGTTATAATTATAATTAGAACCAAAAACTAGGTACGCAATAATACACCTTGATCTGATAACATTTATTCAGAATTCTTTTATATCGTTCAAGTTGTTTGCCGTGGTTTCTACAGCAAGGAGAATCGAATTTTATCGTTGTAGGTAGCAAACAACACCGAAAATTTTCCTCCGAAACCTATGTAGTTTCCTTGAATGCAGTTATTGTTGTTATCTAAGATGAGGAAGGGTATAATACTAACTCAACAAGACGGTCATCATTGAACGATATCTTTTCGCGAGTTGGTACGAAGGTGCGTCATGATCGCGAACGGCGATAGCACTGATAACATTATCAAAACACAAAGCACACCGTTTATTCCCTTGAAAAGAATGAATTTTATACTAACAGCAGTTCGCATGATTACGAAATCAAATTCCCAATAGGATTTCAACGATTGAAACAACCTTTAAGACGAATAGTTTACTTCCTGTATACATCCTGTGTCTGTGTAACTTGAGATACCTATTAGCAAATAGCTCCTCGACAATAACAGAAAATACTTAATCATCGTGTTGTCATTAGTATCAATCCAAGCTTTATTAGCTTTATTTGACTCTAACGAACATACCTACCGTGAATATGTACCACCAGTTGTTGTGACAAAACTGTCAAGTGTTGCTGTTGCGGTCACATTTAGAAGTGGAGGCTTCAAGCTCACCGACATCCTGTCGAGCCTATTTGCCACAATGATAAATTTTTATGGCTACCATTAAAATAATTTCTACACAATAGATATTTGCGGAAACAGTTTCAAGCATCGTAGTTTTCTACACAACAAAAACACGCAGGAACTGTGTAGGTACTAGGTACATACTGTTGATATGATAATACATATGTATAAGATAAATGTTTAGAAATGTAAATGAGGCATTTGGTCCCGGATCCCGGCCGCTATATTATTTAATGTTGGTTTTCCCTTTTACAATAGATAAATTAATAGATATTAGAGGACAATCTTACACAAATCGACCTATTCCCATAGTAAGCTCTATAAGGCTTGTGTTATGGGTACTAGATGATTATTTATTTTATGATTCTATCGATTCTAAGACGCAAATCTATTCCGCGGATTTTCCACTAAAACCGTTATGAGACTTATGAGTAATCCTCACGGGTAATAATATTACGGGTAGGGTAGGTAAACTAATATTCAATCAGCCAATACTGAACATACTCTAGTCAAGTAGGTAATGCTTCGGTTATATAAGACTTATGGAGACCTCCAATAAAACCTCATACACATTATACACATACAACCAATCCTTTAACAACATTCTAAAATATGGGTGGAGAAACCAATAAGCTTTAACTAACTACGTCGGCTGAATTTTAATGAACCAACTAACTCCAAATAAAAAAAAACTAAACATGTCCTCACGTTTCGTCTACGGGTCAAAGCACCTGTTTAATATGGAGGCTGGATCCCGCAGACCAATTAATGGTATACAGCTTTTGGAATTTGAATACATTCTCACAACGTTGTGTGATAATAGAACTACATTAATCATAACATCCCTACAACGTTCATCTTACTGTATGGTATTCATTCTAAACATTAAACCCTTTGATTAAACCGCTAACTTTTGTATTTCGAACTTTGATGTTAAAGAAAATGGAACGGTATTTAAAAAATAACCGACGTTTTGTTGTACCAGTCCGTTTCCGCAGTCATTTGTTTGAGTTATTAAAGTACTTAAAGCGCTTTGTCTTGAGGCACATTTTACGATATTCTATTTGAAAAGCCATAAACAGGTAGACGTAAACCTCGGTACTTGTAAAAAAACGAAAGTGGCGTCCACGCTCGTATTTCCAAACACTTATTTTAATGTTCGACTATCTCCAAGGCTAACTGCAACTGCAACCGATAGGAATAAATGGAGGATTTTAGGGGAGGCCTATGCCGAGAGGCAAATTGACCACATCATCGATGTTAGCATATAATGTTAAGTTAAAATCAAAAGTCGAGAATAAAAGGCTATTTTATTTTATTTATTTATTATCTCCAAGGCTAGATTAGACTATCGCATTGTTGCTGAGCTGTGATTTTATCTTCTTAAACCAACTTATTATGAAATTGATTAGAAATGAAGATCCAGGTCTTTCTTCACTTGTTTTATTGCGATGTTGCCAAAGAATAAAACTGGAAGCCGTAAACAATATATTTTTTAGCTTTATTAGTTGTTGCATCAGCTGCGCAGATTGTCCTATTTTCAGTCGATAAACTTAGGGTAAATGGAAATTCATGTTGCAATCTATCCGGGTCACAAATTAACAAATAGGTGGTTCGATACAAGAGCATTCGTTCAATTTAGATACCTACGTTCTTAGTTTCGAAGCAGAATTTAAATTTGGAATAAATGACCGACTGTACTAAAATAACAAGTAGTTAAATGGAGTATCGCGTTTTTGATGATTACGTCGTGCATTTAAAATAAAACCATAACTTGTTTTAACATTGTAGGATTCTTAATCTTTTCTACGAATTCACCTACTGAACTCTGGTACGTAACCATATAATATGCATTCATTTTCAAAATTTTAGTTTTCTGAAACCCGCTCTGGATATTGTTACATAGTTGGAGTAAATTGATAAATAGGGTTTGCTCAATTTGTAAACAGAATGTTGTGCTCTCATTCTCAGCATCATTGATTCAAATCAAGTGTAATGGTTATTGAGCGAATGCGTAAGCTCCTAGCTACCCTCTTGTGTTAATATATTATACTTGAGCATTCTAACCGTTACAACATTGATGTCATTTTAAATTGCACCTTGACTTCTTAAACTACTATTTTACATCTCACGAAGAAGAATTAGATATTACTTGAAACCATATCAAAACTGACGTGTAATGTTATTTAATCAATAATCTGATATGCCGTAGATAGGAAAAGTTTATATTTAAGTAATGTAAGTGCTTACCTATATCTATAGACTATAGTTTTACTGAGTAACTTTCTTGGTTAATAGAATTTTGTGAATAAATAAACTTTAGTTGGCGTTTAAATATTTTACACAGGAAAATAATATTGATTGTACAGTAAAGGAACTGTATGCACGTACTTTTTTCGCTCTTGTCGCCTTAACAATAAGGAATAAAAAGGTACGTGAATACATTTCCCTCACTGTACCTACTACCAAATGGACATTTCTAGTCTGTTTGGATACAGGGCTGTTATTCGCTACGCGCTCATGCACCTCACCCCACGCATCACGCCTAGACGAAACTAGACCTCTACCTACGCTTAGTTATTACGAATCGCGGCGTCTAAATATATTTGTGGGTGAGCGTTGAGGTGAGCTTAAAACAAGTTACAGAATAGGGGGGCTGGATTGCTTAGTCCTGAGAATTTTATAAAATGTGTTTCCAAAACATTTTGCCTAATGAAACAATACCCGATACCGCCAGGTGATATTAAAAAAGTTGAAATGACTAAACTTTTCTTGCCTGCCAGCTGTAGATGCAGGCAGCTGACAACTCTTTGTGCCTTCTTCTACGAAATTACAAAAAAAGCCTGCTAGCGATTACCTTTTAAGGCGCCCGGTGCCTTTGGGATCTACCTTTACCTTCCATTTTTTATGAGCCTTCCCGAAAGCCCATTATGAACAACACATTAGATTTGGATTGGAACAAGTAACTAAGAAAAAAGTAAAAGAACGTGGCATTACTCTGAGATGAGTCTGAGATAGGCGTCACGATTCTGTAGGATGGGAATTTAGAAACGTACGTTGGGCGCTGCTGTTTACAAATATATAATTATACATATATCTGTTACATGTATTAAATGCCGAAAAAAAAACCGTAAATATGTATTATTATTTTATAGATCTATCTAATCAATGTAAGGCACATTATACTGTTGAATCTCATTGATTAGCTTTCAACAATTCAGTCGGAGAAGTCTTCCGAATCACGAAATTTAATTGCAGAGAAATATAAATCGCTTCCTTGAAATAACCGCCACATCGACAAGTCATTCTTGGAAAACCTGCAAGACAACAGTTAGTGATTGTAGAATATTTAGAAATTATTTTTGGTAGCTTGAAGGAGGATGTTCGTAAATACGTGGTTGATAATAATAATAACGTAGCTACTGAATAACTGCGTGATACACTTTCTAACATTTAGTAAATTAATATGACCCATATATTTTTTCTTCTTGTTATATCAACCGCATAAAAAGCTTAAAGTTAGATAGAAAGTTTGAATGCGTAGCTCCACTTTAACTTAATTTAATTTAAGCAAATACAAAAACAAAACACAATAGTAGATACATTAATAATATAGCTGTATGCTGTCAAGTATCAGTTACTGACCGATATGTAAAATTAAATAGAATCGCTAAATGTTATTATGATTTCGATTTCGCCATGTCAGTCAGAGAGGTATGGTACACAGAAAGAGGTAGTCAAATTACTTTCACGTGTTGGTAATTATTTCTTTTCAATCGGTGAAAGTTTAACGGTGTTCGTGATTTTTAATCATTTAAGCTTCTGTACGTTTTTCGGTATGAATTCCATAAAATTTGGAAATCATATTTGATTTTCAACGTGAAAACGTGTTAATTAACGTGAAATGAGTTTATGCGGATACAAAACTTTTTACGAAGTGTTGAGCCAATTTAAATGTTATTACATAATTAAACTTATCACTTAGGTACATCTTATATAGTTGCATGTGGCTGCACTATGTTATACAGGATGGCACTACTATGATCTTCGCTGAAATTATAGTGTTATCTAATTAATATTCAATCAATTTATTATCATTTAAGTAAAACAAAAAGACATTAAAATTTAAACGTTTTATTATAGGTGACAACCCTGCCGCTATAAAGTTACTATTTACATTTGCCAACATTTGCACATGACATTTACGTTATTTATTCATAACAATATATTTTCTAAGTGACAAGCAAAACACATCAACAACGGTCGCTAATAGGTAACGAAGTTGGTCTATGACACGCCTCCCCCCCAATTCCCATCAGGAATCCCTGGAGCCGGGAGCAGTTGATCCAGGTGGCGTCTCCAGACGCGCCCGTCGTCAGTTGCTATCTCATAATGCAGATTTCCAAGGCGGCGAGTCACTGTACCGAACACTACAAGACTTAGACAAGTTTTGCAGAAGCTTAAAGATAACAATCTACGTGTCAATAAAGAAAAATGTCACTTCTTCAAAAAGAGCATCAATTACCTAGGACACACAATAGACAAGGACAAATTACATAAGAACCAAGACAAGATAAAAGCTATTTCAAATGCAGAACGGCCAACTAACATCAACGAATTGCGAACCTTCCTAGGCATGGCAAATTACTACAACAACTGCATACCAAACTTCGCATCCATGCGCGGAACTACTCCGTATCTGGGAAGAAGTGGGTGTTCCGTACAGTGACTCGCCGCCTTGGAAATCTGCATTATGTGATAGCAACTGACGACGGGCGCGTCTGGAGACGCTACCTGGAACAACTGCTCCCGGCTCCAGGGATTCCTGGGAATCGCGGCGGAGGCGTGTCATAGACCAACTTCGTTACCTAGCGACCGTTGTTGACGTGTTTTGCTTGTCACTTAGAAAATATATTGTGATGAAGATGAATAAATAACGCTCTCGCATTTCATTAATTATTTAATATTTTTAGGCGAGTAAGACGTTCTATTTCTTCCGTCATCGTCGCCAAAATATTAAATAATTAATGAAATGCAAGAGCGTTATTTATTCATCACAATATATTTTCTAAGTGACAAGCAAAACACATCAACAACGGTCGCTAGGTAACGCAGTTGGTCTATGACAACATGTCATTCACTATCAACTTGCTAGGGTTGAAACAGGCGGATTTTTGCACTAAAGTTTAACAAGCTTTATCTCGTAAACGGTAAAGAATATTAACATAGTTTATTGGGAAAAAATAAAGCTCTTAGGGTGAACTATTCCCCGTTTTTAGAAAAAACTGTTCATTCTGTTCCACGCTGTATATATATACCTATATAATCCTTGTCGCCCTAAAGTTGTACCTTTTCGTTCGCGTTTTAATGGCGATTATAAAATCATTAGCATTGTACAGTCGGCGTCAAATATATGGTTACACTTTTGCACCTTATTTTCAGTGATACGGCGAAATATGTATCTTTGACGTTGACTGTACATAATGAAAGGTCAGGTTGTATCTAAGTATATTTTTACTTCTGGACACATTGTAAATTTTATATTTTTGTTTTCTCACAACTGACAATCTTCGGCTTAAAGTAACCAGATATATTCTATAAAGAAGTTACTGAATTTACTCTACTAGGACTGACAATAGACACTCACCTTGACTGGAAAAAACATATAGATAGAATAAAAACCAAAGTATTCAGCTTTATATATCTTAAAATCAAACAAAAACACAGAATGCGCCCAGTCAGCCTACCACGCATACACACAATCGTGGCTCCGCTATGGTATCATATTATGGGGCCATAGCACAGACGCACACAATATATTTATAGCCCAGAAAAAATGTGTCCGAATATTAGTTAACATTCCACAAACTCAAACTTGCAAACCACATTTCATAAACCTACAAATTTTGACTCTACCATCTCTATACATCCTGGAAATTGCCACGTTTGTTAGAAATAATCTTCATTTATATAAATTCAACAAAAGTGCACGTCGCAGAGACAAACTAATTGCACCGGAACCGATTTTAGAAATTTACAAGAAAGGCCCATATTACAGATCGATCAATATTTACAACAAATTACCGTCAAATATAAGGAATATAGAAAAAAATAACTCTTAGAAAAAAATAACTCTTTCATTAGCAAACTAAAAACATTTCTGATAAAAAAAGCATACTATTCTGTCTCAGAGTTCCTGCCTACCTACTGTAATATCATAACATGTAAAACATGCATGGTTTTGTTATGAACCTACTTAGTAATTACATAATATAATTAGGTTACCTAATTGATGTATGCACTAGAGTATATAAACTAGTATTTAAGAACTATTGCTATACCCTATACCAGGGTCCATGAGATACATTTTTATTTTGTAACATCTTTGTAAAAAACCATGGTTTGCAATAAACGTTCATTATTATTATTTATTATTATTATATATTGTATTAACGTCTTCGCCAATGCCAACAGCCTTATGTCTTGGTAAAAAGTCCAATATTCTTTTATCTAAACACCTTTTACTTGCGACTCTATACGCGATTGCATAATACAAGTTATGCGGGCTCATGCATCTGTCCATCAACCGTTAGTATTTATATTTATATCAACGATCAATGGGTGGTGCCGTCACTTAGGATTTATAGTTTGCCAATGTATTTTTTCGATATTAACTGATGAATGCGCAAGTTTTATTTACGTCCGGGAATAGAATAGAAACATTGGTGTAGGCAACGTTTATCTATGTTTAAAATGTTGAAGAACTCTTACTCACACATTAGTCGTGATTATGCACAATGACATTCATTCACAACCTCCTCTATCGACAACTATCTGAGTAGATTTGCCAATTATCATATCTCAACTTAATCACGTAACCCGATTATTTATTCAACCCCAATACCTAGTGGTAGAGTGGTGTTGGTAGAAATGAGGTTGGAATTATCTCAATCTGTTCATTCGGGTCTAAGTCTGCTTTTCTTCCGATAATTTATGTTCTAGGTTTTTGTGGTGCCTATTTTTTAATTTGTCTGTTAGTGTGTGGGCGAGTATACTATATTGGGCGTTTAGAACAGGAACACTAGCGTGCTAGTATTCATCTTGTTCACTAAACAGTATCCGCCACTTACGGTAGACATTGGTAAAGGTACGAATGCTCGCATGTTTAGTTCAGAGTGTAGGTATTTGACATCATTATTGGAATATCCATTTTAACGTGACAATTGAGACATGATATGTCTCAATTGTCATCATCATCATCATCATCAGCCTATATACGTCCCATCCCAATGTTGGGCACAGGCCTCCTCTCATGAATGGGAGGGAACGGGCAGTAGTCCCCACGCTGGCCCAGTGCGGATTGGGAACTTCACATATCTCTTTGAATTTCTTCTCAGATGTATGCAGGGTTCCTCACAATGTTTTCCTTCACCGAAAAGCTAACGGTACTACGGTAAATATCAAATGATATTCCGTACATAAGTTCCGAAAAACTCATTGGTACGAGCTGGGATTCGAACCCACGACTGCCGTTTGACAGCCGCACGCCTGAACCACTAGGCCACCGTAGCTCTGAACCACTATATACGTATTTAAAGAATGATTAAAGGCGAAAATTACTACTTGATGATTGTTTGCTTATGACTGAACCACGGTTTAGTATTAGCACTATTAGCAGTCATGTTTCGTGACATTGACATTGCCTCGTTTAGATAAACAGCACGGCTATCACAAGACGGTGCGCGAGCTCTCTCGATTTTTCTCGCACTATCCGTCTCTTTCTTATTGGAAAACTTAGAAAGAGAGGTATAGTGCGAGAAAAATCGAGAGAGCCGTGCTGGTATAATCTTCTGTCGCGTGGGTAGGTATGGAATATAACTTCCTATCGTAAGTGTAAACTAAAATGTCAGCTGTGCAAGTGACCCAACAATTAATAGTTGTAGTTAAATTCGGAAAATATTATAAGGTGCACAAAACAGGTGGTTTATAATCCTGGTTTATGAAGTGTAACAAATATAGGTATATACATTTATTAGATAGCTGTATCAGTCAATGAAAATGAGATAACTTGGATGTACAGTTTACTCGTAGCCATCGATTGTTTACATATGATTCATATTAGTAACGATCGATTGATCTCTCTGAATGCAACCTAGAGTTATTTATGTACTTCCTGATCACATTATTAATAGAACAATAGCCTGTCTGATGCAAGTGGATGCTCTTCCGTTGTTTTAATAACTACTTATATCAAGAATAGAAAACGTCTTTATAGTATCTTGAGATACCTACTATATTTGTATTATGTTGTTGACATTCATTAGTAAAACAAGCTTTTCGATACGGTTTATGGCGGATCTGTGACAAAGCAGCGACACAGCGTTTGCTTTGGTGCATTGCATTTGTCTTGGCATTGCAGAGATCTAGATTTGATGTGGTTATACTTTCGTTTTGAGATTGGTATTATACGTATCAAGAACACCTTTAGTTTATCACGCCATAACTAATGTTTATTAATCCGTATCGCCCACATAGTATTTCAACTTTTTGCCTTCAGATCCGTCCGGTCTTTTTGTTTCTGAACCACTTTACTCCATTATCCTTTTATGGAATGCTGCGGTGCTCCAATGGCTTTACCCTGTCGATCTACTTAGCTTTTTTATTGCTCTGGCGTCCAGTGAGGCCGACTGCACATCATTTTGCGAAATGCTGTGGCCAGGTGCTAGGTTGCTAGGGCAAAAGTGCCAGTTTTAGTGCTTAGATTTGGCTTAGAAATATGTCTTAGCCTTTTAAACTAATAATGATGTTTTGATACCATATTTGATTGATTTTATTAGCTTGTTATTTATTTTGCAGGACGGGGCGTATAGGGTCGTTACAGGCGCTTCTTATAAAAAATACTTATAATTTGTGTGCCTCAGAATCAAGCCGCAAAGCATGTTCGAACTTAGACCAGTATGTGACTCATATATACCTAAGTTACCTATAGTTTCGATAATGGTTATTACAATTTTTTCACTGAGGCTTTACAAGTTTACATGAATCGATTAAAATAAGGTATATACGTTAAAATGTCACCTTGGAAAATGTTTCCAAGAAAATGAATGAGTTGATTTTCCACGCACGATAATGACACATGAATCAGTATCAGTGGTTTTATTATGTATCTACATTCCAGAGGATTTTAGCGTTTGGAAAAAAGTTGGCTTTACGGGTGTTTACCTGTACCGTAAAAGTTATTAAAACTATTATAGTTCTGAATTACTTATATAACTTACGTATCGTAACCTAAATCAGTAGGTGCTAATGTGTAAAGAGTGTCGCAGTCGGTAAGCATTCGGACCTCCTTTCTCGGACTAATTAACACAACACAACTCGATAATGTCGACGTACGCAAAAAGTGTGCTAATAATGTCTTGACTCATGTTCATATTCAACTTTCCTGTATTGACGGTAAAGACGGACGATAGAGTAGGCTTTGTTGACCTTATGTCTAGTATGATTACGAGTTGGATGAGTCATCAACATTTTAAATTGGCGGTTACGGCACTCGAAACGAAATTCAACGGTTTCCAAGCCATGCGATCGGACGTTAGTTACGTTACCAGGTTACCCTACAGAACCAGTTCTGCACGTGTTGTGTTGAGATGCAATCGTGACTTCCACGTTATTGGTTTTGTGTTAGGTGATAGTTTCTTCGACGTTTGGACAGTATTTAATTCTTAAGTAACTTGATATCACGCTGTGCTATTGAAGACCCGTGACGATGGATTTTGAATTTGTGTTTTAGGCACCATAGGCCTTTTATACTTATCATATACATCAAAAATGCTTGGTTATAAAAACTGCAGGGTGATAGGCGCATTTACCTAATTTATATTTTTAAGCCATTGTCAGTCATTCAGATACAGACACATAATTAGAAATAAATAAATTAAGGTTTAGGCTGCTTAATTCTAATACGAACGGTTTAGGATATGCATGCATTGGGTTTATTCTTTCACCAGTTCATAACAAAAGCAATATTTTTATCGCAGTTTGAATTTACATAAATTTCCATCCGTTTTGAACTAATCATTGATTCCACGTAATATACCACACCAACGCACTGTATGCCTCATCGTTATTATCAATCTTCGATATCTTCTAGATAAGCGCGTCTAGAATAAACGATCTACGATCTTGAACTAAATACGTAGCCAATTTGTGTCAAATTATATAAATAATACATACAATAAATCTTTAAAAATAAAATATATACTTAGGCCTATTTCCGGCTTTAACAAGTCAAATTGAGAACTCCGCCCCGGAAAGGACGACTGCAAATAGGGCGTACCAGATAAATAGGGAGAAATATCTCTACAGACCTCAAAACACTGAGCAGGGTTTTCTATAGAATATGTTTATCTTTTCTTTATGATTGCGTTTCAATTTTGTGAAGTAACAAATGTCTACGTTTTTAAACCACGAGTATATTCGACGGGTATATAGCTTGATTTGTACCTATTCTGTAGCGTTTCATACTGTGAAATGTTTTACAGTGCGAAATTTCCCAGTTCGCCCGGCAACATCCATAATTCACAACTTGATACATGTCAAAGGCGCGTCGCGCAGATTGCCGCGTCCAGTCATTAAAGTTGAATTGCTTCACCGGGGTCAGCGCTATCGTATGGACCATATACAGCGATACAGCGATAAAATCTGCCTAACGAGTGCACGCAAAAACTGACTTAGAACATATTTGACAAAGACCAAAATCAAATGATAAAAAGTTATGATACGAGGCAAAACTGATTGCGGCCGCTTGATCGCTGATTAAATTACTTGCATGTTTGGGTACAATTACTATTGTTGAAGTTCGCAGGTTCATATTCTGGAGGATGCTTAATTAATCGCCATTTATAACTTGTGTTGACTAATTTGCCTCTATAGAAAACAGAAATGCAAATTAGCACATTGAATAACCATTTTAGTCACACGGATTTTGCCTCTGCACACAGAATAATTATCCAGAGGTCTCAAGAAAAAAATAACTTTCAGATATTCTTCATAGTATTTATACTGATCATATTGACCTTTTTTATTAGGGTTCGGCAGCCAAAATGGCAAAAACGGAACCCTTATAGTTTCGTCATGTCCGTCTGTCCGCATGTCACAGGCATTTTACTCGAAAACTATAAGGTGTATTTTAATACATTTTTGAGGATAAGTAGGTGTATTTTGTTGGCCGCTACATAGTTCTGTAATGACTAATGACTAAAATTTTTTTTTTTAGTGGTGCACACCATACATGTAACTGCAAGTAAAAAAAAACATTGTTAGTCCACGTGTGGCAGATCAATCGATATGCCTTTCAAAATAAATATAAGGTTTCTCAGCAATTTTTTGATTAAGTGTCGGAGATAATCGCCCCGAAAGTCGCGAAAATTGTGTGTCCCCCCCTCTAATTTATGTATATGAAATATATAAAAAATTATATTTAAAAAATATAAAAAAAACCATACGCGTTATTAAATTCTTTCACCGAAAATTATTTTGAACAAGATCGGTTCAAAGGTTTTTGAGATATTGCTGAAAAACTGCCTTCCCTATAGAAAAGGACGTAAGTGCCGTAATATTTCTGTGACGATACGACCTTTTTAATAGGTACGGAACCCTTCGTTGTGCGTGGTCCGACTCGCACTTGGCCCGTTTTTCAACATAAAGAGCAGCGAGATATAGTATAACCACATAACGGCATAATTCAACTGTCTTTTTGTCGGGAAAAATACGTTGCTATAATATAATGTAATAATATAAAGAAAAACCAAGGACCTCTTTACATGTAAGAGTAGGCGACGCATTCCTATTTCTAAAATTCCTGTTCATCCTTATTTCGCATTTCGCATACAATTAATACCCAACTGCTTGCTATAAACCGGTTGGTTTCAACAGCTAATAAGTACTTAATCATGCGACACCAACGCTGACGACAACCTATTTAGTAAACACGATGTTCGATGGACACTGACTTCTGCGAACCATTGTCACTAAACAGCCAGATACTTATGCCAATGTTGTCTTTTCAAGTATTTTAATACCCGACAACTTAACTTTACAACTTGGGTTTAATTTCCGACAACTTTCAGAATTCTAAGTTAAATCTAATTCTACGTTAGACGTTAGAAATAGTTTTTCTATTCTCGAATACATTTTGAATTATGCCAGATTATGTGTTTATTTATTACTTTCTAAGCTATGTTTTGACGTTATACAACAGTTCCGCGTTCTGAAATCTATCAACATCTTGTCGTTTTTGAAGTGAAAATCCACACCACTCGCGCAACTGCGATACAGAATATTTCTAGCCGCCCGGAAATAGACTTCTCGTTAACCATAACCATTTAGTTAACCGTCCTTAAACTTAATTACTCGAAGAGATAAGCGAGAAAGAATTCTCATTATTTAGGTAATGTAATTGTTATCGGCATAGTTCTACTTCTACGTGATATAAGATGTGTATGCGCAGGAGAAAACAAAGAACGTGCGTCCCCGTGAATCATGCTTGCATTCATACTGTACGTGCGTGTGGTACGACCAAATGAATTTAACTTGTGACTATAGTCCTCTACTAAACGCGTATTATTGTCTGCTAATTATAGTGTGTTTTACTTGATTCGGAAAAAATGACATGGTTTTGTTATTTAAAATGTTCAAAAAATCTTGTACAATTTATTTTAAAACGTGTAATCGGAACACAATTTAATGAAACAAAGTAACCAGTAAGTCCTGTAATTGCAATTGATTAAGTCGTATGGAAGAAAAGTCCATTGAGACACTTTAGCAAAACTCACTTTAAGAAATTACAGGGTACTTACCCGTTATTTTAACACCTGCGCTTAATTAGCTTAAACGCTTCGAACACAGAAGTTAAAGTAACTTAACTAACTTAATGTTTTTACTTGCAGTTCGCAAATATATTTTGCAGCTTCTTTTGTTTAGGTACCAACGCCACAAAATACCAGATCAGACGCAAGGTGTGTGTGCGACGGGTTGTATTACATACTTACAGTTTACAGAAAAACGCAAATTACAACGAGTAAAAACCATCCATTACCCACATTACATCCAATGTGCGGCGACTTACTACCTTAATGCGTATTAAGGCGATATCCTGCCCGAGTGCCTGCGTCCTGTAATCATCATCATAGACTGATTTCACGCAGGAATCTCTCGTCTGATTATCCTTATTTATGTAATCTATGTGGAATCTCAGCTAACGTCTAAGAAAAATGTATCGTCATTGCTATTTACGCTTTTACTATGACAATTTTGGAAGATTTCAAATAGCATAAATATTGAGTAATGCACCGTCAACTTATTTCTCTCACGTTGGTTAGAAAAATCCTGATACCAATGGCAATTCCGATATTTTCAGTTTCAAAAGGTTTTAATGACTGAAAATTCTGATAACAGATCTTTTGTATCGTTACGTTTGTTAGCTTAATACACAAAAGTGCTGCTCCTTAAAACAACTGGTAAAAAATGGATGTAGCCAGCACCTGTTTTTTAACAATAAAAATGATTGCTAGCATCTGACACCGACCAGTTCTGAGCATGGATCGCTGGCAGTGAACAAACCTTTGAATAAAACATGTCAGGTGCAGTGCAAGCCGACCTCATTTGGCTAGTTGATCGATCAATATGGGCTTATTTACTGCTATTCTAAATGGCTTGTGGCCAGCTAAAAATAGATTGCAGTACCCGTAAGTATAGTTGGCAGCTCGTAATTTCGTCACCAGAAGGGTGCATGGACAGAAATAAGTTATGACACAAAGACAGTTTGGAATAACATCGTTATGACATTTAGACATTAAACGGATTATTATCAAAATCCCTAATATATTAATTGGGATTATTGGAAACAGTTTTTCCAATATGATAAAACTAAAAATTTATGGACGCTTGCTAGTTTTGAAGATCATCAAGGATCTTCATAAACATGGAATTCAAGTGAAGCCACAGCCTTCAATTGTATATTCGATACATGTATATTTACATGTAAGAAGGACTATTAACGAACGTGATTTAAAATTGCTGAGTCAGATCAGAGATGAAGCGCAATATCGGCTGATTTTTTGTATGTAAATTGGTGGAACTGCTCATATCTAGCACATTACACATTTAACAGGAGGACAAGGTGTTAATCATGTACTTAATAAACTCTAAATTGGTTGAGTGCTTATATCCAAGCAGATTCCAACTTGCCTTGCCCCACTATGTATACTTTATGGCAGTAACACTCTTTTACGTCTATACAACTGCAAGTTGTTGGAGATAAAAAGCTCACATACATACCGAAGCTACCTTAAGAAACGTATTAAGAAAATTCTTTAAACCAATCAATAAATCATAACCGCGTATGGAGCGCACCACGCTCGTCCGACAAATGTAATACTGCACTCATCACCTTTCTATTACAAGGGGATAAAGTGTAAATCCAATTGTTTATGAAGATGGCAGAGTAACGGTGTAAGCCGGCGTGACGGCCAGTAACGCAACATGCACTTAATGCATTCCTCCGTGCAAGTTCCAATCGTTTGATACGTACGGCTAACGAATCGCCTGCTTGCGCTACTTTCCTTGCTTTATAGCGTTCTTACCGGGAAGAAATTAATTCGGGTGCTTTACATGCCGGCCCCCGCCGCGTTGAACTTTACGAATTGCTGACAACCAAATAAATTTGGAATTTATTACAGAACATAATTCTTAATGCTACAAGCTGTAAAAGAGCATTTATTTTCGTTATCATAAATATTAATTATCGCGTTCGTATATGACAATACTTTTACATGATTATGATTAGTGAGAAAATGCGTAAGATGGTTTACAGACACGGATATTTGCTAAACAGTTTACCGTTGTAACATAATACGTGCCAATCTTCGTTAAGGACGAGATTATTTTCTTGCCTCGAATTATTTCTGGCCTCGAAATCCAAGATCCCGAGAAGATATCGTCATCACAAAAAGGCCTAAACAATTATGTTCCGATCCTTGAGTCATTACTGTCCCTAAACAAGAAGACGCCAATTTGAGCGTGAAAATAAACCGCTGCCATGGCGCCGGCCCAGCTGCGATCTGGCGCATTGCTTCTGCATTTGGACAATTGATATGCATGGCAGACCAACGCCAAGTACGTTTGTGTTCCCGTAATTTCTAATTACTTATCAAATTTTAATATAATGAGACAAATGGCGATCGTCTCTTTTTTACCAAATTGTAGACACAATTCATATATGTTTATTTAGATACAATCTAAATAGACAACTCTGCTGCAAAAACTTTCATTGATACGATCGAGACGCGAGATACAGAAATGCCCCCGAAAACCTAATTAGAATAAAGGAGATAGATAGCCTAAGTTCATTGCGTCGCGTCATTGACCGACATCGTCACCCAATTCGATATCTTTTTTTTTTACCGCTGACCGATGACTAAACTGGCGTCTAGTCACTGTCTTTGTTCTTTGCTTATCCTATGTTTATTATTTAGTAGTAGCGTTAACATTATTGCATTATTATAAACAGACTTATCATGAAATGGGATGTTTAGATGCGTAATTAATTATGTAATTTCAAATTGCGATAGTTTGTAACTTTAGAAGGGTCGTTCTTCTTTTCGACCGACAATAGCCTGTCCTTCGTCTTATTACGGCATCTCATTTGAGTAATAATGTTTACGGTTTTATAATGTTCGAATGAACGTCCATATTATTTTATTAATTAGTGATATTTAATATTTCACTTTCTCTATCTAGCATTTTTTTTTAATGTTTTTTTTTTTCGTAGAATGCCGTGACAGACTAGTAAAACAAAATGTTGTCCCCACTGAAAGAGTCCACTTTGTCACATGTTTTTTTTTAGAAACCAACCGTAAATAAATATCTATATTGGCCAGAAAGGAAACTTTAATTAGTTCTAATGAAGAAACCTATGCATTTTTTTTAAATCGCACTTCAAAACTAAAATTTTTGATAGTTCAAAAACCAAAAAAACAGAAAAACCTCGGTTCATTGTCGGTAAAAAAGAAGAATGACCCATGTAAATGTGCAAATGAAATGAACATTACTAGTTTGAGATCTGTAACACTTTGACATTTAGCTGTAAGTGGCAGATATGTATGTACTTTAAAATAAATAATAGTACATTATGCCACAAGTACGGTAAGATATGACTCACGAACGGCTTTGATGACTCGAGTTTGTAACATTCTTACCGTACGTGTCGCATACAATGTTTTTCATCACATTTGCGAGGAATAAATAACTACAAAAGACAGAATAATCTATGTTTAATACAACCGCACCAATCAAAAATTGTCGAAATTGACAACTTCACTTCCAGATCAGTGCGAGAGGACCGCACAGCTTTAATATTTCATTCAACCAATCAATAGTAGCCAACTAGATTTTTTTCAACCAATCACAGAGTAGAATTCTTGTGACGCGCGGCCAACTTGCTTAAACCAATCAGATCACACACAAACTCATAGAAAACCATTACGTCCATAGGCGTACTAAAGGCTATTGTAGCTCTGTATGCCTGCGCGTTATGAAGCCCTTTACGAGCAAGTGTGATGAAAATAAATGAACGAACTTTATTAACACCTCTGAAAATGGTAAAGGGGTTCAAGTACCTGGGTCACTGGGTCACGGAGACAAGGACGTGGAGAGGGAGCGTAGGGCGCTCGCAGTCAGGAGCAACATGTTGATTCGTAGGTTTGCAAGGTGTACCACCGACGTTAAGATTACCCTTTTTAAGGCGTTCTGCCAATCATTTTACACCTGCAGCCTATGGATCAACTATACGCAAAAGGCTTACAGCGCCCTACGCGTCCAATACAATAATGGGTTTAGGATGTTGCTGGGGCTGCCGCGCCACTGCAGTGCATCAGGGATGTTTTGCGGAGCGCACACGGATGGGTTTTACGCCATAATGCGTAAGCGGGTCGCGTCCCTGCTGCGGCGCCTGCGCGGCAGCCCGAACAGCCTCCTGCAGTCGCTGGCGGCGCGCCTGCGGATGGTCCCTTCCTGTTCCACTGGGACAGATTGCATGGGCCATCCAACTGCTAATTTTGTGTAATAATACCTACTAACATAGTTTTAAGACCTTTGTTACTAACCAATTATGGAAATACTTCCGAAATAAATGATTTTATTTATTTACATATATTTAATCTGCAAGAAGGCCGCAATGGACTTGGCAGTCAATATCTATGGCGCAAAGAAAAGTTACGCCATCTAATGAAAAACCAGCTACTTGATGATAACCATCAGTCAGATTCTGGATCATGTATTTTCTTTAAACAGTCAATTTAATTTACCGTTTCGAGGAATAAGTCTTGGATGCTGGGATCGCGTTACGTTACGCCATTATTTCCCAGAAACCGTTGGAAGAGCCCTGTTAACGTTGTAGTGACTGATCCGATTACGCCAAGACCTGTTTAACAATGTTTTATTTTAAACTAGCTTTTGCCCGCGACTACATTAGCGTTGACTTCCTTTTGTTGGACTTTCACTGGGATAGAAAGTAATCTATATATCCAGACTTTACTCAATTTTTTTTTATTTTCTAAAGTAAAAACAAGATGATGATTTACATTAACTTAATTAAATTAAAACTAGGTTAAATCTAAAAAAGGCCCTCGAGGCATTGTACCGAGGATGCTGGCGGCAGGGATCGGAACCGGTTTTTTCAAAAGTCCCCGAAGTAGTCTAATATTTTGAATTATTTTAGGCTCTTAATGTAGGAATCTATCATGTATTTAGGTAACATTTTCGTATTATTAGATAGCCTGATCAAAAATGATTTTATAAACCAAAAAAACCGGCCAAGTGCGTGTCGGACCACGCAAAACGAAGGGTTCCGTGCCTATTAAAAAGGTCGTATCGTAACAGAAATTTTACGGCACTTACGTCCTTTTCTTTGAGGAAGGCAGTTTTTCAGCAATATCTCGAAAACCTCTGAACCGATCTTGTTCAAAACAATTTTCGGTGAATGAAATTAATAAGCCCTAGGTCCATGAATTTTTCCATATTTTTAAAATACACCGTTCAAAAATTAGAGGGGGGGGGAACGGATTTTTAGTGACTTTCGGGGCGATTATCTCCGACCCTATTCACTTAATCAAAAAAAATGCTAAGAAACCTTATATTTATTTTGAAAGGCCTATCGATTGATGTGCCACACGAGGGGTCACAATGAAAAAAAAAATTTTGACTTTTAGTTTTATGTATGCAGTGCACCGCTAAAAAACTTTTTTTTTGTCATTTTAATTGAAAAACTATGTAGCGGCTAACAAAATACACCTATCCTCAAAATTTTATTTAAATACACTTTATAGTTTTCGAGTAAAATGCCTGTGTGTGACATACGGACAGACGGACAGACGGACATGACGAAACTATAAGGGTTCCGTTTTTGCCATTTTGGCTACGGAACCCTAAAAACGAAATTGAACAAAATAAAACCGGTATTTTTGTATGGTGAAAATACCGGTATCCGATCCCTGGCTGGCGCCATTTCTTCGCTGAATTGCAATGCTGATGTGTTGCGCGAGAAAGCCGCCAGCTCTTCAGTCACCGCTACATCGACCAGACGTTTCGCGATTTCTGCAAATAACTTATACGCACTGGGACCCCACGGATCGAGGGTCTCGACGCCAGAGGGTACAAAGTCGTACTCATTGCCGAGGCCTCTATATTTATTACATTTCAGATTTTCAGATTCCCAACCTCCACGGAACCAGAGACACACCATCAGGTCTTTTGCCATAATCTCTGACAATGCCAGGCGGCTCAAGAAGAGCAGGCACATGATGCTGGCAAGAAACCGGCGGATCATGTCTTACGAGTATTCTATTTGTATACTAATTTCAGCCGTTTTTAGGGTTCCGTAGCCAAAATGGCAAAAACGGAACCCTTATAGTTTCGTCATGTCCGTCTGTCCGTCTGTCCGTCTGTCCGTATGTCACAGGCATTTTACTCGAAAACTATAAGGTGTATTTGAATAAAATTTTGAGGATAGGTGTATTTTGTTAGCCGCTACAAAGTTTTGTACTTAAAATTACTAAAAAAAAATTTTTTAGGGGTGTACTCCATACATAAAACTAAAAGTCAAAAAAATTTTTTTTCATCGTGAGCCCACGTGTGGCACATGAATCGATAGGCCTTTGTGAATATAGTCAGAGATAATCGCCCCGAAAGTCACTAAAATTCTGTCCCCCCCCTCTAATTTTTGAACGGTGTATTTTAAAAATATGAAAAAATTCATGGACACAGCGCTTATTAAGTTCATTCACCGAAAATTGTTTTGAACAAGATCGGATGAAAGGTTTCCGAGATATTGCTGAAAAACTGCCTTCCTCAAAGAAAAGGACGTAAGTGCCGTAAGATTTCTATGACGATACGACCTTTTTAATAGGCACGGAACCCTTCGTTTTGCGTGGTCCGACACGCACTTGGCCGGTTTTTTTTTTGCATGATTTAGTAACAAACATCCAAACTTTCGCGTTTATAATATTATAGTAGGATAGTGTAATGTGTGACCATACTTTGTAAAATCCAGGAGTCATATGTCACCGTAATCGTAATATGATGAACATTGTTCCTAATTTAACCGTCAGTTTATAATTTTACGTGTAAGATTTTACAATGAATGGATCGGGCGAAATAATATTCATGAGCAAATTATAAATATTAAGATTGTCCCCTATATTTATTTATTTATTATTTATGTGTGAAAATTGTTAAAGTTTAAATCACTATAAACACTAGGCAGATTGAGCGTTTTTTAATATTTACTGAACTGAGTCGTACTTAACGATTATTATGCAACAAATAGGGTGGTGAATCCTGTTTCCACCGTGATACAGTTTAATACTAGTACGGGGAGCAGAAGACGTTTACTCTCATTAGAAAACAGTTAGTATTTAGTATTCTGTTGATAACGATGTACCTGTGCTGACCATTTAGTGAACCTTATGGCGAGGACATAGGGTCTACTGTTGGTCGGCTGGGTGCTTTGTTGTCAGAATATAAAATGTACCTACTTAGATTATAATTAGATCATGTACTCGTAAGCAGCAGTGTAACCAATACTTTACTCAATAAAGTTATTTTTTTTTTTTTTATATGGCTAATGCATTAGCGAGCACTGGCAAATTTGTCTGCAGAATGCCAATTTCTCGAACATTAGAGTCTGGCCAGGGAAAGATGAGCATTTTTATATGGCAACAAAAATATCATTGTCAAATGTGTCAAACGTGTTAAATACTATAACGTCCTAATCTTGATACTTGATATGGGGTAACTTAAGAAAATAACTATTCCATAATAAAATGGACTGTTTTTGCTTTTTAAGAGAATTAAAGGGTGGCTTACTGCTAATATTATTCACATTGAAGAATATCACAAAAAATTCAATTATTGTCTCGTCAAATTTTAAATTTTGGAGAGTGGTTGGTCGTCTGCGTGGACCCGGGATAAAAAAACTATCCTATATTTTAATCCAGGCTGTAAACTATCTTCGTGCAAAATTTCATCCAAATCGGTTGATCCGTTTAAGCGTGATTGAGTAACAAACATCCAAACATCTAAAACATCCAAACTTTCGCATTTATAATATTAGTAGGAGTAGGATAACTTTACTTCCTTCTGCTTAATCAGTTGTTGTGCGTTGTGTAAACTAAAGAAAAATAATAACAGTGGTGCATTGCTACACGCTGTTTTTTTATTTTAATTTGCCGCTCTTTTCTAGGTTTTTTTTTTTCATCTTTCCCTGGCCAGACTATTTGCCGTATCGTTACGTCACTATATTATGGTAAAGTTATCATCTTTATGACAGGATATCACGTCGTTACTAAAGTGCTGTTTGATCGTTGCGATTATTGAGCCCCTCCCTTATTAAATTTGGTAGGTATTCAAGAACTTATTGGCATATTACACGTATCATTTGGGAATTAAATTTCATTACAGGCATTTTTTTATAACCTTGGTCGTCTTTGTAGCTGAATTACTGTATTGACAATGTATTGAATTTCAATATCGATTATTTTGTATGTATTGACGACTACTAAATAATGTCTAATAAATAAGTAATATTACTTAAACAAATGATAAAATGAAAATAAAATATTCGAATACTTGGACTTAACATACCGTTGTTTTTTTTTTTTTTTTTTGCGGTTTTGGCTACGGCCAGTAGGTAAGATATTTTCAGGTGAATATAACACCGCACAGTCATGAAGTATTAGTAAATAAACTCGTTTAACAGGAAACATAACTACTTTAACCCGTTATTCACCGGGCAATCAAGGACAATCACGCAAGATTGGACCTGTCAAACTTGTCATAGAATACAGTGTCCCAATGTCGAAACGATCGTCTGTCAATCTTATTACGTACCTAGTACGTACGTAAGTACCTACTCGTTTTGTTAAACATTCATAACAAAATGAATCTTTGTTGCGTAAAAATACCTCCACGTGGACGGTTAACTTGCAGGTAAATCTTTCTAATAGGTACCTACTGAATTGAGTTTTATGAAATTATGAAATCTGCCGTGGTGCTAAAGAAAAGCGGAAAACCCCGAAATCGTCAGTTCGTATTTGGCAACAATGGCAACACAAGAAAACAAATTGCGGTCGTAGTTTTGCCGTGAGATGGAGTCCGATTTCCGGGTAAGGTCAACGATTGACTTATTTAAATGCCGGCTAAGTGCGTGTAACGCCGAACGAAGGGTTCCGTGCCTATTAAAAAGGTCGTATCGTCACAGAAATCTTCCGGCACTTACGTCTTTTCTATAGGGAAGAAAGTTTTTCAGCAATATGTCGAAAACCTTTGAACCGATCTTGTTCAAAATAATTTTCGGTGAAAGAATTGAATAAGCCTATGTCCATGATTTTTTTCTATTTATTAAATACACCGTTCAAAAATTTGAGGGGACACACAATTTTTGTGACTTTCGGGGCGATTATCTCTGACTCTATTCACTTAATCAAAAAAAGAAATGCTGAGGTTTTTATATTTATTTTGAAAGGCCTATCGATTGATATGCGAGACTTACCTACAATGATATTTTGTTTGACTTGCAGTTAACATGTATGGAGTGAACTATGTAGCGGCTAACAAAATACACCTATTCTCAAAATTTTATTCAAATACACCTTATAGTTTTCGAAAACGTCTGTGACATACGGACAGACGAACAAATATGACGAAACTATAAAGGTTCCGTTTTTGCCATTTTGGCTACGGAACCCTAAAAACGAAAATGCTGAATTGTCTGATCTTTAGACCGGTTCCGAATATCATGGCAGTGGCATAGCAATTACTTTGGAATGAAAGAGAAATTCAGAAGTTACAACAACACTTGATATCACGTTATTCGCCGAATATTTTACATTATTCGCCGAATTTTGAACATAATCCATTCCATATAACGTTAATATCATAGTGAACTTGTTAGATTTTGCAAATTAAGGGAAATGTCCTGGTATACATATAATAAAAACATCGTTAAAGAAAAGTACAAATCAACTCGGAAAAGAGTTGTTTTATGCCGGAGAGGTGACTTTCAAGAATCGTTATTTATAAATTAAACAGGATTTATTGTAGGTACTTGTACTCAATGCAAACGACCTTCGGTGTTTTTCTTTTTATGTTATGCATAGGTAATTAGGTACTAAGTATAAGCAGTTTTTACAATGGCCAGTTATGAATTAGAACTAAGAATATTTAGTATGCATCCCTTGTAGTCGATGGCCATATCGAGTGGGTTGCTCTAGGTACGCATTTGACAACGAACGAAACGTGTCTACCATCGGTAACTAGACGATCCTTATAAATCATAATTACTAGTTTACGATTGGTGATTCAATTGCTAAAGAAACAGAGAGAGATTTATTATTATGTCTGTATATCCTATCTGTATGAGATACAGTCTAGTAGTACAGATACGTCTATTATAGTCGTATAATATACAGTCGCAAATATATAAATATCTGGTTTTCTAGAAGAATCGTTTGATTGGTTTGATGCTGTACCTATCTAGTTCTTTATCTTTATTAACTTCCATGTAAAAATAGCTTGGCAATGAACGAGTTCTCTTCTCACCAATTACCTACGCTTTTTAGGGTTCCGTAGCCAAAATGGCAAAAACGGAACCCTTATAGTTTCGTCATGTCCGTCTGTCCGTATGTCACAGGCATTTTACTCGAAAACTATAGGGTGTATTTGAATAAAATTTTGAGGATAGGTGTATTTTGTTAGCCGCTACATAGTATTGTAAATAAAATGACAAAAAAAATTTTTTTTAGGTGTGCACTCCATACATAAAACTAAAAGTCAAAATTTTTTTTTTCATTGTGACCCCCCGTGTGGCACATCAATCGATAGGCCTTTCAAAATAAATATAAGGTTTCTTAGCATTTTTTTTGATTAAGTGAATAGGGTCGGAGATAATCGCCCCGAAAGTCACTAAAATTCTGTCCCCCCCCTCTAATTTTTGAACGGTGTATTTTAAAAATATGGAAAAATTCATGGACATAGGGCTTATTAATTTCATTCACCGAAAATTGTTTTGAACAAGATCGGTTCAGAGGTTTTCGAGATATTGCTGAAAAACTGCCTTCCTCAAAGAAAAGGACGTAAGTGCCGTAAAATTTCTGTGGCGATACGACCTTTTTAATAGGCACGGAACCCTTCGTTTTGCGTGGTCCGACACGCACTTGGCCGGTTTTTTCCAAGTTAAATGTTCATTATAGTTGTAATTGGAATGAAACGGTCCTCGTGGGAAGCCCTCTAGTGATAGATTTTTAACCCCCGACGCAAAGAGAGGGGTGTTATAAGTTTAACGTGTCTGTGTATCTGTCTGTGGTATCGTAGCTCCCAAACGGATGGACTGATTTGAATGCGGATTTTTTGTGTCATAGATAATCTAAGTTTTAGTTTTAGCTAGTACTAAATTGTTACATTTGGTATGAAGAAAAATACTACTAATGTAATTTATGAAATGATCATAGTTAACATAAACTGTCTACCTTCGAATTCGCATTGCAATATCAATATGGAACTTAGCGACCCCATTATTATTACAATTCTTTTCTTTGTGATAATATAGGTAGGTTTATTAAATTTGTAATATTTCGATTAGGGCATGCTGCGCGGCACCTACCATCAATAAGCATAATTTTATCAATAAGCCCTCGCTGGTGCTCTTGCTAACAATAACTTCGTGCCTATTTTATTTATAATAATAATAATTAACGACATAATTTAGCCGTATCAGTGGCAAAATAACTGAGGGCATTCAAACATCTTCGTTATGCTGCTAGCACTAGCACCACCCCAAACAAAGGTGACTGTTTTCAGGTACTTGGTTTGGCCACGGTTGGCTGTTTAGACGAAGTTCGTAAACAAGGTCCACGCACTTACTTATTATTTATACATTTTGCGAAATGAATCAGGTAGGTGACCTCGCTTGATTAGTCATAAAAACTCAATGAAACGAACATTAATATCAACCGAGTCGTAAATAAACTTACTTAATTAAAATTAGACATAACATCAAACTACCTACATATAATTTAATGATGGAGTCACGAACTCGCAAACCATGATCTTCAATGGGAGGGAATGCTATAAAATCGTTTTTTTTTGTTGTTGAGTGTCCTCAATGTTCTCATGGCTTATTATCTAAGTACTTACCTTGTTTCTACGAAATGAACCTAAACGGTATTTTTAATACATACCTACTGATTTAGAGAAAATTAAACTTTTTCTTAAACACATAGCTAGTTCGTAATTAAAATATTTACCAGCGTGGAAAGTGCAAATAAACACACGCCGGCCATGACACTTGCCGCGGAAACGGAAGTTCGGACCAAATTCCAGAGACAAATAAATAACCGGAACTGCGTTTCTCACGTACGTATACGATCGTACATTTCGGACACCTGACGTTCAGTAGGATGTAATGTTATTATGTATGTATATATATAGTTTTTATTTAATTTTACGCAGTATCGGTGTAAATTCTTTCGTTAGCAAAACACTGGCGCGTATGGAACGGAAATGTAAGTTTTTCTACACGAGAATTATTAATAAATAATAACAACCCACGCTCAAATTATCCACTGGCACCAGACTGACCATAACTGGCGTGTTACAATGTGTAATGAATTGTAGATTTATTATATGTATAGTCAAGATGTATGGGAACAAATATGGATACTAATCACCGCCCTGCGGACTATCGTCTTTGCTACCATTCCCAAGACAAGAGATACTTGTACACTTTTGTTCGTATTATACTTTGTAATTTATTTTTGTTTGTAAGAGCTTACCTACTATACCTTTACGTCATTAATGTCACGTATAGATTTAATTCTGGGGCAGAACTCTATAATTTAACTACATAATGTGGCGTCCCATGGCGAACTTAGACTTAATGTATTAACGGTGTGGACTATATCATCTATAACTAGATGAACGTACGAACATTCTATCACGTCTTTTACGGAGCAAATTCAATCTCGGGCAGCGTCAAAACGGGTAGGGCAAGCCTTCTCCATACAAATTTTGTGCAGGTTTTTCTTCGTTTGTGTTTGGGCTATAAATATAATTTTTAGGTCAGTATACTTATTTTTCTGTTAGCTATTCACTGATGTTATTATTTTTTATTTTTATACTTTTTTATATTTTTTTAATTTTCATTATTTTTATATCTAACAAAATTTTAACATCATGGGCTGCGTAAATTCAATATGAACAAGCAAAAAAAAACGAATATTCTGTAGTGCCAAAACCGACGAAAAAAAACTTGCACAACGTTTGTATGGAGAATGCCTTGCCTTACCCGTCCCCTTAAGAGCGTAAATCGCCGTCGCCTTACACTCGCACCACTATATGACCAGGCGCCGTGTATAAACTGGCGATTGCCCATAAATGGGTCGTCGTCGTAGGTGGCTCAGTCGCTAGCCCTTAGCTAAACCCTGCCGTCCTAGCCGTAAAACTCGGAGATATGACTGTAGGTATGACTTATTAAAGAAATACCTTAGTCATACCCGCGGGGAAATATGTGGCTCCAGCGTTCCGAGTCCTTCCTTAGATCATTCCCTATGGCCATAACTTTGATGTGTGAGTCGTGTCGTGTTTGGGTACTTTGAGTGACCTATCAAAGAAAGATCTTTGTCGGAGCCTAAGGGCACAGTATTCATCAGTCTTATATTTATCATGTATCGGAGCATATCTATACTAAATATTATAAAAAGGAAACGTCTGTGAGATTGTATTAGCTTGTAATGGGTAATCTCCGGAACCGCTATTCCGATTTCATAAATTCTATCAGCTGCGTGTAGAATGTACTTTCTGGATGGTTACAGACTATATTTTATTCCGCGGGTTTGCCTGGGTGATTCCCACGTTGCGTTTTTTAAACGCTCGGCGGTTACCTTCTGTATATAATATTGTGATTTATAGTAAAATTAAAATCACAAAAATTGTTGCTGGGTATCGAGGATAGATTCTGATTTTGTAGGATTAAACTGAGTTAGCTACTGAACTGCACCACAGTTAATATGGAGGGTGGTAAGGACAGCGTTTGAAACACCCGTTTTTTTTCAATCATTACATTCGTTCTTTGCAATACGCGGGCGAAGCCGCGCAGCTAGTTTTTTTTTTAATTAGCTTCTTGTGTGTATATTTTATTGCAACAATGTGTTTTTTAAACTCCAGTTAATTTACTTGTGTTGTGAGTACATCACTTATCGTCTTCATTCTCCATTCACACATAACAACTCTATTAATATGAATCCAGAACGATGCGAGCAATAAGGGCAATTATCGCGACGTGCCAAAGGTCAGTGGACGACACAATTGGTGCATTCTACTAATGTAAAACGCCGTAAGAATATAAGAACATTAAGTTCGTGTTACGTTTTAGACATGAGGCAGTTAATGAACTCCAAGATGAACCCGACAACTTATTGCATAGAAGAGACCTCCCGTGATTTTGCGTGGGATGTATTTAATTAAAGGGTTCAGGGTTTTACGCGATCAGTTAAAATTTTACGCGCTCTGCAGAAATACTAAATTGGGTTCTACAGCGAGCTCACATTTATATGTAGATATGTTTTAACTTAAAATATGGTAGCATGAAGGTCACGTTTAACAGATCCAACAGAACAGATAATCATCATTCACGATGACGTCGATATTTTTTGATAATGAGCGTACTTTGTCTTAGCGAAGCAAGAGAAGAACATCATTGGCGAATTCCTAATTACACGCATGTTGGTCGGTAAACAAACTGTCATGCGAGACAATGACGATGCTGGCAAATAGTGGCGGTTGTTTGGACTCCATCATTTCCACGGCCGGACGTAATGACGAATGACAAGCGCGTGATTGCCATAATGCCATTTCGTGTTTACAGAACAGTACAAATACACTTTATTATGGACCACGGACAAATTGTGTGAAAAGCAGATCGTGTATAATGGAGCAGACAAACTGCTTACTAATATTTACTTTAAGCAGCAAAAGGTTGTCACATTAGGTTTAATCCAGCATGTCTGCACCTATAGTCCAGACAATGAACTGACAACTTGTATGGAAAAAATGTCGAATTTGGAAATAATTTATAATAGCTAATTTTTTAATGTAACGGATATACTATCAATTAAATAGTTACCTAGAGGCAAAATCCAACAAAAAATCAGACATCAAAAAAATCAATATTTAATTAGCTCCTAAAAAGTCCGGATAAATATTCATATATATATATTTTTATTTAGGTTCATTTATATTTGCTTTAAAATATTCAATATAAATAAAATAAAAAAGACAATGAATGTTTAATTTAAATCTATATAATTACTTCCGGGTGGAAAGTTTGTTGGAATCTAGAATAAAGCATCTTAGAATAACGTTTTAGAATGAAATAAACAAAAAAAACGCTATTATAAATGAATGTTTTTCGAAACCGTATATTGCCTGGAGTACTATATAGATATCGTTTGATATGCTCGTAAAGATATGGAATGATTAATTAACATTTTCATATTTTGAATACGTAATTAAAATGTGATATGATCTGATGCATGCTGCACATTTTTGGTTTATCTCTAAATCTTTGCGGCCCAATTCCGAACTGGAGATATTGATTCATTCGATCCCTTGTAATCGCATCGATTACCAACCGGTGGTAATTTTGGAGTGTGCCGGAGCGATAAATTATCAGAAAGGCTTTTTACCGTTGTCTGAGATTATTAAAATATTTCTTGGTGACCCCGTCTGGTATACATTCAAGACGGAGCGATTTCAGATAGGTACCTACAGAACAGACTTTCAAGATCTGTATTTCACACATTTAAATCTTAATAAAACTTGATAGTTATACTTAAGTAGGTACTTATCTTTAATGACCGGTGTGTGTATATAGAGTGTGGGGTCTAATAAATCGCCCTTAAAGTTATAATTATAAAGGTCGCCAAGACGCTCAACTGTCCATACAAACGTAGTTTGTATCTCATTTTTAAATGGCATGCAAGAATAAGAATAACATTAAAATTTGTATGTACACAATGGGATCCGCCATATCTAGGTCAAAAACTAGTTTCTGTTGCTAGAACTAAAATAAAAAAATAGGGTCAGTAGAATTTTTCATACGAAGTCTCTAATTGCTTAAATTTTTTCTATTTTATTTCTATTATAATTTATAGGTAGTCTCAGACCAAAAAAAAATGAGAACCAAACTGCGATACTACGTTTGTATGGAGAGTCGTGTTGGGTCGACCGTGCTGGGGACTCCATCATTTTTATTTAGGGTTTGGTTTGACTCAATGTCCATTAACTTGGGATATCATGTTTGTATCACACGCCTATACCTAATATATAGTACACAACTGTACCAATTTGCAAGGTCTTGCTTGCCAAACCTACTTTCTTTAATAGGTCACCAAATTAGGGCCCTACTCGTCAGAGTTTTGGCGCCAGCAAGACGCACCTAAAGGTTTCTTGGCCAAGGATAAAATGGTTAATGAAAGGGCTTAATCCCCTTTTGTATTTCATGGTATTTCTTGAAATTCAATGCCCCTGCACACTAGGGACATCTTTTGTTTCGCTTTAGAGTCTGTATATTTGCCTAATTTCCGGGAAAGTTTGCATTTTTTTCTGATGGGAAGCTCAAACTTTGAGGAAAAAGCTATATGAAATGAGTCTAGTTTTATGCAATGTTTTAGTTTTATATATATAGATGATAACATTAAGTTGTCCAATAATATCTTTCATTAACTAAGTAAATAAAATCATACTAACCAATCGTAAAACATGACTATACTTTTTATTACGACAATAAATAAAGTTACAAAACCAGAAAAGCAAAAGAGTCGTTGACGGAAAATAATGAATTCAACGTAACGAAAGATTTCCAAATAATCCAAAAATAGGAAACAAAACTGAATCGAGAGATACGAGAACTGCTTCATTCAGTCATGCCAAAAATTCTGTAGGTACGATTGACTACCTTCATTCTTTAAGAGAGGTTGGTATTTATTTCTGCGATTTATTCCAGTCTGAAGACCTAAGTCGCAGACAAAGAAGTTCCTATCTCGGGGAAGGTCTTACGAAGCCACACAAAAGGTAATCTCTTTAGCAAAAGCTGTGCTAGGGAAATTGACGTAAATACACGTAAATTGGAAATGTTCATCAGAGAATTGTATTAAGTAGCTACTTAGTTAGACCGTTATGTAAAGTGAAATAATAATGCAGTCTTATATATCTATTAATAAAATTCTGACTATTTTCTTTATGAATAGACGATTAGATTATACATACCTTTAATCCGCAAGGGATTTGATTTATTAATCATACAGAATTCGAGTTTTTTGTTACAGTATTCGATAATACTTAGTAGCCGAGGCAAAATACGGTTTCGAAAAACATTAATTTATAATAGCGTTTTTTTTGTTTATTTCATTTTAAAACATTATTCTAAGATGCTTTATTCAAGAATCCACCAAACTTTCCACCCGGAAGTAATTATATAGATTTAAATTAAACATTCATTGTCTTTTTTATTTTATTTATATTGAATATTGTAATTAAATATTGATTTTTTTGATGTCTGATTTTTTGTTGGATTTTGCCTCTAGGTAACAATTTAATTGATAATATATCCGTTACATTAAAAAAATTAGCTATTATAAATTATTTCCAAATATGTCATTTTTTCCATACACGTTATCAGTTCATTGCCTGGACTTATAGGTCGGGCTGCTCCGTCTAGTTGTTGAGTCTATTATTTACAGAAGCATTAAATAGTTTGAAAAAATGAAAAAAATAATGAAACAATATTTATTTCACTAATAAAGAGTGTATTAAAATAATTAAAGGTTGGGACTTCCTATTAAGTATGCAATACCTGTATCAGGAAGCCCCGCTCCTCCATAATAACCAGTTGTAAGTTTTGATTGGAAGACCTTTTGCCCCCTTACTGATGAGTGACGACGATCCATAAGGATCCGAAGAATACTTAGTGAATTTGACGACGCTGAAGGCAGACAATGAAAACACATATTCCAGATACTGGAAAAGGGCTTAGAACAAGAATAATGAATACATAGTTTGAACTTTGAATTTGCGCTGTGTACCGCGATTGCATATGCTGGTGGTGGCACGATCGATCGATGCATAGATTAATAGATTTAGTATACTAAATGTCCCTACACAATAATCAATACCGCTATACGTATGTTGCATCGACCATAACTCGTTGCACGCTACCTTACCATGCTAGGGCCTTTGCCGTGGTCAAGGAAACGAACTAGTTTTTTCTATTCCTATTTAAAACCGCCTTGTAACGGTTATTGAAATAAGCACCGTGATTCATGGTCACTCGATTCTTTAGCAGACAGTACCTATGTAAGCGAAATTTTTATATAGGTAATGACTAATGATAAATAAAGGACTATAATTACTAAGTCCTAGTGCTTATACTTAACTATCTACCCGGCAGATTCGCATGCACGAGTACCTATATACTGAATACATAGACCGCAGGCGGAGTCAATTCCTATCGGCTTACCATTTTTTTTATAAACCAGCTTTTGCCCGCGGCTTCGCGGGTCGTTTAAATCTTACATCCATACAAACTTCTGCCCCCTATTTCACCACTTTAGATAAAACTATACATATATCCTATGTTATTCCCCGGGACCCAAAACTGTCTCCATACCAAATGGCATCTCAATTAGTTCAGCGGTTTAAGCGTGAAAAGGTAACAGACAGACAAACCGACAGACATAATTACCCTATGTCCTTCCCCGGGACTCAAACTATCTCTATAACAAATTTCATCTAAATCGGTCCAACGGTTTAAGCGTGAAGAGGTAACAGACATCCAGACACACTTTCGCATTTATAATATTAGTATGAACTAGCTTCTGCCCGCGACTCCGTCCGCGTGGAACTCGTTTATATCGCAGCTCCATACAAACTTTCACCCCCTTAGGGAATGATTTCCGGGATAAAAACTATTCTATGTACTTCCCCGGAACTCAAACTATCTCTGTACCAAATTTGATCTAAATCGGTTCAGCGGTTTAAGTAGTTCCATACAAATTTTCATCCCGTTAGGGGATGATTTCCGGGATCAAAACTAGCCTATGTCCTTCCCCGGGACTCAAACTATCTCTATACCAAATTTCATCTAAATCGTTTAGGCGTGAAGAGGTAACAGACAGACAGACACACTTTCGCATTTATAATATTAGTTAGGACTTAGGATAGTATGGATGAGTGAAGTTTAATTTTCTTTCTGTAACTTCGAATCTTTTTAGTTAGGTATTTGTTTGGTTCCAATTTTCAAGGATTTATAGGTACCGTATTTGCACGTTCGATGATTCATCTTCCTTCTACAACCGCCTCTATCCATATCCGAGGATATGACTAAGTACTCCACTTAAGTGATTAATCTACGAGTCTAGATACCTACTTATACGATACGTAAAAGGTGCTTATCCTATGTTTGTCAGGAATTATTTTATGAGGCCAAGTTTTTTCAGAAACATCAATGGATTGCCACGAAGGTAAAACTGACCCAGTGGTTTTTCGAAGCGGTTGTACTTACAGGTAATGGTCATTTGTTTCATGTTGCGGGGCTAGCACAACTGACGCCACGACGCGACGCGTGACGAGATAATCTACCCTCCTCTTTCTAGTTTCTACAGTGCGAGTGAGACAGAAGTCGCTAAGTCACGCGCGAGGCGACTTGGCAGCAAGTTGTGCTAGACGTACAGGTCAATTGATTGAGTTTCTAATTGAAAGGCCGATTACAATACGACGCCCGTTTTGTTAGGGTTCCGTAGCCAAAATGGCAAAAACGGAACCCTTATAGTTTCGTCATGTCCGTCTGTCCGTCTGTCCGTCTGTCCGTATGTCACAGGCATTTTACTCGAAAACTATAAGGTGTATTTGAATAAAATTTTGAGGATAGGTGTATTTCGTTAGCCGCTACATAGTTTTGTAATTAAAATGACAAAAAAATTTTTTTTAGGGGTGCACTCCATACATAAAACTAAAAGTAAATTTTTTTTTCATTGTAACCCCCCGTGTGGCACATCAATCGATAGGCCTTTCAAAATAAATATAAGGTTTCTTAGCATTTTTTTTGATTAAGTGAATAGGGTCGGAGATAATCGCCCCGAAAGTCACTAAAATTCTGTCCCCCCCCCCTCTAATTTTTGAACGGTGTATTTAAAAAATATGGAAAAATTCATGGACATAGGGCTTATTAATTTCATTCACCGAAAATTGTTTTGAACAAGATCGGTTCAGAGGTTTTCGAGATATTGCTGAAAAACTGCCTTCCTCAAAGAAAAAGACGTAAGTGCCGTAAAATTTCTGTGACGATACGACCTTTTTAATAGGCACGGAACCCTTCGTTTTGCGTGGTCCGACACGCACTTGGCCGGTTTTTGTTTTTGGACTTTGATACCATTAATAAGACCGGTACATGAGACATAGGTGATTTATACCTAATTACTACACAATGTCGAGTTGCAATCATGGAGGATCATTTTAGTTTTCTAAATGCTAACCAGCTAAAAATGGTCGCTAGCATTGTAAAATAGTTCAAGATAGAGTTACTATTAGCACAGATTATATAATAGTTGCTATTAGGTACTCGACACAACCTGATATGGCATTTTTGGGGTAGGTTACGGAATAGGTACTAATTGTATTTTTCAGTGAGTCGTAGGTGCTCTCAACTTTATTTAACTGTCGAAAGTTTTGTTATTATTATTATACTAATTGTTATACGGTTAAACACACGTATGAATTTATTTTTACGGGTGACATTTTTGTTGACAGTAGCGCCTTAAATAATGGACTTAACCTAATTATAATAATTGCACAAGACACACAGACATACTTTAGCAGATTCGGACATATACAATAAAACAGATCACTTTGGTCAGCAACTACATAGATTTAGTGTGTGTACGGCGCGACTGAGAGGCGCTTTACGAAGCAAGTCGGTCCTGCCGCTTGGCTCCGCCAGCAGCCGCAGCCCCGCGTTTGGCACATACACATGTTTCGAACCCGTCAGGAGTTTTTTTAAAGGATGAGTATTCCCGCGGCCGGCCTTATAGTCGCGCTCGTGTAGGACGTAGAGGTACGTAGTGTGAGAAAGCCTTTAATAATATCGATATGAACAGCACTGGCCAAACTATGGCCATATTTGTGCTTTTCCACTTGTCAGTTTAGTTCGCCTAATTGTGGATTCTACTTTAAGTGCTGCTGCTATGAGTACACTACGGTAACGTACGAAGTCCTCTATGTGCTGTGTTTTATAACATGATTCGTGTCCCGGATACGCGCTAAAGCCCACTCGGACATCCTGCGCGTTGTTCCTATAACCGGTGTGACCAGTGCAATTGTTTGGCGAGTGCAGTAGCATGACCAGGTATTGTTGACGTGTACCTAACTGGCAAGACTGGGGGCGTTAAATAATAATTATTTTAATGTGTTTGAGCGCAAGAGAAAAGTCGCACTTATTGTCGTATCACAGAGAACATTTCCTATACCCTCTACCCCCTCGTCTCATCGTCTGTGGATGTCAAAATTGTGTAATCAAATTATGCCTTTGATATGTAAAACAATGGGTTCAAATGCTTTGCACTGATCCTTATCCAACGCAGACGAAGGGCTACCAGAGACTGCATAACCGAAAAAAAACCTTTATATTTGATTACCGATATGACGTCATATAGGTTGTAAAATAGCGGTTTCGATATCGGAACCTTTATATTCCGATAACCTCGACACAAATCAGCTCCCCATACAAATGTAGTTTGGCTCTCATCTCACCATAGTGTCACGCCATAGCGTGCTGTGGAACAACATGAAACTTTATATACACAATGGGATCCGCCATATCCAGGTCGGAAACCAGTTTCTAGTGTTAAAAATAATAACAGAAAACCGGCCAAGTGCGTGTCGGACCACGCACAACGAAGGGTTCCGTGCCTATTAAAAAGGTCGTATCGTCAAAGAAATCTAATTTCTAATTTTCAGTGAAAGAATTTAGTAAGCCCTATGTCCATGATTTTTTTCATATTTTAAAAATACACAGTTCAAAAATTAGAGGGATGGACAATTGGACACAATGTTTTTGTTATTTAATTACAAAACTATGTAGCGGCTAACAAAATACACCTATCCTTAAAATTATATTACACCTTATAGAGTTCGAGTAAAATGCCTGTGACATACGGACAGACGGACATGACGACACTATAAGGGTTCCGTTTTACGGGCTACGGAACCATAAAAACATAGAGAGTATTAGAGAGAAAAGATATTATGCATGAAAAACTTCTTCTGTCTATTTTCTTTCTTTTATGATTTCTAGCAACAGAAACTAGTTTCCGACCTAGATATGGCGGATCCCGTCGTGGAAAGTTTCATGTTATATTAATCTAGTATGCCGTTTCAAAATGAGCACCTAACTACGTTTGTATGGAGAGTAGAGAACATCCTGGGGACTCTTAACTCCCTAACATATAATCTAAGTCTTAATATAATGTAATAAGGGTATAATAAGGTGGTTTGGGTATGTAGAGAGGATGTATGAAAGAAGATTAACGAAGAGAGTGTATGTAAAAAGAGTGGAAGGGCAAGTTGGAAGGGGAAGACCTAGGCGAACTTTCTCCGATCAAATTGGAGAAATCTTACAAAAAGGCCAGGTCAAAATACCCTAAACCGACGAGCATGTATGAGAAATGCTATGAAGGTGACTGAAGCGAAAGTGGTTTGTCAGGATAGTAGCAAATGGAGATCCGTGATCTCTGCCTACCCCTCTGGGAAAGAGGCGTGATTATATGTATGTATGTAATATAATGTAGATTGTATATAAACTGTATAATCTACTAGCAGACGGAAGAAAAGCATTAACTCATTAGAGGCCCGTCGATGGTTCGTTAACGCTTGTCTCGAAGCTTTATTAGAACCGTCAGGCCGTTTATTTATATATGGAAACAATGCGACAGGAACACTTGACTCGAAAAGGACGTAACGTATTGTAACACATACCTACCTATTTCGTAGGAAATTATGTTAGGCTATTGCAGTTAGTTTTTTTTATACCGTGACTGTGACTAACAAGCATACGGCCTGCCTGATGGCAGACACCATAGCCTATGCGCGCTTGCGACTCCAGCGGGTGTAACATGGTTGCTATTTTATCACTTATCGCTGTGGATAAGACGTCTATCTCGTTCTGTCGAGTATGCGAGTGCGAAGATGACGCATAGTCTTATCCACAGCGACAGGTACTTACCCTCGGAAATTGCAAGTTTGACGAAGTGGAACTGATGATGAAGAGCACATATGACTTTGGGACTCCTCAATGATCAAAGATGACGTCAAAGATTCTGATATGATTCCGTTGTAGTAGCAACTAATGAAGTGCCAAAGATAATTCTGAGATCATCGAGGAATCGACGGAACTCCTCAAATATTATCGGCCAACGTATAGCGACTTGTGTTTTTTCTGTAATAATCAACGCATTTGCTCTCGGAAAGCAGTTCATGTGGTAAAGTGGAAAGGAAATGTGAAAATGTTCATGTATATGTCTATGTGGCTTGGCAAAGTACTGAATTGAAGTCGGTTTAAGCTTTGTTTTTAAAGTATTGCTTGTACTCAATTACTCTTTTCTTTTGTTTCCAGTTGTAGTGGACGTGGACGACCGACCGATCCGAGTTGAAATCTGTGATACTGCTGGCCAGGTAAGACATTAAATCCTCCTGTAGTTACTAAAGTCGTACCCACAATGTATAAATAGTACTTACTTCAACAGACAAATGGCAGTGTTTCGAGTTTACAGGGCATTTTCAAGAATTTGTGTTAAAAAAAATAACAAAGTGTCAATTTTGTGGCTAAAATTAAGCATACAAATTATGTGAAAATGAACTCAGTAGTTTCACATTTAAATAACGTGTTTAGTTTAGGCATATCATTTACAAATTGAAAAGAAAAAGTTAACTTTTGAACCGATCTTGTTCAAAATAATTCTCGGTGAAAGAATTTAATAAGCCTTATGTGTCCTATGTCCATGATTTCTTTTCATATTTTTAAAAAACACCGTTCAAAAATTAGAGGCGGGGGGGACAGAATTTTAGTGACTTTCGGGGCGATTATCTCCGACTCTATTCACTTAATTCACTTCAAAAAAATCGCTGAGACACCTTATATTTATTTTTAAAGGCCTATCGATCGTGCCCCACACGTGGGCTTACAACGAAAAAAAAAATTGACTTTCTGTTTTATTTATGCATGGAGTGCAGCCCTAAAATTTTTTTTTTACTCATAGTAATTACAAAACTATGTAGCGGCTAACAAAATACACCTATCGTCAAAATTTATTTAGTCCGTTTTTGCCATTTTGGCTACGGAACCCTAAAAATGAAGAATATGAGTGGGGCAAATATTCAAAGTCTAGTAATTAGGTCAAGTGGGATATCAAATGAAACAGCTTCAGATGCACATTTTAAAAAGATTTTTATAGTGAAGAAATTTCGATTTATAAAGGAAAATGTAAAAAAACAACCCGCCACCCTTATCTCTGAAGTTTTCCATGGGAAAATTTTGAGATTATTACATAAGATTAACACCATTATAAATATTAGAGGAAAAATATAACGGTATCTCTATATAGGTTTTATTCTTTAAATCATCAAAAATCGTTTCTGGATTGGTTGGATGGTTATGTATATTCTGTTTTCTTCAAATACCTATTACATTAATCTGAAAGTTACCCCTTTTCAAATAAAATAAAAAAATATTGAAATCGGTTCACGTGATAGAATTATCGCTGAAAAACCAACATACATCCTGAGTTCCTTATTTATTTATTAACAAAATGCACCACTAAATGGCGCTGTACTTCTCATGACGGTAACTTCTACTATGCATTGTAAGGATTTTTCCAGAATTAATGAGCGGGGAAAGACTTGTACGAAAGTTTGTACGGAACCCTCGGTGCCCGAGTCAGACTCGCACTTGGCCGGTTTTTTTATGGCTGCAAAGCCTCTACATTGTTTGTAGCTTCCTCTCTCATTGGCATGTCCCTCTTTTAATTACTACTAAGTAACACTACTATTTTGTCCTTAAAGAGACAAGATAAATCATAAAACCCATTGTGGTTTGTTTCGGGCATCTTTGATATTGTTTCCAAGAATGAACTTATTCGTCGATAATTAGGCCGAACAGAAGGTTCCCTCAAAGGTAAATTCTCATAAAAATCAGCTACCTGAGTGTGCCAGTTGTAGAGCTGTAAGTTACAAGTGTTGGACAGACCACATGGATCGTACTTTCATGTTAAATATACGTGAATAGACTATCTATCTATAGAGATCTAGTGTTACTTACCCGTGTAAAAAAGTTCAAATTGGGGATTTAGCTACTGTTGTAATGCGTGCTCTATACCTACTTGGCAATCGTTACTTGTAACTTTCAATAAGTTTCCCTTTTATCTCATCAGTAAATTGTTACAAAAAAGGGCGAACAGTGGACGAAACATGTTAAATGTCAGCGCGAGTCGAGGTCAGCCAAATAAAAAGATTATCACAGATTGACTCACTCCTTTGAAGGAGAGCTAATTTAATTTCTTGAACAAAGCCAAAAGATTGAGTCATCATAAAACTTGAATGAAAAAGAAAACGACTTACTGAAATCACTTGTTTGATACCTAGAGATTTCAATGATAATGTAATGTGAAAGTATTTTTACTAGGCACATTGTTATACAATATGAAGTAACTATTTGTTACACAATTCACGTCTTAACCACAGAATTTTACGTGATCACAAGACGTTCTTCAAATTAGGTGTAGTGAATAAATCTAGCAAACCTAACTTCTCAGCTATTTATAATTATGGGAATCTTAAAACTTCTCGGAAACTTCCAGTAAAATGTGTGAAAAACGTGTGAAAGTTTCACCTTTTGCCTGTAAATAGTCAGTGTTCCCACAATAACAATGTTAAATATGGTGTTGGAGGTTGTGTTTATCCAATAGATTGAATATGTAGAATAAAACAATACACTCCTTGTAGTTGGGCTGCTGGTGTGTAAGAATAAGTGTGAGGGCAACGTATTGAGGTTCCTATCGTGCCTTTCATTCCAAACATTGACCTAACTCAAGCACTATTGCGACTGAGCTTCTATCACGAACCATGATTGTATATTTTTTGCGTAAGCAATATTTATTATTCTTGTGACGCAACCAGCGCTAAAATTCCCAAGCGAATAGCACGTGCACTTTATGAATGGCAGCCGACAATGGACACTTCAGCGCGTTCACATGTCCCAAACAAACCAGTCCGATTTCCTTTCGATTGTGCACCGATTTGATCAAATAGTCCCGATTTTTTCCGCGCCGTTCAACAATGGTCACATCTTGCCGATCTCCCACACTCTCTCTACCTGCGCTGGCCATTGTGGAAGTCAGTCAGCCATTTCTGGGCTGCTATTCACTACGCGTACCGCCAATTAGTCGTCTCAGACGACCAGTATAACCGTTCTCCAATAACCAGTGATCGGAATTAGGTGAGCTAAAATACTTATTCTTCACAAGAGGACATAATATTTATAGAGTGGTTACAACCGAGTAGAAAAATATTTTTTTCTTTAAATTCCATATTTTTCGGGTACTTGTCGTAATGTTAAACATACATGTTTTACTTACAGGACGGGATGTTTTATGTTTATCTAAAAGATAACTTTTTCACACTTTTCCGTCCTTCCTAACAAGCCTTCACTTTATACTACAAACTAACATACAAGTTGCTACAAAACTCGGGACCAAGACCAAATTACGCTAGGGACCAGTAGTGAACGAAGTCGAGACAAGTTGTGAACGCACAGCTGTTTTCATGTCGCGTGTTTTGCGTTATTGTGTTTTTCGCGCGGCGCTAGCTTTACGACTTACACGTATGGGAAGAAACCATTTTCTAGGTAGTTTAACAGCTGCATACTAAACAGCTGGTTAGCATTTGCAAAACTGTTTTAGAATAACATTGTAATAACTAATTTTACGTTCTTAGGTAAAATATAAGTATAAACACACACATTAAATTTAATTCCTTTTTGTTAAGGTTAAGGTAAGTAATAAGTAACACATAACTTTAACAACTATATATGCTGTTTTTTGTTAATAGGTACTTAAACCTACGTTAAGGGGTTCGACGCGCTTTTTGACGAGTTGATATTCCTTCGTCAAAACAATAGATATATTTATGGCACAAACGCTTATCGGTTCTTCAATCCTTTATCTACCCACATTATTGAGAAACGGACAGAAGCGAAGGTCATTGGGAGCTAGGAGCCGCCAAAATAAATAATTGCCGCTTCGGCTAAACTCCGCTCTGGCGCACCTCGAAAAGTAGCTAAAAGCAATTGTAACCGATACCGATATAGAGCGGTATGCCGCTCTATTTTACTTCTAAAGATTGTCGTGAGTGAGTTGACAGGAGGTAATTGGTACTATCATTAAATTATTACATCTCTAGTATAATCACTCCCATAAAAAGATGGAAAGTTCGACACAACTTGTATTATTTTCAATTATCACTTTCTATGTAGTAATCAGTGGTCTTCAACGATCTTTCATTGACATAAACAAATGAGGTCTTAACTTAATTGCTTTGTTATATTTCGCAACCAATAATCTATTCTGTATAAGGCATGAAAGTTTCGAGATATAAAGTGCGATGCGATGGAAATTAAACACAGCGGGCATAGATGGGTCCATAGCCCAAGCGGGGAAAATTACTACTTACTCGAGCGTCGTTGAGATTGAGACGTTATAGATTTTGAAATCTTCAATGTAATAGTATGAAAGATAAGTTATATCATGTATGCCTTTTATGGTGGGGGAGGCTGTAGACACAGGTAAAAAACAACAGTCACTCGAGCGCGTCAGATTTTGATAGTGTATACGCCCACGTGCCTCTGATAACGAAGGTATGTTAATCTGATATTTTGGATAGTGGGGGTGGCTATGCGGTAGGGTACAAGTAAGCATGAACGAGGAAAAAAATACTCGAGCGCGTCAGATATTTACAAGGGACGTAAAGTAGACCCGAAAGACGCTTCCATTCACTAATCTGACAATTTGGACGAGACGCGAGCCCGTGGTGGCTTTTTTGATGACGAATAGACGCGCGATCATATAAGCTTTATAAATGCACAACAGGGTACAAGGCATCCCCCCAAATGATAGTCTGCAGCGCTCGAGTAAATCCCAAAATCCCCGCTTGGGCTCCCCTACTATTAGCGGTTACAACAAAATAATGTAGTGTCCGACCGAAACCTGTTTCGGCCGAAACCAAGACTTTGACAGTGACAGGAACCTACTGCACAATACCGGTTGCCTCGTTGCTTCTATGTTTTTAGGGTTCCGTAGTCAATAAGGAACCCTTATAGTTTTGCCACGTCCGTCTGTATGTCCGTCTTCGGCTTAGCTCAGTGACCCTTACTACTAGAAATCAGTTAACAAGTATGTTCTTACAGCAGATTAAGCAAAGAATAGTAGTTTGAAGAAGTTTTGTATTAGTTTTAAGTTATGTTCTTTTTGTGAGTAGGTAATAATTAAAATAAAGCAGCAATTCGGCATGGGTATATAAATCAATCACGGCAATAAAATGGGAAAATAAAATTTTGTAAAAAAATATATATACCTAAATTGGAGATGTAATTTTTTTTTCTTGGTAAATTCATGGTTTGGGGAAAACGAAAAATCTTACATGTGAAGTTGCAAGCGGCAACGGTGACTATCGTGACATCATAGAAACAACGACGCAACCGGTATTGTGTTGTAGGTTCCTGTGTTTTTTTTTATCTTCGCGAACGAAATTTCACACAATCAAAATATTCAATTCAATAAGTTTGTGGAAGTTAGCGGTTTCGGCCGTATTTTAGCCAAAACCGAAACTGGCCGAAACCGAAACTGAATCTTCGGTCGGACACTACAAAATATCGGTTCGGCATAACATTGGATTACAGATATTTAGAAAGATATTACGATAATTGTATAGTATACTTATAATAGATCGGTTCTTTTTAAACTAACCCGGAAGATGTATAGCCTGGTTCTGGCACATGATTGATTAGGAACCTGGTAACTTCCTTTGCGCAAACCATGGAATGAACTTTAACAATTAAGTACCTCTTTTCTATTTTACACCAAATAAATACCTAGATATATTATTATACTTCATTCAGATACCATACTGCAGAAACTGTTGGATACGGAATAACGGACCCTGACTGACCAGCATTATTTAATTCTATAGCCACGACACAATACTATAGGGAGACCGCCACAGCGCAGAAATTGTGCAAATTGCATATATGCAATTTCACTTTCGCATTTATAATGCATGGGACGACAACATATGCATAGTAAATTGAGTAAAAGTCTAATCCATGTGAACGCTATACAATCATTAACAACACAACAATATAGTTATATATAAAAGATCAAAATATACTGTGTGTAAAAATACTTTCTTAAACATTATAAGTATATACAATTAAAAAGGAGTCATCCTTTGGTTCCTATGCGTGATCGCCTGTTCCTGCTATTGCAAATATCGTTACTCTAATAGGCCTAATATCAACTGATTTTTGATCAAGGAAGCAGCTTCTTTCTTGATTTAAAATCAGATGACCAAAATAATCGAAACCTCCTGTAGTGTATCATTCAGAACATTCAACAATGACAACAATTGATCGATATCGCGGAGGGACTTATCGAAATTGCGCAACGTTTTGATTTATTTTATTAGGCAAGCATTGCATTGTCGGGGCTCTCAGGCGTTGAAAGTACACTTTCACCCATAGTGTTTTGTATGGGCGCTCGATCGGTGATGTTTTCATCAACATTTTGTAACATAGGTAGGTACCTACGCAAGCTTTCGCATAGGATTTGTACGAGGCCTGTATGTTGACACGATCTTTACTTCGAGATTATATTTTCGGACATTTTTATTAGGTAGTACATACCTATGAGCAGTTACTCCTCTGTATATACGGTTTGCCAGTTATTGTTACAAGTGTTATAAAACTGTTATCGTAAGCGATTACATTTACCTTGTCTTATCCCTCCACTTCACTAGTATTAATTAATCAACAAATCCCAAACGTAATTACTTACCTACTTATTCCTCTTGTGTGTACCTACCTATATGTGGAATATGTGGGAACATTAATGTGAATTAACATTTTAGCTTTCTCCTCGATTATAATATTAACATTTTACACAATTCCAGCGATGTAATGTTAGTCATAAATAAGGAAGAAATATTGAAGGATAAGGAAGTAGCCTTATTAATAAACGCTCTGCAGAAACAAAACCTTGTGTTGTACTCATTCGGCCTCTAAATATTCAGATACATTGTGGCTCGGCCTGCCTAAACTTTTCCAATATAAAGGAGGCCTAATAATACCTACTCGTAAATAACATTGAAATGCTCAATGGACATTTAATAGGGGATGTCATTTCATTCATTGATGTCTCGGATTATTTAAAGCTTATACTTTAACCACAGAGGAGTTGTGAATATAATCAATATTTCAGACACGTGCTTACCTACTTTATTACTATTTGACGTAGATATTTAAAATATCCGTTAGATCCTAGTTAATTTTAAACCTCGATCCCCTATACGTACATTAAGGTCTTCCAAATAGGTTTTTGTAGCCATATTCAGCTATTTTACTCGAATAAGATACCTACGTCTATCTTATAGAATGTGGTTCGAAAAAATAGAAATATCCTAGGTATTTACAAAATAAGGAACTAAAAAAGTGGATTACGATTGTTTGCTTATTGAGTGTATGTTATTATATAATGTTTATATTTCCTGTTTCTAAGAGGCTTTTTTGTAGTTTTCAATCAATTAATTTGTTGTTTCTTTCCCCAGGACTCTATGTCCGAGCTGCGCGAGCTGTGCTATCCCGGCACCGACGTGCTTCTGCTCTGCTTCTCCGTGGTGCGACCTGAGACGTTTCGGTCCGTGGCGGAGCGGTGGACGCGCGCCGTAGCCGCCGTCAACGCGCCACTCCTACTCATCGGCACGCAGAGCGACCTGGCGCTCGATCCTAGAGTACTACAGACTTTGAGGGTGAGTCTACTAGCTATGCTACTGTCTGCTTCTCCGTGGTACGGCCTGAGACGTTCCGGTCCGTAGCGGGGCGGTGGTCACGCGCCGGATCGGCACGGCAAGTGACCTAGCCCTGGGGAGGGGAGTGAGTGGCTTTTGAGGGTGATTTGAATTAGAAATGATTAAAAACGTGCCATTTTGCTTCAGAACTTTCCTATCGTCTACGATGGTGGCTAGAATGATGAGTCTTACTCGAAAGTAAATAAAAATGCTGCAATTGTACAACCAGTAAATTTAGAAAATGTGATATTGCAGATATTGGTTGCTAGCTCATCGCTCACAATACACTTGTAGTCTATTCCGCATCGGCTCTTACGACACCCATGGGAAGAAAAGGGGTGGTGCTATTCTGACTCAACACGACACCCTGAAGAATGCACTAGTTGAAAGTTATTAGTATTAACCTATTAACTGAACTGAACTGAAGTGGGGAGAAGAATTAAGGAAAGGGGGTCCGATGCTCGCGCGGTTTGCTTCCTGGCGCAAAGGTTATCCATCGCCATCCAACGTGGTAACGCTGCAAGTGTGTGATGGGCACCTATGCGTCCGGAGCAACTAGCGGGGGCCTATTTGACTAAGCTTAGACTGTGCTTAAGTTTGTTCATTAGTCTTTTTATTATTATTATAGGTATTTAATTGTTAATTTTAAATTATGTTGTATGTAAAATATGTACATGTAATATTTACGTAAATAATAAAGAAATACAAATTAACTGAACTGCCATTAATGTTACTAATGTTCTATTTCCAGAGTCGAGGCGAGCACGTTGTCACAGAAGCAGAAGCAAAAGCTTTAGCAGCGAAAATAAATGCGACCTACATCGAAACTTCGGCCAAGACGCGCAAAAATTTGAAAGACGCCTTCGACGCCGCCATATTGGCGGGGTTACCAGTACTTCAACACAAGAAACCCTTTTGGAAGAAATTACTGTGTATAAATTGAGAAGTTATTAACTGTTGATTGATTAATTGTTAAAGACTATATTTGTATATCATGATGAATGAATTAATACGGAATAATAAGTGATTTTGCTAGGGCATGAAGATTTTATGAATTAATTTTTAATCATTGTTCTGTTCCTAAATTAGTATTTTAACTCATGGTTTACGTTTGAGGTTAACCTTTTCTAAAACCTTGTGGTTCAATAATTAGATTATGATTTAAAAAACGAACAAGTATTGTGATGGACAACATTAATGTAATGTGTAACAAGTGCCTTATGATTGTTAGAAATTCTAAAGAATTACCCGTAAACTAGTTTACAGAAGTAGATCTTACCAATAAGTAAAAAGAGAGCAGTTTAAGCTAAAATGACTTTATGATAGCAACTACTCTGTAACCACTATGGTTAAGAGCGCTACTTTACCGATAAAAATGTGTTTAATAATGTATTGTGGTCACAGGAATGAAGCCAATTTAAATTTATTCCAACCGCTTTACGACTCTTTCTAGGTATTAAAGTTGTACAGTATGATTTATTTAAAAGCATTAAATATACCTATGTTGCTATCTTGGAATGTACATAGTTGACTTCCTGTATTAATGTTAATGTTATTTTATACTCAACACGAACTGATAATTATATTTTTATTAGAACATAATCGTGGTTTTATTTGTAATTAGTTAAGTTTGGGTACCCGAAGACTTCTTCTCCTTAGTTGATCGCTCATGTCATGACTGAGAAACCTGACCACATGCTACTGCTCTCCATGCAGTTTGATCCTACTAGTCACTGAAACGAAATTTACATTTTTAACCGACTTTAAAAGAAGGAGGTTCTTTATTGGGTTGTACTTTTTTAAATCATTATTTTGAATGTGTCTTATATCTCAGAACTCCGTCCTTTATGAATTATGAACCGATTCTTAGGTACAATTATTTTTTAGGGTTCCGTAGCCAAAACGGCAAAAACGGACCCTTATAGTTTCGTCATGTCCGTCTGTCCGTATATCACAGGCCGTATTTTACTCGAAAACTATATTATTATGTATGTTGTTAGCCGCTACATAGTTTTATAATTAAAATGACTAAAAGAATTTTTTTAGGGGTGCACTCCATACATAAAACTGAAATAAAAAAAAAAACTTTGAAAGTCCACGTGTCATCATCAATCGATAGGCCTTTCAAAATAAATGTAAGGTTTTTAAGCATTTTTGTGATTAAGTGAATAGAGTCAGAGATAATCGCCCCGAAAGTCACTAAAATTCTGTCCCCCCCCCCCCCCCCCCCCCGCCTCTAATTTTTGAACGGTGTATTTTAAAAATACGAAAAAAATCATGGACATATAGGGCTTATTAAATTATTTCAAGATCGGTTCAAAGGTCGAGATATTGCTGAAAAACTGCCTTCCTCAAAGAAAAGGACGTAAGTACCGTAAGGTTTCTGTGACGATACGACCTTTTTTAGGGTTCCGTAGCCAAAATGGCAAAAACGGAACCCTTATAGTTTCGTCATGTCCGTCTGTCCGTCTGTCCGTCTGTCCGTCTGTCCGTCTGTCCGTCTGTCCGTCTGTCCGTATGTCACAGGCATTTTACTCGAAAACTATAAGGTGTATTTGAACAAAATTTTGAGGATAGGTGTATTTTGTTAGCCGCTACATAGTTTTGTAATTAAAATGACAAAAAAAAATTTTTTAGGGGTGCACTCCATACATAAAACAAAAAGTCAAAATTTTTTTTTTCATTGTGACCCCCCCGTGTGGCACATCAATCGATAGGCCTTTCAAAATAAATATAAGGTTTCTATGCATTTTTTTTGATTAAGTGAATAGGGTCGGAGATAATTGCCCCGAAAGTCACTAAAATTCTGTCCCCCCCCCTCTAATTTTTGAACGGTGTATTTTAAAAATATGGAAAAATTCATGGACATAGGGCTTATTAATTTCATTCACCGAAAATTGTTTTGAACAAGATCGGTTCAGAGGTTTTCGAGATATTGCTGAAAAACTGCCTTCCTCAAAGAAAAGGACGTAAGTGCCGTAAAATTTCTGTGACGATACGACCTTTTTAATAGGCACGGAACCCTTCGTTTTGCGTGGTCCGACACGCACTTGGCCGGTTTTTATAGGCACGGAACCCTTCGCTTTGCGTGGTCCGACACGCACTTGGCCGGTTTTTAGGGTTCCGTAGCCAAAATGGCAAAAACGGAACCCTTATAGTTTCGTCATGTCCGTCTGTCCGTCTGTCCGTCTGTCCGTCTGTCCGTCTGTCCGTATGTCACAAGCATTTTACTCGAAAACTATAAGGTGTATTTGAATAAAATTTTGAGGATAGGTGTATTTTGTTAGCCGCTACATAGTTTTGTAATTAAAATGACAAAAAAAAATTTTTTTAGGGGTTTGCTCCATACATAAAACTAAAAGTCAAAAAATTTTTTTTCATTGTGACCCCCCGTGTGGCAAATCAATCGATAGGCCTTTCAAAATAAATATAAGGTTTCTTAGCATTTTTTTTGATTAAGTGAATAGGGTCGGAGATAATCGCCCCGAAAGTCACTAAAATTCTGTCCCCCCCCCTCTAATTTTTGAACGGTGTATTTTAAAAATTTGGAAAAATTCATGGACATAGGGCTTATTAATTTCATTCACCGAAAATTGTTTTGAACAAGATCGGTTCAGAGGTTTTCGAGATATTGCTGAAAAACTGCCTTCCTCAAAGAAAAGGACGTAAGTGCCGTAAAATTTCTGTGACGATACGACCTTTTTAATAGGCACGGAACCCTTCGTTTTGCGTGGTCCGACACGCACTTGGCCGGTTTTTTTATTTGTAAGTATGCTTCCAGGTTGGTCCCATTGTTATCAAAACTCCAGTTGGACGATGGAAACCATGAGGAATTGAGGGAACTCCTTAAATATATTGGGCACGCATGTAGTAATTTCGGTATTTTCTATTATAACTCGTGTATTTGGTGAAGTGGAACTGATGATGAAAACCACAGACGACTTTAACACTTTTGGACCTTAACGTCATTCAAATAGAGTTCAAACAAAAGTGCTAAACGTTCAATTTCCTTGATTTTCATTGGGGAATTCTATAAGTCATCTGTGGTTTTCACCGACCTACCTAAATCTATAAAAGTAGGTACGTCACAGATTCTGATATGATTCCGTTGGCATAGCAAATAATAAAGAAAGTGCCAAAGGTGATTCTGAGATCCTTGAGAAATCGACGACACTCTTCAAATATTATCGGCTCACATACCTACAGTGATTTGGTTTATTGTGTAACTCCCTGACGGTCGGGTTTTTGGTCATCGTCACTTGTTGGGAAAATTACCTACTTTCCGCACTTGTATCATAAATAACTATTAATCGTCCAGACTCTGAAAGTAGGCCATTCAGGTCATTGTTTAAGTAAGTATCGGGTTAAAAGTGATGCGATCCGACCCTAGAGCTGAAAAGTAAAAAAAAAGAAGCGGGTTGTTTCGGAGATACGACCGTTAATTAAGTTTAAGTGGATACTTCTTTGTTGGCTATGGAACCCTAATAAAAAAACCGGCCAAGTATTGGTATGACTAATCGGTATAATAATAACTGTCCCTGTCCTAAATTGTATCCCATGGATTTGCAATTGATTTCAATCTAAAGGGAAAATCTACTTAGATAAACATTTTCAATGAATTGTAAAATTCAAAGTGTTTTGATTATTTAACCCTTAAATGCATGATTTTTTGTATAACTTTTTAATAAATTGAAATAGATGTGTCATGTTGTATAGATTGACGGATAGCTGAAGTGGATAGCTGCATATTGAGCCACGGACCATCAAATATACGATGCATATATACATCATTATGCATTTAAGGGTTAAAGGAATCTGCTATTATCGTGTACCCGTAAAATATATATCTGAATTCATTCACTAAAATCTGTATAAGTAAAGATAAATCGGTATATATGGCAACATTGACTGACGTAGCTCATTTGCAAAGCCCGGATGACTGCACGGCTATCACAAGACGGCGCGCGAGGTCTCTCGATTTTTCTCGCACTATCCGTCTCTCTCTTATTAGAAAGAGAGGTATAGTGCGAGAAAAATCGAGAGAGCTCGCGCGCCGTCTTGTGATAGCCGTGCTGGAGCAAAAATGCACTTTTCACTAGTGCTTCATTATTCATTAAATATAGAGTATTCAATCGACATCCATACGAACAATTTTTGAATCCGAAATTTATTGATTAAACTTATTATCTTACATGTCAGGTTGTTACACAATATTACATCAGGTACCTAAACAGCTCATTTTAATTTTGTTTACAACTACCTATAATTTTTCTGAATTTCATAACGGTGGTCCATTACATCGTGCTTTTTATCGACATTTTATACTTATCTGACTCGAGATACATTGAAAATGGCGGTCATTTCAGCATTATTTTCATGTCCGCCACAAACTAAATAACATTTTGTAATTAACAACTAATGGCAAATAAAGAAAGATTAAAACATGTAACAAACAATTATTTGAAATCAGATTAGGCTTCTCTACAAAAAGTTATTCTCGAAGTCACGTGACATTTTGAACTGTACCCCTATACAAGAACGCGAGCAAAGAAGTATGCACTTCAAAAATTAGCAATGACAGAAATCGTCTGACTGCCTGTGGCAACGAACGCCATACATTCTGGAGAAGTTGCGGGCGCGGCCTGCGGTGGCATGACAAGTTTACTATTGACCGCCGCGGCCAGGCCGCGCCAGACTGTGATGGTCGCACCACACTTGGGGTTGCGTGTTCGCGTTGCATCGTTGCCTCTCTTTCATTTGCCGTAGGAAGGAAAAAGATGCAGCACGAATATTTGGCCAAATACCGCCAAGTGTGGTGGTCCTATCATGAGAGACTAAAACCATGCGTCTATTTAGTTAAAAACTTAAAAACGCCTCATTGTTAGTGTTACCAAACTAAATATATTACCGCATAATAATGGTAAATGTAACTTGGCCACATGCAGTCCTCGTCACTTAACTAGATCATGATTAGATTAGATTTTGAGATGCAATTGGAAGTGACGGGTGGCGGCGAGGTTATATAAGAGTGTGCACTAGCTAATCTGCGCCAATGCTGCCATCTTAGTTCCGGGGATTATATAAGTAGGTACTTAGCTGAAACTGAAAGACTTATCCTATCGTTATTTCAAGCTGGCAATACCTACTTGAGCAACTACTTTAAATAGAATAAATAAATAGTGAATGTTTTCGGCTTCTCAACTGCTGCCACGGTTGTTGGCCAGACCATATCGCATCTACCTCCGTCTATTGGCAGTTAAAATGAAAATAAATGGCAACAGCATTCATCTTCCACTACTTATTCCAAAATGTACGTGTAAGGGTCATATAGAGATTTAGGTTTGCGTCTTTCAAAATTCAGCGCTACATAGCCTAATTTTTGTTTGGACTCTAAATCCGTACAAACGGCGCCGGCGTCTCCTCTTATATATTTTTATGCTATAAAAACATTATTTACATTAGGCACGTAAGCTGTTAACCATTTACTACAGGAAAGACACCTTTTGTTTTAATCACTGTATTATCTGTAAACTGTGTATATGTCCGTGCGTGTGTGTGTTACTGACTTGCTAAGTAGAATTAATGCTTTCTAGAGTCTGGCTAATGAAAGCTGAACCTGAAAAATAGCGGCAAATTCAAAAAAAACATGACAGGGTAACACAGGGTCACTCACACAGCCGCAATTTTCTCAGAGAAATTTAAATTTGACATACGACATGACACACATAGAGACAAAGTGTTGCCAATCAAATAACTACTAGGTTCAACTTTCATTAGACAGACTAGTAGCCGAGGCAAAATACGGTTTCGAAAAACATTAATTTATAATAGCGTTTTTTTTGTTTATTTCATTTTATAACATTATTCTGAGATGCTTTATTCAAGAATCCACCAAACTTTCCACCCGGAAGTAATTATATAGATATAAATTAAACATTCATTGTCTTTTTTATTTTATTTATATTGAATATTGTAAAGCAAATGTAAATGAACCTAAATAAAGATAAAAAAAAATATTAATATTTATCCGGACTTTTTAGGAGCTAATTGAATATTGATTTTTTTGATGTCTGATTTTTTGGTGGATTTTGCCTCTAGGTAACAATTTAATTGATAATATATCCGTTACACTAAAAAAATTAGCTATTATAAATTATTTCCAAATATGTCATTTTTTCCATACAAGTTGTCAGTTCATTGCCTGGACTATAGGCAGTTGTGGGTTGTGGGGTTTGTATGGCATAAACTGGCAATACAGTACGTAACGTCACTGTCATTGTAATTTGAGTGAGTTTTCAACTTTTCATTACACTTTTCTCAAGTAATTCTAGTTTTCGTGTGTATTTTGTTGAAATTAGATTCAACTGAATATAAATAGTAAACCGCGATGACCGACGACGAACATTACACAGATATCGACATATCCGACGTTATAGACGACACGGAACAATACACCGACACAGAACAATACATTCACACGGAAATCAACTCTGAACCCGTGGAAAGTGAGATTTTAAACGAGTCTGAGCTGGTTAGTTCTGAAGAGCACGCGGAGAAGAAGCCACAAGCGAGGAGTGAAGTAGTGAAGGCCACGAGGTTGCCTATAGCGAGGATTAAGAATATTATGAAGCAGGACCCAGATGTGAGCGTGATTAGTGCCGATGCTGCGTTCTTAGTTACCAAAGCTACGGTGAGTCGGTAGCTCGGATCCCTGTATTGTACGGCTCAATAAGCCGCGTACACGTATCCTTTCTCTCTCTTTGGGCATGGGTTAATTAGTGACAGTGATTACTCGGCTGTACATTATAGGGATCACCATGATCTGCTCTCCAATCTATTGGTTCTAGTGGTTAGAGAACCTGACTATGAAGCTTGAGGTCCCGGGTTCGATCCCTGGTTGAGGCAGATGTTTGTATTATGAATATGAATGTTTGTTCTCGAGGCTTGGATGTTTAATATCTATTAAAGTATGTATTTATCTATATAAGTATGTTTATCCGTTGTCTCGTACCCATAGTATAGGCATTGCCTAGTTTGGGACTAGATCAATTGGTGTGAATTGTCCCACAATATTTATTATTTATTTATTGTTATTATATCAATATGAAAACAGCCTAGCAAATACTAGTTTAACACTTTCGTTATTACATTACAATTATGCATCCTGCATGCCTTATTGCCGAAGCAGGACATCATGATGTTGATAGCGGCTGTATAAACACTGGCCACTTCTTGTAGAGAGTTCACATTTAGCATTCAACCACATGCATGGAGAACACCAATACTCAACCATTATAATATTAATAACTTTGATGTATTTTTTTTTATGTATGTAAATTATTTGTTACAGGAATTATTTTTAGAAACAATAGTCAAAGAAACATACAATACTTCAACTAAGAAGAAAAAGATAATTACTAAGAAGGATTTGGATTATGTTATAAATATGGTGGACTGCTTGTGTTTCTTAGAGGGAGCTATGGACTTTTAGTAATAAGTTTTAAATGCCAGATAGGATATGCCTAATATCTGTGTACCCATGGTAGCATTTCACATTAAGCACTCATATGAAGTGCCATTTATTTCATGCAATATTTTATCCATTACTTTTTTTTTTCTTTATTTAGAAGGTTAATTGACCACATTTTCATAGAACGCAACCATGCCATTTTTGTAAGAGTTTATGACCTTGCAGTTTATTTTACGTATGTTAGTTCCTTAGTTTGTTTAGGTCAAACCTTGCAAGTCTAATTGAGTTGAAAACTGAGCATAGAAATGTCGAGTTGAGTTTTCATACTAAGTTAAATGCCGGCACCAAATGTTTGTGTTTAACCCAATGGATGACTGGTAGAAAATGCCATATGGCATTAAGTCCCCCACTTAAACATTTTTCTATATTGTGCAATGATGTAGTCTGTATTTAAATAATGAAATAAATAACTTAAGTAGTCTGATAATGGAGCCATAATAGCAACTTAGCAACTCTTAAGGTAAATCTGTTGTGTTGGGCTATAAAAGCTTGTTCCAAGAATGTAGTTTTTGATAGTAACTTATTTTAACTATGCAGAAAGCAACCAATAACAGAGTTTAAACATTAGGTACATTTTGGCAAAATGTGTTTCGTTGCTTTTTACAAAACTGATCAATTAAAGTTATACCTACCTAACCTACTGTCAGCAAGTGTTTAAAGAATACATGAGTTTGTAGGCAAACATGATTTGTATAGAATTTTCCATTTGGTGTATTATATCAGTAGTAATGAAAAGGGAAATGTTAATATGCCTTTTTGTAAAAACTTAATTGAGGAAACATTTTAATTGAAACAACAATGTTATGCTATCATTTTAATGCCAATATAATTATAAATACCATTAACATAATTTGAGAATTATTTAACATTAATTCTTTACCTACTACCTAATTCTTTGAATAAATAATTTGACGAAAGGTCAAAATTGTTGAATCCAAGGTTGTTTGAGTATCAGACGATTATGTTCGGAACCCAGAGGAGAGATTGGAGAGCTACTGCACTGTGAGGGGCCACGGTGAATCTTGACTTTACTAGCTTTTGACTGAAACGAAAATAATCAGTTTAGTTTAACAATCTAAGAGGCTTAATCTTATGATAATCAAAAGACATCTATGTTTCACAATAAGTAAAGACACTATTCTGACAAATATATCCCAAAGGTCTACTATTTATTGATTGCGTCGGTATCTACTGTTTCGTAACATCTTCATTTTATTTTTCGTGCAGGTTATGCTTCGCGTAAGCATACATTTCACTCATTAGCAACAATGGGGAAAAACTAAATGAAGGTTCCACGGAAAGAATATGTTTAGTCACATTTTTTCAATGAGATTTTAAAGCCACGTAAAAAGGAGCTCATTTTGAGAATAAAATCTCATTTAAAAAATGTAACTAGACATGTTCTTTCCGTGGACCTTCCAAAATAAATATGTAGATATGTAGTGTAAAGACTCAAACGCAACATCGAGCGTGAGGCAGAGGCAGCGATACACATCACTTGGGAGTGAGTGACCAGAGGATGCTCTTGCTTCCTCGTATAGTGTACCACTACCGTCGCTTGATCTTGTGACAAAGTTGATTCCTCCTTCCCCGTTCCATCACCGAACGTCCAGGCGTGGGGAGCGAATGCATACTTACGTTGTCATTTTACCATTTATTCGCACGAAGCGATTTGCGTCTTTCCTAATGCGAACTGCTCAGGAATGGATTTCGCTCCCTGTCAATTACGATCTATGTGCCTTCAAAACATAAGTTGTATTTAATCGTATGGCGATACACAATAGGGAAAATATAAAACATTGTCAGTATAAAATTTACAAGGCAACATGTAGGTTTTGCTTCCATTGCACGGCATCGGGTTTCAGGTCTATAAGGTCGTCTGGGCTTCCTGGGTAGGCACGGAGTGGACGCCTTTGTACAATATGTTCCATGGTTTGGACTTCGGTGCCACAATTGCAGAGCGCAGAATCACTCCATCCATGAGTTAAGCAGTGAGTTTCATGTCAGGCTCAGTCGACGCTTACAGGTCAGGTGAGACTAGGGTCAATCACTTGTCCAGTCTTTTATAAAGTAGAATAGTAAGGAATGCCTATACCCCTTCTCCAGCTTGCTGTGGATGCCGGATGCCTTGACCTCCAGCAGTGAGGGCAGAAGCCGGATGGACGACAGGTCCACGGCCTGTTCTTCGTCAGACAGGTTCACTACGCCTACCACCGCGCGGGAGCCAGGCTTCAGTCTGAAATGCAGTTCACATTCTATAATTTGAACCAAAAAGTCCAAAGTCTTTATATACTTGTAACGATATCATTCACGTTGCGATTTATAGATGGATAGGGACGCGCAGCTATTTGTTAGAATGAGGGGTATGTATTAGAGGTTTACTTTAGCAGAGTCTCTTTCGGTTGAAGCATCTGTTGATCTTAAATTAATAAAGCTTCAGAGGTTTAACCTATTGAGAGCTCAAGACGGCTGAGGACGCGGACGAAAACCGTGCCATTGAAGCCACGGACTGCCACAGCCGCGCGTGCGCTCTTCGCTTTTTCGTTAATTTTGTGTAATAAAAAGCTTTATAAGTAACTTGACCCATTTTTTTATTAGTTCATGATACGTACATTAATTTTGACATGACAATATTTATCAGAAGTTTCATTTTATTCATATTTTGTCTGGCTATTGTTTTTGTTCTGGCCACAGTTGGGCACCGTATTGTTTTGCACCCTCGCTGTCAAAAGGTTAAGCGTGAAAAGGTTAAAGACTGGCAGAGTGACTTTCGTATTAGTATAAATAAGTGCAAGAAAAATACCTTGCGACAACCAGCACGTGTTCACCTAGCGCGCGGGTCTCCAGGTCTCCGGAACGTACAGCGGGGGTCTTCTTCAGGGCCACCACGTCCTTGTAGAACTAGATATACACAGAAAATAGTAGATTGTTAACCAAGGGCTGAAAGGCACCCATTTCTGACGAGATATTTTGGTGCTCGAAAGAAGTGAGACTCGAAAGAAATGGTTCGAGTCAGAAATGGGTGACTTTCACCCGAGTTAAACACTCTACTTTTCATATTGAATAATAGCATCGAAATGTGCTATTCTTCTTAGTATTCATGTTTAGGTTAACTCATTTTAAGTAGGTAGATTAGGTACTAGAGTCTGGCCAGGGAAAGATCAGAAACGATGGTAGGTTGAATTTTGACTTGCTAAAGTGCCAATTTGGCCTACTTGCAGAAAAAAAAACATTTATTTAATTTAACAATACTCACCTTATAGTAACTCTTGGGCTCACTCTTCTCTCTCTCCAAATTAACCTCCTCGTAATTACTAGCAATCGGTAGCCAGGTCTTGCCGTCGGTCTCGGAGAAGCCGGTGTTCTTGCCGCCGTTCCAGTGGTACGGCGTGCGGTTGGGGTCCCGGGAATGGCTCGCGTAGTTGACGGGGTCGTCGGTGTTGCACGCCTGCGGGTCCACGGTGTCCTCCCAGGATATGTAGCCGTCGGTCATGCCGAGCTCTTCGCCCTGATTTAGTCAATAAGTTTCTGTCAAAAATTACATTTTTGGTACAAGCTTTTATTGCCTATTGTACTTTTGTGCATACCGTCATCAACTACTCATTGAGACGATTCTAACGAGCCCGCACTCAACGGGGTTACGTCGGTTTAGTATTGAATCCCCACGGCCACCTTCTGTCTCCATCATTAGTTCAGATAGATGGTACCATAATATTGAATTGTCATCCAAATTATACTAAACTCAAAATGTAAGCTCAAACGGTTCAAGATTTCTGCTTCAAAATTGAGTTGCAAGATTCCCACCCGAATTAACATATTTACAAACGGTGCAAGTTAATGAAAACCTTTAAAAAAATATTAACCATGGAATTAGAGTCCGACTTTGACCTACCTACTCCCAATCAACATTTTGAACTTCTTGTATATTAAACCTCTAGTAAAGTAATTTATGCCCGCAACTTCGTTTGCGTATAATTAGTCTACATATAATTTATTTAGCCTCCTGAGACATAGCATACTAAAAAAACAATTTGAAGATGGCAATTCGCTCTAAAATCAATGCCACTTTAGAATTTGCCTTATATTCTATTGGCCAAATTTAGTTAATTAATAATTATATAGAACACCGGCGCGCGGGAGGCTACATTTATTTATTACAGTTTAGTTGTATTGTTGTTAATTAGGATGTATCTTATTTCCATTTATTGAAGTCCGGGGATACAACATCCGTGCAACGAGCACTTTTTACTACTATCTTCGTAGGGCAAGATTAATACCGCTATTATCGCTTCGTCAATACGTTACGTACCTAATATTGATAGGTACTAAGTCTAGACGAAATTTGTACCTGATAAGTGAGTGTGATTCCAGGCAGGATTAGCGCGAGAAGGTTCATAGCGTCGATGCGATCTATGCCCTGACGGTTCGCTACCCGGCTCTGGTCGTGGTTGCCGTTCTGAAATAAAAACGCATTATTACACATTATTACCTTTCAAAAATTCAGATAACATTTGGATCACGAACAACTACAGAGGTAGGTACAAGTACGTAGTCCAGGAGATTAATAATAATAAAAATCTTTATTGTACATAAGGTAGCGCTTTACATAAATGAGGCTAAGTATTAGGGTTTTTACAAATAGGTGTGAACCTGTCTTAGGGGTTTGAGTTCATCCATATGCGGTGGCGGCGCGCCTGGATGGTCCCTTCCTGTTCCACTGGGACAGGTCGCATGGGCCATCCAACTGCTAATTTTGTAAAATAGTATCTACTATCATAGTTTTAAGACCATTGTTACTAACTAATTCTGGAAATACTTCCGAAATAAATGATTTTATTATTATTATTATATTATATTCAATGTCATGACAAACGATGCTTAGGCAATGTAACAGTAGACTAAAGAAAGGTAAACTAATGAAATCATTATTACAAAGGTCAAAGGTATGAGTAACATAAGGAAGCTAAAATTATACGAGTAAATAATCTAATAAATTTAAAGTTATGTTTAGCTATACAGTTGTACTCATTAATGAGATCTGTAAGTGAAACTTATTTATAGTTTTATTTCTTAGCCTAGATATTATTTATTATTGCCTTTCATTTGTGAAATTATAAGAAGGAGCAGCCATTTTTGTCATTTATTTTTTACTTTATACTTACTTTGTCAATAAAGAAGTTATTGTAGAGCCGGGCCTCAGTTTGTCGTCGAGCAAATGCTGATTACAGTATTACAACCTCGCAGACTTTACGGCCTGTTTGCCAGAGGGGTCTGGTTAGCGCCGGCAGATTTGTTTAAATGACCGGCATGGCATTTTGAGTCTGTGACCAGCATCCTGGGGTGGGCACCAAGACCCTATTGGGATGGGCACCCCTATATACGAGCATGACTTTACCTCTATCATATTATTATAGTTAAGTATAGACTAACTTACCACCCAGTTCGCAGGCTGTCCCGCAGGCATATACGTCATCCACTTATCAATGATCACTTTTATATCCTTAGCATTCGACGTATTATGCACATCGCCGAGAAAACTGAAGTTAAACGGTATAGAACCGTTTCTTTTTCCATCGCCGTAATATCTGAGCATCAGGTTCAAGTCTGCGTAGGCCTCAGTCATCATGATTTTGTATTCGCCGTCGACAGCGGTGAATTCGTCGAGTACGTCGCGCCAGTCGTAGACCACGCTGTAGGTTTCGTCCTGATTCTGGGTGTAGATGTGGTTAAGGTAGCCATAGTCTTCGGGGCCGGAGTTGGGATCGCCTGAAATGTATTTGGGAATAAATACGAGTATATTTACGATCTCCTACCTTAGTTTAGTCATATAGCTCTCAGAGACTAGCATTTTGGAGAGAGATGGTGACGAGAAAGATGGAAAGCACGATACCAAAGGGAAGAAGCCTAACGCAATGGTGCGATCAGATATCCTGGAGATTCCTCTGAGTACGGCTTCCACAGGGCAACCGACAGGCAGAAGTGAAAATAGAAATAGAAAAATATTTATTGCCACAAAAGAACCATATACAAGTAGGTACACTTGGAGAAATAATAAAATAAAAATTAAAAGAAAAAGATAAATAAAAAAATAATAACACTAAATAAAAACACTAACACTAAACAAAAAATAACATAAGGTAAGTTGTGGGCAATGGGTCCCAGCATGTGCTGGGCAACGCGGCGCAAAAGGTGATATTTAAATAAGTTTTTGTCAATAATGACATTTTATTGTCAAGCTTTTATTGTCAACTGTACTTTTCTATATACCGTCATCAACTACTCATTGAGACGATTCTAACGAGCCCAAACTCAACGGGGTTATGTCGGTTAAGTACTGAATTGTTTCCATCATCAGATTAGCTCGATGGTACCATAATATTGAATTGTCATCCAAACTATTCTTATACCCACAATTTCAGCTCAATCGGTCACCGGGAAGTGGGTCAAATTTAACTTGCAAGATTTGTCCCTCACTAACAAACGAACAGGTCAAGTTAAATAAACTGGCGCAAAATAGACGATAGTGTCACGATGTTCAGAAGTGAAGCCTATATCAATGAAGTCGAAGACGGTATCGTCAACTATACATTACATCCAGTTTACACCCCACTCCGATAGTTCCGATACTCACCGGACCAATCATGCCAAAAATACCAGCAGCATTAGGTACCATGTTGAAATTCAACGGTTGAATGTCCAGTGATATTTTGTTGGATCAGGGGATGGATGAGAATCAGAGGGAGGGTCGGACGCAGTCTCTTCCTCTCAAGCGCCGCCCTGTAACTTTGACGAATTTCTTGGCCTCGGCACACCAAGGCCTAGCCGTCTCGACGTATATCATATACTAGCTTGTACCCGCGACACCGTTCGCGCGGAACTCGTTTATATCGTAGCTCCATACAAACTTTCACCCCCCATTTCACCCTTTTAGGAGATTATTTCAGGGATAAAATCTCTATGGCAAATTTCATCTTAATTGTTTAGCGGTTTAAGCGTAAAGATGTACCAGACAGACACTAGCTTCCGCCCGAAACTTCGTCTGCGTGGACCCGAAATAAATAAAAAAAACATATATTTTAATCCAGGCTATAAACTATCTTCGTGCAAAATTTCATCCAAATCGCTTGAGCGTTTAAGCGTAATTGAGTAACAAACATCCAAAATTTCGCATTTATAATATTAGTAGGATTAGTATGAATATATTTTATATGATATAGAATGAGTACCCGAGAGCGGTTCGTCGGGGTAGCGGCCGTCGAACAGCGCGGGGTCCACCTCGAACATCATGTTGACGGCGTCCACGCGGAACCCGGACACGCCCTTCTCCAGCCAGAAGCGGAGCACGTCCTGTACACAGTACATAGGTGTATGCACCTTTTGACCACCACTCTATATTCATTCGGCATCTTGATCTGAACACGTCACCGTGAACTCCGAGCCCAGTGGCCAGTTTCATGAAGCGCGTAACTAGCACTGGTAAATAGTGCGATCTACACAACACCCATAGTGCAAAACCGCGCAACTAGCACTGGTAAATACTGCGTATCTACACAACACCCAACTTTACAGGAGAAGCTTAAATGTTTTTAATCAGGATTTTACGTTCGTTGGCGGGAAATTTAAATTTGGCTACATTTGTTAGATACGCGGTAATAACCAAGGCCAGTTACGCGGATTTTCCCTATAGGCGTTGTGTAGATACGCAGTATTTATTTACCAGTGCTAGTTACGCGTATCCCCGACGATATCACTTCTTTACGCTAAAATCCTCTTCCGAAATTGTCGGCTAGTTTGATAAAGAATTGATTTATGCGGCATTTTTATACGACGAATCGTAAAAAAATTACGACCGTTAACATCGTAATGGAATTAAAAGCATTAGAAGCGATTTGCAATATGTAGTGTTGACATGTACGCATTCAATTGAGATTGTGTTAGACGGGTACGCAGAATCCTGTAGTACAGATGTAGTGCATAATTGTTTTCCATCGTATTTTCTCGGAAATGTTCATATTTGTCATGCTACTTCAGTCAACTTAGCACTTTTTGTACTGTGACCGACTGAAAGAGCAAGACACGTTCGTGCATTTCCGTGAAAATGTGATGGAAACTAATAATGCGCTACATCTGTAACTCGCTAAGACGCCGCTTCAATCTTTTTATATGTTTCGTGGGCGAGTTGTTAAATAATCGTTTCACATAGCGTGAGTATTAGTAGTTTATGGACTGTACATAATGAAAGGCCTTGGTGGTTTTATGAAACGAGCGTCGGCGAGTTTCATAATAGGATCTCACGAGTGTTTTATACACTAATTTATCTACACACCTATAATAAATCCTCAATTATGTGTTCGGGAACCATTAGAATAACCGCCATTGCACCGCCATGGCCGACTAGCTTTCAAATCGTAACCAACTAGATGTCCATAACAAGATCTAGCTGGTCATGATTTGCTCTGACCTCTGGGCCACACTTCGAAATTTGAAAGTCATTACTTTAATAATATCGATATCAATGAAAATACGTACAAAATTACCTACGGCCAGAGACAAGTAATTTATTTTATATATCTTATTGATATAACGCTGATCGTTACTGCTACTTTCTGAACGCATTTTAGCGGGTTTATAGTATGTGTGTAGATAAATAAAATTACTGCGATATGCAACATTTCATGCAACTACAAATACCCCGTAAGGAATTGAATAGGGGTGTAGACTCATGTTAAAATTGATAACGTAGTGTTGCTACAATTGATAGTAAACCATCAAATTATTGTAATAGTTTAAATTAAAAAAATATAATTAAAATCATAAAAAGATTAGACACAATACGCTTTTTTTATTGTCCAAGAGTAAATTTAAAGCTACCAATCAATCAATCATTTTTATTGCAACCATGGTGTCCAATAGAATCCTTACGCTTTTATAGAAATAAAATTTTATGACAACTACAGACCTAAACGAATTATTTCGGGACAGAAACAGCAATTTACTTGATTTTCCATAAAACGATAAGTACAAATAGCAGATTCTGATGTCATACTTTTGTGTCAATCAATCAGCGAGGTCAATCTTTGTCTCAAATTTTTGGGTTCCTTGTAGTTGCTCCCATACAAACATTTGTTCCTCTCCAAAAACTGGTTCGAATGGCATCGTAAAAAAATCTTAGGTCACACCCCTATTAAATAAAATTGCCCACTTAGGATGTCACATGGAAATGATTCGTTCTCAAGTCATCATAGTTTACATCATAGATAATTTACCTTCATGTCCTCCTGTACTTTAGGTTCGCGGTAGTTGAGATCCGGCTGTCCGATCACGAACTGGTGCAGGTAGAACTGTTGTCGGTCTTCGTTGTACTCCCAGGCGCTCTTGCGAAACACGCTTATCTGCACACGAGAAGATATTTTATAGCATTGTGATAAGGTGTCATTTGCTTTGATTTTTTTACTGGAATACGATGGGGTGATGATGATATGGAGTGCGTAACTAGCTTATACCATTAAAAAAACAAATTGTAATACGTAAGAAATAAGAGTAAAATTAATGATGCTATCGGCGGATTATCATCCAGAGGCTTCAACGCGCAAGCCGAACTCAACCGTACTCAGCAACAAATAAAAGGTAAAGTTCGGTGGCAGCGGGCGATCAGGATCGTTTGGGTTGGGTTTATTTTATTGGACCCAATGCCTAGTTTGCCTCGGTCGTGGACCGTGGTGGTGATAGTTGGTCGTGGCACTCCTGCTGCAAGCAAAACTTAACCGTATTACGTAACAAATAAGAGTCAAACCCAGTTGTTTGGCGGTAGCGGGTGGTCAGGATCCTCCGGGTTGGGTGTACCGTCAGCCCAAACGTAGTAGTTGTCGTAGCCATCCTCTCGCTTGCAGGACTTCGCGAACCATTCGCTCTCGTTTCCTGTGTGGTTAGGCACGTAGTCAAGGACTACTTTTATACCTGAGAAATAACAATAAGTAGTTAGGTATAGTAAGATTAGTAGGGTAAGAACATAGTAGAAAGAGTGCAAAGTATGTTATCTTCATACAAACGCACCGCGCGCGGCTTGTATGTGTGCGCCATAGTATCTATGCGTCGCCGCACGCACACTCAAATAAAATCTCGACCCGTTTCTCAGTGCGCCAGTTGGGATTAACACCGCACAAGGTTCGCGCGTCACGGCTTTTCGGCACCGCTAAATAAATGAAAAATGTGTAATAATCGCAGAAGAACTTATTGCTGTGTGTTTGGGTGTCTAAATAATTCATCGATTCCAGAGTTGTCACTGTTCAGATTAGGGCCGAATTGCTAAACTTAAGTGGCAGTGGGCGGGGCACATTGCACGTAGAACCGATGGCCATTGGGGCGGAAAGGTTCTCGAGTGGCGACCACGTACCGGAAGGCGCAGCGTGGGTAGGCCCCCCACAAGGTGGACTGATGGCCTGGTAAAGGTCGCTGGAGTCCGCTGGATGCGGGTGGCGCAGGACCGGTCATTGTGGCACTCTTTGGGGGAGGCCTATGTCCAGCAGTGGACCTCTTTCGGCTGATGTGATGATGATGATGATGAGATTAGGGCATGCAATCCCGGTATTTATTACTACGAGTAGTACGAGTACTACAATACCGGGATCCCGGCATTGTAGTAGTAATAAATCCCGGGATTGCATGCCCTAGTTCAGATTACCTACCTACTGAACAGGAAAGGTAAGCAAGTCACTTATTCTAGCATATAATTTTTACCTAATAGAGCGCTTTTCAAAAAGTGTACATGAATTTTTTTTTCAGAATTCGATTTTTTTGGGTTTTTCTTACTCAGAATTATTGATACTATAAATCCTCATACAAGAAAAAAAGTGTCCCAAATATTCCATTCCAGATCGTCACATTTTTGTATGCAGTTTTTTCTATGTATATTGTCGTGACGCACTGGAAGAAAAAACTTACATAGTAAAATCTGGGACACTTTTTTTCTTATATATGGATCGATAGTATCAACGATTCTGTGTAAGAATGACCCAAAAAAAAAACAAATTATGAAAAAAAAAGTTCATGTACACTTTTTCTTGAAAAACGCTCAATTATGAGATACCTACTTATTTTTTTGTTGTATTGGTTTTCTATCAGACAGACGAAGTAGGCAGGCCTACTTTCCCACTAGAATGTATTAGGTACTTTTTTTTGATCTGTCAATTGATATGCCGCTATTGCTTTGTTTACGTTTAGTCATGCCGATTTCTCAGTATTGTAGGTTGGTATAGTAAATAACTAAGTACCTAACATAAACTAATGTATTGGTTGACAGTACTATCAGTAAACTATCGTAGGTACGAGGCGCGATCAATAAGTTTTGAGAATCGGCATGATTACGTCTCATTATAATAATTTCTGATTGTTGGTCATACTGTGTCACTATTCATTTTTCATTAATACAGTGAATAAATAAAAAAGGTTAGTATTCATTTGTTTTTCTTTAATAGCTAAACAAAGATGATGGTATAGAACAAATCCTGAGGTCACTTAAATGGGAAGATATTTTGTTACATGTTAGGGGCAGTGTTGGCAAAATTCTGGTGTGATAATCAAAAAAATGTATTTTAAAATTAGACGTTTATCTATTTTGATGCCACGAAATTAAAAAAATCAAACTCGTGTGATAATTTTTCACAGCTCACCTAACAAAGTTCAAGGTAGGTTTTTCTAGCCATCTTTTTTTTAAATGGCTTTTTAGTAGGTAGTTTTTTTTGTAGGTCACAAATATATGAAAATAAATACGAAGGGAGAGTGAATAAAGCATAATTGTAGAGCAGTTAACCAAGTTCGTCTAAGAAAAGAACAAAGAAAAAAATTCCACTTCTATGAGTTTTTTTTGGCTGTGCTTGCCGATTACCAGGTCTGCTTTTCAGGCTTGTGAAGTCTATACAACTAGTTACCTACCGTTTAATCTAGACCAACTCTTTAAATATTACTTATAATTCTTTGATATTGAAAACTCTTCAATGGAATCGGTACAATTGCGTCGATATCAAAAATAAGCCTCATAAGTCTCATAACGACGACCAAGTTTTTTTTTTTGAAGCGAAGCAAAAATTTTTTCTGCATAAAAATATGCACGTAAAATAAGAAAGAGCGTATTTGATAATTTAAAATTATAGGGCACCAATAACTTCTATTTTTTATACCGATTCTCAAACTTATTGATCAACCCTCGTACTCGTGCTCATCACCGCCCCTCTGCTGGCCCCGCAACCATCGATTCTCAATTGTGCCCTTTCTCATTTCTACACTAACTTGATGTGCCTGTGCCATAATAAGATACTTTACAACCACAACGAAAAAGTAGTTTTATCAGACGATATCATCAAACGGACTCTTCTGGCATAAAACTGTAGGCTCGTTAGCTGACAACAAAAACAAAACTTACGATATAGTTATTATGATTATGCGGATGTTTCTATATTAGTCATACTTAAACCCGGCGAAGATAAGTTTGTTTATTTGTAGAACGACTTTAGACGTAGGAAGATTACTACGCTACGCGCCGGAAAACGCAGTTTAACTTAACGACGCGACACTTCTTAATGAGATTTTTTAACCCGCGCTTAGACTCTTTGATGGCATTTTCTTAACCTTGATTTCTGGTCCTATATTTCAGCAACCTTGGCCTTGGACGTGAGCAAAAGGTTATTAGACGTCCATAAACATACACAGGGGTATATTATCCCGCCTTGATTACCAAAAGTCGTAGGCATACCACATGAAATATAATTTGCACGTACGGTAAATGCGATATTGCTGTGTTAGGTTGCATCGCCCAAAAACTTGAACCCTGATCATCGACTCTTAATTACGATACGGACTCTAACTATCGAGTTAGAATAGCTAGTTGTATCGACACTACGAGATATATATCAGAGAGGTAATGAACCTCGAAATTCACTTTATACCATAGCATATACAATGTCTCCTAGTGAGACATACCTAATGGAGGAACGAACTAGTCGACTTAGGCAGTCATATTGAGTTATGAACCTACTCTAAAGGGAGTACAGTCAAGGACTTATTGTTGAGCCATTTAGAGCTCACTTTATACTGGACACTTCATAGCTTCATAGAATACCAAAATTAGTTGACACCTAAATGGCTCAACAATTAAAGTCCTTGACCGTACCTTTGCATAGACTGCAGCGGACGCACTAAGCGTGATGACTTGTAGGTACTGAATTCCAAGATGGCGGCCTGATGGAAGACGTTAAGTGTTCTAGTGCTAGTGGTCAGTATATACCTACGTAGTAATAGTAAGTCGATGGTTCTTACCAAGTTTCTTCGCTTCAGCCATGAGGTTATCAAAGTCTTCCATGGTGCCAAACTCGGGCGCGATGGCGCGGTAGTCAGTGATGTCGTAGCCGAAATCGTACATCGGGGACTGGAAGATCGGCGAGAGCCAGATCGCGTCCACGCCGGTGTCGGCAAGGTAGCCCAGCTTTGAGGTAATGCCTGATGGAAAAGTCAGTTAAAAATAGTAGGCAATTATGTTCGCGAAACGCAGGTAGAACACAGCGGAATGTGTCGTCTTGCTTTGGAAGTACCTTCACCATACAGAGGACCGCAGCCAAAATAGCAAGACTACTTGCTCTGAAGGTATGTGGTGTTGTGATTCTGCTGGTGGGTAAGGTCCCGAGGATGCTACGTGTTGAGTGAGGATGCTGCATTTATCTCTAGCTGGTTTTAGCACAAAGAATTCTCAAATCAATAAAAGGTCGAGAGAGTCCAAATCCTACGGTATCTGCTTAGCAGGCCGCATAATTGTTTACCACCGTCAATGAGACAATATATATTTATATACATAGCGCTGCGCTGTCAACGTTTATCTACAATGGTATAACATATATACATTCCTGCAAGCGAGACATGTGATAAATACAATTTCTATTGAATAAAAACCGAACCTAATTGGTTCATTGTTGATTCGATTTGATTTGGTAGGTAACTGTAATACCACAGAAAGACAGATAGGTAAGCGTGAATCTTACAGGTACCTACTATTTTTGTGGCCAAGGTTAAAATTGGTATGTTTAGACCCTATTTCTGTCAAAAAGAAAATGTATTTCTGGCTCAACAAGCGGATTTTTATAAAAACGAGTCTTAGGGCCACAAAGTAGCGGAAAATTAACACCGTTCCCTGTCCGATTGCCCCCAATGATAGGACTGTAGGCACATGCTTTTCATTAGTCCGTGCTTCCACAATCGATTCATAGCTTCGAACTGGAAGCACACTTGGACGTGTGATATTGTCAGATCATTTTGTGTGATCACAGTGAATGTACTGAACGTGTTAAACAGACCCAAATATTAAGTCACTGTTTTTGCACAATTGGGTATCTGGGTTACCTTAACGTAAGTATAAAAATAAATACCACTAAACGAGCAACGTTTGTTGTATTTATTTCTTTGTAAAGGTTCTTGAAAACCGCTCTAAAGATTTACAATACAGGATCGAAAAATCGTCCCAACTATAGGTCCTAATGTGTCTCCTGATACACCTTGTCTACATACCCTAATGGGGGGGCCTCAAAATTTGTTAAGTTGTTATCTCAAAAATACATTTATTATTATTATAAGTATTATAACTAGGTCTCATTTTCGGGAAAATACGTATTCTCCGGGGTTTTTTGGTTTCCCAGGTACTAAATTAATTATTAGAAATATTAGAATACGTAAACACTCACCATTTAAATCGCCAATACCGTCACCATCGCTATCCTTGAAGCTACGAGGGTAAATCTGGTAGATCAAGGCGGTGCGATGCCAATCGGCGTCCGACGCGGCCACCGCCGCTAGCACAGCCAACAACACCAGAGTAACCCTCATCGTGATTCGTGGCTAAGCCTGCGAGCAGACTAAGAGCCGAGCGATGTTCGTTGCCCGTTAAATACTACTCGCAAGTGTTTCAAATTGTCCACTTGATGTTGTTTACTGTGCACTGAAGTGTTTGGTATCATTTGGTTTCCTAGATTATAATTGAGCTTTGCACTTGACCGTGGTATCAGGGTTCTATTGTAATTTTGTCGGCAATTATGAATATAGTTTGTTTATTGTATTCACTGCCGCTAACGCATATATGCGTTGAGTTGGCTAAACTTATAATATTAAACTTGTTCATTTGAGTCATTATTGCACTTTAGACATGGCCAATGGCAATTAGGCCGAAATAAGTGTGCGACGTCGATCGTCCCCTGTTCATCAGTCAGTTTCGAGATGGGTCGACTTTACTCTAGCCGGCTCACGACAAATCTCGTTTTTTTTAATTATTCCACTTACGTCAGCTGCCACTTAGGTAAAAAAAAAATCATACTACAAAATTTATGGAATTCCATATAGGTCAGAAAATCAAAAAGGCTGACGTAGGTAAGTGGAATATTTTAATGCCAATTTTGTCAGGTCCAGTTAGGAAGAACTGCGACCTTACAGCGCCAGAACCGACTTTACGGATATTTTTTTTCGTATAAAGTCGGTTCTGGCGCTTCGCTGGCCGCTGTTGTGGCACGCTCGCTTCGCTCGCTCGGCTCGCGCGCTGTACGGTCGCAGTTCTTCCTAACACTCCTCCTCGCTTCGCTCGTCGTCGTACTTCACCGAATAGATAGGTAATCAGATGTCCATAGTAATATTTCCTAGTGATCGTGTACGCGAAAGCGTCCTTACGCGACTAGAAATAGGTTTTTTTTGTCAACAAAGTTCAATTAGGTCAGATATGACCTAAATGGAACGAAAAAAATCTGACTTAAGTGGCAGCTGACGTAAGCAGAATCAACAGTTTTTTTCTGCATAAAAGGTAGGATGCAAACTTAGATAAATTTAAAGTACAAAGATACAAAGACATAAGATTCAGAATTCCACGTTTATTATGTTGTCTTTTCTTTTAAGAAAACCGTCAAAGAAATAGTTTGTATAGATTTGAATATAACGAGATTTCATTTCCGAGCAATGGAAGTAATACACTTAAATTTAAAGTTGTCAGACACATAGATTTATACACAACATTTAACACACCCAAGAAATTGAGCATAAATTATTATCGTGTTTTGTACTTTACTAGACATACAATTCAGAATAAAATATATCTAAAACAAAGAAAACTGGGCATTTTCAAAACCCCTACCGCACGAAAGGCCAGATTTTCTAGTTCTTAAATGACATATAGATTAGGTATACGTACACAGAACGCTGGTTAGAAAATCAGCTACAAATTCAGGTTGATCATTTTGACTAGGGAAACAATACTACCCTACATATAGTTAACTAAGTCGATACCAAAAAGAATTTACCTTTTAATTTTATTTCCAGCCAATGAGGTATTACAATTCAAATCCGTGCAGTTGGGGGGGGGGTTGTTCTCTTGTACTTTAGCAGACATTTGTATATTATAGAGAAGTTGGCCATGAAGCTACCATTTTATTTATTATGTGAAAAATATGATTTGTAGCAGGAGATACAGTTTATTTCTAATCATATATTAGTTTGGTTCAAGATTCCGTTCTAAATACCATCTGAACTTGTAAATGTCATTATTTATTATTAATTATGGGTAAAAGGCCCAAAATATTCGATATTTCCATACGTGCTCGACGTATCGTAACACGGATGGTATAAAATAATAAAAATATATGAACATTTATTAAAGCTCAGTAGCACAAAGTTTCGACGTAAGATATTTTTATTTAGTACGATATTTCTGCAATTGATTTAGTTTTTTTTTGCATCTTTTGACATACATTTAGTAAATCCTCCAAACTAGCATGACCACGATGAAGTCTTTAAAATCTGTAGAATAAGATGACGATTGACGATTCTATACCTTTTTCTCTTATTAATAAGGTCTGTTTTGGTCCTTAATTTTAATGGACTCTCGTCGATCTACCATACTCGTAGACACCTAACGTTACATTAATACAAACTCACAAAAAATGTACTTTCATTGTAGTACGTACTAACAAAGTGACTGTAACAATTATACATCCCCTAGTCATTCGTATTAATATATACAAAATTTACAGCATTAAGATATTAACTATTTCACGTCTCCTTGTTTTAAAACATTCCAATTGATTTACAAACAAGGAATATTCTGACGAGTATAGTTTTATTCGCATTTAAGTATATATCTATTAGATGGCTTTGTATTTATTTATACATGAACTGTTAGGATTAATTCTGATTAATTAACTATAATTTACAACATTGGCAACTTTCCATTACTCCATTTGAAAGGGCAGGTTGGCGGCGACCCTCGGTTTTTTCTTCCTTTGCGGTCGCTTCGACGAGTCTTCTTGCTGTCGAAACGTCTGTTCAAAAGGAAAATAGTCGATCTTAATCGTACCTAGTTCTAGTTAAATAGAATCGGATTGCATGTAGACCGTTTCGAGGTATCATTACTTGTTACGTAGGCCTGTCCTGATCGGCTTGACATTAAATTATATTACGAGTCCCCAGGAAGGTCGACTCTCCATACAAACGTAGGTAGTTTGCCTCTCATTACTTAAACTCATTTTATGTGTTTTTTCTATTGTAATTTCTAGCACCAGAAACTATGTTCCGACCTCGATATGGCGGATTACATTTTATTTATTTATTTCATGAATAACATACATTATTTTATATAGAAATACGTGAGTGACCCGTTTTCATTATATTTTAACACACATTATGTTTGAAAAACTTACAAAACATTAAAATTAAATTAAATAAAAAAAAAGTGGCCAAGTGTTGTCGGGCCACGCGCAGGGTAGGGTTCCGTGGTTGCCCGTCTGTCACAGAATGCGGACTTAAAAGGGGCTTTTGGGTTTTTATTATAGCTTACCCTCGTAAATAATCGTAAATATTAGATACTACATAAACTAATCGAACCGCAGATCGCAAACTTTTAGCAGCAACAGGTTATTTACGTAAAATAATTACGAAAATCTCCGAACAGCATCAAGCCGCACATCACAACTAGCCGCGCGCGCAAGAAGCACCGTGCCGTAAGTCCGCCTAAGTTTTAGCATTGCCACGGGTGGGGGGGCATGTCGGAGGGCAGGTCTTTTGCGCGCTCGCCGCGGGCAAGAAGCACCGTGCCGTGAAAAAGCAACCCTACCTCCACGGTAAAAGGTTGAAATGCCAATGACAATTTATATGCACCCGAAATTAAGCATTTCTTACCAGTTAACTAGTTATGTCTAATACTCGTTAACTAGTTATGTCTACTTAACTGTGATAGTGTTCCTTTTAAATTCATTATAATGTACTACTGCCACGAATTTTTTCACGACCCCAGTAGTAGCCACAGGGCTTTAAATCCCATTGTCTCGCAAACTCATAACTAAGTTGAAAAATAGTTTTAGTAAACCCATAATATTTTTGAACAAGCTATCCAACGATACCCCACTATACACTATAGGTTTAAAGAGAAAAAAATACATCACCAATTTACATGTTGGGAATATACCCAAAAATTTTTTTTTCAGGATTTTATTCTACTGTTTTGTCGGCGTGATTGGTTTATGTTCCCACGCCGAATTGCAGTTTTCTAGTTGTAAGGGTTACTGAGCTAAGCCGAAGACGGACAGACAGACAGACAGACAGACAGACGGACGGACATAGCGAAACTATAAGGGTTCCTTGTTGACTACGGAACCCTAAAAAACACAATTACAATTAGGTAAATTAAAGTTTTCTTATCCCGTTATGTATACAAAGTTTCATGTCCTTCTAGCACGACGATTTAAAATTAGAGCCAATCTACGTTTGTATGGGGAACCGGTTTGTGTCGAGCTGGGAACTCTAAGAGCAGCGCGTCTAAGGTACTGATAATGCTTAACAGTACTTATCCTTGGACAAAGGATCACCTTCAACCCACTTATCAAGCCGGAATCATTAGGGGAATCGTGCTGGAAATTAAAAGCACAAAGTATCACAAAATGGAAATTCGTATAATGTCGTCGCCGGCGGGGCTAGTACCGACAACTGTGCATGTCAAATGTGCAACGAAAACTTGGTGCTACACTGACGTCACTCACGAGAAAAAAATGGCTGTCGGCGTTTTCGGTCACGTGACATACCTACAGATAATAAAATTATGATTATAATTATTCAAATTAAAAATGAATCTGTTTTTTCGTATTCTTTATGGTAAAAACTATATAAAAAAATACTTTGATGATTTAATTTTGATAGATTATAATATCCTATCCATAGCTTGGGCAGGGTGGAAGAGTGAGGCTAGGTTCACACGGCAACGTCCTGCACGTTTTTTTGCAGTATACGTCTTAAGGGATAAATAGTGGCACACACTTTGTTCATAGTACTATCGCCCAAGGGTACGGGTTCACACTTTCTGTTCAAAATCGTCTGCAGATGCATGGCGAACGCTCGAAAATGACCCTAGAGGTGTGAACCCGTACCCTTGGGCGATAGTACCATTCACACGGCGTTTGTACTGCAAAAAACGTACATTCTTTAGACGTTTAAACGGATACTCACCGGACTTGTCAAGCAAATCGAATAAACTTTAACGTATTCGTTTGCAGTGGCGCGTAGTATAGTTCTGTTTCATTCACACGGCACGATGTTATACGTTTTTTATCGAATAGCAACCGAATGCGTCTATAGTACCAGAGTAACTTTTGGCGGGAAAGCACGTATTTTGTTAGCAATTTCAAGATTAATTCAAAATGAGTGACGAATCTTTGATAGACAATGAATTATTAATTAATTTAGTCGAACATAAGCCAGTTTTGTGGGATAAAATTACCAATCTATATAAAAATCGTGTCGCAACTCAAGCGGCTTGGAAGGAAATTGTGAAAGTATTTGATCCAAACTTCGAGACGAGGGAAGAAAAAACTGGGCAAGCTTTCGGTCTTTGTCGCCATCGATACCAATATAAAAGTACGTTGAAGCGTGGATCCATCTCAGACGTCTGCCCACTGCGACAACTGCGTGAAAACTGTCGCTATTCAGCGTGAAAACGGTTATTAAACGCATGAAAATCTACCGTGTGCACACCCGACTGGATGTACGTTTAAAATCGAATAGGTGAAAAAACGTGCAGGACGTTGCCGTGTGAACGTAGCCTGAGATGTAAGTTTAGTAGGTAGCTTACCGCTGGCGCGTCGGCGTCCCCGGCGGGCGGCGGCGCGCGCGGCGTCGCGCGCGGCGGCGCGGCGCGGCGCGGCGGCGCGCCCGCGTTGTGCACCCGGCTACGGAGAAACCACACACTCTATAATCCTGTTTTTCCGAAACACTTGTCGCTGTAACTGATTGTGAGTTACTTCATATTTAAAGCGACATTATAGTACATTGTGTCGCAAGTACCTACGGTAAGATATTTATTTATTTATTTATACGGGACACCAACAGAGTACATAAGAAGAGTGAGTTACATTTAAATAGTTATGTGGTATTTAGGCACTTACGTACCCCAATTATAGGTGAACACATCATTCACATTTTAACACGGAATTATTTTTAGGTGAATTTATAATAAAGTATAACAATAAAATTATTAGATTATCAATAAGATTTAAGATTAGTTTGTTAGTTAATTATTTTAAAGTTAGTATCAAGTTTATTTGTTTATTGGTTAGGAATTGTGGAATAATGAGTAACTTTTGTTTTTTTGATGTAATTTCAAATTTGGGCCATCAAGATATGATTAACGAACTAGAGTTTATTATAAGCGGAGAGCTTTGATGACCCGAGTTTGTAACATTCTTATCGTAGTGTGTCCCACACAAATCTCACAATGTTTTTCATCATATTTGCGAGGAAACAAATACATTTTAAACGAAATTGTTCGTACCAAAAATTACAAAATATCAGTCGTCCATTTTGTTAAATTTGACGTGAGGCGCGTGAGGCAAAGACCCGTCAGCATACAGCCACGAATTAAAATCACTGTTAAAAATATGTTACACAGAGATTAGTCTCTACATTTAGACCTATATTTTAATTCTTAAATAATTCTGTTAAACATTATCTATTTGTGTTTTTACGTTTACATTTATTAATGAATACGTTTTCGGACATCGAATTTGAGTTAAAACCTCCATGCTTTATAATTGACGCATTAGTGACAGATACAATTTAAGAAAAAACCCATTACGCCCGTGGGCTTAATATAAGTAATTGTGTTTATGTATGCCTGCGCATTATGATGCCCTGTACGAGCAAGTGTGATGAAAAACATTTTAAACTCTTATATAATAGTTCACTCCCAGGCCACTGAGGCCAAACACTACAGCAACGTAAAATCATTTTTTTTATGAAGGTAAATTACGACCCGTCATAATCCGTCTTCAAACGGTGGTCCGGTTAGTGATATTCGCTGTCTACACTAATATTATAAACAGGTAAAATTTTAGCTTTGTTAGTTTATATGTACAGGGAAATCTCCGAAACTACTATCAATTTCAAAAATTCTGTCATAATATAATTCATAATAGAATGGAACTTCAGCATGATTAATTGGACATAGACTAAGTATATTAAACCATGAGCCTCGCGGAGAGATAGTATGAAATAAAGCTAAAGCATTTTAAAAATGTCCGTAAACAATTACGGATACCATATACGATACAAATCGTATATGCTATACCTGCATGAATAATACGAGAAACCTACCTACTTTTGTTTTCTTGAAATTAATTCTTAAGATAATGCCAAGAGCATTATCTTTTACAACAAGATTGAATTAAGTGTTTACTAACTAAAGGGACCATATTCACCAGTACTTTAGATTACTGTAGATGTGATGATTAAATCAATTAAAAGATAGCAAATGACTGTTACCATTTCTGAATTTGAACCGTATGTAGGTGTAGTAGTTAAGTTGATTTATTTTATTTATTGGTGCCAATAAATAATGGACAATGGCGTAATGGAAGTATGGAACGGCAACAGATTGTCAGGTTATCATAATTCATAATTATTTGTTTCTAATCAATGATCACAACAACAAAGAAGTCCGTAGTTATGCTGAGTTTAGATCAAATGACCTAACTAACATTCTGGCAGTTCAGCTGAATTTTTGTTATAGAATAGTCAGTACAAAAATATGTACCGATTTAATCCGCTCATAAATATGTCCCACAACCGCACAGTGTGTAATTTTCCTTTAAGTGCGGTCACCTATATTTTATTCTTCATTATTCTGATGTTCCGCATTGTTCGCATCCGAGTTTTTTTTATATTATAGCTAAATACAATATAAAACGATTCATGTTAAAAAGCAATGCAGAAACAATGGGAGTAACCAAATAAAAAATAAATTTAAAATTTTAAAAATCAGGGTTTTATCTTTTAGTAACGATTATTTATAATTTCTTTTGACTAAAATTAGTAAATATAACAACCCTTTTTAAGACACCAATGTATAATGCGTAATCACAATATATTTAAAACGAAATAATGCATTTCTATGGTTTTTATGAAGATTTCTCAATTTTTTAAATAACTTCAAAAATAAACATAAAAAATACATGGTTTCTTCCCAGAAGTTTTAGTTCTTAGGTAGATCTATAGGATAAAGGAATAAAATATAGGTGACCGCACTTAAAGGAAAATTACACACTGTGAACCGTAATCCGCTGACACAGAGCGATGGGACATATTTATGAGTAAGTTGTATGCACCCATATTTTTGCACTTGACTGAACCATAGTATTTCAATGTCATCCTTCCTTACATGATTGTAAACAATTTCAACTCGATAAGACTTCAGAAAGTTGGTCAAATTTAATCTGCAAGATTTGATCAGTATACTGCAATTTAATAATTAAAGCTTGTAAAAAAAAGGAAATATATGGCTTATGACTTACCGCTGGCTTGTTTGTACTTGCAATGGTACGAACGGATTAGCTTTTTCAGTGTTATTAGGAGCACTGAGCGTAGGTGCAGGTTGCGCCTGATTCGGTGCAGGATTCTGAAATAAAATAAGTTTTTGTCTAAAAACTAAAACTTGATACAACTTTTTTATTGTGTACTTGTATGCACAGTAATAAACCACTAACTCGTTTGCAGTTGCTTGTGAAATAAAAATTGTGACAAATATTCAGTTTATTACCCGACTGCCGAAGGAAAGGAGGGTTATGTTTTTCGATTGTATGTATGTGTGTATGTCTTATGCTTTGGCATGCCCTACACCCTAAACCGTTTGACGGATTTCGAAATGTGAGGTGTCGTTGGATTCTTCTTAATATATTTGTAAAAAAGCAGTTGGGTTTTTCGTAAATTCTTTAGATTTCATTTGTTGGTATATGTAGTATTACCTACATATATATATTTAGTTTATTTAGAACACAAATAGTCACATAAACAAATATTTGTACCCCACACAAAGAGTACCAACAAACATAAAGCGTAAAGACCTGGAGGTTCATTAATGTATGATGCTTATGTTAACAAAACAACCTAATCATGAGACACAAAAGACAAATATGTATACCGGTCCACGACGCAGTATCAGTGTATGAGTATGACACAAGCAAATGTAAATTAGTGTTACAAGTAGGTACAGTAAGGGAAATGTATTCACATACCTTTTTCGCTTTTGTCGCTATAACAATAAGGCATAAAAAGGTACGTGAATACATTTCCCTCACTGTACATGGTACAAATTTAAAGATAATGAAAAGTAACATTTACCATAGGTATTTGTATAGTAGCCTGTCCTTCGTCTTACTACGGCATCTCATTTGAGTAATAGTCCAGGCAATGAACTGACAACTTGTATGGAAAAAATGACATATTTGGAAATAATTTATAATAGCTAATTTTTTTAATGTAACGGATATATTATCAATTAAATTGTTACCTAGAGGCAAAATCCTACAAAAAATCAGACATCAAAAAAATCAATATTTAATTAGCTCCTAAAAAGTCCGGATAAATATTAATATTTTTTTTATCTTTATTTAGGTTCATTTACATTTGCTTTACAATATTCAATATAAATAAAATAAAAAAGACAATGAATGTGTAATTTAAATCTATATAATTACTTCCGGGTGGAAAGTTTGGTGGATTCTTGAATAAAGCATCTTAAAATAATGTTTTAAAATGAAATAAACAAAAAAAACGCTATTATAAATTAATGTTTTTCGAAACCGTATTTTGCCTCGGCTATAATGATTTTACGGTTTTATAATGTTCGATAATGAACGTCCATATTATTTTATTAATTAGTATTATTTAATATTTTAGTTTCTCTAACTAGCATTTTTTTTAAACGTATTTTTATCGTAGAAGTTCGTGACAGAGTGGTAAACCAAAATTTAGTCCCCACTGAAAGAGTCCACTTTGTCACATATTTTTTTTTAAAACAAACAAACAACAACAACAACAAATATGTATATTGGCCGGAAAGGAAACTTTAATTAGTGTTAATGAAGAAACCAATGCATTTTTTTTAAAATCGCACTTCAAAATCATAATTTTCGATAGTTCATAAACCAAAAAAAAGGAAAACCTCGGTTCATTGTCGGTAAAAAAGAAGAACGACCCATTTCTTATTCTCAATGATGAGATAACTTACATTTAACTAATGTAAAAAAATGTAAACATTTTGAAACTTAACAATGATTGGTCCCGCTATATTTGACCTGTAAGCTATCAATAAGTAAGTCCTCAATGTAAAACATTGAGTGACACCCACCTTGTTCCAACTAGGCGCTAACGCTATTCCAGCAACGCTGGGCAGGTGCTGCGGGAACTGCTGGTGCGGATGCTGCGGTAGTTGAGGATGCTGCGGATGCTGCGGCTGTTGAGGATGCTGCGGCTGTTGAGGATGCTGCGGCTGCTGACGATGCTGCGGCTGTTGAGTATGCTGCGGCTGTTGTGGATGCCGCGGCTGCTGAGGATGCTGCGACTGTTGAGGATGGTGCGGATGCTGCGGCTGTTGAGGATGTTGCGGCTGCTGAGGATGCTGCGGCTGCTGAGGATGCTGCTGCCGCAGCGCGTTGTGGTTGCGCTGGAAGTGCGCGTTGTTGAACGCGGGATAGGGCACCTGGTTGGGGCCAGGCCCTTGGAACGGTTGCCCGAATGTCGGGTAAGGAGGCACTGGTGGCTGGTTCTGTACAAAGGAAAGTTCTGTAAGGATTATATTTATTCACTTTCCTAATGCAACCTGATTTATGTATGGTATAATAAGAGTTATAATTTGGTTCGTGTAACAATTTACTCCCAACGCAAATGAGGGGTGTTATAAGTTTTACATGTGTATTTGTCTGTCTGTTGCGTCGTAGCTCCTAAATGGATGAACCCATACAAGTGCGTTTTTTAAAATCCAAAGTCTTGTTTGTCGAGACGGTTCTTAGCTTTATGGTGTCGGGGGCGTTTTATTAGCACAATAGGGATGTACTCGTAGACTAACATTTTTTACGATGCCATTGAACCAGTTTTCGGAGAGGAACAAATTTTTACTACAATTAAATAAATAGAATACCCAAAAAATTGAGACAAAGATTGACCTCGCTTGTGGCAGCCCAAAACGCTTCATACTAATTGACCGAAAGGTATGATGTCACAAATGTCACAATCAGATACTTGTACTAATCGTTGTATGGAAAATCAAGTAAATTGCCGTTTCGGTCGCAAAATACTGCGTTTAGGTCCATAGTTGTCAATAGGGGTGTAGACACTAAATAAAATTATCAATAATGTTGTATTTTCTCGAAAAAAGATTAAAAATGTAGTCAAATAGAGAAAAAAATCAACGCAAAAGGTTAAATAATCACGAAGTTATAAGTGTCCAAAGTTTTAAGAGGGGGTATATTCCGTCCCTATTCCGCAAAACGCACCTTCATATGAAACTATAGTCATGTACTATGCTATGACGCTCTAGTGTCGTGACGTCACGATCCCCGAGCGTACAAGCAACATTAAAACGGTTTAATTTTTTTAGGATAAATTAATGGGATTTTCGTTATTAGGCATACTTTTTTGCCTTCTTTCTTTTGAAGTGTTAATAAATTTTGAGTCTACACCCGTATTGTCGTACAATTTTGTTTCTATAAAAGCATAAGGACTCTATTGGTAGCTTTAAATGTATTCTTGGACAATAAAAAATAAATATTTTTTCAAAATTTTCACGGTCCATGTTTTTTTTTAATTTATACTTTTTTACAATAATTTGATGGTTTACTATCCATTTACTCGTAGTAACACTACGTTATCAACTTTAACATGGGTCATCCCCCCTATTATAAACATTACACAATGGCCATTGGCTTATTTCCTTTCATATCTTCAGTAAATATGCTAACATTAGGACCACGGCGCTCAAGTACCTACATTTGCGATTCGATATCATATCAGCCGAAAGACGTCCACTGCTGGACATAGGCCTCCCCCAAAGAGTGCCACAATGACCGGTCCTGCGCCACCCACATCCAGCGGACTCCAGCGACCTTTACTAGGTCATCAGTCCACCTTGTGGGGGGCCTACCCACGCTGCGCCTTCCGGTACGTGGTCGCCACTCGAGAACCTTTCCGCCCCAACGACCATCGGTTCTACGTGCAATGTGCCCCGCCCACTGCCACTTAAGTTTAGCGATTCGGAGGACTATCGGTTACCTTGGATCTGCTGCGGATAGCCTCATTTCTGATGCGATCACGCAGAGATGCTCCCAGCATAGCCCTCTCCATTGCCTTTTAGGTGACTTTGAGCCTTCTTATGAGGCCCATAGTAAGCGACCACGTTTCCGTATACGCTATAACTCGCGATTAACTCGCACGATTCGATATAACTCGACTTAATAATTTACTTTAAAAACAAAGTTTTAACCGACTTCAAATCAGTAGGTACCCAAATTGCTTCAAGTTTGCCTCTAAAATTTGAAGAGTTCCCTCGATTTCTCCAGGCTCCCATCATCAGATCCTGACCTGATGACCATGGGAACAAAAAAAGAATTTTCCAAATCGGTTGAGGCGTCTCCGAGTAATGGGGAAACATACATTTAAAAAAAAACCGACAAATTGAGATCCTCCTTCTTTTTTCAAGTAGGTTAAAAATATATTTAAATTAAAGTTAGAAAAGTAAAATCTTAATACTTTATAGAATATTAAATGAAACTCTAATGACCGTGTATTACTATGTCTCTTGCCATGCAAATCCACTTTTAGATACATATAGGATTTCTGCAATAAATTTCGTTGAATTTCTAGTTGTGATAATGAAAGTGTAATGATTTTTGGTTCCAACACACTATCTACCTGAAAAGTCAGTCATTTGAAAATACGTCTGACAAAACGTTCAAGCAGTTTCACGAAGCGTAACATCTGCAACATTTTATTCTAAATGTAGTTTTCATTAAATATATATTTATAAATTTACAACATAAACTTATTTTATATTTAATAAAATAAATTCCATGAACTAGTAAAAATAATATTATTTCCCTTTGTCAGTGGCGGGTTATTGATATTTATTTTTCATATCTCATAGTCTGAAAGTGGGTCGTTGTTGTTCTAAAAAGTGTGCAGAAAGTGATACGTTTCTGCTCTAGTGCAGAAAAGTAGTGTATTCCAATTAGTCCTCGCCTTATAAGCATTATGAGGGAACTAATTCTAATAAATATCAATACTTACTCCGCCACTGACAAAGAGAAATGATTTTATTCTTACTAGTTTATGGAATTTATTTTATCAAGTATAAAATAAGTTTATGTTGTAAATTCATTACTTTTATTTTAGCTATAATATTCACTAGGCTCTATGAGGTGGTAACAAATGGAATACACCCACTAACCTTTTTTAACTTAAAGTTGTGCGTGTGAGCTAAGGCAGAAACGCATGTAACAGCCATTCTTCAACTAATACGAATAATAAATACAAAACATATTGTAAATTTTTCCGTCTGTTTTTTTTTACTTTCCTCATATTCAATATGAAAAGTAGAGTGTTTAACTCGGGTTAAAATCACGCATTTCTGACTCGAACCATTGGCGCTCTCACTTCGTTCGAGCACCAAAATATCTCGTCAGAAATGGGTGCCTTTCAGCCCTTGGTTAACAATCTACTAAGAATTAGTTCCCGCATAATGCTTATACGGCGAGGACTAATTGGAATACATTACTTTTCTGCATTAGTGCAGAAACGTATCACTTTCTGCACACTTTTTCAAAGTCAAAGTTTTAGAACAACAACGACCCACATTCAGAGCATGAGATATGAAAAATATTGATACTTGTATTAATTTCAACGTTCTATAAACGCCAAGCCAAATACCTTAATGAATATAATTTACATGGGCAAGGAAACATAACAAGAGGCAAGACTAGTATGGTTATTGGGTTTCATTCCTACTGGAACAGAAATATACACAAGTTTTGCCGTCTCAACATGGGTTTTCTTAAGGTTTATGATATGTTACCTTGTAATTCCTATTGGTCCACTCGTGGTATAGTTGGGGCGGCGGCACTTTATTGAACGCGCCGTTCTCTTTGCGCCAATTCTGCTGCTGAGGCTGCTGACTTCTACAGTTAGATATAATAAAATGAAAATTATAATAGGTATGATCGTTGAGTTCAGAGCCTTAAAACGACATCATTTGAAGCTAATGTACCTATGATGAGTGATGTCGAGCTCTCTATGACACCAATTTAATCCATACTAATATTATAAATGCGAAAGTATGTCTGTCTTTTCACGCTTAAACAGCTGAACCGATTAAGATGAAATTTGGTATCGAGAAAGTTCGAATCCCGGGGAAGGTCATTCTTATCCCGGAAATCATCCCCTAAGGGGGTGAAATGGGGGGCGGGTTTTTGTATGGAGCTACGATATTTATAATATAAACGAGTTTCAGGCGGACGAAGTCGCGCTAGTAATAGTACATTGTGTTACAAGTACGGTAAGATATTTATTACGAACGAGTGTCTATTAGAAGCCCAACGCCGAAGGCTCAGGGCTTTGATGACCCGAGTTTGTAACAATCTTACCGTACGTGTCGCATACAATGTTTTTCATCACATTTGCGAGGAAACCAATACATTTTTAACTAAATTGTTACTAATAGTAATAAAAATTACAAAATGTCAATCGTCCATTTTGTTGAATTTGACGTAAGGCGCTTAGAGCAAAGACCCTTCGGCATACATTCACGATTTAAAATCACAGGTAGGTGTAAATATTTTACACGGACACTAAATTGCAAAATTTAAGTTCTTTAAATCATTATGTTAATCATACGAGTATGTTATTCGTATTTTTACGTTGAAATTTATTTATAAATACGTTTTCAAACATCGTGTTTGAGTTAAAACCTCCTTGCCTTATAACTGACGTAGGAGTGACAGATACAATTTAAGAAAAAAAACCATTACGCCCATGGTCGTAATAAAGGCTATTGCAGCTCTGTATGCCTGCGCGTTATTAAGCCCTTTACGAGCAAGTGTGATGAAAAAATATTAAATAAATATATTCCAAGTTACTAGGGCTAACGCCCCGATGTCAGAAGTGCAGGTTTGCATCATTCAAGTACACGAAGACATAAGTAGCTGAACACTTTTGTACCGTGTCGCAATAAACGTCATGTTAATCTGCCATATGAAGTTGTCAAACGAGTGAAAACGACAAGGTACTTAGGTGTTCAGCTACTTATGTCTTCGACTGTACGTGTTTCTGAAGCATGAAGTGTAAGAATTAAATGGTTAAGCTCACTTCACTTTAACTAACTTACCCGGTAAATAATTTCCAAAAGTCATTACTCTGGCTGCATGCAAGAAAACAAGTATAATAGTCGATGGGGAATAGATGAAAATATCAGAAGTGCCTGATAATTTTTTTGGTGATAGGAACCTTCCTCAGCACCTAAAATCAGATTTTTCAGCTGCGCTAATTATTTTTGAAAAAATAAACAGCTTTCTCACTTACGTTTTCGGTCAAGGACGTTCAATACTAAGGTCAAGACCAATATAGCTGCTGCAACTGTCAATATCATTGCCAGTGTCAGTTTATCACAGATATTTTAAGACATTTTTTTGTAATATGAGACGGATCGAGGAAAGTGCCGTCCTTGGCCCAAAACGTAAGTGAGGAAACTGTTTTTATTTTTCAAAAATAATTGACGCAGCTGAAAAATCTGAAACCTTTTTTTGGTGCTAAGGAAGGTTATTCTTATCAGCAAAAATCAATTTTCGTCTTTTTTCCTAAATTACTTCAAATCTGGTTTTGCCAAAATTATAAAAAAATATATACCTGAGATGCTCACAACAACCCCTTCCATTTGATATGTCACACTAGATTATTTTTATGGTTCCGTTTTTTTCCTTTTGAGATATGGAACCCTAAAAATAATCAAATTTTCATCCATTCCCAATTGTTTAACCCCAAAATGTATCTTCACTCTCCAATGCTAGATTGATACATGTTTATATGTCCAATTTAAGTTATTTTACGTATGTATTAAACAAAAGTATTATGTTGTTACCTGCTGTTAGAGGGTTGATGCGAATTGTGATCGTTTTTCGCCCGCCAGCTTTGATTTTGATCCCGTGCATTCTAAAATCACATTAACGCTGTGTAACCAAATGGATATCTAAATAAATAACAAAGTGTCTAAAACTAATATTAGGAAAACTTACCTTGCTGGGTTTTTGATTGGGGTCCGATTCTCCTTGACTGATATTGAGCAAACTTCTTAGAAGCTGTGTTGCATTGTCCTAGAAATTAATATACTTTAAACACACCAATCAACCACAATCATATAATGTATATTATAAACTACATTATGTAAGTTCACAATAATCTCTGTTACTACTGGACCAATTTCGACGCGGTTTTCTCATCGTGTTTAGTTTTAATGTATAATTTATGATTCCTCTATCAATTCATATTATGCATGATGATGCGGCTCACCAGTACAAAATAAAAGTACATATTAAAAGTTACCGCGTTTTGTTTACCTGTGGTAGTGAATTATTAGCTGACGCACTCGCTGTATTGTTTCGTGTTTCGAACACTGGAGTCTTCTGGTCTCTCGTGGGACTGTGAAAGATGATTACAGATTTTAATAAACACATGAATTATTCATTGACTTAGTTAATCTTCAAACATTGTGGCTGTACGTATGACAGGTTGAGCATGTGGGTCGGTAACATCCTGTGGGAGGTAACACGCAAAGAGAATATTGAATATATATAGTAGAGTTGTCACTCAACATTTTTGGCAGTAGCGCCATCTAGAGTCGCAAGAATACATTCACTTCAAAATACCTCAAACACATGCCTGTATGTGTGAGGAGAATTTGAATTAATGGAAACAATTTGTATCCATCATTTCGAAATCCTACCAGAGCAGGTTTGTTATATAAGTTTACTCTGGTAGTTTCCGAAATAATGGATTAATACTCTATTAGAAATCAGAAATGAAAAACTAATTTGAAAATAATATATTTACTTATACTTCTTTATTTTACATTCATATTTGTAGGTCTGTACTCAATCAAAATGAACATTAGCCAAATATAGTCTACCTACAAATTTCCTTTATTTCCATTTCCTGTTCCTATATTTTTTTCAATACTTTATATTTATCTTTTCTTCAGGTTACCTACATCAACCCATAAAGGATCCCGATTCTATAAATTCTGAATGTTATCATATTATCTGTTTCCAGTGCTTCCTCATTATCTTTTGGTAGTTATTTGTTTCTGTGAAATTAAGATTATATTGTTAGGTGTATTCATTTGGCATCGAGGCAACAAATCTATAACAAGTTTCTGTCAACAATAAATTTTTGGTAAATACAAGCTATTATTGCCGAGCTATTAGAGTGCAGTAAGTTTTTAGCTATATCGGCCAAATACGGATTCAAAACTTGTATGAAATGCCTAAATAAGCGAAAATATGTAAGTACTTACAAATTTCATCGCAATCGACACACTTATTGCATTTTCGCGATTACATGTTCAGATTTAATAATTTGATGTCTTCTGATTGCAATTACGATAACACAAAGCAGGGGGTCCAGAGAAATAAGTAAACTACGAGTCAGGAATTCCAAAAATACAGTAATAATCGTGAATTCCATTCAAATCGCATTCACGGACTCAATTCAAATAAAACAAATTTGAAATTTATCTAAACATCATAAATGACACTTGACAGATACCATTCCATTTCCCAGAACTATTGAGAAGGCCCGTGTAGATTTTTTATGGATAAGTAAAATCTGCTTATGATTATTTTTTGCTTTGCTATTTATTTAGTAGTAATATTATTGCGATTAATAAAATTATTTCAATAATATAGTTTAATTAAGAAGAAAGCTGCGTGAAAATAACCACAAAGTTCATTTTCCATGAATGTTGCTACTGCAAAAAAAATATAAATTATACAAGGTTAGTGCTGGCGCACGCTACCGGACCGTTACCGGAACTGGTCGGTTCCCGCCACCTGACGTGTGCCGATGGGTTTGCACCGGACCTAAGTACAAATTTGACTTTAGTGACATCTATAGCCGAGAGAATAAATATTATCCGAATAAAGGAAAAGAAACAAAAGAAAAGCAATTCTACAGAAAGTTCTAAAGTGAACACACCGTGGTAACACGTAGATACATACCTATAGCTGGCGAAGGCGGAGTTGTGTCCGTCGTCTCTCCGCAGCAGGTTCGGCGTTCTGTTCATGCCCTGCGTCTCCTGCGCGCCGGCCACCGTCACTGCGTTCCTCAGCTTGCGTCCGTATGACAGGTTGAGCATGTGGGTCGGTAACATCCTGTGGGAGGTAACACGTAGATACATACCTATAGCTGGCGAAGGCGGAGTTGTGTCCGTCGTCTCTCCGCAGCAGGTTCGGCGTTCTGTTCATGCCCTGCGTCTCCTGCGCGCCGGCCACCGTCACTGCGTTCCTCAGCTTGCGTCCGTATGACAGGTTGAGCATGTGGGTCGGTAACATCCTGTGGGAGGTAACACGTAGATACATACCTATAGCTGGCGAAGGCGGAGTTGTGTCCGTCGTCTCTCCGCAGCAGGTTCGGCGTTCTGTTCATGCCCTGCGTCTCCTGCGCGCCGGCCACCGTCACTGCGTTCCTCAGCTTGCGTCCGTATGACAGGTTGAGCATGTGGGTCGGTAACATCCTGTGGGAGGTAACACGTAGATACATACCTATAGCTGGCGAAGGCGGAGTTGTGTCCGTCGTCTCTCCGCAGCAGGTTCGGCGTTCTGTTCATGCCCTGCGTCTCCTGCGCGCCGGCCACCGTCACTGCGTTCCTCAGCTTGCGTCCGTATGACAGGTTGAGCATGTGGGTCGGTAACATCCTGTGGGAGGTAACACGTAGATACATACCTATAGCTGGCGAAGGCGGAGTTGTGTCCGTCGTCTCTCCGCAGCAGGTTCGGCGTTCTGTTCATGCCCTGCGTCTCCTGCGCGCCGGCCACCGTCACTGCGTTCCTCAGCTTGCGTCCGTATGACAGGTTGAGCATGTGGGTCGGTAACATCCTGTGGGAGGTAACACGTAGATACATACCTATAGCTGGCGAAGGCGGAGTTGTGTCCGTCGTCTCTCCGCAGCAGGTTCGGCGTTCTGTTCATGCCCTGCGTCTCCTGCGCGCCGGCCACCGTCACTGCGTTCCTCAGCTTGCGTCCGTATGACAGGTTGAGCATGTGGGTCGGTAACATCCTGTGGGAGGTAACACGTAGATACATACCTATAGCTGGCGAAGGCGGAGTTGTGTCCGTCGTCTCTCCGCAGCAGGTTCGGCGTTCTGTTCATGCCCTGCGTCTCCTGCGCGCCGGCCACCGTCACTGCGTTCCTCAGCTTGCGTCCGTATGACAGGTTGAGCATGTGGGTCGGTAACATCCTGTGGGAGGTAACACGTAGATACATACCTATAGCTGGCGAAGGCGGAGTTGTGTCCGTCGTCTCTCCGCAGCAGGTTCGGCGTTCTGTTCATGCCCTGCGTCTCCTGCGCGCCGGCCACCGTCACTGCGTTCCTCAGCTTGCGTCCGTATGACAGGTTGAGCATGTGGGTCGGTAACATCCTGTGGGAGGTAACACGTAGATACATACCTATAGCTGGCGAAGGCGGAGTTGTGTCCGTCGTCTCTCCGCAGCAGGTTCGGCGTTCTGTTCATGCCCTGCGTCTCCTGCGCGCCGGCCACCGTCACTGCGTTCCTCAGCTTGCGTCCGTATGACAGGTTGAGCATGTGGGTCGGTAACATCCTGTGGGAGGTAACACGTAGATACATACCTATAGCTGGCGAAGGCGGAGTTGTGTCCGTCGTCTCTCCGCAGCAGGTTCGGCGTTCTGTTCATGCCCTGCGTCTCCTGCGCGCCGGCCACCGTCACTGCGTTCCTCAGCTTGCGTCCGTATGACAGGTTGAGCATGTGGGTCGGTAACATCCTGTGGGAGGTAACACGTAGATACATACCTATAGCTGGCGAAGGCGGAGTTGTGTCCGTCGTCTCTCCGCAGCAGGTTCGGCGTTCTGTTCATGCCCTGCGTCTCCTGCGCGCCGGCCACCGTCACTGCGTTCCTCAGCTTGCGTCCGTATGACAGGTTGAGCATGTGGGTCGGTAACATCCTGTGGGAGGTAACACGTAGATACATACCTATAGCTGGCGAAGGCGGAGTTGTGTCCGTCGTCTCTCCGCAGCAGGTTCGGCGTTCTGTTCATGCCCTGCGTCTCCTGCGCGCCGGCCACCGTCACTGCGTTCCTCAGCTTGCGTCCGTATGACAGGTTGAGCATGTGGGTCGGTAACATCCTGTGGGAGGTAACACGTAGATACATACCTATAGCTGGCGAAGGCGGAGTTGTGTCCGTCGTCTCTCCGCAGCAGGTTCGGCGTTCTGTTCATGCCCTGCGTCTCCTGCGCGCCGGCCACCGTCACTGCGTTCCTCAGCTTGCGTCCGTATGACAGGTTGAGCATGTGGGTCGGTAACATCCTGTGGGAGGTAACACGTAGATACATACCTATAGCTGGCGAAGGCGGAGTTGTGTCCGTCGTCTCTCCGCAGCAGGTTCGGCGTTCTGTTCATGCCCTGCGTCTCCTGCGCGCCGGCCACCGTCACTGCGTTCCTCAGCTTGCGTCCGTATGACAGGTTGAGCATGTGGGTCGGTAACATCCTGTGGGAGGTAACACGTAGATACATACCTATAGCTGGCGAAGGCGGAGTTGTGTCCGTCGTCTCTCCGCAGCAGGTTCGGCGTTCTGTTCATGCCCTGCGTCTCCTGCGCGCCGGCCACCGTCACTGCGTTCCTCAGCTTGCGTCCGTATGACAGGTTGAGCATGTGGGTCGGTAACATCCTGTGGGAGGTAACACGTAGATACATACCTATAGCTGGCGAAGGCGGAGTTGTGTCCGTCGTCTCTCCGCAGCAGGTTCGGCGTTCTGTTCATGCCCTGCGTCTCCTGCGCGCCGGCCACCGTCACTGCGTTCCTCAGCTTGCGTCCGTATGACAGGTTGAGCATGTGGGTCGGTAACATCCTGTGGGAGGTAACACGTAGATACATACCTATAGCTGGCGAAGGCGGAGTTGTGTCCATCGTCTCTCCGCAGCAGGTTCGGCGTTCTGTTCATGCCCTGCGTCTCCTGCGCGCCGGCCACCGTCACTGCGTTCCTCAGCTTGCGTCCGTATGACAGGTTGAGCATGTGGGTCGGTAACATCCTGTGGGAGGTAACACGTAGATACATACCTATAGCTGGCGAAGGCGGAGTTGTGTCCGTCGTCTCTCCGCAGCAGGTTCGGCGTTCTGTTCATGCCCTGCGTCTCCTGCGCGCCGGCCACCGTCACTGCGTTCCTCAGCTTGCGTCCGTATGACAGGTTGAGCATGTGGGTCGGTAACATCCTGTGGGAGGTAACACGTAGATACATACCTATAGCTGGCGAAGGCGGAGTTGTGTCCGTCGTCTCTCCGCAGCAGGTTCGGCGTTCTGTTCATGCCCTGCGTCTCCTGCGCGCCGGCCACCGTCACTGCGTTCCTCAGCTTGCGTCCGTATGACAGGTTGAGCATGTGGGTCGGTAACATCCTGTGGGAGGTAACACGTAGATACATACCTATAGCTGGCGAAGGCGGAGTTGTGTCCGTCGTCTCTCCGCAGCAGGTTCGGCGTTCTGTTCATGCCCTGCGTCTCCTGCGCGCCGGCCACCGTCACTGCGTTCCTCAGCTTGCGTCCGTATGACAGGTTGAGCATGTGGGTCGGTAACATCCTGTGGGAGGTAACACGTAGATACATACCTATAGCTGGCGAAGGCGGAGTTGTGTCCGTCGTCTCTCCGCAGCAGGTTCGGCGTTCTGTTCATGCCCTGCGTCTCCTGCGCGCCGGCCACCGTCACTGCGTTCCTCAGCTTGCGTCCGTATGACAGGTTGAGCATGTGGGTCGGTAACATCCTGTGGGAGGTAACACGTAGATACATACCTATAGCTGGCGAAGGCGGAGTTGTGTCCGTCGTCTCTCCGCAGCAGGTTCGGCGTTCTGTTCATGCCCTGCGTCTCCTGCGCGCCGGCCACCGTCACTGCGTTCCTCAGCTTGCGTCCGTATGACAGGTTGAGCATGTGGGTCGGTAACATCCTGTGGGAGGTAACACGTAGATACATACCTATAGCTGGCGAAGGCGGAGTTGTGTCCGTCGTCTCTCCGCAGCAGGTTCGGCGTTCTGTTCATGCCCTGCGTCTCCTGCGCGCCGGCCACCGTCACTGCGTTCCTCAGCTTGCGTCCGTATGACAGGTTGAGCATGTGGGTCGGTAACATCCTGTGGGAGGTAACACGTAGATACATACCTATAGCTGGCGAAGGCGGAGTTGTGTCCGTCGTCTCTCCGCAGCAGGTTCGGCGTTCTGTTCATGCCCTGCGTCTCCTGCGCGCCGGCCACCGTCACTGCGTTCCTCAGCTTGCGTCCGTATGACAGGTTGAGCATGTGGGTCGGTAACATCCTGTGGGAGGTAACACGTAGATACATACCTATAGCTGGCGAAGGCGGAGTTGTGTCCGTCGTCTCTCCGCAGCAGGTTCGGCGTTCTGTTCATGCCCTGCGTCTCCTGCGCGCCGGCCACCGTCACTGCGTTCCTCAGCTTGCGTCCGTATGACAGGTTGAGCATGTGGGTCGGTAACATCCTGTGGGAGGTAACACGTAGATACATACCTATAGCTGGCGAAGGCGGAGTTGTGTCCGTCGTCTCTCCGCAGCAGGTTCGGCGTTCTGTTCATGCCCTGCGTCTCCTGCGCGCCGGCCACCGTCACTGCGTTCCTCAGCTTGCGTCCGTATGACAGGTTGAGCATGTTGGTCGGTAACATCCTGTGGGAGGTGACATATTTTAGCATATACATAATTCTTTTAGCATAATAGTACATTGTGATACAAGTGAGCTAAGTTGATCATTACATCCCAGGCGGAATTGTTTACGCGAGAGAGAGCCGAGGATGTAATTATCAAAGCTCACGCGTTTCAAAAAGCGAAAAAGCGAGACTAAGATGAAATCACTGAATAGCCAATACAAAATTAAATAAATAGTTTCGTATTCAATACAAATTCTTTTAAAACATTAACATAAATAAGTAATTTAATTAATTGATACGTTTCTATATCATATCCAAGAAGAAATATTCAATTAATTAACAAAAAGGTTTTAAGCAGTCGAGCAAGAATCCATTTGCCGAGAATTAAAAAAAAACTGTACCACCCGTTTAATTTAAGAATGCACCGTGTTCATACATACACCTGGCTGCAAGGTACCAACGTGACTTAATCGGAATTTAACCATAAAACACAAGTGCCGTAATGTTATAAAATGTTGGACTGAGGCGGCTGATATATGGCCGTAATGGAGCCCTTGGCTCCGCACGGAGCGGTTCGTCATATACTAGCTTATTAAATACCCAACCTTAAGACCATAGCGTTAAAGCCTAAACTCGCTTACCTATAGAACCTATGTTCTTCAAACAGTTCCTCAGGCGACGCCCCCGGGAATGGTTCATCGAACATCACTTGGTACGTCGGCTCAGCATTTAATTTGTCAGCCAAGCGCACGGTATTAGACTGGGGCGGCTGATATATGGCCGTGATAGTGCCCTTGGCTCCGAACGGGGCTGTGATGCTCCGAGCCACGGACACCACTCGGTCGTACATCTTGAAGTCGGCTTTTGGGTCGGGTTGGATGTTGCCTTCGTGGAGTTCTGGCTGTAATCAATGGTTGAAGGTGATACGGGAGTGGTTTACTACTATTAAGCTTGCTGATAGTTGATATCATGATGCGATGCCGGCTAAGGCAATCCTTAGTTCATCTATACTAATATTATAAAAGAAGAAACGTGTCTGTGATTGTATGTTTGCAAGGTTGCAAGTTTGTATTCAGGGGGTAAACATTAGCCGCCACGCCACGCCAAAATGCGATGCCGGCTAAGGCAAGCACAAAGGCGCGGGCCAGATCAATCGGGCCCTTTGGAGGTTAGGGGTGTCGCCATTTACCGTCAGCTCGCCACAAGCTTATTATTATTTTTAGAATGGACCTTCAGGATGGACACAGGCATAGCCCGCGGCTCCACCTGGGGTTCTCTCAATACGCGGGCGGAACCGCGCGGGCAGCTAGTATAACATAAAGCGTAAGGAATATCCCTATTAACATTTGAATTTGGACTTTCTCACCTTATACAGAAGGTTCCATTTGACATGGAGCGTGACCTTCTTCTCCGGCCCCTTAAGCTCCTGAAGCTGTTTGTCGAGAGAGCCGAAGAGTGCCTTCATCTCCTCGGGCTCTAACGCGTCGGAGCCACACTCGCGTCGCGCTGCGCTCGCGTGAGGTTGCAACTTCAACCATGCTTGGATTTCTTGGGGTTTCTTTTCTCTGAATATTGACATTTGTTAGTTTACTTACATGTCATCTCGAGAAACTGATTAAATGGCTAACGCAAGTAACGGAATTAAAAAAGTTTGCTATGATAATAATTTATTGGCTCCTTAATGTGTGTAAAATTTATTTATAAAATACAATTTCTCAACCTTGCTCGGAAAGCGTCGCATTTTGTTTGAAAAACGAACACGCGAAGTGCCTAATTTTAATCCGCCAAAATTTAGTTCTTCCCTGCCTAGGAGTGTAATAATCCAAACAAAACCCATTATTTCCCACTGCGTTAAACTTTTTAAAATCTTGATAACTAAATCGAGACGACTAAGGGGAAATCGCATTCAGCCAAAGAAAATGACTCACCCAACTTGGCTAGGCCATATATCGCTCTCAAAGAAGATGTCGTTGTACATGGACTCCGCTAGCTTGTCGAATAGGTCAGGGAACTGTTGTTCGTAGCTCTTGACCAGTTCGATGCAGCGCTGCGAGTACAGCCACGTGTTGGACACGGGGCAGCGGCGGGTGTAGCCGGACACCTCTTGGTTCTGCAACAATGTATAGTCCATGGAATATGCGTTCCTTATAGTGATAGTTACATTAAGTGGTTAGTTTCTTACGATTAAGTGTTCCGAATCAGAGGGTAGTTAAAGAAGTAAAATGAGGTTTTATTATGGGTAAGAGTAGTGCACCTTTCCTTGGTAAGTTTGGACAAAAGCCACGTATTCATTCACGTTCGACAAACCAATTTTAGCAAAAATGCCTTTAAAAATTAGTTTGTCTCAGTCCCTTGGACATTATGTTTGAGGAAAGGGACAAATCATATTTTTGCTATCAGAGGTTTGTTAAGTTTTATGATTATGAATAAGGGGCAAATGTTTCTCGAGCATATAAGTTTTTGACAATGGTTAACTGTACAATCTCGATAGGTTATGTGAGTAACGGGACACATTAGATTAGGACCCACTGGATCAGACCTTTAGCTCGGATGTATGCCTTTTTGACAATTAAATCAACATCTTGACTAACTTTAATGCTTAGTTTAAAACTCTTACCTTCTTGTTGAACTTTAAGTTGAGCCCAACATTGACTTTGTTCTGCGTTTCAGTGGGTAGAGTATTTCTTTGCCCCGACACCACTAGCACTGTTCCCGTTATTCTAGAGAGAAACTGAGGTGATATGCCTGCAAACAAAGACAATGTTTCACGTTTCACGCTAATTATTACAACTACAGTAGAAGATATTTCGGAGAATACGATAAGGCAGACGGCAAGTGGCGTCAGAATAACGTAAAATTAAAGAAATACTTAGTGTTTTTAACTATGAAGCCCGTCAAATTCTCACCGTACCGGTTACCACAAATCCTACCTGTACTGTGTGATGGAAATGGAAGCACTTCACAAACATTCGACCACCTTTTGAAAGAATGTTGAAAAATTCACAGACCCAAGATTTGACCACGAAATCACCTGTCATAATCTCCATATAGAACCTTCTAAACAACAGGAACTCAATCGGAAAGAAACCACAAATACCACAATAGTCTTATTTTGCTAACTCGTCGCCACCATACTAAATAGCATAAAAAATTTCAATCCACCGTTCACCCATCAACCATTTCATTCATACACAAAATCGCTTGTTCCATTAGTAATCATTGCTACACACTAATCACGAATTTAGCAGCCCGTATCCTTTCACGGGACCTATTTTAAGTTATAACAGAGGAAATGAGAGTCTGTCAAAAATTTCATTTTTGGGACAAGCTTATAATATGTTCGAATAGATTTGATAGTCAACTGGTATTTTTTCCACAAAATAATATCGCTTTATACAAATAAATAATGGTTCAAATTTGAACGTTATATATTCGTGACAAAAAAGCAGCCGCCATTATCGTGACGTCATACATAACTGCATTGCATCATAAATCACAGACTACTAAGAAGATACTAATGTGCAAAAACATAGAAACGTCCAACGTTGTTTACAACGAATACTTGTTTTTGGATATGCTATTCTGACTCACAGAAGACAAAATGGCGGTCGGCGTTTTCGGTCACGTAACATACGATTTTAATTTTCAAATTAAAAACAAATCTCATTTTTTTTCTCATTCTCATTTTCATTTAGAACACAAACAGTCACATAACAAATTTATATGTTCATGTTTTTATAACAAAGTATGTAGTGTTGTATTCGTATTTTTTTGTGGTAGTAACTATATAAAAAAATACTTCGTGGCCAGGCGGATAATGAGAATGCAGTTTCTTCAAAATACAAATTTATTGAAAACTAACAAGTAATTGAAAATATGATGAGAAAATAGCTCAGCGCGACATGCGCTTGATGCTGGTATGGCTCGCCGACTGGCGGTGCGCGAGCCCCCCGCCCGATCCGCGCCCTTCCCGCGCCCCGGCCCCCGCCGTCGTCCGGTGCCCGCGCGTACACTTCGATCGTTTCATTTTGATAAATGAAAATAAAAACTATATTTTCAGCTCAGACCAAAATTTCAGCTCAATCGGTTGAAGGTATCTGTTTCAAAATTGAGTTGCAAGATTGCAAGTTAAATAAAAGGTTGTAAAAAAGTACATACCGCAGGAGGCGGCGGCGTGGTTGGCGCTGCGGTAGGGGCTGGAGAGCGCCGCCGCCGCGGGCGTGGGCTCCGTCTCCTCCGCCACCTGCACTTTGATACGCCCGCTGCGAACCGCCTCCGAGTCCACCACCTGACGTGATGACACAGTTTAGCTTTAGTGCTTATTCAGTTACTGATAGGAAAAAACACGCCAGTAAGTTTGATTGAGTTGCCCAACTTCCCTCTCACTAACGTAGCCGCACGGCACTGAGCACCACTCCGGCTACTCTTACCGTGGCCATGCTCCCGTAGTACTGGCCCGCGGTGAGCAGGAACACGCGCGAGCCGGGCGGGTAGGCCTCCTGCGGCGAGGAGAACCTGCCGGCCTCCTGGATCACGTGCTCGCTCACGTCGCGCACGACCGCTTGCTGCGCGTAGCCGCACGGCACTGAGCACCACTCCGGCTACTCTTACCGTGGCCATGCTCCCGTAGTACTGGCCCGCGGTGAGCAGGAACACGCGCGAGCCGGGCGGGTAGGCCTCCTGCGGCGAGGAGAACCTGCCGGCCTCCTGGATCACGTGCTCGCTCACGTCGCGCACGACCGCTTGCTGCGCGTAGCCGCACGGCACTGAGCACCACTCCGGCTACTCTTACCGTGGCCATGCTCCCGTAGTACTGGCCCGCGGTGAGCAGGAACACGCGCGAGCCGGGCGGGTAGGCCTCCTGCGGCGAGGAGAACCTGCCGGCCTCCTGGATCACGTGCTCGCTCACGTCGCGCACGACCGCTTGCTGCGCGTAGCCGCACGGCACTGAGCACCACTCCGGCTACTCTTACCGTGGCCATGCTCCCGTAGTACTGGCCCGCGGTGAGCAGGAACACGCGCGAGCCGGGCGGGTAGGCCTCCTGCGGCGAGGAGAACCTGCCGGCCTCCTGGATCACGTGCTCGCTCACGTCGCGCACGACCGCTTGCTGCGCGTAGCCGCACGGCACTGAGCACCACTCCGGCTACTCTTACCGTGGCCATGCTCCCGTAGTACTGGCCCGCGGTGAGCAGGAACACGCGCGAGCCGGGCGGGTAGGCCTCCTGCGGCGAGGAGAACCTGCCGGCCTCCTGGATCACGTGCTCGCTCACGTCGCGCACGACCGCTTGCTGCGCGTAGCCGCACGGCACTGAGCACCACTCCGGCTACTCTTACCGTGGCCATGCTCCCGTAGTACTGGCCCGCGGTGAGCAGGAACACGCGCGAGCCGGGCGGGTAGGCCTCCTGCGGCGAGGAGAACCTGCCGGCCTCCTGGATCACGTGCTCGCTCACGTCGCGCACGACCGCTTGCTGCGCGTAGCCGCACGGCACTGAGCACCACTCCGGCTACTCTTACCGTGGCCATGCTCCCGTAGTACTGGCCCGCGGTGAGCAGGAACACGCGCGAGCCGGGCGGGTAGGCCTCCTGCGGCGAGGAGAACCTGCCGGCCTCCTGGATCACGTGCTCGCTCACGTCGCGCACGACCGCTTGCTGCGCGTAGCCGCACGGCACTGAGCACCACTCCGGCTACTCTTACCGTGGCCATGCTCCCGTAGTACTGGCCCGCGGTGAGCAGGAACACGCGCGAGCCGGGCGGGTAGGCCTCCTGCGGCGAGGAGAACCTGCCGGCCTCCTGGATCACGTGCTCGCTCACGTCGCGCACGACCGCTTGCTGCGCGTAGCCGCACGGCACTGAGCACCACTCCGGCTACTCTTACCGTGGCCATGCTCCCGTAGTACTGGCCCGCGGTGAGCAGGAACACGCGCGAGCCGGGCGGGTAGGCCTCCTGCGGCGAGGAGAACCTGCCGGCCTCCTGGATCACGTGCTCGCTCACGTCGCGCACGACCGCTTGCTGCGCGTAGCCGCACGGCACTGAGCACCACTCCGGCTACTCTTACCGTGGCCATGCTCCCGTAGTACTGGCCCGCGGTGAGCAGGAACACGCGCGAGCCGGGCGGGTAGGCCTCCTGCGGCGAGGAGAACCTGCCGGCCTCCTGGATCACGTGCTCGCTCACGTCGCGCACGACCGCTTGCTGCGCGTAGCCGCACGGCACTGAGCACCACTCCGGCTACTCTTACCGTGGCCATGCTCCCGTAGTACTGGCCCGCGGTGAGCAGGAACACGCGCGAGCCGGGCGGGTAGGCCTCCTGCGGCGAGGAGAACCTGCCGGCCTCCTGGATCACGTGCTCGCTCACGTCGCGCACGACCGCTTGCTGCGCGTAGCCGCACGGCACTGAGCACCACTCCGGCTCGGACACCATTTTGGTGTTGTCTTGGATTAGGTACTTGTAGCCTGTGGACATTTATCACACTAGAAGATTCTTTACACTGGATGTAGTGGATGAGTTATATCCTCTAGCCAGGCAATGAAATTTGATCAACTTCCTATTATAGGAAATAAAGCCGAGTCCGCTGCGCCGTGTTTGCGCCGTGTTTTGTGTTTTTCTAACACCTAACATGTTATCCGTCAGTTTCGGCAAACAAATAGGGTTTTGTTTTGATTGGCAAAACATGTTAGGTGTTAGAAAAACACAAAAACACGGCGCAGCGGACCCGGCTTAAGAGTAGACTATGTTTTGTTTTTGTTTTAAAATCGAGCGAAAGAAAACAAATGAAACTGTTCTAATTAAGAATGGTAAAAATCCTATTGAAGATGAAGATGCCTTACGAGTATAGTATGCTTTTCGGCGGCTAGGCTAGAGGATAATATCTTCATTTATCAATAGTTTCGCACAAATCTGTTAATTTACGAAAATGTATATGTGCATGAACAATGTGCTATATACCGGCTTTTAAATAGTCCTTTTTGTTATGCGACAGGGATTTGCTGAAAACGCATGATTCAGTGTATTTTAGTGTTTATAATTAGGTATGTGCTAATATTCAAATTGAAGTTACCAGAGAGTTCATGCATAGGCTAAATATAAAGAATAAATTACCAATACCTAAAAAACTTTTCTTTCTTCATTTCACTTACCTTTCAAATTCACAGCATGAATAATAACACTAACATTTCCCAATTCTATGCCAAGGCGATTCTGATTACTAGAAACAAAAGAAAAAATTATCAATCAGTAACCTAAGAGTAAAGCTACTTCGCCGGGTTAACATAATTCGTTAAGCATAAACTCAAATAGTGCTGGCCCCTATTTCACCAACTTGGCAATTCAACGACGCACATTGATGGGTCTAAGAATAGAGACACTTGGTACTATAATTACCCAGAGATGTACGGCGAATTTTCTTTGTCAGGTGACCATGCAGTTGGTGGAACAGGGGCCTGGTAGTCATTTGATGACATTCTATGGGCTAAAATCTGCCGTCCGTTAAACGGCAGTGATATCTTAACTTACTGTTCTATGATAGTGGATCGCTCGGAAATCCACTGCCTGTGCAAATTTCCATAGTTAGCCTCGGTGGTGTAGCTCGGCCCACCGTTCACATTGTTGTTTTGATGGTCGACGTGGTGTAGACGCATCTTCTCGTTCGACACCGATATCACCCTAGAGTAACAGGTTGGGGTTGATGAATATGTGCAAGATTCTTAACATAAACTTTCGTAATCGTGAGTATGAACTTCCCAGCGTCGCGAGTGTGAGAGCAAGAGATCGGTGCCTTCATAGTATTATTATTTATTATTATAAAAAGGGTACAATTATACAATCAACGCCTGTCTCCCAAAGCGGTTTACACAGTTTGACTGCGGGATCTGAGTCTCTTCACTAGCTAAATTCACATATATGACTATTGCTATATTGTTTATACATTCATTATAATTATCATTTACTAGTTACGAGAAGAAAATAATTCATGGGCGTTTTTCAAAAAAAGTATATGCACCTACGTGAACTTTTTTTTTCAGAATTCGATTTTTTTGGGTTAATCTTACTCAGAATCGTTGATACTATCGATCCTTATACAAAAAAAATTGTCCCAGATTTTACTATATAAGTTTTTTTTTCCAGCGCGTCACGACCATATAAATAAAAAAAACCCGGACAAGTGCGAGTTCAACTCGCGTGGTGAGGGTTCCGGATGTAATCTAAAGTTTTATTATGGCGGCCTACGTAATTTCAGAAGCAAGTGCAAGATTAAAAATTGCTATGCTCTAAGCATCAGGCGCTCCATACAAAATACACAAAAATATTGAGAATTTTGCCATTACTTTGAATACTCAATCTTCTTATAGGTTTTGGTGTAATCTTTAGGGAAGGAACTAATTTTTATATTTTTATCTGAATTTTAAGCGAAGCTGAATTTTATCTGAGTTTCGGAGATAAGAGGGGGGGGGGGGGGGGGATGGTCCATTTTCGTCTTTTTCCTAAATTATTTCAAATTTGTTTTCGCTAAAATTATTAAAAATATATATCTGAGATGCTTACAACAACCCCTTTCATTTGATATGTCACACAATACAGTTTGCGAAACTTTTTTTTAATTTTTCAGTTTACCCCCCAAAAGTTCAGAATTAATTAATTTACTTTACGTATCCATCTTAGGGTCACCAATTTACATATGTTTACCAAATTTCAACTTAATCGGTCCAGTAGTTTCGGAGCAAATATCAGGTTTAGAACCAAAAATGTCAAATTCAAAAACGAAAAATCTACCTGGGACTTACGAGACTACGTAAAGTATAGAATAAATCTTACTTAGCCTTAGTGAGATGGGGCCATCCCACCCAGATGACCTTCCCCAACAGGTCCTGAGCGATTTTCTCCAAGTGTGGTTCTGCATTCGGATCTCTGATCAGTTCCACCATCATGTTTTCGTTGCGGGACGGCTGGTCGAACACTTTCACCTTGCATTTCTTGAGGCTTGTCTGAGAGAAACAATAACTATTACAAGGCGTATTAATAGTTAAAATGTATTACGAATTTCGACATTTAAGGTTCATTTTACTGATAAACATCGGTCTACTAAGATACAAACGGTCCTCTCCCATAGTGATGGATGACGTTAGCTCTAAAGATGCGTACGAATTTGAGCAGCCTCGGGTTGGTTGAGGCACGGCTCGCCTATTTTGCTCATATTCGTGCGCGCTCACGCGCTGTGCGCGAGCAGCGCGCGGCGAGCCGCCCAGAGGCGGTCTCTTAACCGTGCTCAAAGGCGCCTCAATGTGCGTGCCTCGCGTAATTTGTACATGTATCTGAGCGTGCTGCGGACAGAGCGACAAGATAGAACTTGTTTGTGCGCGAGGCGCGTACGAATTTGAGCAAGTGGATGTGCGCGTGTAATTGTTTGTTAGTAAATTTGAAACAATTATTGATATAAATTCATGATTATTGCTTCAAGTTTGCCTATGAAATTTGAAGAGTTCCCTCGTTTTCTCCAGGATCCCATCATCAGATTCTGACCATGGAAATGTTTATTTGACTTGGCGGAGTACTGTACTCGCATGGCGTTCGGCAGCATACGTCGCTTCAACAGGTTCAGCGGTACATCTAGCTCCTGCCGGTACACAAACTCCTCTATGGCGTGGTAGTCTTGTTAAGTCTGACAGTAACTGACCTTGTACTTCAAGTGCCTCATGGTGGGGAAGCCGGGGTACATCATGTCCCGCTTGGCGTTTGGCAGCATGCCTCGCTTCAACAGGTTCAGCGGTACATCTAGCTCCTGCCGGTACACAAACTTCTCTATGGCGTGGTAGTCTTGTTAAGTCTGACAGTAACTGACCTTGTACTTCAAGTGCCTCATGGTGGGGAAGCCGGGGTACATCATGTCCCGCTTGGCGTTTGGCAGCATGCCTCGCTTCAACAGGTTCAGCGGTACATCTAGCTCCTGCCGGTACACAAACTTCTCTATGGCGTGGTAGTCTTGTTAAGTCTGACAGTAACTGACCTTGTACTTCAAGTGCCTCATGGTGGGGAAGCCGGGGTACATCATGTCCCGCTTGGCGTTTGGCAGCATGCCTCGCTTCAACAGGTTCAGCGGTACATCTAGCTCCTGCCGGTACACAAACTTCTCTATGGTGTGGCAGTCTTGGATGGACGGGAAGTACTCTGGGGCTTCTATCTTGCCTATAACAATTTGAAAATTTGTATTTATGTCGGTATTTAGTGCAGAAAATATCAGTCACCCTCGCAATAGTGAAGTTTTCTCATGTTAAAATTGATAACGAAGTGTTGCTAAATGGTTACTAAACCATCAAATAATTGTAATAAAGTATAAATTACGAAATATAATTAAAATCATGAACAGCAATTTACTTGATTTTCTATACAACGATTAGTGGGTCGTTCTTCTTTTTTACCGACAATGAATCGAGGTTTTTCTGTTTTTTTGGTTTTTGAACTATCGAAAATTGTGGTTTTGAAGTGCGATTTAAAAAAAAATGCATACGTTTCTTCATTAGAACTAATTAAAGTTTACTTTCTGGCCAATATAAATATTTTTTTACGGTTGGTTTCTAAAAAAAACATGTGACAAAGTGGACTATTTCAGTGGGGACAACATTTTGGTTTACCACTCTGTCACGGCATTCTACGAAAAAAACAAACATTTAAAAAAATGCTAGTTAGAGAAAGTGAAATATTATATATCACTAATTAATAAAATAATATGGACGTTCATTCGAACATTATAAAACCATAAACATCATTACTCAAATGAGATGCCGTAATAAGACGAAGGACAGGCTATTGTCGGTCGAAAAGAAGAACGACCCTAGTACAAATATCAAACTGTGACGTCATATGTACTTCAATGTCAATTAGTATGAAATGTTTCGGCTGCCGCCAGCGAGGTCCGTCTTTAAATTTTTTTTTGGATATTTATGCTCTTTAATTGTAGTTCCTTCCATGCAAACATTTGTTCCTCTCCAAAAATTGGTTCGAATGGCATCGTAAAAAAATCTTAGGACACAGGCCTATTGCAGACTTGTTACAATGTGACCGATTTATCGAGTGTTATAAATGACTTAAATGCGACCATCTTATTCTTGCAGCAGCGTACTTTCTAAGCAATTTGAATTCAATACAGCATCATAGTTTCATTCATTACTATCAATATGTATGTGTGTATTTGTTTCTTTCTAACCTTATTCATAAAAATGTACAAACCTCTGCTACAGTAGGCTTTGTTCCTTTCTCGCAAACTAAACATAGATGTCAAAATGACAGGCAAAGAAAAACGAATTATACAGCAATTTAGCTAAAATAGGGTTGATGAACGTTTATGAACAAAGCCTCTAGTGTTTAATAACTCGCAGACTAACGTGTCTAAATTACTCACCCAAGCTTTCTTTCGTCCAGTTATAGATGAGCATTGGCCCGTGCGTATTCCTTTTTAGTTCCTCCTCAGTTAGTCTTAGGTAGCATGGCGTCATGGCTGACAATAGATTTACCTGCAACAACACTGGAATTTTAGATGTTTGGTCGTTTAGAACGGTTAACCTCCTGAGACCTGCCATACAATACAAAATGGAATTGAAATTTGTTTCAACTAGTGTAGGCAATAGAGTTGAATTTCGTTTGTTTCAAAAAGCAGTTGTATAGATTTGGTAGTAAACTAGTATTTTTATTTCCTGAACATAATATCGCTTTATGCACAGAAAAAATGGTCAAAATTTGGACGATATATAATCGCGCCAAAAAGGAAGTCGCCATTCATCGTGACGTCATAAGAGCAGAATGTCCTTTAGACATAGAAGAGTCAAATGTGCATGTATTTTAAAACGAAAACTTGTTGCTATACTGACGTGTCACTCACGTGAAAAAAATGGCGGTCGGTGTTTTCGGTCACGTGACATGCAGATAATAAAACTACGAATTTAATTTTCATATTAAAAACAAATCCTATGTTTTTATAACAAAGTAGTGATATATTCGTATTTCTTATGGTAAAAACTATATAAAAAATACTTTGATAAATTAATTTTGATTGATGAAAATACCCTATTCAACCTCTCGCTCTCACATATGGCACACCGCTGCTGAAACTATAGTTTGATAGTTATTTCAACTGTCTTAAAACAGTTATTTTAACTATTTAAACAGTTAGGTATACATTATTTATTTATTTAAACTTTATTGCACAAATATACAAATAAAAGTACAATGTACTCTACCAGTCAACCATTGAGCTAAACAGAAACTTTAGTGGTGCATTATACTCGTACAACTGTTTAAACATTTTTGGGGTTTTTTTAAAGCTAAAGGAACCACATATATTTTGGGCATTGGTCATGGCCAATGGTAAAAACGGCGTTGCGTGAGATTACAAGTAACATGCCGTTTTGGATCTTGTAATTAAATAAGGCCTAAAATTGCATACATACTAACTAAGTACCTTATATGGTTATTAAAGTATATAATCATCTATCGAATCCCATTAAAAATATACAAAAATTATCCCTTTTCAAAAAACACCTAAAAACATTCTTAATTAAGAAATGCTATTACAACTTAAATGAGTATTTTAACGATAAACACACTGAGTAATATTTTGATAGCACTCTCCCTTACTTTAAAAGATGAATTTAAAAGATTCTAAGCATGTTAGTTTTAAGTATGTTGCTGTGCCCTTGCAGGGTGTCACATGGATACCTAGCTATTAATTGTTCCACCTAATAATTATATTGTAATGTGATTTATGCAATAAAAATTTGAATTTGTACTGTAGAGGTAGTAAGTATGTTCAACATGCTGGCTATACAGCATTATTCTTATTTCGAATCCAGCAGTCTGGTAGCTTATAAATACGAGATATATCCGAAGACGTCAAGCAGTCACTCTCGAAGCTTTCGCCGCAGTTCACCGAACCCCCTGTAGGTACCTCGCGCTATACAGTGAATTAAAAGGTTTTACTCCCTTATTCATAAAACTTAAAATGCTTTTGAGTGTTTTGTCCAGTCAGCAGCAGAAGTAGCTAAGCGGGCCTAGTGCTCAAATTGATCTGCACACGGACTCTAATGTCAAGAGAATAAGGTTCTGTGCAGATCATTCTGAGCATGTTGAAGTGCTTAGCTACTTCTGCTGCTGACTGTCCCTGTCTTACTAACACAAATGTCAAAGTGACAGATAAAGACAAACGAATTTTAAAGGCATTTTAGCTAAAATATATAGATAAAAAAAATATAGATATTTTAGTTATCACACTAATATTATAAATGTGAAACAGTGTCCATATGGAAATCCATGTGGTCAAAGATACATAATAAAGTAACAACGACGGAAATTGTATTTATACAACTAACGTTAAAAACTTCAATAGTGCGATGCAGAGCGTCACACATTTCCAGGCATATTCTAGCCGTAGTAGGTAATTCTTCCGATTTTTCTATGCGTTTAAACTCTGCCAAACCATATGAGAACGTTTACAAAAGAGTTTGATGGAGTTTAGGTATCGTAGACAGAGTTCGAGAAAGAACGATTTAAGAACACATGGGTCGTTCTTCTTTTTTACCGACAATGAACCGAGGTTTTTCTGTTTTTTTGGTTTTTGAACTATCGAAAATTGTGGTTTTGAAGTGCGATTTTTAAAAAAATGCATAAGTTTCTTCATTAGAACTAATTAAAGTTTCCTTTCTGGCCAATATAAATATTTATTTACGGTTGGTTTCTAAAAAAAACCATGTGACAAAGTGGACTCTTGCAGTGGGGACAACATTTTGGTTTACCACTCTGTCACGGCATTCTACGAAAAAAATATATTTAAAAAAATGCTAGTTAGAGAAAGTGAAATATTAGATATCACTAATTAATAAAATAATATGGACGTTCATTCGAACATTATAAAACCGTAAACATCATTACTCAAATGAGATGCCGTAATAAGACGAAGGACAGGCTATTGTCGGTCGAAAAGAAGAACGACCCACATCACCAGCGCCATCTTTTGGTAATCAGTAGAAACATGGATTCTTCCCTGATGTGGTGTAGTGGCGTCGAGGACAAATTAAACAAAAATATGCGAACCGATTTTATTGAAACTTTCCAATATTGTTGTTTATACCTCAGAGTAGGATATAGCGTGCCGTTTTTTTAGATATAATTACTTCAGGGGGTGGAATAAGGAACCAAAGATTGTATGGGACTTATTTTTTTTTTTAAATAGAAACTTGAAACTTCGTAGATTGATTTTATATCAAAATATTAGAAAACTAATTTCTGCGTTTTTGAAAATTCATTCCCTAAGGGGGTCAAAAGGCGTTTGAGAATTTGTATAAAAAAACGGTCACCCATCCAAATATTGACCTCACTCGACGTTGCTTAACTTTGGTGATTGTTGCGAAGTGTTCATCGCTATTAGACTACGTATTATAGGCAAGTAGTTTCTGAAGGTTACATTATATTTTAATGATTTTTATAATTACAATATCATTGTTTTTAAAATAAAACTGTACTGTTTACTAGAAGGCGACATATTTGTATAAGTCAGCTACTGTCTGAAAGCATCACGCGGGTGGACCAAGGTGAAAAAGTTCCATCTCACGACAAACATGCGAGTCCAGCTGTTTGATGATGTAGAGTCGAGTGCGTATGCTCAAAAATTGGTTGATATAGGCGACGGTCGATTAAAAACTGATGATGAAGGTATGATTCTATTCACCAACCAACTTTGTCATGTTGTGGATTCGGAAGACGAGCTTATTGCTCAAGTTTTTCCGAATCTGCAACAAAATATTCTGGATGAAAATTGGTTGTGTGAAAGAACCATACTGGCACCAAAAAATGAGACAGTATCAAAAATAAAATAATTTTTTTTGGAAAAAATATCAACCGAAACAACAGTTTACAACTCCATAGATAAAGTAATGACATCCGACGACAGCACCAGTTACCCGGTTGGGTTCTTAAACTCTCTGGAGCTATCCGGGGTACCTTCCCACAAACTCGAATTAAAAGTAGGCGTACCCGTAATGTTAATGCGCAACTTAGATGCACCAAAATTGTGCAATGGAACAAGATTACGGGTCACTAAATTGGGAAAATACATAGTAAAGGGCACAATCTTAACTGGTGAAGCGAAAGGAGAAGATATTATACTCATACCCCGTATTCCAATTATACCTAATAACTTACCATTTAACTTTAAACGACTACAGTTCCCTTTAAAAGTAGCGTTTTCAATGACAATTAGCAAATCGCAGGGTCAAACGCCATGTTTTTCCCACGGGCAGTTGTATTTAGCTTGCTCACGTGTGTCTAAATCTAAAAATCTACATGTTTTAGCAGAACGAAATAAATCATACAATATAGTTTATAGAAGTATATTGGAATAAGTAGCAGCAACGAAGCGGCCCACTTATTTTTTTTAGTTTCAGTATTTTTGTAAGCTTTTCGCTTTGGTGCTTTATTGTCTGACAATATACTAGGTAAGCAAAGTATTTTTTTTAGTTTTAATTATAAATAGCGTGAAAAAGAAAATAATCTCTAGAGGGGGTAAAATAACAACAATATGTGTAGTGAAATGAATTCTACGCGGACGAAGTCGCGGGCAAAAGCTAGTTTATTTATATTTGTTAATATTTTTTTTATTTTTTTCTTAATTTCTGATTTTAATAATTGTATAATGTTGTTGTAATTGTATGCGTTGTTGTGTTGTTCTTATGGGTCAATGATACTTTTTTTTGATACTTTGTTTATGAATACAAATCGAACGTACATATATGTATTCATAAACGTTCAACAAACCTATTTTAATAAAATTTAAACAGATGAAGACAAACAAAAATTCGTTTGTCTTCATCTGTCACTTCACTTTGACATTTGTGTTCGTAAGACAAAACACATTTATCAAAGGCATTTTAAGTTTTATGAATACCTTTTAATTCACTGTACGTGAAACGTACGTAACGTTTATGAAAGTATATATTCGTCATTGTACCACCACAGAGTTCTCCCTTCACACTACTAACCTCATCAATGAACGGTATCAGCACCACGGCCTCCCAGTCGTTCTTCTTGCCGTTGAGATCCGTCTCGAAGTTGATGGGGTAGTAGTGGACTATGGGCGAGTCTTCGTCCGTCATCAAGTCGTGGAACGGCGCTGGTAACAGGTGCTTACTAGCTGCTGGTAGTACGGCTAAGAGCTGTAATAAAGAACGAACACTCATATGTAGCCGGCATCAAATATCTACACTGCAACAGGTAGTTGTAGGCAAAAGCACGTTGAAATCACTAGATTAAATTATCACGAGATTAAAAGCGTAGTGTTGTAAGTTAGAGCTTGGCCGAGCCTTAAAAACTCGAGCCGGCATAAATTACGCGGCAACACTAAACGTCATACACATACATTTTGACCAACAGTGTTGCCTCGTGATTGAATCTAGCGAATTCAAGTAAGCTTGCCAGGCTTTAAGAGTTTTCAAAGACACAGAACACGCGACAGTGGAAGACATATACATGTGGGTAAGCTTACTTTTGGCAGTAAGGTATAAATCACAAACGTTGAAAAGGTAATTCGATGGTCATCTCCTCTTACTCACATCGGACCAAACCAACGATCGTAAAGAAAGTGATCAATAAAATCAGGCCTTCAGTTGGTGAGCTTACGGCATGTTTTGCCAAAGTAGAAATACTGTGTGTAAAGGCTCATAGCAGTCATCATTTCAGCTTGACGATGTCCACTGCTGGACACACGCCTCCCCCAAGGATTTCCAAAACGACCGGTCTTGCGCTGCCCAAGTGCCCACCTCCATCCAACGCTTTATCTGGACCAGATCGCCAGTCCAATCTGCTCATAGCGGTGAACAACGCAGATTTAAAATACAATAACGATCAGTGTTTCGAAGTGTCTCATAAATGCTGGAATAACATTCCCCCCCCCCCCCCCCTTACTAACGATTCCACTTTGAACTATGGAACCTAGAGTTATGCAGTGCATCACATAATACGATACTATAAGAAAATACCTGTTCGAAGGGTTTGAAAGGATCCCCCAGCTCGAAGTCAATCTTCAGATCCTTGAACCCCTTGATGTCGGATATGTATGGCGCGTAATGATGCGGATAGTACCAACACCAGGACGGACAGCCTTTGTAGTAGTAGAACAAGTTCCACTGGATGGCTCGCACGTAGCCTTCTGCCTGGTCGGCTAATACTTCTCTGGCAAATTATTGTTAATATTAGAACACAGTAAATACTAACTTGCATCAATCAAGCAAAATACTGTGAATGTGTCACTAAAACATAAGGCTGAAACACATTTGCCAAGCGTGCGGTGCGATAAAAGTAATTTTGACCACATCCTTAGAAAATTTGATGCACATTGGAATATGAAAACTCATTTTTTTACCTTAATATAAAATGTATACATCTTTTGGGAGTCGACTGTAGTTAGTTGCAGTTTCGATTATGTTATGAATATTGATTTATATTATTGATGGTCAACTTTAGAACATAGACTAAAAGCTAAAGATCGATTCCACAAGTAAACTTGTATTTTATGAACATTACAATATGAGGCCGATAGTATAACAACTTGTAAAATGTATTACAAAAAATATACTCACGCGGTGACGGCGGAATAATCCAATTTATTCATATAATAATCTTTCTTGTGAAGTTTAAATTCCATTTCAAACGTTGCTTCCTCTGAAAAATGTAGCAAATGATTATGTAAAATTTGTCTCTAGGGTGAAGTTTAATGATGTAGATTTCAATTTAATTTATTTGAAACTTGTTCCAGTGCCAAATAAAGATAGTTACCATCACTTGTGTCTTCATATTCTTCGTCTTCGTCATTGTCAACGTCATCGAGGTACTGCAAACAAGAGATATTGATTGTATTATTATTCTACAAAAGTTGACGGAACACATCATGTTCTTTGTGATTCGAAGTTTTACAAATATATTTTGTTGCAAATGTTGTTGCATAGCTTTTTAATTGAATCCAGACATTAAGTTTCCTAAACTAAAATGTGCAAATGACTGTACAAAGTGTGGCATAAATGAATACTGCGTCAAACTGGGAAGCAAATTGTTGACAAATCCTGAAATTGAAGCGGAATTTCAAAAATTAACTTTAAACACTTGCATTTAAATTCGAAATTCGCCTGTTATTCAACTAACTTACCATTTCTTCGGTCCGGCTTATAAGCGCCTGCAGCGCATCATCGGGCTCATTTGCCTTTATATCATCGACATTCACATTGAACGTATCTTCATTGTTTGGCTTGTACTGAAATAAAAGTGATTTTAGACTCTAAGTGACGGTGGATTGATTTAAAATGCTTTGCTAACAAGCTAGTTACTCTGTATAAGCAGTACTTTCATGGCATTTTGTCCAGAATACGAATAATTAAGGATCTACTCGATCGACTGTTTTACATTTATCTGCTTGGATAGACAATATTGGCAAGGCTAGTTGAGACCTATGAGTAAAAACTTGACAATAGAATTGCTCACTCCCATGACAAAGATAACCCACTAAGGTCAAGGCCACAATCATCACTAGAAACATTATGATATAATGGACTGATGATTATCCTTTTCGTTCTTCAGTGAAGTGGGAGAGAATATTAATCCTTCGGATGCCAAAAGCACCTAATAGCGCCAAGAACGATTATAGGTGTTATATAAAAGTCACCTTTATGCTTTCAACTAAGTAACTAATCACATTCTTACAGAAAAGGGTTAGCGTGTGCGTGAACGTCATCAATTTCGTACGTGACGTATGGCGTCCAAAAATATAAGTCACAACTCGATATCAGTTATAGAATAGTTACCTCTTTCCTTTCATTAAAATTAGGCCGCCTGCCAGTCTTCCCCTCGAAGTACTTAAGGTCAGCATACGTGTCCTGAAACTTCTCCTTGTCGATCTTGGCTAGCTCTTGCAGGAACACCTCAAATCTGGCTAAGTTTAAGTCGCCCGCCTCGTTTATATAACCTGTTGATGTACATAAATTAACATTTGGGGACAATCTTATACAAATCGATCTAATTCCAAACTACGCAAAGCAACCCTTAATACAGGTACTGGGGTAAGTAAGGAGCTGGGGTGGTTTGAGTAGCGCTACCCCGCCGTTTCACGCAAAATAGGCACGTTGGATGTCGACAAAACTAACTAACTAACTAAGGGTAGTAGACGACGATATACAACATACTTAAACACGTAGAAAACATCCAAGACTCGGGAACAAATATTCGTACTCATCACACAAATAAATGCCCTTACCAGGATTCCAACCCTAGACCTCTTGCTTCGTAAGCAGGGTCACGACCAAGTAGGTTAAAGTTCAGTTGGTCGTTGATAGTTCAAATCTTAGAGCATACATAACTGGAGTAGCCTTATGTCGTATTTGCGTACAAAAATGTCTGCCGAATTTTGCGGGGTCGGGGGGAGCATCTTAATAGGATATTGAAACTCAATTGTATATTGAAAGCTGGTTGAACGTTTATAATATCAAGTGCTTACAGCAACATGCGGGCATTTTTATGATCAGTGTTCTCTTGCGAGGCGATTTCGTGGTCGATTGTGAAATTGTCTTTGTATGATTTTTTGCACATTGTGCAAGGTTTTCTACAGAGGGGTAAGTAACTGAAAGGCTACTCCAGTTATGTATGCTCTAAGGTTCAAATATTTATTTTGCAAGTAGACCAAACTCTTTTATGTGTCTAACTCTCCTAGCACTTACGAATGCGAAACATATCTGACCATCAAAAGCGTCGTGAACGTACTTTACAAAAGGTAATTGACATAATTATGTGACGAGTAAAAGTTATCGGCAGTCTCGTTCAAAAAGGGGTTAAAAATTAGGTTTTTACCTGTTGTACATTATGGAATCTAGCCTAATGTAAGAAAAGTAAGTAAAGTTTGGTTCTAGATAATGCATTCTTTAAACAGAATAACGCAGAACTGAATCAGTAACATCTTATCAAGATACAATAAATAAACCACTATCACATTACGATAAAAATGCGATTAGTTTCACAACAATTACTCACCATCTAAAGTAGGCAAGACCGTCATATAAGTCTTATACAGCAATGGCAAGGCATCATTACTTATATGCATATTAGGCAAGTTGGGTATAAAGTCGTTTCCCACCAAAAATCCCATGAGCACCCAGTCGTCAACAATTTTCTCTATATCATACGGGAATGGAAGCTTGTCTTTTATTTCTATAAACTCCTGCTCTAGATATTCCCTTAGCAGTGATAGATGAAGGAGGTAGAAGTTAGTTTCTTCGGGGCTGGTTGCTCGTTGGGTAGTTTTCCCGAATTTGACCTGCGGAAAGGAGAATTAAACATGACAGTACCCTGACTCTTGGCAATGATTTTCCGCTTTTTGAATGATTTCGTTCAGTTCGGAGAAAAACATGGCCTTAAATAAGTTTCAGACAGTAGGTACTTAATTAGAGGATTCTAATAAAATTCCGAGCACGGCGGGTTTATCTTGTGTTGTTTAGGAGTTGCTATGGCCACATTCTGGCCCCATTTGACTTGCAGGGACATACATACACAGCATACACTGCAAGATACAAGTTCAATAAAAAGCATGTAAGAAGGAGGTTAAAGTATAGTCTGTACTTTTGACGTGATAATGTCTTATAAATCGATGAACGCCGGCTGCACGCACGAAAAAGTGCGACTCATTGTCCCTTTCTGTTGACTGATGCTGGTTCTAGAGATTGCATATTCGGCACGTAGGTTCCTTGTAAGGTTTAGGGGTGCACTAACAAAGGCTTTTTCAAAATTCACCCTCTGAGGGGGTGAAATGGGGGTCCAAAGTTTGTATGGGGAAACAAGATTAGATCGACTATTTTAATCGAAACTTCACAGGAGTATTCCTAACCATAAATGAGTAAACACGTGTTGTGTTGCGGAAACCGTAAAACTACTACTGACAAATTATCAAAAGTCTATAACAAAAACAAGACCGTGATCGTAACCAGAGATTAGTTAATTGTAATTGACTAGACTCGCCCGTGCATGCAGTGCCGCGTGTTGGGGTCGTAGTCAGGCTGCGAGCGCGACTATCTGATGTAGTCCATGATCTTGTGCTCGCCTTCGCCCGGAGTCTGAAATGTAACTAACCTCTTCACGCAGCAGCGCGAAGTGCGGCTCGTGAGTGCACATGCCCAGCATGATGAGGTCGGCGTCGAGCCCGTACAGGCAGTGCCGCGTGTTTGGGTCGTAGTCGGGCTGCGAGCGCGACCATCTGATGTAGTCCATTATCTTGTGCTCGCCTTCGCCCGGAGTCTGAAATGTAACTAACCTCTTCACGCAGCAGCGCGAAGTGCGGCTCGTGAGTGCACATGCCCAGCATGATGAGGTCGGCGTCGAGCCCGTACAGGCAGTGCCGCGTGTTTGGGTCGTAGTCGGGCTGCGAGCGCGACCATCTGATGTAGTCCATTATCTTGTGCTCGCCTTCGCCCGGAGTCTGAAATGTAACTAACCTCTTCACGCAGCAGCGCGAAGTGCGGCTCGTGAGTGCACATGCCCAGCATGATGAGGTCGGCGTCGAGCCCGTACAGGCAGTGCCGCGTGTTTGGGTCGTAGTCGGGCTGCGAGCGCGACCATCTGATGTAGTCCATTATCTTGTGCTCACCTTCGCCCGGAGTCTGAAATGTAACTAACCTCTTCACGCAGCAGCGCGAAGTGCGGCTCGTGAGTGCACATGCCCAGCATGATGAGGTCGGCGTCGAGCCCGTACAGGCAGTGCCGCGTGTTTGGGTCGTAGTCGGGCTGCGAGCGCGACCATCTGATGTAGTCCATTATCTTGTGCTCGCCTTCGCCCGGAGTCTGAAATGTAACTAACCTCTTCACGCAGCAGCGCGAAGTGCGGCTCGTGAGTGCACATGCCCAGCATGATGAGGTCGGCGTCGAGCCCGTACAGGCAGTGCCGCGTGTTGGGGTCGTAGTCGGGCTGCGAGCGCGACCATCTGATGTAGTCCATGATCTTGTGCTCGCCTTCGCCCGGAGTCTGAAATGTAACTAACCTCTTCACGCAGCAGCGCGAAGTGCGGCTCGTGAGTGCACATGCCCAGCATGATGAGGTCGGCGTCGAGCCCGTACAGGCAGTGCCGCGTGTTGGGGTCGTAGTCGGGCTGCGAGCGCGACCATCTGATGTAGTCCATGATCTTGTGCTCGCCTTCGCCCGGAGTCTGAAATGCGTGCAGGCTCCAATGAGATGTTCGTGTGCAAAAATTGCAGACCGCGAAATGTTTCGTGATTTTTCTACCCGAGACCATCGACTGCATAAAAAAAAAGCCATGTTACCGCGCGCGCGCACGGTTCTTCGTCATTCAGCCCCCCCTGTACCGCTGCTCTACTCTCGCTAAACGTATATCCTTGTGAAAAAGTGTAAACAATGATTGCAAAAACTTGCTTCTTGCATGTGTAAGCAATTTTTTTTTGTAATTTTCATAATTTTTCATCAAAATAAAAGTTTTCTATAGCTGTACTATGGAGGGCGGAGGGGGACCACAAAACTGGTTGGAAATATCTGTTGATTGGATGTCTAGGATCTATAAATATACATCAGAAGTCAGAATGCGGTCCGTAGTTTCTGCACTTCACTGAATGCCCGTTCAATTTGCATAAATTCAAATTCCATTTCATTTGCCATCATTTTAGAGAGACATGGAAGAGAATTACCCGCCAGATGTTTCAACTATTAACTGACTGCGCGGTTGGAGGCCTATCTTATTGCATAAGGACTTGTCGAACGAAGCGAAAGAAGTCCTATGCTTGGGCCGAAAATCGTTTGTATTTCCGGTGTCTGTCTGTCACGCTGTCCGTCTATTTTCCTCTACAGGTCGCATTTCTCACTCGATTCTCGTGATTTTTTTTAGCAGGTTTTTTTTTGTTTAATAAAACGGGTTTGCGATTTCTACAACTCACAGAGTCACTAGCAATACAAGCATAAGTGCCAATAAAGAGGGGTTCAAAAGAGGTATCCGCTTGTATTATAGAATTTGATTCCGTTTGTCTAGTTGAGGTGTGCACCTCATAGTTTTAAAAAGTGGCATGATCATATTCATGCTAGTTTTCAATTCGCAAGGTTTCGTCCTTACCTCATGCCCCGACAGGACAACTTTAACTTTGCTCCACAGAGGGTCGGTAGACATCTTGTGCTTGACGAAGTATCTGAGCTGCTCGTGCAAGCGAGCCATGAACACTGTTCCCGGGGTTATGCAGTTACTGTCAAACCGCTTCTCTGTGGGCAGGACCTCACCTGGAACGCATTTTATAGTTGTAGCAATACTGAGTGAATGACAAAAAGTGAATAAGATGGTTGCACTGAACTAATTTTCCCAAGAGACCAACCACAAAATCGCGGAAAAATCTGCTAATACATAAACTAACTCACAATTAAACTTAATTAGCTTTAATTTCTTCACGATTTCATGGCTGGTAATTCAAAATTTTGATATTGTATAACTTTACCCTTCTTCTTAGCTTCTTCTTCTAATTTTTCTGCTTCCCTTGCAGATCTAAATCTATATGGAAAAGAGTAATTGAATTAATGAAACATGATTAATAAAGAAAAACCAGGGTATAGATCCCACTGCATAAACTAAAATCTGAGTCTGTATTAAGCTTATATTTGATTAAATTTATCAAAAAATAAAAAGTTATTTTTTTATCACATACTTGTATCTTAAAAATTACAGTCATCAGTAGGGTTTTATTGACAATAAAAAGTACTGATTGAAAAATTTGTTTATTAATTTCACATGTGTGTTCTCCAAAGATACAGTCAACATCAATTATATGTATAAATTTTTGGCACATTAGAGGTCCCTGTGCCAGTGAGAACATATTTTAGACATTAACTGTACCACTTTGTGCATAGCCATTGCTATCATTGACAACCAACGAAACAGTTTATTCTCCCCTTGGGAACCACACAAAATCATCTTCTAATTATCTATACTGGTTGACCTTACCTCCTCCCTCTCTGTTGGTTCATCTTAGCTCTTGGTGCGACCCCATCAATTGCCATAAAAAACAGCTTCTTAGGCTTGATGATTTGGAACAGTATGCCCAGGTAATGGAAGATGTCTTGGAAGATCTTCTCTTCCGTTATCCGGAAGTGTGGGTTGGAGTCGTCCGGGTGAGAGCAGTTGTGAATGATACCATTCATGTCTAGATACATGTTGTCAAAGTCGGGTATCTGGAATGTTATGTACCATTTGAATATGTGCCATCGATTTTAGGAATACAATTATGGGTTTATGCTTTTCCATATTGTGTTGTTGGAGGTGAATTAGAGGACTGGATATTTTTGGTGTTACTTTATTTTATATAGCATGGTAGTATTGTATAGGATCTTTATGCTGCCATTACAGTAAATCCTCAAATACCTTTAAAGGGTTCAATTTCATGTGACACTCCTGAAGGCTAAAGATTGTTTGTATTATCAGGTAGGAAATATGCAATATATAGTACTATCTATACTAATATTATAAAGAAGAAACAGTCTGTGAGGTTGTATGAAGCAGTAAAATAACCACTATTACGATTAAAAAAAAACTTTTGCTTGTGTATACAGGGTGATTTACAGGTCATGGAGCAAGAATGACCAAAAGTGAATAAGATGGTCACACTGAACAACTTTTCCCAAGGGACCGATCATGAAATCGCAAAAAAAATCAGCCTTTCAATACATTAACTCTCAATTAACTCACAGTTAACTCTTAATTTGCTCTTATTTTTTTGCGATTTCGTGGTTGGTCCTATGGAAAAAGTTGTTCAGTATGACCATATTATTCGCTTTTGATCATTCTTGCTCCACAACCCCTAGATCACCCTGTATAATGGACGCTCTGGTTGGGCATAGGCTATATTTTATACTGTGGGTTTGCAATATGTAGGTGAAGCAGCGTGGCCAGCTCATATAAAATAGAATAAATGAAACAACAGAAACTGTGTATTTTCATTTAGTATGCAAGTAAAAGTAGCAATACGAGCCAATAAATTTGCAGAATTACATATTTGTGTACACATGCACATTTCTTGGCAGCCAATGTGATTCCATTAACTGCTTATTGAGAAAAACATAGCTCATCAAATTAAACATGTAGCATTGCTATATTTCATGTAATAGCTACTTTAAACTATAGGTAGAATCAAGCTCAAAGTTTACTATTATTGCCCATAGTTTTGTAGCCAATTATTGTTTTTAATTATGCAAATGCAACCCAATTTGTTGAGTGAAGTTAACAAATTTCTGCAAAACAATACTTTAGTTGTTTTCTTTGGAACCATGATCAATTTATGTTGCATTATTACAACAATAAGATAAGAACACTTCAGTTGAACAGTTGCCCGAATTTAAACAATAAAGAAATTAAAACTCACCTGATATTGTTTGACAAGCTCATTGAGGCAAGGGTACCTTTCACTGGTATACCTGAAGAACTTAGGAACTCCCATTGTGACTGATTATTATTATCAGCTACAATGTTTCTTCTAGTTTATGTTGATATAGTGATCTAACACTTATAACCTATATGCATCCAATCACATCACGTACTTAAATTAACACAGCTTCAGCAGTTTGGCTTCAACGTTGTGATTCATTGAACTTGGAGTTTCTGTAGAATACAAATTTAGGTGTATTCGACCAAAAAGTCTATGCCACAGCAATTAACGTCGCTGACCTGAAAGGCAAACTGTACTGTTATTTTATTTTTAATCATTTTAATCATTTTTATTGCAACCATGGTGTTCAAGATCTTACATAAAAATATACAGTTTCACATGGGCCCTGTTAGGGCATGGCAATGACAATATTATATTAGAATTAAATTAATATTATACAATTATGTTATTGTCTTACCACTAAACTAACATGCAGTAGTGTTAGTGCTAAAATATTCTTATAAATGAATGTTCAATGTTAGTTATTTATTATTAAAATATGATTCTTAATTCAATTAATATTATTAAAACAGAAAAGCTAAATTTAATCATTTTAGGTATTCAGATCATATGTCATAAATTCTTGGTGTGAATAAAATGTGTTGTCTATGAGCCAATTCTTAAGTTTGTTTCGGTATATATTATATTTGTCCTCTTTTTTTATAAATTCTGGGATTTTATTATAAATTTCTATACATTGGTAATATGGTCCGTTTTTATATATAGTTAAATTAATTCTACGAGTGGGGATAGCCAATTTGTTATTACGACGCTCGCTTTTGCAAAATTGAAATTGTGATATATGCTTTCTTACAAACAGACCTACTTCGAGTATATAAATGGATGGTAAGGTTAATAACTTTAGTTTAGCAAAGTGGGGCCGGCAACTTTCCGGTTGGCGTATGTTTGCTAGTATGCGTATACATTTTTTCTGTGCTACGAATAGGTGATGGGTATCTGTGCTATTTCCCCATAGGACGATACCGTAGCGCAACCAAGCATATGCGTACGCGAAATATGCTGAAAGTGCACATTCAACGTGTGTGTTTCGTTTGAGGACTCCTAACGCGAATATGAATCGTGACAGTTTGTTTCTAAAAAACATGGCATAAATACGATATTCCTGTGAAGTAATTATAAACCAATATTTATTATATTTAACTCGACGTATATTGAAAATGTAAGTACATTAATTGACTGTTTCATATGGTAAAACTGGATTGGTTTGAGGGGTTTACTTTAGTAGATTGAAAGGTAGTTACTTGGTTAGGTTTTCGAAAAAAAGATGTTTTCACTATATGTACCTTTTGAAGTCTGTATTCGGTTATAATGTTATTACGTTGCCATACACGCAAAATGCTGTCTAATCGCATGAAACTTAGCTTTAGCTCATAGTGCGATAACGAATTCGTGTCATTCTGAAACACAATTTCAGAAAATGTATTTGTATTGTATGTAGTCTGTGGTAGATGTTTCAAATTCCAATGTTGCTAGCCTATAATTACATACCATACTATAATTACATACATACCATAATTGATTTTCAATAGACATTTACGATTTAATTAAAGTAGATAGGGATTAAATACCATATAGGTCATGTATAGATTTAGGCATAAGCAGGATATTTTTATTTAAAATACTACTAATAAATCCACGGTTAAACTTACGAATTAAATTTCACGACAGGCGACATGTTTCTAAATCTCTGGGAGTTCTTCTTCAGGATAAGTGTTTTCATGGCAATGTCGCTTGAACCACTGCCCGCGCCGCGCGCGCTCCAACCGCCGTGCGGCCCGTGACGCATGCGCCGACAAGGAGAGGGGCGGGGAGTAGTTACGCTGGAGTTGTGTGAGGCTGCGGTAGGAAATCGTATCCTCCGATAGGCGATACGCACACTGAACTCACTGTGTCCACGGGATTGTCACAACACACTGTCCACTTTAAGTCAGGAATAATAGGTTTCCATGTTGGAGGTAACATCCAGCCACCATCACTATTAAAACTTTGATCGCCTCACGAATCTTGCGTGTACCATAAACATTTCCCCGTACCACGTACCAGCAATCTCACCTTGTCGAATCGAATGAAATAGGATCCTCCTCCAGCGTAAGACTACCCCCCCGATATATATTAACTCCCGAAGAGTTCGAAACATGTCGCCTGTCGTGACAATACGTGACATTAACCATGGATTTATTAGTAGTATTTGAGACATGTCTCACGAATGTTAAAAAAATTCGAACTTCTATTTTTATTTCTTACTGAAGAAGTCCTTTTTACCGTAATTAAATACAATTACGAATGGCAACCTCAAAGCTTTATAAGTTGTATTTTTCTATCTAAGAATGGCCTGAGTCCAAATTAACGTAAAGGCCAACTAAACTTTATAATATTACCATAAGAAATAAAATTTGCGACACCTAACTGCACGGCTATCACAAGACGGCGCGCGAGCTCTCGCACTATCCGTCTCTCTCTTATTAGAAGACATAGAAAGAGAGGTGTAGTGCGAGAAAAATCGAGAGAGCTCGCGCGCCGTCTTGTGATAGCCGTGCAGAAGTTCATCAAACAGAAAGAAAATAATAATAATTATTTTTCAACAATTCTGTTACAAAGGCATGTTATGCAAACCGAGCTGAGAGCTCTTCTTTTCCTTGAAATTTGCCAGTATCAAGTAACAGGAACAGGAGAGCTGGTCATGATCTGCAAACAAAGCTGAAAGGTCCACTTTTGTCAGTTGGACAATTCCCCATCTAAAATACTACGAAAATACAGCTAAGTTTAGCCTGTCAATCAAATGTCAATGTCAATTTCACTGTTTATTAGGCATACGTAGTATCTCTTATTAGTTTTTGGTTTAGGCTGTGTGATTTGTGCGTCGGGTCAGTTTTCGAGTTTATGTCATTAATTGGCTACGGTGGCAATACATTTCTACAACGGAATCCCTTAATAAAGTTATCAGTCGTGGAATAATCTTTGGTCGCTTGTTTCCTGCAGTATTGTACAACGACATTGTTGTGTTGATGTGTTAAGTCTAACCTCGCACTGCATAATTTTACTTGAACATGGAAAGTGACGAACTGGGTAATGAGCTCGTGCGATTAGATGGGGGCTATTTAGTCGACGAAGAGGCTTATGTTAATTCAGACGATGTTCTCGGTAAGTTCCTCAACTGCCGCATTAATAGGAGCATGGGTTCCTTTTCCTGTTCAACAAATACATATTGATAACCAATACAACGAACAAAAGTACCTGCTCCAAAAATAGACTGTTACTATTCTTCAACCATACACTGTATCTCTAAAATTGATAATGATCATGCTGCATACTTACATACTAGTAAGATTGGACTGGCAAACTGCTGTCAATACGGATTTCAGTGACTTCGAATGCACCCGTCTTAAAGATCTAAATGCCAGTTCCGTACAACTCGACCCAAGCTCTCCCACTACTACACTTTAACTCTACTCTTTATGCTCAAAACCAAATCTGATTTTATATATCATGCTCAAGCACATGCAAGCAATGTTACCTGACCCAAGATTACTTTTGAAAAGATGTCTTCAATGGCCTGGCCTGGCCTGAGAGGACTTTATCATCAGTCAGTATGTATGGTTGGTCATGGGCCAACATACGGAAAATAGCTCTATGGCAGCATTTGTTTGAGCATTGTTTATTGTTTCAGATCAAGAAGAGAACAATTCCGACACATGCATGGGTAAACATGCTCCCCTCAGAGAGCAGGACAGATTTCTGCCCATAGCTAATATTGCAAAGATAATGAAAAGGGCGATCCCTGAAAATGGAAAGGTAATATTTCCCTTATTATTGATTAGGAAGGATTTCCTGGTCCCAAACCAGTTAGGGACAAATTTTGACTTTGAAACATTGTCATTTCAAATAATGTGGACTTTAAAGTCCACATTATTTGAAATGACTAAATAATACTTAAGTATTACTTTATTTTTCATATTATACCTGCACTAATTAAAAGTGAGATGAGAAAAAAAAACCACTTAATTCCTTATGGTTTTTTTATAAAAATGTTAGAATAGGAAAAACGGGAATGTCGAAGTTTGACCAGTAGGCCCCAGAAGCTTAGAGCAAACATAACCACTGTTGTGCCTATAATAAAAAATAAAACGGGAGATGTGTCTGACCTGGGCAATTATAGACCGATTTCACTGGCGACAATCACGGCCAAGGTACTGGACAGACTTCTTGATGGGCGGCTTCGAGAACACTATAAGGCTAAAGACGCTCAGTTCGGTTTCCAGCCTGGAGTGTCGACGGAATCTGCTATCTTTTGCCTAAAAAGTACTGTCCAGTACTATGCGAATCAGGATAGTCCAGTGTACGCCTGTTTTCTAGATCTATCCAAAGCGTTTGACCTGGTCTCGCATGACATCTTGTGGAGCAAGGTGTCGTCCGGGACCAGTCTCCCGCCAGAATTAGTCGCGGTATTTGAATACTGGTACAGTAATCAAATCAACTCTGTGCGATGGGCAGGCGTACACTCGGATGAATACGTGTTAGAATGTGGAGTGAGGCAGGGGGGGGTAACCTCTCCGACCTTATTTAATGTGTACATAGACGGGCTGATGGAGGAACTCACTAGCACCAAGGTCGGTTGTCATATAGGCGGTACTTGCCTCAACAACGTAAGTTATGCTGACGATATGGTGCTGTTGGCTCCCTCTATCAGTGCGCTCAGGAAGCTCGTCAGAATATGTGAGTGTTATGCGGAGAGACATGGGCTCAAGTATAATACCGCTAAAAGTGAGCTACTCGTCTTCAGGGCAGGCAACAGGAAACTAGAGGAAGCTCCTCCTGTTGTGTTAAATGGCGCCGCCCTGAAGAGGGTACCGCGGTTTAAATACTTGGGTCACTGGCTCACCGAGGATCTCAGTGACGATATTGATATAGAGCGGGAGCGTAGGGCATTGACGGTTCGCTGCAATATGCTGGTGCGCAGGTTTGCAAAGTGCAACAGTGATGTAAAGATCACGCTATTTAAGTCCTTTTGCCAATCTTTTTATACTTGCGGCCTGTGGACCAGCTTTACGCAGCGAGCATACAATGCCTTGCGGGTGCAATACAACAATGCGTTTAGGATGCTGATAGGGCTACCTCGATACTGCAGTGCGTCAGGGATGTTTGCCGATGCCCGCACGGACGACTTTTACGCTATTATGCGTAAAAGAGCGGCATCCCTATTGCACAGATTGCAAGGTAGTGCTAACAGTCTCCTAAACGCATTATCTCGCAGAATAGATTGTCCACTCGTGGGGCGATGTGGCAAGCTGCATGAGCCTGCATGATCACATACTAAATAAATAAATATTAATAAATAAATAATTTAACTATTTGTAAATGAATTATAATGAATGTATGTAATTACTAACACTAGAATTAAGTTCTTATGTACGCTATTAACAAATATGGACAAGTATCCGAAATAAATGATTATTATTATTATTATTATAACTGGAGTAACCTTTCAGTAACTTACCCCTCTGTAAAAAACCTTGCACAGTGTGCAAAAAAATCTTACAAAGACAATTTCACAATCAATCGCCTCGCAAGAGAACACTGATCATAAAAATGCCCGCATGTTGCTGTAAGCACTTGATATTATAAACGTTGATCCACTTCAAGCTTTTAATATGTAATTGAGTTTCAATATCCTATTAAGATGCTCCCCCCGCCCCCGCAAAATTCGGCAGACTTTTTTTGTACGCAAATACAACATAAGGCTACTCCAGTTATGTATGCTCTAAGCCCAGAAGTTGTTAAGTTTTGTACCCCAACCACCCCAAGTTGACCAATTTTTAAAACAAGGTAAGGTATCAAAAAAATATGATAGCTTCTTGCTGAGTTAATAGCTTCTGCATGTCACTGAAATATCTGGATTCCTCTTAATGAAATTATCAAACTATTTCTGTCTTAAAATGTAGGTTTTTTTAAGAGCAATTTTCTTAAATAATTTTATAATAAAAAAGCCTGACCTGATATTTGTTAATCTCAATTAATGGATCGTAGTTCTACTTTTCTTACTTGATATTCCATGTTTAATAAAATAAAATAAATTGTAGCGAAATAATTTCTTACTTGTATGTAAACACTTGAATCCCTCATATACACTCACCGGCAGAAAATTTGGCCCAAAAACTTTTCGTGATTTCAAACTATAAATTGAATAAATTAAATAATGTTTTTCTGCATAGTAAACATTTTCTAATTTGGGCCAAATTTTCTGCCGGTGAGTATATCATTTTGCTCCCTTGAGACACAATCTACTATTTACTACACCTTTTAAAAAATATATTTGTTGTAGATAGCAAAAGATGCTCGGGAATGTGTTCAAGAATGCATCTCAGAGTTCATTTCATTTGTCACAAGTGAGGCCAGTGACCGATGCCAGGTGGAGAAGCGGAAGACCATCAATGGGGAAGATGTGCTATTTGCTATGAATCAATTGGGCTTTGACAACTATGTGGAACCATTGAAACTCTATTTGAAGAAATATAGAGAGATTGTCCTTTCTCCTGTAAGTATATAAATGTGTATTTATTTATTTAAACTTTATAGCGCAAGACACAGAAATGTGTAATGGCGAGCTTAATGCCAGATGGCAACATCAGAGATTTATAAAAGGTGTAAAGAAAAAAGTATGATACTATCTGTTAAGAGAAGATGAAGGCAAAACAGACAAATTTTCATAATTCATCCTCATCTCATATGAGACAGTCAATACAGTAGTCAGTACACTATGTCTAATTATTATTTAAAATATTTAGTTGAGGAGAACAAATATGCGTGGTGCGATTTGTGGTGTTTGCAATTCCATTTCCTATTGAGCGAAATTTATATATTGTGTAACCATTTAGAAGATTTGCTAGTATATCTTTGAGGGCGGGCGGGGCGGCAACAGAGGCAGAAGCCGCGAAGCGCCGCAAATATGCGGGCCTGACAAACTGCTACATGTTTGCGGCCTTCGCGGTTGAAACTCTCGGGCCGTGGTGTCCGGAGGCTCACAGACTTTATAAAGAATTTAAAAAAAATTACCATAGGACTGGCTACTTCCTCGGCCTACAGATTGGAATTGCAATCCAAGGAGGTAACGTGGCCAGCCTTATGGGCACCTTTCCCAGGTGCTGCGACTTCGGAGAGTTTATATGTATGTACTAGTAGTTAGGTAGATTTAAATGTTTAGTGTTAAATTTTATATAGGTAGTATTTACAATATACATACATTTGCTAGTTTGAGTAATGTTATGGCAGTATATCATCATAATCACAATTTTTCCTTTTTACAGGTAACAATACAGAAAATTAACAAAACTATAGTCCTTTATGAAGGTACGGAAATCATTTTATTTATTAAATTTAATGCAAATTCAATCATTACCTATAAACACAATGATGGGTTGCGGGTTGGGAACACTGAGAGGTTTAACAGTCATAGAAGCTTATATAAATGACTGTCATATGGCCCTGTCATTTCTAATTTAAAAAAAAAAATCTTAATTGAAAAAATCTGTATAATTATTGAACCTGCTCACAAAATGTTCACTAGAATCGGTTGAGAAATGCGACCTGTAGAGGAGAACAGCCGGACAATCTGGACATACAAAAGTATTTTGGCCCAAGCTGAACTTGTTCGCTTCACTCACTTGTTCAATTAAATAATGTGTCCAATGGGGAATGGATGAAAAGTATCAGATGTGCCTGATTATTTTTATGGTGATAGGAATAACCTTCCTTAGCACCAGAAAAAAGTTTCAGATTGTTAGACGGAAAGGTAACATAGGAAAAGTATCAAGATCGTTTGAAGCACCGTCGGCAGCACGTGTTTAGCAAGTGTTTACAAAAAATGCACTCGCCGCGTCTTAAGCCTATTGTTATTGCTAATGACTGTCTCAAGTGGAATCACGCCAACTTATTCTGTATGCACTATACTGTATGTTTATTATTTATTTTTAATTATTCCTTCCCAGATGGAATACCCGAGCAAGCAGAGAACGACAATGAGACGCAGACTGAGACCGTAATATACACGTACCCAAAAGGCATGGACGAGTTCACACTTGGATGAGAAATGCCATGACAGCTGCGACGATGTTAGCAAATACTAAGTGTATATACCTGCAACCGCGTAACCACAGTAGATATATAGCTTAAAGCAGTAAAACAAATCCGTACAAACGTCCGAAGTGACGCACTCACACAGACACAGGAGAACAGCAGGACAGCGGGACATCCGGACACGAACGAATTTTGGCCCAAGCTGAAGCATAGAACTTCATTCGCTTCGTCGCTCGTTCGAAAACAGTATTGGATAAACATAAGCGCTAGTCGGGGTAGTCCTACATCAGTCCGCGGGCCGCGCAAGTAAGCGTGCGTAGAACTGATTGTAAAATGGTCTAAGACGATATATACTGCTTTAAGTAATATATTTATTGTGACATAATATAACCATAATAATGTATGATTCTAATCTATGTAACTTCAGCTTCCAAATCAGATTTTTATGTTGTTCTATTAGTTCACACACGTATGTAAATGACAATGGAGTTGTTGTTGTTGTCTTGATGGAACGTAATTGAACTGGAAAATATGATTTAGGTATACATAATTAACTAAAGTGGGTACAAGCTAGAAAGTAACTCAGTGAAAAGTAGCAAACAAATCCAAAATAGTCTTATACTTACAATGCCTAAACGCTAGTGCTAAATATTAACACTGCCCTGCTAGCATAACTTGACTCTCGACTCTACTCGCGCGCGAGACAGACTGTCCGTCACTTTCTGATTAATGCTGTCAAAAAGTGACAGATAGTCTATCACGCGCGCGAGTAGAGTAGAAAGTCAAGTTATGCTAGCAGGGCTGAAGGTGAAACGGTTACGTTTTCGCATGGATTAATGTTATTTCTTTTCCAGATGAAGCAATGATTATGTGTAAGAATAATTAAATATAAGTACCTACCTAGTTGAAAAAACGCAATTGGGTGAGTAAATTTTTTTTATCAGATTTTGTTCAGGAGATTTCTTTTTACATATTTCAATACGGGAGGCCAGCGGTGCTTCCATTAAATCGCAATTCGAAGTTCCTATATCTTTCGCTCAAGTATGATAGAGACGGAGATAACCGAACTTCGATTTACGTTGTAAAGAATCGCAACAACACTACCGAATATAGCCTTGATCGGTTCACACCCTATTATTGTTACACCCTGTATGTAGTCAGCAGTCGAAGTAGCTACGAGGGTGTGAAGTCCTCATAATAATCTAGACAAGGTCTTATTTATTTAATCTCTATTGCACAAAAGGAGAACTTATCATACAAAAGGCGGACTTAATGCCGTAAGTTATTGCATTGTAAGTAAAACGTGCAAAGATCATATTGATCTCTTGGAATTGGAACGCTTAGCTATTTCTGCTGCTTACTCTATAGAGGTACAATAGAGTAGGGAAAAAAAATCAACTTTTCTCATGTATCTACTTTCTCGCAGTCCCTCACTCAGTTGACTGATAGTTATTAACCGACTGCATCAGAAGGAGGGTTATGTTTTTTGACCGTATGTGTGTGGACAAGAAAAACGGCTTGATGGATTTTAACATGTGTTGCATAATCGTGCGAGTGACGTGACATAGGCTATAATATTGGGAAAAAGCAGTTGGGTTTTTTGAAAAAAGTTTTAATTTCACTTGTATTACCTAATACGTTTCGCCAAATGATTCGTTTTTCATTTTAATTAAAATTCGTTAGCTATGTCCCTAACCATGTACAGTACAGTCACTGACTTTAATTGTTGAGCCATTTAGAGCTCACTTTATACTGGACCCTTCATAGCTGAACTATAAAAAACCAAAATTAGTTGACACCTAAATGGCTCAACAATTAAAGTCCTTGACCGTACCACTTAATTATGTACCGTTTGTCCATACATACGGATTTAAAGTCATAGATGTGTCAGTCTGTGACTACCTCAAATAATTCATTAAATTAAGGCTTTCATTTTGAAATAGCTGTCAACGCTAGTGACTGATTACTAGACAGACAGCCAAAACAGTAAACAGTAATTGTATATTAAATTTGTATGGATACAAAAATACTCAATTTTAATTTTAGGACTTAAGTAAAGACGTTAGTAAAGTATTGTTAAGGGAATAGACATTGTACAGTCGCCATCAGACATATTGGCGCGGCCAAAGTGCTCACAAATATCTGAAATCGTCTATTGTCGAGGCATTAGGGACGTGTTCAGATATTTGTAGCTCCGATATATCTGATGGCCACTGTACCAACCAATTTTTTTTCTTTTCTCTTACCAAATGAGCCCAAGCCCATGAAAGTATAGGAATTTATCAATAATTTTTATTCCTGGAAATAGTAATCCCTTCAATAAAAAATATTTATTTAATGTCAGGCATATTAAGATGACAATCTTTATGGCGAAATAAATACGAGAAGGTATAGTTGAGATTATTTATTTTGACCGAATTGCTTCAAAGTAGTTGAAAGCAACTCCACCGTCCAAGGTAAAAGATTCAAATTCTAATAAAAGTTTTAAGTATATAAAAAAAAGTCGGTCACATTAAATAATCTCAACTATATAGTAGGTATATGTGGGGTCTTTAAAGCATAAATATTCTGATTCATAAAATTTAATTAATCACATTACAATATAATTTATTGGGCGGATAAAATTAACATTCTAAAATTATTAATAGGTAACATTAAAATCATTCTCTAAACTTATCCTTAATATAACTAGGCAAAGGCATCAAATACAGAAACTTGTTCAGCAGCATAATGCCAACACTAAAAGCGAAGCTGATTCCCAAATTGAATTCCATATTCAAATCTCCCGTCTGATAAATATCGCCGTTAAAATTCCTTGACGTGAACCTTTCTGCGAGGAACGCTTTTCCACTGGCGTAGCGGCAGTTAGCGTTAGAGTTCGTGTTCGCACTGGTGGACGTCTGTATGAGGTTGGTGATGGACGTGCAGTTTTCTGAGTCGCTGTATGGGAGGATGTTGAAGTGCGGCTGTTTGAACACGTTCCGATGCAGGAAAATGGATGCGTAGCGCGTGTGAGTTATGTAGGTTAGGTAGAAGAGCCAGTCTTCGAAGCCTTTGTAGGATCTGAAAAATAAGTGTTTTGTTTTTAAATATTTGTATATTTTGTGCCGTAATAATAGAGTTACAATAGGCAAAGGTTTTCACTTCGAATTCATACTTCAAGAGGTATTGAGGATGAAGTTAAATTGAGCTATTCAACTTTCTAATAAGAATGCAAGAGGAAGGGACAAAGGCATGACGTCCTGACCCTTATTTTGGTTGAACATATTTCGATAAACGGAGCCTGTCACTCCTGCCAGTGTGTCAAAGTCAGGCAGCTTGACAACACAAAGTAACTGTGGAAAGGCATCGATCCCTATCTTTAAGGGTTCTTACGCCCAGCGCTAACATGTGACATGAAGGGACTAGCGTATATTTTTAAAATGTACCTTAGCACTCCGCTAGCCAGCATGACGTAGACGCAAGTGATGTAGATATTGACGATGGCTGCGATCAAGCCGTTGCGCACGAACATCATCACCGCCATGGCTTGCTGCTCCGCGTATATGTAGCAAGTCCACAGAACTAGCGAGAAGTACAGGTAGTCCAGGCCTTCCGTCAGGTCTGCTAATATACTGAAGAAGAAAAGAGTATATTTATTTAACGCCATACCAGAATATTTAGATCATCACGAATCGTTCCCTAAAACTGAAGATGACATCATGCACTATTTTCGTCGAACAGATTCTTCCAAACGCTTCTATCACTACGGCAAGCCAGGGCTTTGATTTTCAGCGCGGACGTATAATATAAAACTAAGACAAGGTACATATGAGTAAAGTCTTTTGAATAACGTCGATATTTATAGCGGTAATGAGCTTTACCGAGTCACTACATAACGGTCGTGTCGTATGTCTGATGTACACGTTCACTGCACGACACTTGCGGTCGCTCCATAAAACAGATTCTAGGAATACTAAAATTCACTCACGGATAAATGATGGCCGCAGACGCGAAAGTGCTGATGAAAGAGAAGGGCAGAGAGACCAGGTTGCAGGACAAAAGCAAGCTGGCCCCGCTATACAGCCCTTCCTGGCACTCCTGATAGTAGCGCGTTCGGTAGGGGCCGTCTGTAATCAGACATATATAGTAAAAGTTGTCAGTTGTCAAATAACATAGAACCTAGCTTATATCCGAGGTTCATAGAGAAACTTACATAAACAAATTGTGTTCATGATGCTGATGAAGTAAGTGCCAACCATAGCGTTGAATATGAGCCCGCTTTTTGTGATGAAGGCCCTTTGATAGTCCTGCAAGAGACACAAGTGTGTGATTTAATGAACATTGGTACTACTTGGAGGACAAGTTGGTCCTTCGAGCCGGGTTTAAAAGGTGATAACTCGGGACACGAGTGGCTACTTTAGACGGACTTGTGTGTGTTCATTTGTAGATATAACTTCGTCCTTCAGCTTGCATGTTATGTTATCAATGTTTTCATAAAGTAACCATGCGTGGTCCGAACCCCAGTTACTCAATTTGACGGTGGTATGTTTTATATTTTACCTTAGCTTCAAAGTAGAAGGCCCACAGTATCAAGAAATATAAGGGCAGGGCGAACAGTCGCATGAACATTTGTTTCATACCATTTTTCTTCAAATTAAATATGGATGCCAGCATTCTCCTGTAAATTACCAGAACATTTAAATGTAATATAAAAATAAGTACTTACTTACAGGATTTCCCCATGGATGTCTACGCGAGTTGTAACATGGAGGGAAAGTATGGAAGGTCATAATTATCCGATCAAATTTTGACTTTGATAATTAATACAATAGGTTCATATCTTTGGACGAGGGGTTAAATATTGAGGATTGTATATATTTTGCTTCATGAAGACAACGATATTTTGTGGTAGGCTTGTACTTACACATACAACATCCAAATAACCCTAACCCCACTAGGTTTTCCATAACCCAGCTGCATTTTATTGGGATTGATGATACGATGCTCGTTAACATTGCCCTGCATGATGGCCTGTCCTTCCAGCTTAAACTTCTCGACTAGGGCTGCGATCTGGTGGTTGGACTCTATGAATCGTTCTCGGGAGCGTCGGTCTACTGTTGATAGGCACACTAGAAAGGAAACGTTCAAGATAATAAAAGCGTTATTTTAAACTTTTTCCCTGGAGATATTCAGTCTTTTATATAAAAAGAACAAGTGCCTGCCGATGCCGGACATATTGGGTTTTCTAACTTACAATAGTACATCAGAGGGTTCTCGAGCTGCGGGCACGGGAAACCGATGCTGCCGAAGTAATCGAGCAGGTTCCTGGTGGGTCCTGCGTACACCACGTCGCCCAGACACAGGTACACCACGCGGTCCAGGAACGGGAACACGTCTGAAACAAACATGAGATATAGGTATGGTTATATTGAAGTCATTGTTCTAAAGATAATCTATTTATGGCCATTTGGACATCTTATAACCAGGCAACTACACACGTGATCAAAATCAAATAAAGACCATGAACTGAACGAATTTGCTAGTTATTCAATTGACGATCGTCTCGTCAATAGGAGAACATTATGGTAGGTTTTACGATACTCTTTCATAATATGTTGTCGGGATCTAAATTACGTGCAATTAATTATTATTCTACTATTTTATGCCATGCTTACCGGATCTCGGTTTCTCCATGGTCAGTATGATGGCAGTGGCGTATTTCTTAGCTGCGTTGGACAGTATGGAGATCACCAGGTAAGTATTCAAAGGGTCCAGGTCCCATGTCGGTTCATCTAGCAGCAGTATTACTGAAAAATATATTTAAGCTTAGTATACAGTCGTTCACACATCAAAAGAGAAAATCGGCGTATACTACAATACGCCCATAATATCGTTTTGCGCTTTAAGGACAGTGCAAAACGAGACATGCTTTCCTTCAAGATCGACCCCATGAATTGGGAAAAGCAATCCCAGGACCGAGACCTTTGGCGAAAGGCACAATATGAAGGCGTGACACTACACGATACCGCTTGGTTTGACCTCTTGTCCCACAAACGAGCATTGAGACACCAGCGCGCTGCTGCACCTCCAACAGCGCTGTGTATGACATTTACATGTCATATATGCGGGCGTCACTGTCGCTCTCGTATTGGCCTGACAAGCCACGTACGTACCTAAGTGCCGCACTTTAATGGACGCTGCTTAAGGCCCCTCTTCGGAGTCGCGCCGCGCGAAGTTTAGGTTTTTAGCGCTACTCTCACAACGATCGAGGCTCGCGCACCGCACACGCACACATGTACGTATGCACAGTGGGTCGGACGGACTTTGACTCGCCAACAAAATTGTAACTTTGGATTTTGTTACCAAATATAAACATTGTGAGTGTAATGTAATTGTTATGTCATCTTAATGACAATATACCTACTAACTGCTGTGTACACGACTTTGTTTACGTCGACACGTTTTTCCGTAAGAATAGGTGGGAATATTTTCCCGCGGTTAAATGTGGTACATTTTGTTGCACATTTGATATAACTCAAACACAATATCCACAGGGAGCTCTTTCAAAATAAATAATAATAATAAATAATCCATACTAATATTTTACCCTTTTTAGGGTTCCGTACCCAAAGGGTGAAAACGGTATTACTAAGACTTCGCTGTCCGTCCGTCCGTCCGTCCGTCTGTCTGTCACCAGGCTGTATCTCAAGAACCGTGATAGTTAGAGAGTTGATATTTTCACAGATTATGTATTTCTGTTGCCGCTATAACAACAAATACTACAAAACCGGCCAAGTGCGAGTCGGACTGGGGACTATACAACAGACATGATTTTTTGCCATTTTTATAGATAATGGTACGGAACCCTTCGTGCGCGAGTCCGACTCGCACTTGGCCGGTTTTTTACTTAACTGTTTAGTGTCTTTGTGCGCTCATAACATTTTTTTTTTAAATAATGGTGTTTATCTCATGTAAGTGAATTGTACAATTCTTTATGAGATTAAATAGTCTTAAACCTTAAACCTTTATATTATAAATGGGAAAGTGTATGTGTATTTTTGTTTGTTTGTTTGTCCGTCTTTCACGGCAAAACGGGGCGACGAATTGACGTGATTTTTTAAGTGGAGATAGTTGAAGAGATGGAGAGTCTCATAGGCTACTTTTTGTCTCTTTCTAACCCCCCACTTCCCTCAAATGGGAGGTGGAAGTTTGTATGGAGCATTCCGCAATTTTCAAGGTAGAAAGCTAAAAATTGGTATGCGGAAACAAAACAAGTAAAACTATTACATTCGAAACTTCACAGAAGTATTCCTAGCAATCAATGAGTAAATACGTGTTTCAGGTTTTTTGGGAATTCAACCCCTAAAAGGGGGAAATGTGACAATGTCTGAAAATCAACATGGGTATTGTTTCTATGGTTTATCGGGTTGCTGGCAGGGTTCGGATACCGGTATTTTCACCATACAGAAATACCGGTTTTATTTCGTTATATTTTGTTCTTTGGTTTATAATATCATTTTTGATCAGGCTGTCAAGTGGCTTTTACACAAAATAAGAATATATTTATTAAGAAATGAAGATTTCATGGCATTGTTTATAGTTTTAACTTTAATAATTATTAAATTCATTTAATAATTATTGATACTTCCGACTCAGTTTAGTCAATACGGGAGTGCGATTTACACGTTTTTAGTGATTTTCTGATTTTTTTTTACACTGAACTATAAGCATTATCTTAAATTCGAATGTTTCAACGTATAGTAACGTTCATTGGCTAGCTGTATGAATTTTTTCAAGGTTGTTGAACGTCGTTTTCTGTATAATTCTCTTATATTCCCGACCCTCGATTGCAGTAGAAGACCCTTAAATCATCTTTTACAGATGCTACAGGCCGATGATGATGTGATAATACGCACCACATAAGTTTGCGTCTCCGATGTTAGGTACTTTACTACGTACTTGTAGCGTCGTCGCGTCGCTAAGCATTCGACGGGGGTACGGGAAGCGAATGACGCTAACTTCAGAGACGCAAACGTATGTGGCGCGTATATTGTATGTAACTATAATTTGATATTTTGTGAAGAATTGACAAGTAAATATTTAGGTTAGTTCATACGTGGATCCCGGATAAGCTGCACGCCGATAATTAGTCGTCTGTATTCGCTCTTCGTTAGGGTTGTGACGCATTTATGCGCTACCTGGGATAGCGCTAGGTCCGCCATCACTTGCTTCACCTTGGAAGACTTTAGATAGCCCGATACCTGAAAGAAAGTCATTATGATTCTTCTAATGTTTCCTAATTTGGGTAGAAGTATGTGATTCATTTAAAGCATTAAAGGAAATGGACAGTAAACTGTAAGCAATAAGCAAGACGACAGTCGAAACAGATAGAATGGAACGTTAAAATCGACGAGTGTACCTAAATTAGGATCTAAGATGTCAATAAAGTACCTACGCCACGCCACTACTACGCTCCAGCAGCAGCAGTGGGAATACTGTGATCGCCAACCCGCATTCCAAGCGTGGCCATTATGGCATATCCCCCGAGATAATTCTAGACACGCGTAAATCTTTATACCTACTTTGAAAGGAGGTCTTCAACTGTAGTATCGTTATAGCTGATTATGCCTAGAAGAAAGGTAAGCTACCTTAGTCAGCGATAAAGCGAGAGTCTGTTGCACGCTGAGGCCGGGCAGCAGCCGTGTGGAGTGACGGACCAGAGCGCAAGATCTCTTGAACTGATCCTCTTCTAGAGGCACTCCTTCTAGAAGAATGTGGCCTTTGGAGGCCACTCGACGGGCGATCACATCCAGGAGGGCGCGTTTGCCGCTTCCTGGAAAATAGCAATCAATTAGAGATCTGATATCAATTTTCGGGGATTCTTGAAGAAAATTAAAGTCATCGTGAACGTCTATTCGTTAGTGCGTATCGGACATGAATAGGCGCTTTGTTATTTCAGATGGTACCTATGCAGGTGACATTGGATACCTAGTTTTTCAATGGGGAAAATTTGTCCCGACGTATCTACATTAAGTTTAGAGGAATTTCATCTGGCTTTTTGGAGCAACTTAGCTAATGAACTGTCTTCGGCGGGCTGAAGAACTTAGTTAAATGCACTAATTACTCTGTATGTATTGCTCGTGTTTCTGATGGTGATAAAGATTTCCAAAATTAGGTACCTAACCTACTGAGTTTTCCTTGAACCGTCATCACGGTGAATTCTCTTTTTGAAGAGTCTGCAACACGCATGCAGTTGTAAATGTCGATAGCCTACGGCGACCACTTACTATTATGTGGGTCGTACGCTTATTTTCCACCATCGTCGTAGCCAAAAATCACACTTTACGTAGGTAGTTACGTATTGATTAATTCGAATGGCAACTGGTAAAAATATACCTTGGTCACAGAATAAATAATAGTACTACGTACAGAAGGTTCTCTGTTAACAAATCCCCTGTTTAGGTATGCCGAACGAGCCTAAACCTTTCTATCGCATGCAACGCGCTACGATAGAACGCGTGAGTGCCGTAGCAGCGCTAACATACCGGCTGGAGCCGGTAGGCCGGCGTGTACTTGTAGCGGCGCGAGGAAATCTCGGAGTGAGCCGCCTCTGCCTTGGTGAAAATAAACCTTGTCTCTAAGTACCTTTCGAGCCCAGTATGGCGGTGACCTCTCCGCTGTGGGTGGTGAAGGAGACATCCTTGAGGATGATACCGGTCTTCACTCCGCCCGTGATGCGCTGGAAGAAGCTGCCTGGCTCCACCTAATATAACATTTTCATAATTATAATTGGAAGTGGTAATATATGAAAACAGTAACCTAAATTGGAAAATAATGTACCTAAGTAAGTTAGATATAGGTGAGAGAAAAAGTCTGTAAGATTGTAAGTTTGTAGGTATATATTATTTACCTGTGTTCAGTGCAATATGCGGACGGAGCTGTGATGACAGCTATTTACTCATAACTTTCAAAACTAAAGGCATCAGTGCGATTTAACTTTCGCTTTGAAAATTAAATTAGTAATTTGTTATTATTTTGCAATAAGAATCATGGATGGGTCGTTCTTCTTTTTTACCGATAATGAACCGAGGTTTTTCTGTTTTTTTTGGTTTTTGAACTATCGAAAATTGTGGTTTTGAAGTGCGATTTAAAAAAATGCATAGGTTTCTTCATTAGAACTAATTAAAGTTTCCTTTCTGGCCAATATAAATATTTATTTAGGGTTGGTTTCTAAAAAAAAACATGTGACAAAGTGGACTCTTTCAGTGGGGACAACATTTTGTTTTACCACTCTGTCACGGCATTCTACGAAAAAAAAACATTAAAAAAAAATGCTAGATAGAGAAAGTGAAATATTAAATATCATTAATTAATAAAATAATATGGACGTTCATTCGAACATTATAAAACCGTAAACATCATTACTCAAATGAGATGCCGTAATAAGACGAAGGACAGGCTATTGTCGGTCGAAAAGAAGAACGACCCGGATGCCAACCACCAACATGAGCGAAAACAGGCTCACAAAAGAAGACGCACAGAATAATGCAAAGAGGAGAAAATCAAGGAAGAAACAAAAGAAGGATAATGCTAGGTAGAAAAAGGGATAAATTCGGCTGAACGTATTGACTTGCAATCGGTTTTGTATTTGTCGCGCGCGCCGCACGCCCTTATTGACCAGTTGACAGTTGCCCGTCGTCATTTGTCATGTAAATAAATAGGCGAAGACTGCTATATTTACAACCTTGGTCAAAAGTATTGAGCACCCCTGTTATTTATCAACTACAAAATTACACAATGACGTAAAATATAAAAAGGTACCTAAATAAATATTTAGAAAACTTGAGGCTATGCGATTTCTAAGTAGCTATTAACACTGATGGCTAGAAAAAATATTTAAACGTTAATAAAAGTAGGTACCTAACACATATTGTTTGAAAGATTCAGTAGTCTCTGTAAAAAAGATGAAAAAACTCGAAAAGACGTTCGTTAACAGGTATAAAAAATGTACGCTGATTAAATAATGTACGTAAGAAAATATTTGTAAATCCACGTTAGGTACATGTGATAAAATTGGTAACTTAAAAAAAACCGGCCAAGTGCGAGTCGGACTCGCGCACGAAGGGTTCCGTACATTATCTATAAAAACGGCAAAAAAATCATGTCTGTTGTATGGGAGCCCCAGTCCGACTCGCACTTGGCCGGTTTTTTAGTATTTGTTGTTATAGCGGCAACAAAAATACATAATCTGTGAAAATTTCAACTCTCTAGCTATCACGTTTCTTGAGATACAGCCTGGTGACAGACAGACGGACGGACGGACGCATAGCGAAGTCTTAGTAATAGGGTCCCGTTTTTACCCGTTGGGTACGGAACCCTAAAAATACAAAACCGATTCCAATACATTACATTTAGCTGAATAGAAATGTTCGTTCGTCCGAGTAGAAATTGATTGAAGCGCACCTATGTGCACTTTAAATGTTACGCAATTGCGTGCTGACTGTTATACTGCGGGTAGTCAAAAAAAGTATCTATTACCTTTGGTAAATGGTATGGTAAAAATAAATCCACATTTATATAAATTCACGCTGTGTTCCCAAAACGTGTAGGGGGAGCACATGAAATAGATTTATTACAATCAAGCTACTAAGGCATATTTACATATAACTTACATACATAAAACATACTTAAAACTACACATACATAAAATATAAACTAAAATACAACAAAAACACACTATAACTGCGATGTGTTAGTTACGCAACTTCGTAACAATGAATTAATTTCAATTTAATTATTAGTGCCACTTTTACCAATTGTAAGATGGAAAAATGTGATTTTGCAGTGATAGGTTGCTAGCCACACTCCACAACAAACTTTAGCCGTAAAAATCAAATGTAGGTCATTTTATTCCTTTTGCCTGTGCCTTGTACCTACTTTGTCAATAAGAACGAGAACTTCGGACGTCTGATTCAGTGGGGCGGCGTTACTATCGCGCTTCCATACAAAAGATATCAACGAGCCCTTTCTTAAAAAATATACTCGTAGTAGGTAAGTATGGGTAAAAGGATACAATTTAAACCTTTTTTACGAGTGTTTGTGTTTTATATTTATAAAGTACTTACGGGGCTTTAAGACTGAAAAAAGTAATGAAATAAAAAAATTGCGCCATATTTAAAAGAAAATATTTATTACGCAAGTACATTGTTATTTTATGCAGGTTTGTTGAATAAAATGAAAATGATTTATTTCATAAATGAAAGTTACATTATAACAACAGGGTTGGGTCTTCCTATTACTTAGGTAAAAAATACCTGTGTCAGGAAGGCCCGCTCCTCCATAAAAAGCAGTTGTTTATCATATATGTATAGGTAATCTAAAAAAAGACATAATAAATAAATAAATATAAATAAATATTTTGCGGTCAATCTTACACAAATCGACCTAGTCCCAAACTAAGCAAAGCTTGTACTATGGGTACTATAGACGACGATAAACATACTTATATAGATAAGTACATACTTAAATACATAGAAAACATCCATGACTCGGGAACAAATATTCGTGCTCATCACACAAATAAATGCCCGTACCGGGATTCGAACCCAGGACCTCTTGCTTCGTAGGCAGGGTCACTACCAACTAGGCTAAAGCGGTCGTCAAATACAAAAGAAGTTCCTAATTTGGTTGAAAATCTAATGTTGTGAGCAGTATCGCATTGTAAACGAAAGGCCACAAACACACACAAAACTGTGTCATAAAAAATTAAATTAAACAAACTCACCTGTCCTGAGTGAAACACATTGTACAACTGCAACATATAGTTCCCGCCTGCCATTTTATATCACTTTAATGTCGAATTAAAGCTTTCAATAATCGAAAAACATTCACAAATCCATTTCAAAGCGACACACCCGTCCCATAATCAACTATTAGCAAACTAACCTTACGCGCTAACTTCAAAGTAAACTTTTCGTTAAGCGACGTTGCCAGTTACAACTGTAGCTAACTTCCATTCACTAACTGTACTTCATTTTTATAGTATTGCAGGAGTATACGACTTTAGACTGTATTGTGGTGGTTCAGAGTTGCTTTTGTTACGAGTATTCTTGAAAGGCTAGTTAAGGGGTGGTTAACGATATATCAGCGATGATTTAAGCTGCCTTTACGTCATATTATATTTATTTTATAATTCATGTTTGATTACTCATTTGTTTACATTTACACGGAAGACAGATAATATTTGCTTTACATTACGAAACAAAAGCCAAGTTTTTATTGTCTACGCAGAATAGGATGACTCACTCGTTGATATTTACACATGTCTCGTCTTTATCACTTATTTATAAAAAGAAAAGTTGAAAAATGCTTAACAAGCTTACTTATTGTTTAGTCGCTAATAGCATTATTTTCATGTTTTCTTCTTAGAAATCTGCATCATAGATGGATGGGAGGGTAGAGTCCGCAATACAATTGTAGATGTACCCAATAATTCAATGTTTATGTACCTCATCATGACAATGTTTATGTACATCATCTTAGATAAGATTATTTGTTTTAAAGAATTGTTACCATGTTGGCTTCTTTCTTAGAATCATTAGAATGTATATAGTCCCCCCCTTAACGCCTCATTTTCCTCGCATTTCCAACGCGCCGTTGCCATCGGTCCCCTAAACACTACCCGTCTCCTTCCCTTACACCACACAACCATGGGCCGCCCACACATACCCAACCAACCTATACTCATGCATTCCAATGATTAGTCGGCTCCCTCACTCCTATACACCACACCACAGAGAGAGAGGGAAGGCGCCTTGCGCAGTGTCACTGACTGCTCAGTCAAACTCAGTCGCAGCAAACGGCAGCATGGAAAAAGAATAACAATCTTTAAAAATCGAAACTAACGAGTTTATGAACTAAAAGGTTATTTGCAAAGTTTTTAAAGAATCTCTGGGCGTGTTTGAGTGCTTAGTAGTTTGGCCGGTCGGTGTGTACAGTGGGTTTTAGTGAAGTTTCTGTATTTCTGTGGAGTACCGTTTGCCGTATTATTGGGTAAGTTGACACTGTTATATCTATGGATCTTTTGATGTTGAATATTAATATACTTTTTTATACCGGTTTTAGATACTTATGCTGAGGATGTTTTTTTTCTTTCAGCGATTTTTCTAATTTTCCGGGTAATTTGTAGATATTTATCATATGACCCTCTTATAGCATTTCAAATATCAAAGTAAAATTATGTCAACTTGCCGATACTAAACCTGTCCGATAAAAATAAAGCAGTTAGCAGTGATTAAACTTCGATTAACCCCGTAGGTACCCAGGTACCTCAGTTAACTTGAGTCATGAGTTTAACTGCAGAGTTCGCGAAGCAGATTATCGTGACTCCAGGGAGCAATGCACAAAGGTTACCGGCCGCTGCGCTGTAAACGGTCCAGTACAACTCTGCCCTTAGATTACCTGCGGGTCAAATTAAACCAGGCGAGTAGAAGACGAGTTCCTGAACAGGCAGTTGCAGGAAGCACCTTTATCCCTCGTATGTTTATGCACTGGCCCCGTAGTATGGTTGGCCTTGTCACGCGATAGGTGATAGGATAGAGCGTGCGTCACTGGCTGACACCGTTCGATAGAACGAGACGACGACGCTCTAATCTTGTCACTTGTCGCGTGATAAGGCCAACCATGCTACGGCTCCTGATCAGTGTTATCAAAAATTTACTCTTGTGTCAGAAACGAAATATTTAAGGCCTTTTAGCGCTGACAGTATACCTATGTACGAAAGTTTAATTTATTTTTGGGTAATTTTATTCAAAGGAATATTAATGTAGCTACCTCAACAATAAGACTTATTTTCCCAAATAAGTTGCGTATAATATAGAAATATGATCACATAGCTCCGTAGCTCCTGGAAACACCGGAGGTTCCATAATTTAACGGATTTTTTAAATCTACCCACATTCATCCAATACCTAAAATCAAAACCATCTATCAATTCAACCAAATCCTTTTCAGATTTTTTTAATGTAAAGGATATAATTATCAATTAAATAGTTACCTAGAGACAAAATCCAACATCAAATTTTTATTTTATTTAATTAGCTCCTAAAAAGGCGGAATAAATATTAATAATATTTTAAATCTTTATTTAGGTTCATATACATTTGCTTTAAAATATTCAATATAAATAAAATAAAAAAGACACTGAATGTTTAATTTAAATCTATATAATTACTTCCGGTAGGAAAGTTTGTTGGATTCTTGAATAAAGCATCTTAGAATAACGTTTTAGAATGAAATAAACAAAAAAAACGCTATTATAAATTAATGTTTTTCGAAACCGTATTTTACCTGGAGTATAGCGGCGCACTCAAAGACACGAACAAGACATTGAAACTGACAATAAAATGTTCAATCAAAAGAACTAGGTACAACTCCAAACCCTTGCAACGTTATTTTGCAACGTTTGAAATTGTTTGTACCTATTTACTCTTTATATAAAGATAGGTATGTGTACCAGTCTAACAGCAATAAATAATGTGTAACGGACACATTACTCAAAATGCGAAACATTTCTGACCCAAGAGCGGAACGTTGATTATTAGATTATTATAAATTAAGTAGGTACTTCAGTTGTAATTGTAAGAATAAAATAATAAGAAACAAAATCGTATGCATTGGGAGGTTCTCTCTTGTTAGACCCAACTGCGCGAATGTTTTTCTTGGCCCAACGATTCAATAGACCCTATGCGTACTTACAGTAGATTTTTCAGATTATTAAACAAACCTAACCAAAGGCCTCCTACAGAAATGCATTTAGGTAATATTGTTTATTGTTTATTGATTCAAATAGGCCTTCAGCTGGCACTTTTGCAAGTCAAAATTGATTCTAACTCTAGGTAACATACTTAATTAAGTAAGTTAGTTGAAGTGATGGTATTCGTGATTATGCACATAAATTCTCCACTTGGTTTTGCCATATGGTTGGCTCTCTTTGGGGGTAGCCTGTCCAGCGGTGGACGTCTCACATAGGGGCAAAATGCCGATTTAGGCGGCCAAAATTATTTTATCGCATTTATGTACTCAAACTCGTGATTTGTTTGTAATTATAATTCCAAGAGGGCAGTAGCACAGTGGATCGAAATGACAAAAAAATGGACATCCACTTTTTTTTTTAAAACCTATTTAAAAAATACTTTTCGGTTGAAAATGTTGTAAGGAATAAAAAATGTTATATATATATTTTCAAAATAAGGCTTATTTAAAGCAGAAAAAAATAATATCAGTGTTTTTTGTATGAAACTGAAGAATAAGTATCTTATTATAAGAAAACCGTTACCGATCCTGCTTTCTAACCTTTAGAATATTATTCTCCTACTTAAAACAGTTGAAAATAGTAAACATCTTATCTCGGTAGGTGCCCGCTTTTTTCTATAGTCCTGTCAAAAGTCAGTAAAAACAACACTGTTCTTAGTTGTGTTTTATTTTTTAATTTTCAATAGTTTAACGGTATATTAATGATCGTTAAGTGTAAATACGACATATTTTCGTAATTTTTATAACTGACAAAGAAAACAAAATTATAGTTACGTTACGAGACAATTATGAAATTTTTTAATATAAGCAAATATGAAAGTAAGTGACCTATGAATGTCGTATTAAACTTGTGAGATTGTGTATTCATAGATTATAAAAATCTTGTCTATATTTCCTAAAGTGCTTATTGCGCGCTTCGGCTGCTTCTTCCGGTAATAACCCAATAGGCAAGAGAGCTTCTTCCATTACAGTTGCCCCATGTTATAGGATTTTGTGCATTGTTAGGCATCATCGGATGCCAGGAATATAGTCCTACATAAATTTTGGCGGTCTCATTATTAACACTTCTGTTTTTCTTCGCTTGCTCCTTTCACTGGATTCATCGAATATCTTTGCTGGTCGGCCTGATGATCCTCGTTTTATCCTTGGTATTTCGAAGGTTCCTTGTAACCATGCATCGTGTTTTTTTAAGATAATATCGCTCTTCCTATTTGACTCTACCCACTTCTTCTTAAAGTCTGACTTTAAAAAAGACAATTTATGCTTTATATCCTTGTTGTGTTCCTCACAATAGTTTTCTTGCGATAAAATATACGTCTCAAGATATTTTAGTTTCAATTCAAAATTTGCAAGATTTTGTGGCTGCATTTTCTCAAATAGGAACCTACGGGTCACTAATCTTGCCTCTGCAACTCCTTCCGATCCTAAAAGAAATCAAAACTATTTTAAACACAAAAGTAAAAAAAAAAAAAAAAACACGTGGTTTTGCATCGTGGTATTTAATGGCCTCTAAAACGCATTTTCGCAAAAAATCGCAGCCAAAGTTAATGTAATTATCTAGTACAGTTACTCTATTTTATGAAATTACTCGTATTATGGCCCGGACGTGCCATGATGTATAACAAAAACCTTTTTATAAATCAAAAACGTGGTTTTTTACAACAATTTTAGAAGACTTATTTCTACCTCGGGAAATAATAATAGATATTCAAAATATTCACATAAATTTAATGTTTTATAATACTCTCTTACCTGTAGAACTAGGATCCATCACAACTTTCTTCAAAATAGACACTAAAAAAACACCACGATTTTTTAAATGTAACGTGTTTTTACGAATGCCGATAAGATGTGCGTGCACTGGGAGCGACGATCAACTTTCGACTGGCATGGCAGTTCAGGCACTGCTGTAAGGGTTAGGGAGGGGGTAGTTTATCATTCTATGGTTATTCAACCTTATCGGGAAGTGATTATTTCTTATCTAGGCTACATTTTTAGAAATCGATTTATGGCCGCCTAAATCGGCATTCTGCCCCTATGTGCGTCTTTCGGCTGATATGATGATGATAATTCTGATATGTAATTGTGCTGGTTGTAAGGAACAATTGCAGTTATGGAACCCTGTATCTACGTTGCATAAAATGCCGTATGCCGTATTTTTTGTAGTTTTATTTACGGAATTGGATCACTTGTTTATATCGTACCTCCATACAAACTTCCGCCTTCATTTCCGGATTGCCCGGAAGAACAACTTTCTTATATCCATCCCCGAGATTAAAAACTATCTCCATACCAAAATTAAAACCATTATTTATCGATAAGTGTCGATTATTGGAGAACAGTACTTTACCGGAACCAGTAATCGACACTATCTATAATATCTATATCAACAAAAATAACCAGAGCCAGTCTTCTACCTCTTAACAGTCAATGAAGGAAATATGCACTTGTACTTTTTATTGGTTGGTAAGTCAGTTTTTAATCAATCAATCAATCAATCAATCAAATCGTTTATTCGTAAAACATAGGTTCTTATACATAGGTGTTATGAACATTTACAGGTGTCACTATGTCTTCGCCATAAGGCATACAAATAGTCATAACATAAATATGTATGACACAAAAATGAGAATATATCAAACAAAATTAATTAACTCATTGTGAATCGCACATCTTGGCCAAACTAAAGAACTAACTAAAGTTAAGTCCGTATGTCGTCTAAACACTTACTTAAAATTATGTCTACTTGACAACTAAACAAAATTTATTGAAATAAAAATACAAGATTATAATTAACATTAACTAAGATAAATTAAAACTAAGTTAAATCTAAAAAAGGCCCTCGAGACTCGAGGCATTGTACCGAGGATGCTGGCGGCATTTCCTCGCTGAATTGCAATGCTGATGCGTTGCGCGAGAAAGCCGCCAGCTCTTCGGTCACCACCCAACAAGCAAAGTACTCCTATAAATAAAGACTATAAGTACTTATTTACTAATAACGTTCCTATAGAGACATTGACGTAGAGCCATTTACTTATAATAGCATACGATAAGCGGTAACATACTCAAGAGCATTAATGTTTATAATTAAGCCTTATAGTTTGCTACAAGATTGTCGCACAGAACAGTTACAGGATACTTTTACTTATAATAACATTTCAGAAGCGTAGATAGTCTTAGGATCATTTGGTTTTATTGTACAGACTTCTAGTTAGCTACAAGATCATCTTATAAGACAGTTATAGGATACTTTTACTTATAGTCACATTTCAGAAGCGTAGATAGTCTTAGGATCATTTGGTTTTATTGTACAGACTTCTAGTTAGCTACAAGATCATCTTATAAGACAGTTATAGGTTTAAGTCTCCTATAACAGTTTGCAGAAAGACCAAATAGTCCTGAATAATATTTGATCTTATAGTAGCGTTTTGTAAGACAACATGATATTATAATATACTAAGCTGAGTTTATTACAAGTCTACATCGCTATTAGTCTTGTCTTATGCTCTTATAATTAAAATTGTACTTGGTAAGAGCCTTATTAGATTAAATAATCTTATAAGTTATTAGATCAAGCACCTTACTAGTAAACGTTTGGTAGTGGTAGTAAATATGGCGGCAAATTATCTGGATTAAAACTGCTATAAGTGCAAATTTACCTATAATTGTCCTATAACATACTCAATGAAGAGATTTTTTAGAAAATGGCGAATGTTCACAATAAATGTAGGAATATTATTTTAACAACATATATGATAAGTTGCGTTTTTTCCATGGGCATTGTAAAATTAAACAAAATATGGTGAACATTTACAATAAAAATGACTTCCCCGGTAAGTTCACACACTATACATACAGTATTTTACAATACTTACATATGTTCTACACTAATACAAATTATATTAGTTAGATTAATAAGAAGAATAGACCCTACATTTACTTTTAAATATTTATTTGTCACAAACAAACCACTGCACGTATCGGCCGACGCAACGTAAAGATGTTTGTAAAATGTACTTATAACTAATAACTAAGTATATTAGTAGCGCGTTATAAATAAGATTGCTTTAGTAAGATGCTCATGTGAGATACTTATAAGAGTTATAGAACTTATAAATGGGTAGTCTCAAAACATTATATGAGCAATTGTATTCTGGTAGAACTTCTGTAAGTGTATTATAGGGCCTAGTGACATTGTGCTAGTTGATTATAAGATCGTTATAAGAAAGCAATGCTCCTATAACTGCGCCCAAATCCGTGTTTGTAGTATACTACAAGTATCTTATAAGTGCAATTAAAATAGGCTTGACAAACACTATAAGTGCTGATTTTGCTTGTTGGGCAGTTACATCGACGAGACGTTTCGCGATTTCTGCAAATAACTTATGCGCACTGGGACCCCACGGACCGAGGGTCTCGACGCCAAAGGGTACAAAATCGTACTCTCTGCCGAGGTCTCTATATTTATTACATTTCAGATTTTCGGCGTTTTCCGCCGCTGCACCCGCTTTAGAAGTAGTCCGTTGGAGGTGAGACGGTGCCAGTGTGTCTACACATGTAGCGTCCCACACAAGCATCCGTCCCAACCTCCCACTTAATACGTGTAAATCGAGCAAGTAGGAATAGTAGGTACTTGACACCGTTATCCATCGCCATGCAAAGTTTATTTATAACCTTTGCAAGTCATGAACTTCGCATTACTTAAGTAAAAGTACCTAAAAAGAAAGTCAGATTAAGCCGATAGTCCGGTATAACCTAGGAATTAAGCTGGCACGAAGCCACGAACATGTGTAGACAAAATCACCCATCGGGTTTACTTACCATCATAGTCACGTTTAATGAAAAACTAAATAGCCAACCAAAGATGGTGAATCAAACCGCATTTTCATTCAACAAATTAGTCGTTTTAAAATGTATAACTTTTGTTATAACGTTGGGAAGTCTGGTGACAATGCAAGTCTTTGCCTTACCACAAAATAGAATCGTAGTCGTAGGTCAGATCAGTACAGGTTTATTATATTAACCTTTATCACACAAATAAACCCCAGTAATCACCATGAATTCCCAAAATAAAACAATGGGTTGATGTACGTGTTAACGAACTCCTTAAGGATGTGAGTCAGAGCATCAGAGGCTCGGAGCCAGTGAAGCGAAATAAAAATTCGCGGTGTAGGTAGGTACCCACTTAATTTACAATGTAAAGAATTAAAACCGGGTATTTCCTTCGTCTATGTTAACTAAAAGTATATCTAGGTAACTCTATGCCACCGGTTACACTGTGGAGCGTAAATTATTAAATAGGTATAGTCTGTTATTAACAAAGGCTCTTGCGACCTGAAACGAGGTTCGTGGTTTCGAGTACCCAGTCACAGCTTATCCTTAAAACGTTTCTTTATTATGCGAGCTCACATATGTTACATAAACTTTTTCTATGTCTCATCATTAGTTTTTGATCCCCCTGGCCCAGTACCATAAACGTGCGTAATTGGTGGTCAAACTTATTCTGGTCCAGCCGCAGTGCATTATTTGTTTTCACCTGCCTAGCTAGCATGATCGCCTTTATGTATGTTAGACATAACATAAATAAATTCTCCCATAGAGCTCAATAAGCCTTGTGTTATAGGTACTAGACGACGTTATATTTGATAGATGTACTTAAATATGTACATAGAGAACATCCAAGACTCAGAAGCAAATATTCATACTCATCAACAAACTATTAAGAAAGGAAATATATTTATTTGCCCTTACCCGGGATTCGAACCCACCATTGCAGCTTCAGCTTCGTAAGCAGCGACACATACTCGTAGGCCGTAGCACAGACATAAGGGCCTGTTTACACATTGATTAGTGCGAGTCCATACAAAAGCTACTCGCACTTGCAGCAAATGTATGAACTCGCACTGATCACTTATCAATGTGTAAACAGCCCATAAAGCATTCGTCCGACTCGCACTTACATACTTGCTAGTATTATGTTAGTAAGGGACAAATGCTTTATATCTATACATAATTATGTTCGACATAAACGCGATCATGCCAGCTAGGCTGTACTGCACTACATATATACTAATATCATCAGGTAAAGTATACATACCCAGTTGGTCCGGGATTGGCCTACTTAAGTATATAAGTTTATATACTTAAGTAGGCCAATCCCGGAACTCATGCGATTTGAAAAATATTTTCACTAGTAAGGCTTGTTCACGAAAAAAAGTAGCCATCGAAAACTAAGTCTCCACTGTCACCCAGTAGTCTAGGACTCTAGGTAGTTGAAACCGCAATTAGATAGCCAACTGAGTATTCTTTTTAGGGTTCCGTAGCCAAAATGGCAAAAACGGAACCCTTATAGTTTCGTCATGTCCGTCTGTCCGTATGTCACAGGCATTTTACTCGAAAACTATAAGGTGTATTTGAATAAAATTTTGAGGATAGGTGTATTTTGTTAGCCGCTACAAAGTTTTGTAATTAAAATTACAAAAAAAATTTTTTTTAGGGATGTACTCCATACATAAAACTAAAAGTCAAAAAAAAATTTCATTGTGAGCCCACGTGTGGCATATGAATCGATAGGCCTTTCAAAATAAATATAAGGTTTCTCGGGCTTTTTTTTGATTAAGTGAATACAGTCAGAGATAATCGCCCCGAAAGTCACTAAAATTCTGTCCCCCCCCCCTCTAATTTTTGAACGGTGTATTTTAAAAATATGAAAAAATTCATGGACACAGCGCTTATTAAGTTCATTCACCGAAAATTGTTTTGAACAAGATCGGATGAAAGGTTTCCGAGATATTGCTGAAAAACTGCCTTCCTCAAAGAAAAGGACGTAAGTGCCGTAAGATTTCTATGACGATACGACCTTTTTAATAGGCACGGAACCCTTCGTTTTGCGTGGTCCGACACGCACTTGGCCGGTTTTTTATTTTTATGTGTAAGAATCTAAAAGCCATTTTTTTTCCTTATAAGTTGTGAAATCCTACATACAATACAATACAAAACAAATACTCTTTATTGCACACCTCACACAAACAAAGCAGTTACATAGAGAAACAATACAATAACATGTAGGCCTGTACATAATGCCAGTTAAGGCTTAAAGCTAAAATGATCACATAGAAATGTGTCTACTTCTGGCATGATTTAAAACAATTTATGACCTGCATACGGTAATTAAGAGTCTGGAAAGATATTCGCGGTACATTATAGCATCGATAAACTATTTGAGTAAAGGAAAAAAAGAACCTCTATGACCCAAACGTGAAAATTACAAAATCTAAAACTACAATCCAGAGATTTCGAATGTTAGCCCAAAAATGGATAGCAGCTGATATAAATATCCATAACGCCACTCAAAACGATATGTGAAGAGACTTCTTCATAATTAAATTCTTAAAAAAAAAAATCCGTATCGAAAACCAGGCCCCGTAGCATGGTTGGCCTTGTCACGCGATAGGTGATAGGATAGAGCGTGCGTCACTGGCTGACACCGTTCGATAAAACGAGACTACGCTCTTATCTTGTCACTTGTCGCGTGATAAGGCCAACCATGCTACGGCTCCTGGCCCCGTAGCATGGCTGGCCTTGTCACGCGATAGGTGATAGGATAGAGCGTGCGTCACTGGCTGACACCGTTCGATAGAACGAGACGACGCTCTTATTTTGTCACTTGTCGCGTGATAAGGCCAACCATGCTATGGCTCCTGAATTATAGGTGTTAGTGCCTATTTTTTTTCGTGAACAAGTTTTATATGAAATTAACTTTTGGGATGGACTTAGGCTTTTTTTTGTCTCGTACTACGCCTGCGTTAGTTGTAATACCCTATAATACCTACGCGCTCGGATCATAAACTAAAGAGATGCAACATACCTACCTACTTCTCATTAAATTAACACTTTAAACTTAGAAAACACTTGTTTTATGAAAATGTCTGCAATGGAGGACGAACGAAGGAGTGTGGGCTTGGGCTACCAATCCCGGGATTTATTACTACCACAATGCCGCGGATCCCGGTATTGTAGTAGTAATAAATCCCGGGATTGGTAGCCCTGGTGTGGGCACAAATTCTGTAGGTATTCTGCTTGGGTAAACTATTATATTTTAGTAAACATTTCATTTCAAAGTGATTCATTCACGATCCGTCGAACTTTTCTTATTAACCTGTAGTTAATTGTTGTCGGGTACTTCAGCCTTTTGACCTTATCAAAGATCATAGAACCAGTGAACCGAGTCATGCAGAGTTCAACTCGGAAGGCTTTTATTCGGTTGCTTTTAATGCCTTACCTTACCTACCTATCTATATACCTACTTTCAGTATTTCTCAATTGCTTGTATAAAATATTTACCTATCGATGTAATTCTCTCATAAATATGTAAACCGAAACCTTAATTTAATCCGCTGACATAAGAGTGATGAATGGGACATATTTATGAGTAAGGAGTATGCACCCGCACCCATAGTTTTACACTCCACTGTACCAGGCCAGGCACCTATACACCTCAAAGTATTTCACCGAAAAAAACCTCAAGAGCCTCAAGTTTTCATCCTGAATGTGAGCTTATGCCAACAAAGGCGTTCCATTGTCTAAGTTACTCCTAATTCGTTTGTAATACGTTCGAAACGATCTTAAAAATAAAGGGTCAGACATCGCTTCTGACATCGGAGATCGGAAGAACCTACACTAGTTAGAAGAATATCTTATACATATTGTTATATTATGTGAATCGAGGAAAGTTATTCCCTTAGCTTTAGGATTATTTTGATATAAGATTGAATTTCTTCCGGACTGTTGCAAAATTGTTTCTTTACCTGTTTTTATAGCTGTAGTACCTGCGCTCATGAACTTTTCTCATTAGCCTGTCTAATTGGCTTGACGCCGTTTAGACACCTGACTCTGCCGAGACCATGGTTCCGATGAACCGTGAATACTTAAGGCTGTAGAAACGTATTTCAATACAGTAAAGTAGTTAATAATGGGAACGTAAAATTTTGAAGCGCCTATTCTCCAGTATGATTTTATTTACTACATATGTATTATATTAAATTCTTCTTAATTGTGATGCTTTTTACCGTATATAGTAAAATGTGTGTTTGTAACACCTCAAACTTATTTTTTACCATTGACTGCAGGCACTACACTTGAGTGGCAATCAATCGTATACCTATGTAGGGTAGGCCCCACATAATGGTTATTAAGCTTGGGGCTTTTTTCTTTGTAATTCCATGGGGGGTATATGCGCCACGCTTGGCATGCGGGGTGGCGATCGCAGTATTTCCACCGTGCTCCAGGGATGCTGCTGCCCGTCCTCCGGTGGTCTTGGTCGCAGTTTTAGGGCGTACCCGGGTCTTTTCGTCCAATATTTCACAGTGTCTCAAGACGAGAATCTTTGACCAGTGTGTGTTGCCAGTGATGACATATGGCACTGAAACGTGGTCGCTTACGTGGGCCTCATAAGAAGGCTCAAAGTCACCCAAAGGGCAATGGAGAGGGCTATGTTGGGAGTTTCTCTGCGTGATCGTATCAGAAATGAGGCTATCCGCAGCAGAACCACAAGGTAGCCCTCCGAATCGCTAAACCTAAGTGGCAGTGGGCGGGGCACATTGCACGTAGAACCGATGGCCTTTGGGACGGAAAGGTTCTCGAGTGGCGACCACGTACCGGAAGGCGCGGCGTGGGTAGGCCCCCCACAAGGTGGACTGATGACCTGGTAAAGGTCGCGGGAGCCCGCTGGATGACCGGTCACTTTGGCACTCTTTGGGGGAGGCCTATGTCCAGCAGTGTGATGATGATGATGGTACCTATGTACGGACAGCGTGTGTAAGTAAAGTATGAATAATTATAGTAATTCTTTATTTATATCAAATCGAATAGGAATGGAAAATAGCAAATATATATAGGTACGAACCTTTTTTCAATCAATAGGCCAAGATTCCGAGATAAACTGCAGAAGCATTAAGTTCCTAAGTGATTAATTTAACGCTTTTTGATAATTAAACCTTTCAAATAGAAAAAAAAATAATTTTCACCTGCCGGGCAGTCAGATGTGTAGGATGGTTTTTTAGTTATAATAACGTATTATGGAACTCTTTATTCTCCGACAGAGAATCGGTCTAATTAAACCTTCTTAGTGCTCATGCGCAGGCTGCTAGTTCTCGGTCTGTTTGCTACAGTGCAGTGGCGCCCAATTAAATATGTTTGACCCGCCCGCAGACCGTGAATTTGTAGAAAAATCATATCATATTTTTCTAATTAAATAACATGATGTTCAATTTTATTATCATCGTTTTGAAACTATGAGGGCGTCGTGGGACTCTTGAGATGTCGGAAAGGTAATCTAAAAACTAAATTAGCCCCAGATTTGTGAAATGCTAATCAAATAGGTTTGGGGCAAGGAGACGCCCAGACGCAGGATACTTGTTGGTTTTTCCTTATAATTGTACCTATTTATGAGTGATTTGGAATAAACGGAGTCCGTTGGAACGAATTTGGAATATCTCCTCTCATAGAGGAGAAACAATTCTGTTCAATGTCTGATCAGAGACATTTTTTACCTATTAGGTAGGTATATCGTTTCAGACTAAAATACCTTCATATTGCAGATCGTCAGGCATAGTAGCATGATACGTTTTACGTGACGTGTACTGAAACGTCATTTAGCCGTAAAAATTCATCATAAAACTTATCGTGCTAGTCGGGCAGATGCCAGCAAAAACCTTGATAACCTATTCGGATATTTTGACACATCTTTGCGTGAATCGAGATTGAAGAAGACGTAGACGTATGGAAGTCAGTCATATCGCTCACACGCGAATAGTCTATGGTCACATTCGAGTTACGGTATCCGCCTCTCTGGAGCAATGAACTTAAGCACGCTCATGTGGTCATGTGGTTTTGGTTATGAATTCTGCTGTCATAAAATGTTGCTTCATAACTTTAGATTTTAGATGTAGGGCTGTGGGTGGTCGCACGGGGAATACTAGTATGTTTATCTTTGCTAGTTGGGAAGTGTGTTAGACAAGAGTCGCATGACACTGATTAACATTTGATTAATGTAGACAACAGTTAATCAAGTTTCAACTTTAGTATTGTTAATCTAACGTGAACTTGTCTTTTCATGTACCTAATCTATATTGACAAATAGAGTACATAAGGTACGTAGGTAATACGTTAATACAGCGTGCGTGACCTAAAGTTACGATAAGAAAACTAGGTACAATACGAAATGCAATACGCATATTTTAGATACACGCATAGGTAGGCACTGTAGCTGTTTAACCGATTTGAAAAACTGTACGTGGCTAATATTTGTAAACTACGTAGTGATTTTAATCATTGTTTCTTATCGCTTTGGAAACACCATTTCTTCACCTAACACAAAAGACCTAGATTACGCATGTAGCGCGGTAAATATTACCTCAAACTACCGTTTGCTTTACCATAGTAACTCTCAAATATTGACCTTGCGCAACATTTGTACACGATTCATAAAACTAGATTAAGTAGTTAGCTTACATTCGAATTAGTCTTTGCGAAAGATTATGCTAGGTATATCAAGTAAAGTGGTGATTAGTGAGGCGTTAAAATACGGGCAAATTATATCGCGTATGTAACTATACTTGCGGTGTTATCTTTCCCACTGAATAACTTTAAAGAGGTACTAGATTTATGAAATTATCATTAAAATTACAACAAGAAATTATTTTGTTATGCGAACATGTAATTATTTTGTAAGGCAGGGCGACGGGGATAAATATAGTTTGATCTTAATTAACATGCCATCACCCGGGCTTACGTCGTCAATGAATTGTACGTAACACCTACCGTACCTACCTAGTAAAGGAGAATGTCCAAATAATGCCTGGAATGTACAGAAATGTCCAATATAAAAAAAAAAGTCGTAATTGAATATGACTAAACAGGTTAAATAGAAGTCTGCTGAACTCCGGAGTAATAAACACTAATTAATTACCTAGTATATTACTAGAACATCTATCACTTGCTAAAGTAACGAACATCTCACATGTTTTTACATAGACGTTAGTGTCATCTATGTAGGTAGTTCTTATTTCACATTAAAATATTTAACATTCACATAGATCTTAGCGATATCTATTGTAGTTTTATGTCAACAACCTTTTTCATTGTAAAGGAACATTTTAATAATATCAAAATCCCAATTTTTTAAAAAATTTTTTGAAGGAGTTTTAGGAACCTCAATTTTTTTAGCATAATTAATGTGTGATTGAGTCATGTACATATCAGGCATTTTCTTGTATTCCAATTTTATTAATATAAACAATTAATTAATATATTACAAAATTAAATGTAGAAGTAGGCAATGCGTCTATTCTCAGAATGTGGGTATTTTAATCAATATTTAGTGGCATTTACCTACGAGTACCTTCTGCCTTCCTACGTGTAATCGTTGCGTATTCAAATTATCAATTTTAAATCGTACAAATCTGACGAAAGCCAATCAGTTCTAATAAATCTATCGCAATAACGAGTTCGTGTAGTTTGCAAAACTTACTAATACTAATGTCACTTGACTGTTATAATAATGTACAGTCGAGTTCTCCAATATCTATACAGACAACCTTTCAAAAATATCTGTACACAGGCTTTATTATTACTGACATAAGACACATGTGTAGATATTTTTGAAAGGTTGTCTGTATATATATTGGAGAACTCGACTGTATCTATCTACTTGCTTTTTAGGGTTCCGTAGCCAAAATGGCAAAAACGGAACCCTTATAGTTTCGTCATGTCCGTCTGTCCGTCTGTCCGTCTGTCCGTCTGTCCGTCTGTCCGTCTGTCCGTCTGTCCGTATGTCACAGGCATTTTACTCGAAAACTATAAGGTGTATTTGAATAAAATTTTGAGGATAGGTGTATTTTGTTAGCCGCTACATAGTTTTGTAATTACAATGACAAAAAAAAAAATTTTTAGGGGTGCACTCCATACATAAAACTAAAAGTCAAAAATTTTTTTTTCATTGTGACCCCCCGTGTGGCACATCAATCGATAGGCCTTTCAAAATAAATATAAGGTTTCTTAGCATTTTTTTTGATTAAGTGAATAGGGTCGGAGATAATCGCCCCGAAAGTCACTAAAATTCTGTCCCCCCCCCTCTAATTTTTGAACGGTGTATTTTAAAAATATGGAAAAATTCATGGACATAGGGCTTATTAATTTCATTCACCGAAAATTGTTTTGAACAAGATCGGTTCAGAGGTTCTCGAGATATTGCTGAAAAACTGCCTTCCTCAAAGAAAAGGACGTAAGTGCCGTAAAATTTCTGTGACGATACGACCTTTTTAATAGGCACGGAACCCTTCGTTTTGCGTGGTCCGACACGCACTTGGCCGGTTTTTTTATGCTTTACCTTTTGGTATGCGTTTCGTGAGTCTATCGTAGACCGGGGGGGTGATCACGTAACGTTGCGAACGCGCGTTAGGTAGATCCAACTGTCATTTTTAGGGTTCCGTAGCCAAAATGGCAAAAACGGAACCCTTATAGTTTCGTCATGTCCGTCTGTCCGTCTGTCCGTCTGTCCGTATGTCACAGGCATTTAACTCGAAAACTATAAGGTGTATTTGAATAAAATTTTGAGGATAGGTGTATTTTGTTAGCCGCTACATACTTTTGTAATTAAAATGACAAAAAAAATTTTTTTTAGGGGTGCACTCCATACATAAAACTAAAAGTAAATTTTTTTTTTTCATTGTGACCCCCCGTGTGGTACAGTCAGCATTATAAACATGTATACACTCTAGGACCTTATTGCTTGGAGATAAGGTCGAAAAGTGTATACATGTTTATGATGCTGAATGTACATCAATCGATAGGCCTTTCAAAATAAATAGAAGGTTTCTCGGCAACTTTTTAGGGTTCCGTAGCCAAAATGGCAAAAACGGAACCCTTATAGTTTCGTCATGTCCGTCTGTCCGTCTGTCCGTCTGTCCGTCTGTCCGTCTGTCCGTCTGTCCGTATGTCACAGGCATTTTACTCGAAAACTATAAGGTGTATTTGAATAAAATTTTGAGGATAGATGTATTTTGTTAGCCGCTACATAGTTTTGTAATTAAATTGACAAAAAAAAATTTTTTTAGGTGTGCACTCCATACATAAAACAAAAATTCAAAATTTTTTTTTTCATTGTTACCCCCCGTGTAGCACATCAATCGATAGGCCTTTCAAAATAAATATAAGGTTTCTTAGCATTTTTTTGATTAAGTGAATAGGGTCGGAGATAATCGCCCCGAAAGTCACTAAAATTCTGTCCCCCCCCCTCTAATTTTTGAACGGTGTATTTTAAAAATATGGAAAAATTCATGGACATAGGGCTTATTAATTTCATTCACCGAAAATTGTTTTGAACAAGATCGGTTCATAGGTTTTCGAGATATTGCTGAAAAACTGCCTTCCTCAAAGAAAAGGACGTAAGTGCCGTAAAATTTCTGTGACGATACGACCTTTTTAATAGGCACGGAACCCTTCGTTTTGCGTGGTCCGACACGCACTTGGCCGGTTTTTTTTGATTAAGTGAATAGAGGCGGAGATAATCACCCCGAATGTGTCCCCCCCCCCTCTAATTTTTGAACAGTGTATTTTAAAAATATGGAAAAATTCATGGACATAGGGCTTATTAATTTCATTCACCGAAAATTGTTATGAACAAGATCGGTTCAGAGGTTTTCGAGATATTGCTGAAAAACTGCCTTCCTCAAAGAAAAGGACGTAAGTGCCGCAAAATTTCTGTGACGATACGACCTATTTAATAGGCACGGAACCCTTCGTTTTGCGTGGTCCGACACGCACTTGGCCGGTTTTTCCATATAAAAATTGACATTTAGATCTACCTGACGCGCGTACAATGTATTACGTGATCGACCAGTCGATTCCTAATTATTAATAGGTAAAAGACAAAGCAATTCCGCCGTTTTGACGTTACTGACAGCTTACAGATGTGGCGGCGATATATATAAGAAAAAGAAATGAAAAATTTAAAGAAGTCAAATATTTCGGAAAAATTATTAATTGTCGCAGTCGGATAAAAGCTATCCTAAGCGGAAGCCAGAATAATAATGTACCAATAAAACATGTTTCATGTTTTTTTCCGTTTATTCCCATGAACGGAAAAAAAGCTGAGATCCTTCGTGACAAAGTAACGTCTGGAATGATATTGGCCGATTCTTTTTTTTAAATTCAGAGATTTATTATAAGTGGAGATAATCGAGGATCTATGCAAGCAAGACCCCTGTTGGTACAAAAGTTACATGGCTACGTCAAAGCTTGTAAATTTGCACAACTCTGAAGCTTATTTATTTTGAAAGCTCTCCTGATCGTGACTTTAGGATTCCAGCAATCCGTTTCGTCGCAGTCAAGACTCGTGGTTTTCAGCTTGTGGACCGAAAGTGGATTCTCCCGAGTAACTACTTCGCAAGAGTCATTGACCTGCTTAAAGAGTCATTATGAACAATCACAACAGCAAAATTACATTATTTATGATTGATCGCTTGACAACATTGGTTGTTTCGATGACAGTGGGTTACGACTGTTGTTTGGTGAAGTAATTGGTTGCTATGTTCGATTTGCTTGTGCCTAGACTTCGGTCATAACAAATTTGTTAAACAAACCAAAATGTAAATAGAAAAAGACGTGTATCTTTTAATTTGACACGGGCATGGAGTGTATTTGCTGTTACTTAAGTGGCTCATTTGCCTCCATTTTGCAACAAAAAATTGCATATTTTATGTTGATAACAATCCGAGCTGATATTGCTCAGCTTTGAGCTTAAGCAAGAGACAAAAGGTGTTCTAGAATTCGACCCCTGAGATAAACTATCCTCTAACTGACCTCCGGTGCGAAACACATCGTCACAAACAATACATCCATTAATGTATACGCGCACCATTGGCTGCATTGCCTTCACGCTACTTAGTATTGGCCCGTCGCACAATTTTCAGGGCCTCATCCTACATTGTAGCCAATCTATAGGCAGAATTTGTGTAGGCTTTGCTTGTACTTATTTAGCATAATGTCCAGCCGTATTGATGAACTGTAGATTATCTCTGTCTGGGATTAGATGACTAAACGTACGAGCATTTATGCCGTAGGTCAGTCCATCACCTGTCAGGCTATTTAATGCAAGTAGATATTGAACTTTTGATTAGTAAATCAATCAGATTCTCTTTTCGGATTCCGAGGCCTTTTTCCCAGCATTTTACACGCAAGTAAAATACGTCAAAGCATACAAGGTCATTGATTACTTCTAGTCATGTAGGCTCAGACGTGCCGGAGATACAAATAAATGGTATCCAAAAAGCATGTACGCTGCCGTGTCGGTTAATATGAACCTCTAACTGTGTGCAACTGTGCTGCAGATGTCAAATTGACATTGTGTGGAACAGTTGCTACTATGTGGAAGCAACTGTTCAAACGGGTGGAATGGTGCTTCTAATCTATTCCAGATTCCTTTTTCTCGTTCAACAGGGCCATGCGTCATACCACTGCTATTTTCATAGTAAGAGTAAGTCCCTACCTATAATAGCGGTTTGACGCCTATGACGCATGAACTTGGTCAACGTAAAAGCCACATGTGTGAACATAGACCTACAAGTTTCACTAAAAGTCCTGTATATGTGATAGACTTAAGCATTTTACTTGTAACAGAAAATATTCACCGTTTTTAAATTTGTCGAACTGAAAAACGAACAGAGCCAAGCATAGAGCCGAACATAGCTACGAACATTTTCACGATATCATTTTAGCGAACGCTCTAGTAAATGCTGTGCGGGAGGTGTGATTGGAGAGAGACGGCGGCGGGACAAAAATATAATTGATCGGCTCGGCAAAAGGCTCGAAGTAAATTTACTGTATCTAGTTTCGCTAGAATGCTCGCTAAAACGTTTCTGTTTATTTAGTGAGCTTTTACCAGCAGTCTAATGTAAACATTTGCTAGATGCTCATTACAAGTGAATGCTCAAGTAAGTGTACAGCATCTTAAAAGCAATTTGATGGGAAAGTGAAGTCCTTGATTGAATAATGAAACAAATGAATAATTAATACATAAAGGTTTATACCAAGAACATATAGAAGCCGTTCACGACTCTCTTTAATATGCCAGTGAGTTCATCAGGGGATGTCGTGACGCTCATACACTTGGATCAATTTGATTAGCTATGATTAAAAAACACAACGACATGTTTTGAAATAGCTAGATTCATATTTCACTTGTAGAGTATAATCTGTGACCAGTTCAGCATTAATGTAACTGATAATGTAAATCGTACGTATGTTTTTACAGTAATGAAAAATATTATATATATCTGATTCGAGTTGATTTGATAGAGTAATTAACAAGTTAAGAATTGACTACTTTTTAGGGTTCCGGTACCTCAAAAGGAAAAAACGGAACCCTTATAGGATCACTCGGTTGTCTGTCTGTCCGTTTGTCACAGCCGATTTGCTCCGAAACTACTGGACCGATAGAGTTGAAATTTGGTACACATATGTAAATTGGTGACCCAAAGATGCACGCGTAAAGTAAATTAATGAGTTCTGAACAAGGGGGCCACTTTTGAGGGGTAAACTGGAAAATTTAAAAAAAAAGTTTCGCAAACTGTATTTGTGTAATATATTAAATGGAAGGGGTTGTTGTTAGCATCTCAGATATATATTTTTTATAATTTTAGCACATATTGATTTGAAGTCATTTAGGAAATACGATGAAATTGACCATACCCCCCCCCCCCCCCTTATCTACGAAACTACTAGGCTTAAAATTCTGAAAAAAATATGAAAAATAGTTCCTTGCCTAAAGATTACAGGAAAACCTATAAGAAGTTTGAGTATTCAAAGTAACGGGAAAATTCTCAATATGTTTGTGTATTTTGTATGGAGCGCCTAATGCTTAGAGAATAGGAATTTTACGGAACCCTCACCACGCGAGTTGAACTCGCACTTATTTTTTTCTACTTAGATAATTACGCCGAATTTGCCGAAACCGGAATATATACTTCATTTGAAGTTAAACGTGAACTAGTATGGCCAATCTATATCTATAGGTACTTATAATAAAATAAATAAAAATAAATAAATAAATATTTGCGGACAATCTTACACAAATCGACCTAGTCCCAAACTAAGCAAAGCTTAATAACTTTCTTAGTTGAAAAAATAATCAGCCAGTATCATTCCATGTAGACAATACTTTGGCATGCAGGATCTCAGCCCAACTAGCACACTAGCGTTAAAATAACCCTTATATCATTCTTATATCGGTTCCAGCCAAGTGTTAAGGTGTTAAGAATGCCTGTAGAAAAGGTCTTATAGCGTGCTCTAACACCCTTATAACTACGAAAGAGGCCCACGAATTACAGGTTAAGGTGTTAGCTGAGAGTCTTATAAGACTCTAGCTCTTACGCAGTATAAAGTGAGCATCTTACTCTTTTCTTTACCCATAAAATTATGAGACAAATATAGTCTTCCGACAAAATGGCGCAGATAGTTAGTATAGGTATTAATATTTGACAGCTATGGAGTCGTATTAATTGAAAGTGAATTAAATTGGAAGTGTGTGTGACATGAAGTGAAAACAATCTGCCCTTGTGATTTTACGGTAAGTGTATACCATGTTTCCCATCTCAATTTTAACGCGCCCAGGATTTATTAAAGATTTCTAATAAAACTTATGAACATTAAAATATACATCTAAAGTTTTTATCATTTTTTATTCTTGTTTCTTGGCCAGTGGCATGATAAATTAAGTGGCATCCATATAATGACAAGAGTAACATAAATAATGAAGAATCTTGATGTCAAATATTGAATAACCTAATCAATTTGTAGGTTAGAGTCCACCAAAACAATGGCGAATTACCTTAAAGCTTTAGGCGTCAGTTAACTCAACTATAACGCTTATTGACTTACAACACTCTTAGGTACAGTGTCTTTAAAGTGTATCTGCCTAACACCTTAAGCGTTAGAAAAAGTTTCAATACTTACAAGAGAGTTAATTCTGTTATAAAGTAAGGTTGCCCTCGATTTCCCTGGAATCTCATCACCAGATCCTGACTTGGTGACAATGGAACCATGTCAGGAGTATACATTTTCTAATAATTTTTTTTTTTTTTAAATCAGTTAACAATTGACGGAGAAATCAGCGAACATACATAAAATAATAAAATACAGTGGAACATAAAATAACCTCTGAAGTGAAGCATAAATAAATGTACGTGTAGGTACCAAAGTTACCATCGCCCGAACATTGACACTGAAACGGCCGACCGATGACCGCCGGCGCCGACACAAAAATTCCTGCTCGACATTTTAATAAGATTTTTTGTTTCCGTGAAACGTGAAATGGATACTCATTTTACAAACGGAACTTCAGATTAATCCTTCAATTCACAAAATAAACAGCGAATGTCCTTAGTTCAAGTCTCGGTGACGTTGAATAGACCAAACGATTCTGGTCACGAAAAAAATACAAAAGACGGTCTAGGAGAGTGTTAAGCCGGGTGGTCGTTGCGAATTGAAGGGTTAACCGGTCAGTATAAAAATGATGTCAGTGTGTACATTTTTGTCTAATGATGTCATCACATCACGTAACCGTGATGCCGAGACCACACTAATGATAGGTTAAAAACGTATGGCTATTATATGTATGCACGACTTTTATGCGAAAACAATATAAATTCAGACAAGACTTTTAATAAAATAAAGTGAGGTTGCGCTTTGGCGCGGAAAGTCAAGTGGAATCGCTGCTACCTACTAGGTACCTACCTTTATAAGTGGGAAAATGCATTTACACATTTCGCCTGGCTGGGGAACCAGGACGGGTATGACGGACTCCCGGAACCTCCCGGACTACCGTCTAAAACCCAACGGTGCTCTACGCGCTGCTTTATGGGGGAGCCACGGGAACGCTCGTGCACACTTCCGCGATTAACCTACTGAATACCTTTTTTTTGTTTGTTTAGGGGGCAAAATGCGTTACGCATACCACCCGGGTGCAGGGGGTGACCCGAGTGGTTATGTGGGACTCCCGTATAAGCTGATGAGACTCACGGTATACCCACTAAAAACCCCCCACTTGCCGCCTCGCCGCCATGTGGCGAGGTCATGAGAACGCTTGCGCACACAGCCGCGACCCCGCCGGCGGCAGCCTCCCACAAGCGGCTCCTTCGCGGATGCCCGAAGGCCCTCCACGAGAGGCACGCCAGATGTTTTGGCGCGCCTGCCTCCTCGATCTCCACCCGTTCAGTAGCGGACCCCCCTGAGTCCACTACGAGGAGATCATGGGTGCGGGAAATTCCAGCACCCGGTGGCGGATCAGGTCTGTGGTTCCGCCACCGACCACGCCTCGGTCGCAGAGGATAGGGAAAGCGGCGCACCGTATTACCGGCATTGCCGCTTGCAGCAATGCCGCTTCCGCGGAACGGCCCCGCCAAGTTCGCAGGGGATAGGGAGAGTGGCGCACAGTTATACCAACACGCATCTCCCCCTGCGATCCCGCCTCGGCCGCGTACCTACCTCAAAAGGAAAAAACCGGCCAAGTGCGTGTCGGACCACGCAAAACGAAGGGTTCCGTGCCTATTAAAAAGATCGTATCGTCACAGAAATTTTACGGCACTTACGTCCTTTTCTTTGAGGAAGGCAGTTTTTCAGCAATATCTCGAAAACCTCTGAACCGATCTTGTTCAAAACAATTTTCGGTGAATGAAATTAATAAGCCCTATGTCCATGAATTTTTCCATATTTTTAAAATACACCGTTCAAAAATTAAGAGGGGGGGGACAGAATTTTAGTGACTTTCGGGGCGATTATCTCCGACTCTATTCACTTAATCAAAAAAAATGCTAAGAAAGCTTATATTTATTTTGAAAGGCCTATCGATTGATGTGCCACACGGGGGGCCACAATAAAAAAAAATTTTTGACTTTTAGTTTTATGTATGGAGTGCACCCCTAAAAAATTTTTTTTTTGTCATTTTAATTACAAAACTATGTAGCGGCTAACAAAATACACCTGTCCTCAAAATTTTATTCAAAGACACCGTATAGTTTTCGAGTAAAATGCCTGTGACATACGGACAGACGGACAGACGGACAGACGGACAGACGGACAGACGGACATGACGAAACTATAAGGGTTCCGTTTTTGCCATTTTGGCTACGGAACCCTAAAAAACGGAACCCTTATAGGAACACTTTGTTGTCCGTCAGACGTCTGTCTGTCTGTCAAGACCCTTTATCTCGGGAAGACGTGGAGGTATCGAGGTGAAATTAAAACCATATACTCAGGTCTACGTCCCTTGAAGCTGTGAAAAAATCAACCTTCTAAGTTAACGTAAAAAAAAGATACCGCCGTTTATGCCGCAAAAAACGTATATTTCGACACTCTCAAGGGAATCAAAATGTATAGGTAGGGTAGGTTACTTTCTGTTGGTCTTGAACTATGAAATTTGGCAAGTAATGTCGTCTTATATTACTACAAGTACAGGGAACAATCTAAAAACTATACATTTCTAATACGGAACCCTCGGTGAGCGAGTCCTACCGCACTTGTCCGGTTGCCAGCTGGTAGTTAAGAAACGAATTGTATAGGCATAATTTCATAAATCAACTGAGCAATCCAATGCTTGGGCACCTCCAAGATGTTAAGATGATTAGTAGGTTTAGGTTATTTCAACCCTATGCCATACGATTAAATTAATAAATAATAAATAATTGGGGCCGGTTAGCGACAACCTAATTTAATAAGCTGGTTTGGGATCACTTAGAATTAGATAGGTAGATTTGGTTAGAGTTCTCATTTTCTTTTTAAATTCTCAGCTAACGGTTTTTAGGGTCTGAATTGATGACCCTACGGGGGGGTACCGGGCGTACCGACGCAGAGGCAGGAACTCAATAATTACTTAAATCCGTATTAAGTATGATTTTTTGAACGAGCGAGCGAAGCGAACGAAATTCTCCGTTTTAGCTTGTCCAAAATAAATTCGTATGTCCGGACATCCGGCTGTTCTCCTCTACAAGTTGCAATTTTCAACCGATACACGTAAATTTTTGTGAGCAGGTTCAATAATTCAATTTTTGTAGATTCAGTTTTTTGTTTTTAGGGTTTTTTTCAAAAAACAAACTCGCGCCACTAGTTATATAAGATTATTATAAAAATATACATTTTGCAAGGTCACACCAATCAGTGAATTTATAAGAGTACCTAAAGAAACGTAGTATGTAATATAATATAATGCCGTGCTAAAGGAGTCCCGCTAACCATTCCAATCCATCGGAAACCAAAACGGAAACAGGGAATCCATAATGTTCGAGCTTCCGGTACGGCTATTGATTATCTATGATTTGATAACTCGTAATGAGAACGTTTTTATTTAAATTGAATGAATTTAACGGTTCATTGACTGATCGCATAATGAGTAGTTACGCAAACGAAATTTTTGAATGACTTCGAGTAGTTACGCAAACGAAATTTTTGAATGAAGTCTGATGAATGATATTTTTATTAATTCATTAGGTATTTGCTATTCTGTAATTCTAAATAAAAAAATACCAGCCAAATTAATATGTTTCATCAATCACCTAAGCTCCCAATGTAGATATACCGCGACAGGGCTAAAATTGAAATAAGACGGCAAACTAGCTATTAAGGTTGTCTAGGTTACCTATGTTTTTTTTTTGCGCCCTGTAGCCCGGGCATTAGAATACGGCTACGGTATCCCCTGCCTGTCGTACAAGGCGACTAAAAGGGGTCCTCGGGGTGGTACACGGTTGCAGTTGGGGGCTGCAATCGAAAAAAAAAAGGGTAGATACCACTGAGGCATGACGCTAGGGCGGCACTGGTGCGTTCCGTAGGAGATCCCAGAGCCGTCCGAAATGCGTCGAGGAGGACCATCGGGGGGTTTTTAGTCGGTGCGAGTCCGACATAACCTCCGCGCTATCCCCGTGGCGTGGAGGTATCCATAACGGATTTTCCTCCCATATAAAAAAAAAAAAAAAAAAAAAGGTTACCTATGTTTTAGATTTTTGTCTTCGATTTTGAGAGCTAATGTTAACCAAGTAACGTGCATGTGACTTCTTTGGAATTGCGCGCGTCCATGGTTGAAGGTTTCCGCTTACCATTAGACAGATTGTTTGCTTGTTTGCCACCATGAAAAAGCCTATCTAGGTACATACCTAATGTATATATGAACCTTGGTCGTTAGGAAAATGCTGTCAGTGTAAATATACAATTTAGTAGTACCGAACATAATTTAAGTTGCTTTTTTGGTTGGAAGAAATCTGAGGGTATAATTAGTTACTATTATTAGGTAGATACTATTAAAAATATACAGCATAACAATGTCTATGTTTATTCCTTTTTACCGCTGGCAACCGTCCGGTCTACGCAAACCGTTAAATAGTCGAACGGGAAATGTTATAATACAATTCTCAAAATTCATCCATTTTCTCAGGGTCCGAATGTCGACTAGACCGTTTTTTATCTTCATTTGTTTGGCCAAACAACCTCGCACGATTTGCAACTGTATTCATAACAATGGCCTATAAAGGTGATTAAGTAACGATGTCATTTATTTACGATGTTTTTACGGCCTGCGATATATAACAGGCTGATTTAATTACCTACTCTTTTGAGTGTTTGCATTTGTTTGAAATAGGTAATCTTCAACTGTGAGTAAAATGTGTTAAAATATATATTGAAATGAAAATGACCTACAGTTTGTTAAATCAGAAGGCCATACAATCTAATTTTTATTTGCATATTTCTTTTTACAGCACGTCTTTAATTATTTATTTAACTATTTGCTATTGAGAGATAGTATAGGACGGTGCACTAAATATGAAGATGAAGTAAAAAGGAATTTTGTTATTTTTACACACTTAGTTAAAGCGTTTTCAGAATTAGCAAAATATTTATCTGACTCATATATGGAAGAAAATTGCATTCGTCATTAGGTGTTCTGCAAAATCTGAACTAGTCGTTTTTGACTTTCAAGCTAGATATATTCTGCTCATTCCAGCAATGTAATTGCCTTAAAACGCTATGAATGATGGTCACGGTAACCATTGCAGATAAATGAGATAGTTAGAAAGAGCTCGCTATCCCTAGCATTCCACTCATCAATTACTATAATTCGCTGGTGCAATAGGGTTTCCTAGGCACGCGCGTAATGCTGCGCAAGAGTCGACAGCGGAACGAGCCCCATTGTTTCACATCACTATTACTACCCGAGTCTAGAAGGACGTATGTGTGTGTGAACATTGAAGATGGTTAAGGCTTTTTAATTTGCGGGATGAGCTTATCTCTGGATCGTGCAGATTAGTGTCGATGGCGAGCCGATGCCCGGCTTTCGCTTTTTACCGTGTTTAGCCAATTAGGATATTTTAATAGGTAGCGGGTTGCATTGCATGCGAGGGCGTGTTATCGTCCTTGATAACGATACACTGTTCGTGTGATGCTGTCTACAAAGTGGGATAGCGCAATCTCGATACAGAGGTGTCGTAAGAATCGTAGAATAACCTCAGTTTATTTAATTTAAGCTTTACTTAGTAGGTATATGCTCTTACGCTCTTAAATACTCTTATTACATACGTGAGAGTTTCAGACGTTGCAGGCAAAGAATTATACCTAAATCTGCCATCGCCTGAAGAACATAATTTTATCGTGTAATGGAATATTTACGAAGCGCGGTATGGATTACCGTAATGGTATCCAACAACGTAGTGTTAAAAATCCGATTTACATAATTCGACACCGCTCTCCGTTACCATGAAATTCATCCAAAAAATCTTTAAAATTTTACCACAGATAATTAATAATTTACCGCATTATGTAAGTCGGTCAACGTTTTAATAGGTAGGCTATAACGTAAAATAGGTATTACATTCTATACTTAAAATAAAAATGCATAAATACACAAATTAGGGTTATTGTTATTTACGGTCACTGCTTTATTGCTTTTGTTTAGTAAGTAATAAAACTAATAAATAGCCCTAAAATTGATTAATATCTTTTATGTAAAATGAGCGCGCTAAATAGATTGGAATATGATTGGGATTTTAAGAAACGATGGACAGGAATAGACCTCCGATCAGAAATTCGTGTCACTCCAACAGAAATTAAAAAGAAACACCATATCGGTGGCAAACAAACGTACCGGTGGTATATATATAAGCGGTTTCCGAAGCCTATTGATACTTGCAACTTTAAGGGTGTCACGCGCGCATTGCCGATCCTAAATATTGTCAGTACGCAGTTATTGTACAAGGAAATCAAGTCCATGCTAGACAAGAAATACCTACAACATAGGAATAAACGTGCATTTATGAATTTCCTACCTATTTTTGCATTGGAAATGTATCTTCCGAAGAGGTAACTTGACTGCACTGCCTGCACAAATACACGGTCAAGCCGTATCAACTGTCACACCACGCGGGCTCCAGTGTTTGGTGTCCAATGGCAGTGTCAGTGTCAACATTCTGTGTCAGACATTAACTCGAGTTTCAGCTTTCCTGCAATTTCACACCTGCTATCTAGATCGAGATCGTGAGACTTTGCTATGTCTTTGAAAATATAAAACAGTTTTTACAATAGTCGTTTATGTCAGTCTATATTACCTTTTTAGGGTTCCGTGACAAAAAGGTAAAAAAGGAACCCTTATGGGGTGCGACTCTGTCCGTCTGTCTGTTTGTCACAACGTTAAATATCTCAGGAACTACTTATGCTAATATCAATTTGAAATTTGGAACAATTGTATGGAAAGCTAACACACGTGTCTGTGGAAAATCATTTTTTTAACATACATTTTTGTTCTCTGTGAATATGATGAATATGAGGGGGTTAAAAATTCAAAGTCTACTTAATAGATCATGTGGGGTATCATATGGAAGGGCTTGAGTTGCACTTTCTAATTTATATTTATGAAGGAAAATGTTGAAAAAAATAAACCCCCTCCTCATATCTCCGAAGTTTACCGAGCAGATTAGTTACATGAACCTGTCTAACTTTTAATCTAAGATCAACAATAAAACCCACAAAATCCTTCCAACCACACAGACGTAGTGACAATACCTACATTATTGTTAGTTAACACACATTACCTAAGCCAATGCCGCTGCCGACACCGACGCGGCCGCCAATCTTGCTAATAAATATTCCGACAATGTCCGCATCATATTAGATCACACTCGTTACAGCGAGGACCGGAATCATCAGTAACATATTGTCTAGTTCTACGCGTTAATGTTTGCTTCACGCTTAAATCGTGATCATCATGAGAATGCAATTTAATGTAAATGCCTACGAAGCAAGTGGTCCTGAGTTCGAATCCAGGTAAGGGCGTTTATTTGTGTGATGAGCATGAACATTTGTTCCTAAGTCATGTTTATAGAAAGAAAGAAAGTGTTTGTTCGTGACAATAAAACAACAATATGTAATAAACACACAGACATATATGGATATCTGTCACGAAATGGTCACCACACAACTCGGCGTAAATGCTGGCAGGGTCTTCCGTTGTGGCAATTTGGTGGTTTATCGTCATCTCCACAAGCAGATATAAGATAGCACAAGCTCCGTCCAATGATCATGTGTAACATAAGTTTCCAACATATATAATTTGTATGGGTCAGGTTTTCTGTAGGTATATAAATAAATAAATATCTTACACAAATTGACCTAGTCCCATAGTAAGCTCAATAAGGCTTGTGTTATTACTAGACGATATATTTATTAGATACAAATATTTAAATACATAGAAAACATCCAAAACTCAGAAACAAATATTCATGCTCATCACACAAATGTTTGTCATTTCCGGGATTCGAACCCAGGACCTTCAGCTTCGTAGGCAACGTCACTACCCACTAGGCTAACCGGTCGTCAAATGGTACGGTATATGATGTAACCTCATTAAATTATTGACTTTTTTTTTATCTCATTTATTTTATAAGCCATTATTGACTTAAGGCCATAACATTTTCCATGTCTGTCAAATATTCAGTGAACGGTAAGCTTAAGAATGCTGGTTTTTGATTTTTGGTGTGAACCCACTGAGTAACGTAACTTGCTGACGAAACACTGTTGCAAATTATACATAGAACATAATACGGCAATAAAAATTGTAACATCCTACAGCCTCCGATAAAAACCATAATCGGCTCGGAAACACGCTCCATAGATTAACCATGCATTGTGCGGAGATAAAGAGATCCCCCTTATCTTATGTCCGAGTGTTACGAAATATCTAATATCTTAGCCATCACTGTAACGGTGGTTTGTGTACTAACGGCTCGGTTTATCGGTTAGGTAGATGACGTTGCGAAAGCCAGTAACGAGTGCACTTGTGAATTGATGACTCTGGATGGCCGATGTTAGGACGTAGCTATGCTAAAACGTTATTTGCTATTGTGCGGACGGTTTCCAAATGAGGTGAAAGCCTATGCGATTTTGACTTTCAAATAAATCCATTAGTGTTTAATGCCACTATCGCCAGACTTCGCCTAACTCGCAAACCAGACACATATAATTAGCAATTTATTTATTTAATCTTTATTGCCCAAAAGAAGAACTTAAGTGTCCCCGGCAAGCTCGACCGAATTTCACCTTCCCACACAAACGGAATTTCGTTCTCTTTTTAAAACTACGTTTTGGATTGTATCGAAACTTTGCATATACAATGACATGAGGTATATCTAGGTCTGTAATTAGTTTATATGGCTCCAGTTTATAAAACAAACGAAATACAGCAGCAAAAACAAGTTTTGTATGAAAAACTTAAATTCGCAATATTTTTTTTACTATGGTATCTGAAGCTACATAAACCTTAACTTATTCTAAGTACCTACAAAATTTCAGAGCAAACTAGCTAGTCGTTTTAAAATGAGAGCGTAAATACGTTTGTATGGAGAACCGAGCTTACTGCTACTGCGTACTCTTAATTATCGAAACTCTCGTAAGAATAGGTATGTCTAAAAAATACTACTAATAAATCCACAATCAATGCAATGCAATCAGCGGCAATGTCGCTTGAAGCTTCAAGTGACATAGCTGTGAAAACACTCGTCCTGAAGAATAACGCCCGAAGAATTCGAAACATGTCGCCCGCATAGTGACATTTAATACGTGAGTTTGACCGTGGATTTATTTAATTGGAAGAACTTATCGTACAAAAGGCCTCCTTGACGCCGTAAGCATTCAACCTTTGGGCAGAGCAGACAGATTGTGGGCGGTGCAGTGCAACTTCAGACATAAACACAGGTACGAGTACATATATATGCGACCGCGATCACAGAAAACACGCATCTGCTCACGCTATATAGACACCAAATGACAAATAGTAACAGACGAAAGCAAAAACAAAACGCTATGTACCGTGAAAACGATCACGGCCGTCGTTACTGGAGCAGATGTAGCGTATTTTTTTACCAATGCAAGCACTATTTAGCTATTATAACTAGGGGATCTATTCCACTTTATGTATTGAATTTGAATCTGTTCTGTATACTGGTTGGGCGCGCTCAATTGCATTGCGCGCCAAGCCTATAATGGTTTCCACAATTAGGCGAACTAAACTGACAGGTGAAAATGCACAAATATAGCCATACCACGTACCTCTACGTATTATAGTGTGAGAAATGAACAGCACTGGCGAAACTATGGCCATATTTGTGCATTTCACCTAATTGTGAATTCCACTGTAGCTTGTGAATTTAAAGCTCGCAACGAACACCAACTCAGTTCCGTTTCAATACGACAATATTTGTGAAATAGATCCCTAGATGTCGTCAGGGATCGGATACCGGTATTTTCACCATACAAAAATACCGGTTTTATTTCGTTCAATTTCGTTCTTTGGTTTATAATATCATTTTTGATCAGGCTGTCTAATAATACGAAAACGTTGCCTAAATACATGATAGAGTCCTACATTAAGAGCCTAAAATAATTCAAAATATTAGACTACATCGGGGACTTTTGAAAAAACTGGTTCCGATCCCTGGATGTCGTGCGTGCGTATCTGCTTAGGAAACGGAGTCCGTCGCATCAGTAGCTTGGGTAATGTAAAAAATTATTGGAGGGGTTTGTTACTTGCGTGAACGTTGATCTAATACCAGCTATGCAGGCAACGATTACACATTGATTATCTCGTATTTTGAGTGTTGTAGTCATACAGATTACATGAGTTCAACGTAGTTGTATAACAGTTATCATTATTCCTAGTTACAAGAGTGTATAATTTTTTTTTTAAATAAGTATTCATTACGTTTGCTGCAAAACGAGTTTATAAACATGAACCTTTGACCACTTGCTTTGTTACAAGAATTAAATACTTAATTGTTATATCATTAACTCGGCAATAAAGGAAGTTACACGAAATAGGAAATGTCAAGGATAGTGTATGCATGATTGGTGGCTTGCGAGTTATGACTATACGATTACTTGATTTGGATGAAAACGTTTTAGGCACGCTTTATTGGAGTCTACGTAATCGGTAAATGAGGAGATGTGTAATGTACCGTCACGAGTTTCCGAGTAAATTGATAGGAAGAATTTAGACTGAAAAAAATCCTGTTAACCTACCTTACGTATCATGATTTTTTTTTATCACATTATCACCACTGTATACCTTCAGTCAATAAAAATATGGGTGCATATAACTTACCTACACATAAAATGTCCCATCGCTCTTATGTCAGCGGATTAAGGTTTCGGTACATACTTATGAGAGGATTAAATAGATACATATTTTTGCACTTGACTGCACTAGGTACTTTCATCCGTATAGGTATATGTTTGTGTGCTCTGGGGGCCTACCGCCAACGGCATTCGAAGTTTTCCCTCTCTGTTGCACTTACGTACGAACTCGCAAGTCTGACAGAGAGGGAAAACTTCGAATGCCTTTCGCGGTAGGCCCTCTGTATGATTTTATTTATAAAGCTTGGACACAGATTATATAATAGTTCTAACGAACAGATACTCGACTCTGAATAAAAAAGCTTATACCTACTAAATTTAACAATGGAGCGACCTTGAACGCGCCGGTCGTTGCCAGCCAATAGACGCTAGGGTTGACACCGCTTAGAAATGAAGTTATAATTAATATTTTTTTAAATATTTTTATAATGATGTGTAACCAACTACAATTGCTTCACCTTGATGTAATGTTGCACGAATATTTTTCCTTCTCTAAATGTTCAGCGTGTGAGCGCGTACGAATTTGAGCAAAATAGGTGACCCGTGCGTGCCTCAACCCGAGGCTGCTCTAATTCGTACTTAGATACTTACATATCAATTTTAATGTTAATGTTGAGATTTATGGCATGACAATTATATTTTATCAGTCTGGTAGGTGATATGTACGCGTATGAAGAGTTACGCAATTGCCCTGCTGTATGTATCTAAGTAACAGACGTCGTAACGTTCTAATAAAAATACAATTTTATTTAAGAACCTACTTTATATTTTAAATTCTAAGGTTTTTTGTATAAATTATAAAGCATGTGGTGTGACCTATATGTGATTGTGACATCTATCTTTACAATGCAAAATGAATGAAGTCATGAATGTACTGATATTAACAATTGTTATTGAACCTAAATAAAAAAAAATTAAATCTCCGTTCAGCTGTCACAACAAATCCTCAAATCAATAAAGGGTCGGCAACGCGCTTGTTATTCTTCTGGAATCGCAATCGTCCAAAGGCTACGGTGTCTGCTTATACCATCAGGTAGACCGTATGCATGTTTGCCACCGTCGTTTTATTATTCGTGCAGAACCACACATTCCATGCACTTCACTGTTTGATCAATTTAATTGTTATCGTTTTTCAATTTTCATTTTTCAAAAGACTTGTATGTATTTCCGAAGATTCTGCCAGTATCTGAACTCCATAGCTACATACCTACATACAGGCATATCAACGCAGCATGTTAAATAAAATGTAATGTCAAGTATCTCTCACCCTGTCTATGGTTACGACAGTCTGAATGTAGGTACATTCGAGTTCTCCAATATCTATACAGACAACCTTTCAAAAATATCTGTACACAGGCTTTATTACTGACATAAGACACATGTATAGATATTTTTGGAAGGTTGTCTGTATAGATATTGGAGAACTCGACTGTACCTATTAATTTGAAATAGATATTAGGTGTTCCGTAAAAACATTACGAACTCATTTTTAAAGAATTGGTGAATAACTTTTCTTGTGCGCGTAAGCAGCGTCCGGCCGTGAGCGCGTGCGCCGACCCACTGGCGGATGTACCGTGTGCGGCGCGCAAAGTTTAGGTATAATTCTGAGTTCCCACGGCGCAGTTAGGTAGCACTGGCTTGGACGCATGTCATGACCAATTATTTAATAGCTTAATTATGACATCATAACATTTTTAGTTATCCTAATAATTACCTGAAAACGCACCAAACAAGTTAACCTACGCTAAAATGCGGATGTATTCATCTACATACTCATAGAATCACATCACATCAGAATGAATAAATACGATAAACAATTGCCAGTCGTGACCAACCTACGATCCTTTTACTTTTTAGAATTCCGAATATTGTACCTCTGTTGGTCGTTCACGTAACGCATTGTACGTGCATCGGGTAAATGTCAATTTTTATAAAAAAAATCGAAAAATGACAGTTGGATCTACCCGACACGCGTTCGGAACGTTACGCGATTACCCCCCTGATTTAGTTTCACGAGGTAGTTTTCTCCTATATTACCTACATATTTGCTAAAATAACGCTTTCTTCGGCTCGCATCAATATTAAATAAGTATATATTAACTACGTGTGCTGTGCAATCTCCCTGATGGAGCGACTTCGACTTTCGAACGACATTCTGACCTTATTGTTTGCTCTCTTGCGTTCTAATCTTAATGTATCGGTTTGTAAGGTGTTATTTTCTTATAGTAGTACTCAAATTGAGTCCGCTGGAGACAAAATATATCAACGAAATAATTTGCATACCTATTCTACGAGTCTTCTTTGATCGTGTCTAAAATTTCCACAATTTTGTTACAGGCTAAAACTATGTCAGGACTCGGGATCGCTATATTTACAATCAGCTGCGGTAATATCTGCCACGACCTAGTGCGCAAAATGATCTGACACGCTCTAACAGCGATAAATAGAGTTAGGTCAGATAATTTTGCGCGCCTTGCAGGCGTAAAGACGCCGAGATATTTCAAAGCCAAAAATAAACCAATGTCCTTAACTCATGATAGTCATGATGTATAATTATTTACATTTTAGGTACTGGTATTCTTTACTATAGGAGACGCTACACCTACGAAATTGGCGGACGGCCAAGCAAGGTCACAGAAAATCTAGTACGGAGCTACGAAGTGACCTTGATTTAGCCGGCCGCCGTGCTTCCGGCACGTATCCACACGGGCCGAAATCACGCGGCGGCCTGCAAGCAGTCCGCCGATTTCAGACGTGTAGCGCCTCCTATTAGGTACTTGGGTAACTTTAGGAATAATTTAACGCCGAGGAAATCGCAAGCATAAGCTCGTCTAGCACAAACATGCGGTTGCTTGAACTGTACCATAGACAAAAATAGTAATCTAAATCGCTCTCCCGTTACCAATGAGCGGTCGAACAGTTACGGTTAACCGTATCGCTGCTGTCGCACTCCACATGGCAAGGATTGCATGTTGCAACCTGCAGATTATACCTGATGGTTGTCGCAAATTGATGCTATGTGGTGGTGCGCTTCGGGGAACGATGAACTGCGTATTATGCGTAACTAGTTCGTTACATGATAATTGGATGGTGCTTTCATTTTAATTCCCACTTTGTTTCCTTTCCGCATAATGATTTATGACGACCATGGGATCCTTTTTGGTAAGGATTACCTAATGTTTGTCTACAGCTAACTGCAATTCGTTGTGATTATACTCACTAAGCACTCGCTTGATTACCAATCAATTTATACGACAACACGGCTCTGTCCTAAGGAATTTGAATCGAACAACCGTTATCTAGTTTATACTAGCGACAGCGCCATCTAGTGGATCACAAAAACTAAATCGTCTTAAATACGAGCTGTAACAAAAATCAGAAACGGCGCTAAAGTCAGATATATTTTGTGCAAATTAGTTCATGGGTGTGACGTCCCAGTTGTAGCAAGTAGCTAAACGTCATCATTGTTTTAGTTGGTTGATGTTAAGTTAAAAGTGACCTCACACATATCTATCTAGTCTCTTGTGATATTGTTGTTAGACTAAATGTTATCTAGATGCACGTATGTTAATTAATAAAGATATGCTTACATAAAATTAAATTGGAGGTTTTCTGCAACAAAAGACATCAATGCGTTTTGTAAACAAATATCGACAAAGGTGAAAAAACTTAAAAAAGCGAAGTAATAGAAACCAATGTGCCAAAATCTGTGTTCGTTCGCTTGGTCCACTATGCCAGGACTGCCTTATGACTGACATATTATGTATAACATAACAAGACATTTTATCCGTATCTGATGGCATCTTTCTCACGTTTTACGGCGCGAGGGCGCCAGATAAGCCAAGCTGGCATAGTTTGCATACATTATAGCCAGCTATTATAATCTATAACTGACGAGTATTTAAAGCAACAGTTACCGTAATATAACGGCCGATTAACCTTTTAACTTTGTGGATGCGTGACGAATTTGTCCGCGATCATGAAATTGTTGTAATACACTTGATTTGACATGCAACTAATTCTTCTTCCTGTCATTATTTTATTTCATTTTAGCTGTTGTACCTACTTACTTAATTACGCCAAATACAAATTAGTTGCTGCATGTTTCTGTAAAGAAAGCTTCAAGATTGTAATGCTTGAATGGGGAGTTTCGTGATAGGTAATCACAGTTTTAAATAATTGGTAAATAGCAGTCAAAAATGTTTAGTTTTTTTAAATTGCTAAAATAACCTCTTTAAACCAGAAAACGTAACTGAAACGAACTTCTGAAAATACGTTATTTATTACGGAAGCTCTACGTGTGCCTGGGTAAATATTTACGTATTTCGCGGTTTTTTGGTAATTTTACGAATTAGTTTAAACTTGGAAGAGATATTATGTAGTTAGGTATTCAAATTAATAAAATCTCCATTCACATTGGCCTATTATCAGCGCTTGATGCAACTCTCCCACGGCAACTGTGTCACTTCTTTTGCGCCTCATTCTCAACTTTTCGCTCAATGCCAACCGGATGTGCAGCCAATGCGATAAGGTTGACGGGAAACTGTTGATAAGCTTGTTTGGAAATGACGGTAAACCAGTGTAGCAGTTTATCAACAGGCTATTACTCGTACAAAGATTTAGGTTCGTATCTTTCCTGTGGGCATTGCCAAAGATAAAAGCTCTGTAAAGCTGAATTTTTGGTTAGACTCTCTTAATCCACCTTCTCTCCTCTCTTATATAATATTATGCGATAAACCATTTGACACTAGTGGCTCTGATGAGATGTAGAAGCGCGCGGCTGTCTTTCTTTTCATAAACAATATTTTTTAATTTAAAAAACTGAATCGACAAAGAAAACTATATACCTATTTAAAAAAAAACTATTAACCTGCTCACAACATTTTACGAGAATCGGGTGAGAAATGCGACCTGTGGAGGAGAACAGCCGGACATACCAATGAATTGTTGCCCAAGCCAAGCTGAAACGGAGAGCTTCATCCGCTTCGCTCGCTCGTTTAATAATGAACCTATGCCCTTTACTATTGACCTCAGAAAAGACGAGCTTAGTTTTTTTGACTCTCTCTCGACTACTACCATTAATGTATTTTTTGTGTAAGATAATGAATTTCAATGATGCATAAGTACAATAATCAAAAGAATGCACATTTTTGAAGGTATCGTTAAAAACGCTCGTTGGCCCATTTGACATCTATTTCATGACAATAATAAACAGTTATACTTTATAAACTAATTTGCCAAGCACACGCGACGTGAGAAAGAGATAACTATCTATTGTATGACGGCCGGGTCACACGCGGTCACGGTAATTGTGTCATCAAGTCATTGGAATAACATTTTGAGCCAAAATGAAGTCGATTGAGTCTTCGGTTTTTAAAACGGATTTGAGAGGACCATCGCACGAAGCATGATTTCCATTCGTTATTAGTGTTATTACGTCATAACATATCTAAATGGGTCATACAGAGATTTAGGTTCGCGTCTCTCTTGTGAACAGTGCGAAAGTTGACCCTAGTTTTTGTTTGGACTCTTTATCCGCATAAACGGCGCCTTCTCTTCTATAATTCTTTGCGATAAAAATTAAATATTGACCACAGGAAAGATGACTTTTGTTTTTCTGTCTGTGTATGACCCAATTACTTGTGTTGAGTGATATGTGTTTTGTTTCATGGATTTAGGGTGTCCTAAAAGTTTGTTTCGCGGTAAATTAACAACCTACAAGAATAAATATTACAACTTTCAGGGTAAAAATATACATATAGAGTCGTTCGTATAATATTTAACACTGCCTGTCTAAATGATCATTAGGTATTTATCTCAGGTTCTAAATATAGAATAATTAATTTAAGACAATATATTTAGAAGTACCAAAGTTACATATACTTACTTCGTTTTAGCTTTTAACCACTTAAACCTTTACCTCTTTGAATTATAGTCGTCATCGTAAATTACCGATAAGATCTCCTGAAATCAGGTTAGCAGGTTGCTCGCTATGATTCATCAAGCTCTAAGACCATATTTAATGGTGATTAATGGTGTCTCATAAATTATAAGTTAAAACCTTAAGAACAATATGTAATCAATATATATGTACGCAATAAAACACATAGCTAATATATATTTAAGAGCTTGGGGTCTCCAACTTATGGTACAGTAGGTATCTACCTATTCCATTACACCTATTTTGGGAAGTGTAGTCAAGTAACGGTGGAAACTGGATTTTATTAGTGAAGGGAATACTTTTCATGTAAAGTGATTGCCAAGACTTCTAGCTCAATATAGCCTTCAGCGTTAAAAAGATATCAGATCGCAAGTAGCGCCAAGCTTACTACTCCACGCGGCCTAACTCTACCAGCCACGCTCTACAAATTCTAGGTACATCTTGTCTAAAAAGTATAGCTTTGTTGGGCACATCCCGGTCGCCGCATAGACTCGCGCTAGCGTACGGTATGAATTTATGATGATATTAATAACCGACGACGGGTCTATACTTTTTAGCCATGATATAAACGGGTGCCTAAATAAGGCCCATTATTACAGGCAATTTTTTTTTAAATATTGTTATAGGGCATATTTTATCCCATTGTTTTGTCTGCGTTATTTGCAATACGCGAAGCCGCGGGCAGATAGCTGGAAGTAGTATATAAATGTGAACGATATCAGGCGACGTAGTAAAATATGTTGGCCTCTTTCCGAAGCTCCCGTGCCAGCACACGAGCAGCTAATCAAATAGCTGTACCAGGTAGGTCAGTAAAGTTTGTCTTAGCCTGTTTGCACAGCAAGCCAGATTAGAATGTGTTACAAACTATTACACAAGAACATGTGTCAAACACGAGACGCACTTTAAAAAAAAAACTATTAGTAATTAAGGCAACTACCTATAATTACCTACATTCCTTAAGTCTAAATTAGGTACCAGCTTACGTTGGTTACAGGCAGCATTAACACCTATGCATTAGTAGCAAATGACAACTTATTGGGTACCTATACCTACTCATATTAAATTCCATGATCTGAATTAATTTATTGTGCTCTTACTGCCGATATGCTATACATATACACCGAGTTTTTTTTGGATTCCGATGATTTTGAGGACGCATTTCTGAGATAAAGCGAAGTAAACTTGTCTAAGACAGTATCCTAATTCGTACCATTTCGAAGATATTCAAGAAATCATTTTCGTTAATTAACTCTCAGTATAGTACCGTGTAAAAGGCTTGAACCCGGGAGCGTTAACTCAATAAGCAAGACTACAACCGCTGCACTAAATCGCCGTCTATCTGTCATGCCGTGTATGGCGTGTATATGTGTAGTCAACAAGGAATCCTTATAGTTTTGCCATGTCCGTCTGTCCGTCCGTCTGTCCGTCTGCGGCTTAGCTCGGTGAGCCTTACTATTAGAAAGTTGTAATTCCGCATGGATATATAAATCAATCACGCCGACAAAATGGTAGAGTAAAATCATGAAAAATATTTTTTTAGTGTACCTCCGCTACTCCTAAAAAGTGGGGATGTCATTTTTTTTCTTATTAAGCCCATACTGTGGGTTATCGTTGAATAGCCTCTTTAAAAATATTATGGGTTTTTGAAAACATTTTTTTAATTCAGTGATCCGTTTGCGTGATACTTACTAGGCTTTAAAGCTCTAATTTTTGTTCGAGTCAAGTGTCCCCCCACTCTGCCGGCAAAACTGCTAATACTGGGATTACTGGGAATGTGAAAAAAAATCGTGGCAGTAGTACCTACATATAATAAATTTAAAGGGAAAACTATCACAGTGAATAAACACCTAACAAAATCATGCAAAATTAATTGTACCTACATTATCTGTTAGTCTGATCGCACCTGTCACTATCGCAAAACCGAAACGAAGCAGTGGGCATAAAATTACAAGACCAAGCAAACGCAACGTATTGCTCAAAACGAATGTACCTTGGCCCACATCGCCAGCTGAAAAAAACCGATTTTAATTGTACATTATTACTATAATGAATGGGATTGAACACACATCTGTTTTTATTCGAAAGGCTGCAGTCAAATCAAAACATATCGTATCATTACGTCTATGCAAATAAACCAGTGGCTTGAGCTGTAGAACTAGCGAGCATGTCTTTTCTTGAAAGAAAGAAGAAAGAAAGAAAATACATTTATTCACAAACACACAGGACACACATATTATACAATAAAGTAAACAAGAGAAACATATAAAACATGAAACAAAGTGTGTCTCTGCGGCAGTGAACCGGACACTGGCTCAGCATTATGCTGAGGTGTCAGACACCTACAGCGCTGATTTTCAGCCAGTACCGTTGGTGACTCACGGAATCACTTCTTCGATTTTTTTTAAATTTTCAGAACCTGAATCGTCTAAAAATTCTATAATAATTTTTGAAACTGCTCACAAAATGTATGAGAATCGTTTGAGAAATGCGACCTGTAGAGGAAGCCGGACAGCGGGACATCCGGACATACGAAAGAATTTTGGCCCAAGCTGAAACGGAGAACTTCTTTCGCTTCGCTCGCTCGTTCAATAAGCACTTAATTGTGTATGTAACCTGCGCGGATTGCATTCCGAGATTTTTTAACGTTTTGAATACACCATTTTTACCTCTTCACGCTTAAATCGCTGAACCGATTTAGATGAAATTTGGTACAGAGATAGTTAGAGTCCCGGGGAAGGAGATAGGGTACTTAGTTTCTAACCCATAAATCATCCCCTAAGGGTGTGAAATGGGGGGTGGAAGCTACGATATAAACGAGTTCCATGCAGACGGAGTCGCGGGCAGAAGCTAGTATTACTATGAAGATATTATGAAGTAGTTTCCGATGAATTCTTTATAGATAGGCTCCTAATAATGAGTTAGTGCGTGTCGGTAATACCGGGTTGCGTACAATACTTACTTTACTATCTCTTCATTACGATATTAAGAAAATTGACGGCGAATTAGCTTCCATACGTTGGAAAACAGATATAATTAAATATGTGTGAAAATGAAAGAAAGTTTCCACATTGTTTGAATTGCGATAGTCGAAGACCTTACAAATAATTATACCTATTGAAAACAATGTTTTGCATGTAAGGTTGTTATTATTACCTATTCAATTACCTAATATACCAATAGGCACTAGATCCACAAGGCGATTTTTCATATATGTAATATGGTACCTACTTATTAGTTATAATACATTATTATAATGTCTATAATGAGGTATCGAACGTTTTGTTTTAAGAACAATGCAATACAAACATGTTTAATTTAAATACCGCAATAAACACAGTGCAGAAAATAATTAATATAAAGTACCGGCAGCATCAGGCGCAGTTATTATCGATATAGAGCGGTCTCCTCCAGACAACCTTAGACATATTATTCGTTACTAAGTACGACCCTACCTGTTGGCGTTAAATGATCACCAATACAAGTGAGGTTTTAAGACCGATAAGTATGTTGTATTTCGTAACGCCATGCGCGAATCCTATAAATCACATAGCAGCGACAACTAGGAGTCGTTTGCGAAACCAAATTACTTGTCCATCTGGTATGTACGAGTAGGCTATGTGCTGCCCCGCTATTCTGTAACTTGTTTTAAGCACACCTCAACGCTCACCCACAAACATATCTTAACACCGCGATGCGTAGTAACTATAACGGTAGGTAAAGGTCTAGTTTCGTTAGGCGTGATGGGTGGGGTGAGGCGCATGAACGCGTAGCCAATAACAGCCCTGGTGTAGCAAGAAACAATAACTAATCCAGTATCGTGGGATCAGTTAGTCCATAAGATGATTAACTACATCGGTGGAAACTCGTTAGGCGATTTGTCATTTTTGCAATTGTGAACCTGTTTGTTTTACTAGTTCATCTTGACATATCAATAGTAAGGCATTCATTCGCTGAGGCCGAATACGGCTAGGAGAAGATGATGAATACAGGTGTATGAAACTTGCATGCTTAGCATAGTTTTGATGTGTGGTGCTAATTTCACAATTTACGACATATCTCTTTATTGGAATGTGAACACTTTATGTCCTCAATGCCCGCACATGTTATTACATTTTCATTACGACTGTGCACGACAATGTTAATAGATTAGTATACGGTAGCGCACTAGCCATTCACGTGCTCCAATTCCAACCTCACCTAGAAGTAAATGTCACGGATATTAAGCTTTGAAAAGGTGGACAGTCATATGATTATTCCTTTCCATTAAATACAAACTGAATCACGAACCAAGATACCATATTGAAAACAAAACAAAACACAACCAGCTAACACGGTCATCTCAGTTCCAATTGTCCGTTATGTTTCTCAACTACTACCGCTACCAGATCGACCATCTTAATCCGTGATATGACGTAGTTCTTACATCGTAGTCATAAAGGCTATTATTGTTTGTCACTGGCTCCCTGGTGGCTACGATTTGTCCTGCTTTGCGCTAATCATCTGGCTATCATTTTGCCTCGTTACCGATAACTTCTATTTGATAAACGTGACTGTCGATTGCTTAATCTACTAACGTGACGCTATCTGGAGCTTTTCTGCAGAAAAAACGGGAAAAGTACCGAAGCCGAAAAAATACGCCAGGGCCGCCAGGTTTATGTAGTATCGAGTACTGAGAGTTCTGGATTAGGCTTGAAAAGGGAATAGCGGCGTTTTCTTGGGTCAGTGTAGTATTAGTAGGTATGTATCACTTGAGTCACATTTTCAGAATGGGTAAAGAAAGTTTAAGGTTTATGTAAAGCTAACGAATACAATCATTGATTGGAGAACTAAATAATAGATTATCTGGGGGCATTTAGCAAGCAAAAAAGATGAATAAGAATGCCTGACTTGGTTCTACGAATTGTCTCACAAGTTTTTACGGTGGAAGAGTTTCGAGTCTTGGCCTATTTTTTACATGGAATGTTTTTTATGGGAATTTAAACCATCATCAAAACATTTTAAATAGTTTCTCAATGAATCCGTATGAACGCATCCACGTAACAGACTATGACCAATGTTGACATGCATTGTAGTAAACTGCGTTACATAATTATTTTACAAGACTATAAGTCGCTTTTAAAAGTTCCTTTTAAGGTTTGCTACCTCGGAACCCTTCTCAAAAATGTCTATCACGCACGTTTTCGCCTATTAACCCATCAGATGTCACGTAATGCTTTCATCATTGCGACAATACTACATTCAGCCCAACGTAACAGCTTTCTTCTTATATGTCCCTGATTGCATTCCATTCAATTTGTAACCTTACAGCATTTGAATTAGGTCGTTGTTTCTTTAATGGTCGAAGATAATTTGTAGCTGCATGCGTGGAACTGGCTCGTACGTGGATAATCGCAGAGACGCAGGTTCAAGAGCGTTGCGAATGTTAAGTGTTATTAGCTTTCACAAAAAATAAAACACGGTGTTGGCACACTGCTTGGAAAAATGCCATTTGTCACATCAAACTTGAGTTCCTATACTTTTAATTTGAAATCGGAACATTTTAATTTGATTATCACATGTTAGCCCCTTACCCCAAGAAAACCAAACGGAATTTAAATGATGATGCCATCGAGTATTGCTGTGCCATCTACAACATTCGAAAACTGTTGGATGAGTATGGCTGAATTGGCTCAGATATATCACGAATTAGGACGTACACGGAGAGATCAAGTACACAGTACACCCCTATAAAATAGGTATAAACATCAGTACAAAGTCAAAAACCTTTTTGTTAGCGTTGTTAGGAAAATGAATTTCTTTTTTTTGTACCTTTCAGTGTACAACTGTACACTGATTTACCAAACCCTTTATTTAGTATATCAATTGTCTGCGTGAGACTACACACCACACCACTGCCAAGAATCGCTACGCGCTACGCTCGTAGCCGATCCAATGGTTTTCCCCGTATGTATGTAGCGGAAAGCGCCTACGGCGTAGGCGCCAGCTAGGTGGGTTTCTAGCAAAGAAAGTGCTCTTAGTAATACCTAAAATCACGCCAGTTCATTGCTGCATAATCTGCTTGTTTAACCAACATAATTGTTGTTGCAGGAACCTCACGAGCCCCAACGACCGGCTTCAGGTAATTTGAGATTAGCATTTCGTGACCGTAGCGGAGCACCTGTCCATCAGCATTTACAGCTTTGTCTTATCGCTTGGTATAGTTATCGTGAAAATGTTACGAGTGAGGTAGCAGACCACATAATTAAAAGAAAGCATTTACGTTTGTAGTTAATTTGCTGTCTTCTCGTGGAATTGTGGGTCGAGCTTTAACGTGATTCTCCATCGTTCTGGTTGTACTTAAAACTATAGAAAAGACACGTATGATGCTAATGTATGGGATATATCTATGGACTCGTTTATACAGAAAGTCTTACAAAGCATATGCAACTTATCGCATGTTGCAAAATAAAATTATAAACAGAGTAGGTATACGAAGGTAAACTTAACCTTTTAAAGTAGTGGCTCTGTGAGTAGATCTCGCGAGTCTGTCTTTTAACACACATTTTTTTTTAATTTCTGAAAACTTTATAGGGATGCAAACACTAAATAAAATAATCAATAATGTTGTTATATCTCGAAAAAATATTAAAAACGTGTCAAATGGAGAAAAAAAGCAATGCATAAGAGGTTAAATAATCGCTTAGTTATAAGCGTCCCAAATTTTTAAAGGGGGGATTTATGTCCCTTTTCCGCAAAACGCACCGCCATATGAAAAGATTGTCATTTATTTGACCCTCGAGGATCATGACATGACGTCATGGGCCCCGAGCGGTTTCTCTGTCTAACAAGCAGCATTAAATAAAACGGTCGTAGCTTCGTATTTTTTTTAAAATATTTGAATGGGATTTTAGTTATTAGGCATATTTTTGGCGTTCTTTCTTTTGGAGTATTATTAAATTTTGAGTCCACAACCCTATTATTGATTCTGCTCACAAAATTTCACGAGATTCGGTTGAGAAATGCGACCTGTAGAGGAGAAGAGCTGGACATTTGGACAGACCTGAGTAAGCATTGTTGCCCGAGCTAAAACGGAGAACGTCGTTCGCTTCACTCGCTCGTTCAATGAAGATTGAGATTACACAAAGACTAATATTAGGAGCTATTTTACTTTTCGTTCATCTTTCTTCCGTTTTTATAGAAATTGATACGTGATTCCCACTAACTCTTTACTATATCTCAATTTATTATGGATACGTTATTTAAAATTGAACAACACGACCACTAACAAGTGCCAAGACACGAGCCAGGGGTTGTCTTTGGCATAAATTGAGCATTTAAATCAGAATATGCAAAGCGTTGGAGAGTGTTTCTGAAAGCATGTCTAACTAACTCTCTCGCATACATTGATTTGTTAAACGTGTTCTCTGGTATAACTATACTAATAAGTATGTATAGCCAATGAAGTTAAATTGTATAAATTGTCTCTACGGTACCAGCATTCTATATACAGTCGTTTCATTGAGTATCTATCAAAGATGTTGAAAATATATTTTTATAATTTAATTTCGACCACTCGAAAAGCTACGGTAGCCTAGTGGTTCAGGCATGCGGCTGTCAAGCTGCGGCCGTGGGTTCGAATCCCTGCTCGTACCAATGAGTTTTTCGGTACTTATGTACGGAATATTTATCGTTAGCTTTTCGGTGAAGGAAAACATCGTGAGGAAACCGGTCTAATATAAGTAAGGTATAAGGTCTAGTTTTTCCTTCCTTCCTTCTAACCCAGAGGGGGTTAGAAGGTCAGGTGGCGGCAGCCACTTTCGTAAAACTATGCCAAATCTTGAAATTAGGTGTCAGAGCGGACCCCGGGCTCCTTTAGGGCACAACCGGGAATAACGCTAGGAGGATGAATTTCGACCACTCGAACAATAAAATTATAAAACACCGCCTTTTCAATCGGCTTCCGAAAAAAAAGGAAATTCTCAGGACTCTGGCGTTTGTAGATCGATCTAAAATTCGTTATTTTTATTGTTTTTTTCTTCCCTTAAATAATTCCATTTACAGAATTATCTAATATCTGGTGGAATCTTAGAACTCTTAATAATCTATCCTAAATAGGACTCCTCGTATGTACTCGTAATATACTCGTATCAATTTGGGCTTCATTCAAAAAGCGTCATCTCTAGTTCGGATAGATGAAATTATAAACTCCTTATCAGGGTACGTACCTAGTTGTTTTAAACTTCATTGACTTAATTTATACTTACTGGCGATTAACTACGCATGCGTTGTAATCTGGTTGCAAATGTAGTCGCTATTGCAACCTAACCCGTTATTAAAAGTGCGTCATAAAGATCCGCTAAGAGCAAATCAAGCAACAATAATGCGTTAACGATACCATCGTTATCATTATTTAATTCAATCACTCCGTTCATTAACGTTCGTGTCGACGCGTCGGATACTGATGCTTCTGGCGCACGCGCATTTTGCCTTGCAATCGCTAAATTAACTGTTACGGCGAGGAAGGAAATAAGTCGATAAACGAACAAATTATATAAAAGTTAGGGTTATTACGATAACTTTCTTTCCAGTGTACTAGGAATGATTTAATGCGTAATCATTCACTTATTTATTTACAACCTTAGACTCAACTTCTTACAATATTAATTAAAAATAAAAATATAAAAAGGGCGACAGAGGGCCTCCTGACTAATCCGCGCAGTGTCCGCCCTCTCTTCTGTATCTGACCCTTGCCCCAGCCATCTAGCGAGAGTCTCTTAAGGTGTTGGTCGAGACTCTTTTAGTGTGTAATCATTATTATTATGACGAATACATAGGTGACCGATTAAATATCATAAGAGACATAGATTGTTTCGTAAGGATTTACGGCAGCTGCTGATTAAGTGACTTTCTTACATCAACGAAAGCAGTTTAAAAAAACAATTCCGCTTAAAAAATCTAGATCCAAGATAAAACAGCGTTATTCGAAACTCGTCAGTGTTTTCTCCTTTTTAGGAACCGCTTATCGATAAAGCGAAAGTGGGTCCGTTTTGATGAATAAAAATCCGCGCCTTGTGTCCGAAACTCCAAATCTGGCGATAAAAACCCGTTGGCCCACTGCGGCGGCTGTTGCATCGAAAAAGGAAACTTGAGCCACTGGCAAGGACGTAAAAATATAAAAATATACACGGGGTACTGAGAAGTGAACGCGAATATTTCAGTGCTTGATACTAGTATAATTTTATGAGCATAAACTAACTAACAAACATTCACGAATTCCTTACTCGCAGTCCTTCATTTCTTGATTATCTATTAGGTATAGATTCATTGACACAAATAAAAAGTCACTATTGTTTGTAATCTTTAATTAATAAATAATATAAAAGTATACAATGTTTATTATAATAATAAATGTTTACAAATGTTAAATTAGAACTAAAACTAAATTAAAACAACTAAAACTAAACATTAAAAAAAAATACTATCTAAATTTGGGCCCCTAGGTAGCGTACCCATCACGCAGGCAGCATTCCCGCGCTGGATTGCAATAGCAATCTTTTGCGCAAGAAAGCTGCCTGCGCGAGGGTCACCCGTTGCCTCCCTCAACCGTTTGGCGAGTGACTTGTGGAGCTCCCGCGCACTCCTACCCCACGGTCCCAGTGTCTCGACGCCAAATGCAGTAAACTCGTATTGGGCGCCGAGACAGCTGTACTTGCCCGCCTTATGGTGCTCCCGGGCATCAGCCGCCGCTCCGGCCCGTTTGCTAGTCGCTGGGATGTAGGACGCAGCCAGCGTGTCGGCGCAAGTGGCATCCCACACCAGCGCACGGCCCATCCTCCATGGGATCAACGACATCCCGTCAGGGCGCTTACCATCGCCCCGCACGATCTGTGGCTCCAGTGCCGCGGGAACGTTGGCACTGACGAGCGCCCTTCGCAGGATGTCATTGAGAGCAGCATGACGGGACAGGCGGCCGGCGCCAGAGGAACAGGCGAGTCCATGGTGACCGAGGCGACCTACAGGGGCTCCACAAGATACACAGTTGTGCTCTGCACATACTTCAGCCCCAACCCGGAGGCCTACGGCTATGCGGAGTGTGGCTGGGTCAATGAAGGTACCGATGTTGGGCGAAGGATACGCATGGAGCCAGTGTCCGGACTCTGGCCTTGACACTGCTAGCAGCCTCGCCCGTTCCTTGCCTGTAGAGGTTTCGATTAGAGTGTTAAGAAGGGAGACGGAAGCGATAGTATCCCAGGCCCTTTGTCTTTTCGGCCTTGTGGGAAAATTTGGACTCGGTCCAGCTAGCCAGGCATTCGAGCCTTCGACCAAGCACGTGATCTCACAGTTTGAAGCCGGAGAGGCTTTTAGAATTTTGCCTGCGAGATCAGATGTGCTGTGTATCGAAGACAAGAATGCTGGCAAAGCAACACTTGAAATTTTGCGGGTGCCCAAGCCACCGTACCTAATAGGTAGGGTGGCTTGGTTCCATGCCTGCTCACTAAACCGAATGTTTAAAATTAATTCAATTTGGGATTTCAAAAGTGAGTCAATAGGTTTTATTAAAAGGGGGAATTTCCAAATGGGGCAGCAACGGAGCAGGTAGGTTAATTTTGGGACAAGTAAACAGAATTTTAGAATAAATAAAGCGGAATGACTACTAATTTTGACTAGGCGGTCCGAATAATCATTAAATTTTGAAATCGAATTATTTAGAAAGGGGGGGATGGCCTCATCGAAAATGGGTGAGCCGAGGAGAAGCAGACCGTCTTTATGTACGAGTTTAATATGTGGGGCAACGTTGTTAAAATTTTGTATGATTTGGAATGCCAAACAAGGGTTAACGTTTTCGGAAATAAATAATTCACATTTGTTAAAATTGAGTTCCAGTCCGATATCAATAAACTTGTTCCTGATTTGGGACAAATCTGCTAATACAGTCTGGGAGTCTCCGCCTAGGGTTCCATCGTCGAGATACCATACGTTTAATTTTGAATTTAGGTTGTGAATAATTGAGTTGATGGCCAAACTAAATATGGCTGGACCGAGGGGATCACCCTGCTGACAACCCGTGGCTGAAAGAATTTGGTTTTTTTTGTGGATTAATTTAGAAGGACTGTGATAACACTGTAGAAGAAAGTTATAGATTTCCGGAACATGAATTTTGATTTCGTTCAGCAAGGTGTCCCTATTAACCGAATTAAAGGCGTTTTTCACATCTAATTTTACCAGTACCTCGCACTGGTCGTTGTTGACGAAGGTGCGTACAGCATGGACTGCCGCCTCGCACCCCCCGCGTGTGCCAAAGCCGACCTGTACGGGTTCAAATAGGTCCTGAAGTTTACTACGAGTGAGCCGGACGCAAACTTTAGCTGCCAAGCGCCGGAAAGTCGACCCTACAGCGATAGGGCGCACGCCGCCATCCTTCTTTGTAAGTGCAATTAGGTTCGCCCCGTAGATGATCGGTGTCACGTCTTGGCATACGTCTCCCAGAAGCATAAGATTAACTAGTTTTGTGATACTAGAAATCAGGTGTTCACCAGCTATGCCTGTACCATGACTGGTGAGGTCAATAAGGTGTTGTGGGGAGATGCCGTCCAAGCCGGACGCAGATCCTTTTGGGAATGAAGCCAAGGCTGCTACTATATCTCTCTCTGTGACATGGAGGCACGCTGCGGGATCAGTGGGAGGATCAACAAATATGGGGGTGGATGGGCCTGGGGGGTGTTTTGATTGCAACGCAGCCGCAGTCTCCGGGGTATCGGGCGCAAGGGTGTCGTTGGAAAATAATAACCGTGTCGCTCCTTTGAGGTCGCCATCGTGAATTTTGTCCTCTACCTTCCCAAACAAGTCAAATTTATTTCTATGTGAACTAGAAGGTGCAGTAGTTAATGGTATGGTCGGCGTTAAAATGTTGTTCCTAATTTTTTGCGTCAGAGAAATGTTGCTGTTACTGTTTTCAGAAACATGAAGAGTTTTGTAAGAAAAAGTTAAAAGGTCGTGCCAGGATTGGATGTTATTGTTTTGAACAGTTTTGTTGACCGTGTTGAGTAAAGCTTCCGCAACAGTGGACCGGGCACCGCGAGGAATTCGTTTAATCAGAGAGGTTGACTGTTTGAGCTGGCCGAGGAGGGACTGAAGTGGAACGGTTTGGTTGGTTAATGAAGGTACGGCAATCGGGTTTTGGGGATCTGAAGCGCTTAAATTATGGACAATACTGACTTGATGAATTCGAGATTGGTGGATGTGTAAGCCTCTTATTGTTGTGAAGACCCGATGGCATACACAACACTCCATTCAATACTTATCGGGTAGGTATTCAATTACAAGATATATGGGCACAGTTGATAACAAAATGCGCATGTATACGGCAGTATACGGGCGGTATCTATAAAATAACTAAAACTAAATATAATTTTACACAAATGTCACTCTATAAAAATAAACAAATCAAATGTATGTCACTGAAGCACAAAAGGTGACGGCGCATGCGTTGCTCAGTGTATCCAAGGAGACGAGGCTGCTTCCCCAATAGAGAGCACGGAAATTATGGTCGCCGTTGGTTACGTTCGGCACGTCAAAAATGGCTTCAATCCAGACAAATGCGTAAAATTCTTGTTGATGTCTGAGTGCCAATAACAGCTGATCGGGCGCTTCTTTAAGGCCACCCACACTCATAGACCTGTATCAACGGCTTATGTACTTATTGTAAACAATTATTTGTTTAATTAATTAATTTTCTCTATTTTACGGGCTATTTATGAGGAGCTGTCAATAAAGATGTATTGACTTTTTTTTTGTTGTTTGTTGTTGTGTAATATAATTGTTAATTTATCTGGCACCCATACGAAATATAAAAAACTTAAAAAAAACCGTTTTTAGTCATTACTGTTTCCAATCGAAAGTATGCGAAATCAATGATTGGCTCTCCCATTAAGACCAGTGATTTCATTATCATCGTTTATCACGTAAAGAACATAAACGGACTTTCTATTAAAGATAATAGTAGTAGATATTAATTAATAGTGTACCGGGCGAACAACAAAATATTCGAACAGAATTTCCATAACAAAATATCATTAGTACCTACGTACTTATCAAAGATATAAATATTTTTGCGGACAATCTTACACAAATCGACCTAGTCCCAAACTAAGCAAAGCTTGTACTATGGGTACTAGACGACGATATACATACTTATATAGATAAATATATTAAATACATAGAAAACATCCACAAATAAATGCCCTTACCGGGATTCGAACCCAGGACCTCTTGCTTCGTAGGCAGGGTCACTACCAACTAGGCTAAAGCGATCGTCGAATCAAAGATAATATTGAATATATATGTACCTATAAGTAATTTACAATTAGAAACACAGGGCTAGTATAACCAAAGACGAGTAAAACTGAAAAGGATCAATTACGTAGTCACTGTACAGTAAGCGTCTAGGACTCTGGTATATGAGAGTTAGTCTAGTGGTGATTCATGCCTCTGAGACGTCGGCAAGTAATGGTCATCTATGTCGAAACCCGATATTTATTAGGTATTTCGGACTAGCTAGACTGCTTCAAACCTCGTTTGGTCTATTTTAGGTAGTAGGCCTAACGTGATCAAATTTATTGAAGTGGCGACTTGAGACTTCCTTGATAGGCATGATGACTAAATTTTTTTCCCGATGCCATTCGAACCAGTTTTTGGAGAGGAACAAATGTTTGTATGGGAGCAACTACAATAAAAGAACATAAATACCCAAAAAAATTAGTTAAAGACGGACCTCGCTGGCCGTACCCGCAAACGCTTCATACCTACTGATTGACTCAAAAGTATGACGTCACACTTAGGTATTTGAACTAATCATTGTAGGGGGAATCAAGTAAATTGCTGTTTAGGTCCATAGTTGTAATACAATTTTATTTCTATAAAAGCGTTTTTGCAATCATTGTTGAATTGTTACGCCGGCAAGGCCTACTACTATTTACTTTCCCTATGAATAACCCTTCGTCGTCATATACGAACTTTAAAATTTCTAAGTTTTTAAATGAACGTCTTCTGTGTACAACTCCTATTTCTCCCCTTTAGGGGGCAAGTTTAAAAAAATATATTTCTAGGTAGATCTACATATTATAAAAGAAACCTGATGTCCTGCTTTCATGTTTCTAGCCACAGTTTATCATTAAACACATTACTTATGTAAACTTTCAACCCACATCTTAACCCCTTCAAGGGATGAATTAGAAAAAGGAGTTTACGGGGGCGAGAAATCGATCTAGCTAGGTCTCATATCTGGGAAATTTCGTTTTCTCCGTATTTTCACCCGAGCAGAGCTCGGTCGCCCAGGGACTATTGGATAAATAGGCTAATTTAAAAATTGAGGGAAAATATGAAAATATTAATGTTCATTATATTGCTGGTTTTCGCAACTGAGACATACCTAGATAGGTTACAAGATTCAAATATGTATAGTTAAATTACGGTTTCGTAGGCCATAATTTTACAGTAAATTGGAATTTAAAGACATGTCTCGATACGTCCGGTTGTGGCTTTAGGCAGCATTCCGATGGAGTGAACAATATTTTGCGCAAGCCACTATATTTATTCACTGACTAATGGAAAACTAACCACAGACATGTGTAATGTGAAACACAATGATAATTTTCATTTATTTATATCTGTGGCTTAGTAGTGGCAGCGTAGATCGTTAAGAGAGGATTGCATTATTTGAATTTCTGCATATATAGTGATATGTTCAATGTAAGTTACATATTCAACTAGTTTTTAGCTTTCACATAACATGAGAATGAAGAAGAGCAAAACAAATCTAAAAAGATTGAATAACAATACTTTGTAGTTGAATATTTTGCTCTACAGTTTAGATGCTCGTGTGAGAGCTGTGTGCCTACATAGTTTATTACTTAAAACAGGTTTAGCAACGACTCTCTTCTTGGGATAATATGTAGAAGCAGCGAAAGCTTTTTGTTTCATATGTCATTTCCAAGAACCGACGACCCGAATGACTTAGCAAACTCGTGTTGGATTGTATGCAGCATAATATTTCGAGAAATAGTGAGTCGTTCGTTCATTCGTGTCATTTATGTAAGTACCTATGTTATTTCTGTTATGGCTAAACTAAATGTCAGTATGTGAAACATCTGTCCACGATAAGCTAAATGGTCATTAGGGAGAGTGCATAAATGAAGTGCATTATTATGATCGTGAAATTCCACATTCATGTTGCCTTTTTCCTCATGCAGAAATTGCATACTTTATGTATGCGTAAAGCAATGCATAGAAATTCTCGGGCCACGTTGCCCACCTACACCTACATAGTGTACATAATTTACATTAACAATGAAATATAAATCTAATAAAAAAATATTAGATTTTTATCTAATTATTTATAGTGTTTTTGTCTTTGTAGGTTAAGTTGTTGTTTTATTGTTTGTTTTTATTATCCTTGTTCACAAATAAGGGAGTTATTATATAAAAAAAACAAGATACTGATATAAGATCATCGTACGTATTAATACACATTGTTGTAGACATATGTATTGTGTAGGTACCCTAGAAGCATTCAAGTACCTATCAGTACAAAAACTACAGCACTTACCTACCTACAAAACTACATCTAGCCTCAGACCAAGAAAATTTTTCTTGGTCTGAGCATCTAGGATGGTTTTCCGTAGTGAGTGTTTCTACCAAGTTCATAATTATATGACACGTAGAGGTAGGTGTAGGTAATTACCTAAAAGATGGATGGATGGTGGACGTTGTTAACTAGGTAGTTCTAGTTTATAATATTATTACCGTGTTGGTTTATTATATGTGTGTGAAAGGACAGCAATGACAAATATCGGTAGTCAGCAGTGATATATAGGGTCTCCCAAAAAGAACGCAAGATTTTCCATACAAATAATGTATGGAAAATCTTGCGTTCTTTTTGTGACACCCTTTATTAATTACATAGGTTTTGCGTAGGTACTTTGATAACGGCAGAAATAATCGGTAGTGTGTCGAAGATAGAGCTTATACATTTTATTGGTGATTAATTAGGAATTTCGTATATTAAGTTCTGTTTCTATGGGCGGTTTAATTTTTGTAGTTATAACTATTGCGCTATCAGGTGCCTAGTGGTAATTACACCTATATCATGGGTTCCAACTCCCATCATAGGGTAGTAACTCCCATCTTTCTTAGAAGCGTCAAATAATATACAACGTTTTTTCCTTGACATTAGTTTTGCCTTCTGACAAACTGGTAAAATTTTCGCTAAAATCCCCTTGACAATTGTGATTTCATTGATAATTTAGCTCTAAATCAAAAATAATTGATCTCAAATAACGGCAACAGTTAATTCGTAACGGCCTGGTTTGGCTTGCTGCTTGCCGCTTCATTATTTTCGCAATCATTAAAATAAGAGTGTTGGGCATTCCGCTAATTTCATTCACAAGAATCTAAGATGATGCATTTTAATTAGATTTACCTACCTATACGATAGAATGGCCTGTATTTCGAAGTGCATATCGAGTATTATATTATAAGTGCGAGTCGTAGGTTAGTGACATAGTATACCTACCTAGCTCAGCATAGTTTAACCTGACTGGATGACAGCAAAGCCAGGGAGTTTTGGACGCGTATTTCTTGATGTCCATTGTTTGTGGTACATTTTAATGCCCAAATTTTTAAAAATTCTATTAGATGGATTTTAACTATAGAGTTTTAATATCGATTCACCAGAACAAGGGTTTCCTCATCACATCAAGTATGCCATTCTTTCTCTTAACTTGTTTTCATTTCATACGTTTCTTAGCTGACTTTTGAACTAAGTCCAAATTTAACAATCGTGACCGACCCATGTTTTAAATTTACATAGATATTAAATTCTAGACGCGTTCCTATCGCTGCCTACTCTAACCACTTTAATTAAAAACTGGATTAGCTGCAATTGTACAATACTGTTATGTCGTAATTGTTATCGTAACGCAAGGTAAAAAATCGGAAACATTTTAACGTAAAAGCTTATACCGTAACGGTTCTCACAACCTTTGCCTGTGTTCGCTTGTGCGGCAGTTTGCGTGTGCTGCATCGGGGAGGTTGGGGTTTGATTGGTATTATGGGAAAAGTCATCTCATTGTTAAAATACGCTATTCTTTGTTTACTCACAAGCTAGCAAGTACTCTCTATTTTATACCGGTGAAAAAAAAAAGTTATGCAGTAACTAAACCGTATGTGATATCCCCAATCTGCTTTCTATACTAGCCAGCCACAGTCTTACTAATACGTATGTTCCTACGTTGTATTTCTCAATACTGTGCAATAACACCTCTGTTTTGGTAGTTCTCCAGCCCCCGTGATCGAAATCGGCCAGCATAAGTACTACGCGATTCTATTTAAAAGTAAAAGTAAATAAATAAATAAAAAATGTCGGTTATGTTACTTATGTTAATAGTAACAGGTCTGGATTTTTATTCAATTTTAAGTCTAAAAACTTTCGAACTGATGCTTAAACCTTTTCCACTCTTTATTTTATTCCGAACATTTCCTTTATTAGTAGCTTGGAAACCTGTAATCCTGGTTCGTACATGGCAGGCTTAGTCACCCGCGTGGGTAAGAACCAACTGTCGTTACACTCAAACAAAGGGACTTTTTGTCCTTCCATCATATGGCACATTGCTATGAGTTGACTCGGCATGTTTTGCGTCAAGTCATTTTTAGGGTTGCGTAGTCGACTAGGAACCCTTATAGTTTCGCTTTGTCTGTCCGTCCGTCCGCGGATAATCTCAGTAACCGTTAGCACTAGAAAGCTGAAATTTGGTACTAATATGTATATCAATCACGCCGACAAAGTGGTAAAATAAAAAGTGTTTTTTTATTTTATTAAGGTACCTCCCCTATACGTAACGTGGGGAGTGTTTTTTTTTCATTTCAACCCTAACGCGTGATATATTGTTGGATAGGTATTTAAAAATGAATAGGGGTTTGCGAAAATCATTTTTTGATAATGTTAATATTTTCGGAGATAATCGCTCCAGAAGTAAAAAAAAATGTGTCCCCCCCTCTAACTTTTTAACCATATGTTTTAAAAATATGAAAAAAATCTCAAAAGTAGAACTTTATAAAAAAAATCTAGGAAAATTATTTTGAACTTGATAGGTTGAAGAGTTTTTGAAAAAAATTAAAAAATATTTTTTGAAATAGGTTTGTAATTTAACCGTGTAAGCAGGTGTTTATTGTACCTGTAATTTCTACAAAATCACAATGAATGTAACAAATAGCCCATTTTTTTTAACGCTTAAGTGGGGACACATACTGTGACGGACGAAAAACTACGGAACCCTACACTGAGCGTGGCCCGACACGCTCTTGGCCGGTTTTTGTAATCAGTCGCAATAATTCGTAATTACAGAATAATTCAAGACTAAAAATTTCCCATATCCGCATAATACTATATAGTGGCATTGCCATAATGTAGTTTCTTTGTTGGTTGCGGCACTATTATTAGAATTCTTAGATACTTATAATTATTTTCATGTTGACCATTTTAACGTCATGACAAGTAAATCAAATAATACCAACTAAGGATAATTTAGTTATTGCCTGATAGACAGGAAAGCCGGTAGTTAATTGCAATAGAAGACTATCTACTTTATGAGCAATGTGGCAAAAAGACACACAAAACAACGTTAGTCAGCTAACCGAAACCCATGTGAACCTTTTGATTAGGTACTGTATATGAACTCTCACTTAGATCATCAATATCGGCGTGTGTCCGCCCACTACTGAGACCATTTACCCGTCATATGTAGCTATTATAAATAAGATCGGTAAGGTAGGGCAAAGCGGAATGTCATCTCGCTCATATTTGAAGCAGCCCAACCAGTTGCTCAGGGAAGTACCTTACAGAAGACCACATACATAATAACGCCACCACTTGCTCTGTAGGTACCTGTGGTATTTATTTATTTATTTATTTAATCATTGCTTTGTGTGTACAAAAGGGTCTTATCACTATTATCTTACATAATATGTATCAACACAACCCTGCAAGGGCACTGCAACAGTACTTAATTACATTTTTCCAATTAAATTAAATTAATAACTATCATGGATCGACATTTCAAATTAATATGATTTTACTAAACTAATAAAACAAGCTTTTACTATACAATCGTCAATCACTAAATATTCTGTAGCCGCATTCTCAGTAATATTATTTGTACTATTTGTAGATATATTAAGGGGATGGAAGAGAGAGAGAGACAGACTTTCATTATGGTTGTTTGTTTAATAGTTATTTATTTGTTGGCTTGTAAATATTCGTTAATAGTGTAGTATGCTTTATGTATGAGGAATTGTTTTAGTTTTTTCATAAATTTATTTTGATTAGCCTCATATTTTATATCTATAGGTAATTTGTTAAAGATTCTTACTGACATGGAATAGGGTCCCTGTTTATGCATCTCTATTCTTGATGCGGTTTGGACTAAATTGCTTTTGTAACGAGATTCATAACGACGGGGAGCATCTCCGATCTTAGAATAGAATTCCGGATGCTTTTTTATAAATTTACACGCTTCAAATATATAAATGCAAGGTACGGTTAGAATCCCAAGATCTTTAAAGTGAGGTTTACAGCTTTCAGTTTGCTTTATGTTTTTCAATATACGGATGCATTTTTTTTGCAAGATCAGTAAGTCTGGTGCGTCAGTGCTGTTTCCCCATAAAAATACCCCATAGGAAAGCCAAGCGTGGGCGAAAGCGTAGTACGCAGACAAAGCAGCCTGTAAGTTGGTAGACTTTTTCAATTGCCTTAACGCATAGATGAACTGACTAAGTTTTGTTTTAACTTTTTGGACATGTTCCTTCCAATTAATGTGAGAGTCGATTGTTAAGCCTAGAAGTGGAAACGTCGGAACGCATTCTAGCTTAATGCCTTCGAAAGAGAAGTTTATGTCTATATCCGGTTTTTGATGAGGCCTAAATTTCATGATTTTCGTTTTGGAAAAATTTATTTCTAAACTATGGTCATTCATCCAGCTCACAATATTAATGAAGATGTTGTGTAGTTTTTCGTTAAGGTTCGTATTATTTTTATAAGACAGCAATAAGGAAAAATCATCCGCAAACATAACACACGACTCATTGATTGACGTTGGAAGGTCATTAATGTAAATAATAAACAGCGCGCAACCGATCACACTTCCCTGTGGGATTGAGCTCGACATAGTCTGGACATTTGACCTTACAATGCTGATTTCTCTAGATTGTTCATCAGTATACTCGATTTCAACGCATTGTTTCCGATTACTCAAGTAGGACTGAAACCATTTGTGAACTATTCCTCGCACGCCAATACCGTTTAACTTGTCGAGTAATATACTGAATTTTACTTTTTCGTATGCTTTTGTCATATCGAATAATATTCCGATTGCATGGTCTTTTTCATTTAAAATATTCAGAATGTTATTTATGTATCTATATACTGCCTGTGTAGTAGAACGTTTTTTGCGGAAACCGTGCTGTGAATCGGCAAAGATCTTATTCTTTTCGCAGTAGGAATACAGTCTGTTGCACATTGCCCTTTCGAATATTTTTGAAATTACAGGCAATAACGCGATCGGGCGGTAGTTACTTGGGTCCGTTTTACTATTCTTTTTATACACAGGTTTTATTATGGCTTGTTTTAACTTATCTGGAAAAGTACCTTCAGAAAAGGATTGGTTGATTATATAGGTCAAGGGAGGAGTTAGATGGTCTGCACAGTCCTTTATCAGTGTTGATGGCAACTCGTCAATTCCATAGCTTGATTTACTCTTTAGGCTTCGTATTAGGTTATACACTTCGCGCGGTTCAACGGGTTGCAAAAACATCGAGTTTACGGAAGGTTCGAGTACGGGTCGGCCGCGCGGTTCGGCGCCCGCGCGCATTGCGTGAGACTGCCCGGCAATAGTAAACAAGTTATTAAATTCGTTAGCGACTAATATAGGATCGGACATTAGTTTATCACGAATAAGTAACTGCATGTTTTGCGTTTGCGCATTGCGTTTTTTATTTTTCTGTTCATTAATTATTTTCCACATACATTTTATTTTATTAGTTGACTTTTCCATTCTTCTGCTAAATAAAAGTTTTTTCGATTTTATAATTACATTTTTCAAAATTTTTTCATAGGATTTATAATGATTTTTTAAGACTGTACTTCTGGATGACATGACATGGAACCGTAGCAGTCGCTTATGCTTACAGGATGCCTTTATACCTCTGGATAGCCAAAAATGTTTCTTTACTGGGTTTTTTTTTATTCGTTTTTTAGGCAGCGTTTTATTAAGGATATCAAGTAGTATTGTGTTAAGGGTGTCGTAATTTTCGTTTACGGATTTGTATGGAGATATATATTTGCCCCAATCAACTTTTCCGAGCTCCTTTTTAAATAATTCGATGTTATTAGAGTTGTATATTCGTTTTGAATGGTACCAAATTTTATTATTATATTTTCTTTGACTTAGGTTCGGATGGTGTTCCAAATTAATCGTTGTGCACTTGTGATCGGAGAAGCCTAATTGGTGTTGTGTTCCCGGTGGTGACTGGTGAGTCAGGTCGCCAGAGCTCCCGAGGATGTCTTGTGTTGAGAGCAGGGACCGGAACCGGTTACCCTATATAATAAGGGTTTTCCATAGGCTAATTTAAAACCCTATCCATAATGGTAACCTTATGAAAAGGTAACCTTACTGATAGGGTAACCCTATGTTATGGTAAGCGTATTGGATGTGGTAACCATAAGGTGAACCTATTGAGATAGGGTTTTTTTAGGGTAAACTTATGGTTACCTTATGGATATACTTACCATAACAATAGGGTTACCCTATCAGTAAGGTTACCTTATCATAAGGTTACCAAATTGATAGGGTTACCAAATCGATAGGCTTAAGCCTGAGAAGGGGTTTTCCGGTCCTTGGTTGAGAGCGAGGGACCCGCGTTCGTCTCTATTAGCTATCAACGCGACGAATCCTCAAATAAATAAAGGGTCGGCAAATCGCTTGTGATTCTTCTGGAATCGCAAGCGTCCGTAGGCCAGCTGGAAGAAATAGAAGTTCAGAACTGTTCTAACGGTTAACCTAATTATAATAGGAAGGAAATGGACGAATAATAAACTGGATCCAATATTCACCGAGACCCTTATCCTCTAACTTAGTGCGTGCCCATTTTGTTTTATTGTCAAGACCGTCATGATTATGAGCGCCGTAGGCGAGTATTATCCATTCAATTAATTTAACAATGCCAATTTTTGACAAGGCTTCATTGATCATATAACAATGATTCGTATTCATTGTCTTTAAAAATATATATTCCGGGAATTGTCCAAATTTCGTCACTTCTTCCGTCAAAATCCATAAAAGTCAGTTTATAACCGATTTAAAAAAAAGGAGGTTTTCAATTCGGTTGTATTTTTTTAAATGTTTGTTACCTCAGAACTCCGTCATGTATGTCATTTATGAGCCGATTTTACCATTTTTTTTATGTTTGTAATTATATGCTTTCAGGTTGGTCCCATTCTTTCCATAAATCCAGTTGGATAATGGGATTCATGAGGACTTGAGAGAGAACTCCTCCATTATATTAGGCACGCCTCGGTAGCGATTTCGGGATGTTCTATTATAACTCGTATATTTACCCTCGGAAATCACATTTATGGTCAAGTGGAACTGATGATGAAGACCACAGATAACTTATGGAACTGCTCAAGGATGTAAAGTACGTCAAAGATTCTGACATGATTCCGTTGAAGTAAATTAATGAAGTGTCACTCCGTGATCCTTAAGGAATCGACGGAACTCCTCAAATATTACCAGCCCACATAGGTGCAGACTTGGATTTATTTCTGTATTATTTAATCAATGCATTTGCTCTCGGAAAGCATTTCATGTGGTAAATTGGAAAGGAAATGTGTTTTTAGGGTTCCGTAGCCAAAATGGCAAAAACGGAACCCTTATAGTTTCGTCATGTCCGTCTGTCCGTCTGTCCGTATAACACAGGCATTTTACTCGAAAACTATAAGGTGTATTTGAATAAAATTTTGAGGATAGGTGTATTTTGTTAGCCGCTACATAGTTTTGTAATTAAAATGACAAAAAAAAATTTTTAGGGGTGCACTCCATACATAAAACTAAAAGTCAAAAAAAAAAATTCATTGTGACCCCCCGTGTGGCACATCAATCGATAGGCCTTTAAAAATAAATATAAGGTTTCTTAGATTTTTTTTTGATTAAGTGAATAGAGTCGGAAATAATCGCCCCGAAAGTCACTAAAATTCTGTCCCCCCCCCCCCCCCCCCTCTAATTTTGGAACGGTGTATTTTAAAAATATGGAAAAATTCATGGACATAGGGCTTATTAATTTCATTCACCGAAAATTGTTTTGAACAAGATCGGTTCAGAGGTTTTCGAGATATTGCTGAAAAACTGCCTTCCTCAAAGAAAAGGACGTAAGTGCCGTAAAATTTCTGTGACGATACGACCTTCTTAATAGGCACGGAACCCTTCGTTTTGCGTGGTCCGACACGCACTTGGCCGGTTTTTTTTTTATGTACAGTAAGGGAAATGTATTCACGTACCACCGTAGAACCCTATCGCAATAAGGTGACATATTCTTCGAGTTTGAGTGACGGCGGCCTGTCAATTGTGACAGGGTTCTACGGTGGTACGTGAATACATTTCCCTTACTGTACCTATGTGGCTTTGCGAAGTACTTCTGAATTGAAGTCGGTTTAAACTTTGTTTTTAAAGTAAATTATGTAGTTTATAAATTCGTTGATTGGCGATGTTCTAATTCTTTTTAAAGTATGAGGTGGAAACACGATTGGACCCCAAACCGAGCCCTTGTTTATACTGTATGTGTAGGGTTGTTCCTGCTCACGTCTCCTGAATCACCCTGTATATTCGATTATCTGCTTTATAACGTACCTATTTAAAGGTAAGATATTACAACGACATTATAAAGGAATATTATTTCTGTCCCTAGACTCTAGAGGCCGGGGAAAACCAGAAATTTTTAACCGGACCAAATTGCACAGTATAACTTAACCTATCCCAATGTCATTAACTGCACTGCAATTCAAAGTGCATTATCCCTGGTCCTTACAATGACCCGGGGTCAACGTACCCGGGGCGCCGCCCGCATACCGTCCGGGTAAAAATAGCCTGCGAGATGCAGCCTTCGCCGACGTCTGATGCACTTTCCAAGGAAAGCTGTATTGTGAATCTCATTCCCGAGACGCTCTGCAGGTGCGCTGTAGAAGCAAATTGGTTGAGTTGAGCACTGATATTGTGTTACTAGCTTCCGCCCGCGACTTCGTCTGCGTGGACCCAGAATAAAAACTATCCTATATTTTAAATCAGGCTATAAACTATCTTCGTGCAAAATTGTACTGGGTAGTTATGTATCAATGGTGGTTAAATGACCTTTTTGATGGCCCTATCGCCGGCAAAGAAGGGCTCATGTAGATACATTCAATGGTAGGGATAGTGTGTACGACTGATAATGGTTCACGCCGAGAGTAACAACCGTGGTGGAAACGAAAACTCTAATCGAGCCAAAGATTTCAACCAGTTTTGCTATTGGAGAGGAGGTGGATTCCTTGATATCATATTGTGGCATGACCGAAACGTTAAGATTAAGTATAATAAATGACAAGGCCCGTTCAGTTAGGACTTTAAAACGTCGGTGTCAGCATTTAAGTATTCTGCGTTCATTTACTTCCTACGTAAGTACATTATTTACATTCTTGCATTATTTACTAAAGTGCAGTTCCTTATTGCCGTAGGTATAATTTTGTAGGTAAGTAATTATGCTCATATGTCAGGGCTTCTTGATGACAATTATGGATTCCATCAAGGAGAAAATGCTGGATGCTTCGTTTCGAATAAAAATCTTGAATCTTAAAGAAATGTAAAAAAATATCTCATTACTAAATTAAAGAGAATATTGCATGCTCAATGCTGGTAGAACATAAGTACTCTATACGTTATCACATTAAGATCTATTTTTATAACTATGTTCTGGCAATAAATACTTTTGAATTTGAATTTGTTATGGTTTTGGAAATTACTATACAGCGAATATGAACGAATAGTAGGTACAGGTACTTGTAGGCTGTAGCTATATACCGGGGGGCGTCGTGGTGGAATGTTCGCGATCCCATGGCGCCCCCTTAACGGTAATGCGGGTGACGCCGGTGTGTTTTTAGTGGGTATGCTCCTCGGATGGCGGCGGGATGAGAGAGTCTCACATAACCCCTAAATGGGCCTTCCCCGGGTCGGGGGTATGCGTAAAGCATTTTCACACCGTCAAAAAAAATAAATGCTGTAGCTATATTTTTTAAAGCGTTTCGTCGTATTTTCATACACTCTAAGCTCATAGTGTCTCGTTAATCACAGTCAACAGCAATAACAAACAGATTTGACAATAAGTTAAAGCAGGCTCTAAGTGAGACAAGGTTTCCAAGTAGGTAACTAATTCGTCATGCACGCGTGTAGGTTCAAAATCGGAGGAATTTGGAGGACGCGCGTTGCATAAACCAAGGCGCGCCCGCGCATTAAACTGACAGTTACAAAACTTAAACTTTGTTTTATACATAAGTACTTGAGTTCGTGCATGTTTGATCATTGGTGATTTCATGTTGTATGCATTTTCGTTAAGTGTAGTAAGGCTTCTATTCTAGCTCAATTAATAAAAGCGCCATAAAAATCAAAGGCTTGTATATGAGCTCGAAACGATGACTTTTAATTTCTATAAAAAAAAAACTGAAATCCACGACTTTGGCTCCTTAATTTCCACAGGTTCCCAAAAATAACTTTGAGGCAAATCTCAGTTTCACGGGTGACTTTTACAACTGTTACAAGTAACTAAGTACTTAAGTATTTAAAATCCTCTTCATGTCCACGCCATGTGTCTAAAGATCTATGTTCTAACCGTGGCCACCACCCTGCTGCTTTTGACCGTCCATCGTCGCCTCGTCTCGCCAAGTGTCCTTCCTATCTCTACTGGTTATACTCGCAAACTCATATTTAAATTATTGCAGTTATTGATTGTCGTTCATTAACACTAACTTTTTTTTTTGCATCATATTTTATCGTAACCACATCAATAGGCACAGACAATTTAACATGGCTAACAATTTCACGTTATTAGGTGGTCCCTGGTGACGTATGAAAGTCGGCGAGAACAGAGACATGTGTGGGTAATATGTAATTAGTGATTTACATACAAAGGCACCCACGGGGGTTATGTAATCAGCCGTGAATCTCCCGAGGTGTCACGACCATAGCATCGGATGATTTCGTGAAGGAAATAAATCAATATTCCGAAAGGCATCGCCCAACCAGCCAAAATTTTAGAAACGTGCACTACTTACCTACGTACTGGAAAGCGCAGATATACCTTAGCCTCCCTCAGGCCTCAAGGTGGACGAACGATCTGGTAAAGGTTGCGGGAAACCTTTGGATTAGGACGGCAAGGGACCAGGCATTGTGGGCCTTTTCATTTTGCAAGCTTTTATTTCGTTTATCTGTTTGCCGTAATCGACCAACTTGACCCAGAGACTAATTGAGTTGAAATACAATGCAATATTGTGGTCCCATTGTGACCATGATGGAGACGGAAGGTGGCCGTAACAATTCATAAATTACCTACACATGGCAAAACCACCGTGTCATTGCTTGTAAGAATCGTCTTGACGAGTAGTTGCTGACTGTGCAAAAAAGTATAGTAGGAAATAAAAGCTTGTCCCAAAAAAAAAATGTTTGCCTGAAACTTGTTTTACTTTTGAATCAATGGTTTTTCCCCTTGTGTCGGCCCTTAAGAGAAGACCGAGGTTGTCTCCCAACTTATCTGTTGCTGATGCTGGCCGCTCAGCAGGACAAACAAAAACAAAACCGGACAAGTGCGAGTCGGACTCACCCACCAAGGATTCCGTACAAAATTACAAATGTATAGTTTTCAGATTTTTCCCTGTACTTGTAGTAAAGGATGATATTACTTGCCAAATTTCATAGTTCTAGGTCAATGGAAAGTATTGGAAAGTACCTACCAAATACATTTTGATTCCCTTGAGAGTGTCCAAATATACGTTTTTTGCGGCATAAACGGCCGTATCTTCTTTTTACGTTAACTTAGAAATTCGATTTTTTCAAAGCTTCATGGGACTATAGACTTGAGTTATGGTTTTAATTTTAACTCGATGCCTGCACGCGTTCGCGAGACAGGGTCTGGACTGGACAGACAGACAGACAGATGGACAACAAAGTGATCCTGTAAGGGTCCCGTTTTTTTTCTTTTCAAGGTACGGAACCCTAACAAAACAATCGTTTCTTAAAAGCAATCTGTGAATCGCATAACTAGTACTACTATACCTATGTATAATTACCTCATCCATAGTGTGAGATGAAATTCAACTATTAAAACGTATATAATAGTCGATAACTTACACACACAATTCAATTTAATGTCCCCTTCTAAAAGGTATGACACGCGCAATTACTTAACTTTCACTAATTATCATTAACAAGTAGGTATAGTACTAAATGTATGAAGCTTTTGAATGATATACCTACCTCCACTTGCTATATGTATACGGTATACGTTACGGGTATACAGTATACCCGTTTACCCTTTATACAATTACCATAATTTCAACACGCTACGACTGTGCGGACCGGTATTGTTACCGGTACCACAAGTGTCCAAGTGTCAAGTACTTATAAACTCGAATGGGGTGAGGGCCTGCGGCCTCTGGAAAAACAAGTACTTACGTATGTACTTTATTGGTGTTTTGCATTGTAGAGTGCAGATTAATGCCAATCGGATGATATCTGCTGACGAACTGGAAAGACTGGTTGTTTAGCTTAAGTGTGATCAAAGATGATGGGCATAGCGATAAGCTACGCGAGAGTTAGGCGTACTTGTACAGTCGCCATCAGATAATCGGAGCGGCCAAATTGTTCACAAATATCTGAACACGTCTCTATTGTCGAGGCATTAGAGACGTGTTCAGATATTTGTGAGCACTTGATCATCTGATGGCGACTGTACTTACTGACAATGTTCTTCGTATTTCTAAAATTGATTCCCGAATATTACCTACTCCTCAAAATTTTAAGTAACTACAGATATTGAGGTATCTATGATAATTACACGCCGTAGGTACCTATACTTATTAATTAGATAGTACAGTACTAGGCTTGTTTTAAGCAAATAACTAATTCACATCCCAATTAGATCGATAATTTCTCTCAATCATAAAAGTTATTACACAAAAACACAAGACATCCCCATGAATAGCAAAATATACGCTATTCACAATGATTCACTGTTTCGCAGCAATTTATAACACGCATCAGACATAGGTAGGTGGTATATCTAGCGACTTTTCTTTGTAACGTATCTATCTCAAAGACTTATTTACCAAGTGATTAGGTCCATTTTAGTAAGACTGAAATGCATCATAATGAAGAAATTTAACACAATACGTCTGAGTCCCACGGAAGTGTATAGTAGAGGTCTAGTTCAAGAATTTTATGACAAGCTAATAGAGCTGTTTCTAGGCTATTGTGCACGAGAGGCGTTCCGTCGTTTACCGAGGTTTGATGGCTGCTAATCATTTCACACCCTCAGAAATAATGTCCGATATATTAGGTCTTCGTTTTATTGCACGCGACATTGGCCATCAGAGGTCACCAAATGGCGGACCGCGGTCCGGATCCGGACCGCCGGCCTATTCTGTGCGGACCTTAAGTAAACAGTAACTTGTATTACTGAGTACGTACTTTAATCAAAAATGTATCCCGCGCTTTGTCTTTGCTGCCGTCAATTCGACAACGGACGATCGAAGTAACGTGCGAGAGAGACGCAGTTCGCAGGGTAGGTACGAAGCCGCAAATGTTAACGGGATTAATAAAGCTACTCTGCAGATGGAAATGATCGATTTCCAAGAAAACACAGTAATAAAACAAAAACATACGGCAATTCCTTGTGAAGAGTTCTGGATAAAATTTGTGTGTGGTAATAAATAGCCAGAATTAACAAAAAACTGCTTTGAAACTTCTTAACGTAGGTACAATGCGTTACGTGATCGACCTGCTGGATTTAATGATAATAGCTTGCGCCAACTATACTCCAAACTTCAGACAAATAGTTCAAGGCAAATAATTTAATTGTTCACATTGATAGGTAGGTACCCTATGTAAAAAAAAAACCTTGTTACTTCTGTACACACATTGTTACATTTGCTTATTTAATAAACTCAAGTAGAAACGGACCGCGGTGGTCATTTTATTTTAAAAACCGGACCCCTGAAGAAACTAATTGGTGATCCCTGGGCTAGATTGTGGGTCGCCTTTTTTGCAGCGATACAGTAGGAGCTACTCTATCGCTCCATTCTAGGGCAGTTGAGTAAAAAGCAAAAACGTCGTTGACCTCTTACTATTTACACTCACTCACTGTCTTGACTGTCTCTTGACATCGTGTAGGCGACACTTCATTTGTTTTCTTCTTTATGCAAATATCATTTGTTAGACGAGCACGCCACCGCAGTTAAATTAATCATACCAGTTTTTAAACAACACAGGAAACGCTTAAAGCTCGCTTTAAATGTGGTACAAGCACGGTACAAGTCTGCTACTGAAGGTAGGTACAAATTGGAACATTATTTTATACCTGCGCGAGTCGCCATAACAGTTAGGAAATTATAGAGTAATGTAAAGTTTACGGCACACATCAGATTACCCTGAAGGTGCCCGAAGTCTAAGCAGAGTAACGTTAATAAGTATAAATAAATCGTTACAGTACCTACACTTAAATCTTAGCAGTATCAGTTTGGATGTTTGTTAAACGGCTCAACCGATTAGTATGAAATTTTGCACGAAGATAGTGTATAGCTTAAATTAAAATATAGGATAGTTTTTTCCCGGGTCCACGCAGACGAAGTCGCGGGCGGAAGCTAGTTAACTATAAATTAAAGTGGTGTATGTAATTTTAGCAACAAAGCTGCGTAACACTACGTATTTCTTTTTCTTTTTCATGAGCAGTAGGTAATGTAATGTTAACTCGATACCAAAAGTTCTACGGTGACATGGTACGAGTATCGGCAAAGACCCGATTTGGAAAGCAATGAAATACATTGCGTGCTAAATATTTTTTTTATTTCAAAAGTAATTTTTTTTCAATAAACGTTGTTAACCTTTTCAACGCTCTGTCAAAGAGAAAAGTTGTCAACCACACGCTAGATCAACAAGCCATTTACTCCGGAGTTAAACCTTATATCAATGCAAGGAGGTTGCTATCGCGCTGGCTGGGCTCCTTGATGCATACATCAGTCGTTGGTGTTGAACCATGCGGTGCGGATATATGCGTCGTTGGCGTCGAAAAGATTAACGAATGATCATTATATACCTATGCCAGCCTTTAAAATCTACATTCGTATGGGTTAAATAGTAAATATGGGCGTCTGTATGAAGTTATAAAACGGGTATTATAACTACCATTATGTCCCTGCGGCACAACACAGAAGACCGTGGCATAACCCATAGTGCTACTGACACACATGCGATTTGCGTAACGCCAACAATGAGATCTAACGATTGGCGTGACGATCGTCGCGCTGGCGTCCGGTGACGCAACGTGGCGGCATTTACAATTCGACATCAACCGTCAAACTTTTTTGTGACCAATGTTTTTAATGTGTCGATGGTATCTGCTAATTTAATAAGCTGTAGGCTAAGGTCATGTTATTACTGTCATCTATTCGGCATTGATCGGCAGGTCAATGTCTCGAATCAAATAATGACTGGTTCACATTTGATTCAGCTACGGTATTTAAGGTTCTAAGCGCCGTTTGATACCAGTTACCAACGTCAGTTAAATATTCATTGTATTAAGGAATGTTTGTCAGTTCTTCAATATTAATTCTTAGTTTATGTAAATTCTACACGGATATTGTCTATTGTTACAGATGACTGGCACTGGCCATGCGTGATCTGAAGAATTGCGTTTGCTGCGACGCTTTACGGGGATGACACAGGTAACTCCCACTATCTTGAACGTAATACATGATCTCTTTAACCATTTCCTACTAAAAGGTTCACGCTAAGGCGCTTTGGATGTTTCCCCAAAGCTTTGACTACAAATTCCGAAAGCCAGTGCGTTTTATAGTTTTTTATGATAATGTTTCAGGATATTGAGGAACTTGGCTCATGATGTCGCAGTCGGCGCTGGGGCTCGGCGGCGAGCGGCGCTACTCGGTGCCCTCCAACCCGCTCGTGCACGACCCCCGCGGCATGCACTCCGAGGACCTGCACGCCTGGTCCATCTACAGGTATAGTCCTCTATTAGGCTCGTGACGTTACAGTGGCTGGGGCTAATCCGTGCCCTCCAACCCGCTCGTGCACGACCCCCGCGGCATGCACTCCGAGAACCTGCACGCCTGGTCCATCTACAGGTATAGTCCTCTATTAGGCTCGTGACGTTACAGTGGCTGGGGCTAATCCGTGCCCTCCAACCCGCTCGTGCACGACCCCCGCGGCATGCACTCCGAGAACCTGCACGCCTGGTCCATCTACAGGTATAGTCCTCTATTAGGCTCGTGACGTTACAGTCGCTGGGGCTAATCCGTGCCCTCCAACCCGCTCGTGCACGACCCCCGCGGCATGCACTCCGAGGACCTGCACGCCTGGTCCATCTACAGGTATAGTCCTCTATTAGCCTTGTGATGTCACAGTCGCTTGGGCTGGGTTAAGCGGCGCTACTCCGTGCCCTGGACCATTTACGGATATAAAGACAGAGAACATAGGGTTTCCAAAATTGGTCACTTTGTCACGCGTCAAATATGACCGATCTCTAATTTCAACAGACTGTTTGTTGCCAGAAAGACTTGGCTAACCCGTGAGCATTTAGAATAGGATTCGGGTCTATATTTCACTCTTGCTTGTTCCTACGCGACTACAGGCGCTTATGCCAAAATGAACGCCTTCATCCGAACCCGCATACCTACTGTTCTAAGAGTTCAGCGACTGTATCTATGGGATTACGTAGGCTAGTTGTCTGCAATCTACCAAATAACTGAATTGCCGATGGGTTTGAATTACATCGGAGAGGGCGCAGGGACGGGGAACGTACGTAACTAAATCGCGGCGCCTCGCTGCTGCAATTGTTTTTTTTTCACAATATTTTTTGTGGGTACCTATGGGGAGGGGGGTTGCATCCCCGGAACACCTCCCCCATATATACGTCCCTGCATATTGGTACATAATGTCTATAAGCATTCGTGAAACTAATTCAAATTTCAATTTTCCACAGGCAAAATCTGAACTCCGATTTCACGGACAGCGCGCTTGGAAGCACCGACAAGAGCCCCTTGCCTTATGGAAACTTCCAGCTGAGAGATACCACTGTCCAGTCCATTCTATCACATCCCCGATATGGACCCAAGTAAGACCGATACCTTTTCTATTAAATATGTACTTCATTCAGCAGATTTACTATACTGGTAGGAATTTTCACTTTCGTGTTGATTCAATTTCGTGCACATTTGACTTTATGGAACTACGCAAAGGGGAGGCAATGTGCGCCTTTGACTAGGTACTCCTGCTGGATACCTATGTACGTATAACTGCGTAAAAAAATATGAAGAGAACCCTTCTGTTGTACAGATCAGCGCTTGGTTCCAACATGTACACATACCTCAAGTTCGGATTGCCGCGGGTATTTCCTCCGAACCACAACGGCTCGCAGCGCTCTGGAACGCCAAAACCCAAGACATCGATTGGCAGTGGAATGAAACCGGTACCCAGGTAAACTTGGCTTATACTCGTAGGTATGTTTTACACTAACTTCTTGAGCAATTAAATGAAATATACACGACATGTGAGCTGCACAAGTGCGGAACAAGAAAGAAACTCTCCTGAAAATTTATAGGTACCTAACTAGATCCTTTTTTTCAGGATACAAAGGCAAAGTAGAGGCATACGCGAGACATCATCAGGCTACGACAGCTCTGACAATGAAACCTCCACGAACTACAAATACAGCCGCAAATATAGATCGGATCCAGATTTTCGAATGCAAAATTTGCATAACTCATATCAAGTAAGTCAAAAACTAAAAATGTTGGAATAAGAATCGTAAAGCGTCGGTGACACTTTTAAGGCAAGTTCCTTGCTTGGCTTGCCTTAGGTTTGATATAGGTAATTAGGTAGGAAACTAAATTACTTATTCCATAATTTTCCTAGATATTCATCTTGGTTCCTGCTAAATTCTAGTAGATACTAAGTGCTCAATAATATTCAGACACAGGCTGACACTAATTGGTGTCTATGCAAAACCAGACTCAGTAATATTCTTGATCATTTCAGCCACACGGCGGCCCCGGCGTTCCATTAGTAGCCATGCAGCAGGCGGGCCTTCGTAATGAGCCCCACTGGACCAACTCCAGAAACAAGTCGATCAGCGAAGCCAACCTACTGGGCATCGAGGCGCGTCCTCACCGCCCCTCCTACAGCCATCGGCGGAACAGTGTGGCTGACTTCGTGCCAGACAATGATCACCACAGGTACGGTCACTAAGCTTTCAGTACTATAAATTGCGCAATCTATTATGGGCTTGGATAAAAAATATACACATGATAACAGTGATATAACTGTCACATCGTCCAGTTCCATCGACCCGTTATTGTGTCCAAATGGTATGACAGCCAAGTCATGAGAGGGTTATAAGTATTATATCACTGTTAAATGTCGAAAAGTATCCCAGATCCATTGCACGTAGAACCCAGAGCCGTTGGGGCCGAAAAGTTCTCGAGTGGCGACCACGTACCGGAAGGCGCGGCGTGGGTAGGCCCCTCACAAGGTGGACTGATGACCTGGTAAAGGTCGCGGGAGTTCGCTGGATGCGGGTGGCGCAGGTTCGGTCACTTTGGCACTCTTTGGAGGAGGCCTATGTCCAGCATTCGATGTCTTTCGGCTGATATGATGAAGATGATGATGATGATGCCGTAAGTAGATAACTTCTTAATTAGCCGCACGTACATTGACGTACTCGCCTATGAAACTGTCATGTTACCTAATTTTACAACACAAACACAACTCCTCCTTATATTGGCGTTTTCAAGGTAACCTTCCTCAGCTGCGTAGAGCCCGAGGCCCGTTTGAAGAGTACATCACCAATTTAACTATTCAAGTTTTTTTACATGTCACATTGTGTGTTTATATGTCACTGATTTTTTTATTTTGCTCCGCTCGTCATCACGGGCAGTCATTGTTTGCTGTTTGTTTAAACAATAGGTACAGGGGCATCACGACGTTTTGACAATAGGAAGACTGGCGAGTTCACGCAAAAAATAATGATTTGGGCCATTGTTGTTAGGAACCACACTCCGCACGTTCTCTCACACATTGCAAATTTTATTGAATAAATCCTTAAAAAACCGTTTAGAAGAGCGACGCGACGGCAGATTTCTAAGTAACTTTTGGTTAGTAATAATAGTGACAAATGTAACAATCCGAAGTACTGTGATTCGGATGATCATTGTTGCTGAAGTAATGGTAGAACCAATCAATAGGATGTATCTACTAGTAAGAATCAAGATTAAGGAAGAATTAATAGTCATTAATTATATAACCCAGATAATAAACTTTTTTGCTGTGCCCTTTGGAGGTCCATTTTATTTAACTTATATATGATGTGTGCAATAAATAGTTAGAGTTTGAACCTACGCGACCTGGTCCCGACCCACAGTGTGGGATTTTTCCTCAATTTTGCGAAACACTACTTAACTGTTTAATTTGTGTAGTTTATCAAATGATAGCGAACATTGAAACTCCCGCGGTTCTATGTGTCATAGTTTTAGAGATTTTCGATAAATCGAGAAACAGCCATAGAAATCCATAGAAATATGAAAACTATAATTACTCACATTTCATGCCTCTTTTTAAAGTCATCCTTATAAGTTAATATAAAGGTAGTTTTGATATACCAATATGATTTACTAAAAGTTTGAATTGATGACTCTTAGAGGAGATATCATCAATTTTCTAAAAAATTTAAAAAAAAAAATTCTCGATAATCTTACATCGGTCGCATTTTATTTTACAATTTTTTAATAGTTGATAAGAAGCATTATCACTACGAAAAAAAATTAAATGCAAATATGGCAGGATTCGCGAGATATGAATTTTTAAATATTCAAGTTAGGGTTGTCACATACTAGGTAGGTTAACTTTATTTTCAGTTGGGGTGTGGTGTCACTTCTTGTTGCAAAATTGTAGTATGCTTAAACATAGAAACATTCGAGGGCCCGTACAACAACAAAAAGCATTACCACTAGCAGAACGGTTGTGTCAGTATACTCTGTTGAATCTCTGATGAAGGGTATCATGTGGCATTGGGAAGGGGTCCGCCCTCGTCAAGCGCTTGCTTAAACCCAATTCAATTCAATTAAAATTCTTTATTTCGGATAAGTATCCAATGCTATTACATGATATCAGGAGGAGCGGGGGTGAGGTGTCATGGAGCCGTTAAAGACCCATGGCGCTGCTTGGCCTCAACAGGAGCTGACGTTCTGATGGGGGATGTCACGCCCTTTTACGCCGCAGTTTTGTACGCCGGTTCTTCTCGAGGCAGAGGTTTACTTTCCGAACCGGTGGTAGTTTATCGACATTCATAGGTGCATGTAATATGCCTAAATTGAAGAATAAATCACTTTGACTTTGACTTTGACTTTTTGTTCTTTCGGGCCTCGACCAGGGGACTTAATGCTAGAGGGGTAAGAGGGCGCCAAACGTCTTGTTGGTCAGCGAGTGGCAAATGAGGAACATGATGAAGGCAAATAAATTTCGTGTATTTTGTGCATCTGTGGCTGAAAAGTATGAAATGAAATAATTTATTCGTGACAAAGCTTAATCATGCAATTACAACTTAAAATAGTATGTAGAATCATATGGCTGGTTTAATATACAAGTTATAGATACTACTGTCCGAAATAAAGAATTGAATTGAATTGAATATGATTAGATTAGATTCATTTATTGCGTATTGAAAATTGACATTATATTTTACAAATTTTCTTTGTATACAAATAAAATGAATTCACAGAAAGCTCGTCGAGTACATTTAATAAATTTGTTACAAATAATTTCTAACAATAATAATTAACAAAGACAGACAGGAATAGTTAGCAATTTAAAACAATATTGATCTTAGGTACCTAATAATGTCAGTCACTATGCACAAAATGCTAATACACGGTTGGCAAATCATTGAGATTAGTTCTCTGCCAATAGGAATGTTGTCCGAGCAAGCCCGTGAATCCCGCAACCAATTTTGGCGGTATGATCGTGAGCATCACACTCGAAAAATAGACCAAAATACTAAAATTTTGGACCTTTTTCGGCGTGCTCTCGAATCTTCGTACCCTTTCATTTCACATTTGTCTTTAAAAGACCGCCATAGTAAACAAAAACGATTACATATACCGCCTAAAGTTATATCACTTATAAAGTCTACTGAGCCACATACTGCATATGCCCGAAAATAACGAAGACGACAATTTGTCACTCGTTTTAGACAAACGACTTTATTATTCTGATGACGATCAAACTTCCAATTATCCAAAAAAATATTGAAGGATTCATGCCAGTCAAGTAAGAAAAACAGAACCCTCGCCTCTGAACTCTGATATTATTTTCGTTTGTATGTGAATACCCTATTTCCATAGAAATGGACCTAAAACTTACGCTATAAATCCCAAATCCCATAAGATAAAATCGTCAAAATTTAAGGCATGGTAGATACACTCATCATACGTCTTTTAGAGCTAAAATAAAATGCGACCGTTAATAAACTTTAAAAAAATATTAATAATTAAAAAAATATATTTATATTGAATATCATCGGGTTTATTAACTTTACAGTCTTGTATTTTTTTTACGTTACTGAATATTGTTTCCTGAAATTGGAGACGAAAAATTGGGGCATTATTGACATTAATTACGAAAATAAAAATACAAACATGTTTTGATGACGTCATGGATCTGATCTTTAGAAATTATTAACTAGAAAATTAAACGGCATATGTGGCTGGGAGTTTCACTATGGGCTTTAAAAAAGTATTAAGCAGCGATTAAAATCATAAAAAGGTAGTGAACAAAATTGAGGAAAAATCCCACACTGTGCGACCCTACCCAAAGTAGCCCAGAGTATGTATGTTGAATGCTGGTGTTATAGCCGTTGTTATTAACCTTAGTTTTGTTTCACAGCTACCTAATGCCGTCGTCCCACCTCGGAGGTCGAATGTCTAAAGCCGGCAGCCATATGTCGCTGGCTCAGTCCAGAAAGCACTCCACGTTGCGGCCTGGAGATCACTTAGATGGATACACGCATTCCGCATATATTTACCCTAACTATTATGTGAGTGGCCTTTTTCTACTTTAATATTTGCTTTCCCAATCTATTACAAGATTGAAAGTATTGAAACCGACTTATTGAAATAAAACTTTTCTTCACAGTTATATTTTTCAGGTTTCTATTTATGAACACAAAGACATAGTTTATTGTTTGAGAGTGAGAAATTATAGAGGTGACAATGGTTCAATGATTCGTCACAATCAGCCGATATATGGCGTACAATATCAGCATGACAAGGAAATGTACCTAATGTTCTAGTAATAAAATTACCTAAGTACTTACATGAATGTCAATATTAAGAATATGAACTAAATAATAAAAAAGTAAAATATCAATGTCACCGTCTATGTACCTACTCATTGATAAAAATGATTTCAGGTTAATAGTTTAGAAATTACCGCGCCGGACAATACGTCTGCATTGTTGGTATCGGGGCTGAGCTTCGAAGTGAAGTCTGGCGAGATCCTCGCCGTGTTAGCCACTTCTCAGCAGGAGGCCACTGGCCTTTTAGATGTCTTGGCTGGCGTTAGAAAGGTAATTATGAACTTTACTACCATACTCATCACGATCATCATGATCATGAGATTGATGACGACTAAATTGTGTCTTATCGGAATGCCACCTGTATACACTGTTGGTGAGAGCATTAACTCACTAACTTCTTTGATCAAAAATAATAAAATAGTTTCCAATTGGCTGATTAGATAAGGGATATTTCTATGTGCACGTGAATGAAAATGTACAATATCTACATAATATGTTTACACGATCGTGTAATCTCAATCCTCGTCAAGTTAGCGTTTTCCCTGTTTTGCGTCTACCTACCGCTTCGGAGTTCGGAGTCGAGCCTGCTATCTAATCCCAATACGGTATTTTCATCAATCAAAATTAAATTATTCAAGTATTTTTTATATAGTTTTTACTATAAGAAATACGAATATATTATTATAAAAATATACGATTATAGCACTATTTTGTTATATAAATATACGATTTCTTTTTAATTTGAAACTTAAATTTATTATCTGTATGTCACATGACCGAAAACGCCGACCGCCATTTTTTTCTCGTGAGTGACGTCAGTATAGCAACAAGTATTCGTTGTAAAGGACATGCATTGGTGACCCAAAGATGGACGTGTATAGTAAATTAATGAATTCTGAACAAGGGGACCACTTTTGGGGGGTAAACTGCAAAATAAAATAAAAAAGTTTCACAAACTGTATTGTGTGACATATCAAATGAAAGGGGTTGTTGTAAGCATCTCAGTTTTTTTTATAATTTTAGAAAAAATAGATTTGAAGTAATTTAGGAAATAACACGAAAATTGACCATCCCCCTCCCCTTATCTCTGAAACTACTAGGCTAACTAAAATATGGAAAATAACAATAATTCATATCTCTGCAATGCACAGTCAGGTGAAGTTTAGTTAGAACTGGGAATGGCTGCTCAGTCGTCAAACCCCAACAGTTTCGCTGCAGGTTTGAATTTGTGACGTGTGCCTCGTATGCACACATGTTAATAAATGTACCTATTTCGATTAAAAAAAAAATATGGAAAATAGTTCCTTGCCTAAAGATTACAGGAAAACCTATAAGAAGTTTGAGTATTTAATGGGAAAATTGTCACTATTTTTATGAAATTTTGATTGTATACGGAACCCTCACCACGCGAGTTGAACTCGCACTTGTCCGGTTTTTTATTTTTCCTTTTCATTAAAGCGATATTATATTCAGGACATTTTAAAATATATTTAAGAAAATTATAGAATTAACCTCGGCTCGCGTCCGTTGTGTCTAATAAAACCTTGTTCCAATGTTGCAGAAACTATCAGGCGACATAGTTCTCAACGGCCAGCCCGTAGCTTCGTCGACACTGCGCAAGGTAGCAGCATACGTGCGCAGGGACACGTCGCTCTGTCCCTCCATGACTGTGGAACACACACTGCGGTTCCATGCAGCGCTGCGCCGGCCGAGAAATAACCAGCATCAGGTCAAGATGGATGATAGAGATCGGGTAAGTTGCGTAACAAATTCTGCTATGGTTAAGCATCTAAAAACCAAAAGATGAATTGTACGTCATGGTATACCTATTCCTGGGCCCGCAATAATGCACTGCGATGATAGATAGACAGTACGAGTATACGCGGCATCAGACCAAGGTGGATGATATAGATATAACTGATAACCTCTTATCTATATCCAATGGTAGACGTCATAAACCAGAAGTTGACCTCACAGTTGTTCGGATTCACCATAATGCCCTGTGTTGAAACAACCAGAATTCAGACCAAGAAGGAAGATCTGATAGATTCAGTAACCAAACAACTTCTAGGTTCACAACAAGTGCACAACATTATAGTCACCTGAGAAGTCTATACGTGAATATAGTCGTAATCACAATAAGTGTCAATGATAAGTTTCAAATCAAATAAAATATGCGTAGTTAGTATCACTATCAAGTAAAATATAAGTTACACACATTTTGTTCCAGATAAACCTGCTAATAGAAGAGCTAGGTCTCGAACAAGTTCGAGACACTAACGTGGCTCGTCTAACAAGATCCGAGGTTCGAAGACTAAACGTCGCCTGTCAGCTTTTACTGGACACGGCAATCTTAATCCTCGACCAGCCTACGAAGGAGATGGACATATTTGACACCTTCTTCCTGGTGGAGTATTTGAGGAACTGGGCTAGCACCGGGCGGGTTGTGATCATGTCGCTACATCCGCCGACTTATGAGATCTTTGCGATGCTTACAAAGGTAAATTACAAAGCCAGTTATGTTTTACAAATATTTAATAGATATCTCCTTAGTCTTGCTTTTTTGATTCTCCAGGCAGGAGATGTTAGGCAAAAAGGTTTGGTAATCCACACCACTGTTTAAATTCTATCGTACATTTTCTTTATGAAATTACAATGGTCCTTCGAACCGGATGATATTGAGTTTATTTTTCAGGTGGTCTTAATATCCGCTGGTAGAACGATGTTCAGCGGGTACAGAAGAGACATGTTGCCATATTTCGCTTCTATCGACTATCCTTGCCCCGCCTTCAAGAATCCTTCTGATTATTATTGTAAGTACATACTTCGTCTTAAGATTTTTTTTTTTGTGTATATCTCACGTTCTCGCTTCCTGGGATTGTACGATTCTGAGCTAAGTTTATTATCATCGGCCCCGCCTAATAGCAGGCTCACATAACTGTCAACTAGAATGTGGTCTTTAGATCGCGATTTCGTGGTCTATGATTTCTGTATCAAAATTGAGAAATCGGAATGTTTATAGAATCGCCTCGGTCCGTACCAGGTGTTTCACAATATTTATTTCAAAGAAGAAACCGAAAGCTCACACACGCAACTTGTTTCCAGTGGACTTGGTGACCCTCGACGACCTGTCGGCGGCGGCCATGCTGGAGTCGTCGGGCCGCATCGAGGCGCTGGCGGCGCTGTTCGCCGGCGCGCAGGCCGCGCCCGAGCCGCCGCCGCCCGTGCCGCTGCCCGCGCCCGTCGCGAGACCCAACGTCTTCGTGCAGGCGTTCGCGCTGATCGAGTAAGTGGGGAAACCGACCCATCCGGCACGTCTACCACAACTCGCTGCCGACTCACTCGCGCTTCACAAATCAGAAAGTAGAGCCTCTGGCGCAGCGTCGCGGCGTCAGCTATGCTAGGAGCTAGCTGGCAGCACAGAAGGGGATCTATCAATTTGTTCAATGAAAAGTTGGATCACATCTACCTATAAAATTAACTGGTATAAATGGTTTGTGGGCGTGGTTGAACTTTTTTTTGTGCCCTAATAAATGCATAGGAGGACTGTCTTATAGTATATTCTGCCCTCCAATCGGAGCCTAAGAACGCAAGGGTCGATGTGTGTGTTAGAACGAGATGGATACTCACAATATTGTGCGTGCAGTTCAAACTTCCAACGCACTCACTTTTAAAACTATCAACAGCTGGGAACCAAATTGGGAACACATTTTTTCAATCTGATCTTCCATATGTATGATTAGGAATGTATACCCGAAACGATTCGCAAAGTCCACTGTCCTTTTAAATATGTTTTGTGACGTACTTTGTATGCTACTTACAGAAAAAGTCTGGTGTTCACTCAAATGACAACGCTGTCTAACGTGGTGACGCGGGTGCTCATCGCGGCTATGATGTCACTCATTACGGGGACCATCTTCTGGGATCTACCCACCACAGATGCTAAGGTAAGAGAAAAAAACAATCGTTTAGCTAATAAAATCTATTCTTCTTTTGTTAGGGTGGCCCTCATGCTGTAATTGTAGACACTGACTCGGCTTTACCACCCCGTGCCATTCCTCTCGCGACTGGCGCTTTCGTGTAGCCAGTTCATTGCGATATATTGGGAAAAATAAAACGCTCTTAGGCTAGCGACGCCTACACATACGCATCGATTGCTCAGGTTAAGTAACGTCGGCTGAGGCCACCCGCTTCCGTACTTTGGGCTACAGTTAGACCTCTTTGGGCGACTTGATAACTGTCAAGATGCCTACCTACTCTCTTGTCTATGCTAAAGCATCCTATGCCTATAACGTCTAGTGTTCCCTGAGGATTCAAGTCAGATGGCTTTCGAAAAAATTATCTCTATGATTTAAGTTTTCGAATCCCATGGCTACGAGAGTCCTAAGAGGCTCACATTTTTTGAAAGCTCACCGGGTATTGAAAGGCTAAATTTAATTGTCATTAGTCGACTCTTTCTCCCAGCTAACTCAAAACGACCGAGTCGGCTTCCACTACTCCGTGATGTGCCTGAGCCTGTGTCCACTGCTGCTGTGGCTGAGCGCGCGCGAAGCGAGCTCCATGCGTCGCCATGTGGAGCGCGACGTTGCCATTCCGCTCTACTCGAGGACCGTCTTCATGCTGTATGATGTAAGTGACAAAATCCACTGGTAGGAAGAGATGCGTGACCGAGGCTAGCTGTGGCTATGTTATTTACCAATAACTTTTTGGTCGCACTCCGCTACCTCGAACAGCTCTGGTGGTGTCTGGCTAACGTGTCAGTTCACGATTAATGATAAATCGCCCGGGAGTCAATCCTGTTATCGGTAATAAGGACTCGTAAAAGTCCCGCTAGAAGGCTCGTAAGTAATGTTATGAATTTGAATTCCTGGTATTTCTGGAAAGACGCAGACATTTGGCCCGCGTTCAAAATGTATGGCGACCACTTCCTCATGTTTAGTTACTCTAGAGTCATCGCTATATTGAGTAATGGTAACTGGAACTCTTTATCCATACATAAGCTAAAAAAATAACTGCACAATTTTTTCGTGGTTATTTAAACCGTGTTAAAGGCCAACTTCAAGGCCATCCTCAATCATCCTTAACCACATCCATCATAGACACAGAAAAATTGCACATGTAGTAATTATATTTTTTTTCCAGCAATTTCTAGAACTATGGTCGGCCGTGCTAACGTGGTTCGCGTACCTCGTACCGAGCTACGCTATGAGCGGCCTATACGCCCAGAATCCGGGCTCCTTCGACGGACTCTATATTTATTTAGGTGAGTCCTGGTCATATTTTTCATTTGTGTAAATAAACTCATTATCTTAGCAGGTACAATTTAACTTTTTTGTTTATCAATGGTAACAGCTGTTTATATGAGGTCAGATAGGTCAGACACCTACATAAATGGCAAATTTTAACTTTCCCTTAGTGTTCAACTTTTTATGGATTACGCAACTTGTATGTTGCATCATTGAATTGTTCCTCTCTCACTAAGGGACGGCCGTTTACTGATAGTTTGAAACAACCTCGATCTAACTGATACTAGTGATACTACTATACTGCTAATACAGTCCTCAAAGCAAAGGTACAGTCCAAAAATTACTAATTACATAATAAATCATTACAGGTTACACAGCCCTCTACCTAATAGCAGTCCAGATGATGTTCCGAGCGTTCGTCTTCCTCGTGCCAATGGAGAAGACAGCCGCCATATTGGCAGGCTTCTGTCTCCTCCTCATCACGCTAGCCAACGGGGCCATGCTGCACCAACAAGACCTGCCGCAGTACTGGAGATGGCTGGAATACGTGTCACCCTCGAGGTGGACGCTGCCAGAGATACTGCAGAAGGAATTAAGCGAGACTGCCTTGAAGACTAGTATTAGTAAGGAGATGAGGTGCCCTAATAAGCAGGTACGCGTATCCATAATCATACATTGCATAACAAAAAACAATAGTAAGTCGGTAGATAGTTAGAGCCAGGGATGTCGCGGATGCGATTTTTTTGACATTTGCGGGTATCATATAATATCACCCAATCACCAAACACGTTGAGACTAAATTACAATCGTAGCGTAGCGAACACATCAAAAACGTGTCTGCTCTTTTTTTTACTAATGGCGAAAATATCTAAAACGCGCGCGGTAAGCGCCGCATGGGCGCTTCTTGTCGTGAATTGCACTACATCGGCATCCGCAAAAACTCCGCATCGATTATAGAGGATGCGGATCCGAATGTCTGCAACATCCCTGGTTAAAGCCACGAAAGGGTTCTATCTCGGCAAGGTGCTGTCTTGATGGCCGGCGCAGCGCAGCGGCCGACGGGACCGTCAGGTCTTCGGATACAAAGCTGGACCACGACATCTTGTATTTTATGTAATGGAATTTACATTTGTCTCTGGTTTCCCCACCAAAGCCTTATCCTGGTAGCATATCCGGCTATTGGTTCACTGAGGTCCACTTGCTGCTTCTAATCTTCAAACTCATAGGGAAAACTAGACTTCATTGGGGTTGGAATTTGTCAAGTTATAAGGCAACGTGACTGCTTGAAATTATAAATCTGGATCTACCTAAATAGATGAGTCTGTACTTGTGGAAGTATTGTGCCACCACTTTACGTGTTTATTTTTTGTTGCAGAGAACGTATCAGGACATAATAGTACAATCACCGTGTCCTCCACCAAACGGCTCGCAAGTCCTTTCCAACTTCGAGTACCTACGCGGCGACAACATTTGGGAGTGGTCGGATGAGAGCTTCTTAGTAGCTCTGGCCATTTTCTACGCAGTCTTTGCTCTGATCGCCATCTTGGCTTTTGTGTGTGATTGTACCAAATATGTTAGGAGAAAGGAACGTAACAGTTTGAAGGGACATAAAGTTACGGTTAATACTCCTTGATTCTTTCAAATACTTTTATAGTCCTGTAACTATGAACTATGGTGGCATAGAGATTTCGAAGAGTTTTCAGACTTATTTGTCAAACTCTATACAAAATATAGCTACCTAACAAAGTAGTTTGGAAATCCTCTGAATTCCGCTAGACGTGGACATATATTTTGAAGGATGGTGGATCAAACTACTTCCCGATTTATTGCTGAACTGTGTGTTATAATTATGTCCAATTTGGCCAACACAGTATATAGGTTGTAAATCTGGATAATTCACCAAAACGTTGATTGATGACTACCACAACTGCAAATGTACTAATTGACCATGGTTTTTAGGTTTATGTATGTAATGTAAAGGCTTTAGCATCATATTGTATCGGAAGATGTATCATTCTTCCATATAATTTGATGCAAATTCGACGTTTGAATTATATGTCGGTTAGTTGGATATCGGAATATTTGAATTATTTACCTAATATCAGAGAGTAGAGGTTTATAATGCCGTATGTTGACGTTTACACAGAGCGAGTTTATCGTTGAAATTCTATTATAACTCTCTACCCCTAGCTAGTATATTGGAGGCAACGCGGGCAAATAAGTCCATTATATGGGTAATTTTTGTAAGCGGCATAAAATGTATGGAAGTTAAATTGATCTGTTCAACTTTAAATCGCTAGGAATAAATAAATGTACAAAGAAATAATAATTATCTTATTTTAATAGAATTATTAACTGAATGCTGACTGTATACCGTCTTCCGTCCTAAATGCATGAATAGATCGTATAACACAATGTGCCGAATGCATGTCATAGGTTATTTAGATACATATCACAAGTTTATTTTAGTCATTACTTTTCTTTCTTCTTCGCATTTTTCAGTAAAACGTGATGTCTATGAAATTGTACCGTTGTCTCGCTTTCCCTTTTCTACTTCTAGTAGAAAATTCCTCCAAGCACTTTAAACTCAGATTCATAATTAGGCGAACTAACTTGACAGTACAATGCACACGAATGTTGCCACAGTTTCGCTAGTGCTGTTAATAATGTTAGGTCATACCAGAGATTTAGTTAAGCAGCATTATTGTGTTCTAATCAAACTAAATAATTTTATCAAACAAAATAATTGAGTTGCAATATTCCACCCGAACAAATATAATTACATACATTGTAAGTTAAATAAAAGCTTGTAAAAAAATTGGTTGGAATTAAAAATACATCGAACATCATTTTAGGACATCGCTAAAGCCCGGTTTTCCTAGGCTAGCGGTGCCGTCATACGATGGCACCGCTGACTATGCGTCTCTTTCTAATTAGAACAGACGGACAGTCTACGTCGCCGTCTTATGACGGCACCGCTGGCCTAGGAAACCAGAGCTTGAGGACGCTGTCCGCCATTTTGTTTTGTTGACAGTTCCAACCATGTCGGCAAGTACGTGTGAGTGTGACGACGATTACTTGATAAAATAAAAACCGGCCAAGTGCGAGTCGGACTCGCGCACGAAGGGTTCCGTACCATTATCTATAAAAACGGCAAAAAAAACAAGTCTGTTGTATGGGAGCCCCAGTCCGACTCGCACTTGTCCGATTTTTTAGTATTTATTGTTATAGCGGCAACAGAAATACATAATCTGTGAAAATTTCAACTCTCTAGCTATCACGGTTCTTGAGATACAGCCTGGTAACAGACAGACGGACGGACGGACGGACGGACAGCGAAGTCTTAGTAATAGGGTCCCGTTTTTACCCGTTGGGTACGGAACCCTAAAAATTTAATCAGATTTATAGTAGGTACAAGGTAATATCGACATAAACCACCACTATTTTTTTCCTATGTATGGCAACATTTTTAGCTGTCAAGTTAGTTCGCTTAATTATGAATCGCTACTGGTCAACGAAACAGGCTCAACATGTATGTTAAGGATCCTCTACACAATTGGTCATCATGGCGCGTGACAGGGACGCAGTTATGCGTTGGAATGCGATGGAAGTATGTCTTTCTCTCCCTAACGCATAGTTGCGTCCTGTATGTTGAGCCATGAGGGCCATTGTGTATACAAGCCTTTAGAAGAGTTGAAAATTATTATGGGAGTTTGTAACTACCTATACACCTAATATGAAAGAAAATTGGCGAGATATAGAAAACATTTTGAATATGCACTTGTATTCACATACTCTTGTATAAGAGCAAACAGTATTACCTACATATCGAGTTTCCCACTGCCGATTGATAACTAGTACCTATATCTGTATATTTTCTCAAGCATCTTTTTCTTTCATATTTAGTAAATATAATTTATTAAATAAGTAGTTTAAAGGAATAAGAGTGGAGCCATATCATTTTGATAATTATTTAATAATTGTTAAGTTACCTTACTTTCGGCATAATAAAAATAAACTTAATTATGTGTGTCGTTTTATTTCATGATTTGTACATAAAATAAGTAAAAAATACAACAATAAAATTTTAATTCTAAATAAATAAGGCTTGTATGAACGTACACTATTCACTATTAAATATGACAACGGCAGGTACTTACGTTGGGGTAATACATTTTGTATCTTATGTTAACTTGCATACAGTTTGTTTTTGCTTCATGAAATGTTTGCGTCTGAGTCAGAGTGGAACAACTCGTGGTACCTTTGACAGATTTCGCAGATACAGGGAGAGTTAAGTTTTTCGTGTTTCATTGATATATGGGTCTGTTTGTCTTCGTACCCGAGAACACGTTCGTCGTCGACGTATCGGCTTTCCAGTAGTACTTTTTTATCTTCAATGTTGGACACGAAATCTTGCTGTTTATCCCTGAAAGTATATCTTTTTTTAACAAAGGGCTAAAAGCTCATGGAGACTCACATATATTCATATTACATATACCTAAGCCATAAGGGAAAATCAGGTGAAAGTATTCAAGGTCACAAAGCTACAAGTCGTACTTTATTTATTTAATCATGATTTACATAATAGGCTTACAGTAAAACTAAAGCGCCTATAATGTTAGGACATAAAATTAAATAAGTCCATGCAGATATATACATTATACAAATACATAAAAAAGTAGCACTAAGTATAATACACAAAGCACTTATTTTAGTAACCAGGCTCTGCCAATTGTCTGCAAACACATCGGCATCCTGCCTCAGCACCAGCTCATTGAGCAGCGCCGGCGCACGAACGCCGGGCGCGGCACTCGCGCGACGCGTACGCCATATACCAGTGTTAGTCAAGTTTCAAGTTAAAACAGCGTCCTTACCCTGCGCTGTTTTAACTTGAAACTGGATGTGTAATATTTTGTCACTAATGGAGTAGGTACAGTATAGTCGACTTCAAAAATATGCATCCATTATTTCACCTTATCGCTCTGTAATGTATAAAAATTGTGAATTTTCACACAATGTTAATCGGTCCTAGTCGAAGTTGAGCCAAGTCCTCGTGATATCTCTCCATTACCCATACGTCAATATCATGACTCTCGTGTTTTTTTTTTCGATCATAACAAAATACAAATCCTACATCCAAATCCATTCAAATCGACGCTCAAGGCGACAAGTTAAAAATTGTAATAACAATTACCATCTAACTTCATCGACCTCCGGAGCGCCAGCAGCGCTGTTCCACGTGTCGCCCGCGGGCACCGTCACGCTGAACACGCAGTAGTCGCGCTGGCTCCTGCGCCCGCGCGGCTTGCACGAGCGCCCAGGGAAACGGGCTCTAACAATCATGTAATATAAAAAAGAAGTAGATAGGCGCTCGAAAAATGGCACACTAAAATTGAGTCAATTAGCCAAACTTGCCTCAGTTTCGAGTCGTCAATGGAAACGTTAGCTGTCAGATTTGGTGGCCATTGTTATACACGAAATTTCGTATAGACAACATATCTACCTCTTCTTTATATTACATCATTGCATTGGGGTCTGATGGGTATAAGGACAAGGACAGAGGAATAGGCATGTGACCTAACATTTTTTTAACGATGCTGTTTTGGTCGCGAAATACTGCGTTGAGGTCCATAGTTGTCTTACAATTTTGTTTCTATAAAGTAAGGATTCTATTGGTAGCTTTAAATTTACTCTGGGACAATAAAAATAATCATGTTTTTTCTAAACTTTCAATGTCAGTCTTTCAATACTACATTTTCAAAAATTTCATCTTTTTATGATTTTAATTATATTTTGTACCTAATTTATACTTGATTACAATAATTTTATGGTTTACTATCCACGTTATCAATTTGAACTATTAGGGAATAAGGGCAATTTTGCCGTGTAAGGGACGCTATAGTGCTAGGCTATTGCTTGACTTTAAATTGAGCGTTAAGTCTTGTCGTAAAACAAAGGCTTTCAATCTATACAATGTTTGTGTTCGTCTCTTCGGACATAACATAACCGATAGAAAAGATAAAGCCACATACTTATGGTCAATTAATTAGCCGTGGCCAGTAGTCCAAAAAGAAAATAACTTTTTTAGTAAGGGCTCGCGGTAGGTACAGACAAAATAACTTAATATAAGCATAAATTCGATAAAAAAAGAACTTTCATAGACTAGTAAAACTTACTCCGTGTAGGAACACCGGTATCTATCAGGCACGCGCTCCTTGAGGCTGCTGCACGACCCCGAGCCCCCGGAGCGGGAGCGCGACCGCGACCGGGAGGACATGGAGCAAGGTCTTCCGCTTCCACATTTGTTTCTGGGAGGATATAAAAAAAAATAGGTTAGGAACAGCATCATGTTTGGGTGAATCAACATTTTCTGGTTCATTTGCCATGGTTATGTCGCCTGGAACACTTTTTAGGGTTCCGTAGCCAAAATGGCAAAAACGGAACCCTTATAGTTTCGTCATGTCCGTCTGTCCGTCTGTCCGTCTGTCCGTATGTCACAGGTATTTTACTCGAAAACTATAAGGTGTATTTGAATAAAATTTTGAGGATAGGTGTATTTTGTTAGCCGCTACATAGTTTTGTAATTAAACTGACAAAAAAAAAATTTTTTAGGGGTGCACTCCATACATAAAACTAAAAGTCAAATTTTTTTTTTTCATTGTGACCCCCCGTGTGGCACATCAATCGATAGGCCTTTCAAAATAAATATAAGGTTTCTCAGCATTTTTTTTTGATTAAGTGAATAGTGTCGGAGATAATCGCCCCGAAAGTAACTAAAATTCTGTCCCCCCCCTCTAATTTTTGAACGGTGTATTTTAAAAATATGGAAAAATTCATGGACATAGGGCTTATTAATTTCATTCACCGAAAATTGTTTTGAACAAGATCGGTTCAGAGGTTTTCGAGATATTGCTGAAAAACTGCCTTCCTCAAAGAAAAGGACGTAAGTGCCGTAAAATTTCTGTGACGATACGACCTTTTTAATAGGCACGGAACCCTTCGTTTTGCGTGGTCCGACACGCACTTGGCCGGTTTTTAAAACTGAAATTTAATGGATTTAAATCACCAACGGTTTCTTGTTTTTGTCAACCCATTTTTTATGAGCCATCTTTTAGGCATGTCAGAAGTCCATGGTGTAACATTTTTTCCAAGAAACTCTGTGATATTGTCTCCTGGCTAACGGGACTGAATAACAACAGGAAATAGTTGATTGATTGACATTAGGTACTGATATAGACATCATTCGCACATATCTCGCCTTACCTACCTACTTGACAAGGTTTAAATGGTTCGGAAAAGGTCGTTTCTGGATTTCTTTGCATTGCAACAGACAGTTTTAGAGTTTATTACACTATATGGGCGGCTTGCATCAAACACGTTTTACAGAGCGATTAAGCAGCGTGAATTGATAAATATCGCGTTCTTTGAAACGCCGTTCTGACCAGATTACGAAACAATAAAGACTGATTTTCAGATATATAATTAACGACTATATAATTCTTCATATGATTTAATCGAACATGATGGCTTAAAATTTTCTGGATAGAAATAAAATTCAAAGTTAGGTCTTTATATTCCGAAAAAGCCATCCCCGTAGAGTGTTGCATCTCGTTGTCTCATGCGCGCAAGACATAAGCGTGTCTCATGCGGGGGAACGTGGTTAACTCTAAACAAGGCATCCCCTTAAATATGACACTGGCAGCTGTTATCCTGTAGAGAACTGTAAAACTTCCAATATAGTCAGATTTTAAGGAAAGTCACATCTAGAAGAAAAGGTAGAATGAAAGGTATGTTATTCAGTGTTCATTCCTGCTATAGCAAATTGTTGTGACAAATTGCTAGGTGTGTACTATAGGGACGGTGAGCGGGATGGTAGGGCAGACACGTTAGACCATTAACATTTATTGGAGAACTTTGCGAGAGGTATGGGTAGCGTTGCCAGGAGGCCAAAGCCTCAGGGGCGACTCCTTCACGTCGTCAACTCTTCTTATATTTCTAGACTTCCAGACAGCTTGATTTGAAATCCGAATACTGCTGTCCAGCCAGCACTGTAGAGGTTGTTGAAACAACCCACTCTATATTTGTCACTCTCACGAAAATGAATATGTTGCGACTTGTCACAGTTGTATTTATTAGCTAAATAGTATATCTAACTATAAGAGTATTCCTAACGATAAATGAGTAAACAAGTGTTTCAGGTTTTTTGAGAATTCAAGTCCTAAAAGGGGGAAATGTAGTAACAAAGTCTGAAATCAACATGGGAATAGTTTCTATGGTTTATCGGTTTTAAAATCCAACGTGGCGGACGTGACGTGAATAACCATCTCCCCTGTTGGGATGCGATGGGGTTGAAATGTCTAAATATCAATATGGGTTTTATGGTTTTTTGGGACGTTAATTACGAAAACTGCATCGATTTTGAAATGTAATATTGTGGACATGAAAATTATTGAAAGTATTTGTGCCAAATTGCAATTCAATCGGAACATACGCTTAATTACGAAAAATTACGCTTAGTACGCGGGCGAAGCCGCGGGAAAAAGCTAGTAGTATATAATTGTCTAATTCGTTCGCGTTTCAGTCTCTAAAAAAGGAAACATTACTTATTATACATTTACCTGTGATATTCAGCGGAGTGGCAAACGGTTTTCTGTCTGTGCCCAGAATGAGGCAAGCACTGGCAGTTTGCGATATTTCTTATGCTCTGAAGGTTTAGATATGGTTTGTGGCCATCATTCCACACTTCGTCTATGCGCACCTTTGTTGCGATCTCGATTTTGGGTGAAAGTATGCCCTAAAAAATAAAATGTAGGTAAATTTATTGAAATAAGTAAGCAGAGTTAGTACTAAAATGTCCAAGATAATTATGTATGGTTGACTTTAAAGTACATTTAATTTAGAACTTTTTTTATTTGGCTTTATGAATAAGGCTAAATATCATTTAGAAAGGCGTCAAATCTTACAGGATACTTCTTAGATCTCCTCATAAGCAGGTCCACCCCGTCATTGCAGCACATCTTTGGCGGGAACAGAACATCACTGAGAGACCCGAGGTACTGAGCTAGGATGTTGCACTGGCGGGCCTCACAGTTCTGGCACCACTGGACCAGCTCACAGTACAAAGTTTCATCTTCTGAAAATAGGCATTTTATGGTTGCAGTATACAATATTTTGTTTTGAAATATTTTATGTCCACAGTCTAATTAGCATTAACACAGAATAATGAATATTATCTAAGGGTACAGAAGATCCACTGCCTAAGTGATGAAGTTAGTTGTCATTTTTTTTGCATTAGACAATCATAGAGTGAGATAGGGTTGTTGAAATACCACATAACTGATCATCCAAAATGAAGATTATTTTATTCCTATTTTTGTTATTGCAATGATCATCCATTTTGGAAATAATAATTGATACTTAATGATAATAAAGTAAAACAATAGCCGGGAAGTCAACATAAAGTAAAAAAAATACATGAATACAGATCTAGACACGCGGCAGCGTGTCAAGCCAAGTTCAAGCAATGGAACTGGCTAGCCAGCGCCGAGTGTAATATTACACGAACCACTTGGTGCCACTTTTGACCCTTCTATAACTCAAAAGCTCTTTAACGTAAACACATAAAACCACGTATGTTTAATTATATCCATAAGGTCACCTAGAAGCCCAAATTTCATGAAGCTAGCTCAAACGGTTATAAAGATATGAAGGTCAAAAAGTCGTAAATTTTAGTATTGACTTTACACTACCTAAACCTAACCTACTTCCAGATGACCTAGAAGGATGAAATTTGGAATCCAGCTCGGTAATTGTATGTAAGCGTAGGAAAAAATCTAAAAATAAAAAAAAGTTAAAAAATAGGGGGGGGGACCACATACAATTTTTTTTTATTGTAGCGTTGGAACCGTTACAAACAGATATTTGAAACTATCCCAATATATGTATTATTATATTTGCTATATAACAGAAATATAAAAATAAAGTTAAGTCAAAAAATAAGTGGTGTCCCCATACAAAAAACTTGTAATACGCGCTAAACAACCGGCCAACGGTGTGTCGTCGGCGGCGCGCGGCACCGCATAATTATACACAGAACAGAAGTAAATCTACATAAAAGCGCTCCCGAGCAACACGGAAACGCAAGAAATGTCAATACCTGCCTAGTATTCTTTACAAAAAGTAATGATATCCCACCAAAAACATAAATGTAAAAAAGGAGACCCAAGTTCAATACAAAAATTATGCTTGGCTGTGGGCTTCGCCGCAAAAAGAATGGAGATATAAATGAGTGCCAAGTTATGCAAAATCCAAATATGTATTTATAGGAACAAAATAACATTGTGAACAAGTATAAACTGTATTTCTTTGCTTTATTGGATACCTATAACAATTGCTGTTATTTAAAAATGTGAGATCTTAAAGTAGGTTAGATTTGACTTGGCCAGTTTTTATCATTATTAATATATATATATATATATATATATATATATATATATATTATGTTGAATAACTTTATAAAATGACTGATGTAATGAAAACTGGTCAAGTGAAAATCTAACCTACTTTAAGATCTCACATTTTTAAATAACAGCAATTGTTATAGGTATCCAATAAAGCAAAGAAATACAGTTTAATACTTGTTCATAATGTTATTTTGTTCCTATAAATACATATTTGGATTTTATATAATAGACTTACACCAGGAGGTTGCCATAGACAAGAGTCGTTTCGCGCAAAAATGACAGTGGGATATGCCTGGTCTAAGTCAAAGATAATATGTTCACACTTTTGCACCTTATTCCATAGTAATAATAATATGGTAAAAAATAAACATCTCATGGAAATCTAACAAGTACAGATAGAGTATTAGCCAATGTGACTCGGAATGAATATAAAGCCAGATTCATACTTATTTGACAAATTTTATTGTGTAAGTAACAATATCAGTTTCATACATTTAATATCTCATGTGATGTGCTCTGACATTAAGGCTCTTTTTGGGTCTTTCTCACTGACTCTTACATCAATGAGTATCAGGTCAGATAACTATGAATCCAACCTAAACTATTTAAATTAATTTTGTTTGCTTTTATCTGACTTATTGCAGTATTTTCACCACTAGTACAAGAAAATTAGATTGAATAAGCCCCTATCATTAGAAGGAAGCCAATAATGGATTGGTTAACCCTCATTATGGCGACCGGTTTAGCCTAGTGGGTTATGTTATGACGCTGCCTACGAAGCTGAAGCTGAAGCTAGGTTTGAATCCTGATATGGGCAAATATTTGTGTAATGAGCATGAATATTTGTTTCCGAGTCTTGGGTGTTTTCTATTTATTTATTTATTTATATCTATTCAATATTATCGTTGTCTAGTATCCATAACTCAAGCCTTGTTGAGCTTACTATGGGGCTAGTTTGATTTGTGTAAGATTGACCCCTAACATTTATTATCTTTATTCATTTTCATTCTTAGGCTAGGTTTTTACAATATTAATATATAAGTAAAATATAAAAATATATATACAAAATATAAAATATTATAATTATAATATATGTTTATTATTATTATTAATTTATTATACATACTCAATAAACAGCACATGTTACTCAACGCGCAGGTTTCTTCAAATCTCTTCCGGAAGTATAATTTGTCATTGAACTGAAGTGGGAAGGTGGGTGGTAGTGTGCAGGTCTCATAGCTTGTGCCCAGGGCAAACACAATGAGGGAGACGCTGCCATCTTGGCAAAGCCACACACCTGGACAGGATACCTGAAATTTTGTAATTGAAAACTGTTTATTTCAAGTGATTACAATATATTCAACAAGACTTATAGGGATCATCCATTAATTACGTAACACCAATTTCATGATTTTTGACCCCTCCCTCCCCCCTCGTCACACTTCGTCACAATTAACTACACCCTCCCCCCTTAGTGTGACGTCACATTTAGATTTTTAGTTTAAGAAGGTAAAAATTACAACATCACTGAAACTAACTTTTTATTAGGATTTCTTAAAATGATTTATAAAATTAACGAAAAGAAATTCAACAATAATAAAAAAAAAACTTATGTGTCCAGCGCGCAAAATGAGCCTTATCGCCTTAGTAATACATTCGCTATTTCGAAAACAATAAATCGTTAAACTCGGCCAGAAAAATAGTATCAAATTTATAGGGTACGAATGTATTCAAACAAATCCGAGTATGTAGAAAATTAGTTTAGTACAGTCAGCCTCACAAGTAGCTGAACACCTAAGTACCTTGTCGCTTTCACTTGTTTGACAACCTCATATGGCAGTTTAACATGACGTTTAATGCGACACGGTACAAAGGTGTTAAGCCCCTTGTGAGGCTGACTGTACAATGTTTGTAACAATTGAAATTATTTTTTTTTAAACTTAGATTTTGTAAAAAAATTGTGTGTGAGGATTGTGAGGTCACAAACATGGAACTCCTCCCTCCCCCTCTCACGATATGTCACATTTTGTGGACCTCCTCCCCCCCCCCCCCTTGAGGTGTGATTTAATTAATGGATCCCCCCTATGTATCCCCCGTATGGCTTATATTCCCACATCTTAAATAATTTTATAATTTATAGAAATATCAAATAATACTTTTATATACATTTTATATTTACGATTACCTGCTAATAATAATAATTCAACTTGTCAACAATATATTTATTTAAATTTTAAATGGTATAGAATGTAATCTCCTAATGAGTAATGACCTGTAACTATGTTATTAATAAACTTTATTTCATTCATGGTAATATTATACATCCTCTATACATTTTCAGTATCAGGATTTATTAAATTTAGGTATGTATACTTTCAAGTCAATGCGCGCAGAAAACCTTGTTTTAGGTGACTGTGGCTCGAAAGTAACAAGACTGATAGTTAAAAGTAAATTAAAAAGATATAAAAATAATTTGAAATGAACTAGTGCAAAACTTACTCTCTGTACAACAATTTCTACTGTTAGTTCGATAATTTTGGGCATTTTGCAAGATTTTTTTAACTTTTCATGCCGAATACAAGTAGATGTTTATAAAATTTGTTTAACCATTATTTTGGAACCGCTCGTCGTCCTGGACATTTGGTTTTGACCCCTAAGAGCTCCCAAATCCCAAACTTCCAAATTGTGCAAATTAGTTAAGTTACCTACATTTCTCAATCATGACACTAGTGACAGCGGTGACAGCTAAAAGTCACGTTGCTATGGTAACGATTGGTTGGACACATAAGCTATGATGGGACGGGACTATACGTGTTGCCACAATGGGACGGAAAGGCTTCTATGCAGCTAAATTAGGCCTCACGGCCTCGCTGTCAAATTTACTATGGACCGCCACCGCAGAGGGCCTACCGCGAAAGGCATTCGAAGTTTTCCCTCTCTGTCATACTTACGAATTCGTACATAAGTGCGACAGAGAGGGAAAACTTCGAAAGCCGTTCGCGGTAGGCCCTCAGGCCGCGCCAGTGTGATGTAGGCCTACGTAAACTGGACTGAGTATTAAGTTTTTTAGTCAATCAAAATTGAACCTTATTACCGAGCAAGACGTTAACAATTCTACGATAAAAGATGACAAGAGAAAGCGGTCCGAGCGAGAGCAACCAACCCGAGGATTGTGTCTCACTCGCACAACTTGCCAATGTAAAAAGTCCAGGCAATGAACTGACAACTTGTATGGAAAAAATGACATATTTGGAAATAATTTATAATAGCTAATTTTGTTAATGTAACGGATATATTATCAATTAAATTGTTACCTAGAGGCAAAATCCAACAAAAAATCAGACATCAAAAAAATCAATATTTAATTAGCTCCTAAAAAGTCCGGATAAATATTAATATTTTTTTTATCTTTATTTAGGTTCATTTACATTTGCTTTACAATATTCAATATAAATAAAATAAAAAAGACAATGAATGTTTAATTTAAATCTATATAATTACTTCCGGGTGGAAAGTTTGGTGGATTCTTGAATAAAGCATCTTAGAATAATGTTTTAAAATGAAATAAACAAAAAAAACGCTATTATAAATTAATGTTTTTCGAAACCGTATTTTGCCTCGGCTATAGTGGTAAGAATACTGTTGCTCAGCGAGCTCGCCCTATAAGGCTCGTTCAGACAAACGAGCGCAGCAGTCGTCTTGCATGCAGTCCATCACAGATAAGAGGCGCGTTCCAAAGTTGTCAAATGATTTTTTTGATTGGTGGTCTTGTGACATGAAGACAATTTAACCAATGAGAGGACCATTTTAATGACAAAATATAGGTGCGAATAAATCGCGTTTTTTAAATAGTAGACTGACCAAAAACTTGACTGAATCATGGGGGAGCGAATAATGCACGGCCAAATAATGTACGGCTCGATAATCCGCGTCTACTTTGTGTGGACTCGGATTATTGGGTCGTGCATTATCAGCCCGGACAAAGGTGGCTTCCAATTTTGCTCAGGGTGATAATGTACGGCCCAATAATGTATAGCCCAATTATCTGCGTCCACTATTTTGGACGTGGATTATTGGGTCATGCATTCTCAAGGTGGACATAAATGGCTTCCAATTATTGCCACGGACCAAGTTTGCTTCAAACTGTCACACATACCTTCCTGCCTGTCAAAAGCGAGCTCTGTCTTAGATCTGTTTAGGTTAGGGTTCACTTGTGTCCCTCAGACCAGAAATAGACACACAGGGGTGGCGTTAACCCGCTAGAGATTATCAGTCCGAACAATCCGAAGCCATAGGGACTCTGATTAATGGATACTGATTATTGGGCCGTGCATTATCAACTCGTACAAAATTACATCCAATTATTGCCCCGGACCAAGTTTGCTCAGAGTGATAAAGCACAGCCAAATAATGCACGGCTCGATAATATTGTACATTGGACTTGGATTATTGGGCTGTACATTATTTTGGCCGTGCATTATCATGGCCGTACATTAACTGGCATCATGGGACCTCACTTGGCGGTATTTGCCCAAATGTTATTATTTCACAGTTTAGTTAGTACTTACAGTATAGGTAGTATTTATATTTTATTGAATTAGAGTAAATAAATCAACCCTTCCCGTCGTGATACAGGTCTTCTGAGCCACGACAGTCGTGGTGACCGTATGTAATAAAACTATTGTTAAACAAACCTGTTCGAATCTTTTGTTTTATCATTAACTACTTTACGTCACCCTAGGCCGTAAGTGGGATTTTCTGCCCTCTACGCGAGGAGAAAATCTCACTTCCTGGCCAAGGCAAGACGAAAAACTTAACAAACCACGGGCGGTAATTCGTAAAGCCCCAGATCGTACGTTTACAAACACCTTCGATCTGGGGCATTCAGGAATTCACCGCCCTAGGTATGAAATGTACCTACTATTGTTATTTGCAGGCTTTTCAGTACGAGTGACATCCTATCGTATGGAATTGTATGTTGAGATCTCTTCAAAGCATGGCAGCTATGTTACCGTCTGTAATTCACTGGTTTCGTCTAGATTTACGTGTTCACGATAACCTTGCTCTACGTAATGCAATCAACGAGGTAAGGGAACACAATTAGTAACTAAATATCAACAATATAATCAATCAAGTAAACAGCAGATCTGACTTCTATTTCAAAGATTTTTGTATTGGTTGTGTAACTTTTTTTTTAATTTTCAGGCAGAAAATCGGAAATACTACCTCAGACCAATTTACATCATAGATCCAGATATCAAAGACAAGGTTGGAGTAAATAGACTGCGCTTCCTTGTACAAAGTTTACAAGATCTGGACGTTAATTTAAGGAAACTCAATACCCGGCTCTATATTATTAATGGCAAAGCAGAAGAGAAACTCCCAGAACTGTTTGACAAATGGCAAGTGAAATATTTGACTTTACAACTAGACATTGACCCTGAACTTGTGAGGCAAGATGAGATAATAGAGAAAATTGCTGAGAAAAAAGACATATTTATTGTCAAGAGAGTCCAACATACAGTTTATGACTGCAATAGTATTTTGAAGAAAAATAATGGTTGTGTGCCCATGACATACCAGAAGTTTCTCTCATTGGCATCGCAACTACCTGTGAAAGAATGCATAGAAATAAAGAAACAGATTGCTGATGGTTGTCATCCACCTGACCATGATTCTCATGAGTATGATGTCCCCAATTTAAGTGACTTGGACATAGATGAGTCCTCACTTGCTCCATGCAAGTATATAGGAGGTGAAACAGAAGGTCTAAAAAGACTTGACATGTACATGTCCAGAAAAGAGTGGGTCTGTAAGTTTGAAAAACCAAATTCATTTCCAAACAGCCTTGAACCAAGCACTACAGTACTGAGTCCCTATATAAGTCATGGTTGTGTGTCATCAAAGTTATTCTACCACAAACTGAAAGAAGCTGAAAATGGTAGGAGACACACAGAGCCACCTGTCTCCCTACTGGGCCAACTCATGTGGAGAGAATTTTACTACACAGCTGGAACGGGCACTGAAAACTTTGATAAAATGGTTGGCAATTCAGTGTGCATTCAAATACCATGGGGTAAAAATGATGCACATCTTAAAGCTTGGGCGGAAGGCCAGACTGGATACCCATTTGTTGATGCCATAATGCGCCAGTTAAAGCAAGAAGGCTGGATACATCACTTAGCCCGCCACATGGTAGCTTGTTTCTTAACCAGAGGAGACTTATGGGTATCCTGGGAGGAAGGTGCAAAAGTTTTTGAAGATTATTTACTGGACTATGACTGGTCTCTCAATGCTGGCAATTGGATGTGGCTTTCAGCTTCTGCTTTCTTCTATAAATATTTCAGGGTTTACAGTCCTGTCGCTTTTGGTAAGAAAACAGATAAGGATGGCCTATACATCAAAAAATATGTCCCAGAATTAAGTAAATATCCCGTTGCATTCATATATGAACCTTGGAAAGCACCAAAAGAGATACAGCGGAAAGCTGGTTGTATAGTCGGTGAAGGCTATCCGAAGAGAATTGTTGATCATGATAAAATTCACAAAGATAATATGCAAAAAATGAATGCTGCTTATAAAGCGAATAAAGAGAAGAAATCTCTGAAGAGGAAAAGAACAGAATCAGATTAAATTTTTATTAATGATATGTAAATCATCTACCTCCTTACAAATTATTTTTATAAGATGGAGTGTTATCTAAGTACAAAAATATAGAGGAGAAATCTCAGATGAGAAAAATAACTAATTAATATTTTAGCATGTAAAAAAGTTTTTTTTTTAATATGAGTGAATTATGTGTTTGTATTTTTTTATAAAAAAATAATATTAAGCAGATTACTCTTATTTAAACTATAAATAAACCCTATCCTAATACGGGTGTAGACTCAAAATTGATTATTACTTCAAAAGAAAGAAGGCAAAACAATATGCCGAAAATCTCATTCAAGTATCTCAAAAAATTACTAGAAGCTTTAATAGCGTTTTAATGTGGCTCGTTAGAGGGAGAAATCGCTCGGGGATCGTGACGTCACGTCACGACCATCGAGCGTCATAGTAAATGACAATTCGTTTCATATGAACATGCCTTTTGCGGAACAGGGACTTTTTTAGGGGGTTTTGGGGAATTTAATAAACCGGATAAACCCCCTCTTAGAACTTTGGACACTTATATTAGACTACATTTTTAATCGTTTTTCGAGAAAATATAACATTGATTATTTTATTTAGTGTCCAACACCCCTATTGCCTACTCCTCGCAACTCTTACAATCAGGTTCATTTTAAATGAGTTGACCAAATTCCAAAATTTGTTTCTCTATGCATGAAAACTCGCTCAGGAAAACCCTTTTTTATAATCTTAAAATAGTAGAAAACCAAGAGTAAAATATGGTTTTCACTTCTCATGTTTGCAAAGTTCCATTTTGTGCTGAGCCTGCATTGATTTAAAATACTACCCTAGATACACCGTTAGTCAACGCTCGAAATGTGGAGATACAACAGTGCTTAAAAACGTTCTAAGCACAGTTGCACTCATAGTCGCACGAGGTCCGTTGTCAAGACAACATGCCTAAGGCCGGAAACGCACAGACAGGTGGCTAGCAAGCCACATGCTATTATAGAACATTCATTACGTACATAAGCTCTAGGCACTATGCTTAGTGCCTAGAGCTTATGTACGTAATTAACGTTCTATAATAAATTTGAAACCGGGCGCACTTTACTTTACACGCTAGTCACCTAGCGGTGCAGTGCAGCCGGTTAGGTGTATTATGCGACTCGCTAAGCTCTAGGCCACCTGTCTGTGCGTTTCCGGCCTTTAAATGCTCGGTGAAGAAGTTCAAAAATAAGACGTTATAAAGGGATGGCGTATAGTCTTTCGGTAAGTATACATTCAATCTTTCATAATGTAATGCATTTGTGGTTAAATTTACCCTACAACTTATTAAAAACATTACTTTTCGAAAATAATTTCTCAAATCACTTTCTCTCGCGTTACGCTACGTATTAAGTAGTATACTAGTATGAACTATGAAAGAAAGAAAACATTTTTGTTTTGGAAATTGGTAATACTATGTATGGCAACAAAATAGAGCTGTCAGATGAATACGGTGGGTGTCAGTGTCAAATAAAATATAATTGTTCGGTACTTGTAGGTACTTGCTGCGCTGATTGATATTGATATTGGTAAAACTCAGGAAACTCCATCAAGCTCGCAGTAAATATTAATGAAAATGTAAACGTACTCGGGAATCAGTGTTTAAAACATATTTTAACGTTTATACATCGCTGCTGTTTGGACGAGGTCAGGGCGTCTACAAGTCAAATATGCCGTGACACTAATTTCTTCAGGCAAGTAGCATTTATTTTAGTTTTAATAGCTATATATATACATGAACCAACCTACTATTTCATTTACTATTATTGTACACAAAACTGCACATTGTGTAATTTTTACGGTGTAACCGAGTTTAAATCGGCACATTTTACCGGTGTAACGCCCATCATTGTTGTTTTGTTACCGCGTATGTATGCTGGGTGGAAACTTTAATGATATGTATGTACACGTATACGATAATTCATCATTCATCAAACATACAACTTACATATTTATTTTGACTTCCTTTTATCTCATCAGAAAGTTTATATGGGTTATAATATAAGTATAACCTGAAATATAAAACAGTCAAGTTCATGATAATCATATTTTATTGAAAGTGCTAGTAATATTATGAACCTACTATAAATACAGCCATTTGTCTCATTAGATCATATGTTATAGATGAATTATCGAGAACATGGAATTGCATTTGTAGTGGTTGTACGAGAAAATAGAAAATTCAAATATAGAATGCCTGTAAACATACAATACTACTACATATGCAATTCCATGCTCTCGTTAATTTATCTATACATATTTATGACAAGGTATATTGGTAATAATGTGATAAAATAAATATTGTGTATTCTTTTTACTTATGCCTATTATTATGTCCATTATTATCTAATTAATGAAACTAGGTAGTTGAAATTTTAGAAAAAATATCTTTTCAAAGGTGAATACAAGAACATATCCAAATCATATGTTTAAAAGTAGGTATATATTGATCCATCAGTAGGTTTTCTTTTTAAAAGCAGTTGTTTTTTTAGATATGTTTTAAATTTGCTTGTTTTACAACTGTACTTGTCATCAACTCTTACTACTAACATTAACAGTAATGAGTGCATTCACTGTAGCATACCAGTTAGACAAGTATTTTCACTTTGGACTCAACTTTGTATGAAGGAGGTAGTTTCAGATTCACTTTCCTTAGCGTTTTTGTTTAGATACTGTGGCTTCAAGGCGAATGTATAGACAACCAGTTTAGCCTAGTTTGTACTAACCCTGCCTACGAAGCTAGAGGTTCTGGGTTCGCATCCCAGTAAGGGCATTTATTTGTGTGAGGAGCATGTATATTTGTTCCGGAGTCATGGAGGTTAGTAAGGTAAGTATTAAATATATCGTCATTCAGTACCCATTAGACAAGCCTTATTGAGCTTACTATTCATGGGACTAGTTCGATTCGTGTAAGATTGCCCTCTAATATTAATTTATTTATAGATAGCTAAGATCCTAGTATGTTTTGGAAACTTCAACTACCTACTAACAATAAAAAGCGCAACAAAGTTCTCCTTGATTGGGTCATTACAAGGTTGAGTTACCTGAACTGGGTATTAATATTGCATTAAGGTACAATAAAGCAAACATCATCACCATCATCATCAATAATCGTGATCCTCTGTGGTCAAAGGCGCCTCAGTGTGCGTGCCTTGCGTAATTTGTACATTTGTACATGTATCTGAGCGTGCTTGTTTGTGAGCGAGGCGCGTACGAATTTGAGCAAGTGGCTGAGCCGTGCGTTTGTAATCGTTTGTTAGTAAATTTGGAACAATTAGTGATACAAATACATGAAAAGCAAAAGGTGTTGTGAGACCCGAAATCAATCAGCTGTCATCGTGTAGACGCCACGATGCGCAATGCGGCTCGCCGCTACACGCTGCCTCACCCGCGCATGTTTATGTGCAACTATTTGGCTCGCGAGTAGCTCTCCGCGCGGGGCGATCATGCCTCAGGCTGAGCCGCTCAAATTCGTACGCAACGCAGCTAAAGGATTCCAATGAGCCAAAACGGAACTGGTTTATCTTGCGTAGTTTAGGAGTTTCTATGGCCAGCTTCTCTCTTCAGAGTCTCCATCAACAGCTGCATGGTGCCATAATATACCATAATATTGTATCGTCACCAAACTTACATACCTACTAAAAAAAATCAGCACATTTGGTTACCGGGAAGTGGCTGAATTAAAAATGGTTTGCAAAAAAAAAGGAAAGAGTCTAGAGGACAGTAATATGTTAAAGGCCCCTCGACCCTCTTCGGAGTCGCGCTGCGCGAAGTTTAGGTTTTTAGCGCTACTCTCACAACGATCGAGGATCGCGCACCGCACACGCACACATGTACGTATGCACCGTGGGTCGTCGGACTTTGACTCGCCAACAAAATTGTAACTTTGGATTGTGTTACCAAATATAAACATTGTGAGTGTAATGTAATTGTTATGTCATCTTAATGACAATATACCTACTAACTGCTGTACAGTCAGCAGCAGAAGTAGCTAAGCGGGCCGGGAGATCAAAATAACCTACACACTCTTAATTTCTTAAGAATAAAGTCGTGTGCAGGTCATTTTGAACACCCGGTCCGCTTAGCTACGCGCTCTCTTCTCTTTTACCCTTCTTAACACGTCCTCATTTGTTATTCTCTCAGTCCAGCTTATGCCTTCCATCCGTCTCCAAAACCATATTTCAAACGCTTCCAGTTTTTCAATGGACCAAGTAATCTCTGTTAAATCTCGTATCAAGTATCCCAGGCCAACGACCCATTATAAATTCTGGACGCCTCCATTTTGCATCCAACTATGTCCATTTCAATTTCATATGGTCGCGTACGTAATGTCGTGATCTCATGATAGTTTAGTATTGTATTAAGGTGTCATGGCTGTGGCCCGCGACTTCGTCCGTTTAGTATATTCGTTAATGGCCTTAATGAAGTAATACTACGCCTGTACAAAATCGAATAATGCATATTTCTGTCCAATAGCCAACAGGATTCTTGGACTTTCCATAGGCGCAGCAAAATTTTTTATAATGATATCAATCCCATATAAACGTCCCCCTTTTTCACCCTTCTAAGGGATGATTTCCAGGATAAAAACTATCCTATGTCCTTACCAGGGTCTCACACTAACTCCATAGTCCATACCAAATGGTTTCAATTATCTCGGTTTCGAAATCAGCACGGGTATCACACGATAGCCCGCGAGCTGTGTCGCGGCGAGATCCTATCCGTCTCTTTCTAATTAGAATGCTTAGAAACAGACGGATAGTCTATACCGCCGTGACACAGCTCGCGGGCTATCCTGTGATAGTACATGGAAATCGTGCCCTAAAAGGGGGGTTGCCTTGCATTAAATCGGGTAGTTCTGATTTTTTTATATGTTCTATGTGATTAAGTGGTTATGGCAAATCCAAGTTTTCGTACTCGGAAACCCTCCGGATCATTGTTTTTTTTTTGAAAAACCACTAAATTTTCAGACTTTTTTCAATTTCTACCAATTTTTACCAACAGGGACCTATTTTAAGGCAAATGTCACTATGTACACTTTAAAGAAGACTAAATTTTCAACAAAATAAAAGTAATTTGGTTACGTTAGACCAAATAGTTTCTGAAATACAGCTATTCAAATGTTAGCAAAATTTCATAAAATATGAAAAATTTGAAGTTAGTGGTGTCTGTTCAACATGATTTCTACTGAAGGTGTGTTTTGTTTTAACTTTTATGTAAAAATTGTTTACTATTTATAATAACAGAAAAAAACAATACAACAAAACCCTGTGAAATCGGTTTTATATTCAAAACACAATACATTTCGGCTTTGCCGTAGTTATAATCGACTCATTGGCGGCCTATACCACAGAATAAGTAATACGTACTACGTACAGAAGGTTCTCTGTTAACAAATTCCCTGTTTAGGTACGCCAAACGTGCCTAACTGTGGCCATTTCTTTCTATCGCATGCAACGCGCTCTTTCGGAGGCGGAGCCTTAGGTTACCGCCAGCTCGATCTATTAAATTATAGGTACGTTAGTATAATAGTGTATTTTACTAACGATATTACGATTATTCTTTATTTACTTAGAATCACCCAACTACACAAAAGCTGTGTAATTTGCCTTTAGGTTTTGACATCAAAACTGCCTGTTTCTGCAAAATTACCTACATACATAAACGTAATGTAAAGAAATTTTTTTTTCAACCAATATAAATAGATGACGCGGCATATTTATTTTACGATGCGAATGATGATGCAATGCAAAGCGCTAACGCGTGCGTCCCGTAACAGCGCGCGGCAACCACTGATAGACCGCCTAAAGGCGGCCGGCCGGCATGTTTTTGTGCGGCGCGACGAAATCAAAGAGTGCAATGAACTGCCGGTTTTCCTAAGCCCCAATGCCACACCTGAGCAGGTCACCAAAGCAGCACGTCTAGCACAACTTGCTGCTCAGTCGCTTCTCGCGCGACTAAGCGTCCCCTATCTCACTCGCACCGTACAAATTAGAAAAAGGGGGTTGAGCTTTCTCGACTCGCGTCGCGGTGCGGCGTCAGTTGCGCTAGCCCCGCAGGAGAGAGCTTTCTCGTTTCACAGTATGGAGGCAACAATGAATCCCAAAATCTCAACGACCTTTGCTACCAAATGTTTACGAGGGCGGCAGCTAAGACCAGTATGAATCTCGCCAGGTTGCCTCCAACCCGGGATGCTGCAAAATTTCACTCTTGGCGAACATACCGCAGGTAAAAGTTGTTTTATTTTGCCAGTAATAATTACATTCCTGCTTCAAATGATATTATTCATAACATGTTGAAAAGTTACGATATTAATTTTGTGGTTCGTTTTGTTTTAGGTACAGATTTGGCTGGGCAACCAGAAGAACCCCCTCAATTGGGGCTGGATGCGGAGCACTCGAGGCCTCATTCCGCAACTGATGACGAAACCACCAGCTCCTCAACCCCTGCTAAAAATGATTTCCTGCAACTGCAAAAAAGGTTGTATCAGCACTTGTAGTTGCAGATAAGTAGGACTCAAATGCTCGGCTGTTTGCAAATACTGCAGCGGCCAGTCGGGCGAGAACAAACCTGACATGATACATAACGACATTATCGAACCATACATCGATGACCAACCATTAGATGACGATTTTGAGCTGCCTGATCCGGTCTATGAAGAAATGCTACCGAAGCAAGCTCTCCCCCAAAAAGAGTGCTGTAGGTTTAGAAGATCAGCCTGGTCCATCAAAGATGTACAAGAAAAAGTAATAATAATACTTCCTTCCAGTACTGCATACAAGGATAGTAGTAATAACTTACTACTATGTTTTTTTGTAAATTATAATGGTTCTTTCTTATGTCGCATTTCATTTTACATACCCTTCTATTATTTTGTTTACTCACCTCAGCAACTTGGAACAGCTGTATCTAAAGAACTATCAGGTCTTAATATACCAAATTGGTCTCGTTTTGTTGCGAATGGTTTGTACTTTAATAACTTATATGGACTTATGACGTAAAATGGGTCCATAGTTGAACACATTGACGAAAACTTAAAAAAACGTTTAAAATTATAATTTTTTGGAAATTTTGCAAATTTTTGAACAACTGTATCTTAGAAACTATTTGGTTTATCGCCATCTCACTTGAATCTCCCTGGTTGAAAATTTAGTCTTCTTTAAAGTGTTACATAGTAACATTTGCCGTAAAATAGGTCCCTGTTGGTAAAAAATGGTAGAAACTGAAAAAAGTCTGAAAATTTAGTGGTTTTTCAAAAAAAAACAATGATCCGGAGGGTTTCCGAGTACGAAAACTCGGATTTGCCATAACCACTTAATCACATAGAACATATAAAAAAATCAGAACTACCTGATTTGATGCAAGGCAAAATGTACCAATTCCATGAACTATGATAGCCGTGTTGGGGTTTAAGGATGAAAAGGTGACAGACATAGAGAGTTGCTTTCGCATTTATAATATTACTAGCTAGCGCGGGTTCGCCCGCGTATTGCAAAGAACGCAGGCAAACTTGCGGGATAAATGACCATAACCATCCAGAAAGTCCGTTCTACACGCTGGTGAAAGAATTTTTGAAGTCGGATATGCGGTTCCGGAGATTAACCATTCATTACAACAGACACACTTCATCATCATCGTCATATCAGCCGAAAGAAGTCCACTGCTGGACATAGGCCTCCCCCCAAAGAGCGCCACCCGCATCCAGCGGACTCCCGCGACCTTTACCATGTTACCAGCCCACCTTGTGGTCTACCGGTACGTGGTCGACACTCGAGAACCTTTCCGACCCAACGGCCATCGGTTTGTATTACATACAAACTTACAAAGCTACAATCTTACAGACTTTCCCTCCTTATAATATTAGTAAGGAATGGTATGGATTAGTCAAGCTTTGAGAATTTTTCATTGTTTTGGGTTGTGGGACGTAAAATCCTAGCAAGGAACAAACTCGACTCATCTTGACGTTTTTGCGTAACACCCCGTCTGCACGTTATCATCGCATGCATTGGTGTCGAATAGTGAACGATGGGCAATAGCGGCACAATTGTCCAATTGGTACCGAACTCTAATCTATAGCTACAAAGTATACGATAATGGGATAACTGGCTGATCTTAGCAAATGGCTTCCTGTTTGGCATTGGTCAGTGCCGCTTAGTTGGATTTGTTCCTGCTTACACTGGCTACCAAGTACTGCCCCGCTATTCCGTAACTTGTGTTAATCTCACCTCAACGTTCACCTATTTCTCGTTGTTCACCTATCAATCAACTATTTCTTGTTGTTTTCCTGTTAGCCAGGAGAGAAAATTACAGTTTCTTAGAAAAATTGTTGTTTCGTAACAAAGTTCGTTTTTTTTATATCGGCGGTAGGTGCGTGAAATAAGTAAGCCTAATAATAACCTGTAATTTTTCTTTGAAAGCGAAATGTGAGTATATTTATGAGAAAGGGACATAACATGTTTTTATTTACCAGAGGATTGTTATGAATAAGGGGTTAGCGTTATCCAAGTTGCATCTTGAAGGAGCATTGGGTGCGCTTGCAACTTAGTCCAAAATATTGTGGATTACACACGGAAGGAAACATCCAGAATTTGAAGTTAACTTCGATTTTTAAAATCACTTCGACGAGTATACTATCAACTTGAGAGCTCAAGAAAGTAGGTAGAGCGAGTCAACACTATTTTCAGTTTCAGCATTCGTTTTGTATGATAATTGTAAAAAGCTAAAATAAAATAATATTATTGGCCATTTTATGAATTTGGTTAATTTCGCAGTTATTAGGGGATGTAATTGACTAAATTAAACAATAATAATTTAATATTGTTTTGTTACTACGCAATGTAGTCCGACAAATTTTTGTATGGCTAGTTTAGACCGTCGTTCGCCCCTAAAGTACCTATACGTAGGTTTTAGGTTATAGTTTCGATCTGCTTAGGTACCTACTACTACCATCTACTCGTCTAAAATTCCAAACTTGCGTAAATTATAGTATTAATAGTTAACCCTTTTCCAGGCCGGCAGTTGAAAAATGTCAATCGAACGACAGTCTTATTTATTGACAATAAGATACATGTTTGACAGGCAGCATGTGGTCGACATAACGCCTCTGCCTGGAAAAGGGTTAACATTCAGGCAGCAACGGCCAATTTACTCATTCACGCATGCCTATATAAAGGTTACGAAATAATTTTACAGATTAGCCATGATCGGCCACAATCAACACAGCGCGGAGAGAACAACGCTTGGCAATTGCAACGGATGAATAAACACATGCTAACTGGTAAGTCAGAAACACGTCAGAAATTACCAAAGTAGGTTGGCCCTTCGAGCCGGATTTCACTCAAACAATGGGGGTCCCGGAACGCGGCACTGCCACGTCAGCTTCAGGGCTAACAAATACCTTGAAATTGGATGAATGAAGATAAGATAGTTCCATCTCTACCGATCTTGCATTAATCGAGCTATAGAGATGGAGATAACTTCGAAGCAATTATGTCCTTGTAAACCCATTGCTGAAAAAAGTATTTTCGTTTGGAAACTGTAAATACGGTATTTCTTATTGAACAGTATAGAGCGTGTATAGAACCATAATACAATGTGTAACGTTTCGAACCACACATAAACCTGATACAAGATCAACGCGGCGGGTAAAGATGTGCCTAAAATTAAAAACTATTTTGGAGTCAGAACATAAAAAGACCATGGCGTATATTCTCAACAGCCTACCTAAGTCCATTATATTCGAACAAAACATACGCATATTTAGAGAAAATGTATATTTATTACATACAGACCTTCGATTTCAATAATAAGTAACGCTCGAACTAAGGTAGGTAAGTACAATTTGTAAAGATAGAACTACATTTTCATTTTATTGTTGTTTTAAAAGTCTTCCCGCAGACAAACTGTCTACAACAGTTTTGCAGGGATTTTGTCTGAAGTAACTCTGTCATGTGGTTGAATTAATAAAAAAATAATAACAATTACGTAAGATATACAGAATTACAAGAGCACGTGCAGGTTATCTCGTATCTTTTGACCCTATTTTTGTAATGAGGCTATACTCACGCCACAAATAGCAGCATCAATTGATAAAGATGATGTCTTATCAATCGCTATCAACACGCCCTTGACACCCATTTGCGTGGAGCAATGATCTCCAGCTAGTAAATGTACCTACCTAAAAAACCGGCCAAGTGCGTGTCGAACCACGCACAACGAAGGGTCCCGTGCCTATTAAAAAGGTCCATATAATATTGCACTCACGTCCTTTTCTTTAAGTAAGGCAGTTTTTTAGAAACATCTCGAAATCCTTAGAACTGATCTTGTTCAAAACAATTTTCGCTGACAGAATTTAATACACGGTTCAAAAATTAAGGAGGGGGGAAAGCACAACTTTAGTGACTTTCGCGGCGATTATCTCCGACTTATATTTATTTTGAAAGGCCAATCGGTTGATGTGCCACACGTGGGCTTCCAATGAAAAAAAAATATTTTGACTTGCAGTTTTATGTATGGAGTGTACCCCTATAAATTTTTTTTTTAGTAATTTAGTTACAAAACTATGTAGCGTCTAACAAAATTCACCTATCCTCAAAATCTTATTCCAATACACCTTATAGTTTTCGAGTAAAATTCGACAGACAGACATGACGAATCCATTAGGGTTCCATTTTTTGCCATTTGGCTACGGGAACCCTAAAAAGCTATGGTAGCCTAGTGGTTCAGGCATGCGGCTGACAAGCAACGGTCGTGGGTTAGAATCCCGGTTCGTACCAATGAGTTTATCGGAAATGATGTATGGAATATTTACCATTAGGTTTTCCGTGAAGGAAAACATCGTGCATCGTGAGGAAACCGGTCTATTCCCAATAAGGTCTAGTTTCCGTCTGGGTTGGAAGATCAGATGGCTGTCGCTTTCGTAGAACTATAGTACCTATGCAAAATCTTGGGATTAGGTGTCAAAGTGGACCACGGGCTCCTTTAGAGCACATCCGGGAATAACGCTAGGAGGATGATGATGAGTATCAATGTACAGTCAGTTGCAGAGAAACGTGACCTGTAGCTAGTATGTGCAGCTGGTTATCCCAGTTGGTAGTGGCCCTGCTTCCGAAGTTAGCGGTCTTGGGGTTCTAATCCCGGCAAGGCAATTGCAATAAGCGCGACTTACAGTTGTTCCCGATTTTTGGATGTTTTCTTTCTTTAAACAGTTGCATGTATTCATTTACATGAAAATATTAGGTACCTTTATCGAATTGTTGCGGTGGGCCTTTTCCGAAAAATTGGATATGTACTTTTTTGTTACTCTTCTAAGTCAAAATCATTATTCTGAGTAAGATGAATAAAAAGAAATCGAATAAATGTTTATATTGCACACTTTTTTTGAAAAAAGCCCGCGTAGGTATCGAATTGTGTAATATTTTCCTCTCATATTCTCTAATTGTTCTTGTTACTATGTATGTATACCGACCGTAGTACTGACACGTTGTTCAGGTAAACATTGTGCGAATGATGCAACTAAGAGCCTCTTTCAGCGCGTGCGCGACGACGTCACGTCGTGGTCGTGACGAATTCCCAACTGTGGCTCGGTCGGTTTCATTCAAACAAAACACATGTGCTACACAGCGAAATGTTATCATATTATCTGCTGTAGCAATATGCTGTGTCCGTGATTTTTTTTCGAAACCATTTAGGGTTAGTTTACTTAGAACGGTGTGTTATCAACTACACTCATTTAAAACACACACACACAACACTTATTCGATTTTAAATAGCATAATACAAAAGGCAAAAATGGCCATGTGGCATAAGACCCAATATTGCTATGTGGCTTTACACAGCGGTAGTGAGGCCTGTAATCACATACGCCTCTGCAGTCTGGTGCAACAATTTCAGATAGCAAGAGATTGGGTCTTTTGGAAGTAAGAAATAGTAATCGAGGCGTCATAAAACGATCCGACGTCATGGAGTTTTCCCCTCTCTTTATGTTACTACTTAGCTTCTGCCCGCGACTTCGTCCGCGTGGAACTTGTTTATATCATAGCCCCATACACATTTTCGCCCCCTTAGGGGATGATTCCCGGGATAAAAAGTATTCTATATGTTAATCCATCCACTATGTTTATGTATACCAAAATTCATCTTAATCCGTTCAGCCGATTTTGCGTGATTGAGTAACAAACATCTAAAGATCCAAACTTTCGCATTTATAATATTAGTAGGATATAGGACAGGGTTTTTTTCCATTTAGCAAATTTAGGTGCTTTATCGACTATCTTAGCCATAGCCCGCCAATTGTTATGTAAACAATTTACTTCCTATTTCACAACATGTGATAACTTGAAAACTGCTGTATCATTCGGGATAGATGCCCGTGTTCGTTCTCGAAGCAGCAATTAACGACGTCATATTTGTTCATGAGAATGCAAAATGTGCAAAGTCATTTTGTCACAATGACATCATTGATCGAAGAATGTCCCGTATAGTCCAGGCAATGAACTGACAACTTGTATGGAAAAAATGACAGATTTGGAAATAATTTATAATAGCTAATTTTTGTAACGGTATATCCGTTAAATAGTTACCTAGAGGCAAAATCCAACAAAAAATCAGACATCAAAAAAATCAATATTTAATTAGCTCCTAAAAAGTCCGGATAAATATTAATATATTTTTTTATCTTTATTTAGGTTCATTTACATTTGCTTTAAAATATTCAATATAAATAAAATATAAAAGACAATGAATGTTTAATTTAAATCTATATAATTACTTCCGGGTGGAAAGTTTGCTGGATTCTTGAATATAGCATCTTAGAATAACGTTTTAGAATGAAATAAACAAAAAAAACGCTATTATAAATGTTTTTCGAAACAGTATTTTGCCTGGAGTAGTAACCATTACTTATTGAAGTAGGAGTAATACAACCCGTTTTGATAAATGTCACCGCAAAGGAAAAGAGGTTCAAATTAATGGTTCAATTAAATGCAATTAAGTACGGTATAAGTTAATGTCGAACGTTATTTTGCGGCAGCATTATAATATTCACAAATAAAGGAAAAAGCTAGTGTCGTGTCGTATCAGCAAATCAAAGGGCTAGCGTACGACAGAGAGAAATGGAAAATACACCACCGACAAGAGGATAACTCTTAAATTTGTGTGTGTGTGTGTGTATTTTATCTCCTCAAATACTGACAAAACAAGGTTGATGTTTTTTCTTGCACTGATACTGAACTAACATTTACAGTACAAGAGCATTTTTTGGATAGTTTTACTTAGTGATCGATTGGATAACTCCTGATTGACCAATCTATGTAGACTCGACAATCGTCAGTCCCAGATTCCCGATTTACTTGTAAATATATTACGTACCTAGTAGGTACTACCTACCAGTGGCGGCGCGTGAAAATTTTCGATGTTAGAGTATATAACTATTTATAGGCTTGGCTAAAAATAAATTTTAGGCAAACCGGTGGGAATCGGCTTGTATGGGCGCTCCGCCACTTTCATCAATATGCACTAAAACCTTAATTCAGCGACATATACATGTATAAGAGCCATGTGACAAATTTTTGAGTAAGTTGTATGTAGGTATGTATCCATATTTTTGCACTTGACCTATTTTCCAGTTAAGGGTCAAGTCCGGTCAAACATTAGACACAAATCACAATCGTTAATCAGGATTACAATGACTGAAATTAATCAATAATTATTGCTAATCATATGATTGGTTATAGGTCGATCTTTAATCATCAATCGGGATTAACTCGTTATTCTCCTCCGGATTGAATTTCGGCTAACACTGATAATTTATTTGCTTTCGCAGAATGGAGTTTTTGGTTGATTTGGGTAGTTTCGAAGTGTTTTGTTCATTTGTTTTAATGTCGGTTTTCGTGTTTTTTTCAACCCCAGTGTTGCATAACCTTCTGTTGCGAAATGTCTTCATGTAAATTCCATTGTAGTAGTTACTAGGTAGTTACTTATAGAATGCAGTCAAGGATAATCTCTGGTTTAATAAAAATCAACTGATCTTTTTGCAGTTGCAGGAAAACTTAGTAACGCAACAGTTCACTTGAATGCAGTCTGTATCATATTTGCAAGTCTTATCAAATCGATTATTCGTAACTTGATTAAAACAAACACGATAAATTAGTAACGATAAGATAAAGAGGCGTTTAACCGAGTGACGTGATGGTGATATTGTTAACTCACAGTTGATTGTCTATCAGACTGCTTGATACAGATTCACGAATAAAGCTATGGCTTTATCAAGCCATAATAGGCATTATACGAATGCAGTAAGAGTTCAACTTATGATTGATTCGTTAGTAAACCTGCACGGTTCCTGAAGCAAAGAGATATGTATATACAGCGATGTGGTTGGATTGTTATCATTCGACGGAGCGACGTCGCCGCAATCGCACGTGGCACGAATAAAAAATCGCTCGATTTTTATGTCGCTCCATTTTACTTTAGTTTTCTCTTCGGTTGAGGTGGATTTTATTGTGATAGTGAAAATATTTTTGAATTGATTCTACGTAAGTATTTTTAGTTTACATCTCGAATTGCTGTGATTGTATTATTAATGTGATAATATTTGAAGTGCATGAAATATATATCTTTGGGAATTCGGCTGGCTGACTGTGGCAATTTGGCTGAATCAAATGACCCATGATTATGATTTTGTATTCATGGAAATTATATACATATAAGAACATCATTAAAATCTGTTCATCGTTAGGTAGTTTCAATATCTGTCAGAGTATAGCAAGGGGGGGGGGGGGGGGGGCACGATTTTAAGACTAAATTTTTTTTTTTCGCATTTTTGCAACTTTTTTGATTAGAATTTTAAAGACTACATTAAAATAGGCATCTTTTATTGATTACAAGTTTTTGATTAACTTGCCCGTTTAAGAACTAGAGCGGTCCTAAGTTGCGAGTTCGGCCATAGGATTACTACTTACCCACCATTTAAAAAAATGGTAACTTCCGTGACAGGGTCGACTGAACAGTGGCAGGACTCTGCCTTAGCTCGGCTTCGGCTTGCTCCTCAGCCACTCCGCTCTGCACGGCTCCCGCGCTTTGTCACAACGGGCGAGGGCTGCTCCCCCTTCGCGCCTCCGGCTTTTTATATACACTCTAGGGGTACTCTAGAGGTAGGGGTAGGGGTACCCCCATCAAAAAGTGCTAACCCCCCCCCCCCCTTTGCTAAACCCCAACCTTTTGTTCGCTGGTTGAGATAACATGCAATGATCACTGCATTACGTTATAAATAAGCTACCTTTCTGGACAAGAAAATTGATTTACCTAAAATCTTTCTTCATGGTACATTTACAATACAATACAAATACTCTTTATTGTACACCTCACACAAACAAAGTAGTTACAGAGAGAAACAATACAATAACATGTAGGTAGAGGTAGACAACAGGCGGTCTTATCGCTGAAGAGCAATCTCTTCCAGACAACCTTTGGGTATCGGAGAAAGAGATAAAACTAGATATAGAATATTATATATATAAAATCCCTTTTAGGATGTGAAAATTTTATAATCAAAAGATGACCTTGAGATTTAAACTACATATATGTTCAAATGCTTAGCGCGGATCTGTGCCTAAGCTTAAGATGGATCAAACTGTTGTCCGCTGCAGAAGTAGCCGCGCGGACAGAGTGATCAATATGATCTGCATTTGCACAAAACCCTTGTGAAGTTGTGACGATTTTAGTCTGCTAATGTATTATACATATTTAGTTCATTTGACACCATGCACAATCTCTTCTATTTCGTATAATTTACTGATTTCATACCAATAAGTTTTTCGAACTTATGTACGGAATAACATTTGATTGATATTTCCTATTAGCTTTTCGGTAAAGGAAAACGTCGTAAGGAAACCGGCATACATCTGGGAAGAAATTCAAAGACGTATGTGAAGTCCCAAACCCGTACTGGGCCAGCGTGGGGACTACTGCCCATTCTCTTATCACGCAAGGAAACCTGCTCACTGCAGTGTTTCTTATAAATGAAAATCCTATATTGTCTAGACGTTTAAAATTTTGTCTGCATACTATAAATATAGGCAATATTACTGATTACTGTATGTATATGACATATATTAAGAAATCGAGTGTAAGTTAAGACACTACGCTCAAGTTTCGTTACTGATATCATTCAGTTACGGTCTATCGTTACTCCATACTCATATTACTTACCGTATATCTGTGAAACTTGTCCCGTCGTAAACTTTCTATGGTTAAGGATATCCGCTGTAGAAAACTATGTAACATATTATTAAAACCACGTTACATTCTAGCTTTTCACTTTAGGTAGGCATACTCGTAAATCCGTATAAAATTATACAAATTAAGTTATTGGATAAGTTTCGTTAGTTGGGATATTCTTGAAAATTGATTGCTTACAAGGTAAATTGATGTTACGCCGTCAGGCTCATGAACAATGCCATCTGTTATCGCCATTCACTAAATGATTAACAATTTCGATGTTACAGAGCAAAATCAAATCATCAATAAATACAAATGCCAGCTGAAACTAGTTGTTGTGGTTTTAAACCACACACAATACACTCATAAAGTCAGCATAAATTTATTTTTACTTGGTTTTCCATAAATTATGTTATTCAATTACTGCATGACTGAGACAAGGCACAAATACTTTACATTATAAAACATGCATCACATAAATATGTTTTCAATGACGTTATGAGCCACATAACTTTTTTTTAGCACTACAGTGGTTTGTGTCAAGTCATGATGAAGTCACTGAAAAATAACTACAGAATCAAGCGGCCTTTAGAGTAGTTTAGACATGGCTAAATGCAGTGCACTAACTGGGAGAAAGGAATTAAACCATCTCGCTCTAAGCAGTGAGCGTTAGTGCACTGTATTTAGCCAGGTCTAAAGGCCACTTCATGCTTCTTGAATAGTGTTAATATCATTCACCTGAGCCGTACTAAAACATCATCTGCTAATTATTCCCTGTTCCATTAGGAATAAATGTCGGACTGGGACTTCCGCAAGCATAATGATGTAACCATGAAAAGTACATTTTATTTAAAATAGTGTGATATCCCCATCGAGTAAAGCATTAAACTATTTAATTTATTTCGGTTTACATGAATATTGAACATCTTTTCGAGCAACAATCTGCTAGTTAAAACAAACAGATTGTAAAAGCGGCGTCTTGATTTTGATTGATTGTTTTGTTGGTACTCGTAAAATGAGTATGAAGATTTCTAAGTAGTCTTACTATGTTTGCCTAGTAATGCCATTAATTGTTCGGGCGACCTACTTGGGAATCGTCATGGTTTTTTTTACTATTCACATCAAAAGATGAGAGGGCTCGGTAAACGGCAAAGATTATACTCACTTTAGCAGCTTTTTTCTTTTTAATAAGGCGAAAATGTATTTTTGGTTTTGAACATAACAATTTTAGGAGAATTAAGATTCCTTGTGAAGGATCTCATACCCTTCTTGTGTGTTGAAGTCAGGGAAGAAATTAATTAATCTTCTTCCTTAACAAACTGATTGATCACATGCGGCAGGTACAGTCAGCATCAAAAGTAACTATGCAATCGAAGGTGTTAATAGCTCTTATCCCCTTTTAATATAGACTTTTGACGTCTTCGTTTGCGTAGCTACTTTTGTTGCTGACTGTACTTGCTCAGAATAACTAGACGAGGCAAAATTCCATTCAGCATCAACCTTTTCCTCAAGTTGAAGTCTTAAGATAAATGTCTCAGTTTCCTCTAAATTAGCATTGATTTAAATTATATTATTTATTTCTTCGCGTGCGTTTGTTGGCATAAATTAAAAAATCTTTACCGGCTGTTCGCTTATTCTGTAGTGATAACCTATCCAGCCTGAAGACGAGAGTGATCACTGCCTATCCATGTAAAAAGAGTTGAATATTATATATATATTCAAATTTTCTATATATATAAACACATCCATGCCCTCATAATATCTCCTGTATATTTTATCATCAATACTCTGTAGGTAATTTATATACATGCAACAGTTATTTTGTCTAGTATTGGGTAGCGGGGTCTCTTCTGATTAATTTCTGACCGTATAGTGTCATAGTACCAAGGTTAACATATCGATTTTAATTTACATATATCGGTCTAGGTCATGTCATGTTTGTGATACATATAGGTACATCAAACAGTAAACCGTGTTCCATTAACGTAACATACTCAATAGTATTAATAGATGCGCCTAGATATTATGCTTTGGTCGAACAGACAATTTGCATATAAGCGCTCCAGTGTGTGTGAAATGGGCGCATAAATAATCCTAAAATATTACGGTTGCAAAACCTGTAAACTGAAATACGACAAAGTGTATTTTGTTTACAAGGTTTGTTGCATATAAGTCGCCTATGCGTACAATGTTTGTTTATTATTTTTGGCAACATTTACTAATTTTATATTGTAACAATGTTATACCGATATGAGTACCGAATAAAATACTTATTTAAGGAATCCATAACATCTGATTGATCGGACTTATAATTACATTCTATGTACTAAAATAAAGCAAACAAAGGTAACAAAATTCACACGAAAGCAAAATGTAATTATTACTTTGTAGATTTCATTAAATTCAAACTCTTGTTGTATAGAAATGGAAAAATTGAAAAATGGTATGGATTAATGGAGGATTGAAAAATAATTCGATTCCTTATCTAGTTTGTAGCTGCACTAATAGTCTCTTGTAAACGGTTTAGTGTCTACCTTATAGAATATTCGATTTGTGCTTGCTTGCTATTGATTAAGGTAAACGTCGCGAGACGACCCTGATTAGTCCGTGGGAGAGTTCGTTTGATGTTTGTTTGTACTTAACTTTAATACAACATAGGGTAGTGGAAATAAGTACAATTCCAATGAAGTAAATTTCGGTAACTTTATACAAAATGTTCTGGTTTTCATCAACCATTTTGTTAAAAATAACCTACGACACATCTATAATAGGTAGGTACCTATTAGGTTATTAGTCATTAGGTAACTTCTTTGACGAACGCACAGAGTCCGCAGTAAGCTCGGTTCTCCACTCCATACAAACGTAGTTACGCTCTCGTTTTAAAACGACTAGCTAGTTTGCTCTGAAACTTTGTACTTAGAATAAGTTAAGGTATATCCTTGTCTGTAATTAGTTTATGTAACTTCAGATGATATAGTAAAAAAAATACAGCTTTCATAGAAAACTTGTTTTTGCTGTATTTCGTTTGTTTTATAAACTGGAGCCATATAACGAATTTCAGACCGAGATATACCTTAACTTATTCTAAGTACAAAGTTTCAGAGCAAACTAACTAGCTAGTCGTTTTAAAACGAGAGCGTAACTACGTTTGTATGGAGAACCGAGCTTACTGCGGACTCTTAATATTTGAATAAAAATTATACAATATACAGCCTTCTTATTGTGAAATTGAATTACTTTATAACAATCATATTACTATGACGCAGATAGGCTTTTGTTAATTAACAATAAACAAATATACTTAAATGCGCATGTTATTACTAGGACGATGTGAGAGACCAGCGTGGTTACTACAAATAAACACTTAAATATCTACTTTATTTTATGTTTGTAAGTGATATTAGCATAGTAGTATGTATGTGTGAATAAACACTCCATCAAAGTTAGTATTATGTAGGTACTATGTACTACTACTACCTAACAACTACATACATGTGTCATATACTGTTGCTCTATATACTCCGTATATCATAATATCGGACTCAAGAAACATCACTTTTCTTGTTTTGTTTGCCACAGGAACAGCGTTTGTTTTTTTATTGATACCTGTTTTTGTGGTAACCGCTGAGTGAATCATTGAATGTCCGTACCCCGGCCAAGACGAGCCATGCGAAGCGCAAGGGCAGGCACTATACCTACCTTTTCTCGAAGCGCTTCGTCGTTTTTTTGAACCCTCACGTTTGGATTATACCAGATAAACAAAATTCTCGGGATATGATTCCTTATGACTTATTAAACATATACAGTTTCAATTGCATAGCTCGTATACTTTAGATTTTATTGATATCTAAATAACGCCGATATCGTCACTGACTCACTCACTCACGTTGATCATCAAAACCCTTAGGGTACTTCCTGAAGTCCTAGAAAGCTGAAATTTGGTATGTAAGCTACTAGTAGTAGTTAGTACACAAACAACAAAAAATCCTAACAATTGGAACTTTTACCCCCCATCCCCTTAAACTAGGGAATGGCATTTTGTATGAGACTTCCGCAAATTTTGATGCTAGAGGTCTGAAAATTGATATTATAAATAATAAAATACTTATTTTAGGATTTTTAGTAAATCACCACCCACCCTTTGTATTAGGGGATGGAAGTTTGTATGTGTTTTCCCATACACTTCTTTAAAAATTATCTTATAAAAAGGAATGAGATCCCACTAAAAAAAACACATGTTAAGTGATTGCCAAGACTCCCTAGCTTATATAGCTTCGAGTGGGTGTTAAAAAGATATCAGATCGTAAGTAGCGCCAACCGTTCCTATACTCCACACGGCTTAACTTTACCAGCCACTCTCTACAAATTCTATATCTTGGCTAAAAAGGTAAAAAGTATAGACCCGTCGCTTATTAATACCTACCATCATTTCATACCGTATGCACGCGCGAGAGTATGTGGCGACCGGGATGTGCCCAACGAAGCTATACTTTTTAGCCAAGATGTAGAATTTGGAGAGCGTGGCTGGTAGAGTTAACCGGTGTGGAGTAGTAAGCCTGGCGCTACTTGCGATCTGATATCTTTTTAACGCTGAAAGCTATATGAGCTAGGGAGTCTTGGCAATCACTTTACATGTAATGATTTTAGTGGGATTAATATTGTTTTGCACATGTATTGGTGTTTGGCAACTGCCAGCTGACCTCTTCAGCTTTTCAGAATGACGTTCAGTTAATATCTTCTCAGTTGCACACTCTTATCAGAGTGGGCGTGGCTAACGGTTGTTCTCTTCCGTGGGGGGTTGCCCGGCAGCGGAGAGTATACTCCATTTCATTTCCGAAGAACCGATGCCTCTTTAAACTTAACAACGAAGCTCATAATGGTCTTTTGTTGTCTAATTGTTTTTATTAGGTACCTGAGCACGTCAAATGGGCACGTGTTGGTGCAAGCTGCATATAAAAAACCGGCCAAGTGCGAGTCGGACTCGCGCACGAAGGGTTCCGTGATTATCTATAAAAACGGCAAAAAATCACGTTTGTTGTATGGGAGCCCCCTTAAATATTTATTTTAGTCTGTTTTTAGTATTTGGTGTTATAGCGGCAACAGAAATACATCATCTGTGAAAATTTCAACGGTCTAACTATCACGGTTCATGAGATGCAGCCTGGTGACAGACGGACAGACAGACAGATGGACGGACAGCGAAGTATTAGTAATGGTCCCGTTTTACCCTTTGGGTACGGAACCCTATAAAACACCACGTCGCAAAAGGGTCTTGCCAGGTATTTTTTGTCATCTCTAATAATATTGTTATCGCTCATGACCATCTCAAGTGGCATTGGGCCTTCGCAAGTGAAATGGAATATACCTGTTAAGGCTGATGATGCAAAATTATTCAGTTGTTAAGAAGTATGACTTGTAGAAAGTTTTGTGCAGTATACAAATTATCGTGTAGGTGTTAAGTGGCTTTCACATTCATATATTGATATATTAATATCCTTCCAGAACGTAACAGTATCTTTCTGTGAGAACTCAATCCTGACACCTGACGTTTCAATACATCTATGACTTAAAAGTGTTGTAGGTGCTTCGAATCTGTTGGAATTCTGCTATAGCGTAATACAGCTGGGCGATTTCTCATTAAAAATATCGTTACATTGGCAGTTACTGTTAAACAATGCGATACATTTTTAAATACAATATATATTTTGTTACTAAACACGCACATTTACAACATACACCTGCAACGTTCACGAGTGTGCGCCGTATCAAACACGTGTCTCGGTTCGAGGAAATTAGCGTTTACCTTGCATCAACTACTGAACATGATAAACTACACTTGCTCCAAAACTGCGACTCTTAAACTTACATCGTTAAGGCACACTTTAGTAAAACCGTCGTGTTATGTAGCTGGCACAAGACTTGAACTGTTACTGTTTTGTTAATGGCTACGTCCTTTCCTTTGGTATTTGGAAACATCGATTAGCCACGGACAGCCGTTAATAAATCATACTAATCAGCAATACTTTATTATACCTATACCCTAGCGTGTTCTTCTAAATCGATTTCATATGTAGGTATATATTCCGGTTTAGTGCTGACATCACCCTTTTTATGCCATTTTAGTAGTTGTTTGCAGATTGTTCGTTGACCTTGTTTGCTGGCTTTATAGAGAGAAAAAACCGGACAAGTGCGAGTTCAACTCGCGCGGTGAGGGTTCCGTAAAATATTGAGAATTTTGTCGTTACTTTGAATACTCAAACTTCTTTTAGGTTTTCCTGTAATCTTTGAGCAAGGAACTATTTTCCATATTTTTTTCAGAATAATAAGCCTAGTAGTTTGGGAAATAAAGGGGGGGGGATGTTCAATTTTCGTCTATTTTCCTAAATTACTTCAATTCAGTTTTTGCTAAAATTATAAAAAATATATATCTGAGATGCTTACAACAACCCCTTTCATTTGATATGTCACACAATACAGTTTGCGAAACTTTTTTTTTTAATTTTCCAGTTTACCCCCCTGAAGTGGGGCCCTTGTTCAGAATTAATTATTTTACTTTACGCGTCCATCTTTGGGTCACGAATTTACGTATGTGTACCAAATTTCAACTCAATCGGTCCAGTAGTTTCGGAGCAAAATGGCTGTGACAGACGGACAGACAGACGCACGAGTGATCCTATAAGGGTTCGGTTTTTTTCCTTTTGAGGTACGGAACCCTAAAGACCTAAAATTTGCATATTTTTTGATAACTTATTATGGGAATGATAATGAGATGATTCGAGGTTGTCAGACTTCAGTAATTTGCCTTGCTCGGAAACGCTCGAAAGCTGTCCAGTATAACAGCTACACCGATGATGGTGCACATAACTTGCCATACATGTGTAATACTTATGTATTACATACTTACATGCGTGAACATTATGTAAGTATGTGTATTGTTTCGTAGTATTTCGTTGTACTATGTTCCGTCCGCGGCTTCGTCTGCGTGGACCCGGGATAAAAACTATACTATATTTTAATCCAGGCTATAAACAATCTTCGTGCTAAATTTAATTCAAATAGGTTGCGTGCCGTTTTAGCGTGATTGAGTAACAAACATCTTAACATCCAAACTTTCGCATTTATAATATTAGGAAGTAGGATTTTCCGCCTAAAATCCCACATTATCATATTAACGGACGAGAGACTGAGTTACGCAAACTGCAAGCCGTAGTTATTTAAGGATGTGCCTAATAAAATATCTTCTTATGATGTAAATCTTCCGTCTACATCACGTTTAGAATGCATGCACTGATTTAAATATGTATAAAAACTCGACGCAAACTACGCAGCCGACGTAGTATAACATTTGCATCTATTATCATATACTTTAAATACTTTTCTTTGTAGCACGGAAGAGGTGATAACCTGTTGGAGACTTGAATTGTTTGGGAGGCGGGTTCGGATTTGGTTCAATGGGACTTCGTTCTATATACATAGGGATTATATACCTAGAGAGTACATGCTACATGTCACATGTTATATTTATTAACTCATTGATAGTGGGGATTCAGACAACATAATTTTATTTCACGATATTTTTTCAGAGTATCTAGTCCTGATATGAGTCTTCCATATGTATGTCTTACCTATGTACTTATGGAAGTACTGAAGCAGTTTCTCTCCTCTCCTACTACATAGCTATATGTGACCAAAACTGTTTCCGCTGTCCATCTTGCGTTTTCGAGTACCTACTTAGTTTAGTTGCGTGAATAAATAACGAAATGTATGCACCCACCCACAGTCTTAAGTAAAATAAATTTACTGCACTTTATTACTTTAGATTCCAGCGTCAGGGAGTCATAGTATTAATAATCAGTTTCGTCTGCCAAATCGAATCAGAATCCGAAAATTACAGATACATAGTTTAGGTCAAATATGTACATACATACAACGAGTATCACAAAGTTTACTATAACTAATATCTATCGCATTGTGAAACAAAGGTTGAGGTTTAATTTAAAATTCTATGTTAATTTTGAAATAAGTTATCTTCCAATTCATGGTCATTTTTCTTCTAGATAAATGATTGTATAAATTCGCGTTTAACTAAGAACTCTTAAACCATATGTACTAAAATATATAATGGTATTGTGACCATTCCTTCAAAATTCGCAATGCCTGAGAAAGTTAAGGACGCGAGAATCAGCCAGTCTCACTGTCCTGCAACAAGTGGACAGCGTCGCACAGAGTGCTTCAACGATAAACGCATTCATGGAACACATATACTTTGATAGGTACTGGAAACCATGCGTCATATTAGCATCGGAGTGCACTAAAAGAAAAGTAAACACGAGGCATTGACCTTAAGGGACTGGATGTCGCGAAAGCGTTCGGACCGCTTTCATCCAAGATGACCGTGTCACGGCATGCGTCTCGTGTTGGTTTTCTATTCCACTTATATGGGGTTGTTAAGGAATTCAGGGCATGATCTATATTTTTTGACGCAAGGAAGGGTTCTACCACAACTGGCCTTATGGCTGAACTAGACATTTCACCTGAGAAGAAATTTACCAATTACCGCTTACTTTTGACAAAATAAAAACGGAGAGTTGAAGAACGTTGCTGATTCTCGTAATTTTCCATACGCACTTTCTTATAAATTATCACAGCATAGTTGCAAATAAATGAGAATTTCCATTTTCATGCATGAATATACGATTACGTTAATTAATGTAATGACCAAGTGACGCTCGTTTGAAATTGATCGTTGTATTGTAGCCGAGTGTCATGTAGTGATTCATGATCTTTTACCTCCGCTACACGTTATTGCGGTGAAAACACGTGAATACCTTAAGTAGTTTTTCCAATATAATGATTATATGTTTCATGAAATATATATGTTGCCGTAGTATACTTGATAACGAACGATGATGATTACTTTGTTTTGGCTGACATGACTGCTTGAAATATAATGTTTAGAATACCTGCTTCTGTGACATTCTAATGTTATTTATTCATTCCTTAAATTAACACTAACAGACAGGCTATACATGTTAATAATACAGGAGGATATATTATATAATTATAAAGTACTTAGGTCTACAGCAGTGTGGAACTTGAAGCCGTGATAGGCTCCAAATATCGGCTGAGGTTCATTGCTGTGAAACATATCCAGTTTGCTGTCGCTGTCCAGTATATCATTGAGAAGTGAGTCCAGTGGTGAGTGAGATAGATATCTGGAATTTACCTTTCTATGATTACGATTTATACGAGTATTTCGTTATGTCATTGGGTCACTCAATTTTTGCCGCCTGCTTTAAGGAAAATGGAATAGTAGTTCTCAGTTAGCCCACTGAAGAACACTTGTGCCAATTTATCGTGCAGAATTCGGTCGTAACTGTAAAGGAATGTTGGTCTCCTATGATTCAGATCCTAGTAATACTTAGGTCTGTCATTAGTTAGTGGTTGCCTGTAACATGACTACATTGATTCGGTTGAATGAACTTTTATTATTATGTATCATTCATTCATTGCCCAGGCCTGCGTCCTACATTCTTAAATTGATTGTCTGCCTTACGTCTAGCTCATGCAACCAATTCTGTAGTCTATGTACGAACTAGCTTTCTGTAATGAGAATGTTTGACGGAGTCTCAATTCGATCATTTATTTACCGTCGGATTGATTCTCCTGAGCCCTCATACAAAAAATATACAATACAATTTGAAAAAAAAAGCGGCTCGGATAATAGTTTTGAATTTTCATTTGTTCTAATTTGAACAAGACCAAACAAATGAAAATCTGTTCTTTAATATTTGATTTACATTCGTTTGAACCATTTTGTTCTCTCTGTAGGAATCTAGGACTAGGTTAACAATTTTTTTACGACAATTAGTCTCTGGACTCAACCATCACAATTGGATATATTTCTTTCCTACTTGTTTTAAATTCATGTTATTGACAGATAGTTTGTCATAGTAATAATCATACATACTTCGATCGTATTCGTCGTTACAGCTTGCATTCATACAGTCAAGGGCACCAATATGACTGTATACACCACCAACTCTCAAAAATATGTACACAGACCTTATTTCTGCAACAATAAGGTTGTAGTATACATATTTATGAAACTTTGAGTGAATACATACTCTTAAAATTGTATTTTAAACAATCTGCAAATATACAATAAAATCCGAACCCACTGTAGTTTTTGGTGTTTTAGTTATCTATTCAAAACTAAGTAAATATAATACAAAATATTACTAATATTAATAATTAATTTACCACAAGAACGTTACATTTACATCCGAGTGGTTTTAACTTAAGTTCTGATTAACGTGCACATTATTCTGATTAACAAACAAACAAGGATTTCCGTCAGCCCCCAAACTAGGCGCAGCGTGTATCTTGGGAGCTGAGAATACAGATTTAACTAGTTGATTTTAAAATAAAGGAACGAGATGACCGTGCTAAGAAAATTTTATAAATAAAACTTTAAAACACAATTTTTTTTTATATATTTACTGGAACATAACAGTGTGTGTATACTTTGAGGTAGGTTTTAATTGTGTCCTCGGTTTGGTCATAAGTAAGAGAAAGAAGCCTTCTCTTTACTTTGGATTTGAGGATACATCTGGTGAAGTCGCCAATGGAACACGCTCGGGACACCCTGTTGGATATATTTCTTGTACATATTGGTGCCCTTGACTGTACGCTCTAAGTTTAAAAGTATATAGACAATTACTGCATCTAATCACAGTTATCCTTATCACTTATGAATCGCAAAGATATCGTGCACACGCGCTTGCTTACGCTACGAGGGCTTTGTAGTGATCACCGGAAAGACTATTTATTTACAGTTGTAAGTAGCCGCACGCGCCGATTGCTGATACCACTGTCCCGCGACCGCACATAGGACTGCCGTACAATCGCAAAACAACTATATATATAGTACATTACTATTTATACTGGGAAAAAAGGGATTACCTGCCAGGTGTGTTACGACTTACGTACGTCTAGTCATACGAGGCAGGCAAGGCAATCCCTGGTCCGGTCGAGGTATGTTATGTTTTAGTGGTGTTCTCATAAAACGTGAGAATACTTAGTGGCGGCGCCCCCGTGAATGTAGTTGCTCACCGAGAATTTCCTATTTAATCCCATTACCGACCTGAATTTGATATTTTTTATTTCATTCCAATAAAAGTTTAAAAGTAGCCACGTGAACTTGTCTTCGCTGGTAAAGGAGCAAAACAACAATCTTATGCGTGTGATAGACACTTTGAAACAGTGCGATAATAATAAAGTGATAATCTAATAATAATAATAAGTAGGTACTTCTATTTACTTTGGTAACTAAAGCTACATAACCAATGGCTATACAAAGCAGAAGCAGCGTTGGTTTTGTTGATGGAATAAAGCGATATCCTAGTGATGTTTCATTCCCTCAATTAAGTCGAATAGAATCGAGGCCCAGGCCAGATATGTGTTTCAGAATGTACTAGGTATGTGACGTTTGTAGCTTAAACAACTTAGCTAGTCCACTGAGTGGAGGTATAATACCTATGCAGTTTAGCGTGCACAGGAGGTGTTGTCTGTTTTCATATACTGTGATATAGGCACAGCTGGGAAATGAAAAGGTTCGTCAACCTTGAGCCTTCGCGGCATTGAAATAAAGTGGCTACGTTATTTTTTTTTTAGTTTATTTAGAACACAAACAGTCACATAAACAAATATATATGCATAACACACGCGAATTACACATTTTACATTTGTGCATGATTTAATTTGTTTCATTGTTTTCAAATTATTATCTTTGCTTGAGATAGGGATTATAATCGTAGTTCAGGCGCATCGCGCACTTACGAATGATCAACCTAAAAATATGATAAAAATGTTTTTATTTTTTACCAATTTCTAGACGATTTTTGCCTTCACTATTACCTACTGGTTCGCGCTTTTACAACAACTTGTGTGCTATCTCTCCAATATTAAACTACGTAATTTATTAAGAGTGCACTAGGGTTTGTCTATGAACATGTGTATTATTAGCTTTATTTTGATGGCCACAGAATTGTGCGACAATTATCAAGGCTTAGGCAGATAAAAATAAATATCCTTGTTTATTCTCATGATATTAGGTTTTACAAAATAGTAATCGTGACTACCTATGCATTTCTTCATTCGACCGGTTTATAATCTATTCTGTTCTGAGACATATCTTTCATAGTCTTTCAGTCAGTTACTATTCCTATCGACCAGCTAGTAGCCCGTATCTTCATCTCTTGCTAGATTCATAATTTTTCCAGCCACCTTGGTTTGTGTCTAAAAACTTCGAACCGATGATTAAAAAAAATACAAAATTAAGCAGTTCTAATAAAAACCTGAACGACCGCATTATCTCTGTTGGTAATATTTCAAAGGTAGGGCATTGCCCCACAATGCCCACCCCAAGCTAAGGCCCTGGGTACGCTTCGGGCCAGGTACGTTTTTTGGCAAAACAAGAACACTAAACACATACCAGAATCAATGTAGCCTGCAAACGAGCGTTGTCCCCGTGAGAACGTGGATTGCATTTAATATACGCGCGTACAGACGACCTTTATCCCATTGTGTTAAAGTCCATAATGTTCCTTTAGCTATGCTGGTTGCATAATTATGATATCGACCTCGTATCTTCGCTCTGCCGGTTGTATAGGATGACCAGTTTTTGTTCTCTTGTGCCACAAACTGGCATAAGTGTACCGTATAAATGAGGCGACTATACTGGTTTGATTCATTAACAATTATGGTGATAATGAGGTAGACTGACTCTTGGGTATTCACTCAAGAATCCCATCGCAATTTGTGTACCTACGTACACATTTGCTTACCTACTTAGTTGTCATAACAGTGTATATCATGATGAATATCTTCGGCATTATTAGGTTTTTGAGATATAGACATACCTAGCTCACTTTTCTTAATTGTACCTACAGTATTTTAGTACAGTTCGGTGAATGCATGCATCGTGATGAAACGTGCTAAAATTAACGAAATGTGAAGAAATTTCAAAAGCATATTTATGTGAAATCCTCAATCCACCGTAGGAGAACGATGAAGGTGATGATAAGTACCGTAAAATTTTAATAAATTCGCTCCATAACCACCTGTTTATACTAAGCCGTAGCATGCTACTGAATCAATATAAACGCCATTTGTCCTCCAAGGTTGGCTAGTTTCTTAATACTAGTACCTTCGTAAACAGTCTCCTTGCGCTCACTGGTGAATAATAATGAAGTAGCGCATAGCTAGGGACTTTTCTGAAAGAGAACGAAATTATGAGAAAATTTATAGTGCATTGAATCCTTCCCATTTTAACAAGCTTTTATTTAACTTCCAGTGTAGATATGTAGTTATTAGATTAGATTAGATTCATAATTTCATGATAAAAAATTACATTACAAATTTGCGTACATGTCAAAAAAAACCGGACAAGTGCGAGTTCAACTCGCGTGGTGAGGGTTCCATAAAATTCCTATTCTCTAAGCATTAGGCGCTCCATACAAAATACACAAAAATATTGAGAATTTTCCCGTTACTGTGAATACTCAAACTTCTTATAGGTTTTCCTGTAATCTTTAGACAAGGAACTATTTTCCATATTTTTTTCAGAATTTTAAGCCTAGTAGTTTCGAAGATAAGGACGGGGGGGGGGGGGGGGGGGGCTGGATGGTCAATTTTCGTCTTATTTCCTAAATTACTTCAAATCTATTTTTGCAAAAAGTATAAAAAAAAATTATCTGAGATGCTTACAACAACAACAAATTTGATATGTCACACAATAGGTACAGTTTGCGAATATTTTTTTTTTAATTTTCCTTTTTACGCCCCAAAAGTGGCCCCCTTGTTCAGAATTCATTAATTTACTTGACGCGTCCAACTTTGGGTAATTGATGACTTTCAATTCAGTAATCCGCCAAGCCATGTAGGTACTTAAAAAATTCCACATTTCCTTTCCAATTTACCACATGAACTGCTTCCCGAGAGCAAATGCGTTGATTATTTATTACAGAAAAAAATCCAAGTCGCTATATGTGGGCTGACAATATTTGAGGAGTTCCGTTGATTCCTCAAGGATTTCAGAATTGACACTTCATTATTTGCTACTTCAAAGGAATCATGTCAGAATCTTTGACGTAGGTACTTTACATCCTTGAGGAGTTCCATAAGTCATCTGTGGTCTTCATCATCAGTTCCACTTCACCAAAATTGCGATTTCCGAGGGTAAATACACGAGTTATAATAGAAAATACCGAAATCACTACACGCGTGCCTATAAAATTTGAGGGTTGCCCTCAATTTCCCTGGGATCCCGTCATCAGATCCTGACTTGTGCTCACCCAAATAACTTGAAAGAATTCGGTTAAAGGTCTATACGTATTTATAAAATTTCAAAAAATATCCTTCAACTCCTAACCGTTGAGGAGTTGTACCTTCCATCATCAGCTCACAAACATGAAGACTTCCAGACGCAAATACCTAAATAGCTTTAGAAAATGCATTTAACATGCAGTACGTGCCTGTAAAATTTGAGGGTTGCCCTCGATTTCTCTAGGATCCCATCATCAGATCCTAACTTGGAGAAAATGGGACCATCTCAGGAGTATACATTTTCGAATAAAAAAAGAATTTTTAAAATCGGTCCACAATTGACGAAGAAATCGGCGAACATACATAAAAAAAAATCGGTGAAACATATAACCTCCTCCTTTTTTGAAGTCGGTTAAAAAAGGCCCGGCCACATGGCTGCGTAAAAAGGTGCTTGCAGCCCGGCGCCTCACCGATTTGCGATGGCGGCGCCGCACCGCAGACATGGGGTCGGGTCCAAAGGCCATTGGGTAACTTTGTGTAATTTTTTTAGGTTAGCGACCTTTCGTAAAAGTGGTAAATTATGATGATGTATTCGAAACAAATATATTTTAGTATCGAATGTAATACTCTAAAAATACATCTGAGTCGAGATAATTGCAATAAGTATACATTTCCACGGGGTTCCCACCTTCCCACCGGCTTGTATGGGCGCTCCGTCACTGCAAGGTTGGATGCTCTTTAATCTTCTCAAAATGGATTTCTAACTGAAGATACTTAGATTACTGTGTACAAGTTCGACTCTTTTAACATTCTAGTCTAAAATATCTTATACAGTTATAGTGCCCCATACTTACTCAGGTAATTCATTGTCGAACACTTTATAGTGCCAGTTTCTCTAAATTAATCATTTAGGTCAGTTGAATTATGTATCGAACTGTGTTGTGTGTTTTTATCAGTTTTTACACCGGTTCCTTATTTGAAGCGCAACTTTTTTTTTCCATAAAGTGAATTGCAACAGAACAGAAAAATATTGTTAAATTGAGTTGTTTTCTTTTATTTAAAAACATTTACTTAGGTAGGTACTTTGTTTATATAATAAAAGATATTAATGATTATTTTCTACAAGTGTGTGATTACATACCTATCTACTACGACATTATGTAGATACATTTATTAAATGTTGACTTTTGAAATGTAAATTAAAATAGTTTCACGATTTATCGGTTAAGGTTAAGTGACTGGTTGTATATAATAGTTACTTACCTTAGTAGGCAATGTCATATGGTCATTATGTAGAACTTGTATTAAATCTTGAGATGAATAACATAAACGCAATCGGTTGGGATCGTACTTTTGACGACGTAAAACGCCGTTTTCGGCTTTTTGGTGAGTAAAATTGCCCCACGTTGCATCCTATATGATTTCAAACTAATCTTATTGTAATTATCAACCATTAATCATCATTCATTTAATTAAGTACCTATGTATATCTCCAAAAACGCCCTTTTCATTCGTAACAGTAGGTAGAATGGTATTTTGAGATTTTATAAAAGTCAATAGCAACTAGATTTCAGCCCCTGATCATAAATTCTAAGCACGTGCGCGCCCTAAATATCTGATTAGTTAAATAAAGATACAATCGAATACCGATTTGCAGTTAGTTTGGGTGTATTCTTTGTACGCTTCAAAGAAATCAAAGATAGTTAAGCACACCTTTTGTACAAATTTCAAAATTAACTTTAAACTTACAGAATGTCAAAAAGTTACTAATACAAAATCACAAAAGCGTACTGTTAAATGTATAGTTCTCGTGAATCTAGTTGTACAGTCGACTACAAAGAGATCGGTACAGCCAAAGTTACAAAAATATGTAGACACGACCTTAATGTTAAGGCAATAAAGTCGTGTATACATATTTTTGTAACTTTGGTTGTATCTTTCTCTTTGTAGTCGACTGTACCTACATGTACAGCGTAGTTGTAGAAATGTGTCACTTACATTTTACACGACAATCGCAGTGTGATCCGTACAGATAGACAGCAAACGTAGTTTTTGCGGCGCGGCGGGTCGAGAGTTGGCATTGACAATGAAATCACAAAGGTCGATGGAACGGAGCGGAACGTTGCACTTGTTATGTTAACATCTTAAGGTGACGTAGGTTCATGCTCTTCTCTCCCTCTCACTGAGCATAAGCGTGAGCGAGTTGGAAGTTGGAAGTGCGTGTTCGGAAGCGCAAGTATTAATTAAAAAAAAAATTGTGCGTTTATAAATAAATAAATAAATAAAATAATAGCTAAGTTCCCTCAAACATGATATTGCCGATTTTTACAACCAATTTTAATATGTTTTAGCTTTTGTGCATAATTTGTTACGAATGTTTTAAGTGTATTTTAGATCTATGTTCGTGATTTTTTTCTATCGAGCGAAAGTCCAAAACTCAGGATTCGAATAGCTATAGGCAGTCCCTCGAGAAAGGCCTCAAGATTGCTAATAAAATTTTGGGCAGCCGTATTATGATCCTAAATTCCAAACAAGCGCTGCGACGTTTTAAAAATCCGTTTTCTGAACCTACGTCGCCTTAATGGAATGTTTTATCAAACTATCGGGTTATTTACTTTTTGTATCTTCTCACATTTCTCTACAATTTTGAGAATATTTTACGTGCGAACTGAGGGTACTTAGTACCAATCAAAATATATAAAAATAGGCCTAATTTTAAATTGACAAGCATATTATGTACATATATACAACATAGTTGTAATTTTATTAGAGTAAAAATAAAAAGATACTTAACTACATGAGATTTTAATAAAGTATAGTTTTACCGAATTATATTCTTCCCATTGCACATAATCTCCAATTCACTAGCACTATGTCCATTATTGCGTGTCCAAATTTAAAGTATTTTGTACTGATTTAACGGTAGCGGAGGTATTAAAATGCCTCGTAAATCCTACGGTTTGTTACATTCTATTGTTTTGCATACCTAACCTACGTTTGTTTCTTTTATCGTTATCGTTGCGACAGGTTGGATAACACACTACTAGTTTTCACATTTAGAACGTGTTAACGTTTATTTCACGAATCAAAAAATATACAAAATAATAGTACGAAAATAAGATAGTAATTTCTATAGGTAACTAAGCATCGTCATCCAAGAAACATTAATATTAATGGGAAGTCCGCTTAAATGATCCTAGTTAAGAATGAGTAATGTCGTGAAAAGCCACAAGTAATATTAGTTATCACATATTTTCCTTTACGTATTTGTATATAAAATTGGACACCCTGTTTCAATAGATTCATTCATGTTTTACCTCGCTTACTAGCTTGTTCTTTTCATTAACAGTATTTAATTTTATCTTGTTGCAGAACGGAAAAGTAACGGAATAAACTAGCAATCATGGCGCGCGGTAGTGTGTTTGATTGTGGGTCATCTAGCATACTGTTTGTTAAAGTTGCTGTCGCAGTGTTGTTCTTAGGTAAGTTGTTAGCTTTCTGTATGTCTTTCATGGTTTATTTGTTCAAATTTTACATACCCTAAGTTCGTAACGAAACCCGAGGCATTGGGTTCATGACTATAAACCTATTCCTTCCTGACAAGTTATTCTCTTTTGCAAACTTAGTTATAAGAGTTACAAAGAATAACCGGATATGTTTTTGTTCCATTCTAGTATTGCCATGTGCACATTCTCAAGTAGAAAAAATGTATGTCGATGTCACAGAATTCAACCTTCTAGTGGATGAGACGCGGCTCTTCAAATTAGTGCAAATGTAAGTAAAACAAATAATGTACCAGAAAATTATAGTGTTTATAGCAGTGATGTTATATAAAAAAGAGGTAGATATGTAAGTTGTCTATACGAAATTCCGTGTTTAAAAATGGCCACCACATTTGACAGCTAAGACACGTTTACACGTTTCCATTGACGACTCGAAACTGAGGCAACTTGGTGCAATTGACTCAATTTTAGTGTGCCACTTTTGGAGCGCTTATAACCTATCTACCACTTTTTTATATCACATCATTGGCTTATTAGTACATTGTTTAACGAGGGCCGTAAGTGGAATATTGCTAACGAGAGTGTATCAGAAGCCCGACGCCGAAGGCGGAGGGCTTTTGATGACTCGAGTTTGCAATATTCTTACGCCCGTGTTATACACAATGTTTTTCATCACATTTGCGAGGAAATAAATAACAACAAAAGACAGAAAAATGTAAGTTTCATACAGCAGCACCAATCAAAAATTGACAACTTCACTTCCAGATCAGTGCTAGTAGAGCGCGCAGTTCAATATTTCAACCAATCACAGAGCAGTATTCTTGCGGGGCGGGGCGTCGTGACCAACTAGATTTTTTTATTCAACCAATCACACAGCAACCAGATTTGCTTAAGCCAATCAGAGGGTTCTATTATTTAAAAAAAAAACCATAACGCCCATGGGCGTAATATAGCCCATTACAGCTCAGTACGCTTGCGTATAATAACACCATTTTCGAGCAAGTGTGATGAAAAGAATATTACCTACTTAGAATTTAATACCCCCAATCATGGCAATAAAATGTACGTTCTGTGGCTCGTTTTACGAAGCTACAATTTTGTGGCTCCTCTACACTCGGCCATCATGGCCCATTATACAGGACGCAACTATACGTTACACAGAGAAAGACATACTTCCATCGCTTTCCAATGCATAACTGCGTCCCTGTCCTGCGCCATGATAGCCCATTGTGTGTAGGAGCCTACAAATCTAAACAGGTATATAAAATAGCCCATCGTTATTGGTACCTAAAGCGCTTCAGTATTGCCAGTGTGGACTTGTAAAATTATAACTTGTATCTTCGTGAAATAGACGTCTAGTTAGGACGTAAGATTTCTCGCCGGCGTATGTTCCGGGGCGACGTAAAACTATATTCCATATTTTTTACGTGCATCATAAGGCAAATTTTTGTTTTCCCTTGCAGTGGTGAATATAATGAAACCATAGACGTGATTATACAAGCTCAGCACCCAGATATCGTCCAGTTCTCACCGCCACACGTGCTTATACCGGGCGTGGAAAGTCCAAACACCACGGTAGAGATATCGTACGACATCAGCGCGCACGGCAAAAGTCCGGGACATTCGGACGTCTCTTTTAACGTCACACCTAGTGGTATCGTCAAGTAAGTACCTCAACATTCCAAAATATGCACTGTTCATTATATCAGCCGAAATACGTCCATTACTGGACATAGGCCGCCAAAGAGTGCCACAATGACCGGACCTGTGCCACCCGCATCCAGCGGACTCCCGCGACCTTTTCCAGGTCCAGTCCACCTTGTTTCCCCCTACCGTGCCCTACCCTAACGCCGGCTCTGCATTTAGCAACACTACGTTATCCATTTTTCTCAAACATGCAATGAAATGTCGTCATTATGTGTGTTATAAAAGGCTTCAAAGTATCACTTTTCGGGCGGAACAACTCGAGAGAACTGTAAAGGAATTTCATACAAAATTGAAGAGCTAGGCCGGGAAGTATTTTTTTAAAAACACAGACGCCATGTTTATATTAACATGGCGTCTGTGTTCATTAGCAGGCTAAACAGCTGAATTATATTTTTTGACTTTTTTTTTGTATTCAGTTACTGCGATATTAAATTTGTTTTTCGAGTGGTGTATTTTTTTATTTCATTGCATATCTTTGAGAAAAGCACTATACATGCCTGGCCGTGAAAAGGGCTTGCCGGCTCCGTATCACTATGCCTACTCACCCGGCAAGCCCTTCTTTCCCGTCTGCAGTAATGTACCATTAACATGAGGCATCACCCCTATTGTCTCCTTCCAGCATGGACGCGGTGTTCGTGCTCGTGACCGTCATGCACTCCAGCGCCATCTACGTGGTGTCCTACATCATGGGCTGGGTGTACTTCGCGGCGTGGTCTGTCTCCTTCTACCCGCAAATCTACATCAATTTCCGTCGAAAGAGCGTCGTTGGGCTCAACTTCGATTTCCTCGCCCTCAACATCATGGGGTTCACCATGTATTCTCTGTTCAACTGCGGGCTATATTTCTCGAGGGAAATCCAAGTAAGTATACGGTCATGTGCTAGCGTAGACTGTGTCGCATTTAAAAGAAAAAAAAGAAAAGAAGACATTTATTCACTACACAAAAGACACAGAGAGACAAAGGAGTAGACATACAATACAATTGACACATATTGTGTGTCTTCGTGGCAGTGAAACGGTCGCTGTCTCAGCATTGTGCCGATGTGTCAGGCAGACACCTGCAGCGCTGGTTTTCAGACAGCACCGCAAGTGGCCAACGGAACGCAACGCAACAGTCATTTTTTTGTTTTTATATACCTTTTGTAAACATGACGTACCTTGTTTAAATCCTGTTGATCAGTGGAACAATTTAATTACAAGCTTTATATTAACTTGACCTGTTCGTATGTATGTAAGTTGTCCGTCAAAATTTGCAACTCAATTTTGAAGCAGATATCATTGAACGATTGGGCTGAAATTTTGGCTTAAGGTATAGTTTGGATGACAATTTAATATTATGGTATCATCGAGCTGATCTGATGATGGAGACAGAAGGTGGCCATTTGAATTCAGTACTTAACCGACGTCACCCCGTTGAGTTTGGGCTTGTTAGAATCGTCTCCATGAGTAGTTGATGACGGTATACAGAAAAGTACAGTCGGCAATAAAAGTTTGTACCAAAAATTATTTTTTTGACAGAAACTTATTTTATTTTACTTTTAGTACCTATACTTTTCAAACGTATCTAATCGTCACCCATGAATCATACTACAGAGGGCAGGGCTACGGTAATTGTTTTCATAATGGCAACGGCCTTCTTTATAAACATGTACATAGACAAACGGTTGAACAAACTCAAGAAGCTAGAAGGCGCTAGGGTAATGATTGCCCCCGGGCGCTACATGGGCTAGAGACGCCTCTGCACTTCAGAATACTTACATAGAATGGGTAAAGGTATCTCTGGTATCTCTGTCTTCTCTATGTCTGCCTATCGGGACAGTCACTTCATCCCTTATTTATACCATAAGGCTCAAGAGGAAAGGCAAGTTGCCATTTTATCGTTATAAAAACTTCGATTTCAAGTTCGTCTCGAGTTTTTATTCCTCCTTTTTATATGGGCGAATGGGCAACTTGCCTCTTATCAAATTGTGTTTTTGACTTTTGAATGTTTAAAGCTTTAATATTGATAGGAATTTGTTCTAATTTCAGGCGGAATACTTTGCTCGGCACCCAAAGAGTTTGAATCCTGTTCAGCTGAACGACGTGTTTTTCTCCCTGCACGCTGTGTTCGCTACAATCATCACAATAGTCCAGTGCTGCATTTATGAGGTATATATTGCTAAGATATAACTGGCCGGTTACCTAGCTGTCAGAGTTGTGTTAACCTTCGGGGACCAATATTTAAGACAACAGCCAAGAAAGGCCATATGCAAGGGAATTCGTTTATTTTTCTACTCTGGGTAATAATCGTGCCACAAAAGGGGCCTGAGAGTAAAATCTATGCTGACATTCAAAGACAGTGTACGATCTTTACTGGAGTCTAAACTGGTAATATTAATTAGTAAAATCATATCACATCGCCATACTAATTTATAACTGTTAAATGATCTATAATTGTAAAGTGACTTGCATTTATAATTAAGTAATTTTTGGTTTGAACACATCAACATTGATAATGGTAAAAATAAGTAATGGACATAGCAACCACTACTTAAAATTCTACGTTATAAGTCACGAGAAAAATAGTTAGACACATAATGCGTTAGTAGTAGGTCTTTTCAATATCAATTCAAGATCAATATGTTTTTTAGTTATCTTTAGAAAAGTTTAAAAATCGTATCTAATAGTTTCAATTTTATTTTTTGTATTTGTGTAATTATATAAATATATGTACAGAATTATATGTACGTATTATGAATATGAAATTAATTAATTATTAGATATACCTAAATAATATAATTACACCTATATCCAACCTCCAACCTTTTCGCACTGGCCAGTTGCCACGGCCTACCAGATTGTAATCGAGTAGGCCGCGACGCGACTAATCTAGAGGGCCATGCCGAAACGTGAGAAAAGAAAGTGTCATGGCGTTACGGCGGGCAGCCTAATTTACAGGAATTATTTTGAATGTAGATTTTCTGTAATTACGAAAAAAAATAGACCAATTAAAGGATTTGAATATTAACCAGATTGTAATAAACCCGTCGTTAAATGTATAGCTGAGTTTAGATATATGTAAAGCTTTTATTTCAATTATTCTTCGACTACGTGACCAATCGTAACAATTAAAATAACTTTCCTCCCTAGGGTAGAAAACGTTATTTTCCACCCGGCTATATATAAAGTCAACGTTCAGAACAGGTGAGATGAAAATAACATTTTCACTTCTCATACTTGCAAAGTTCGTCTTTGTGCTGGACGTATGCTGCGCAAAACGCCACTTTTATAGTGCACAAAGGAAAATTGTTTTAAAGACTAAGATAATCGGGCCTAACAGCCACAAGCACAATAGAACTTTGTAGAATAAACTTGTTATTTTATTTGATTTGCTTTAATAAATTTTACATCCATGTTTTCTATTACTAAATTAATATTATTTAAAAACGTATCGAACCATTAAATGACTTGGCAGTTTTTAAGTACCTAAGCCTAATATCACGTGTCGAAAATTAAACATAAAAGCTTTAAAAAGTGAAGTGGCAGGAATGAACTATTATTTTATTAAATTTTGCAAACTGTAGGTATTTGTTATTTTCTCGCATTCGAAATGAAAAGCAGTGTGTATATCTCGGGCATAAATGAACCATTTTTCCCTCGACTTACTATCCATAAACGCCTCGTCTAAGACACACACAATGTGTCAATTGTATTGTATGTCTACTCCCTTTATATCTGTGTGTCTTTTGTGTAGTGAATAAATGTCTTCTTTCTTTCTTTCTTGCTTTCTTTCTCGGGTGAAATGGCTCGTTTTATGCACTCGTTGTACAATCTACTATTTTTTTTACAGCGCGAAGAGCAACGAGTCTCGTTGACGGGTCGCGGGATCCTGGGCGTGTTCGGTGTGGTGGTGGCGGTGACCGCCGGCCTCGGCGGCGCGGGCGTGCTGGCGTGGCTCGACTTCCTCTACTACTGCAGCTACATCAAGCTCGCCATCACACTCATCAAATATGTTCCTCAGGTAATAACATTGACGTATAATAAAGTAAATAGACGCACAATGTCGAACAAAAATTTCAAGAAATGTGCCCCAATTTGACAACTCTAGCTATATTTCAGTTAATGCCAATCGCGTTTACTTATAACCTGCGTTGAGATATATGCTTCATATAAAAGAGAACTTAGTGTTTTAAGCTGTAAGTGCCATATTAGCGAATTAGCATCAAACAGATTAAAAACTTTTTAGTTTATTGAGATTTTATCATAATGTGACTTGATTGCTCACGTCAAAACTAAATAGCGAATGAATGGAGTCGTATTATAAAATTATTTTAATAATATTGTATAAACATTACAGTAATTTGTAAATGATTGAGGAAGTACGTTGCGGATTTTTGCTGTTTGGAAGTATTTTACATTTTAATGAATAAAATCTATACTATTTTATTTATTTAAACAGGAAGACGAAAAACACAAATAAATCATGATTATTTATTTTTACAAGCAGGCAATGCCTAAACAATTAACACTTTCATTTTTCTTATAAATACATATACACAAAACATTGTTCGGTGGGCATTACGTATTATCAGTGCAGCTGTCAAACTCCTTAAAAATTCTACGCACGACCAGTGAAAAGGGAATAAGAACTAGGTATGTAGATCATTTTAGCGTGGTTTATTTGACGTATCTAATTAGTCCCTTTGCGACATATAATAATGACTTACAATCTGAATATCAATTTATCATTAGTTAAACATTTATTTTTACAAGATTTATATAAACTTGAGAAATAAACACACGACGAAGTCGTCACCACTCTTCGTCGTTGATGTCTCCTATCTCGTGCTATAAGCCTATAACTGCGGCCTACTTTGCACATCGCTAAGGATTTCTCGGGAATCTTAAATTGAAAACCACAAATAACGTAACTGTACAGTCGCCATCAGATATATCGGAGCGGCCAAAGTGCTCACAAATATCTGAACACGTCTCTAATGCCTCGACAATAGAGACCATGTTCAGATATTTGTGAGCACTTTGGCCGCTCCGATATATCTGATGGCGACTGTACTACTCCATAAAAAAATCTAATAAGTAGGTACTGACTCCTTAGGTTTTTGTTCCGTGATAATCTGTCATTTGTACTAACGAAATTATTTATTCAAAACTATGAAATGCCAATGAGTTTACATGAAATTCTTTACGCTATCAATAGAACTTAGTTAAATAAATATATCCAATCCTTTTTTATTTTTCTTCTATTGCTATATTTGCTATTAACGAATTTTTTCACAGATCATTTTTGTCATTTTTGACAACCGTCAAGTCTCACGGTCGAAACCAGACTAAACGCAAAAGAGCCGCAAGTGTCGATCGCGCGGTTCTTTTGGACGGCCACTTTTTTCGGCTGATTGTGTATCTAGTTACTTATACTAAATCAATGGGTAATAATAAGTTAATGTCCAAATATTTTTGGTACAAAACTTTTATTGCCGACTGTACTTTTCTGTATACCGTCATCAACTACTCATTGAGACGATTCTAACGAGTCCAAACTCAACGGTTAAATTCTGAATTCCCATGGCCACCTTCTGTCTCCATCATCAGATCAGCTCAATGGTACAGTCAATTGTAAACTTACATACAACTTACTCATAAATATGTCCCATCGCTCCTATGTCAGTGAATTAAGGTTGTGGTACATATTTATGAGCGATTAGATCGATACATCATTTTGCACTTGACTGTACCATAATATTGAATTGTCATCCAAACTTTATTTATTTATTTCAAAAACAGCAACTATTATTAAATCGTTATTTTGATACTGACGGGTCGGACTATAAAGGTGGGTGTCACCAAACCGTCAGCAATAAGCAGTGTTCGCTAAAATCTGAATGTATGGAAATTTTGAATAGTTTCTATGGAATGACAGCTGGCAGCGCTATATTTATCATTGATCGCTCTGTAATCGTAAGTTGGTGCATGCCACCCTTAGTTATATAACTAAGCAGAGTTTGAAAGTGAAACAACAAAAATACCAATAGTCCAGGCAATGAACTGACAACTTCTATTTGGAAATAATTTATAATAGCTAATTTTTTTAATGTAACGGATATATTATCAATAAATAGCTAGAGGCAAAATCCAACAAAAAATCAGATATCAAAAAAATGGATATGGTAATGGTATGGTCTGGATAAATATTAATATTTTTTGTAATCTTTATTTAGGTTCATTTACATTTGCTTTAAAATATCCAATATAAATAAAATAAAAAAAGACAATAAATGTTTAATTTAAATCTATATAATTACTTCCGGGTGGAAAGTTTGTTGGATTCTTGAATAAAGCATCTTAGAATAACGTTTTAGAATGAAATAAACAAAAAAAACGCTATTATAAATTAAGGTTTTTCGAAACCGTATTTTGCCTGGAGTACAGTCGAGTTCTCCAATATGTATACAGACATCCTTTAAAAAATATCTACACATGCGTCTTATGTCAGTAACAATAAAGACTGTGTATATATATTTTTGAAAGGTTGTCTGTATAGATATTGGAGATCTCGACTGTACAAGTACTTTTTAATACCTACTAGTTGTATCTACCTTACGCGTTGTGTTTACCAACTTTACCATCACAGTGAAATATAAATAAAATAGTTGAAATGCTTTCCGTCAGTATAAACCCTTCATAAACGTTTATCAAACCTATTATAGTTAAAATGTCGTTAAAATTTATATACTTAGTCTATCACTTTGACATTGGTATTTGTGATGATGATAATGATGTCGGACTGACCGATTTCGGCCACGGCGACTGTATGCTGGCTTTGGTAATAACAATTATTATTACTAGAGTGTTGTTCTTCTACACTTACGCATCAACACATACACACACATACGCATAAACAATCACATATGGGTAAATTGCAAAAAAAAATACATAGTTAAGGGCCTTGATCTAATCTATGCTTTAACTTTTTTCCATTGTGTAACGGCAATTACCCATATAAAATGTGTGGGTAATTGTCGTTGGACAATGGAAAAAAGTTAAAGCGTAGATTATTAGATTAAGGCTAGCTTTTCGTATATTTTTTTGGAATATTTGCTTTTCGGTGAAGGATAACTTCGTGAGGAAACCGGTCTAATCCCAATAAGGTCTAGTTTTCCAACTGGGTTGGAAGGTCAGATGGCAGTCGCTTTCGTAAAACTAGTGCCTATGCCAAAACTTGGGATTAGGTGCCAAAGTGGACCCCGGGCTCATTTAGGGCACAACCGGGAGTAACGCTAAGAATGATGATGAGACTTTAGAACTACAATACAATACAATACAAATACTCTTTATTGCACACCTCACACAAAAAAAGCAGTTACAGAGAGAAACAATACAATAACATGTAGGTAGAGGTAGACAACAGGCGGTCTTATCGCTGAAGAGCGATCTCTTCCAGACAACCTTTGGGTATCGGAGAAAGAGATAAAACTAGATTATGCAGTAGGTGGTGCAGCTATTATTATTAATCAAAAATCAAGAAATTATAAAAATAAACGTACATAAATACCTCTATATATAAACATACACACACAATCATACATATATACATACAAATAACACAAACACAAATATAATGATACATAAACAGTCAGCCAAAAAATACAATCAGGGTTAGGGGAGAGACAAATAATGTTCTTTAAGAAGGGATTTGAGAACTACTTCGATTATCGCCGATTTTCTCCCTGCTATACAAGATACGTCAACCCGATTGTTCTTTATTGCAGGCCTACATGAACTACAAACGCAAATCTACCGTCGGCTGGAGCATCGGAAATATTTTCCTGGACTTCACGGGCGGGTCCCTCTCCATCCTCCAGATGACGCTCAACGCGTACAACTACAACGACTGGATCTCGTTCTTCGGAGACGCCACCAAGTTCGGCCTGGGCCTGTTCTCGCTGATCTTCGACATATTCTTCATTCTTCAGCACTACGTCTTCTACAGGTCAGTTGCGTTAGTTCTCGATAGAGTTGCCAGGTTTGGATGTGTACCTTTCTGCTAAGGCTTAAGTAGTCATTAAAAGCCAATGATTCAATATTATCTTAACAGAAAAGTACTAAAGCAGAATGAAAGGGGAATGCCCACCGGCCAATAAGGAAAATAAAAGGGGAGACTAAAGAAGGGGGAATAAAGGGGGGAGGAAATACCTGATATTGTACAGTAAGGGAAATGTATTCACGTACCACCGTAGAACCCTATCGCAATAAGGTGACTAATCATTATCACTCGAGCGGCCTGCCAATTGCGACAGGGTTCTACGGTGGCACGTGAATACATTTCCCTTACCGTACAAGACCCAATCACACATTAAAATATGCTAAAAAAAATTGAGATTTCGAAAACTCCTTTAAAAATTAATCAAAAACTTGGGATTTTGCTATTATTGATATTTTTCTTTACAATGAAAGAGGTTATGTGGACATAAAAACTACAATAGATGTCGCTAAGATCTATCTGAAATTTAAATGTTCTAATGTGACATAAGAACTACATACAGCCTTGACCAAAAGTGTTGAACAGCCATGCGTTTTTCATACAAAAGTCAAACTTTAAAAGGTGTATTTATATATTTAATAATCGAAAGTTTTGTATCTATAGGAAAAATTCGTCATATTTAATGATGTTAAGGGAAATTCCGTGAAAAAAAATACATACATAATTAAACCTTTATTGTAAACCCCGACTTTTTCATGCTTTAGTTTTCACACGCAAATAGCAATTTCAAAATGATATATATTAATGATTTGCACATGTTCAAACACTTATTATATTTCACGTCTTCGTGTATTTATGAAATTTAATAATAATACTTTATCCATAAGTTACAAAGAAAAAAGTGGGGTGCTCAATACTTTTGGCCAGGGCTGTAGATGAGATGACACTACCGTCTATGTTAAAAAATGTGAGATGTTCGTTACTTTAGCAAGATGGATGGATAGGTTCTAATATACTCGTACTAATTAATTAGTGTTTATTACTCCGAAGTTAAGCAGACTTCCATTTAATCTTGTTATTTTTTTTTAAATTGGACATCTCTGTACATTCCAGGCATTATTTGGGCATTCTCCTTTACATGCAGAGTATTATATCTGAGCCATACGCTTTTCGGCCCCGAAGATCATGATCCTGCAAAATTAAAGTGATAAATTGACAATTGTGTGTACTATTTAACAGTGTATTTGGTCACAGCACCACTATTAGGTTTTTAAATGTTAAAATCAATATATAATCAGACCGCACGATCACCTCACTCGGGGACGAAACGGTTAAGTCTGTATGACCGTTAAGTTCTAAACACAGACAACACAAAACTTTCACTCACTTCTTCTATTAACTAAAATTAACTTTATCTTGTCTTTCTATTGGCGTTTTAATTACTTAAGTTTTTCAAAGCGTCGGACTGTCCTTAGTCATAACAAAATATGACGCTGGTCAAAAAACATTTATTCATATACATTCTGTAACCTGGCAGCTCATATTATCTAGTGTGTCGTGTGTATCGCTTATTGAGTAAAAAGTGGATATTTCCACTTTACTTATTAAATCCACATTTTGTTTCGTGGTGTCGGGCCTTAACTAACATATCCTTAAGAAGCTCCATTAACACACTGTACTGTACTTACTAAACTCTACTTACTCTAATATATCACTATATCATGGAATACATAGACAATTGTAACTAAAACGAAGTCCTATGGAACATGGAATGGAATTTAAAACGAACGTCTATCCACTGTCTTCCTAACTGTGAGTGACAATCAGAGATAATTGAAATACTGACTCGAAGAAATGATATAAAATCGAAGAAAGCATAGACAACTAACAATATGGACACAAATAAAGAGCGGACAACGTCATGGAAAGCATCATAGCTAAAACGGATATTAAAACAAAAATTGTCTTGGTCATAATCACGTTATGCTGTCATACGCTAGATACCGTATTAATAACGAAAACGTGGATGTATGAACGGAAGAATTCAAGCAACATTTAACATGGGTCACACAAACACAAAGCGGAAAAAATATTGTTTGGAAATTACATATTTAAAAATAAAATCATAAACAATATTTTCACCACGGGAACACAACCATCAGGCACGTGAACACCTAGCTTCGCTTTTAGAACAGAAAAATGGGCTTGAAACGATACTTTTACGAAGATAAAGGAACGTGTTTTTTGTGATTGATATTTCAGAGACAGCAACGATTTTGATGTAGTAGAAAGTAACAGTAGTGACGAGTCGAGTCAAGGGGAAACGCGAGGTGACGGGCGGGAATACTTTTTATTGGTCCACAATTGGTATGTATCAGGCTTTTGTATTTCTACGGTAACCCTGGATTAAACCATGTTCCGTATTCTCCACTTACTAACCTAACTGTTCTTGTCTTATTTTAACATCGCATAATTTAACTTGATGCCTGAGCACAATCAAATGTATATATATCCTTCTATTCATTGAAAGTCATTGTAAATTGATCCTTGTGTCATAATGAACAAAGTTAAATTTCGTTTAAATAGTAACCCACCAGTGCTCATGTATCCAGTCATTACTCTTAAATTTGTTTAGTATTCTAATTGTTTGTATATTTTTAGGAACGCCGATGAAAAGAAGTATGATCTCAATGGCAAAGCGTGATGAAGGCTGAATGCAGCTCAATGCCATCCCGTAGCAGTAATACAATTAGGATTATTTATTGTGGTTCATAGCTTTATCGCAATGCCATACACTTCAACGTATCCGCCCACATTCTCTTGTTTGGAGATATTCTACTTGCTCAAGAAAAGACCTAAGAAGTATTAACATCTTGCCAATAGCAGCCAATAGTTCACTTCTGGAGTTTGGCTTAACTTATAGCCTTTTAATATGTTGAGGTTAATAGTTTTTATAGGGACCAATCTTAACTGTGAAATTGTTCTAGATAAATAATTTTACTATATTTTTCGTTGCTGTAGTAGTTGCAAAGAAGGACTAGTATCATTATTATGTTGTTAAAATTGTTTGTTGTTGAATGACACAGTTATTCGTTTCGAATAGATCTGTGATGACATTATAATGAATAACGCATTTTATATTAAAATGTGTAAAATTCGACACAATTTTATTTTATTTTTCGACTCAAACAGAAAATGCGCAAACAACCCATCCTTTTCCCGCGTGACACAAGTTACATAAGGTCTTTGTTACATTAAAAGATTTAATTTAACATAGGATTAAGATAAATGCTGTAACTTTGTTAATCAATAAACGAATTCTGGCTTTGCTGTGTTTCCATTCGTTCCCAACATACTGTCTACATATTCGGTTGTCAGCAAGAAAACCAAGTTAGGCGCATCACACACTGCCATGCGGAGCGACGGTTCGCAATGTTGTATGCCAGTACCTCAGTTTGTATATAAATTCCGCACGGTACTTCACACTGCACCGCACCTCCGTCCGGCGATATTTGTATGCGGCTCCGCACGCCGCAGGGTAATACGGCGGCATCGGCAGTGTGATGGCCGCCTTAGCGTCGGCAAAATCTTAATATCAAAGTAGACTTCAAATATCGACTTTTTCATACATAACCAAGTTTACCGGAAATTATTAGATACCTGGGTCGTTCTTCTTTTTTACCGACAATGAACCGAGGTTTTTCTGTTTTTTTGGTTTTTGAACTATCGAAAATTGTGGTTTTAAAGTTTCTTCATTAGAACTAATTAATGTTTCCTTTCTGGCCAATATAAATATTTATTTACGGTTGGTTTCTAAAAAAAAACATGTGACAAAGTGGACTCTTCCAGTGGGGACCACATTTTGTTTTACCACTCTGTCACGGCATTCTACGAAAAAAAAATCATTGGAAAAAATGCTAGTTAGAGAAAGTGAAATATTAAATATCACTAATTAATAAAATAATATGGACGTTCATTCGAACATTATAAAACCGTAAACATCATTACTCAAATGAGATGCCGTAATAAGACGAAGGACAGGCTATTGTCGGTCGAAAAGAAGAACGACCCACCTACTGAAGAGATCATACGATAGCACAGCAAGTAAAATTGCAATTTAAACGTCACATTTAAAGCCTATATTTAAATGTGCCGTCAGCCGACTCATTGTCTGTTTTATTAAGGCATTTAAACAAACTAAACCACGTGTCTTGCTCACGCAGCCAATCGCTTATATTGCAGTATTAATGAAAAGCTAGTTTGGTTGGCTGATTGGCCGGGTCACGTGGTTAAGTTTATTTACTTTCTTTTAAATCTCTAAAGACAGACTACAGTGTTGTTATAACACTACCGACGCCAACGTTACGTATAGTTCCCAGGCAAGCGGCACTACTTTATCAGTGGCCAGTAAAGCGCTATTGGCATAATAATCCAATTAGTAAAACGGCTTTATTGAATATCGACAAAGCGGTACCTTTTGCTTGGTAACGTACCTTGCATACATTTTAGTCATAAACTAGTGCTAAAGTTCTGAGCGCTGCGCTAGCCGATAGCATGTTTTTTTCCATATGTAACGAAGCCTGGCTACGTATAATTAGTATGTAGCGAAGCCTGGCTACGTATAATTAATAAGTAGCGAAGCCTCGCTACGTATAATTACTATGTAGCGAAGCCTGGCTACGAACAGAGAACTCGCCTGGCCAGGTTCTTGGCATCGAAAGTGCTAAGGGCCGTTGATCACTCGTGACGGAAATTGGAGACACAGTAATCAAACTGGGTGGACCTCTAGTCGCATAACAACTATTGTCATAATATCGATTGTCATAACACTTTACGCATAAAGTTCATGCTCATATTTTTTTTTGGCATACATTGTACTATGGCATAATTGTTCCCTGTCATAATTTTACGGAGTCATAATTCGTTTAACCATAATGTCGAATGTCATACATTTATTTAGTCATAATTTCGATAATTATAATAATTTTAGTAATAATTGTAAATGTCATACATTTATCAAGCCATAACTATTTTTATTTTTATTTTATTTTATTATTGCTATAGTCCTTATGCGTTTTGCAGTGTATTACAGTATGGTTAAAATGTTTTATGAGCAACCAATTTATGTCCATTGTAAAGTATGCTTAAATAATTTTATGCGCATCAAATGTATGCGCATTACACAATATGTTCTTAAACATTATGATTAAAAACGTTATGCGCATAAATGTATGACTATTGACAGTTATGCGTAATGATGAGTATGACGAATCCACGTATGCCTATCAAAAATATGATGCAACCCGACCCCTACCCATATGTATAGGAGACCCTGAGCTTCTGAAGCACCAGCCGAGAATTTAACCGGAATTAACACTGAGATGAAAGAGATAGAGAGAGAGATTATACGAACTAGATATACATATCTACAATTTTATCTCTATAAATTACTACTACTACTTAGCATATTTTTTTTATGAGACGCTCAAAGTTTGACGTCTCCCAAAATATGCGAACATCAAAGGCATTATTTACGACCGCGACATCGAACGACAGCATCCCTGCTAGCATAACTTGACTCTCGACTCTACTCGCGCGCGAGACAGACTGTCCGTCACTTTCTGATTAATGCTGTCAAAAAGTGACAGATAGTCTATCACGCGCGCGAGTAGAGTAGAAAGTCAAGTTATGCTAGCAAGGCAGTGCGGCATACGCGTAAGCGAGAAATCAAGCGTGCAGGTGTCAACTTGAAATCCTATACTATTAAACGAGCAATACAAATATTGCTCGTTTAATAGTATAGGATTTCAAGTTGACACCTGCTATAATATATATATATACACACCACATATATATATATTTGTAGTTTGCATTCACTTTCTCGGAAATGGCTCTAAAGATTTCGATGAATTTAGAATGTAGTTGGTCTACGGGGGCGAGAAATTATTACTCTTCGGAATTATGTAGTGTACCCGAAATTCAACGGTGCATCAACGACATTCTGAAGCAGGAAAATGAAAAAAAATAATGGAAAATTTCGACAAAAGAGAGCCAGACCAGCCGTGGGGGTTATTTACTTCATGTGATACTCCATACATAACCTTTTACCGTGTCATTAAACAAAATAAAACAATACTTAAAGAAAATGAGTTTACTGTTTAATTTAAATCTTTGATTTTTGGGACATCCATTTTTTATTATGTTTGGTTGTGTACATAATTCTGAGTAGACATAACGTCACATAATCATGTCACTAACAAACAATGTATAATATTTACTACCTACATGAAAGAGTTCATTCGACTTGAAACCTTTGTCGAATTGCATAGGTTAAGTATGTTATGTACAAACTTCTTATCTCGACCAAAATAAATATGTATATTTTTCTCAAGTGCTGATACCTACTCAAACATTGATAAAATCATATAAATACACACACAAGTATTTATATGACTATATCAATATTTTTGACACTATTCTATCTTATCTCCATTGAGTTGAGCCATTTAAGCGTGATTGAGGAACAAACATTCAAACATCTAAACATCTAAACATCCAAATATCCAAACTTTGGCATTTATAATATTAGTAGGAGTAGGATAGGATTCGAGACCACGCATCGCTACGTGTGCTACGCCGTAGCGCGTAGCAGCGTTTTTCTGCTCTTTAGCGGAAATCGCACGTAGAGGCATGACTCATATGTTGAGTCACTGGCCTTGAATGGGTTAATAGGAATCGCTACGCTCGTATACAGCCGATCCCTTGATTTTCCTGCTAAGTAGCTACGGCTACGGCGCAGGCGCCCGCTAGGCGGGTTCCTGGAACTGAAAGTGTTGACTTATTCACTGCTAAGCTACACACGTGGCTCTAGGCCCTAGCTCGTGGCAGCTAAATCTCTATATATAGCACTAAATGGGTCAAGATGGAGGCATTATGGAGTTTAGGGAGATATGTGAACGCAGCCACCACTCCCAGTCACGCATTCTGTAAGGCTATGGCTCTACCAGATATGAAATGAAATGAAATGAAATTCATTGTTAATAACAATTCTTACAAGTCAAGATATAATAAGTAGGTATAAACTTTCAATAGTGTTAAACTATGATTAATTACAGTTTTTAATATTATATTATATGTCAATTATATTCGGTTATTTTTATATGTCATACTATGTTTTTACCTTTAAAGTATTATTGGTAGACTAAAGAACTCATCATACGAATAGAATGATTCCTGCATCAACCAATTTTTCAGCCTAACCTTGAATGTTGCGGTGGAAGTCGCATCTCTTACACAGTCTGGTAGGCGATTGTAAATAGAGGGGCCTACATAGTACGCGGATCGTTCTGCCTTGGCAAGTCTGTGTGATTCGGCGATATGTGCTAAGCTGTGTTTCGATACAAAGTGACACCTACCTGTCAAGCAAGCGAGGTGTCCACATTATACGAAAACACAATTTGGCACATCTCTGGTGCATAAGCACAAGTGCACAAGTTTCCTTTCTGGCCAATATAACTATTTATTTACGGTTGGTTTCTAAAAAAAAACATGTGACAAAGTGGACTCTTTCAGTGGGGACAACATTTTGGTTTACCACTCTGTCACGGCATTCTACGAAAAAAATAAACATTAAAAAAAATGCTAGTTAGAGAAAGTGAAATATTAAATATCACTAATTAATAAAATAATATGGACGTTCATTCGAACATTATAAAACCGTAAACATCATTACTCAAATGAGATGCCGTAATAAGACGAAGGACAGGCTATTGTCGGTCGAAAAGAAGAACGACCCGCCTAATTTAAACTACGCTTAATTTTTTTTTACCATATATTATTTTTTAAATATATTTCGTTACACATGGTACATGAAATAAGCGTAGATTAAATTAAGGCATTAACTATGTAGGTACAATTATTAATAGCGGATAGTCAATGTCACAAAATGTCAGTCTTTGTGTCATGGACGTTACATTTATTTCTATCCACAAACTAATAAAATAAGTGAGTAGGTAATGTCACAAAATGTTGAAATCTTTGTGACATTGACGTTACACTCAATTGTCGTGTACGCTGAGCCGGTGGGAATGGGCTTGTATGAGCGCTCCGCCACTGCAAGGTATGGTAGCTATTTATTTCTCTCTCGCGCCCGTTCTGATACGTTAAGGCCATCTACACAATGGGCCATTATGGCCTCATCATACAGGACGCAAATATGCATTAAAGGGAGAAATACCTTTTCATCTCATTCCACCGCATACCTGTGTCCTGTCCTGTAGCCATGATGGCGCATTGTGTAGACGAGCCTGTAGGCTTGGTGGGATTTTTTTTGAGTGATCTTCAAGCCGGGGGCCGCATAGGGCCCTTTTGCTTGGTGTTTGAAAGCGTGTGTGGTCTCAGAGGGCCACACAGCGAAAGGCTTGGTGGGCGTGGAAGCGAGTACACTAAATATCAAACGAATTTCAATTCATTCGCCTATTTCATTGAGTTGAAACCATAATTGCTTCAGGTACGTAGAAAGAAAAAAGAAGTGGTATGGCAAGTATAGTACCGAAAAATAAAAGAAGTAGTATGGCAAGTATAGTACCGAAAAAGAAAAGAAGCGGTATGGCAAGCATAGTACCGAAAAAGAAAAGAAGTGGTATGGCAAGTATAGTACCGAAAAAGAAAAAAGTGATATGGCAAGCATAGTACCGAAAAAGAAAAGAAGTGGTATGGCAAGTATAGTACCGAATAAGAAAAGAAGTGGTATGGCAAGTATAGTACCGAAAAAGAAAAGAAGTGGTATGGCAAGTATAGTACCGAAAAATAAAAGAAGTGGTATGGCAAGTATAGTACCGAAAAAGAAAAGAAGTGGTATGGCAAGCATAGGACCGAAAAAGAAAAGAAGTGATATGGCAAGTATAGTACCGAAAAAGAAAAGAAGTGGTATGGCAAGCATATTACCGAAAAAGAAAAGAAGTGGAATGGCAAGTATAGTACTGAAAAAGAAAGGAAGTGGTATGGCAAGTATAGTACCGAAAAAGAAAAGACGTGGTATGGCAAGTATAGTACCGAAAAAGAAAAGCAGTGGTATGGCAAGCATAGTACCGAAAAAGAAAAGCAGTGGTATGGCAAGCATAATACCGAAAAAGAAAAGCAGTGGTATGGCAAGCATAGTACCGAAAAAGAAAAGCAGTGGTATGGCAAGCATAGTACCGAAGTGAAGCGGCCATGGGTTTATCGACAAAAAGCTACAATACTACAAGTTGCATGCAACACAGATAGGAATCCATATCGTAGGTGTCTTTCGTAATATCCTAGTATTCGCATTCGACCAAACAGGAGGAGGAGGAGGATAAGGACTTATTTTGAGGTCTATCGTCGAAATAGTATGGATTAAACCATATTTTTGTTTAATCAAATAAGGTAGAAGGCCGAAAAGTAGTAAGAAGCAAATGTAGTGTTAGATAGTTAGTGTAGAAAAAAGAAAAGAAAAGAAAAGAAGACATTTATTCACTACACAAAAGACACACAGAGACAAAGGAGTAGACATACATGACAATTGACACATATTGTGTGTCTTCGCGGCAGTGAAACGGTCGCGGTCGGTGTAGCAGTAGTAAATTTATTTTTATCTAGGTCATGGTTGTTAGTATGGTAGGCAGAGACCGGAACCGGTTACCCTAATCAGGTTTTTCCATAGGCTAATTTTAGAAGTTGTTTTTAAAACCCTATCCATAATGGTAACCTCATGATAAGGTAATCTTACTGATAGGGTAACCCTATTGTTATGGTAAGCATATCGGATGTGGTAACCATAAGGTAACCCTAAAAAACCCTACCTCAATAGGGTTAACTTATGGTTACCACATGCGAAATGCTTACCATACCTAACAATAGGGTTACCCTATCAGTAAGGTTACCGAATTGATAGGGTTACCAAATCAATAGGCTTAAGCCGGAAAAGGGGTTTTACGGTCCTTGATGGTAGGTATGTGAAATTAACAATATACCTACGTTCAAATATCGACGTTACGATCTGAGTCAGCAGTAGTTCAAATTCATAATTTCAACCATGTCATACAGTATAACATATAGGAAGGAAAAAGGTACTTTCTGCTCTTCCCTTAAGACCTTCCTATTTATAAAGGCTTCTAGTAAAATTATCATGGAGGCAGTTCATGATAATTCTACTACGTTGTAGTTTTTTGTACAAGCAACATCGAACTTTACTACCGCGCAGAAAGGTATTCGTTATGTACAGTCAAGTGCAAAAATATTTATCAATTTAATCATCTACTAAATATGTACCGAAACCTTAATCCGCTGACATATGACACGTTTATGAGTACGTTGTATGCACCCGTATTTTTACACTAGACTGTACTTAGGCGTAGAAAGTTGTCGCATATGTGGGTACTTACACTTCATTTTAATCCTGAAAGGCGGATGGCTATTTAGCTATTATTTAACACCGTTGCCATTTGTCCCTGAAATAAGGTCGTGTCAAGATTTCGTTCGAATCCGCAATACACTTATTTATTTGCATCAGGTAGCAAGGCCCATATTTACAAATATGTACCTTACAGCCTAACATACATATCAATATACAAAACACATAGTTATGGAAGAGCTCCAAAGGACCCAACTGTGTATTATTGTGGTTTCATCATAATATCAGCCGAAAGACGTCTACTGCTGGACATAGGCGGAGGCCTGGCCCAAAGAGTGCCACAATGACCGGTGCTGCGCCACCCGCATCCATCAGCTCTTATTGTGGTTTACGGATTTTTCACATGCCGATGTAAGAAATTAATTGTATTTTATTTAAATTTGGAATGGTTACTGGTTGATTTTTGGAGACGAGAGCAGTGGTGCCATCTGCATTAAACTAGATTCAGTTTTCAATTGCCAGATTTTATACAATAACATACGACATACAAAAGTAATACTACGATAGGTAGATTTAAATAGCCCTCGATGACGCCAAGAGTGGTTTGTAAGTTATTAGATTCACGATTTACACGTGCACTTATGACAATGCAATCTGGTGTAGGTATAATACTATTAAAATAGATTAAGCTAGCTGCATATCTGGTATGTTTCGGTTTACACAATGCTCCATGTAATGTCAACCCCACCACAACAATATAAATCACATTGTCAAGTGTGACGCATATTATGTTTATTGTCATTTGGTGTCAGACAATTTTGATGAATCCTAAGTAAACTATGGGGTTTCCCGCTTCTGACGCCATGGTCTCCTCACGGCTAGCGCATCGTGTCGCGCGATATTACGCCTGAGTGTAAAGTCCTAAGGACTTATCAGCTCGGCACCGCAACTTTTAGCGTGGCTCGACGAGCGAGATTTCTGCTCTTGCTCTGGATACCGGGCACTAATTATGAGTTACTCGTGCTGTCTACTCATCATCATCATCATCATCATCCTGGCCGATTTCGACCCCGGCGACTGGACAAAGAGAAGAATTCTGGCTAACTGGAGCGTCGTTCGTGAGCTCTCAGGTGACTGACGTAGCCTATCTTTGCAGAGAATGTGCGACCACATTCCCTACAGGTCAGCACCCCTCCGACAAAATTGTAGTGTATATTGTGTGTGTGTGTAGTGTGTGCCTACTACTGTAAGAGTTGAGACACACTGCGAATCAAGTAGCCGCGCGACATGCCTTTTCCTTTGGCCGTGGAGGCATTGTCATATAACTTGTGCTTGCTCAGGAGTAACTATCATGCCACGTGGGATCTCCGATCCACTATGCAATTTTAATGGGATTAATGGGTAGGTTAATTCATATTTATATTTTCCTAGGGAGGCGCGCTACATTCTACTGCCCGGGACTTCTAGCGAAGACCACGACAACGGGGATAGTCCACCTGACCGGGACCAGAACTGGCAACCAGAGGCGTCCTACCAGGGAGCGTCAGCGCCGTCCAATGAAATGTGAACGCTATTCCAACATGGTTAGAACACAATTTTGCTTACTTAGTAAAACATAGACAAAGACTTTGAACCTATTGATACTAGTAGATACATCAATTTTACAACGACACGAGTGCAAACACTGACATAGTGCGTGTAATCTGTGATGTGTGCGTGACTTTCGCGTATTTTTATTATTTTAAAGCGCAGTGATTAAAGACAAATATAGTGAGTTATAAGTCGGTGAAAATCAAAACAGTTGCGTTTCTTTAAAACCGTTCTATTCGCGGGTGTTATGTACCTATCTAAGTGCAATAAAAGTATTAAGATAGTATTCAAGTGGAGATGAAAACACGAGTGCTTTAATTGACAGGAAAAGTATTGTTATCAGATATCAGTGACATTGTGGACTGTGACGACATAACTCGTGACCGCGGACAAATACAAAACAAAAGAAGACTGAATACTTATAGCTAGCAGTGGTGAGGAGTCTAAATGTTAGTTTTTTTTAAGAGTAACTAATGTCAAACATCGGTAAATAAGTGCACTTGCCGGGACTTTCAGGGTTGGACCAAAGCCAGTTTTTTTCAACTAATGTTATTTTAGTATTTCTCATTACAGTCATACCTATTTGCACTCTGAGTGTCCTCTGAATTTTACGTACGATTCCGTATCAATATTAATATGAAAAACCCTATCGATTTATGTACCTACTGAAGTATTGTGACGGTCAATTTACACTATTATTACACTATTTTCGGCCTATCTTATGTCCGCCAAGCATCTGAAGTGGATAAGAAACTTGGTTCTATTAAGTTTAGTAAGGATCTAAAAGGCAGATTGTGGTAGGGCAAAGAAATATATAGTTAAGGCCTTAATTTCCTCCACGCTTTAATTTGTTTTCCACTGTATAAGCGATATAAAATATACGGCTAATTGTCGTTACACAATGGACATAACTAAAAGCGTAAATTAAATTAACGCGTAGAACTATGTAAGTATCTAAGATCGTAGAATTTGCCGCGAATTGCACCGTATTTACCAATGCTTGGTAATTAAATAAAAAAATTAGGGGACATTATTACACAAATCGAACTAGGCCTTATAGTAAGCTCAATAAAAGACTTGTGTTATATGTACTAGACGACGATATTAATAATAGATAATTATCTGCGTACAGTCAAGGACATTTAAAAATTGACCTTCCTGTAACTTGTCACAACGACAATAAGTTCGAAGTGATCCATGTTACAATGTCCTTAACACTTTCACTGCCAGGAACCCGCCTAGCGCTGCCTACGACGCAGTCGCTTTCCGCTACATACGGGGAATACCACTGGAGGCAGTGATTGTGTCGATAATGCATAAAATCCGTTTCAAAAATGTAAAATCTCGGGCAGGTAATTTTAAATATTTTTTTACTTTAATTTAATTTGAACTCTCTTGCTTCTAAAAGGTACCTTTGTCTATGATGCCTATTTTTATGGAGTTCAGTCAAAGTATATAAAATGAAACTTGTTTGAAATATATCCTTCGAATACAAAAAACGTCTGCAATCAAACGTATTACTGGTAACGTATTCATATATTATACTTTAAATATAAATTAAAAGGCGTATTTTATATGTATAATCAACAAACTGTTATGTCACAATTATACTTAAAACAATATTTAGTCAGTACAGAATTGACATCGAGGTATATTTTCCAAACATTTATTTTTTCTATGCCAGTGCCAGTACTCTATTATTTAAGGACCGATCAACGTTAAATATGGTGCCGGCTGCTGTCGTCTCATCCCGTATAAACTTGTCGAACTTTCCGTACATTCCGATTTTTACGAACACCGGTCACGATTAGAGACCGTTTAGTGCAATCCACTCTAAGAGTTCATAATAAATCGATTAAAAACTGCGCTCAGGTTATGTCCCGGCCACATCCCATCAAATAAGTTTGCGTTTTTGATGAGAAAAGTCCCCTCCCCAAATTGTAATGAGTGTGGAACCGTTGAAGATGTTGTACATGTACTCCTGGAGTGTGTCCGGAGCGGGGCTGTGAGAGCAGCTTGGTTCGACAGGACACTGGATACGTTAACAGCATTTTGTCTCTACCTATATCGGATGAAGCCTAGATTCTGTATAATTTAACGGAAGTAGCTTTAAAATCTAGAACATATAAGTTTCTCTTTTTTGTAGATATTTTATTGCCCTTACGGGGCGGTATGTTAGCTTGGCGACAAGCCCCTTTTCATCAATAAATTAAAAAAAAAAACGTTTCGAGGTAGGCTTTCTGCCATAGCAAACAAGGAAGGTTCTGCATTTGCCATAGAGAAAATGAATGTTCGGACAGATAACCGGAATACCTACTCAGAATAAATCGAGTTTGTGTTTTATGGAATATATAACGGGTTAAATGAGGTATTATTAGGGTAATTAATAGTGCACTATCAATGAGACACCCGTTAATATACTTAGGTACTCGTCGTTTTGCATCGTAGATTAACTAATGTTTATAACATCAAGTATTACTCGCAGATAATTTTTTTCTGGCAACGCCTCAAATGTTAGGTGATAATGGTGATATTGAACTAATATTAAAGCTTGTGATATTTAGCAATACTTAAATTAGTTTCATTACACTTCATGTTAGAAAAACATATACAGAGTAGGTTTGCCCAAGGGCTTAATTTTTCAGCAATACCAAATTAATTCTATAGTTTCACAGGAAATGATATGACAAATTTTCGCCACATATTATGTGTGAGGACATATTTTATGTTGCTCGCAGAGACATTTATTACGCGAGTCTAACCGTGTAATAATTTGTATTACAATTCATATTTGTTACGAAGCCGAAGAACTAACTTGAATATTCCAAGTTAGATAGGTAGTTTTATTCCTTTGATTACTAGATGCAGGGAGAAATCTCAATTAATTACTTATACACTAATTCATTGATAAAAATTAATACATTTTATAGTAGGTACCTATATGTATAATTATCTCGACAATGTTTAATTTAAACTGTCGTTACCTCAAACAATAATGCCAATAAACATGGTATTTCATATATTAAGTAACGGTACTCGTAAATCTATTATATTTGTTTTGTATAATGCAAAAATACATCCAATATTTCGGATTGTAATATTCTAACTTGTATTGTTTACCAGAATTATCATGTTTTTTTAAAATAAATGAATATTGTCGTAAATTTTGTCTAGTCATTCACTGACACCCTACACGTTATGTTTATTTAAGTAATACACAGTACAAACAAGAAATAAATCAGCAGCAGGTTAACAAATGACAACGTGACATTATTCTGATAAATCTATATATATAATACGCGAGCCCGATTTTTGTACATGCCATCAGATCTACAGTTATGGTCCGATTTTGATAAATGATATGTCGTTCGATTCGTCTCATACTGGAGATTTGCAATAACTCCGATTTTTAATTTTTTTATTGAAAAAGTACTAAAATTTTAATTTAAAGAATCTACCGTGAGCTGACCACGTGACCTTGGCTGTGTGGCGCCACGTGACGTACCTAACTCCTGTTTTGACTTGAGATGACAATGTAAAATAAATAAACAAGAATTGAACTCAAACCTGTAGTAAGTTCTTCAGCATAAGAAATTATAAATGTTGAGTCGGCCACATATGGATACAACACTAAGAAAATTAAGTAAATAGAAAATAAACGATCTTTTACAATGTTTACAAAAACTGACAGACGTATTGTGTCAACTGTGGATTAATTTTTTTAGTGACAGAGTTGTCAATATTATTTGCCATGTTTATATTTATTTCCAAAAGTTTATATACTAACTTATTTTCCTATATTCGAGATGTTGGAAGAATGAGGTTTAAACCCATTAATTGTCGTGGACCCCATAATTATAGGCTTTATTTACCTTACTTAGCACAATGCCGTAGGCACCGATAGGCTTCAAATTTGAAGTAAAGATGTAGAAAACGAACCTCGATTAAGTACTAAAATTTCTTTTCGGATACCGGGGACTCCCATTGGCAACTTTATTCACCTGACTTGAATACCATTCAAATTATTTCAGGTTCAGATAATTATATTTCGATTACAGGTAGGTATAAATTGTAATTTGTCAAACCGATATGACTTAATACTGGAAAACATAAACCAGTATTAAACTATTTAGCGGTATAAATAGTCAAATGCAACTATAACCGGTAAAATATTATTTTAAACCATTAACGGTCCCCGATACAGTATTCTTTGATCTGTGCTGATACTAATAATAAACAGGTGAAATGTCTGTGAAATGTAAGTTTGTATGTTTGGGATAGTCTCAGAAACTCCTTTCTTCAGTACCTATGTTATATATGTAGAATGGACCTACGGGATTAGGTATGTGCTGTAATATTTCATCCCGTCGCTCCGCCTAGGTTCTTTGTATACGCGGCGGAGCCGCGCGGGCAGCTAGTTAGTTTATAATATACTAGCTGCCCGCGCGGCTTCGCACGCGTATTGCAGAGAACGCAGGCAAACCCGCAGGAACAAATATAGCCTATATAGGTAACCATCCAGAATGTCCATTCTACATGCTGGTGAAAAAAAAAAGAAATTGGATACCGGAGCAGTTCCGGAGATTACCCACTACATACGAACTTATAAACTTACAAAGCTACAATCTCACAGACTTTTCCTCTTTATAATATTCCGTACAAAGAGCGTAGCCGTGTTTTCATATAGAATCGGCCCTTTCACGAAATGGTTTCTGTATTTTTTTCAATAAGAGCTCTTATGACAAATATTGTTTTCTGTAAGTTTCAGCTTCCTATCTTTGTTATTGTCGAAGATATGATTTTTTGAAAATTTCTAAAAAAATCCGAATTTTGTCTCATAGGCTAATGCGATTCCCGTGAATTTTTGGAACAGTGATAAACATATAATGACTCACGTATTCCTAAAACAATATTGAATACTGCCAAAAAAAATCTTGCTTACCTATATAAAACTTCAGACTTTTTTTTCTTGCTTTCTAGAAGAGTGACACCTACAGTTCTTCATTAGGTAATTGCTTATATAAAGGTGTACCATATATATTTTTTTCAAAATAATCCGGTCAGTACTTCATACTAGAAAATACAAATATAAAGGATGAGCTATACCCATACCAGATCATTTAGTTGCAAAAGAGATTATGCACATTGCAACCTCTTTATTCTCAGGCGAGCTAATAATGTCAATGGTATAGAGACCTATTTAATGATTTCTAATTCTTAATGAGGCGAAAGATGCGTTGGTGTAGTCGTGGGCATGTCTCCCGCGTTTGATGCCGAGGTGACAAGAGAAAACAAGATATTAACCATGTCGGAGGGGTGCTGTGCCGCATATTCGCCGTGAACATTGTCTATGTAAGTCACCTGAGGGCACTCGCGCCGCTCACAGCAGTAAAAAGCAGTATCTGCGACTGAATAAAGCTTAAAAGATGATCATTCATATAAATCTGAATCTAAGCACCCGTCCAACCAAACAATAAATTGATCTCAGTACTTATTTGTTTAAATAAAACAGTACTCTACCCTATTTGAATTTACTATTTACTGGCTATAAAACGATAATTATATGTTTTGGTAAATTGTGACATAAGTACTTAGGTTGAATTACAAAAGCGTCAATCTCAATTCCGGAACCAGTTCTGGAATTGAGGGCAAATCTCGAAAATCATTTCCGGAATTGAAAACCATCTGATATTGATGCACCCCCTAGTATAAAGAGATAAACGAGGGATATTTTTTTAAACATTATTCGTCATAAATCGAAAACTTCGTAAAACTAATTAAATTTGTGTTTTCACTTGTGCTGGTTCGTGCTTATGTGATGCTTTCAGACATCCCACTTAATCTGGCGACCAGGGTTTATATTGGTACTTGTGAAAAAAAACCTTAATTTGGGATATTTTTTCGGATTCCAAAATTTTATTTAGGTAGTGACTCTGAAATAATAAATGAGTCAGTCGACATTGAATACAGGTATTTTTGTATGAATTAAATACTCGTATACGGTCCCAGGACACAACCGGGAAAATGCAGCATGCAGCAATGCAATGAGATGAGGAGGGCACGCGTCAATTACATTCATGTCAGGTTAATTCAATTTTATCCGCAAATTTCAATGAAGGTTGGAAACAGCGAATAACTTAACCTTTAACTATCATTTAGTCAATATTATCCTTATCAGGGACAAATCTGGAATACAAAAATGTGGGGTAGGTACTAGAAAGAAATCATGAGGATTGAAAGGAGGGGGAAGGAAGAATGCTAGTAAATATACCAATCTCTTCGATGAAGGAAACTTCGGCTGGTTTTAGTGTCGCGCTGACCCGTCAGCTTTACTCTAAAATACTCCCTGAACTTAATACATATTGGTCGGTGCGGATCCGCTCCGCACCGACGGTCAGCGCGATACCAAAACCAGCCTTATTGAGAAAACCAGACGTATAGGTACATATGTATGCGAATAAATTCAAAATTGTAGTCCTCTACCCGCTATGGGCCACCGTAGGGACTATAGTAGTCTCTCATTCGTCAGAGGAGGCCTGTGAAATGAAATGAAAGCATTTACTTCGACACTTACCTGTGGGTCGTATAATCCGATAACGATGATGATGATGATAATGAAATTGCCAATGTGAAACTTTTGTCCTCTTACTTTCTAAGTAGGGTTAAGGGTTACAGATTTTACTGGAATGCCAGTAAAAGCGCTGAATATCGTACAGAAATGAAAAAAAAACTACGCTGAAATTGTCAAATGGTGAACTCGTAAAAATTAGAATTTTGTGATATATAATACTTATCACTTTTATCCGATACAATAGACATCGTGCTCCTCCAGTTTTCTATATTTATCAGCAATTTAATTTACTTTATAAAAACCACGTCAGGAGTTTTTGAGCCAAAACGCTCTTACTGTACTTAATATAAAGGTTACATTTAGATGCTCTCTTTCGTGGCCAAGAGCATAACAATATTGGTAAGTGTATTGTGATAATTTGGTAAGCACACTCACGTTCTATACTTGTTCCCAACCAAAGTGACGACTGAGGCCATAAAACCATAGGCTCGCGTTATCTCTTTTGCATTGTCTTTCATGGTCTTTCTTTATGGCCTCACTCGTCACTTTGGTTGGGAACAAGTATAGAATATTAATATAATATGTACTATTTATAACTGCGAAAATATTTTACACTTGATTTGATTGAGCAGGTTCTATACCCTGTTCCCTATAGAACCTGGTCAATCTAATCAAGTGTAAAATATTTCCGCCACACAAATTCAATAGACGTTTCAACACGATGCAAATACACTTTTCAACACATTTGCTCGTAACGTGCTGTTATGGTACGATGCACAATATGTGAGTACTTGTTGCCATCACCATCAATAACTAAAGAAAGTAATTTAGGAACCTACACACTCGGCGTCAAAAAAATCGGACATCTTCATAAGTTCGTTTCAAGCTAATATAGCTCTTAACTATAATTTATTGTAGGTACCCTTTCAAGATTTATTACTATACCTTGAAAGAGTACAATAAATTAGTTTTTCTACTCCTGTACTTTTATCTGTCATTTACATAGTCACGAACACTAATATAAAGACATACAAAATAAGTTTGCAGAAAAGTCTATACTCTATTCCCCATAACAGTACGGCACAGCCGTGCTGTTATGTCGCCAAAACGATACGCTTAGCAGCCATACGCTTCTAAACCTATACATTAAGTACTACCAACTTAAGAAACCACTGAATGTTTTTACTTTTTAGAAGTTTTTGAACTAAAGGCATTGCTGCTAACTTATTCTTAATATGGCAGTACTGGCAAGTTGACATCAATTAAAAACAAAGTTAACCATAGACACCCATTTGTCTCATTTTCATGTTTCCCGAATTCCTGGTTATTTTATAAATTGTTGTTTGCGTTTGCGGCCGTTGTGTTTGCTACAAAATAGTTGGTGTTTCTCAAAAGTAATAAAAATGGATGACGATGAAAATATTGCTTCTACACCAGAAGAAATACACCGGCAGCCCACAAGCAGTGACCGAAAATTTGTTGCCTACTAAATCTCGGCACCTATACGACAAAGTTTAAGAAAAATTTATTCTTTGTTTAATTTTGCATTTTAATCCATAGTAGCTAGTCGTAGAAAAAGTATTGTATGCAACGTTGTATAACTAAGTCAAAAAACGCTCGTGGCGTCTTTCTTTACAATGTTCGCCTTCGGCTCACATTGTAACCCACGCCACTCGCCTTTTTTGACCTCTCTTATACAACTGTTGCATAAAATACTATAAAAGCTATAACGACGACCTCTGTAGCCTAGTTGGTAGTGACCCTGCCTACGAAGCCGGAGGTCCTGGGTTCGAATCCCGGTCAGGGCATTTGTTTGTGTGATGAGCACGAATATTTGTTCCTGAGTCATGAATGTTTTCTAGTATTTAAGTGTTTATTTATCTATATATGTATGTATATCGTCGTCTAGTACCCATATTACAAGCTTTGCTTAGTTTGGGACTATTCGATTTGTGTAAGATTGTCCCCAAATATTTATTTATTTTATTTATATTAGCTTGAAACGAACTTTTGAAGATGTGCGATTTTGTTGACGTCTTTTGTACATTTTTTATTCCTTAGTATGAAATAGATTCTTTCCTTGCAAATGTGTTGAGAAACTTCGTATGAAACGCGTTGAGCTTCGAGCATTACATTATAATAATTTCGCCTCGAGTGTGGTGATTAATATCACAACGTACCTACTATTATTTACATATTACATTTATTACATACACATCAGAAAATAACTAAGAGGCTGAAGGCCCCGTCACGTCAGCCTCGGACGGAGCTTTAGCATGTGCACCGCGATAGAAAACAAATAAATAAACTGAGTGAAAAGTGGAGCATGGCACGAAATTAGTTCAGTACTAGGTATAACATAACATTTATGAATGCATTATGCAAATAGAATATAAGTACACGTGAAATAATTGATAAACTATTTGTATTTTAACTAATTTTGTTATATAACTTTGGATTAAGAAATGGTGAAATTTGCACTTTATAGAGGAACAATGTCAACGATTTTAGAATTAAGAAAAATAAATGATAATGTAGGTAGGTTGTAGAGAATACATGTTGCCATAGATCTGCAATTACCGATCCTGTAATATTGCATCTAGTTGAAAGCGGATATGTTATTAATGTTAGAATACCTATACCTAACGGTCGAATTGGTTGTTGTTACTTTTTATTTATCCAAACTATCACTAAACTGACTATAAGCTTCAATTTGACCAAGCACAGATAGAATTTATCCCAAGATTAGCCCATACAACTTTGACGGGTAACCTCAGGTTAAGTCCTTATTCATGTTTGGTCGAATACGGCTTAAGTCATAGAGCCGCCCGCAGATACGTTGGAAGTTTATGGTCGGATATAATTAAACTCCACCTACTACTTACAAATATGTACCCCAAGACCAGCGTAACTGAATGCCAATTGCCGCTGAAAGATTGACATTGGCCCTCATCCTACTCATGAGTAAAATCGCTCGGTCAAAACGGTACGACACACCATTAACGTTTCCACCCTTGGATTTTAGAATTAACTAAGCTGGCGCTAAAGTAGAAATTTGAATGAAATTGTCCTTGGTATTATTGCATTTCAGTTCTGACGCGGCTATTTTCCCGCGCTCCGAGAAAACCATATATGCATGAAAACAGCGCTTATCACGACAGTCGCGCGCTTCTGCGGCCGGGACCAAACGCGCCGTGCCTCATGTTCACATAACATTTACGTAAATACGTTCACTTCAAGTGACATTAAATAATGTGATATTACTATAGGTACTAACTGTGATATTGCTTTAATTTGAAGTGAAACTTACAGTCATACAATGGCTATCGAGACGTAAGTAAATTAATTATAATAACTGTTTAGCTGTAAATTATATTTAATTCAAATAGGCATATTTATAAATAAATTATTATTATTAAAAACTCACATTTTATTCACTTACACTTACACACTCAAAATGGGGAAAAGTGGTAGTGGATATGTATATTGTTTGCATTAAACCCTGCAAACCTACTTTCTTTCTAGGGTACCTAACATGTGTGATAGGCATGAGATGTGTGTAAAAGTCACGAGCAATATTTTGGCGTAGGTTTCCTGCTCGGAGGTCTTCCTACGCAAATGTTATTATTATTGAATGTATTAGGTATCTGATCTGTTCATTATCATCGCGTATCTTATGCTAATGTTCGCTGTAGAGCATTCATTTTGCATTTTATTTGGTTAGTGCGAGTAGGTACCTTCGAAGCAATTGTACGTAATTTATGATTATACTTACTACAACAATAGGGGTGTAGACACCAAATAAAATAACCAATAATGATGAATTTTCTCGAAAAAGGATTAAAAATATCGTCAAATGGAGAAAAAGTAAAGCAGGGGATTAAATAATCACAAAGTTATAAGTGTCCAAAGTTTTAAGATTATTCTGTTTCTTTTCCGCAAAACGAACCTTCATATGAAACGATTGTCATTTAGGTACGCTCGATCCCGGAGCGTTTTCTCTCTCTAACTAGCAATATTAAAACGGTTGTAGCTTCGTAATTTTTGACATAGATTTTGGATGGGATTTTCGTCACTAGGCATATTTTTTGCCTTCTTTCTTTTGGAGTAATAATAAATTTCGAGTCTACACCCCTATTACTACTTGTGCTATATTAATTGTATTATATTGAGATAATAGTGTGACTCACAAATGGTTGTGTCGCGTGAACATTGCTTTGGATTTATCCCTATCCAACTAACTATTGTCCTATATAGATTAAACTACACAAAAATCGGCTGTTGTTGTCAATGGCTTCCGAGTTTATCGTGGACAGATTGGTGCGGCCGACTTTATTTACATATTTTTCTATTTATAAGATCTACTAAATCCACTTTAGAATTTAAAGCATTTATAATTTTGGACAATCGATGCCTGGATTAAAGTAATTCCATCATTATTTATGACAGAGGGGGCGTCGAATAATTACGTGACGTGATTAGGCGGGTGGAGGTCGAGCCGAATCTCACCTAATCTCACGTGGGGAAAGTGCCGGTCTCGGCAATTATCACGTAATTTTGTAGCGCTAGAAATTTTAAAATAGCGAGACAACTGGGTTTTTTTTAATCTCATTTATATTATAAGAGACAACTGGGTTAAAACATTGAGTAGAAACCTCACGACATTTGAGCATGCGAAAGATAATCAAAAATCGGCTCATGCATTCTATGGACTCCCTAACTTACGATTGTAATGTGAATCGCTAATGCGCACACTGTAACCGAACACAGTGTTTACATTATTCATTGGGTCGTTCTTCTTTTCGACCGACAATAGCCTGTCCCTCGTCTTATCTTCGTCTTGAGTAATGATGTTTACGGTTTTATGATGTTCCAATGAACGTCCATATTATTTTATTCATTAGTGATGTTTAATATTTCACTTTCTCTAACTAGCATTTTTTTAAATGTTTTTTTTTTCGTAGAATGCCGTGACAGAGTGGTAAACCAAAATGTTGTCCCCACTGAAAGAGTCCACTTTGTCACATGTTTTTTTTTAGAAACCAACCGTAAATAAATATTTATATTGGCCAGAAAGGAAACTTTAATTAGTTCTAATGAAGAAACCTATGCAATTTTTTTTAAATCGCACTTCAAAACCACAATTTTCGATAGTTCAAAAACCAAAAAAACAGAAAAACCTCGGATCATTGTCGGTAAAAAAGAAGAACGACCCCATTAGAATTTTAGTTGTTCTTATGGTATCACGGGTGACGTCGTGTTCTAATTTAATTATATTGATTCACACAATATTGTCATCTGCCTCGCTACGTAAAGCATTCGTCCTTCACTAGCAAATATGTAAGTGCGAGGGGGGCGAATGCTGTATGTCGAACGTAAACGCGATCATGCTGGTAATTAGTGTTTCACATATCGCAAAAGGAAACTGTAATTTACTTTTCTGGAAAAACTTATTTAGTAAGCACGAAAGTTTATTAGGAAGGTACCTACCTACCTATGTGATGTGCATTTTTTTATTGCCGTTGCTAAGCACGGTGCTAAACAGTTCTCTATTTCGTGCTTTACATATCTTCTAAATATATAAAAGAAGAAACTGACTGACTGACTGACAGATCTATCAACGCACAGCCCAAACCGCTGGTTCTAGAGGTTCGAAATTTGGCACGTAGGTTTCTTATAAGGTCTAGAGGTGCACTAAGAAAGGATTTTTCAAAATTCATCCCCTGAGGGGGTGAAAGTGGGGTCCAAAGTTTGTATGGGGAAACAAGATTAGTTAGACTATTTCTAAAAATTAAGTCTTTATTGTAATAAAAAAAAACTGTGACACAAAGAGTTAACTAGGTATTGCACTTATGTATGTGTTTATTATCCTTTGTCGATAAAACCTTTTGAGTCAAGGAAGGAAAATTTAATTTTCCGACTCAACGCTCGACACGAGTGTGCGAAGGGTAAGGTCGCGATGTTGGACGCGCGCCAGCTGCATTCATCCTTTGCATCTTCGGGTCAGAAAGATGTCAATAACCTTCTTCTTCTTTCGAACAATTGAAAACAAATTAAAGTTCCTGTTTCACTTCATTAATATAATCCGATTCAAAGGACCATGTGGCCGTGCATTGACAGTTTTTTAGAATGCGTATCAGCAAGATAAGTAGGTACCTACCATAATATTGATTCTCGCTCATGCTTTAATGGGTTAGTGTTTCCCTTTCGTTAAATATCTAGATAATTGTAATTTTTTCAGTTTATATAAATATTTTCGTAAAACATACAGACGTTACTGGATTATGGAATTCTATGAATAATCCATGTTTGGTCCACATTGATAGATCTACTCGAATAATAACCATAAAATTCGCACTAATCTTGGAGTAAACTATAGCGTGACACGGCCGAGTAATCTTTATCTGTGTCATCTGGCCCCGTAGCATGGTTGGCCTTGTCACGCGATAGGTGATAGGATAGAGCGTGCGTCACTGGCTGACACCGTTCGATAGAACGAGACGACGCTCCTATCTTGTCACTTGTCGCGTGATAAGGCCAACCATGCTACGGCTCCTGGTTAATAGCTTTGTCACGAATAAATCTGAATCTATTCTTGTTAGGTTATATTAACTGAAGACTTATCTGTAAAATTAAACAACATGCAAAGTCAACAAAATTACTTAAGGCCTTATTAACTTAACCTACTTTATTATTTTTCCATTGTGTAACGAGAATTACCTATTCATATTTTTGTATGGGTAGCTTTCGTAATACAATGGAAAAAACAAAGCGTAGATTAAATGAAATTAAGACCTTAACTATGTAATTTATTTTTTGCAATTCACTCCAGTATTCTTTTTAAGTTGAATTGAGACTTAATCTTAAACTATTAATTTCTCGGAAATGTCCCATTTTCGCATAATGCGCGAGTTCAAAGTCCCTCCGACCGCCGCTGCCAAATTCTCGGGATAATTATATCGGTCCTGCACGCATATGTCGCGTGTCTCTACTCTATGCGTTGTCGACAATGCACTTCACCAAAACAGGCTAAATATAACTAAGTATTATGTACACAAACATTTACATAAAATTGTGCCTGATGTAGTGTTGTATTCTCAAAATAGGTAGACATAGCACATGAAATTCAATTTTCAGTGCCACTTCTAGCAAATTGTATTAAGAGGGAACATTACCTGAGCCCTTTTTCAGATTTAAGAGTATTTCTGTCGCACTGACGTAGGTGGAACCGCGCGTTAATTATAGGCAGCTGTAGCGAATATTGTGACTGCTTCCTCCTCCGGAACTTATCCAATCGTAACTACACTTTGGAAACTGAATAAGAAGGAAATTGGACTATTTTAATTGGTGCGCTTATTGTTGATGGGTTTGTATAATAGCCCTATTTTTGCGGTCTATAGAAAATAGGCAGTTTTAAGCATTTTCTGAAGCAACCCTAGCACTTTTAAAAATAAGGATATCAAAAAAAGCAAAACATACCGAAACAGATAGTTATTAGGTACTTCAAAAAACCCGGATAAGTGCGAGTCGGACTCGTCCACTGAGGGTTCCGTATAAAATTACAAATGTATAGTTTTCAGATTATTCCCTGTACTTTGTAGTATAAGAATTGCCAAATTTCATAGTTCTAGGTCAACGGAAAGTACCTACCCTATAAATTGACAAAACAACAGACACAGACAAAATAACAAAAGTAACAGTTCTAACCTAAAATCAATAAGAATAAAAAATATACATTAATAGAAGTTATTCCCACCTGTTACCACTTTGTTACCAGTGGTAACAGCTGGGATTTTTTTCTACCTTTTACCTAAAGTATGCCGTGGTAACTACTGGGAATATTTTCGCCATCTTTTACCACTAAAGTAGATACTCGGTGGTAACTACTGGGAAAAAGAAACCAGTAGTTACCATCAATTTCCATTGGTAAAGGGAAAAAAATCCCAGCTGTTACCGTGTACTTAACCAATTGGTGGGTAACAGGTGGGAATAACCCGAAAATTATACATAAGTTTGACTTAATGGGCATACTTACCTATTCTGTACAAACTTTTCTTTCTGGTTTCGTGTAATAGATGATTATCAGACTGGTATTATATTATCTTCCTTGCAATTAATTAAACATGGGTAATCTAAAGAACGAAGTGTGCCATGTAATTGCCGTTTATTTCCATTACTAATCATGTGCTTCCCTGGTAGGGACGATTATGTTAATATTACTTAATATATGTCTCGATCTTTTATCCTTATCTTGTAATAAACACGAGTAGTTCGGCGCCGTATGCCCTACAAAATCATGTAGGCAGGTACCTATATATAATGAGAATAGTGTCTCAATACCTAGAATAATGCTAATTTTACTGACCGAAATGTTGCTATTATTCTTGGATTATCGATCGTACCTAATTAAGATCGTGCTCATAGCAATATTTATCAAAAAAGTAATAATAAGATGATTTTGCCTTCCTTTAGTAGTAATATCTGTCTCAAATCGCCTGATTCATCATTTTTTCCAAGAATGCAGATCTTATCTGCCCGAAATCTTAATAAAATCCTATTTTCCGTTTATTAAATATAGGTACATTAAAACTAGATCAAACATACTATTTAATGGATCCGCCACTTTTACAATAGGAAGCAAACAATACATGAAATTATTTTGCACCTGTTCAATGCGACCGCGGTCACATGCTTTCAGCAAATACTATAAACGATTGTAAACCATGTGTTTTGTTGAATAAATATAGTAGAGTTATAGCAACTATTTTGCAATCTCAATAACACTGCGTCCCACTCACACACACTACTTCCATTATGCACTTACGCGAGAGGGCGCGCTTTCACCAAGACCATCATGTAATTTTAATAAGTCAAAAATGCTTTCGGGAATTGGAACCAAGAGGTTGTTTTTGGTCTTTAAAGTCCGCAACAAAGAGATAAGCCTCTCACAGACTGACGCGGCCTGGCCAGCTTTACTATTGACCGCCACCGCAGGCCGCGCCAGTGTGATGCAGGCCTTAAGGACCATATTTTTTTAATAACCGCTGACGTAATATAAAACAATTGGAGATACAGGCGTATGTATCGAATACTGATATCTTTAATCAATGACGTCAGCATCACGAAATTCAGTGATGATGATGACGGAGACGTACCTACCGCACGGTTTTATCGGATAATATATTGTCTAATCAATCGGGTTATATGGCAGCTTTTGACATGGAGATCGACGGCCACTTGGGAACAGCGTTGATATCATTAGCGATCTGCCACTCTTTGCAATTCAAAGCGTTGTCATACGCAAATCTGGCAAATTATTTTGTGTGATGTCATAAGATCCACGATGTTATGCGCCGACATCAAAAAGAGCCGAATAGAATCCGGAGATCCCCTAGTCTATTCTATACCAATAAAATAATTTCGCATGATATTACTACCAACGTCATTTTATTTGATATTAAACTTCTCTCATAAACGGCACTCTCTTACTTTATTATTTCAAATACTCGTAGTAGTCGTAGACAGCTACATTAAATAGAGTGCATATAACGAAAGATAAGTTCTCCGTTTGAGCTTGGGCCTAAATTCTTTTGAATGGTCGCATGTCCAGATGTCCGACTGTTCTCCTCTACAGGTCGCATCATTGTCGATTCAGTTTTTGGTAATTAAATGAAAAAAAAAAAGCTCACAGGGCCATTAGTAGATACAATATTTTTACGTCTAAATAATTTTGGTATACAATCTTACTCGCCGCGTTTTAAAAAGTTTAACATCTATGTAGTCGCTAGTCCTGTCTCCCGTCATTAACTCATTCAACCCGTCTACAGTAGATAACAACTCTACTTCAATTCATAACAAACTCATTATTTGTTTTTTATCTATCACGCCTCACGAGTACTACTTGTGGGTAGATTAGGTAGTTAGTTATATGTCGGTAGATATATGATAAGTTGTTGTATTTTTATCAGAAAGATAACGGTCATATGAGGGGAAAACTATTACAGTCCCGGGCATGCAGTCGTAATGTTTATATGTTTATTAGCAGTCATATTGAAATGATAATAGTTGTTTATACTCATATCTATAAGGCAAAAAAAATTTTGGAAAGCAAGAGATTTTCTTTGGATAATATGTAAGTACCTTAACCATGATTATTGTGTTCTTTTTAAATAATGTGATGATTAAGGTACCATGCTTTTTGTCTATTTGGCAATTTTGGCATCACTAAAATAATGAAGTTTAACAGAATTCATAATTTATTGTGTTGTTCTAATCGATGAGTTAGTAGGGTTTTGCTACAAACTTCACTGTGAAACATTTTGAGCACGTGTATCACACGTATTGAGCATTACGCGTATACTCAAGTGTAAAAATATGGGTGCATACAACTTACTCATAAATATGTCCCCATAGCTCTTATGTCCCCCAAAATATGAGCTATGCATATTTATGAGTAAGTTACTAAGTTGTATGCACCCATATTTTTACACTTCACTGTACCTAAGTACCTACTTATTTAAAGATTGCTCTCTTAATTCCAATTTTTTAAACTAAACTCGATGGATCATTATAATAGATAAGGACCAAGTGATTACTGATTATATATTATGTATATTTAGATCCGTCGGACAATCAATCAGTGTGCTTGCTGAGCCGGGTTTACATCGCGAGTGCTCTGCCAACATTGAGTATTTTAGGAGATCCACTATGATACCGATTCAATAAAGTTCAATTTCCGCAATTTTCGGGATTACGTTCAGATAAAAAAAGCTACGGTACCCTAGTGGTTCAGGCATGCGGCTGTCAAACGGCGGTCGTGGGTTCGAATCCTGGCTCGTATCAATGATTTATTCGGAACAGTACGGAAGGTTATTTGATATTTATTGACGAATTAAAGATTTTGATGGCATTGACGAATTAGGGAAACTGACCAATTAACGAAAATAGCGAATCAGGGAAAATGACCAGTAGTGCACTAACTCATATATATATATATATATATATATATATATATTGATTTGTATCCAATAAAAAAAAGTATTTAGGAATCAAACACTACATACACTTGATAGTCACTTTTTATCATATCATTAATGTGAAGTACCTCTACCTATAATGAACATTATAGGTACCTACTTATCTAGATAAGATGACATAACATATGTTATAATATAAATAAATGAGGCCAAGAGGTCAACGAATAGGAAAATAGAAACTACATTTTACTGATACAAAACATGCATTTTCAGTGTCTAGCTGATAACCTTCGGTTTATCAACAAAGTACCTAGATAGTTCTAATTAAAAACAATACTGAACCAGTAGCCTTGTCATAAAGCAAATCTAGATATAATTCAATATCATCACACCCTGAAATGCGTACCAGTAGTCGAATTGTATGTTAAATTATCTAATATCCTTACAATCATTATCATTTCCTACTCAACTAGTACATCTTGATGTCTGACAATCTAGACCAGCTTGACAAAGGCCAGTCTGCTTTTCCCAAGATGCAGCTCAACCCAAAAGCGTACGAGTATGATATATCAATCGCATAACAAATACCTACAGGTACTACGAGTATCTAAATACCTACGAAATGTAGTAAGCAAGGTCCAAATTTCCATTTCACCATATTAAATGTTTTCCGAGAACAAGTGCATCTTAAACCGTAGTGTGTAAACAAGACTGATATTTTAAGAAGTTTCATAATTATAATAATTATCCTCATCGAAGTATTCCTCATGTATCCCGTTAACACTACATAATTTGATGAACTCGATGATGTTGAAGGAAAGTCAACTGTGACAAAAGATTTATTACAACCAAATTAGATAAAAAAGCAATTTGTATAGCAACACGTCATACGGAAGTGGAATAGAGCGTTCACCTGTGCGACGTGCGTGTGACTGATCCAATAGTCACATTACGTATGTGCGTAACATTTGCATATTCGTGAAAACATGTGATCAACTGATCAGGTCATTAATGATAATATAATAATGCCTTATCTGCTAAGTCTAATTGAATATGTGTTTTGCGTAAATAAATATATAGCAAAAATACGTTTTTCGTAATAGGTAAGTCAATCTGTTTTGCGTAAACCTAGACACGCGGCAGCGTGTCAAGCCAAGTTCAAGCAAAGGAACTGGCTAGCCAGCGCCGAGTGTAATATTACACGAACCACTTGGTGCCACATTTGACCCTTCTATAACTCAAAACCTCTTTAACGTAAACACATGAAACTACGTGTGTTTAATTATATCCATAAGGAAATCTAGAAGCCCAAATTCCATGAAGCTAACTCAAACGGTTATAAAGATATGAAGGTCACAAAGTCGTAAATTTTAGTATTGACTGACATATATTTAGTACCTAAACCTAACCTACTTCCAGATGATCTAGAAGGATGGAATTTGGAATCCAGCTCGGTAATTGTCTGTAAGCGTAGAAAAAATCTAAAAATAAAAAAAGGTAAAAAATAGGGGGGTCCCGATACAATTTTTTTTTTAATTGTAGCGCTGGAACCGTTACAAGCAGATATTTGAAACTATCCCAATATATGTATTATTATATTTGCTATATAACAGAAATATAAAAATAAAGTTAAGTCAAAAAATAAGTGGTGTCCCCATACAAAAAACTTGTAATACGCGCTAAACAACCGGCCAACGGTGTGTCGTCGGCGGCGCGCGGCACCGCATAATTATACACAGAACAGAAGTAAATCTACATAAAAGCGCTCCCGATCAACACGGAAATGCAAGAAAAAACATTAAATCTCAATACCTGCCTAGTATTCTTTACAAAAAGTAATGATATCCCGCCAAAAACATAAATGTAAAAAAGGAGAGCCAAGTTCAATAGGTACAAAAAATATGCTTGGCTGTAGGCTTCGCCGCAAAAAGAATGGAGATCTAAACGAGCATTATGCAAAATCCAAATATGTATTTATAGGAACAAAATAACACTATGAACAAGTATTAAACTCTATTTCTTTGCTTTATTGGATACCTATAACAATTGCTGTTATTTAAAAATGTGAGATCTTAAAGTAGGTTAGATTTGACGTGGCCAGTTTTTATCAGAATTAATATATATATATATGTTGAATAACTTTATAAAATGACTGATGTAATGAAAACTGGTCGAGTCAAATCTAACCTACTTTAAGATCTCATATTTTTAAATAACAGCAATTGTTATAGGTATCCAATAAATAATTTGACTAACTACCAGGTGGAGCCTCAAGTCATCTCCGCCTTCTTACGGTTCCTTGGAGTAAGTGCGTCTGTGCTGTTTTTTATATGTCGGTGTTGGATGGGCCTGGGATGGGATGGGGGCATTTTCAAAAATGAGTTTACCTAATTAGCGTACGTATGAGTATTAAAAAAAATAACTCAGTATAAGTTTTGTGCCGTCAATTAAGTGTTCAGTTTGTATGAAAATTAACTTTTTCTTTTCAATTTATAAATGATACCTATCCATAAACACGTTACTTGAATGTGAACCATGTTCACATTATTTGTATGCTTTAGGTAATTGTCTTCACAAAACTGGCGTGAGTTAATTATTTTTAACTACCTACTCACGCTAATTGGGTACACTAATTTTTGAAAATTCCGATGGGTTAGGGCAATACTCTACCTTTTTTCTACGAGGGCCGCAAATGCATTTTAGCTAAGGAGCCCCGGGCCACAAGGTAAATTTATGGTTTAGTAACCATAAACCTAGTGGTTTAGGTTGGTTAGGATCGCATGGTGGATGGCCCGCCGGCCACTCACAAAAGCTCGGCGGGCCGTAGGTTGAGTATAGCTGGGTTAGGGTCATACAGAGATTTAGGTACGCGACTTTACTGCATACTAAATTTTTGGTTGAACTCATAATGAGTCCACCTAAACACCGTGTCAAAAACATGTGAAACATAACTTAATCGCACTGTTAAGGATTGACCTCAGGAAATACGACTTCGTTTTTTTTAACTCTGTATGTAGGTATGCGAAAAGCTGAATTGGCTACTTTCCTAAAAAAATATATTTAGTCTGTCAGATAGATTATCAAAAAAGATTGCACGCGTATTTTTTTGTTTGTCAATTAAACAAAAAATTATGAAGATATAGCCCGTTAATGCTCCGCGTGACGACACATTATGGTGCACTTTTTATCATAATGTAACGTCACGCGGAACTTTAACGGGCTATATCTTCGTAATTTTTTGTTTAATTAACAAACAAAAAAATACGTGTCCAATATTTTTTGATAATCTAACTGACGGGCCAAATATATATATTTTTTTACTTAGGAAAGTACCACTTAGATCGATCGTTAATGAAGTAGATCGGTAAACCCTTTTAATTTATGTTAAATAAATACAATGTTGGTTCCAAAATACAGAATCCTTAAACCATTGTTGGTTTGTCTGTTTGTCTCGATGCTCAATTCCAGAACTATTACACTATGAATATACATAGGTACTAAAATCACATTCAGAACAATTTCTAAATACTTAAGCGGTGTATTACGATGACGTTTGATCAGTATTAGAAAACCAGACGAAACCGGATTAGATCAGTCCTAGTATTCCTAATAGGCTAATAGTTACGGCAATTGGGAATAACGACAGCTTCGGAATTTCATGTTCGTCATATATGGTCAATTTGGTCAGGTTGGTAGGTACGTATTTAACGTTTATTAATTTGTGTAGGTATCTAGTTTATAGGTATAGTTTTGCTGCTATTATTATTATACGTAATCAAAAATGCTTATTTATCATTTCGCATACATGTACGTATATATATGCTTGTTTAGGGCAAATTTTGCAACTGAATTTTAAAGCACTTATCCTCAATCGATTAAACTGAATTTTGCATACCTTCACGTTTAGTATGCAATATGTATTATACCATAACGCTGGTCTGATGATGGAGACGGAAGGTGGCCATAGGAACTACTCAGTTAGTTACCTACACGAGATAAACCCGTCGTGTTTCGGTTCACTAGAATTAGTAGTTTTTTGAAATAAACTTTTTTCAATGTGTGTATTTCAGATCAGTGAGATGCTTTTATGTGGCAGCGATTCCCACTTCATGAGATTGATTGTTAGAAAGAAAAGAAATTATGAAAAACAACAAAATGCAACGATTTTTATTGATATTGACATGAATGTATACAACATAGAGGAAATTATATTCAATGTCATATCGACAAACAAATGTGAGCTTAGGGAAAATTGAAAAACAGCCATGTTAATGGATTAGCGAGTAAACATAATTGCCATAGAATGAGTTGATAGGAATATTCCGCCAAAGTATGCCATGGTCAAAACTGAATAAAGCAAATAAGGACTGATAAGAGAATGGTATATATCTAAACAATTGTTATTAATTGATTGCACGTTAGACAATGTATAGTCGAGTCAATGTATGTTATTAAACGATTTTTTTCCCCTATGTCGTGTACCTAAACTGAATGAGTCTACCGTTTTCCTTACTTCCACCCTGTCCACTTTTTCGGTTCCCAATATTGGACACATAGTTTAAAGTTTATCTCAGCCTTAAGATTCGATTTCTAGAAAAGTGTTTGACTGAGGCGCTTAATTGTATTAACCTTATTACCTACTAAGTGCCTATCTAGCTTATTACCTATTATTTGGGTGATTGTATATCGATTTATTTTAATTAGGTTTTTTTATTTTATTTTTTTTTATTTATTCAGAAAAAAGTATGGTACGATTTACATTTGTTTAATTTTCGCCAAACATTACGTTTATCGCCGTACACTCACTTCCATTTATGTACCATTTATGTAAAATAGTTTACTACAAAATAAAACACATGTACCTAACTAAATATACCATCCCACTCACCTAATTACATGGTACATGCTGTTAATTTGATAAGCGTATTTTTATCCACAGTAAGTACGTTTATTAAAAAGCAACTTCATTAAATTCAATGCCGATATGCGTCAATGGTGTGATAACATAACACCGCGTTGGGTGACTTGGGTGGTGCCGCACCTTAGCTACGGGATATTCGTTTGTTGCCTATCAAATTGGCCTTAAATGGAGCAAATTACATAAAAATTATGTTATTGTTCATATAAAACGAGGCATTGGTTATTTATTACTTTGGTGAAATAGTATAGTTGTTTTACTTGCATACTAATTAATAACCCACTGGGTGGATCAAAAGAATCTCTCGACTTATAAATTGGCCAATAAATATAAATTATCTTCACGGATAATAGAAAACAGTAAAATTTTATGATGATACCTACTTGGCCGTGTTTATGAGCCTACGTATAAATAGTCGTTTGTATAATATTGTTTATTAAATGTGGAAGAAGTATTCCTTATTCTTCTTAATGATATCCGGTTCTATTTAGAGGTGAATTAGTCTATAAAAGTTACATTAACTACTTCCACTAGGCCACATGGAAACAATACGTTATTAATATGCATTTACCCGTAGGCTTTGAGTTTACAATGTTAGTAATTAAATGCTCGGTTTACAATAGGTTTAGGTAATCCATGTCTTACATTAAAAAGATCACTCATATAAATTAACATAGTTACCTATGTGTTATGAGAAACGGGTAGCGGACCTTATCTACCTTTCCTTTAGTAAGAATCGATAAAATCCAATGCCACTTTTGGAACATTTTGAGGTGTATTAAACAACAGTACAGTATTAGCCGAAGGTTCAGAAATCATTGAGGCAGTATTGTTGTCAACAACATAATAGGTACTTGTACAGTCAGCATCAAAAGTAACTACGCAATGGAAGACGTCAAAAGTTCTTATTGCCTTTTAATAAAGACTTGACGTCTTCGTCTGCGTAGCTACTTTTGTGCACTGGAATTATGTATACTGTTTTGACTACTTCAATCAATATACATACATACCTACTGCATACATATATTTCAATATCAAGATCGCACCTTTGCTTACCCATATTCGAAAACAAATACAGACTCTGTTATCTACCTGTTGTAGTCTACAGCTATATTTTCCTTTCAGAAACGACACTAAGCCGTTTGTCTACAATGGCACGACCACACCCGTCATCACTAAGATACCTCTACCCCCGAAGCCTCACAACAGCAAAGCTGGACGGGGCAAAGCCTTCAGACAGATACTGGCGTCTTTAATAGCTAACATAGGAACCATTAACACTGGAATGGCCTTTGGGTTTTCAGCCACAGTGCTGCCACAATTGAAGAGCAATGAATCTAGTATACACATTACGGAATCGCAAGCCAGTTGGATTGGTAAGTTTAGTGATAGGTAAAGTGGGACTTAAAAAATGCAATTCCTCTGCTAATACATCCTAACTACCTACTAGCTATAGGTATGGTGGAAATTGCTAACAAACCTATATAAAACAGTACCACGGGGGAATTTAGGTCAAGGGCTTGGTAATTGGCACTATCATTCGTACCACAAACACTTTCTGACAACGACTTACCACTTATCGCTGGTCGCCGGTTAACGCACTCATCGCTGTGGATAAGACTTCTGTCATTGTCTGACGAGTACCTACCTATGCGAGTGAGAGAGTGAGGGATGACTTATCTACGACTATAAGTCATTAAATGCAACCATGCTACGCCCGCAGAACTCTATGAGACATCTATCTACATCTTCTGTGTAATATTGTTACAAACATCAAAGATTAACCTTCGATTTGTTAGATCGTATCTAATAGAGATGTAACCAGTTCTCCATATACAAGTTTGAGAGGAATTATGATGTGTTTGCTCTTGTTTTCCAGCTAGTCTCAGCTCGGCGGGTACGCCCGTCGGCTGCCTGCTCAGCGGTTACCTGATGGACGCGATTGGGCGCCGCCTCACGCTCATCATCACAGAAGTCCCGCTCATCCTGGGCTGGTTGCTCATCGCGTGCGCTTACAACGTCGACATGATCTATATCGGTAAGCATATGGCCTGTGCAGCGGCTAAATACAAACGCCATCGAATGCCGCCTCACGCTCATCGTCACAGAAGTCCCGCTGATCCTGGGCTAGCTGCTCATCGCGTGCATTTACAACGTCAACATGATCTCTATCGGTTTGCATATTTCACGGTTGTAGGATTTCCACAGAATCAATAATTCAATAACAAAGCTGAATTATTTCCGTGGATTTCAAGTTTAGACCTGGATTTATGGCACCTCGGCTTATAAGATCTAAGGAAGTTAAATCCGCCACGTGCAACATTACAACAAAAACTACATAGTACATTATCATACTACATAAATTATGAAATCGTATAGTAAGTACAAGAGTGGAATAAACTACCACAGACAGTAATAAGTGCCCCTTCGGTGAACAGTTTTAAAAACAGTCTAGAGAAATAAATTGAAGTGAACTTTTAAACAACAACAAGTGCATCAGCGTTTAGCTGCTAGTGTATCAACAACAATAATAATAATACATCGTCGCGAATAAACCCTGGCTAGAAATGCGAATTTTCAGTGATTTTGAAGCTCTATTATACTGGTACATACATATGTACGATGTTTTGTGTATTTAGTGTACCGATCTATTGCATTATACTGCCGGTAGGTATATATAACATGCATACATATAATCACGCTCGTTTCCCGGAGGGGTAGGTAGAGATCACCGATTTCCACTTGCTACGATCTTGACAAATCTTTCTTGCTTTATTCACTTTCATGACATTCTTCATACATGCTCGTCGGTTTATGATACTCTTGGCCTGGTACCTTTCTTTAGGATTCCTCCGATTTGGTCGGAAAAAGTTCAACGAGGTCGTCTCTTTCCAACTGTACCAACCACTTTTCTCTCATCATACACTCTCTTTGTTAATATTCTTTAAAAGTCCCTGGACGACCGAGCTCTGCTGAGGTGAAAATAAATGAAATACGGATAAAACGTATTTTCCCAGATATATGTATTCCGTTCTGTATTCCAAATTTCATTGAAATCGTTAGAGCCGTTTTCGAGAACGTGAATTCAAATATATATATTATTCTACAAATATTGCTCCTTTAATAGTATAGGAGGGCCTGGGTGACCGAGAGCCATGCCTTCCCAGCCTTTGTGCTACTATACCGTATATATTATTCTCCAGGCAGGCTGATGGTGGGCCTGGGCTCAGGAATGGTGGGCGCGCCGGCTCGCGTGTACACTTGCGAGGTCTCGCAACCGCATCTGCGAGGGATGCTCGGCGCGCTGGCCTCGGTCGGAGTCTCCACCGGCGTTCTTCTAACGGTGTGTATATTATTCTGCTGACACTTTCAGTACTAGGAACCCGCTATATAGGTTCCGCGCTCTCTGTTCGACTGCTCGTAGGCGCTTTCCTTTACATACTATTTTGTGAGTGTTATCTGCTACGAGTGTAGCGCTACGAAATCCTAGGCAGTGACGCTAAGTTAGAATGCGGTGATAACACCGCATTCTAACTTAGCGTCACTGCCTAGGATTTCGTAGCCACCATAAGGTGCCATAAGGTGAATATTCTGGGATGTGATTGATGGGATGTGGCTGGGAAAGAAGGTGAACACAAATCTTAAAGTCACCCAATGCAAAAGGGAACCTCGGCCAAAATTATTGAGCACCCATGCGTTTATCATTCAAAAGTCAAACTTTAAAGGTGCATTTATATATTTTATAGTAGAAAGTTGTATATCTATCGGAAAAATTAATCATATTTATTGACGTTAAGGGAAATTCCGTGAAAAAAAATATCTTTTTTCTCACGCAAAGTTGAGTGTCGGAAAGAGACATAAGTATGATATATCTTGTCTTTTACCTATGGTAAGTGCAACCATCCTAGGCCCACAAATCGACACCACTGTTAATTTCTAACACTTTTACTCGTACCTATTTCATGTCAGCAGTGATCGTTTTGTTTCTAACAAAACAAGCGTTATTAGACAAATAAGTTAACACTTTCTCAATATTATGCCACAAGTGAGTAAGTATACAATGCGCACGATAACGCGCATAATGGGCACCCCATACAAACAGATCCGATCGTGATCGCGAACAAAAACGTCACAGAAATGCTAATCAGCCAACAAACCACGTCTGTTTTCTTAATCGCGTAGATATTACTACACAATGGACACGCCCACAAAACGGCTTTGTAACGTATGCTAATGAAAAAACACAATAGTTGAATGTATAGATTGTCTTCGTAATGACGTAGTTATTATAACTTTAGAGTTCTTTACAGCTTCTGAAATTCCTACCTTATTGCGCTTCCTTGTCTGTAAATACATCAGTTAGTTTCTTATTATTTTACTATTACCTAGATGTTTTGGCCTCTACTAGCCTTTGGAACAATAAGTGACACAAATAAAATAAAAAAACGTACATTTCAGGTAACCACATAAGAATACTAAAATTATGCGTAACTGGAAATGAGATCATTTCGAGGTCGGTTTCGGGACTTTCAGGGCATGCCGGGTTAAATTATTCTTTATACTATTAGGTACTTTTCATCCCAATAGATGGGTGAAGGTCGTGTCTCTATTCCTTAGAGCATGTACATAACTGGAGTAGCCTTATGTCGTATTTGCGTACAAAAATGTCTGCCGAATTTTGCGTAGGCGGGGGGAGCATCTTAATAAGGTATTGAATCTCAATTGTATATTGAAAGCTTGAAGTGGTTGAACGTTTATAATATCAAGTGCTTACAGCAACATGCGGGCATTTTTATAATCAGTGTTCTCTTGCGAGGCGATTTTGTGAATGACTATTAATCGATTGTGAAATTGTCTTTGTATGATTTTTTGCACATTGTGCAAGGTTTTCTACAAGTTACTGAAAGGCTACTCCAGTTATGTATGCTCTAAGCTTTATTCGTATCTAATACTATATATCATTTTGGTTTTTTTGGTTCTATGATAGATATGGTGTATATAGGTGAGTATATACAACGAAGTCACATACTTATTAGAATCAATCTGACACTTTCATTTCCAACTTTATACGCGCTCGCTTTTACACAGAAAAGTATTTAATTTATATCAAGATATTCACTAAGAAGACTGCCCTTATCTTGAATGAAATAGAAATCAACTTGAAATAAGACGACTCCCTCGAACCAAGAGAAAAATTCTTTATTCGAGTAACTGTACTTAAAGAACTTCCTAAAGAATTTCTGATCTTTCTTGGTTCAAGAATATTTACCTCGAATCAAGCTTTTTTTTGAACAAGCGCGTTCACCCGACGTTCAACTTTTCAGTGACAGGTACCTAGTACCTCCTTGTTATTTACAAGCTTACCTCGTGTTTCCGACGTAGTTGGATTATATAACTCGATAGAATCGTTTCAGGCCATCCATTAAGTTGTCAGCCTGCCTGTCTTTCACGTTGTTGTTTCAAGGAAAACTACGCAATTATAAAAATAAATTTCATGTTCAAGGCCAAAGCCTTGCTTCCGCATATTCATAATTGAAAATATTCATGTTCTGTGTGCTCTATGGGGACCATATGTTTGTCTTTTGTTATAAATATAGTTCCTATACCTGAATTACCGGTAGTACTATTTGTGAGTCTGAATAGTTCGCACTATTGTTATAATGGTATTAATGGTGTATATTTCCATATTTAGACGCTTAGCGTTAAAAATCATGTCACGATCTTTTTCTCGGATTGCAATTTTTTCTCATTTTTGCTATTTTGCACAGTACAGAGGGTTAGCCAGGCCTATAGCTATTAATTTACCATTTGTACTTTAAATTGTATATTTACCTGGGAAACAGCAAAATATGCAGCAAATCTACATTTTTTTTTTAATAGTAACTATTCAAATACCTTGCCAGTTGTCAAGCTTATTTACAGTTATTTCATATTATCTGTAGTAGGCAATGATGGAATGATGTAATATAAAAACAGGACAAGTGCGAGTCGGACTCGCCCACCGAGGATTCCGTCCAAAATTACAAATGTATAGTTTTTAGATTTTTCTCTGTACTTGTAGTATAAGATAAGACGATATTATTTGCCAAATTTCATTGTTCTAGGTCGTAGGCCATAAACGGCCGTATCTTTTTTTAACGTTAACTTAGAAGTTCACATCTTCAAGGGACAGTAGACTTGAGTATATGGTTTTAATTTTAATTCAATACATCTACGCGTTCCCGAGATAAAGGGTATTGACAGAAAGATAGAACATTAAATAAAGACTAGATTTTTATGATTTAATTACAAATGTATAGTTTTCAGATTTTAACCTGTATTTAATTTGTAGTTGACGATATTCCTTACCAAATTTCATAGTTATAGGTCAACTGAAAGTACCCTATAAATTTTGATTCCCTTGAGAGTGTCGAAATATACGTCTCTTGCGGCATAAACGGCCGTTTTTTTACGTTAACTTTGAATTTTGATTTTGTACAGCTTCAAGGGACTATAGTTGACCTGAGTATATGGTTTTAATTTCAACTCGATAGCTTCACGCGTTCCCGAGATAAAGGGTCTTGACAGACAGACAGACAGACAGACAACAAAGTGATCCTATAAGAGTTCCGTTTTTTTCCTTTTGAGGTACGGAACCCTAAAAACAATTATGTCTGTGTGTATCATACATTTTTACGCATTTCCTAAACTGTACAGCAAAAATCAGGGATATCTGATTTTTTACGATAATGTGATATTTGTCGTGGCTCCCTATGCTATTCGAACGTCGCTCAGATGTTGCCCCCCCCCCCCATGGCTTCCAACGTGTTAACTATTCGCTTGTGACAACTTTATAGTAGTCACGAATCAGTCACATTACAATATTCACGTCGGTGACGCTAATTGAACGTTAACATTATTCAGTGTATAATAAGATTGGTCGTACACGTATACAAATAAACACGGGTAAATATTGTTTGCCAAACTGTACACACAGGATGTTCGTGATAACAGCGTTAGATACCTACTGGTATTGGCAACTGATTATAAAATTATGTATTTTTGTTAAAAAAAGCAAAGCTGGCAATCACCTACTGTATACCCATTCCAAGAAATCTTGTTCGAGGTAACTGATTCCATGATGGCTAGTTAGTTACAAAATCCTTTTTTTTACTGAACGATGGATCGGATTAGATGGTTGTAGTAAATATTCATTCATATTAGGATTATTATGTACTCAGGTGTAGGTATAAGGGCGAATTGACTTTTTGAATTATGCTAATACATATGACGGAATGGCACTTACCACAACGATAAATGAATTCGACCCTTTCATTCCATTAGATTTTCTTGAATTTATTTAGTTGCTATATGCTACGAGACTTAACCAAATCTGTACTATGATATTTATTACATTGTTTTTAAGTATCTATCGTGGCTGTGCATTGAGTCTGGCTTAGTTTATTTGCCTCACATATCACGTCATGACGTCGTGTCCTCATATCATAATAATGAGCAAAAACTCTGGATTTATGAAAAATATGTCACGCGCTCGCAATGTGTGGAGCTTGATAAAAATTGGAATTTTTGATTTAATTTCTTTGTTGGTCTTTACTAGATCCTATCATCATATAGGTATCTAAAGGCACTATCAGGATTTTTATGCTATCTGATTAAATAAATAACGAAATTGGTAAGCAAGTGTCCGTATTTAACGGCATGCGCACAAAATACATTCTACTCAATTGAGAATTTTTGAAACTCGGTTGAAACCCAAATACTTCAGGGTTAAAATATCGTTAAGTTCCTAAAGTGTTTTGTGAGTAATAAAAATACCTAATTTCATACATCGCTGTAGAGCACTCAGAGGAGCCTTCTAAACGAGGCCATATAATGGAAATGAAATGCGTTCCACGATTGTTCTGCGTATTTTAATCAAACTGCAAGGTCTAGGTTTAGAAGTCTCAGCCTACCAATATAATGTTATTAGAAGACGTTTCAAGAAGCTGGAGGAGAAAGATTACGCGTTACTTTACGTGTATGATACAAATGTTTTTCGGACAACTGTCTGATTACCGCAAAGGCATAGTAAGCGTACCAATGTTTCAAACTTTAATTTTTAATCTAGTAGTTGGCACCTATTGTAATGAATTCAGATTGAACGTTTTAGGCAGCCGAGTATTAGGCCAGTGTCGAATAAAAGTCGAGCATTTACTTTATTTTTTTTAACTTTCTAATAACATTAATTTGGCTTCTTGTATTATTTCGCAGTACGTGATCGGCAGCATAACAACATGGAACATCCTAGCCGGCGTGAGCGCTGTCATACCCATGCTGTCACTACTAGGCATGTTGTTGCTGCCCGAGTCTCCCAACTACTTGTTGTCGCACGACAAGCGCGACCGCGCCGAGAGCTCGCTCGTCAAGCTGCGCGGCTCCACCTGCGACATCGACGAGGAGATACAGAGGATGATCTCCTTCAAGGAGAAGAATCATGTTGAGCCGTAAGTGTTCATGTTGTCGCTACTAGGCATGTTGTTATTGCCCGAGTCTCCCAACTACCTGTTGTCGCACGACAAGCGCGACTGTGCCGAGAATTCGTTCGTCAAGCTGCACGGCTCCACCTGCGACATTCATGAGGAAATACAGATGATCAATTAATCATGGAAAATATTATATTTGAGCCGACATGGTGGCAAGTCGTGAAAGAACGAGCAAAGGCTGTATTTAGCGATAGCTATTTACTATTTTAAACAATCAGTCAAAATCAATGGGGGAATTGAAACAGGGTTTAAAAAATCAGGCGTCTCTTTTATGGCCATAGAATTCATGAAATGTGGGTGTGCCTTGTCAACGCGTTTTCGACTGTGTTTGTTTTGTTAAATTTATTTATGGGCACATTGGGACACTTGTGTAAACGCTGTGCCTATACGCTCATTATCAAATTGTGTGTGTGAAACATTAGTAGGTACCTGTATTTAGCAAACAGATGAGCCTGTAATTGTTGAGTGTAGTGATAAGTGTGATAACACATATTCTCCTTTTATATTGCGTTTCAGTCGTCAACTTTATAGTTTACACTTTCCTATACATCTTATATGAAATAACTTACACGTTACATAATTATGTACATATAGGTACTTACATAACAAGAAAGAAAAAGTTGATTTTTATCGATAGTACACGAATGTAAACTCAATATTGTTTGTGTAATTTTATTACGTTTGAGTCCGGTTGCGCGTCCAGGTGCGATTTTACGTGCTGAATTAAGTACCTATAGGTCGGTATATCACGAATATAACATATTTCCGTGCATTCATATTTGGAAAAAAACACTTTATTGGTGATTACGAGACTATCATGGCTGACATTTTAACGACTTCAACTCATAAACAAATAGGTATTAAGTATAACGATTAACACAAATTGGGGTACCTAGACATAAAAATGTGGCCAACGCATAGCTTTACAAAAATAAGAAGACACAACAACTTTACACTGCGCCTTAACTGAATATTTATGACATGTGTTCCAGGTTAACGAATGTAAAGGAATACATCAAGGCCCTCCTTTCCCCGTCCGCGCTGAAGCCGTTCGCGATCCTGGCGGTGTACTTCTTCATCTACCAGTGGTGCGGCGTCAACACCATCACCTTCTACGCCGTTGAAGTCTTCCAGGTACGTGTCTATAAAGACCTAGCAAAGGCCGCTAAAGTTCATTTAGTTTCATCTGTCATATTAACATTTGTGTTGTGTGTGGCCAAACACATTTTAGTTAACAGATGACTGTTATAAGTTTTACAAATAATGGTCACAGTTAAATATTATAGTTTTATTTTCTGTAAATATATTCTATAAAGAGTTTCTTGCGGTCTTCTCTTCAAAGTCCCGTTCTCAGTATCGCTATTAACACCCATTTCTAAAATGGTCCATAGGGTCTGTTTCTCAATATTTTATCTTGTAATTTCAGGCATCAGGCGCTTCTCTCGACAAATACTGGCTGACGATAGCGATGGGGATAGTGAGGCTGATATTCACAGTGATCGGGTGCATACTGTGCCGGCGCTGCGGCCGGCGCCCGCTCACCTTCGTCTCGGGTTTGTAACTCCGTTTATCCAACCCAATCTTGTACAGTCACTAGCATATCTGCCATACAAAGCAGGCAAAAGAATCTGACATTTCCTAGCCTTAGAAATAAAGTAATGTCAGATATTTATGCGCGCTTTCATGTGGTTGAAGTTAATGCTGACAGAACACCAATACGTAGATAGGTCCTGTAATACAGAAAGCAGTCCAGATCCTGTCCTGATCAATTTATGTATATGGGATGCCAGTTTTCATTATTATGTAAAATATTTTCTAGTGCAACTGTGCTCATTCAAGTGACATAGCTTAACGATATCAGTGTAGGGAGGGGTATAGTCTTGAAAACATTGCTGAACTCGAGCTGACACTGAAAAATCTGTAAGTATTGGGTTATTTGATATTCTGGAATAGCGGTAGAGTAGGTGGTAACGTAGAGTAACGTCTGTCCGTTGCGGTCATTCATTTCGGCTCAAAGTCACCCAAAGGGCAATGGAGAGGGCTATACTGGGAGTATCTCTGCGTGATCGCTTCAGAAATGAGGCTGTCCGCAGCAGAACCGAGGTAACCGATATAGCCCTCCGAATCGCTAAACTTAAGTGGCAGTGGGTTGCATGTTGCACGTAGTACCGATGGCCGTTGGGGCGGAAAGGTCCTCGAGTGGCGACCACGCACCGGAAGGCGCAGGGTAGGCCCCCACAAGGTAGACTGACCTGGTAAAAGTCGCTGGAGTCCGCTGGATGCGGGTGGCGCAGGACCGGTCATCCTGGCACTCTTTGGGTGAGGCCTATCTCCAGCAGCGGACGTCTTTCGGCTGATATGATGATGATGATGATGATGATGATGGTGATATAAAATAGCTCTGAGAATTACCGATTAGTTATTGCTATTGACCCTATAAATCTCTGACAATATTACGAATGTATATAGGTACCATTTTTTGTGTTTTGCAGCTTAGAAACTGTCTTCTCTAAGATCATTAGAATAATAATTATTAATTGTATCTGGACGCTCGACCTTATACATCTCTGAGATATTAAATGATCTCATAAACTGCTTATTGATTCTAATAAACTCCTTTTATCTAATGTAATGGGATAATATTTAGTAAATTGGTTTTCATTAAGTTCAAATGAGTATTGTTGTAAGATTTATTTTATGTCAATGTAATTTATTGTTTGACATGTCTAAGTGCCCTAGTATTGTGGGCTATTTGCAGATGTGTGTGTTTGATTTTGATTTTTGAGTCCCAGAGCCCCAGTTAAAATAGAGTATTTTGTTCAGCGGTGGGCTGCGGCACGACGATGCTGGTGCTGGCGGGCTACATGTACTTCGTGGAGCGCTGGCAGCAGGCCGGCGCGCCGCCGCAGCACGCGTGGATCCCCGTGGCGGCCATCTTCGTGTTCACCATCTCGTGCACGCTCGGCTACCTCATCGTGCCCTGGGTCATGATCGGAGAAGTTTATCCTACGCAGGTTTGTGTTACTTCTAGTTCCTTCCAAGTTGTCGGATGTAAAAACAGTCTTGCTTTCTCGGCTAGTCTGACGAAAAAATGTTCACGTTAGGTATAGTCAGCATCATATAGTGCCAGCTAAAGTAGCTAAATAAGAAAAAGAAGAGATAAAGTATATCGTAACGTAACACAACTGTACACCGTTCATCTTTACCACACCGGTGATTTTTATCGGCACGCCGGTGCCCAACCTCGCACAATCTGGTGGACATTCACAACCCCTCACTCACACTCACGGGTCCGTATTCAAAGTAGGCTCTTTGATAGGATTGTGTCCTATTTTTTTTGATGCCATTCGAACCAGTTTTTGGACAGGGACAAATGTTTGTATGGGAACAACTACAATTAAAGAACATAAATACCCAAAAAATTTAGTTAAAGACGGACGCGGCAGCCGAAACGTTTCATACTAATTGACATTGAAGTATGACATCACAGTTTACTATTTGTACTAATCGTTGGCTGGAAAAAAAAATCTCAAAATCAAACTACTCTGTAAAGAGTTATGCGTGGTCAAACATACGCGACGACTTGAGAACCTCCTCCGTTTTTTTCGTCGGTTGAAAATAAAGTAAATTGCTGTTTCGGTCGCGAAATAATGCGTTTAGGTCCATAGTTGTTGTAAATTTTTGTTTCTAAATATAAAAGCGTAAGGATTCTACTGCTGGTATTAGCTTTAAATTTACTCTAGGACTATTTAAAAAAATCATAATTTTTGCTTTTCAAGGTCCATATCTCGTATGATTTTAATTATATTTTGTAATTTACCTACACTTTATTGCTATTATTTGATGGCTTGACTATCCATTTAGCAACACTACGTTATCAATTTTAACATGAGGCAACTACCCTAATTGTATTAGTTTAACGGAATATGATGTCTTGGACGGACGTCCAAGATGGAGGCTCAACCTAATTTGGAGTCTAATGGGTATATTTTGTATGCTAAACTGTTTCTGCTAAATAAACTCTTTGTATTTGTATTGTATGTGCTAATGCCAGGTGCGGGGCGTAGTGGGCGGCATGACGACTATGGCGGCGCACCTCTCCGTGTTCTCCGTCGTCAAGACTTTCCCCTTCCTCAAGTCCTCGCTCAATTACTACGGCGCCTTCGCCGCCTATGGCGCCATGTCTATTGGCGGTAAGTTAAGTCCATAAGTTGGGAGGGACGCAGATAACAGTGTAACTTTTTACAAGCTTTTTATGTAACTTGCAATGTAACTATGTATGTAACTATGTTTGTTCGGGTGGAATCTTTCATCTCAATTATGACTAACATTCTATATGGATAATTTTTTCCGAAATAAAAACTTTGAATTTGAATTTGAATTCAGATGTCTTCAACCAATTAAGCTGAAAATTTCGCTAGAGATATAGTCTGGATGACAATTCAATATTATGGTACCATCGAGCTGATCTGACGATGGAGACAGAAGGTGGCCATGTGAATTCAGTACTTAACCGACGTAACCCCGTTGAGTTTGGGCTCGTTAGAATAGTCTCAACGAAAAGTTGATGACGGTATACAGAAAAGAACAGTCGGCAATAAAAGCTTGTACCAAAAAATTAATTTTTGACAGAAGCTTGATGTACTACGAGGGTGGCAATCAAGCACACGGTAAGCAGACACCGTAGCCTATGGACGCTTGCGACACCAGAATAATTACAAGCGCATTGCCAACCCTCTATTGATATGTGGATTCGTTGTGTTGACCGCTAGAGACAAGTGCCGTCTACTCACATCAGATATGCAGGTCATCAGGTATTGGCTCAGTACAGGAGTTAGTTTTGCTCCAATTACCAGGTTAACTCTAACTAATCACCCGATGATGATGATCAATCAGACCTTCACTTCAGCTCATGCTTTACAGGAAACATTCGGCGGCTTGTGGTGAATATATAATTTTACCCGTGACTCTTGAAGCTATTGTACTTTATACTTTAACTAAACATACATACATACATATATCTCCTTGACTTGACCCATGCAAGCAACAATTATATGCTAATACAGTATTGGGAATAAATTAAGTATGTACGAGGAGGCACTTTAACAGAACAATGGGAAGTAGATCTTAAAATAAAAGTAAGAGAAGGCAAATTTGGTACAAAATTGTATGACATCTCATGTCGGTTTTTCCTGTAATCTTATTATACGTGGATCGTTGTAACTTCCAATAAAATAGCGGCTTTGTGCTACCGATCCGATCCCCAGTTTAACCTTGTTTTATTATTTTCCAGGCATTGCCTTCTTCTACATATTCCTGCCAGAAACTAAAGGACGCACTCTACAGGAAATCGAAGACTACTTCTGTGGCAGAACCAAAACGCTGAAGAAAACCACCCACCACGACGCCGCCTGATCCGCGCCTTACGACCAGTTCTGGTCATTTATAATTTCACAAAGTGCATTTTAATGCGGTTGTATAAAGTTAGGCTATTCACCAATATGTTCTACAAGGTAAAACATTTATAGACTTAACTATAAATGCTACGATGTTTCTTTTCATCCTTGCGTTTTAAGCCAAGATGTCAGCTAGATATTATTTTCAGTTAGGTCGCGTTTACACAGAGTGTAATGCCGTGTCGAGCGCCATTACGTGTAGGTAAACACGGGCTTGGTCTGAAACTGAACTAAGTAGATACGAAAAACACTATCTCTGCAGTTCAATTTTTGTTTCAGAATTCAAAGAAACAATATAAACCACCTGCAAATTACAGCTAGTAATACTAATAAAATCTAAAACATATTTTATTTATGAAGTACAGATAGTTTAAATAATACGAATGACGGAAGTATACCTCATTTACTACTTAACCTTTTATTGTTGTTAGTATGCATAAAAGATGAAGAGATTTCAATTGAACTAGTATTATTACAAATATACTTTTAAGTAGTCAATAGTTTACAGGTACATTCATAGTCTAACTAGTTAAACATTGTGCCATGAAATAAATATTTTAAGATCTTTGTTATATATTTTAAAATAAATAATTTATTGATTGTTATACCAGTACGGTATAGTTTTGTAACCGAGCTCTGTTTAAAACGTCCCTAGCAATAAGATACAATATACCTTGTTCCAATGTTGATTTTCTTTATAATGGGGAATGGATGAAAATTTTAGAAATGCCTGATTATTTTTTGGTGATAGGAATAATCTATTCCTTAGCACCAGATAAAAGTTTCAGATTTTTCAGCTGCGACAATTATTTTTGAAAAATATAAACAGTTTCCTCATTTACGTTTTGGGTCAAGAACGGTAAATAGACACTTTCCTTGATCTGTCTCATATTACAAAAAACTATCTTAAATATCTGTGGTAAACTGACTCTGGTAATGACCAATATAGCTGCTGCAAGTCAATATAATTGCCAGTGTGAGTTTACCACACATATTTAGTATATTTTTTTTTGTAATATGAGACCGATTGAGGAAGGTGCCGTAACTGACCCAAAACATAAGTGAGGAAACTGTTTATATTTTTCAAAAAATCTGAAACGATTTTCTGGTGTTAGGTTATTCAGAAGGTTATTCCTATCACCAAAAAAAAATCAGGAATTTCTAAAATTCTCATCCATTCCCAATTCTAGTTACCCTGCTAATTAAATGAGGAACAGAATCGTTACTGTTACTTACAATATCACAGCAACAAAACGAGTACGTGGCAGCAATAAGTCGAATATTAGTAAAGTCAAGTACCTAAATTGGCAATTACTGAAATTTTGTCCATCCGGAATTTTACGGAACCAGTTTTAGTTTATTCTTATATTGTTGGATCACTACAAATATTTTCTTTCATAAATCCCAATAACGAGTTTAACTTATATAGTGCTTATGATATTGTTGATAGTCGCATTTTGTTGTAAATAAGAGCTTCAAAAGTATTTTGTGATAAATTTACATTATATTTAGGTAGGTAATTGTAAATAAATAATTGTTATAACAAATATAGAAACTTTGTTGTATTATTTCGTCTCCCCATATACCTACGAGTAGTGGTCTCACAGGGGAGCCTCAGCGGGGATTTTGGGATTTAATGAAGCTCGTCAGATTAATATAAGGGGGGATACCTTGCACCCTGTTGAGTGCCTCCACCATTTATGAGTCCTATATAGTATATGGCCGAAGGCCTAGGACAGCAAATCAGATAAAAAAAAATGATCGTTAGAAATAATCAAGCGCGTCAGATTAAGGTCAGATGAGTTAATTTCATGCTTAAAAGTGTGTATTTCAATAATCTGATAATTTGAGCTTGAAACGTCAACTTGACATATTCGAGCGCGATCGAAAAAAAAAAATCAAGGATAACGGGATAATTATAATCTAACGATTCCACAAGCCGAAGTAACAACGGTCCTCAATAAAGTTTAGTCCGTTTTGGAGCGAAATCTGTTTTACCCACTCCTTCTAGAGCGAAATCTATATTGCCCTTTCACTTTTGGTATGTGTCATTTACTCGTTTCATCCCCACCAGGGATCGGAAACTTGGAACGGCTTTAAAACAAAGAAGGTAAGTAGTGATATCTGCCACCATATAGGAACATTGTTTACTTGCTTACTAGTTAAAGATAGAACCGCTAGATATTCGCTTCCACGGAATTCACAATTTGATGTAACATTTCGTTTCAAGCAACTTTAACTTCAACTTTAAATTGCCCTTGATCCTTGGTCCACGTTTTTTTACCAGTTTTAATGAGTTGTTGATTTGGTAGTGGCATATCAACACAAGTTCTACATTATCTATCGTCACTACGTGAAAAGAAACGTTACTGAAATCTTCAATAAGACATACAAGGTGTATCTGACACTTAACAGCCTTTCTCGTTAAATGTGCGTAGTTACGATGTTACAACAGCACGAAAGTATAAAAAATTCATCTATGTAATTTCCGTGTATTTCATTGTACAGAATTCAGTATATATTTTTATCAAAATGTCTGGTTTACTAAATTCCTGCTGCTAATCGTTAGATTATGGGCAAGCACATCTACGGCATAAAACTGAATCTCATTATGAAAATCTGACACGCTCGAGTTTTTCAAAATAAGATATTTTTTTCATTTTCAAAAATCTACCTCGATGTTGCGTTCCGTCAAAATCCATAGAATTTTGAATCAGAGCTTCTTTTGGGGTCACTTAACAAACCCTCACATATCTGACGAGCTCGAATAAATTTAATTTTTTCTATCCTTTATTACGGCCACCCCCACCATGCAAACCGGCAGATTATCATACTTCCGTTATCAGATATACGTGGGATTTATGCACTATCAATATCGGACGCGGTCGAATAGTTCTATGTAACAGTTTTGAAAATCCGTAGATGCTTCCCCCACCATTAAAGGCAACTATGATAAGTATAACTTTTATTTTCATTAAATCACCTATTCTTTAAAAAAGTCTCAACGACGCTCGAGCAAGTACACATTTTCCCCGATTGGGCTTCCCTACTATCAGCAAAACGCCTACTCTACTAAATACCGAGCTTGTAGCTCCATTATTGAGTAAACAAACACTGCGGCTAGCATCTATGAACAACATCCCTTATCAGCAGGCGACGGAAGCCAGCACAGCACGCAGCACCTATTGTTTGGAGCATGGAATTATACTTTTACTGTTTGCTTGCTCTCACTTGGGTGTTTGCCCATGCTGGAGTGCCTCTATATTTAAAGGATTTACAACTCGGAGGATATAAAAAATGTAAGTTTTATTTTGATACTGATTTTTACGCTGCATACCCGTTATTTTTCTCTTAGTATAATCTCGAACAAGACCTACAATGTTATGAAATTGGGCTGGCCACGTAGGCTGTATGCATCCACAGAGACACAGACGAGTTCGATCAAAGAGAGGCTAGGATTTGGAAGTATTTCTAAACAGGCTATGCGTTAGGTACCTAAATTAATTATATCGGATTGGAAGTCTATACTGATGGAGAGGCTTTGCTCAGCGAGCAAGCTGGTCAAAACTTATTGAGTTTCGACAAAAAAATAGTGCAAAACAAGTGACTGTTAAATTAAGTTTTCGAAACAAGCTGATGTTTTTTGAATACTCGTCAAGACGATTCTAACGAGCCATTACACGACAGTTCTGTCATACATAAGTTATTTACGAGTTTATATATGGCCACATTTTGTCTCCAAAATCGGACCAGCTCAATGTTGCCATGTGGTTGCCATAATATTGCATTGTCACATGAGTATCTACATATTTGCTGAGTAGACTTGCATGGCCCAAGAGTGCGCGTAGGTGTAAGGCGATGATTCTGGTGCCAGAGCATCGGACCGCGGCGTTTCGAGGAAGTTTTAGGTTCACAGCGTCCAAGTGTTGGAATGATCTCCCTCCACCTATCCAAGGAGCGTCTAGCAGGTATACCTTTAAGCGCCAGCTTAAAGGCTATTTGTTGACGCTCCAAAAATCCCAACCCTAACCCATCCAGCACTTTTAACATCCCAACCGTGTCGCGTTTTATGCTTTGTGTTTTTCATCCCGTCGTGCTACTGTTCTATATATATATTTTCAATATTTTGCAATAATTATTTATTTATTATGTGTCTACTTACTTTTTATCTAATGCTGTGTTGCGTTGCGTTCCGTGGGCCACTTGCGGTGCTGTCTGAAAACCAGCGCTGCAGGTGTCTGTCTGACACCTCGGCACAATGCTGAGACAGCGACCGTTTCACTGCCGCGAAGACACACAATATGTGTCAATTGTCATGTATGTCTACTCCTTTGTCTCTGTGTGTCTTTTGTGTAGTGAATAAATGTCTTCTTTTCTTTTCTTTTCTTTTCTAATCCCAATTTCAATTCGATTGGACGCGGGGAAGTTGGTCAAATTTGATTTGACTAAGTACAAACAACTGGGACAGGCAATACTAAATAAAAGCATATACAATTATGTTGATCATTAGGTACATCATTAGGTAGGTACCTCTACTTCTATTTACAGTAACCGTGAACATGGTAAGTATTTTCCTTCAGATTAAGGTAGAACATGTTTTTTTCCAGTGTGGAAGCCAGACACCAAAAGGAAGCCAACGGCAACGGGTATAGAATTCGGCAAGATCTCCCGCGGCTCGCTACTCAAGCTGCTGGCGGAGTTCGCGCAGAACGCGGAGGACCGCCTGCGCTCGCGCAGCGTGCGCGCGCACTTCACCGCCGAGTTCGCCAACAACCAGTACACCCGCCCGTTCATATACCCGCGCTTCTTTAAGACCAAATAAATATGAGAAACTGTATTGTGATATATATTTCCGACATTCTAAAGATGTTATATATGTACTCCCGACGATGAGAAGTCAATTATCACACCAGTCATTTCTTTCTCACCATCATGTCCATCATCACCTATTTAAAATCCTAACTTTTGTCTGGTGGATATCGATTTAGAATTCCCCTGGTGGAGTACCTACCTAATCGCCATTTCGTTCGATAGACTCACAGCTAGATGTATTTTATGTTTATACCTATAACAATATAGCAAATCTTAAAGTAATTAGGATATAGGTACAGTCAGGGGCATTAGTCAAGGGCACCAATATCTATTCACTCAAAGTTTCATAAATATATACATTACAACCTTATTGTTGAAGAAATTAGGTCTGTGTATATATTTTTGAGACTTTGTGGTGTATACATATTGGTGCACTTGACTGTACATAAATAAGGACATATGTAAATATCTGTATATTAAGCCTTTATGACATTGACAATAAAGTCCTGTACAGAAATGCATGTGAAATGCAATGTACCTATCTATATAGAAGGTTGTTTCCAAGTTCCTATATTCTCTTTGTTAGCATAATGAAGTAAGTAGGTAAGCGACCATTTTTCTGTAATCTGACTAATCTGTGACGACCATGCAACTTTTCTTTCCCGTATTGTCTTCAAATATTGACACAAGTATTTGACGTAGTTCCGTCACAACAACACCAAGCAATGCCAGATCTGATTAAACTTGTTAAACAATATATTTTAAATAAACTGCATACATAAGTGTAATATCAATGCAAACATGAACGGTAATTTAAACAAAGAGCCGGGGATTTGGACGCAGACAGGATGCCGGCAGGTTGGTTATTCACAAATATAATTGTATAAGGTAATGGTTTTTCTTTCATAAAATACGACACGGGAGAATATTTTGCCCGTGTCCATCCCCGAAGTCCATTATTATATAAATAATTGAAATACTTACTTTTTGAAATCAGGTGACTAGTTCCGGAGATTATCACCAACCTAAATTCTCAAATTCATGTTCCAAAGATCTAAATTCCTGTGTGGGTAAATTACAATGGACCCGGGCGGCGAATGTGTGATAAAATATAGCTTGTGTTCATCGCAAAAGTTGACTCTATTTACTGGTGAATATAAAAAGAAGCGGGTTGTGGTTGTGTCGGAGATACAACCGTTAATTAAGTTTAAGTGGATACTTCTTTGTTGGCAATGGAACCCTGATAAAAAAACCGGCCTAGTGCGAGTCTGACTGGTAACTAATCGGTATAATAATAACTGTCCCTGTCCTAAATTGTATCCCATGGATTTGCGATTGATTTCAATCTAAATGGAAAATCTACTTAGATAAGCATTTTCAATGAATTGTTAAATTCAAAGTGTTTTGATTATTCAAAGGAATCTGCTATTATGGTGTACCTACCCGTAAAATATATATCTGAATTAATTCACTAAAATCTGTATATGTACAGATAAATCGGTATATATTGCAACATTGACTGATGTAGCTCATTTGACTCGCGATACATTGAAAATGGCGGTCATTTCAGGATTATTTTCATGTCCGCCACATAAACTAAATAACGTTTTGTGATTAACAACTAATGGCAAATAAAGAAGGATTAAAACATGTACCTAACAAACAATTATTTGAAATCAGATTAGGCTTCTCTACAAAAAGTTATTCCGGAAGTCATGTGATACATTTTGAACTGTACCCCTATACAAGAAAGCGAGCAAAGAAGTATTCACTTAAAAATAAATAAATAAGTAGTTACGAAGACTACCTATTCATCCTATGCATCAAACTTACAAAGGTACCTTTAAGTACCTTTTATTAATATTATAAGCATAGATTAAGATAGAATAGCTTTTATGTGTAATAAGTAGGTATTTGACGCAGGTGATGTACGCGTTATGCTCGTGTTCTGTGGAGATCAGCATCGGCATGGCGTACGGGTTCGGAGCCGTCATGCAGCCCCAGATTGAAGCGGAGGGCTTAGAGTCGTCGATGTACGAGGGAGCATGGCTTGGTTAGTGTTCTTATTACAGGCTTTTATTTTATCAAATCTTCCTACTTAGGCTTTGACTAACATTCGGAAGACTAATAGTAGCGTTAACATTCTGTACGTACACTTGATTAGATTGTAATCTTCCTTTTTAGTAGCTTGTTTTTTTTCCTAAATAGGTGCTTGTTTGCCCCCCAACTAGCGCAGTGTTAGTGTAGAGATGGATAGGGGTGGGTAAATACCGGGTATTTATTTACCCAATGCACCCGGTAAATACTCGTATCGACCTAAATTGGCGGGTATATCTCGATTGGACTTTTTCAAAAAGCAACAAATGTTCTAAGCTTTTTTATCTACTTTTGTTATTATAAAATATATTTTTTTATGCTCGTCGACTTTAATGTTTGATTTAAGACTTCGTACACTAAACTAAAAGCACATACCTCAAAAGGAAAAAAACGGAACCCTTATATTTTAGGATCAATCGTGCGAGTCGTGCGTCTGTCTGCCCGTCTGTCACAGCCGATTTGCTCCGAAACTACTGGACCGATTGCGTTGAAATTTGGTAAACATATGTAAATTGGTGACCAAAAGATGGACGCGTAAAGTAAATTAATGAATTCTGAACAAGGGGGCCACTTTTGGCGGGTAAACTGGAAAAAAAACGCAAATTGTATTGTGTATGTCGCAGTTCTAATGTTGTCAGCATCTCGGTTTTTTTTTATAATTTTAGCAAAAACAGATTTGAAGTAATGTAGGATTTTTTTTTATCCCTTATCTTCGAAACTACTAGGCTTAAAAACCTGAAAAAAATATGGAAAAAATAGGTCCTTGCCGAAAGATTACAGGAAAGCCTATAAGAAGTTTGAGTATTCAAAGTAACGGGAAAATTCTCAATATTTTACGGAACCCTCACCACGCGAGTTGAACTCGCACTTGTCCGGTTTTTTTTCTATGGAGCTCTTAACTCGACTATAATTAATAATTATTATACAACGCTTTAGACAACTAAAATAAATTCGACTAATCACGTGGCGCCTTTACTGAACTATAATGAATTTGACGACGTCGCGTTGACTCCAATACAAAAGACATCAACGAGTTTAGCCGGCGCACCTCTGACTTGCATTTCGTTTCAGCAGGGCTTATATTTTCATTAGATACCAAGTTTGTTTAATTATTACACAATTAGCTCTTAAATTCTCGTACCTTACTTAGGCCACGCAACCTTTAAGGTTATTTTGTACCTGTTCTAGTAAGTATCGTGTACCTGCTCATACCCATTGGAAACTTGATCACTGGATTCGTAATGGACAGCTGCGGCCGCAGCTTCGCTATTACATTGGGCACCGTGCCTCTTTTCGCGGGTTGGATGTACACTGGCTTTGCAAAAAATGTCACACATATCATCATTGGTTAGTTATCATTTTTGTTCCGTAATGTTAATCTAGCCCTTAAGATATCATGTGTATATAAGTAGGAATTAGGTATCGAAAGGCCTATGTCCATCAGTGGACGTCTTTCGGCTGATATGATGATGATTAGGTATCGAAACACTATGAAATTTTATTTAATTAGGTAGGTAGATACTCGTAAATGTGATTATCGTTTTATTTTATGATTCCCAATCAAAAGTATACGATTATATATCGATATTTACATGTAAAGAAGTGCCATTTCAATGTCCCACGTCAAATTGCATTGCACGAATACTATAGATTTGTTAGGTACAGTCGAGTTCTCCAATATCTATACAGACAACCTTTCAAAAATATCTGTACACAGTCTTTATTATTACTGACATAAGACTCATGTGTAGATATTTTTGAAAGGTTGTCTGTATAGATATTGGAGAACTCGACTGTACTATGTCACAAAGTTCAGGAACATACTTATACCATTAATATTCTTTTCTGATTGGAGTAACAGGTTGGGACCATCATATATATATCCACTATCCACGCAGACAAAGTATTCGATTTAGGTTTATTTTGAGCTGTAATATCTACGACTTATTGATTGTTGAAAAAACACCCAAGTTACACCAAATCAAATAAAGATCGAATGGCTAGAAGATTCCGAGGGACAGCACAGGTGCTTTTTTCTGGCTAGTTTTCACCATTAATGTGAGCATAGGCTCACATTAATGGTGGTGGTGGTTTTGTACTATAGAGTACAAAGGAGGACTGTCGCCTTAAAATAAGAATACTCTTATACGAGTAATAAGTAGAGAATAAAAACTAGAATAAAGACGTAGGATTGAAATCACCTAGTTTGCTGTTTGTCGTTTTCATGAGCGCCAAGCCTAAACGTGTCAGAATACATCTAAACGTGTCAGAACGTCACATTTGCAAAATTGATTGCAAATATCTTGTGGAATTGATCCTTCGTACATAGTTAGGCACGGTTGTGTGGTTATATTTGTTATATTTCAGGGCGCGCATTAACAGGCTTCGGCTGCGGAATGGCTACGGCGCCGCCGCGAATCTACATTGCCGAGATCGCGCTGCCAAACTTGCGCGGGGTGCTGGGATCCTTCTCGCCTCTTACCACCTCTCTTGGGATCACCCTCCAGGTTTACTAGTTTGACGTTGCTACAAATAATTTCTCATCGTTTTATGGCGGAATTAAACCAGACAAACGAACGATTACTCTCGGATTTACTTACGATTGGTTTTCGCTCCGAAAAGCTTACATATCATAACAAAACTCGTGTGGCTCTCTTGCAGTCTTAGAGTAATTCCAATATTAAGGTATTTGTGGAAAGTGTAGTCTGCACTAGCATAGTATTGTTACATGTTGCCAACATTGCGTGCATAATAATCTACAATAGGAGTAGGGTTAAAGTGTGTTGTGCGCGACGGGCTAAAACGCTGCTTGACACCTAGTGCCGAGCCTAGTGGTTAGAACACCTGACTATGAAGCTTGAGGTCCCGGGTTCGACCCCCGGTCGGGGCAGATATTTGTATGGTGAATACGAATGTTTGTTCTCGAGTCTTGGATGTTTAATATCTATTTAAGTATGTATTTATCTATATAATGTTTATCCGTTGTCTAGTACCCATAGTACAGGCTTTGCCTAGTTTGGGACTTGATCAATTGGTGTGAATTGTCCCACCATATTTTATTATTTACTTTCTCAATTTCTAAATCTACAATTAATTGACAGAAGTGGCATTGAACATTTATTGGTAGGTATGTGCTCTGCCTACCGTTTTTGGGAATACAAGCGTTTATGTATCATCATCATCATCCTCAGTCCGTAGTCGTCCACTGCTGCTGCCTTTCCTAATTGGCACCACCACACCCGGTCGTCAGCTCTCCGCATCCAACCGTTAGTTTACACATATGTAATGTATATTATTAGAGCCTCCTCGGATCTATGATTTCGTGGAAAATCACATGCTTCCTCTGCGCCGGATACACTGCGTTCCTGTTCATCATTACCATTTTCCTGCCCGAAACCCCATATTACTTGATGAAGAAGAATCGCCCCCTCGAGAGAATCGAACGCTCTTTGAGGAAATTTAGAGGAAACAGCTACAATTTAGAGCTAGAACTAGAAGCGATGGAAGACTTTAAGAGTGCTTATGTCGTTGAAAGGTAAACTGATATGAAATATACTAGATTTACTTTTGAATTTTTCTTAATTAACTTATAAATATCACTTTTTGCGAAGTGTTCAGGCTCCTTGTATCGACAAGAAGAAATTACATAAAATGGTTATTTCGGAGAATTCTCGATCTGTAATAATTAATTACCGAGTGATGTATATTGTCTGCATCCCTTGAATTCCTAGACCAGCCAATAGCCATCACCATCATCATATCAGCCGAAAGGCGTCCGCTGCTGGTCATAGGCCTCCCTCAAAGAGTGCCAAAGGTGGCCACTTTCAATTCAACTTCTTCCCTTGGCAAAAATACCAACGATAATGCAAGAACTGGGCTCCAATTACAGAGCGGGCGTAGCATGGTTGACATTTTTCTCCAAAATGGCCCGCAAAGTGTAAATACATTAGTCGCTACTACATATTGGAAGGTAAAGTGTATAGTTTCAGGTCAGATCAAAATAAAAAAATAAAAAACATTGCAGGCCGCCTGGAATGTTACATATAAATTCCTTTATTTGTCGAGTACCAAACTTTTTAAAAAGTTGAAACCGGCATATAAAAGACGGCACAGGTCGTACTCAGCCAATTCAACTCGTATTTTTCTGTTGCAAACGCGACGTTTTTCTATGTGTCTCAATTAGTTTGCGTTTTTCGGTGGAAAAATACACTTGCGATTCGGTTTAAAAAGAAAAACAGCGGGAAATCATTAATATTTTCACGTTGTGCAACGATATTTAAAGTTTATTATTCCCCCATTTTTGAGAAAAGCACTATATTAGTCTTAGCCGGAATGGCAATTGCAGGCTTCGTATTATAATTAAACGGACTCGCAAGCTCGTCCGTTTAAAAAAATACTTAGCCTGCAATTGCCTCCTTCCCGGCCACGGCAATAATGTACTATTAACACTTTTCGCTATTGATAAGACATCTTTACGTTCTGACAAGTATGCGAGAGCAAGAGTCACGGATGTCACTGATTCGATCAACCATTGATTTAAGTAGAATAAGTAACCAAATCAGCCGAAAAAAATGGCCGGCCAATAGTAGATTGTTAACCAAGGGCTGAAAGGCACCCATTTCTGACGAGATATTTTGGTATTTCTGACGTCAATGGTTCGAGTCAGAAATGGGTGACTTTCACCCGAGTTAAACACTCTACTTTTCATATCGAATACGAGGAAAGTAAAAAAAATACAGACGAAATATTTAACAATATGTTTTGTATTTATTATTAGTATTAGTTGAAGAGTAGCTGTAGCTATGCGTTTCTGCTTTACCTTACATACACAAATTTAAGTTAAAAAAGGTTTCTGGGTGTATTCCATTTGTCACCACCTCGTAGAGCCTAGAAAATATTTTAGCTAAAATAAAAGTCTAAACAAAACTATTTTATATGTAATAAAATAAATTCCAGGAAAAAATAGGGCTATCTTGATAATTTAGATTCTAAATTATCAAAATATTTTTTCCTTAATTAAATTAAATTAAAATTGATTTCTTTTAGAATGTAGTATAAAAGCAGAACTATTTGAAATTAAGAAGATTTAATCGAGTGAGTATACAGCAAGATAGAATACTAATATATTCACTGCCACAGTTTACCCACAAGTAAAAACAATGATTTCGTAGAAAAACCTAATTGATCAAAGTCATCCCCCGAATCAAAGTAGGCATTACACCGTACTAAAACATAGCTAGAGTTGTCATTTTGGGCCATATTTCTTGACATTTTTGTTCGGCATTGTGAGTCTATATACCTACTTTATTATACGTCAATGTTATCAACAACGATAAGTGATAAAATGGCCCGCATAGTTACTGGACTTTTAATTGCCAGCCAGTGCTGCAATTATTATTTAGATGTAATAGTACATTGTTTAACGAGGGGCGTACTTTTGATGACTCGAGTTTGCAATATTCTTACGCCCGTGTTGTACACAATGTTTTTCATCACATTTGCGAGGAAATAAATAACTACAAAAGACAGAAAAATCTAAGTTTCATACAGCCGCACCAATCAAAAATTGACAACTTCACTTCCAGATCAGTGCTAGTGGAGCGCGCAGCGTCAATATTTCAACCGATCACAGAGCAGTATTCTTGCGGGGCGGGGCGGCTTGGCCAACTAGATTTTCATCAGAGCAACCAGATTTGCTTAAGCCAATCAGAGGGTTCTATACTTTAAAACTAAACTTAACAGCCCGTGGGAGGTAAAACGGCTATAACTGCTCTGTACGCTCGCAAGTGATAACGCCATTGACGAGCAAGTGTGATGAAAGTAATTTTGTTGTTTTAGGCTATCAGTTTGTGGAGAGATTAAAGAATTGTTTACTCGGTCGACGTGTCTACCCTTTGCGATAATTGCGACTTATATTTTAATAGCGCAGATGAGTGGAATTGCTATCCTTGTCCAGTGGACTGTGACTATTATAAACGTTAGTGGGTTATTTATTTAGGGAGTATATTTATTCTTAAAGTTAAATTATATATTATAATTTATAATATAGTATATACTATATACTATTTGTTGCATACCCTCGTTTCCGCTTACCGGTCGCTCGTGGTAGTGGAGCAGGGCCGTAATGGGTGGGTATTTAGGTGTATTGCCCTACTTTAGAATATCTATATTTACTGTAGCTCATTAAATATCATCCTATTTTGCCTTGACCTGTAAACATCGCTGCCATACCTTAATTTCAACACTATGCTATGTGACGTGAGTCAATTTTTTTACCAGAGGTCTATTTTTCTTCGTCACTTCGCATCCATACCTAAAGAGATGAACCGAATTGAGCCAGTGCAGTTGGCAAATTCACGGCACTTGGTTCCCCGGTAAACAGTAGAACGTAACATGTGTTATTCTTCTTTTACAGGAGTCGAAAGTGTCGATAGACTCTAATGTGTGTAACATCGCTATGAGCGCGACGAGATTCTTCACTTTGGTCCTTGTGTCGGTACTGATGTACCACTTAAGGCGGAAGGTGATGGCGATTACTTCAAGTAATTTACTGTTTATTATATTTAGATAAATTAGAATCCTCAATCAGTTAGCTTGGGGTATTTTAGGTTGGATGCCGATTGCCAACAGTAAAGCATTTTTTGTTAGGTAACTGTCGTAACCACTGACTTTAGACAAATAAAAATATACTTTAACAGAAACAAAATTCACGATTTATACAGCATTATCTACTTACACATACCTTGATCCATTCGGAATAGCAGATGCAGCATTTATTGCTTAAAGCACCTTAAAATAAAACGATTCAACATTGGAGAACTTGCATGGGACTACAATTTCGAATAAATTGCACACAATCGATGCGGATACACGTAGAAATATCATACAAGAGAAAAAAAAACCGGTTAAGTATATTAGTTTTATCTCACGGTAAAATGACGTAAAATAATTTATTATTTTTTCGATCAAATAACATGACAGTTAGACAGAATATTGAATTAGAAATGATATAAGTATAGACTTTAAAAAAATGGGGAGATAATTTCAAATTAATGATTTACTCCATAGTAAACGCGCCGAGAATATAAGTTGTGACGTCATAGCATAATCCCGCTTAATATAGAGCGTTTTCGGTGCACGCGCTGGCACTCGCCGGCGCGTCCAGATTTCAAATGCATATAACATCAGAAAAAGAAAGCATAAGAAAGTTTAATGCTACAGTTACTCAGTACAGTACCTCTGGATTATACTTTTGATTTTCGTAATAAAATAAAAAGATGCAAGTACCCTAAGAGATACCAATAGTTTTGTACGCCGTAAGTGAATTTAGGAGAATGAGAAAAATATCCACATTGCCGTGCTTACAATGTTTTCAGGTATCGGTGTGGGTGTTAGTTGTATGGCGATCGTCATTCATCTCACGTACAGTACAGAACCTCATTGGTATCCTATAATTATGTTTATATGTTATACATTTTTTTCTACACTGGGATTTTACTGTCTACCATTCATCATGATGACGGAAATATACCCTTTGAAGGTGAGTTATCGAAATAAGCAACACTAAAATAATTGTTAAACAGAAATAGAGTATTCTCAAGAAATGTTTGTTGTATTTGAATTTACTCATTTGCCATCGAAATGCGAATAGATGCTAATATATTTTTTGATACTGTCGGAACTATTATATAATCTGTGCTGTCGGTGCGAAAAGAGAACAGGCATAGGATTTGAGGGCGCAATCTTCATTGACGTACAGTCAGCATCAAAAGTAGCTACGCAAACGGAGACGTCAAAAGTCTTTATTAAAAGGGAATAAGAGCTTTTGACGTCTTCGATTGCGTAGCTACTTTTGATGCTGACTGTACATACCTATACAGTCAGCATCAAAAGTAAACCCAATACTGGCACGTAAATAAGTTTGGCAGTTTTGACATATTATCAAACCGCGATTAAAATAGGCTTGGAGGTGACAGTTTTGCCATATAAAAATGCCAAAGTTTATATGAACTGACAGCTATTCCAAGACTAAACTCATCGCGGTTCAGTCAAGTACAACAGGCAGCTAAGTTAAAGCCTGAATCACACTGGCGACAATTACTGTCAAGTTTACTTTTGACTGCGCCCCCACAGATTGTGGCGCCATCCGCGCCACGGTGTTGCAGGTTAAACTGCCATGTAAAAACCATAACGTCAGTTTAGTTCCCTTTTTCGTCACGACTCATGACGGGTCTCCTTCCGCGCAGGTTCAAGTGTTAGTTTGGAAAAATATAGAAAATAGTTCCTTGCCTAAAGATTACATGAAAACCTATAAGAAGTTTGAGTATACAAAGTAACGGGAAAATTCTCATTATTTTACAGAACCCTCACCACGCGAGTTGAACTCGCACTTGTCCGGTTTTTATTTTCTATGGAGCTCCCAACTCAACTGAAATAATTATTATACAACGCTTTAGACAACTAAAATAAATTCGACCAATCACGTGGCGCCTTTACTGAACTATGATGAATTTGACCAATAGGACGTCGCGTTGCTTCCAATACAAAAGACATGAACGACGTTGAGCCGGCTCTGACTTGCACTTCGTTTCAGCAGGGCTTAGATTTTCATTAGATACCAAGTCTGTTTAATTATTTCTGTTGACTCGTATCAAAAGTATTGTAAGTATACAATAATGACCCAATTAGCTCTTAAATTCTCGTACCTCACTTACTCTACTTTAAGAGCCCTTATTGTGTAACGTTTATATAAAATACTATTATTGTACCACAAATAACAGATAATTTTTCAAGTTCAGTTCAGGCAAACAAAAAATAATGGTAACAACAGGCGATCTTATCGCTTTAAAGCGATCTCTTCCAGACAACCTTTGGGTAGCAGGAATTTTTAACAAGAATTGTAAACAGGCAGTTCAGGAATACAGCTAAAAGGGCGTAATAATATCTAAATTTAACGTTGTCGGGTTTTTTAAACTCCTTTTAACTTTATTGTTCGGTTTCAGGTGAGAGGTCTTTTGGGTGGTCTGACACTAGCGTCCACCAACATTGAGAGTTTCTTATTTACCAAACTGTACCCCAATGTACACGCCGCTGTTGGATTAACGAACATGTTTTTGATATTCAGTATCAGCTGTTTTGTTGGTGAGTTCATTAAATAACACCCAGGAAACAGCGCAGTTACAGCAACGGGGGTCGATCTAAGACTTTAAATTTTGAATTCTAATTGGATTCCAACGTGTTCGACGCGCTTGCATCTATGCGCTCTCTGCTGGTCTGATACTGGCACTACACTTGGGGTTGCGTGTTCGCGTTGCATCGTTGCCTCTCTTTTATTTGCCGTGGGAAGGAAAAAAATGCAACACGAACATTTGGGCAAATACTGCCAAGTGTTGTACCACCATGACTAGTTAGGGTGTCAGACCAGCAGAGCGCGCGCGCTAAACATTTGAATTAGAATGCCTAACGTTGGCCCCCGGTTATTTTGATGGAATAGGATTGCCAGCTTAAAAACGGAAACATTTTGAAATCACGTCAAAAACAGGTTGGAATTTGGAATGCGTGCGCATGTTTCAAATCATCACCCTGATCACTTTTTTCCGTTACAAATTTCAGGAACTTTGTTTCTATTCTTCTTCTTGCCGGAAACTAGAGGCCTATGTCTGTACGAAATCGAAACATTGTTCACGAGGCCGCAATCGGTGGTGGAAACCATGCACCGACTCGCCAGGCGGTCGAGGGAGCGAGCCACCAGCCAGTTAAATTTATGATGAATCGGATACAAATACCCTTGAAACAATTGTTATCATTTAATAAAGTGAGTCAAAATGTAACTGTTTTTAGTTCTGTATCATCAAAAGTATTTAGGTAGTATTTAAATATCAAAACGGTACATTTTAATATTTGAATTCTATCACGAGGTAAGTATTAGGTATCCTGTAAGGAAGTATATTATGTTAATAACAGTTTCGGTCAAGGACTTTAATTATTGAGCCATTTAGGTGTCAACTAATTTTGGTTTCCTAAGAAGCTATGAATGGTTCAATATAAAGTGAGCTCTAAATGGTTCAACAATTAAAGTCCGTGACTGTACTTGCCCAAACAAAACATCATGTTTGTTTTATCAAAATTATCCTAGGTAATTTCCTACAATCGCCGTGTTTTTGAACGGCGCGGCGCCGTGAACGAAAAACCATTTTGTGACTGCAGCCTTGAGGACCAAACTGCACAGCATATTGTAGAGCGCTGCCCAAAACGGTGCTACCAGGGTGACCCGGGGGACCTCTATATAAATGTGACACCTGACGCTGTTAACTGGATGCGCAACCTGGATGTTGACTTATGATAGTTTTTACACCACCTCCTACAATTTATATACGCCATACGATTAAGTAAATATAACTGTGTTTGGGAAAAGGGATCACTTTAGCGGTATGGAGTTATTAATATCTCCTAACACTAGATAAAAATAACTATTCAGTGAAAAATTATCATTTCCCTAACGAAACCTAGCACCTAGGTGTAATCATTATTTTTTTATAAATTTTTAAACATGCAGTAGGCAAAATGTACTAATTGAAAAAAAAATGATTTTAAAGTTTATGCTCTTGAAAAATACACTTCTACTGAGATATTATAGAATGATTGGTACCAAGTTAATCTACTAACCGATTAGTATTAAAAACCCATTCTACGTAATTTTCGACTAATTTTTAAAAATGCATATAACTCGGAAACTAAAATCCTCAAAGTGGTCCCTTTTACTAGACACAGTCACAAATAAATAGGTAAGAGAATATGATATATCTTGTCTTAGAGCACTGTAAATTAGGTATATAAGATATGGTAGTGAATACCTATATTTTCTTGAAAATTTGAAACAAGTTAACTTACAAACGTAATTTATTATAGGACACTAACTGTAAGTAGGTAGTTTGTTTTGAAGCCGGCTTTTAAATTGACAATTCGGTCATTCGTGGGTTCAATAAAACAATTTTACCTATAATTCCTTGGGTTTACCTATATTATTTGATTGACAAGTTTCGAATTTATTTAAATATTAAATACTAGTATCTGTATAACTATATGTCAACATTGTACTATTATTTATAAATACAATGTCTAATCATACAATTATAGGTAGGTGGATGGTATTTTTATACCTACCATTTGGCACTGTAGCTTTAGTATGTATGTACCTACATATTTAGGTATAGGTAACTAATATTTTCGATTTCATTCTCGAAACGTTAGCGACGGCTTCCACTACCTTTTCCTTTTGTGGGTTCAATAAAACAATTTTACCTATACTTTCTTGGGTTTATATTATTTGATTTCAATTTACAAGTTTCGAATTTGTTTAAATAGTAAATACTAGTATATTTGTAGAAGTATATGTCAACATTGTACCATTATTTTTAAATACAATGTCTAATCATACAATTATAGGTAGATGCTCTTCGTATCTTTATACTTACCATTTGGCGCCGTGGTTTTAGTATTTACCTATGTAGGTGTAACTGTAATATTTCCGATTTAATTCTCTAATTAAACGTTAGCGATGGCTTCCACTACCTTTTCCATTATGTTAATCCCTCCTCGGAAAACGTCGACATGGATTTTCTCGTCATGAGCGTGCAGTAACACAGGAGAATTAAGGATTGGCGAAAAATTAATGACAGGTATGCCTTTTTGTCGCAAGAAACGTGCGTCCGTCGTTCCTGGGCAGATTTGACAGTTGATCTCGAAGCCTCTGGAATTTATAATATTAAAATGGTTGAAAAACACTTTGAATTGTGGGTGTATACAATTTTCTATAAAATATATATAGTATTTTCAATGTCTAAAACCGGAGTTACTTTAGGAGAAAATGATGCTTACATATTTTGATTATTTTGTATCAAATCAGTCAATCAGTATTATTAATAGTAATTGGATAAAGTAAATAAACATCAAGATATTTGCCACAGGTCACGCAGAAATAATTTACTAAACACTGGTTTGATCGAAGTCTCCCCTCGAATCAAAGTAACCTCGGTTTACGGTAATACTATTTGTAACTACAATAATCATTAAAACATTGTAGGTGTACTAATGTAACTACTTTAAGAGACAAAATTACCTACTTTTGTATAGCCTAAACACATTGGAGGATTGTTAAAAATGGCCCCATTTTTGATTCAATTAAGAACCTACACTACCTATACTTACTAGTAGTCGTGTTTAAACCATTACCAACGGGGACTTGAAAGACAAGACACTACTCAATACAGGCATGTTTTGTCGAGAGACGGTGGTCTGGTATATTCACTTAAATGCATTTCCAAAACTATTACAGCATTTACAGCTTTAGACATGAAAATTCTCATGAACATTCACAGTTATACCTATGCAGATTTGATAAATGCTCACCGTCATCTGTCATTACAGCGATGTTGGCTTCTGTCATCACTAGTTGACACCCGTAGGTAAAGAGTTAAATATATGTGGTGAATTTTATCAATTTTATCATACATAGGTCTTACATTTTTTTGACTGCAGTATTAAGCGCTGTCCAAAACTGGTTGCTCTCGTCGATGTTCGTACTCTCGATTATTGGATAGTCTCCAACATATTCAAACGTCACATCTTCCCCCGCTTCAGTACACCATTCTCTGATCTAATCAAAAATCATAATTAAATCCCGGATGAAAATAGGTACAACTATCTTCATGTAACTATGAGAAGGAAGACACTTACAGTAGGTAATTGTGATCCCTAAAAGCTGAGCATGAAGGGAAATAAACATTTTTTTGGGCCTCATTTTACCCAAAAAAACCGGTCAAGTGCGAGTCTGACTCGCGCACCGAGGGTTCCGTACCAAATATCATACAACACACGCGTCTTGCCCCACCCATTAATTTTGGTAAAATCTTAACTCATAGTGTAGTTAAGTCATGAGTAGGTACCTAGCGCCATTTATCGGTGCATTTTGGTTAACTTCGGAGATAAGGGGGGAATGGTATTTTATTTCAACATTTTTCTTTATAAATCAAAATTTTACCACTGAAGAAAAAAAAAGAAAAACTGTTTTAAAATGTTCAATTCAAGCCCTTTCATATGATACCCCACTTGGACTACTAACTAGACTTTGCATTTTTGCCCCCCCCTTTTATCCGCCCTTTTTTATACAAATTAAAAGTATATATTAACATTTTTCATTTTCCATACACGTGGATTAGCTTTATTTAAAACTATTCCAAATTTCAAATTGATAGCATTAGTAGTTCCTGAGATATTTGACTTTGTGACAGACAGACAGACGGACGGAGTCGCACCATAAGGTTTTTACCAAAAATCGTATATTTCGACGCTCTTACGGGAGGGAATCACAATTTATAGGGTACTTTCCGTTGACCCAGAACTACGAAATTTGGCAAGTAATATCGTCTTATACTACAAGTACAGGGAAAAATCTGAAAACTATACATTTGTAATTTTGTACGGAACCCTCAGTGTCAAAATATTACATTGAAATTGTAGAGCATTACCATTTTATGAAAGCCATCGTGGTCAATAGTGGGCGGTATTCTGATATCGAAATAGAGTAAGAGGCTTTCCGGAACCACGTTGATTTGTACGCCGCCCTGAAAAAAGAGGATGGGTAAGGAATATTTAGGGTGGGTTCCATGAAACCGTCTGTAATCGTAAGCAGTTCGCGTTAAAATCTGAATATATGGAAAGTTTGACAAGTAAGTAGCTATGGATTGACATCTGTCGGCGCCATATTTGACGTTGATCAGTCTGTAATTGACATGTAAGTTGATGCAACCCGCTCTTGATTACCTTATTCATAGACGTTCATCAAACCTATTTTAGTTAAATTGTCGATAATTCGGTCGTCTGTATCTGTCACTTTGACATTTGTATGTGTTTTTTATTTCTGGAATAAAAGGGACTAAAAACATTTTAATAGTTAACGTAAGTTTGTTAACTTTTATGACGAACATTATTAGAGTTCAGAAAGTACGATTTAGAAAATTCCGCTGTTGAGTATTGAGACGCGCCCAAAAGCGCTTATTATGACTTACTTCGGTTCCTGAAGGTTGTTATTACCTAGATGTTACGTTAGTATTAGTAGTAACGTATACTTGAGATTATTTGAGTTGGCCGAAGTGCTTCAAAGTAGTCCATTCAAAAAGCAAGTCTAGCGTCCAAGGTAGAAAAATCCAATTCCAATGACAGTTTTATAATAAGTCGGCCACATTAAATAAAGTCAACCATACCAATAATCTTTATTCGGAAGCGTAGCTATTTTTCAAGACTCTACGGCAATAGGTAGGTATGTGATACAGCGCCTTTTGGACTTCGGATAACGAATACCTCGTCCTATCACAGCGATTATGATTTTTCTCAATGACCGGACCCGCGCCGCCCACACCCCGCCAATTTCAAGATTCAGATTGCAGCGAAGCAGCAAGTGTTTCGCGAGTAGATAAATCTACGTCCCCTAAATTTAAAGTAGGTAGTTACATATCATTGATTTAATGTATTTTTCTATATCATGCTCGTACTCAGCATCCCTTTTTAACTTATCTGGCCCCGTAGCATGGTTGGCCTTGTCACGCGATATGTGATAGGATAGAGCGAGCGTCACTGGCTGACACCGTTCGATAGAACGAGACGACGCTCCTATCTTGTCACTTGTCGCGTGATAAAAGCATGCTACGGCTCCTGGGCCCCGGAAGATGTACGAGTACCTACATAGCCCGTGCGGCATAGCACTCATTTGCACCATCAGCATTTGCTTTGTACATTTTTCGTAATTAGCCAATAGGGTAGACCGAGGCGAATCGAATCAATTTTGGGTTAGTGTCAAATAAATACAACTTTTCGAAGTGACACATTTTTTTAAAATATTTTTCGACACACAAGGGTTATCGATATATAGAATCCCGAGGTCAAATAAAAAAAATAACAATTATTTTAATTTTGCCAATTAAAATAGAAAAACACTAAAAATATCCGATTCGCCCCATTTTTAGAGGCGAAACGGATCACAAAAAACTCCTTCATAAAATATTTGTTTTCATTCAATAACACATGCACAAATAAAATTTGGAACAATCAATGTCATATTATTAAGACTAACTACCATTGGCATCACCAAAATGGTATTTTTGTAATACTTCGACTTCCCTTTCATATATATATATATATATTGTATATATTGTGGGACAATTCACACCAATTGATCTAGTCCCAAACTAGGCAAAGCCTGTACTATGGGTGCTAGACAACGGATAAACATACTTATATAGATAAACACATACTTAAATAGATATTAAACATCCAAGACTCGAGAACAGACATACGTATTCACCATACAAATATCTACCCCGACCGGGGATCGAACCCGGGACCTCGAGCTTCATAGTCAGGTTCTCTAACCACAAGGCTATTTGGTCGTCAATAGTAACTTTCTTCTTTCATAGTAACATTTGTAGTAAAAACCAAACGTCATAAATGTAGTACAAAATTCTATATTTAAAGCTAACTTGCGTGTTTTCAATAAATGTACTAGGTATTAATAACTTCTAATAAACACGTTTCAATAATAAAAACTAAAATAAAACTCGAATTAGTATTTTCAACAATCACAAAATTAAACAATAGAAATATCCAATTTGCCACATTTGAAGAGGCAAATCATGGCAAACAAAACACTTGTAAGGTTTTTGGTACTACAGAGATCACATCATATAACCTCCGTGCACCTCGTCGATCGTAGTTTTCATGGCACCATTCTTCACAAATATGACATTAAATCCAATCCTCTACAGGTAGATATACATTGTACAAAGGTTTCAGAACGATAAATGCAATGCCAATATTTAGATGATGAACGACCTTTAACTTTTAACTTTGGTGTTGCTTTGTTTTTCTTTTAAATTTGCACATTTTCTTTATCTCTTGTTGTTTTAATAAGAGGGCTCGCTTTACCAGTATTTTTAACTTTTGAATTAACTTCGATAAATGCTGTCTTTCCATCTCATAATTTTATTACACCACGGGACAGTGTAACTCTTCGTTGTAAAAATGTCAATGGCACATTATATAATTCAGCCGCACAACGTAATGTCAGCTCTTTACTCAAGACTTTGTCAGCTGCTTCTGACATATTTTTTGAACTCAATTCTCCTTGATGTGACTTTCTTGTGGACGTGCGAACTATCTAAAACATGCAAATCATTCATATTATCAGTGTAAACTTAAAAAAAACGTAGCGAACGTAGTGATCCACTTCGCCCCCAAGCAAGTGATCCGAATAGCCTCAAATCATATGTTTACAATATTTTTACCTAACACCAATATTCGTTAAAATACAGTTTCAATCATATCATTTACGAATGCAAAACACATTGTTAACCGTATTAAATAAAAAACATTACACTTAAACCAACTTACTTTGATTTTATCACAAATATTGTAACCACGTTTTCTATATCAGCGGTAAAAATACAGCACACCGATACGAGAGACTTGACGCGAAGCACCGCCGAGACCAATTCTCGCGGTCGAGCTAATGGTGGCCGCTGCGTTGGCGTGCGGGAAGGTCAAGCCCAACGCGGAACGCTGATTGGCTGCCCGTAGCTAGCCGCGATCTTTTGAATTTGACAAAAGTGCTTAGTTTGATCCGATTCGCCCTGTGATCCGATTCGCCTCGGTCTACCTTAAACCTTATTAAAAGTACAGCTAGAGACTAATATACGAATTACCTCGACTTGTGTTAAATTAATAGTGACCAGGTCGCCGACCCAAGCACCTTTGTCTTGTTTCCTAGCTTCTTCTGCACGATATTTCATAAATTTGTCCAGTATGTAATGCAGCTAAAAGAGAAATTCTGATTAAATTTTATTATAGGCACCAATATTTCGTGACTTTTTCAGGCCGCCCTACACAATAGGCCATCATGGCCCATCATACAGGACGCAACGACATATGCGTTAAAGAAAAATTCCTACTTTCATCTCATTCCACCGCATGGATGCGTCCTGTCCTGTGGCCTTTAAACTGAGTTCAGACGCAATAACAAAAGTCGTTACCGTTACCGCAGCGCAGCGCATCCGCGTCCGTCGCATGAAAAATCTGACACTTTGACGCGTTGCGCCGACAACACGCAGCGCGCGTGCGTACTTGCACAGACTTATGTCGTTGCGCCTGGCCCCGTACTTAAATTAAATCCCAAAGAATTGGTTTATGTCTGTATTGTATTGTTGATTTCATACCTTTTCCCCTGCTGTGTTAGGCATGAGTAATGAACCATGTCCAGGTTTTCCTCTACAAGTCACCTTTAGCTCTGAAATTATTAGAATCCAAACAGAAAAATGTTACTATAAGCAGATTTAGACATTATCCAGATACATACTTAAGAACACTTTATGCAGTAATCGTTCCCGTACCTCCGTAACAAAATTAACACCTGGATATAAAATGTCTTCTAGTAAGTATTACGGTAAGAAAGTATTTATTAAAATAAAATTAATTTAGGATATTCGCTATACCTAAACTAAAATATATATACACGCTTATCATATTATTTGTTCTGTTCGATGTCCGGAATCTATATTGAGAGGGCACCACTGCCCACGATCGGAAGTAGCCGTTTACGTCAAAAGAGTTGCTCCGCGCCTTCGCTAACCTGTCAACCCTAGAACCAGCACCCGAGCCCCCGCCGCCATATTGGCTTGTTCCGTCGATACGGTACTACGTTCGATCTTACGGCAGACGACGCAACAATTTCTGATTGTTGCGTCGTCTGCCGTAAGATCGAACGTAGTACCGTAGCAATTTTGTAAATTATACAACGAGGAATTTTCAACCTCAATTCTTTAAATTCAGATAACTTTCACCTAGGGAATCGCGAGTGATAACTTTTTTTATCGGACTATCCTCTTTTGTATTTTATAATTTTTTTTTATTTCGTGACCTTCAAGTAACATCTGAGTAACTTTTCGACTCGTGGTGGTGCGCCCGCTTACTCGCCACCAGGAGATAACAAACACATCTCAATATGGATCCCGAAGATCGAACATCGAACCTTCCAATAAAATTATTATTTTTCCGGAGATGTCCGGGATCCAGTTATGACTTCCCGGGGAGTACCAGCGGCATTTCCTCCGCAACAATGAGAAAGCCAATATGGCGGCGGGTGCACGGGCGCTGGTTCTAGGGTTGACAGGTTAGCGAAGGCGGATGTGACGTTACAGCGAAGGCGCGGACCAACTCGTTTGACGCAAACGGCTACTTTCAGTCGTGGGCAGTGGCGCCCTATCAATATGGATCCCGGATATCTCAGGAAAAATAATAATAATTTTGTTGGAGGGTAAAATTTCATATTATTATTCGATGATATTTAACCCGGCGAGCATGATGTGAAAAAAAGTTACATCAAGCATGTGGCAGGGTATGACATACCCAAAATTTAATGCCCCATAATATACTTGTTATTAATGTTATTTTATTTTCTTGATAATGTATAGTTAAATAATTAATTAGTTAATGGAATTAAATCGAAAAAAAGTTTTAATTATGAAATTATTTTTATTTATTCATGTTTTTCTTATACTATGTAATTATAGGAACAAAAATTTAGGGGTTTAAAAAAATCAACAATAATACAAAAAAATAACTCTTTAAAATATGAATCAACTTTAAACTGAAAGATACTGAGATTTTCTTCTTAAAATAGAGTAATTAAAATTTTTAAGTAAAAAATATGACTAATTACTACCATACCTAGATCCGGAAATTTTTCAATTTTGCATGCTACAAACATTATGGGCTTGCCGCAAGCGTTGCAGGAATGTTTGGTTTTTATATCCTTATGTATGGACAGTCCTGGTATCCGACATACCGTCCAGATACATTTACATGTCTAGGTGAAGGCTCACCCAGTTATTTTTCCATTTGCCGGCGGATATAGCTTAGAATATTTTTTTGTTGATTTTCTTGAATTTAAGTGTTCATAAATAATAAAACAATATTAACTAAAATAAATAAACGCGTCTCAAACTTATACAATAAAATCATAAAAAAGAATTAAGAATAATAAAAAAAAACTTAATAAAATTATTAAAAATGTATACTTAAAATAAATACGTCAAAAATGAGGCAGGGTATGACATACCCGAGACAGGTTTGTGCTCGAATATTCCGGCCAGTGTGTCACGCCACACTGTGATCACGCCATTATCCCCTTTCGCATACCCCTGCCTCCAGCTACTGAGCGAGCTAGTGTCGTCAGTCGAAGATTTAGAAAATACCAATACTTTTTAATACTACCAGGGTATGAGATACCCTGCCTCATGCTCGCCGGGTTAATTTTCTAGGATTAGTTATAGGTACCACGTTATACGCTAAGTGCGAAATGTTTTGTTGAAAACAAGCATTTTTTTACTGTATGTGAAAGAGAGAGGTGTTTTGCAATTTTACTAATTGCATTGTTTATCATAAACCTACTTATGTACCTACATATGGATAAACATCTAGTCTCTGCTCGTGTAGCGGCCAATCCAGACATCTTAGTTGCTACATTATACGCAAACGATTATGTACTATCAAGATCTTTAGGCAGGTTGTATATACCTACATTATTTCCCAAGTTCTGGTTTTAATCAGTTAATGAGTTACATGTCAACACCATGTAATGTTAACAATACTAAGCTGACTTCGTTTGCAGTACTTATATAAATAAACAAAACACAGTACCTATTTAGGTACGTTATCTACGTATGCATTCTTATTTTTGCATGATGATTACTCTAGGTTGTTAAAGACCATGTAGATTTAGGTTTAACTTACGCCGATTCGTCTTTTCTCCATGGAAAGCCCTAATGATCGTTGAGCTTTCAGATGGGCAACTTTCATCCAGACCAAAACCCACATTTAAAGCTTTGAACTGCGCAGATTGGGCGAAGGCTTTCATTCCAAGCTCTCCACCTATCTCTTCATCTAAAACACAACAATATGGTACTTTAATCAATATTTATTATTAAATACTGCAGAGCAACTGATACCAAAAACTAAGTGGCAACAGTCAAAATATAATTCAAATGTCTTCAAAACGGACGCAGATTTCAACTGCCGTCAACATGCTTACAATATTATAAATAATATAATGTAGCAATAATGGGTGGAGTGGGTTGCACCAAACCGTCTGTAATCAAAGCGGTATTCTTTAAAATCTGAATATATGGAAAGTTTCTATGGAATGACAACTGACGGCGGCACATTTTTAATGTTGATCGGTCTGTAATCGTAAGTTAGTCAACCCACCCTAAATGGCGATGCGAAAGACAATAGTGTAATTGTGTTATTTGATTTTAACTTACCAGGAACAAAGCATACGTGGACGGTCCTCCTCAGCCTGATGCCGGCACCTTTCAGTCTTCGCACGGCTTCCAAGTGGAACATACCGATACTCTTCATATCCTGGGTGCCGCGGGCGTAAATGTAACCATCGTCGGAGATTTTGGCTTCAAAGGGTGGATGAGTCCAGAATTCCTAGAAATACAGTTGCGTCATGCAATTTAATATATTCTTGTACTAAACTTTGTTCCTACCGACGCCTAACTATACGCTACGGGTGGCTCAAAGTTGACGTCGGCATCTAGCCCTTTCATATGATTGCAACAGTTGCCTTGCTGCCACCTCATAAACCTTCTCCAATCTCTCATAAACCCGACATCCTTGTGTGAGTTGAGCAGTATGATAGCACAGGGGAGCGTCGGCACAGTGCCTTCCTAGATGATTGCTACCAGTAAACCTCGTACCTCATGAAGCGGCACTACATTCATGTGTGAGTTGGGCATGCGTATTAGCCGAGAGCGTCGACTCTGAACCATCTCAGGTGACCACTACAAAAGTTTTCCTTGCTACAAACACGTAAATCTTCCCATAATTTTTAAAACGGGACCACATCCATGCGTCAGTTGGACAGATATGGCAGGGAGCGTCGGCTCCGGACCCTCCTAGGTGTTTCAAGTCCTTACTTCTTAAACCGGGACCACATCTATATGTGAAATAAGCAGATATGGCCTAGAGCGTCGGCACTGAACCCTATTAGGTTATCATATCAAAAGGTTTCCTGGCTTGGTAGCCAGCGTTAACCTCCTCCTACCTCATAAACCGGTACTACGTCCATATGTGAGTTGAGTAGTATGGCGGGGAGCGTCGGCTCTGAACCCTCCCAGGTGATCACAACAACAGGCTTCCGCGGAACTAATTCGTGCACCACCACGGGCAGCTCTACCTCCTTTGCTTGCCGCTTCAGAAATTCCACACAGTCATCTGTGGGATAAATAGCACACCTGGGGTCATTCCCATCTTCCAACCTATCCAACCCAGGTTGCATATTGAACCTAGGTTGGATAGGTTGGAAGATGGGAATGACCCCACAGCTGATATCAAGACCCAAGACCATCACAGAGAGAGATCATCAAGATCAGTGGTATCACTCAAAGAAAAAGTTGTGGCTCTCCAAAGAATTGTGATTTAATAGGATACTGTTTGTAAATAGTGTGTATGTAAATATGTATATTTACATATAGTATGCGTATAGTTTTTTTGTACTTGCTTGTAGTAGTAAATGTTATTATATTCGAATACGAGATAAATACGAGTACGTCTCTGTACTCTCTGTACACGTGTTAAGTAGTTTGTCTATCTTTTGTTCCTGATCTCCATTCAATTGCTCAAAGGTTAACGGAAGAGATCCCTTACAGAATACAGACAAAATAGGTTAAATCGGTCCAAAGGCGAACTTATCCCTGAGGGATAAGTTCGCCTTTGGACCGATTTAACCTATTTTGTCTGTATTTTTACCTGTGTGTATATAAGCGATAGATGTTATTTTCCCATCTGTACCTATATACTAGGCGGTTCTTAGTTGACTCTAAACCATTGGCATGATAAGTTCGATCTTCGCTTGTAATTCTTGATTAATGTAGATTAAAACAAGCCCTAAGATGGTTGCAATTTTGTCACTTATCCACAGTGATTGATAAAAAGGCCCCCTAGACCGAACTTTTTTTTGATAATTTATTTTCCAACATGCGATTGGTAAATTTTATATAACCACTAGCTGTCCGCGCGGCTCCGCCCACGCATTACAGAGAACCCAAGCAGTGCCACGGGATAAAATATATATATAGCTTATGTATCTCGAAAATCGTATATATCCAAGTCCAATTCGTATTCCTCGACGGAATACAATGATTTTGATAGTAAAAAATCCTTTAGTCGGCGTTTAAATATGCCGTTTGAGGACTCATTTTTAATTGTGGCGAGTAGGCGCACATACATCGACAGCTACAGTTGTTAGCTGGACTATGAAGTTTATTTAAATCAAATAAATAAAGCCTTTATCTTAAAATATATTCCCCCCGTATGAATAACAGTATTCAGGTGCTTTTATTTTGAGGAGATAACCTGAGAACCAGTGATCGAAAGATGACAAAGTAACGTCTGGACTGATACTGGCTTTTTTAATTAAGATATTAATTATAAGTACTATAGAGATATAAGTAATTCCATTTTGCTTTAATGACATCAGTTTCCATTGAAGAAATATCCCGTGAGTGGATCGAACAGGAAAATAGGTAATTTCAACGTATTTTAATGTATTTTTCCTGGAAATGTGTTCGCGAAAAATAGTTAGGTACGAAGGTACACAATTTTAAGGCTAATATTGTTTATTTCAATACAAAGTACGGAATTAATCATTCGTTTTCGTTTTGTATTTATTCATCCAACTATGACACAGACCATTAAATAAAGTTTCTGATAACAAAATCATTTTTTGCACAGTTCTTATCAAATCAACTACCTACTCGTTGAGAGGGTGCCAGTTCCAATGAACCCAACACGAGGGCTTTATATTTTGTAGTTAAGGAGTTGCTATGACTGCCTCTTGTCTCCATCATTAGATCAGCTCGGTGGTGCCATAATATTGCTTTGTCATCTAGCTTACATAATAATGCCAAATTTCAGTTCAATCGGATACAGGCAAGCTGATGGAAAATAGTTTGCAAATTTTGAAGTGCAACTTACTTGGATACATATTTACTTACATACGAACAGCTATATTAAAGTGGTTAAAAAATATTCATCAAATTGGAATAATACAATGAACTGCTACTGTAGTCTTAATTAGTTAAGGAGTGATTAGATACAATATATCATTTTCTTACCGTAGTCTACGTCCGGGTGCACACTAGGTATTCTCAGATATTCCCTGAATCTTTGTATAGCTTCATCCTTTTCCCACGAACCCATTGCTTATTCAACAAATCGTACGTGCGCCCTTTAACACTGGCAATAAACAACTGGCCAACCAAGACAAATTGCTGCGTTTGATGTTTATGGCACACTTGTGTAAATAACTTAGCTATCTATATGAATTCCCGACGAATTAACAGTATATAGAAGATTAGATAAGATAAGACATCTATCTTGTTTATTACTTGATAAGATGAACGAAGTTCAACGTCCATATTTTACTTTGTACAGTCACCAGCGTTAATTTTCTGCCATAATAAAATAGGTGAAAACATCTGACATGTCTTGAGGGCACTATACAAATAGAGTAGTCCCTCAGATATTTAAGGCTGGCGTCCACTAGGCTCGCCGAGCCGAGTCGAATCGAATCGAAAAAAATCGCCTTCATACATTACTATGAAAGTGCGTCCATTGATTCGGCGCGCCCCGCGGCTCTGCGTCAATCGACGCACTTTCATAGTTAATGTATGAAGGCGAATTATTTTCGATTCGATTCGACGCGCCTCGACGAGCCTAGGGATGCCAGCCTTTATACGCGCTTTGTTGTACCTAGCAGATATTAATTCTAGTGGATGTAACCTAACTTAGCAAATGTAAAATTTATTAAGATCAGAAAAAAAATAGTACACTTATATTGTATAAAAATATAGGTTATTTAATAAATCAGCAATTTATCTTACACCAAAATCTAAGTTAAGTACTCATTAACCGACTACAGTAACTTACCAGTACGTCTCTACATGTACGTAATTAACTAAGTAGATATTAACGCACTAAATAACAACGTCTGATGTGAGATAAAGAAATAGCACAATATTTACCTTTGCGACTAATGTCGGCTGCTTGTAAAGGAACGTTGCTGTACGAAATCCGCGGGAAACCCTCCTACGCGCGCCTTTCAAAAATCCGCGCATATCGAGTTGCCTATCATACCGTGCTCGGCCGCGCACCTTTCGCCGCACGTGCCTGAATCTCGCAAAAAAATTACCTATATTTAAAAATATATTCCAAAGTCAACAGACAAAAGGTGTCAGTTTTTATATTAGTTTTGTGTGTAGTGCATTTAAAATGGTTCGTAAAATCAGTGCGCTTATTTGCTGTTTCTGCGTGTTTGGAATATCACTGAGTGATAGCGCGATTTCGGCTGAAAGTGTAAGTAATCGCAATGTTTCGTAAGTGTAATCGTAAATTAATTTTCTATCACTTAAAATTACCTATTTGGTTTATTTAATTTTGCTAATTCTAAACAATTATTATAGTTTTCTAAAAATTGCCAGAGGTGATTCACTAATTAATAGATTTAGATTTATTTATTTCGAGATAAAAATTACAATATAGATTTGCATACAATGTCAAAATGATAAGAATCCTTATGACGATCGGCAATAATAAGAAATAAAAATAAAATAAGATTCAACATGTTAATACAGAAAGTGGAAATAGAGTCTCCAATTACGGATTGTCATTTAACAACTAATTGACAATTACTGTTAAACAAATATATGCATATATTATTTGTTATTTTAATTAAAATATGTTTTTTATGTATATTCTAGTGCGGGTATTTTTAGTAATCCATACAACTACATATATATAACTAGATCTACAGCCTTTGTTTGCCGAACAGAAAACTGCTCTAGTTTCTATACCCGTTTCTAGTGTGCGACCTTGAAAGTGAGACTATTATAAGCTTAATTGTGACGCGTGCATGCATACACACCGGTGGATAGAAAATAAAAACTAGAAAGCTATTTACCTACTTAAGCTAGATTACCATATCAGAGTTAAAATCGAACTTTGGTTTGGAGATAATTAATTTGCTAACTAAATCATGTCATATTTTTAGACGTTAATTTATAATTACTGTTTTTGTACAGTGTATTATGTATTGTCACTAATTATATATATATATGTTAGATATTTTGTATTATATTCATACACACTAGCTGGCCTAGGAAATATGAAACAATTGTTTTATATCAACAAATAAAATAACTTATTAAATAAAGAGTATTTGTATTGTATTATTAATTAAGGAAAATCTCAACAACTAACTATGAAATTTAGGTATCGAAGCGTTATTAAGCGTGACAAACGGGAAGGTTAGTTTGCAGTTTTTATCAATTTGTCGTGTTCATTGGCTATTTTTCTGATGCAGAATTTCAATGTCAATGTTACTACCCACCTTCCAAGTACTAAGTATGTTTTAAGTTGCTTCCTATTACACAAATTATTGATTCTACAATATTAGCGGACAATGGCGTGAAACAGAGTTAATTATAATCCTACCGATAGAATTGAATACGAGTGGTCAATACCACTCGTTTTTAGGGTTCCGTTGGCAAAAACGGAACCCTTATAGTTTCGTCATGTCCGTCTGTCCGTCTGTCCGTCTGTCCGTATGTCACAGGCATTTTACTCGAAATCTATAGGGTGTATTTGAATAAAATTTTGAGGATAGGTGTATTTTGTTAGCCTCTACATAGTTTTGTAATTAAAATGACTAAAAAAAATTTTTTTTAGGTGTGACTCCATACATAAAACGAAATTCATTTTTTTTTTCATTTTAACCCACGTGTGGCACATCAATCGATAGGCATTTCAAAATAAATATAACGTTTCTCAGCATTTTTTTTGATTAAGTGAATACAGTCGGAGATAATCGCCCCGAAATTCACTAAAATTCTGTCCCCCCCTCTAATTCTTGAACGGTGCATTTTAAAAATATGAAAAAATTCATGGACATAGGGCTTATTAAGTTCATTCACCGAAAATTGTTTTGAACAAGATCGGTTTAAAGGTCTTCGAGATATTGCTGAAAAACTGCCTTCCTCAAAGAAAAGGACGTAAGTGCCGTAAGATTTCTGTGACGATACGACCTTTTTAATAGTCACGGAACACTATGTTCTGCGTGGTCCGACGCGGGCCGGTTTTTTAATTTTCTATCGATATTTCTAAATAGCATTTCATCATTTTTGTCAGTTTTTGAGTGAAAGAGTCGTCGAGCGCTCGAATGTTAAAAATCGGTCCCCAGTTCGAGGGAGCGGTCGATGGATATGTTAAAATTGATAAAAACATAACTGGGCAAAATACTTACATAAATCTTTTGTCGTCTCAGGAGCCGTAGCATGGTTGGCGTTATCACGCGACAAGTGACAAGATAAGAGCGTCGTCTCGTTCTATCGAACGGTGTCAGCCAGTGACGCACGCTCTATCCTATATCATATATAGCGTGACAAGGCCAACCATGCTACGGCTCCTGGTCTCAGTCAAACAATCATGACTTTTATCCCACTGCTGTTGTCGAACAATATGAACATACCAATCTTCCCGCGTTTCGCAGAGCATACTAATCATCAATCAAGTGTTCTTAATTTAGCTGTACAATAAATTGTTCAAGTTTTACGCAACTGCCGATAACCAGTACTGCAAACGCAAAGTCAGGTGTACCCAACAATTAGTGCGTGGAAACAAACTCTAGAGAAAGTGAGCGTGATTCGTCGTGGTGCGTTTGGCGTATGCCGTATGCTAATCAGAGTAATGCGACGTGTACTTGTATTTAGAACTGGCAGGTTAAACGACGTTTTATTTTTAATGTAACAAAAACAAAATGTTTGCTTTTGTTACACTAACTATCATGGTATAAATACTGTTAGTAAGTAGCTAAAAATTCTCATTTATATTGGTACACTTAGATACGTTTTTCCAGTTATAAGGGCCTAGCCACATGTCTGGGGTGCCAAATTTCGCGGCGCGTGCCACCAAACCCGCGTTTCTGGGTACTAAACGCGTGTTTCTAAAGCGCCGCGCCGCAAACTTTTGCGGCAGGATGTGGCCAGGCCCTTACAGGCTGATATTCAAACTCTACCATTTTTCAAAGGTAATTTTCTAAGGTCGAGTCGGGGTGCATAACTACCTCGAACATTCTTACACTTAGGGCGGCTTGCACCAGCTTTTACGACCGATCAACGTTAAATATGGCGCCGGCAGCTGTCATTTCATAGAAAGTTGACAAACTTTACGTACCTACATTCACTTTTAGGGTGATTCTTGAAAGTGTAAATTTTCACTGTCCAGAGTCCAGAGGGAAAAAAGTACTTTAAAATAAAGAGTATTTGTATTGTATTGTATTGTATTGTACTTGTAGAATTAAAATATTCACCTTACTATTTTTTTTTACATTTCATGACCTTGTAACTGGGGCACGATTTTTTTTTTCTTTAAGGTAAAAGTTTATAGCCGAAAAAAAAATCAAACACTCAAAATATCACTACCCTGGTGCGTCCATTCGCCATTTTGTGAACAATATATGTACCCCAAAACAAAAAGTTGTGGATCGAAATCAAGGAATGCATTGAGTACAATTATTAGAATATAAGTTATTGATTAGAAATAAAAATATGGTTACTGTTGTCATCGTAGTTTTTTTTGAATCTAAATAAATAAAAGGTTTGTCAAAACAACGTGTACATCCTACTTAAATGTCTTACAACGCGTTCCACCTGCCGTGACTAACAAGCGTCAGTAGGTACCACTTCCAACACCTCGGGAAGAGGACGCGATTCGTCACTGGTGTTCTGAGCTATGAAGATAAATATGTCATTCCACTGGCTTTGGTTTACCGTGATTATCATTACCCTGTATTTACATGTAGAGTGGGACGCAGGGAGACTCGAGATCTTCATAAAATCTTATTTATTTATTTACATAATATTCACTTCCTTATCTATTCCGATCGTCTTACAAAATGAATCATACGTCAAATCATTCACCATTCTAAAATATTCAAACCACGTTCGATCGTTCCTTATTAATCATCTAACAGTGTTTAGTGAAAACAAAAGTACACGAATAACTGCACATGCCGTTTTAATAGGTTATTCCCGTATTAAAAACAGTTTTGGCATAATCAACTAAAAACTTACTTTTTATCATCTCTGGCCGTCTTCCCCCCCCCCCCCCAGTCAGCTCAAACTTTAAAGAGGTATATTTTTTACCAAAAGTGTGCGCCTATTGGATAAACATACTTATAATTAAATAAAATTTCATATTTTATTGTAACTAGGCTCAAAGTTTAATTAAAAAGGCAAGGGATAGAGCTGAATAATCCGATTCTCTAAAATGAGCCTTTAATGAATACAGCTTACGATTACAGGCGGTTTTGTGCAATCCACCATTAATATTGTTACATGCCCCTCGCTAAATATAACATTTCCGGCGTTATAGATATTATAAATGGTAATTTCCTTTTAAAAATCCATTAAAAACCATGATTTACGGAACTACTATTAGCTTACCTACATGAGTTTTTATTTTTATTTTACTAGAACAATACTTGAATAACAACTTTAGGAGACCCCTATAAGTCCAAATAACCCGTTTAAATACCATATAAATTGATCAAACAAATACGATATGACTCAAGTTATGCAAATACTAAATAGATAGCATTTGTTATTACTAATAATAATTTCAAACCGATGCCTGCAAAGTTGCACAATTTTCGCGCTTCAGCGATGCTACAAGCCTATAATTTTGTGGTAACGCGCGAACTGGGTACCTACCTAATCATTTAATAGTGGGTAACCAGAAGACGTAATGCTAATGAACAATTTCACTGTGGCCGAAAACGTTGCCAATCCCTGATGTAACGCGGGAAACGTTTGCGCAAAGGGTTGATCAATCATATCTTAGGATTATAATTAGATTTTTTTAACAACCGATATTTGACAACCGTCATCCCGGTACAATAAACGGCATATGATGACATAAATTGTACTGACAGCTGTCAAATATTGGATGTAAGGGCAATTTCACTATAGTTTTTTTTTTTACAAAAGATGGCGGTGATTCTTCTAAAAATGTTGCAAGTATACGCACAGACGCGGCCACTCGCCTACACAAGTCCATGTTTAGTCCTCCAGCAAGGCTGCGCCCACCTCCGGCCGTGGTGACTCAATTCCACAAAGTATATCGTCACTGGGCTTGAATCAATAGTAACTTGCTTCCAACTTGTGTTCTACTTGGAAAATATATTTAAAAAAATCAGTTTTTCTCAATCACGCGCAAACGGCTCAACCGATTTGGATAAATTTTTGCACGAAGGTAGTTTACAGCCTGGATTAAAATATAGGACAGTTTTTATCCCGGGTTCACGTAGACAAAGTCACGGGCGGAAGCTAGTACCTACCTCTATAATTATACATATAATATTTGATTAAATATTATCTGGGGTTAAACTAGTTGCGAAATAAAATGTCTTTCTTCTTGTCTTACCAAACAATCATGGTTAGCTAACCCATTAATCATAATTTTGAAACACTGCTAGCTAGCATAGGTAACCTAACCTGTTCTGCATATTTAGCAACATCGACATCCTCAGAGGACTTTCCACATCTTTACTAGCACGTACCTACCAGTTTCACCTTTCCTGAGACCTGGTGCGGTATTCACAACCTGTCTCGTTTTATCTCTCGACCATATCCTAGAATATCTTGGCAACGAGATTCATTAAAACAAAGTGGTTTGAATGTGGGGAGTATATATAGTCGGTAAGCCTTGTGAAGTTGTGAATAGAGCTGTCGGGAATGTATATAGTATGTTAACTAATTATGTAAGCGGTTGACACACCAGACTATGTTTAGTCGTAATCGAGTAAAGTTAATATCGCTTAACTACCTTATACAAATAAATTAGTTATAGTACATTGTTTAACGAGGGGCGTAAGTGGAATATTGCTAACGAGAGTCTATCAGAAGCCCGACGCCGAAGGCGGAGGGCTTTTGATGACTCGAGTTTGCAATATTCTTACGCCCGTGTTATACACAATGTTTTTCATCACATTTGCGAGGAAATAAATAACAACAAAAGACAGAAAAATGTAAGTTTCATACAGCAGCACCAATCAAAAATTGACAACTTCACTTCCAGATCAGTGCTAGTAGAGCGCGCAGTTCAATATTTCAACCAATCACAGAGCAGTATTCTTGCGGGGCGGGGCGTCGTGACCAACTAGATTTTTTTATTCAACCAATCACACAGCAACCAGATTTGCTTAAGCCAATCAGAGGGTTCTATTATTTTAAAACTAAACTTAACAGCCCGTGGGAGGTAAAACGGCTATAACTGCTCTGCACGCGCGCAAGTAATAACGCCATTGACGAGCAAGTGTGATGAAAAAATTATAAACATGTGTACCTACTTAAATAATAACAATATTTTTTTATTTTTTTATTTATTATAGAATATTTAATGGGACCTGTTCTCTTTATATTATATTCATGTCAATTAGATACTTTACAGATTACTTTAGCAATCGAATATGAATATAATGGAAGAATTTCTTTCGCGAAGAAACTTTTTTAGTCATTAAGTATAGTAAAGATTCTATTCGGTACAATACTTACTTAATTAGCATTGTTCCCACCTGGTTTTCACTTTCACAAAGCCGTTTTATCACTCAACCCACGGCATTGACACGGCGAAAGTGGAGCATTAAAAACTCGGGGATTCTAGAAATCTAATAAAGGAGAGCTTAGTGAGACATGATCTCCAATGTAGGTGAAGAATAGATACATATATTGCGGGTGCAATTTGTGTTGTTAATAGCATAGGATCGATTAATTAGTAAATTTAAGTATCAAGGTGCACACAAGAGTGGATTGCAAACAAATTGTACATAGTTAAGAGCTTTAATCTAATCTATGCTTTAATTTTTTACAGTTTCGTGACGGCAATTACCCATATATTTTATATTAATTGTCGAGATGTTAATAATAGGTGTTCAGTACTTTGAGCACCTTCGCATATTAGGAATTAGGTACCTAATTAGGACTGCTACCTAGATTCCTTTCTTCGTAGTCAGAATGATGAGAATCTTTCATATTACGCATCTTTGTTAGAATTGAATTAGGTAGCAAGTTAGGATTGTGCATGGATGCCGTTTTAGAAAAGATTCGTAGAAATACCCAATAGTTGCCTCAAGCAAGAGTGATGGATGTCTGATGTAGAGCTGAAGTTACACGTTTCAATTAGTATTCCAAGCACTCTTCTTTTAATAGTTTTAGCAATATCTGCCGAAATTATTGTCTATGGCGGGTCTAGGTCAGCATGCGGCGGCTTACGACAGCACTACACATTCTTGACTCTTTGAGTGCCTGTAGCAACCGGGTTGGCCGTTAAGTGTTTGCTATTTTACCTAACCTGGTAAATTATAGGTTAGCCAGAGGAGTGTACCCATTCAATATACAGTATGTCAAGATATACAAGCTTAAAACATTATGTTTATCTCCACTATCTCGTGAATATCGTAGGTATGTTGTAAACTTTTCGAATATAGTGCACTGACTTGTTTACATTATGTCACTCTAAAATAAATTGTATTACAGAACGTTGGTTTTTAGTCTCCAAAAGTGGCTGATAGAGTTAAGCCGTGTGGAGTAAGAAGCTTGGAGCTACTTGCGATCTGATATATTTTAACGCTGAACGCTATATGAACTCCCTCTTGTATTGTTTTTAGTGGGATTACTATTTACTAGCAAGTATCTAAACATAGAATCGGAGGGTTATTCATATTACTTAATGGATATTGTTTTCGTTGTTGAGTGAGTAGGTAGGAAGAGACAATGGAGGGACAGGTGGTCATTGTGCCGGTCCGCCCAATCTCCCAGGCGGCCAGATTGAATCGTAATCGCAATGAGTACATACACATTCTAACTTCCTTCAAGATATTTACACACGGAAGCGAGTCACAAATCGCGTAATTTAGAGATTGGTGCTATTAAGTACTTAGTTTATGACTTTATAAGATATTTAAGGTGAGTTACGGGAAAGGGCGAATAACAATAAATACCTAATATCTCAATCGTTGTTAATCTCCACTAGTCAAAATGTCGATTTATATGCGCCTAAGTAGAGGCTGCAAAATATAAAATAGAAAAATATAGCCAATATTTTCTTGCTTCATGGAGATATTTCTTAAGCATCGGTTTGAGAATATTAAAGCTAAGTTTCCATTCTAAAATATTTGCGAAGAATTATTAAGAAGTCGTTGTCAAATGTGGTTTAATAAATGAAACTGGAAAGTTCAAGGATTAATTTTGCATACTCGCGAGATTAAGGCAATATTACTAGATTGCCAAATATATACTTTACATGAAGTAGGTACCATATTGTACCAGTACTGCAAGTTATTAGAACTTATTACCTACTTATAGTTACTTACTAGCTACTTTATGTAGTACCTAATGATTGGTATTCAATTTCATTTATTACATGTTTGCAGGAAACGAGATGTAGGAATCCGCCAACAGCTCCCCAGAAGATCGAACGAGTCATCACATTGTGCCAAGATGAAATAAAGCTCTCCATCCTCAGAGGTGAGTAACAATTTCGCTCTTAGCTTTTATATAAATTTGCCTGCCAATTGGTCTTCACAGACGATGTGGGTCATGAATGACGAAAAATTTATCTCTACGCCCTAGGGTAAAGACGGAACATTGAGTCAGGAGGGTACAATGGCCCCCCACCCATTCAACTGCCAAAACGTCTGGCTGCAATTAAAAGAAACTTGTGCAAAATTTTATTACTGGCATACATTAATTTGAAATATCAACATGTGATAAATCTGAAGGTACTTAGTTTGCAAACATGATGAAATCGAGAGTGGCAATGTTGTTGTAAGAATACAAAATGGTGTAAAAGTAACAGTAGGTATAACATATGTTTGAACTTGGACAAGTAACCTTTGCGAGCGTCCGATAATCAGTACAAGGTAAGCCGAGAATGCATTCGGACTTCATTCGCACCTCAATATGTGTTAGCGTTAGTATTGTCACAGAATACTTAAGTAATGTATTGTTTAAGATCTCTAACGTAACATTTTTCTCCATACCTAGATGTTACTTACTTTAAGTCTATGTCCGAATAATCCTAATTGAAATGAATTTAAAAGAATTGGAGTAATCATTAAATAAAATCTCACGACAATACGGATAAGGAAATAAATCCATACTAATATTATAAATGTGAAAGTGTGTCTGTCTGTCGGTTACCTCTTCACGCTTAAACCGCCGCTGAACCAATTTAGATGATTGGGTATAGAGATAGTTTGAGTCCCGGGGAAGGATATAGGATAGTTTTTATCCCGGAAATCATCCCCTAAGAGAGTGAAATGGGGGATGAACGTTTGTATGGAGCTACGATACAAACGAGTTCCACGCGGCCGGAGTCGCGGGCAGAAGCTAGTATAATTATAATTCCAAAGCCTAAATATACACTTACCTTGCCTACGACACTCACGATTAAACAAAGCCAATCAAAAATATTAACGTATGTATTCCAAATGCACATCGCATAGTTCATGACTGCAAGGTTAATTCCGCAATCTTGAGTCAATGATTATATTAAAGTTTGTACTTAGATAACTTACAATATCTGCGTTGGAGGTTACATTTAGCAGATAATAACTAATTAGAGAAATCATGCACTAAACGTTTAGTGCACTTTAATGTTAAATATTGAATTTTAGCTATAGGTAGGTACAAATGGTTGATATAATTAGTAGAAGAACGTAAAACCTCCCAACTATAGTCCAAATCACTCCACTATGCTCCAAATTAACGTGAATATTATACGTTTAGGTGCTATAGACATTAATGAATGACTTTTGGACTAAGTATATATAATGAGTTTTACTAAATTAAGTAAACAAAAAAGAAATATTATATAAGACTAATATAAGACAAGTTCCTAGGATGTGCTCGAAGAGACGTAGTATTGAAGGTAAATAGGTGAAGATCTATGCATGCATAAAATGAAATAAGTCAGTAAGTAGCTTATGCGCACTGGGACCCCACGGACCGAGGGTACTTATTAGGTCAACATCGGCGAGATAACTCGTTTACAGAGTAAAAGTCGGCTGCTCAGGTTTTCTATCATTAAATTGGATATTCCTTACTACCTATGTAAGGCAGGCATAACAAATTAAAATAAAGTCTAATCTTCAATCTTCATTGCTCTATAGAGATATTAGGGCCAAACCCGTCCCTAGGCTTCTTTAGGATTTCTATCCTAAAACGCTATCCGGAAAAACGCTAGGAGGATGATGACGATTACTCTTTAGTGAACATGAGAGGACTCATCTAAACCACAACATAAAAGCGAAGCTTTCCTAAGCCACACTGAAGCTATATTAGGTAATCGAACGAGGAAGCGAAGCGAACGAAGTTCTGCGCTTCAGCTTGGGCCGAAAATCGTTCGTATATATATCCGGTGTTTGTCCCGCTCTCCGTCTGTTCTCCTCTACCTACAGGTCACATTTCTCAACCGATTCTTGTGAAATTTAGTGAGCAGGTTCGTTAATTATATAGTTTTTTTTTGTCGAGCCACTCTTTAGAAATAAAAAAAAATTGTTTTTTTTAAAAGACATATGTTGTTGATCAGTTTATAAATAACAGTACTATTTATGATCATTACCGGTTGAGGAAGTAAACAGCTATTTAGCATTCGCTAACCATGAGAACTTTCAATCACTTCGGCATATTGTTGTGTTGATACCGTATCCAGAACTCGCTTGATTAACTTATGATATACTTACAAAAGACTCGTATGAGGAAAATGCATACTTTCGAGTATATATAAAGAGAGAAAGGAACAAAGTTCGTCGCCGCAGCCTCACAACGGTCGCATGCAAGGTACCTACAAACGTAATGTACCGCATGATCTATAAAAAAATGCAGTATCATGCCATTTTGTCGAGTATTACGTATGATTGCGGCTGTTACTTTCACCGGTGGTGATCGACCTTGTCGGCGAGTCCACGGGACCTGGCTCACCTTCACAAAACGATAGCTTGATTATTGTTGCCCTATATTCAGTTCATAGTTATTTGTTCAACAAGAGAGCAAAGTAGATTTTTGCTGCGAGTGTTGATGTTGAGTCCCGAGCAAGCGAAAGATTCTATAGTTGAATCACGAGCGTAGCGAGTGATTCAAAATTAGAATCTTGAGCGTAGGGAGGGACTCAAAGACACGAGATGCAAATATCTTTGCTCTCGTGTGATACATACAACTTTTCACCTCAGCGGCGAGAACATATAACGCAAAGGAATAAAACGCCACATAGAAGCAATTAAATCATTTTTATGTAAAAAAACCGGCCAAGTGCGAGTCGGACTCGCGCACCGAGGGTTCCGTACAAACCTGTAGGTATATAAATTATTAAAAATATTTTTATTTTATGATGTAACTAAAAATTTACGGTTTTCGCAATTTTTCCTTTATATGTGCTAATATATAAGACTGCTTCTTACCAAATTTCAAGATTCTGAATTCACGGGAAGGACCCTGTAGGTTCTGAGGGCCTACTGCGAAACGAAATTCGTTTTCGTTCGTGTATCTCCGTCTCTGTCGCTGGAACTAGCAAGTGCGAAAGAGACGGAGATACACGAACGAAAACGAATTTCGTTCCGCGGTAGGCCCTCAGATTCCCTTGCGAGTTTCGAAAATTTGCGGAAATTTGCGGCATAAACGGCTGTATCTTTTGATTGCGTTGGCTTAGAAGTTAGATTTTTTCACAGCTCTTTGACGGTATCTCTCAACTCTTGAGGAGTTAAAACATCGGCTTCGTCACTTGATTCACTCATATTTAGTACAGTTTTTAGTGTTTGTTTAAGTTATGTTTTATCTCCAAGAAAACGTAATAAACTTCAATCGCGCTAACTTTTTAAAGAATATAAAGTGCGTTCTGAAACTGTACATAAATTTATATTCATTCACAATATAAAAAAACTAAAGACTTATAATAATAAATGTTCGCGATAAATATCGCTTTTCTTCATTGTATTTTAAGAATAATGAAATACTAATATGATTAAAATAATATTACATTTAATATAGGTTTCATATTTTTATACGAGTTTAACACGAGTCGAATTTTATTTTGTTTCGGAACGAGTATTTCGTTTCCGCTTTTTGGGGGCCTACTACGAAGGTTTCGAAGTCGAATGACGAATCGACATATTTTATCTCTCTCTTTTTTTGTAACGGAGTGAAAGTGACAGAGATAATGAAGTTTAAATGTTCCAAGTTTGTATTACACCCCGCAGTATGAAAAGATGACCTGCGACTAACCTACGATATGAAAAATTAAAAAGTTAGTTTTCTTCACGCTCGCAGCAAAATTGCATTTTCCTCACTGGTTTCAAGCAGCAAAACCGCCATGTTCGAGCCGCTTGTCACGGAGTGACATTTTGATTAATCAAAGGTTAATTGAGAAATAAATTATCAAGCAGAAAATGCAAAATGACATTATGTAGTATTGCCTTAAAAAGTCAACACAGCATCTAAAACAAAGTCTCAAACAGTTTACATCGAGTTGTATTGAATCTGTGGTCTGTGTTGTCAGCTTAGGGAAAAATCCTATTTTTAAGGATAACAATGGTGCTAATACTACTTGTGTAGCAACCAACATTTAATACATATATAGGGGTTTGTTAGTAAACTGAAAGAATGCAACTTTGGAAATAATGTCTAATTCTAAACTAAAGATAATTACAAAGAATTAGCAATATCACATTTAATTTCATATAATCTGATATTAACAAATTTCAATTAGTTGAGATAAAAATTAAAAGACAGTATTCAGGGATATTGAATTTATTCCACTGCAATACTAATGATACGGCCCGAGACCTGGTGTGCTTCCGAAGATGTGCACAGGGGCCATTTTGAACATGCACTCGATGCAGTAGCAGCCTTGCGAAGGAAGTCCATCTTTAGACCCATTTGGTGGTCATCATTTTGGGAGCTGAGTCCGTACCGGTGTCCTGAAAGGGAGGAAAACCGTGAGTATTCATTGTGAAGGATTAGGTTTAATTCGTCGTGGCGCGAAACACGAGGAATTAGAGGTTTAATCAGGTTCCTGGTCTTTTCAGAGAGGATTTCAGCGAGGTGGGAGATTTCACAATAGGAAGAACTAAGAAATTGATAGTTCACTATTGGTAAGCTAAATTTACACCTTTTGGTAGGATTTCATGTCAGCTTGTGGTACAGGCGACTAATGAATTCAATTTAATTATTTTCAGTGAGACGGGAAGATTAAAAGTTAAAGATTAAAGTTTCAAGAATAAAAGTTTGAAGATTAACAGTTTAAAGATTTAAAAGACCATCAGATCATTTCAAGGTCATGTTAAAGGTTGCCACGTACCTAGTTTTCAAGAGGGCATTGTAGTTTGCTGGTTACCAGTCGATAGCTCCACTTTCATCTACACTTTGGAACCGGCGAGTCGCAGCACGGAGATTCTTCAGTGCGCGCCCGGTAATTTTCAACTTCCTCGAGCTGAAGGTCGGTGAAACATTTTGTTTTCCTGGTAGAAGAGTTGCTGCATTTAGCAGTTACCTGAAAGGTTAGGTCAAATCACATTATAGTCCGTTCCAATTTAAATTCAGTTTCGAAAGCTACTTTCTGGTACTATAACTTAGGTAGATACTAACACATTTAGAAAGGAAAGATTTTCTGGATAATTCTTGATTTTGAATCCATGTACGACCCAAGCTTGAAGCTGAGCAAATAAATACCGGATTATCCAGATTTCTTCCTAGGAAGATACTAGTTGTATAAAAGTTCGACAGTGTAATAAGAAATAAAGTGAGTAATAGGAAATACTAACCTGTTTTATTCCACCACCCAATGAGCTTTCCACAACTTTTTGCAGCATAACGTCATTTAAAACATCTTTTATAATTTTCTCTTTTTTACACTTGTGCCTGGTGTGATTGCTGCTCCATTTGAGCTTTGGCCGAGCACAGGCAATCCTCCAGGTTACAGTTGGCGCCCAACGTGGGGCTCGATGTTATTAATGGTCTGACTAAGCATTCCTCCTAGGCCGTATGAAGACGCGTCGGCGTGTACCGTAAAAGCCTTTGAAAAATCCGGCACTGCTAAAATTGGTGCCGACACCAGCGCGTTCTTCAACATTTTAAATGCCTCTTCAGCCTCTGCCGACCACTGAAAAGGCGGCGCACTTTTACCCTTCGACGTGAGTTTGTTCAGGGGTGCGGCTATTGTAGAAAAATTTCGTATAAACCTACGGTACCAAGAGCACGTTCCCAAGAATATCTTTACCTCACGCGAAGTCACGGGCGTGGGGAAATTCAGAATGGCAGCCACTTTATCAGGATCAGTACGCAACCCGAACTCGTCCACGACGTAACCGAGGTACTTCAGCGACTGCCTGAAGAACTTGGACTTTGTGTAGTTGATTGTGAGGTTTGCCATTCTTAACTTCTCCAGCACACGGTTCATCAAAACCAAGTGCGTCTGAAAATCCGACGAACAAATTACGATATCGTCGACATAGCAAAAAACTAACCCATTCTCTATGTCGCTGGTCAAATTGTGGTTAATGAGCATGTCCATAAGACGCTGCTGGCGCGCAGGTGCGCCACACAAACCAAATGGCATTACTTTAAATTTATAAACCCCGCGCGATGGTACACTAAAACTACACTTTTCTTGTGAACCTTCAGCTAACGGGATCTGCCAAAACGAAGAACTCAAGTCGATCGACGTCAGGTATTTCGCTTCCTTTAAACTGTCCAAAATTTGGGGAATATAAGGGATGGAATACGAATCCCCTTTAGTGATCGCATTGAGTTTTCTGCAGTCTAAACAAAACCGCCAGTCTCCGTTAGACTTCTTCACTAACAGAGCCGGGTTATTCCACGGACTTTCACAGGGTGCAACTACATCTAATTTTAGCATACGATCCAATTCGGAACTTAAAATGACGCGTTTTTCCGGTGACAGCGGGTATTGTTTCGTCTTAATCGGCAAGGCTTCGCCAGTCTCGATTGTGTGCTCGATTAAGCTGGTTCTGCCTAAACCTCTCTCCTCGAACGAAATGTCCCTGAATTTATTTACTACGGTATCCGCGAGTTCCCTCTCTGCCGCTGTTAAATGATCATATGCAGTGATCGAGTGCACTAATCCTGCATTTAAACCACTACAGTTATAAAAAGTCTCGGGTGAAGCCATATAGTCGATACTTCCAAATATTTCTGGTGCTAAATGAAATGATTGCCAAAAATCCACTCCCAAAATAACATCTGTGACAATGCTGGGTATTACGTAAAATTTAATTACATGCGTAATATTTTTGAATGTTACAGGGACAAACATATACCCTATTGTCTCGACTTCAACGCCATTTGCAACGCTACACGTTTTTGGTTGAGTTTCGTGTAGTTTAAACCCGAATTTAATAAAATCTTCATAGGCGTTTTTTCCAAAAATACTGATGCTGGCAGCACTGTCCAGCAATCCATAAATCTCAAAATCATTCACAGTAACTTTCAAATATGGCCGGATGTCATCTTTATTTGGGGCAAAACGAACCGTAGCGATCGAATTAAAATTGTTAAATTTAGCAATTGATTCATGAATTAAACTTTTATCTGTCTCACAAATATTGCTACGGTTCGAGTCTACAAGTTTTTTGAACTGGATTGTATTTGTTTCTGAACGCTCCCTTTCGATTGTGTGCCTTGACAGTTCTGACAATTTGGGCGGATGACCCCTGGCTTATTGCAACCAAAACATCTAATTAAACTTTGGTTTGGCTTTGCGTTACACAATCTAAAGTTATGTGAGGATTTGCCGCACTTATAACAAACCGGAATATTACCCGAATGCTGCGTAAACTTGGTTTGCTTTTTGTCAACCGGGTGTGAATGACGTTGTTGATATGATGAATCTGCTTTGTACAAGCTTGAATTCAAAGGCAAGTTTTGTTTAAAAGATACAGAACTAACTTGACTTTGTTTACCCTTAAAAGCGAAATCACTACAAAGAGTATTTGCCGAAACCTTAGGCGGGTCTGTAAACATTTTAGACCGTTGCATTGCAGCTTCCAGTTTTCGACAATTGCTCTTGAGTTCCTGTACAGTAGTAATAGGAACTAATGCTAATTGTTGTGCAAATTGCGGGCGTATGTTGTGCAACAGAATCTCTAGTCTTTGCTCCTCTGGCAAAGCTGACTTCAATCTAGCGAACATTCCTGACATAACTGCAAAATACAAGTGTATTGGTTCATTTTCACCCTGTGTTCTAGACCTAATTTCCGACATAAGCCTGTAATTATAATCACAGGGATCAAATTCCTCCAACAATAATGTTTTTAAGTCGCTCCAACATGCAACTGTGTTTTTTATTCCGCGGTACCAAACTAAACCAGAATCCACAAATAAATGAGGAGCTGCACTGAATAAACGATCATCTGAAACTCCATTTGCCTCCTTCAACTCCTCAACACGTTCCAAAAATGATCGTGGATCTGTTGTACCATTAAATCTAATCGACCACTTTGAAATATTCATATCGCCTGAACAAGTTACCTGAAAATCCCTAACACCAGTTGTTATTATTTCAGAATTTCCAGCCGTCCCTCCAGGACCTGGATTTGGAGAATCTATTCTTGACAATAAAACATCCAGCCTAGCCTGCAATTCTGCCTTTTTGACAAGAAACTCCGGATTTAAATCGGAATGGACCCTAGCCAAGCGGTGAAACAAATGGCTTCCTAACGCCTTCGCTCGACTTATTGAATGCCTATCCCTCTGCCTAACATACTTGTCAACGCTTGCAGATAACTCTGTTATTTTGTTGGAGACTGTGTTGAGTTCTATTTCATATGGCAATTCTGTTTCCAGAACTGCTTCACTTGGTGCCTCAACCAAAAGATTTCTGAGTTGCTTTCTCAAAGCATCAACCGTGCTAGCTGGTGTTTCTGATCTAATCTGTACTTCATAAACTAATTCATCCTTTAATAAGCTATGAAATTGAATGCTGCGTTCCATTTTGAATGTCAAATTGTGATTGTGTATGAATTTATCAAAATTCTCTTTAAAAATCTCCCGCCAATTATCCAAATTTTTGTTTTAAAGAGGGAAAGTTATTTAGGCATTGCAAGAACAAATACAATCTGTTGCGAGAGTTTGACTGGAAGGAAGTAGTGAGGAAAAGTGACCGAAAGAGAGTGATGCAAGAAAACCACTGTGAATCAACTGCAGCTCATTTAGGGATATTTAAAACTCATCGCCGGTTATCGTTGACGTACTTTTGGCCCGGGATGTACAAGGATGTGGTTGAGTTCGTGAACGCGTGCGACGTTTGTGCCGCTTACAAACACTCACAAAAACCAACTGCAGGCCTTATGGGACAACCAAAGGTATGCCATCGACCTTGGCAAGTAGTTAGTATTGATCTAGTAGGTCCTCTTCCGCGCTCTCGAGCAGGGTTTACTTTCTTGTTTGTAGTAACCTGTTGTTTTTCAAAGTACACACTGCTATTTCCACTTCGTCGCGCAACCAGTGCATTGGTAGCGAAGCACTTTGAGCATCATGTCATTTTGGAGCATGGTGTTCCAGAGACCATAATTACTGACAACGGAGTTCAGTTTACGGGATCACACTTTAAGCAGTTAATGAAGCGTTACAACGTCCCAAAAGTATTTTATGGACCTCGTTACACGCCTCAGGTAAATCTTGTAGAAAGATATAACCGCACGGTTATGACAGCCGTAGCTTCGTATGTAGAGGAAAATCACCGGACTTGGGACGAAAAACTGCACCAGATCCGGTTTGCAATAAACAGTGCAGTCAATGAGTCCACAGGGTTTTCTCCTTTCTTTTTAGTACATGCTAGGGAGCCGGTCATTAACGGTTCATTTTATAAGGACACTGATCAGAGGTACTCTGAGGTTATTCCCAGGGAGGAATATGCAGGCGAGTTTGGTTGTTTAGAAGAGATTTTTCAAAAAGTTAGGCTAAATCTGTTACAAGCACATGCAACAAATGCCAAGTATTATAATTTAAGACACCGTGCGGCGAAATATTCAGTTGGGGACATCGTTTGGAAGCGTACGTTTGTACAGAGTGACGCTTCAAAGTTTAAAATGTCAAAACTTGCGCCCAAGTACGAAAAGTGCAGGGTTAAAGTGGTTTTGTCTCCTTTGGTCTATGAGTTGGAAAGGATGGACGGCCATCCAATCGGCTCGTGGCATGTTAAAGATTTTAAAAACTAGGAATAAGGTGTAGGTAGGGTTATGTTATCCATAGACGCACGGCCCCGTGTCTGTTTAAAGCGTCGCCGTGCCGCTATGGTTGACAAACCGCCTATTCCAGTGAAATACAAACTAGGGTTGTAATTCGTCAGTAGTGTTAAATATTACAGTAAATATTTAATCACGAATTTTGATAGGAACGTGGTGAACAGGAGCAACTGGTTCACTACAATTTTTTTTTGAAAGAGAGGAATGTATGAGTTTGATAGAGCGTGATGTATGATAGGTGCGAGACAACCTGTGCTCAATCTTAAGATCAGAGCAGTCTTTAATATGTTACAAGATTTTATGTAGCTATATTTTTAAGGTTACTATACCCAGGTGGCGGGTAAATGGTACAGTTTTCGTGCAGCACATAACACATTTTATTTAGGCATGCCTAAATTTTTTTTTAGGGTACATGCGATGTTGTGCAGCACATATTTCGTTTGGTTTCTTTGGCAAGGTTGGCTGAGAAATGGTTTTTTTTTTAAGTGGAAAATGTCACTGACCCCGATAGGGTTGGAGCAGTATTTTGGTGTTGGGTTACATTTGGTTATTTTGATAAGTCAATTCACTTTGATAACGAGTTTCAGTTTGCCCGGTCTAGCAGAGAATTTTGTTTATGTATGCTGAACATCGGTCCTGGCAGTTGGCATTAACCCTTCCACCACAACGTTGCCGTTGTGGAGGAAAGGTTAAAGGTGGGGTTACTGGAAAGAAGGTTGACGGAGGGATTTTTCTAGGCGTAGCGTTTTGGCCGCCTAGTTTTTACCTTCCTGCTGGTTAACGTGGGTTCGAGGTTATTTTAGTAGATTTTGGTATCGACGTCCATCTTAAAGCGGATAATCTCGAGGCTGCGTCAAGCTAGTTGTTTTATTTTTGTTTGAATATGTTGTTATTTTTTTCTTTCCTATTGCACACTTGAATTGGAAGTTGGAGAATGTTTATCTTTATTGAACAATTTGTTTTGGGTAGGTGTAGAGGGTCGCTGAGGGCAGCGGTCGGTTCACCTGCGTTGAACCTTTTCATCGGGGGGGAATGTACTGTCACGGAGTGACATTTTGATTAATCAAAGGTTAATTGAGAAATAAATTATCAAGCAGAAAATGCAAAATGACATTATGTAGTATTGCCTTAAAAAGTCAACACAGCATCTAAAACAAAGTCTCAAACAGTTTACATCGAGTTGTATTGAATCTGTGGTCTGTGTTGTCAGCTTAGGGAAAAATCCTATTTTTAAGGATAACAATGGTGCTAATACTACTTGTGTAGCAACCAACATTTAATACATATATAGGGGTTTGTTAGTAAACTGAAAGAATGCAACTTTGGAAATAATGTCTAATTCTAAACTAAAGATAATTACAAAGAATTAGCAATATCACATTTAATTTCATATAATCTGATATTAACAAATTTCAATTAGTTGAGATAAAAATTAAAAGACAGTATTCAGGGATATTGAATTTATTCCACTGCAATACTAATGATACGGCCCGAGACCTGGTGTGCTTCCGAAGATGTGCACAGGGGCCATTTTGAACATGCACTCGATGCAGTAGCAGCCTTGCGAAGGAAGTCCATCTTTAGACCCATTTGGTGGTCATCATTTTGGGAGCTGAGTCCGTACCGGTGTCCTGAAAGGGAGGAAAACCGTGAGTATTCATTGTGAAGGATTAGGTTTAATTCGTCGTGGCGCGAAACACGAGGAATTAGAGGTTTAATCAGGTTCCTGGTCTTTTCAGAGAGGATTTCAGCGAGGTGGGAGATTTCACAATAGGAAGAACTAAGAAATTGATAGTTCACTATTGGTAAGCTAAATTTACACCTTTTGGTAGGATTTCATGTCAGCTTGTGGTACAGGCGACTAATGAATTCAATTTAATTATTTTCAGTGAGACGGGAAGATTAAAAGTTAAAGATTAAAGTTTCAAGAATAAAAGTTTGAAGATTAACAGTTTAAAGATTTAAAAGACCATCAGATCATTTCAAGGTCATGTTAAAGGTTGCCACGTACCTAGTTTTCAAGAGGGCATTGTAGTTTGCTGGTTACCAGTCGATAGCTCCACTTTCATCTACACTTTGGAACCGGCGAGTCGCAGCACGGAGATTCTTCAGTGCGCGCCCGGTAATTTTCAACTTCCTCGAGCTGAAGGTCGGTGAAACATTTTGTTTTCCTGGTAGAAGAGTTGCTGCATTTAGCAGTTACCTGAAAGGTTAGGTCAAATCACATTATAGTCCGTTCCAATTTAAATTCAGTTTCGAAAGCTACTTTCTGGTACTATAACTTAGGTAGATACTAACACATTTAGAAAGGAAAGATTTTCTGGATAATTCTTGATTTTGAATCCATGTACGACCCAAGCTTGAAGCTGAGCAAATAAATACCGGATTATCCAGATTTCTTCCTAGGAAGATACTAGTTGTATAAAAGTTCGACAGTGTAATAAGAAATAAAGTGAGTAATAGGAAATACTAACCTGTTTTATTCCACCACCCAATGAGCTTTCCACAACTTTTTGCAGCATAACGTCATTTAAAACATCTTTTATAATTTTCTCTTTTTTACACTTGTGCCTGGTGTGATTGCTGCTCCATTTGAGCTTTGGCCGAGCACAGGCAATCCTCCAGGTTACACGCTGAGGTGAAAAATATTTTTTCCTTATAGCTATTTCGATAGCGTGTTTTGGTATAGTTGCTCTACATAAGTTCAAATATTTGTTTCTTGATTATACCTATTTCCATAGCGCGTTTAAGTAGGTATAGTTGTCCTATAGCATTTCATATATTTTTCACACCTTTTCATTCGGTAAAGTTTAGCTCCACGACGAGAGGGATCAAATGATACTTTTCTGTTCTAGCTACTTTTTTAATTTATTCATTGGCACAGATTTTAATAAAATAATCGATTGTAATTTCATCGTAATCGATTAAAAACGAATATGTTTCTATTTTAACTTTAATACCTAATGTTATCTAAAAATTTATGAATTTTTCGTAATATTTAAAAAAAATTGTCACAAAAAATATACGTTTTACTGAAATCAAAATTATCGATGACTGTTATATTTTCCTCATAGTCGGTGTGAAAAATTGTATGTGTTCAGGAGCAAAATTATTTTCGTCATGGGCGTTAACGCTTGAATCCTTCGTTACGCTCTGGATTATAGAATCCAAGGATTATCTGGATTATAGGTACATAGGTACCGCCCTCGCCGTAAATACATCATTTTGCTCCATTGAGACACAAATAACTATTTCTTTATACCTTTTAACGCATCATATCAAAGAAACGTTCTAAGCAACGCGCGTAGCGGAAGCGATCAGCAAAGTTAAGCAACCGTCATACCAAGGTCGAAAGATATTCAGGAATATCTTCAAGTTCATGGTACCTACCTAATTAAGATTTCGCAGAGAGCTATGTTCAAAATTGAGGTTCTCCCATAAATGGTTTCCAGTTTATTGATGCCAAATTTCGTATTTTTATTCCTCCTTCAAATATGTTTTATTGTAACATGTGCTTGAAAACCATTATTTTTAGACGAAAATTTGTAAGCAGGCATAAAGTATCATAAATATGAGGTGAGCTCTATGAGTAATGCTTACATTTACAAAAAACCGTGAAGTTTCTCCAGACACAGTAGGTTAGTTGTGCAAGAAAACTAGTAGTGCAATGCAATGCAAGTGTGACAAATATTAAATGCACGCATTTAATATATAACTTTGACGTGTAATGTTTTATATAAAATATAAGTTTGAGGTGAAATAACAAAACCCGTGTCCATAATTTTTTCGTGTTCTCCAACATATAATGAAACTAATTATTATCAATTTGATTGAACAAATCTCTCTGCAGAAGTTAGAGGGTTTGGTGACTTTTCAGTTAGGTATATACTTTGAAAGACAATTTCTCCCAACAGGTTGAGTTTCGGCAGCTAAAAAAAATACGTGTCTGTTATTTTAGACTACTCTATAACATATTAAAAATAAATCAAATCGGAGCCGGACAGTTGGGTACCTTTTATTATATTTTCGGGCAAGTCTGTGAATTATAGCCCAAAAAAGATGCGTAAGAGCTATCTTTGATGCATAAGAGACAGTTGTGTTCCTCTATTTAAATAATTGAGACTCTTGACATTGCCTTCATTATATATCTTAGAGGTCTATTTGTTAAACGCCATCTTGATTTGTTCACATACTGTAATATCAGAAAGACGAAAGCTCCCCACTCGCTCGCAATAAAAAGGACAGTTGTATAGCCAATGAAAACAGCATTAATGCGGGGTAGCTTTTTTGGAATGGCAACAAAAGTATTTAATAAAATACCGAACACAATGAAAAGATTAGAGACACACCAACTTAAGAAACAGTTACTTAGTTGCATTTGTGGTTGAAAAATGTTTTACTCAATAAAAGAGTTCTTGGAGGCATCTTAACTTAACGATGATTGCTTATTGTTATGATATATTTTTTCATTTCTGTTTCCTTCTTTTATGGTATAAGTATCCTTTGACTCATGTGTATTTTTAGGGTTCCGTACCTCAAAAGGAAAAAAAAACGGAACCCTTATAGGATCACTCGTGCGTCTGTCTGTCTGTCTGTCACAGCCGATTTGCTCCGAAACTACTGGACCGATTGAATTGAAATTTGGTAAACATATGTAAATTTGTGACCCAAAGATGGACGCGTAAAGTAAATTAATGAATTCTGAACAAGGGCCACTTTTGGAAGGTAAACTAGAAAAAAAAAGTTTCGCAAACTGTATTGTGTGACATATCAAATGGAAGGGGTTGTTGTAAGCATCTCAGATATTTTGTTTATAATTTTAACAAAAACAGATTTGAAGTAATTTAGGAAAAAAGACGAAAATTAAAAAAAAAATATGGAAAATAGGTCCTTTGCCTAAAGATTATTTTTTATTGTTTGTGTATTTTTGATATATTATTTCGATTGTATTAGATGGATTGTACTTACTTATTAACTATTTCTACGCCGATACTGGCGGGATGTGCTAAACGAACATAGATATTTAATAACCTTAATTGTACCACATTCACAGAAATAAATAAATGATTGATTGATAAAAAAGTATGCGGGGAGATTTTTTAGCTCACTGTCCACTGTCACTAATATCATTTTTTTTATATAAACGTGCAATCTCATGATGTTGCACTGAATATTACTACCTCTATATTTGTATGTATGTAGATGAGTTGTGGTGTCTTGTAGTTTAACCAGTTCGCATTACTTAAGTAGATATATTCAATTCAGATCAGTTATTGGCTATTTGCGAAATTTACGGCCGTGTCTTGTTTGCCACTGCAGGCTGCCACCAAGTCACAATTATGGCACATAAAATGAATTGAAATGAATTTACTGCAGGGAATCACTTTGATTCTTTTTCTTGTCAATTTAAGATTAAGATCAGCGTCTACGTTTTATGACGCGGGATACACGATAAAGTCAGGTTTTTAGTTCACCCTATAAATACCTTTCTTGTACGCCTAATAGGTATTTCATAATAAAATAAAAATAATTGTAAACAAATATACGTATCTCTACTGCAACGTTGATACCTAGATAATAACACCTACCTAACCTCCGTTAAAATACTTTAAGCGTACCTTTATTGTCAGAGCCAAAATGCTATTGAGTTAATATCTATTCCAGTCATATATATTGATATATATGTCGGCGGCCGATCATAAAATCCGCCAGATCACGAAATTCCTAGGCCACGCCATAACGTTCAATACTCGCCATTATAAGTAAGTAGGGTGTCCAAAATTGAAGTAGGTGGTTCACTAATGTATAACCAAATTATCGTTTGACAAAAAAAACGCTTCATCAAATAATTACTTGGCAAACGTGTTATTGTGCAAAAGTTTAATTTTACAAACATTTACTTGACAAACACTCAATTAGCAATAAGTACATAACGTCAAATGTATTCAATAATAAACTTTTTTTTGGCAAATGTATCGTTTCGCATAGCATACTAATCCAAAAATATTGCAATGGCATACGATTTATATCCCAATTTGAGTAAGGCTTAGGATAAAAATTGCAATGTTTGTGTTGCATTTACAAACCAAAATTACAATATTTTTTTGCAACAAGTGTTTCCGCTCTTTTATAAAAAAAATAACCTCGAAGACGAAAGCGGGAGCAAAGCTCCCGCTTCCGTCTTCTAACCTATCCGCGATCCGAGTCGGTTTTGCCACTAAGTCCCTGTTCCTGTTGTTCTTTGTGAAACTATAATTTGCTAATATTTTTTGGTTATACATTAGTGAACCAATTTCATGATGTGCCTGAACGTCACTGGCGGGTGTTATTTGGCCAAATCATGAAATGACGGCGTTTCATAATATGCCTAGGAATTTCATGATCTGCCTAAACGTCACTAGGCAAATCGTAAAATGGTGAGTTTTGAACGATATGGCGGATGTCACTCAGCCATATCATGAAATGGCGGCGTTTCATCATATGCCTAGGAATTTCGTGATCTGGCGGATTTTATGATCGGCCGCCCCGACAATCACTATTTTCGGTACAAAAATAATTTTGTTGTGATGCCGACATTTTTCACGCGGTAAACAAACACGGCCGCCATCGCATACGCAGCGCCACCAGTGGCCAAGAAAGAAACTATTTTACGATATGCCCGGTATGGAGCTAGGAATATCGACGAATGCGTTGCTCTAATCGATCTGCCGTACTGTTTATCAGGCACATCGTGATATGCATGGCCAACTTTTAGGCATATCATGAAATGGCGGCGTTTCATGATATGCCTAGGAATTTCGTGATCTGGCGGATTTTACGATTGGCCGCCGACATATACATGTATATACCTAATAGTTAATTTAATATACATGTATTACCTATATGTATATTGCTTCTCCTTGTATTTTAGAGTACCTTTTTATCGTCACGCCTTACTTACACGTAATTACCAAAGGCCCCGATATTCCTTGCGGCTATGAATCCAAGAGCGCTACAGGGCAGGCTTTATCGGCAATTGCCCTCAGTTTAGCAACTTCCCCAAGTTTGCCGAAATCAGTGAACAAACGAAGGAAGCATGGGCAAACTTCCTGCAATGATTATTACCAGGCTATAGGTTGATTTAGTCGTGATAAGCTACAGTCCGGTCTAGTTTGAACGACCTAGACGAATCTAGGTAAGTACTAAGTTAAATTTTAATTAATAAAGAATTATTGATTTTAGAATTAATCGACGGATCGACAACACGTTCGCGGACGCCGATGCTATAGCATTTGAGTTATCTTTGCTTTATTTAATGACATGCACTGTCACTTACCGTTCTCAAACGTATGCCTATACTCGGATTCATAATTGATCGTCGTCGTTGACGTCACGCCCAAAATGGAAGAGATAGAATATTTGACAGTATGGTACTGTTTTCTGTGATTCTCATTATTTAAAATAAGAACCATGGTTAGTGTTAAACTGTAAAGATATTTATGTAGCAATAGGTGTAAGTAAAAGAGAAGTACCTACGCTTGAACGTAAAGTTTCAAGTGCCACTGCTAATGTAAACATATTTAGGGCACATTAAGAGGAAATCTTATTTTGTAACATGCAATGTAAACCAAACCTATTATGTCACAATGTGTGAAAATGTTTCTTTGGAAGACAGATGGTAAACAGAACTTTGGTGCATTAAGTGAAAATATGAAACTGTCATTGGCGTAAAGGTAAACTTATTTAAATGTAAATATATTTTTGTAACACTCACACTCGACCTCCTACCTAAAGGCATACCACCTGTACGTAACAGTCTTTCTCACTCCGACTGGTCTCTCAGCAACTAAATAAGAAGGTATACTTAATGGGCTTCATTTTCCACGCGTACCTACCAATGATAGCTGCAGCGCGGCACCGATGTTCCAACCGCAACACTTGATTGAGCATAGCATGCTCGGCGCTGATGCAAAGGGTTACGCAACCAGCATATGGGTCACTAGGCATTGCACTTCGTCAGTACGTGAATTAACATGTCACTGTTGGAATAGTTGAGGTTTTATAGGATTGTTCAGTGATGGGCTGGTTAGATACCCAATGACGTACGAAGACTATAACTTCTAAGCCTCTGGCTATCTAGGATCTACCTTAGTATGGGAACTTGATACCCAAATGGTATTGTTTCTGAGACTTATTATATTCGGCATATCTTTTTACCTGTAACTAAATAGTCCAAGGTAAAAAAACTAGAAAACAGTGACGTATTATATAATTGAACGAATCAATTGAATGTCCATAGAAATTAGAATTCTATTTCGGCCGTTGACTATTTTAAGCCAATCCATCTTATCCTGCAACACTTCACAAAACAAATTCATATTAGGTAGCTTCGGACATAATTTTGCCGTAAGGCTTTCCTTGTTCTTAACTTACTAGTCCTAAAAATATTTACTGTTCGTGCTCGTGTCATCCACAGGTATTATCTGCCTGTGGTAATGGGTAACGAACCAACAAACCGCTTTATGTAACCGAGTACGACGCAACTTTAGTGTGCCGCAAAATCGCGGCAATGTTTTTAACAATGGTAATTAAATAATATTAAGGGTTATTACGAGCTAATTGTGGTCAAACCGTTGGCGTAACAAACGAGTTCGCGGCCGCTACCTTTTTCGGACGATTGCTGTGTTGGTGTGCTTGACCTTTATTTTAAATATACTTGGTTGATTTTTTTCCAAAGTTCAAGTAAGAATTATTTTATTACTAGTGGCTCTATATTGATGTCCTCTATGAATGTTGAGAAAGCACAAAAAAAATTAACAGTCCTATTTGTTTTAATTCGAAATATGTGAAAAAGTACTACATATGCATATGAGTCAGGCGTGATCTCAGTCGATACAGTTAGCTCAGCAGCGACCTTCCTTATTTAGACTAAGCGCTACAAAACGTCGCTCGGCGTACTTTATGCACAGATATATTACAGATTTACAGTTTACACGTCTGAACTAACTGCCGTCACTCAGTTTCAAGAACACATCTTCTACTTCTGTAAGATTTGATCTATAGTTTTTTGGGTTTATTTTTCAAATATGCTGAGAATAACTAATAATACATTTGCGCTACATTAGCCCAATCAGCTAAAAAAGACACAGCCATCTGATAATCTCAGTGATATACCTACACACCTTATAATCAATTCAATAGCTACCTTTTACTCTAACATGTGCAAAAACAACGGTGACCCTTTTGACTGGTTAGGCATGAAGTGTTATGAATGGGACTCAATAGCGACTTATGCATAATGTTAAAAACATTTCCAGTTAGGTATTCTTACAAGCGTGGTGTGCTTGATCCTAGGTATATAAAGTGAAAGTTACCAAAGGAATTAAACAAAAAAACTTGTTTGTTACTCAATCAATTAATGGAAGAATAAATGTGACTGTGTCTAGTAAAAGGGACCACTTTGAGGATTTCAGTTTCCGAGTTATACCTATGCATTTTTTTAAATTAGTCGAAAATTACGTAGAATGGGTTTTTAATACTAATAGGTTATTAATACTTTAAATATTATAACTCTTTGATGATGGTAGATTAACTTGGTAACAATCATTCCATAACTTCCTAGTAGAAGTGTATTTTTCACGAGCATAAACTTTAAAATATTTTTTTTTCAATTTGTAAAATTTAACTACTACATGTTTAAAAAGTAACAAAAAAATAATGATTGCACCTAGGAATATGATACTTTTTTCCCTGAATAGCTAATTTTATCTAGTTTTAGGAGATATTAATAACTCCATACCGCTAAAGTGGTCCCTTTTCCCAGACACAGTCACAATAGTCACAAATACAGACTAGGTAGGTACAGGTGGCATGTCAATTTTTATGATTTGTTATTGCCATTTAAGCCAAAGGTCAGACTGATCAGACTGGACCACACTCGTGACGTTTGGTCTTTGTATCAATTTGGCTTATTTGCTGCTAAGCTATAGCTGAACCAATTTGGATACATTAATGCATAGAGATGAGTTTTTCGGTTAGAACAAATATTGGTTAGGTACAAATAATGCAAAAATCACCAATGACAACGAAACAACTAAAATCCCACAAGATGGCGGGTGTATGTTAGAAAATATTTCACCTATAGTTAAACGAAAAAAGGTTTGTTTACAAATTGAACCAACACACGAACGTATCAATGACGTACTCACAAAGAAACCCATAAGGCATCCAGAAACAATCGAAAGTGAGCGCACAGCAGTATTACCAAGATCGTGACGAACACGTCCTACTTTCCTGCACTATGTTTAGATGTGGTGCAAAGCATTATTGACCACTTAAGCCGTTTAACTTGAAATGTTACCGCGAGCTAACGAGCGTGCAGCTATGTAGTTAAGCGAACCTAAATGAATAAATACCTAATCAAGCTTGTCGTAGTAATAACGTTTGTATTGAACATGCAAAATACTTATAAATCATCATGCACAGATTTAAAAAAAAAAACGTTATTAAATTACAGGTATTGTTACTACCTACTCAGGGCTTGAGTCGATCAATAGTCGAGTGATTGCAAATTTAAATATCATCAAGACTTGATTCAAGGCAATACCTACTCGTATCGTAAGTAGAAAATATAACGCGCTCATGTTAGCGTTGCCTGGGGATAATCGCCGAAAATAATATTTTTATTATTAAGTTTCAATAAGTAGATAACAAGCTGTTGAAGAAGTAATTATGAGCAATTAACTTGTCTTACACGTTTTTGTATTGTAAACAGTGACATGGAATTTAGATCGCAATCGTTTTGGTTACTTATTTATTTATTTATTAGTTTAATCGTACAGCATTCATGTATTTATAAGAAAAGAAAAGAAAAGAAGATATTTATTCACTACACAAAAGACACACAGAGATAAAGGGAGTAGACATACAATACAATTGACACATTGTGTGTGTCTTCGCGGTAGTGAAACGGACACACCTACAAAGACAGACACCTACAGCGCTGGTTTTCACAGACAGCACCGTAAATGACTCACGGAACGCAACACAGCATACTATTAGATAAAAAGTAAGTAGACACATAATAAATAAATAATTAATGTAATAAATCTGATTTTTTTAAAATATAAAACAGTAGTATAACGGAATGAAAAACACAAAGCATAAAACGCGACACGGTTGGGATGTTAAAAGTGCTAGATGGGTTAGGGTTGGGATTTTTGGAGCGTCAACAAATAGCCTTTAAGCTGGCGCTTAAAGGTATGCTTGCTAGACGCTCCTTGGATAGGTGGAGGGAGATAATTCCAACACTTGGACGCCGCGAACCTAAAGCTACCTCGAAACGCCGCGGTCCGATACTCTAACACCAGAATCATCCCCTTACACCTACGCGCACTCTTGGGCCATGCAAGTCGACTCAGCAAATATGCTGGGATCTCAGATCGTACTATGCCAAAGAGAAGAGTGGCGAGGTGAAGCCGCCTGCGTGCAGGCATGTTCAGCAGACCAGCGGCGTTCAAGTAGGGAGTGATACGAGTATGGGAGCGAGGTGGGACTCGGAAACAGAAACGAATGCATGCGTTTTGCACTCGTTGAATGAGCTTTTTTGTACGACCATTAATGCAGCCAGCATAGACAACATCACAATAGTTTAATCTTGACAATATCAGCGATTCACAAAGGTTAACACGCAAAACGCTTAAGTAATCGCGAACATTGTAAAGAACTTTAAGGCGGTAGAAGCAGTTACTCACAACTTTTAGTATGTGGTTCTGAAAGCGCAGCTTGCCGTTCATGAGGAGGCCAAGGTTTTTTGCTTCTATCACCCTCTCTATTGGTTCGCCCATGATGGCAAAATCACTGGTGGTCAAAGTCTCGAGGTTACTGAATGGTACTACGGATTTGATGCTCTGGAGCCGTAGCATGGTTGGGCTTATCACGCGACAAGTGACAAGATAGGAGCGTCGTCTCGTTCTATCGAACGGCGTCAGCCAGTGACGCACGCTCTATCCTATCACCTATCGCGTGATAAGGCCAACCATGCTACGGGGCCTGATCCAAAAATGACATATTTCGACTTGTTCGGATTAAGGACACGGCAGTTCTTTTCCGACCAAGTAGAAATACGTTCCGGGTCTGCGTTGATGGTGATAAAGACATATTTATGTTCATTTATATTTTTTGGTTATAGATAAGTGTAACATACTTATTACATTTTGCATTATCTGCCTATGATATGTACGATTGTTTATAAAATTCACATGGCGTGTTACATATGGTATACTTGTAATAGTTTATTAGCCATAGGTCATGTACTCATAAATAGTGTAATGCCATAAACACGTCGTTTGCAACATGATTGATTTTATGCTTTTCAGCGTCAACGACTAGCGATAAATCAGCGAAACCGACCCCCCCATCCACGTTAACACGTGTACTTTTAATTAATGTCATCTCGCGGTGCTCGATTTATGACCACTTTCGTGAAAAATTACAAACGAAGTTAAATCTCCTTAATAAATGGATAAGGGTTTTATGGTATTATGGCTTGGTGATTTATTGGACCTGCTAGGTATAATGTACTGGGTAAACGCCTGTGCTCTCCTTAACATCACAGCTCCTATGCAAAACTGTTGAGATTATAGCGCACAAGACAATATATCTAAATAAGCCCTCACACGTTTACAATAGACTTTCACATATGAAGGAGATTCGCAATTTGACGAAATCGGCAAAAAAGTGACTTCTTTACCGTGGAGCCTAGTTTATATTAAATGGCCCTACAGGTTACAAAAAACAGGTCACAATTTTGTTTTTATTTTAATTTTCAGAGGCACTGGACGTGATAAAGGAAGAGCACACAATGCCGACGCAAAAGCGGCGCAACAAGCGAGACGTACCCTTCACGCACGACGAGAAGCGCATAGCGGGGGTGAGATTCAAAATGAAGTTTCTACTTTCTACTATGCCTAGTTTGGTTGGCAGCTGAGGTAGCTATGCATTCCATGAGGTCAAAATTATCTACACATGTATTTATTTTAATATAAGGCAATAAGAGCTTATGTAGATCAATTTAAGCACTTCACTACTGTGTACTTCTGTGCTACTTCTACTGCTACTGGTTGTATCCTAATCATAGCAATCTTTTAATCATGCTTCGGAGCGATGCATCAAGCTATCAATGTCCTTCATGAAAATCGTGCACGACGAACTGAAAGTTCTTATTCCTTCAGGACCGCCCCTCAAACGAATCGAAGTCATCGGTATAATTTCTCGCGTCAGAAGATAATAATAGTCCGGTCCACTACCAACATTGGCTATAAATCACTTCGTTCATAACTGAACTTTTATAATTTTTTCATCGTTTTACTTACAATATTATCTTACCACGGAGCAAGCATACTTGTAAAGTCGCATGTTATTAGGCAAATTGTAAAAGAAAGCGTAAATGATAGACTGACTGAAGCGTAGATGATTTAGTAGTACCTGCTTATTATAAGATAAGAACTAGAATAAAGGTACTAAAAATGTCGTTATTAGTATATAGGTAGGTAGCGAATCTCTTCAATATTACATAATTTACATTACTGCAGACGCCGGGAAAGAAGAGCTTGCCGGATAGTGATACGAAGCCGGCAAGCCCTTTTCACGGCCAAGCATGTAAATAGTGCTTTTCTCAAACATAGGTAATATGCAATGAAATAAAAAAATACACCACTCAAATAACAAATTTAATGTCGCAGTAACCGAAGACAAAAAAAAACAGTCAAAAATATAATTCAGCTGTTTAGCCTGTTAATGAACACAGACGCCATGTTTACATTAAAATATTTAAAAAAAGTACCTATTTCCTGGCCTTCAACTTTGTATGAAATTCCTTTACAGTTCTCTCGAGTTGTTCCGCCCGAAACATGATACTTTGAAGCCTGTTATAACGCACGTAATGACGACATTTCATTGCATGTTTGAGAAAAGTCTTTTCTAACCTTAATTTATAATTAACAATAACAATCACCTGAATAATTATGTTTTTTTTTCCTTTTCCAGTGCCTTCTACAGTGCGTTTATCGCAAGGTGAAAGCTGTAAGTATTACTACAATCTTTTATTTTAATTATGGTAAAGTAGTACCGTGTACGCTATTTGACTTAGTTTTATGGCTGATATAAATGCAATATTTTTGCTTTAGTTCACAACAACGACACCTTATAAATGAAGTACATTCAAAAAGTTTCTCGCAAGTCTTTATAAAGGACTGAATAAATATCGATTCGAAAACCTCCTCAGTTTGTTGATTAGTTGATTACTTAACTACCACACTTAAGTGAATAAATCTTTGACAACCCATCAATAGCCTAAGCAAAATACGTTTTTTTTGGAAATAATTTAATAATAAAATTTTTATGATGAAAACATGTTTGATTATACAAATTTTGAGACTTACGACCTGAATCCAAAAATATATGCATCAGGAGATGACAGCATTTTAATGAAATATTTACGACCTTGAGATTTTATTGAATTTCATCCGGCCTATGGAAAAGGGTTTTTCATTGACAAAAATAAGTGGATTATGCGCGTACCCCAAAGAACGTATATAGAAGTAGTAAATTATAAAGTAAAGAAGGTTTATACCATTTTTGCCACATTTTTTACGGAATTTATTTAGATTATTACTTTTCATTATTTTTTCCGTCGCGGTATTAAATACAACTACCATGCCAAATTGTTGATGTGAAAAAAAATGCTGATAGGTATATATTGTTGTTTTTCCATATACCAACCGTATTTTTCTTAGGCTATAAAATGAAAATAAAATTGTAGACGCCATAGGGAAAATATCGTAAGTTCATTATGAAGTTTTGAGCAATATGAGATTACAGCCTTTAAGTAAGTTATTCCAATCAATACACCTAAGTAAATAGAACTTAATTTTACTTCTCTTACCTAAGTAATATATTTTCTAGAAGGCAGAAAATTAATAAAATGGCCACATGCCACATCATGTCTGCACCTGCTAGCAATGACCACCGAGGTCAACTCGATTGTATTTGTAAAGAACAAAATTCGTTTTCAAGTCGAGTTATTCCTTTATGGTCCTGTGACGACCTAATTGCTCCAATTTGTTCACTATAAAACGCGGCCAACACGGTCAAGCCATAAACTTCAAAAAGGACCTTGTCTATTTATTGCACTTGAAAAAACCTTTGGGCGTAAATATAAAAGTCATAAACCGTCCTCCATACTTCGTATTTAAATTTTATTTGGAGTCTTTAATAGTGAATGCGGTATTCGTAGTTAAGTATAAAAGCGGTGTATGGTTCCAACCTTTTTCAGTAGGCTATTGTTAGATCGTAAAGCTTCTCATATGAAACGCATATTTTTCTTCAAGTACTAGTATTATTTTGAATACCATTGCAAATAAATGACATGCTTCACCAATTAATTTCGTACATTACGAGACTGCTCAACTTTTATTATTTTTTGCGGTCGTAAACTACAAAACATTTATTAATATTACTCTTCACATCTATCTCGATGTGTTTTGACTAGGTACATCCTCAGAACTTTAACGACATTTCGTGTAATAAACACTATGGGAAGAAATTCATATGGAAATAATGTAGGTAACTTATCTGGGGCCACGGCAGTGCCCCCGCCAAGTCGAGCAAAAAAAAGCGGCACGGCCGTACCATCCTTTTCTCGAAGCAATTCAGGCCATTTTCGACCCCCCTATAATTTCGTTGTGAATAAAACAAGAAACCTGAATTTTCAGTAACTAATCAGGCATTATATAAACACGGTATATTTAAAATTTCAGTCAATTTGAACCAGTAGTTTAAGAATGACAACTTGTTAAAGTTTCTAAATTTTGTCACACACTGACTGACTGACTCACCGATCATCAAAAGTCCAAGGCACTTCTAGCAGACATAGAAGCTTCAAATTTTGAATACAAATAGAGTTTAATGTCTTAATCATGGGAAAACCTATCTGGGGGCACGGCAGTGCCCCCGCCAAGTCAAAATAAAAAAATATCATAAGACAAAGCCTTTAACAAAATTCGTTAGAAGTAGATGGTACCAAAAAGTAGGACTCTACAAAAAGAAGTGAGATGCCATCAAAAACATCCTGTAAAAAAACCCAAGTCTCGCAGCTCAGTCTTTCTACCGTAAAAAGTTGTGAGATCCATGTAATACCAAGTCGGTTAATCTATTTAGTCTCTACTTAAAGGACCTTCTGTCTTAAGTTATTACATAAGTTATTATCATGCCAATATTAAAAATATTTTACGTTTTAAACAAATAGATCGTCTTGGACATCGCATGAAGATTGAAACTCTCGTTGCTGTTGGTTGCTGGCCCGTCGTGCTGTGTAGTGTGATACATACTAATAATCAAATCATGCGATGTCCAAGTCGATCTATTTGTTTAAAACGTAAAATATTTTTAATATTGGCATGATAATAACTTATGTAATAACTTAAGACAGAAGGTCCTTTAAGTAGAGACTAAATAGATTAACTGACTTGGTATTACATGGATCTCACAACTTTTTACGGTAGAAAGACTGAGCTGCGAGACTTGGGTTTTTTTACAGGATTTGTTATTTCGGTTTTTGTTCTCACACTTCTTATTGGCTATGGACACGCTACGGTTTGCTTTTCCATCAGACAGCTCTAAGTTACTATATTAAATACAAATGAGCCAATTGAAGCTCCATTATGTGCCATTTTTAACATGTGTATGTATGTCTTTGGCATCTTATTGTGACATCGATGACCCGAATTGAGTGCGTTTTTTTATGCAAAAGTGGTTATGGTGGAAAATTAGCTTATTGTAAGGAAGCAATTCCGAATCTAGAGGAAACTTGAGAGTTCAGGGTTCAATAATTATGTTTTTAATACGTAGTATTGTACAACCATAATATCCATATAATAAATATATGTGTCGTATTCGCATTCCAGGTGGACGGCTATGGGTTCCCGACGCTCGAGGGGCTGGTGGGGCTGTACTCTGACGGCGTCAACGAGCGCGGGTACTTCATGGCTGTGCTGGAGGCTTCGAGGGAGTGCCTCATGAAGAACCACGACAAATTCTCCCGGACCGTGCCCATGGGTAGGCTTTTCAATGCCATCTCTAAAGCGTTAGGACCTTTCAACTGTCATTTTCCCATACAAAAGTTACATTTAGATCGACCAGCACGGCTATCGTTTTAAGCGTTCTAATAAGAAAGAGACGGATAGTCTATCTCGCCGCGACACAGGGCAATCAGTTCTTAGAACTAGACTTGTGAAAGAATGGAGTACGGGTAAATTGCAAAAAAACTGTACATAAATAAGAGCCTTAATTTAATCTATACTTTTTTTTCCATACGTTTTATAGAGGTAACTTTCGTTACACAATGGAAAAAACTTAAAGCATAGATTAGATTAAGGCCCTTAACTATGTATATTTTTTTGCAATCCACACATAACTCAATCACCCGTTGATGGTTATAAATCGCTTCCGTATCGTATCGGCCTAGGAGTCATGTAGGTATGTCAGTAGTGCACCACCTTTACATAAACTGCATAAAACATCTTATCATAGATGTACAAGGCCAATGATGATGATGAATGTGTCATAGACAACGAGTTAAATAACCCTGAATAAAATACGAGTACCCATACTTTACCTAATAATATAATCTAACTCCGAATATATAAAATTAAAACAATGAAATTATTAAAACAAAATACTTATCAAAACGAATACGAAAAATGTTTCAGTTCTAGTAGGTACTTAATACTAATACCACAGGCATAAACAGTTCTGAAATACAAACATGGACTGCTAAAACCATATCCCTTCCTTTCGGCTCTGCCGTAGTCGGGCAAACATATATAGATAGGTACACTATTTTTCCATCTCTCTACTCACAATAAATACGCCAGAAGAAGTAAAAATATTAGACCCCCCGTGACATTTTACATGGGTGTACAATTCTACAAGTGTTATATGCCACTGACATGTCGTTAGAACGCAATACACTTTAAACAGACTCTCAAGTAGCCGTGCATGACTCTCGAGGGATGTGACTAGCTAGCACTATCACTACTTGGAAAATGCTTTTCGTTTTAGACGCTTTGGAGTAGGTACTTCTACTGCACGCTATAATCACACCCAAAATAACACCAATAGCAGAGTTTGCTCACGTTGTTTTCACATTTTTTTTATTTCACTATGACTGTTTATAATAAGACACGACACATTGTGGAACAAACGTGATATCTATGGACCAAAGGGCACATGGAAATGTATTATATTTTAGGGCTTTTAAAAACCAAGGGGCCAGTCTGTTTTCCCAGTAGTGTTACGTACAAGGCAGTATATTGGGCCCGTTATTATTTGTTATGTACATCAAAGACTTACCAGAATCAACGCGACATGACTGCATTCTATTTGCAGACGATACCACAATAATAGTCAAGGGTACCAATATAAATTCATACGAGGATAATTTAAATATAGCATTAAACGATGTCGTCACTTGGCTTAGTAAAAACAAACTATCGATAAATCTCAATGAAAAGAAATTTATGCAGTTTAGGACATATAGGGCACCAGCGCAGCAAATCAAAATTTTACACGACAATGTTGAAATAGAAGAAGTAGAAAATTCTGTTTTCTTAGGAATGACGCTAGACACGCACTGTAACTGGAAAACACATGTAGATAGTGTATGTAAAAGAGTTAACAAAATTTATTTATGTACTATGGCGACTTAAAGAAACAGTTTCACAAAATGAAAATGGTAATGGAATTATTACCTAGGTACAGTCAGCATCAAAAGTAGCTACCCAAACGAGGACGTCAGAAGTCTTTATTAAAAGGGAATAAGAGCTTTTGACGCCTTCGATTGCGTAGTTACTTTTGATGCTGACTATACGTTTAATTTGGTTCTAGAAAACTGAGTCTATTTACTTTGCAATAGGTATCCGATACCTCATCTTCCAAAATTCGTTCAAAATATATTCCTCGACCTTTGTTCGTCTAAACATTAAATCTTATCACAAATATTTCTTGTAAGAAACATGCCAAGCCCCTTACCTTCTGCCGCAAAAAGAAGTGCTATTTTAAGTAGGTAAAGCATTGATTTAGTATAAGTAACGACGGTTGTCAAAAATGACAAAACATTACACATAGCAAATAAAGCAATAGAAAAAAAAAGATATATATTTATTTAATTAAGTTCTCGGCCATTCTCCAGATTTGTGTCTGTGTCTAATTGCCACGCACGCGAATATTAGAGGACAATCTTACACAAATCGACCTCGTCTAAAGTATATACTATATACTAAACTATATACTATTATAATTTTTTTTTATAATGTGACTCCATTCATTCGCTATTTAGTTTTGACGTGAGCAGTCAAGTCGCATTATGATAAAATGCCAATAAGCTAAGAAGTTTTTAATCTATTTGATTCCTATTTGCTAATACGGCGCTTATAGCCCAAAACACTAAGTTCTCTTTTGTGTGAAACATTATATCTTAATGCAGGTTATAAGTAAACGCTATTAGTTTACAAGGTTATAAGTAACTATGTACTGATTGGAAATATATAAATCTTCTTCTTTTTTCAGATAATGGCCGCAACTGCGATGTTTCGTTCGACATCTTCGAGTGCATATCGGACCGCATCGGCGACTACTGCGGGAACTCCGGACTCTGAACAAAGACGAACGCTTCCTTGCAGCTTTACTTTACCGTTGCTACTTTAATTTCCACAATGTGTTAGGTTATTTTGCAAGCAAGTAGTAAACCACTCAACCCCAGTACTAAATGTATTTCCGATTTAGGTAAAATAAAGAAGCAAATCCCACGTCTTTCTTCTTCTTAAAATGATACAGGACGGAGATTTATTTACAATTTTTCCTTAATTTTTGTAATAAATGGACTTGATGCATTAGGTAGTTAATAAGTAAACCGCGGGCTAATTTAAGTTACCACATCAAAACCTATAACATAAGTAAATGTGATAAGAACTGCAGTGTACATAGAGTGATAAAACTTATTATTACTACATTTTAATGCTCAATAACCTTAGCTTTTATAGAATGTTTGACTTCAAACTTCAATTAGTTTTTCCTGATAGCCATAACCTTGGCGTGATGCACTCTTGTGCACCCACTCTGTCATTACTTCATAATGTTAAGAAAATCCTTAAAATACTGGTAAAAAAAATGGTATTTACGAATTTCCATTAATATTGCTGTTTCTAATAAATCTTTAATTTACTATTTAATTAATGCAACTTATCAATTTGTTGGATGATTGAAACCTTTAATTTTGCTCGCTCACTGCCGTCGTGTTGTGTTAGCTAGTAAGATTCAAAGTAATACGGGTGCACCCAGGGTATAGACTCAAAATTTATTATTACTCGGAAAAGGGACAGAATACTTATACCCCCTCTTAAAACTTTGGACACTTATAACTTTGTGATTATTTAACCTGTTGCGCTGATTTTTTCTCCATTTAACTGCATTTTTAATCCTTTTTTCGAGAAAATACAACATTTTTGATTATTTTATTTAGTGTATATCTACAGTTCTACTCCCCTATTATGTCACAATAAGTATTTTTTAACTAAACTTACGTAAACTTTTCGTTTTACCCTGAGATTCTATTTTTGATTTAAGGGTCAGTTTTAAATACGACGACCCTTGGAATCCTTTAATTAGACGTAATTGGCTTAATAATGAACTGATAGAATAATTTAAGCATAAGTGTGTCTAATAAATTGTATATATGTTAGATGTTTGTTTTATTGTGTACGCTTATTCATTATTCGTATATATTTATTATAGATTCATTATTTTATACCCGCGTCTGCCACAAATCGACCTCGGGATTCACAACAACCGTTAGACATTCGCTGGCTTTCAATCGCTCCAAGCGAATGTCTCAACAAGCGCGTGATATAGTAATAACCAATAGGAATGCGAAACGTAAGTATCTGATCGACCACCTGGATTTAACCAGCGTCCCTGCTTTTCCGGGGCGATACCTCGCATTTCGCATATCGGACAAGCTGCAGATTCCATAGATAATATTCATTGGCCTGCTGGTCGATCACGTAAAGCATTGTACGCGCATTAGGTAGATCTAAATGTCAACTTTTATATGGAAAAATGATAGTTGGATCTACCAACGCGGGTTCGGTACGTTACGTGATTACCCCCCAGCACGGCTATCACAAGACTCCGCGCGAGCTCTCTCGATTTTTCTCGCACTATCAATCGAGAGAGCTCGCGCGCCGTCGTCTTGTGATACTGGTATAACTTTAAGTTGGTACAAAACAGAGTTCCTGGGGCGAGTTGCGCGGTTAAAACCGTCAGGCGTTGTTACATTACAGTTGAAAACCTACTACGGGAATGCGAGGGAGTAGTCATGTACAAGCGCCTGCTTGCTTTGTGGGTATTTGGTATTGTATTCTTGGTGGAGAGTAAGACCGCCAGGGCTCCAGAGGTTGTGCTGTGTTGAGTGTGGGACCTGCTTTTGTCTCTAGCGGTCAGCACAACGAATCCTCAAATCAATAAATAATCAATAGGTCGGCATGCAACGGTGTCTGAATCAGGCAGACGGAATGCTTGTTTGTCACCGTCCTAATATATAAAAAAGTATAATCTGTAATTGTAGCAATATTTTAATTCGCATCCATTTGCCAATAATAAAAAATTGTTTTAGTTTAAGTTGGCAGAGGCGCCTCGATAAATAGAAGCATCATTGGAATTTGAGATATTAAAAGGCCGTCGCTTAACAAAAAATAATTCATTATTTATTAAAAAAAAGGGTCGTGGCCAAGGTCCTATTCAAAGGGAAATAATCATTTTCGTTACTAGATACTTATTACTTACTTAAGTCCTATTTTAACACGCTCAGTTTTTGTTCAACTTAATACTTAAACACGAAACAGAAAAAAAAAGGATTTCTTAATTACAACATTTGAACTGGATTTCCCTAAAACGTACCTAATTGCTAATTTTGAACATGTTGTTAAATAAAAACATGAAATTATCAATTTAAATGTATTTAAATTGTAGCCCAAACGTGAAGACCAAATCCGGGAGTGGTTTTTACGAAGTTCTCACCAATCGAATTCATAACTGAGGCTACTGTGAAGTACCAAATAATGAAAACTAACTACTATTTTTAACTAAACAAATATTTCTTAAACACAGATGTTTTAAAATGTAGACGAGATTTTATGCGATAAGTTAGGTATGTAAGTAACTAACATACATACCTAACTTATCGCATAAACTCTCAAATAAGCGGTGTAGGAACAATCTAGCTAGCATCAATCGCGTTTATGTTGGACATAATTTCGTCCCTTATTAGCAAGTGAGTAAGTGCGAGAGAGACGAACGCTTTATTTTGGAATGATGTTTTCAGAAAAATACTACGATAGTTTCAGGCACTCCCCTTTTATATTGGTCTGAGGTATAGAATTATTATAATATTAAACGCTGATATAACTGTTCCTCTATTTTACTTATGGGAATGGAAATAAAGAAGCTTCGATCGAATCTACTTCAAGAATTAGAATAATACACTTTCAAACCCAAATGGACCGATTTAGCATTAATTAGATGCAACAAAAATAATTTATTCCATGCTTATGTAAGGTACCCACAATTTTGATATACTCCAGTATACATTGAGCCTTAGGGGATGAATTTAGTAAAACTCCTTATACCGTAGGGATTTGTTATGTAGGTACTATACTTATATAAGTAGGTAACCAACTCAGCAAATTTCAACTTTCCGACTTCAGTAATGTTGACTCTACACTCTACATTGATGAGTCGGCTGTTAAAACTTTTTATTGGCTTCTTTACTTACTCCAACTTTATCATTTTCAAGCTAAATAATCTAGAACGTAAGGTATTACGGCTGAAAGTGATACTTGAAATAGTTGTTGAATTTTTTCCATAATTAAACTTGCAATAATTTTAACTTGACATAAAGTGAAAAGCCACAATTTTAGTTGGCATAACATTATAATAAAAATAATGAACATTTCTTATAATATCATATGCAATAATATACTTTATCATAAAATTCATAATTATTAGAATCCATAAATCTGGTCTGTACAAACCGAAATTAATAGAAAACATAACAAAACAAAAAACTACCTACCAAAAACCGAATCAGAGCACCCCACTTCCACGTGATCTTGTCTGTCCTACCCCTAGAGTGTACCTATATGAAAGCCCGTGGAGCCAGGAGATCGCGAAGGTGGTCAAGAGTCGAGTGCTCCAGTGAAACGATGGGCTGACAAAGCCAGGAGAGCCAGGGCGGAGGGCGGGGGAGTGGTATTCAGAAACGAAGGACTGTCAAAATGAACAGGGGCGGGCTCATTGAAGAGTATGACGTTAAATAGAACAATGACAACAGGGCGGTAAATTGGGAGCCTGCCTACTACCGCAGGGTGCTGTACTAATTATGGCACTTGTGATTATAATAATATAAAATTATGGCAAATGATCATTATGTATATTAAATGTTTATGGAATGTAAAAATGATGGCATATGAAATTATAATTTAATCTCTAATCTGATATGCCATATATGGCATATCAAATTAGTGCAAATGAAATTATGGATTTAATTTAGCAACCCATATAAAATGTATGGGTAATTGCAGTTACGGAACGGAAAAAAGTTAAAGAGTAGATTAGATTAAGGCTCTTAACTGTGTACAATTATTTTGCAATCCACCCTAGGCTGCACTGGCTACAGTAATAAACAATTCGATTCACGGTGTTATATGGTTTATATTACAATCAAAATCTTAATGGCACTGTACTAATGAATAGGTACTATTGTAACTATTTCTATTTCCTGTCCAAACGCCGGCGTGGTATGTTATCTGTAGTACACTATCTTTAGGTAAAAAATTATCAAAATGGTACTACCTCAAAGCATAGGTAAATTTTATGATAGTTGATGAGCTTTGGCACGCCGCGGCACACCTACGGCTTCAGTTTAGGGTTCCGTATTTAGTTTACCATAGTATAAAGTCTTATTGAGGTCCTATCCGTAAGAAAAATGGAGCACTACGTATCGTTATTCAGTTGTTAAGCATCGAGTTTAATTCTATTGACGAAACTTGTAATTCACATGTTTTAGCCAATCGTGTCAAATATCCATAAACAGATTGCCTCATAAGTCATATTCGTATACCTCCAAAGACAACTTCCTAGTCATAAAACACAAATACAAAGCGCACACAACGATCACAATCTGTCCGTCTGTTAGTCCCACGACCTCAGTTAGCTACCTACTACTTATATTCAATTGTCTGTTATGGACATGATAAGGTTCACCTCTATGTCATTAATTACTCATAGTATGTTACTAATTAGTAATATACGTCGGTAAATCCGGGATCGGCAATAAAAGACAAGGCTCGCTGGTTTCCATATGAAATGACCTAGTGAATAAATCCTTTAAGTTGAGTTTCATTCCACAGTAATAAACGTACCAAAAGAAAAACCTTTTAATGAAAAAGCTTTGATATTTCGTTTAGCCACCAACAGGGTTATCCATCCCTCGTCGGAAACAGGTACATAGTAGTAGCCATCCCTTTCTCTGGGTCACCTTCTGACCATAGAAAGGATTTTTTAATGTTCAGATGGGGTCTAATTTAGAATAGAATAGAATAGAAGATAATTTATTACAGTATAAGTATACAGGAACACAGTAAGTAATACAATTACAAATAAAATTAAACAAAGGAAGAACTTATCAGCTATTTACTAATTACTAACTTATACTGAAAAAGGTGAACACTCAGCATAATGCCGGGTGCTACTAGAGTACCCGACGCTGGTCTTCCGTGATCACCAGTAGGGAGCGTAGCTGCTAATTGAATCCCACAAATACTGGTGCTAAAATTTACGACAGTAGGTACGAAGCGGAAATGAAGCAAGTGAGAATTAATAAGAAAATAAATAGAATAGTATGGGAAATTTAATAATAATAATATATATATAATGGGATAATTGGCAAGTATGATGAAGTGATGTAAAAAGAAGGAGTGAAGGTTCCATTTTATTAGAAAGAGATTAATTAGCCTTAAAGGCGCGCTCCCATGACACGAATTGGTCGGACTACTCGTATGTTTCCAAATTCACGTAATTCTATTATGATTTGAACATGTTTCAGCCGCACACTGTAACCTGATTACAATTAGGTAATTTAAGGTTCCTGATAACATAATTTAGTAACGTGAAATAGAGTCATTTAAGTTACCACGCATCATCTCGTGTGTATAGAAAGATTTAGCGCTCTGATTAATAATTAGTTTAAAAAGCTAGTTTTTCATATGTTCCATGAGCTATCAAGTCTGCGTAGGAGTATATCTGGTTGATGTGCATGTCATAAATAGGCAGTGATGTGCGCAGTAGCAAGTACCTACGCGCAGTCGTACTTACGCGAAGGCACTCACCGGAAAGATGCCGGATTGCCGATGCCCTTCGCCCTCCAATGCATTGTGCCCTCCGGTCTCCGCTGCCTCCCCCGCGCAAGAAAACTAAAAAGTTAAATTGAAATTAGCAGCCAAGCACCACATGTGAGCTTTGAGGATCCAGTGCAAGAATCGTAAAATCGATCGTATAGCAAGCGAAAGAACTGATGACGATTAGGAATATTTGAGTGTGTAAATATTTAACAGGGTTTATATTCAAGCATATACTTATACTTTTAAGATCTTTTGTAATCATATAATGCAATGAATAAATGAATTATGAATTGATATAGAGTCACCCAATTTCAATCCCTTTTAAGCGTTCCATACGCGTCCCCGTTCCCACCAAAGCGCATGGATTTTGCAAGCGCATCGCATAAAATGCATTTTGCTTGTTTTTTTTTGTTTGTAAATTTACTTTCAGTCTAGTTTTACTGCTATTGGAGTTGAGCTTTTTGAAATTAAATTAATACGAATGTTTTTTAATGTTAATCTATAGTCATAACTAGGGGCCCGTTGCATAATGACTTATAATTTGACACAAGTAGAAACATCTTTTCAACCCCTTTTACCAGAAATGGACTTCCCCTTTAATTACCTACAGTCATTATTAATTTACAGACATTATCGATTTTTAAAATGAAATACTATCAAATACATACATCACCCTATATTGATCAACTTTAACGTAGTTAGGGGGACCACTTATTCCCAATATTTAATTGACCAATAGTTATGTCCGCAGTGGCTACTTCCCTTCTTCCTTCTAATGGTTTTGGCCGTTTGGGGTCAGACATTGGGCATCTAATAATAACAAAATGGGGTTTCATTTGATTTCCCAAGGTTCATTTATAAATCAAACAAGAACCTTTTCTAACAACGCTTTAAAACAATAATTATTACAAACGCTAAATGGGAAGCGATTTATCATTTTTCAATCGTAGCGCTCATATTTGTATGGGGTTGGATGAAGCAACATCCTCCGAAGCCAGATGTATGTAGTTACTTCCCATTCAATGTTAAACTAACTGCTGAACGGTTCGCTGGTCACTGTATCATGTACTTTAATTCAATACTAAGTTTGGGATCGACCCATTAACCTAAATATACTTTTATGTATTTTTTTAGGGCACAATCGAACGATATATGATACGTAGGTACACAACACATACAATACAACATCGTACCTAACTATCTTTTTTCGACTTTAAATATCACTTCTCTCAATCGTGAAAGACATAACCCCTTTTCAGGTTAAAAGCTTTTTAACACTCTGTACTAGTAAACAACTTTCCACCTTCTCTGGAACAAAAATACTTTCCGACAAAACTCCCACTGAACTAGCGTAGAATGTCCTATAAGCAAGTAGGTACTTAACTCTCTGATTATCACGAGAAGCTTACTTACAAGTATCTTACGTCAGTCTCCTTATCCTGAAATCCAAGTTCAATGCTTATAACTACTTTGTTAGAATGATTGTTCTTAATACTTACCTACCTACATACTATACTACATAGTCGATTGATAACTGAATAAATTGCAGTTAACAATTAACCCTTAACATTAGCCTGTCTTCCAGCAAAAACAAATAATATAAAGTCCGTTTAAAACAAAAAGCCTGATGCTAAGTGCGTCACTCACCATCAGAGTGGCGCAATTGTCTTGTTTGTTACGACTTTCCTATCACAACATCTTCGGTAAAACACAACTAATATATCGCGGCGTGAAACAATGGTTTGGATAGAAGGACACATGCTAATGTGCTGACCTGGCCACCAGCAGAACTTGATCTCTCTACCATCTTCCGAAAACGACGCGGAGAGAAGGACGCCGCGCGGCTAAAGTTGCCGAGGGGTCTTACCTGAGTGGCTGTCGACCTGACAGGGCAGCGGTCGGTTCAATTCGACACTCATGCTTCTATAATTCGAGATGATCGCACCGGAACGAGCTTCGGTTTCACTATTTCCACTGTACCTGTTAATCACACACTAATTACGAATGTTTCCACTTTATAATATGTATTATATTATTACAAAATTTAATTGCAAATTATTACCTACCCTTTAGGGAAAACTGGAGTTTGTATAGGTGTACAAAGTGAAAGATATTTAAGTAGGTACCTAATTAAGAATTTTACTCGGGTGAGGTCACAGAATTTGCGAAAATGGTTATCGGAGATCCGTTTTGTTGGATTTTTACCGCCACGGAAATTCACACCACAGGTGGCATGCAAAAGGCTAAACTTAGCCGTAGATCAATGGAGCCGCGCACACAACCTCCATCGGATTTAGCCGTTTATTTCAGTATTGTACATCAGACGAGGAAGCGAACAAACGCAGGAAGCTGATATTAATTAACACGATAATGAATACCAGCTTGAAGGCAGTCATCAGCGGTCCTTGGACGATAGGGATCAACTAATGATCTATTGTTTCTGAATGACAGTAATGATGCGTGAAGGGTAGAAAGCTACTTCGTGTTTTTCAGGTTATTATGAGCATACTTAACCCAACATTATGAGTCTCTGCTGAATCACGAAGCTCATATGACCAAATCTTTAGGAACAAAACGGCAATTAAGTATCCTAATTGGAATGATATACGTTGAATATACTTAACATACATAACTTCTAAGTAAATAAGGCGCACAATATAACTGATGAACCTATCCTATTGGTAATATAAATATCGAATCTAATCAACGATCTTGATTCCCTGTATGTTATTGAAATTGTTAAACAAAAGGTTACCTTGCTATTTCTACTAACGAATTAATTAATTAACAACACACCAAAACCAAGTCTGAACATCTACAAACTTCTCAATAACAAAGCTTGTATTAGTTAGGTATACTCAAAGGCAAGATGCCGCTAGACTATCTGAGTAGAGTAGTAAGTACCTAGGTACTAAGTGGACCAAAACTGTGGTTCCTGGTTCAGACGGAACACAGGATACCGCGGCCCTCGCGTCTCAGCGCTACATCTCAACTTAGACCCAACGCCGGCTCGGGCACACTACAAGATATACATATGTATACTCCATAAACACTCGCGTGATATACACATAGTATTGTACCTAGTCGTTACTGTCGAACCGAGTTTGTACTTAAATAGTTTCTGAATTTGCATTAAATGATATATAAACTCATATTAGCTACCATAATTTCGAACTTGTCGTCGAAATATCAAAGAATTAAAATATTTGAATCATAATTGTTTGCTAATTACGCAAATGACGTCCCTAACATCCTGTGCAACAGATGAAACGACTGATTGAGCAATAAATTAGCCATCACTTAGATATTAATGGGGTCAATAGGTACTGAAATTTATTGAAATCAAAGTTGTACGATGCTTCATATTAATGGTCAGATTTACGACTCTTGTAACTTGATTTTATACCATTTTTAGGGTTCCGTAGCCAAAATGGCAAAAACGGAACCCTTATAGTTTCGTCATGTCCGTCTGTCCGTCTGCCCGTCTGTCCGTCTGTCCGTCTGTCCGTATGTCACAGGCATTTTACTCAAAAACTATAAGGTGTATTTGAATAAAATTTTGAGGAAAGGTGTATTTTGTTAGCCGCTACATAGTTTTGTAATTAAAATGACAAAAAAAAAATTTTTAGGGGTGCACTCCATACATAAAACTAAAAGTCAATTTTTTTTTTTCATTGTGCCCCCCCGTGTGGCACATCAATCGATAGGCCTTTCAAAATAAATATAAGGTTTCTTAGCATTTTTTTTGATTAAGTGAATAGAGCCGGAGATAATCGCCCCGAAAGTCACTAAAATTCTGCCCCCCCCCCCTCTAATTTTTAAACAGTGTATTTTAAAAATATGGAAAAATTCATGGACATAGGGCTTATTAATTTCATTCACCGAAAATTGTTTTGAACAAGATCGGTTCAGAGGTTTTCGAGATATTGCTGAAAAACTGCCTTCCTCAAAGAAAAGGACGTAAGTGCCGTAAAATTTCTGTGACGATACGACCTTTTTAATAGGCACGGAACCCTTCGTTTTGCGTGGTCCGACACGCACTTGGCCGGTTTTTATATCCTACAGCTCTGGTGAGCTTTAACTTATGATTTAATATTGAAGCTAATGATGTTCCATTAGATTTTAAGTTATTATTTTGATTATTATTGTGTCTGTGATGACTACCTCTCAAAATAGACTTCAATCCGTAGTAACAAATTTATCTATGATAGTAAGTATTTCTCTACATTAGGTATGTTGCGGATCAAAGTGGCATTAAAAAATAAGACTGTGTTTATGACGAGGCAACGCGTGTTGTCAAGTATGGAAATGCTCTCGCCTGTAATGTACCTAATCAAACACGCTTCTCTCTTAAAACAGAACCTCCATATTATCTAAGGCTATTACTAAAGAGAATAACGAACAGGTCCTAAACCGACTTTCACAGACGAGAGCATACAATAATAAAACAATGAGTTGTGAAACTACCGAAAAGCGCGCCCACCGTCTCAGTTTAATCCACGATCGCCTATCCAAAGAGACTGACGAGCGGCATGCCCACCGTCTCTTTGATGTGCGAACGCCTATCTAATGAGACGGAAGATCAGCATGCTCGCCTTATCTCTTTGGTTCTCGAACGCCTATCTAATGAGACAGAAGAGCAGTGTGACCACTGTCTCTCTTTGATGGGCGAATTCCACATTTCCTTTCCACTTTACCACATGAACTGTTTTCCGAGCGTAAATACTTTGATTATTACAGACGAAAACCATATCATTGTATGTGGGCCGATAATATTTGAGGAGTTCCGTCGATTTGGCACACTTGACATTTAGCACTTCATTAGTTGCTATTTTAATGCAATCATATAAGAATCTGTAGTGAGTTCCATAAGTCATCTGTGGTCTTCATCATCAGTTTCCACTTCACCAAATTTGTGATTTCCGGGTGTAAATATACTAGTTATAATAGAAAATACAAAAATGACTACATGCGTGCCTTATATATTTGAGGAGTTCCCTCAATTCCTCATGGATCCTATCATCCAACTGGATTTTTGATAAGAAAAGGTGGTCCTTTGGATAAACTTTCAAATAAAAAAATAATTGTACGTATCGGTTCATAAATCCGTCATTTATCTGAGTATCAGATGTTCTGAGATAAAATCATTTATTTATATAATATACAAATAAATGATTTTGATTTGATTTGATATTACAATATTTTAAGTATTAACTTAAAATATTGTACCACTATGTTTTGCCATAAGGCATACAAATATTTTGTGACAAGATGGAGCATGCATCTAATTTACCTCCTCCTTTTTTCTGAAGTAGGTTAAAAATGGGGATAATCGACAAGTCTCATTTCCGGGATAACTTGTTTGCTCTGGGTTTTCACTCACGACGTTCGAGTAAAGCTTGGTCTGCTAGGTAGGTACTTTTGGATAGTTGATTAAGCTTGCAATTTATTCATCAAAATGACATTGCTGTCATTTGAACATTTTAAAGCTTGTTATAAGAAAATCATGCGAAGAATTTGAAAATTATACAAAAAAAAACTAAAAATACTGCAAGCACCCGGCGCTGTTTCGCAGTTTATTTTCCAGAACGTAAAATCTATATTTCCGAGCATGTTAGCGTTTTTTTTTATGTAGATACTACTGACATTATTGATGTTAGGATGAATTCTATTCGCTGGACCATAGTGTAGCTAGCAGTGCTGCACAAGCTAAACATTAATAACAATGACGTCCGGACGTTTTCACGCGGCGCGCCTCCGACCGCGCTCGTTTTGACTGCGGTATATAAGAGCGCCTTTGTTTTTTACCACCATAGTCAAATCCAATCTCCACACAGTCACCTGTGCAATGAAATACTAAAAACAAAAATAAAAATAAATCTACAACTTCGCCACAGTCGGGTGAAGAGTGTTGCTATGTCTTGGAAAGTGTTTTGTGTGTTGTGTGTGTGTGGCTTAGCCCGGACTCAGGTGATCCCGGGGAAATCCCGGACGAACGAAGGGGACTACAATACCGTGAATACAGATGGATCCTTTGATTTCGGGTAATTGAGTGAATTGTTATCGATTGCTAATAAAGCTCTAAGTGTTTCTGTTCAATTTCATACGTAGACTATTTACATACATCCAATGAGACATTTTGTTGGAACTGCAGGAATCAAAAGTTAATGCGGTTTTTTTATTATCTTTTAATATGCCTCACATAATTTTTCTTTTATAATTTATCTAAATAATCTTAAACATGGTAAGTGATAATCATAATCGAGGACATGCCAAAGAAAGGAACTTTGTAACAGTGCACAATAAATAAAATTAATGATCTTAATTTTCTTTCATTATTAATTGACCTGCAAAAGTATTAAATTGCAAACTTTCATACTGGTTTGACCGAACTTGGAGCTTACCTTACTAAGTCATTAAACAAATGCAGTTCACAAAGTAATTGAGTCCCTTTCTTATGCCTGTAAGAACTTCAACACTGCACAATTGCACGTACCTAAATAAAATGGTTACTTACATAGGTACCGGTAACGATACCAATTTGTCGGTTGTCAAAAAGGTGCCACAGTGGCAAGGCTTCAATTAGAAAAATGTCTTCATTGACTACCGACTCATCGACACACATGCTCCTCTTCCAAAAAAAAAATCCGTTGTGCCTACCTACTAAATAAGTGACTCCTCACAGATACGCGAACAAGGACCGCGGCAGCAGCTACCACTTGGCGCATGGGAACGCCAATAAGGTGGTTGGCGGACGTTTCGGCGCGGTAGACCCGGCTTCCGGGACTATTAAGGAGACTGTGTACAGCGCTGGACCTAGAGGGTACGTCTTCTAAATCCTTCTTGGACTATCCATAGGTAAACGAAACTTAATCGCCTAAGCCTTTTACGACCAATGGAGAGCGAGAAGAAGATAATCTTACGCAAAAAATCGCGAAAATTTCAATGAATAAAAAAGGTAAAAGCTTTGTCCTCAAGTGCCAGTGGACTGCTTTAATGTTTAGTACCTAGTGTCATCGCTTCAGCTGTGCCGAAAGAGGTTTTGCTTTCTTGTCCACTTTTTGTAGTTTTTCCCGCTAATTCTTACTCTTTAGCGAACGTGGGACTGTGTAGTCATGAGTGGCCGTGTAATCTGGTCATGTGCATCAACGGAGAAGACTTGATTCTACTTGAGCGCTCCTTAATTGCAAGATTAGACTTAGGTCTTGTATAGGCCTCTTGTTTAGGATATTACTCCTATTATATTAGTATTCACAGATGACAGAACATTGCGTTTAGGTATATCCATTGATACAATAAAGCACGTTGTAGGTAACCATGCGTTAACTACTACGATATAATTCAATAGCGTATGCAAAAATTTATCTATCGCACACCTAGTACCGCAGGGTAAGGCCATGACCACTAGAGCGTGCGGATCAACGGTACCGCTAGTAAAAGGTGCATGGACCACATACATTGTTATCGAATTTTTCTATGGAGATAGCTTTATGAGGGTGAATTGCAAAAAAAATGTACATAGTTAAGGGCATTATTCTAATCTATGCTTTAACTTTTTTCCATTGTGTAACGAAAGTTACCCATATAAAATATATGGGCAATTGCCGTTATGCAATGGAAAAAAGTTAAAGCGTAGATTAGATTAAGGCTCGTAACTACAATTTTTTGCAATCCACGCATAAAGTTTGTATTAGTTTTCTTTTAAATATACCTACTTAGACGCTAAATAAATATTATGGGTCAATATTACATAAATCGAACTAGCCCCATATACCTAGTAATGGTATGCTATGAGGACTTGTGTTATATGTTGTTTCCTTCTTACCCGAAAATGTAGCAGGAAGCAGGTACCTAATAAGCACCGATTTTTTACATCATGTCCAATAACTTGTCTTCCTATATAGTTTTCGGGCAAAAGGCCCCAATGTGCACCGCAAAATGGATCTCGACCAGCGGCCTCGCGGCCCTATCGGCAACAAGGACGATCCTTACTTCGACCCCAATGAGGACCCAAGCTATGCATACAAGTTCGACACCCGCAAATACTCCAAGAACGAAAACGCTGATGCCAGGGGAGATGTTAAAGGTAAATAAAATTAATGCGTGTAGCAACCTAACTACTTAGTTAATAGTTTTACTGGGTGCCTAATTAAGGTACTTAAATCACAACTTGTTAAAGTCATTGATCTAGTTACAGTTAAGGAACACTCAATTACATATACGCCGCTGATCCAGAACAATATCACAATCTCAGTGTCTAATATTACACGGATTGATTCTACCGTTACCGAACAGCGTCTGGAAGCGGCATGGTTCTTTATGTATATATGCGACAATCGCTAAGTAGGTAATATTTACCCACTATTATTATAATCACGTGAACTCACCCCGAAACAATATTTCATCCGTTGTCAGGCCACTACTCATACGTGGATGACGTCGGCGAGCGACACGACGTGTCGTACATCGCGGGCCGCGACACCGGCTTCCACGTGTCGTCGGCACACCCCGACAGCCCCAACGTGATCGGGTCGCCGTTCCACCGCGCGCCGCTGGTCCGGGGCGAGACCAGACCGAGAGGACGCACGGCCGTGCAACGCGGGCTAGACGGTTCTTACAGGTGACGCTTCCAACGTGTAGCAATAGGAGTCAACTACGACACCGACTTCCACAATCGTTGGGGCTCCCGACTCAACTTGGTTGGCTCGCCTTTCTACTGCGCGCCGCTGGTGCGAAGGAGAACCGCCTGGAGACTACGCATTGCCGTGCAACGTGAGCTATATTATGGTTCTACAACTGCAGCGATAAATTTCGTCCAAACTGGAATAAGGACTTAATCGGGAGTTAAACGTCAAAATTATACGAACAAATTTTGGATTCAACTCTATTCTTGTTTGGTCTATTTGATTTTATATAATGTTAACACACACCCCTAAAGAAGACACATGTGGTTACTACAGTAGGCGAAATGCAGAATGTCGCACCTTCATGGCATAATCAAATAGTCACTAGTGTCACCTACGAGTAATAAGATTAATAAGGCTAGTTCATTGCCACTTTTCTAATGCCTTTAATATTTCGCAGATTTATATCAGCGGGCCCAGACCAGAGGCGAACAGAGAGCAGCGATGCACAGGGCAATGTGAGGGGATCTTACACCTTCCTCGACGACAAAGGCGTTCAAAGGTAATACTTTAAACATGTAGGTAGGTACGGTCGCGCTCTTTAATTAAGACCCTTTTCGCAAAAATATTCTTTGTATTCCTATACAATTTGAAAGGATTGTCAACCTCAGAGGAGGGTCCTAAATTAAAATTCGTGACTGTACCTTTATCGGGTTTAAGGCACTCAAAGCTCTTTATAGAAGTACTGGACTCGGGCTGGACCAAAAAACTCTGGAAATCCAGTAGGAAGCAACTCAGGATTATATCTGGGGTGTTCACAGGTCACTTCGGGGTCAAGGATCTCTTGGCCAAGATGGACTATCGAACAGTGTAGACTGTAGAATGTGTGGCGAGGAGGATGACACTATGGAACACTTACTGTGTGAATGTCATGCCCTTGCCAGACAAAGAATGAATCACTTTGGTAACGGCTATAACCAAAGGAATTCAAGGTGCTCCCACTAAGCTGCATCGTCCGTTTTGTGGAAATGATGGAGCGAGCTTGGGAGTAGCTATAAAGGGGAGGGCAAATGCACAAAAGATCCCACTGGGTCGAAGTGTATCCGAAAGCGCCCTCAACTACATACGATAACATAAGATAAGACCTTTATCGTACCACACGACATCGAGGTTGCCACTCATTGTACTTACCATCACACTCTAAGTAATTCTTTAGGTTGTCTTAGTCTGACACGCGACAACTATTCATCTCAATCTATTTAGCATGAGATGGGAAGGCACACGCCAAAATAGATAGTGGCCGGTAAACCCGAGCAAAGGTAATCCATTCTAACCTGGACTATTCAATGCCCCGAGGGTCCTATTGGTGATACATTATTTCGATATCGTACCGATATTTGGCCCGTTGTGACCATTAATTTACACTCAAAACATTTGAAACTTATAATCATTAGTTTGACCGTTATCTACGCGTAAATTTTAAGTACCTACAGCCTTGGCCAATAGTATTGAGCACGTTTGCGTTTCTCATACAATAGTCAAACTTTAAAAGGTGCATTTATATATGTTATAACAGAAAGTTGTGTATCTATTGGAAAAATTTGTCATATTTATTGACGTTAAGGGAAATTCCGTGAAAAAAATATACAATTAAACATTTATTGTAAAACCAGACTTTTTTTAACTTCAGTTTTCATACGCAAATAGCAATTTCAAAATGATATATATTAATGATTTGCACATGTTCAAACACTTATTATATTTTACGTCTTCGTGTATTTATAAAATTGAAAATTAATACTTTCTCCATAAGTTACAAAGGAAAACGTGGGGTGCTCAATACTTTTTGTAGCTATAACTATATTTTAATCTTTTCTTTACTTGAAGTAAGATTGATGTTTGGAAAAGCTTTTTAAAATACAACAAAAAACAACGAAACATTTCACACTGAGGACAAGTATCAAGTCAAGGCCAAAGGCCCAATAAACACACGGTAAGAACAGTGATCCGGTGGTTTAAACCCTAGAGTTAGTACCTACCTACAGGGGATCCAATGTATGACCCCTTTTTACCCGACTGCCGAAGGAAAGGAGGGTTATTTACTAGATTAGTCTGTCAGGTCTTAGTCATGCCCGCCATTGAATCTTCCACTTTTGCACTTATTTCTCCACAATAGCCTTCCATAATATTATCCCTCGGGCATTTTCATCCAACTGGAAGGCCTGTTTCGCCTAATATCATCCGTTCATCTTGATAAACGACCTCTACCTCACAGTCAGCTGTGAATATATCACGGAAGGTGCTAATGTCTGTGTTGTCGCAGAACGGTGAACTACATTGCCGGGCCCGGCATCGGCTACCGCATCGTGAAGAGCAACAAGGACCCGTACATCCCCGCCTACTTCCCCACCATCCCCAGCGCGTACGACTCGGACTTCGTCAGCGCGGGCGCGGCGAGCTTTTCACCCGACGACACCGGCTCCGACGACATATTCAAAGGTACACACTAGCACAGATTAATGCTTATGTTAATATTGTAATCTTACACTAGGATTCGATTAATAAGTTCATTGTATAGTAGCACACAACAATGATTAGAAGTCTCCCGAAGGTACATAGCAGCTGGAATTAATTTAGCCCCAATGATTAAGGCAAAGCATTTATTTTAACCCAGACTTCTGAGGACTCTTTGGAATCTTTTTACTATGTAGCTAAAATTCTAACGTAAAAGTTTAACGCAGAAGATGATTTTTGCTGTTTCTAATATATGTATTATTTCAGGACCAGACGCCACTGCTGCTTCCGGCCACGTAAAGCCATCGCCATTCTCAGATAAAGACAAACTAGGCAAACCCAGCAAAAAACCCATCACTCCGACAAGACCCACCGGCTTCACTGACGATGATGACGTCACCGGAGACGACGATTATTCCCAGTCTTATAATGGGGACGGTAACAACCAAAGCCCTTTCGACCAGGGCGATAGCGATCAAGGCAATTATAACCAAGGCGGTGGTAACAATAAAGGAAGTAGCAACAAAGGCCCATTTAATCAGGGAAGTGGCAGCAAAGGCTCTTATAACCAGGGAGGGAGCAGCAAACCCCAGTATATCCAAGGTGGAAGCGGTCAAGGATCTCAGGGAGGCAGCAGTAGCGGGAGCTTGGGCGGCAACCAGAGCGGTGGCAGCGGCGAGGACCTGGGCTTCGATGGGGATGCAGGGTTCGGAGACAAGCCCACCAAAGGACCAGGTGATGATGATGAATAGATGGCAAGCAGATGTTAGTGATCTTGTCTGATTTTCAAACTGACAGAAATATTCAGACCACCGATAATGTGCGATTTGTCAAAATGATCACATTTTGTTTTGCTTTTAACGTAGTCTATTTTCATTTTCTACAATTCTGGTGAAACTTTGGACAGCTTGTATTTAGAAGTTCATCTTATCTTTTGTCTATGAAAGAGATTATGAGCGACAGGTACACATCACAGCAAATTAGCAAGATCAGTTCGATCCGCTTAATCACATTCGATAGAAGAGTGCACTGGACTTAATATAACTCGCTTGATCGCAATAAACTTTATTCACAACCAATCTGGTTTTTATTACACCACACCTTCCGGCACCAGCACAAGCAATGCACCGCACGGACTTTAGAACTGATTACAAATTGCAGGCAAACCGGGGCGGCCAACGAGCAAGCCTTATAAACCGACGAAGAAACCTTATGTGCCACTAAAACCTTTCCAGCCAACGAATAATAATGACGACAGAGACGATTACGACGCCGGGAAAGGCGACAAAGATGCTCCGCTGTACGGTATAGGATTCAATATACACCACACTAAACCAGGAACAACAATTATTAGGAACATAGGCCAGGACTACTTCGGGGTCCCCCCTGGCGTGTCGGTCAGGGCACACGTACAAAGCATCGACTTATACCCATACGAGTCGAAACCGATCTCGCCGTCTGAAGCCATTGAAAAAGACAAGACGTAAAACTATTGTTAACTGTTTTTTTATAAGTATAAACATGGCTATTGAAACATTCCAAAAACAATATTTGTAACTAACTCTCATTTAAATTGTATATTGAAAATCGCCTCAATCTTAGCGAATAAAGATTTTAATGTTAGTACGTCATTTGTTTGATTGGGTTCTTGTCTCAGGCCGATCCACACATGATCCACATTAGAAGTAACGCACACTCTTAACATACTACAGAAAACATTAATGAATAGTCAGGATGAATAATACCCAATCGGTTCGATTTTTTAAAAATTTATTCGATTAACACGACTGTAAATATTTAACAAAATGCAAAATAGTAACTGTTACAAGGAGTCAGTACTAGTCTACAATCGAAAATCGTGAGAAGATTTGCAACCATTCTGTGTTTTCATACGTGGCCAGTTATATATACATGGATACCAATATACATATTGCTATCCAATAATCACAAACCAAGCGAAGTCTTTTAGCGATATATTACAGTCAAGTGTTTTATCGAACTCGTTACTTGTTTTCCATGCACACGTGTAGACTTTTGACATAAACTCTTAAGGGTTACCCCTTCTTCATAAACTTAACAAACCTCTGTTAACTAAAATGGTTTATGTCTTTGTCACAAACTCCAATGTTAGAGGGACAGACAAACTAATTTTGACGGCATTTTAGCTAATATGTGTTTGATTAACGTTTACGAATAAGGGTAGTATTCAAATATAATCTGCCTTTCGCTATGTTACGTTACGGTAATAATGAAAAAAAAAAAACTATCGACGGATAAAACACTCAAATAAAGACTTTGGCAAGGAAAAGCTTTTTTTGCTTAGTTTGTACATGCTGGGTGTATGCCGACAAATTAAACACACAACAATTACTCGGATACCAACGATTTTCAACGTGTAGACCGTTACAAAATTGTAAGTTTATACCAGCTCACAAATATCTTCACTCCATAAATAACAATTATACAATGATACTTGCAAGAAGGAGTAGGTAACAAAGTTAACAAGAAATGTATTAGTTGGAAGGTAAAATTTTGGCAATTTTTACTAGTGATTATTAACAGGAAAGTTAGTATCTTGTTAAATTATTAGGCTAAATAGGTATATAATTAATTATTAGTATCTAACTACTCGATTGTGAGATTGTTCAAAACGGTATGTAATATAATATTAAATTCGAAAACATATTTTTAGATTTATAGGTTAACCAATAAATTTTATTTTAGTGTAAGCATATAAACATTTTAACTTAAATCGAATAAGAAATAACCATAAAGAGATTACAGTGAGGTATACAATAAAAAAGGCAATACTTTTTTTTAATCGTTAACTGTTTTCACAAGCAATTGGAATCAAATAAAAAGTTAATTGAAATACAAATATTTATCCACCGCAAGCACTCCTGAACTCCTTTAAGACTTGAAAACTAATAGATATTTGCGATTAAATTAACATATCTTCGTTACTACCTCGCCTTATTTTTTAAAACTATTGCACACTATGTAAACCTCCAAATAACAGACCGTTAATGGTTCTAACCCAAATATTTGTTCATGTCCATAAATACAAAATTATTTAACGATTCTTCGAATATAAACATTTGAACTACAGTAAATAAACTATAGTCACATCAACTGAAGCTTGGCTCCATCTTAATCGTTATTATATAAAATTCTATAACTAGGTTAGATAGAAAAAGATTCTAAAAGGCAAATTCGCAAATCACAAGAGAAAGCTAACTAACTATATTGAGCGAAGAACGTTTATGTGCACGCTTATGGCTAGTTAAAATACGAGTACAGTGAATTATATACAGGGGTGTCGGACCTCGAATGGTTCCAGAGCAAAAATCTTGCTTGAGAACTAGTGCGTATATATTATGCGTGTTTCCGGAAGTTATATTGTGAATCCTCCATTGCATTCGTCCCAGTTTGTACAGTCTGTTGCTACTTAAGGAATTATTATCATTACATACGATTTGTGCGTAGCATATATTAAATCGTTCGTAATGGTCCTGCGTTGATTATTTATAAATACGAAACATATTATAAATTCGGGATAAAAATTTATAATTAATTCATGTGTAACAATGAATGCTTGGCCAAAAAAGGTTATATAGGCACAAGAATATTACAGAGAGCATGCTACTAGTGACAAGCTATCACAAGTGATTATCAAATGCAAATGAAGCATTTCATTGTTGGGCTATAAGTCAAGTTTACTTTGAAATACGTATATAATTATTAAAGTAAAACTTGCTTTTCCACGCATTAATGACTAAGTTAATTCGCTACTAAACGCGAACATTAATATCCTGGACTGAAAAATGTTTATTTTCACATTTACTTCACAGCCATTATTTATCCTACGGCGTGTTTTATAATATAAAACAGGATTTTAAAGGCGCAATTAGTAAGAAAAAAAATTTTTTTTACCTTTTTTAATTTTGTGCATTTCACTTCTTCGGGGCAAGATAAAGTCGTCGACTCAAAATCAAGTTGCAGAATTATTTTTGAAGAAGTAATAAGAAAAATGTTAGTAGACATAAGCAAGTTAAACGCACAAAACACAAGAGTTTTTATAAAACTTTTTTTAATCATACATTTTTATTCAATATTTTAATTTAAGTAACACTAAAAAGCTCTTTGTTTAGAAAATCAAGGCGTAACATGTTGTAAAAACTAAATTTGCGCGAATATTACAACTTACAAGCACCGATGGTTAAATATTAACAATTTATTTTAAACCTGTAGGCGCCTTCCAACTTAAACTTTAATCCGGACGTGGTAATTTTTTTATGCTTAATACAAAGTTAGTTTAATAGCTTCAACACAATAACTCATTAACCCAAATGGATTTTAAATTTAAAATACAAACTTCTGTAAGGCCGCCTGTACACTTGTAAGTTCTTACGTAAGTTCAGTACAAATACTGCTCACGTAAGACGCTGTAAGCAATATTTGTACTGAACTTACGTAAGTAAGTTACAGGTGTAAAGGCGGCCTAATGGCAACGAATGTAACATTTTAAGTACCAAATAGCTTTGGTATTGTACCATTAATTCATAAGGACTAGAATTCGATAACTTCACTAGCTATGTTAGTTTAATCAACTCAATGACGAGAATTCATTACTATTGGCACTGATGATATTAAATAATGAGACTGGAAAATCGTTACTAATATAAGTATATCTCAATGAAGACCATTTGTGATGTCTTTATTTTTCAAATGTTTACTTATCATAAAGTTTTTATATAAATTTAAACTAAGTGTACTTAGTTATAATTTTATTGAAACGATTTTAAATAAAGCAGATTTTCTAGTTTCAACAGAAGTAAATTTTTAGGCTAACTAAATATATAATAGGAAACAATTTCTGAGCATTTGAAACTAATCCAACATAAAATTAACAAATTCTTTTCTAATCGATAGGAAGCTAATCAATGTAATATTTTACCGCAAAGTTTGACAGTGACAACCATTATATTCATAGTAGTACGTCGTTACATTGTTCGAAAGTTCAATGCACACGGAATTATTCACGTCAAGCAGTGTGAACATGTGAACTCTGCACAAAGACTTCAACTAGTAAAGATCGCATTGACGATAGCCGCTTCGTAAGGCCCAAGCTATTTTAGGACTAATGTAATTAAAATAAAAAATAAACTAATTAAATTACTAGCTATTTTGAAATTTCGAGTCTCTAATAAATAGAGTTCAAATTTTATTACATAAAGCGAATGAGTTGGGCTGTTAAGCCTGAATCTTTATGTCTTAAATTAGGCCGACAGGCCTTACGAGGTTAAACTCATTTTAAGGCCTTCTTTGCAAACACAAGAAGGGTCACACTTGTTTCATTTCAACGAGACTGAAAGCAAAAATCCAATGACCAACACAGTGTAGATACTTCGTTATACGTTATTCCTACAAGGAAAGGAATACGTACGCGTCTAGGTAGCGCGACGCGTAAGGGTCAGCAAATATTACGTGATCTTCATTTTCTTGCCAGTCTCCTCGAGGATGTCCTTGATCTTGGTGAGCGGCGAGCGCTTGTCGGAGGCCGGCCGGCCGCACAGCGGCGGCTGCGTGTGGATGTGCAGGGGGTCGCTCAGCCGGCCCAAGTCCTTCTGCAGCTTGTCTATCTGTAACGAGATACTTCCACGGTTAACATTTATTTATTGGAGAAACAACAGAAGCAAATGTACAACAATAGGTGAGTGAAAAAATGGTTGTCTGTAAAGTCGGTTTACGGACGATAGTTTTACGTGATAACGAACAAAATTAACGAAGAAGACATTGATGAAAAATTGCATAACACGTATTTACTCATTTATCGTTAGGAATACTCCTGTGAAGTTTCGAATAAAATAGTCGATCTTATCTTGTTTCCCCATACAAACTTTGGACCCCCATTTCACCCCCCGCCCCCCCTTAGAGGATGAATTTTGAAAATCCTTTCTTAGTGAACCCCTACACCTTATAAGGAACCTACGTGCTCTAGAACCAGCGGTTTGGGCTGTGCGTTGATATTTCGTGTGTGCAGCCGGCGTTCATCGATTTATAAGACGTTTTCACGTCAAAAGTAAGAAATGTTTACAACTAGAGATGCATTTATTTCCTAAGATACTCTCACTGAGACATAGCGTCGAATTAACATCTTAATACTTACTACGAACTAAGCTGATGAGCGTAATGCTATCAAAAATTGTAAGAAATAACATGCAATTGAGGTGCAATAGAAATTACACTAATACATGACTGCCGGGAACCCGCCTAGCGGGCACCTACGCCGTAGACGTTTTCCGCTACGTACGCGGAAAATCACGGGATCGGGCGCTACGCTCGTAGCAATTCTTAGTGAATGTGTTAAAAACACGCTGACACACAAACAAGTTTTATAATTTCCCACCAATGGTACATATTTTGAATATGGAAACACAAACATTCTTAAGTGTTCTCGGTATTTATCCGAAAGCATCCGCGCACGTGCAAAGAGTCGACACGAGGTTGCAATGAGGTGCGTTTCCGGCACGATTAAATCCACGCCGTCCTACTGGCTACCCGTGCTGAGCCACATTGCTCCACCGCACTTACGGAGGAAACACGCGCTAATGAGGGAAGCCGAAAAGTTATCGAGCCGACCCGACTTGCCTGGCCATGGCGAGTTTGTTGGTCCACCGCCACAACGACTTAAATCACGCCGGCCAACGAGTGTAGCTGCGAGAGGGTTAAGGGCCAATGAGTTCCAGCTGGACCAATCCTGGAAAGATGAATGGACGGAGGCGTCTACCGGCCAACTCAGCATCTTTCCCGACCCTACTCAAAAGCTGCGGGGCTTTACTTTGCAGAGGAAACACTGGTGTCGCCTCAACAGAATCCGCACAGGCCACGGAAGGTGCAACTATTTTAAGTACAAGTATGGATGGAGCGAATGCCCATTATGTGACTGCAGCCTTGAGGACCAAACTGCACAGCATATAGTAGAGCGCTGCCCAAAACGGTGCTACCAGGGTGACCCGGGGGACCTTTACACAAATGTGACACCTGACGCTGTTGACTGGCTGTGCAACCTGGATGTTGACTTACGAGTATAATAGTTTTTAGTTTTTTTTTTTCATGCAATGTATATACGCCATACGATTAAATAAATAAATCCGAAAGCATAATTACTTCGAAATTTCAAAATACCGTAAGCCATTTTTCTCTAAACGAATATTTTGACTCAGCTGATTTAGAACAATATATAAGTAGGTTACGTTAACCCTTTATAGGCCAACTCCTAAATTTCTTAGCAAAAATGACCACCTGATAAGGTCATCTTTTGTATTTTTTTAAGATTCTGAATTTTTAGGTCTACACAATAGCAAGAGACTTGAATTATTAATTAATTTTAACTTTGTCCGGTAAAGGGTCAAGTTAGTATAATATCCTAGATAATCAAAAATTCTTTTAACGGAACATGATTTTCGGAACTATATCAATTCGGAAAAAAATATGCATTCGGATAACATACTATGGAATTTTGTAGTTACTATACTGTACCCATTTTAACACAACATCGAATTATCGTCAATCGTTGTTTAAAGGTGTTATTATCTATAATGAGGATACATCATTTTTTCTTCATCTTTACACGGGATAAAACATAAGCGTTAAAACCTTTTTCTACTCCTGTACTTTTATCTGTCATTTACATAGTCACGAACACTAATATAAAGACATACAAAATAAGTTTGCAGAAAAGTCTATACTCTATTCCCCATAACAGTACGGCACAACCGTGCTGTTATGTCGCCAAAACGATACGCTTAGCAGCCATACGCTTCTAAACCTATACATTAGGTACTACCAACTTAACAAACCACTGAATGTTTTTACTTTTTAGAAATTTTTGAACTAAAGGCATTGCTGCCAACTTAGGAAAAACCTTTATTCTTAATATGGCAGTACGGGCAAGTTGACATCAATTAAAAACAAAGTTAACCATAGACACCCATTTGTCTCATTTTCATGTTTCCCGAATTCCCGGTTATTTTATAAATTGTTGTTTGAGTTTGCGGCCGTTGTGTTTGCTACAAAATAGTTGGTGTTTCTCAAAAGTAATAAAAATGGATGACGATGAAAATATTGCTTCTACACCAGAAGAAATACACCGGCAGCCCACAAGCAGTGACCGAAAATTTGTTGCCTACTAAATCTCGGCACCTATACCTACGACAAAGTTTAAGAAAAATTTATTCTTTGTTTAATTTTGCATTTTATTCCATAGTAGCTAGTCGTAGAAAAAGTATTGTATGCAACGTTGTATAACAAAGTCAAAAAACGCTCGTGGCGTCTTTCTTTACAATGTTCGCCTTCGGCTCACATTGTAACCCACGCCACTCGACTTTTTTGACATCTCTTATACAACTGTTGCATAAAATACTATTTTCGTTCCGGTTGCTTCCGCATTCTCAGTTCACTCAGCTTCACGATGTTATAAAGGAAAAACAAAGCAATATGATTTATCGGCTTTCTAGGTTGAAATGTAATTTATCCTCACTTTGATAGGTTAAAAGCTTGCAAGCCAAGGTCGCTTACCTCGTCTTTCAGATGATTGTACTGGTTGATATCCAGGCCGATCTTTTTCGCTTTTTTGTGCAAAGTCAGCAGATGTTGCCTGTCTTTCACGTCTGGTAAAATGTACTCCTGAAATTGAAAACCAAGGTAAAAAATAAATGAAAACAAGACAATCTTATTTAACAATTCAAAGTACGAAAGTAAACGGCAAACACGCGTTTGCAATTATAACATTTAACGAAGAATATGTTGGTCAACTAAGCACATCAAATTAATTTTGTGCGTTTTCAAATTAAGTTCGGAGCTACTTCGGCCCGGACGAAGACAATTTATTTTCTCGTATTGGAAATGTGTGTCACGTGACATTGACTTAATTGTATAATCTCAAGTCGCAATAAGCGCGTGAGCTTCAAAGATAACTTTATCAGGAGGTATAATGAAAACCTTCTGGAAAACTAATTTCAACTTTTGAAGTCCGCTGTCATCGTATTAAAATGATAGCGATTTATTAAAGACTCGAACTTTACAGTAATGAAATAAGTATTTAACTGCCAAAATCTCTTCTTATGATGATGCTTGAAAAAGTTAAACAATTGAGTACTTCCTGAAAAAAGCATTTTATTGGAAAAGTTACAAAATAGATAATAGGTAGGTAGGTTTAACTTCAAGTTTATACGATACGTCACGCATTCTAATTTGGTTTGAATGTGTTTTCCTTGCACGCTTATGCGCGCGGGGCCTAACGTGACAGAATTAGCACTTACGAGGTGCGGTCCAAAAGTTTCCTGCCTAACAAAGAAGTATATATATGTCGTTACAGGAGGTCGAGCTTTGTCTTGGTCACCCATAATTGTGATTATTGAATGAAACCACAAAATCACTTTACATTGTTTTAATACAATTGGTCAATTATTACTCAAAATACAATGTCTACTGCAGTTAAATGTCTTTGTCACTAAATCACTAATGAGTCCGCACAATAATCAATTAATCACTCCTTCAATTATTCCAACAAGGACACAACCTAACGTGAGACAGTCCCAAGATATACGACCCGCTATTCTTGCACTCGTTCCTGTGTGCGTCCTTCCTTGCCTCGATACAATCGGGAACTAACTTCAGTCAGCAGGGATACCTTGATTCTGTCAAGTACCACGCCCAGACGTGATACCCATCACGTTAAGTTGAACCTTGAATACTGCTATAGCCGACACGGCCATCCTGTGCAGCACATGTCCTCATGTGTCTTATTCTGCAAAAGAAACAATTTTCCAAAGTATCATCCGCTCGGCCAATTCTGACCTACCATAAAGATATGGCAAACAACAATTCATTTCCGATAGATCAATGTATCCCAACATAATTTTCAAATTCAACAATATTTCTCAAAGATGCATTGACAAACCAATAAAACTCAAACTGATATTTTGTTTCACACAGAAACATGTTACACATACTATGCAAATACTGCATTCTCAACTCTATGGTCATATCACACGATGTTATCACGCTCGCTATCTCACTCCAGACTGGCCGACTCTATCGCCATCTCACACAGAGACTGGCCGATTCTGTCGCCACCTGAGTCAAGACTAGCTAGCACACTATATACTAACCATCCTACTCCAGGCTGGCCGACTCTGTCGCCATCTCACACAGAGACTGGCCGACTCTGTCGCCACCTGAGTCAAGACTGGCTAGCACTCCAACTCCATCTGGACTGCCCCACTATCCCGAGACTGACACAAGTTTGTCATCTGGTCTAGCTGACCAACCCAAGACTGGCCACCTGGTATCTCAGGTGTACACATATCGCAAAGAATGCAAGTTGTCAACTCAAAAACTCGACTGCTTCACTTCATCAAAACTTTTCTCTTAATCAAGTTTGTCAATGTTTCTTCGACCAATAAGCATCTCTCTCAGCCTCATAGGCTCATCTTACTATAAAACCAATTAAACTTTTCATTAAAGTCTTTATTGATTCATAAAGTACTAGGACTCTTTTCTAATTAATCTCTCAACTGCAATTAAACTTTGATTCCTTCACTCATTATCCAAAACGCAAAATATCAACCGCGAATTTATCCAGTCCTGCCATAGCATTACACAAAGAGAAACCGACATTCGTCATTATAACAAAACCAAAAATCAAAATAATTACATGAATGGTCAATAACGGTGCACATTTCACACGTGGCGTCAACTCAATATTTTTTTGTCATTAGAACATTCCAATGCGACTGCAACTTGACGACAAATAAATTTATGACCGTGCCAAAAAAAAATAAAGTTTGTTGACAACGTTAACAATGCGAGTGTTTCTTGTCCACTCAATACTCCGGTATCGAAGTCAATCTACTAAAACTGTGAAACGATTTATGTTTCGTTTCTCACAACCACTTGAAATAATATTGCGTTTAAACCATTTCAAAAAGACCCGTGCTTGTATTGAACTCTATAGAATACCATGGGTCAAATATCATTAGTATTGGTTCTTGAGCTAACTTTAGCTTAACCAAATGTTAGCCTGTGAAGTGGTCCCATATCGGTGAGAACAAAACTTTTTCTCAAAGTTACTTCAGCGAGTTAAGCGTCTGACAAGTAGTAATAAGTGTAATAGCTGGCAAGATACTGAAATAAAATCTCCGTATAATTTCTTTATGCTCTACATGACATAAAAGCTATTCGGTGCTTTACCGGTACCTGTTAACAGAATATTGTTAACAGATTCCTCTCTCAAAAAAAAACTGATGTTCAACTTTCTTTATAAGTGAACGTTCAATACCAAACAAAATGAAAACAACACACCTTTGTGACTAAGTTATCCAGTCGAAGGCTCCACCTCGCATACTTCGATGCGCCGGCCCAACTGTCCTGCACCAAGTCGCGCTGCAACGTTGCCGCTAGTGTTATCCGGACAGCGCGTTGATACATGGCCCACCATGCCACATTTGTAGCACCGTATAGAGCTAGTCCCAGGATACATTTGTGATCCTTCTCGATTAACCGGTGTTTTGGACGTTGATGCAAATGTTTTCATTTTCATTTCCCTCTCTTTCAGTCGACAATCCGTTGATTTGTGCCCCGCTTTGCCGCAATGGTAACATATTATTTGGCCCGAGTCAAACCGAGAGCGTTTATAGTTACTTTTGTTATCTTCATTCTTTGTATCCAGTTTACGTTTCAAATGTGAAAACGCTTGCAGTTCCCGTTGTAGATGTTGACGTGTAGATATTTCAGTCGTAAACGCAATGCGTTGAAGCCTGTGGTCAATTCCAGCCATATGAGCAAGTACAATCGAAACGATGAGTTGTTCCGAACTAACGTTTTTTAATTGTGACATTAATGATGAAGTCAATCGGCTTGCAAATGCGGCGTAAGTTTCACTCTCCTTTGGTTTACTATTGCTCATGTTTATCAAAGTAGCTGCAGTTGTTTCGGTGGTAACAAATCTCTCAATAAATAATGCCTTAAATTGTTCCCATGTTATTCCTGGATATGTAACACGTGCAAACCATGCAGACGCCGATCCTTGTAAAGATTTGCTAAGGGCCATTATTAAATTGCTTCCTTCCAATGGGTGGTCCGCAAAACACAAATCGGCTGTTGAACACCACGATTTTCCATCCGTATCGTATTTTTCCGGGTTAAATTCAGGTAAAGGCACGTTGTTTACAGGTTGTGGTATTCGTAGTGTACTTATCAGGGCGCGCATTTGTTCATTTTGTAATTCGAACATTTTCTTCCACATGATTTCATTTGTGTGATTTTCACCATTTTCCAGATTTTCCTGGTCAGATCCCACTTCTGATGTCGTTACAGGAGGTCGAGCTTTGTCTTGGTCACCCATAATTGTGATTATTGAATGAAACCACAAAATCACTTTACATTGTTTTAATACAATTGGTCAATTATTACTCAAAATACAATGTCTACTGCAGTTAAATGTCTTTGTCACTAAATCACTAATGAGTCCGCACAATAATCAATTAATCACTCCTTCAATTATTCCAACAAGGACACAACCTAACGTGAGACAGTCCCAAGATATACGACCCGCTATTCTTGCACTCGTTCCTGTGTGCGTCCTTCCTTGCCTCGATACAATCGGGAACTAACTTCAGTCAGCAGGGATACCTTGATTCTGTCAAGTACCACGCCCAGACGTGATACCCATCACGTTAAGTTGAACCTTGAATACTGCTATAGCCGACATATAGATACAAAACTTTTTTTATTTACGATATAGTCTCCCTCTATTTCAATGCACTTTTCAGATCTCTTAATAAGCATTTCTATCCCCTTATAAAAATACTCAGAAGTTTTGTCCACAAAATGTGCACGGGTCATTTCATCATCTGAAGAAAATCTTCTTCCCGTTAAATCTGCTTTAAGTTTCGAGAACAAATAATATTCACTCTGGGCCAGGTAGGGACTATAAGGTGGGTGGCGAATTTCCTCGAAGCCACATTTTGCAACAGCAGCCTTGGCAATAGAAGCAGCGTGAACAGGTGCATTGTCGCGGAGAAGCCGAACACCTCTGCTAAGTTTTCCACAACCCTTCTGCTTAATCACCTCTCGTAACAGCTCAATAAGGGTGGCGTAGTAGCTACCATTTACCGTGGTATTCCTTTCTTTTATGTCAATCAGTAGTATTCCGGGACATTCCCAGAATACCGTAGTCATTATCTTTTTACCCGACTGCGCGATGCAAAGGAGGGTAATGTGTTTATTGGTGGATTGTGTTTGTTACCTTGGCCTTCCTAGCCGGCTTTTCACCAGGACGACAACACTTCATCGATTCACTTTTGGAGAGACCATACGTACAAAACCATGGTTTCGTCCCCCGTAACAATTGACTCCAAAAAACTCTCTCCGTGTCATCTATATGCGTCTAAAACTTCTTGGAAGCACGCTTTTCGCTCACTTCACTGCAAGCTCGAAAGAAGTTTGGGCACCCACATCGCACTAACTTTATTAATGTGAAGATGATCACGAAGAATTCTAAGAACTGAGCTTTTCGAAAGCTCTGCCCTTGCCGCTATTTCTTTAGTTTTCAGTCTTCGATCACTCAGACGTTCTACTTCCACTAATTTGACGCAGTCCACGGTGACTGCTTCCACAGGCCGGCCGAAGCGAGGTTCGTCGTCAATGGACTCCTGCTCTAAACGAAACGGCTTACTCCATTCTTTAATGGTGGAAAATGACGGAGAGGTATCCCCGTACACAGCATCTAACCTTTTTTATATCGGTCGGGCTGACCCCTTCTTTTGTCAGGAACTTGATCACGGAACTAGAAAACTTAAACATTTCGAAAACTTTCAGACTTCCTATTGTTCTAAACGCCATCAAATCAAAACCACGACCAACAGAAACCTGAAAGCTATACGCGAACAAGCAGAATAAATGACAATCACAATGACACTTTTTATTTTTATATCGCCATATTTCTCCAGTCAGATCCTTTTGGACCGCACCTCGTAAAATACAAATGGAATGAGTAACAGTATGTGGAATTGACCCTCTAATTGTTAATCAACTAAACTACAAAACTAATAAAAGTTGTCATGCACATTAACCCGGCACCATAATGACAACGCCTGGGGGACAAGCTATCGTTATCTGGGCATTTGTGATTACATTTCCTACGAGTATCAAGTCTCGGGTTTAGCCTGTGCCGAGTTAATAATTGCACCTGCTTCGTAACCACGAAGTAAGTATAGGTAGGCTTAGCGGTTTCAGCTAGCCGAAAATTCGGCGTCTCCATTTCTAAGCTTAAGCGTACTTTAAAATGTGCAAATGTATACGCTACCTGCTTTGTAAGTACGAAGTAAGCGTAACCGGCCATCGCGGTACCGTAGGTGACGAAGTAAGTGACGGGCTCCATGATGTCCCAGGAGTATTCCCACCACGTCAGCCGAGCGAGTACCCCGAACTGCACGCCCATGAGTCCGAGCCCCACCCACGTCAGCGCGGAGGTGCGGCGGCTCGTCTCCACTTCTAGGCTTAAACGCTTCTGCAAACAACATACGATTTTTAACCACTAACGAGAGGGATACATGTGTAACTTTTCACGGGCGTAAGGAACTGTTATTTTCCCATGCAAAAATGACCCCGCTTTTGTTTCTTGGACGCAGTCTCCCGCCCTCCGCACGGGCTCCAGCCAAAAACTCGCTTCGTCGGCCCGTCGTTCGCTCCGCACGGGAGGTCACCGGTTCGCACGCCACCTCCCCCCACTCGCTTCGCTTCGGCCTCGTGCACACGTTCAACTCAGGACCTCCTTCGCAAGCTTCTGGCTCCGCGTGCTTTTATATACACTCTAGGGGTAGGACAGATAAGACCTCGTCGTGGAAGTGATGGGGTGCGCTGATTCGGGTTTTGGTAGCTACCTTTCGATCACTATAAACAAGGAATCATTTAAGTTACTACTTACGACCACATTCCTTCAGTAATTTGTGATTACACATGTAATACGGATTTTGAAAGGTATGGCAAATGATTTTATTGCATATGACTATTATGAATTATAAAGTTTATGGCAAGTGATATTATGGCATATGATATTATCATTAATTTAGTATAAGTAACAATAAATGGCCGTCCGAAAGAACCGCCCGATCGACTCGGGCGGCTCCCTTGCGTCTAGTCAGGTTTCGTTATTTAAATATATCTCATCTCATCCTCTAACAGCGTAAATAATTTTATGTAAACTCATTGTGATTTCATGGTCTTGAATAATTAATTTCGTTGGTACAAATGACAGATTATCACGGAACAGAAACCAAAGTAGTCAGTATTCGATTTTTTTATGGAGTCGTAGTCACGTAAATTATTATATTTAAGATTCTTAAGAAATCCTTACCGGCGTGCAAAGTAGGCCGGGCCGCAGTTATAGCACGAGATAGGAGACGTCGACAACGAAGTCGTGTGTTTATTTAACGAGTTTTATATAAATCTTGTAAAGATAAATGTTTAACTAAAAATAATTGATTTTCTGATTGCACTTAAGTCATAATTATGTGTCGCAACAGAACTTTAGCGTGCTGTATTTGACATGATCTACTGTGAAATACACCACGCTAAAATGATTTACATACCTAGTTCTTATTATCTTTTCACTGCAGTTGGTTCGCGTTAAGAATTCAGTGAATTATCAGTGCAACTCAGGGTAAAGGTGTATTCCCGTGGTGTTAAAATTCAAACAAATTATATTTATTAAGATTTTAATGGAATTATAAAATATAATAAAATAATATAAAATATAATAAAATATAAAATTGTACATATATTTTTTTTGTATTTTGTGCAATAAAGTTTAAATAAATAAATAGATTTGATTGTTTACGGGGCGTGGCTAGGCCGGCGCGGCAGACAGTCATAATTAGAACGAACTGTGGTCGTGCGTAGAGCTGTTTAAAGTACTTTGTCAGCGCAGAGCAGAGCTGCACTGGTACGTAACGTAATGCCCATCGAACAATGTTTTGTGTATATATCTGATTTTGGTCGTTTTGTTTAAATAAACAAAATATTATATTAAAAAAATTATAAGACGACTCCATTCATTCGCTATTTAGTTTTGGCGTGAGTACTACTTAGTCACATTATGTTAAATTTAAATCTGTTTGATTCTTATTTGCTAATATGGCGCTTATAGCCTGAAAAACTAAGTTCTGTTTTCTATGAAACATATTTATCTTATCGCAGGATATGAGTAAACGCTATTAGCAACTACTGAACTAGTGTTGTCATTTTGGGGCACATTTCTTGATATTTTTGTACGGCATTGTGAGTCTATTTATTTTATTATACGTCAATGGATATTATGGAAAATAACGATTCTGTCTTATGAATATTATGGTAAATGACAGTTATGACACATGACATTATGGTAAACCAAATGACTATTATGACAAACGAAATTATGGCAAATGAAATTATGGCAAATGAAATTATGGCAAACGAAGGTATACGCATTAAGGTCTCGTTTCACACTAAATGTAATTAAATCAAGTTACGAAAACTCATTTTAGACCCGGTACTGTATACACGGTAAGTTAACTTTCCGAACAGGAGCGATGAAAAAGTGTCTATAAAAATTGCGAGGGTAGTAATACGTTTAGATTTGATGGTCCATATAAAGTATTAACGTTACAAACAACATTCATGTATTTTTATTACCGCATGTAAAATACACGAAGCTAAATAAACATAGTATAATTGCTGAGAGACGGCGTTCCTATACAGTAGTATTGCCTCAATCGCGTTACCTCCGTGCTCATGCAGCCGCTCCTGGCAGAGACAGGGCAGTTCACCAGGTCCCGCACGTGGCTCAGCCATGTTATCTCCTCCTGGCAGAGACAGGGTAATATTGTAGCCTCACCTCCTCCAGCGGCTGTATCTCCGCGGTGAGCTTCTCGAGCTGCGCGCGGAGGTCACGCTCCTTGCGGATCTGATGTTCCCGCACGTTCAGCGCCTCGTATAGCTGGTTCACCAGGTTCCGCACGTCGCCCAGCCGCGTTATCTCCTCAGTGCTGAGCCGCTCCTGAAAGAGGTTGGCCACTTGTGAACACAGTCGGTTTTTGTGAACACAGATTAAAAATGTAGCAGAATTTTTTTACTTTATTTCGTATACAATTTCTGCATGGACGCTGGGGCGTTACGATGGGTAGGTACACATTTTTGTAACGCATTCAATCTCATAAATAACATGTTTAGGATGTTTACGAATTTCTATGGAACTTTTATTTCCATCATCAGACCAGTTGATGGTACAACAATATTGGAATTTAACTTAGAAGCGTCCAAAATATCAACACAATTGGACTTTAGTTTTTTTAATAGTTGAATGCTTATAAAACACTTGTAAAGTTAAATAAAGGCTTGTAATAATATTAGCTTGCGAAAAAGGAACATTACCACCGTGTTTACCATGAAAACAAACACATCTAGGGAAATATAAGAATAGCAATGAACTGCTCTAAGATGAACTTTATAACATCAAAGCGAGAAACGGCTGCGTCGATTGAGCAAACTCTCGACCCAATTATGCAAATGCCCCAAGAGGATTACCTCAATTCTCGGGAGCTGTAAAACTCCCATAACAGATTTACTCCCATTAGTCTCGATACGATAAACTTCACCCATCTAATGAACCTAATAAGAGTTAGATTGATGCTCCAATTGCCCAAATTGGTCGGTCTCAGCATTACTTGAGAGTTGTTATTATATTAAGTAGACCTCGCCGAGCAGAAATTAAAAAAAAATTGTTCGCGACCTAATTCTGTTTTTGCAGAGTACGGGTCAGAAAACTGCCGGCACGTTCTCTTTTGCTTATGATTTATGAAGGCAATAATATATCAGACTCACAAACAAGTGACAATGTTTTAGAATAGAACTATTTTCTTTTGGTATTTGGTATTAGGTACTTAATTTTTTATAACATACTGAACAGAAATAGGTAATTAAGTAGGTTAAAATAAAATACAGCAAATTGGCAAGACATACAGCAAATTATTGATCTAGCAATTGTCCAATAAAAAGCTCTAGTAGCGTACGGGCGTGTGTAGTACAGATGAGTAAGTTGTATGTAGCCATATTTTTACACTTGACTGTACCTAGTGCTAAAAGTCGTTGGAACTCACTGCACGTACGCAGTTATGATGGTCTACTTTGGAATATTGTGTTTTATCGTACAAGCACTGTATTTTCTGGTTCAACAAGTTCTAACTACGTGTCATGTATTTTTAACAAAATTCTGAAATTCCAGTAAGTAGGTAGGTAATTAATTTCGTAGGTACATTGGGTCCAAAAATAATAAGTGGGTTCGAGACATGAACCCTGTAAGGGCACAGCTATTTACAATTATCTAAGTCGTGTCACGAGGCATAAAAATCATAAACTTATGAATAAATTCCATAACTCAAGTATTCGTTTAGAAGTTACCATGAACTTATATTTGAATAATAAATATCATTAGTATTGGTAGAAATTAATTGGTTGGAAAAGGAATTTAATTAATTTTAGAGCATAGTTGGGAGATTTTGCAGTACCACTACTATTGAATCTTATCAACCATCTGCAATAAATCAGCATTAATGTGGCTAAGTTTATTTACTCGTAATATGAAACTACAGGCATGGTTTAATTTCAGGGAAGTCTGAAGTGTTGCGAGGTATGTTCGCGCAAACATTATAAAGTTATCTCTTGGAATAATGTATGCAAAGTTCAACGTTCCCAAGCAGACTGGCTGCAGTCATCCTGTAGTTGTAGTTGTGGTTGAGTAACTTTATTGACTTAAAAGTATCAGAATGAGCAACAAAGTACCCTTTCAGATGAACAATATCTCGGAGACTAACCTTGTATTGGAAATATGTATTCATGGATCCTTATGTACACTTCTAGGTGAAAAAGTATTTCGGAGATAAAAGCTATACGTTGGGAATAATGTGGACATAATCTTGGGTCCTCAGGAAGCCCGAAGCCGAAATGCAGATTATGAATGAAGTCATTTTACACACCGAATCGCTATCATTTGGGGAGCACCTCTATAAAATTTGATTAAATTTTCAGTGTAGCCCGCGCGGTGTTAAGCCAGACATCCAATTTTTAAGGTGGTTCGTGTTGTGGCGCCGTGCATATTTGATAGCCGCTTAATTGGCGACTGACGCGACATTCAGCCTGCGCGCTGAGTGACTTAAAATGGATGCCGGGGCTTCAATCTGTAAAATAAGACCAGCAAATTTGTTAAAGCAATGAACAATGTTATATATTCAATAGTAATAGTTTAATATTAAAACAACACGTCCTTAATCGCTGACGAGAATCGCTCTTGGGGCTGTGTAAACATTCTACATTAACACAAAAGCCGTAGGTACTTACTTTTTAGGGTTCCGTAGCCAAAATGGCAAAAACGGAACCCTTATAGTTTCGTCATGTCCGTCTGTCCGTCTGTCCGTCTGTCCCTCTGTCCGTATGTCACAGGCATTTTACTCGAAAACTTTAAGGTGTATTTGAATAAAATTTTGAGGATAGGTGTATTTTGTTAGCCGCTACATAGTTTTGTAATTAAAATGACAAAAAAAAAATTTTTTAGGGGTGCACTCCATACATAAAACTAAAAGTCAAAATTTTTTTTTTCACTGTGACCCCCCGTGTGGCACATCAATCGATAGGCCTTTCAAAATAAATATAAGGTTTCTTAGCAATTTTTTTGATTAAATGAATAGGGTCGGAGATAATCGCCCCGAAAGTCACTAAAATTCTGTCCCCCCCCCCCTAATTTTTGAACGGTGTATTTTAAAAATATATTATTAATTTCATTCACCGAAAAATTTTTTGAACAAGATCGGTTCAGAGGTTTTCGAGATATTGCTGAAAAACTGCCTTCCTCAAAGAAAAGGACGTAAGTGCCGTAAAATTTCTGTGACGATACGAGCTTTTTAATAGGCACGGAACCCTTCGTTTTGCGTGGTCCGACACGCACTTGGCCGGTTTTTATTCAAATTACATGTATTTGCATACCGACGCCTCGGCAAATGAATACTTCTTCAATTTGCACATAATCGTATTATTGCCAATTTCTGCGCGCAGGCTGCGCCTCGTGCACGGTTTGTGTATACTTTTGTCTAAATAGTTTTGATTGATTAGAATACATTCACTGCTAGAAACCCTAGCGGGCGCTCTGTTCCTAGGTATATAGTTTCCTCTACTTAACGGGAAACCACGGCACCGGCTACGAGCGATACTACGAATTTGTTGGCAGTAAATGTGTTAAAGACTGATTGTTTATTTTCATCTAACAGCTGAAACTAACGTTTTGAATTTTTTTAAGTATGAGAAATTCTAAATAAAACTAAATACCCACTACAAAACCTGCGATCTGAGACATTCTTTGTTTTACCGCACTATGTAAGTAATGTACTATAACTATTCAAATAGCAATCTATAAAACATGGCAAAAACAAAAAGCGTAAACACAGCCTCTGCACTAACGCGGGCGCCATTTCAAATGCGATTTGATGACAATCCGTAATCTAATTTCTCTCGAAACTCGAAACCTAACCGAGTTTAAGCTAACTGTAGCCTACATTAAACCACCTCACGCTCAGTAAATGATGTTATATCGTTGGTAGATCCTACAATTTAAGATAGACCTGGAAGTGATTGATGTTGTGACATCGAATTTTGTACGCTGAAATATAACACAATAGACGATTGCCGGAAGAAACCCTTTTTACGCGGCATAAAACTGGCAGAGGGTGAAGAATATGAAAAAATAAAATTTGGGTCGACGAAATTACAGCCACGGGTGTTATAAAACAACACATACGCAAAATATCTAATGGGAGATTGCAAAAAATAAAATAAAATCGTGTGTAAGTACAAAGGTGGAGTAAACAATGATACGAGCAGCTGTTTTGTGTACACCGTCCTGTATTATTTTGGGATTTCGCCACATCATCATTGGTTTACGCATAATTAAATTAACAATTTCATGTCAGCAACAGGTAATGCACTTTAATATAATCTTTTATTTCTGGTGTATATATAAAATGTTCGTTTTAGACTTGAAGATACGAATGTTAGTTACTATTTCATAAGGAAGTCTGACCAAATAGGAGAAAGGACTTGATTTGACGTCGAATTTGTATCAAAAACCTTGGAACAAACTCTATTGTCCTGTAGTCAAATTGACTGGATTGGACAAAACTGGAAGAAGGATTTGCGTTGAGTCCAAATCATTGAATAAACACTATTCTTGTTTGCTCGAATTTAGCCTAAGTCAGAATACAGCGCTAGCATATTATTGCCGGTATGTGTTTATTATTATATATTTATACATACATAATAACATTTTAAAACTGTTCTTGATGTAGATGCTTAAACATATATGTATTAATAATCACAAGTGATGGTGCGACGAAACCGAGAGGTATTAACAATTTTTACATGTGAAAAACGTAATTTGTCATAGTTAGTTACAAATAGGTATTCATGTGTTCAACTGGTTCTGTCGTGAACAAGCCGCAATTATCTATGAATATAACTAATGAACTGCGCGATTATGCTTAGCGGTTAACCCACGATCACGTGCAATCTATTTCGTAGGTATACATGTCCTTTACAAACTTCAAGGAATTCATTTATTATACTCATGTAGCTAGCTAGCAACTACGAATGGAAGGCTGATTCGTTTCACACTTATCCTGTGGTTAGTACCAGCCAGTGAATAAAATAACACAGTCTATTGTATGTGTACTTTTTTAATACCTGCATAGAAGGTAATAAACTTTATCTACACACATACTATAAACCCGCTAAAATACGTTCAGACACTGGCAGTAATGACCAGCATTATATCAATAAGATTTAAAAATAAATTACTTGTCTCTGGCCGTAGGTAATTTTGTACGTATTTTCATTACGATATCGATATTGTTAAAGTAATGACTTTCAAATTTCGAAGCGTGGCCTAGAGGTCAAAGCAAATCATGACCAATTAGATCTTGTTATGGACATCTAACTAGTTGGATACGATTTACGATTTGAAATCTAGTCGGCCATGGCGGTGCAATGGTCCCCCTCGAGGGTGCCCGCCTTGTCGGGGCGGGGGGGCTTAGTAACCGTGGACTGCAACCCACGGCGAAGCTAAGAGGCACCCAGGGCCGGACTGTGTGGGGCCTGCTGGCTGGCCCGAGGAGAGCGCTCCTAGCGGGCTGTGCATTGCCCGCTTAGGATGCGTTGGGCAGGGACCGCAGCAGAAAAGGAGTACCTCCTTATCTTCTGCGGCCGAGGCGGGATCGCAGGGGGAGAGGCGTGTTGGTATAACGGTGCGCCACTCTCCCTACCCCCTGCGAACTTGGCGGGGCCGTTCCGCGGAAGCGGCATTGGTGGGGCCGCAGAGGAGGAGGAATGCCGGTATTACGGTGCGCCGCTTTCCCTATCCTCTGCGGCCGAGGCGTGGTCGGTGGCGGAACCACGTACCTGATCCGCCACCGGGTGCTGGAATTTCCCGCACCCATGATCTCCTTGTAGCGGACTCAGGGGGGTCCGCTACTGAACGTGTGGAGATGGAGGAGGCAGGCGCGCCAAAACATCTGGCGTGCCTCTCGTGGAGGTCCTTCGGGCGTCCGCGAGGGAGCCGCTTGTGGGTGGCCGCCGCCGGCGGGGTCGCGGATGTGTGCGCAAGCGTTCCCGTGACCTCGCCACATGGCGGCGAGGCGGCAAGTGGGGGGGTTTTTAGTGGGTATACCGTGAGTCTCATCAGCTTATACGGGAGTCCCACATAACCACTCGGGTCACCCCCTGCACCCGGGTGGTATGCGTAACGCATTTTCCCCCCCTAAACAAAAAAAAAAAATGGCGGTGCAATGGCAGTTATTCTAATGGTTTCCGAACACATCATTTAGAATTTATTATAAGTGTGTAGATAAATTCGTGTATGTAACTGTACAGTAAGGGAAATGTATACACGTACCACCGTAGAACCCTATCGCAATAAAGTGACATATCACTCGAGTTTGAGTGACGGCGGCCTGTCAATTGCGACAGGGTTCTACGGTGGTACGTGAATACATTTCCCTTACTGTACATAATTAGGCCTTAAAACAATCGTGTGATCCTATTATGAAACTCGCTGACGCTCGTTTTGTAAAACCACATGCGTGATTTAAAGCCTCTTATTACAGTCACATAAACTACTATTACAATACGGTAGTATGAATTAATAATGAAATTTTAAGTATATTAGAATTTAACAATAACAATTGAATAGTTGTATTTCACCGAAATGGCTAAAATTGAATTTTGCTGTAGGTATAATAAATAAGACTATAGGTAACACAACATAAGGCTGTACCGTCATTTCTTTATCGTACTGTAGCGCTTAAATAGGTAAGAGAAAATCAAAACAAGATACAAAAGCAACTTCAGAGCTGGCATAATGTTATTGTAAATAAACGATATGCTGGAAAACTCATTAAGGTCAAACTCATTATCGCCACGCGCCAGCAGAAGGATGGAATCAAATGCTAGCAACAGATTGGATACCTGAGGCAAAAAGCTAACAGGAAAGAATCTTTCTTCATCTTTAAATCTTCCTGTTTTGTCGATCAATGCCTACATTGTTTATACCAAACGTACGTTATCAACTTATCAGTATAATAAATTTGTTAGGTATAGCTAAGATAGGAGGATTAAGAATGATGCGTAACGCAAACTTTTCAGTAGGTAGGTACGTGATGAGACAATTCACGTGAAGTAAGTATGATTTAAAAGTTTTGCTGTAACATTTAGATTATATTTACATTATCTTACAGGCGTAGCTGACACTCGGATACTCTTCTCGCTTGGGGTTGGTGGTACCTACACCAGCTCGATAGGTAGACTACCGCCCAATTAGAAAAGTTGCGGGTCGCTCCAGCCCTGCTAGCATAACTTGACTCTTGACTCAACTCGCGCGCGAGATAGACTGTCCTTCACTTTCTGATTAATGCTGTCAAAAAGTGACAGACAGTCTATCACGCGTGCGAGTAGAGAAGAGAGTCAAGTTATGCTAGCAGGGCTGGGCTGTTATTCGGAACGCGCTAATGCGCCTCACCTCGCCTTACGAAACTAGACCGCCGATTACCCTGAGTTACTACGAATCGCGGTGTCAAGATATTTTTGTGGACGAACGGTGAGGTGAGGTTAAAACAAGTTACAGAATAGCGGGCCAGGATAAGACTAGTACGGGTCAGGGATGAGTGACGAACCTATTCGAAGAGAGATCAACACTCACTTAGCGGGCTATTACAGGCTGAAAATTACGATGATAGATTACCTACTAAATTTTTAATAGGTTAGTAACCAAAACGAATTAAAGAATTCTTAGTTAGTACGAACTTTTCACTCATAAATAAAATATACAATTAAATGTGATAATATTAAGATTTTTATGACAAAAACATTAATTATAAACACTATTTGCTTTATTTCCTTATCATTTTCAGTTTGTCACAACCACTCTCAACACTATTAAAAAACTGCTTTCCGAAATGTTTGGTTTTGTTTTCATTACCTAATGGCACCGTCTCACCTCCAACGGACTACTTCTAAAGCGGGTGCAGCGGCGGAAAACGCCGAAAATCTGAAATGTAATAAATATAGAGGCCTCGGCAGAGAGTACGACTTTGTACCCTTTGGCGTCGAGACCCTCGGTCCGTAAGTAAGTAAGTAAGTAAGTAAGTAAATATTTATTTGTGATACACAGGTTACATAATAGATGACAATATAATAGAAAATACAGTACGCTGTGACCTACCAAAAAGGTGTACAAATGTTCAGCCTTACAAGAACTAAAGAAACTACTTAATTCTAAATCAAATTTTTATGAGCATTCAATTGACTTAATCATTCCTAAAATGCATATCTGTAAAAAAACATTCTGTAATTATATTTATATTTTTATAACATATTTACGAAACTTCTATCTAAAAAAAACTCATCAATGGTGTAATATGCTCTCTCTATAAGTTTTAATTTTAATTTGTTTTTAAACATTGACATATTTAATTTCTTTAGGCTTTCTGGTAAGAAATTATATATTTTGGAAGCCATGCCTAGTATACTCTTTCTTAACAAAGCTGTCTTGCCACTCATGGTTGGTATTGCATGTTTGTAACGAACGCTTCTCGAATTCATGTTCAGCCTTAAGGGAAACAGTGAGGAGTTTGATTTAACAAATACTGCGATCTCGTAAATATACAGGCAGGTTAGTGTGAGGACCTTTAATTCTTTAAAATGAGGTCTGCAACTTTCTGTTCGTTTGAGGCCACATACGGCTCGAATGCATTTTTTCTGTGACCTAAATACCTGCAATTTATTGGTCGAATTACCCCAAAATATTATTCCGTATCTTAAAATAGAATCGATGTAACCATGGTAAGCAAGCAAAGCTGTTTTAAGGTCTGATGTTTTCGAGATTTTATTGAGAACAAATACGAAACTGTTTACACGCTTACATAATGACTCAGTGTGTGGTTTCCAGTTAGTATGTATATCTATGTTTAAACCTAAAAATTTGGTTACGCTTATATTTTCAACGATTTTATTATTATAATAACCGTGGGGTCCCAGTGCGCATAAGTTATTTGCAGAAATCGCGAAACGTCTGGTCGATGTAACTGGTGACCGAAGAGCTGGCGGCTTTCTCGCGCAACGCATCAGCATTGCAATTCAGCGAGGAAATGCCGCCAGCATCCTCGGTACAATGCCTCGAGGGCCTTTTTTAGATTTAACTTAGTTTTAATTTATCTTAGTTAATGTTAATTATAATCTTGTATTCATGTTTCCTAAAACAATGATTACATTCCAATACTGTCTTATTTATCTCATACTAGTTCCGACTATAAATTCTCAGGCTGCACTTTCGGTCTAAAATAATCACCAAAGTGGAATACTAACGAGAACACTAAGTGCCTAATGGGATTACCGGAGTTTGTCCCGATCTTGCCTGAAACTATTTACTATATGAGTTTATGGCAAGGCATACTTGGCTAGTAAGGCCGATTCTACATTCTAAAATATCATTTTTCGGTCCTCGGTCCAGCAACATGTAGGTAGTAGAGGAGTTATATGAAAAATAATAGGTGATAGGTTATACTAATTCCCACAAAGACGGGCTTAAATTTTTTTTAGTTCTGTTTCTAACTTTTTGACATGCTAAAAGTCCTGGAAAATCTAAGCAAAACGCTTTTTTTCTACCCCCATCTTTTTAAAGAATTCTTGGCGCCTATTCTTTGCCTACCATCAGATGGCCCGTGTGTTAACATGTCTTCTCCACCTCTCTAGTAAGACTTTAACCCATGCACACACACATGCATCAGAGCGCCACGGGTGCTTTTCGCTACATATGGAGATTAAGATGCTACGTACTACGGCGTAGCGCTACGAGCGTAGCGTGGCGGTGAATGAGTTAAACAAGAGTGTACTGAACTGTAAGAAGACTTTTATGGCTTTTACTATATGAATACTAGACGGGAGAACTATTACAAGAACAACACTAATAATGCACAAGGCAGCAGTACCTACTCTACATTATAACCATTAGCAAAGGAATCTCTAAAAGGGAACTATAATCTATGTTCAATAAACCTCTTCGCTAACGAAATAGCAGTCACACTTAAGTGGAGCCTAGACTATTGGAACGTATTAACAAACCAATAAAGCACTGTCCCGGAAACGTACCAGAGTGCATACAAGTCGTGGGCAAATGTAACTTGGTTTCCCACCGTGCATTGTGGTTGACACTCGGCTGGTAATTTGAATGTCGAATCGGGTGTTGAACGTCAATTCGGAAATCGAATTGCGCATAATTGGACTTGAATGGGGTTGGATTAGAATACGTGATGAGAATGCCTACACTATACATTTTAACTTTTAATATATATGCTGTATCTAGCAGGATTTGACTGAATAAGAGTAATGATTTCGTCCGAGATTAAACGTCAAAATTTTATTAGAATAAATTAAATTCTTATTTGGTCGAATTGACACTTATACTAAGAGTATTAACAGTGAATGTTTACTAAGCAGAAAAGTCCGCTTAAAAAATTCTAAATTTTGATCCATGTGGAAAATTTAAAAAATTATTCGCCACGAGCGGTGATTTGAACCGGCGCCCTCTGGAAACCGTCCATTGCATTTATCCAACTGAGCTACCAAACGCTCGCTCCGCGCGGGGAAAAATAAGAACGGGACACCTGTGCTGCGCTCTCTGTTGCACTACTTTCATGCCATGATTGTTTTGATTTTACGTTTAAAAATAGTATATCCTCCTGGATCCTGACAAATATTTTTTAAATGTCATAAAAACTGAGAGTCTTTTATAAAGTACTTTGCCCTTTCGTCCTGAACCTTCCGCCGCTTGATTTAAGGTTTAAAATTATTGTTACCGTTTTTCGCCACTATGGCCACATTTTTTGCGGTAAATATTATGTACTTTATAAAGTACACACGGTTTTTTTGGATGAGTTTATTTGCGTAGTGTTAGATGTTAAAGTGAGCGTCCATTTCGTTTTTTATAAAGGATCCAGGAGGAGGAAACCATCCAATAAGTAAAAGTCTTTATTCCCAGACTAGTTCATTAAAATTTGATGATTACTCCCGGATTAAGTCATCATTACAGATTAATTAGCCATTTAGCCTTAATCAGCCAATTTGTATTAACAATCTAAGATCTGTAAATTATCCAATGTCATCGTAGTTTAATAAAATATATATCTCTACAACTAATTAGTAATTACTTTACAGCCAAGTAAATTAAAAGCGAAAACCCCGTGTATACGTGATCTGGCGACGCAGCAGCCGTGTGTTATTTCACGAACCATTTGGAGCCACCTTTGACTCCTTAATAACTCAAAATCTATTTAACAATGTCCTCAGATTGCTGTTGAGGCTGCCAAAACACTGCAGTGCTTCTGGCATGTTCGCCGAGGCGCGAACTGACGACTTCTATGCCATCAGAAGAAAAAGGATAGCCTCACTATTAAGGCGTGTGCGAGGCAGCAGCAACAGCATGCTGGGACGTTGGCCGAGCGCCTCGACTGCCCGCTCACTAAATACTGGGTCGATGTGGTTATGGGGAGGGCTAAGTAGGGCAATAGGCAAGCCTCGCCCCCTAACAGCTTTTTATTGTTTTTTTTATTTTTATTGTTAAAAACGTGTGTCTTTTCTTTTCTTTTTGTAATTAAGTAAATTAACATAGATTGTAAGCCATACTAACAAACCATGGAATTTATATGGTCCGAAATAAACATTTTTTATTTTATTTTATTTTATTATTAACATAGAAACATGAAATTTGGTGTAATATGTATTAAAACCCCTTGTATTAACTAAAACCCAAAATTTCATATATACCTACAGGTAAAACGGTTATTGAGATATTAACGTCTAAAAATCGGTATTTTTATCACGATGACGGATAGACCAATAACCTAACCCACTTCCAGATGACCTAGAAAGTTGAAATTTGGCGTCCAGCTGGTTAATTGTGTGTATACAAAGAAAAAAGTCAAAAACCGGGGAATTTTGAATTATTATTATTTTTATTATTTGTGGTTTTTTTTCTTGAAAGGGACTTCAAAAGTTATGGGACTACTGTCATCAGATCAGGGTTGATGGGGTTCCGGAGATATCGAGGGAAATCTTAAAATATTATAGGGGTACCTATAGAGATTTGGGTATTTTGTATAGTAACTCGTGCATTTGCTCTTGAAAAGCACCATTTGGTCAAGTAGAATTGTCATCTGGTCAGGATCTGATGATGGAATCCTGAAGGAATCGACGGAACTCTTCAAATATTTTAGGCACACCAGGAGCCGTAGCATGGTTGGCCTTGTCACGCGATAGGTGATAGGATAGAGCGTGCGTCACTGGCTGACACCGTTCGATAGAACGAGACGACGCTCTTATCTTGTCACTTGTCGCGTGATAAGGCCAACCATGCTACGGCTCCTGTAGGGCTTTGGGTAATTTATATAGTAACTCGTGCATTAAGAAACACAATGAATAATAAGCCAAGTCAAGTCTTGAGCATCAATTTAGCCTAAGTTATCGGCTTTGTGTAAATAATTCGAGTGTTCAAATTTAAGAAGTTATACTTTTATAAAGCAAACATTATTGTATTAGAAAAAATAAGAAATTGTATGTTCTTAAGAATACATTTTATTTTAGGATTATCTACTGAACTTGGCACCCATTTAGTTCTCAATTCTTTTGTCGGTGAAGTTGACAACCACGCATATTCTTTGTATGTTTTTGGTAGGATTTCATTTACATAAATGTTAATTAAACGTTTGGACTGGCCAATTACCTACGTCACAATTTTAACAACTAGAAGATTTTAGTGAATATTGTATCGTAGCATTCGTAGCTCCTAGATTGCACGTCAACTAAGCGAACACTTGGAACACCACTCGACTAGTTCTAATGACTGCTCGAAACATGGTGACCATTTGACCATTTCTGCCAAACGGCGATGTTACCAGCAAACTGCAGAATTTTGTTATTCGAATATCGCGCAAACATTTTAGTAACACGATCATGTCATAAGATTGGCCGTCAATAAACAACGCGCAACGTTCAATTGTGTTGTGCACCAGATCTTACAGAATTAGTGTTGTGTGTTTTAACACAACCCTGTGAGGTATCGCTATCACACTATTTTATTTACATATGAATACGAGTAGACATGTTCATTCCGTGTGCCCTTCAAATATGTAACGTATCTGACCTGCGAGGGGCTCTTGACGTAGTACTCGGTGTCGTTGATGATGAGCCGGAAGTCGTTCTCGAGCAGCGACTCGACGGTGTCGCTGGACGCGATGCGCACGCGCTCGTCCGCCGCCAGCGCCGTGGCGCGCTCGACGCCGCGGTCTTCGACTTTCACCTACAAAAACATTAATTTTTATTACAAACTAACTGCTGCCTGCGACTTCGTCCGCGTGGAACTCGTATACTGTAGCTCCATACACAAAATCGCCCCCATTTCACCCACTTAGGAGATGATTTCCCAGATAAAAACTATCCGGTGTGTTCGCGGGATTCAAAATATCTCCATATCAAATTTCATCTCAATCGGTTCAGCGGTTTAGGTATGAAAAGGTACGAGTAACAGACAGACTGAAAGAGTTACTTTCGTATTTATATTATTATTAGTATGAATATGGATATTAATTTCGTATGTAACCAAATTCGTATATCAATCCATGCTTTTGAGAGCGGTTACACATGGCGACTTTTTCACGCACGTTTCCACGAACGCGCGACTGTCGCGTGACACTTGTCATATTATAGATTACCTCAAAATCACCTGTATAGTCGTCAGGCAAGAAGTTGAGTTTTAAGCCGGGTCCGCTGCGCCGTGTTTGCGCCGTGTTTTTGTGTTTTTCTAACACCTAACATGTTATCCGTCAGTTTCGGCAAACAAATAGGGTTTTGTTTTGATTGGCAAAACATGTTAGGTGTTAGAAAAACACAAAAACACGGCGCAGCGGACCCGGCTTTAAACAGTACAAAACGCCATAAAGTTTAGTCAGTCAAGTTAGCGTGACCACCATCAGCTGTGACCTTCAAAAACTGTTCTGTACGTACCAGTGGGGGCGCGTGAAAATTTTCGATGGGCAACCGGAACAAAAAAGTTATAAAAGAGTTTCGAGTATATAATTGTAGGCGTAAGAAAAAAATAAATTTTAGGCAAGCCGGTGGCAATCGGCTTGTAAGGGCGCTCCGCCACTCCGTACGAATTTATTTTGAATAAAATATTTTAACTTTTACTTTGATTAGCATCTATAGATCAAAGTCAAGGATTAACCTGTTCCAGAAGGTCGCCGACGGTCTGAGAGACGGGCCGCAGAGTGAAGCGGCATCGCTCGCGGCGCGACGGCAGCGGCACCGTGATCACGGGCAGCCCGCGTCGGTACGTCACCGTCACATCTGCAACAAACAACCACACACAGCGTTAACACAGTCACTGATAACGATTTCGTAGCTCTATTCGTAGCCGATAACAAGGGATAAATCGAATGTAGCTGAAAGCGCCCAGGACAACACTTTCCTGGTACTGAAATAGTTAATAAGACATACAGACTGAAAGGAAAGTTGTCATTCCTGTGATAAGTTGTTAACAGCAGTTTATTAAACCAGCAAAAAAAGTAGGCTTTACAACCCCTAACTGTGGCTATGTCCTAAGGAAAGAAGTGAACTTACACGCATGTGATCACGCCTGTTTTCCGGAGGAGTAGGCAGAGATCAATTGCTACGATCTTGACAAGCCTTTCTTGGTTTATTTACTGTCACATATTCTTCATACATGCTCGTCTGTTTAGGGTACTTTTAGCTTGACCTTCCTTTATGATTTTTGTTTAATAAAGTTAAACGGATAACCGAACAAAACAAGCAACATAAATTGTGAATGGAACTGCAGCCATTTCTGCCAACAGCAGATCGTACAAAGGCTCACCAAAAATGCTGTCGCATCGCCTCCTCCGTCGCTGCTGCTGTCCCGCGCTCCGGAGTGGCGGCGACTAAATATAAGGGTTCCGTTCTTCAGGTCAATACCAGGATATTTCAAAAATTTCGTTTCATTTAAAATATGTGTTTTACAATATAAAGCGTAATGCCACTTGCCCAAGAGAGACCTAGCTCAATTCTAATACAAAGCGGCTAATGTAACTACGAATGTGTACAGTCACAAACTTTAATTTGGGACCCCTTAAGGTTGACAGTCCTGTCATATTGTATAAGAATCCAAGGAATATTTTAGCGAAATATGGGAAGGAAAAGTAGCTTAGAGAAAAAGTGGTAGAAAACAAGTGATTTACATTCACATTCCACACATGTAAAAGTTTCTACAAACACATTGTTTGACCGCCAGATATACACAGGTTTAATTCAGTGCTGCGAGCGCAGATTACGTCTCTGCTCGCCTAAACGCCATAATTACACGCCTACACTGGCAATAATAACATTATTGAAGGTACTCTGCTGTCGAAGACGGCGCGGTGCGCTCACAGTAGGCGACCAAAAGTGGAAATTGCCTGTGTGAAACTGATACAATCAAATTATTAAATCGAGCGCCTGTAAATTCATCTGCAAATTCATTTCCAAACTATTTGTATGTTGTGGATTAATGAATAAATCAATAAAATATATGTTGCACGCGTGGATTCGATTGGCAGCTCTGACAAAACAATGACAAGCAATTCATAGCAAACATTTCATGAATAAGTTTAACACACGCTCGAACCAACAAAGACTGATTTAAGAGACGAATCAAATTCAACTATGTAGCCTCATTTCTCTTAGGGAATAATTAGCGGGTTGCCCTACTCCGAACCGCAATCTCATTATATTTATATTGGGTCGAGGGTTTGAGCTTTAACAGATGCAAAAGCTATTAAACGTGCCGACGAGACTTACTTTTGCAGTTGTAACTACATAGTTTGGAAAGATTTTAAGAATAATGTAGATAGATAGAGATACCATGTCAAAATAATTTATTAGAGTACCGCCTACTGTAGGGCTATGTTTGCTTCGCGCACAATACTGCTTACAAGCAAATTGTTTCATCAAGCCGCGGACACACCCTGATTGTCGCGCTCCACTTCGCGTACCTTCCAGTTTCTCCCGCCATGTATGCTAATATACACCTTACTCACTTGTAGCTACTGCCATAATCAGCCGCACGAAACTAAGGAGATATTTTTGAATTTAAACAATTAAAGAAATGACCCATTTAATTGTTGTGATAAGATGACCATATGTGCAGTTGGTGAAACAGTTGTATACTAATTTGTACCCCGAGGCCTTAATTTGGTCGGGGGGCGTCGTGGTGACATGCTCGCGATCCCATGGCGCTCCCATTAACGGCAGAGACGGAAACGCCGGAGTGGTTTTAGTGGGTAGACTTCCTCCCCCGTCTCTTTAAATAGAGTTGGCCGGAGGGTGAGAGTCCCACATACCCTATATAGCTTCCTCAGGCAATAAAAAAGGCCTTAATTTGGTGATTTTTATACTAACAATGATGCCGCTTTTAAATTCATGTCGGTTAATAAAATTGTTGTAAACTCTATGGTGCACTGCACTGACGTGCATTTGAATTTGATATATTGAATATTCTTTTTGTTATGATTTATGTCACTCTAAAATAAATTGTGGTTCAGGAAGTTGGTTTTTTGGTCTCCAAGTGCTAAATTCATTGTATTCTTTAACATCTGGCGACCGTGTTATAATGGAAAGTTTACGAAAAGAAAGAAGCATCGCTCGGAGGCTATTTACAAAAGCCAAAAACGATTATGAAGCCAATTTAGAGTCGTCTATTGATGAAATCACCGCTGCCTTCGGGAAACTACAACTACGTGCAGAAACATTGTTCAACGTCGATGAGCGTATAAAAGAGCAGTGGCTAAACACGGAAGATAATATGTCCGAAGAAGAGTTTTACGAAGATTGTTTGACAAGCGATAATTATCAGTCCGACTGGGAACGTATGAAAGTTCATTACGATAATATTTCTCGGAACGACGCACGCATAAGAAGGTCAATTAAATCGAACAGCAGTGATGTGTCAAATAATACCGTGAAGAGTGTGAAGTCTCAACATGGTTGTGAGAAGTCGACATGCAGCTCGGCATGCCAATCGAGACGGTTCCGGCTACCTAAGTTTGAATTGAGAAAGTTCGACGGAAATACGAAGAATTGGATTGGATTTTGGTGTCAGTTTCAAAAGATCGACAGCGACGACACTATGGACGACGGAGATAAGTTCCAGTACCTGTACCAGTGCACAGTTCCTGATTCTCCGGCAAGAGAACTCGTCGAAAGCTTTCCTCCGTCGGGAGCTAACTACAAGAAGGCTATCGAACAGTTGAAGTCCAGGTTTGCTCGCGATGACATGTTGATCGACATCTATGTACGTGAGCTCCTTAATCTCGTACTAGCGCAAGCAAAAGGTAATACCTCCTATAAATTAGGCCACTTATATGATAAATTAAATACGCAATTACTAGCACTTCAGAGCTTAGGTGTCACTATAGATAAATACGCCGCTTTACTTTTTCCTTTAGTTGAGTCCGCCTTACCCGAATCTGTTTTACGAGCGTGGGAGAGGTTTCAAGTGCACGAGGAGAAGAGCGACGATCGTCTAGACCGGCTTATGCAGTTCCTAAAACGCGAAGCGGAGTCGGAGGAGCGGATCCAGCTCGCCCGCAGCGGTATAGCATCGGGTGATAGTCTGCATAATGTTCCTACACAACCCACCGCCTCATGCTTGGTGTCAACGGAAGACGCAGGTAAGAAGAATTGTTGTGTTTGGTGTGAAAAGGCATCGCATAATAGCTTCGAGTGCTACAAAGCCAATAAGATGTCATATGAAGCTAGGAGGGAAACGCTAAATAAAAAGAGAGCTTGTATTATTTGTTTGAAAGTCGGACATGATTCCAAGAAGTGCAAAAATTTTTCAAAATGCCTTTTCTGTTCCAAACGTCATTCAATATTAATGTGTCCTGACATTAAAACGTCGATTCAAAATGACAATGTCAAAAATTTCAAAGCTGGAACGTCAACTTCGAATAATAATGTAGCCCAAAATAAGGCTAGTACCACACTGTTGCAAACGTTTATGGTAAATATTATAAGCGATAAGAAATGCATCAAGGTACGTGCTTTTGTTGATTCCGGCGCTCAGAAATCTTATGTACGTCGCGATATAATACAGGATTTGGATCTGAAGCCTGTCAGTAATGAAATCATGTCACATTGTCTTTTCGGCGGGATTGAAACTAAGAAACAGCAGTTTCTTTGCTATGAATTTAATGTCGCGAGCCTAGACAACCAGTTTCAATACAAGATGACCGCGCTTGAAAAATCCACAATCTGCGGGTATATTCCTCGTTTGAGCATGAACCATGAGTTGATCCAAGATTTAAAGAAACATAACATCACGTTGAGTGACGTCGGCGAAGAGGCTGTGTCCAACATCGGGTTGCTAATCGGCGCAGACTTCGCTGGAGCGCTGCTCACGGACAGTTTCATACGTCTGGACAATAACCTCGTGGCCATGAAAAATAAATTTGGATGGACACTTCAAGGACCCATAATGAACGCATGCAGCGTAATAACGAATGTAGTATCAGCGAATTTGCAATTATCGGAGCTTTTGGACTTAGAAACCCTCGGAATAAGGGACCCAGCTGAAGATACAAATAAGGCGAAGTCAGACTCTATCATAGTGGACGCTTCTGCACGAGATTGTATTGGGGATTCTCTCAACTCGTTCCTGGAAAAGGGTGTAAATTGCCTTGAAATGATCCCGAAACTACTTGTCAAATTTAGGAAACATGCGATTGGGATAACGTCCGATATTAAGAAAGCCTTTCTTCAGATATCACTGAAAGATAAAGACAGGCAATATCTGTCATTTCTGTGGTGGAAGAATAACGAAAGAAAAGAGTTAATAATGTACCGCCATTGTCGTGTGGTATTTGGCATAACCTGTAGTCCATTTCCTTTGGGTGCTACTATAAACTACCACTTGGAGAAGTACACCGAAGATTACAAGGACACGGCCGAACATCTTAAGAACTCGTTCTATGTTGACAACTGCGTCACCAGCCTAGAAAGTGAGCAAGAGGTGAGAATCTTCATAGAAGAGGCGAAGAAGATAATGTTGGAGACGAAATTTGACTTGCAAGGTTGGGTCACAACTCCTATGACCAATAAAGAGATGACGTCAGAGGCAGATAGCATGTCTGTACTCGGCCTAATATGGGATATCAGGAGTGATCAATTATATTGCAACGTCACATTAAAGGAAAACATTGATGAACAAGAAGTCAACAAGGAAATTAAGAAATTTGTACTTGCTAATAGTACCACTGCAGATAAAAGTTCGTTTCTGTCCACACTGACTTACTTTTCTAAATATACAAAGATAGTAAGAATGGTAGGGTGGATGTTACGATTTACGTTCAACTGCAAGAATCCAAATAATAAAAGAAAAGGAGAACTGACTTGTGAAGAGTTTCAAGGCGCAGAGAAGATACTTTTAAGGATGGTGCAAGCCGAAATGATGGCAGATGGCATTAAAAAGACAAAGAACCTGCAAATATTCCAAGACGATGAAGGCTTATTAAGAGTTCGTACAAAACTTGTACTGAGTGATGAGCCCGCCGACTTCATCTGTCCTTTATTTTTACCTGGGAAGCATCTTATAATTAAAAGACCTTTGCATCACGTTGGCCCTGCTACACTAATGACAGTACTCAGAGAGAAGTATTGGAGTACGGGCATAAGAAGACTCGTCAGTTCAACCGTTTCAAAATGCATACCCTGCAAGCGGCAATCTGTAAGGCATGCTGACACACCATTGGCCCCTTTGCCTCTCGATAGAGTAAAACCAGCTGCCAGATTTGAGGTGACAGGTATTGATCTAGCCAGTCCTCTCTTTCTGCGGTCGGAAGGGAAGGTGTGGATAATTTTATTTACGTGTGCAGTATACCGAGCCGTGCACCTGGAACTAAGTCACTGTCAACAGAAGCTTTCCTCATGGCGTTACGACGGTTTATGGCAAGACGTGGAAGAGTTGACACAATTTACACGGATAATGGCACGAATTTCCACGGAGCTGAGGAGAGACTTACAAGAGCGGTTTAGAAATGAGTACCTCAGCATGCTCATACAGAAGGGTAAGGAGAGGGACTCTAATTTAAAGGTAGGCGATGTCGTTTTAGTAGAAACTAATGATAAGCGTATAAAGTGGCCTTTAGGAGTTATTAGACGTGTATACCGGAAAGGACGGTAATGCCAGAGTAGCGAGAATACGCACAACCGACGGCGAGTACACCCGAGCTTACCAACGTCTGTATCCACTGGAACTACAACCTGACGAAGTTCTATAAATAAACAGATGAAGAGTTTGGGTCTTCGCCCAAAGGTGGGAGGATGTTGTAAACTCTATGGTGCACTGCACTGACGTGCATTTGAATTTGATATATTGAATATTCTTTTTGTTATGATTTATGTCACTCTAAAATAAATTGTGGTTCAGGAAGTTGGTTTTTTGGTCTCCAAGTGCTAAATTCATTGTATTCTTTAACAAAAATAATAATACATTTTTTTCATCTAAGTTTAAGGACATGAAGGTCTGTAAAAATATGCATTAGTAACCCCATTATATCCTCCTCAATCCTAATTTTGGTTACTCTAGCTTCCTTGGTTTAGCTATAATTACAGTTTAAAAATTATCTTGATTTTTTTTACATTTTCGTGAATAAATCTGAAACAAAAGAAGATCGAAGGCTGATATTAGGCATACAGTGTTCTTAAGTCCTGCCACTACTGCACCTAAAAGCATGACCAAATCCCTCGTGGGGGGCACTCTTGTTAGCTTAGCCTGCTTAGACCCTTTCATCCAAATCGGTTCAGCGGTTTAAGCATCAAGAGGTAACAGACAGACAGACAGAGAGACAGACATACTTACGCATTTATAACACTAGCTTCCGCCCGCGATTTCGTCTGCGTGGACCCGGGATAAAAACTATCCTATATTTTAATCCAGGCTAGAAACTATCTTCGTGCCAAATTGTATCCAAATCGGTTGAGCCGTTTAAGCGTGATTGAGTAACAAACATCCAAACTTTCGCATTTATAATATTAGTAGGATAGTAGGATTAGTATGGATATGGAATGAATTGTGTAGTATGTAGTTTGCATTCTAAGACTACAGCTGCATTGATTTTAACAAATACCTAAAAAAGGAAGGTTTTCTTATAAGCTATCGGAAAGACTTAATTCTGTCCAAGACAAGACAAAATTGTGCTCTTTGCCCGCGCACGGGCCAACTTGCGACATTTTAATAAACCATCATATTGGCAAAACGAATGGTTATTTCGGAATAAGGTACTACGAATAAACGAATAATAAAATAATTTAACATGGGTATCGTTTCTATGGTTTATTTTTCAAATCCAACGTGGCTGACGTGAAATACCATCTCCCCTGTTGGGGTGAGCTGGGGTTGAAATGTCTAAATATCAATATGGGTGTCGTTTTTATGGTTTTTATGGACGTTATTACGAAAATGGCGTCGATTTTGAAATTTAATATTGTGGACATCTATCTTAGAATGTAGAGTCGATATGTAGAGTCGTTATGTAGAGTCGATATGTAGAGTCATTATTTTCAAAATTCACCCCCTAAGTGGGTGAAATGGGGGTCCAAAGTTTGTATGGGGAAACAAATTAAGTAAGAGTATTTCATTCGAAACTTCACAGGAGTATTCCCAGCGATAAATGTGTACATATATGTTTCAGGTTTTTTAAAAAATTCAACCCCTAAAAGGGGGAAAATGTGGTGACAATGTCTGAAAATCAACATGGGTATTGTTTCTATGGTTTATCGGGTCGCTGGTCGCTGATTACGAAAACAACGATTTTAAAATCCAACGTGGCGGACGTGAAATACCATCTCCCCGTTGGGGTGCGATGGGGTTGAAATGTCTAAATATCAATATGGGTGTCGTTTTTATGGTTTTTTGGGAAGTTAATTACGAAAATGGCATCTATTTTGAAATTTAACATTGTGGACATGAAAATTCTTGAAAGTATTTGTGCCAAATTGCAATTCAATTGGAACATACGGGTCAATCTGAGATGCACCTTTTTTGTAGACGGTTAAAATTACTTTTAGTACGCGGGCGAAGCCGCGGGTAAAAGCTAGTATCTAATAAAATGTCAATGTTTAATATAATATCCAATAATGTCACGTCTAAAGTAAATATACCTATATATATCTATTCCTTATAGTTTACAAACTCACACAGAGTATAATAAATAACATTTGCCTCTTAACCAACTATTTAACTTTATTGCAAACATTTGTCAGGTAATAATCTTATTTCATATGGTATCTTAGTACAGACTTGAATACTCATAATATAACAATTTTCCTGAATAATGATGTCCTACATGGTGGCATCAACAGCATTTTCCCAGTTGTGTCCTATAGGAGCAGGGAGTCCGCTTCGGCACCTAATCCCAAGATTTGGCGACCAAATGAAAGATAATTAAACATGATCGTTGAATTTTGACACGTAAATCTTTCACGCAGTACTACAGCTAGTGTTATAAAAATTTCTAAAAACCCTCATTACGCGCGTGCGGCGAGCGCGACGCAAGCGCGCAAGTGGGCAGATCGACGTTGTAATTGCCCTGTCACTTTCCTAATTACCATCGCACGTTTCTCCGCGATCTTTGATTGATAATTAACACATGCTTCGTTACTTTTTTCAAATTATTGCATCGATGGCAAAGGCAGATTTAAAGATCTTACTTTTTTCGACATGTGATGAAGTGCCAATGTATATTGGAGAGACACGATATATGTTCACAAATGATTTGCGGTCGTATGCAAATAGAACACGAGATATAAATTAGTAGTTTTATGCACGCAAAATGTACAATATGATTCTAAAAGACTATTTTCTACGCTAACGCAGGTTTTTGGCCGTTGTAGGTAATAGATATTCAAAAACAAATGCTGTCGTGAAAATTGCATTTTTCAACTTGCCGTTCCCATAGTGCCTTGATTCATCCATACAAATCCGTGTGCTTAGACTTAACTGATAATGATCCTGTGAAATCCCAGACCACAATGGATCACTCACTCGTAGCTGTCGGTTCGAAGTCCAGTTTTCCCTCTGCAGGGATTCGCGGGAAAGGGTAAAATATCCAATGACAGTGAATAATGCCTTTGTTAGAGCAACTGCATCAGCCATATTTCATTGCTACTTTTAGCAAAATATATCTTCAATACTAATGGTACTTTTCGTTTATGTCGCCATAGCCGTGGGACATAATACAGGTTTGTGCATTTCCTCACTTTTTCGAAACAGAACATCACCGTATTCGTATTCGACCTCGTACGCCATCGGAACAACACAACCACTCTGTCAAGAGTGCACGACTGAGGAGGGGGATTCGTATTCGAAATCAAATCTAGATTAATCATCATCATATCAGCCGAAAGGCCCGAAACACGTTCACTGCTGGATATAGGCCTCCTCCAAAGAGTGCCAGTGATCGGTTTTGCCCATCCATCAAGATTAATACCGTGATGCAATCAAAAAAGCTCAAAGGTTAGCTGGAAGAGATCCCTTATAGGAATAAGTTCGCCATTGTTCTTTGATCTTGTGTGACCTGTATTTGCTTAAACCTAAATAAAGTGCTTACGTACATACCTACACACATATGCAATCTTGAAATACTGCCTTTAACAAGATTAATCTCAATTCCCGTCATAGCGAGCCCGCCAACTGTGACTAGAATGTAGTCTCTATAATATGCAATTTAGGATCTTTAATATTCTGGGCCGTAATCGGTACCGAATTCGTATGACAACATGCACGAGTCAATTTTGCCTAGGAGTTTTATTAATCCGCGTGATTTACCATACCCAAGTAAGTAAAACTCAACCGGTACTTTTGACACGTGACACTTCTTTGTTATGGATGCATTACCGTGTTTATGTATGTAACTTGCAAGAGATGGGTTCGCAATCGCATACAATACAGTGGTCGAACCGGTGGTAGTTTATCGACATTCATAGGTGCATGTAATATGCCTAAATTGAAGAATAAATCACTTTGACTTTTGACTTTGACTTTGATTTCATTTGAAAGATCAGAATACTTTTCAGGGAAAAATAATAGAAGTATTACCATAGTGTAGGTACATTTTGCGTATCTCCAACCGTGATCGCATCTCGTTTATCATTACACTGAATGTTTAAGTGATGCTAAACAACGTAACTCTCGCTTTCACCTGTCTCAAATGGCAGAAATCTTCGCTTTAGATAGATAACATCTCGTAACGTTACGCACTTGTTTTTGCCGTATATTATTACTTCAGTAAACTAAATATCACTCGAAATTAGCAAGTGTGTAAAAGAGTTAGTCAACATACATAGGAAACGATTGCAATAAATAAGTTTCTGAATAAAAATGTAATTATGGTACATAGCCATTAACTACTCGTTGATAGGATTCCAATGAGCCCAACCACAACAGGTTTAACTTGTGTAGTTTAGGAGATGCTACGGCCACTTTCTGTCTCCATCATCAGATTAGCTCGGTGGAGTCATGATATCGCATTGTCACCGAACTTACACAAGTATCATAACTGATAACATTCACACACTGATAACATATTTACGAACAGTGCAAGTAAAAAAATTGTATTTTATGCAACTGTTGTATAAGATGGGTTTTAAAACGCGAGTGGTGTGGTTGCGACGTGCGTGAGCCTTGGCGAGCATCGTAATTAAAGACACCACGAACGTTTTTAGACCAGTTTATATACCGTTGCATACAAAGTTTTACTACGATTAATTTTAGATAAATAAAATGTTTTAGACTTTTCAGGTAGAAAGTTTGCTACTCACGCAATGTCTCATATGAGTGCAGTTATTTTCTTCTTAGTCTGTTTTAAATGGTACGTATACACTTTTTTCTTCACAAACACGAATAAAATATAAATATGTAATAACTAATAGGTAGTTATAATCTTTCGTCTTTTAATTTTGAACTGGAATTTTGGTGCGAACTCAGAAATAGACACTTCTTGTTCATGGTCTGTTTTGTTTTTAATTTGCTTGCATTTGCCATCTGAACCAAACCGAATCCGAATCCGAACTGTTTAACTCTACAAATAATACCAAGACTTGATAAAACATAACACAATAGATGATGATTTATTTTTATTTTAGTATAATTTATAACATACCAATTTTTGGTCTTTCATAAAACTTTAATTTCGAAATATTTGTTTGTGAAGTTGGTACCACTGCAGCACTGGCAGTGGTATTATGAAAAATGTATGAATCATAACAGCAGGCTAAACAGTGAGTTTTCGACGATTTAATATCGGTGTCATTGTACTTGAGTTCATGCCTATATAAATGGCAGATAACAATACCGGAGTAGAAAAAAGCTTGTAAAACACGAGTTGTGTTACTGGTACCCGGAATAAACTACACGCATCTCCAAAGGCATCTAGTAGTTCAGGCCTAGTAGCATGATACGTTTTGTCGTCGTGCTTTACGTGACGTTTCAGTACATTTTTGACGTATAGGTGTACGCGGGCTGGGTTTCCGCAACTCGACGTCATAATTGCGCCTATTTTGACATTTTTGACGTAAAACGTAACGATAAAAACCCATCGTGCTAGATGGGCTGGGGGAATAAAGAAGCTCTGAAAACATAACACTTCCTTTTCAGTGACTTTCCTTCTCTACGATGAATTTACCTTCGTTAACTTTACTTTGAATGACGATACCAATACTATTTAGGTACAGTCACGTAATGAAAAGATTCGTCAATTTTGGACCTTAGTAGTATTAAAATAAAGTCGAAAAGTGGCGAACCTTTTGATTTCCCGACTAAACAATATGGTCACTAACGTTCGACACTCGTAGGACAAGCCTAAATAATTTAATTTGGTTCAACAATCAAAGAGTTCGTCTGTGGATAACCACAGGCACGCCTTTGTCAGGCAAAAGTGAGTGTATGTTGGAATAGTCTATTGTTAAAACGAATACTACTCGGCAGGTTATTATGAGCAATGAAATTCTCCACGAAATAGACAAAGGCCACAAATTGAGCGATTTATTTAGATATAGCAAAGTTGGACGCAGAGAACTATACCGGTTGAGTTTTCGGACATACAAACAAAACATACCAAACATTTTTCCGAATTATTATTACATTTGAAAGAGATGCTTATCGTGTCTTGAACTTATAGTCCAGGCAATGAACTGACAACTTGTATGGAAAAAATGACATATTTGGAAATAATTTATAATAGCTAATTTTTTTAATGTAACGGATATATTATGAATTAAATTGTTACCTAGAGGCAAAATCCAACAAAAAATCAGACATCAAAAAAATCAATATTTAATTAGCTCCTAAAAAGTCCGGATAAATATTAATCATTTTTTTTATCTTTATTTAGGTTCTTTTACATTTGCTTTAAAATATTCAATATAAATAAAATAAAAAAGACAATGAATGTTTAATTTAAATCTATATAATTACTTCCGGGTGGAAAGTTTGATGGATTCTTGAATAAAGCATCTTAGAATAATGTTTTAGAATGAAATAAACAAAAAAAACGCTATTATAAATTAATGTTTTTCGAAACCGTATTTTGCCTCGGCTATTATAGATTTCTTTGCAATGCAAATGCAATTTTATTATGAGTAAGCATATGAACAAATAAATAAATACCGATTATTTTATCTTCCTAAAATATATTGAGGTCACTTCAAATTAAATAATGTCGTTTGGAACAAAGTTTCTCAAGATATTAAACACAATCTCGATACAGTCCCTCAATATCCGCTTAAGGACCGAGGATATGAAGTTAATAGAAATTCTCTAAAGCTCAGTTCAAGTAGCTCTCACAGGATATTGCCGATATAGGTATACTGACATTTTACATAGTGTACTTATAAAGAAAACTAAATATATTCAATTCATTATTCATTATTTCGCAGATTTGAACAATATTATAGCTTATCTTTATAATATTTACAAGTTTATCCTCAGATTTGATATGGGTAACTATTTCAATAAAAAAGTGTTGAGCAAATAAACCTGTACAAAAAAAAAGAAATACTCGCTTTTAATTACTCAAAGGTTAATAGTTAGGTTACAGGGATAATTAAGTTTGTCACTGTAGCTGTATAACCAGTTTTCTCCGTATTTTATAAGTCTTAAATACAACAAAGGATTTACTTGTATATTATTACGTACCTTACTCAATAAAATAGAATAAAAGCGTGTTAAAAAAAGAAATAAGTAATCCTTCGTGCCCTGAGCGTGAAATTACACTTAATTTTTAATACTGCGATGTCCGTTAACTGACCGCGTCACTGAGTTAATACGCAGCGCCAGGAGCAAGGAATCAATCGCGTTTCAGTACTAACAATAAAATGTCAGGCCTAGCGGGGCAGCCAACCCGAGGCACCACGACATTGGATGAAAATCAGACCTAAAAAGGGTTTAGGCCGATAGGTATTGCGATGAAATCAAACGAGAGCTTGCTCAACTGTCTCAAACAAAAGTACGTTTGGCACGAATATTGAGTGAGCTGAAAATAATTATTTGGTTTGCAAGAGCTTTGTTTGATAAGATATTACCTATACCTCATTCCATATAACATTAGAATTTTAACGGACAAATTCTTATTATCTAGAATGTTGTAGAGAAAGTGTCACAACCGGCCACTCTCCAAGGACGGTTGTGACAGTGGTTAGGGTCGGTACTCGGTAGTGTCTACTCATTTCGATAATGCTTTTCAAACATAACAGTAGTAGTAGTAGTTACTATTGCGTTTAAAAGTGCAGTTTTCCTTGAAATCGCAAGACGATTAACGCACGATTTATCTAATCTTATATGGAATTTTGCTGAAGTACGTTTACGATCAATGTTTGACGAAATGTGCAAAATTGTAAAATATATTTTGTATATTTTAAAAACATTTTTTGGTAGACCTTTGCGTCATTATCCCATGAAAATATCAGAAAAAGGATCGGCAAAAACTTTGTCTAGACGGAGCTTACAAAGCAATGTGCTTTAGTCATGATGATCATAAATTACATAGCTTAGTTTCGACATAACGCAGAAAGGTCAAAGCATACGAAGGTCAATGTAAAAATATGACTTAACGAAAACGAATTTTTGAATGTTGGTAGCTTCACTGGATTTTACATCGTCCCTTGAGACAAAGAGGATACAGGCTTTAAGGAAACGGCAAAGTTCATGAAGGAGGAGATCTGGCCGAAGGGTGTAGTTTTCCGGCGATTTCGAGGCCGGCTATTTGACACCCAGAACTTGCGCCGCCGCCGCCGTCTTAACGTGTTATATAAGTTTTGTATAATCATATGTGTGTTAGTCTATAAGGCATTTGTAAATATGAGCCTTGTTGCTTGAAGCAAATAAATAAATAAAGTTAGCGTTTTTGACATACAGTAAATAAATAAATATGTATTAGGGAACAACTTTGCACAAATCGAACTAAAAACTGTACATAATAAGATCCGGGCACACCTGATCTAGTGTTTTTTTCTACCAACTGCTTATTAAGAAACAGCACTTTTTTTTTATAACCCTAGCGCCTAGGATATTTTCTTTCTTAGTTTGTTTTATTTATCTATTTAACCCATATAATTACACAGCTTATATACATGCACAAATCTTCGGCAAACTGCATGGCAGTTTGTTATCGAAATGTAACCCTCTTAAAAAACAAAACTCGCATCTAACTTCATAAAAATAAACCTTATACGGATTTGGAACATTTTGGAGCACCTGTCGAGCATATAGCTTTAGAACAAGAGTATTTTAACATCTGAAATCTCCACACGCAGTAGTGTCGGTGCGATTGTGCCAACATGCCAACAACACATTTGCCTCTAGTTCAGTAAGCTTACTAGCGTGAATTTTTCACAGAACGCATTTTCTACAGGCTTTGCGCAAATACTGCTACTATACTCGTGGCGTAGCAGCACCATTTATCAATGCCCACACCACTTCAAGATATTCGCATAAAGCAACATGGATTTCCATACAGCTATCCCGCTAAGAGTTCGTGAAAGAACTCTAAGTAGACTTTTGAAAAAGATACAATACCCATGGCATGGTAAAGGTGGCGAACATTAATCATGCGTAGGTATGTGATTAAATTGTATTAATTGAACATTGTGCTTGTGACTATTTTATAGACTTAATTATGACATTCTTCTTTTTATATTATGTTTGTTGTTTAATGTTTTCCATTAATGTTGCGCAATTTGTGCTTAACGATCATTATACAATAAGTAGGTAATATTAGCAAAATGTAATTGTTATAATATGAAAATCGTGTAATGAGATGAATAAAACTAAACTAAACTAAACATTTATAAATTTCGGTTATAATTTTACATTCGGTGAAAACACGGTGCTTACAAGTATCTGAACAACGAATCTATCGAGTGCATATCATGGAATTGTCATTTTATTATTCACCATTCACGGATGGTAACGAGGTCCTCGTAAAACTGACGGTCAATATCAAACGCACAAAACTGACAGGTTACACGTGACTTAAATATAACTTAACCTTGCGCGTAGGTAGAAACATCTTATAATTCTCCCTCCTGATTTATTTGAGCATCTTGAAGAGAACAGAAATACTTGAAGGCGTCTGTACTAAACCGACCACTGACCAGCTGTTGCTGAATTTTAGTCAGGAGATAAAATAATAAACATAAACATATAAAAGTAAGTTCACATATACTTATCTGATTAACATAAAATATAACAAAACAAAGTTGACATAAAATGTTAAACTACTTAACAAGTGTCATACAAATTGAATACCTCTCTCAGTATTACTCTCTCTCGGGATTACGTCTACACTGCACAATCAGCATTGAAAAAAAAAACTGAAACGGTCTGAAACGAATACACCTACAAATATATAGCGGCAGGCTAACATTGGTTGCCGACGGGCATCTAATATCAGGGATCGCAAACGATCGGTTTGGGTATCACGTTGCCGGTATTATCAGTTTCAGTGGCGATGACAGCCCGCGTCACTGTACTATGAATGGAAATACTCGCAGACTCACGTCGCTCGATTAACAAGGGATCATGTTCAAGGCTGGGTATTCTCAAAACTCATCGACAAAATGTTGATACGAATCTCTAAGTTAGGATATGAGAGTAAAAGTTGAGTTATTTATGAATAGGTATTAGCAAATAAACGGGTCCATCTGTATTATTATGCGACGATCATAAGCCAGATATTTTAAGGGTCACTCGGGTTTCAACAGAACTAACTCCACACAAGAACCTAGTCTGAGATTAAGTTAATAGCTTACGGCATTAATTTAGTATAAGTAGCTAGTAATATATAATTTAGGGGCACATTTCTTGACATTTTTGTTCGGCACTGTGAATCTATTTACCTACTTTATTATACGACAATGGCTTACGGGTCGTGTTTATCAGTCGGAACTTTAAGTTTCTGTATTTTTCAGTGAATGTCTGAATTACACGTACAGTAAACAACACAAGTAACTACACAGATCAAGTGGTCAATATCGACTTTTTTTCATCACTCATATTATATTGGTATTTTAGCTTTAACCCATTATTGCGCTATTTGGTTCATACACGCTGACCCGAATCAACAGTTACATGACATAGCCTTCCCACTATACTTGTACCTTCAAACTGTACTACATTTGTAAACTGAATATTGTATGAAGCATAAGCAATATTCGTGGGTACCGTGGAGATAACCAAAAGCTGCCGGCACAATTTATGTCCCATTTAACATATGCAGGAGGTTATAAACAACATCGTGATATTCTACATATGATCTTTACGACATCAAGCAACTTATAAAATTCGTGGGGCATCATGATACTAGCAAAAAAAAAGTGCGTAGATCGAGAAGAAAGTAGGTTTGTAAGTGTGACAAATTATGAGACGGCATGAGTAATACGTACTGAGTTTGATAAATGAAGCCAATACATTATATAAATCACGAGCCAACTAAATTAGAACTGATGATATACATTGCTTATGTATAAAAACGCCCTTTCTCGTCGTCGAAGATGTCGACAGGTCGGGAACTCGGGAAGCATCGATCACTGGCAAACAATAACAATATTGACAAATCCCTGTGACGTTCGAACCGTTCAAGGGCTAATGTAATAAACATTAATTAGAAGTTTTAAACCTGTACGTTCTTTCTTGTTGTCCTCATACGAGGATTTTTAAGGCTTAGGCCCGATTGGATCAAACAAGGATATGGACTCATTCCGAGATTAAGCGTCCAAATTGAATGGATTTATCGAATTGACACGGAGTTTAACGTCAATTTGTAAAGCCTCTTTAGCGACAACCACTACTTATCTTAGTTGTTGAAACCTGAGACTAAATTAGTATTAGTCGGCTCGTAAACGGAGGTGGTGGTTAGATAAATGTATCTAACCACCACAACAACACAATACTAAATGCAACAGCAAACAACAAAAAATGCAGCATGTAATGTAACAGCAAAATTTGTGGCAGGTTCACTTACAAGTAACATTTACGAGATACTGAGTAGGTAGTAGTTAGTAGGTATATCTACTGAGTATGTCAGTGGTATAGTCATTTTAAACATGTCGTCTAAAAATGTGTCATGTGTATATATTCTATTGAAAAATCATTATCTTCATTCCCAAATATATCTAGATACTATCTCAGTCGAGTGAATACTTAAACGAGTATACTTTTGTATCTAAAAACTGCTTTCAGTTTTACGTACTCCGAAACTTCCGAAAGATCGTACAATAAAGTATTAGCGTATAGAAAGATATATCGAAGAACCAATTAAAACTCTACACACTTCATAATTACGATTTTACGATATTCCTTTTGATATGACCATATATCTTTATTTTTCAAAATCAAATAAATATTTACAACAAGTATAAAAAAAGAACGGATAGTTGTATGTAGAGAGGGGTTAGGGAGCGATGTTGGGTAGAGCGGCCCTTACAGATCTGAATCTGTGCAGAGTCCCGCGAATGCACATACTTGTGGCTCGGATTATGGATATTATGATTGTTGACCTTAACCAGCCCATTATTACAGTTAGGGGTAGTAGCTTCATCAAGATGTTTTACAAAAGCGGACATTTGTGGAGCGAAGACACCGTAGACTGATGTGACGAGAGGGGTAAATGTTGCGTGACGTTTCTCGCAGGCGTTACAGTATATAAGTTTTTTCTCTTCTTCTGCGGATTTTAGAACGGATGCTACCGGGCGAGAGATGTAAGAGGGAGCGTTGGTGTCTACGACATGGATATCAAATAACGCCTCGCTCTGTGTATCCCAAACGCCGCGGTAGCTGAGGTCTCCTTTCCCCAAGCGTTTTGGCATAGTTCACAAAACAGGTCTCTGATTTCATTGTGACGACGTGTTACTAGGGCACCAGTTTTGCAGCAGAGTGCGTTGTCCACATTAAAGTCGTCGTTGCCGCACCCATCGCACGATTTGGGCATAGAGTCAGGTGTTCTATGTTATCGTAGTGCTAATGAGTCTTTAAATGCTAGTGGGGATAAATCAAAATTGTCCTTTTTTAAGGTTCCGTACCCAAAGGGTGACAACGGGACTATTACTAAGACTTCGCTGTCCGTCCGTCCGTCCGTCCGTCTGTCTGTCACCAGGCTGTATCTCAAGAACCGTGATAGCTAGAGAGTTGAAATTTTCACAGATTATGTATTTCTTTTTTTTAATTTTTTTTTTATTTAAAGTTCCAAATAATTTTATTTTGCAGAGTTTCATGGTATTACTTGCTAAAGCCATTAATGGCTTATTTACAGCTAGAGTTCGGACTAACTATTTACTAGGTATGTAGTTTACATTCAAATATTTTTTAACTAAACGAGACTTAATCACATATGTAATCCATTTATATTAACCTATGTGGTTTAGTAAAAATAATGTGTGTGTTCTGTTGCCGCTATAACAATAAATACTAAAAAACCGGCCAAGTGCGAGCCGGACTGGGGCTCCCATACAACAGACATGATTTTTTTGCCGTTTTTATAGATAATGGTACGGAACCCTTCGTGCGCGAGTCCGACTCGCACTTGGCCGGTTTTTTTTATGTTGTTCAGTTTACTGAGCTATTTACTTCGTTTATTTTAAACCAAATTTTTCAGAGTTTACAGACTAAGTTAGTAGTGCGTACACAATTAGGCACTGTAACGAATACCATCGTCCTTGGACGCTTTATTCAAATTAATGTCTTTTTCGCCAGTCCGTAGTAAGTTAATTACCCCGTTTTGTTGACAAGAAGTTTATTTGGGAAAAAAAATTCTTGTCTTTCTTTCAAGAAGATGATATGACGGTCACTATCATATAATCGAATATACACTCCAATCTGTGTCATAGTATGTACATACTAAGCACTGCACTGGCATTACATTAAACATATTCCCAACTGTCGTCAAAATACTCAAGCCGGTGGTAATCGGGTTCGTTGGCCACCACGACGCTGATGCTGAGATCACTAGGTATACGCGTACAGTACAGAATATATTGTCTAAGGCTTCTCCTGGGCCAGGATTCAACCGTGAGCCAAATATTTTGTTAACTAAGTTCCACGTCTATTTCATCATAGAGTATAGGACCTATATTTTTGATCTTGTAGTATATGTGTAAGATCAAGACCTATACATTAACAATTATATTGCCATATTACTGACATTAGGTCACTAATAAGGTTTCTGGAATTTAACAAAATATGTAGTTACGCATACCAATATAATACGAGCCCGGTTTACTGACACGGTAATAATAATTCCTATATAATCGTGATGAATGATTTCATTTTGGCGATATTTTACACATTATAACATTACGAAGCTCTGTCAACAGGGATGCGCCCGCTAGAAGAATAGTTAATGCTTGTTAAACAGCTGAAAATGCTGGTAAAATTATCCTGGCAGTCGTAATTACGTTGGCTAGTTTTAGTTATTTGTTCGGAGTTGGTTGTACTGTTAGCGGTTAGCGCAGTACCATGCGCTAAGTAAGTATCATATCCAATCGGTATAATAAAAAGACAGGTATTAACACATTCATACAGTCGTTCCTGCAAATAATGACCACCCGCAACTTTAGTTCAAGCATATCAGAATATAGTATAATTGTATACTTAGTATTTATTGGAATCCAACAAACGCATTTAATGGTCCCGGTTTCTAGGCCCAAAACCTTAACACTGCCGCTTTTATTTGATACCGACCCCAGTCAAGCAAAATTCCCCGGTGTCGGGATAGACCCCGACTTTGAAGGAGGTGCTCTGTTTGTGTGAGGTGTGTAATAAAGAGTGTTTGTATTGTATTGTGATCTGACAATTCAATTTCCCTTTTTCCCAGTAGGTATTTTATAAACCTCGGATGAGCTGAAACTGGGAAAAAGTATATGTATGTTATATTTTGCGTTAACTTTTGATCTGGTTAACAAAATGCATAGTAATGTTTTTATTTGCAAATCACGATCGCTCATACTAGTTTTTAAGTTTCCTTTATTAAACACTGGCTTTAAATACATAGATAATAACAAATACTAATGCAGACATTGAAGCACGTGCTTAAATTGGCGACATCACTTAGCCAGCTACTCAACCAGAAGTTCATTAGAGCCTACGGAAAAAGGAAACCCATTTCTACAGGATCCCAGCAGGCTGAGCGCGCGAGGCTCGATGCACCGATCACCATATCCCTACGTGAGGGTAAACGTGACAGCTGGTGTGTAGTGGGTCCACACGTTGACCAAGTATGTAGTAAACTCAGATCAATTTTGTCTAAACTATGTATACTTAAAAATAAGCTGCCTTATAGAACACTGAGGTTGCTCTATATGTCCATGGCGGATTCTATCATAAGTTATGGCTTGTCCAGTTACGGTAGAACATATAAAACATACTTAAATAACATTCAAAATCTACAAATAAGATTACTGAAAAATATTGTACGCTTAAAAATAAGGTATATGTATACAAATAATTACGGAAGTCTATTTAAATACTGCAGGGTATTGCCAGTTCATGATAAGGTTGACTTAGCCGTTGTGACCCAATATAGAGAGAAAATCCCCGAATTAACTGTTAAACATAGACCATAAAGATTGCGCAAGCTAATATACTCCTCACCATTCGTAATTCCATCAATGATGTTTTAAATAGTTGTGACCTTTGGGTCACAACTATTTAAAACATCATTGATGGAACGGTGCTTATTTAAATCGAGTCGTTGATTTTAACCTACTACGTAGTGCATGTCTGAATTCATAACAGAATACCTACGCTAAATATATCATATCAATTATCAACACACGGAATCTGACCAAGTAACACACACGGAAACTGATCAAGTTCGTTCGATTGAATAGTCATGATAAACAGCGTGTTGTATTGATTTAAACTTTTTTTCACTTTAGTTATTCAATCGCTGTGTTCGCGCCCTCGGTCCATACAACGAACAATAAACAAGGTAAACGAGAAAAGTTCAACTTTGCGCCCGATAAGCCCACCGGAAAAGCAAACAAGCGGCAAGGATCTATATTGAAAAGTTAAATTAACGTTAAATCTTCATAACGCTACAGACATAAAACTACGAAAATATAATGGAATTAATGGAGAAGGAAGGCAACTTTCAAGCATTACGAATCGTAATACCTATCGCACCATTTTCTAATCTTATGCGGAATAAGGTATACAATGCCATAACTTCGCGAATACTTAGCGTAAAAAAAAACAATCCTTAGTAAATGAACCAAAGTTTATTTTCAGATTCAGGGTCAAAAACTATTGTATATCTGTTCAAGTACAATGTTTGAAGCCTGGAAATTAAATTGTCGTCGAACAACCTCGCAGTGGAAAGCGAATACAACGAAGATAACATTTTAAATTAAGTTCGCAACAAACTAATGCACTGGCCCGACAATTCCATTTATTTCACCGAGACAAGCACTCCAGATAATTTAAATTGATATATTCTGAAAATTGTAATAAAAGTATAATAATAATTCCTTCTATTTAAATATGGCAATAAAACGTACTCTATTGCGCCCTAAGGCTCAACGGTTACCTCTTCAGACTGTGTCTAAATTTAAATATTTGCACGTACGCAGACATGCACCCTCAAAGACGACGTCGACATGGTAAGGGAACGCAGAGCACTGTCGGTTAGGGGTAATATGCTGTCACGCAGGTTTGCACGCAGTTCTCGCGAGGTGAAGATAACACTCATGTTTAAAACTTACTGCCAAAAAATATACACGTGCAACCTGTGCCAACTACACCAAAAAGACCCTCAGTGCTCGGCGATGTTGGGGCTGCCTTGGCGCTGCAGCCATGCTGCAGCGCGTCAGGGATGTTCGCAAGCGTGTGGCGTCCCTGTGGGGCTGCGTGCGGGGCAGCACCAACACTCTCCTGAAGGTGGTCGCGGAAAGGATGGACAGTCCATCCTTACTCATTGGATGACTGTGTATGTGCATACTAATGAGCATTTCGTATTTCGTTAAAGGTAGGTTAGGTACGTAATTGGGTAGACGAATTAATAGGCTACCTAGGTAATTAATTTCTTACTACTAACATAATTTTGTGTTTATATGGCCCGATGTCCGAAATTAATAATATAATGTAATTTCATAATAAAAATGGTAAAAACATTTATCATAAAAGGACAAGAAAGGAGTACCGAGAACGACATATAAAAAGTCGCTGTTATACCTTATACATAATTAATTAATTATATAACCCTTTTGTAGTATCAGTATTCAATTGAACAAGGGACAATAATTATTTCAGGGTTTCTTATAAATATGTTGCTGTAAATAGACTGTATAAACAAAAACGGATAAACAAAGCATTTAATTTTACCCTCCACAATAACTATTATGAGGTAAAATATAACATTAAAACAAGAGCAAAGTCCGACACGTCTCAAACGTGCTTAGCACTTCACTTACACTACACCTCGCGCATTCTCTCGATCCCCGATGACTCCATTCCGAAGACTCGCTTCAAGACGAAAGAATGCTGGGCGTCTGGCGAAATGAATGTTTAATACGTTGGAGTATGTGCAATTTTGCCGGTGACAGCTATTTATTGCGTGTTACCTACTTAGATAGGTACTCGTGCAAGAGAGAATGATTAGGAGGACACACATAAGTAACAATTTATGCTTCTTAGGACATTACAGCTCATATCATACGACATCTAAGACTATGGAAATATGCGAATATTAAAAATACTGTTCAAGAAGTAAGTACATATCCATTTTATTATATCCGATAACAGACCAATAACAAACATTGAAAAATTGGATGGCTTAAGCCGTTGAATTGCTGGGAGGGGGGCCCAAAGCGAGCACTGGTGCTAACCTTTAAAATATAACAGCAATGGCGGCGCGACTGTGTGGAGTTATCCGCCCTGCCCGGCTCTACCTGCCGCAGGCGCCCACCATAATATTGCATTGTCAGGCGTTTTACACATGTATGCAAAATTTCAGCTCAATCGGTTACCGGGAAGTGGATCAAATTCAATTTGCAATATATGATGACAAACATGGGGACAGGTGAAACTAAATAAAAGCTTGTAAAATACAAGGTATGTATCGAGAGTTTTTTAGATTTGTTCGGTCGTTGTTGAAAAACGTTAATTATAATATGGATGGACAGTTGATCTTTGTTTAGGTAAAAATTTCATGATATATGCGCGAAATATTTGAAGGTTAGAGTACAATGTGGGTTTGGTCGAAAAGGCAAAGCGGGCAGGGCAAACTGAGCATGTGCCAACTATATAAGATACACAGATATAAGATAAAATAAATGTATATGTGATGAAACGTTTATGTTATAAAGATGTTTATTTTGATGAAAAGTTTATGTTTTAAAGAAGAAGAAGAATTTTCGCCAAGGCTGTGATTTTAGCCAAATATTAAGTTAAATTGAAGTACAGTTATGTTGTGTGTTCGGTAAGAAGTACCATTTTTTATTAAATTTGTTATGTTTTGACTCTGAATAAATTCTCTCAATTCATTGGAGTTTTATTTATGTCATCGACTTAGTTTCTGTCCTTATCTCCAAATTGTAAGGTTGGTAATTGTATGGTTATTGCATGAATTACCTAAGTGTGCTCAATTTGCCCCATTTGTTCTCGCTTTGCCCAAAAGCTTTGCCCGCTTTAATCTTCGCCTAGGGCAAAGCGAGTAAAAGTAAAGTATTCGTTATTCGAGGCAGGAAAACTCGAGATTTTGATAAACTCTTATTTATTAATTTACATATTATTCACGTCTTAATCCGTTCCATTTGGATCGTCTTACAAACTGAAGCATACGTCAAACCATGCACCATTCTAAAACTATTCAAACCTCGTTCGATCGTTCCTTATTCATCATCTAACAGCCAGCACCATACAACATCATCAAAAAGTACCAAATATTTAGCTTTAAATAGCATTCAAATTTAACTTTTTTCTTCATACTTTTTCTCAGTTCCAGTTAAGGTCCTAGGTAACGAGTTCAATATTATGACGCAAAGCATTCCTTCAGCGTATGAGATGGCAATCAATAGAGGAATTCGCCGCACGCATACTGACCTTACCCCTATATAATGTATTATCATGACTTCATGAGGCAGCACTTTAATTAATTCAAGTGTCCTCAACTGGCGCATCCCAATCCATCCATTCGCGGTTGAAATATGGAAATCTCTGATTTTCGATTTAGCACTGAAATCTACATAAAGCGAGTCTCATTTACTGCTTTCCTACATGTGTTTGATTAAATCAATCGTTTTAATTTACATTAAGACAGTTTGCACCAATTTGTCGGTGGGCCCGCCTAATAACCCTATAAAATTATCCACGATAAACTTGATAATGTCGCTTTCTTTCCAAATATTTGATAATAAATAATTCATTTTTATGCCGAAAACTATTTCGAATACATCAATATGTTTATTCGTTGCTTACGCAACCCTGACCATACATATATTCCCCAAAATAGGAGCTAATTCAGTTAACGTGTAAGTGTTGGGCGTGTCTTCTCAGCAAACTCCTAAAATTCAAGGAAAGCGTTAATGGGATTGTCTAGAGAAGAATTTAAAGTACCTATCGCAGACGAGTGTTCGTAAAAATTTGTTCTACTTGCCATATGAGCTGGAACACAACTCTAGAACACTAGAACGAGATTTTACTTCAGGAAATAGGTAAAACTCCGTTACTAGTCTGCTGATGGTATCGAGACCTATAATAAAATGTACAGTGGAAACCAATTTAAATTTTAATTCCGTCAAACGAAGATAATGAAACAAGTATATTTCATAGCAATATTAACGAAAACGATGAATTATACCCGAGTCGATAACTAAGTACCCGTGTTTGATAACAGATGGCGTTTAATAAAGTTGCGGAGCTTTATGAGGAGCGGCCAGGCCGCCCGGCAGACGTGGTCACCGGGGAAATAGTTGAAAAGGTCCATGACATGATTCTCACTGATCGACGAAAGTGTGTGATAATTCAGAGGCTGTAGGTGTGTCGTACGTAAAGGTAATCGATATATTACATGATAAGCTGCACATGAAAAAGGTGTCGGCCCGATAGGTGCCACGATTGCTCAGGGATGAAAACAAGCGGATACGACGACTGTCAATGTCGAAGCAGTGTTTGGACCTCGTTAAGCGAAATTCGCAGGAGTATTTTCGTTGAGTCGTCACCGTTGATGAAACCTGGATACATTGTTATACGCCAGAAACCAAGCGACATTCCAAACAGTGGAGTTTTACTAACGAATCTGCTCCGAAAAAGGCAAAGACCGTCCTATCAGCCGGAAAAGTCATGGCCACGATTTTTTTGGGATTCGAAGGGAATAATTTACATGGACTTTTTGCAGAAAGAAAAAACAATCACGGGACACTACTATAGTGAATTATTGGCCTCATTTGGCAAAGAAAAAAGTATTGTTTCACCACGGCAACGCTCCAGCACATTCATACAGAGTAGTTGCTGCGAAATTGGAGGAACTGCGCTACGAATTGCTGCCACCACCCACCTTACTAATTCGATTTGGCTCCCTGTGACTTTTTTCTATTCCCAAATTTGAAAACATGGCTTGGGGGGGAAAAATCAGCTCCAACGAGGTTATCGTCGAGACAGAAGGTTATTTTGAAGAGTTTGACAAATCTTATTTTTGGAGGGATTAAAGAAGTGGCCCAAACGTTGGGAAAAAGTATAGGAACCTAAAAGTAGATTACGTTGAATAAAAAATGCGTTCATTCTTAACACGGATACTTTTTGATCGACCCACTAATGTCAAACTCACACGATAATGTCGCTAACTTCAAGTGCTCTTTCTTCCACGCGGTTCACTTCGCGAAGCTCTGTAACACCGCGCCTCACCGCGATAAGTGTTTCAGTTGTTCCTTAAATCTTTCAAGTAAATATTTTACCAGGATTGGATTCTTTTATTTTTAGATGGAGTTTCATAAATTAGTCTCTCGGTTAATAACTTGTACGGCGCAAATACCGTGTCGAAAAGTAATAATTCATGACTTTTGGTTACGTTAATGAATACCTAAATGGGCAAAGAATACTATTATGGGACTTCTATCTTCAACCGTTGACTCAAGATAAAGGCAAATTGTTCTAAAATAAATGAAAACATGGACGATCGTTCTTTCTGACTGTATAGTTAAACATTGAAAAGGACTACCACTTTTCATCTTTATTTCAGTGCCCTGATGGTTCAAAGGCACGAACTTTTTCATTCCGCTACTAGACATAGCACTACGAATGGGATGTTCATCGCTACAAACCGGACACAGCGACGCATTGTCCCCTGCTGCCCATCGATCACCGCTCCTTCCGCGACGTTTTCCATTGGGAAAGCAGCAGCTCGTGTAATTAGTAGAAACGAGAGCGAAGCGATTTCCGAGGCGGATCGCGACAATTAGCGGTGCGGGTGCAAGCCGCAGGAGAATTGCGAAACGCCTGGAGTGATGCATCAACTGCAAACAATTCCAGAGACGGAAAGTTATTACTCAATACTCAATAGTTTCGTATTCGTATAGTGCCTCCATGCGAGTTTTCGGTAGTTACTGAAAGTCGCTATCAACTTTAACGACCATAAGAAAACATTCCACAGTTGATGAGTACAAAACAGCTACCTTAAGCTACTCTGAAATTTAACTGAGGAGGCTACATCTGTCATCTGTCACCCAACAATGTTCTAAGAAGCGTCGTTAGTTTCACACCCGAGCAATGTCACTAAGCGTAATAAATTAACTTCGTTGTTGATAAAGTAACTTCAACCAACGTTGAAGTTACTTTATCAACAACGTCTTCATATTTATTGTATATGGTATGAAAGTTCAATAAGCAATTCATCGTATTAGTTACTTTTATTTTACATTAAATATATTAATAAATATTAGGGGACAATCTTACATAAATTGACTTAGTCCCAAACCCAAAGTAAGCAAAGCTTGTACGATGTACAGTCGACTACAAAGAGATCGATACGGCCAAAGTTACAAAAAATTGTATACACGACCTTAACGTTCAGGCAACAAAGTCGTGTATACATATTTTTGTAACTTTGGCCGTATCGATCTCTTTGTAGTCGACTGTACATACTTATGATGCGCAAACATATTCACCTTATCGCCATTCGATTAAACTGTCCTCGTATTTTAAAATTAAATTACGAGTATTCTAATCTGTTTCACCAAGATCTTAATTTATAGAGTAACATTATGAAGACCGCAAAAAAACTGCTGTCTACGGATTAATCGCATCATATCTCTCGGTACTTGTGCCAACAATTAAGAATGTAAGGCGGGCGCGAGTTGCGCTTGCGACGGTACGCTTCACATTCGCGTCGCGAACCGCCCGGGAACAACGCGGCGGAGAAAACCTCGACACCCTGAACCTTCAAACTTTTCCCAATCAACATTTAAAAAAACAGTGACTCAAATACAATTGACACAGGCCGAAAAGCTTATTTATATTTTTTTTGACGCGGTGTTTTTATTTTATTTTTGCGGGGGTGTCGCGGGTGGCCTGTGTTAGTGACGGTGTGTGCTGTGGTATGGGGTAAGATGGGGGCGGGGCACAGTGCGGAGGTCGAGGGCGGCGCGTACGCAAGCGACCCGCCGGCCCACGACCGCAGGAAAAGCTATAGCAGAAGGCGGAGGTGAGTTCATTGCAGCTTCAAAACCATATTTAACGAAATAGCATTGCGAAAAATGCAACTACTTCATATTCAACCACTTTGAGTTTGGGACTGGAATAGCTGTCAGTTCATATAAACTTTGAGATATTTATATGGCAAAACTGTCACCTCCAATCCCTTTCTAATAGTGGTGTGATAGATAATAAAGTAAACGATGCCAACATGACGAACATTTAACGATGTTTTTGAGTCAAAGTCAAGTCTAAGTGTAAGGAGAGCGCCTTTTTCTAATCTACGTCGTTTCACGTATTATATCTATTGTAAATGTTCACATAGATGCGTGACCACTGACCATACTACGTAGTAAACATATTCCATTGGACTAACGTCTACTGTGAAGAAAGTAGCATAATGCGCAGTGTCGATCAACACAGATTACCCTACTGGCCGCTGCGCATAACAATGACAAGAAACGTGGAGCGTCTGCCGTGACGGCTCCGTATGTTTTCACTTTGTAGAATTTGTTAACTTTCGGCTATTATGTATGTGTACATGTACATTATGAATCTACGTACTTCTTTGAAACCAAAAACAACATATAGAAAACAAGGCGTAAAGCAGTAGTCATTAAAAGCCTCCGTAATCAACACAGCTAGACAACGATCTAAGATAATCTACTATTTATTCATTTTCGTAATCTAAAGAAGAAAAAGTGAATATGCCAATGTTTAAGAAATATCATATTCAAATATTCTGCGTAAACATGGCTACGTTTCTGGTAAACAGACAAAGCTGTATGTAGACGGAAATACGCAAAATCTGTCACCTGAGGTATGAAAGGAATACACCAAAGGTCTATACAGGATGTTAACGGGGTCATGATCCGGAATGACAAAAAGCGAATAAGATGATCATACTGAACAACCTTTCCCATGGGACCAACCACGAAATCGGAAAAAAAACCAGGTATTCCATACATTAACTCTCAATTAAATCGCAGTTAACTCACAGTTAACTCTTAATTGGCTCTTTTTTTTTGCGATTTCGTGGTTGGTCCCATGGGAAAGGTTGTTCAGTATGATCATCTTATTCGCTTTTTGTCATTCCGGATCATGACCCCGTTAACATCCTGTATACCGAACGGCTCAGAACGTTAGTATCATTGTATAAAAACATTGGGCCAAACTTTACAGAACAAGGGAAAAGTTTGTTTTTATTTGTATTGTTCGTTTATATTTCTTTTGGCTTAGTTAGTAAACATTTCAGGAGGTCTTATTTGTAAGCCTTTAAACAAGTACGAAAACCTCTAAAGTTCGGGATACGGAGAGTTAAACTATGCAAATAATTGCGGGGCACACTCTCTCATTCGCCCATGAAGTCTTATTACAAATTGTGAAAGATTCGATAGGTAAACCAGCATACAGGCGTCAACAGTATAATAAATAGAGGATCATGAACATTATCGGTCGTAAAAATAACGAAAATCCAATATCGCATAGTTGTTACACAACTATTTATTCCATGAATTGAATGTTAATTCAATAGTTAGGCTATAAGAGAAAGAAAGAAAGCTCGAATATGTGACACGCGTAAAATATTTCGGTGCGTCGACATACTCGTAACGTTTGTTGTTGCATACTCACGCAACATTTTAGTCCATCCTGCATTCTTTTTTTACTATGATTGAGTAGGTACGGAGCAATTTAAATGTTTATCTATTTTTAAAGTCTCGCAGTCTGCCTACAACGGCCGTTTTAATGTAACCCTAAAAAACACCGGAATTTGTTCATAAAAATATTTTAATCGTCATGCGTTGGGTTGCAGAATGTTACAAGACCCGGTTTTATTTCTCGTTCGGGACGGGAAAAGACATTAAACGTGTCTGAAACAAGGGTTGATCAAAAGTACTCCCATTACCTCCGAACCTCTGGCTGAAAGTTAACGGAAAAAATAAAGTATGTATATCCCGTTCAGTAATGTGGTCAGCATTACTCATTGTTATGTTAGGATACATATTTCTCAAGAGATTACTTAGTGGCCTGGCGCGACGGTAACATAGGAGTAATATCTACAGAAGTTCCTCTTGTCCAAAGAATTCCGCAATGAGCTTTCCGCGTTTTACCTCGCATAACGAGTTACTTTGGAAATATGTTGCATTTCTAAAGTATATACTTATCACGATAGATCATAATCTTCAGTAGACCATTATACTAGCTTAACAGCCGTGCCCGAGGTTGCTTTGTTAATTGGTTTAAAGTTAAAAAATAATAAACAAGCGTAGACCAGGTACTAATAAAAGAGCTGGTTTGCTCAACAAAACGCCCTAAAACTTCATAATTAAATTCAAATATGCCAAGCATACACTTTCTGTGAGAGAATTAGATTCCGGTGGCAAATAATGTGTGTGCACTGTGGCAACACAGAGACTTGTAGTCCGAAATAAATAATTTCATTTCATTTCATAGTGAAAAAACATTTTTCACACTCCGGGTAAAATTCAATCTTTTGTCTGTAGGCTTCTTCTATTGGCTTTGACAGGGAATAACTCTTCTCACATTACCTGAACCTAGATTTTATATTTAAAATTGAATTTATTACCTACTTATGTTCAGATGTTAGAAAGGAAAAACCTTATAGCAACATGTAAAAGTTCATATTCAACCCCAGTCACAGCCACAGTAAGTCTCGGAATGAAAAAGTTCGTCACTTTTCACTATTCAAGTGATTGAAATAAAGTCGAAGAGTGGCGAACTTTTTCACTCCCCCAACTACAAACAACTACAAATGCATATTCGGGATCCAGATCTCTATGCTTAGTTATCATAGATATAAGTATATTGATGACTAAACTGTCTTATGGATAACCGTAACACAGTTTTGGCCATAAAGACAAAACTTTCACTATACTTATATACCATGCTCTAGAAACTAGCACAGAGATCCTGAATTTTTCGTAGATATGGCCGCGCTGTTGGCGATCCCAATTACAATATTTCACCCGCTCGGACCCAGTCAGGCACCAGAGGAAGTTAGGAAATATCATGCAGTTTCATCCGCCGTTCAACTCAAAGAACTTTGAATACGTCCAGGGAGAACTTAAGAATTTTATCGACACGTAATTTCTCTAGAACCTCTAAGTTTCAAAAAGGGAAAGTATAAATACTATTTATTTAGGTAAAGATAATTTGGCTGCTGTAACTTATTTTTTGAACAAATTTTGAAATTGAGGGCAAGATAGATATTGGTCGTAAATCACTGTAGTCTTGTTTCCATTTTTAAAGATGGAATTTTTATAGAATCAAGTAACACTCAGTTTTGTAAACATAAATGAAAAGCGCACAACGAAGAGTTCCGTGCCTATTAAAAAGGTCGTGTCGTCACAGAAATCTTACGGCACTTACGTCCTTTTCTATATGGAAGGCAGTTTTTCAGCAATAACTCGAAAACCTTTGAACCGATCGTGTTCAAAATAATTTTCTCGGCCAAAGAATTTAATAAGCAGTATCCATGAGTATTATTGTTCTCGTACTTTTGATATTTGGAATTAAACTCACGTTTTGAATATAAAAAGATGTTTTATTGCTTCGAACCACAGACAATATACTAAAAATATTTTGACAATATATAAAGAAAATCTGTCATTTCTTGAATAGGCGTTCGCAGCGCCATCTAACATGAAAATAGGGTTACTTATCCCAACATACTCCCGCCTAAAGGACAGCAATGTCCTTTCTAGCGACGTCAGGCAATGGACAAAGTTTCGAAATTGTACGTGTGAACACGCCGGACACTGTACGTATATCATAAGTACGTGTCACATTGTCTTGTCCAGGATATTTCTGCAGGACTCGTCCCAGTAACCATTTGCTAGGTGGGTATCTTTGGTCTTTGATCAGTACCAGGTCTCCAATCTCAAACTCTGGTTTTTTGGTTTTCCATTTCGGTCTCTGCTGTAATCTGGTTAAGTATTCCGATTGCCACTTTCTCCAAAATACTTGTAACATTTTTTGAATGTTTTGCCAGCGTGACAGGGAATGTACTTTATGTTCTGTGAAATCTCTCTCTGGGATGGTAATCAGTGGTTCTCCAACGAGAAAATGTGATGGGGTCAATGGCTCTAAATCATCAGGGTGATTGCTCAATGGTGATAATGGTCTTGAATTGAGACACGCTTCTATTTGTGTTAGTAAGGTATTCAGCTCTTCAAAAGTAGGTGTAGCGTCTCCAATGGTTCTCTTCAAGTGAAACTTGATACTCTTCACTCCTGCTTCCCACAAACCACCGTGGTTTGGTGATCCGGGTGGTATAAATTTCCACTGTGTACCCTTGGTGTCAAGAAGTGCAGCGAGCTCAACTGGGATCGAACATTGACCAAGTCTCCAGGTCTCCAGTAGCTCTTTACTCGCAGCGACGAAATTTGTACCATGGTCACTCCACATCTCTTTGACAAATCCTCTTCTTGAAGTAAATCGTTTGAATGCGGCCATGAATGCTTCCATAGTCATATTGCTCACACACTCAATGTGGATAGCCTTCGTTGACATGCAGATGAAAATGCTGATATATGCTTTGAACGATTTTGATCCTCGCCCAGGGCTCATGCGTACATTGACTGGACCAGCGAAGTCTACGCCAGATATGTAGAAAGGTCTCGATGGCTTTACTCGTGTCTCAGGTAAGTCACCCATCAGTTGAGTGATTGTCTTGGCCTTCTGTTTAGCACAAGGAAAACAATTTCTCACATAGCTTTTTACTGTATTTCCTGCGTCAATAAGCCAGTATCTTCCTCTCAGGTATGTAGTCATTAACTGCGGACCTCCGTGTAACGTCTTCTTATGTGCATCATGAAGTAACATTTGTATCAGCACGTTTTTCTTGGATATGATTACTGGATGTTTGCTCAGGAACTCTAAATCTGCGTGTTTTAATCTTCCTCCAACTCTCAACACTCCCTTGTCATCCAGGAATGGTGTAAGTGACAGTAATCTACTGCCTTTCTTTAACGGTTTACGGTTTGTTAGTGTTTCAATTTCATCTGGAAACTCCAGGTGTTGAGAAAGTTTTATGCAAATCGTCAGTGCTTCTTCTCTTTCTTCGTGTGTTACAAATGCAGGTAAGTTTCTTTTTTCTTTCAGATTAACCCATCTTCTACAGTAAGCTATAACAGTTACAAGTTTTCTCAATGACGAATATCTCTTTGCTACGGTAAGTATAAAACTTTCTTCTTTCCCCTTTACTGTAGTTACGCATTTGAATGTTTTTCTTATTTCTAACTCTGTATTTGTTACTAGTTTGCAAGTTTCTTTCTTCCACTCTTTTTGTTGTAGAAATGTAGGACCATTGAACCATAATGTATTCTCATTTAATTTCTCAGGTGATACGCCTCTAGATGCTGGATCCGCTGGATTTTCTTTGGTATTCACATATGACCAGGTTGTCTCTATGTGGTTGTTAATGGCAATGACTCTGTTTTTCACAAATGTTGTCCATTTCAGCGGGTCTCCAAGAATCCAAGCTAAAGTTACTTTAGAGTCTGTCCAAGCGTAAGTATTTTTGGACTCAATCCTCATAGCTGTAGCAGTGCGCTTCAGTAGCTGACTTAATAACCAAGCCGCACTCAACTCAAGACGCGGTAAGGTAAGCTCTTTCAGCGGGGCTACTTTCGTTCTTGCTATAATCAGTGATACTCTGACTTGTCCGTCCGACTGGATTACTCTGCAGTACACTACACCGGCATAGGCGGCCATCGAGGCGTCAGCAAACCCATGCAGCTCCACTCGTTGGTTTGTATTTGCAGTGCCTATCCATCTCTCTAGTTTTATTTCTGACAGCTCTTTTATGCCTTTGCAAAACTTCATCCACTCCACCTTCAGGGTCTCAGGTAACTCTTCATCCCATGATAATCCTTTCGCCCAAAGTTTCTGCATAAATATCTTCGCCATCACTACCGAAGGGGCTAGCCAACCCATTGGATCGAATAGAGATGCGATGACAGTTAGTACGTTTCTCTTAGTTACTTGTTCATTTGGTAAAGTGTTGACATTGTTCATTATAAGTAGGGTATCTTCACTCGAGTGCCAAGCAATACCAAGTGTCTTGATTGTCTCTTTGCTATTTATATCTATTTCTGCATTCTTGGCTCTCTTCTCAGTTTCAACTGTGTTCATGAATGTTTTGTTGTTTGAAGCCCATTTTTGTAGTTCAAACCCTCCTCTTCTCAATACTTCAGTAAGTTGACGTTTAGCTTCTATTGCTATCTCTTCTGTATCTCCCCCCGACAATACATCATCCATGTAGAAGGAGTTATGGATTATCTCTCTTGCATGCTCATATTCTTCTTTGCTTGTTTCATCAATTGCTATTTGTTTTAATGTGCGTAGGGCCAGGAAGGGGGCACAAGCTGTTCCGAAAATTACAGTACTCAGTCTATATTCTCTGAGGTTTTCTTCCGGGCTGAATCTCCAAAATATTCTCTGAAAGTCTGTGTCTTCTCTCCTTACCAAGATTTGCAGATACATTTTAATTATATCGGCGACAAAGCAGACTTTATGCATTCTCCACCTCATTAATATATCCCGAAGTTCTGATTGAAGTGATGCTCCCACTAAGAGCTCATCATTCAAGCTTACTCCATTGGTTCCTTTACAGGATGAGTCATAAACTATTCTGACTTTAGTGGTGTCTCTGTCTTCTCGTACCACTGCGTGAAATGGGAGATACACTTTTGTCTCTTTCTCCCTCATAGGCTCTTCTCGTTCTACTAACTCCATATACTTTAGAGTTATGTACTCTCTCATGATTTCATTGTATGCTTTTCTCAACTTTGGATTAATGCTTAATTTTCTCTCAGTACTCATGAATCTCTTGAATGCAATTTCTCTTGAATTTTCTGGTAAAGTTGGGTTGTCACTCTTGAATGGAAGCGCCACAATGTACTTTCCGTTCGGGTCTCTTGTTAGTGTCTCTTGATATATTTTTTCTGCTCGTTGTTCAGGTGGGGTGAGAACTTCTTTCTCATCCGACTCTAATCTCTCGGTCTCCCAAAATTTCTCAACCATCTTCTCTAGCGAAATGTTTAGATGTAAACTCTTCATCTCTCTCGGACTATCTCCTAGCAATCCTCCTGACAATATCCACCCTAAGTGTGTTTGTTGTGCTATAGGGGTACCTGGTTCGCCTTTAATCACTCCGTTCATCAGGATATCTGTGTAAATGTCTACTCCTAACAACATTTCTATGTTGCCGGGTGTATGATATGTTGGATCTGCTAATGGCAAGTGTTGTAGATGTATCCATTTCTCGGGATGTACTCTCGTTGTAGGCATCTGCTCAGTGACATGTTGAACAACATATGCAGTGCATTCTCTCTTGAAGTTGTTGTTTAATCTTGAGTAAACTTCTATGTTGGTCGAGAACTTGATTTTTGTTGACATCTGTCCTACACCGGTTACAAGACCATCTGCTGGTTTTCTGCGTATCTGTAATCTCTGAACAGCTGACTCACTGATAAAGGTTTCCTGTGAACATGGATCGACTAAAGCTCGTACTACTTGCATGCCTTGACCAGTTCTAATGTTCACTAGGGCAGTCGCCATGAGTGCAGTGTGACCTTGTGTAACTAGATAATTTCTTATTTTTGGTGACTCATAAGTTCCAGATGTAGACTCCTTCTCACATGTTTCTCTCGATATCTCTGTATTTGTTCTCTGTGTGGACTGTATTCTTGATTCTCCTTCTCTCTCTGTTGGTGGTGGTCTCTGATAGTGCAATAATGTATGGTGTCTTTTGTGGCAATGGTGACAGGAAACTCTTGATTTGCAGTTCTTCACATTATGAGTTGGTGACAAGCAGTTGAAACATAGTCTCTCACTTTGGATATGTTGTACTCTTTTGTTGACATCTATGTTTGTAAACTCCTTACATAGGAATAGGAAATGGTTTTGTTTGCAGTATGTGCACTGTGCATTCGTAGAGGCAGAGCTTGTCAAGAATGATCTCTGTCTTACAATAGCTCTATCTTTCTCTTTCACATGTGTTGTAGATGGAACCATTTCCAATATTCTGAAGCGCGTCTCTAAGAAGTCAGTAAATCTCAGAAGCTTCGGTAACTCTTGTACAGGAAGCCCGCTGATCTCCTCTTCCCACTGCTTGTGTGTCTCGTCGTCCAATTTGTCAACTATAATATGAATTATTATTGTATCCCACTCGCTTGTGTTTACATCATTATTTTTCAGACTGTTTAAGCACTCTTGGGTTGTGTCGAGCAGTTCTCTAATAGATTTAGATGTAGCTTGGCTCATTTTCTTCTGACTCATAAATCTATTTAGTATAGCTTTCACTATAATTCTCTTATTGTTGTATCTCTTGTCTAATGTTTCCCATGCAATATCGTAGTTATTCTCTGTTATTTGTAGATGCTTCAGCAGTTGTTCGGCTTCTCCAGTGACACTACTTTTCAAATAATGGAGTTTTTGTACCTTGCTCAATGACATTTTGTTGTGTACCAGTGACGTGTACAAGTCTCTAAATGACGTCCATTCTTGATAATTTCCCGAAAAGTGAGGCAAAGACACCTTAGGCAGTTTCACATCTTCAGCTGAATGTATGCAGTTCACCCCGGACACATCACCGTTGTTCTGCTCTCTCAAAGTCACGGATGGGTTGAATCTCTCTAGTATATCCGATAACTCTCCCTTGATATTAATGTACTCATCTTCTCCCGATTCAAAATATTCAGTTGTGAAGTAAATGTGATCCCTTTTCTCTGCCGCTGTAGCTGTTTTGACTATGAGAAAATGTGTGGTTCTAAATTTCAGCCAATATTCGTCTAGTGTATTTATTCTCGTTTGTATATTACCTTTCGTAATTCTTGTTTTGGATTGTTTTTTGAAGTTAATCCCAACTTTCTTTATGAGATCGAAAGTAATTTCTTGTTCCGACATGTGTTCTTCCATTTTGAAGGTTATGTCGCAAAATCACAGCATAAAATACGAATAATCCCGTCGATCGTAGCTTCTAAATGACTGAACGTTCGTGTTTTTTATTGTTTTTCACTGTTGAGTCCGATTTGCAATTAATTTCCGAGGTTTATCACTTTTTTTCCATTAAACACTCGACGAAAATTTACCACGTTTTTTACGACAAATGTTATTGTTCGACTCGACACTACTTGTTTCACAGTTTATTCACTTTTACGACACAAATTACGTCCAACTAATATGTATTTATAATGTTTTTGTACATTTTCACTGAGTTCCGTTTGATTTTTTACACTACCACGTTTGCCGTTTTTTTTCACAACTTTTGCAGCGATTTGCGATATTACTGCATTTCTTCTCCTCTTCTCGATAATCCGGCTCGTTTGGACCACTTTGTTCTCGTACTTTTGATATTTGGAATTAAACTCACGTTTTGAATATAAAAAGATGTTTTATTGCTTCGAACCACAGACAATATACTAAAAATATTTTGACAATATATAAAGAAAATCTGTCATTTCTTGAATAGGCGTTCGCAGCGCCATCTAACATGAAAATAGGGTTACTTATCCCAACAATTATCAAATACAACTTTCGAAAATAGAGGGGGGGGGAATTTTTGTGACTTTCGGGGTGATTATCTCCGACTATATTTTTTGCTTACTTAATCAAAAAAATTGTTGAAAAACATTTATTTTGAAAAGCCTATCGATTGATGTGCACGTATGGAGTGCACCCCAAAAAAACATATTTTTTTAGCCATTTTATTCCTGAACTTATGTAGCGGCTAATAATATACACCTATCCTCCAAATTTTATTCATATAGGTACACCTTATAGTTTTCGAGTAAAATGCCTCATACGGACATGACGAAACTATAAGGATTCTGTTTTTTTTCCATTTTGGCTACGGAACCCTAAAAAAGTGTTTAAGAATATAGTGGTTGGAATTCCGTCCCGCCAAAAAGAGCATGTATTTTTTAGTCTCATGATTAAGGTCTCTATTTCCCTCTCGTCGGTCAATGTATGTACTGTGGTGGTCAAGTTTAGAAGAGATTTTATTGGCTAATGCTTTCCCTACGTTTGCGAAATAATGGTTGACCCGGTTAATTGATTCTTGTGGTGTAAAAGATTGAGATTAGAATGATTGATTTTATTTGTACATGTACTTACGAGTGGCAGGTGGTGGCGGAGTAGGAGTCCGGAAAGAACAACATCAAACACTAATAAAGCATAGTCCTGACGTGAACCGTGCCCTACCCGACTGCTCCAACGACGTTTCCATCAGCCGTTGTTACCGTGTGAGTTTCTGCATAGTGCTCAGTCTTGGTACTGATCACCGCGCATGGTGACATGGTGTGTGGCCCCATTATCGACATACCAATCATCTTTGTCAGCACCAGAATCCATGGAGTTCACCATTAGCAGCATCATGTTGGTACTATTAGACGGCTTCTTCTGATTGTCCTTCTTTGTTTGGACCATCCCTTTTTAGATGACCAACTTCCTTACAGACAAAACATTTCAGTTTGTTCTTCGTCTTCTCGTCTCTTTGGTCATTTCCTTTGGCATACTTCGCGTTGGTACTAACAGCCAGTGCAGTACCACTTGACTCATCACCAGCGTCCTTCGAAAGAAGTGCCTTTTCGTGTACACATAACTGTCCAGTAATATTGTCCCTGTTCTATCCTTCTTTGCCAGCTAGACTTAAAAGAAAAGAAGTTTTCTGGGAGTGTGTCTAGAATCTTGCAGATTAAAAGGATCTCAGGTAACTCGGCCTGCTGTTCCCAGAAGTTCCTCCTTTAAATTACGCCACATATTTTTCAGTTTTGAAACATGAGTAGGCATATCATCTGCTGGATCTCGTTTTAGTTTGAAGAATTCCAAACACCTGTGCCTGAGCCTGTGGAGTTCTTGCCAAACTTCCTTTGCGGTGGACAATCTTATTACTTTGCCTGTGTCTCATCTGTTATGTTGTTCGTTATCAAAGGCAGAGCTGTGCTCTCTAACCTTATAAATTATTGTAGGATCATGTTGTATGCTGCCAGAGCAGCGGCAGTTGCAGCAACATTCACGGCATCACCGTGATCCAAAATAATTTGTTGTTTTTGCCTGTCTTTCCTTTCGTATTGTGTTTTAACTTTGCGAAGTATATTGCCGCAGAAATTTCTGTACCGTTTATAAGTAACCATGAGTAACTTATTATTCGGTTCCTTTTTATGTAAACTATCTCTAATCTCTATTCTTTCTTTATATGAATATTGATATCCCCAATTAAAAAGACATTTTGAAAACAAGATATTTTTTTCAAAACTATCCAGAGACTAGGAAAACCTGAATATTAGCCTGCGACGGTGATCTATAAATAGCAATATTAACGTGATTGCGATTTAGTTTTAAAATAAAGCAATTTGCGTCCGGTAAATGAGGCTCTTCTATCTCAATTTAGAAGTAATTTTAAAAGTTATTCGTAACCAAAAAGATGACAAGGCCATCATTTTGGTTACGAATAACTTAATTTCCCTTCGGGGGCAACTCGGCCTACACCCTATAGCGATAGACAGCGGTTAATTGAGCCCGCGGGCTGAGTTGACGGAGTCGTCCGAGTCGCCCCCAACATAAACAGTAGTGGTCAACTTAGCCCGCGGGTTGAGCGGTGTGTGGGCCGAGTTGCCCCCGAAGGGAAACCTCAATCTCAGCGTTTACGCAAATTTAGCAGCACGCACGCCATCTCTTATTGCAGCATTTTTGACGTGATAACGTCTTATAAATCGATGAACGCCGGCTGCACGCACGAAAAAGTGTGACTCATTGTCCCGTTCCGTTAACTGACATATCAACGCACAACCCAAACAGCTCGTTCTAGAGATTCCAAATTTGGCACATAGGTTCCTTATAAGGACTAGGGGTGCTCTTAGAAATGATTTTTCAAAATTTACCCTCTAAGGGGGTGAAATGGGGGTCCAAAGTTTGTATGGGGAAACAAGATTGGATAGACTATTTTATTCGAAACTTCACAGGAGTATTCCTAACGATAAATGAGTAAATACACAATTTTTCATCAATGTTTTCTTATGTTATCACAGAAAAATTATCATCCGTAAACCTACTTTACAGACAACCTTTTTTTTGGTAATCACTAAAACAGGCAGTTAAACATAATAATATTAAGATTTAACCATTTTTTATAACTCATTGTTTATTGCATTTAAAGCACTGGATTTTTTATAATCTTATCAAGATTATTATAATGCGTGCGTTTGAATAAACAATTAGTAACACATATATTAAAGTGAGAGACTTCAATATAACGTACAGTTATTGAAAAATAAAAAAGTTGATGATCAAGAATTTTAACCGCGATTTCCAATAACAACCGAACACTAATTAAAAGCAATAGTAATTAAATTACAAATCTTTCATCGAAACTGGACCACTTGGATTTATTGAGCAAATATGATCGTTTAGAGCACTTAAATCTTCGTCTGAAACCATTTTTCTTGTTGGAGCATCATTGATTAAACTGAGAGGCAAGCCAAGCGGTAGCGAAGGAACTAGAGCATATCACTAACTGGATGCGATACAGCTGGAAGGCCGTTATTGACTTTTTTAGCTGATGTGGGAGATGCTGACCGGCATAAATAGGCAGTTTAATAATATCATCATGTTTATGTAGTGGTCGGCTTGTTTAGCATGCGACGTGCGTAAACGAACGCATGATGCACAATATATGACATATACCTAAGGCAATGAAAAAATACACCGGCTTGTACGTCTTAGCAATCTGCTGTATCTGTACAATTATGTATTATGTAATCATTCCTCAAAGACTGTTAACCCTTTCATTGCGCATGGCGCGATATCGCGGTAAAGCATTACGCAGATCTTTCTCTAAATGTTTAATTTAGCATTCTACATACTACAGTGTGGCGCTACGAAAAAGGCCGCACAATGGAAAAGTTTTGGTATACAAAGAATTATTATTCGTTTGTTGTTCGTTTATGTTTATATTTTATTTCTTGTCAATTATTCATTTCGGCATGAGCTGACAAAAGAAAAGATTCCTAATTCGACTAAAGTTGCGACGCAAGTGGTCGCCAACGCAACTCTTAATTATATGATGTCAGATACCAATAATGAACGACTACAAAGGAATGCCGACACTTATGAAACCCTTTACCATGCAACCTTAAGCGCACCTAGTTTACCCTTTCAAATTAGAATTAACGAGTATCGAATTCCTGAAATCCCTCTCACCTAAAAATGCAAGGGCTTGGAAGCTTGAAGCTTAACGGTGTATGGATTGAACCTACTTCACAATAAACTTTATTATGTACATACATTATCAATTTTAAGGGCTGTGAATATAATGTAGGGAGAGTATTGAAACTAAATTAAAGTCTCTTTGAATTTGCAAAATGTATTTGGTTCATTCATTATACTAAGGAATAAATAAGAACAGAAAAAGACGCTCCTTTATAAGAACCAAAACCGAAGTATCAGGTCACCTCGTAAAATTAGACCAACTACAATGGGAATGGACAGCTCACATACTGCAGGTCCCCAAGAGAAAAAGTGGTAACCCGAAAGGTAGAAGAAAGAGAAGACAGTACAAATTATGGGAAAATGAGTTAACTAACAGTGGGGCCAAACTGGGGCCGAGTCACAAGAGACATGGACGAGTGGAAGATGTTAGAGGAGGCCTATGCCACAAGCACGCTAACCTTATACCTTAGAAATATTCCATGATGCTAATGAGACAAGAATTTCAAAATAAAGGCCTCCTTGAAGATATAGCAAGTATAAACTACAGTTAATATGGATGGAATATAAAACCATTTGGAGTCCACAAATGCTCCTAACCACATTAAAATAACCGCATTTACCGCTTACCCTAAAGTTTGAAATAAACACAGTAAATAATTCAAGTTAGTTTCCGGAAATAGAGACGCAAATTTAAATTTCGCGTGCATTTCAAATAAATTGGTTGTATAAAAATTATGGAAGTAGCGGTAATATTTATAAGATACCTAACGTATTTTCAGTGAGATAATTTTGTATTCCGATCTCATATGCCATTTTCTTGTCATGCGGATAGCTTTTGTTCCATCTGTTTCACTAGAGTTGGGTACCAAATTAGTCCAAACGACCCTTAAGGTATAACCTCGGTGTCTGTACTTCCGTCACTAAAAGTATTTTTTTTTAATTCACTATGTACGAAATATGTGTCGTTATCTGAGATAATTTACTTTGAAACTAACAGATACTCGTAATAGGCAGAACGTTACATTCGTATTTATAATATTAGGTAAGTATGGATAAACTATAGTTATCAAAATCTCTAATGTAACTGTTACAATCAACAATAGATTGTCAATATCCCCCTAATAGAGTAAAATCTATCAAATATTTGTATATCTAAGATATTCACAAGGATTTTCACGATTATTGATCATCGAGTGATTAGCAATTTAAATGGCGGTCAGGGAGAAAAATTTTAATAGGTGTTTTTACGAGAACGCAAGCGGCGGCGCAGATCGCCTCCGCGCGCGCTGATAACCGGCGGCGCGCGCGCCTGTGTTAGCGGGCCACGCGCAGAGTACATGGCCGACATTCCATCCGCGAGAAGGGGGCATGTCACCACTGTTATGTCTTTCATAACCAGAATCATATCAAAGTGGGGATATGATCCCTTTCTTCAAATATTGCGGATGGAATACCGGCCCTTTAAACCGTATTACAAGAAATGAATAACAAAATCCGTCCGTAGTATCAAACGGTAACTTATAACAGGCCCTTAAAACCGTATTACAAGAAATGAGTAGCAAATCCTACAGCAGATTGTGATGAATTGCCCTTTACACTTTGATTACTGGTAAGTAAAGTGAAAGTTAGTACATATGCTGCAAATACGAGTATCATTTCCAAGTACCGATAAGATAAATTGGTTTCAGCAGCTACAGATGTTCTAACATCAGTCTTGTAAAGCTAAAACATATCATATCAATCAACCTGTGACACCCTTACGCCTTGGCCACGACTTTGGTCTTAAGCGAGCTGCGGCAGCGTTTTATCTGTTCATTGCGCGGTCGTGACGCGCAACGCACTGTGGTTAGTTGGGATCACGCGCAATGAATTAGAAAAACCGCTGTCGCAGGTCGCTTAAGACCAAAGTCGTGGCCAAGGCGTTAATTCACGTCGCAGTTGTCGCGTTTGGATTATGAACCATTTTAAAATATTATGATACTGGTCACTCACGTCCCTCACTGCCCCCGCCTGCGCCCGCGCGCAAACCAGCCGAGCGAGCAGGACGCGGGCCCGCAGTGCTAAACACGCCGGCAACGCGTATGCTCATGAATAGGAACCGCGAATCGGTTCGAAACATGTCGAGCGATATTCGACCTCGAAGACGTGAGTGACACGTTTCATAATACTTTTTCATCACACTTTGCTCGTCAATGGCGTTATTACTTGCGAGCGTACAGAGCAGTTATAGCCGTTTTACCTCCCACGAGCTGTTAAGTTTAGTTTTAAAATATAGAACCCTCTGATTGGCTTAAGCAAATCTGGTTGCTCTGTGATTGGTTGAAAGAAAAAACTAGTTGGCCAAGCCGCCACGCCCCGCTCTTAAGAATACTGCTATGTGATTGGTTGAAATATTGAAGCTGCGCGCTCCACTAGCACTGATCTGGAAGTGAAGTTGTCAATTTTTGATTGGTGCGGCTGTATGAAACTTAGATTTTTCTGTCTTTTGTAGTTATTTATTTCCTTGCAAATGTGATGAAAAACATTGTGTATAACACGGGCGTAAAAATTTTGCAAACTCGAGTCATCTCCTTCGGCGGCGGGCTTCTGATAGACTCTCGTTAGCAATATTCCACTTACGCCCCTCGTTAAATAATGTACTATAACATGTATAACATGTTTGTGCGAAACACTGTTCCAATTCGTGAGCTATTCATTAGTATGTCTAAGTTGAATTTAACTGTAGAAATGGATCGTTTTATACCGCAATTGGTCCGCTAGCAGTGCGCCACCGCCGCCGAACGAGCGGGCGCTGGACGCGTAAAAAAGCGCTCAGCGGACCGTGCGCTGCTCTCGCGTTTCTCCACACTACATATTTCTCGATGACACACAAGTCCAAATGGCGTCACGCTAGCTGAACTACACAACACTAAATTGCTAGTTTAAAGGAAAATCATTTATTAAAAGCAAATATTAACGCAGTTACCCGCTATCTTTCGAGATCTTTTTAATGAAAATGAAAGATGCTGGAAATGGCTGGAAAATTGAAAATGAGATAGTACCTCGCAGTTAACGGCTCATTCGGTTCGCCGAGTTTATTGAGTTGGATTCATCTTTTTTCATTTTAATCTTACTATCTTAATGTTTCTACAGCTCCGTCTAGCTTAAGTTTTTCTTATTACTGAAATTAACAACCTCTATAAGTCACCATTCAAGGTATGAAAAGTTGTCAAAATTTGCTAACAAATTAACTTTTGCGTAATCCTATTCGTTGTAAAATTATTAGTTAAGTCCGCGTCTCGGAAATGTTTAAGGTGACGTAGGTTCATGGTCTTATCTCCCTCTCACTGAGCATAAGCGTGAGCGAGATGGAAGTGCGTGTTAGGAAGCGCGGATTTCATGTTTTTGAATTTTAATTTTTTGTGCGTTAAATAAATAAAAAAGTAATAGCTACTTAGCTTAGGGAACTTTCCCTCAAACATGATATCGCCGATTTTTAGAACCAATTTTAATATGTTTAGCTTTTGTGTATAATTCATTACGAATGTTTTAAGTGTATTTTAGACCTATGTTCGTGATTTTATTATATTCGAGCGAAAGTCAAAAACTCAGGATTCGAATAGCTACAGGTAGTCCCTCGAGAAAGGCCTCAAGATTACCGTATTATGATCCAAACCAGCGCTAAAATCCGTTTTCTGAACCTACGTCGCCTTAACCACAAAATCCGCTATCAGATTAAGTATTATTTCCCTGTATTAATACGAAACACGCCCTGCGGTACCAACTGTCGGGAACAGAACAGATGACAGGCCACCGAGAGGTTTGAAGTCATGTTTCCACGGCAACTTGCCGAACTTGAACTGATTAATTATATCCCGCTAGGCAAAGGCCAAGTTATGTTAAGTAGACGGGGCTCATACATCAAACTGGGTGAGGGATCAAAAACCTATACATATAAAGCAGCTCGGTTATCTTCATCATTGACTACTCTCAGGCCTGTTGAGTAGCAGCTATTTTCTTTCTAGGGTGTAGTTGCGACACTACAGATTTTTTAATATCTACCTACGCCTAAAACTGGAAGAATGAAAAACGCAAATAAGGATTTATCATTTTCTTATTATTTGCTACATAATAAAGTAGGTATGTAGGTACCTATTTAACTAGGTATGGGTACTAAAGACAAGCTAAACTCTCAGAACACAGGAAAATGTAGTTCTCCCCTATTTGCGATTGAAGGATCATAAACAGAAGGAAGCTTCACAAATCGCTGGAGGCAAAGACACTTTCAGATGCTTATACACAAGTGGTAAGAATATATAAAATTCACGTGAGTACGCTGAGTAAAAGAGACACCTACCAACTAATTTAAAGTATTCATGAGAAATCACATGATTACTTTCCATAAATGATTGACATATACGAGTAGGTACTGGATTTCCGAGAAATGTTTAATTAAGAGTAGCTCATTATTAACAATACTTTATCCCAACGTGTCAACTAACCTCAAGTCAACCTCAATGTAGGACCTGAACCTAACGGAAAACGTAAGTCAGCAGTGAAGTCTTGCAGTTTTTTACGTCAAAATGCAGTGGTCAAGCGATTTACTAGGTACTGCAATCGTTGTACAAAGGACTGTAAACCATTGTTGTAGGATTTATGGGGACACTTCGCTGAACCGCGTATTGGGGTCAAATGGGAACGCTCGTTATACGTCGGCATGAGCGAGAGGATCGCCGACCTAAGCCTAACAAGCAATTCGACTGCTGTACCTGGTAGTGTCACACCTGACAAGTATGTGTCCATTTCATAGGTTATTGACATACTCTTCTGCTGTTGATGATTTCGCTATAACTATAGCGCATATATGCACTAGCTAGATCATGAGTGAGAAGTTTTCGCATAATATAATAAACGACCAGTTTCGGAAAGGAAGTCACTTCCGAAGATGGTGGTGTATTCTAAGATATTTCGATCCCAATAAGTATCTTCTTAAAATCTTAAGAAATTAATTGAAGGTAAAGTCAGTTTCTAATTAATTGAAAGCCTAAGACTTGAAACTTGAAAGCTTAATTGAAAGAAAACATTTTTCAGGAAAAACAAATAAAACAGAACTATCGTTTTATAGACGCTTGAGAATATTTAAATATTAATTACAGTAGGTTCTTTCACGTCAGTGTAAGGGTGACATTCGGATCTAGGCAGTCGAGGCCCGGCAGCCGCGACCGTGGTCGCGCTGCACCGCTTTGTAGCGCTTTATACTTTTATGGTAAAAAAAAATATCTAAAATTCAAAACATTCTGGTCAAGACATTGTTGTAACATTTTATCTACACACAAACTATAAACCCGCTAATATGCGTTCAGAAACTGGCAGTAATGACCAGCATTATATCAATAAGATTTATAAAAATAAATTACTTGTCTCTGGCCGTAGGTAATTTTGTACGTATTTTTATTAAGATATCGATATTGTAAAAGTAATGACCTTCAAATTTCGAAGTGTGGCCCAGGAGGTCAGAGCAAATCATAATCTACTCGATTTTGTTATGGACATCTAGTTGGTCCCGATTTGAAATCGAGTCGGCCATGGCCCATGGCGGTGCAATGGCGGTTATTCTAATGGTTCCCGAACACATAATTGAGGATTTATTATATGTTTGTAGATAAAGTAGTGTATGCAACTGTACATAATTAGGCCTTAAAACACTCGTCTCGTGTGATCCTATTATGAAACTCGCTGAAGCTCGTTTCATAAAACCACACTCGTGATTTAAGCCCTCTCATTATGTACAGTAACATAAACTACTATTAATCTGACAATAAAAGTTAACTACTCGTTTTAGTACATCTATACCAGCTTAGCTATCACGATCGCGTTTATGTTGCAAATACGAGTAAAGCATTCGTTCTTCTCGCACCTAAATAGATACTTGATAGTAGGTAAGGGATAGGATGTGAATAATTAATTAGGCATGTTTTAAATAAATATAAGATATAGATGCCCGTTGTTCGAAATATACTTAGCAATATAAGTAGTACTGAATAAATAACATTAATCAGCACTAACAAACAGCGAAACATCCCTGAAGCGAGAATTTACTTTCTACCATTAATTACCGGCACAGTTAACTGGGTTTTGTATCTAAAAACATTCATTTAGTATTCACGTCGGTACATACGTAACTTACTGTTCTTTATTTACACAAATCCGTTGTTACGTTGTTAAAGTTTGTTTCCGTCTTTTCAAGATGACGTGTTTTATAAAGGCAAAAGAGATATACAAATTGAGTTTCCATTGTTATCTGTAGAATATTTGAAAAATATTTCGAAGGAAGGAATTCTTTAACTTTGTTAGAAATACTAAATTGGAAGTCAAGCCATGTTTTCTGAACTTCACCAGCAATTTATATCATTCGTAAGGTTCGTAAGTAAAGTAAGGAGAATTGTGCCATAATCTCAATGCCAAGATCAACATTTTCTTGAGCTTCAAAGTGTTTTTTCTTGTACCTAAAGCGTAACTTCTTCAGGCTTTTTTCAGTAATAATAACGTTGAAATAGTCGTCAAGCTCTCCGGCGTAAGACATCACAGTTTTATCTAAACCCTTAACGTTACGGCCTCCTTAATGCGAACATATGTGACACTCGCAGCTGTAACGACGCAACAAGTGACGGTCGGTGACATGATGGATGATAAGGGTGGCGCCACTGATGTCATACATTCGATGCTTCGGGCAAGAGGATAATTTTTAGCGTGCAGACTGGATACCGTTTAAGAATACCTACGCACGTGCTACTAGTTTTAATAACATCATAAATAGATCCTAGTGAAGATAAAGAGCACTTGGGATACTAAATGACACGTGCGGCAGGGTTGTTATTCTCTCTCTCTTTTAACATAGGAGGCTTCAGAAGCAAATGTTATGATTTGATCTCTAGTATCTCTTCAAAAGTCTAATAGCTATTTTGCATACATACAATATATACTGTACGTGATCCAGAGCCCAATTCCACCGTAACTTACATACGTCTCTAACGTAAAAGACACAAACAACGGGAAAGGCTTCCCACATGTTTAAGTTTTCAAGGTACGCCGCTCAAATATTTGTCGCCAGAGAAAACGACCCGAATCCCGAACAATAAACAACATTATACAGTTAGTTTGTTTTGTCCTAATTACTACTCACAAGATAAGGCCAAAAAACTGGCCGTAGGTAATTGTCTGTCCAAAATATTTGAATTGGAATGTAAGACTAAACCTAAATATGGAGGGTTTGGTGTTAATTGGCATGTTAGCCTTGACCCAAAAAACTATATTTGCCCTTTGGGTTAGAAACTTGGAAGGTCATTTGACAGTCGCTTCTGCAAAAACGAATGCCTACACCAATACACCCGCGCAGCAAGGAGATGTTGATACATCATCAGCTCATTTGTTTAGATAAGCGTGAATTCTAAGTGAATTAAATTAGTATGGTATGCATTCTAACAATGGGGCGCGTCTTCGTTGATTTAACGACCTATAACGGGGTTGCATTCAACAGCCTTCTTTTTTTTCAATCAAATCGACCATCACGTCACGACATGATTGGCAGCTATTTAGTTATTATCCTTTGTTTACAGAAACTAAATCTATTTTACGATGGCTCATTTATCAACTTGCAAACAGCAAAAGGACACCGATCAAATAGGTGTAGTTTTTAGGGTTCCGTACCAAAAAAGGCAAAAAAACCGAACCCTTATAGGATCACTTTGTTGTCCGTCTGCCTGTCTGTCAAGACCCTTTATCTCGGGAACGCGAGGAGGTATCGAATTGAAATTAAAACCATATACTCAGGTCTACAGTCCCTGAAGCTGTGAAAAATGAAACTTCTAAGTTAACGTAAAAAAAACCGGCCAAGTGCGTGTCGGACCACGCAAAACGAAGGGTTCCGTGCCTATTAAAAAGGTCGTATCGTCACAGAAATCTTACGGCACTTACGTCCTTTTTTTTAAGAAAGGCAGTTTTTCAGCAATATCTCGAAAACCTTTGAACCAATCTTGTTCAAAATAATTTTCGGTGAAAGAATTTAATAAGCCCTATGTCCATGATTTTTTTTCATATTTTTTAAATACACCGTTCAAAAATTAGAGGGAGGGGACACAATTTTAGTGACTTTTGGAGCGATTATCTCCGACTCTATTCACTTAATCAAATAAAATGCTAAAAAACTTTTTAAAATAAAAAAATATTTATTTTAAAAGGCCTATCGATTGATGTGCCACACATGGGCTTTCAATTTAAAAAAAATTACTGATTTTTATGTATGGAGTGCACCCCTAAAAAAAATTTTTTTAGTCATTTAATTACAAAACTATGTAGCAGTTAACAAAATACACCTATCCTCAAAACTTTATTCAAATACACATTATAGTTTTCGAGTAAAATGCCTGTGACATACGGACATGGCGAAACCATAAGGGTTCCATTTCGGCTACGGAACCCTAAAAAGATACTTACGGCCGTTTATGCCGCAAAAAACATATATTTCGACACTCTCAAGGGTATCAAAATTTATAGGGTAGGTACTCTTTCCGTTGACCTAGAACTATGAAATTCGGCAAGTAATATCGTCTTACACTACAAGTAACAGCGAAAAATCTGAAAACTATACATTTGTAATTTTGTACGGGACCCTCGGTGGGTGAATCCAACACGCACTTGGCCGGTTTTTTTTTCAGTTAGGGGCGTATATTTGGTTTCCGGGAGGAAAAGTTCGGATGCTTTTTTTTAGGTACGGCTATAAAAGTTTAGTTTATATTTATAAAGAAATTGGAACCAACAGAAGAACCATTTGTTTTCGTTCATTTATTTATTAAATTAAATTCCAAACTAATATTATAAATGCGAAAGTGTGTCTGTCTGTCTGTCTATTACCTCTTCACGTCGTCAAGTCGAGCGCGAAGCAAACACTGCCGTACCATCCTTTACTGGAACCATTTCGCTGCATTTTCAGGCCCCTATTTGAGAACCTCTGGATAAGACCAGAACGCAGAAATTTTCGTCATCCAGTAAGCTATAATCACATACAATCCAAAAATTTCAAGTCTGTAGGTCATTTAGTTCCGAAGTTAAGCGAAAGCAAAGTTTCGCATTTATGACACTCACTCACTCACTCATGATCATCAGAATAGAACTAGTACTTCCCATAAACTCAGAGAGCTGAAATTTGGTACAGAGTTAGGGTTTAATGGCCACATAAAGGGAAAACTATAAAATGTAGGATAATCGAAAAAAAAAAAAAAGTTGCTACTGTACAAGAATCAGAACCGGAAAAAGAGAAAGAAAGATTTGCAATAATAAAAAAGTACTCCAAAACAAAATGTGTCAAATAAGAAAATCTAATAAAATAAATCAATATGCCCACGTTTCTACAAAGAGAAGTGAAATCCCACCAAAAACTAGCCAAGTCTCGATGGAGCTGCTTGTTTATCTCTAAAAACCGGACAAGTGCGAGTTCAACTCGCGTGGTGAGAGTTCCGTATATAATCTAAATTTCATAAGTGTTTTTGACCACTAAAACTTCTTATAGGTTTTCCTGTATCTTTAGGCAAGGAACTATATGCGATTTCTTTATTATTATAGTTAATGTTGTGTGACTTGGCCGTTGAAGGGTACACAAGGGTACAAAACTAGGTGCTCCATGACACCATTGCACCAATCTGTCGCCAGAACCGCTGAGCGTCAAATCCACCATCGATCTAACATAAAATAGACGTACAGACGGACTTCTATCAATGATTAGAAGTCCGTCTGTACTGGAAATATTTTTTATACTGTTTGTCAAGTGTCATTGTATACATAAGTATTATTGAAATACGCAGCTTTATCAAGCCTACAATTGACTGGTTATTGAATCAACGTTTTCCAAGTGGCAATTTTCCATCGTCAATGGGTAGCGGTTCTGGCGACAGATTGGTGCAATGGTGTCATGGAGCACCTGGTTTTGTGCCCTTGTGTACCCTTCAACAGCCAAGTCACACAACATTTACTATAATAATAAAGAAATCGCAGTAAGGAACCTTAGACTTGGCACGACTTTGTCTAGATGGCATTACTTTTTAGAGATAAACTAGCAGCTCCATCGAGACTTGGCTAGTTTTTTACAGAATGTTTTTGGTAGGTTACCTCTTCACGCTTAAACCACTGAACTGATTTAGATGAAATTTGGTATAGAGATTATTTGAGTCCCGGGGAAAGACATAGGAATATTTTTGAGGTATCCCGGAAATCAACCCCTAGGGGTGTAAATGGGGGTGAAAATTGGTATGGAGCTACGATATAAACTTGTTGTTGTATAGTACTTACGGATTTGTATCTTAAAACTGGACAAATTTAAAGAATCGACCAAACCAAAGCAAACCAACCGGCGATGGGTTTACGCAGCAGAAGGTACGAGTACTTTTCAACAGTATTTTCCACTCAATCGGAGGTCCAATTTGTAGAAGTTTCGCGAGCCAAAACTTGCACAAATCGATAACAGTGCACCTGTGCCTTGGAACTAAGGCTATCTGCAGCGCACTCACCGAACTACTCGCCGCTGTCGACTTCGTGATGGCTGGCAGGCAAACTTACCTGGAAACAAATTAAGAAGGTATCAAACTAAAACCTTATTTGAGCTTTATAATAGCTACTAGCTTGTGCCCGCGGCTTCGCCCGCGTACTAAAAGTGATTTTAACCGTTTACCTACAAAAAGTTGCATCTCAGTTTGACCTGTATGTTCCAATTGAATTGCAATTTGGCACAAATACTTTCAAGAATTTTCATGTTCACGATGTTAAATTTCAAAATCGATGCCATTTTCGTAATTAACTTCCCAAAAAACCATAAAAACGACACCCATATTTAGACATTTCAACCCCATCGCACTCCAACAGGGGAGATAGTATTTCACGTCCGCCACGTTGGATTTTAAAATCGTTGTTGTTTTCGTAATCAGCGATCAGCAAACAAACTTTGGACCCCCATTTCATCCGCTTAGGGGGTGAATTTTTAAAAATCATTTCTTAGTGCACCCGAACTTATAAGGAACCCATGTGCCAAATTTGGAATCTCTAGATCCAACGGTTTGGGCTGTGCGGTGATATGTCAGTCAGTCAGTTTCTTCTTTTATATAATTATCGACTCTACATATCAACTCTACATATTGACTACATACCGACTCTACATACCAACTCTACATACCGACTCTACGTATCGACTACATATCGACTCTACATATCGACTGTACATATCGACTCTACATATCGACTCTACATATCGACTCTAGATACCCATTTTATTCTACATACCGACTCTACATATTGACTACATATCGACTGTACATATCGACTCTACATATCGACTCTACATATCAACTCTACATATCGACTCTACATATCGACTCTACATATCGACTCTAGATACCAATTCTACATACCGACTCTACATATTGACTACATATCGACTCTACATATCGACTCTAGATACTGACTCTACGTATCGACTCTACATATCAACCCTACATATCGACTCTATATCGACTCTACAAATGGACTCTACATATCGACTCTACATATCGACTCTACATATCGATTCTACATATCGACTCTACGTATCGACTCTACATAGACTCTACATATCGACTCTACATATCGACTCTACATATCGACTCTACATATCGACTCTATATATCGACTCTAGATACTGACTCTACATATCGACTCTACGTATCAACTCTACATATCGACTCTACGTACTGACACTAAATAGTAAGGGGCTGGGGGAAAATTAACAAAAAAAAAGGCAGGTATTTTTCGTTGGTAACAGAGTCTGTGTACCGATTTTTAGCTTCCTACCTTGAAAACTGCGAAAAGTCCCATATAAAATTCCACCCCCTCTTGTAAGGGGTTGGGTGCAGATTTACAAAAAAAAATGATGCACGATTTTTTTGTTAGTCACAAATATTCCGCAAACCAATTTTTAGCTTTCTACCTTGAAAATTGCGGAATGCTCCATACAAACTTCCACCCCCCATTTTAGGGAAGTGGGGGTTTAGAATGAGACAAAAAGTAGCCTATGTCACTCTCCATCCCTTCAACTATCTCCACTTAAAAAATCACGTCAATTCGTCGCCCCGTTTTGCCGTGAAAGACGGACAAACAAACAAACAAACAAACAAACAAACACATACACTTTCGCATTTATAATATTAGTATGGATGTGTTTTCTAGAACATCAACTAGGCAAGCTTGTTAGCTAGCTTAGTGAACATTCGAGTTTGTTAGGAGCGCAATGCCGTAGCGCGTACAGTCGGGGGTTATTAATATACGTACAAAAATATCTGTACACGCGTTTATGACATTGACAATAGAGTCCTGTACATATATTTATGTACGTTAGGGTGGGTCGATATAGTATGATTTTTTTTTTTTGTTTAAATCGTACCTGCGGGGGTCTTAAAAGTTGCTATTTTGTTTAAGCTTTTATGTTCAGTTAAAATAATTTTGATATGTTATATGATTAAAGTACGGGTAGCACAGAGAGCCATGGAGCGCGCCATGCTCGGCATTAAGCTACAAGACCGAGTGAGAAATATTGAGATCCGACGTCGCACTAAGGTGCGTGACGTCGGAGAAGTCATACTCGTAACTAAACTCAAATGGAATTGGGCAGGACATATTGCCAGGCAGCGTGACGGTAGGTGGACGAAAACGTTAACTGATTGGTGGCCACTTACAGGAAAAAGAAGCGTCGGTCGTCCACCAACTCGATGGGTTGACGACGTAAAAAAGACCGCGGGTCATTTCTGGATGAGACTAGCACGGGATCGGGATAAGTGGCGTACTCGAAGAGAGGCTTATGCTCAACAGTGGGCGATTACAGGCTGACAATGAATGAATGATGATATGATTTAGCCCTCTACAGCTGTTCAAAGTTTTAAATTTTTGAAATATTCGACGTCAGTTTCGAGTATGATTATTTATATTTTTTGTAGTACTAAAAAATGAAACACATGTATTATATAAAACATAGTCTAATTATTTATAAATATGACATTTTAGTTACAAAATAAATGCATAATATCGAAAATAAATTGTTGAAAAACTTGAATTTTAACTAAATTAGCAGTTGTATTCGTGGCAGTCCCATCGCAACCTATACATTTCAATTCATTTAAGTCAATTTTGTGGCTTTGACAGTATTCAACGATTGAATTGCAAATTTCTTTGCCAGTTCCTGTTCGTGGTGTCGTGTGTTCTAAATATACGGAGCCTGGTTCACTTATAAGCGATATATGTTCTTCCACAGTAAGTCTACGATAAGAGCGACCATTCGAATTTTCGATAAGCAAGGTTTTGTCCTTCCTGCCGTCAAAATAAATCGCTTCCAATTGATCATGACTCATATTCTGCAAGTTACATCTTTCCTTATTTCGCGCCCGCCATAGTTTGTTTTTATCCACTACTAAGTTTTTGTCGTGAGATATAAGTCCTACGTCTTGCAACACAGCAGTTGCGATTGCAGCTCCGGATCGATTTGAAATTCCGTACCGATCACACGTCTTCGCCAGTTCTGGTAATCTTAGGGTGTTATAAGGTGTATCAGTCATCGGCAGTGATATTACAGGTGGAGTAGTCATGATGGCATTCGAATCCGTATTTGAAGCAAGCGAAGTACGTGTTATTTTTCGGTTAGAGCTTAGACCTGGTTGAGCGTTATAAAAATCCATCATATGGTTCTGCAACTTTTGCTGTCTTTCAATTTTTGAGCAATTTTTTTGAGTCTGAATTTTGTCTACACCAGCTATAATCATTTGTCTCTGAGATCGTTGATCTAGTAGAAAATTTTGTTCGATGACTGGTACCTTATTTTGTTTAGCACAGGAACAATAATCGGTACTCAGTACAATCGTGCACTTGCAAGCTGCAATGTCGAAAAGTTGCGTTAAACAGCCGTTCTTAAAGCTCGTCAACTTATCCCTATAGTTGTCGTTTATTTTACTTTTAGGGTACCTACCGTATTATCTTTAAGTATTCATCGTAATACTTTTTTAACAACTCTTTTATTCTCTTGGGACTTACAGTAGGAATAGAAGCGGAAGCCCAGATCTTCTCGATGTCGCAGCTCACACAAGCAAAAACATGGGTTATTGACGGTTGTTTTCCGGAATTAAGATCTTGCAAACGGTGTCTTACGATAAGTATATACTTAATAGTGTCTGATATCGTCGGTAACAATCTCACATTAAGATCTGAAGGTGGTCCGAACAAAGGGCAAGTAACTTCACTTCGTGTTTTGACGGTAGATTGTTTAGCACTCATATTTATGAACAAAACTTGAATATAGTTGACTTATTATGTAGTTTACTAAATTTTTAATAAGATTTTAACTTGGTTTTATTTATTTTTACTTAAAAACTATCAATAAGTTATGCGAACAACTACTTGACAAATTTATGAACAAATTGGCGGGTAACGCGAAAATTGAGTTGAGAGTTTTGACGCAAGAAATCTTACTTTTGTCTATGATTTAAAAAAATAACATTGTTATGTACGTTCCGATACTCGCAATGAATAAATAAACTATAAAATTAAAAAAAAAACTTTAGAACACATTTTAGATACAAAAATAAAAACGTCGAAAATATATAATTTAGAAATAATTAAGCCATGGTAGAGGGCTAAAAGTTATATCGGTTATTTTTTAAAACATTTTTCTGATGCTAAACAGACCAAAACGCAACTTTTTAAACGTACCCAGCATTAAAAATATTATTTTTACAAAATCGACCCACCCTAATGTACGTATATTAATATCCCTGACTGTACCTATAGTTATATTCTGCTTTGTAACGATTGGATAGCCAATTTGAAAAGATGTTTTGACGTATTGAAAATGAATCGTGTTCGTTCATGCGTTCCATTTTACGTAGCCAAGGATGTGAGTGCGATGCACTGAAATAGGAATGGAATTCATTTAAAATTGTAATGCGAAATAAATGGCCTGGACTTTTATTCATTAGAAATTTTCTTCGTTACTAATACACGGTCATATTAGGTACTTTGTCACGTATACCTAAAGTAAAAGCGCTTAATGTTATTCTAAATAGGTAGGTATTTTTAAAAGGATTAAAACGTCAACGTCACCAGCAAACAGCTACCCGACGTAAGCCGTCGGAAGCCGAGTAAAAAATTCACACTGCAATCCAGAGTAGGTGCTTGTATCAGCCACCTACACGATTAAAAAATTTTGCGTCAATTTTATTTACTATTACTTATTTAAATCAGACATTGCAAGGAAACAAGTGCACTTAGGTATTTAATATGAAGAAGCATGAGTGGTGACATAATAAATATGACATATAATACCGGCAAATGGCTGAAAAATGGTGAGCGAATTTTGAAGGATAAAGTTACACAAAAGCTGTTTATATAGGACTAGCTTCTGCCCGTAACTTCGTCCTCGTGGAACACGTTTATATCGTATAGCTCTATTTTTACCCCCTTTAGGAATAATTCCGGGATAAAAACTATCCTATATCCTTCCTCGGGACTCAAACTATCACCATACCAAATTTCATCTAAATCGGTGCACCGGTTTAAGTAGCTCTTCTTACTCTCCATTTTCCCCCTTAACGGCTGATTTTTGGGATGAAAACTATACTATGTCCTTCCCCGCGACTCAAACTATCTCTATACCAAATTTCATCTAAATAGGCGTGAAGAGGTAACAGACAGACAAACAGACACTTTCGCGTTTATAATATTGTATAGTATTCGGGCAAATATTTGTGTGATAAGCATGAATATTTGTTTCTGAGTCTTGGATGTTTTCTATGTACCTATTTAAGTATTTATATCCATTATATATATCGTCGTCTAGTACCTATAATACAAGCCTTCTTGAGTTTACTATAGGGCTAGTTCGATTAGTGTAAGAGTGTCCCCTAATATTTATTTATTTATTATTTATTTATAGTATGGATACTCTTTGTTGTCAATCATTACAATTCCTTTTCCTATATTTATTCCTTCACTCCTGTAGATATATGACTCATCCTTGTAGTTTCCTTAGTTTATTTAAGTTCATAGCTTAACTATTAAAAACCAAAATTAGTTGACACCTGAAAGGCTCAACGATTTAAGTCCGTGACTGTACTTACTGATGTGGTTATGGTAGGTTATGGATCGTAGCCGCCGATACTAGAGACCGCCAGCCTAACTTATTGAATTGTATTTCATAACTGTGTGATATTTTATTAAATATATCTTACCACTTTGAAAAACATGATGCAAATAATCCTTTCAACAGTTGATGTGAGACCGATGCTCTGATCGAGTTAAACTAGCTATTTATACGTTCTTGTATATATTTTAAACCTTTTATGCATTTTTGTCTTTAAATAATATCAAACTTTAATACATATTGTACTACTCTTTCCTTGTCTTCCAAAATTATCGATTTATCCGTATTTTCTTTTAATCCCGACGTACCTACTTTGGATGAAGGCGCCAAGACCGCGTTGTCATTTAAAAAAATACCATTCCTGTTTCATTGTTCGAATTTGTTGATACATTTATTGAAGTTACGTCTTAATACGAAATTTGCGCGTATATAAGTTCTCATTTCACAATCGATTCTTTTTTTATGCTTTAACATTTGGTATGCGTTTCGTGGAGGTCTATCGTAGACCGGAACGAAATTATTAATAGGTAAAAGAAAAAGCAATTTCGCCATTTTGACGTCTCTGACAGCTGACAGCCATGACGGCGATTTCCCTAAAGAAAAATCAATGAAAAATTAAATGAGGTCGAATATTTCGGAAAATTAATTATTTGTCGCAGTCAGATAAAAACAATCCTAAGCGCGAGCTAGAATAATGTGCCTATAAAAAATGTCTCATGTTTTCCGTTCATGGGAAGCTTCGTGACAGAACAATGTCTAAAATAATTCAAATTCAAAATTCTTTATTTCGGATAAGTATCCATGTCGGGTTAGTTACAGTATAAACTTATTTCTAAATATGTTAGTTACTTACACATTAATAAACTAAACATAAAATAAAAAGTTGAAAACTAAATGAAATACAAAGTATAACATAAAATAAAAGTTCAAAAACCCGGTGTGGCACAGATCACGTGATGTGTACGCACCTACATAGATATACATATCTATGGACCTACCTATACCTCAATGAGCTGCGCTGTTTGACAGTAATAAATTAGCATCGGAACTACACGGTTGTTTTACTTACGTCCATACGTAACAGTGGCGAACGAGGATTTTAAAGTACCTACCCCCGCGTGTGAAAAATAAATATGGCTTTTTTGGGAAATTTGACCAATTTTGATCATAAAACTTGTGAGTGGTCTATTTTTAAAGGACGATTAACACAGTTCATTAAACTAAATGCAGTGGAGGACGAAAACCAAAGTGCAATTCTCTTAACTCACCTTACTGATGAGTCATATCGTTTGTTGCGCAACCTTGCCTATCCTGCGAACGTGGACGAGCTTGACTACAACCAGCTAATTACATACTTGGACGATCATTTTAAGCCGAAAAAGTGCTCATATGCAGATAAGGCACGTTTTTATGGAGCGACAAGGAACTTAGGCGAAACCTTGGGAGACTGGGCGGCGCGATTGAGAGGTCTAGCTAGCTACTGCGACTTTGGCACCGCCTTAGAAACGAATCTTGCGGATCGTTTTGTCCTAGGCCTAGGTCCGGGCTCCGAACGTGACAAATTATTCGAGCAAAATGCTTCGTCATTAAGATTAGGACAGGCCTTGGAAATAGCGGAGAAAGCAGAATCTGCTAGGGAAGCGAAGGCTGTGATGGCCGGTACCACCACCGTCAAGGAGGAACCCTTGTATCGCGCGAGCAGCGAGGGTCGGTACAGGGCCGGCGGCGGCGGCGGAGCGGCGCGCGGAGGCAGCGGCGCGCGCGCACCGCCGGCGGGCCGCGACCAGCGAGCGGCTCCCCGGTGCTCCGTGTGCGGCATGAAGAATCACGATGGTGACCAGTGTCGGTACAAGGGCTATCGTTGTCAAAAGTGTGGTGTTGTTGGGCACTTGAAGAAAGTGTGCAAAAATACGCGCCTTAATAATATGGAGTGTGTTGACAATAGCCTAGCTGAGCAAAAGTGCTGCGAGGAGTGTCAATTGTACAATTTGAGGTATGTAAGCAGCAAACCTATTGAAATTAATGTAACCTTAGGAAATATTCCTGTGTTGATGGAATTAGATTCCGGATCGGGTACCTGCGTCATGTCAAAAAAAATGTATTTGCAATCATTCTCTAACTATACGTTAAAAGATTGTAACATTAAGATGTGCCTTTATAATGGTCATAAAATCTCGCCCCTCGGCTATTTTTCTATAGATGTAAAATACAACGACCTAAAAAAATATATTAATATATTTGTGTTAAAAGGCGAGGGTCCAGGCCTACTCGGGCGAGACTTCATGACAGCGTTTGATTTGGTGTTAACAACAAAATTAAACAAGATAAGTGAAAGCAATGATGAAGATGTAAACAAGTTACTGGAACAATACCCAGATTTGTGGCGTGATGAACTCGGGTCCTTCAATAAATTTAAAGTCAAATTACAATTAAAGGAAAATGCTACTCCAAAGTTTTTTAAGCCCCGCTCGGTACCCTTTGCTCTAAAAGATAAGGTTGAAGAAGAGTTGAACCGTTTGGTTGGGTTAGGTATATTAGTACCGGTTAATCACTCTCAGTATGCTACACCTATAGTTCCGGTTCTAAAAGAAAATGGTAAGGTAAGGATAGCTGGCGATTATTCAGTAACATTAAATAAAGATCTAATAATTGATAAGTATCCCTTACCCCGAATTGAGGAAGTATTCGCGAGGCTTGGAGGTGGCGAACACTATAGTAAGATTGATTTAAAAAACGCGTATAATCAATTTCTACTATGCGATTCGTCACAAGACCTTACAACTATAAATACTTCTAAGGGTCTTTTTAAATATACGCGCTTAGTATATGGGCTAGCCCCAGCACCCGCCCTCTTTCAGAAATCGATGGAAACCCTTCTCTCTGGAATCGATGGGGTAAGTTGCTGGCTAGACGATATATGCGTAACCGGACCTAATAAGATCACTCATCTAAGTAGGCTACGAGAGGTGTTATCTAGGCTTAATGAGGCAGGCCTCAGACTACAACAAGATAAATGTCAACTTTTCAAACCGAGTGTCACGTATTTAGGGTACGTCATAAATAAAGACGGACTACACACCAGCCCTGATAAAGTTAAGGCTATAATCGACTCGCCGGAGCCTACGAACATCACTGAAGTAAAACGATTCCTAGGTGTAGTGAATTACTACAGGAATTTTATTCCCAACGCTTCGTCTATTATGAGTCCACTACATGAGTTGTTGCGAGCCGGTGCAGAGTGGCAGTGGGGCGAGCGGCAGCGTAGCGCCGTGCGGCGCGTGAAGCAGGAGCTGGTCTCCGAGCGCACGCTGGCGCACTTCGACCCCGCGGCGCGGCTGGAGCTGGCGGTAGACGCCGGACCCGCGGGCCTCGGCGCCGTACTCTCCTTGAGAGACCGAACGGGTCTCGAGCGACCTCTAGCTTTTGCCTCCCGGTCGCTGACCCCCAGTGAACGTAACTATAGTCAAATACAGAAGGAGGCTACGGCGATCATTTTTGGCGTAAAAAAGTTTCACCAATACCTTTACGGCCGTAGCGAACCCTTTATCCTTAAAACGGATCACCGGCCGTTAGTTTCTATTTTTAATAATAACACCGGAATATCGGTAACTACAGCGCTGCGCTTACAAAGGTATGCAATTATATTATCGGCTTATAGGTACACTGTGCAGTATACTACTGGTGCTAGTAACGTAGTAGCGGACTATTTTTCTCGGGCACCGTTAGCGGAAACTATTACCGCCACCGATAAGGAATTCGACACATTCTGCTCCCTAAATTTTCTGGATTCTGTTTTACCCGCGGTCACGGCTAAGGATATTAGGCAGGCCACCGAGAATGATACTGTTTTAAAAACGGTAATTAAATATATTAACAAAGGCTGGCCGCGTAAGATAAGCTGTAACTTAATAAGGCCTTATTTTCAATGCAAAACAGATTTGCAGCTTGAAAATGGGACCTTATTACGGGGCCATAGGGTCGTAATTCCTAGCACGCTTACGGAAAAGATGTTGCGTGAATTGCATAGTACGCACTTGGGAATAATAAAAATGAAATCAAATGCACGCAGTCGGATGTGGTGGCCGGGCATCGATGGCGACATCGAACGCTGGAGCGGCGCATGCGACACCTGCTTGGCGCTGCGCCAGGCGCCGCCGAAGGAGGCGCCCGCGCCATGGCCGAAGCCGCCCGGACCGTTCCACCGTGTTCACATAGACTACTTGTCGATAGGGCAAAGGGTGTACCTTGTTGTTGTGGACGCGTATAGCAAGTGGCTTGAGTGCGTGTATATGAATAATGGGACGACTACGCAAGAATTAATTAAAAAACTAAAAAAAATATTTGCTACCTTCGGTTTACCATATACATTAGTTTCTGATAATGACGCCAAAATAAATTGCCACGAATTCATTACATTTTGTTCCAGTAACAATATTATGTATATAACGTCGCCAGTTTATCACCCCAATAGCAACGGAATGGCGGAATCTTCTGTTAAAATATGTAAAAAAATGTTAAAATGCATATTAAGAGAAAATTTAAAACCGGACGTCATACAAGAAAAATTGTTAGGCTATTTATTTGAGTACAGAAACACCATACAGTGTACCACGGGCGAAACACCGGCTTCATTAATGTTTGGGAGGAAACTCAGAACTCGTCTCGATTTGATTCTACCGGCGGTAAAATAGTCTAAGCATTTTACGGTCCGCTAGTATGGCGAAATGGAAATAATTTGTAATAGCTGTCTTTTTCTGCGTAACAGATAAATCATAATTATAGTAATAACGTCGAGACTAAATCCAACAAAATATTAGTGATTTAGATATTTTAATAAATAATTGAAAATTATTAAATTCCTGAAAAAACGGTAAAAAATGTTAATAATCTTTTTTCTCTTTATTTTGATAAATTAATATTTGCTTCGTAACTTTGATGATAAATCAAGCAAAAAATGTTACCGCTTATTTACCATTTACTTAGTTAGACTCAACATTTTTTTCATTTTCCATATTTTCGTGTCTAAAAATAATTATTGACAGTAGGTTCCTTTATTGCTTCTTGAATGTAGTGGACACAAACATTACAAACGAATCAAGCACTAAACAACAACGGAAGGTGGATTTTAGGGGGTAAATACTAATAAAAAAATAAAAAAATGCAAATAGATCAGTAAGGTTTGGGATTTTCATTATCGGCACTATTTAATTGAATAATGTACAAATCGACTCATAAAATACTTTGCAACTAATGTTTTTACAAACACCTCTTAAAGTAGGTTTAAAAGTGCCGCACGCGAGCCGCAGAGCAAACGTGATTGGCCGGTTGCATGCAGCGGGGCACCGCGCCGTACGCCCGCTCGCCGCGTAGGTATATATATGTCTAAGTAGGCACTGCACGAACCGCAGTGATTTGAGTTTTATTTCTGTTTAAAGAAATTTATTTTAATTACAGAATTCACTTACATGAGAAAGTTTACAAATTAAAACTAAATCTAAGCATACAGTGTAGAAAACTAAGATAAGTACATATTAAAAACCGGCCAAGTGCGTGTTGGACCACGCAAAACGAAGGGTTCCGTGCCTATTAAAAAGGTCGTATCGTCACAGAAATTTTACGGCACTTACGTCCTTTTCTTGAGGAAGGCAGTTTTTCAGCAATATCTCGAAAACCTGTGAACCGATCTTGTTCAAAACAATTTTCGGTGAATGAAATTAATAAGCCCTATGTCCATGAATTTTTCCATATTTTTGCTGAAAAACTGCCTTCTTCAAAGAAAAGGACGTAAGTGCCGTAAAATTTCTGTGACGATACGACCTTTTGAATAGGCACGGAACCCTTCGTTTTGCGTGGTCCGACACGCACTTGGCCGGTTTTTTAAACACTGTGGTGAGCAGTTCATGGAGAAAATTCGTTAATAGCCTCAAAATACTGTACTATTTGTCTCATTCTAACTCATCTCAGCTGACCATAAAAAGTAACAGAGACAACTATATGAAACATTGTCTTGCTTAATTCTGCGGGTCTGTATTAGTCTGTGACCTTTTCACAAGTTACGGCACGGGAGTTGATTGATCACGAAAATCTGTTGCTAGCTCGCGGACCATTATAGATCGTGTCGCAAAACAAACCTTATACCTACATATATAAATGAAACAATAAATATTATAGGACAATCTTACACAAATCACCATTTCATAACGATATACTAAATACTGTCTAACATTACTTTTGCACACAAAACTACATAATAATAACTGATAAACCTACTTAGACTACAAGTATTAATGTAAACAATCAAATATAATGGCAGTACTGGCTACTTTTAAAAATAATAACATTTAAACCTGACTATGCAATAGAACCACCTCTCAACTTACCTAATATGCCACATCCATCCAACCAAGCGCATCATCGTATTTCTGTTCGTACATCGCCGAGTTGTAGTGTCAGTTAGCAACGCGGAGATACGGTCCGAGCGCTCAACGCAATAATTATTGTAATACTTTTCTACCCACATTGTTAGGGTTCCGTAGCCAAAATGGCAAAAACGGAACCCTTATAGTTTCGTCATGTCCGTCTGTCCGTCTGTCCGTATGTCACAGGCATTTTACTCGAAAACTATAAGGTGTATTTGAATAAAATTTTGAGGATAGGTGTATTTTGTTAGCCGCTACATAGTTTTGTAATTAAAATGACAAAAAAAAAAATTTTTAGGGGTGCACTCCATACATAAAACTAAAAGTCAAAATTTTTCTTTTTGTTTGTGACCCCCGTGTGGCACATCAATCGATAGGCCTTTCAAAATAAATATAAGGTTTCTTAGCTTAGGGGGGGGACAGAATTTTAGTGACTTTCGGGGCGATTATCTCCGACCCTATTCACTTAATCAAAAAAAAATGCTAAAAAACCTTATATTTATTTTGAAAGGCCTATCGATTGATGTGCCACACGGGTGGTCACAATGTTTTTTTTTTTTTGACTTTTAGTTTTATGTATGGAGTGCACGAGTTTTCCACCGCGATAGAACTAGCTGACGCGTTGATATATTTATAATAGCATATAAACTGTCATCTGACAAAATTTCAGTTGGGAGGAAATGGATGAAAAAAAAATTTTTTTTACATGTTTTTATGACCAGCTGACGGACTTTCGACCACTGTTCAGTCAGCTGACGATTGTTTTTCGTCATAATATTGGATTAACTATCATTTGATGATAAAATGAATCGGGAGGAATAGGCAATTTTTTTTTTACATCTTTGGGAGGAGGGTGCTGGTCAACCCACCAGCAGCTGACGTCCACAGGGCTTCATGATACAACATTCTTAACCTTCTCACACAGATTACAGAAATATACAGATAGGCCCTAATAAATTGAACGTTTTCTATACATCCGATCTCTTCGCACTTTCGTACTGAACAACGAGTAAGAAAGGGATAGAACCATGTTATCTGACAGGTCTTCATACGTCATTGTCTCTGCTTTCTCGCTCGCACGACATAATTCGCTCTCTTGCTCGCTCATTATTTGGTGCAGCGAAAGATATTTTCTTACAAGTTATCGATATCGATATTTACTGTTAATAAATTTGTAATATGCGATACTCGTAAGTAAATTGTATCTCCATCCATACTATACCAAACGTCACATGGAACTTACCAATTTAAAAAAAAAAACCATTAAGTACTAATAAACTGCATTCAAGACTCAGATATTCGCTAAGAATTCAGTTATGCAAATACATACAAGGTAGTCAGACAAGTTAGTTTAACCATCGCCATTTTGTGGATTTAAAGTGGAATTAATTTATTTTGAACCGACTTCAATAAAGGAGGAGTTTGGCAATTCGTCGGAATCTTTTATTTTTCATGTAGTATATTCCCCGATTACTCGAAGACGCCTGACCGATTAGATTTTTTTTTTTGTTTGGAAGGGTATCCTTACCTGCTGGTCCCATGGTCATCAAGTCAGGATCTTATGATGGGATCCTGGAGAAAACGAGGGACATCTTCAAATTTTATAGGCACACTAACGATTTGGGTATTTTTCATAGTGACTTAAGCATTGCTTTCGGAAAGCAGTTCATGTGGTAATGTGGAAATAAAATGTGGAAATATTCACGTGGCTCTGGCGAAGTATTGAATTGAAGTCGGTTAAAACTTTGTTTCTAAAGTAAGTTATAATGGCAACGATTAAAAAGTCATCGAGTGTCACTAATTAATGGAAACAATGGGAAAAGTCTAAGCTCGATATTAATCACTTAAGGTAAATTTGGTAAGGTGTCTTTTTAATTAAACTGCGTCAGTCCATTTTTCTAGAAGATTTTTGTTATTTTCCGGAATTCTAAAGTTAACAGTTAACTACATGTAACATCAAAATATTTTGTCTTAACGCCTACATAAATAATTCAGGTCTACAAAATATCGATATATACATTTTAATTAAGTTACAACACTACCCGTGTTTACGACAATAGTATTTTTACCAAAAATCACAATAAGATCAACTTGGAACCATGTAAAAAGTACTTATTTGATAGCATCCAGCATTTGCAGTAATCCCATACCATTATATTACGTAATGTACACGCAATATTTGAAAAATAAGCAAAAGGTTCTTACCGATGGAAACCGGTATTTTCTCCGGTCTTCTTCGTTAATCTAGAGTAACTCCGACAGTACGGGACTGCACAAGACCTTGCCACTACATATAAATTATATCTTACACTTCCGACACAAATATACAGTTTTAAAACATAATATTTTTCAAATAACCAATTGTCCTAAAGATTTGACGTTGACTTGACATTGACGTCTCGGTTCTTTTGTTTACTTTTTAGGGTTCCGTAGCCAAAATGGCAAAAACGGAACCCTTATAGTTTTGTCATGTCCGTCTATCCGTCTGTCCGTCTGTCCGTCTGTCCGTCTGTCCGTCTGTCCGTATGTCACAGGCATTTTACTCGAAAACTATAAGGTGTATTTGAATAAAATTTTGAGGATAGGTGTATTTTGTTAGCCGCTACATAGTTTTGTAATTAAAATGACAAAAAAAAATTTTTTTGGGGTGCACTCCATACATAAAACTAAAAGTCAATTTTTTTTTTCATTGTGACCCCCGTGTGGCACATCAATCGATAGGCCTTTCAAAATAAATATAAGGTTTCTTAGCTTAGGGGGGGGACAGAATTTTAGTGACTTTCGGGGCGATTATCTCCGACCCTATTCACTTAATCAAAAAAAATGCTAAAAAACCTTATATTTATTTTGAAAGGCCTATCGATTGATGTGCCACACGGGTGGTCACAATGATTATTTTTTTTTGACTTTTAGTTTTATGTATGGAGTGCCCTAAAAAATTTTTTTTTTGTCATTTTAATTACAAAACTATGTAGCGGCTAACAAAATACACCTATTCTAAAAAAAATATTCAAATACACCTTATAGTTTTCGAGTAAAATGCCTGTGACATACGGACAGACGGACAGACGGACAGACGGACAGACGGACAGACGGACAGACGGATAGATGGACATGACGAAACTATAAGGGTTCTATCGCGGTGGAAAACTCGTCAGGTTCTGCCCTGAAGTTTGTCCCTTACACCATGTAACGGAATTAAATCCATGTTCAAACACCTCGATTAAATTTAGATATGTCGTAAGTAGATAGTTGTTATGATTCTGTAAGGAATGAAATAAATCAGCCGACAAAATGCCGAGGGAAAACAGATCAGATGGATTTAAATACGCGATAGATACTCCACTCCATTCTGGCTCCTGCGTTATAAACTTTAGGGCATCAGCTGACGAGTTTTCCACCGCGATAGAACCAGCTGACGCGTTGATATATTTATAGTAGCATATGAACTGTTATCTGACCAAATTTCAGTTGGGAGGAAATTACCGAAAAAATTTTTTTATGTGACAACGTCTTATAATATAATTCGATGGAGCCGGCTGCAAGCACGAAAATACATGACTCATGCGGCGTTACCTCGCTCTGAGGCGTTCCATGTAAGGCTTGAAGTGCAAGCGAGAGCGCGGAACGAGCGACAAAGAGGCACAATCGGCCTTCGCGTTCGGCAGCGTTCAACATCTGTCTCTCTCCTACTTGAGTGAGCGATGCGTCCGCGTGGACAGCTGCTATATATATTCCATCAGTATTTTCTTATGACATTGTCACGTTCAACTATCGTCAGTAAACCGACTTTAGAGACAAACGGTTTTTTGTTTACATGTTCGTATGACCAGCTGACGGACTTTCCACCAATGTACAGCCAGCTGACGATTTTATTTCGTCATAATATTAGATTAACTATCATTTGATGTTAAAATGAATCGGGAGGAATCACAATCTTTTTTTTACATCTTTGGGAGGCTGCTGCTGGTTAACCCATCGACGGAGCCGCAGCTGACGTACACGGGGCTTCACGATACAACATTCTGAACCTTCTCACAAGTTATGGCACGGGAGAAAGTAGGTAACTGACAAAAAAATGTGCCTAGTACGCGGGCTACTGCGTTACAAACTTCAGGGCATCAGCTGAAGAGTTTTCCACTGCGATATAACCAGCTGACGCGTTGATATATTTATAATAGCATATAAACTGTCATCTGACAAAATTTCAGTTGGGAGGAAATGACTGTTTTTTTTTACATGTTTGGGAGGTTGCTGCTGGTCAACCCACCAACGGAGCCGCAGCTGACACCCACGGGGCTTCATGATACAACATTCTTAACCTTCTCACAATTTTGTGCACGGGAGAAAGTAACTGACAAAAAGTTGTGCCTAGTATGCGGGCTACTGCGTTACAAACTTCAGGGCATCAGCTGACGAGTTTTCCACCGCGATAGAATCAGCTGACGCGTTGATTTATTTATAATAGCATATAAGCTGTCATCTGACAAAATTTCAGTCGAGGGTAAATTACTGTTTTTTATATTTTCGTGTGACCTGCTGACGGGTGGTGGAAACCACTGTACAGTAAGCTTTTTTTCGTCATAATATTATATTAACTATCATTTGATGATAAAATGAATCGGGGGGAAATGGCAATATTTTTTTACGTGTTTGGGAGGCTGCTGCTGGTCAACCCACCAACCGAGCCACAGCTGACGTCGACGGGGCTTCATGACACAGCATTCTGAACCTTCTCACAAGTTATTGCACGGGGGTAGATTGGTCACGAAAATCTGTTGCTAGCTCGCGGGCTATAAAGGATATTTAGTTAAGCTCGCGATTGCCATGAAAAATGCTTTCGTATATCTGGCTGTCAAGCTGTTCCCTCTAAAGGTCGCAATCTCTCAGCCGATTCTCGTGAAATTTTGTGAACGAGTTCGATATGTTGTTTTCTCGGTTTCAGCTTGGCAAAAAATGCTTTCGTATGTCCGGCTGTCCAGCTATTCCCTCAATAGGTCACATCTCTAAACCGATGCTCGTACAATTTTGTGAGCGAGTTCGATATTTATAGGGCAAAAATGCTTTTGTATGTCCGGGGCTTTGATATCTGTCAAAAAGCCGACAACGCTGCGTGCGGCCGAACAAAACAACCGTCCACATAGGCCGCGGCAAGCAGGCTGCGGCCCCTTCGATCTCGACCAGATAGAAGAGCTCAAAAATGGGCTATAATTGAGACCTTTTTAATTTACCGTAAAACATTCGATAATGCTGTAAAGACGTAATAATACGCTAACAGTTAACTAATTTTAGTGGTATAGTTCTATTATAATACATTTGAACTCTACACTCGTTTTCTTTAATTTAATGCCTATAGTGAATTAGCTACCAACTTCAGTTACTACTGCAGTGCAAGAATTTGCAAATGGATCTCGTACTACGAACTACTCTGGTAAGCTAACATTAAACTACCTATCTAGTAGAAAATAGTTGTTAGTGTTGGCAATGACATATAGGTATCATACCATCATCATCATCATATCAGCCGAAAGACGTCCACTGCTGGTCATAGGTCTCCCCTTAAGAGTAGGTATGATAGGATACTCTTTAGGGGATATTTAATAGTAAATATTTTTCATGCATTGTGTCATTACATTATGTCAAGAAACATGAAATAATATTCTTATTATTTTTTGACTAAATTATGATTATTTTTATAAATTGTTCGTGCTTTTACCGTTTACGTCATTATTACGCCGTGAATCGTCGCATGAATGGTAGCTACTAGCGCATCGTAGAAAACGATACAAACTATCTGCGTGCGTAGGTAGGTTTTGTGTCTTGAGGCCCGGGAAGCGCAACCTTGAATGCTAACGTGTGCTAACATGTCAAGGTCAAGGCACTCGTAGCGCGCCGACGCTGCGAGCGAATGTGATCCTTAACACAAGCGGCAAAAGTCAAGTTCAGTTGTAGAATTAAACAGGACTATTCAAATGTGTATTATGCTTGACTAAAACCTTTTTTTTGATCGATTTATGTTCTAGTTTACTAATCTATATAATTACGTTACATTTAGACACAAATTGTTTCTATAAATATATTTTCCGGTAGTTTATTGGAGTAAATGTATTTATATGCCTTACTAAAGAAAAATCAATTCGCGTTTTAGGAAAATAGGTTCATCAATTATTTTTATGAGCATCAATTCAAAGTACTACTTATTACTAATTATTTCTACCAACTTATGGCACCTATCACCCGAGCCATGCAATTTGTTAATATATTGGTTTTACGTGTAAAGAAATGGTTGGATTTCACTTTTTAGAGGTTAAAGACAATAATATTGTTGTGTTGACGATTTAAAACAGCTATTACTATTTTTAGTTTAAAAAATCGGCGTTTTTTTGGCACTATTTTTTTATACCTACTTCCGGGTCGAAAGTTTGTTGGATTCGTAAATATAGTATCTTAAAATATGTATTTATGACGGAGAAAAAAAAAAACGGGCTATTATAAATTAATGTTTTGCGAAACCGTAAAATGCTTAGACTAAAACAGAATAATTCCGAGCTCCCGCCTCAACGGAGGAACTTTGAGATCGATGACGTTGTTTTGGCCCGCTGGTACAGAGCGAGGAAAGAAACGTGGGAACAAGGCATAGTTAAGAGTAAAATTGGTAACAAAATGTTTAAAGTGTATATGATTAATTTTGATTCTTATTGCATAAGGCATACGGATCAGTTACTTAAGTATAAGGGAGATATTAGATTTAACATGCCGCCTGTTGACACAATGTCCGCGAATCGAGGGCCAGCATTCTCTTCTCCAGCTACAACTGAACCTGATATAGTAGCATCGCAAGCTCCCGAGTCGAGCGCTCGCATAGAGGGAGAGGGGAATGTAGTCCAGGGCGAGGACGAGGTGTGGGTAGACTGCGACGGCGACGTCGGCGAGCACGGGCCGCGAGCCCCCGCGCCGGCGGACGCCGCCGCGGTCGGCGCGCAGGCGCAGGCGCCGATGCCGGACCCGGATCCGGTTGCGCCTGCGGCTGTGGAGCCGCTCGCGGCCGAGCAGCCCGCGTCACGGCATCTGTTGCGTCCGAGGCGACCAGTAAATTATAAGGTTTAGTAATTGTGTAAATTAGATTATGTGTGTAGTTATTAATTAGTCATTTAATTGTTAACAGGGTTCAAGACTAGTGTGGGAGGGATGATGTGTACGCACCTACATAGATATACATATCTATGGACCTACCTATACCTCAATGAGCTGCGCTGTTTGACAGTAATAAATTAGCATCGGAACTACACGGTTGTTTTACTTACGTCCATACGTAACACGCTACGTACGCTATTTTATATATCTACTACTGTCCTGATCTGTGCCACCCAGTGACAAAGGATGGGACAGTTGTGCCTATCCGCTATCACCTTCACAATGATGTTTTAACTCCTTCTGACACGGTCAACGACGCATTTTTTTTTCCTTATGATCGCGTGGAACCCGTTCGTGTGTAATAAGTAATACTGGCTGATTATTTTTTACCCGACTGCCGAAGGAAAGATGTTATGTTTTTCGAGCGTATGTGTGTATGTCTTATTCTTTGGCGCGCCCTGCAGCCTAAACCGTTTGACGGATTTCGACATATGAGGTGTCGTTGGATTCCTCTTAATTGTGGGAGTGACATAGGCTATATGTCATACTTGCAAAAAAACAGTTGGGTTTTTTTGAAAAATCTTTTGATTCCACTTGTTTAATTCAGAGATTTATTATAAGTGTAGATATAGATTAAGCGTCCATCGTCAACAATGAAAGCAAACCGGCGACATTAACTAAGGCAATTAATGAATTATGGGTCTGCTAGAAGATCGCCAACAAGCCCGCCCTGCGACCGTGCGACCTTGGTCGGCACCGACCGTTGTACAATACAATACAATACAATATAGTCCTACTTGTTATGAACAAAATGCTGCACTTTGTGATGAAAGCAAGCCGCTTGGCACAGTGGTAGTAAGGACCAAACTGAGTGATTTGACCCGCAGCAGCGGGAGTTTCACCCCTTAGGAAAAGAGATGGCGCCACTTCTTAAAAAATATTTCAAAAAATTCTACAAGCTAAACGAATAGACCAATTTTAACGTATAATACCTCAAATGAAAGTTCATTTTACATTTTAGTTATAAAAAAATATATAAAAAATATATTCAGAAATCTTTTGGCAAAAAACATCATGTTAAGTTTTTTTCCTAATTTAATTGGTAGTTTTTACTTGATTTCTTAAAAAAAGTGTATGCAACATGAATGGTTTATTGCACATATATATTACTGACTAAATAACAAGTATTATAAAAAAAACTCGACATCAATATCTTTCATACTTCATGAAATATTGAGGTTTAAATGTGAGCACCATTTCTTTAAAACATATTTCAAAAAATTATGCAAGCTAAACAAATGGACTAATTTCGAGTGTATAATATCTCAAATGAAAGGGCATTATATAAATTGCTTATAAAAATAAAATATACCAAAATATAGTGGCAAAAAAGGCATATTAAGATTTTTTTTAACTTTTTTGGTAGTTTTTACTTGATTACATTTTAAAAATACATGCAACATGTATCTTTTAATGCATATGTATTTTACTGGGTTAATAAAAAATAGTAAAGAAAACGAGACATAAATATCTTTCATAGTTCACGAAATATTTAAGTTTAATTGTGCGCGCTCTTCTTACAAGGAATCGCTCATTGCGCTTAAAGGAATCTTTAAGCGCAATGAGCGATCTGATTTTAATGTTAATGTGTCATATGAAAAGACATCACGTAATTTATCTTAATAAATAAAAAATAAATAAATAAACTGAATAAAGAGTTTTTTTCTGGTGCTGAATTACAAAAAAACATAATTACTTTAAAATTTGTCATTATTTTTATTTAAAGTGACTACATTTCTAGACAACAAAAAATAAAAACTATATAATCCCCAGCATAGTTGATTCCTAGATATATTATATATGTTGCTTAGTAGCTGACGAATTTATGTAAAAAAATTAGCTTTAAATCTGTAAGGACTTCTACTCACGTTGAAAAGTTATATTAACTTAGATAATTATGTAACTTTTTGAAATAAAAGACTATTTATTACATACATGTTTATCAAATATTTTTATTAAAATTTTAAATTTCCTTCTCGAGTTCACCGGTAGATGTAGAAATGAAAAGGAAAAGTCGTTTTGAAGTAGTCGTACCATTCCAATACTACATAATCACTGATCTTTTATACATGGATCGGTTGTTGTAGCTTACTGTTGAATTATTTTTGTGCCTAGTTGAATACCATTAGACCTAAATTTTTGTGCCAGCCAGTGGAAATCAGTGGTCAGCATACAAAATAACTCTGCATTGAAAATGATATGAACTCACTTTTGATTTGTACAGCCACCTTTGCAGGATTTACAGTGAGTAGTGCATGGTAAGCTGACGCGACGTCACCCACAACGCATAGTATCACAGCCAGATTTGCAGCCACAATGGTCCAGGAGGCTTAATTGCGACTAAATCACCGTAACTGCTGACCATTGTGGAGTCCAAATCTCTTGTTCCTTGGTCCATCCCCAAGAAGATGGACATTGAATGGAAACTTCTGTATTCACAGCGTTTTCCCATCCGTAGCTGGCTTGTTAAGCTGTACCCAGTGCATGGTTATAGAGAGCTGCTGATGTAGGTGGCAGGCTTCTCAAGAGCTTGTTTTTTGAAGCAAACAAGTCCTTGCGAAAAACAGCTGACTGAGTGGGGCCACGTATGAAGAAACGTTCTGAATTGAGAAGTTTCCATACCATGTTCATTTTCTTGGGGATGGACCAAGACACAAGAGAGTTGGATGCCACAATGGTCGGCAGTTACGGTGATTTGGTCTCAACTAAGCCTCCTGGACCATTGTGGCTGTAAATCTGGCTGCGATACAATGCGTTGTGGTTGTCGTGGCGTCAGCTTACCGCCTATTGTAAATCCTGCAAAGATGGCTGTAAGCGTACTTCAAAACGCCTTTTCCTTTTCAGTACTAAGTACATCTATCTGTGAACCCGAATAGTAAATTTAAGTTTTAATAAAGATATTTGATAAAGATTTAAATAAATAGTCTTTCATTTCAAAACGCAACATGCATGACACATTTAAGTTATCTAATATATATTTTATTTTTAACGTGAGTATCCTTTCAGATTTAAAGCTAAAAACTACTAAGCAACATATATCCAAAACCAACTATGCCAATGCAGTTTTATGTTTTGTCTACAACATTTAAATGGAAAATGGCAAAGTTACTTTGCTGTTTTTCAAGTATTCATATTTTTTCCGTAATTTAGCACTAGGAAAAACTTTTTGTCTCGGATTTTTCATGTATTTTTTATTTTTTTATAATAAATTAAGCATTTTTCTTTCATATAACGCATAAAACATTAAAATTAGAGCACTCATTGCGCTTGGAGATTTCATTAATATTTTTTTAAGAAGTAGCGCGCACATTTGAACTTAAATATTTCGTTAACTATACAAGATATTTATGTCTTGTTTTTTTATAATACTTGTTCCTTACCGAGTAATGTACATATGCATTAAAACATACTTGTTGCATACATTTTTTAAAATGAAATCAAGAAAAAACTACCAACCAAGTAAAGAAAAAACTTAATTTACCAGCCAAAAAAAGGCATATATTTTATTTTTATTTTTTTATAAGTAATATATACAATGCGCTTTAATTTGAGACATAAATCATTCAAATAAATGGATTTGTTTAGCTTGTACAATTTTTAGAAATAATTTTTTAAAGAAATGACTCTCACATTTAAACTTTAATATTTCGTGAACTATGAAATATATTGATGTCGAGTTTTTTTTATAATACTTGTTATTTACCCATTAATATAATCATACATAAAAATATACATATTATATATAAAAATATACGAAATCAATTAAAAACTACCAATCTAGTACAAAAATAAAACTTTATTTTGCCATTTTCTGCCAAAAGCTTTTAATTTATATTTTATTTTTATTTTTTTATAAAGATTGTATAAAATGAGCTTTCATTTGAGATATTAAACACTGAAATTAGTCCATTCGTTTAGCTTGTACAATTTTTTGAAATATTTTTTAAAGAAGTGGCGCCATCTCTGTTCCTAAGGGGTGAAACTTCCGCTGCTGCGGGTCAAATCACTCAGTTTGGTCCCTACTATCACTGTGCAAAGCGGCTTGCTTTCATCACAAAGTGCAGCATTCGGCCAAAAAATCGCCATAACAAGTAGGACTAAATACAAATACTCTTTATTGCACACCTCACACAAACAAAGCAGTTACAGAGAGAAACAATACAATAACATGTAGGTAGAGGTAGACAACAGGCGGTCTTATCGCTGAAGAGCGATCTCTTCCAGACAACCTTTCGGTATCGGAGAAAGAGATAAAACTAGATTATGCAGTAGGTGGTGCAGAGATTATTATGAATCAAAAATCAAAATAATTATAAAAATAAACGTACATAAATACCTCTATATATAAACATACATACACAATCATACATACATATATACAAATAACACAAATACAAATATATGATTCATAAACAGTCAGCCAAAAAATACAATCAGGGTTAGGGGAGAGACAAATAATGTTCTTTAAGAAGGGATTTGAGGTTGCCGATAGATTTTGCTGGTCTGATGTCAAGAGGGAGAGAGTTCCACAGTCTGATAGAATTAATAGTGGACGACTCCGAACGCGCGCGTATCTTGGCTGTCTCTGCGAGCGAGTCGGGTCACTGGCTGCAGGCCCTCCCTTCACGGAACGTGGGCACAGTTCTGGATCCAAGCTGCCTGAGAATTTCGGTGTGCCTCAGACTTGGAGCCAGAATATGCGTGGCTCATACGTGCAACTGTGGGAGGAATGTCGACCAGCTGGGCAGACATGGTCTCTCTTGCCATAGAAGCGCCGGCCGCTTGTACCGCCATGGCACTTTAAATGACTTGATCCGCCGTTCGCTTGCCACTGCCTCCGTGCCCGCAATTCTTGAACCTATAGGTTTAGCACGAGAAGATGGCAAGCGTCCAGATGGGGCTACATTAGTGCCATAGAAACTGGGTAGGGCCCTGGTGTGGGATGTAACTTACGTTGACACTTTCGCCCTGTCCCACATCCAGGGCACGCGTTCACAGGCCGGCGCCGCTGCCGACCAGGCCCAATGTAACAAGCGTCGTAAATACTCCGCCCTATTAAATAATTACGAGTTTTCGGCGCTTGCTGTGGAAACATTGGGTCCCTGGTCGTCCGATATGACATCCTTTATGAAGGCCTTGTCTTCGCGGCTGGTCCAAACAACTGGAGACCCCAGAGCTGGCGCTTACCTCTTCCAACGAATTTCCATAGCAATTCAAAGAGGTAATGCTGCCAGCGTTATGGGGTCCATGCCGCAATCCGACCTCCTAGAAGCGGTGTTCTTTTTATAATTCCTATTTTAATTTTATACTTTAATTACAGTATAATATAAGCCTAGGGTTAGTATTTAATCTCTTGAGAATTTATATGCCTTTATAAATGTTACATTATTTATTCAATTTATTGTTAGTCTGCTACTACATAATATCATAAGTTCACTTACTGACTCTAAATTCAAATCTGTCGTAAAACAGACACTTATTTCAAAAGCATATATTATTATAAGATAAACGATTACATCATGGATAGGGATATTTGGCAGGGATAAAATCATGCACGAACTATTGTAAAATTTGGTAGATGACGAAGGCATAGTTAATAGCAAATTGTTAGAACATCTAACAGAATTTAAAAAATAAAAACGTTCTTTGAGATAGCGGGGGGTTGCAGGGTTAAAAAGGATATTATAGGTACAGAAGCGAAATAATGTGAGAGTTACGGCAATAACGGAAAGAGAGCCACTTGAGTTTAGAACGGAAACTAGAAACATGGTCATATTTGCGTAACCCAAATATGAACCGAATGCAGACATTTTGGAGACGCTCTAGCTTATTAAGTTGTTCCTCAGAAAGGTCGAGATAGGATACATCAGCATAATCAAGAATAGGAAGAAGTAAAGTTTGAGCGAGCGCAATTTTAGTTGCAGTAGGTAGAAAAGAAGCCGCCTGAGAGACCCCACTGCAGCAAATACCTTTGTAGTATAAAATTTTGCTGCAAACAACTGTCTACACGGTCGGTGCCGACCAAGGTCGCTCGGTCGGAGAGGGGCTTGTTGCCGTCTAGCAGACCCTTTAAGATGATGTTACCGACAAACTGTCTAGGTCTTATTCTCACGCTTATCAATCTAAGAAAATTATAACCAGGGCTCGAACGTATGGTGCCGATGACGTCAAATCACACATAGGGTGATTTCAAATAGTATTTTAGTAAACAGTTACCACTATCACACCAATCTATTAAACGATATCTCCACTTGAAATGAGCAAGTATTTACATAACGTCTTTGACTGAAATTATAATAGATCTACTTTTATTATGGTTACAAAGACAATGTATAACCTAAAACACATATTTATTAAATAATCTTACCTTACGGTAACAAGTTTTATAAAACATCCAACACAACATTATTATGTGTGCAAAATGACATAATTCTCTCGATTTGCGAGGACTTTGGTGTCTAATAAAATTCGCTGATCGCCGCTCATTCACTGTTAGACAAACAGGCGCCGCGCCGTAGCTCTTCTAAATAACAAAGCGGTTGCTACCAAAGTTGGAAATATTCGATATGGTACTATTTATGAAGTCTTTGTGTAGATTAAATTAAGCGCAGGCGGGGAAATCGCAATACGAATTGATAATAGGTGAAGATATAGAGAAATACCAGTGAATACTTTCTAAGATGTGAGAAAATCTAATCGTAATGCGAATCTCATGTAATGACCCTTAAGTATATGCATTTTCATACATTTTCATCGCGTGTTATTTTGCGAATGAGAATGGTTATAAGTCTAAAGTCATTAATAAACAACGTGCCATTTAGTTCCAAACTCAAAAGCCATGTTTCAAATAACCTCAGTCAAAGCGAGAGATTCTCGGTGCGATAAAATCATCAAATTAAGACGAGGTTAAGACTTGTGACCGGCGAGGTTGAGGCCATGATAAGTAATTTGTCATTTGCAGAGCTGTTCATAACTGTTATTTACAACGCATCACAAGACGTCTGCGGCAAGCCAGCCTAAGTCTGCTCTCCGACTATGCATACTTCTTACGAGTCTCGGGATCAAAATATACCAGGGGCGAGACATAAGTATGGACAGATTGTGAATCAAATAGCAGAGAGACACCGACGTCAATTAACGGCGATTAGGCCTGTTCAAAAATACGGACACGATTGGAATAATAAACTCGAACATTCCGTTTTTCGTGTTGAAAACATATGAATTATAAGACTCTCATTTCTGAATTTGACGCTTAAACACACCTGTTATGTTATTTGTATTTAGGAAGCAAGAAGACATTTAGGTCGGCCAACCAGATATAGATAAATATTTAATACAAATAAAACAATGTCTTCCGGTACCTACTGTTATCACTTCTCTGTAAGACAGAGATGAATGACTATTGTGAAATAATTGCAAAATCTAGTTTCAACATCGTGTGCAAGGCGTGAGTCTATCTTTCGTGCGGTACCTACTTAGGAACTAGAACTTCGAAACAATATGGACCATGGAATATAGACCATCGTGTTTTGGTCTAAGATCTTTCACGAACCTAATGCTAAATGAATCCTCCTGGGCCTTCACGCGATTAACAATAAACAAATAAGGCTAACACCATTAGTGACCCATTTCTCATTACAAAACGGCGGGCAGAAAAAGCTCATTTACGCATTAGCGTAATCATATGCTGCGTGTACAGGGCACGCACGCTAGATATAGGGTACTAAATGATGTTATTAAGGGTAGGTCTCCATAGTTACGAGCCTATGTCGGACCACATATAAGGCTTTTATGTTTGGTTTTCCATTTCGATTCATTGATCTGTGGCTAACACACACACTTAAGAGGATTATGAAGAGCCGATACGCGGCGCAAGTAGGTATGTTAAAAAATGTGTTTCACACCGCTCTGCCTCATACAGCTATTGCCAAATTTACTATTGACAGCCACCGCCAGGCCGCGCCAGTATGAATGAGGCCTTAGAAACACAAATGTCAATATGGCAGATAAAGATTTAAACGAAGATTAACTAAAACAGATTTAAGGTATACGTTTAGGAATAAGAGCATCAGTAATTACATATTTTTACATGTTAGATTAATCAACATGTGATTAACTAAAGAAGAACCTATAACTTGTAGTGAGACAGACTATCCATACTAATATTAGAAACACAAATGTCAATATGGCAGATAAAGATTTAAACGAAGATTAACTAAAACAGATTTAAGGTATACGTTTAGGAATAAGAGCATCAGTAATTACATATTTTTACATGTTAGATTAATCAACATGTGATTAACTAAAGAAGAACCTATAACTTGTAGTGAGACAGACTATCCATACTAATATTATAAATGGGAAAGTGTATGTGTTTGTTTGTTTGTTGGTTTGTTTGTTTGTTTGTTTGTCCGTCTTTCACGGCAAAACGGGGCGTCGAATTGACGTGATTTTTTAAGTGGAGATAGTTGAAGGGATGGAGAGTGACATAGGCTACTTTTTGTCTCTTTCTAACCCCCCACTTCCCCAAAATGGGGGGTGGAAGTTTGTATGGAGCATTCCGCAATTTTCTAGGTAGAAAGCTAAAAATTGGTATGCGGACTATTTGTGACTAACAAAAAAATCGTGCATCATTTTTTTTTGTAAATCTGCACCCAACCCCTTAAAAGAGGGGGTGAAATTTTATATGGGGGTCCAGATATGTAGAGTCGATATGTAGAGTCGATATGTAGAGTCGATATGTGGAGTCGATATCTAGAGTCGATATGTAGAGTCGATATGTAGTCGATATGTAGAGTCGACACCTATCTAAGTACACAGAGGACATCTATCTAAATATGTAGAGTTGATATGTAGATTCGATATTTATAGTCGATATGTATAGAGTCGATATGTAGAATCGATATGTACATTCGATATGTAGAGTCTATGTTCGATATGCAGAGTGTATGTAGAGTCTCTAAATATATAAAAGACTGAAACTGAGATGCACCTTTTTTGTAGACGGTTAACACTACTCTTAAGTACGCGGGCGAAGCCGCGGGAAAAAGCTAGTATCTAATAAATAAATAGGTAAATGTCGTATGAAAAATCTTGATTCCAAAAAGATTGAGACACTATTTTTGAAATTAAAATCGTCAAGTGTCACATTACCATTCCTATCCTTTAGTTTACGCGACATAAAAACCAGCACGAATCTGACTGACCTCTAATAACGCATAGTTTTTATGACTCTCTGGGTCAACATATGCCAGGGACGCCCTGATGACAGATTGTAAATCTGCTAAAAATCCGCTGGGAGTCCACTTAAATCGGCAGTGATTGGCCAGCGTATTGTACCGATTAAAGAGCAGAGGGATCGGTAACCGATCCCTCTGCTCTATTTACACGGTCAGTTTACCCCGCAAGTGTGGCCACAGCCGACACAGCGGCGCCTACAAATGGATTGACCACTACGTTGTATCTGTTGCAAATTTACATTACGATTTACAACGCTTTTAAGGGCACTGTTTTGCACTGAAAACATTGTAGCATATCGCATGCCAGTTTTATTGGTAGTAGTGTTTAAGAGCATTGTATATTCGACTTTGGATACGGTTACGGCTATATTTGTACGGTTATGTTTCAAATAGTTCACATCTATGCTATTGAGTGCAGTTGAGAACGAAATTTCATATTTCTCTGTATCTTTAGATGATCGATACTTTTAGAACTCACCGATATTGCAGAGGACAAAGGAGTGATTTATAGCATTACTATTATTGAAGTCCCAAAGAAAAAATGTCGACGATGTCGTATATTTTTCACTCGGTAGTTTATCGAAAACTTTCTCAACTTATGTTCATTATCTAATATCATTTTATGGTTCGCAAACACCAACTCCGCTTACTCATTTAGGCACAAATTAGCTAAGTTAGGAGTCGCAATACTCGCAATAACAACGACACCTGTTTAACAGTGTTAACACTCATGCCAGTTCGCAGACAAACGTTTAGCACAAGGCCGCACAATTTATCCCCATTGCTACAGCGAGCAACTTGTTCGCGTTATTTCTGGTACTCTATTCGTCTGAACGTATAAATTTTTAAATATAGTTGGTATTTGTCGTGCGCGCTCGTTCTAGCAGGTTAGGCGTATGTAGAAGCAAGCGCGCGAGTAATGCAAAACCGATTCCAATTCATCAAGTTAAGAAGACTGCCTGGACGCCTCAACGAAAATATCCTTTTCCGCATTGCGTCTCCATAACCAACTTTTAAGCTCTGTTTTTGTCCTCTTTTCCGTGTAACTTTAACGTTTTCGTGTGTTTCATTGTAGGTACAAGTGGTACTTTCGAGACGATTTGGACGAATGGTCGGTATCAAATAGTTTGTCCTTTGTTGTTAGTGGTTAAAATCTTCGGGGTTATAAGAAGTGCAGGTTACCGATTATAGAGAGGTAAAATAGAATAGAATAAATTTATTTTGGAACAACAACAGGAATATACATAACAAGGCTTAAATGTAAAAAAAAGAAATCTCGTGTTGTTTCAAAACAAATCAAAAATCAAATGTAAAGATGAATGGTGTGCTATTATACAATTTTTATATATTTATTTATAAATTTTATAACAAAGGTTTACATGACATTACAGTGTAACCAATGCTTCACAAAACTAAGACTAACAATTTAATAACACACAATAAAATATACATAACACAATAACAGGTAACAAATAAATAAACAAATAAACTATACAGGAACAGTTGAGCACCTATCATCCATCGCCTCGCAGAATCTCAAGCACTCACTACACACATAGTAAAGTAGGCCATCCCGGTCAAACTCTTTGACGGCAACGAGCAGTGGTACGCATTGCAGAGATAGCGTCCTCGATGCGTATCGCACCATTGTCTAAAACGAAGCCAAATCCATATGCGCAACCGAATTATTGCTTTTCAAATTGGCAACTAACGATTAGAATATAAGTCAACATTTGTTTTTTCTTTGTTTAATCTGCAATCAATCTCCAGGACTATAAGCGGATGTGTTGTAGATGTTGTGGCATGTAGAGCGAGTACTCCATTGAGCACAACCACACGTCTTTAAATGGCTTTAGTAGCTGGTCCAGTTTTAGGATGTCATGTCGTTTTAGCCTATTATTGTAGCCGTGGCTGCACAGCATAACTTGACGCTCAACACTACTCGCGCGCGAGATAGACTGTCCGTCACTTTCTGATTAATGCTGTCAAAAAATGGCAGATAGTCTATCACGCGCGCCAGTAGAGTAGAGAGTCAAGTTATGCTAGCAGGGCAGGTGTGTTGCCAGCTCGTTTGGATGCTTGGACAGTCTCTTTTTGTACTTGGCTGTCGTCGCTTTAAACTCGTCCTTGACAGTTGCCATTTGTAGGTAATCATGTATTTCACTGTTTCTGGTATATAAGTCAACTTGATTACAAAAAACATCCCTTTTTAACCGACTTCAAAAAGGAGGAGGTTATACGTTCCACTGTTTTTATTGTATGTTCGCTGATTTGTCAGTCAAATGTGAACCGATTTAAAAAATTAACGAAAATGTATACTCCTGAGATGGTCCCATTGTCATCAAGTCATGATCTGATGATGGGATCCCAGAAATCGAGGACAACCCAAAAATTTTACAAGCACGTATTACGTGTTTCATGTACCACTATTTTCTAAAGCTATTCAGGTATTTGCATCTGGTAGTCATTACTTCATGTTGGTGGGCTGATGATGGAAGGTACAACTCCTCAACGGTTAGGAGTTGGAGGATATATATATATTATTGTCCTACATGTTATTGTATTGTTTCTCTCTGTAACTGCTTTGTTTGTGTGAGGTGTACAATAAAGAGTATTTTTTATTGTATTGTATATTTTTTAATTTTATAGTTACGTACAGCCCTTTAATCGTATTTTACAGTACACATGGTGTTACTTTCCCGCACTATTGCGCAAATGAGCACTTTCCGTGCATATGTTGAAACTTTAAAGAGCCATATGTACTGTAAAACGTTGTACGATACACGTGCGAATAGGTAATACGCAACTCGTGTCGATTTAAAACACTCCCTTCGGTCGTGTTTTAATTTAACGCCACTCGTTGCGAATTTCCTATTTTCTGCACTTGTATCGTAAATAACTATTTCAAGTTATTTAGGTGAGCATAAGTCAGGATCAGATGACTGGATCCCAGGGTAATTGAGAGCAATCCTCATATTTTATAGGCACGCGAGTAGTGACTTCGGTATTTTCTATTATAACTCGTGTATTTACTCTCGGAAATCGCAATTTTGGTGAAGTGGAACTAGTGATGAAGACCACAGATAACTTGTGGAACTGCTCAAGGATGTACAGTACGTCAAAGATTCTGACATGATTCCGTTGAAGTAGCAAAGTAATGACGTGTCAATTCTGAGAGCCTTGAGGAATCGACGGAACTCCTCAAATAGTATCAGCCTACATATAGCGACTTGGATTTTTCTATAATAATCAACGCATTTGCTTTCGGAAAGCAGTTCATGTGATAAATTGGAAAGGAAATGTGGAATTTTTTATGTAACTATGTCGCTTGGCGAAGTACTGAATTGAAGTCGGTTTAAACTTTGTTTTTAAAGTAAATTCTTCAAAACCAAAAGCGCAAATTGTTAAATAGTTTTTGTTATGATTCGCTCTTTGCAATATATTTTTTTAAACTGTGATTTAGTTGTTGTTTTTAAATTGTGACTCTTTCCTATTAATTTTATACATGTAACTTATAGCCCGACAAGTTTATTTTTGACCCTAGCCATGTTGCGGGTTTTTAATGGAACTAATTTATTTTAATAGCAAGGAGTACTCTTTGACAACAGACGTTAGAAGTCATCGAATGTCACCGATGTAAACAAACAGCAAGGAAGACCAATGATGTAATATAAAAAAAGAGTAAATAGTTGACATTTTGATTGACTGGTTAGTTTGGTTGGATTTAACTAGTAATTTATTTTCTTATTAAAATATTGTAATAATAATTTAGACGAAGAAAGAAAAAAGGTCCTTTAGTTGAATCCATTGTCGGGCTATAAGTGCAGAAGTATTTTACAGTGAATACCTTAGCAAATAATTCTTCAACATACGTTAACATTACACAATGTTATTCCTAGATATATTATTAGTACGTGTATACATAATATACAAGTAGAATCAGAACAAGCATTCGCCTGAGGCTTCAATGATGTGGAAACGAGTTCTGTGTAATGCCACCCTTGGCTCCGCGTACGTAACGACAATGTCGTGTTTCGCATATACAGGGCGTCCCACGGCTATGCCACATGGAGGGAAAGTACCTTGAATATTGTAGATGGAACATTTTACTGAAAGAAGACATTCATAGATTTTTTAATAATTACATGGTTGAACAGGAAATCGAACCCGCTACACGAGATTGTTAAAATTCATGGTCTTCCTTTTATTTCTAACACTATGTTATTTAGCAAAAAATAATCCTTATGGTGAAGCCTTTCGATAGGTATGATAAAGCTACAGGGTATTTTTTTTTCTCGTGTAGCGGGTTCGATTCCCGGTTCAACCATGTAATTATTTAAAAATCTATGAATGCAGTTTAAAATTAAAATAATGTCTTCTTTCAGTAAAATGTGCCATCTACAATATTCAAGGTGCTTTCCCTCCATGTGGCACAGCCGTGGGACGCCCTGTATATGTATTATGTACAAAGCAGCCCATGACAAGTAATAATTTCGTTTAAAATGATACCAAACTGTAATTGACAAGCGTGAAACACAAACAAAACGGAAAGAAATAAGCTGTTAAAAAAATATTTTCATTGCATGATACGACGCGAAACATTTACAAATATTTACATATAAGTGCACATTATTATTCTGCAATAACAATTTCACAACTCAACCAGTTCAAAATATATACGGACCAATACAATCCAGTGATCCGTAAATGTGGAGCTGAAACTTTTCTCTTGCACTGCTGTTACCCATATTTTCATCATTGGATATTACGATACAGACATTTTCTGACGCCATATCATTCTCTGCAGGCGGTATATTGAAGTATCTGCGAGCTCGGGTGGAAACAAGTGGTACAATGAACCACTAAACGAAGCTGTTTGGTCATTGATAAATAGGTATAATAAGGGACAACGTCAATAGTAGGTACACTGAAAAAAAAGAGTTAAGATTTAAAATATAGAACATAGAAAAGATATATTCGTAATTACATATCAGCAAGTTTTCTGACAGCATTGTCTTAACAGGTACATGTTTTTTATATAACTTACCTAGCAAATTTGACCGATTTGGTTCTTGCTGCAACGAATTCTAGGTACAGATAACGCATAGCAATGTTACGGAACATAATGGTGATCAGGAAATGGTTGTCAATTAGTTAGACAGTAAATACTCACGTGAGCGTAATTGCGACAAACGTCTGCTGTCATATGGCACGCTATATTTGTTTAGCTTCACCACACCGGAGCATCACACACATGTATGATATATGGAATTTAACATCTCAAAAACATCGAATGTATGCCAAATCAATAAATATTTAACCTTCTTTTATTTTTTAACCTTTGATTGGCATGCCGGTCCTCTAACAAGGTTACAAGACAACTACTGAAGTTGCTATCAATATTTTCTTAACACTGGGATATGATTATGAAGACCACGGCAGCCGAGAGTTATCTTTATACTGCCGTCTTCAAACTAAAAGGCTGCTTATGTCTTTGAAATATACCAATTAAGTCAAAATGCTAAGCAGGAACAAATGTCGTATGCTATTCTTATTTTACATTTCTTATTTTTATTTTTATTCTTGTTTTTTATTTATTTATTTTTATGAATTATTTTTTTGTTGATAGTCCAGTTAACTCAGATTTATAGTCCAGGCAATGAACTGACAACTTGTATGGAAAATATGACATATTTGGAAATAATTTATAATAGCTAATTTTTTTAATGTAACGGATATATTATCAATTAAATAGTTACCTAGAGGCAAAATCCAACAAAAAATCAGACATCAAAAAATCAATATTTAATTAGCTCCTAAAAAGTCCGGATAATTTTTTTTTTTTTTATATTTATTTAGGTTCATTTACATTTGCTTTAAAATATTCAATATAAATAAAATAAAAAAGACAATGAATGTTTAATTTAAATCTATATAATTACTTCCGGGTGGAAAGTTTGTTGGATTCTTGAATAAAGCATCTTAGAATAATGTTTTAGAATGAAATAAACAAAAAAAACGCTATTATAAATTAATGTTTTTCGAAACCGTATTTTGCCTGGAGTATTATACAATCTAACCAAAGCCAAGAATTAATTATATTATTAAGTCATTTATAAGGGTAAGAATCAGCAGTAAGTAACCGTTACGTATGTCGTAAAGTCGGCCTTCTAAGCGAATGAACAGTAATGCATTGGTAGACCGTGCGAGGCCTCAATTTAGCAAGTACGAATTCTATTTGCATTCTTTATTAATCCCATTAAAATATGTGAGTCCCGTTCATACACACGTGGCTAAGCGCTTACGAGAGGGAAATTAACGACGACGACGATTCACGTATGATTTCAATGCAGTAAAAACAAGTTCCGAAAGTGGGCCCCGATTGTTGTTTGCTACTCTCTACTGCAATGTTTCCGCCATTTCCATTCCGCCTTCCTTCCGCGTGCAAAGTGCGGGAGTTATGGTACCTACAATTACAGCCCAGCTTCTAATGCATTAGACGCTTTGACAAATGTATTTGTAAGCCAGAAATCTGTATGACAATCTCTAAGGCAGCACCCATATGTGATGAACAAGCTTTTTTATTGTGACATACGTAGCGGCAAATAATAAATAGTTTTTACGAAATCCTAAAAATACGGGATGATTACAAAGGCACCATTCCGGAATGCGCTACTAGCGTGTTGCGTTGAGATTGGATTCGAATAGTGCATCTTCCCACATTTAACTACTCTATAACGTAAAAGAGCCAACCAATACGACTTCTCTGTCATAAAGTCAGTAGCGCCTTCCTAAATGGCTACATCAGCTGCGCCAACGGAAACTCTACGATAACTTAAAAAGCTCGGCGTTAGAGGTTGAAAAGCTCGTAGCATCCTCAAGTTGTCCGCTACGCCGCCTTGTAGACGGCACTACCGCTACGCCGTAGCAATTTACGTAGCACGTGTTAGTAAGAATCCTTTTTTAGGTTTATGCAAAAACTGAGAAATAAACCTCATCATTTTCAGGCACGTTACAACTCGTGTGTTACATTTACTGCCAAGAATCGCTACGCGCTTCACTCGTATCCGATCCCGTGGTATTCCCGCTAATCAGCGGAAAGAGCCTACGGCGTAGGCACCCGCTAGGCTAAGCTAGTGAATGTGTTAACATATTTATTGAATTAAAAACTTGCAATATATTTTTCATCACACTTGCTCGTAAAGGGCTTCATAACGCGCAGGCATATAGAGCTACAATGTCCTAAATTTCGGCGTCAGGCTTCTAATAGACTCTCGTTCGTAAAAAGCGACTTACCAACCTCTTGGCACAATGTACTATTTTGTCATTAAATGTGTAAAACATTTTTAGATTTATGCCAGGTACTAATCTGTTCCGTGATGTATTTTAAACTTACTATTCTATTATACTTCTTAAATAATTAACATTAACTAAGATAAATTAAAACTAAGTTAAATCTAAAAAAGGCCCTCGAGGCATTGTACCGAGGATGCTGACGGCATTTCCTCGCTGAATTGCAATTCTTAAATTATTATAATTTTACTTAATTTTGTATTACCTAATATTAATTATACACAACGTGCAGACTCGCTTCGAGTCATACAAAAATCTACTCATGTGTCAGCTGGAAAATGTGCTAGTTTAATTTCAAAGTTCGAGGTCCTATGTCGCATAAATTTTACAATTAGTTAGAGCAGCTTTTACTCGTTGCCACAGTGAGAATCATCATCATCAGCCTATATACGTCCCACTGTTCGGCACAGACCTCCTCTCATGAATGAGAGGGAACGGGCAGTAGTCCCCACGCTGGCCCAGTGCGGATTGGGGACTTCACATACCTCTTTGAATTTCTTTTCAGATGTATGCAGGTTTCCTCACGATGTTTTCCTTCACCGAAAAGCTAACGGTAAATATCAAATGATATTCCGTACATAAGTTCCGAAAAACTCATTGGTACGAACCGGGATTCGAACCCGCGACTGCCGTTTGAAAGCCGCATGCCTGAACCACTAGGCCACCGTATCTTATGCACTCATATTTATTTAGTGTATGATAGAGAATATAGTGTAAAAATATAGTGAAACTCAAGGGTGCATATGAAGTCTCCAACCTGCTCTGGGACGATGTGGCGACTACTGCGCCTTCCCTGTCATCAATGAGAGGAGGCCCGTGCCCAGCAGTGGGACGTATATAGGCTGATGATGGTGAAAGAAAACATAGGGTTTGTGTGAACATATTCATAAAATTTACAATGAATAGGTAAATATATGAAAGAAGAGATCTATAAATTCACGAGCATTGGAACCATCCTCTGGTTTTATTACGTCTTTTGCAATCTTGGCATGACATGCAAACTTTTATTATGCCGTAATTCTTCTATGCTTTAAAATGCTTATTTTTTTATAAAACTAACGAAATGTCGTGCTTATTACCGTTGCCTACAGACCGATCAACGTTAACTATATGGCGCTGGCAGCAGTCGTTCCATAGAAACTTATCAAACTTTTCATACATATTTAGATTTTCCACTGAATTTGAATCCACTGTCGATAATTGAACGTCTAAACTAGAGTATCAAGTCGTTGATAGCGTTAACCGATAGTTAGCTTAATGGTATTTCGGAACTCGGTAAGTAGTTCCAGAGAGTGCCAATAAACATTTTCTGGGGAACTTTTGTAATTAAAAGCTGTTAATGTGTCTGATAATCACCCAAGAAGTTCGACACTAGAGTTTTGCGTTAGAAGGTCAGATGAAACTAGTGCCAACGCCAATTTTTGGGATCAGATAACAAGCGGACCCTAGGCTCCATCACGATGCATCAGAGATAACGCTGAGATGAGGGGAAATGCGCCTGATAATCAAATAATACATAACTTCGAAAATCCGGAATATACATGTTTAGTATGATTTCGCGCTATGCTCGTAGCGCTACGCCGTAGTCCGTAGCAGCTTAAACCTCAGTAATTTCTGTCTACCATAAGACAATATTTTATTCATTCCGACTATACTCGTCATATCGTATTCATCAATACTACGGTGATTATAAAGCCAATGACCTTTACGCGTAATTTCAATAAATTTTAAGCTTTAGACGTCGCTGCATATTATAATCTATTCATTTTTATCTTACTCAGTGTTGTTTAGAATGTAAGCAATCTAATATTAGCATTCGATGTAATTACCAGCACCCATATAAGGTAGGATTATAATTTGCAGGTAAGCGATATCGCATTTGCTGAACCATCCGAGCCTTTCCCGCGGCAGAATCGTTTAGTATTCAAACCGCGGCGGCCTGTAAAGTTGATAAAGTGGGGACATGTTTAACAGACCTACTGACTACCAGATTACTAAGCTTCCCTTGATCGAATTTTAGTTTATCTCTTTAAACGTTCAGACTTTTTACACCTATCCTTTAATTTGGCAGGCCCAGCCGGCGGTACAAAGTCTTTGGCCGTCTTTTTGTATTTTTTCGCTGACCAGAATCATCGGGACTTTCCTGCGTCACCAAGGCTTGAACTATGGACCTTCGTTAGTTTTTGTATAATTCAGGGTTAAAAATTAATAAATAATACTTAACATTGATCGTGAACGACGTATGATGAATGTCTTAACCCCCCGACACAATTGACAATCGAGGGGTATTATAAGTTCAACATGTGTACGACCCAAACGTATAAATCGATTTGAGTACGCCTTTTTTAATCGAAAGTCTTGGCTGTCGTGATGATTCTTAGCTATGTTTGTTCTGTCCTGGTATTTTAAACTTTTAATTTATGTATTTGAACGAGAGAGAGCGAAGCGAACGAAGTTCTCTGCTTCAGCTTGGACCAACATTATTTCATATGCGGATGTCCTTCTCCTCTACAGGTCGCATTTCTCAACAGATTCTCGTGAAATTTTGTAAGCGGGTCCGATAATTACAGTTTTTTTTTTTCGATTCAGTTTTCGGAATATTTGCAATTTTTTTTTATCACTTGCTCGCGAGTTCTATTGCTCACAGAGCCACTAGTTATATTCTATCTAAACCCCAGTATTCATTTGTCGTATCTATAGAAATAACAGTTTGATTGCTTTCGGCGAGTGCGTAACCTGATTATATTAAAAGCACGCCCACAAAACACAATTCGAACAATGAAACAGAGTAGCATTATCTCTTTTACACTTGAAGTGAAAGCATTGGTTAGACAGGGATCCGCGAATTCACGTCAAAAGTCGCGTTGTTGAAAACTTGGCCAAGTACATTGAAACAAGTTTCAATGCAATTAGCGAGTGAAAAGTGGAAACTGTTGAAACTACAGACAGAAGTGTAGAACTGTCCTATGAAATTTTAGCAAAGGGATTGCAATTAAAGTTTAAGAGCGAAGTGTTCTAGTTTACAGGCTATATATTACTTACAGTTAAGTTGATACACTATGATCACAGTCAATTTCGCATTAATTATGTTGCTAATTAAAAGTATGAGTCGCTTTCATTCTGCCTTTAGCTTCCCATTTATCTTTTACTATTTCAATGTACCTACCATCCGGCAGCCTCTAGCTGTTTATATGTACGAAACGAATATTTTATACATCACAGAGTCCAGGGATTTATTTGATCATCATGTAGCGCTTAAGTTAGATGGCCTTTATCATTTATTAACATTTATTCGATACCAAACGAAAATTGGTTTTATTCGTGTTTCGGTCCTCTAGGGCCCGGTCACGTACAAAAAGGTGCAGATCTTCTAGCGATTCTAGCTAATGTCCATGATAAGAAAAAAATACAGTGTACCAGTAAACGGACCTTTGGTTGTGTTGTGTGCTATCGTTAGTATTCACGACACGCCGACGGCGAGTGAAACGGTGACGACTTATTTTCAGGCTCGAGGAAAAATAATGTTCTGTACATAACTAAGTTTTATGCAGTTTATTTAAATGCTGGGTGGACAGTATATTAAAAGCTTACAAGTGCAATTAAAAATCTAACCACATTCTACATATACCTATCTTGTTAGCGCTACGAAATTGTTGGCAGTGAATGTGTTAACAATCGCAGTAATGCGCTACGCTGCTCTAGCGGGTTCCTGGCACATAAAGTGGTATCGCTTGAATGAAATGCTGTTTTGTGCATAAAAAAATGAAATAAAGCATTCTAAGACGAAAGACAAAGCCACACGCTGAATAGAATAGAATAGAAAGGTGTTTATTTCTCTAGTTTATATGTTACAGTATGTCCATCAGGCCGGTGGTGTGTTCGGCCTGTGGGTGTGTCAGCTACTTACAATCTACCTATGTCTGTCTGAAAGATCTGTATAAGTGTTAAGTTGTTTGTGCTGTGTACTTGTTAATGTGTGCGTACTTTATATAAATTTAAAAGTTGTTTCATTTTGTCCTATCTTACAACTATTCTTACAACTAATTTCCTATAATCTATGGGGACGTGGAGCGGTCGCTCGCTTGCTGAGCTGCCGACTCCTGTCTTTTTTTGGTATATAGTCTATTTCTCCTAATCTGGTGTTAGTTAGAAGTGGGTTGTGCTGCCTGTGTCCGATGTAGGTGTTACCAGGGGTATCTAGATCCGCAATGTGCATTTCCCTGAATCGGCGCAGCATGTCTTCATTTAGGTCTTGTGCGCGGAGGTGCCATGGATCCCAGTCGAGCATCTCCCAGAGTAGTGAAGTTTCGAGGCGTTTTGGGAACTGTCCACTAGTCTTGAGAGCCATTCGATATTGACGTTCAATTCTGAGTAGGTTGCTCTTACTGTAACGTGAGAGTAATTGTACCACGCCATAATCCAATATTGGAAGTAGACAGGCCTGAATGACAGCCAGTTTCACCGTCAGCTCCGTCTTAGCGTGCCAACCTATAATGGAGGCTAGAGCACCGCGCGCCCGTCGTACTTTCTGCACTACGTAGTCCGTCTGTTTACCCATGGTCATGGTCTTGTCTAGATGAACACCCAAATATTTTATGCTGTATGCCACACGCTGAATACGTTCCAAATTCAAGATTTTCCTTCTAAAAAACGACATACTCGCAGCACCTGTTGTTTTAGAGCACGCAACAAAACACGCGAGGCGCGGACGCGGGCGCGGCTCGGCAGGCGCTACGTCTCGTTAGCGCGCCTAAATAAAAATACGGCACCATTGCCAAGAACGCTTTGCCGGCGACCGACTTATCCCCTAATCGGAATTCCCCCGACGAAAGAGCGAGTTTCCTTCGTAGAATTTAAAATAGCTGGCAAAAATATATAACTCAAATGCATGCTACATTAGAATCCCTTTTATTTTACGCATGACACACTTTTTACGTGGTTTTGTAAATATATTGTAACTTATATCCTTCATTAGGGTAATGAATTACTCTTTGTTGATTAAACATGTTTATGCCATAATTGCGGAAACTAGGTAATAGTACATTACAAGGGGGGGAAATCCGTTATGGATACCTCCTCGCCACGGGGTACTCGCACAAACTAAAAACCCCTCGATGCATTTCGAGACGGCTCTGGGATCTCCTACGGAACGCACCAGTGCCGCCCTAGCGTCATGCCTCTGCGGGTCCTAACTTTTTTTTAATTCTACGATTGCAGCCCCCAACCTGGCACGACAGACAAGGGATACCGTAGCCGTATTCTAATGCCCGGGCTAAAGGGCGCAGCGGCGACAGGTTATCGTCGCCGTCTCCTACCGCCGTCCGCTCCCGTTCGCGCTCTGCTGTCTCCTTCTGGATCATGACATCCTCACTAAAGGTGACAGCTGCATTCCAAACGGAGCTTCTTGTCAACATTGCCGCTATGAGAGCGGTAGGGGAGACATCTTGCCCCACTTCTTGAACGAGGACTTTCCGCTCGGCGGAATGCCACGCTGGGCATTCCTCGAGCGTGTGCTGAGCAGGGTCCAGGTCAGAACAGCAATGGTGACATCGTGCTGTCCGCTCTTTCCCTATTATGTGTAGGTACTCACCGAAGCAGCCATGTCCGTTGACGGTGGTCTCAAAACGCCTTAATTTCATCCTCCGCAGCGCTCCCTTCTGCGTGCAACTGGCACTTGGGCATCCATTTCTGCCAAGACATCCAGCGGCGGGAACCATGCCAGAAGAGCAGCCACCTCGTACGATATTGTCCGTTATCCGCGGGCGACCCTAATTGGCTATCCGCCGCTGAACTACAAGTGCCTTCGCTCTGCTGCGTTAGTTTCGCGTTAATCTATCTGACCACACGGGCGCCCCATATAGTTTTTTGAATCCGGGGGACAAGCCAGTTGAAGTGCTCGACAAAGTTCCATCGGAGATCAAAGTACCATTTAAGAACGTTTGACAATAGATGCACCTTGTTGTTCCGCCTAATGGACTATTTCTCTAGAGAAAGTATTAAAGGACATCCTTTTATACTAATATAATTGATACGGCAGCGATGATATCGTTACTTATTTATTTTAACTTTCCATAAGCAAAAAGCAAAATGTTATAACTTCCTTGATAGATCAATTAAACTTAGTTATTGGTTAGCACGTGCTGACATATCTTTGTTTGCTATCGTCACTTAGTATGTAGATGAATAGGTACTGAAATACATTTTATGTAAATACCATCGCGACCACGGTGACAATGTTGCTTGCTTGAATATACCATAAATATTCATAAGACGTCACTTTTAGTACCGACGTGGTTTGTTAGAAGAATGCCTCATCTTCGCTCATTTGTCACGAAATACAATAGCTCTAATAAATAATACATATAACAGACTTCCAGAATAATGATTCGTCATATTTTCAGCTTGAGTTTACACCAAACTCACTAAGCGTACAGAATACGATCTTCACGATTTTGCACGCTTCGATATTCAGTAATTAAAAATTGGGGATACGTCAGTGAATGTAGCGTGCAGGGAAAAATAATTTAATCACGTTAACGTTACTTTCGTCGAGCCCAGTTGAAATGTAAATATTGAAACAAAACATGTCAAACAAACATTGCGCGGTTTGATTTGGTGTAAATATTTACTTTCATTTTTGATTCAGCAAATGAAAACGTTATACCTCCATTTAGGTACCACTTACGTTCGAGGAATTTAATTGAATAGAGGTATTGTTAAAATGGATAGTTTTTTGTGTTTCAGGAAACCATCAAGGGATTAATGTTTAGGTATATAGATATAAACTACACAGTCAATTCAACAAGACTCGGCGACTGGAAGTTTCATTACGACATTTTGAAACGAGGCTTCTAAATACGAAAATGACCAGCGGCATTGTAGGTAGGATTCTGATTTTCCCAAGTATTATTTATGTCAGGACTGTAGTATGGCAATTGGCCACATTTGCTTGTATCAGCGCAACCTAAGGTGTATATATATATATATATATATATATACAAATATTGCTCGTTAATAGTATAGGATAAAGGATTCTATAAGACACTCTTCACCTTTCTACTTATTGGCCACGTGCCACACCCTCCACAAAACTGTACATAGTACAGGACAAACTTGGAGGCACCAAATAATGCCTGCCTACTTATTTCTTTTGTGTAGCTTTGTCGTCTACACGAAACAATCTAGGAGGATTTCCTTTAAATGCCTCCCTACGTTTACTTGGAAACAATCGAGTCGGAAGTACTTTGTAGGGCATTAGAAGGGTTTAATGTTCCGATGCGAAATCAAGGTGAATGATTAAATTTACAAGAATTGTTTGTTTACGTAGTTACCTTTTGCAACGCCTATACATTCCAATTTGGCGCGAAATGACAACTGCCTTTGGCAATCTCCCGGTATTGGTCTAAGCTAAGTTGTCAGGGCTATGGCCGTAATGAAAATGAATATCGGACACCGCCGTAGGTATTTTAAACTTGCTACAAAGGCTCAAGAAATACATTCTTTTGTTTTGCTTTAAACATTACTAATACCGAGTATTTATAGTCGATTTCGATGATGGTGAATAATATAACCCAGTAAGGAAATTAACTTCGTTGTAAGTTTATTTGATCTGTCGACAACCAACGTCACCACTCTCGTATTGTTTATGGTATAACTAACGTCCACACTAAGGAAGTCGCTTTTCTGAACCTTAAGTACTACTATTAGCTTCGGTGCTGTTATGGACACGTTTTTACAACCATATTTACCAATCAGGTAACTTAAAACACATTTAATTAGACCTTGTTCATCATCAATATTTTCTTTCTTTACTCTACCCCAGCACTGCAGGTAGGGTCACTACAACCCGTTGAACTACAAAAGAAAGCGTCTGTTAAATCATGGAAAATAAATCACAATACCCTGAACCTAAATAAAACAAATGATAAATGAATTCTGTATTGATTAGCTACGTCTATTTTTGGTCGTCGGCTGTTGACTGTGAAACCTAAACACGCAATCTTCAAATAATCACACTGGAGTACCTACGTGTTTATACAATTGGGTCAAATTTAATTGACCATTAATTTATGACACATTCTCTAAAAAAAATGGTTGGTTTTAACTCACCTAATGCCCGGACGCAATAATTATAATAACAAGCAGAAGTTTGTGTTTTCGAAGACATGAGCTGTGATTTGTCAAACATAAAATACTCGTAAATAAATAGGATTTAAAGCTATATTATTAACGCCTGAGTCTATCACTAACAGAACTCTGATCCCCTCTGCGATACCGCATGAAGGCCAGCAAAGCATAAAATAAGCCATTACTGTAAAATGGCCGCTGTAAACTGAAACCATTAGTAGCTTTTATTGAATAAACCGTAAATCTTTATCTTGGGGTTCTACACGAACCATAGAGCCCCTGTAATCACCTTCGTGTTTTTTCTTGAATAATAGTACCTAATTTAATTTAATATTTTTTTTCTTTTAATTTAATTCAATTAATAACAATAATGATGTAATGCTGTATATGGACTACTATGTTTCCGGAATAAATATTTTTCATTTCATTTCATTTCATAGTTACAATTATTAATAACTATAAATATATTAGAGGACAATGTTACATAAATTGAACAAGTTCCATAGTACTCGTACGTTCGATAAGGCTTGTGTAATAGACGACGAATCTATACTAATATTACAAAGAGGAAAAGTCTATGAGATTGTAGCTTTGTAAGTTTGACCGTTTGTATGTCATGCGCGTGGGCACCTACATAAAATACTAGCTGCCCGCGCGGCTTTGCTCGCGTATTGCAAAGAACGCAGGCACACCCGCGAGATAAAATATAGCTTATAACCAACCAGAAGGTCCATTTTATACGCATGTGAAAGAATTTTTGAAATCGGATAAGCCGTTCCGTGTATCACCCAAAACATGCAAACTTACATTTTACAAAGCTACAATCTCACAGACGTTTCCTCTTTATTATTAATACTAATATAGATAGTATATTTAAACACTTAAATGTTGCATAGTGAACAATTGCACATACAAGACTCTGAAACAAATATTCATGTTCATCAAATAATATTTGCCCTTACCCGGGATTTGAACCCAGGACCGTCAGCTTCGCAGGGTTACAGCCCACTAGGCTACACAGGTCGATATGCTGGAACCTGCACATTCGCACGTGAAGTATATTATAAATCATAACTAAAACTAATATAAGAGATGTCGTCAACATTAACCATATTGTGTTTGTTCCAGGTAATCTCGCAACTACCTTGAAATTATACATTACACCGAACAGCAGAACGTGATCAATAGAGTGATGTACGGGGTCAAGTATGCTATACCGGCGGGTAAAGCAATTACCTTATTTTTACCATCGAATTTGGCTTAATTCATCGTAGGTACCTATGTCTAACAAGTTCCTATATCAACTTACGTGTATGTTTAAATTGTTAGAAATCGGATAGAAGATACCACAAATTAGTTTTATGGAGTTTCTCCAGTCGTTTGGTTTAGCGGTAAAGGATAATTAGGGTTTCGCTATTCGAAAATAGAAATGCAAAGCCAATTAAGTAATATTTTCTATATGTACGAATGTCCGAATATACGGCGTAGGTTTTGCGCCAGCAAAAGGTAGGTTTGCAAATACATAGGTATGAATAAAATCCAACCAATATTATTCCAAATTTAACAGTCGTAAAAGAGATCTCATATAATTGTCAGTTTGCCTTTAAGACCGTAATAAATTATAGAAAAGACAATCTGTTCAGCAGATTTTCGTATTCGCAAGGAAAAAAAAGACATTTATGGACGATTGTCGCCGACTCTAGTAATGGATGATAATTCGCGGCTAGTGGTTACAAACATGCAAATAATTCCGCTTCCCTAGCAACTAAAATAATAAAAAGAAAATGGTCAGTTTATACAGTTTCTGGGCCGCACTATAAACGTTTACGATAAAGGATCGGGTCGTTCTAAAAACCTGAAAGGTGATCTAAGGCGGTGGCGCACAGTCTATTTTTGATTGTTACGACAGGAAGAACGAATACCCAAAATTTGGAAGCACGATAATGGAGTATTACTATGTTCAGTTTTACTAACACAGAATATTCTTTCTTCATCTAAGAAAAACCTGCTCCATCTCGGAATAGGCTTGTGTACTTTATATTTTTTTAACGATTCCATTCGTTTTTGGAGAGGAGCAAATGTGTGTATGGGAGCAACTACAATTAAAGAGCATAAATACTCAAAAATGGAAACAAAGGTTGACCTCGCTGGCGGCAGCTCAAAATGCTTCATACTAATTGACATAAAGGATGACGTCACAAATGTCACAATGCTATGTGTAGGTACTAATTGTTGTATAAAATCAAGTAAAGTAAAGTAAAGTACCGTAAAATGGGGCTAATTAAGACTTGCGAGGCTATTTGGAAAAAAAAAATTATAAGTTTTGAGTCCATATATATTTTTTGTCATGGCAATGGTAGAAACGTAGATCTTCGTCTGGAAACCGTAAGTCTAATGTGAAGTTGATTAGTGGTCGCAGTGTCGCCGAGGACTTAGCACGAGTGCTTAAAAAAAATCTTGATTGTGTCGCTGGAAAATCAGTGCAATTAAACACCGTCCTACTTCTATTCAAATGTTGGCTGGCTGTGGGGTAAGCTTTTTTTTAGTATACATACCTAAAAGTACATATTCTCGGGAGTTTTTTAAGCTATAACACATAATTTTGGCCGTTTATTTTGAATTAGATTTTAACGGTTTTTTTAAATGAGGCTATTTGAGACGACTTTTGGGGTTATTTGGTTACTAGTACCAAATATCCCCCTTACTGTAAGGGTAGGTTGGCCATCTTTTTTTTCAACAGGATAATGGTGCGAATTCCAACCCTACATTACACGTCATATACTCAAGAAGCATTGGCTAATGCTATGGCTGACGTGGCAGCTGGCCATGTCTTTGGCAGAAGCTGGCGAGAAACATAATTTACCCAAGAGTCGCTATCGCGGAAATGTAGGGGGTTTAATAATACGCAAGATAAAGCAGGAGACCCAACTCTATTCACGCCTGCTGAGGAGAAAGCCTTCATTTAGTACGTGAAGGTAGTTACTAGGTGATTGGGGCTTTCCGTTTGATACTTTGGTCTTAAGAATTTTTGCCTTAGAAATTGACTTAGAAGTTATAATTTTTTAAATATATATATGTAGTTGGTTTACTGTTGTCATGGACGTTTATTTTATGTTTATATTAAAGAGCACATTTTGGGTTAATATAAATGTAACTACGGTTCCTTAAAAGTGTGTTACAGGTAAAAAAAGATTTTAATAAAGCTTGACTTTGTTAGTACAACTTTGTGATTTTTTTTGTCCCGATTTTTTTGTTGAAAATATGGTTACACCGCTTTTAATACCTTCGGCGGTCGTTCCTAAAGCGTCCCAAATAGCACTTGTTATGTTTTAAATAACACAAGCTTCATAATTCAGCCAAAACCAGTTCGAAACCCGTCGATTCCCAAAAAGCCACAAACACGAGGTTATTTGGAACACCTCTTTAAAAAAATAATACTCATCCTGTGTTAACAATTAAGACACGTGCAGTACATAGAATGATGGAGAATTATGCGTTTTATCTATTAAAAAAATTATATTATTTGATAAACACATAAAACATGGATTTATTGATGTTTTAGTCAAAAAATTGTGCCAAATAGCCCCATTTTACGGTAGTCAATCAAGTAAATTGCTGTTTAGGACTTGAGATACTGCGTTTAGGTTCATAGTTGTTATACAATTTTGCTTCTATAAAAGCGTAAGGATTCTATTGGTAGCTTTAAAGAGCGTAGCCGTGTTATGTTTTCATATAGAATCGGCCCTTTCACGAAATGGTTTCTGTATTTTTTTCAATAAGAGCTCTTATGACAAATATTGTTTTCTGTAAGTTTCAGCTTCCTATCTTTGTTATTGTCGAAGATATGATTTTTTGGGATTTAAAAAAAAAATTGAATTTTGCCTCATAGGCTAATGCGATTACAATGTGCATAACTAATCTCTTTTGCAATTAAATGATCTGGTATGGGTATACCTCATCCTTTATATTTGTATTTTTTAGTATGAAGTACTGACTGGATTATTTTGAAAAAAATATATATGGTACACCTTTATATAAGCAATTACCTAATGAAGAACTAGGTGTCGGTGTCGCTCTTCTAGAAAGCAAGAAAAAAAAAGTCTGAAGTTTTATTTCTTACACTAGCTTTTGCCCGCGGCTTCGCCCGCGTAGTAATAGTAATTTTAACCGTCTACAAAAAAGGTGCATCTCAGTTTGACCCGTATGTTTCAATTGATTTGCAATTTGGCACAAATACTTGCAAGAATTTTCATGTCTACAATGTTAAATTTCAAAATCGATGCCATTTTCATAATTAACGTCCCAAAAAACCATAAAAACGACACCCATATTGCATCGCACCCCAACAGGGGAGATGGTATTACACGTCCGTCACGTTGGATTTTAAAATCGTTGTTTTCGTAATCAGCGACCAGCGACCCGATAAACCATATAAACAATACCCATGTTGATTTTCAGACATTGTCACCACATTTCCCCCTTTTAGGGGTTGAATTCTAAAAAAACCTAAAACATGTGTTTACTCATTTATCGTTAGGAATACTGCTGTGAAGTTTCGAATGAAATAGTCTAACTAATCTTGTTTCCCCATACAAACTTTGGACCCTCATTTCACCCCCTTAGGGCTCGAATTTTGAAAAATCCATTCTTAGTGCACCCCTAGACCTTAAAAGGAACCTACCTGCCAAATTTGGAATCTCTCGAAACAGCGGTTTGGGCTGTGCGTTGATAGATCAGTCAGTCAGTCAGTCTCAGTCAGTCAGTCAGTCAGTCAGTCAGTCAGTCAGTCAGTTTCTTATTTTATATATTTAGATAACCTTCCCTGCAAGTCATGTTTCATAAACTTTTTAGGCATCATTTTTGTTTATTTCTATTAGAAGGTTAAATCGAGTATTGTAACACAAAGGACCTATGACATACCTACTTAACTAAGCCTCATGAAGACGGTTCGTGACCGGAACGCATTACGGCTATGTACCTAATAGTTAAAGAATGACATGAACCGTGAACGTTCAAGGCAACAGTTTCCGATATATTATGCCAGTGGATGAGATTAAAGGATCCCTAGTGGCGTTTGTGCTGATATTATTAATGAAACGGACAGTATATTGAGTTACACAAGTTAATTAAGTCCTCGTCTCTATAGATAAACTTAATTATTCAATGACATACACTTATGGCATTATTCATAAACGTCAATCAAACATATTTTAGATAAACGCTTCAAAATAAGACTCATTATCTGTCACTTTCGAGAAAGAAGGTGTGTTAAGATTTGTGAATATGGGGGTACGTTCATTGAATAAAGTTTTATGTAAAAAATAATGGATCTAAAATTTGAATTGTTCCATTCATAAACAAATTAATCAACGACAAGGCTGAGTTCGTTCCGTAGTCAATCAGAAGCTAATTTCTATGAATATGTCATAAAGGAAGTAAATTAATTTCTAGAGCCTAAGGCCTCTGTAATAATAATTGGACTTGATAATAAAGCTTTGACCAAAATGAACCTTGTGGATAAAACACTAAAGAGGTAATTTGCCCGAGAAGTGCATGGCTCTGCTATTCGGAATCTGGTGGCTTGGGGCTGGGCTTGGAGTAATCCAAGAGATGATTTCTTAATAAAGTTTAACAGGTGTTTGAAAGATGAGGTTCATTCCGAAAAGTGAATTTGACGTCTCAATTCCAAGACGTCAACGATTGTAATAATAATATTAGGAATTGTTATTGCGCTTTTAGTATCCTTCTACGCATTAGGATCACGATTCTCCAATTAAGGTTAGATCACTTCTTTTATTCATATAAGATAGCCACATAATATAAATAATAATTGGTTGACCCTCAAATTAATTAGTATATAGTATCAAGGAATGAATAGCCCTAAACTAACCCGTTTTTGTTAGGGTTGTAAAAACATGATTTAGGACAAGTAAAATACAAAGGGAGTCAGGAAGGCTACAGGCTACAGTGGCTAGGATTTTTTCAACTGGCCGTTGTATGAAAAATATAAACGCTTGAAATATTTGTTGCAAACACGAAGCACAATTATTATTGAACTCTCAGATGTAGTAAACAGATTTGCTTTTACTTTCACCAAAAAATAGATATCTTATATTTTTACAAAACGGGAATCGAGACACTGTACCGGTACATTATGTACACAGTAGCAGGGGCGGTTCACTCTTTGATTTCGTCGCGCCGCACAAAACAGGTCGACTGGCCGCCTTTAGTGGTTGCCGCGCGCTGTTACGGGACGCACACGTTCGCGCTTTGCATTGCATCGTCATTCGCCTTGTAAAATAAATATGCCGCGTCGTCTGTCTATATTGGTTGAAAACAATTTTTCTTTACATTATGTTTATGTATGTAAATAGGTAACCCAGAGTTTTGTGTCTTCGTCTTACATTTTGCAAAGACAGGCAGTTTTGATGTCATAACCTAAAGACAAGTTACACAGCTTTTGTGTAGTTGGGTGATCCTAAGTAAATAAAGAATAATCGTAATAATCGTTACTAAAATACACTATTATACTAACGTACCTATAATTTAATAGGTCGAGCTAGCGGTAACCCTAGCTCTAAGGCTTCGCCTCCGAAAGAGCGCGTTGCATGCGATAGAAAGAAATTTAGGCACGTTTGGCGTACCTAAACAGGGAATTTGTCCTGTACGTAGTACTATTACTTATTCTGTGACAGTAGCGAGTACACCCCTAGTACAAAGTGGTTCTAACAGTACACAGTGACTCGAACCATTGTGTACTACTAAGGCTTGTACACAGTGGCTACGTAGGAATCGAAAAAATTTATATTCCGTCTGTTTGTACTTTCAACAGTGGCTCTGCCGAAACGAGCCGCTGTCGCCATTTTGAATTTTAGATCAAACAAGACAGAATAACAGAAACGAAGGGACTTAAATGATGAGCCAACACTGAGCAGATTAGACACCCTCTTAGTCTAAAACATAAGTACTTAATTAAAACAAACTTGTAACAATACAGAAAAAAAACAAGTCAATCTTACCTACTTGTAATTTTTAGAGGCTTAGAAACAAAAACACATTGCGTCTTGTCGGAGCAGCTCACTGTTCGTGCATGATCGGGTACCGAGCGTTTCCAATTGACTTAGAGGACCAACATGAAGCTCTTTTCTTTTCTAGCACAGCACATTCGAGTAACTGTTCCCTCCGAGCCACTGTAGCCTCCCTGACCTACAAGAACCGCCAAACCCAGCTTACTTTCTTTATAGAGGGTGTCCAACTAATAAATTATAAATACCAAAAAAATAATGTAGAAACCATGAGGTTTGCTCCCAAAAAAAAAGTCAGGAAAAAATGCATTATTTCCAGCTGGCCACCCTGGATGACATTTTATTTTCTAAAAATGGTCAGGAACACGCTGGTAAAATTATTTGGATTCCTGCCGAACACCACGTACCTATCTACAAGCTAAATGCAATAATCAGATCCTCGTCTTAATGAGAAGAGGAAGAGATTAGGAGCTTTAGGGTTAAAACGAAGTCGTACATTAATGTTAAAAAGACTTGGGCCTAAAGGATCTACAGAATAGAAGAAGCAACGGTGCTTTGCAATTTTCATTTCATCCTTGAAGCAAAATAAATTTGTCAAGGATATTCAAGCAGAAACAGAAGAGCATTTATGTCGCTCAAATAGTTGTGGGCGTGATTACGTTTGCAAGTTGCCGAGTCGTTTATGTACTACCATTCGTGATTTGAACTGTAAAACCCCCGATAGAGCGCCTAGGAAACCAATACGTAGCATCCAGAGACAATATTGAAAACGCGAACCCCGACACTGTGTAACTCCAATTTATGGAATAGACAATTTCGAGAACACGCTTTTGGACGGATCGTAACGAGCTCTTGCGTTTATTTGACAAATACTAGGTTTAGTCGTTGTTGTTTTTGTCGACTTAAGCGCGCGTAGATGATATTAGCAAATGTAGAGCCGGCAATTTTGACACATTTAAATCATAATAAGAAAAGTTGAAAGTAAATGGACCTGTCGTGTTTAGTTAAACATGATAATCTGTTTATTAATATGCTATCTTATGTGTCATTTATTACCTCCCCCTGCTGTGTTGACACCGCAACGAGATTGCGGGGTATAATCACAATAGCGACTTCATTACAATATTAAGCGTATATCCTACATTAACCCCATCTGACCTGGGCGAAGAGAATAGATCCCAGACAATAGTGTCGTAAAAGAAAGACGTGACAAAAGCTCTTTATTAGAACTCTATGCATTCTAAAAGTTTCCTTTTTCCGTGTTTTGTTTGTGATAAAAACTCGGCCAGATCTGAAACTGTCGTTTTCACTTGAAAGATAAAATACTGCACACACCGTTTGATACCTTTTAAACCGAAGACAATACCTAAATAAATACCTAATAGTAAATTTGCTAAATTCACGTAATTGTTCAATAAGATGTTTTTATTTATTTATTTATGGTCTGTAAGGCAATACATTTACTTGTGAAAGCTTATATGTATATAAATTACTAGATACCTACATGCGTAATTAGATAGAGAATACCTCTACTTACCTACTAAAAAGTTAGTAACTAAAACCCAATGTCAGCAAGCAACCCTTGTTGTTTATGGTAGTTATAAAGCGGCACGTCGTCGGAATAAAAAGACCAGTAACGGTATCATTAGTGTATTTACCTGCAACAAAAGACAAATTAAATTGAGTATGAGAGTGGCGGTGGAAACTGCGGGTCCTTGGGGTACGGAGGCCAAAGACTTCATACGGGATTTGGGACGGCGGCTTAGGGATAGGGGCTGCGATCCTCGTTCCGGATCGTTCCTGGCTCAACAGATTTCCTTGGCCATTCAGCGCGGCAACGCCGCCAGTGTCATGGGGACTTTCGGGCCACCAACGATCCGGGACGGTCCTTTTTGTTAGTTTAGGTTAGTTTAGTACGTATTGCTGACGAAGCCTGTTGCGGATTCTATTTAATTGAGTATACTTTTTAATGAAAACTTAACTTTCTGCAAAATATCTTAACTTTTCGTATGCCGGATCGCCGGAGCAGACCTATTTTTACGCGACTGCCGAAGGAGAGGAGGGTTATGTTTTTCGAGCGTATGGATGTATATATGTATGTATGTATGTATATGTATTATTCTTTAGAAAGCCCTGTAGCCCAAACCGTTTGGCGGATTTTGACATATGAGGTGTTGTTGGATTCGTCTTAATCGAGGTTATTATTATAATTATAGATTTTAATAAGAATTTAATAATTATCAAATAATCATTTGATTTATGTTTGTAATAATGCCTATATCTATATGTTGATTATCTTCTGAGTTGAGTGACATAGGCTATATTAATATTTGCACCAAAGCAGTTGGTTTTTTCGAAAAATGTTTTGATTTCATCATAATATTGTCTGTATTAACTGGCGTGGACTGCGTTCCAGCATAAGATAGATGAAAATTAATTAGTGTTTATTATATGATAATAAAAATACTTTAACTTAATTTGTATTACAGTAAATACGTGCTAGTCGTTGTTTTCTCTTAATTGCGTTAATTCTATTTATCGCTAGTTTTGGAGGCATAAGACACCCCGATTCGCGGTCAAAACGGTTCGTACAAACATCAGAGCAGGTATTTATTTATTTATTAGAAAAGTTAGCGAACTACATACTAGTACCCTATTTTGCAGTTTCACCACAAAAGAAGATACCCATTCGTTTTTCCAAAACTACACCTGATTCTGATTATAAAGATAATCCTTTAAAAATATAGGATCAGCACCTGTAGAAGAGAGAGAGAGAGCCTGCTAGAGAGTTACAAAGGCTCGCTACGTCAAATATTTTAACACCAGAATAATTGTAATAAATAAATTTCTAAAAATCAACTACTTTGAACACGAGTAAATATGTAACCCCTCAACTGTATCTTGAGCATAACTTATTTTAATACAAATACAATAATTCAAATTTTTGTATAATAATCAATTCTGGTCACCATTAAGTACCTAAGGTATTCATCCATATGGGCATACAAGTATTCAATTATAGATCGTCGTAGTCTCTTAAATTGGACGGATCTTAAATCCAGCACATCGGCAAATCAACCGCCATAGTTCCCGTGCTAAAGGCTCTTTGCTTATCCTAGACTACTCCTTGGTCTAGTGAGTCTAGTCCATAAACTACTCTATGCAGGCACGTTGATCATACTCTGTGTCTTCATCATGCTTGTGCAAACATAGTTTTTTATAACATAATCTTTTAATAATATTTGTACCTATACGTGTTAAGTCACTAAATGAGTCGCCAGCGATTACGACTGCTTAGAGTAATTATAAGTCCGATCCAACACGCAATGCGTATGTGCACGCGTGATTCACAATAATTTAACGTCACACGCGTGCATTTGCACGTCTACGAAAACAGCGTAGGTACCTTTTTAGCTAGAGGCCATTTAAGAATAATAAATTCGTGAGTTTTATTTATTGGTGGGTAAGGCCGCGAATTTTGACCAACATGACATAGAATAAAAATAAAAAAATACGTGACGTTACCATAAAGATCATACTGGTAAATATTCTCATTAGATAACGTAGATAAGAAAAAAATGCATGTTATAAAATAAAATGAAGTTATATTATCGACTAAAAACAATCAAAAAAGGATTTTCACGTAACATTCAAATCAATAGAATAGAGCAGTGTTACTAACAACAATTACTAATTAATAAAACATTTTTATCATAATTTAACGCATAATTAGGTATATTAACTTTTTATTTGTCATAAAAGCACCCACCTAAGATACTGTGTTTTATCATTGAACATGTAATAAATAGTAATTTAAGTTGGTATTTTTCTGTGTGCATTTATTTTCCGTTACCATATATTTTCGATACTTATTTGTCATATTCACAGAAATAATGTAAGAGACTTAATATATTTAAACGATTTCATCATCATCATCATCATATCAGCCGAAATACGTCCACTGCTGGACATAGACGATTTCAGGAAGGAAAATAACCATGACCGGTTATTCTAAATTCCGAAAACCGGTTACACATTTTTGACGAAATAATCGGTTCTAACAGGTTTGTTCGGTTTCGGTTATAACCGGTTTGCATTCCCTACAAAATTCACGGCCTTAGCCTGGTAACGAAAGTAACAATAATTTATTTTTACTGTTGTCAACCACTGTAAGTATTAGCCGAGCCCTCGATCCGCAACCGTAATTTCGTAGGTATACCTATCGGCCCAAAAATCCAATTGAGGGCACATTTTTGATGTGTTAAAATCAAACGTGTATCGTCTCGTTCATGCGCTTCACATTACGTAAGCGCATAGAAGTAGTCGTGCAACCATCCGACCCAGCTAGGACTTTACCATTTCGGAGTCGTACCTACGGATGGCAAGTTAAGTCAACGGAGCTAATAATGATAACAAAAGACCCTTCGATGTTCGATGGACTTACACTCACGTTCAACAACACTCATCCCCGGATTGGGCCATGATACCCGAGTTTACAGTATTTAATAACTAAATCACTGTACTAGTCTAGTGATACAGCTATATCACTGGATTATGCTCGTAATATAGCTCTATACCTAGAAAGATAGTTAAGAATCGCTTTTACATAAATATCTATCATACCGCCCATACCGGTTTATAGCTATATACCTAGGGATATAAGTATATCACAAAACTATAACTATTACACTGCGATAATTATCTACTAATAGTCCTTCCCAATTTATTCATACGTATTCAATCTAAAACAATATATAATACCAGGGATAATCGGTAAAGAGGTACGCTCGCAAGTAATAACGCCATTGATGAGCAAGTGTGATTGAAAAAAATGTAACTTACTAAATCAACTATCGCTTCTATTTTTATCAGTTATCCAAGCATAGCTGATTATTTATTAGTCATTGTTTTGGCTTATAGTTCACAGCTTACAGCCTTGAATGAGCAGTAATTGGCCACAATCTCTTGCCAAGACAATCGGCTCTTCCTATTGAGAATAAACTTTTTGCATGTTACGTGAAACTGCGATTAAATCTTAAACCTTAGTCTAGCGACTGGAGTAAATAGGGATTCAAGTAGCCATTATCCAAGTAGTGCATTGTGCCATGAGGTTGGTAAGTCGTTTTTTACGAACAAGAGTCTATTAGAAGCCCGACGACGAAAGTTCAATATTACAAAAACGGCTGAACCGATTTTGTTGAAACGTTAAGAAACGTCTCGATCACGTCAGCTTTCGGACAAAAAAAAACATTAAAATCGGCCCATTCCTTTAGGAGCTAGGTACTATGCCACAGACAGACACATAGACACGTTAAACTTATAACAACCCTCTTTTTGCGTCGGGGGTTAAAAATAGTCACGTTCTGAGCATCCCAAAACAAAGCAGTGGCGAGTTGTCGTATCACTACATCAGCTTACTTTATTCAATTCAAAGTAGATGTATCAAAATTAGATAATTTCAATTTTGTGATTATTTGATCATGTTACTGATTATTGACTAGTTTACTGATACACCCTATTAAGGCCTGGGCGGATGGCAGCCTGGGACGCCGTTTACGTGGATTAAGAGCCCAACTAAAAATTGGGCTTTATAGTCGTTAACTTTGGCAATGTCCCCAGAATTCAATCTAACATGTTTGAAAGCTCTCTAGCTCCACCCAGAAGGTCATGAAGGAAAGGAGTGAAATGATTCTGCAGTCTTCAGCCGATGCGACTTCATACCGGCAGCTCAATAAACAGATCTCCAAGTCCCTTACCCGCAATCTGTGCCAATTCAATACGAACCGTATTGAAGAGGCAATCGAGCGAAATAAGGGCTCTAGAGTATTCTAACGAGATCTGTCTATTGGGCAGAGCCAGCTCGCAAAGTTGAAAACTGAAGATGGGAGAGTCGTTTCCTCTGAACCTGAGCTTTTGAGTGGGATAGAGCGTTTTTACGGACAGTTATACACGTCAACTCGCAGACCCGAAGTTGGTCTAGCGGACCCTGGAGCTAGACTAACCCGACACTATACCGACGACATCCCGGACATCAGCCTGTACGAGATTAGAATGCCTCTGAAACAGCTTAAGAACAGCAAGGCACCCGGTGAAGACGGAATTACAGCCGAACTCCTGAAGGCGGGTGGAAAACCGATCCTTACGGCCCTTCAGAAGTTGTTCGACACCGTCCTACTCGGAGGGAGAACGCCAAAGGCGTGGAACAGAGGTGAGGCGGTGCTGTTCTTCAAAAAGGGTGACGTGACGACACCCTGCTGAAGAACTACCAACCCATCTCACTTCTGAGCCATGTCTATAAGCTGTTTTCAAGAGTCATTACGAATCGACTCGCACGCAGGCTTGATGACTTCCAGCCTCCCGAACAAGCCGGTTTCCGAAGAGGGTTTAGTACCGTAGACCACATTCATACGCTCCGTCAGGTTATACAGAAGACTGAGGAGTATAACCTGCCTCTCTGCTTGCAAGATTGGAGCTCGAAGCCTATTCCGCTGCAGCGGGGTGTCAGGCAAGGGGATGTTATTTCCCCAAAACTGTTCACCGCTGTGTTCCACTGGAGGACGTTTTCAAGACTCTGGACTGGAGAAGGCTAGGCATCAACATCAACGGCGAGTACATCACTCACATTCGGTTTGCTGATTATATAGTAGTCTTGGCTGAGACCATGGAGGACTTAAGTACTATGCTCGATGACCTCAGTAAAGCCTCCGAGCGAGTTGGTCTAAAGATGAACATGGATAAGACGAAGATCATGTCAAACGTCCACGTAGTACCAACTCCCTTTTCAGTTGGACACTTTACGCTCGAAGTTGTAGACGAGTATATACAGAGCGTCCCACGGCTATGCCACATGGAGGGAAAGTATCCTGAATATCGTAGATGGAATATTTTACTGAAAAAAGACATTATTTTAATTTTAAAAACAATTTAAACTGCCTTCATAGATTTTTAAATAATTATATGGTTGAATCGGGAATCGAACCCTCTACACGAGAAAATAAATACACTGTAGCTTTATGATACCGATCGAAAGGCTTCATCATAAGGATTATTTTTTGCTAAATAACATAGTGTCAGAAATAAAAGGAAGACCATGAATTGGGGGAGGCCTATGTCCAGCAGTGGACGTCTTTCGGCTGATATGATGATGATGATGATGTTTGAAAGCCAGCGAAGTGCCATGCGTCGGCTTGATAAATAAATAATGTAAGTACGAAATTTATTTCTCCCCTTTATTTCACAAGTAAAGGCCCAAAGAAACTGACATTCGGTCACCTATAAAGGGCTGTACCTATATAAATCAGTTTTCTTTTCATAATTATCGATTTTCAGACTGGGAATATTAAGACAATGTATATGTTCGATTCATCTTTTCAGCACTAAGTTATCATTAATTATAATTTTACCCATGTCCGCCGTCATCGTAATATCTATTGTTAAACTTTACACAAAATATTTACACTACCACGGATTAGGTACTCCGTATTTGGCGATGACCCGAAAGTGAGGATACATTATTAATTATTAGTCATTGCTGTTGAAAAGGTTCATCGTTTGTGTGAAAAATGCACGGGTGCTCAATAGTTTTGTAATATGCACATGCTTACGTCTCGCCTTTTTCTTTTGTTTACCAACATATTTACAATAGTACTTTCAGGACGCAAAGGTTTCACTAACTCGTACAAACACCTTTACCCAAGATGGCTATTGTTTAGTCAAATGAATGCCTCGCCTAGGCTAGCTTGGTCACTGGCCGACCATGACTGCGCCATGAATAGTTATTAAACCGTCTAAACTCTAGATTTGCGTAATCGCATAATATGTGTGTTTCTTCAACCTTCAAGTTAATTCCATCGCATCAAATATACATGTCATCAATTCGATGTCCTAGTTAACAACTTTTGTCGTGATGTGACGGGTTTATAAGTTGAAAACCAAAATGGGTAGGTACATTCAGTCCGGATTAGGTGAAACTGGGAGAGGATTAGTCTACTATAGTTTCGCAAAAATCTGTTTGCAAACATGGATTACTTTTCGGATGTTAAAGAATTCGGAATAATCCTCTTAGTAGCCGGGCTACACATCGACCGCGATTATATTAATAGATTCCTTTCCGTTGCTATTTCGTATTAGTAACGAACTAGTTCATAGGTGTCACCAATTTCACCAGGTAAAATTCAAAATATCCAGGCGTAATAAAATGTTACGTTAATGTCACCTAATATCTTGATGATCGAACTATTGAGCAGCGTTTGTCAGTATACTCGTATCTGTTTATAATCAACTAGCTTTTGCCCGCGGCTTCGCCCGCGTACTAAGAGTAATGTTAACCGTCTATAAAAAAGGTGCATCTCAGTTTCAGTCTTTTATATATTTAGATCGACTCTACATAGACTCTGCATATCGAACATAGACTCTACATATCAAATCTACATATCGACTCTACATATCGACTCTACATATCTGGACCCCCGTATAAAATTTCACCCCCTCTTTTAAGGGGTTGGGTGCAGATTTCCAAAAAAAAATGATGCACGATTTTTTTGTTAGTCACAAATACCTAGTTCGCATACCAAGTTTTAGCTTTCTACCTTGAAAATTGCGGAATGCTCCATACAAACTTCCACCCCCCATTTTGGGGAAGTGGAGGGTTAGAAAGAGACAAAAAGTAGCCTATGTCACTCTCCATCCCTTCAACTATCGCCACTTAAAAAATCACGTCAATTCGACGCCCCGTTTTGCCGTGAAAGACGGACAAACAAACAAACAAACAAACAAACACATACACTTTCCCATTTATAATATTAGTATGGATGTCTAAACACATAATCCAGCCCACTGCCGTTTCCACAGCAATTACTTGTGTGATTGCGCCTCTACACTTGCTTATAGGATCATTTGGATGCTAGTGGCTCTATATATTTCTCTATACAATGATATACATAGGCAGTTATACATGTTCCTTTTATAGTCTTGGCGTGTTAGTTACACACACGAATATGAGAATGAAGTTAATGAGTTGCTTAAATGGGCAGTTTAAAACTACCGCAACAACATATTTGACTATTACGCCGGTATGCTTCCTTAATGCAACTAATCATATTATGCCTAGGTAAACAGTCTCATGAATGATCATTACCTCGGAGAGGTTTACTTCACTCCTGAAACGTGACTCGCGGACAAACAAACGGAAAACGTGACGTTACCCTGAACTGAATAGAACTTCGACTTATGATATCCTGAAGATTGTACGCAATTGCTTTATGTTTACGATCCATTTAACCTCTGTTTCTAGACATTTCTATCCGAATGAGTCAAATCAATTAAACCGATTGTTAAGTATTAATTCTTGCGATCATTACTACATACCTACATCTGAATGTCGGTCAATTTAGACCAGCTTGACATGACTGGCTTCCCACGAGGCGTAAAATAATGTATGTCAATTCATTTTGATTCACGTCACAGGTTAGTTGGCACTTTTATTTGGTTAAATAAATAATTTCTTTGTCATGGGGAATTATGTAATAGCCAGTAAAGCACATTTTATTCCATTCTATGCTACTGTGACTCGATCAAACTTTATTGACGTGCATCACATGAAACATTCCACCAAAGCGAATATTTGTTGTACGAGTATGTAACCAAATTGATGTCACTTAAAAGTTCCGGTTTCGAACACGAGCATTCAAAGAGCAGATGTTCACTCGTAAAACTGCGCTCGCCTAGGGAAACAGGAGCAGGCACGGCACTACTTTAACCTCTGTTTGCTCCCTCCTATTGACACAGTCTGACTGGAAAGTGCATGGAGTAGTTTTGTGTGACTAGGGATTTTATTTGTCTCTCTTTAATCACTGTTTCAGGCCGAAAACTTTCTACTAGTGTAGCGTGTAACAAAGTGTTCTGTTTGTGTTTATGCAAAGAAACACGTTCACGTTTGTTGTATCGTAGCAAACAATAACTCGACAGAGCAATTAGTAGGAACCATACATGTATTTCAATGACAATAGAGGCACAATTTAAGCTTCAAATTAGTAAGTTCTGACGTAGTTTTGACCTGTTAGGTACGAATATCGTAAATACATTCTTCTCTCTCCTATATCCTCATCTATCAGTCACATAATGGCCCTAAATAACAACCTATTTCCGTTTATGACCCAAATAACCCAAAAAATACCGTAACTCGATAAAAGTAAAGCTACTTCCTCTTTTATATTGCATCGCCATTCAGACTCTTAAAAGCGCTTCGACATCAGTATACAAGTTGCAATAACGATTTCGTCAGATAGCAACCATTCAGTACTATAGATAACCACTGGACCGCGGAAAGTCCCGTTAGTTCCACACTCTGCCGCAGCGAGCCGGCTTTGCGGCGCCACTGTCATGGATGCACGTGATGTATGCGCGCACGCAGCCAAACAGACGCGCCGCCGTCGCGCGACAGCCTCCCGCATAACTGACGTTGCCTCCACACTTATCAGTACTTAACGCGAGTGACAAAAAGTGAATGGTATAATTTTAATATTTTTTGTGCCGCGGTTTTTGTGATACGCGATGTTCTTCAAGGTAGGTCGTGTAAACAGTACTTAAAGTAATAGTTTAATTATAATAAAAGTAGGCAAAATAGAAACCCGTGGTATATTATTATAACATATCTATATTTACCTGTTATAGTTTAAAATTGATTTGAACTATGAAATTAAATTGATTTTATTGGAGAATATATCTGTGGCAGTACCTACAGGTTACGTTTCCGTTTATTTATTTACGCTCAAAATATGCTAACTTTGTTGATATGCCGCTTAATATTTCTTAGTTAATTTAAGTAAATTGGCACTATAGCTGCATAGCCTTTTACGTGTAATGCGAAGAAAATATAGTCTGCGTAGATCCCACTTATTGCAATGTGGGTTTTTCAACTAGAGATATTCAAAATAGCATACAAATCCATTAAACGAAAAAATATTATTAGTAGGTGTGTACATAATTTCCAAATGATGCAACTCTTATACAAGACGGTTGACAAATCACTGGTAAGTATTTCTTTATTCTGTTAGGCATTGTATTGGCAACTTAGATATTATTCTGTAATTGATTGCCGTGTTCGTACTGTTCGTGCTCGTGTAGTAACAATAGGGAACGGATCATTGTTTGAAGGAATCTTTGTCTCAGCACAACTCAACACATTGAAAAGAAATGCAATCTAAGTTCAATCCAGCGATAATCTTTACTATTTAGGAATCATTTCAGTATTGATAATCTTGTTTACTGCGCACATATAGCGATCCGGGCTAAACCGTAGCTCGTAGCATGCTAAATCCCGTATGTAGCCTAAAACTCAGCGTAGCGCTTTGTCACAACATTGCATCATTGAGCAGTGTAAAGGTTAGAAAGACTGAAAACCTAGTCAATAGTCTGTTTTTGTTTTACAATATGTTATTACAGCCGAGGAGTTTCACATCGGTCCTGGTTATCATTGACTGATAAAATTGAGATGCGCTGTCGCTGCGATAAGCAAGATATCGTCTATGATTCATCATCATCATATCAGCCGAAGGACGTCCACTGCTGGACATAGGCCTCCCCCAAAGAGTGCCAAAGTGACCGGTCATCCAGCGGACTCCCGCAACCTTTACCAGGTCATCAGTCCACCTTGTGGGGGGCCTACCTACGCCGCGCCTTCCGGTACGTGGTCGCCACTCGAGAACCTTTCCGCCCCCACGGCCATCGGTTCAACGTGCAATGTGCCCCGCTGCCACTTAAGTTTAGCGATTCGGAGGGCTATATCGGTTACCTTGGTTCTGCTGCAGATAGCCTCATTTCTGATACGATCACGCAGAGAAACTCCCAACATAGCCCTCTCCATTGCCCTTTGGGTGACTTTGAGCCTTCTTATGAGGCCCATAGTAAGCGACCACGTTTCAGTGTCATATGTCATCGTCTATGAATAATCTATGATTAAATGAGCGAATTTATGAAACGCACATTTATGAGTCCAGAGTCGTTGTAGGTGCTTAGGATACAATTTGAGCAGGTGTAACAGAGACAGGGAGTTTTTATGGGAGTGCGATTTACGATGTCGCGGGAAAAAACTAGTTAAGAGACAACTAAAATAAATATCACTGTAATGAACATAAAAGCGTAACATACAATAACTTCTAGCTATCATAGTTCTGTACGTTAAACCGATGAACAGGATTATGATTGAGATATCAACTTCTTACGAAGATGTAATTTCCATAGCCACCTAAATGTTTCGATGATCACAGTCACTGATATTTATCTACGAGTAATTAGGTTAGCAAACTCGCACACAATCGCTAATATTTCACCAAAAACGTACCTATACCTATTTACAAACAATTCCCTACTTCGTAAATAACATTATTTATCTCTAGGGTGGTGGTATCAAGGACACGATATCTGTCACTTTTACGTCCTCTTTCTTTTGGATTATGGAGTCAAGTGACGTATTTTGGTTCATGATTACCCACCAGCCCATTTCGTATGCGAACCTTCATGTACCTACTTAGGCATTTAATGCACTTTTAAAACTTATGTAATTAGTACGTGAGGTTCATTTAAAGTACTGATTCATTAGAAAGTTAAACTAGGTAGGTACTGTAGTTATTTGTTACTTATTTGAATCTTAAGTTTGTCTAATTAATTAACGGCTAAAAGGCCCTGAAGTACTTGTAACTACCTTTTTTGTGCTTGTTTGCTTTTGTTGTTTTTGTAGATTATGCTTCACTAAATTCACTATCTAAATGCACGATCCTTTTGTGATCACTTTTTCATGATCACATACGATGTTATACAGGAATAATTGTCAATTGTCAAAAAAAAGTATTATTACTTTGTCCCGATAAATTGTTTTTTTTGGATATGCTCAATAACGAGTGTAGGTACTGTACTACGAGGTTACGTTGGGTAAACAACACTAGGTCTTACAGAACGTGACCTAGGCATCATTATCTGCAATTGCAATGCTAATAGATGGAGTAATTTTACAAATAACCGACGATCAATCGCACTCAAGATCTGCGTACCACCTTTATGCACATTTGACAAATGCGTTAGCTACAGTCAACAAAGTATGGTAGGTTTTCTTTACTAGCTGCAATTGCTGAATTAGACACGCTTTTTATTACCCACTCACTGTATTAAGGTAGGTACAACATATTTAAATGTAATATGTAGATACTTGAAACACACACCCAAAGCATATGATATAAAAAAAACCCGGCCAAGTGCGTTTCGGGCCCCGCGCAGTGTAGGGTTCCGTAGTTGCCTGTCTGTCTTTGTTCCATCGACAAGCACGCGCCAAGTAAATGGTGCGGTTGCGTCGGCCGAATGTGTATGAAAGTTAGCCCTTCCAACTACTTCCAAGTACACTTTTAAGTAGGTCGACTATTACTCGGTAACTAGTTATTGTCTAGTTAGCAATGATAGTTTTCCTTTTAAATATGTACTACTGAGAGTTTTTTCAAATGCACAGTATTAGCCATTTAGCCGGCAAGGGGTGGACACTTGACTCGAACAAAAATTAGGGCTTTAAAGCCCAATATCACGCCCACAAGCCCACGCAAACGGATCACTGAATTGAAAAATGGCTCCTAAAAACCCATAATATTTTTGAACAAGCTATCCAATGATACCCCACAACGTGGGTTTAATAAGGGTTTCTACATTTTGCTGGTCACAGAACACTAACGTTGATTAAAAAGGTTTAAAATGTGCAAATTTACCCCGCAAAACAAGAACGATTCGGTGAAAGATCGACGTGATATAATTTCGACACCAAAACAACCGTTATCATAACACCTAATCGAACACACGGGGTTTTGTCCAGAGACAATGCGGCAGGAACTACGCTTTGCGGGCGGGGGATAATGGTAAAGCTCATAGTGTACTGAACACTTTACACTATGTAAAAAGGTTTATTTTCCCGTGCACTAGAAGAAAACACTCGTTAGTAATTACTTGTTTTAATAATTTGCGGCCAGGTACCGACAGCATCTGCATATCAGTAAAATAAAATGGACTTGCGTCATTAATTACATGAACAGCTTTAACGAACAACCAGAAACAGTAATTTATTATTAAAGACTCAGTTAGTTACATAGTTGTGTTCCAAGCTAGTGGACACGGATTCGATTTCTAGAAGTGACAAATATTTGTGTGCTGAGGAAGAATATTTATTTAGTTTCTATGGTAGGTAAAAGCAAGCCTAGCTTCATTGGGAATAGGCCGAATTATGTTAGATCAGGACCTGATATCTATCTATATAAATTATGACAGTAAAGCATATTCTGCAGTCGTTTCACAGCAAGCATTTTCAACAAATACGTGAACTAACTTTAAACATACATGTATATCATTTATCATATTAGCAACTCAAATTACGAATCGTTAACTCTGCGACCGACCGAAGCTAAATATTGGGCAGGAAAGTGGACCAACACCTGTGCAATCTGCATTATTGCAGCATCAACCATATGCAATACATCTTGTTATGACGCTAATAGTTGCAGATGCTCATGCTTATAAATCTGAACAACCGAACATGCCAATAGGAATTACTCGAGAACTTTCACTGTTATTTTTCTAAGAGTAGAAAAAATAGTGGACGTTCTCAGCTATTTAGCTACTGATATGCTTGGCTACTACGCTGATCGCTTTCTAGAATACAGCTTCAACGATTACGACGACGATAATTCAGTTTATTGTAGTGAAAACTATCTAGGATTCTCATTCCATTGCATTTTTGAGAGAGGTAATTTTTATTTTCAGCATCACTCAGGCCCTAAAGATTAATTGTATCTTCAATTTCAAATATCTTAAGTTAATTAACGTCGATTAATAACAGAGAGTTATTTATATTTAGCGACACATCATCTGTTTAATTTACAAGATGATTTAGTGATGTATTCATTTTGACATTTTACGATTTTGAACCTAAATAAGTGTCCACATTGTTAAAATTTATATTATTAGAATGCATCTCGGCACGCTATATTCTGAATTAGATAGACTCTAGAAATCGTTGTAGCGATTCCTTGCCTAAGGAATGAACTCATTGCCATTCTTTGCACAATACAATGTGGAACTCAGGAGATAAAACTATTTTTTTTATATAAACAATGTTCGAACACCCCTTTAACACACTGATAAGATGATAAGAATTGACAAGAAAGACACGACAAATACATTATAAATATATAAACACGCAGGCAAAAAGTTAGCAACAATAATAATAATCATTTATTGTACATCTAGATGACAGATATCTCCCATTAGTTTCGGTTATCTTTCATTGATCGAGTTATCTACGTGCCAGTCTAAACGAAGACACTCAAAGAGACAAACTAATAACACAACCTTCGATGTCACAGACTATAGTTATATAGATCAAATGGTGTTTTACCGAGCGTTACCAGTCTGTCTCGCATCAATACATTGAAGAGAATAACGCTCTACTGTCTTCTATGATGAGATTAGAATTACAAAACATTACCAGGAAACAGAGATATTTAATGATTCACCCGTTCTTGTTGCAGTAAAGTAGGGCTATTTCTTGGACAAACGCGGCTACTTTATGTAGAAATCTAGTATAAAACCGTGTTACTTGTTCAGAATGTGAAGTGATAGGATGATTTGAAAGAAACTTGTAAGTAACTAAATAAGTCACGACCGAAATTCCATTCCAAAGAGGCGATGTCACCGGCAAATCTTTTTTTTCTATTCGAAAAGCATTATTGGCAAAGTTCTATTTATTCGCAAAGTTCTGACCTTTATTTTTGAATAGGGTGATACTGATCAATATGTATTAAGATTTGCAATGTCATGAAAGCAAGTGAATTTCCGTTCTAAATACCGGTACAAGGTTCATTTGCATTGGTCGATATGGCCCGCATGCCACATGCGGAAAGCTCATGTTATCCTGGTTTCTCCTTTAAGTAAAAAAGGATAGCATGAACACATACAGAAGGTGATTATCAACATTGTAAATGACCCTATAGCATTCAAAGCGAAGCAAGAATCGATTTAACCATATCTACTTACGGCAAAGCGTCGATAAAACTCGATTCCCACCGGATTGCGTTTAAATTTAAGACATGAGAACGGTCTATCCTATAGCCTTTGAAGAAATTTCAATTTCCCCGAATTCCGGGTTCAAAGGAATAATGCGAAATTAACACAATTCTTTGGAAATTCCGATTTATTTGACTGTCACCTCCGTGAGAGCTAGCATTGGCAAAGTATACCTACGAACGGGAGACTGAAAGTCACTTTTTTATTTTGTGATACATATTTTAACGTCCATTTCGATAATTATTCATCGCGTGTTTCATTGCCAAGAACCTAGTTAGGTTTTAGCTTATAAAATAACTATATCTGGCCTGGCGCATGTTTTGCGCTAGGGAGGCTTGCCCGTGTTTTACCGCGAAAGCAGTTACGCTCAAGTTATTTTGCACTATTTCACTCGATCATGTGTTACGGCGTAGAATTTTTGGGTTCAGCAGCTCAATGGCACCGCGTCTTTGTCTTGCAGAAACGTGCTACCTATATGAATAATATCCATCACCACCAGGGACTCCCAGACCAGCCAAACAGTTATTCAATGCTAACCATATTCTGACACTACCCTCACAACACATTTTCAACATTGCTTCACATGCACACTCACACAAACACACCTTTTACACAAGCAAACTCACGCGTACACGTCTAGGCAGTAAAGAGCGACTTCTTTGTCCAGGCACCGACTGATTAAGTCCTCCAAGATAATGCACGTAATAGGTCCGAAGGTGTGTACTTGCTACAAACTACCCGAAGAAATTACGACGGAGGAAAGCTCAAGCACCTTCAAAAATAAATTTTAATAAAGGTTTTTTTTTATTTTAGTATAACATAAAAAATACAAAGTTATTACCTTGTACTAAAGATTCGACAAACTGCGAAGTTTATTGGCGATGCGATCACTTAATTAAAAAAAGATTATAAACTACCGCTCCAGCCAAAAGGCCGCAAGTCCTTACAGAGTTCGTATGAAGTTGGCGGCACGGCACGGAAGTGCAGTGCTTTATTTTTAACGGACATGCATTTTATAACTTGCATGATTGTTATAATAATAATAATTGAAATGATAATAACATGCAATTGTGAATAATAGTAATATGTGACATATTAAATAAGTTTCTGTCAAAAATTTCATGGTACAAGCTTTTATTGCCGAATGTACTTTTCTGTATACCGTCATCAACTACTCATTGAGACGATTTTAACGAGCCCAAACTCAACGGGGTTACGTCGGTTAAGTACTAAATTCCCATGACCACCTTCTGTCTCCATCATCAGATCAGCTCGATGACACCATAATATTGAATTGTCATCGAAACTATACTTAAACCCAAAATTTCAGCTCAATCGGATAAACGGCAAGTGACTGAAAAATGGATTGCAAATTTTGACAATATACTTACTTATATACGAACAAGTCAAGTTAATATAAAGCTTGTAAAATATTGTGAACAAATGAGTATGAGTATACATACAACAAGCTGGCTGGCGATGAAAGTTTTAAGAACTTTACAAAAGCTTAAGCACGTATTGTTCTTTAAACCAAAATAATGAAGAAATGTTTTTAAGTGTGTGTTTTAAACGCTAAGGGTCGGTTGCACCATAAGCCGTCTGTAAACGATAAGCGGTGTTCATTAAAATCTGATTAGGTACATGTAAAGTGTGAAAAAATGACAGCTGCCGGCGCCATATTTAACGTTGATCGGTATGTAATCGTAAGTAGGTGCAATCCGCCCTAAGGGCTAAGTAGTAAATTTCACGATGAAGTGCCAGTGGTTGGGTCAGGCCTACCGTAAAACTGAGAAACTTTGAAATAGAAGAGTTTTGAAGTAGAGACCGTACCTATTTGGACAAGCGTAGCGTAGAAGCTGCGACTCTTAGGACTGAATTACTTTAAAAGGACTGTTGTTTACAAACACTGGTTCAAATAGTTAACAATATAAATTATAAAATCAAGAGGAGCTACGTTTAGCAACGGACGGGTTAAGATTGTCAACTGTCCTTCTCAAACAGCCTAATACAGCTAGTAATTTGATTTTAAGATATTTCTCTTGCCTGGTTACGTATGTATCTTATCGCGAACCGGTTTAAAAATATAACGTTATATTATTTAGCTTAACCTGTACGGCAATACTGTTGTAATAAAAAAATACACAGTAAACAACAGGTGTGTTTTACGTACACATGTCTAAGTTCACACACTTTACAATTCGTACAACATAAAACGTTGGTGATAGGATAGCACTTTCACCGTTATCTCAAGTCGAGTGTGTGAATCAGTACTGCAAACAGTCCTTAGACGTTATCACAACCAGTAATGTAGGAACAGTGTGGGCGCGACGTAACGTAATATATCATGATATAGCATCTTAGATACCTAAGCGCTCCTTATCTTGATGCATAAAAATCCCTTTAGCGAAATCAGATCAAAATAAACTTTTATGAGAGCACAAACGGTGCCTTTATTTCTATCTGTGTACAATACTATTATAGACACTACAACTAACAATATTTAAATTACACATACTAACAATATTTTAACTATAAATATATATCATGGATAATAAAGAGGAAATGTGTATCGTCTAATTACTAGATGAATATCACATCATTATTATAGTTATATTAAGAAATCATTACAATATATTACGCTATCTTTTTTTTACAGCATGCCCCGTAAAAAGGATAAAGTAGGTTTGGGTTGAGAAGAAAGCCAATATCGAATATATTTTCTGCACTCGACTTTTGGGACCGTTATCTTAAATTTTGTGTGGAATTTTATGCTTTCAAATTCAGACCATTCCATTTGCAACCTTCCCTAATGATTCCTCCGCGGACTTAGTGTCGGCTCAGTAAAGCGGTGAACTTGAAAGACGTGGCGTTAAAATGGTTTTCGTATTTACAATATTTAAAATAGAAGAAATTATAGGCTTTCCTTGAGGGGATTTAGATCTTATAGTTCATACCTTTACAAGTAAAAAAATGCATTGTAAAGCAGTATTAATATGCTGCGCATGACTTCACCACGTCATAGCGCTGTATAAACACTAAAAGCGTGTATCTGAACCTCTATTTGTTTGGATAACTCATACACACCCAACCAGGACATATTTATTAATATAATTTGGCAATACTTAACTGACACACGTTTACAGCCTTGTAAAAATCACGGTTTCGCTAAATGTTATGCAAATTTTCGACACGTTCTAGATTTAGCTTTCAGTGCATTTATGCGAATTAGTATATTAAGCATTATCAAAAAGTAAAATAGTATCATATGTTCTTTATTTCATGTATATCTGAGATTTTATAAAAAGAAAACACTTAATCGGAGTAAAGTCATTCATACGACTCCTAATAGTCCTAATAATTATTACGTTAGTACCATAATTACCGGGATCGTCACCAACTTACTTTTGCTTAATCAACAAAAAACATAAATAAACCTTGCGCAAGCCAAGTTGACCTTAGCACCGATGTGAAGTTGTGCTGCCGCGACAACAATTTGGTAAACCACTGGTGCGGGCAATCGAATTTGCTGAACGCATTAAGATCATTTCATGGGTCGACTCCTCAATGACGTTAACGTTTAAATTACGTCGCATTACCATTCATTTGATAATATAACTAAATTAGCAACGGTCAGGATGGAGTGCTTAATCCAACTAAATGGAATTATGATTCTTGGTACACAATACAATAGATTAATGTCTACTCATACCTACAGAGAAGTCGAGTAGATATTATTGTAAACTGCATCATAACATAGGCCGCTTTAATTAGCGTCTAGTTATATTCATTCCATTCTCTTCATGAAATTTGGAATTCCAACTACCTACAAATATTTGATCAAAGATCAAAGCAGCATCCTCGATACAATGCCTCAAGGGCCTTTTTAGGGTTCCGTAGCCAAAATGGCAAAAACGGAACCCTTATAGTTTCGTCATGTCCGTCTGTCCGTCTGTCCGTCTGTCCGTATGTCACAGGCATTTTACTCGAAAACTATAAGGTGTATTTGAATAAAATTTTGAGGATAGGTGTATTTTGTTAGCCGCTACATAGTTTTGTAATTAAAATGACAAAAAAAATTTTTTTTAGGGGTGCACTCCATACATAAAACTAAAAGTCAAAAAAATTTTTTTCATTGTGACCCCCCGTGTGGCACATCAATCGATAGGCCTTTCAAAATAAATATAAGGTTTCTTAGCATTTTTTTTGATTAAGTGAATAGGGTCGGAGATAATCGCCCCGAAAGTCACTAAAATTCTGTCCCCCCCCCCCCCTCTAATTTTTGAACGGTGTATTTTAAAAATATGGAAAAATTCATGGACATAGGGCTTATTAATTTCATTCACCGAAAATTGTTTTGAACAAGATCGGTTTAGAGGTTTTCGAGATATTGATGAAAAACTGCCTTCCTCAAAGAAAAGGACGTAAGTGCCGTAAAATTTCTGTGACGATACGACCTTTTTATTAGGCACGGAACCCTTCGTTTTGCGTGGTCTGACACGCACTTGGCCGGTTTTTTTATTTAGATTTAACTTGGTTTTAATTTCATTTAATGAATGTTAATTATCATCTTGTATATACTTTAGAAAAAATATATATTCTCCCTATATTAAGTTGTAAATATTCTATTTAACTTTTATATTTATTTTATTTATTTTAATCTTTATTTCACATATAATATCCATATTTTGTTAATGAAGACTTAAGACTAGTGTTAGTAACTAATAATACTTAATAAATCTAACTTATTTCATTCCTATCCAGTGAGCCAACATTGGATTATAATTCGGGTATATATAAATATAATTCATTAATAGAGGTATTTTATTGTAGGTACTCGGTGATGTTTAATTCGTGATCAGGGGTCAATTGTCCTAATTCTGTAATTGATGCCAAATTCTCGATAGGTAAACGTTTTTATTCAAGGTTAAGGCATGTAACTTCCAGATATGTATATGACTATGATATCGCCCTGAACCTAATACAATATTGGTTTTGGCAGAATCCGTAAATCTTATGTAACTGTTTATGTAGGTACTTTAGTATTAGCTGAACATAGTGTTGAACTGTTTTATGATGTGTAGGTAACTATATGAACTCATTTAAGTAGATTATCCTGTCGTAACCGTTGACATACTGGTTAATTACTTATCAAGTTAAGAAACAGTTTAACATACTGTAATTTAATATGGTTCATGGAAGTTTCCAATCAGAAATTACATTTGTCGGTTTAGTGAACTTTAATCGCTATCTTGTTCCACTGCCTTGCAGGTTACTTGTTAATTAAAAGTTTAATCTATACGTAGTCGTGAGAGTTATGAGATCTTAATATAACTTCACGAACGGCTTGTACCAAGATTTTAAAACATTATTTCCTCTGACGATGACGACTTAATAGTTTAGTAAAGATCGTTTTTTTAATAACAAGAACTTAACCTGCGGTTAAACGACAAAATGTTAAAACGTCAAACTAATTATGGAATAGTTTAGTTAAATCGATATTTGATGAATACTTCAATTAGTAAATCAGTACTTTTCTACATATTACGTGTATAACTTAACTAAGAAATGTATTGCGTCAAATACGAGTATCGTTGTTCTAGTACATGTTGCAAATAGCGACATACACGTATCTAATTATGTAATAGTATCATTTCACTCGCGTAATATACCGTCAATTTATACTGCAATTAGCTTACAATATGGATAACACGTGTTTTCTTGCTCAACTCCGCTGCGTAGTATATAATTTTATTATAATGCTTTACTATTTTTTTCAAGAAAACATCACGCTCGCCACAATTAAACTTGTGGCAATCTGCGAATTATATGCAGTGGCTCATGGACTCAGGTATAATGTCAAGAACGAATTATCTTTAAGGCAGGGTCCAAGACCTACACAGACGCTCCTGGTATCTCGGTATGTAGTGCGCCTCTAAACATACTCGGGTCACTCATTGGGTCACCGATGATTTAATAGTACATTGTTTAACGAGGGGCGTAAGTGAAATATTGCTAACGAGAGTCTATCAAAAGCCCGACGCCGAAGGCGGAGGGTTTTTGATGACTTGAGTTTGCAATATTCTTACGCCCGTGTTATACACAATGTTTTTCATCACAGTTGCGAGGAAATAAATAACTACAAAAGACAGAAAAATCTAAGTTTCATACAGCCGCACCAATCAAAAATTGACTACTTCACTTCCAGATCAGTGCTAGTGGAGCGCGCAACTCAATATTTCAACCAATCACAGAGCAGTATTATTGCGGGGCGGGGCGACTTGACCAACTAGATTTTTTTATTCAACCAATCACAGAGCACAATTCTTGTGGCCTACGACCAACGAGATTTGCTTAACCAATCAGATCACACACAAACTCATAATATTCGGCTATTTTAAAAATGCACCGTGTTTATACATACGCCTTGTTGCGAGGTACATCTTAATCGGGATAAGCATATAAATATAACGCACGAGTGTCGTAATGCTATAACTCACGCGTGTTTAATATCCTGGATTATTAGCCAAACGGCGACGTTATAAGAGGCAAGTTACGAGCAAGTGTGATGAAAAAGATAATTGTGGTGTAGCGTTCCCTACGCAGGTCCCTGGCCGTCCGATGCAATATGTTGGCTCGCAGGTTCGCACGGTGTTCACAACCAGTCAAGATAACCTTATTCAAAGCGTTTTAATTGCCAGTCCTATTTCACTTCACGTGCGGCTTGTGGGTCAATTTTACGCAGCGGACATATAGCGATTTGCGTGTCCAATATAACAACGCGTTCAGGATACTGATGGGTCTGCCACGGCACCACTGTAGCGCATCCAGAATGTTCGCGGAGGCACGGACCGACGATTTCGCGGCCCGGGTACAGTGCAGTACCAACAGGATCCTGAGCGCGTTCGCGAACCGCTGGGACTCCGCGCTCATGCGTCGATGGACACAGCTCCATGTCCTCGCAAACCCTTAGTTAAGTCAACATTTTTGTCACTAACTATATATTAAGATTTTATTGTATATTACTAACACTTATGGGTGCAAGCCTGAAATAAATTATTTAAATTGAATTTTACACAATAAAAACATACAATACAATTAGTATAGGTATTAGATTTCCTGTTTATAACGTAATAAATCAGAAGATACCATCACTTACTACTCTTCCTTAGTTATTTTCAATTCCTCTATAAATAGTATTTTAAAAATAATAACAGCGAAATCCTTTTTATTTATATCCATTAATTGAACGAATGCCAATAAATCGTTGCAGACAATGTCGTTACTATTTATTTACACTGCGCTATTTTAATTTAAGACTGATTCAATTTGGTTGGCCTGTCGGTTAGTATTTCAAGCTATGTCACTGCGTTATAAAATCAAAGAGGTGCTGCCGTGTTTTCATTAGAATACCAAATCAAATGCGAGTACTTACAATGGTTCTTAAGAAAAGGAACTGATATTTTATAATATTTACAAATGGAATGAGCGAACTTATAGTTGAGTGAATAGGGTAACCCTAATTGTATTATTACTCCAAAAGAAAGAAGGCAAAAAAATGCCTAATGACGAAAATTCTATTCAAATACCTATCTCAATAAATTACGAAGATACAACCGTTTTAATATTGGTCGATAGAGAGAAAACGAGCGAGCAGCGTACCTATGGCCCCTCTTAAATATTTGGATACTTAGAACTTGTGATTATAGTCTTGTGTTACTTTTTTCTCCATGTGACTATATTTTTAATCCTTTTTCGAGAAAATTCAACATTATTGATTATTTTATTTGGTGTTCCTTCGTTACCTTCCTTATTCAAGTAGTTCACAACAAACTCCAACAACTAATCCGCTGAAAAGTTTGTTTAATGGCGGCCGTCTATCTCTATACAGCGACAGGAGCCTAGATCAGGAAACGGTGCAAAGTCATGACAGTAGTTGATAGAGTTTCATAACAGTTCATTTAAAGCGTTAATAAAATAGTACATTACGTAATGTTTCAGATCATAGGTACCTATTTTCCCCGCGCCAATGTGTAAAATCTTCCGCAAGAAATTGCATCATGAATAATGCGTTATTATATGTACACGTAGTTACACCTTAGGTGTAATTTTACTAATTTCACGAATCAACATGGAAAGGTATGAAATGAAAATAACTAAATGGAAGCAAGAGCGGGTAAAGTTTTATACTTAATGGAGTGGTTGCCGCAGCCGCAATTTGCAATCTTTTATGTCCTCTTTACGGTAAAGCCCTCCATAACTTGGAATTTGAAAATCATTTCATGGCAAGGTTTATTTGGATCCATTCTTCCTTTATTCATTTCAATCATATTATCATTTTTAAATGTTTAGTTTTCAACACAGTCTATAGGTAATTAATAATTAAATTTAAACAATGTAAACATATTTACAATATCAATAAAAAATTAATGAACACAGATCGCAACTGGGGTGTCACGGACGGAAGAAAGCGGCTACCGCGGATGTGGATAAAAAGTTAATTATGTGCCAACTGACATTATGTTCACCACATACACGCTCAGTAACGAATGTAAACGTGCAATTACAGGTCAATGTTGAATATCAACCTCGATAATGAAAACCAGTTTTAATTTACATTCAGGTGCTGGCAAAATTTTTCGTAATGTTTATACGTCTACTCATTTACGCCCCTCGTGACCTAAAAATATCTGACACTGAATCACAAACACTGTTCTATTTCAACTCTTTAGTAAAAAAAACTGGTGCGGTTGACGACGAATGCGAAAAACGTGAGACAACGCTTTTAGAAACATCTTAACGATGCCGTCATGGCGGGCTATTCCCATTTGTTCCCGTTTTTTTGTTAACACTGGGAACAAATGGGAATAAATATTCTTATCTGTTCCCACTGGGGACAACTGGGAAAGAGTCATTCCCATTTGTTACCACTGGGGACTACTGGGAAATAATCATTCCCATTTGTCCCCAGTGGTCACAAATGGGAATGAACATTTCCAGTTGTTACATTTTGACCAAGAAAATGGGAATGATTCTTTCCCAGTTGTCCCTAGTGGAAACATATGGGAATATTTATTCCGTCATGGCACTCTCGATAATGAGCGGTTTGAAAACTCCATCTCAATTTGAAGCAAGTGCCGTGCCGTATTTTGGGTACTATGTTAGGTAGAACCGGAAACTAACTATACGGGTTACAGACGAGTTACGAAAGAGCAATAAATTAATTATTAATAAAAACCGAAGGCTTAGAATTTTGTAACCAAATTGATCGTCACGTTTTTATTTTTATGCATCTTGCCACAATGCCACAGTTAAGTTTTCAAAACTTTACGATCATTATTTTTCATAAAAATAAGAAAATATTATGTAACTAGATCATGGTGGATAGATATTATAAAACAACTATTATAATTTTATTAATCCTTTCAGACAAAAGCGTTATATCAATCACAGAATGTCTGTGAAACATAAAACATTATTTGAATGAGTATCTATTAGTTAAAATTAATTTTTGAACTGCTGGCTGTAAAACTACTAAACAAATGACAACTAGTACATTCCTAATAACAACAATAAGTACAACTCTCTTAGAGCTGACATTAGCTGTTAAATTTATAACATAACAATACGAGAGCGATATGACGAGGAAAGGGTTGTCAGCAGATCAAATAAACATCCAAAGAAATGATCTGAGTTCTGACGTAACTTTCAACATACCTATTTTCAAAATTGTTTGAATTAGAATACCAGTGTTTTAGAGAAATAAACCTGATGAATTTATCTTGCAGTTATCGGAACTGAATCAAAAATAGCGTACTAGAGATTAATCGCCGTGGATGCAAGTCTTTCTGTAGCAGAAATATTTCCTCATGATTCGTATAACACCAGCGAAACTACCTGACGACAAAAAAGATGTACCGGATGGCCGGGTTAAAAGAAAAAATCTGCTTAACGACTGACAGAACAGTGCGATTTAGCAAACCATTCATATCATTTCAGTAGACTTTGTACATTCTTGATTATGTGCGAACTACGAGGTGAATAATGACACTTTTTGCATGCCGGACTTAGCAATTCATTCATTCATTTTGTGTCAAGCAAGCGTCCCAGCCGCTATTAACTACTTGAGACATTTGCTAATGTAATCTACAAACTAGCAAAGAACGTTATGCATACACAAAAATCGAAGAGCATAGGTTAGAAACGAGGTTGTTCTGTTTTCAAACTTATGTCGTAACCACAACGATCGGATTCACTTGACCGCGAAGAGACTGAGTAAATCTTTGTCTTTTATCCATCGAGCTTGAGGTTGAGGCTCTATCATTCAATATAAAACCTATTCTCCACATTTCGTAAAGACACGACTTCTTACAATCAACCAATACAATAACACCTACCTAGATACAGTGGCGTGCATAGGGTTTTTAGTTAGGGTAGGCAGTTTTTTTTCTGAGGAGACTTATGTGGGGACGAACAAGTTGTGTTTAGCAGTGCACGTCACCAAATTGCAGAAAAGAGAAATTATGCAGAATTAAATTGTTACTAAGTAAAGTACGAGTAATGTTAGAACTTACCAAGGCTATTTCGACTTTCGACAAATTCGCCCGTGTCATTCCATACATTTGGAGAATTTCCGAATAAAATGCACGGAAAACAAAATAATTTCTGTGTGTGTATGCAACCAGTCAACCAGCTAAAATTTTCGTAATACTTTACATGAAATTGACGAGTAATATTACCCCGAGTTTGATCTAATTGCAACTGCGGCATACACCTACCTTTATTAACTACCTTTACCTTATTATTGAACGTTAATTTACTAAATTCGCCGAAAGTTAACTTCCGCAAACACACTAGGTCAATACACCGGTCACAGCTAAAACACATATTTAAGGTTTATTACACAAATATAGAACACGCCAATAAACAGAAACACACGGGAAATTCAATAGAAAACGTAAGAAAATCGCTCCGAACCAAACTATATATCGCAATTATTTATACAAGAATTTTTCTTTCACAATACAACTTAGTCGTAACAAAAAAATCACGTTAATGGCTTCCGAATCGAATAGCAAATTCAAAACAAATTTTCGTAAACAAAAACAAACAACCTTGACAAATTAGAACGCCCCACATTACGAGGAAAAATCACAGCAACTGGGACTTCTTTCATTTGCCGCATGAAACTTTGTTCTGCACGATATTTTAATAAGGCGAATCTTGAAGTTGCAATGCGCTATGCGCTGATTGGCTGAAATGCGGGGGCAGGTCAGTGGTTGGTCACAATACTCTGAGGGGCTACCGCGAAACGAAAACGAACTTCGTTCGCGTATCTCTCTCTCTGTCGCACTTGCTAGTTCGAGCGACAGACGAACGAAGTACGTTTTCGTTTCGCGGTAGCCCCTCTGTCCGGCGGCCGGACTTGGAAGCATGTGTGCGTGTGATTTGCTTATATGTGTGTGCACTGAGCAAATCCGTACATAGTTCACGGACGATATTTACACAAGCGCACTGTGAGAGTGTGTGCCGTAGCTTAGGCATCGCTCCGCCGTGCCTACTGCCTGCCTTGCGCTGAGCGGGCCTGGTTCGCGCGCAAATTTAAATTGCAGCGCGTCCCGTAATGTGAGTAAAGAAGTAGATTGTTTTAAAAACTATTATAGTATTATCATAGAGAAGAAAAATATATGTTGTGGAGTTATTTTGCAAGGTAGGCACTGCCTATGTGCCTATATGGTAAGCACGCCACTGCCTAGATATTAATGTTTTGTAAGTTTTAACCATTATGTATTAAGTTTTCAATACTTCACGACGTAATAATTCCAATGGACGTAACATAAAAATGCGCATAATTTTTATAATACCGGTAATTCAATAAGTACCTATAATTAATTTACCAACAAATAGTTACGCTCACATTTTGATGAATCGGTAGAGCGAGAATGATTCTGTTCGTAGACGCGTTCTAGTGTAAAATCTGCTGGAAATTTAGCAAACTTGAGTCTTCGGGTTTAAGTGACGACAGTATTGTTTTTTTTTTTCATTATACATCATTAATAAGGACATATTTAGCGAGCTTAAACCGGAGATATACTGGTTAAAATATCCATCACTTGTTTACTTTACATACATATCATAATTGAGTAACCGGAAAGAGCGGACGAGCGAGTGCGGAAAAACGACATCCTTAAATTTTAAATACGCTATTGTTTTACACATACACGCCGGATGCATCGAGAAATTGGGACCATCCTGTTTTCAATAATTGTTGCTAGGTGCCTCAAGATCGCACTGCACCGGTAACCCGGCCTTTTTAGATTAATTTAGACTGAATACGAAGCTTAGGTGTATGTATGTCTTTGAACGAATTGAACTGATTTCCTTTGTGGAAACCTAACCGTCTGCCTGATTTATTTCGGGGTCTAACACAATAGCTCTAGGCATAGTTTGTGAAACGGGAGATATCATCAATCAAATTCCGACACCCTAAATGTTTTGTCACAAGGACATGTTATGGTTTCTTGTTTTACATACCTACCTACATAGTGCTGCGCTTTTTTTCAGTTCTTTAGAAAAATGGATAGTATAGGTACATACCTATCAGAAGTTTTTTTTAATCTTGAGCAAGGTTGCTGAATTGAGTATTGTAAAGGAATTATTTATCACCTTTTTTTATTTAACTTATTATTTATTGTGTAAGTAGGTACACTTGAATAATTGTATCCTGCTAATTATAAGAGCATTACACATGATCACAATTAATATTTCTGATTTACGGTATCATATTAATATTAGTGTTCTAGACGTAGCTATCGATTGTTAATACTGACAGACAAAGATCTATTTGTATTTGGTAAACAGCCAAAAACTCGTACACGTGTAGCGAGAGCCCATCCTCACCAATTTGATTGATTGATTGATCTCGAATTCATTATGTATTCATTAATTTCAAAGCAAACATTTCACAAATAAATATATTAACTAACAAGATTTAATCGCAATGAATGCAATTATATTTCGTTTACTAAATTCGTAAAAAAAAACCGGCCAAGTGCGTGTCGGACCACGCAAAACGAAGGGTTCCGTGCCAGAAATCTTACGGCACTTACATCCTTTTCTTTAAGGAAGGCAGTTTTTCAGCAGTATCACGAAAACCTTTAAACCGATTTTGTTCAAAATTATTTTCGGTGAAAGAATTTAATAGGCCCTATATCCATGATTTTTTCATTTTTTAAAAATACATCGTTCAAAAATTAGAGGACAGAATTTTAGTGATTTTCGGGGCGATTATTTCCGACTCTATTCACTTTATGATGCTGAGCAACTTTGTATTTATTTTTAAAGGCCTATCGATTGATGTGCCACACGTGGCCTTACAATGATAAAAAAATTTGATTTTCAGTTTTATGTATGGAGTGCACCACTAAAAAAAATTTTTTTAGTCATTTAATTACAAAACTATGTACCTAACGGCTAACAAAATACACCTATCCTCAAAATTTTATTCAAATACATCTTATAGTTTTCGAGTAAAATGCCTATGACATACGGACAGACGGACAGACGGACAGACGGCCAGACAGACAGACGGACAAACGGACATGACGAAACTATAAGGGTTCCGTTTTTGCCATTTTGGCTACGGAACCCTACAAAACAGTTATCGCGCAAACGTGTATAGTTCTCTTTGGCTTACGACTATTAGAGATTTAATAAGGACATAATCATACGTCGGACTCCAGCGGGCATTTTCGTGGCATGTCAGAATGATAGGTAAGGTTCGCAAATCAATCAATTCACTTTCGAGTATTTGTACAGTCGCCATCAGATATATCGGAGCGGCCAAAGCGCTCACAAATATCTGAACACGTCTCTATTGTCGAGGCATTAGAGGCGTGTTAAGATATTTGTGAGCCCTTAGGCCGCTCCGATGTATCTGATGGCGACTGTACTTAGTATTTGGTACCTACCTAGTATTTATAATGTGAAATTCCAAATATCATAGCAACTAACTGCGTTATTTATAAACGTACTTTCGATACTAAAATTTATATCTTTATTGACCAGTTTCTCAAGAGTAGTAGTTTTTCTTGATTTGTGTATTTTTGAAGATAGATGACGATCAACATTATATTTTTTGGGCTTTATATTAACTTTATATATTAAGCAATATATGTGACCTTTCTGTGACTTAAGTTCGGAGTGCTGTCGTAGTATCGTATCCATTGCAATACATAGATATGCAAATTAACAAATAAAGCAAATCTTTCTATTGATTAGACGGCACTCTACCAACAAATATAAGTATGAACAACAGTCATAATGACGCATATCAGCTATTTATTTGTTTTTTAAGTGGCCACTTCAGTGGGCTATCAGTCATCACTTCAAAGAGTATTTACACATTACCTAAAGATGAATAAATGATAACGGGTAACTAATTTAATTAACTATGTTACAAACACTAGGTACATTATAATACTCGTAAGTTAAGATTTTTTTGTAAACCTTACCTTGCCCTCAAACTGCCCCCTATAGTCCGACGTTTGGACATAATAATAACTATTTATACAATAACCTATTATTCCTTTACAATATTGAATTCACCATCCTTGCTCAACATTAAAAACTTCGGACGGCCGTATAATACTGTCAGCTACAAAGTGTAAACATATCCCAAGTTCTGGGACACTTCCCGGGTGGTAAAATTCACGTTTGGCCCGTAAAGGTCGACTCATGTCATGAGACGCGTCTGGAGCGTGAATATTTATAGACGACACTCTTAGGAGACAAAACTGAAAGTATTCATGTTCAGGGAACGACGATACGATGTCGAACGATACGACGGGTCTCTGAACTATTTTATCTTAAGAAAACGATCCTACTATATCCTACTAATCCTACTAATATTATAAACGCGAAAGTTTGGATGTTTGGAGTATAGATGTTTGGATGTTTGTTACTCAATCACGCTTAAACGGCTCAACCGATTTGGATGAAATTTTGCACGAAGATAGTTTGTAGCCTGGATTAAAATATAGGATAGTTTTTATTTCGGGTCCACGCAGACGAAGTCGCGGGCGGAAACTAGTATTTTATAAGTACTTACTACATACATCATCGTGTTACTCGAATGAAGAACTGTTCCGAAGATTATAAATATCTCATAAATCTCATCATCTGTATTTCCAAAATGGAATTATTAGCTTCAAATTGCTAGTATTTACACACCAATCGCCTATAAAGGAAAAATTAGAATTTTTTAGGGTTCCGACCCCTTAAAAGGAAAAAACGGAATTATAGGATCACTCGGTTGTCTCTCTGTCCGTCTGTCACAGCCGATTTGCTCCGAAACTACTGGACCGATTGAGTTGAAATTTGGTACACATATGTAAATTGGTGACCCAAAGATGGACGCGTAAAGTAAATTAATGAATTCTGAACAAGGGAGCCACTTTTGGGGGGTAAACTGGAAAATTAAAAAAAAAAAAGTTACGCAAACTGTATTGTGTGACATATTAAATGAAAGGGGTTGTTGTAAGCATGTCAGATACCTATTTTTTTTTTATAATTTTAGCAAAAGTATTTAGGAAAAAAGACGAAAATTGACCATTCCCCCGCTTATCTCCGAAACCACTAGGATTAAAATTCTGAAAAAAATAAGGAAAATAGTTTCTTGCCTAAAAATTACAGGAAAACCTATAAGAAGTTTGAGTATTCAAAAACACTTATGAAATTTAGATTATATACGGAACCCTCACCACGCGAGTTGAACTCGCACTTGTCCGGTTTTTATTTTTTCCTCAGCTCTAAATCGATATGTAAGTATAAAACGAAACAATATACAAAAGGAAAATAAAAACATTCATACCCCAATTACCGAATAAACTTTGTTAAATTATGCCCAACTTATTATGTGGCTTGATGAAACGGTGCCAATTTATAAATATATATAAGTAGGTTGGAGAATATTATGGTGACTCCAAATGTCTTCCCTATTAAATTCCGTCCCAGAATAGTAGGCGCCGGGTCTTTAAGACAAGCCTCTTTTGGCATGATTTCAAATAGTCTCTGCATCTGTTTGACATTAAACCTCGATCCATTAATGCTATCTCAGGATTCTAACTTAACCCGTCATTAAATAACGTGAGGTACAACATTGCATGCTAAGTACCAATATAAATAAGAAAAATAAATTACCTTTACCAGATTAATATTATGTAGGTAAAAGTCTTCAATAATTACTAATTACCGAAAGAATTAAATATGTAAAATAATGTATCACTTATAGTTAGAAACGGGTAAAATACAATACAAATACTCTTTATTGCACACCTCACACAAACAAACCAGTTACAGAGAGAAACAGTACAATAACATGTAGGTAGAGGTAGACAAAAGGCGGTCTTATCGCTGAAGAGCGATCTCTTCCAGACAACCTTTGAGTATCGGAGAAAGAGATAAAACTAGATTATGCAGTAGGTGGTGCAGAGATTATTATTAACCAAAAATCAAAATAATTATAAAAATAAACGTACATAAATAGCTCTATATATAAACATACATACACAATCATACATATATACAAATAACACAAATAAAAACGTTCGATACGGGCGATATAAACATTGAGGGGTAGCTAAACATAGTCTCCGGAGCTTTTCATAAAACATGCCAAGTTACTTAAGATGATTTTATCATGGTAACTCAGGCATCAATCTTTATCCTTTTTTTACATTTAACCTTATTTTATTTATATAATTAATTTCTTCTTGCTTCGATAATGAAGCAGAGTATTTGACATGACTGTTATTATTGGCATACCTCTACCTACCTCTGGATGACATTGGCAGATCGCCAACGTTTCACAGCCATAATACTGCGTTACTACCCCAGAATCCTGAGCTAATACTAATCCTTGAAAAGTCCATGACCCGAAAATAAAATGTTGGGCACACAAAGAGTATCCTAACTCAACAGTGTAGCTTTGACGTCATCTTAAACAACTGTGACTCAAACAAACCACGCCAAAAGCGTATATCTTAAGCAAACTCGGTTATCTTAGCTTTACACTGAAGGGAGACGACCATAATCTAATCTGTTTGTGTTTTGCGTTTCAGGCATTCAGTGGACTCGGTCGCGTCGTATTCTAGCCAGAATCACGTTGACCGCATAAGGACACAGAACTTCTCAGCGGCTTCTTGTCAAGACGAAGGCGACTTCGGATCGATTAAGACAAGCCTCTTCAGACGCTCTTCATCCAATTTGGAGTACCCTCACAAACGGCCGGAAAGCGTCACGTCCAACACCAGCTCCACAAGAAGCCGCCTTCGAGAACTTGTCGAAAGGAAATCGAACCAGGAAGAACATAAAACCGCAGCAAACACCGTTGGCGACATCCAGTATTTTGAAAACCCCACAGAAACTTTAGAGTTCGATAAAAAGAGAAATTCACTCGAATCGAAAAAAAGTCAAGAAGAACGCCCCAAAAAAAGGAAACTTGCTAAATCTAAAGAAAAGGACAAGGATACTTGTGAAAATAAGAACAAAAAACACGAGAAATACCAAAGTAAATTAGCTGAATATTATAAGCTTCCTGTGCAATTGCCACAAGACGAGTTTTACCAACATCTGACAAGGTCTAAAGCAGCGGAAGAATTACTCCAGAAAAGATTTTCAAATTCTGATACCGAATTTAACGGGAGTTACGGCAGACTGTGTAAACACAAAGAACCAGATGGTTCCAATTTACGCCGCAGTCGAAGTTTAGCAGTTATCAGAGAGGAAACCTTCACTGATTTACAGATTCAAAACCACGCAAAGAACAAGCGGTCTCAGCTCATACCACGAGCTCGCTTATTCGACAAACCTTGCTTCAAAGACAGGTAAGATATATTTAATGCGTAATTTGAGAAAACAATAAGGGTTAAATATGTCCATAAATAATCGTTGAACTTCAATATAAACGGCTATCGTAACTAATTTTGTCAAAATTTTCTTTAAAGTTCGTTAAGTTTTATCATGTAGTTCATACCTACATGTAATTTTATATTTCACATTAAGTGTTCAACTAGCACCTAATCATTTTTTATTTTAATAAAATAAATGTAAATTCAATGTTTCTTTTATTATCAATACATATATTGTTGATTAAAACCACAAACAGACAAATGATGCTGGACATTTTAGATTTTAGCATATATTGGAACTCTAATCCAGACAAATCTAACATTGTTGTTTAATACAGTTCATATGACCATCTTCGGACTCCATGATCAAAAAAGCTCCATGACTCCATTATATTGTATTGACATGACATCTAAACTAAATAAGATATTAAAAAAACATGTTGGAAGAGAAATGGTAATATACATACACAGTAGTTTTCAATTACTTTTTCTCCTGTTTTCAGATTGCCAGGACGTGCTAAATACCAAACTAAGGAAGAAGTATTGGAAGGCATTTACATCGACAGCACAGCGTCTTGTTTTGGCGCTATAAACGGTCAAAGGGAAAACGAAAATCAGGTTGAAAGCACTGATCGGAAATCTGAAAAAGAAGACACCGTATCACGAAACGAAAGCCACCATTCAAGGTCTATTAGTGGTAGCTGGCCGAACTTAAACGACGATTTGAAACCAACCAATCTCTCCGAAGATAGCATTGGACACTCTCGTAACCCTAGCGAGATAGACAGTTTAGATTCAAATTACGTAAGGAAGCATTATAACTTCGAAGCACATCTTAAAAATTACAAAGATAGTTCTCCAGAGTCTGAAAGGTCAGTTGTGACCCCGGAACGCAACAAAACACTTTACATAACTGATCACGATACAGATCAAGAAGACAGAGACCGATCTAAAAATAATACTCCTAAATCATTTACCAACGACAGTTTATCGATCACTCAGAGCGATAAGGATAAAAAGGAATTGACCGAGCTTGAACAAGTAAATAACGCAGACTCCTATGACAAAATTTCCATTAACAGCAAGAAAAGTGAAGCGTCAAAAAAAACTGAGCACGAGGATATAAACTTTCAAATAAAGGATAATAGAAAGGAAGCAGAAACACAGTCTGTGGTATCAGAAAACGACGGAACAATATCAAGCCCACCAGATAGCATTACTTCGTACATATCAATTTCAATAGCATCGTCTACAGATAAGTCACATAAACTAGAATACTTAGCTAACTCGCTAGCAGAGAAAATCGACGAATATTGCGAATCACAATTCAAAGAAAACACATCAGTGGCATCACACACTATAAATTCAGAAAACAATAACACTGAAAGTGATCCTATCTATACAAAAGTCAATAAAAAGAAAACATTTGCTGACATCAGACGAGATTCTTTCTTAAGCAATAAAAGTAATATATTTAATGAAATACCTAAGAAAACAAACAACGAAGTATTTGTAACTAACACATACATCGAGAGTGATAATTACTCAACCAAAAGCAACTGCACATCATCTAAAAATATAACCACAGAACCATTTGTAACCACATTAATAGAAAATCAATACTATTCATTGCCTGACATAAACATCAGTAAATGTTTAAGAAAATCAGAAAGAATTGACGCTCAGTTGCGAGAAGAAGATCAAGAAGATATACCGTGTGAAAATACATATGAAATAGCACAGACGCATTTTAGAGAAATATTGTCAACTAAGTGCAATGAGAATTACGGACAGTTGAATAAAACGAATGTCATTAATAATCATAATCTGTCTAACAAAACCAGTGTCTACCTACCAGATTACAGGGAGCCCCAAATAATACAAAGTTTTACTAAGCTTGAAGACGATTTAAAGTCTATAATCACAGTAGAAAGTTCTAACGCAGATGACAAAGATCCAAATTACTTTCGATCCGATTCCCATCAAAACGAACGAGAAATAAATGAAATTGAAGGAACTATTCGAAATAACAAAGTCATCACTAAATCGGAGAGTTTAAAACTAACCTCAAATTGTATATACCGACCGGAAATTAATATATCAAAATCGTTTTCACACGATAACATAACCAAATCTGCCCACGACAAAAAAGGACGGCAAGGTATTCGTAAACATTATTCACTGCGACAGCGTGATCCCACTGATGATGATATTCATCGTTTACCAAGCCCTAGTACCGTTGAACGACATATAACTAAACCTTGTGATTCTACTGTCAGAAGTTTAGTAAGTGTTGGGGAAGGAAATAGTACTCCATTATTATCAAGAGTACAATCTTTTAAAACATCTGCTGAATCCAACATAGCAATTGTACCTTTAAGTGGCCACCAAACGATTGTGATAGATCCACCTCTCACTCAGGATTTGAAAGAAAGAGGCATAAAAACCGTCCAAAAATCAGAAACAAACCAGTCTCAGGCAAAGACAACTAAAGAAAACTTATCAAAAAAGGAATCGATTAAACTACCCCATGAAAGTTTAAACGACAAAAACAAAGCAGTTAAATCCAAAAACGGATTGGTAGACAACTCAAGTTATTGGATTCCCAAAGATCCATTTATTACAATCAAATTAAATAAAGTTGTCAAAACCACTATTCCCAAACTGAAAAAAGGTAATTGCGAGAAAATTGCTGGTGTCCAATACAAATTTGAAAAACCACCATCTAGGTTAATAATTAAAGATAATAAGCAAATAGCAGACAAGGAAAACGCACAATTTGTGCACAAACAGGAGAATCTTAACATGACTCGGCCACAAATATTACAAGTAACTGACTCCAAAAACAAAAAGCTAAATGATTCAATGAAGCAAGAAACTCAGAAAAAAATTATGACGGAATTTACAGAAGCTGAACATGCGACAAAGGCAGAAATAATCAATGATTCAAGAGATGAAATAAGAGATGCAAAAGGTGATAGCAACGTTAAAGAAAAATTAAGCAATGCTATTAAGACCGACATTGAATATCAAGAAAAATTGCATTCGGTCAAAAATTATTGGTCAAAACTGATAGACAAATCACCAGAAACTAAAGACAACGGTAGAACAGAGTGTAAACTAAAGACCAACGAGAATATAGAAGTTGAAAATTTTATTGAGCCTGTGAAAGATACGTTACAAGAACCTGATTACCCAACAGAGCTATCAGTAGGTAACATTATAAAATCATTGGAAAGCGTAAAAATTGTGGACAGCATACGAAAAATTAGTCAAACCAAATTACAGTTATGGAAAGATGAATCCGAAAAAGTCAAAAGTGACTCTGAAATCGAAGAAACTGCTGTTAAGAAGATTGTTAAAGATTGCGAAAGTAATATTTACGAAAAACCAATGATGAATACTACAAAAACTGAATTAGATCTGTGTCGAGAAACTCCAGAAATCGAAATAGTAGAGCTGAGTTGTGATGATAATCAGAATCAAAAGACTCAAGCGACGCTTATAAAAGCAAAGGGTTTCGATAAAGAATGCGACGAATTTGATCACGTGCGATATAAAGTTATGAAATCAGAATTGTTTAAAAATAGTATGATCGCCAACTACCGAAAAGAGGCCCAATTCGACGGTTTACTCCAGTATTTACAAGATTACAGTTTCCAAGAGCTATTAGTGAACAACAACATCGTTATTATTGAACCTGTAAGAACTAAAATTGAACCAGTGCCCCGAAACAATATTAACTCGGATACACGCAAAATACCACCTACATTACTAAAGAAAAACGATAACTCTTGCAGTCATGTAGACAGATCAAAAAATGCAATTCGGCGACATTTTTTCTATCATCCCATTCGAGTCAACAAAGAAATAATTGAAGAAGAACTACCAAACCCAGACACAGTAAAAAAAGTACGGAATTTATTTGAGGATACTCTTAAAATGAAAAGTCCGATGACAATGACGCAAGATCCACCTTTAGTAGACGAAACTATGGGTTTGACAAGACGAGCAACTTCTTACCGAAACCTCAATGAAGAATCAAAGGGCAACAAAATTGGGGGTAGAAAGAAAGTTATACGGCAGTTAACTATCGACACAAACTTTGGTAATAAAAAATGGGATAATGCCAGTCTTTCGAGTGGAGTATCTAGCGGAGACCTAAGTTCAAACAACGAATACGAAAACGAAGGCCTGAGCCCTTACCCAAATAAGAATTTGAAAGATAATGTGTACAGTTCAAGTGACGAATATCTCTGTGATTCTGTAAGCCACGATTTTTGTTGCGAAAGTCAATATGTAAGTCCGGATATTATGAAAAAGATACGAGAGTGTGGTACTTCTGTGACTTACTACGGAGGGAAAGTATTAAACTCAAAACCGGGTTCAACTGTTAGTCCGATGACTAAAGCAATTATGGAAGAAATAAAAGGGTTGCAGAAAAATTGCAGTAGAGACTGTTATTCCTGTCAGACGAAATGCCGGGGAGACAAGTGCTCATGCTTGGTAACCGATAAACACAAACAAGTAGTTTCGGACAAACAAAGTTCTAATGCATCATCGGACTCTGGCAACCCAGATCCCGATAAAAACCAACGTTCGGAGAGTTTCCCTGGCTTTAAGTTTAAACTAGTGAAATCTAACAGTTGTAGCAGTAGACTTGAACTTACTGGTACCGACGATAATAAGAACCCTCGTTTGAAGTACAGATCACCAAGCAAGCAAAGAAAGGCCGATGATCCACCACTTATGACTGATGAAGAGAACTCTGTTAAGAACAAAATATGTCGCCTGGAAAGTTATAATAAAGGTATCGCGAAAACCCCATTCGAAAAGAAAGACAACGAAGATAAAAAAATTAAGCACGCTGCTTCAATAACTAATAAATTAAATGAAGGCACATTGAAGCACAGCATTGTGCATCCACAACAAGCCACTCAATCGGTCCCGGTTAAAAAAGAACTTGAAATTATAGAAAATAAAAATGTAACTCATTGTGACCCCAAGCAAACAGATCACAGTTTTGAAAAGAAGTATTATTATGTAAATGAGAATTTAGAACAGAGCAAAATAACTCCAGGAAAATTCGGAGAGATGGTATTCGAAGAGTTCGAAGTTTTAGAATCCTGTTACGATAGTTTAAATAGCAATAAATCATTAAAATGATTCACTTTTACCTTAAAGCTTTTGCTTATATAAATTGTGATCTGATTTTGACTAATGCTATTAAATTATTGCTTGTAAATTTAGTACATTACTATAAATGTATAATGTGTATTTAATTTAGTTTACGTCCCGTATTATGTAGATGCGTCTATTATAACATAACTTTTCAAATTGAAGAATACCGTAGTCTTGGTGATGGTTTCTTTGTATTAAAATAAAATTATGAGTAGTTTCAATGCGTTTTCCTATTCCCTTCCCTAAACCTTACCGTCAGATTTCTCGTGGTCAACTTTTGAAGGCGTTTTGGATCCGTGGGCACATACGCCTGTGAAAAAGGACCGCCGAGCCGGTCGCCACCGTCGGCACCATGACTCCTGCACAAAAATACACTTATTTGACCTATGCCTACAACTTAGTCAGGGAAAATGCTGTAATTTGATAACATAACCATTGTCATTCCACGACCATTATTAATTTCAGGGAATTCTTAATAACTTTAGGAGCATACAGGCTATAGGGTCCGTATCGTAGCAAAAATGGACCTTTGGTTACTAAAAACTCACGTACTACCGATCTTTTATAATGAAAAGACCTAAATAAATGCTCAGTTACAATATCTAGGTAAGTGAACTAGATACCTGGGACCTGGGTGACCTGGGACTGCGACTGCTAGCTAGTTTAATATTTTAAGATGTACAATGAAATAGGTATGTTACGACGTCGTTAAATTAAATATTGCAGTAACGTGAGCCAAGAATGTTAAGTTAAGACGCATGAAGCAAAGATACTCTGGATAATTCATTTCAATTTAAACTCAACACACTGCAACATACTACTTACTTAAATTCGTAAACTAAAGATCCTGTTAGCACGCAACATTGTCCTTTAACTGATTAGATAATATGGGTAATATTTGTTGTAGGTAGGTCTTATTTAGAAGTGTTTGAACTGAATTAGTACAGTCGCCATCAGATATATCGGCGCGGCAAAAGTGCTCACAAATATCTGAACACGTCTCTATTGTCGAGGCATTAGAGACGTGTTCAGATCATAAAATAGTTAGATTATTGGAGATGCCGGGAAAACCCATGAACAAAGGGAAGTCGAGTCCGACGATAGATATGTACGAATCCGCGAATTGTCATTTCCGCAGAGGCATACACATAGCGTGGCATTACGGCACTTTGTATATTAAATTATATAATTAGGGGGATTACTGGAATTTACGTCGCAAGGTTTAGTTCCTAATTGTTTGTAATTTACTATGTGAACTTTGATACAGCTGAGTAAAAACAACCGGTCAAGTGCGAGTCTGACTCGCACACCGAGCGTTCCATACAAATTTTCATACAACATAACCGTCTTGGCCCGCCCATTAATTTTGGTAAAAATCTTTACAACGCATAGTGTAATTAAGTCATTGTACCTGTACCTGTACCTGTGCCTGTACCTATCTACAGCGCCATTTATCGGTGCATTTTGTTACTAACAGGGTGGATTGCAAAAAAAATGTACGTAACGCAAAGGAATATTCACAAAAATGTTACACAAAGTAAACAATTGGATGGTAATTTTTTGTGTAACACCAAAACGTCACACAAATGAAACGAAAACGTCACACAAACGACACAAATTTGGGTTAAGCAGCAAATAAAAAAAATACCGTACAAGGAATTTTGATATTTGAATATGCCCAGCCGATTACCTATTTATTTCACCACCCAACTATGTAAAAACAGAAGTAAAAAACAAAGAAATTATCGAACTTAATTAATAAAATAATGCTCGGTTAAAAAACTGCAATGTAGGCAAAACAACACACTAGTCATTTTGCGTTCTAGACCATCCGCGAATAACCCCATTATGCCTAAACCTTAAACTAAAACGACTTGAACGCAAAATACCCTACACGTAGAATGGCGAGAATGCATTTTGCCTACCTACTTTTGTATTTTATTTTTGCGACTACAGTTACAAACAGTCGAGTAAACATAACATCAATAAGTTATGACTTGATGCGATTTATAATTACACTACGACTGTGGCAAACAAGTATACGGCCCGCCTGATGATTAGCGGTGGATTTTATGGGTGGTTTTAAGCGGTGGTTCGGGGGCGACTAATTGATTTTTTCGACGAGCACTCGTGTTAATATTATTTCTTGCAAAAGAAGCTACTTGGAGGATATATACAAAGAGGGTAGGTACTGTCAATATTTGTCCGTCTCCGAAGTCCATAATAAACATTATACAAGCTAAATTTTATAACGTGTATTGCGTCATTAAACTTTTGCACTCAACTGTTCAGACATTTTGCGTTTTACTCATTCTGCTACGAAGGAAGTATTCGAACTAGTCATTTTGCGTTTTAGTCATTTTGAGATTTAAACCCATTACGCGTTGGGTAATCTGCAATGTAGGCAAAACAACACACTAGTCATTTTGCGTTCTAGACCATCCGCGAATAACCCTTAAATTTTTTTTATTTTCCATACACGTGGATTAACTAGCGTTGTTTATAACTATTCCAAATTTCAAATTGATAGCATTAGTAGTACCTGAGATATTTAACTTTGTGATAGATAGACAGACAGACAGTCGCACCTAAGGACTCCGTTTTTACCTTTTGGTTCGGAACCCTAATAAGAGTGGCCCTTTGCACTGATTAATTCGATCTTTTAGTTAGATGTAGTGACATTCATTCTAACTAAAGAGCCTAACTTATAGAATTGTTGAATTAAGGAACCAAAAATAATTTGCGTACTCGTAGCATATAAAAAATCAATAATGCCACAAACAACAATAACAAGTGATGAACTTTGAATAGGCTTTTCAGATGTCATTGGACGCTTGCCTCTGCCAAATACCTAACATTCATAATTTAGTAGCAACAAGCAACCTGACGCTAAGGTTTGGGTATCGAGTCAATAAAGCGGTCGTTGAACGCCATGTCGTTTTGCCGAATGTGAGGCATGGTATTTTTTTTATAATTTGAAATTTGTTTTACATAGTTGTTATCTTGTAAATTAAAGGAAATGACATAATGACCTATAAAAACTGGCCAATTGGCCAGTTTAGTGACTTATTTAGTGAATTTGACATGCACTTTATTAGCATACTGACATCAAGAAATAAATAAAACTAGCTGCCCGCGCGGCTCCGCCGCGTATACAAAGTACCTAGGCGGAGCGACGGGATAAAATATTATAGCACATAATCCCATAGGTCCATTCTACATATAGGTACTGAAGAAAGGATTTTTAGAATAGGATGGGTATAGTTTCTGGGACTATCCCCAAAATACAAACTTTTATTATTAGTATCAGCACAGATCAAAGAATACTCTATCGGGGACCGTTAATGGTTTAAAATAATATTTTACCGGTTATAGTTGCATTTGACTATTTCGCACCCTTAGGATGAAACCGACCGAACTCAAAAAAAATTACAAAATGAGTTAGCAACACGTATCGACTCAAAATTAGGTACATACCTACTGCATCAAGATGTGTTGCTAACTCATTTTGTAATTTCTTTTGAGTTGGTCGTTTCATTCTAAGGGTGTGATTTATACCGCTAAATATGGTTTATATTTTCCAGTATTAAGTCATATCGGTTTGACAAATTACAATTTATACCTACTCGTACCTGTAATCGAAATATAATTATCTGAACCTGAAATAATTTGGATGGTATTCAAGTCAGGTCAATAAAGTCGCCAATGGGAGTCCCCGGTATCCAAAGACATTTTAAGTACTTAATCGAGTTTCGTTTTCTACATCTTTACTTCAAATTTGAAGGCTATCGGCGTCTACGGCATTATGCTAAGTAAGGTAAATAAAGCCGTCTATATAGACCACGACAATTAATTGGTTTAAACCTCATTCTTCTCCCAACATCTCGAATATGGGAAAATTAATTAGTATATAAACTTTTTGAAGTAAATATAAACATGGCAAATAATATTGACAACTCTATGTTACTAAAAAAATTAATCCACAGTTGACACAATACGTCTGTCAGTTTTTGTAAACATTGTAAAAGATCGTTTATTTTCTATTTTCTTAATTTTCTTAGTGTTGTATCCATATGTGGCCGACTCAACATTTATAATTTCTTATGCTGAAGAACGTACTACAGGTTTGAGTTCAATTCTTGTTTATTTATTTTACATTGTCATCCTAAGTCAAAACAGGAGTAATGTCACGTGACGTCACGCAGCCAAAGTCACGTGGCCAGCGCACAGTAGTTTCTTTAAATTAATATTTTAATACTTTTTCGATAAAAAATTAAAAAACGAAGACCTTATTGCAAATCTCCAGCATGAGACGAATCGAATGACATATCACTTATCAAAATCGGACCGTAACTGTAGATCTGATGACATGTACAAAAATCGCCCTCGCGTAATATATATATAGATGTCTGTTGTTCTTCGCACGTATACATATGTCATCACCTATATATTGATATACTTAGGCAAATACACCTTGCCAAAATCAGCAAGGAGTAAAGTCCATAAACAAATGTCTACATACTCTACATTTCTGAGTTAAAGCACTAGTTTTTGTGGTAACTACCTAGGTACGAGCTTTAGACACCAGTGCACATTATACTTTTTTGTATATCATTTTGAATTATTTCATATTATTTCAATTGCTAATATTGAATAAATTGTGGTTATAACCATGATCTAACATGATATTGTTTTTGGAAAATGTTAGCCATATGTTTATTTATAAATATCATTTTTGAGTGAGTACTACCTAATACTAACTTACCAACAAGTCATGTCATGTCATATATACTGAGAGAACCAGCAATGTCAAATCAAAGTTTAATAACTCAGTAAATTTTGACATTTCTTACCGACATTAGGTCTAACAGATCTTTATAAAACCGGGTCAAAGAGTCAAACAAAATACACATTATGTTCCCATAATAAATGACAGAAGGTATAGTTGACGAAATATAATTTGCTCTGATTCGCCATAAAAGTTGTACAAGGAATGGTGCAAATTATGTTTCGTAAACCATATCTACACACTAAAATCCTTATTCATAAACACATTCACAAACCTATTTTAGTTAAAAATGCTGTTAAAATGTGTTTTTCTTCATCGGTCACTATAAAATTATGTAGTTTTAACAACAACAGAGTTCTGTTATATTTTATGAATCATGGGGTTAGTATATTCTGTGTTTTTAATACTGACGTTTTGATGTCCTTAGTTGGAAAATAGAAAATACCATTAAAAATAATAGCATACTTATCACAAGAACATGAAACAATCTTTAGTGAGGCAAGAGTTATTTGACCACTTGATTATGTAAAATATTTCAACTTTACAATGGATCAGGCTAGAGATCAATATACTTCTTATCTGGTTTGTGGGCATGTAGATTGACCCGATGGAACCGTTTCCATACTAATGATTAACTCAACCTTTAACAATATTTATAAGGTAATTAAAGATTCGAAATATAAATTAAGCTAGTTTGGTACCCATTAATACCTCATATCAAAATAAATTACTAGCAGTTAGCTGAAACTAAATGTAAAGGTGACCTTTAACACACATTTTTTACTGAATATGGTTGAAAAGGATAAATTATGTGAAGTCAATAATAATTAATTACCCTATTATTTCAGAGGAATGTATTTAATAAACTGCAAGAAAAAGAAGATTTTCATTTATCAGGACATGAACTTATATTTTATTTAACAGCTAAGTACTTACTCGGGTTCATATCATCATCAATTTTATTCATTATCCTCATTTCATCATCATCATCAAAAAGTTAGTGGGAGTAGTTTTACTAGAAATATGTATTTATCTACTTATCCAAAACTTAAACTGGCGTACCTACATTCCATTGGTTTTGTTTATATCTTAAGCACCGATGTCATTAGAGTAATTTAATCATTTTCCTAAAATAGAATTGTGTGTGTGTTACTATATTATTAGGATAAATTTGAGGTTTTCCTCTGTTTATATTAAGACAAATCCAATAAGAAAATATGTTTACAAACTGTCAGTCATAAATATTTATAAAAAAGTTTATCATGGAAACTACGAACAGTTAAAATGGTAAAAAATATACATTAATTTAGCCGCTTCCATGACTTTTCACAGCTGCTTTTGAATGTTAACATATACGACATTTATACATATCTAAATTTACTACACGTGCATAATGGAACAGTCTTTCAAAGGAATACTCTCAGAAACTGTATGTACGGCATATATCTAAAGTTTAAAAACGAAATGCTGATAATAGTAACATACCCTGTTATTTGAAAAATCCCTAAATATCGGCGATAAACACAAACCACGATTTATTTCTAATTTGGCTAAAAGACGGCACCTCGAAACACACACAGTCGACGCCATCTTTGCACTACGTATGTATAAGTACTAAATATGTGTAATCGCTCGCACCGAAGTCTAGGCGCTACGAAACAACCGGTGATATATATTCATAATCTGATTTTTTTAAATTTCAAATCAATTAATATAACAATGTATAACGATAATACTTCAAGAATAATCCAAATCCGTTAGACCTGCGTGAATTCTGAGGGTTAAATACGTTCAAAATTAATGGATCAGTGTAATAGTTTCGTCTAAGAATAAGGAACTAAAATAAACGTAATTGTTTTATGTACTAATTTCGTTCATAACACTGCACATAAAGATACTTATAAATGCGAATTTTAACTCGGTTAAGAGAATTGAGGAGAATTGAATTTGCATACCCCGCGTTTTATTCTGCGTATGGTATTCTTGCAATTTATGGCTGCGTTCATGACAAACCATAGACCATTTTTCATTCCACCTTAAACAATATTTACTTAAAATGTTAAGCTGTGCCTCCACCTCATTACTTCAACGCGTTTTTAGGCGTATCTGAAACAGTTATTCTGTTGACATCGTTGACATCAAGTGACATGACAACTTCTCTCACCGACCGCGATTGTTTCGATTTGGTTTCGATTCGATTCGATTGTCACCTACGAACGATACCGTTGAAGATATTATTTTGTAGCAATGGCTGTACCTGTACCTGATTATAAGCTTAGTGCAGTTTTATATGGTCATTCTCTAGATGTACGATGTGTGGCGAAGACCAAAGAATGCTGTATATTGTCTGCATCACGCGACCGCACCGCAAAATTATGGCATCCTGAAGGGTTAGTGTTTTTGAACAGTCATTTCTCCGTATAGTGCGAGTTCTATGTGCATTTGAAAATGTATTTTCATTAATTCAGCGTTTATCTTGTACTTTTTAAACAGAATTAAGGATTTCATCAACGCAGTCACTTACAAAGGGCACAAAAACTTCGTTTCTTGTATTTGTTGGCTGCCGCCTTGTGAGGCTTTTCCGGACGGCATCGTAGTGACCGGCAGCAACGACAATACAATCTTAGGCTACAACTTGCAAGATGGTAACGTCGTGTTGACACTAGAAGGTCATGAAAATGCAGTGTGTAGTGTTACACCTGGTTCTGATTCAGGGATTCTGTTGAGGTTTGTTATTCTTTCTTAACTATCATGAGAGAGAACAAAGAAAAATGGTCCAAAGATATTACGGCATGGTATCCAAGAGCTGATATGATGATGATCCAAGAGATGGAAAAAATAAAAAAGGGAGACAGAAGAGAAAATGGGAAGATGAACTCAAAGATATATAGCCAGAGCCATGTTGAGAAGAGAATCTCTGAATAAAGTCAGATGGAGGACTGGGGGAGGCCAATGCCAAAGGCAACCAGACAATGTCTGAGGAAAATGGCTATCAGTAATCAGTAAACTCTCATTCTACTATTTGTGATTATTGTGTGTGTGATGACTGGTTTAGCCTAGTGAATGTTTTTATATGTATTCAAATATTGCCAACTACCCATAACACTTAGCTTATTGGATTTACTAGTGTCCAATTGATTTGGGTAAGACTCCTAATATTTATGTGATATATCTTGCAGTTCAAGTTGGGATAGCACAGCCAAGGCATGGAATGTCAACAATCCGCATGCCACTCCCTTGACCCTAAAGGGGCATCAGGCAGCGGTCTGGGCTGTAGTGGAACTCGGCAACGGGACTTATGCCTCAGCTTCAGCTGACAAAACCATAAAGTTGTGGAAAAAGGATGGATCTCTCATAACCACACTGACGGGTAATTGTTTACTAAGAATTGTTAATCAGGGATGACAAGTTATCAATGACATTTTGTTAAGTAAAACGTAAAAAAATCATAGAATAACCTTATAAAACTATTATTCTTCTAAATAGAAATTTCAAAGATTCTATGTGGCCTTCTAATTATAAAGAGCCTAAAATAACTTTGATTTATCAGTTATCAGATGTGACCCTCATTCACTGTTTGACAGCCTAACTCCAATAATTGACATCCTGTTTGTTACCCCTATTGCTTTGTATTAAGATTGAAAGTGCTCGTATTTTATTGAAAATAACAAGATTTTAATTATAAATAATTGTGTTTATAATTCAAATGTTGCATGACTTTTGAAATTGGCATGCACTTCAACATCTTGTTTCCAGGTCACACTGACTGTGTGCGCGGACTGGCTGTGGCTGGTCCGGACTCCTTCCTGAGTTGCTCCAATGATGCCTCCATTAGATTGTGGGCCAACAAGGGAGACTGCCTTAACACTTACTATGGACATTCTAATTATATTTATAGGTAAGATTGACCTCTAAATAATGACCATCAAGTTAAAACAAGAAAGGGCTCATTGATTGATTGATTCACCAGAATTCTTTAACTTCATTTAATTTAATCTACCTTAGTTTTAGGTGATACTCTTTGCTTATCATACCACATAAAGTAAATAGTTGTAATGTAGCAAATCTTCACTTTAGCAGATTACCAATTTGTAAAAAATACAAGGATACTTTAGGAATTTAATTATGTATCTATTTGAAATCTTGTAAAGCAAGTGTCTTATGCTGGTATTAGCAGTGACATAATTAATTCATTTGTCCATCGAAACGCACCATGATTTAAATAAATCGTATTTACTTGTTGACAGTATAAGCCTGCACCCGGGCCTGAACGGCTGGGCGACGTGTGGCGAGGACGGCTCAGTGCGGCTGTGGGCCGCCGGCGACTGCGTGCGCGAGATCCGGCTCCCGGTACACTCCGTGTGGAGCGTGGCCTGTATGGACAACGGGGACATTGTCACTGGTACAACATATTGGTATTTATGCAGTTGGAGAACATTTTTGTCTGAAGCAACTCTCAGTCAAACAAATGGTTTCCACAAGGAAACATCTAAGGACCCCGGTTTATTGAGGGACCGTTTTACTCTCGCTTCATATAACAGGTCTATATGAGCTTTACGTCACGCAAACACAACACAACCATGCCTTTAAATAGTATAACATTAACAAATGTAATAACAAATAATTGTTTTAAAAGCGTATTTAGAACACTCGTGTTACGTGTTCACTGGGCATTATTACAGGATTTAAGCTCTCAATACTCATGGTGCCATACAGGGCTTCCTTATGATCTAGATTCTAGATGAAAACATTTTTTCTTTATCATTTATTGTCTTACTTCCCTTTCCTCCATATGTACAATTTCGCCTTTAAAACGGCATTGTGTCTGCAGGTTCCAGCGACGGCCTAGTCCGTGTGTTCACTAAAGATCCGGAGCGGTTCGCCGACGAAGCCACCCTCAAACAGTTTGATGAGGATGTTGAGAAGCTGGCCGCTGCCTCGCAGCAGGAGATCGGGGGCTACAAGTTGTCTGAGTAAGTGTATGTTTAGCGCAATCAACTGTTTTTATGCTATGGTTACGTCTCTTTAAAACCATTAATTTAGAGGGTTTAAACCCACTGAATGACGATGGTCAGCTCATTTTGTGGTGGGGCATATATTATAATCGTTTTTCTAAGAAACTCACTATTGTCTCCTGGCTTAGCGGGACAGAATAAAAACACAAAAAGTAGATCATTTACATTATTACCCCACGCAAAAAGTAGATAATGATTTGGTGATAGGTGATCCATGATGAAGGCTTCCTCGTACTGGCACAGATATGCATCATTTGGTTGGAACTGATTGAAATAGGTTTTATTTTATAGTTATCAATCCAAAATTAACCCGGTCCATTACCAGACGCGTATGTCCATTGTCGCGATTACGTCTGACGGACGTCCGGCCTTTACAGTGCCTACGTTATGGGCTTTGACGATGTAAAAAAAAAACTATTGTTGTTTGATAGTGACGGTTATATATCGTCTTTTATGCAGGGAAGTGCTTTTGTATTATATTCAACAGAGCAGTATTTAAGCCAGAGTAAAGTTGCGGGAAAATATAGTGAAGTGTCTGTGATTATTACGTTTGACGTACGATGCGCCCTGCAGAGCACGTCAAACAAACTCTTGGCGGTTGACCTAAAAGGGACCTTCTTTCAGCAATAATTATCAATGACGTACAAAAGTATAAGTCAAAAGAACCAGAAGTACCAGAAGTGTAATTTTTTGCTAACAGTGGCTGTATGTATCAGTTTACCAGGGCCAGAAGTACTGCTAGAGCCCGGCAAGACGAACGGACAGACGAAACTGGTCCGGCGCGGGACTAACGTGAAGTGCTACTCGTGGAACGCGGAGCGCTGCTCGTGGGACGAGCTCGGGGACGTCATGGGCGCCAACCCGCCCGCCGAGGGCAAGACTATGTACCAGGGCAAGGTGGGTGACGTAGGATACTCTCTACCAAGGTTTTACATTTTTTTAGTGTGCCTAAAGATTCAGTATTATTCCGGTAATACACAACATTTTTGCAGACTACAGCCTAATCTTGCAAATACCTGTTAAATTTACGAATATATTGACTTACAATGTTAGCAAATGTTATAGCATACTAACTTCTGCCCGCGACTAAGTCCACGCCCTACTGCTACCTGCGTTATGCTACAGACAAAACATTTAGTAAGCAATCAGAAGGTGTGGAGACTTCAGGGATTGAGGGACCTGTATAAATGTCTTCTTTTCTTTTTTTCTGTATAAAGCCTCTCACAGACTGGCGCGGCCTGGCCGCAGAGGTCAATAGTAAACTTGTCATTAGCTGTCAAATTTACTATCGACCGCCACCGCAGGCCGCGCCCGTGCGATTCAGGCGTAAAGCGATCCACTTTGCCGTCCTAAGTTGTGGTTGTATTGAATCAGGAGTACGACTTCGTGTTCAGCGTGGACATCAAGGACGGCGCGCCGCCGATCAAGCTGCCGTTCAACAAGAACGAGGAGCCCTGGAGCGCCGCGCAGGCCTTCATACACAAGTCACTCCCTCCTTATCTTTTATTTTTACAAGCTTTTATTTAGTTTCACCTGTCCGGATGTTTGTTATCAAACTTTGCAAATTAAAGATCCCCTTCCCGGTAACCGATTGAGCTGAAATTTTGCATACATGTGTAAAATGCGTGACAATGCAATATTATGATGACATGGTGATGATCTGATGATGGAGCTGGAAGGTGGCCATAGGAACTTCGCAATGAAACGACACAACCTCATCGAGTTTGGGCTCGTTAGAATCGTCTCAATGAGTAGTTGATGAAGGTATACAGAAAAGTACAGTCGGCAATAAAAGCTTGTACAGTTACGGACTTTAATTGTTGAGCCATTTAGAGCTCACTTTATACTGGACACTTCATAGCTTCATAGAAAACCACCTAAATTCAACAATAAAAGTCATTGACCGTACATACCAAAAATGAAATTTTTGACAGAAACTTATTTAAACCTAACTTTGACTCTCTGGGGCCTTGGCTGACCAATTTAGGTTATTTTATGTTCGGGTTGTAGGCTATAGCCTAAGAATTTAATATTTTTTCCTGTTTTCAGACATGACCTGCCTCAAGTGTACTTAGAACAAGTTGCAAATTTCATTATCACGAATGCAAAATTGGATTCTTTACCTGCTCCAAGCAATGGGTAAGTTTTAATTGATCACATCAAGAATTTATTTTATGATTTCATACCAAAAGCGACTGCCATCTGACTTTCGAATCCAGAGGGAAAACTAGATCTCATTGGGATTAAACACGTTTCCTCACGATGTTTTCTATGTGTAAAGTGGATGAAAGAACTTGCCTTTGGACTTTTCCAGACACATTGACTCCGGTTTGCAATACGATTTTTGTTTTTTAGAAGCTTTTATTTAACTGGCAATGTATGTAACTATATTTGGTCGGGTGGAATCTTGCAACTCAATTTTGAAGCAGATATCTCGCTCGATATTGAGCTGAAATTTTGGGTGAAGGTATAAATAGTTTGGATGACAATTCAATATTATGGTACCATCGAGCTGATCTGATGATGGAGACAGAAGTTGGCCATACCAACGACTTAACCAATGTAACCCCATTGAGTTTGGGCTCGTTAGAATTTTCTTAATGAGTAGTTGATTATGATGATGGCGTACAGAAACGTACAGTAGGCAATAAAATCTTGTACACAGAAACTTATTTATCCAGGTTCGCGGACCCGCTGACGGGCGAGTCCCGCTACGTGCCGGGCTCGGAGTCCCGGGCCGCGGGACTGCCCGCGCCGGCCGCCGCCGACCCCTTCACCGGCGCCGGTGCCTACACCACCGCCACCGCCACCGCGGCTAGTGCCACGGACAAGCCGCTCGTACCGCACGACGCCTACATCAGGTGAGGCCGCGTTCCTGTAGGTCTAGCACAACTTGCTGCCAGGCGTTGTGATCCAGGTTCGCGGACTGACGGGCGAGTCCCGCTACGTGCCGGGCTCGGAGTCCCGGGCCGCGGGACTGCCCGCGCCGGCCGCCGCCGACCCCTTCACCGGCGCCGGTGCCTACACCACCGCCACCGCCACCGCGGCTAGTGCCACGGACAAGCCGCTCGTACCGCACGACGCCTACATCAGGTGAGGCCGCGTTCCTGTAGGTCTAGCACAACTTGCTGCCAGGCGTTGTGATCCAGGTTCGCGGACTGACGGGCGAGTCCCGCTACGTGCCGGGCTCGGAGTCCCGGGCCGCGGGACTGCCCGCGCCGGCCGCCGCCGACCCCTTCACCGGCGCCGGTGCCTACACCACCGCCACCGCCACCGCGGCTAGTGCCACGGACAAGCCGCTCGTACCGCACGACGCCTACATCAGGTGAGGCCGCGTTCCTGTAGGTCTAGCACAACTTGCTGCCAGGCGTTGTGATCCAGGTTCGCGGACTGACGGGCGAGTCCCGCTACGTGCCGGGCTCGGAGTCCCGGGCCGCGGGACTGCCCGCGCCGGCCGCCGCCGACCCCTTCACCGGCGCCGGTGCCTACACCACCGCCACCGCCACCGCGGCTAGTGCCACGGACAAGCCGCTCGTACCGCACGACGCCTACATCAGGTGAGGCCGCGTTCCTGTAGGTCTAGCACAACTTGCTGCCAGGCGTTGTGATCCAGGTTCGCGGACTGACGGGCGAGTCCCGCTACGTGCCGGGCTCGGAGTCCCGGGCCGCGGGACTGCCCGCGCCGGCCGCCGCCCATACCTTACGACGCCTACATTAGGTGAGGCTGCGTTCCACGACAAGCGCGGCGCACGCGTAACACGCACAAACAAACATACGGCGTTCTATAGGAGTGTTAAGAGGGCACGAGTTCTTTCATAATTTTTTTCGCACACCGAGCGTTTGGGAGGCTGCTTCTGAACCACAAGCTTCGGGAGTGATCCGCGCTCGCTACTACCACAGTATAAAGAAATTCAACCAGTAGGCAAACTTCATTCATCTTTTGAATTTACGCACCCGCTTGGCGTAACCGCTCATAAGTGTGTGTTGTCAAAATATGTTTGGAGAGATATTCATTTATTTATAATTACTTGTTTCATTTTTAAGCATGTCATAAGTTGGTATGTAGTTATTTTATAAACACTCTCACTCACTCAGATCTTTAAATAGAAATAAGTTTAGAAATGGCGGTCATTTTTGTTTGTTTTTCTTAGATATGAGGAGGCTTTTTAGTACGAATCCGAGGTTGGATTTTCAAAAAGTGGCCGCTATCTTGATATTCCTTAAATACGCTCCGTTTTTGTTCAAAATCATATCTGAGAATCCAAGGGGCCTCCACGAATCCGAGGTTGGATTTTTTAAAAGTGGACGCCATCTTGAAATTCTTCAAATACGGTCCGATTTTGTTCAAAATCGATATCTGAGGGTCCAAGGGGCCTCCACGAATCCGAGGTTGGATTTTTTAAAAGTGGACGCCATCTTGAAATTCTCTAAATAAGGTCCGATTTTGTTCAAAATCGATATCTGAGGGTCCAAGGGGCCTCCACGAATCCGAGGTTGGATTTTTTAAAAGTGGACGCCATCTTGAAATTCTCTAAATACGGTCCGATTTTGTTCAAAATCGATATCTGAGGGTCCGAGTGACCCCTTAACACGAATCCGGGCTTGGATTAAAAACGGGCCATTATCCTGAAATTATTTAAATACGGTCCGATTTCGTTCAAAATTGATGAGGGTCCGAGGGGCCTCTCAATACAAATAATTTTAAGATGGCGATCCTTTTTCTAATCAAAGTGGCGGCGTGTAGTGGCTGGACCTATGGTCGTGTTTAGTGGCGCCCTCTAGAGGCCGTAATGTGCGGCCGTTCTTATGTACAGACATGAGCGTTTCCATTTTTGGTTACAGTGGTTCTGTGCATTTCTTTTCAAAAATGCATAGAACCACTGTAGGGCTCCAAGTCTATGTTGATGTTGTGAAGGGACGCCTGGCCGTAAACAGGCGGGCTGTCGATCGTTTGTAGCGTTCATTCAGCCCCATTCCCTAAGTTCTGAGCCTCAGGTTACTGTCCCGGCGAAGTTCCCACTTCAAACTCTTCCATTATTCTTGTTTTCCTGCAGAACAGTAGGACATCTTTGAGATCAACGTCCCTCAATTCCCTCTCCTCTAACATTACTTTACCGAATGTATTAAACCGCGGTGTCGCGTACATAATACATTCCGCTAATACATGCTTACTAGTTTCTTCCTCCCCACAGTGTGGGCAGGAAGCGTCGTTACTAATACCTATTACCTTTAAATGTCTATTTAGAGTATTGTGGCCACTTACGATACCAGTCAGCAACCTCAGGTTACTCTTACCCAGTTTCAGCAGATACCTGGTTCTTCTGTAATCCATTCCTCCTATCATCGTCTTTGTCGGTCTGCACCCAGATCTTTCCCTCAATTCTCTCTCCACATCTTGTTCTTTTAGTATTTCTATGACCCCCTTTGTAACTTGAGCTGAGAAAGGAAGGACTGGTTCTGGCCCTATAAACTCCATTCCCGCTCCCTCTCTAGCCAGCTCATCTGCGCTCTCGTTACCCACTATCCCCTGATGTCCTGGCACCCACGCCACCGTGACATCTGAGTATGCTCCTATCTTATTTAGCTCTTCCTTGCATTCTCTCACTAAGGCGGATGTTACCGTTGTCTTTCCTATTGCCTTCAATGCAGCGCATTGCCATCCAAGTTCAACCAACTTACAGGCGTAATTAAACACCTGTCATGTATATATAGTATTGATCTCTCAGCTTCACTTCAGATTTCGAATAGACTAGTCATTAATTACTTATGTAAAAAATCCGCATAATTACAAGTGACACGTTATTACGTTACAGATTCGACCAAGCGAACCTAAAGGCGATTCACGACAAGTTGAAAGAATTCAACAGCAAGGTGGGCGATGGACTGAGCGCTCTGACTGAACAACAACTAACCGATATTGTTAAATTAGGTGAACTGGTAAGTAAAACTGGCAGTTTTGAAGAGGACCCTAAATTCCGTGTTCATAATGATTTTTAGTTACATACATTAAAAGGCACAATATTTTATCGAACATTTACAATTTTATGAATTTGTAGGATTCCATCATGTGACCTTTTTTCATAGGTACATTTTGTATGGAAATTGTAATGCAAAAAAAATATGGCAAAACTCAACGTATTTATAGAAATAGTGCGTGTATAAACATATTTTATCATTTCAGAATGGAACACATAGCCCGGAAACGATAGGTTTATTGAAGAAAACATTAGAATGGCCAAAAGGTATTCTTTTTGCATTTATAATATTAGTCTAGCATACATATAAACCCAAAATGTATGAATATACAAAGGTATTTTGTTTCAGAAATCCTCTTCCCTGTGTTGGACGTGACTAGGTTAGCTGTTAGAAATAAAGAAGTCAATGGTCAAATATTTGACATGACGTATGGACCAGATTTTGTCAAATACTTACTGACGTTGTTAGCCCCAGGTAAATATGAAAACATTTTTTAATTTGAGAGTATATTATGATTTTAATCTAGGCATGTTTGATAATATCTTAATTTCAATGCGAGATTTGGCGGGTCGATTCGAAACATGTATGGACATGTTTCGAATCGACCCTTCATATCCGCAGAAATTCACGCCGTGCCGTGGATTTTTGCGGCGCCGCGTTGCATCATGTTTTCCTAAGGTGCTGCGTTGTGATGATACAACGATCAGTCTTTAAACAGATACAGTACCTTATAGTTAACCCCAACATCTTTCTCGTTTCGTTTTAATCCGAGGTGATAGTTAGTTTTACTGGGCATTTTCCGCAAGTAGACATCCAACGTGCCTATTTTGCGTGAAACGGCGGGGTGGCGCTACACTAACCACCCCAGCTCCTCTAAAAAGTTTAAGAGTGCCTTGGTATTACTGACTGCGTTCCGTAGTGTGTCCGGAGACCCTAGCTAGGTGCTTTTTCCTGTAGGTATACTTCTACCTGCTTACAATCCAGTAGAATGTGTTTAGTCGTTTCTTCTGCCTCCATACACGTCAATCCGACGTGATATTTTTCTTAGTAAGTAGTTCTTCAAAACTTGATTTAAAAAAAAAAAACTTAAAAATCACTTATTAAAAAAACACGCATTGTAAAAAATTGAGTACGTCAAAAGGTCAGAAATAATTAGTATTATTTATAACCGTCTGCGAGGATATTACGATTTTCGTTTTACTTTCAGAGAAAATCTGATTTTTCACAGAACAAAATATAAGTCGTTAATCAGCGGGCCAAATGATCCCGAAATCATGCTGTGGTATGATAATGACTAGTAGAAGCCATTTCCCGAAAAAAAATATCTTTCAAAATTAAATTGTCAATTTCTATGGAGAGCCGATTTTCAGCCCACAGTGCGACGTTTCGGATGTGTCACAACATCTATGGTCGCGGGGCTACGCGATTGAGTCCCGTTTGTAATTAGATTTTTTTAACAGCCGATATTTGACAGCCGTCATCCCGGTACAATAAACGTCAATGATGACATAAATTGTACTGGGATGACAGCTGTCAAATATTGGATGTAAGGGCATTTTCAGTATAGTAAAAATAATGTGATATTATTATTTACCAGGTAATCTCCCCCCGAACCAAATGCTGGCGATGCGCGTGCTAGTGAACGCGTTCAGCGACCTGCCCGGCGAGATGCTCGTGCTCGCGGCGCGCGAGGCGCTCGTGCACGGCGTCATCTGTCTCACGCAGCTCAGCGCCAACGCACAGGTCCGACGGCGACCGACATGTGTAGCCGTTCATTATAACAATAGTTCTATCTAGCTACGGTCTCCCCCGCTTATCGTACCTGTGTTCTCGGAGCTGCACTCGACTAACTCTCCTAGTCCTCCGCATGGAATAAGCTTGTGTCCTAAATTTTTTTACGATGCCATTCGAACTAGTTTTTGGAGAAAACAAATATTTGTATGGGGGCAACTACAATTAAAGAACATAACTACCCAAAAAATTGAGCTAAAGACTAACCTCGCTGGCGGCAGCCGAAACGTTTCATACTAATTGACATTGAAGTATGACGTCACGGTTTGTTATTTGTATCAGTTTCGGTCGCGAAATACTGCGTTTAGGTCCATAGTTGTCGTACAATTTTGTTTCTATAAAAGCGTAAGAATTCTTTGGTAGCTTTAAATTTACTTTTGGACAATTAAACAAATGCATATTTTTTCTAAACTTTCAAGATCTTATTCTTTTTATAATTTTACTTATATTTCGTAATTTATACTGTATTACAATTATTTAATGGTTTACTATCCATTTAGCAACACTACGTTATCAATTTTAACATGAGGAAACTACCCTATTACTCCACAAACGCCAGTAACGTCCGCCATTGAGTTTATAGTAGGTAGATATAACACTTTTTCACGCCACTGCTCGGAAATGTGGCAAAAGATGGTCAAAATTCAGGCTTCAAAGCTGGGGTTAGTTAGACGTCGCACGAACAGGCCATCTATGACGTCAAACTGTCCAATAATAACATTGTTGGACAGTTTGAACAGCGATCGACCAATCACAGTAGGGCCCCGCGCCGGCGTGCGCCCGTTCCTCCTCCTGCTCCGCGCCGGGCGCGAGGCAAGTGAGCCTGTTGATATTATGATCTTTAATTAGATACTTAATTTTGACTTAAAATTATAATTTTTTGCAATTTCCTTGCAGTAGGCGTGAAAAGCACTGTGTTAAGCCTCGGCCGAAAGTGCAATAGCTGGACTCGTACTTTCGAGGGCCTCCGCTACGGGTCGGCCCTCGAACTAACTCGTCCATCTATTGCTTACTTTCTAGCCTCTTCAACAATGTACTATAGTTTGATCTCGAGCCTTTTGTATAGTTGCCTGTAGTGTGGACCCGGTAAATTATTGGGCCGCATCTATCCAACTCCTGCACTGCTATCACAAGACGGCGCGCGAGCTTTCAATTTTTCTCTCTTTCTAAGTTTTCTAATAAGAGAGAGACGGATAGTGCGAGAAAAATCGAGAACTCGCGCGCCGCCGTGCCGTGCAGTTCGCACGAGTGCTACGAACGCGATATGGTATCGATACAACACGGCTATCGCGGCGAGATAGACTATCCGTCTCTTTCTAATTAGAACGAGACGGATAGTCTATGTCGCCTGTGATAGCCGTGCAGCGGGGCTAGCGCAACTGACGCCGCACCGCGACGCGAGTCGAGAAAGCTCTACCCCCCTTTTTCTAATTTGTACGGTGCGAGTAAGATAGGGGACGCTTAGTCGCGCGAGAAGCGACTGAGCAGCAAGTTGTGCTAGACGTGCAGGTGATCTATGGCTAGTGTCGCGCTTTTGTATCGCTGCATAAAGTCGCCGTGTCGTGTCGCCGCTTAACATATCCGCGCCGCGTCTGAGGGCCTACCGCGAAACGAAATTCGTTTTCGTTCGTGTATCTCAATCTCTGTCGCACTTGCTGGTTCGAGCGACAGAGACGGAGATACACGAACGAAAACGAATTTCGTTTCGCGGTAGGCCCTCTGATCATGTGCCCGATGAATTAGAGGACTCGTATACAAATGGGGGATACGATACAGGCTGATGATTATTATTTATGTATAAAATACAGATAGCGGCGGCGTCTCTCCTGTTGAACCTGTCAGTGGCGCTGGCGCAGCAGAGCGACGCTGCGGACCTCGCGGAGTGCATTCTCAACCTCCTTACCAAGATCACCGACAATGAAGCCTACTTCAGGTAAATATTTGAGATTCACTAAGATGATCTGTGACCCGTTTCAATTTGATAAGTCCAAACTGGCAACACAGGGGCTTGTCCAATAGCGACTGGCCATTTGACCTGTACAATTTGTCGGCCATGTCTCTGATGAGATTTAGATCTCACCACGTATCTATCTTAAAACTCAACTTTAATTATAGATCCGTGGATCTGACCCCCCACCATCTGTTCCCCACCCTCTGCACTGCTCCACTTTATAATCTGTCGCGGGCCACTCAGCAGGATCAAACGGAGACATGACATTGTAAAATGGGCCCCAGGCCGTCTAAATGTACTGATGGCTGGCCATAATCTAAACATGAATGTATTTTTCCAGAGCCCTGGTAGCTCTCGGAACTCTGCTAGCCGAGGCGCCGAACCGGCTCGTGATCCAAACCAAGATTGTATCCAACACCGCGGTGACCAACCGCCTCAAGCGCGACGCCGGCTCCGACATGAGCAAGGTCGCCGTGTGCTCGCGGCAGATCCTCGCACTCTTATAATAGGGATGTCAACAAATTATCGATTATTAAAAAATCGATTATTATTCTCATACAAATCGATTTAATAATCGATTCAGATTTTGAAATAATCGATAATTTAATAATCGTTTATTAAGGCGGAAGTGATGTGAAATAAAACGATTATTATTTAAATAATAATCGATCGCGATTTTGACATAAATCGATTCTTTTTAATCGATTTTGTTCTGTTGACAACGGAAAGAGTAATAAATAATGCAATGTTTATTTTGTATGCTAACAATCAACTGCTGGACTGTGATTATTCTCGTATATAAAAGAATATTAACCATGTTCAAAGGTTTAAATTCATTTTGAATTGTAACATTATTCAGTACTAGTTTTATTACTCTTTTCCATGCAAAATATTCACCATAAGACTGTTAAATCTTAGCGAATGCTTTTCGCGTCTAGTTTTTAGTGTTGACTTGCATTGTAGCAATTAAACGCTTAATATTTATGGTGTTATGGTTTATTCATGACTTTGTGGGTCACAAAAATGGCAAAGCAATATTATTCGTACTCACAGCGACTACGCGCAGTTTTTAAGAAAACAAATATTCATACAAAAAATATTTTATTTAATAAACTTGTTTCATAAAAATGTAATAAGGATTATAATACATAATTTACAGTTGCTACGTATCGATAACAGCGGTGTTTATGTTCAATAGCAAAGATTAAATAATTTCAATATAATATTTGTTTTTATTTTACAACTATCACATATTCCTTCAGCGTTATGTATAATCTACGAGTGATGATACTAGCGGTAATTTTATTTCTAGATCTGTCACATACGTACTTATTGTACTTGACGAAAAAGTCGATTAATCATAGACGCGATCATTATACTAGTACGGATGAAGCATACAAAAAAATAAAACACAGCAAACTGTGTAAGTTTCTTTTGAGACAAACATTTATTTAGTCTTATCTTTCGTGTGTTTAGACCAAACAAACCAACGAGTATTCCTACGCTTACGGTTTATTAATCGCTAAGATAGTGGATAAGTCATGTCAGAGTGCTAGTTGTATTAGCCTGGTCTACACCCGCCCTAGATGGGACGACACACACTTAAACAGTTGACGGATCGCTAACAGAAATAGGTCGTAAAATTCCTGTCGCTTGCGCCTATAGCGTATTTAATTAGTCAGCTTGAGTGTAAAGGCATACTCACTACGATATTTTATTAACATATACAAGGCTTAAAAAAGCTATAAAGTTACCTAACAATTCCTCTCCACAATAATGTCGTCATTATAGTAAAATCATATCGTCGTCAATGTCAACATCGCTTAGCATTGTTGGATTAATATATTTGCCATAAAAAAATACTAAGTGCCGATCCCTTTTGCCTCGGATAGGTCTACGTTAATGTTCAATATTTGCTGATCCCTTACGACTAATGCAATGTCAATGTCAACTGCATATCCTGCCTTATTCTGATAAGGCTAAATGGGCAATCAACTTTTTTCTACTTTGTCATTAAAACTGGTTTCAATGAAAACAAAATTATAGATAGTTTATGGCTTATTTTCTAATCATTTTAAGATCTAAATTATAACATTTTCCGAGATTCTGTCACCGTGGTATCCTCTCTTACGGGACCGAATAACAAGAAAGTCGACCGTCATCCGCAGTTTAGGGTTATTCCCATCCGTTACCGCCAATTTGTTACCAGTGGTACCAGCTGGGATTTCACTCCCCATCTTTTACCACTAAATTACTCGGTGGGAACTACTGGGAATATTTTTACCATTAAAGTACTCGTCGGTAACTACTGGAAAAAAAACTAGTAGTTACCATCACTTACTATTCCCATTAATTCCCACTGGTAAAAGATGGGGGAAAAATTCCAGCTGTTACCATTACCACTGGTAACAAATTGGTGGTAAAAGCTGCTACAGATGGGAATAACCCGCAGTTTACTTCTTCTTCTTCAACTCTTCAAACCGTCGATTCAAGTCGTCAAAGTCGATCTCATCGGGCGCGCTCCCGTCGGGGCCCGCGCGGCGCGCCGGCGCCGGCAGCACGTCGGCGGGCACGGAGGGCAGCTCGGGCAGCTCGGGGTACGCGGCCGGCGCCGGCGCGGCGCGCGCGCGCGGCTGCGGCGTCGGCGCGGCCGGCATGCGGCTCGGCATGTGACCCGGCTGGAAACGGACAATAAGTTGCACTCAAAAATTTCCCTTTAGTCCCATCTCGTAGCCAGATTTAGTAGCTAGCTACCGAATGGGAACGACTTTCCCATCTCGTAGCCACATTTGGTAGTTAGCTACGAAATCTGGCTACGAGATGGGACTTAAGAATTCCCGGTTCGTAGCCACCTTCGAATCGGGATTATTTCTCCCATTTGGAAGCCAGTTACTCGTGGCAACGCTATGGAGACTACATATAAAAATCATCCGAATGGCGGCGACGTGGTACGCCACCCGTCACGTCTCGTTTCTCACGGGGGCGAGGAGCGGCTCACGGAAAGCCGTTTTGCTACGTTGAATGTTGCAGGAGGTATGAGTGAGAAAGTTGATGAGGTGTTACAGATGATGGATGAAAGAAAGATTGATGTGTTATGCGTGAATGAGACAAAGCGGAAGGGATGTGACACCACCACACACGGACCCTACACGGCTTATTGGTCAGGGGTGCCAAGCTCAGAACGGGCCTGTAAGGGAGTTGGTGTTATACTCTCCGCTAGGATGGCTGAGTGCGTGAATGAGTTTGACTGCGTGAGTCCCAGACTGATATGGGTAAGAATGAAAGTGGGCCTGGTGCGGATTTTTGTCGTTGGGGTTTACGCACCGGTAGACCAGGGTGCGGGAAGCTCACAGCGTACACAGGATGAAAGACAGATGTTCTGGGACGAATTGAGGGACGCGTTAGGGCTATGCAAGGACAACGAAAGGTTAATAATGTTAGGTGACTTTAATAGCTGGGTAGGAATGAAGAGAGATGGATTTGAAAAGGTGTTAGGGATGCATGGTGATAAAAGAGTTAATGAGAATGGAAGAAGTCTGTTAGAAATTTGCCTCGAGTGGAATCTTTGTGTGGCAAACACAATGTTTGCCCATAAATGGATCCATTTGTACACTCGAGAGGCAGAGAATGTAAGGAAAAGTATGATTGATTTTATAATAGTTGATGAAAGAATGAGAAAGAATGTTCTAGACGCTAGAGTATATCGCGGATCCGGTGTCCACACTGACCACTTCCTGGTAATGAGCCGAATAAGAGGTCTGTTCAAGGGATGGCGACACCGACCCCGTATTACTACTAGCGTGTTAGAGAGAATAAAAGTAGAAAATTTATAAGAGAAAGAAATAAGTGAAGAGTTTGTCAGTAAGTTGAAGGTGGAATTCGAAGGAATGGATGGTTTAAGCGAGATGGATGATTTGTGGCACAACTTTAAAAATAAAGTTGTGAGTGTGGCTCAGGAAGTGTGTGGTGTCAGTCAAAGGAGCAAAGGAAGAAAGGAGAAGAATGTGTGGTTGGATAAGGAAGTACAAGAAGCTGTATGTGAAAAGAAAAAGTTGTGGCGGGATTGGTTAGCTGCAAGAGCTAACCAAAGAGTCAATAAAGCCTCCTTTGACGAAGTCAATGAAGCAAAAAAGGCGTATAGAATAATGAAAGTTCGGGTGAAAGAAGTAGTAAAAAGAAAGAAAGATGAACAGAATGACCATGTGGATGAAAGGCTGTCGCGGGATTTCCAGACGAACAGAAAATATTTCTGGAAATCTGTTCGACTAGCCAGAGGTAAGAGCCAGAACTCTGAGCTGAAGTCAGTCAAAGACAGGAATGGAAGTTTGATTAATAACACAGAATGCATATTAGGGAGGTGGAAGGAATATTTTGAAAGTTTGTTTGATAGGGAGGAAGAAAATGGTCTAACCTCAAGTCTGAATGGTAGAGCAACCGAGGATGAAAGTAATATTAGCATGGACGAAATTATGAAAGCATTGAGAGGAATGAAATCGGGTAAGACAGCAGGGTATGACAGAGTTTCCGCTGAGATGCTAAAGGCAGGACAGGGCGTTGTAGCGAGTCAGTTGTATTTCCTTTTCAATTTGTGCTACAGCACCGGCCGTGTACCGAGGGACTGGTGCAAGGCCGTAATCATTCCTATTTACAAAGGGAAAGGGTCACAACTTGACTGCAAAAACTACAGGGGCATTAGCTTACTCAGCATCGTCGGCAAATTGTATGCAAAAGTGTTGATTGAAAGAGTAGTGAAAGAGACCGATGAGAAAGTATGGGATGCACAAGCAGGATTTAGAAAGCGTATGGGTTGTACGGATCAAGTCTTTTCCTTACGATGCATAGCCGAGAAGTATTTGGCCAAAGGTCAAAAGGTCTATTGCGCTTTCGTGGACTTGGAAAAGGCTTATGATAGAGTGATGAGGGATGAACTATGGTCGGTGTTGTACACGTATGGAGTAGACAGCCGCCTCGTTCAAGCACTGAAATCTTTGTATAAGGATTCTAGTGCTTGCGTGAGAATAAACGGGTCATATACTGACTGGTTTAACATCGAAAAGGGTGTTAGACAGGGATGTGTAGCGTCTCCGTGGCTGTTTAATCTATTCATGGACAGCTGTCTGCAGGATCTGAAAGGTGATGAATGTGGTTTGAGAATGGAAGGGTTACGCGTCAAATGTCTCCTATATGCTGACGACCTTGTACTACTTGCATCGTCAGCTGAGGAGTTACAAATGATGGTAACGAAGATTAATGAATCTTTTGAATGGAAAGGGATGAAGATGAATGTAAGTAAGACGAAAGTGATGGTATTTGAAAAAGATGAAATTATGGCAGACTGCGAAATAATGATTGGTGAAGAAAGACTGGAACAAGTAAAAGAGTTTGTGTATTTGGGGACATTATTTACTGGAGACGGAAAGCATGAGAAAGATATTGAAAGGAGAGTGAATGCAGGGAATCGAGTGAATGGGGCACTGAACGCCTTTATGGGCAGCCAGAAAATATCACAAAAAGCGCGCGTGGCTGTGCATAGAGGAGTGTTGGTGCCCACACTTATGTATGGTAGTGAAAGTTGGGTGTGGCAGAAAAGACATCAAAGTCGAGTGAATGCAGTAGAAATGAGAGCTTTGAGAAGTATGTGTGGAGTGAAATTGAGTGATAGAGTCAGAAACAGTGTGATAAGAGATAAGTGTGGAATGGATGGAGATATAGTCACGAAAATTGAGAAGGGTATGTTAAGGTGGTTTGGGCATGTAGAGAGGATGGATGAGAGAAGATTAACGAAGAGAGTGTATATAAAAGGAGTGGAAGGGCAAGTTGGAAGGGGAAGACCTAGGCGAACTTTCTCTGATCAAATTGGAGAAATGTTACAAAAAGGCCAGGTCAAAAGTACCCTAAACCGACGAGCATGTATGAGAAATGTTATGAAGGTGAGTGAAGCGAAAGTGGTTTGTCAGGATCGTAGCAAATGGAGATCCGTGATCTCTGCCTACCCCTCTGGGAAAGAGGCGTGATTATATGTATGTATGTATGTATGGAAGCCAGCTACCAAATCTGGCTACTAGATGGGACTAAAGGAAAATTTCATTTTTGATAGGTAGGTATACAAGCTTTTATTGCCGCCTGTACTTCTCTGTATACCGTCATCAACTACTCATTGAGACGATTTTAACGAGCCCAAACTCAATGGGTTACGTCGGTTAAGTACTGAATTCCCATGGCCACCTTCTGTCTCCGTCATCAGATCAGGTCGATGGTACCATAATATTGACTTGTCATCGAAACTATACTTAACCCAAAATTTCAGCTCAATTGGTTGAGGTTATCTGCTTCAAAATTGAATTGCAAGATTCCACCCGAACAAACATACATTGCAAGTTAAATAAAAGCCAGTTTTTTTTTTAGGTACATGGCAGCGGGGGATAATCATAAAGTGCGTACACTCCGGACAACGGGCCACTAACAAACTGCTGGCCACATTAAATGCTTCGCGTACGCTGGCTTTAGGTGCTCAATTCTGCATAAATGAGCCACTGGGTCCAAAATTGCCTAAGCTGGGCTTTGGGCTACGATCACAAGATCCGGTGGCCAAGATGAACAAACGTTTTATGGCGTGTAAAATCTAAGTTCAGTGTGACAAATGGACAGGCAGATACAGAGGTGATGCCAGAAAGTGGTAGCACTCTAGGTAGAATTTTATGTGACAAAGTTCTAATGAACTTTAAGCTAAAGTTACTTATATTGTTCCCAATTATTAATTTAGGTTTTTCTCATTAAATGGGCAAGCAAACATGCATCACACAAACAAGCATTCATCACAAAAAATAAAAATAAAATATTACCAAATCATGATTAATGCTGTCGTAAGCGGGAGGGAGGTTGTGCATCTCTTCCTGCAAGAAAAGTTGAGGGTAGCATACTCGAAAAACAAAACTAAATGATAGGGATGATATGATGACAGTCAAACTAAGAACTACGCACAAGGTTTCAATAGACCATCACATATGTAGGTAATGTCTGTAAAAAAAAATCTTAGAAAATAATATTTTTATGGTCAGGATTTTTCACTTACACTCGTTATAACATTTTATGATTAGCCAGAATAAAGTTACTTCTGTCTGTATAATCATCTCTGTATTGTGGCAAATTTTGTGGCCTCTTGCAGATTTTATAAGTTCAGAATGTTATATTTATTTCGAATTTATAACTAGAATTTTTAAGTATCATGCAAGTTATCATTTCCAATTCTAGATGAAGTAATACGAGTAGCACATACTTACAGGAAAACAAGGGTGTAGCTTATATATATATTGGGGGTTTGGGACTGCAAACGTAACCATTGAGTTTTTTTTTCACAGTCATTATTTTAAACTTTTGTATTCCAAGGCAAGGGACCACTATCATTTCAAAGTAACATTTGGCAGTTGCGTGTGACTCAGACTCGGCATAAAATAATGTATTTAATACGAGGATCGAAAGGTTAAATTGTGCTAGACGTACTTACATTTAATATTCTAACATGACTTAATATACAAAGCATACAAATAATACACAAAGCATACAAAGTTCGAGCTATTATTTACAAGGGTTCAAAAACATAAGCCTAGTCTGAGTCATGTCATGGTGGCATTTATTACGTGATGACGACAAGACAAAAGCAGTTATCTTCATAAAGCATTCTTAATTATTATGTTACATTCAAACACAATGAAAATTGTTAATGAATTAAATAAACTGAAATTGTCCCTCCTTGTGTTGTGAGGCCCAAAAGAGACGAACGCTTTAGGGCTAATCTTTGGATGTTCGAACCGTCGTCTTCGGAATGTTGGCACAAATTATTAATGCCTGGCATCAATACCTCTCTGACCTTCATTAGCCCACAGAATACTCAAATATTAAAATACCCGGGTAAGTATCATACTTTAATATTCGGAGCTTTTCACCCAGGTAAGTATCTACTAGTGACAAACCTGCAAGAAGCTGTTGCTGAGGTCCTTCGAGTCGACTCCAGGAGGCAGACTGTAGTTCATAGGGTGGCTCGGACCCGGCCCAGGCGCGGACGCGATGAACCCGCCCACCTTGCCGCCAGACGGACCCTGATTTACACAGACAGTTATGATGTATACTCCAAGCAACCATTATAGCATTTTCAGGGCTATCTTCACTTTATTGAACACTAGTCACGGACTACTCAGTCACGAACTAAACCTCACGTGTGACCTGTCAGTGTCATCGCGGGTTCCGGTATTTAATCAGAGTGACTAGTGAGAAGGACGGCCCTTTACATAATGTATTAAAGGGAAGCAAAAATAAAATCCGGAATGATTTGGCTAATAACTAGAAAGCCTAAAAAGATAAACCTTTTATGTTGTTGCAGTTTTGAATTGTTTAATTTGTGTTACCTATACCTCCAAGACCCTACAAGGAACTTGAGTTGAGAAATGTGGTTCTGTTTCTAATAAGCAGCAGACATTGTATGAAAAGGTTTAAACTTAAACCATGGGTTGGTAAGAATGCTACATTTAATTTTACTTCATTGTAAAAGAACTGTACTCACAGATGGATAGCTGAAAGGTGTATCTGGGGGCAGATTAGGCATCTGAGACGATGCGGGAGGTTGCGGGAAGCCAATGAAACCGGGGGGCATCGGCGGACCGTTGATGTCGATTAGCATCGCGTCTCGACCTGCAAAATGACAATTTTACTAAACACTTGTAGGTAGAACTGTAAGCATAATAGTTGATTCATCCTAGGCGTTAAAATCGCGAATGAACTTTATAAGGACAGGTTTTTGTTTACAGAAAAAGTATATACTTTCTTATGTTCCTATGTCTATGCGATAAAAAACCTTTTACTAAAGAAAGAAATAAGCACTTCTTTGTGATAATAAAATCATACAATAATGCAGTAGGTAATCATAGCGTGTGAAGGAGCGATTTTTATAAACTTTAAAGAGTCCCCAGCGCGGTTGACTCAAGTCAACTCTACATACTCAATCACGCTTAAACGGCTCAACTGGTTTGGATGAAATTTTGCACGAAGATAGTTTATAGCCTGGATTAAAATATAGAATAGTTTTTATCCCGGGGGGCCACGCAGACGAAGTCGCGGGCGGAAGCCAGTAAATTATAATAGAAAGAAAAAAAAGTGATTAGAGACTGAATGAAAAACATTCCACTATCTCTATTTTTGTTTCCGACCTAGACATGGTGGATTCCATTGTGTTTACAAAGATGTTATTCTAGCATGAGACAAAATAATACCCAAACTACGTTTGTATGGAGAGTTGAGCGTCCCTGCGAGTGGCAACCCTTGATCAGTATTTTAAATAAAACTTGCAAAGTTCTCCTCTTCCGAAATTTGTTATTTCATATAATTTTACTATAACCATAATCATCAGCCTATATAGGTACATCCTGCTGCTGGTTTCTTAAAGAGAGAATTTATTGGTAAGTATAGTAAAATAAAAATAAATAGATACAGAGGAGTTTTTTCCTTTTTTGAAGTCAGTTAAAAAGTCAGATGAACCACTTCTTTATCTGAATCAGATGGAGTAATAAAAATTAATTCATAAATAGAATATGGTTACCTTCTTCTTCCCTCATGACTTGCTCATCAGGTGTGTACTCCACATTGTAATTCTTAGCTATCTCTATGAGGTACTTCTCCACTAGTATCTTCGGAGGGCTCTGAACTGACAGTTTATGCTTCAGTTTCTCGCTGATTGTGTTCACACTCTCGTTTCTACACGCATCTGCATATATTTTACCATACTTGGCAGTCAACAAGTCTGATATGATTTTCAGTTCCTAAAACGGTGCCAAGTAATTATGTAATGAGGTAATTATTTCGTAACCTTACTTTCTGGTAATTTAAAACATTAGTATTTCGTGTACTAAAACTTTCACATTTTAATTAGATATTGCATGCATGGTCGTACATTTTTATGAAAAATCCAAAATATTATGTTAAGTAAGTTATTTATCATTATTTATTAACATTTTAACACAATGTTGTTAAAGAAAGTGAAATTACTAAATCAGTAAAAGGCATGTCAGATTTTGTAATAATGTTCCCTATCATACTAGGTATGTATTCTTACCTGGACATCAGTATGCATCCGCGGTGCAACCCAGATAAGAGTAGAAATAGCTTCAGCCAGGCCCTCATCAAGTTCTTTCATCTGAGTCACCAGCCCAAAGCGAGCTAGGATCAGGTCACAATACATCTCCACAATCTCCATGGCTTCCACCATGTAATCCTCTCTGCACATAACAAAAGTACAATTTAAATTTTATTTATTTATACAATACATTAATCAATCATAAGATTAAGAAAGGACGCTTAGGTACATGTTATGTGTACTACGTACTGTAATAAAGATTTGTTAGGGCGTTATTGATATTCAAAAGTTACAAAATCAAGGCTATACTCATTTAATGTTGTAGTCTGACACTACCCAGCAAATTGAAGCTATAATTTATGTGTGACTTACCTTATAATGTGTTCTACACGGATCTTTGCTCGCTCGCTCTTTCCCGCAGCAATATATTCAGCTATTTCCCTACGAGCCTTCTGCGCCAATTCGGTTTTCTTCTTTTCCAACAATTTGAGTCGATTTATAGAAAGCCTCAGGTGAGTTTTTAGCTTAGTGTAATTAGGGTTTGTGGAAAACATATTTGTTTTTAACTTTTGAGCCCAGTGAAAAGAATACTGTTAATATTTTGTATAAGATTAGTAACACAATTCGTTGTTTGCTAAAGATGAATCACAGCTGTGACAGCTGTAAATAAAGTACTGTATGTCAACTGTCATTCAGAATGACGTAGGTAGGAAATTGTTTAAGTAATAGAATAAAACTGCACGGTAATCATATATATATTATTATTTATTGAAATGGAGTACTGACAAAATGAAAGTATCTAAATCACATATTTTTATAGCACAATACAATACAATACAAATACTCTTTATTGCACACCTCACACAAACAATCCAGTTACACATTACATTGCATAGTTGCACATTATATTTAATTGCATAATTTAACAATTCATATAATAGATCTTATTCATGATCAAAGTACACCTTCACTCCGACCTTTTTTAGTGGTTGTTGGCGTGGTGGTGGCGTAATTTAATGTGTTTGTTCGATGTATGAAAGTAAATACAAGATTATGATTGACATTAACTAAGATGAATTAAAACTAAGTTAAATCTAAAAAAGGCCCTCGAGGCATTGTACCGAGGATGCTGGCGGCATTTCCTCGATGTATTAGATCGCATACACACGCACACTGTCTGTAGAAACCCTTTATTTGTAATTGTCACTGCCACTGTCACGTTTGACATACACACACATTGCATTTAATTGTTCTGAGATGTTGATAATAGAATAAGAAAAAAAGCACCACGTGCTTCGAAGTGAACTTTAAGAATTTCGTGCGAATTAACACGCAACCTATACATGTATTCCATCTACGTATGGTACGTGTCAATGAGCCAGCTAACACATTAACGAATTTGTTAACTCATAACTATGTTGTACGACGACTTCAAACCACTTGTAGATCTTATACTAAACAATTGGACAGCTTTGCAATTGGCTATTGAACATGGAATGGGCTCAAGTGGACCTCAAACAGCACAAACTGTATCAGATTACGTAGCCCGGTACTGTGTGGAAAATATAAAAGCAGATATTTATGATCTTACTGAAGTGTTGGAAGACTTGATGGATGAGGAGTTTGACACTGTATGTGAAGACAATTCACCTAGAGAAGTGGCAACGATACTGTTACAATATCTCGCATTGCTCAAGGAAGGTAAACGAGAGGAAATACAGGCAAGAATTGCAGCAATGCCTGTATGCCAAAAGGGGCTCAGCCAAAAAGTCAGTCAACCGCAAGGTGATTTCGATGATGACTGTTCCAGCAGTAGTGAAGATGAATTTGACAGTGAACATACAAATGTAACAGTAATGCACAGTAATGGTGTACCATTACCAGCACAAAATCACTACCCTGCACCTGAGCCAATGGATGAAGATGAAGAACCTGGTTGGACCACAGTGAGAACTAGAAGAAAAAAATAGTTTGATTCTTAAATTAAAAGCAGCTGCACAATTGCAGAATCATTTTACAATTTTACTGCATGGTCGGTAAGCAGCCTTACCAACCATGGTCACATATAATTCAGACAAAAAGAATTTGCGCCTTCCAAGCAAGTATGTTAGTGTGAAAGGGACAAATTCTTTATGTCCGACATAAACATGATCATGCTAGAGGCAGAAATAGCTAAGTGGGTGAAGAAACCAAAATTATTATCAGTATACATTTGCAGCCATTATTTCTATTACATATCAATGATGTAATAGAAAAAAAAGATGAGAGATGTTTTCTATACGAAATTCCGTGTTTCAAAATGGCCACCAAATCTGACAGCTAACATTTCCATTGACGACTTGATACTGAGGCAAGTTGGTGCAATTGACTCAATTTTAGTGCGCCATTTTTAGAGCACATAAGTGCACCTATCTACCTCTTTTTTATATTACATCATTGTTTGTTATGATCATTTAGAGCTCTCCATCTACTTAGGTGAGATCATTAGCAAGAATATTGGTGGATTGTGTTTTTATTAAAGTTTGTGAAAGTTTATTTAAAAAAAAAAAATTTAAGCTATTTGTAATTATTCTACTTCCTGTCTGATAAAATGTAACTACTCAATTTAAAATAAAATTGCAATATTCAAGGAGTTCCATGAACTCATAACTTGGGTTTGGATTATACCAGATACTTAAACAAAATACTCGGGATAGGATGTCAATAGTGGACTTATGAAACATAATATAAAGTTTCAATAGCATAGCTCTTATACTTTAGATTTTATTGATATCTAAAAAACGTTGATTTCGTCACTGACTCACTGTTGATCATCAGCAGTGAGTCAGTGACTTTTTTTTGTTGTTACACAGACAACAACAAAAATCCGTGGGATAAATATGAAAGTATGGCTGTTTGTTACTCAATCAAGCAAAAAGAGATTTGGCACACAGGTAGTCCATAACCTGGATTCAAATATAGGATACTTCTTATCATTATCACAGAAATCATCCCCCACCCCACAGGAATGGAAGTTGATTGGGGATTACACGAGGGCAAATACAAGTACAGTAAGGTATTCGCGTACCTTTTTATGCCTTATTGTCATAGTAAGAAGAGCGAAAAAGGTACGTTAATAGTACATTTCCCTTACTGTACAATAAGTACCTGCATATGTTCAAAAATTATTTGCAGTCAGGCGAAAAACGGGAGTTCTTTCAGTTCGGTGGTAACAATAACAACGAATGCTTGTAATAGGTATGTTTCCTGTGTTCAGTACCTATATAGCCGATCCGATGAAACCTTAATACTTACTCAAGAACGGGCGTAGGTATGAGCCGGCAACGAGAAACGGCAAGCCGACGAAGACAGACCTGTCAGTGTCAAATAAATCATATCACGCAAACAGCCTAAAATACTTTATTATTATAACCGTAACATTCGAAATCCATACTTATATTATAAATGCGAAAGTGTGCATGTCCGTGATCTCTTCATTTAAACCGCTGAACCGATTTACATGAAATTTGGTTTAAGTTTTAGTCCTGGAAATCATCCCCTAAGGGAGTGAAACATTAGTACGAAGCTACGATACAAACTAGTTCCACGCGGACGGAGTCGCGGGCAGAAGTTAATAGTTAGTAATAAAGTGCACTTGGTGTTGAAGAGGAGCGCTCCTCCAACGTTGCGACGACGGCAGCTACGGGTGTTTTTCTATCTCGGGTATGTATATCGGTGCAGCATCAAAGTACAAAGCAAGAATAGTATCTAATCATACAGTCCATAATTGGTCCCGTGACTTTATGCCACTGAAAGTTATTCACATAAATGTTTCAAAGCAGCACCCTCATATAGATAATACCTTATGCTGTCCCAGTGCTCCCTAGAACCTACTTTAAGCGTCTGCTAGACGGTCGCCAACAAGCCCCTCCGACCGAGTGACCTTAGCTACTTTTGCCAACTATTTTTGGGGGAGATATTAGTATTTTTCAGAAAATAACGACAAAAAGACTCTTCTTGAGACACTGCGGAAAATATGTGCCGTAGCTTCCCGAATGCTGCCCAGCCGAGTCGCATTCCACGATTGACCTCTTTTAGTCCTACTTGTTATGGCGATTTTTTGGCCGAATGCTGCACTTTGTGATGAAAGCAAGCCGCTTTGCACAGTGATAGTAGGGACCAAACTGAGTGATTTGACCCGCAGCAGCGGAAGTTTCACCCCTTAGGAAGAGAGATGGCGCCACTTCTTTAAAAAATATTTCAAAAAATTGTACAGGCTAAACGAATGGACTAATTTCAGTGTTTAATATCTCAAATGAAAGTTCATTATATACACTCCTTATAAAAAAATAAAAATAAAATACAAATTAAAAGCTTTTGGCAGAAAATGGCAAATTAGGTTTTATTTTTGTACTAGATTGGTAGTTTTTAATTGATTTCGTATATTTTTTATATGTAATATGTATATTTTTATGTATGATTATATGACTGGGTATATAAGAACTATTATAAAAAAAAACTTGACATCAATATATTTCATAGTTCACGAAATAATAAAGTTTAAATGTGAGAGTCATTTCTTTGAAAAATATTTCAAAAAATTGTACAAGCTAATCAAATCCATTTATTTCAATGATTTATGTCTCAAATTAAAGCGCATTGTATATATTACTTATAAAAAAATAAAAAAATATATTTGCCTTTTTTTTGGCAAAACCTGGTAAATTAAGTTTTTTTCTTTACTTGGTTGGTAGTTTTTTCTTGAGATCATTTAAAAAAACGTATGCAACAAGTATGTTTTAATGCGTATGTACATTACTGGGTAAGGAACAAGTATTATAAAAAAAAAACAAGACATAAATATCTTGTATAGTTAACGAAATATTTAAGTTCAAATGTGCGCGCCACTTCTTAAAAAAATATTAATGAAATCTCCAAGCGCAATGAGTGCTCCGATTTTAATGTTTTATGTATTATATGAAAGAAAAATGCTTAATTTATTATAAAAAATAAAAAATACATGAAAAATCTGAGACAAAAAGTTTTTTCCTGGTGCTGAATTATGAAAAAAATATGAATACTTTAAAAACAGTAAAGTAAATTTGCCATTTTCCATTTAAAGGTTGTAGCCAAAACATAAAACAGCATTGGCATTGGCATAGTTGGTTCTGAATATAATATTTTGCTTAGTAGTTAGCGGATTTATGTCAAATGTTTAGCTTTAAATCTGAAAGGATACTCACGTTAAAAATAAAATATATATTAGATAACTTAAATGTGTCATGCATGTTGCGTTTTGAAATGAAATACCATTTATTTAAATCTTTATCAAATATCTTTATTAAAACTTAAATTTACTATTCGGGTTCACAGATAGATGTACTTAGTACTGAAAAGGAAAAGGCGTTTTGAAGTACGCTTACAGCCACCTTTGCAGGATTTACAATAGGCGGTAAGCTGTCGCGACGACAACCTCAGCGCATTGTATTGCAGCCAGATTTGCAGGCACAATGGTCCAGGAGGCTTAGTTGAGACTAAATCACCGTAACTGCCGACCATTGTGGCATCCAACTCTCTTGTGTCTTGGTCCATCCCCAAGAAAATGAACATGGTATGGAAACTTCTCAATTCAGAGTGTTTCTTCATACGTGGCCCCACTCAGTCAGCTGTTTTTCGCAAGGACTTGTTTGCTTCAAAAAACAAGCTCTTGAGAAGCCTGCCACCTACATCAGCTGCTCTCTATAACCATGCACTGGGTACAGCTTAACAACCCAGCTACGGATGGGAAAACGCTCTGAATCTGTATTTTTCCATTCAATGTCCATCTTCTTGGGGATGGACCAAGGAACAAGAGATTTGGACTCCACAATGGTCGGCAGTTACGGTAATTTAGTCGCAATTAAGCCTCCTGGACCATTGTGGCTGCAAATCTGGCTGTGATACTATGCGTTGTGGGTCATGTCGCGTCAGTTTACCATCCACTGCCCACTGTAAATCCTGCAAAGGTGGCTGTACAAATCAAAAGTGAGTTCATATCATTTTCAATGCAGAGTTATTTTGTATGCTGACCACTGATTTCTAATGGTATTCAACTAGGCACAAAAATAATTCAACAGTAAGCTACAACAACCGGTGCATGTATAAAAGATCAGTGATTATGTAGTATTGGAATGGTACGACTACCTCAAAACGACTTTTCCTTTTCTTCTACCGGTGAACGCGAAGAGGAAATTTAAATTATAATAAAAATATTTGATAAACATGTACGTAAGAAATAGTATTTTATTTCAAAAAGTTACATAATTATCTAAGTTAATATAAATTTTCAACGTGAATAGAAGTCCTATCAGATTTAGAGCAAATTTTTTTGCATAAATTCGTCAGCTACTAAGCAACATATAATATATCTAGGAATCAACTATGCTGGGGATTATATCGTTTTTATTTTTTGTCTAGAAATGTACTTTAAATAAAAATAATGACAAATTTTAAAGTAATTATGTTTTTTTTTGTAATTCAGCACCAGAAAAAACTCTTTATTCAGTTTTTTTTATTTATTTTTTATTTATTAAAATAAATTACGTGATGTCTTTTCATATGACACATTTAACAATAAAATCAGATCGCTCGTTGCGCTTAAAGATTCCTTTAAATTTATTTGTAAGAAGAGCGCGCACAATTAAACTTAAATATTTCGTGAACTATGAAAGATATTTATATTTCGTTTTTTTTACTACTTTTTATTAACCCAGTAAAATACATATGCATTAAAACATACATGTTGCATGTATTTTTAAAATGTAATCAAGTAAAAACTACCAAAAAAGTAAAAAAAACATCTTAATATGCCTTTTTTGCCACTATATTTTGGTATATTTTATTTTTATAAGCAATTTATATAATGCCCCTTCTTTTGAGATATTATAAACTAGAAATTAGTCCATTTGTTTAGCTTGCATAATTTTTTGAAATATGTTTTAAAGAAATGGTGCTCACATTTAAACTTCAATATTTCATGAAATATGAAAGATATTGATGTCGAGTTTTTTTTATAATACTTGTTATTTAGTCAGTAATATATATGTGCAATAAACAATTCATGTTGTATACATTTTTTTAAAGAAATCAAGTAAAAAGTACCAATTAAATTAGGAAAAAAATTTAACATGCTGTTTTTTGCCAAAAGATTTCTGAATATATTTTTTATATATTTTTTTATAACTAAAATGTAAAATGAACTTTCATTTGAGGTATTATACATTAAAATCGGTCTATTCGTTTAGCTTGTAGAATTTTTTGAAATATTTTTTAAGAAGTTGCGCCATCTCTTTTCCTAAGGGGTGAAACTCGCGCTGCTGCGGGTCAAATCACTCAATTTGGTCCCTACTACCACTGTGCCAAGCGGCTTGCTTTCATCATAAAGTGCAGCATTTTGTTCATAACAAGTAGGACTATTTCTCAAAGTTGGGCCTACCTAACTGGACAGTCTGTCCTAGAGTGTATTGTGGCACTTTTTGGGGGAGGCCTAAGTCCAGCAGTGGACGTCTTTCGACTGATATGATGATGATGATGATGAACGACAAAAATACAGTACACTGCAAAAAATATAATACTTGGTACTGTAGTAATGTTGCTATTTAGTAAAAATCTCAGCAATTTGAAGCACTTCGTAAGGTGCCCCAAAGTATAATATTTTCGCGTACTATATATTTCATCAACAGTATATAGTGCAAAGAGTCAAAATATAGTACAGGCAAATTACTTTCGAGATTTTTTTCATTTGTATTTGCATATTCACAGGGACACACGTACACGTTGACGTACACAGACACACGTACATGCGTGTGTGTGAGGCTGGCTACAGAGGTCACAACTACAAATACAAAAACGTTTCGAAAGTAATTTACCTGTACAATACTATATAATATAGTACGGTTGGCAACCCTAGTTCGGCATCGACCCAGTGCCGAAAACAACTATCTACACACGGTCGGTGCCGACCAAGGTTGCTCGGTCAGAGGGGCTTTTTGGCGACCGTCTAGCAGACGCTTTAAGGCTGAGTATCCACCAGAGCTGTGCGAGGAACAATGCACGAATAGGAAGCGATGTGCGAGCGAGGCCAGCAATGCTATTAGTAGATGAAGGATAAAGGTTCGACCACACCGCTGCTTAAAATACGGTTACGGTACGGAATCGCAGTGACATATGACGTTATTGACATGGAACTTCATACTAGGTAGGGTAGGCCGTATCCGTACCGTCACCGTTTTTTGAGCACCGGTGTGGCCAGACCTTAACCCACCCTAAGAATTGTGACTAGTCTAGTAGTCTACCTACTTATATAATTAGATTGATTAGTTATTATTAGTATTCTGGCTCTTTGGAACTATTAACTAGAAACGATGGCAAATAAAAAAAAAACATTTCAAGTCATTAATTCTCCGGATCCAGACTGACTTGTTTTTAGAATTCCGATTCCACATTTCTGCTTATTATATTGCAAAGACTGAGAGTTGACGTGGTATCCAATTTCTTTTAGTTTGTTTCAGTAAATTAATTGTTGTTAAAACCTATCTCTCAACAGATGGCTCTAGTAGAGCCAATTTTAGTTGCAAATTTATAACGCCAACAACAAAATTTCATTCCTAAAATAAGTTCCTCCAAAATATGTCACTGTACCGTACCGCCCCCAGGCAAATTCGTAAAACACGCTGTTAAATTTTTTAAAGTGTAACCAACCACGTGTAACAAAGAAATGGTAAATTGAGTTATTAAATAACTGATTAAAAAAAACTCCCGTGAGACTAGGACATAAATCGCTTGACATGTTTCGTACCGATTCGCGGTTCTTAGTCATGAGCACACACTTTGGCGGCGCGTTTAGCTCTGAAACGATATACTAAACATTTCATTATCCTACAATATTATAAATGCGAAAGTTTGGATGTTTGTTACTCAATCACACTTAAGTGGCTCAACCGATTTAAATGAAATTTTGTACAAAGATAGTTTATAGCCCGGATTAAAATATAGGATAGTTTCTATCCCGGGTCTATGCAGACGAAGTCGCGGGCGGAAGCTAATATTCCATCTTGAAAACTTATGAAGAGCTTTTTAAAATAAAATAAAAACACTGCTAAGAACTTTGCTATGAAATATAGGTATGCACCTATACTTATGGATAACTTTCGCGACGTAGTGGAATAGTTAGTTGAAAATTATTATCAACTCGCTTTCCGCTCGCGACTTCGTCCGCGTATAATAGGTACGGTTCCTCATACAGACTTCCATTCCCTATTTCATCTCCTTAAAATGTGAGTTTTGGTATAAGAACTACCTTACCTACGTTCATTCTATGTACCTACCGATTTATGAGGATGAACTTCATCCTCATAAATCAATATAGCCAATAATACTATATAGCCATTTAGGCGAGAAAACGGGACACGTAGACAAACATTATAGTTTCATCTACAAAGTGTTATTAAATAATATAAATTAGAATTTTGGTCAAGTGCGAGTCGGATTTTAGTTTTCTCATATATTTTGAGACCTGATGAAAGCGAAAATATTTTGTCTCCATAGAAAGTTTCACACCCTTTTTCGTCTCTAAAAGGGGATGAAATTTGACATAAATTATAGCCTATGTCCGGAATAAGGAACATAACTGGGAAGTTTCATATAAATTCGTGCAGTAGTTTTTGAGATTAAGTGGAACGTACATCCATCCATCCATCCAAACTTTCACGTTTATAATATTAGTAGAATAGGTATCATTAAAAAAAAAAGACTTCTAATGTCAATTTTGCTCTGTTGACGAAATGCCCTAGAGGAAATAATCAAAGGCGGCGAAATACCTCTTCGTAGTGTAAGAAAAACAGCACTGGCCAAAATTTTCACCTGTCAGTTTAGTTCGCCTAATTGTGGATTCTACTGTAGGTACCTAGTAAACTGATATTTGGTGGCAGGCCTGGATATAGAGAGCAGTGGAGTCGCTGCCTTCTTTTTATGATTGGGGATGATTCCTTATGTGTTGGCACTATTTCATACCTACTCAATTTGCGCAGAATAAAAATGCGGTAGATTAACCTAAATTAGGTACATACCTAAGTGTTTTGTCCCATATGATTAATTAGCAAATTACTTTTTATGTAAAGGGTTTTAACAAATAAATAAATACTAGGGGACAATCTTACACAAATCGAACTAGCCCCATAGTAAGCTCAATAAGGCTTTTGTTATTGGCAAGTACTAGGCGACGATATATTTAATAAATATAAATAACTAAATATATAGAAAACATCCAAGATGCAGCAACAAATATTCATGCCCATCACACAAATATTTGCCCTTACCGGGATTTGAACCCAGGACCTTAGCTTCGTAGGCAGCGTCACTACCCAATATGCTAACCGGTCGTCGAAGTTACTCGGTTTTGAAATTGATTGATTGATTAAAACTTTATTCATTCCCACAACATATATACATGGCAAAGATTGTTCGTAAAACATACTTAAATTAAATCAATAGAAATATTATTTCATATTATTGCAATTACAATTTATCTGCCCCTTCCGTTTGCTTTCCAACTTTTATGTACCTAATATTTAAGTAAACTTTTGTGTAATAAAATTTAAATAACTTACTATAGACATATCATTTATTTTGTATTTAAATCATTAAAAAACTCTGTAACAACTCCATCGTTCTCTGTTCTCAAATAGGCACGAATTTCTGTTCCGTGGTGCAGCCGGTCCCTAAAGTAATAAGAAATAAAGGACGATTAAAAACATAATAAACTATTATCAGAAATAATATTCGCCTTTGTTTAAAAGTTTTTCCTGGTGCGACCTACTACATTCTCAACTGTAGGCCTATATGGGTTGGTAAACCTTTCAGAGGTGAGATCCATTTCCGGGTCGTTTTTAGGGTTCCGTAGCCAAAATGGCAAAAACGGAACCCTTATAGTTTCGTCATGTCCGTCTGTCCGTCTGTCCGTATGTCACAGGCATTTTACTCGAAAACTATAAGGTGTATTTGAATAAAATTTTGAGGATAGGTGTATTTTGTTAGCCGCTACAAAGTTTTGTAATTAAAATTACTAAAAAAAATTTTTTTAGGGGTGTACTCCATACATAAAACGAAAACTCAAAAAAAAAATTTTCATCGTGAGCCCACGTGTGGCACATGAATCGATAGGCCTTTCAAAATAAATATAAGGTTTCTCGGGAATTTTTTTTAATAAGTGAATACAGTCAGAGATAATCGCCCCGAAAGTCACTAAAATTCTGTCCCCCCCCCTCTAATTTTTGAACGGTGTATTTTAAAAATATGAAAAAAATCATAGCGCTTATTAAGTTCATTCACCGAAAATTGTTTTGAACAAGATCGGATGAAAGGTTTCCGAGATATTGCTGAAAAACTACCTTCCTCAAAGAAAAGGACGTAAGTGCCGTAAGATTTCTATGACGATACGACCTTTTTAATAGGCACGGAACCCTTCGTTTTGCGTGGTCCGACACGCACTTGGCCGGTTTTTAAAAGATATCTTATACTGGCACCACTTGGGGTTGCGTGTTCGCGTTGCATCGTTGCCTCTCTTTCATTTAAAAGGAAAAAGATGCAACACGAATATTTGGGCAAATAACACCAAGTGTGGGTGCTACCATTAGTCGTGAGACAAGGATCAATCAACTACGAGAAGGACATTAAATTGTAACAAAATACACATCGTTCATATAAAATTAACATTTTATTAAATGTCTTACATTTATTTCTTATCAAACTATACACTGACTAAATTATAATCTTATATGTAACAATTACGTATACCTAATATAAGTCCAGTTCCAGTTACTATCAAGCAATTCATCAATTCAAACGGAGAGATTATTGAAAATAAATAAATAGAAAACCTAACTATAAGCTTTAATTGCATTCGAATACTGCTATCTTGACATATCATTTAATCTTATCATACGTGTAGTAATTTGTATAACAATTAATCGTCTAATTCATTCATAATAGCCGCCACATACTGGCTGTGAATTCAGCGACCGAATTCCGCTGAGCTGATTCTGACCGCACCTGCCCGGCTGCTAGCACGATAGGTTTTACGGTCACGTTGTACGGCCGGAATGTACAAAAACGTCACGTAAAACATAATCATAAAACGTATCATGCTACTCGGCTTGCTACATATAAAATGCATGCCATTACCACAGATAGGCCGATTAATTCCGCCGCGGAATTCGTTCGGGTGTGTATGTGTTAGGCACATATAGATTTTGTATGGAGCAGCTGCGGTCGGAATTAGCCCAGCGGAATATTTGGCGACGGAATTCAGCCTGTACCTATGTGGCGAGCCGCACACGCCCATTGACCGGTACCCGAAAGAATTGTCATTTATGGCCCTGAGGGCATAATTAGAAAGAGAGGATAGTCTATGTCGCCGCGACACAGCTCGCGGGCCGTCCTGTCCTGTGAGCAGAGTAAAATTGCATATATAGGCCGTATGGAAGAGATCAGAGATCTGATTACTTACAAGAATTTCTATTTTCAATTATCTTTTTTTTTTTATTTCAAATAAATGAAGTGCAGAATAATAAAACTTCCCAAAAATGTGATACCTAAATAAAATAAATAAACTCAACACCGGCACAGTTAGCTACTTACAATAAAATTCGTTTTGAAATAAGATTAATTTTTATTTACAAAATTCATACCGCAGATGTTGGCATTAATTTCTCTAATTAGACTAAATAAATGCATTTTGTGTATAATTGGAAGGAAACAATTTGACTTATCACTTAAAGTAGAAAAACATATAGATATATTTCTATATAGCGATCTATTTACTACTTAAACATACTATTACATTATTCACCACATGATATCATAGTGGTTATCATATTAAATCTAACATTTTGCATAGGTACATATCTAACATCAACTCTCTAAGAAAACTGTAAATGTATAAAATATAATTCACACATTCATGAAATATGTATTAGAAGAGTATTTTCTTGCAAGTGCAAATTGACACGTATTACAAATAATTACAATTACTTACTTATCGTATTTTTGGTGATGTCAATCATAAGACGGAATATATAATGTGCGTCTTTCGCGAAACTTCGTACCTATGTTCTGCCCAGTCATAACATAATGCAATTAATTTACTTACTTACCTACTAAAATGTAACCGGTAGCAAAGATTATTTATCTATGCCGGTAGGTATAAATAAACATTCAAATTTAAATCCATGAAAATGATCAAAAACTAAACATAATTTATTCATCACGCAAAAAGTGATTTGATCTGTCAGACACTTCCAGAGAAGTTAGATTAAGATTATTTCTTCTTCTTAGTAAATTGTAACCTAATCGTTGTAAAATAGTTGCCTCGCACAGGTGGGTGGGTTGAGCAAATAAAATATCATTTAAGGTATTATGATCATGACACCCAAATCTAATACAAATAGAACCTAGAATATAGGTAGTCCCACTAAATCTAATGACGGTGGTCTAATAACATAACTATAAGTATATATATATAAATAGTCATGAATTAACATACTAACTAAAACGATTTAACTAAGCAACACATTTCAATGTTCAAGCTAAGCTCGTTTTCATTTTATATTGTCGTATATGAATTATTTATGTGATAATTATTGTCACGATAATCATTTCTACGCCTTGCATTTCGACACAATAAATTATTTACATAGCATGTAAGTACATTGATAAGATAATACTCATCTCAAGAATAATAAGTACCCAATATATTTAAACTAACAGAGTATTAATGCGGGTGCGTAAAATCCTCTTTAAATAAATTTAGATCTTTTTTTTAAACTTATTCTATAAAACATAAGTAGGTAAAGTAAGCAAATACTTGAAGTGAAATAAGACTAAATAATTATAAATCTAATAATATGGCCATTCTAATGTACTATTAGGATAAATATCCAACAGACACGCCAATATTTGTTTTCATATATATATGACAGTTACGTAGGTAGGTGTCAAATATATGAAAACAGAGCTTGGTACATCTTTGGTGAATATTCACCCTATAGAATTTCATTTATAATATCCTAATCGTAGTACTCCATACAATTAATTGATCTTTAGGCTAAAGAAAAAATCACTTTGTAAATAATTATCCTATGAACTGTATGGAAAAGTTTTCTTTGATTTCTGGGTGTTCTAGTACTCTAACCTTAGTCGGTTTCAAAGAGTATTTTAATCCTTGATAAAATGTAACCGATTGGCATTTAAAAAAATTACTCAAATCTGTTGATTTTCTCGCTGACTGTACATTTCATCAAAAATCTGTGAATGTCGATTGTCATCACTTAAAAAGATAGTAAAGGTCTCCTAAGAGCATTTTCGCGTAGCAGCAAGGGATCTAGTAGCTACCCTTATTGCCCCATCTCAACTTTCCACCCTGTATACTTTACAGTTAAATATTTATTTAATTTCAGGAGATTCCAGTAAGCTATAAGTATTTAATGAACTATTTTAAGATAAGTTCATTCAGTCATTTTCACAAGCTAAATTAGCCGTAATACTAATTTTTTTGTCAATTTTATGAGCATTGTCACAATCGTCGTGTAATACAACAGTGGTAGCGCTCCAGCTGGAAGGACTATGTGAATGTGTGAGATTTGTACGATTGCTATCCGCCAAATGCTCCAGTTCGTGACTTTCCAAATTTGGAATTCCAGAACATATAGAACTCACTCGAGAAACTGTCTTTCTGTCTTCAGATGGAAATTCCTTAGATGAATTACGACCAACTATACAGAATAAAGAACACAGGAAGAAAGTAGCGTATATCCAGCTAACGGACATAATCAATGCCAAGAAACATCCGATTTGAGAGTAAGGGAGTAAATTAGACCTCAGCAAAAATATTCCGGCGAAACCAGTTGTTAGGGCAGCGGCTGCAGTCGGGCCAGCTGACGTGGACAATGCAGTTTTCACTCTTGACATTTTGAAACCATTAGCGTTGGTATAACTGAGAGCATAATGAAGACTGAAGTCCACAGCGAGTCCGGCCGAGGTCGATATCGCAACACTCTCTAAAATATTCAATTTCCATCCGCTTAGTACTAGAATAGCTATCGTGACAGTTGAAGAGAATACCATAGCTGTTAGTGCACATACGCTTACAACAAAACTTAACGTTGCAGGAATCAGGACCACAAACCCTAATCCAGCTGATATCAAGAGTGCCATAACAGTTCCACTAGCCAAAGTGCGTTGAAGATCATAAAATTGAAAATCGGACAGAAACCAGCCTCCTTTCATGCCCCTAGGAGCTGATTTTAACTCATATTCAGTCCAGTTCTCGACATGAGCAAAGAAATTATTCATTGTCACATATGACATAGTATATGGCACTACACTTTCAAATTCTACGACAACAGACGCTATTTTTGGGCGTCTAGCGCTTCTGAGAAATTTAGGTCCGGCTACCCCAGGCATAAACAATTCTCGAGAGGTTTGATATAATGACGCCATGGCTTGTATGATGCAAAATTCAAACACTTTTTTCTTGTAGGGGAAACGAGCTTCACAACAAGGCCTCCTATCTATTTTATCTATATTATCCATACACGGTCTATTCATAAATATACTCTTAAACCTCTCAATAAAACAGTTTGGCAGAAGAGGACCTCGCATTGGTTGGTAAAATGGCTGAGCTTTGAGTCTCGTACAAAACTCTAGTAACCACATCTGTGACTTTGGATCTGATATTGAAAATGTATCATCGAAAATTAATCTTCCTCTAGAATTTGGATTCATATGGTTGCCATTGTCTATAGCTTTTACACCCCATATCCATCTGAGAGGCATCTTACTCCCAGTTCCAATATCCTTACCAAATCTTTCAAACAGAAATTTGTCACTATAATTCATATCATACTGTTCAAATGGATGAGAAGTTTGGAATAGCTGAAACTGTTTAGAGTCTGGAAGTTGAAGACCTGGAGTGTAAAATACGACAACAATGCTATACATCCCTAGACTGCCTAATCCTAATACAAACACTATGTGTAACTTTGTGACACAAGTTATAATAAATCTATTCAGAACTACTCTTGCCTCTTCCCAAATTTCATTAATGGAGTTTTTTAGCACCTCTAAAAAAGTTCCATTATTTTGGCACAATTTAACATCCAATATAAATACTGATACGGGTAACCAGGTTATCATTAGAAAAAAGTTGACTAGGACAGCCGTGCCAGCAAATATGCTGAAACAGTTTATAGCAGGAATGTAACTTACATAGGATGCGTAAAACGCAACAGCAGTTGTCAAGGTTGTTATGAACATTGTTACAACAGAATGCTTCAGGGTTTCCTCCAGTATTTGTACAAGTATAGTTTCCCCAGCACTCGACACATTCTTTATGTCCCCCATATCCCCCAAACCGCTATCATGACTAGCTACATTATCTCGGATAAGCTGTTTACCAACCATTTTCCACACTTTTACATATAGAAATGCATCATCTGCCCCAATTCCTATCACAACAACTATTACTAGTAAATTCATAAATGGAAAAAACTCTAAATTGAACACATATACATACAAGAAGTATGATATTCCAAGGGAATATGTAATTGCTGTAAATAACATGAATGTCAACAACATAGATTTTGTGTATATCCATACACATAAAAACACAAACACAGCACCTAAGCCAACCAACCAAGTATCTTCAATTATCCATATGTCAAAAAGTGTATTTTTGAGCCCAAAATCCATGGCAGGTATGAATAGATTATCATAAGACATATTTGAACTTTGTAACTTTTTATAATATGGCAATACAGTGCTACTGCTTGGCAATGGGAAGAAAACCATTACATTTTTAACATTATTTTGAGAGAAATCAGGTGGAGCAAATGCAGTAGAATCTACCAAGTAGAACAATATATTGTAGACTGCATCATATTGGGAACAATAATTTGGCACATTACATCGACCTAATTCACATGAAGCCATTAATGAAAAGTTATGAAAATAACCTGCACATTTTTCTAAAATCACAATAGTCTTGTTAACATCTTCTACTGTTAAATTCTCACATGATTTTTTACCTGACATTAAAGCTATATAGTTTGGGACACTCCACACTGGACAGCAGAGGTGTTCAGCATTCATGGGCCTTTGACATAATTTGTAATATTCCACAGCTCCCAGTTGCACAAGATCCAACTGCCACTTACACATTCTTTGAACATTTTCAAAGGTGAGTAAAGATGAGTTATCAGTGCTCTCTATAACAATGTGTGCATAATTAGATAGCGGGGCTCCACAGGTTCCAAATGCATAGTTATGGTGGATTGGAGTGTCAGGCTCGCGTTGCATCTCCTTGAGTGATGCCCATTGTTTTCTTACATGCTCCCTTAAGAAAATGTCATTTTCTCCCTCATAGCTGACATTTTTTCCATATCCCCAGTGTTCATGTTCAGTAGACAAATTAGAATCAGGTGAATAATACTTTTTGATACCAGTGCTGTTGATAAATTCGTTGTTTTCCTTTTTTTTTCTGAGTTTTTTCTTAGAGGGCTCTTCATTTTTTTTGTATTTACTATGCTTTGTTCGGTTGTGATAGGTAAAATTCATACGAATTTGGTCTTCAATTTCTTGTGGGTCGACGGCCAGCCGCTTGGACGGCCGCGTCTCGTCGTTAAGGTTCTCCCACGCGATGAAGCGATGAGCTAACGTTGTTCCGCGTGTTTCGAATCCAGTAAGAGGGTCGGAGAATGATGGCAGTTTGTGGCATACTAACGGGATAACCGTGAGGATAGTAGAAATCACACTACTTAAAAATAGAAACAGGTAGGAGTGGCGGACAATAGATCTAGCGTAAGGGGACCACATCGCGATGTTATTTCAGGCTTCATAGTTTTTTTCTTACTCCATTTCCTAACGTTAGTGCAACACATGACCAATAAACTGAAGCCGATGGACAGTTTACACAATAAATGACGTCACATCTTGATTAGGAATAGTCCAAATAATATTTTAACTGATGAAATACTTCAACAATCACATCACACAAATCGCAATGAATCACAAACACAAATAACACAATTTACAAATCCAACACAAACATAACTTCGCAGAAATATCGGCAAAGCAAAACCATGTTCCATAGACTATACAAAATTGTAAATGTCAAAATCCTAAATACAAGTCTAAAGCAATTTTTGCACGATCGGACGGTTTGCTCGTGATACTGGTTGTCAACTCCGTGGATCACAAGAATTTAATTAACATATAGCAACACTCTAGTTGTCTCTGACATCTTGTGATCACAAGACTTCTTTCCTCTAGTTTTCTGTCAAGGCAAAAATTGGGCGAGAAAAAGCCGTCCCTGGAGGGATTCGTGTGTAAAATTACTCCAATTTAGTGCAACACAACATCAAGATGAGGTACTTCTTAACTTATTTGGCTGGGCTCATAATAATCCTCGTGATTCCGATTTTCTCCATGTACTATTTATTGAACGGAAAGGGTGAGCAAATCAGCTTTGGATGGTTCCTGGAGAACACGTCGCCCTACATGTGGGCGACTTTGGGCATAGCCTTCGCCGTGTCTCTGTCCGTGGTCGGCGCAGCCATGGGCATCCACACCGTCGGCGTGAGCATAGTTGGTGGAGGTGTTAAGGCGCCCAGAATCAAGACCAAGAACTTGATCTCTGTTATTTTCTGCGAAGCCGTCGCTATCTACGGACTGATCACCGCCATTGTGCTGTCTGGTATGCTGGAGAAGTACCCCGAGCCCCTGACCGATTTTAACATCAAAAGTCAAAACTACATGGCTGGCTATGTAATGTTTGGAGCTGGACTTGCTGTCGGCCTTGTGAACTTGTTCTGTGGTATCGCTGTGGGAATTGTTGGATCCGGAGCCGCCCTCTCCGATGCGGCCAATGCAGCACTTTTTGTGAAGATACTCATTGTTGAAATCTTTGGATCTGCTATTGGTCTATTTGGTCTCATTGTTGGTATTTATATGACATCAAAAGTCAAAATGGGTGGTGCTGCTTAAGAAGACAGAACTTGAAATTAAGTGTGAGTACTATTATACCTGTTGTAATTTTTGCAATACTTACTAACTTTTTACTGTCACAATGTAAAACTGGTTTGGAGCACATGAAACTATTGAAGCTCTCCTAATGTAATATTTTATTAGATAGTAATTTAGCTATACCTAAATAAATATGTATATCTCTACTTTTGTTTTATTCTATTTTCAGTATGCAACAGCACTGGATCGCCTGTTAGACCGAGCTTGAAATGAACAGTGCTGACCTAAAGTATCCAATCAATGGTAAATTATTCGGTATAGCTTGAATTCAATACTACTGCAGAGTTACTTGTATTAATTCGACCTGACTACTTTGATGTGTTATGTGATGTTTAAACTTGTTAAATTGTTAATTTCATATTTGTGAAAGATATCTGACCTTGGCACCATACTACAAATTAAAAAAATTGATTGAGACCCTCATCTTATTCTGTTGTTGCATTTTGTGCCATGGTCATGGGTATCTGTCAGACCATTTTATTTGTGTATAGAATCAGAATTTAGTCGGGAGTGTTTTTTGACAATTTAACAGTAAACTTTTGAGTAACTACCTATGCTGACTCTCAGGGGTTAGAGTGACTGGATTCACATTGAATTCTAAATAAGGGCATATGTCATATCAAAACATAAAGTATCTACAATTTAAGTTATGTATAACATCCACTGATCTTGGGTTTTGATAAGTAGTTCAATGCTGCATCTAGTCACTTTGTTAAAGGCTTAAACATTCCATGAACCTCATGCAACTTGAAGAAGCGTTTATTGGCCTCTTAGCAGCCCAGCCGATACATATACTGTACATAAACTAATTGGAGTATATATCACATTAAAATTAAGGTTGTTTTCCAGACACTTTGTTAAAATATATTAAATGTATTTTCAATATACTGTATTGTATGAGATTATCAAACTAGATATATCAGAACGAGTTATAGAGGTGTCATATACCTATTTATATCATTATCGGCAAAATGTATTTTCTTGATGTATTAAATAACCTATAGGACTAAGCTTCATACCCCCTTTTTTTGGATGAGTCACAAAGTGGAAAAGAACCTTAATGCAAGAACTAGTTGTTTCAATGCAGTTCAATTATTATTTATGCAATCAAAATAATACTTCAATTGTAAATATGTTTGCTTTCTTGTTTCTTGTGAACACGCTAATTTATTATATCTACTTGTAAATTTGTATCCCTGTAACTTAACTATAGGTGTTGAAGTTAATGCCATAGATTGTGTATGAGTATTGGAATTCAATTTTTATTGATAACTTATAGCACAATGTCGTGTACACAGTTTTGGAATTAAAGAATTCGAAAGTATTATGTCAGTCTTAAGTAAACTACTGATGTAATTCTAAGTTAATGTTTTATTTGTGCAAATGTAGATATTATATATGTTGATGAATAAATAGATAAAAGTTGTTTTATTTTGTTCTTATTACAACTATTTTTGTGACGAAAAGATAGGACTGATTCCATAACAATATTTTACATACCTATAATGTAAATGAGGCATTTCTAAACGTTTAATTTTATAAAGAGAAATGGATTTCCAGAGTTTTTTGGTCCAGCCCGAGTCCACTCCATCTATGAAGAGCTTAGAGTGCCTTAAACCCGCCTCATTGCTCCACTCGTGTTGGTGTTTGGTTTTGGCGTAGGATTTAAAGGCCGATATTATAGTTCCCTGCGAGAGTCCCACAAACGGTTCTGGACCTAAGTGATTTGTAGACCCCCTTCTTGCAAGCTCATCTGCTCTTTCGTTGCCGATGAAGCCCTCATGCCCTCTTTGAACCCTAATCTTTATCATTTTTATAACCTATTTTTTTTAGGCCGGGGATTATCACGACAGATTAGTAAAATTTGCATCAAAATCCGTTCAGCCGTTTTCACGTGAAGCAGTAACAAATAAACATACAAACAGACAAAAATTCTAAAAACGGTTGAAACGTGTTCTGTTATCCATTCTAAGTATCTCCAGCCAATTTTTTTTCGAAAATCTTCCATGTACAGTATCCATGTTCGACCCTCTTCAGCTTTATTATACTCGTATGTATAGATAGATAGATAGAAGATAATAAATTTCCTTAGGCATCGAATCTTCTATTCCCTAAGCTCTGCGTTTTTGGAAATATATCACAAAAAAAACTACAAAAAGTGCATGCCAGTCTCTGGGTTTGAACTCGGGGACACCGACTCCGTAAGCTATGGGTCAAACCACTGGACTAACTGTCAGCTGTAAGAATACGATGAATTTTCGAATATCTTGACGACGTGTTACCATGGTAATGATACTGTTATAACCCCGCTCTTGCAACATTATATAGTGTCTAGTCGCCTCAGCACCTATTTTCATCCCATATTTTTCACGTTTTATCTATACATTGCTAAAAGTTTGAATGGGGTTGTTTTTACTTTCCAGTCAAGTTTGGTTACCAATTTTCAAGTCTCTAGCTCATGGATTCAAGGAGTTCTCATACAAAGTTCAACCCCATTTTCTACCCCCTTTGAACCCTAATCTTTAAGATTTTTATTGCTTTTAACCTGGCCAGGGATTGTCTCGACATATTAGTAAAGTTTGCATCAAAATCCGTTAAGCCGTAGCGTTCACGAGATGCGCTGTCACATAAACAGACAAACAGACAAAAAATCTGAAAACTGTTGGAACGTGTTCTGTTATCTATTCTAAGTAGGTATCCCCATCCAACTTTTTTTCGAATGTCTTCCATGTACAGACTTTCGACCCTCTTCAGCTTTATTATATACTGTATAGATAGATAAGTAATGGTTGAATTAAATTATAGTTTTCGAATAATATTTAAAAAGCGGCCAAGTGCGTGTCGGGCCACGCGCAGGGTAGGGTTCCGTAGTTGCCCGTCTGTCACAGAATGCGGACTTAAAAGGGGCTTTTGGGGTTTTTATTATAGCTTATCCTCGTAAATAATCGTAAATATTAGATACTACATAAACTAATCGAACCGGAGATCGCAAACTTCTAGCAGCAACAGGTTATTTACGTAAAATAATTACGAAAATCTCCGAATAGCAGCAAGCCGCACATCACAATTAGCCGCGCGCGCAAGAAGTACCGTGCCGTAAGTCCGCCTAAGTTTTAGCATTGCCACGGGTGGGGGGGCATGTCGCAGGGCAAGTCTTATGCGCGCTCGCCGCGGGCAAGAAGCACCGTGCCGTGAAAAAGCAACTCTACCGTCCACGGTAAAAGGTTCAAATTCCAATGACAATGTATATGCTCCCGAAATTAAGTGCATTTCTTACCAGTTAACTAGTTATGTCTACTACTCGTTAACTAGTTATGTCTACTTAACTGTGATAGTTTTCCTTTTAAATTCATTATATGTACTACTGCCACGAATTTTTCACGTCCCCAGTAGTAGCCATTTAGCCGGCAGGGGCAGGGGACGACGACGACACATGACTCGAACAAAAATTAGGGCTTTAAATCCCATTATCTCGCAAACGCATAACTAAGCTGAAAAATTGTTTTAGTAAACCCATAATATTTTTGAACAAGCTATCCAACGATACCCCACACTAGGTTTAACGAGAAAAAAAACTACATCACCAATTTACATGCCAGGGAGGTGTACCTACCCTAAAAAAATTTTTTTTTCAGAATTTTATTCTACTGTTTTGTTGGCGTGATTGGTTTATATACCCACGCCGAATTGCTGTTTTTTAGTTGTAAGGATTACTGAGCTAAGCCGAAGACGGACAGACAGACAGACATATAGACATACAGACGGACGGACATGGCGAAACTATAAGGGTTCCTTGTTGACTACGGAACCCTAAAAATATAAGTAGATAGGTAGGTAAGTGGAATCCGTGGAATACCATCGTTACCAGGACCTTTGTTAATATCAATATTTGCTAGGTCCGCTTTAATTTCAGACTTAGTGATATTGATTGATGAAAGGGTATAATTACTACTTACTTAGGAGTGTACAGTGTGGACGTTGGTAAAGAATAAACAGAAGAGAAGTATTTTGCGAATAAGTTTGCAATATCAGCACTACTACCATCCAAAAAATCGTCGTCGTCGTCTTGTAAATCGTCCAAGTGCATTTTACCAGAAAGATTTAATATTGGTCTTTATATTGTCTTCGGTGCGATCATTATAAGAATTAAAACAATCATTAAGTCCACTGCTTCGTAAAAGAGAAAAGGTATCAAACTTGAGATATATATATATATTTTTTATGTGAAGCAATGACCTGCTATACCAATATTAAGTCCACTGCTTCGTAAAATAGAAAAGGTATCAAACTTGAGATATATATTTTTTTTTATGTGAAGCAATGACCTGCTATACCAATATTAATTGTGTACTTTTGTGTTTAATTTTTGGTGTAAAATATTCAATGGATTCCCACTTAAGATATTGAGCTCAATTTACTGATTTTAAATGTTCTGATGCACTTGTCATAATCGGTATTTTTGAATAGAGCCCAGCCTTTAACCCACCACGTAACAAAAATCGTTTTTACGACCAAAAAATTATATCCAGAAGGGTAGGTGTGTGTGTACTCACAGGGGACAAAAATGAGCTGACATTGCTTTAGCAATAAAATATTTTATTTTCATATAAAACAACTTTATTCGGATGCGATGTTTGTACCTTTTTATAATATAAATGTGTTATATATTAGGTGCATGCGAAAATTATATCACAAAACTGGAATGTGTAATGGCTAAATGAGCTAAAAAGTTGTCTGTGTCACAAAAATACCTTTAAATTAAGTTTGGAACTTATTCTTTACCACATAAAGCACTACTTGTCGCGAAGAAAACATTTGGACCTAGTCTGTCCACTTGAGATGTACCTAACAAGGATTGCATATGACATAGTTTGTATCTTGAGTTTTTATTTATTTAACAGTTCCTTGAAATACTCTGAGATAAAATTGAAAAGGTAGGTACTTATAATTCAATTAATTACTTATAACCACTAGAATACAGGTGTTCTTGACTTTTGACGGCACTCAAATGGACATCCTCTCGAAACAATAGGTACACAGGTAGGTACAATAATTATACCATACATCCTACTCGTACAAGTCCATTTCAGACTACAAGAAACACTGTGCACTACAAACTTATCATTATATTTATGGCAATATTACATTACAAAATACCTAAATAAAGCTTTTCTCAACATTTCACTAATACTAATAAAATGCTACAAAATGTAAAAATCTATTTATTATTTACAAAATAGGTGGACTCTTCGTAAAACGTTCCCAATTCACACAAATCTATATTTACATCAACTCCATAAGTATATCCATACCTTATCACACTATTTTTTTTAAAACATACCTACTACTAAAATTTGACATCTATATGCTCAAGTTTTCTCTAATTTACTTTACTGCAATTGAATTAGGTATTTTAATAGGTACATTTATATACTACTATATAATAGTTTTGGTTTCTTATACAAAAATACATTAATTATGTTTTAATTTTGCATAGCTATTAATATACGATATTTTTAAAACCCGTGACAATTTAACAGTTGTACGTCGATGTCAATAGGTAGTGTCCTAAAAAATGAGAGAAACATCTATTTATGTGAAGACTGGGCTAACTTTCCTAACTTGAATAGCGAGTGCCGAGACCAACGCATTTTCATGATTCAATATCTAGTCATGTCACTTTCATTTCATATACAATAACCTACTTTTCATAAAAATGCACCACAAAATCTCCTTTTACCTCGTAAACACACACTTAAAAATGAGGTCCTAGTGAGTTCAAATATTATTTTGCACAAGTCCCGTTCAGCCACACAAATATTATGTGAGACGTTACATTACACTACAAAGAAATAATTTTCCAAAGTTGAAATTTGCCTGCAGCCTTTCAAACAAGCATGAATGTTCATTCAATCTGAGTATTGCGTAAAAGTATTTGAGTATTTTCAATTATATCTACTTAAAAGTAACTCGAGTCAAGTGAAATTTCAAATAAATAGCCGTTAGACTAAACTATGGCAGTGGTTCCTACTGATAGTTTACAACAGTCTTATAGAAATTTAAACTAGCTGCGTACATAAGATTATTACGATAATTTAAATTATAAACTAATTGAGATTCATTGGAAATCTTGTACTATAGTGAAGTTGTCTTTAAACTCTAGTTTCAGCGTCATCTTCAGTAGTAGATTTCCTGAAAAATAAAACATTGGATTCATTAGTATATAATACCCACCAGTATGTAGGTAGGTACTTTATAGGCTCACTCGCTAATAGTCTAACTGCAATTTCTTATACCACCTACCTATACGAGTAAATAATAGGAGAATAAGAAATTAAAGAGACGGCATTAAAAATGTGACGATCTGGATACCTACAATATTTCTGTCAGTGGTTCAGACACATAAGTGAATTGAATTGTTAAAGTATGTATAGTCTGTTCCAGATAAAATTACGAAAAGTAGTTATATTATAACCAACCCTTACCGAGATCTATTGTCTCATTGTCATCATATCTTCTCCCTTTTTCACGTTTTGCGTCTCTTTGTTAAGTTTTCCTTTCCTATTTAGCAACAAAGAAGTTGTAAAATCCCACGTTAAGTGCTTTTCGTCATTTTACGTGGAACAAACCATACTGACATAATAATAGACATGTAAGTTTCAGTCATTAATTATAAATTACATTATGGACCCCTGGTTGGCTGATAAACTTTAATATTAGGGACACATATTTCCTTGCATGATGGCGGTCAGTAAATTAAAGGAGAACCGATTTAAAAAAGAAGTTCCTGTAAACTTTTTTTGGGAACCATTTTGTAGAGAAATAATTAGACACACGCCATTGTCACTGGTGTGGGTTCATATCTTTTGTAATTTTAATATTACGGGGACCATTTTCAGGGAAGCAAATACTGACGTCTCCTATATGATAAGGTGTTTAATTTTAAGGCTTGGTCACACAGTTGCGCGACGCCAGCGATACGCGGGGCGCGCGGTCACACAGTTGAAGCCTTCCTTACCCGGGGTCCACCTGACAAGTTCACCTGGCTGGACTAGGGGCACTTGTTCTGACCCTTGGTACACCTCAGAGGTGTACTAAGGGCACCGCCATAAATCTTATTACCCACACAGTTCACTCGAACGGTGGTCTATTGCTAGGTACTTTGAAAAAGGTCGTGACCCGTGGGCCACCTGATAAGTCCAACCAGGTGAACATGTCAGGTAGACCACGGGTTGGGAAGGGTTTTTAAACATTACATTTAAAAAATGATGCAGTTGATAAATAAAATAACGTAAAGAAAGAGTGTTTTTTCTTCAACCATTAAAAAATTACCCGTGGACCCACCAGTGGGCTTAGTATCAGTACTATCCGTAGTCCAACCAGGTGATCCACGGGTCTGTGTCAGTATCCCTAGTCCATCCAGGTGAAGTTGTAGGTGGACTCCCGGTAAGGAAGCAGTTGAAGAAGGTGTGAAGCATCACACGCGCGCATCGCGCAGTCTGTGTGGCGCCACTCGCTAACCTGTTACCGTACATTTCGGTGCGCAGCGGTCGCGCCGAGCGGACGTCCCGCTTGCGTCGCGCACTCTGTGTGGCCAAATGGTGGCCACGCCTTTAAACTGATTACGCCCAGCACGTATAACTTACACATACGAGCAAATGCCGCGTGAGGCAGCCTCAGTAAGCGGCTCCTCAACTATTGACTGGTCAATTCGCGAAATTATTCTTCTAATTGAGCGTTTCTCAAAAATAATGCCACTATTATTAACCTTTTCAACGCTCCTGTCAAAAAGAAAAGTTGAAACCACACGCCAAATCAACAAGACATTTAGTGCGGAGTTAAACCTTATGTCAATGCAAGAAGATTGCTATCGCGCTATTGCTATGCTCCTTGACGCATATTATATCAGTCGTTGGCTTTGAACCTGCGGTGCGGATATATGCGTCGTTGGCGTCGAAAAGATTAATTGTAAAATTTTCTAGGAGTTTTATGTTATTTCCATTGAGAATCGCCAGCTCTTTAGATCCTAATAGGATAAAAAAATGTCCCAAAGATTTTTTCCTATTGACTGACAATTTCAATTCAGAAAAAGTATGGAAATAATGGCACACTTTTTTTCTCCTCTTGGCATGGAAAGAGATCGTGATTCTGAGTAGAAATCGTAAAAAAATGAGTGGCATTTTTTTAAGCAATGCTCACTTAGCATGAACAACAGTAGGTAAATATGATGGAATCTATATTTATCTGACTTGGCTTGCAGTCTACCTTATACTACAGGTATCAGGTATGGGTATTAATAAGAATAAAACTCGTAATCTCGACATAGGTATGAAATCTATGAAAACGATATCATTTTGACGAGGATACGTCAGATAAACATGTTGGTTTACATATGACTCAGGTAGGGTTTTTACGCCGGTTAGCGACCACCTGATTTAGTGTGCCGGTTTGCGATCACTTATATGAGTTGGAGAACTGAAAGGATATGGCATGTATTTAACCAGGCAGCTAAAAAAATTATAGAATCTAACCTAACCTACAAAAATAATAAATTGGCAGCTAAATTAATAACTCGGCGACTGTCCCTGGGCATCCAGTGTCAAGTTATTATATGATATGTCAAGTAAAATCTGCTAGTTCGTCATATTAGTTCTTAGATTAATAACCCAAAGGATATGTTTACGTTCTTTTAGTAGATCACTATTACATAGTTTACAACTTAGTTGCATACGGCTCCCGGACCGTTTAGGGTCTATATAAATGTATTGTCTTTAATTGAAGAAACCTTGTCCTTCAGGTGGTCGCTAACTGAAGCTGGTCCCGTAACCGGCGCAATGTCCTTATGCCGTTCCACTTAGTTGATACAGCGATATCATGCATGCTATAAAAAGTGTTTACCTCCTCCCTACGATGGATGATCGCGCGCGCGCCAACGCCACCGATAGTAAAGCAAAAGATGATTTACAATGAGTGTTTCTCATACAACCGCCACCATCTAGTAACAATTCATTTATATTATGACTTCATAGCTCGACCGAGGACGAATCTTTCCTTTCTTTTCCAATTACTTAAGACTTCATCTATATAAATGTGTTAAATTAAACTGTGTCAAAAAAGATGCGTGCTCGGTAAATTATAAACACCTTTACTTCTCTTGACCATTAAGATTCTTGACATATTTGTATTTTAGTGATAAAAGGGAATCTAAGTATTTGGGTTGAAAAATATAAAGTTACTTTAGCATCTATACAAAAAACTACAGGTTATTTAAACCGAACATTGTGGTTAAACTTTCCTTTTAAGAAGTGAGGGTGCAGAAGTAGAATTCAAGATGGAATTTTCAAATATTTAATAACATTTAGAGATGTATACTCTTGAGGTTGCATGCAAAAAAGTGGCATGCGTTTTAAAATTGAATTGAGTTGGATACTCACTCGCTCGTTTCTCCCATGCTCGCTAAAGGCGCTCCCATCGGTTGTTGGCCTTCACCTAAACGAGATATAATATGAACATTAAGCGCTGCTTTAGAGGCCAATTACAATATTCCTATCGCCAAACACGACTACTTTAACCTACTTACGGAGGTCTCGAAGAAAAATAAATCATCATCGTCTGAAGCCCAGGGCAAGACTCGAACTTGCGACCTCTGTATTGCCGGTACAGTGCTCTCCCTCTGAGCTGCCAAGACATCGACTGATGTAGCGTATCTATCCATAACATTAAATTGACACGAAAAAAAATGTTTAATAAAATAATTTGTTTCGTAAGAGGTAAATTACTGATTTGTCCCTAAAAAGCGCGTTACCGGCCCTTTATTGATTTGACTATTCGTTGTGTTTACTTACAGCTAGAGCCAAATACAGGCCCCTCACTCTCAAGACTGGGCATTTTCGGGAACTCTGCCGACCTTACTCACCGCCATGAACAGAACATCACATGCCTACAGAGCAAGTAGTGTTGTTACCTATTATGGCCGCAGTCTTCTCTACGGTGGATGTACAGTCAACCGATTTGATTTCTGGGCCACTTCATGGATAGGGATATTTGGCAGCGATAAAGTCCTGCACTAGAAATCTATCGCAAAATAAATAGGCGTATTACTGTAGCAATGTAATTTTAAAATTTTATAATACTCTGATACTGAAATGATATTGTGTACTATTTTGAAAAAATGACATTCGCCGAGTTTTTTACGCCGGTTCTTCTCGAGGCAGAGGTTTTCTTTCCGAACCGGTGGTAGTTTATCGACATTCATAGGTGCATGTAATATGCCTAAATTGAAGAATTTGACTTTGACTTTGACTTCGTACCTTGTCACAGTTATAATGATATGAGATCTCTAGGGGCTTCCATATAGATTTTCACTGTGACAAGGTACGAAGTGGCCCAAAAATCAAATTGGTTGACCATACATTTGACCGTTGAGATGACATTCCGCTGTGTCCTACCCCTCTACAACTGTCTATTGCAATATGTATAAGCAAGAAAATACCTAACCTAATTAACTACAAAGCAACACACTGTAAAAATTAAATCATAGTAGTTACTAAATGTCAAACAACTAAATACGGACGACTTAAAAATACGGCAAATAAAAGTGAAGTACTCTCTACACTGCAAATAGCCCAAGTGAAAACCTTGTGGCCCGTTGCATGAAGCTACGGTCGCATGGTCATACATATAATACTCAGGACAAGCTAGTAGTATACGAGCGAGATAGTAGTATACAAATCTCGATTAGTGTGACAGAAAGGGAAATATCATTCGGTGTACTTGTCATAGTTCCACTTTTTTATTCGCCACAACTGATTTAGTATGAAGTTGTGGCAAATAAACCATTACCCGCTCAAATGAAGTAGGTTGTTTATGGTAAGCCATCAGCCATTTTAAGAGAGGTTCTTAACTTAGCTGCATAGGAGCCTTTCCGTCCCTTATTGTGGCAACACGTATAGCTTGTCCTGACTGTATTAGGTCCATGTACGGTCGCGTTCTTTAATTTAGGACCCTGTTCGCAAATATATTCTTTGTATTCCTATACAGTTTAACATGATTGTCAACTTTAAGTGGGTCCCAAATTAAAGTTCTTGACAAGTTACAATTTTCAAGTCTAAACTGGTACACTGAGGCGCTTCACCAATAACGACGGGCCATTTAACCTGTGTTGGCTATTTAGCCTTGCAAAATTGCAACTTGTAGCTTCGTAAAACGGACCATTGGCGTCACAGACATTTGACGCACTGTAATGGTGGCATCAAACTTGACGGTATTTGCCCAAATATTCGTGTTGCATCTTTTTCCTTCCTACGGAAAATGAAAGAGAGGCAACGATGCAACGCAACCCCAAGTGTAGTGCCAGTATCATATGAACTGACGCGCCGTGGATAACATTATTTATTTGCAATGTAGAGTGCGGTGGGGTGAATCTCCGGCGAGTTGAAACGCTCGGTTCTAGTCATTATTATCTCACGATTATCGCCGTAAAAGTGTGACAAAACGCCAGAATTTTGATCAAATAAAACTCAACACCGGTATTGTTATACATTATTAACAAAAGTTAATTCTGAATATCGGTAATTTTGACAATATTTGCAGAGATAATAATTACTAGAAAAAACGCCGTATAAACGCTGAATATTCACCCGGTAGCTAGGATTTACCTGGGTGCGCTAGATCGCTACTACGGACCGGAGGGGGCGCGGCGCCGCGCAAGCTAGCGTGGTCTTCCTCCGCTGAGCAAAGCAAAACAACGGGTCAAAGCTAGGTACAGTAAGGAAAATGTATTCACGTACCTTTTTATGCCTTATTGTCATAGTAAGAAGAGCGAAAAAGGTACGTTACATTTCCCGTACTGTACATTGCAACTCAAGCTTATGGCTGCTGGAGAATCAATCAAGCAATTTTGAAATCAAAATATATAAAACAAAAGGGACAAACAGGAAACCCTTTAGATGATTTTGGTATAATTTTAAGCCTGAAGTCAACTGGCGAAACGAAATCGAGCCGCGTTACTCCATTGATCGTAACGTGTGTAGACTTGCCCGTTGTGCGACGCCCTTGAACTCGCATGTGCTGCACTAAAATTATGGCTACATCTTTGCACATTAGTTGGTTACGATGCTACAGGGCGATACAAGCATATTGGTATTTTCGAGTGCAACCAACTAATGTGTAAAACTCAAATAACAATACATATTAACACGGTCGCATTCGTCATTTTGAGGAGACTCACTACTAGATATAATTTTCCAATCTACTCATATGTTCTATATACTTTTCGAACTCCGTCGCGTATCATATGTGTAATGTGTGTAAGTACATGAATAAGGTGCAAAAATGTTGTGTTTACTTACTCTTACTCTAACTACTCTTTAACGTCGACTGTACATTGACTCACGATTTCCATGGGTTCACGGAGACCGTAGCGTAAATAAATACTTATATATACCTTGCCCTAACTACTGACGTGTATGGTGTCCTTTTACATTGGGTCGGTTATCATATTCGAGAGGCAGGAATGCCATACTAAAAGCGACACTCGTATTAATCTCGTATGAGATAATCACCTAATTGAACGAGCGAGCGAAGCGAACGAAGTTCTCCGTTTCAGCTCAGGCCAAAAAATATTTCGTACGTCCGGCTGTTCTCCTCTCCAGGTCCCATTTCTCAACCGATTCTCATGTAATTTTGTGAGCAGGTTCAATAAATATATAGTAATTTTTGTCGATTCAGTGTTTTGAAAAAAAAAGACAGGCTCTGCAGCTCACAGAGCCACTAGTGAAAAAGATGGCGTCTAACACTGGTCAAGACCAAACCGTTATACAAGAATCATCTATCATTGTAAAGTCACTCATTACGTCACAATCGCAGTAAAATCGTATCAAAACACTCATCACAACACAATCTTATCTAATCGCACCTACCTGTGTAAGGGAACAAGTATTTATCGTGTGGATGGTGCTTATCGGATCCCTCCGACATCCTGTCGTTGTAGTCTCCGTACTCCATCTTCCTCTGGTAGTCATTCTTGAGCATGGTAGCTATGCCGGAATCCCTGAAGTCTCTCGGGGGGTAGCCGTCGTGTTCCCGAGCGGTGACTCCGGTGTTGAAGTCTCTGGAGCCGTAGAGGTTGGTGTCGGTGTTGAGGTATTTAGTGGGGCTGTAGCCGTAGTCGGAGGTTCTGGATGAGAGGTAGGTTTTGGAGCCGTACGGGTTGCCGGGTAGCCGGTACATGGTGGGCGACATCGGGTAGTTCGGATCGTAGGGGACTTGTTTTTCGGTGTCGGTTGGCAGCACGCCGTACATTAGCTCGTCTTCCATGACCCCGTATCTGGAAGGGATATATATCTATACATCTACACTAATATTATAAAGAGGGAGATCTGAGATTGTAGCTTTGTAAGTTAGTATGTAGGAATAATCTCCAGAACTACTCATCCGATTTCAAAAATTCTTTGACTTGTGTATATAATGAATTTCTGGACGGACATATGCCATTTTTAGGGTTCCGTAGCCAAAATGGCAAAAACGGAACCCTTATAGTTTCGTCATGTCCGTCTGTCCGTCTGTCCATCTGTCTGTATGTCACAGGCACTTTACTCGAAAACTATAAGGTGTATTAAAAAAAAATTGAGGGTAGGTGTATTTTGTTAGCCGCTACATAGTTTTGTAATTAAAATGACAAAAAAAAATTTTTTTAGGGGTGCACTCCATACATAAAACTGAAAGTTTAAAACAATTTTTTCATTGTATAGTCAACAGCAAAAGTAGGTTATCATTTTTTGACCTTATTGCAATGGAATAAGGTACAAAAGTGATAACTTACTTTTGCTCTTGACTGTACATGTGGCACATCAATCGATAGGCCTTTGAAAATAAATATAAGGTTTCTCAGCATTTTTTTTTGATTAAGTGATATGAATAGAGTCGGAGATAATAGTCCCGAAAGTCACTAAAATTCTGTCCCCCCCTCAAATTTTTGAACGGTGAATTTTAAAAATATGAAAAAAATCATGGACATGGCTTATTAAATTCTTTCACAGAAAATTGTTTTGAACGTGATCGGTTTAAAGATTTTCGAGATAATGCTGAAAAACTGCCTTCCTTAAAGAAAAGGCCGTAAGCGCTGTAAGATTTCTGTGACGATACGACCTTTTTAAAAGGCACGGAACCCTTCGTTTTGCGTGGTCCGACACGCACTTGGCCGGTTTTTTATTCCACGGGTCTGCTTGCGTTCTTTGAAATACGCGGACCAAGCCACGGGGGCAGCATTACAATTTCATTTTAAGTTACGGAATTCCATAGTTGTATCTAACAAATCTGTAAAATAGTCTAAGTATGTACTATACATGTTGAGAATTTGGTCCTGCCACGGCCGGTTGGGAAGCATATTCAAGAAACTTCTTACGGACACAAATGTCAAAGAGACAGATAAAGACAAACTAATTTGAACGGCATTTTAGTTAAAATAGGCTTGTTGAACGTTTATGAATACGGCCATAAATGACGGCGATTCCAGCGAGGGGTCTATCTCCGAGCCAAGTAAGTTCTACCCGTCGGACAGACCTGCTGACCCACCTGTTGTCCAACGGCAGCCTGGAAGCGTCCACGCTGGCCACGTAGGTGTCGTGCACGTTCTCCAGTATGGAGGGCTTGGCGCGGCGCCGGCTGAGCTGGTACACGTCGGAGGTGAGGTCGGGCACGGGCAGCGGGTTGGGCGACGGCGACGCCAGCGCGGGGCCCTCCGTGTCCGACCCGGGCTCGCCCGACCAGACCATGTCGGGTCGGTTTGGTTCTGTGGGAATACCTACTACGTTAAAAGTTGCAGCAATTAGCTTCAGCACTAATGCCCCAGCATCGGACAGTTGCATTTAGAGGAAGCTTTCGGTATCGAGCAACGAAATGCTGGAATATTATTCCTCCTTCAATAAGTGATCCAAAAAGTAAACCAGCATTCAAAATCAAGTACCGCCTACATTTACTAAATAACCAAAAGAATTATGTTGAGTGAGCCTTCTAAACCAATAATTCATAATTATAACCCCCACAACATGGATAGATATAATCATGTTTTCCACCCAGCCAAATTAAATACCCTAATAATTTACTTAAAATATTATTATGACGTACTCTCTGCACATACACACACACATTTTATATACTTTTACTGTTTAAATTTAGTTTTGTACGCCATGTATGTTGTGGGAATGAATAAAGTTTTAATCAATCAATCAATGTCATTAAAGAAATATAATAATCAGCATCACTTTGCGCATTCACTTTTAAACATGAGTGTGTTATTAATATGGGCCTTCGTATAAGGCTCGCCATATACAGGCTGAACTCGGCGACCGAATTTCATCGCTGGGCTGATTCCAATGGAGTAGCTACAGTTGGAATCAGCCCAGCGTGATTGGCAAAGGAATTTGGTAGAATTCAGCCTGTACGAGTATCTGGCGAGTCACTTTCACGTAAGAAAATAGAAAGGCGATTTCTTCAAGAAGTATTGAGGCATAGTGTAGTCTCACCTTCTCGTATGCGTGAAGGCCACCTCGGTGGAATGCCCAACGGTGTTCCTTCTGTTATATTTGGTAAGTAACTGCCTCCGTTAGTGCTCGGAACCCGGTCTCCTGTAAACAAAGTGTTTATAGTGAGTAGGTACTTCATATCAAATTTTATTCATGTGAAATGGAATAATAGAATAGTTCGTTTATGTATTCTTTCGCGTACGGAACTCTCCTGCCGGCTCCACTTCTAATATAGCCGATGTTCGATCATTTTTCCTTTGCCCTCTGGGCAGAGTAGTCAAGTTTTGGCACGTGAGTGAGTGGTCATTGCGCATCCAGAGCGTAGTAACAAGGGCGGTAAGTGATACCCGCCTGAGCCGCCTATCAAAATCTCTTTCTCTCTGTGTAGTCGCTCCTTTATGATTGTAGAACGTGTCCAGCTGATTTCTTTTTGAACAGTACGACTTGCTTTCACTGGTTCCTATTAGAGTCTATTAAAATTAAGCAGTGAACATAATTGGTACTGACCTTTGAGTTACATAGGTTACATAGTATAGACAGGGGGCTTGCAGTGGGCGGGGCGCGTCCGTTACCTACGCTCGCGGGGCCCGAGGCCGCCAGTCAGTCGAGGGCCGGCGCCGCGCGAGCGCGCACATGTGCGTAATGCGTAACGCTGTGATCCGCCGCCACCGCCGACATGAACGCGACGAACCGCGCGTACTTCATTTCTCTTATTTATTTTGAGTTCTGTACACCCACGATGAAAACGATAAACGGCCACAGCTTCTCTGTTCATGGTTGTTTGAATACCCAAAGGGACTTTGGTTTGGTTAGGTTGATGATGACACTGACATACATGTTCACTTTACTCGAGCGCCATCTGGCGAGCTAGAGCATTTTTTGTCCTCATTGATTTGGCGTGACAGCCCTAACGCTACACGTGCTATGTGTGAATGAATACAAGTTATACGATAGGCAGAGATGCACAGAGTAGGCACGTTTCTTATGCCTAAACGCCGTTTTGGCTAGTAAGTGTATTTTCTGTACTTGTACTTATTCTGTGGTATAGGGCAGACATCACCTAGCATAAGTTTGCGCATGGTAAACTCCTCACGTGCGTCGCTGTCCGAGCCCTCGTGGCCGCCGGCCTCGGTCGGCGCGCGCCGTCGCCGCCGACTCTCCAGCCCTTGTGCACGTATAATGTATAAGGTATACTGACGGGGGTTGGCGGGCTGGTCGGAGCGGCGCGTGCTGGTCTCGTCGTCGTCGGAGGAGTGGCTGGAGGCGAGGTCGAGGCTGCGCGCGCTGCCGTCGCTGTCGCTGTCCGAGCCCTCGTGGCCGCCGGCCTCGGTCGGCGCGCGCCGTCGCCGCCGACTCTCCAGCCCTTGTGCACGTATAATGTATAAGGTATACTGACGGGGGTTGGCGGGCTGGTCGGAGCGGCGCGTGCTGGTCTCGTCGTCGTCGGAGGAGTGGCTGGAGGCGAGGTCGAGGCTGCGCGCGCTGCCGTCGCTGTCGCTGTCCGAGCCCTCGTGGCCGCCGGCCTCGGTCGGCGCGCGCCGTCGCCGCCGACTCTCCAGCCCTTGTGCACGTATAATGTATAAGGTATACTGACGGGGGTTGGCGGGCTGGTCGGAGCGGCGCGTGCTGGTCTCGTCGTCGTCGGAGGAGTGGCTGGAGGCGAGGTCGAGGCTGCGCGCGCTGCCGTCGCTGTCGCTGTCCGAGCCCTCGTGGCCGCCGGCCTCGGTCGGCGCGCGCCGTCGCCGCCGACTCTCCAGCCCTTGTGCACGTATAATGTATAAGGTATACTGACGGGGGTTGGCGGGCTGGTCGGAGCGGCGCGTGCTGGTCTCGTCGTCGTCGGAGGAGTGGCTGGAGGCGAGGTCGAGGCTGCGCGCGCTGCCGTCGCTGTCGCTGTCCGAGCCCTCGTGGCCGCCGGCCTCGGTCGGCGCGCGCCGTCGCCGCCGACTCTCCAGCCCTTGTGCACGTATAATGTATAAGGTATACTGACGGGGGTTGGCGGGCTGGTCGGAGCGGCGCGTGCTGGTCTCGTCGTCGTCGGAGGAGTGGCTGGAGGCGAGGTCGAGGCTGCGCGCGCTGCCGTCGCTGTCGCTGTCCGAGCCCTCGTGGCCGCCGGCCTCGGTCGGCGCGCGCCGTCGCCGCCGACTCTCCAGCCCTTGTGCACGTATAATGTATAAGGTATACTGACGGGGGTTGGCGGGCTGGTCGGAGCGGCGCGTGCTGGTCTCGTCGTCGTCGGAGGAGTGGCTGGAGGCGAGGTCGAGGCTGCGCGCGCTGCCGTCGCTGTCGCTGTCCGAGCCCTCGTGGCCGCCGGCCTCGGTCGGCGCGCGCCGTCGCCGCCGACTCTCCAGCCCTTGTGCACGTATAATGTATAAGGTATACTGACGGGGGTTGGCGGGCTGGTCGGAGCGGCGCGTGCTGGTCTCGTCGTCGTCGGAGGAGTGGCTGGAGGCGAGGTCGAGGCTGCGCGCGCTGCCGTCGCTGTCGCTGTCCGAGCCCTCGTGGCCGCCGGCCTCGGTCGGCGCGCGCCGTCGCCGCCGACTCTCCAGCCCTTGTGCACGTATAATGTATAAGGTATACTGACGGGGGTTGGCGGGCTGGTCGGAGCGGCGCGTGCTGGTCTCGTCGTCGTCGGAGGAGTGGCTGGAGGCGAGGTCGAGGCTGCGCGCGCTGCCGTCGCTGTCGCTGTCCGAGCCCTCGTGGCCGCCGGCCTCGGTCGGCGCGCGCCGTCGCCGCCGACTCTCCAGCCCTTGTGCACGTATAATGTATAAGGTATACTGACGGGGGTTGGCGGGCTGGTCGGAGCGGCGCGTGCTGGTCTCGTCGTCGTCGGAGGAGTGGCTGGAGGCGAGGTCGAGGCTGCGCGCGCTGCCGTCGCTGTCGCTGTCCGAGCCCTCGTGGCCGCCGGCCTCGGTCGGCGCGCGCCGTCGCCGCCGACTCTCCAGCCCTTGTGCACGTATAATGTATAAGGTATACTGACGGGGGTTGGCGGGCTGGTCGGAGCGGCGCGTGCTGGTCTCGTCGTCGTCGGAGGAGTGGCTGGAGGCGAGGTCGAGGCTGCGCGCGCTGCCGTCGCTGTCGCTGTCCGAGCCCTCGTGGCCGCCGGCCTCGGTCGGCGCGCGCCGTCGCCGCCGACTCTCCAGCCCTTGTGCACGTATAATGTATAAGGTATACTGACGGGGGTTGGCGGGCTGGTCGGAGCGGCGCGTGCTGGTCTCGTCGTCGTCGGAGGAGTGGCTGGAGGCGAGGTCGAGGCTGCGCGCGCTGCCGTCGCTGTCGCTGTCCGAGCCCTCGTGGCCGCCGGCCTCGGTCGGCGCGCGCCGTCGCCGCCGACTCTCCTCTGTACCATAATAGTAGTTTATGTGACTGTACATAATGAGAGACCTTAAAACACGAGGGTGGTTTTATGAAACGAGCGTAAACGAGTTATCTACACATTTATAATAAATCCTCAATGATGTGTTCGGGAACCACTAGAATAACCGCCATTGCACCGCCATGGACGACTAGATTTCAAATCGTGACCAATTAGATATCGATAACAAAATCTAGTTGGTAATGACATGATTTGCTCTGACCCCTGGGCCACGCTTCGAAATTTGGAAGTGATTACTTTATCAATGTCGATATCTTAATGAAAATACGTACAAAATTACCTACGGCCAGAGACAAGTTAATTATTTTTATAAATCTTATTGATATAATGCTGACCAGCATTACTGCCAACTTCTGAACGCATTTTAGAGGGTTTATAGTATGTGTGTAGATAAACGCTAATATTAGGTTAGGTTAGGTTAGGAATCGAAACTTCTGCGCCGCTTTCCCTATCCTCTGCGGCCGAGGCGTGGTCGGTGGCGGAACCACAGATCTGATCCGCCACCGGGTGCTGGAATTTCCCGCACCCATGATCTCCTTGTAGCGGACTCAGGGGGGTGCGCTACTGAACAGGTGGAGATCGAGGAGGCAGGCGCGCCAAAACATCTGGCGTGCCTCTCGTGGATGGCCTTCGGGCATCCGCGAAGGAGCCGCTTGTGGGTGACTGCCGCCGGCGGGGTCGCGGATGTGTGCGCAAGCGTTCCCGTGACCTCGCCACATGGCGGCGAGGCGTCAAGTGGGGGGGTTTTTAGTGGGTATACCGTGAGTCTCATCAGCTTATACGGGAGTCCCACATAACCACTCGGGTCACCCCCTGCACCCGGGTGGTATGCGTAACGCATTTTACCCCCCTAAACAAAAAAACCGGCCAAGTGCGTGTCGGACCACGCAAAACGAAGGGTTCCGTGCCTATTAAAAAGGTCGTATCGTCACAGAAATTTTACGGCACTTACGTCCTTTTCTTTGAGGAAGGCAGTTTTTCAGCAATATCTCGAAAACCTCTGAACCGATCTTGTTCAAAACAATTTTCGGTGAATGTAATTAATAAGCCCTATGTCCATGAATTTTTCCATATTTTTAAAATACACCGTTCAAAAATTAGAGGGGGGGGACAGAATTTTAGTGACTTTCGGGGCGATTATCTCCGACCCTATTCACTTAATCAAAAAAAATGGTAAGAAACCTTATATTTATTTTGAAAGGCCTATCGATTGATGTGCCACACGGGGGGTCACAATGAAAAAAAAAAATTTGACTTTTAGTTTTATGTATGGAGTGCACCCCTGAAAAAAAATTTTTTTGTCATTTTAATTACAAAACTATGTAGCGGCTAACAAAATACACCTATCCTCAAAATTTTATTCAAATACACCTTATAGTTTTCGAGTAAAATGCCTGTGACATACGGACAGACGGACAGACGGACAGACGGACAGACGGACATGACGAAACTATAAGGGTTTTTGCCATTTTGGCTACGGAACCCTAAAAAGGTATCGAAACTTCAAATTGCTTGGGTACCCTGACATCTGTCAGGCTTGGCTGCAATCTGGGTACAACATATTGTACTGGAATGGCAATTGACAATCTATCGTACCCACGCATGAAATAGATAATAACGAACCGGTAAGTCTGTAGCGCAGTATCCCGGATATCCCAATGCACTATCGTGTTGCTCAAAAGCGAAAGTAGTATACATTTAAACTATTCAAGACTCGCCTATTACAAAAATCAAGATGTCTATTTCAACAAGTAAAGTGTAGCTATATCCTCCATGTAGGAATATCAAGCAAAAAGGTAAGCTAATGCTCGTACTTTTTTCCACTAGATTATTTAATTCATTCGTACACAAATAAGGGTGGTTTTATAGTTTACCGTCTCTGCGAGTGTGTAGCGAAGAATCAAATCCTCTGAGGTAAGCAGGCATGTCACTCGCGCTCGTATTGTAGTTAGACGTCGACGTGCTTGTGTGACGAAGTTGACCGTCGCTTCGACTAAAACATTGAGCAATATAACAAAATAGAATTATATGTGCAACAAATTTCTTCCATATGCAAAACCTCGTCGCCAATTTATTTAAATTAGGCGCCCAACGTTGGGGCCATATAACGTACCTATAAGGGCTAGAGCTAGTTTTCGTCGTTGATCTGGATGTTGTTGAAGAAGCGGATATGCCGATGTTCCGCAACTGCCGGCCTGGCTCGGTGCCGCTGTGGTACGCCAATGCAGACCTAGTATTGAAATTAACACATGTTAAAATAATCTTAGATAATCATCGTAATACAAAGTCGTAAGAGTTAAAATAACAAACCTGTTAGCTGATAGATTCTGGGCACTGCTACTGACTATTATTGAAGTGTCAGCCAAAGGTACTTTCTTGCCCATGCAACGAAGAATTGTTCTGAAACATTAATTGATAAGTTTCGTATCTTCAAAAGTGGTTACATAGATTTATTTTTAAAGTGAAATTATTTAAGCGAGGAGTATTTTCAATACGGAATTCCAAAAAAATTGGGCTAGCGCCGAAAAAATCGATGGAGCAATCTTAGACCTCGGAGTTATGCCGCCACGAGTTGAATGGAATCTCAACAGGATCAAACTGAGGATGCGTCCGCTAGCACAGTCAGGCCGCGGTCTGGATGCCCGCGGGCAGCAGGGCGACGAGCGGGCGTTCACAGATTGTGCATCAAATGTATGATGCCGCTCACCGCGCTGGCCGCTGGCGTCCAGTCCGCGGCCTTAGAGAGTTCGGAGCAGATAGTGTAAACTGTTGCTAGAACAACCATCATCTCTCTGTCGCTCGTCCGCCTCACTGCCCCGGCTGAGCCCGCTCGGCCAGCCACAGCAGACAGCTAGCAACAAGTCCACACTCACCTCCTCAGGTTGTCTCGCACGCGCACATTGAAGGCGATGTAGCCGAGCGAGGCGGCGGCGGCGTGCAGTATCACGGCGCCGGCCAGCACCGAGCTCAGCAGGTTGCGGCGCGAGCCCGCCTCGCTGCCCAGGATGAGCCCGCTCGCCCAAGCTAGGCACAGCAGCGGTAGGCACACCACACTTATTGCTAGTAGCATCCTGGGGACAAATTGCGCTGAATTATATGTCCAGTTAAGACTAATCAACACGCCTATAAAGACTAAAGGAAGAGGAAAGGCAGGGCCGTTACCTGTGCGGACGTTTCAGTTAACTACCTAAAATTCATCCTGAGTATGGTAAAAAGATCTAAAAGCTGCGTACCGCGCTTATTAAGAATGGGCAATGTGTACAGCTCGTTTATTGTGCCAAAATAACATCTTGATTTGACGTTTTAAAGAGTGCCTTTTAGATCAGCATACCTCAGGTTCCCGAAGCCGGTGACGTGGTCGCGCACGGTGAAGGCGGCGCGCGTGGCGCCGGCCAGGCTGGCCGCGGCCGCGCCCGCGTACACCGCGGCCGGCACCACCACCCACCACACCACCGGCTCGTGGCAGCTCACCCAGCAGCTGCGGAACACCACAGTCGTTAATGAAATCAAGTGAAATTATTTATTTCGGACATGGGGTATCCATATAAACACAAAAAAAAACACAAAATTATGTTAGTAATAAGAAATGAATTACCTAGGTTAGTTAAATACAAAATGCTCATTAGAATGCACATTCACAGTCATCCAATGAGTAAGGATAGGACTGTCCATCCTTTCCGCGACCACATTCAGGAGAGTGTTGGTGCTCGCGCGCACGCGGCCCCACAGGGACGCCGCGCGCTTGCGCAGCACGGCTTGGAAGCCGCCAGTGCTGCACTCAGCGAACATACACAGCACAGAGCGCGCTGCAGCGCCAACTCGCCAAGGCAGCCCCAACATCCCCCTGAAGGTGTTGTTATACTGAACACGCAGTTAAATTGTGTAATGTTATCAAGTTTCGAACTCAACGAACTTTTTTCCGACCAAATCGTAGAATCCCTAAAGAAAGGTCAGATCAAGAGTACCCTACACCAACGGATATGTATCAAGAATGTCATGAAAGTGAATAAAAGATTCGTATCACTACTCGTACTACTTATGATTACATCATGTTTCCGCAGTTGTGGTCTCCTTAAGCATACATTAATATTGAATTACTCAGCGTCCGAGCTCCACTGGCGGACTAGTCGTACCCCGGATTGAATATTTCAAGCACATGTAATGAAGCAGAGAGCTGATCTGCTGACTTCAGTGTGTGGCGCTTTAGTCCATCTCGTTGGCTCGTCGGCATACCGGCGGTCGAGCGGTTTTAGATCACATATAGGTAGCTTTACACATCAATCTTTGATTGTATCAGCTTAAGGTTACCAACGGGCAAAAATAAATATCAAAGCATTATATTCTGCGCATTGTTTCAATTCTTTGTAAATGGATCAAATAAAAGAGGTCATCAAATCAGGTGCGAAGTATGCAGGCCTGGCCCCGCATGACGGCCACGGTAATCATGTGATAGATAATACGATATAAAGCTTCTGTCGCTTCCATCTTCTTTCGATGACAAACCTCCCACGAAGAGTGCCACTCCTGCGCCACCCATATCCAGCGAATTCCCGCGACCTTTACCAGGTTATCAAGTCCAACCCTTTGGACGGTCTACTCACGGTGCGCCTTTCGGTACATGGTTTCCACTCGAGAACCTATAAGAATATTGCGCGAAAATCGAGACCATCATAGGCCCGTTGTCTTAAAGTGACCTCATTCGGAGCTGGTTTATTCTGTTGTGAGTAAAGTGGTGGTGGTGGAAGGCGCGGCGTGGGTAGGCCCCCCACAAGGTGGACTGATGACCGGGTAAGGGTCGCGGGAGTCCGCTGGATGCGGGTGGCGCAGGACCGGTCAATTTGGAACTCTCTGGGGGAGGCCTATGTCCAGCAGTGGACGTCTTTCGGCTGATATGATGATGATGATGATGATGAGTAAAGTGGTACTCACAAGAGCGCGTGCCCGTACTGGTGCTGGTGGTGCGAGGCGGACAGCGCCAGCACGACGGCGGGCGCGGCGTAGGCGGCGGCCAGGTGCGCGGCCAGGCCGCCGTGGTTCACGTCGCGCAGCTCGCGCAGCAGCCGCCGCAGCTGCCACGCGTCGCACGCGCACCACGCCAGCGCCGACACCCACCAGTAGTGCAGCGACATGGCGATTATCTTGCACGCGAACTGCCAGCGAAACGTTACTGAGTACAATATTAACCTACACAGGCGCAAAAGCGCGCGGGTAGTATGACCGCACTACTGCTACGTCACCGTCATCTGTTACGTAAAGAAACCCCTCGAGTGCTGCGACTGATCCAGTCACGCAGATTTTCACCCAGAGTGTCTTCTGCGTCCTACACCTGAGAACCAGAGGTAGGATTTCGTATTTGAAATCCCTCATGATGTGAGCGAGATACTGGAGTTGTTTCTCATTGGTGTTGAATTGTTCTATCATCTCATTTAGTAGCTCCAGTCTGTCTTTTTTTCATAGTGTCAGTTGTATAATAAGGTTGGGGACTCTATTTTATTATTACTCCAAAAGAAAAAAAAGGCAAAAAATATGTCTAATGACGAAAATCCTATTCAAATATCTCAAAAAATTACGGACATACAAACGATTATTGCTTGACAGAGAGAGAAAACGCGTGACGTCTCGAGCATCATGGAAAATGACAATCGTCTCATGTGAAGGTCTCTTAAAAGTTTGGACACTTAAGAAAGAAAGAAACAAAGATAAATTTATTCACAAACACACAGGACACACATATTAGACAATAAAATAAACAAGAGAAACATATAAAACATGAAACAAAGTGTGTCTCTGCGGCAGTGAACCGGACACTGGCTCAGCATTATGCTGAGGTGTCAGACACCTACAGCGCTGATTTTCAGATAGTACCGTTGGTGACTCACGGAAACGTCATACAATTTTAATATATAAACGACATACTAATATAATCATACAACTTTGTGATTATTTATTGTCTTGGGTTACTTTTTTCTCCATTTGACTATATTTTCACCATTCCTATTGTACTCGATCCCGCCTATAACTGGCATAGATGGCTTAAGGAGCATATCTTTTTTATGATCATATCAAAACTAACTTTTAAACTGTTGTAATACTTTTAACAGACTTATCACACAACTTTAGAAAAACAATTAATCAATATCAAGTCCGAAGAGATGTATAATCCACTTACCTCATTCTGTACTAAAGAGCTTCTCGCCTTCAATGCGATCAGATACAGCAGCTCTGCCATAAACACGCAGAATATGAGATGTTTGTGGATAGAGTTGGACACGGTCGCCGCACCGCCCCGCATGAGACAGAGCGCTGCCCACGTCGCGAGCAAGAGCGGGAGGGAGATACTGAACGCTGTGTACGATGTCACGGATTCGAGCAGCGATGGTTCTGGTATGAACTGTAAAAAAAAGCCTCGAATAATATGTTAGAAATAGAAATATTTATTTGTTTTAATCTATGAGGTCTGATGATCTCTGAGGTCATTCATTTAGGCTCTAAGAAGCCATGCCAGGCAAAATACAGAGTAATTTTATGTTTTTTTATAGCTTTATAGAGGATGAAACAGCAATCCGTCGAGGTTTGTTTACTGACTGCATGTACTGCAACCAATGAGAAGGTTGGTGGTTTTTCCGATGCTACCCAGGATCCCGTCTAAGTGTCAATTCGACCAAAGAATAAGAGTTTATTCCAATTGTTCGATGTTTACTCTTATTTCGACGAACCTGGTCTAAGGTATGTCAAGATATGACATCATACCTCAATGTCAACTTCGTCGACCAGAACAGCGAAAGTGGAGAGATGGTTGCAAGTGCAGTTGATTAGCAGCGGCTCGTTGGAGTACGGAGACCAGTCGTAGTCGATCTCAGTGTGGCAGCCCACGCGCGACCACTTGCCTTTTCTGCGGAACTCATGGAAATTTTATTTTAAGTATATATTGTATACTTAGTATGTATATTATGTCGGCGTTGGATGACGATATCTTCGCAAAAAATCTAGGGCTTTTGCTATATTTCAGTTTTTTGTGTAAAATGAACAAAATAACAGAGAGAGGTTGGAGATAAAATCGAAATAAACGATACGAAGTATTAGCTTAGAGACGAAGTTCTGCCTATATGGCGTATGGCACCTCTTCCAGTAAACTTTTGAGTAACTACACTGGAAATTAGCAGAAATGAAATTGTGTCTTTTGTAACTTGCGCTTGCCTACTTGAAGTCCGCTGCCGCACATAATGTGAAATAAACAAGTCCGTTCCAACTGTGAAGGTTTCACATTGTTACTAGTCTAATTGGAAAGGACTAGCTAGACCATGTCAATGAAAACTAGTTATCTTCAAATGAACTGTAAACGAAATAATATAACACTTTTCGACTCTATTATTTGTACGTGAAGGTACAAAAGTGGTAGATCACTTTCTTGGCTGACTGTAAGTTGACGTCTATAATATATTTACACTTTTGCACCTTTTTTCCTTGTAATAAGGCGAATAATGTATAAATTTCTTACATGAACTTTCTTACTGTACACATCATATTATAGTATATAGTATTATAGTAGGTACATTATTCTGCCCTCATAAGCCAAATAGCAGTATCTCAAAATTATTTGTCTTTGTAAGTTATGTCATTTGACGTAGATTTATTCCAATGATTTTTTATTTTGAGATACCGCTATTTGGCTTATGAAGGCAGTCCGAAAATAGATACGAATCCACGAATTGCCATTCTCGCCGAGGCAGATATAGTTAGTGCTTTTCTCCAAAAATGCGAGGAAGTCAAATAATATTTTCAATAATCTTAAAACAGCAAGTATGTCAGTAACCTATCAAGTTCATTAGATACGTTTCTGAAACTTTTCTAAAGTTGACAGTATGTGTATTTTAACTTTTAATATACCTGTTTTATACAATGTACGTGTAGTATTTACTTTCCTTACAGTCAAAATGAAAAGTAGAGAGTTTAACTCGGGTGAAATGGGTCACTTGCAACCCTCGGTTAACAATCTACTAATAACTTTTTAAATTTGCGCTCGTCAGGAACTTTACTTACTATTTTTGCTATCATAAACATAGTAAGGCGAAAATTTCCGAGCATATCGGAGAAAAATAATTAAAAACAACTTACCCTGTTAAAGTAGACCAGTGGACGCACTGAGGATTAGTCCTCGAGCCAAACGTCTCCCTATTGATGTCCAGCCACATCTGCAGCCGAATCGGCTTCTTCAATCTAATCCCGCCCATACTTTTATAAATCAACTTCTTTCCCATCTTCGTCACGTTCTCATCTTTGAATTCAGGGTCCATGGTCAAAGCTAATACTTTTGGACCATCCTGTTCTTTCTCAGCGACGTATGTAGACTCGTTGTCTTGTAAATTGTCGGAGAATAAAGGTTTCTCCTGTTTTTTGAAAGCTGGTTGTATTAATACGGGGCCGTGGTTTTCGTGTTGTATTTCAGGCTCGTTGGAATGCCATTTGGGGTCGTTGTGTTTTTGGGATACGTGGTGATGGCCTTTGTTGGTGTATATTATTCCTAAAACAGAAATAAAATATATACTTCAAGTCTTTGTTGATTGACGAAGTCCCCAGAAAGCTCGACTCTCTATTCAAACGTAGTTCAGTTCTCATTATGAAAAGGCATGCTGGAATAACATTAAACTTTGTATATACAAAGGGATCCGCGGAAACTAGTTTCTGTTGCTAGAAATTATAAAAGATAAAAAATAGAGTCAAAACAAGTTTTACACACAAATCTTTTTAAAATCATTACGTTTGTATGGGGAGCCGACTTGTGTCGAGTTTCCTTAGTGACTATTAAACATGATTTAACAAAGTAAATTGCTTCCCGAAGTATTTATGAATTTTATAGTCGGTCGGAGTGGGAATATAATTAGTGATCAAACGAACTTACCTGTACGTGAAGTTCGATCATAATTATATGATCAGCTTCATTCGACGCGATTTGTTCACATGTTGTAGTTGAGCTCCACGCCACAGCCTTGCACGGATATTTAAAGTAGGGAGATTTTTAAAAACCCTACTGGCAACACTCTTTGTCAGCTCCGTCCACCATACCCCTGTGCCGATCTTCATTTTGTTTAAAGTATATTACATTTTTTTTTTTTTTTTTTTTTGTATTTGGGAGGGATTTTTGTTGGGAGGGTTATTATTAATCGCGTCGAATGAAGCTGATCATATAATTATGATCGAACTTCACGTACAGGTAAGTTCGTTTGATCACTAATTATATTTCTCAGCTTCATTCTTAGCGATTTGTTCACATGTTGTAGGATGTTGAGAGAAAAAACCATATTAAGAAAAAAAATAAAAAATAGATCCTTTTATTACAGAGACAAGGATTTAACTAAATCAATTAGTTAGTATTGGATGTACTAGAAAGAATCGCTTTTACTATGCGAGCCAAACATCGGAAGTATCTAGGCCGTTTAGCTTCAAAGTGTCTCTAATCCAATGGCTTATTCGCTGGGATGATATCATCGAATAAGGTTTTCTGTAGCTTATGAATTGTTGTGAGTGTCTGACCGTAAATTTCTAGTTTTCTTAATGTAGGCAATCAAACATCTTGCTGGACATATGCTGGGATTTAGATCAAAAAATGGTAATTTCAATATAGGTTGCAGAGCATTTAGACGCGTAGTTTTTATACGATCTGGTATCTTTATATATAAGAACTACTGAATTTTCTACAATATTAATATTGTTTAGCTTAATTAAGTTAATGTCTGCACTCTATGCGCAGTTACAGTGCTAATAATGTTGACAACTTTTTTGATAAATATTCTAAATCAAGTGAATCATTGGGCCATTTATTGGACAAATAACGTGGAACAATACCAGGGTCCCATGTTAAATCAAATTTTGGGTCTAAGATGGAATACTCCTTTCATAAATTTCTTAATATGCTCATCCTTAAGATAAGATGCGCCTAACAATAAGGAAATTGCCGATTTATATGAATTGATTGTCCCGTATTGAGCACCGTTTTCAAAAATATGTGACAAGAAATTTAATATGTCAGAACTTAATGGTTTCAAATAGTTTAAATTATGGTATTTACAATAATTTAGCAAATTTTTTATGCAATTGGCATACTGTTTTTAGGTTTTTTGCGTAATCGAAGATAAAATAATATGTACAGATTTATCATTTAGAGACTTTTGCAATAACGATCTCCGGACAATTTCACGGCAACCATCGTAAGGGTCTTGTTCAAGTTGTGGGACAACATGAAATTAGATTTTAATATATTAGAGTTAGGTTCAAATTGTATGAAATTTGAAACAGCAATTTTTCGCAGTATTGGGAACCAGGGTTGATAGGCCAGTATGGCACTAATAGAATTCCTAGGGCTTTATCGGTAATTATTTTCTGGATTGTTTTTAATATTATGGTAAATGCGTAAAATAATGTATGTATTTGTAAACGCATCTATCGCGCAAGCATCTGGGTCGTTTTTCCATGACACGTAATTTGCACATTTGGCATTATACCGACTGGCAAACAAATCTATTGTAGGGTTGCCATAAGCCTTTACAATTACCTGGAAAGCCTCATCATATAACTCCCATTCTGTATCTTGAAACTTTTTTCGGGAGAGAAGATCTGCTTCAACGTTTCCACGTGTATTTATGTATGACGCGAACAACATAATTTTACGCTCCTCACACCATTGCCAAATGTCGCGGGCTACTCGATTCAGATGTGGATACTACCCATGCGATTTATACACAAAATAGCAGAAATATTATCTATTCTGAGCAATAATTCACAGTTGGAAATATTTTTTGTAAATGTTTTCAGCCCTAAAAAAGGCAGCAATTAAGTCTTCTAAGCGATTAATATGCATCGTTTTGTCATTTTCTTTCCAGAAACCATGAACTTTTTGGCCGTTACAAAATGCTCCAAATCCTTAGACGAAAATTATTACACTTAAAAGGATTGTTGTTATCTATGTCCTCAAACCACCAGTTCAAATCATTTTGAAATTGACTACTAGGTAAGGATATCATCTAAAAGGCAGAGGTATTGATGCCTTTCAAATTGTTTAGTATATAGATATAGCCATCTATATTGGATGGCTGGGCAAGCCGATATTAATAGTTCTATAAATGCGGCAAAGTCACGCAATTTGCATCTCGAAATTGATTTAAATTTACTCAATTGATTTGTTATTTTTAATTTTTTACTCTCAGGGAGACTTAGCGTCATTCTGAGAGAATCAAATATAAAGCCTAAAACCTTACATTGCTGCTGTGGTATTAAGCAGCTTTTCTCAGTATTGATTATGAAACCGAGTTTTTGGAGTAAATTTTTAGTGTATATAACATTTTGTTGACATTCTAAGAAAGTTCTGCCAAAACAAAGTATATCGTCAAGATAAATTACCGACACATTAAACAATTGAATTGATATAACGTATTATTATACGTAAACCGTAGGAACTTTTTATGATCATCATGGATGGCGATTAGAAAATATGCGTCCTTCAAATCAATTGACGACATAAAACAGTTTTTTGTTATGATTTTTGGGGCCGTTCTATAGTCTTCTATTTTAAAATGTATAGGCTTAATAAATTTACTTAAATATTTTAAATTTAAAATGAACCTTTTGTCCCCATTTGGCTTAGGTACCAAAATAAACGCTAGATAAAAATTCATTTTCTGTGTGGTTACATTCTGATATCGCCTGTATATTAATCAACGATTTTATGGCATTAGAAAAATCGCTATGTTCAGATTTTGTTTTAGAATGCATGCTGGGTGAGTCAGCAGCAGCACGAAAAGGCGTAGATGTAAATGGAATTTTGTAACCGGTTAACCACGATAAAATTGTGTTGTCAGCTGTAATTTGTTTCCATTTCGCCAAGAAATATTTAAGACGCCCTGCATATGCTACCTCTATATCTATCGCCTCCTGTTGCTCCTCGTGATCGGTGCTCGCTCCGCTGTCTCCCTCCGTTGAGAGCCGTTGTATGGACTGTTGCGCTGCGGTTGACGATTCGTCTTGTACTCTGCTTTCGGTGTTATCTTCCGAGGCATCGTCTTCCAGTTTAAACGGTTATTCCCATTGTGACGATCCGCTTTTACGAAGTTATTTATGTTAAATCTGTTTGTACGATAATTTTTTGCTTGTTTAAGGTCAGTTCCAGACCTTTTAATTTTCTTAGCAGACTTTAATTTCTCAGAGACATTCTCTCCGAATAATAACTTGTCGTGTTTGGTTTCGCTGAGTGCAAGTGCATCCTTCATGTCAGGATTAATGGCTGAGATGACGAAACCACGACGTGTTTTGGTATCTAAAAAAAAAAGGCTGTCACATAAGAACCTGCACGCATTGCTAACAGGTTTTAAGATATTTGTGTGCTGATCTTTAGCAATTATCAGTTCAGCTGCTTGATTCAGGGCAGCGATGGCAACAGAAATCTGTTTTTGTTTCGCCATAATAGCGCTATCTCTTTTTATTCAATTGTCGGCTAAGCCGCCTTCATCTCGGGATTCAATGACGGCGGGACGAGTAGAGTACAGTTCTCAGATATGAGGTAAGTGTCGATCAATTTTTCTTTCGTATCTTTAACTAATCCTTTCTCTATAATCTCTTGCCATCTCAATGCTAACTCTTTATGCGTTGGTTTTCCTAGCTTGATTTCAGATTTTGTCGCGTCACCTAGTACCTCCAAGATCTCATCATCAAGTTCCGGAACTGTAACTTCTTCAGTACCCGACGACAGCTTAGTATGATCGGATGTTGAAGGCATATTATAAGGAGTCTGAATGAAATTCGGCGGCGACACTGGCGACGACAACGTACGTGTGACATCTCGATTTTATGACTCCGAAACAACGCTATCGGATCCTAAAACCATTGCATACGTTTTACGTATTGACAGTGTTTCGTATATCTTGTGAAACATGTGCTGATGTCTTGCAATACGCATACTCGAACATACTATGTTGAAAATATAAGGGAAAACCAATAAAATGCGTGAAAGAGATAGCCCAGTTGGCGTCTCGCATCACAAGGCAATATTTCGAGTTAGAATGCTTAATAGCCAGCATAATGCGTGAAAAAGATAGCCCAGTTGGCGTCTCGCATCACAAGGCAATATTTCGAGTTAGAATGCTTAATAGCCAGCATAATGCGTGAAAGAGATAGCCCAGTTGGCGTCTCGCATCACAATGCAATATTTTGAGTTTGAATGCATAATAGCCAGCATAATGCGTGAAAATGATAGCCCAGTTGGCGTCTCGCATCACAAGGCAATATTTCGAGTTAGAATGCTTAATAGCCAGCATAATGCGTGAAAGAGATAGCCCAGTTGGCGTCTCGCATCACAAGGCAATATTACGAGTTAGAATGCTTAATAGCCAGCATAATGCGTGAAAGAGATAGCCTAGTCGGCGTCTCACATCACAAGGCAATATTTCGAGTTGAAATGTCGCGTGCCCTGTACAAGGCGTGAAAGAGAAACCCAGCTGGCGTCTCGCATCACAAGGCAGTAGTATACCGTCGAATTGCTAACATAATACGTGAAAGGGATAGCCCAGTTGGCGTCCCGCATCACATAGCAACGTTTTTGTTGAAATATCGTTGAATTATAGATTATATACATGTATAATTCAAATACGATTCCTAGTAATACGTGACAGAGATAGCCCAGTTGGCGTCTCGCATCACATTTTGTAGGAAACAGAACGTTACAATAGTCAAAGTACACTTGGAATGTGTAGTTACACGCCTCAAATAAAAATAATTTTTTTTGAGGGTAGATTGACATTGTGTCTTTGCAACTTAAAACGATTGAAATATGAAAATGCTTTCATCGAACATATTAATCGACTATAATCTATAAAGAATTTATATATACGTATGGGATAGAATTGAAAATAACTCACCTTCATTTTCACTATCCGAATACATTATTAAGCGATTGTACCGCCTCGTGTTTTGCTGTAATTGTAATTCCAGCTTTTCAATTTTCTTCTTAATATTTTCACTGCTTTCAATTTTTCGTTTCGTTATGTTTTTTAATAAATTTGTGTGACGTGCGAAGGCTATGAGCACGGAAGCACAGAATGAAGATCGGCACAGGGGTATGGTGGACGGAGCTGACAAAGAGTGTTGCCAGTAGGGTTTTTAAAAATCTCCCTACTTTAAATATCCGTGCAAGGCTGTGGCGTGGAGCTCAACTACAACATGTGAACAAATCGCTAAGAATGAAGCTGAGAAATATAATAATCTGTAGTAGTGCATTGGGAATCCGGTAAATCCACTAAGTCAAGATTAGGTACGGTGTTTAGGAGTGATATTTAGGCATGACGTTCTTAAAGGAAATCACATCTTAAATAAAACAATAGGGGTGTAGACACTAAATAAAATAACCAATAATGTTGTATTTTCTCGAAAAAGGATTAAAAATGTAGTCAAATTGAGAAAAAATCAACGCATGAGGTTAAATAATCACAAAGTTATAAGTGTCCAAATTTTTTAAGAGTAGGACAGAACATACACCATGTTCTGTCCCTTTTCCGCAAAACCCGCGTTCATATGAATCGATTGTCATTTACTATGACGCTCGATGGTCGTGATGTCACAATCTACGAGCGTTTTTTTCTCTCTAACAAGCAATATTAAAACGGCAGTAGCTTCGTAATTTTTTGAAATATTTAAATGGAATTTTCGTCATCAGGCATATTTTTTTGCCTTCTTTCTTTTGAAGTTATAATAAATTAAGAGTGTACACCCGTACTGAACACACCTTCTTCTTCCACCGTGACGTCAACAACATCGTCTCCGTCCTTCGCCTCCCTGCACCACACGTACTCGGGGACAAACAAGGCGACCTGCACTATCGGCGACCCGACGGTGATGTTCACCCCCCACCGCCGCCCCACCGAGTCGTCGGTGCGCAGCGGCATGAGCTGCGAGCTGTTACGCGAGTATTGGAAGTAGGAGAATACGGCGCGCGACTCGGGTTCGGGGGTTTCTGAAAAATAATGAGTTGGTGAGTCCAGTTAACATGTTCACTGCCAATAAATCGCTCAAAGTGCTCAATAAACACGGCTACTGCTGTAATATTAACTTTGACTCATTGGCCAGGTGCCGTTATTCGGTGCTACATGATCTGTGATCAGGTTTATTTTTAGTTTCTACGATTAATTCATTCTCATGTAGTTCTTGTATTTCTTATTATTCTTTTTGCATGTTGTATTTACTTTTAATAAGGTCTACACCACTTAATATATTCTTTGGCTGGAAATTGTAAATGTATTGGATGTCATAACTGTTGGTAGACCTTAATAAATAAATAAATACGGCCGTAGCTGATGCCGTGGTTTTCTGACTTCGAACAGTGCGCCCGCTAGGCCACGTGTAAGCGACACAATGCTTATATGTTTAATTGCATAACTTTAGGTATAATACAAAACTACAAATAGTCGTACATATTACAATTATTATAAATAGGTATGTAACATTAGCTAAGATTGTGCATTCTAACGCCATCTGTTTTATTACGCATGTAATATACTTAATTCTGAATAAAGTCTCAGAGGGCGCTGGCGTGTAGACATAACCTCAAATTGTTTGCCGATTTACCGTTGACCCTTTTGCTCCACACACGACACGCGAGCACTCTCTAATATTTTCATAAAAAAACCAAGTTTATAATCATTTTCCACCTGCGTACCCAACACCACGTATACGTATCTCTTTCTTTATGCATGGGTTATAAAGAGACAATGACCGGACCCTAGTTCGTTTAGCGACGCGAGTGATTTAGCGGACTAAGCATCATTTGTTGTTGCGAAATGTCAACTCTAATGCAAACTGTCGCAGAGTGAAGGGTAATGTACCTACTTTGAGGGTATGTAAGTATACAATACAATACAATACAAATACTCTTTATTGCACACCTCACACAAACAAAGCAGTTACATAGAGAAACAATACAATAACATGTAGGTAGAGGTAGACAACAGGCGAAGTATTGTTCTGGAAGTGGCACTAAAAATTCAATTCCTTGTGCTCTTGGGAACACAGGCGTGAATTTATGTATGCATTTGTAAAATATAAGTACTCCTCAATTTAAATTTTTATTAAGTAACTAGCGCTCGAGTTTTTTAACTGTCTTCAAGATAATATAAAACTATACACATAAAATTAGGCATTGCAAAAGTGGCTCACCTTGTCCATTATTATTAGTGATCCCAAGTAAATCCAGCGGCAGCAGAATCCTCGTGAACTTATCGAATTTGGACCTCGACTTGACATAGTTGTTGTACTTGGGGAAGGACACCGTGGGGCCGGAGGGCCGCCGGCCGCGCCTGCCGGGCACGGGCAGCGGCGCGTGCACGAAGGCCGACGTGTCCGGCAGCACCACGCGCTCCGTCGTGTGCGGCTCCGTGTTGAAGCGGGTCAGCTGGGTAGGCTCGAAGCCGTATATTGACTCGGAGGTTACTATGTCAACGCCGATCACTGTCAAATTGGAGAAATAAACTTATAAATCTTGTGAGGCACTTACACTAACGATGTTTTTCAAGTAAAATTAATCATCTATGCAGTGTTAGCTGTTTTCTGATTCATCGCCACGTTACGCTCGTAGCGTCACGCAGTTTAAACCCGTACAGGGTGTTTTTTATGAGTATCCAATTTTTTTCCAGGCATTAGACATCATTTATAGATTTCATTTATGAAAAAAAAATAACAAAGTATTTTTTTTAATAATTATGACTGTAGTGTGGTCACCGAGTCGAATGTAAACAAACTAGAGACACAAAATGTGTTGTAGTGAGAGTCGTTCACATTTACAGCAGTCTGGCCGCCTGATCAGCAACTTGTGTTACTCGTATCAATTAGACACGGCGGCGGGGTGCCGGAACGGGGGAGGGCGCCCGTGCGTGACTCACGGTTATGAATGACTGGTGGGGAGGGGCGAGGGGATGCCGGTGCGCAGCGAACATTGACAACCAAATTGCTCTTTTTTGAGACAACTTTTGAGGTCCCCTAACACAATATATTAGTACCGAGGGATACTAAAAGAAAAAAAACACGTAAATTATAATTTTGTATAAGGATTTACATACTTCAATTTGGATCCTCATAAAAAATCCACCCTGTATGTAGCGAAAAGCGCCTGTAGCGCTGTGACGTATGTACTATTAGCGCTGAACGGGCTAACAGAATATTATTTAACCGTTCTACTAGAATAGCAGCTATTGGGTGTCTATTGTTAGATATCACACTTAGCTCTCGCATAGCACCCCGAGTAATGGCGCTTTCATTAAAATAATAGTACACTACGCCCAGTGGTACATAATAATGCACGTTTTTCGTGAATCCGCGCACCACAGTGGATACACACTTTTAAGAAAATTAACCTGTAGGTACATTTAATAAACTACTTATAACCATGTCAAAAAGGAGATTAAAAAAATACGTTACCTAAATCGCTAGTAACAATTTCGAAGGGGCTGGTGTAGGTATCATGCTGGCTCTCCGCGAGCACGGCGATGTACTTGTCGAACTTCTGAACCAACAGTTCCACCCCGTGCCCCGTCAGTTGTCTGATGCGTTTCCATTCACGAGCGTAGCCATCGTTCACTATCGTGTTTGCAGACTTGATTATATTCTGAAATCACACATTTGATATTGCCCATTAATTTATTGGCTGTAACAAAAAAGCAAAAGTAGGTACCCAACATATATTGGATACTCTGTGGCAGCGGTCGTACAAAATATGGCGTCCGGAATACTTTTATACACAATATGCGTTACGGAAGCTAGTCTTTTGAATCTTTTATTTAAATAGGTACTAAGTCCTGGTCCTGTCCCATTGCATATCGCCTACATATGCAACACACCGTAACCTATGCACAAATACAACTCCGTTGGCTGAAATGTAAAGTCTACATCTACAATACTCACTCGAACATAATCCTTATCCTGACTGTGCGTAAGGTTCAAACCCGCTTGGCGCAGTTCATAACGCAACAGCTCCAGTAGTATACCCTCCGCTACAAGCACATCGGCCCCGTACAGTACGGCGGTATTCGAACAGGCAGCGGCCAAGTCATCCGCAAGACGAACGCCCACGAAGGTGTTTACCAGTAACTCGCCTGATTCTATCTTGCTTAGCTGTAAAGTCATGCCCGCATTAGCCCAAAAAATACAAATTGAGATAGGTGCTAAATGACGTTTTAAATCGAACGAAACTAAAACTAAACGACAAAATAACAATTTAGTCGAACTAAATAGTGGCGTCTTTGATTTCTTTATGTAGATAAGATGCTGATTGCCCTTGGTATCCTAGTAAAGTAAAGTTTATTTGTAAAACATAGGTAACAAAGATGGTACAATGGTTATATGTGTATCACTATGTTTGGCCATTAGGCATACAAATTTGCAAGCAGCATGCATTGCATATTACATACTTATATATAGTCTTCATTATAACTTACATTTTGCTAATTACAGTTTAAGTACTCATTCACTGAATAAAAAGCTTTATCTGTTAAGAAATTAAATAATTTTGATTTAAATTGGGGCATGTCAGTTTCTCTTATAAATTCCGGTAACTTATTGTATAATTTCGGTGCCATGCCGAAAGCACTTTTTGCTAGTAAAGCTGTTTTTAAATGCCTTGAACTAATTTTATGCCGCTGGCGTATACTTTTAAAAACAGAAAATTGCTTGATGTTGCACTTGATATACATAACTAGCTCGAAAATATATAAACATGTCAGGGTTAATATTTTAAATTGGATAAAGTAAGGCTTGCATGAATCTGTTGGCTGTAGCCCACAAACAGATCTTAAGCACTTTTTCTGAGCCCTAAACACAAGGGCTTATAATCCTCGAGTTAATCGTTTTGTAACGACAAGATATATCATTCGAGTTTTTCTGATTCCATTGGTTAAAAAGAGACGTATATAGATAGACATCTCCCCCTTATTCATAAAACTTAACAATCTTCTGCTAACTAAAATGTTCCTTGTTCCTTTGTGACGGAAAAGGCTAAACGAGCTTTGACGGCGTTTCAATTAAAATAGGGATGTCCATGTATGAAAGAGGGCACTAGTGTATATCGCGTGATAAATGTATCACCGACATAAGACATTATACTTATAATAAATTCCAATCCTTACCTGTTTCCTTAGTAGATAAAAAGTGGAAGTGGTGCAGTTAAACATGTCCGGCTCCTGCCACGGCACGACCTGCGTCTCGTCGCACATACGCGTCGCCTTCCCGCTGGTGCCTAGTGGACAGTCCGAATACGCCTCGATGCCGAATTTGGTCCGCGGCCACCATACGCCGTGCGAGAACGATCGCGGGCACCCGTCGTATACCACTGCAAGATGATGATTATTAAAATACCTGAGAATATTTAACGGTGTGATAGCAACCGATTAGAAGTCGCACACGGGCTGAAACTATAGCCTTATCGAGTTATACAGTATCAGATGCTTGAGGAGGTGAAAATAATGTTGTTTTTTGAAACACAAGGGGGCCACTGAGCGATAGGCAGTCTGCTTTAATGACAACTAAAAGCCCATTCATTTCCGATGCATATTACTGCCCGCTGCCGGTCTCGCACGAGCTATTCACAGAGCCGTCTGCATAGCATCACGGTAGGCACTCCTTGAAGCTTGGTATAGTTACCTTCGCAGCCAGCGTTCGGCTTCACCTCAGCGTACAGGTTGGCGCAGGAGTCGCAGGCGCGGCCGATGACCCCGCCGCGGCAGTAGCACTGCCCGCTGTCGGCCTCGCACGAGCTGTTCACAGAGCCGGCGGCGTAGCACTGGCACGGGAGGCAGTCGTTGGTGCCGGGCAGTTTGTAGTGGTTTTCCTGTAGGCAGAAAATGGTGGTAGAGGAGGTTAGTTTGTAAGTTTGCGATGCGTTTTGTACGCCGTAGGGCCAAAAGAAAGTGTTACCTACTTTTCCAATACTGTAATGTCAGTCGCATTCTATATTTCATAAATAAAAACACTTTGACTTTAGAAACAGGCGTGACGAAAAATATTAAAAACTTGGCATAGCCCCAGACTAGCAGAGAGAAATTTCCCAGCAGCATTCAACTATATTTTAAATTCTTTGACACAACGTGATACAACTGAGAACCCTATGGAAAGAAGCATCACACTGGGACAAATCAAAAAGACACATTTGGGAGGTGGTGGAACTTGATTGAGTCCCTTAGAATCCCCCCCTTGGATTAACTAGTAGGTCAGGTCGTGGCCAACCTTGCAGTGGCAGTGTCCGGAGTCGGGGTCGCAGTGCGGGTGGTAGCCGGCGGCCACGTCGCAGCCGCACGGGCCGCACGCCGCCGCGCCCCACCAGCCGCCCGGGCACGAGTCCACGCCTGCCTCCACGCAGCCGGCATCTAACGTGTGGCTCACCTTGCAGTGGCAGTGTCCGGAGTCGGGGTCGCAGTGCGGGTGGTAGCCGGCGGCCACGTCGCAGCCGCACGGGCCGCACGCCGCCGCGCCCCACCAGCCGCCCGGGCACGAGTCCACGCCTGCCTCCACGCAGCCGGCATCTAACGTGTGGCTCACCTTGCAGTGGCAGTGTCCGGAGTCGGGGTCGCAGTGCGGGTGGTAGCCGGCGGCCACGTCGCAGCCGCACGGGCCGCACGCCGCCGCGCCCCACCAGCCGCCCGGGCACGAGTCCACGCCTGCCTCCACGCAGCCGGCATCTAACGTGTGGCTCACCTTGCAGTGGCAGTGTCCGGAGTCGGGGTCGCAGTGCGGGTGGTAGCCGGCGGCCACGTCGCAGCCGCACGGGCCGCACGCCGCCGCGCCCCACCAGCCGCCCGGGCACGAGTCCACGCCTGCCTCCACGCAGCCGGCATCTAACGTGTGGCTCACCTTGCAGTGGCAGTGTCCGGAGTCGGGGTCGCAGTGCGGGTGGTAGCCGGCGGCCACGTCGCAGCCGCACGGGCCGCACGCCGCCGCGCCCCACCAGCCGCCCGGGCACGAGTCCACGCCTGCCTCCACGCAGCCGGCATCTAACGTGTGGCTCACCTTGCAGTGGCAGTGTCCGGAGTCGGGGTCGCAGTGCGGGTGGTAGCCGGCGGCCACGTCGCAGCCGCACGGGCCGCACGCCGCCGCGCCCCACCAGCCGCCCGGGCACGAGTCCACGCCTGCCTCCACGCAGCCGGCATCTAACGTGTGGCTCACCTTGCAGTGGCAGTGTCCGGAGTCGGGGTCGCAGTGCGGGTGGTAGCCGGCGGCCACGTCGCAGCCGCACGGGCCGCACGCCGCCGCGCCCCACCAGCCGCCCGGGCACGAGTCCACGCCTGCCTCCACGCAGCCGGCATCTAACGTGTGGCTCACCTTGCAGTGGCAGTGTCCGGAGTCGGGGTCGCAGTGCGGGTGGTAGCCGGCGGCCACGTCGCAGCCGCACGGGCCGCACGCCGCCGCGCCCCACCAGCCGCCCGGGCACGAGTCCACGCCTGCCTCCACGCAACCGGCATCTAAACCACAAAATAATACGGGTTATCATTTATTATACATACATGTTATTATAGTCCCGTCCCGATATATTAGATTGACTTAAGAGTATACTGGTGAAATCTTAGGTTTTGTTCATAAACGTTATCAAACCTATTTTAGTTAAAATGACACGTTAATAGTCGTTTTTTTATTCACTTTGACATTCGTGTTTTTTGGAAACGGATACGTACATCCGTCGTAGCAGAGGTTTGTTAAGTTTTATGAATAACGAGGTTAGACTTCAATCGCGAGACAATAGACAAGATTTATTATTGTAATATTAAAAAAAACCAGAATATAAACGACAGAAGTTTTTCTCGACCAATAATTAGTTTAGACAAACACGACACTTTCGGTGCCAGGAGCCCGCTAGGTAAGTGCGCGGCTCGTATCGTAGCCACCTTCCTTTATAAAGCAGGAAAACGGCAGGCCAGGCGCACCTCGCACGCGGCCGCGCGAGCACGAGCACTAGGTCGAGTCCCATGTTAACTAACCAGTGAGCAGGTAGCCCTCGTCGCAGACACACCGATAGCCCTTGTCGTCGTCGCTGGGCACGCAGCGGGCGCGCTCCGCGCACGGGCGCAGCTCGCACGCGGCCACGCACTGCGGCCCGTGGCGGCCGCGCGAGCACGAGCACTAGGTCGAGTCCCATGTTAACTAACCAGTGAGCAGGTAGCCCTCGTCGCAGACACACCGATAGCCCTTGTCGTCGTCGCTGGGCACGCAGCGGGCGCGCTCCGCGCACGGGCGCAGCTCGCACGCGGCCACGCACTGCGGCCCGTGGCGGCCGCGCGAGCACGAGCACTAGGTCGAGTCCCATGTTAACTAACCAGTGAGCAGGTAGCCCTCGTCGCAGACACACCGATAGCCCTTGTCGTCGTCGCTGGGCACGCAGCGGGCGCGCTCCGCGCACGGGCGCAGCTCGCACGCGGCCACGCACTGCGGCCCGTGGCGGCCGCGCGAGCACGAGCACAAGGTCGAGTCCCATGTTAACTAACCAGTGAGCAGGTAGCCCTCGTCGCAGACACACCGATAGCCCTTGTCGTCGTCGCTGGGCACGCAGCGGGCGCGCTCCGCGCACGGGCGCAGCTCGCACGCGGCCACGCACTGCGGCCCGTGGCGGCCGCGCGAGCACGAGCACAAGGTCGAGTCCCATGAGGCTTCGCATTTGCTCTGAACAGAATAGATAACGTTAGGGAGTGGTCAATCGAGTTAATAATGTCGTTAAGTTAAGGCTTCGCCACATACGAGCGCGATGGCGGCGGGCCGTGAGCGCGGCGAGAGACCGTCATGCCCTGATGTAATAATCAGTGATCGGTTTTTTGGATTCGACATGGGGTGAACGACATTATGTTAGTATGGATATGCCCCGGGAATCCGGGCTTTATGTTGTTAGAAAAGGCAAAAAAATACAATGTGTATTTTTTAATACACTTTAAAACATCTAAGTAGCTGATAAACGAGTACTTACTCTCCGTTCTTTTGTCTAAATCGAAGGTTTTCGCGGCATGTCAACTAGTATGTAACACTGCCTTACGGTCTAATACTCCCCGAGAATATTCCAATCATACGCGAATCAAAAGTTCAATTAGACTAAGCCACAGTTATCGTAAAAGATAATCTCAGAAACAAGTCGATGAAATGAAAATCGAACCATAAATCATAGTGTGCGAACTTAACGTGGATACTTATTTATTGGATCGCCTTTGAGCTATAAGATCTATGTATTTGCACTTATACGATAACCTGAGACCTAATATTATAGTATAAATTATACAGCTAATACCTATATATTTATGCAATCCTTAGAAGCAAATAATTAGAACTGAAATCCAGAGAAAATAATGAAATGTCAATGTCAAGATTTTGAAGTATTTTTTCCATCATGACAGATATATAAGCTAATACTTTTTGCAGGTTTTAATATATTTTGCTTAAAATAAAGTGTAGAGATTAATAATAGTTATTTACGATACAAGTGCAGAAAATAGGAAATTCGCAACTAGTCGCGATAAATTAAAACACGACCGAAGGGAGTGTTTTAAATCGACACGAGTTGCGAATTACCTATTCGCACGTGTATCGTACAACGTTTTACAGTACATATGGCTCTTTAAAGTTTCAACATATGCACGGAAAGTGCTCATTTGCGCACTAGTGCGCGAAAGTAACACCATGTGTACTGTAAAAGAATTTTGTGTCAACTGGTTGCTATGTAAGAGTAAAAAAATCCTTAGAGATAATTTAAATTGTTTTATTTTTGTACGGTTTGTTCGGTATCGCGGGAAACTGTCGTATCTATATTAACTTTTCTACTTGATATCCCGCGAGGGAGAATCCAAATAACCGATCACTGGTAATAATATAAGGCATTTGGACGTCAGCGACTAGCTCCGGTCACGCCCCGCCACGCCGTCAGCATCGGGTTCGTGTACCTATGGCGAAGGCTTATCAAAAACTTAAGTGCGCTTGTAGTTCATTAAAACAGTAATATGGAGTAACTTTTGACCAAGATAAGTCGCACTGAGTTGAAGTGGAGTTCGTAAGTCGAGTGATTTGATAATCGGTTAACACTGGTGAATAATTTTACTTTCCATACTTATAATAATTTACTTTAAAGTTTTAACCGACTTCAAATCAGAACCTAAATTGCTACAAGCTTGCCTATAAAATTTGAAGAGTTGTAATCGGGGAACAAACATAAAAATTCTCCGTTGAATTGAGAACATCCTCCTTTTTTGAAGTCGGTTAAAAATATTCTGATAGAAAGGAAATGCACTATGTCCACACTGCAGTGTGATAATAACAATACTTACATAAGGCGGACAGACAGACAGCATACAGTCTGCTCTAGATTGGCATCCATCTTTCACATTTTCGATTGTAGTCGGCCGATTGAGTAGATTTTGATTTGTGCCCACCCTTACATCCTGAAATATAAACGTCAATTATTAATTCAGACACATTAGTTTCATCTGCTCTGAAGGTAATTTTGCAATGACAGATTTTATTATTGTTGTCTAATAGAGTAAACCAAACCCGGAGCTATATTTGAATTACATTTAAACCCTTCGCCTGGAGTGATCACTTTAGACTATATTATTAAGCTAGAGAGCTACATCTGGCCTGCTGACCTTTTAGTCATAGTAGGAGTGTGACTTAAGATTTGTATACGCCATTCGAATTAGTTTTTGGAGAAGAACAATTGATTGTATGGGAGCAACTACAACTGAAAGCCAAGAAACCAGTCTAGCTGGGCGCTCTGCTCGTAAGCGGTTTTCGCAAATTATTGGCTACAAAATCGTTGGTACGGAATGTGTTAAAAGAAGCGAAGCCTTTACCTGTATACATCCATCAAAGTAGCCAACGTCCGAAGCCAACAAGCCAGCCGTGCTATCCGGTCCCCCAATAAGAATCTTCCCAATGTACTGCCCCTGAACTTTGTTGGCCAGCATCGGCAGTAACGCGGTGCGCAGCCCGTAGTCTATGGTCACGGAGATGTCGGTGCCGAGCCATTTGATCTCGACGCGATGCCAGTTGCCGTCGGCCAGGGCTGTGGTCGGAAGGAACATGGTTTCCCCGTTGTAGGAGTAGTGGAGGAGGCCGGATTTTAACTGTGATGAAAAATATTTATGCCCTTATTTTTAAATCTTACCCTCTAATTTCGTTTAAAACTATGGTCTTATTTTAAGATTTAAGAAATTCGAAACGAACATTTTATGCCAACTTATGTACAGTAAATAGAAGGTAAACCATCGAGATATAAACAGTTATCAAAATTTCAAAACAGGTTCCACGGTGCACGGTACAAATCAGTAGGTACGGATTGCTTAATGGGGTGCGTCTTCTGGAATGGAAAGTAAAGTATTGTACAGTCGACTACAAAGAGAAAGATACAACCAAAGTTACAAAAATATGTATACACGACTTTATTGCCTTAACATGAAGGTCGTGTATACATATTTTTGTAACTTTGGCTGTACCGATCTCTTTGTAGTCGACTGTACAACTCTTCTCTACTGTTAAGTCTTGTTACTGCGTGCGAAGCGACAGCGCGTTGAGCCACGGCAGCTGTATGGGCCTCAGCGGCGGACCGGTGAAGTGTACTCACGCTGATGAACACGCTACTGTTCTGGCCCACTTGGATGGACATGACGAAAGCGTCTTGTTGCCGCGTGCGGAGCGACAACGCGTTGGGCCACGGCAGCTGTATGGGCCTCAGCGACGGACCGGTGTAGTGTACTCACGCTGATGAACACGCTACTGTTCTGGCCCACTTGGATGGACATGACGAAAGCGTCTTGTTGCCGCGTGCGGAGCGACAACGCGTTGGGCCACGGCAGCTGTATGGGCCTCAGCGACGGACCGGTGTAGTGTACTCACGCTGATGAACACGGTACTGTTCTGGCCCACTTGGATGGACATGACGAAAGCGTCTTGTTGCCGCGTGCGGAGCGACAACGCGCTGGGCCACGGCAGCTGTATGGGCCTCAGCGACGGACCGGTGTAGTGTACTCACGCTGATGAACACGCTACTGTTCTGGCCCACTTGGATGGACATGACGAAAGCGTCTTGTTGCCGCGTGCGGAGCGACAACGCGCTGGGCCACGGCAGCTGTATGGGCCTCAGCGACGGACCGGTGTAGTGTACTCACGCTGATGAACACGCTGCTGTTCTGGCCCACTTGGATGGACATGACGAAAGCGTCTTGTTGCCGCGTGCGGAGCGACAACGCGTTGGGCCACGGCAGCTGTATGGGCCTCAGCGACGGACCGGTGTAGTGTACTCACGCTGATGAACACGCTGCTGTTCTGGCCCACTTGGATGGACATTAGGAAAGCGTCTTGTTGCCGCGTGCGGAGCGACAGTGCGTTGAGCCACGGCAGCTGTATGGGCCGCAGCAGCGGGTTGAAGGAAAGCATCCCGTCACCGCTGAACCGCCAGGGCGGGGTCGTCGCTATGAGAAAAATACGTGTAAATATGCAGCATATATCTTTGCATCATCGACTTCTTCGCCATTTAAGACTGTTAATACTTTTTATTTTCTAATACGAACTATGAAACATTAGAGATAACAGTGTTTTATACTTTCTAGATGCTCGTAACGTTGTGATAATTGTCCGGCTTTAACAGTTCAATCGGAAAAGCAGGCACATCTTGGCAAGCGAAAGAAGTCATGGGTAACAATGTAAATAAACCATTGTCACTCCGGCACTGTACTTGTCAGACCGTGACAATACAATACAATACAATACAAATACTCTTTATTGCGTGACATATGTCTGGAGTGAATATGTAGGTAGTGATAGGAGTTATATTCAATAGAAAATATCTTACTCTCAGAGCAGTCTTTCCCCGTGTGTCCCTCAGTGCACTCGCAGAGGTACGTGTCCCAGAGGTCATAACAGAGGCCTCCATTGTGACACGGCGCCGTGTCACAATGAGAACGCTTCTGCGAGCAGCCTGCGATGGTGCCGTTGTCTGCTACAAAGCTGAAACAATTAATTATCATCAGCTGCCTTCCTTAGCCGACCTAAAGAACAATGTAAGTGCACATCGAAACAAAAGAGATTAAGAAATCAAATATTGAAATTATACCTGTTCAAATCAATGAACCGATGGTCTACATGGAAGTCTGATATACACCCGACGAAGTCCTTGTTTTTCACTTGAAAGCTGCTCGGAATGTTCGGCAGTCCACCGACTTGTAGCGGCCCGGTCAAATCTAGGAATCTGAACCAAACAAAGAATTTGATTAAACACGAACAATGCTTGAAGAAAGCGCATGCATAAAGTGAGAGGAAGGACTGGAAGGAGGGGACACATTTATGTGAAATTGTATGCATCAGCAAAATGTAGTGCTATTATGAACACCCTATCAGCCTAATCTTATTGTACCATATTTTAAGACCACTTAGTGTTTTAGGTCAAATGGCGCAGACCACACGCTTCAGAACTCTCTGAACAGACGCTCCCTAAAGTGGCATCATAATTCGCCTTCAAATAGTAAGACATCTAGGCGCCCCAGGTAAGACCGAGACATCTTCTAGTGTATCTAGATGTTACCTCTGTGTCCTCTAATTAAACAATGCCCGGAAGATGGAGGTGATAGATGAGAGGTATTTAAACTTACCTATGACAAGTCTCCGTGGGTATATCACAGCGCGGTGGAAGTATCTTCGTGGTCTGATTCGCGCACGCGTATTTGATGTCAAAATCGGCAGCTCCGGCGAGGGACAGATCCTTGTCACAATCGTCCAGTATCAATGTCGCCGTCTGTGGAGTATCAGTATTTTAGGCCCACAGTTTCGCGTATAAAATTAATCAGATTTATCAGCTAACAGCCACGTCAGCCGCGGCGGTGTAGCTAGGTGGTACCGGGAATAACTCTAGGAGGATGATGACATGTAGTCTAGGTAACAATCAGGCATCAAAAACAAAACTGTTAACAAACCGTACCTAAATCGGTCTAAACCAGACACTGTGTAAACTGAGCACGAATAATTGCAAGTGTTTTGGTCACGAGTAAATGTCGCAGCATGTGACAGCAATATCATTGCGTGTGAGGTTTGAGACATGCATGTTCGGTTAGGTCGATATAAGAACCAGTTGCCTGCTGATACCGCAGCTCTTATCTGGAGGTAACAGAGCATAGAACTCGTCCTAGCTCGTTGTACACGTTACACGTCGTATACCAAGCTTAGTCACTCACCCTGTTAAAGTAGTCCAGATCGATAGTGTGCCACATGCCATCAGCCACCGCCCCGGCCACAGTCACCTCGGCCTTCGCTCCGCCGAGCGCGAACGTGAAGCGTACACCCGCGCCGCCAGCGCGCCCCGCGCCCGTATTGACGAGCTCTAGAGCGATGAAGTCGTGTCGCTCGTTGTACCGGCCGTTGTACAGGAGGAGGCCGGACGTGCCTTGTGTTGCGAATCTGATGGAGATATAATAATTTATTGCTGTTTGTTCCTTCTACTATCAAGATGATGCTTTACCTAATGGACATTCAATATCACCTCATTTTAATAGCAAACAGTGATCATGCCAGGCAAAAACTTGCTCCTAACTACCTCCTTAATTTTTTAAATCTCTATTGCGTAAAAGAAGAACTTATAGTACAAAAAGCGGACTTAATGCCATAAGCATTCTCTACCGGTCAACCTTTGGGCGAGATAGACCTTTGAACATATTTAAAATGCGATTTGGAGGCATTTAACTCTCGAGAAGAAACTTACTTGAGCTTGAGATGTACTCGATGCCGCCGCTTCAACCCGGGGAACGTCAAGAAAGAGGACTGCGGGAAGCTGCGCGCGCGCAGCTCGCACATCGCGGTGGTGTAGGCGGCGTCGATGGCGCAGCCCTGGCAGAGTATGCCGCCCTCTCGCTTCGGCACGCACTGGGAGCCGCCGCGGCACACAGTGCCGTCGCCGTTGAGGTCGCAGGACGCTTTGATTAGGATTGTCTCGCAGTTCACGCCTGAGGGAGGAAATATTTATGTATCCCTTTGGCCATCACGCATCTCACTAGCGGCCCGTACAAAAAATGTCAATTGACGCACCGAGAAAGTGGCCCCTTAGTCACGAAAGGATACATTCTAAGGGAGAGATTCTGTACTAATAAGTATTATAAAGACGTAGGGCTTGTGACTGAATATATAGAATAGACCTTCGGAATGGACATCCATACTAAACATACTAGTATTATAAATGCAAAAGGGTGTCTGTCTGTATGTCTGCTACCTCTTCAGGTTTAAACCGCTGAACCGATTTGGATGAAATTTGGTTTGAGATAGTTTGAGTCCCGGGGAAGGGCATAGAATAGTTTTTATCCCGGAAATCAACCTCTAAGGGGGTGAAAGTTTGTATGGAGCTACGATATTTAAACGAGTTCCACACGGACGGATTCGCGGGCAGAGGCTATGTTTTATCCCACGGCTCTGCCTGTGTTCTTCGTAATACGCCGGCGGAGCAACGATGCCAGCTAGTCATGACAGCTCCATATTTAGCGTGAAAGCGATGAGCGTAAGTAAATACAAAAATATGAAAATCTAATAAAATTAATAAAACGTTACCTGTGAATCCGGGTGCGCATACGCAAGTGTATCCCCCTTCGCGACGAATGCAAGTGCCGTTGTTGGTGCACGGCGACGAGTAACAAAGGTCCACTTCCGTGTCGCACATGTAATGCTCTCGAGATCCTGTAACAAACAAGGATGGAGTAAATTATTCTGTAACTTATAGTATGGTTACGAAAGCATCCAATAATTCCGAAGTCATTTGTCCGAAAGCATCCTTAAACCAAAATTAAGAACGAAAATTTGGCCGCACATGATTAAATAATAAATAAATAAATAAATATCGTCGGACAATTCACACCAATTGATCTAGTCCCAAACTAGGCAAAGCCTGTACTATGGTTTATGGATTAGAAAATATAATTTATGAGTAGGTTAGATTAGCCAAAGGATACAACCGGGAAAAACGCTAGGAGGATGATGCTATAAGTAGGTTAGGTTAATATCCTAACCAACTTATATCATAGAGAGCGCAGAAAACAACACGTGCACAGTGGGTATCAAACACGCGTTCAGCGGAACATGGTTTTCGGAACAATGACATTCGGACAAAGCTTTCGGACAAATTTACGGATTCTGATAAAGATACGTTACCTTACACTATGGCGAGCAACATCTAAGGATTAAAATGCTAGCAGTTGACCACTAAATTCAACGATTTAGAAGTTGTTAGTCACCTGTGAAGCCTTGCGGGCACTGGCAGGTGAACGTGGTGACGGGGTAGATGGGCCGGAACAGCACCGAGTCGCTGGTGATGAAGCCGGACGCGTTCCCGAACTTGAGCACCGTCAGACACTCCTCGTAGTTCAGGCAGGGCTCGTGGACGCATACATTGTCATCGAACGGTAGGACCTGGAAGTATTGATGAAGTTGAGTCGAGAGATGTCGAATTTCACAAGGGTGGAAAATGATAATCCTATAGCGTGGTAGTTTGAATTGAGAGTGAGGCTGAGTACAATCAAATTAAATGTAGAATTTGTGTGACTTTGTACATGGTAAGTTATTCCTGTCCCGGTTGTATGCTGAAGAAACGCGGGGTTCGTTCGTTAATTTGTTATTTAATCCCAAGAGCTGGCATAGGCCGTAATTTTTGCCATCTGGCTGACCAAACCCAGAGGGAGTTAGACTTCATTGTAGAAAACCAGCTACCGAACCAGTAGCTGCGGGCCGGAGAATTTTATGGGAGTTAAATTCAGGGTCTGCATTTGTAAAGGCACCTGCACAGTGGCGAGCCTGGCGAGCGTGGCGCGGTGCAGGTACACGCGCTCGCGCAGGTGCGTGGGCGAGTAGTGCACGCTGTCTGCGCTCGCGGCGAGCTCTGCGTGCGGCCGCCGCGCGGAGAACGACACGTTCAGGATGTTGCCGTGCACGTCTGTGTCGTCCTGGAAAAAACACTGTCATCAGTCGACGGGGACTTGGCGCTGAATTAATAACTACAACTTGGAAAAGTTGAAAAACCTCCGACATTTTTGTTGAAACGTAGCTAAAAACCATCTCAATCACGTCAGCTTTCAAACAAAAAAAACTGCATTAATATCAGTCCATACGTTTCGGAGCTACGATGCCACAGACAGACACACAGATACGTCAAACTTATAACACCCCTCTTTTTGCGTCGGGGGTTAAAAATGTGCCTAAACATTATACCGCTTGGAGCGGTGAAAACTTCTTGCCCACCTTTAAAGTTTTATGACACATGCGTTTTGCGAGCGATACAATGCGGGAGCATAACATTAACGTTACAATCAACACGAACAACTCACACGCCTGTACGCGTCTTAACGAATGTCCCGGTTGGCCCTATGGCTAACTGGTAGAGAAACTTGGATATTCATATATGATGATGATGGCATCAAATCCGGCGAAGAAACCTCCAGTGCAGTTTAGAAGTCTAAACAGGCAACACAGGTCAAATTGCCAGTTGTTATTAGTGAAGTGCCTCTGGTCAACACAGGGCGTCGGGGCCTCGAGGTCCGAGGGGTCATGGGACAACCCTCAGACAAAGAAAAACTTTTTCTTGGTTTGAGTGAGGTGCCTGTTTAAACTTGTAAAATTGTAACTTGTAGCTTCTGGAAATGGGCCATAGACTAAACCTGGGAGTTAGAGGCGACTAAAACCTCACATCACCTTCACATCTTTGAGATGCAGTAATCGACTTGAACTGCTGCTGCGAACAGATGCTTCTCGTCGGTGACAAATCAATTAAGACCTTTTTTCTATTGTCTCACCTGTATACTGAATACATAGATGTTCTCCTTAGGGCAGGGTATGATGGCAGCGAGACCGTCGATGAAGAAACCAAGTAGCGGCGATAGGAACCGCTCTGCTGTCATATCGTTGAGACGAACTGTTATGGAGTTGAATAGCATCTCCTCGGTGACCAGGCGGACAGAGAGCTGCATCATTGCTTTTATTTCGTTCACGCCATCTGTGAAAATACAATAAAATATTAGTATAGTCTGCATTTGTCGCGCGTCATGGTCAATATAAAGAAGAGGTCATTGTTTATAAGCAATTCGCTAGTAAACAACCCTTTCGATCCCTTAATTATTACTGAATTCATGTATAGCCATTGTATCCGATTGGCAAGGCACGCGACTTTCAATCTGGAGTTCGTGGGTTCGAAACCCGGGTCGTGCAAGTAAGTTTTTTCAAAAAAAAATATGTACGGAATTATGTACGCCTGTTGTCTACCTCTACTATTATACAGTGGCTTTTTGGTGAAGGAAAACATCGTGAGGAAACCGGTCTAAGCATAAGATCAAGTTTTCCTTCTGGGTTGGAAGGTCAGATGGGAGAGTCACTTTCGTAAAACTAGTGCCTACGTCAAATGTTGGGATTATGTGCCAAAACGGACCACCGCACCGGGAAAAAACGCTAGGAGAATGATGGGTCATCACTGGATTAATCTGAATGATTCAACTTACCACTAACTGAGATTTCCATAGTAGCCAGTTTCGGCACGTTTGTGTTGAGCTGTGGCGAGAGAGTCATGGAGCCTGTGGTCTCGTTCAACAGTACCAGATTTGCGTTGTTGCCAGATAATATTCGGTATTGAAGCTGTGAAAAAAAAGATAGGTTATCTATGGTTTAAAAACGTGGCTAAGTGCATGTTGATTTTTTACATGCTATTCGACGGATAAATACAATTGGAAACCAATAGATAAACTAATATAAAAAAAAAACTATATTTATTTAGTTTAGTATTTTTTTTAGTCTTATGACTTTGTGTAAATTGCACATTCACGAATTAACTAAAACAAATTTTAAACAACGATTTTATTGACGTTCATTGTTTTAAACATAAAAATACAAGTTTCTTACCTTATCAGTAACATCAGCATCGTAAGCCGGCACTCTCCCAAACGGTCCCACAGGGAAGCAATCCTTGTAATTATTAAAGATGATCTGGAAATCCTTCATCATGGGTGCGTTGTCATTCACGTCGGTCACCAGGATCTCAACCCTGACGTCGTTCCAGAGAGGAGGACTAGCGGCGCGGATGATGAGCTCGTATTTCTTGCGAGGGCTCTCGTAGTCCAGGTCTACCATTGTGACCAGCTCGGCTTTGTCCGAGCCTTGGCGTGTTTCGAGGGAGAAGCTGCTGGAGTCATCGCCACCTGAAAGAATACGTTCTTGATTTTTTTTTCTTTTACATTAGTATTGTTATGTTTTTCAAATGCAGATTTTTTTATTTCACGATAAAAATTACATTACATTATAATTTGCATAAATGTCAAAATTACAAGAATTTGAAGAATCGTCAATTGTATCTCCCAAAAATGATCATCATTAATTACAAAAAACAGAAAAAAAAATACTGAAATACCTACTAATTAATATGTCAACATATTCAGAATACAAAAATTATAAAATATTCAAACATATCCCCCAATTAGGATTGTCACGTAAAACGAAAAATAATAAAAATATATTATTGAAAAATATAATGTCAATTTAAGAAAAACAAAACAGGTACAGTCAGCATCATAAACATGTATACACTTTTCGACCTTATCTTCATGCAATAAGGTCCTAGAATGTATACATGTTTATGATGCTGACTGTACACAATTAAAAAGTAAATTCCATACAATCGTCAATAACAGAGTACAGAGGGATTCCCAACAAAAGATTTCTCAGTTTGCGCCGAAATGTTTTGTCAGACGGTTCATTCCTTAGGTCAGCTGGTAAGCGTTCATAATAAATGGGGCTGATGACACTGATGTTTTGCATTGTTAAAAACAAAATCCGGCTTCGTTAGGGTCTCAGCCATTTATTTTGAACGTGTGCCTTTATTGCTAATTCCATCGTTTATTATATTACTAAAAAAAGATCAAACAACATGAAAAAAATATCGAACTGGCGGGACACGAACCCGCATCCTTTTAGCTTTACGCGGGCAGGAGGGTTTTGCCGTTTAAGCCACAAGTCTTCTGTCAGTGCAATAAACGGTTTACCTCCGTAGCCGCCCTCTAGTACAGTCAGCATCAAAAGTAACTACGTAATCGAAGACGTCAAAAGTTCTTATTCCCTTTTAATACAGACTTTTGACACTATCGTTTGCGTAGCTACTTTTGATGCTGACTGTACAACATTCACGGTCATTTCAATTGGATATTTACTAACGAGAATGAGTGACCTAACTGCTCCATCTGCATTATATTCTACTCAGGAGATGAAAAGGAGGAGAGGAGAGGTTGAGTCGCTACCGAACGACCAAATAAATTAGTGGCTACATTCTTCAATGACCTTTAATGGAATAATGCACGACGGCATTGGGTCCTTCGTCGGGGTCCCGCGCGTGTATCTCCCCGACCGTGGTGCCGATGGGACTGTTCTCGGCCACGTAGAACGTGAGGCAGTCGCTCTCGAACACCGGCGGCGAGTCGTTTATGTCCTCCACTTTTATGTGGACGATTACCTGCGACGAAAGTACAGAATAGTTATTTGAAACAGAGGTTACTACTGCGCACTTACCTAACGAGACGTAAACACTCGCATAAGGGTGAATATCCACCCTTACTCAACTACAGGAAAGCAGCGTCAGCGTTTTTTTTATTATTATTAAGTTCGGCGTATGTATAGTAGTTCGAATTTAAAACTGCTAGCTGCAAACCTTGACGTTATAAAAGAGTTAGGAACACATCAAATATTCATGGTATTATCAACCAGAAGATCAATTCTCTAACCAGAAGATTAAAAATGTGGTCCTAACTTTTTCTGACTATACTATTGTTTAGGTATAATGCTATTTGTATAACGATGTTCAGTTAAAATCTTAAAAACTATATTCTGCCGGCGTAATTAAAGAACGCAAGGTAAGGGTTTGGTGTCATATCTAGTCGAACGAGGGAGCAAAGCGAACGAAGTTCCATGCTTCAGCTGTTGTGTGCGAAGTTTTATGTTCGCTGTCACGCTGTCCGTCCTCTACACGTCACATTTCTCAACCGATTCTCGTGAAATTTTGTGAGCAGGTTCGTTAATTATATAGATTTTTTTGTCGAGCCACTTTTTCGAAATTCATAACTACTGTTTTTTTTTTAATACAGGCTCCCGATTTCTACAGCTCACAACCAATAGTAGTTTAAATGAATATTTAGTTTCAGTAAGTACATCATTAAACATGTCTAGAACATACCGTTGAGCTTTGGGGCGGGGTTCCTCCATCAATCGCCAGTGTCTTCAAATCGTACGTAGCCACGGACTCTCTGTCCAGAGCCTTATTCGTCCGAATGACCCCGGAGGCCGGGTCAACCACAAATGAGCCTTCCTCCCTGTCCTTAGGGTCCAATTCGTAATGCACGCGCCCGTTTAGCCCCACATCGGCGTCTGATGCGGCTACTTGAGTAACAGAAGTGCCTGGAATAAAGAATCAACCTTAAGTAACCATTTTTGGAAATGCTATAATAATAACAGGTAAACTAGAAGCGATATGTCAGTTACGCGACAATCTTTAGCTCGTATTAAAATGTATAGACGATCTTGCAGCTACACGCTAGAGAATCTTCGCACGAAATAAACAGTGAACCTACTGAGCTCGTTGGCTGGTCTAATCCATATATAACTGCCAGCCACAAAGCGCCGCTGCTGCTGTGCCTGCCGGCACATTGCACTTAGAACCAATGGGCGGTGTTGTTCTCCACTGGCGACCACGTACCGGAAGGCGCAGTGAGACCCCCCAAGGTGGACTGATGACCTGGCTAAGGTCGCGGGAGTCCGCTGGAGGCGGGTGGCACAGGACCGGTAATTAGGATTGTTCATTTTTTTTCTTAAGTGCTATTTCGAAAACCATTTCGAGAAATGAGGTATTCAAACAGTTTCCGACATTTACTTCATCAAAATAATGGATGATTAAAGATATTTCAGCATATATCCGTGTGACCTTTGTTTGACCTTCTGTGGACCTCCCTCGTGGCTGAATCAGAAAAGACTTCGGTCATTAAAAAAGAAACACTTATCGAACCTGTGGTATTTTCCGTCACTGTCAAGCTTCTGTCAAGCCACTATAAACATAAACCGACTTTAACAGAACTGTGAGATACGAAATTAATTTAAATATCGTTATTTGTGATTAACTTAATGGAAGACATGGAAAATTACATGAAATGTTATTATCCAACGTGTAAAAACGACTCCAAAAATAGCTCGAAAACGATAGTTCGCATCCGGGAAGACTTGCGTGAAAGATGGTGTCGTGAAGCCAACGTGGAGTATTCAGTATTATCAGTGGTTATACACAATACTGCTGCGAGGATCACTTCGAAGTAAGTATAAAAAAACCACATGCATTCAATTCATTCAGTTTTAAAAATATAAATTTTATAAATACAGAAAGGATATCTACTAGACTCATCAGACTAAAAGCTAGCTTTATGGGCAGGTTTAGTAACAGAGTACATACATACATATGTATTACACGCCTGTGTTATGTATGTGCGCGGTTTTGTCGTGGTCCCATTGATTTGTCCCATCAATGAGACCACGAGGGAGACTTGTTTCTTGCAGTCCCATTAAGTTCTATAGGAATGGACTTAAACATGCTGTATATGTATGTGCGCTCCCACTTTTCTTCCAACACTAGGTAGGATATGTTCGTTAGGTGTATGATATCCTGGTATTTTGACAATTTTTTTGCTCTGTTTGCCCTTCGGGCATCTAAGGATGCCTAACGAACCTAACCTACGTATCTATAACCTATCTTTTACAACATATATGTGTAATTTATATTATATACAGAAAGTGAAATGTACTTAATGGGATCTCGAGAAACAAGCCTCCCTCGTGGCCCCATTGAGGTTAGCAAGTGACAGTATTTACACACATATTTAAGATTTCCCTAATATATTTTGTTTCTTAGCTTACATAACTTTCATATTTAATTGTTCATATTGCAGCCTGAAAAAGATGTGACAAACAGCAACTTTAAATCTGTGAAAAAAACAACCGACATTTAAACCTACAGCGAAGCTAAGAAATGTTGGAGCTACTTTACAGGAAGAGAATATCTAATGTTGAAAATAAAACATGTTATTTAATTCAGACCACTTTTTATTAATTTTGTAAATATATAAGATAAGATGAGCTTTTATTTCCTTATAACAGAGTTTTTGGCCATATTTTATGCACTATTTTAAAAATAAAGTTTTATATTGTTTGTTTTTTATTATTTTTCACTAATATTTCACTTTCCTATTCATTATTCTTAAAATATTCTTCTTCTTCCGCATAAGGACCGCCTAAAGCGGTGAAAGCCTCCTCCAAAGCTTTCCAGGTTTCCCTGTCTTTAGCTTTTCTTCCCCAATAGCATCCCGCTGTCTTTTTGATATCATCACTCCATCTTGAGAGTGGTCTTCCTTTTCTTCATATGCTGTCCATGGGGTACCATTCTGTTGCTATCTTTGACCACCTTTCATCTTTAACTCTTAGTGTATGCCCTGCCCATTTCTATTTGAGTCGCAGCGCTCGTTTGACTACATCTGTGGCATTGGTTATTTTTATGATTGACTTGTTTTTCACTCTATCACTAAATTTCAATCCCAGATAGCTTCTCTCCATTCCTCTCTGACATACCTTCAGTTTGTACAGCGTTTTTTTGGTTAGGGGCCAGGTTTGGCATGCATAAGTGAGACATGGGAGTAGACAGGTGTTCATGGGTTTAGTTTTCAATTTAGTAGGCATTTTACTTTTGAAAATTTCCTTCAGGGACCAATACTTACTCCATGTGAGTTTTATTCTTCTATCAACTTCTTTTTCAGTGCTTGATTTAAAGGAAATTAAGTGACCTACATAAATGTAGTCTTCAACATATTCTAGCGGTGACGAATCTAGCATGATCTGTATAGGCTGTCTGTTTGTCATTACTTTTGTTTTGTCTTCGTTTACATGTAATCCCACTTTTTTGCTTTGAGTTGCTAGTGACTATATATATATATAGGTTTCCCAAAACTGTTCCGCATGCTTAATGATGTTATTTATGTAACATGCATCAAAAGTTTCCCATACTAAGATAACATTCCTTGTTACTTCGAAACATGGGTCAGCAACACAAAACAGAGGCTTTTTCTTAGCACATACAAGCATGTGGCATTGTATTTGGGTTTTAAATTTATTGCAGAAATTTCAGAATGAGAAATGAACACGTTTAGAATGACAATGATGACATTGACAGATGTCTACAAACCATCGATTGACATTTAAAACTTTTTTTTCTATATTGGGCGTGTCCTATACATAGATTCAGCCACCACATGTAATTTACGAGAAGTCGTATCTCATGTTTTCAAAAAATTATAAAAAATAAACAAAGCGATGAATTGCTAAAATATTGAAATTAGTTTCTTGAATTACTCTATATTTTCGAAAAATAAAATAAAAATGGGGGGTTAAAAAAAATGAACAATCCTAATTGTGGCACTATTTGGGGGAGGCCTATATCCAGCAACGGACGTCTTTCGGCTAATTATGACGGTTATACATACCAACCAAAGCGTCCTCCATGATGCTGGCAGTATACAGCTGCTGCTTGAACACCGGCTCGTTGTCGTTGACGTCCACGACGGATATCTCCACGTCGGTCGTGTCCGAGAGGGACGGCACGCCTCCGTCGCGGGCCGTCACTGTGAGTAGGTAACCTGCAACGAAGAAGGTTTGTAAAGTTCGTAATATCGCGTGTGTCAACAGTTCTATTATCAGAAGCAATTATAAAACTAGTTAGACTTTTCCTCAGTGTACTCAACGGGTGGAAATGTTAATGCTCCAATATTCACATAAATTTTGACAACTTAGCATGATCGCGTTTATGTTGGACATAAAGCATTTACTAGCAAGTCCATGCTTTATGCCCATGGTGTCCCATTATGGTAGCTAGGTTGAATTTTCTTGATAGAACCAAATCCCCCCCCCCCCTCACCCCCCCCCCCTCAGTGCTTCCCGTCAGTGTCCATCTAAAATCATGTTTGATTAGGTAATGTCATTTAGAGAACTAGTGTCATACTAACGAGAGAGATAGCTCTATCAACTGCGGACAAGTGATATAATGTTTGCACATATTTTTTCGGATTTTCCCCTTGATTTTTTTCACGTTGAACTCCTCCTATTTCAAGTCACGTCTTTGTTGGAGTTATAGGAACTGAGCCTGTACGACACCTGTGCGTTCACTCACCACTCATAGTCTCCCGATCCAGCAGCTTGTTGGTGGTGATGGCGCCGGTCTGCGGGTTGATGACGAACTCCTGCTCGTGGTGTGTCACCGCCTCGTTGGAGATCTCGGAGCTGAGGCTGTACGACACCTGTGCGTTCACGCCCACGTCGCTATCGGTCGCCGACACGACCAGTACGGTGGTGCCGACTGGGGCGTCCTCAAATACCTGAGGAAATTTGTTATTTAATAAGTTACACACTTTCTTTACTTATTTGTTGGCGTAGGCCATATGGACGAGACGCCTGTTATGGATGGAACCTCTGATTCTTGCTGCATTATTGTTTTACTGCTCATCCCAGATACAATGTAGCTTTCACTACATTGCGTCTTTCGTCCAACGTAGTATTATTTATTTTGCCAAGTATGTTTTTGACCCTGGTAAATCGTCAAAATATGTTGGAGCACGTTTTTGTCAAATTTGCAGAACCTTGACTTCGGATCAGGAATATTCTCAAAAAAAATCGGGTCAGTTTATGAAAGTGACCATTTTTTGTAGAACCACATAAAGTTTTAACACCAACGTTTTTGTAATTGTTGAATTCAATTCAATTCCGTTTTGTAAATGTTTAGCACGGGACTACACGGGATGTTGCAATTGCAACTTACCGAGGCGGTATACGGTGCTTTTTCAAACATGGGCGCGTATTTGTTGCCATCCGTGACGTTGATATGGCCCATGGCAGTGTCGGATCAACCGCCATTCACACATGTAGTGACAGTAAGGACGTATCTCCATTTTTACTTAAATAAATAATAAATAAATAAATAAATATTAGGGGACATTCTTACACAAATCGAACTAGGCCTATAGTAAGCTTGAAGTGTTAAAGCAAATTGAAAGTTACCGAGGCGGTATACGGTGCATTTTCGAACACGGGCGCGTAGTTGTTGGCATCCGTGATGTTGATATGGACCATGGCGGTGTCGGAACGGCCACCGTTGTCGGTGGCGGTGACCGTGAGGACGTATCGCCGCTCTTGCTTGAAGTCCAGTGGCTGGGCCACGGTGATCAAACCACGCCCGTTTTGCGAGGTTATGGAGAAACGGCCTCGGGTGTTGCCTCCGGTGATTTCGTAGTGCAGCCTGTGGATGTGAAGAGAATATTAAGAAGAGGCAACTAACTGCAGGGGGCGACATCAGGACCCACTCATCCAATTTCAAAAAAATCAAAAATACATAATATATTTTATATAGTTGCTTTTTTTACAAAATTTTAATATACAGGGCGTCCCACGGCTATGCCACATGGAGGGAAAGTACCGTGAATATTGTAGATGGAACATTTTACTGAAAGGAGACATTATTTTAATTTAAAAAACAATTTAAACTGCATTCATAGATTTTTAAATAATTACATAGTTGAACAGAAAATCGAACCCGCTACACGAGAAAAAAAAATTCCCTGTAGCTTTATCATACCGATCCAAAGGCTTCACCATAAGGATTATTTTTTGCTAAATAACATAGTGTCAGAAATAAAAGGAAGACCATGAATTTTAACATTTTTATTTAAAAAATTCTCGTGTAGCGGGTTTGATTTCCGGTTCAACCCATGTAATTGTTTAAAAATCTATGAATGCAGTTTAAATTGTTTTTTAAATTAAAATAATGTCTTCTTTCAGTAAAATGTTCCATCTACAATATTCAAGGTACTTTCCCACCATGTGGCATAGCCGTGGGACGCCCTGTATAATTTGTAAATTGTAATGTAAGTTTTGTGGTATAGGACCCTGGACTATCACATCACCTGTTGTCCTCATCGGCGTCCGTGGCGGTGACCGTGCCGACCGGCGTCCCCGGCGGCTCGTCCTCCGCCAACTGCACGTCGTACTGCGCAGGCGCGAACACCGGGTCGTTGTCGTTCACGTCCTGCACCACCACCACCACCGAGGCGGTGGCGGAGCGAGGTGGAGTGCCGCCGTCGGTAGCCGTTACCTGATAATAAGTTTTTATTAATAACTAGCTTCCGCCCGCGACTTCATCTGCGTGGACCCGAGATGAATACTATCCTATATTTTAATCCAGGCTATAAAATATCTTCGTACAAGATTTCATCCAAATCGGTTGAGCCGTTTAAGCGTGATTGAGTAACAAACATCCAAACATATAAACATCGAAACATCCAAACTTTTTATAATATTAGTAGTATTTCCTTTTTAGTACACTCAGCGTCAAATACTTTGTAGCAACCAAAGTAGTCAAATAGTTCGGTACACCATATATTTAGTATGGTGTACCGAACTATTTGGCCACTTTGACTGCTACAGAGTATTTGACGCTGAGTGTACAAGATTTTTTTGCCGATAACTTACTGCCGTACTTTTTTTCGTTCGTTTCGTTGAGAGGGTTCTAATGAGCCCCAACACTGGTATATTTTGTGTAGCGTAGGAGTTGCTATAACCGCCTTCTGTCTCCATCATCAGTCCAGCTTAATGGTGCCATAATATGGCATTCTCACTTGACTTACATCATGTACAAAATTACAATTATATTTGATTTCGCGAAGTCAGTCAAATTGGACTTGCAAATTTTGAACGACAACTTACATGTACGGTCGACGCCAAAAATACGTTTACAGTATTCGCCTTATTGCAATGGAATAAGGTGCAAAATGTAAACGTATTTTTGGCGTCGACTGTACATGCTCAACTCTTTGTTAATTTTCTGAACACAAGAAAGAGATAATAACGTATAAAATCCACTTACTTGTAATTGATACTTGGACCCGACCCGATCGGATGGTGATCGGCATCTCGGCCCGGCCAAACTCTTTGTCTATCAAGGTGTACTTCAGTTCGGAACTCACTACAGAGATACCAACGTGTTTAATCCACTTACTTGCAACAGATACTTGGACTGCTGCACCTCCCTGTCCAGCAGCCCGTTGGTGTAGACCCAGCCTAGCCGCGGGTCTATGGAAATCCGCATCTCGACCCGGCCAAACTCTTTGTCTATCAAGGTGTACTTCAGTTCGGAACTCACTACAGAGATACCAACTTGTATAATTCACTTACTTGCAATAGATGCTTGGACTGCTGCACCTCCCTGTCCAGCAGCCCGTTGGTGTAGACCCAGCCTAGCCGCGGGTCTATGGAAATCCGCATCTCGGCCCGGCCAAACTCTTTGTCTATCAAGGTGTACTTCAGTTCGGAACTTACTACAGACATACCAACTTGTATAATCCACTTACTTGCAACAGATACTTGGACTGCTGCACCTCCCTGTCCAGCAGCCCGTTGGTGTAGACCCAGCCTAGCCGCGGGTCTATGGAAATCCGCATCTCGGCCCGGCCAAACTCTTTGTCTATCAAGGTGTACTTCAGTTCGGAACTCACTACAGACATACCAACTTGTATAATCCACTTACTTGCAACAGATACTTGGACTGCTGCACCTCCCTGTCCAGCAGCCCGTTGGTGTAGACCCAGCCTAGCCGCGGGTCTATGGAGATCCACATCTCGGCCCGGCCAAACTCTTTGTCTATCAAGGTGTACTTCAGTTCGGAACTCACTACAGAGATACCAACTTGTATAATTCACTTACTTGCAACAGATACTTGGACTGCTGCACCTCCCCGTCCAGCAGCCCGTTGGTGTAGACCCAGCCAAGCCGCGGGTCTATGGAGATCCGCATCTCGGCCCGGCCAAACTCTTTGTGGATCAAGGTGTACTTCAGTTCGGAACTCACTACAGAGATAATAACGTATAAAATTTACTTACTTGCAATTGATACTTGGACTGCACCTCTCTGTCCAGCAGCCCGTTGGTGTACACCCAACCCGACCGCGGGTCTATGGTGATCGGCATCTCGGCCCGGCCGAACTCTTTGTCGATCAAGGTGTACGTCAGTTCGGCATTCACTCCTTCGTCTGCATCGTACGCTTGCACCTATAATTTAAGTTAATAGTTACTACTGGTCAAAGAACCATAAGTACACAAATATTCCGTGTTTTATGGCTTAGACTTTTGCGAATTTACTACAGGGATTCGGCTACATCAAGATCGTTGGCAGCTATTGAGTCGTTTTCACGCGATGAAAAATTGGTTTAGCATGGTTTATTGATATAAATTTAATAAGATTGATTACAGCCAGTGGCTATAGTTTTAAAATAACGACGCATAGGTAATGTAACTAGTGGAAAAGCCTCTCACATGAAAAAATACCTACCTATTTACACACGATCAACTTCTTTCTTAATAAACTACATTTCGGTGATTTTTGATTTAAAACGTAGAATTCATTCGTCGCCATTTTATTATATTTTTAAATCAAATCAGCTTTGCAAATGGCATCCATTCATGACGGCTAGTTTAAGTGTACAATGACGTACAAAGCGTTTAGCGAAAAGGTTTCATTTAAATAACGTCGGTCAGTATTTCACCGTCGAGTCTCATCAATTGAAGTATTTAGAACGCTTGCTTTTATTAACAAGATCCACGGGCGTGACGGGCGTAGCCAGGGAGGGAGTTTTGGGGTTTTAAACTATCACTGTTATTTTATGCATATTTTTGTTTTTTTATTTTCTTGAATCAAGTGCCTGAATTATGCAAATAAATTATTGTCAATGTTTACATAAGGCAGTGATAGGAATAGATCTACGGTAGTTTTTTTGGTTTAGAATTAGCAATCGGAGTGTAGTATTTTCAAAAACCCAAAAGTTCAGAGAAAATAATGCTTTTGTCCGCGCGTGAAATGCTATGAAATGAGTATTTCTAAGAAATGATTTATTTATCAGATGAACTAGTTTCAGTTTCCTCTAGCTACACTCTCAATAAGTTTAGAATAAGAACGGCATTGCTTGCCGTAAAATTGCACTTACTCTAACGATGCTATACCCGGAGGGAACGTTCTCGCTGACCGACTCTTGAAATAGCGACGTGTAGAAACGCGGCGAGTTGTCGTTCACGTCTTTAACGTTGACGAGGAGCTGGGTTGTGTTGGAGCGGGAGGGGCTGCCGCCATCTGCAAGTAGTTGTTAGGTTAAATGTGCGAACTGTAGTGAGGTTTATAAAAATAAACAAATCAGTTGAGTGTGCATTTTAAATTACTAGCTGCCTCTGCGGCTCGTCTCGCGTATTATAAATAATGTAGGCGGTGCCTCGGGATGACATGCAGGCAGAGCTGTGCTGACGACTACAAAGCGCAATAAAATAGTTCAAGCAGGTCCCGCCAAACTAACAATGTTTAACAAAGGCCCTTACGCTATGTCTATAAAAATCTATAACAATATTCCACAATATATTCGAAATGAAGCAAAATATAATATCTTTGTAAATAAACTTAAGGCTTATCTTGTAACGGAATGCCCATATTCTCTACAAGAGTTCGTGGGTTATTAGTTATTAGTCATATTATGTGTCGATGTAAGTATTGAAATAGATATCTTTTTTATAAAAAAATATGTTGTTACCTAATGTGCAGAATTTATATATCTTATTTTATTTTTTATCCTTAGGTTTAGTTTAAACATGTTGCTACAACTTAGTAGGGTCCATGTTTGTACTGGTTAGATTTTAAGAACACCTTTGTAAATACCATGGTTGCAACGAATAAATATGAATATGAAACTGATGAGATGTCAATGCCTTACTTGCTCCGTATTAGCTGAAGATTATTAGGTAATGCAGGCCTATTATTAAGTATCGGCGAACGTAATCTAGTGCCCTGCCCCCCTACTCTGTAACTTGTTTTAAGCTCACCTCAACGCTCATCCACAAATATATCTTCACGCCTCCATGCGTAGTAACTAAGCGTAGGTAGAGGTCTAGTTTCGGTTAGGCGTGATGCGTGGGGTGAGGCGCATGATCGCGTAGCGAATAACAGCCCTGAGGGCAGGGTTTGACCAGCAACATGTCTCCGCTAAATCCGTCTCTATTGATTCCGGTGATGTGATGGCGTAGCGGATCGCCACAATCACTCTGTCACTTTTCTCAAAGCCTATTTAAGATGAAGCCGTGATCCACGTACCTTGCGCCCTGATGACAAGTCGGTAGTTCCTCAGCTGCTCGTAGTCCAAGGGTTTGACCAGCGACACGTCTCCGCTCAGGCTGTCGATCGAGAACTGCATCTGCGTGTTGCCTCCGATAATGGCGTAGCGGATCGCCGCGTTCGCACCCGCATCGGCGTCCGTTGCTCTGTGAAGAAATAATAGTTTGGAATAGAAACAGTTTATTCCGATAAAGAAGGTATAAAACTGTCATTTGAATTGGAATTCTCTACCTCGGACGTTAGCTTTTTGAATGGCAGTAGTCCACTCTGATGCCATTCGGTCAACTCAAATAATCTCAAGATATACACACTATACATATATATGTATAGAACAAAAAAAAATGAGGCTTTAAATAAAACATATATTATGGAACCAGAGAAAAACGCTATGAGTTCAGCAGTGTGTGCCTAAAGAATATAAGATAGTAAACAGTACAGTTTGTAAAGTTTTTCAATGCGATAAGTGCACCCGTTTTCTTTGTTCTTGTGTGTATCGCGCTAAATCAATCAGGCAATCGAATTGTGTAGGATTTCCTCCCAACCAAATGCCGATTTGACTTGGTCGGGTAACGGGTTATAGTAATAAAGGAAGGCAACTTAGGTTCAAACGGAAGGCATAAATGGACAGTCAGTAAAGGTAATTACAATCTTTCAACGCTGCTTGAGAGTTAACCACTAGGTAGACTTTAAATAATTCTTAATTCGTTAGATGTAATAGGTCCACAATAGGCACATAAAAGATACACATAGGTAAGTACATCTCTAACCTAAACGTTTAGATTACAAAAATGGTTAATACCCCCATTTCAACAACACATAGGTGGTTATAAGGTTTATTCACAACGAATAAACATAAACATCCAGTAAATGTTACTCTCATAGATTCTAATCATACGGGGATAATGGGCGCCGCAAATAAAACAATCCCCGTGTAAATAACAATTTACAGGCATGAAACTCTAAATTGCGCGCCGCTCGGCGGGCGGTTCTAATAAACAAAAGCGTCATAATAAAATGTAGTGAGAACTTATAACTTATACGCTCCTAACTATTAATTCATAATAAAATAGTTTTGGATTTATAAGAAACTCTAAATTGCTCGGAGCGCTGCGGGTGATGAAGCTTTACACACTAGGTTTGTGAATAAAATGACGTAACAAAAATACCGGTGCCTTTGTGAGCCATTTATTTGTTACAGATTTGATAATCTAGCAACTGTGCTTAAACACCAATCCGTGATATTTATATGCTTTATAAAGCAATGTCGGCTGCAGACAGACACTGGCCGAGTGACTGCTTTGAGTAGTGTTGTCTATGACCAGTAGCTAAGTCGAATTAGAAGCCCTTTGTAACCTAGCGGACCCCAGGCTCCTTTAGGATGACCGGGATAAAGCTAAGAGTATGAAGGTATCTTGTGTATGGTTAATTGGCCTCAATGGGGCATGTAAATATAATAAACCTCAGTTCAATTGAGCTCTTTACGAGTATCCCATAAAGCGGTAATTTTATTACGACTTTATGACGAGCTATAATGAGCATGATTCACGATTTTAGTAGCCTGTCATGTAATCCAAATTAAGCTACTTAAAGGCTAGATTACATTACATAAATCGTTGTCGTGTAGCTTCAATATGAAACTTTATGACTTGAAACGTGACTTTTATTAAGTTTATTATTTTTTACGATTATTAAATTACAAGTCCTAATTTCAGTTACAATATGTGATACTAGAGCACTGATGGTTAGTCCTCCTTTCACGCTGCAAGATGTGAAATATAAAAGTATTGTCAATGCGGCGAAAAGTTTCCGAAGGACGATAAGATAAGGATATAAGAATACTTATAGGTAAGTGATGCTGATATGAAAAAAATGTGTAACAGATCTTTATAGAACTGTGCTTAAAGGATTTAGTTTGACTCACTTGATCCTTGCAATGACGGGGTTGTCGCTAACATTGATGTCCTCTTCCACTGTCACTGTGTACGTCTTCTCACTGAACTGCGGGTAGTTGTCGTTGTCGTCTAATACGTTCACATGTACCGTTGCACTGGAAGCACACACTTAGAGTTAGCAGGATAAAGTTGAAATCCCGTTGATGATGGGGCGGTCGAAAGCTGCAGGTACAAAGTGGTTGTATTGGAAATATACACCTGGGGTTAAACAAATAAAGTTGAAATTCCTTTGATAATGGCCATCGGAACTGAACCTACAGCTTACAACGTTCGTTTTTGCACTGGAAACACACACCTAGCTATAGCCAAATACTGTTGAAATTCGTTTGAATAATGCAGGTCGGAAGCTGTACAAAGTGATTGTAAGTTTTTTACTCATACGATAGGGGATGTCGTTAGTTGGAAATGTGACATGGAGGCTATGGAGCGGTCGGGACGGATAGGCGATAGGCTGGGATGGCAAATATGGTTTCGGATGTCTCGAAGCCTAGTTTATCTCGCACCGATGAAATAAAAAAAATATAGTCGGACACATGTTATAACTATAATAATAATAATAACTATAAGTAGGAACTTACTTCAAATTCGAGTAGCATTATGTAAACGTTGCTTAAATATGGACTAACGACTAAATACAGTACATTTGTCTAATGCTTTTGTAAGATATTTTCATTCATTGACGATAGTTAACGACAGCATACAGTCCAAGTGGCGAAGAACAGCCTGTCAGACATAGCTGTACGATGACCATGTACCACTTTCTCACGATCTAGTGAGGCACTGGTGAGGAGAGCGTCAATGCCACCGTCCACTTTGAGGACCAACACTCGTTGTCTTGGTTAATCCTGACTATGTTCTAAAGTACTCACGTGCTAGATAGCCTGTCAGACACGGGGCTGGCCTGGTCCGTGGCCCGCACTATGACCGTGTACCGCGCTACCCTCTCCCGGTCCAGCGGGGCTCTGGTGAGGAGGGCCCCACTGCGGCCGTCCACCCTGAACACATCCTGGTCTGAGTGCTCGCTGTCTGGAATGGAATCATTTGAGTCATCGGTGGACTGGTCAGCTGTCACCGATTCGATTGAGTATTCCACCTGAAACAAAAAAATATTTGTCGCAATTGTGAATGACGGTGTGAATCATAAATCAGCTGTATAATTTTATTGTGTGTCGGCAGATAGATATGTAGAAAAGCAAGCAAGCTAGTAAGTAGGTAAATATACGCATCACATCATGTCTTGAATTGGGAATGGATGAAAATTTTAGAAATGCCTAATTATTTTTTTTGTGATAGGAATAACCTTCCTTAGCACCAGAAAAAGTTTCAGATTTTTCAGCTGCGTCAATTTTTTTTGAAAAATATAAACAGTTTCCTCACTTACGTTTTGGGTCAGTTACGGCACCTTCCTCGATCGGTCTCGTATTACAGAAAAATATATTAAATATGGGTGGTAAACTGACACTGGCAATGATATTGATACTTGCAGCAGCTATATTGGTCATTACCAGTGTCAGTTTACCACAGATATTTAAGATAGTTTTTTGTAATATGAGACAGATCAAGGAAAGTGTCTATTTACCGTTCTTGACCCAATACGTAAATGAGGAAACTGTGTAAAAATTTTTCAAAATAATTGTCACAGCTGAAAAATCTGAAACTTTTTTCTGGTGCTAAGGAAGGTTATTCCTATCACCAAAAAAATAATCAGGCATTTCTAAAATTTTCATCCATTCCCCATTGCCGTCTTCAGCGTAGTGCACTGCCGGGATTGGCGCTCGCGCCGAGCGAAGATTGAGTACCTTCTGCTTCCACATACAAAATTTGTATCTAGCCTCAGAACAGTTTGCGAACACCGGCGCGCGGTCGTCGCGCATCACGTTGATCTATTCCAGTAGTTACCTCAGCATTGTTCCCGATATCCTGGTCGGCCGCCTTCAGCGTGAGCACGGTGGTGCCCGTACTGGCGCCCTCCCTGACCGATGCCTCGTACTGCTGCATCTCGAACACCGGTGAGTGGTCGTCGCGCATCACGTTGATCTATTCCAGTAGTTACCTCAGCATTGTTCCCGATATCCTGGTCGGCCGCCTTCAGCGTGAGCACGGTGGTGCCCGTACTGGCGCCCTCCCTGACCGATGCCTCGTACTGCTGCATCTCGAACACCGGTGAGTGGTCGTCGCGCATCACGTTGATCTATTCCAGTAGTTACCTCAGCATTGTTCCCGATATCCTGGTCGGCCGCCTTCAGCGTGAGCACAGTGGTGCCCGTACTGGCGCCCTCCCTGACCGATGCCTCGTACTGCTGCATCTCGAAGACCGGCGCGTGGTCGTCGCGCATCACGTTGATCTATTCCAGTAGTTACCTCAGCATTGTTCCCGATATCCTGGTCGGCCGCCTTCAGCGTGAGCACAGTGGTGCCCGTACTGGCGCCCTCCCTGACCGATGCCTCGTACTGCTGCATCTCGAAGACCGGCGCGTGGTCGTCGCGCATCACGTTGATCTATTCCAGTAGTTACCTCAGCATTGTTCCCGATATCCTGGTCGGCCGCCTTCAGCGTGAGCACAGTGGTGCCCGTACTGGCGCCCTCCCTGACCGATGCCTCGTACTGCTGCATCTCGAAGACCGGCGCGTGGTCGTCGCGCATCACGTTGATCTATTCCAGTAGTTACCTCAGCATTGTTCCCGATATCCTGGTCGGCCGCCTTCAGCGTGAGCACAGTGGTGCCCGTACTGGCGCCCTCCCTGACCGATGCCTCGTACTGCTGCATCTCGAAGACCGGCGCGTGGTCGTCGCGCATCACGTTGATCTATTCCAGTAGTTACCTCAGCATTGTTCCCGATATCCTGGTCGGCCACCTTCAGCGTGAGCACGGTGGTGCCCGTACTGGCGCCCTCCCTGACCGATGCCTCGTACTGCTGCATCTCGAACACCGGCGCGTGGTCGTCGCGCATCACGTTGATCTATTCCAGTAGTTACCTCAGCATTGTTCCCGATATCCTGGTCGGCCGCCTTCAGCGTGAGCACGGTGGTGCCCGTACTGGCGCCCTCCCTGACCGATGCCTCGTACTGCTGCATCTCGAACACCGGCGCGTGGTCGTCGCGCATCACGTTGATCTATTCCAGTAGTTACCTCAGCATTGTTCCCGATATCCTGGTCGGCCGCCTTCAGCGTGAGCACGGTGGTGCCCGTACTGGCGCCCTCCCTGACCGATGCCTCGTACTGCTGCATCTCGAACACCGGTGAGTGGTCGTCGCGCATCACGTTGATCTATTCCAGTAGTTACCTCAGCATTGTTCCCGATATCCTGATCGGCCGCCTTCAGCGTGAGCACGGTGGTGCCCGTACTGGCGCCCTCCCTGACCGATGCCTCGTACTGCTGCATCTCGAACACCGGCGCGTGGTCGTCGCGCATCACGTTGATCTATTCCAGTAGTTACCTCAGCATTGTTCCCGATATCCTGGTCGGCCGCCTTCAGCGTGAGCACGGTGGTGCCCGTACTGGCGCCCTCCCTGACCGATGCCTCGTACTGCTGCATCTCGAACACCGGCGCGTGGTCGTCGCGCATCACGTTGATCTATTCCAGTAGTTACCTCAGCATTGTTCCCGATATCCTGGTCGGCCGCCTTCAGCGTGAGCACGGTGGTGCCCGTACTGGCGCCCTCCCTGACCGATGCCTCGTACTGCTGCATCTCGAACACCGGTGAGTGGTCGTTGCAATCCAACACGTTGATCTAAACACAATTACAATAAACTCGTACGTTAAATACTCGGTATTTTTTTAACCATGACTAATCTGGATAAAATGGCGTGAATTGGCGCAGAATTATTGTGCCAGAGGTAAATATTCTATTTGGAGCCATCGTAGTAAGTAAACTGAAAAAAAACCGGACAAGTACGAGTCGGAGTCGCCCACTGAGGTCTCCGTATAAAATTACAAATGTATAGTTTTCAGATTTTTCTCTGTACTTGTAGTGTATTTAAGACGACATCACTTGCCAAATTTCGTAGTTCTAGGTCAACGGAAAGTACCCTATACATTTTGATTCCCTTGGGAGTGTCGAAATATACGTTTTTTGCGGCAGAAACGGCCGTACGTTTTTTTACGTTAACTTAAAAGTTTGATTTTTTCACTTTCCCTGGCTAGATTCTAAGAGAATTGAACACCCCCACGCTCACACGACATACATTTGACCGTCAGTGTTAGCATATTTTGAGCTTCGGTGTAAAAGGGTGACATTTGAACCCAAATTATACAGGACATAACTTATTAACGTAACTCGTAACTTTGAGTGCTCAGGCTTATGACCCAGGAAGCCCGACATTACAGGGTCGTTAATTTTTCCAGCCGTAAAGACCAGACAGCTTCCTTTTTACTTATTAGTTAAGACCCATTACTTCATACTCTTCATATTAGTATTTATGTTTTAGCGAAGAAAGTATTGCCGAGTATAATGAATGAATGAAGACAAGTAAGATGTAAATAAATCATCAAAATTATTTTACGCTTAGCCAAGGCCCAGAAGTTGTCTGAAAAAAAAGTTCAGTATACCCAACTAAGAACATGTATAAAACATTAGTTATACAGGGTGGAAAGTTAAAACGGGGCAGTAAGGGCAGCTACTAGATCCCTTGCCGCCACGCAAAAATGGCATTAGGATTTCATTCCTAACTTTTTAAGTGATGGCAACTACATTCACAGATTTTTGAAAAAAAGTACAGTCAGCGAGAAAATCATCAATTTTGACGATATTTTTTTTAATGCCATTCGATCCCATTCCTATTAAGGATCAAAATACTCTTTGGGACCGACTAAGGTTTGACTACTAGAACGCCCAGAAATCAAAGAAAACTTTTTCCATACGAGTATGGGAACCCCAAAGTGCAAGTAGTCCTTTAGTTAGACGATCATCAAATTGTATGGAGACGGAGAATTTCATTTAGATTAGAAATGAGAGAATTCATTCCATTGTTAAAAAAAAAACAAACGCATTCCCGTTTTCATAAACGTTACTATGTGTACAGTACTCACGAGCGGACAGGTGCTGTAAAACCCTTACCTTAGTAAATTTTAAGTTTCGAACAGAATTTCTGAATACGGATGTTAGTATTCTTTTTACAAACTTTTTACAGAATAAAGCTGGCCGTCATTAAATAAAACCAGAATTGGCATAAAAACTACATAAGCAAAATTAGCTTTGGGATTCCCATACTCACTGTATGGAAAAAGTTTTCTTTGATTTCTGGGCGTTCTAGTAGTCAAACCTTAGTCGGTCCCAAAGAGTATTTTGATCCTTAATAGGAATGGGATCGAATAGCATTAAAAAAAAAATCGTCAAAATTGATGATTTTCTCGCTGACTGTACTTTTTTTCAAAAATCTGTGAATGTAGATTGCCATCACTTAAAAAGTTAGGAATGAAATCCTAATGCCATTTTTGCGTGGCGGCAAGGGATCTAGTAGCTGCCCTTACTGCCCCGTTTTAACTTTCCACCCTGTATAACTAATGTTTTATACATGTTCTTAGTTGGGTATACTGAACTTTTTTTTCAGACAACTTCTGGGCCTTGGCTAAGCGTAAAATAATTTTGATGATTTATTTACATCTTACTTGTCTTCATTCATTCATTATAGCTGCCCTTACTGCCCCGTTTTAACTTTCCACCCTGTATACTAACCTATAACAGTATTCCAAGGTCATAAATACCTGACACCAGGTGTTACATATTTAGGTGTTGTTTTTAATACACAACTTTCAAGGTAAAATAACTCCTCCAACCGTTAGGCCTCTAGACTGGACATCGAGCACACTGGACTGTGAGTCGTCTGCAGCGTTGTAGTACACAACACCACTACTGCACGTCGAGCCGCTCGCGGTCCAGCTTGGCATGACTGGCGACCACGCGAACATACTCGCTGTGACTACTGACTGTGATTCACCTGCAGTGGGAACATATAATCCTGCGCCACGACTCTGAAGTAGTGAACGTCGAGCCGCTCTCGGTCCAGCTAGGCCTCGCCAGTTATGCCTCCAGCAGGCTCGACCTCGAATACATGGACCATGAGTCACCTGCAGTTTTGTAGTGCCACTCCGCGGAGGCAACGAATCGTCCTGCGCCACGACCCTAAAGACTGCACTTCGACCCACTCGCGGTCCAGTTTGGCCTGCGTGATGACCTCGTGAACATACACGTTAGCCATGACTGGAGCAGGCTAGACCTCGAATACACTCGACTGTAAGTCACCTGCAGCGTTGTTGTGCCACTCCGTACCACGACCCTGAAGTAGTGCACGTCAAGCTGCTCGCTTGCGGTCCAGTTTGGCCTCAGTGGTGACCACGCGAATATACTCCCCAGTCAGGACTCCAGCAGGTGTCGACCTCATCATCTCGTCATATTGAACTCGTATACACTGAAATATGAGTCACCTGCAGCGTCGTAGTGCCACTCCGCGGCGGGAACGTATCATCCTGCGCCACGACCCTGAAGTAGTGCACGTCGAGCCGCTCTCGGTCCAGTTTGGCTTGAGTCGTGACCACGCCCGTGCGTGCGTCCACGGCGAACATGCCCGCCGACCGCGAATCGAGTAAGCTCGACATCGAATACGTCACTGGACTGTTTTCTGGGTCCCTGGTAAAATAAAAAATGCAATTATACCAGCTTTCGTTGTTAATGCAACTTTATGTTATGTGGGGTACGAAATCTGTCCTTAATATTATTAAGAAGAGTCTTAAAATATCTAAAATCTAAGATCATCTGGGCTGTGAAGCCCGGCCGGCCTGGGAGTGCGTGTGTGTATGTTTGTGTGTGTGTGTGTTAAAGTAAGTTAGCATAGACATCAAATCAGTTAAAATAAACATCACCAGTCGGTGTCTCAGCGTTCACACTGTAATGTCAAATTTCACGTTGCAGTAATGCATGTTTATTTAAATCAACTTGTCTTACTTTAAGCCTTATTGCAATTAATGTTGAATTAAATGTCGTTAAATAAATGGTATGTATTTACAAGCGACTGCCACCATATTCGATGTGACAAATTATTGTAATAAGTTCTCATGATGTCCCATTTGTTGCGGCGTCAGTAGTTATGAGATATCACGATAACGCGATTAGCTATGACCATTTGTTTCGAAGATAAATGTCCGATAATATATTTCTTTGACAATAACTTAAACTATTGATAAGATGTAAAAAAACAACACAAATCAATTATTTTAATTAAATAGTGAAGTTAAGGTGGTTTGGGCATGTAGAGAGGATGGATGAAAGAAGATTAACGAAGAGAGTGTATGTAAAAAGAGTGGAAGGGCAAGTTGGAAGGGGAAGACCTAGGCGAACTTTCTCCGATCAAATTGGAGAAATCTTACAAAAAGGCCAGGTCAAAAGTACCCTAAACCGACGAGCATGTATGAGAAATGTTATGAAGGTGAGTGAAGCGAAAGTGGTTTGTCAGGATCGTAGCAAATGGAGATCCGTGATCTCTGCCTACCCGTCTGGGAAAGAGGCGTGATTATATGTATGTATGTATGTAAATAGTGAATCCCGGGCTCGTGCTCCTAAGCAACTTTGTAAGGACGTAGTATGGAATTTGTTACTGAAGCAAATAAATTAATAGGTAAGCATAAGCAAATAGTTACAGATGCTGATCTCAAAACAAATTTCGACATTATGATAGCAGGAAACAAGTTCTGAGTAGGTAGCGCGCAAATCTAAAAGTGCCAGATTTTTCTCTAGAAAAGAGTTCCCTGTTTCAGTTTTGAAATACGGGACCTCTAAAAATAAAGCGCTTCGCATTTAAACTATTACAAAGGGATAACAGTGACTCGTATACAAAATTACACTGCATCTTCATTATCGCCCCGCCCACCATAATAGTTCGCAATCCACCCCCTTTCAGAATTCACTCCAGAGCAATAATGTCACTTATAAAGATTATGGAGCGGGAATAATTTATGTGATTGTAGTGTGTTTCCGTGCATGGGGAGTGAAGGAATCTAATGCGGAGGGACCGATGTGACAGTGACGGAGTCAATTGACGTGAAAGGCATCGATCTCGGAGGGTTGCATGACAAATAGAGGATCAGTAACTTATACTGGCGTATATAATATTAGTATTAGGAAATTAAAGGAGCTTATTAATAAGGCGGCGGGAGTTTTCTATTACTATGGAGAGTTTGAGAGTCCCAAATACAACTCGTACGCGGTTTTCATTACATTTCAGGGCTGCGGGCTACCGAAATACGACGAATTCAAACCCTGCAATAAGACCTTGTAATAAAACTCGCATGCCAGTTGTTGCACCATGTAAATGGCCTTTTAGTCCCACACTCAAGAATTGAGAACCTACGAATTTTCTTATTATTGAAACTACCTCAGTGTACCTATCAGTGGCGGTGCGCCCATACAAGTCGATTCCCACCGGCTTGCCTAAAATTTATTGCTATATATTACCAAAATCGTAAATCATAAAAAAAGCCCTTTTTTGCTCCAGGTTGTCCAGTGATAATTCTCACGCGGCGCCATTAGTAACTATCCATTATATTTCTGCAAAATTGTTTCTTCAATGCTTCCGGGTTAGTCGGTTTCTCACATAACAACATACATGATATTGTGATAATGAGCACATATCTCCGCACAATATCAGAAAGTTATCAACGCGCAAGAAGAATGCGTCCCACAGGCTAACAGTATCATTATACGAAGTGAGAACAAAAACCACGTCGTCATCTGTTTAAATTGCGTTACCGTAGTCATTGAGCCATTGTCTGTCGTGGCCAGGGTGGCGTAAAACAGACGAGTTCATAAAAGCTCAATGTACCCTCCCTCAATTAAGACTGATGGTTTATGACGAGATCCTTACAGTTCATAGGGATTTGGCTGATAACCAGGATATCCATAAAACTGTACAGGTTTACGAACGAGCATTGATGTTGAAGGTATTGTAGTTGCTATTACACTGTACGGTTATGAAGAGGATAGGCGGAAGTCTATTAAAAATACGATGAGGACCGTACCTAAGTATAGGTATGGCATAAGTTAAGCGTGATTTCATGTATTTTTACACAGGCACTAATCCTCTTTCCTCTACAACTATAATGATGACATTTTTAAAGATTGTTATTAGTCGTAGGTACGAGTGTAGCATGGCTGAATATCTACCAATTTCTCAACTTAGTTGCAAATATGTTAACAACTTACGGAGTCTTATTAAAATAATCTCCATCTCTGTGTCAATTTGTTTACTTAAGCCGTCTCGCTGATAACGCAAAACATTGAATATTCAATAGCATTTGCCTCTCGAATGAATTGTGTTCAAGTTAGCAATTCGCGGGTTTTGCGTTCAGAATTAACCGATTAATATACTTTGTCGCTTATTCATATTCATAGTTTTAATATTTGATTAGGCGTACAAAGTAATTAATATATATACGTCATTCCATATAACACTAGAATTTTAACGGACAAAGTCTACGTTTCTTTGTTTATCTAGGATATCAAAGGGAAATATTGTACTAAATAGTTTTACTTATTTCGATCAGTAAATGATTTTCAAACATAACAATACCATGTTTTTTGCGTTTCAAATTGAAATTACATGACTAACTCACGATTTTTTAAATCTTACAGTCAATTGCATAAGACCGTACGGCCTATAACTCCAAAGTTAAGCGTCAGGGGTAGCGGGGGGTGGTATTTTTGAACTCAGGAGACACAGTCCATTGACTGCTGGTTGGCTGGACCATTGGAGTGCAGCATCCGTTGCACAAGTTGCAGCGTGACGCCTATATCTGCACATCGGTCCGATGCGTCACGCTGCATCTTGTGCAGTCCTTTTCCGCAAACATGCAAGATGTTGAAAGAATGATTGTCAGACAACGCATGGTTTTCCTCCAATAAATGTTTTGCGAAATTAGACTTGTCCGGGTGATTATGCCGATACGACGCAATATGTTCTTTATACCTCGTGTGAAAACTACGGCCTGTTTGTCCCACATAAACTTTATTGCACTCGTCACAGGCAAGCTTGTAGACTCCAGACTTTTTGGCGCTTTCCACTTTCTCCTTACTATTGCACAGTCTGAAGCGCAAGGTGTTATTCGTTTTGAAAGCCACGTTTATATCGTTAGACTTTAAAATTTTGTAGATCTTATCTGACAATTTGCCAACATAAGTTATGCTTGCTTTGTACTTTTTAGGTGGATCCAAGGAACGTGCCGCGTACAAAAGATTGTTTGTCATTTTACTCTGTTTCTTCCTAATAATGCCATCCACATGAGACTTGCTGTAACCATTTGAAGTTGCTAAATGATATATATTACTTAATTCCATTTTATAATCATCATCAGAAAGAGGCACTGTTAATAACCTATGTACATAACAATGAAAAGCAGCTAACTTATGTTGCCACGGATGAGAGGAAGAAGCCGGGATAACAGTATCTGTATGCGTAGGCTTACGGTAAATTTGGAATTGATGTTTGTTATCTATTTTAGTAATCGTTAAATCCAAGAAATTCAGTGAATCATTCTGTTCTATTTCCTTCTTGAACTTGATTTTAGGATGCTTGTTGTTGATGTCATTCACAAAATTATCCAGTTGGCTCACACTACCCGTCCAACAAAGTAACAAGTCATCAACATACCGGTAATAATATAAAATATTATTGTTATCCACAATGTGTTCGTTCTCGAAATGATCCATAAAAATATCTGCCATCAAAGGACTTAGTGGGGAACCCATTGCCAAACCATCACCTTGCAGATAATATTGCCCCCCAAATCTAAAGTAATTTTGTTGCATACAAATCGCCGTCAATTCTATTAATTCATCTACCTCCCCTGGATGCAGCCTCTGTTTTTCAAAAAATGCTCTAAGAATTTCTAAAGTATTCAAATATGGTACATTCGTGAACAAACTATACACATCCAGTGACAAAAGAATTGCATTCTGTGGCACGTTGATGTCTTTGATCTTCTTGATTAAATCCAAACTATTCTTTAAAGAATACTTTGGCTCAAAATTAGACTTCTGTCTTATGATACTATTCAACCTTTTAGCCAATTTATAAGTCGGTGCACACAGGTACGAGACAACTGGACGAATTGGGATATTATCTTTATGAATTTTTGGAAGACCATACAGAACTGGTGCTTGTGGATTCATGGGTATGACCTCGTTCTTTTGATGCTCGGTTTCAAAAACAAACACAGAGTTCTTAACAACATTCCTTAGTTCTTTCTGGTAACCAGGCGTAGGGTCCTTCCGTAAAACCGAAAAACCATCACTCTGTATAAGATCAAATACTTTCTGGTTATATTGTTCCTTCTCCATGATGACAATGCAATTCCCTTTGTCTGCTTTTGACACCACTAAATCATTCTCATTCACTTTCTGTTGAATAGATCTCAGCAATACCAAATCAGAATCAGGCTCACTTCTCCCTAATGGACATGTATTTTTTAATGCATTTGCTACACTGACCTTTATATCCATATCATTATTGCTAAGAACTATTGCGACCTCTGCATCCACTGCTAAATTTTCCAAAACTCTTTGAGACATCTTAGGTTTTAAATTATACTTCAATCCCTTATCTAACAGTTTGACCTCAGCTTCCAAAAACTCAATGTCGGTTAGGTTTTTTACACGAGGGTGGAAACTGTGCTGAGTCGTTAAGGCCTCACGCCTTTCAGTTAAGTTAGAATTAGAGTTTGACGTAGTAAGCCTATGTAGTAAAGTAACGCCTGATTCAATAAATTATCTTCGTAGGCTCTGAACACTCTGACACTTCGCTTGCAGTCTTAATCTACAATTTGCAAGACCCAGCAGTATGCAGTATGCTAAAGATACTGGCATATGAGATAATGCATGGCGGCCATTCAGCGTAAACACAGAGTCTGCACGGCTATCACAAGACGGCGCGCGAGCTTTCTCGATTTTTCTCGCACTAGCCATCTCTCTCTTATTAGAAAACTTAGAAAGAGAGGTATAGTGCGAGAAAAATCGAGAGAGCTCGCGCGCCGTCTTGTGATAGCCGTGCTGGTTGCTACAAGCTCAACTTAAGGCAGAGTCGATTTGCTAAAGTAAACAAAGAGCCTCATCCCCTCCACTCTTTTCTACTAAGGAGAGGAAGGGGGCAGGGCGTAACTACCTGTCCGGCTTGAGTCTTCTAATATTTATCTTGATGTTTTGTTTGGTTTTGTACTGATGGATGCTGACCGTTAGATTTCTTATGCGCACACCGTAATGTTTGTAATCTATTAGATTCCTCAATCTGGTAGGACATATACCACATTACAAAACGTTGCAGGGGTCTCCGTGAGAACTGATACAGGCCACTAATGTGCAAATGATGCAGGCCTCTGATGTGCACGTAATTCGATATATGTTATCTTTAACATGTTATGCTGTGCGCATAGCAACCATCGGTGGCAACTTTCGTGATAGATAGTTGGTTGAGGAAAACGTTACTCGTTTCATTGAACGACGTAAATAAATACGAACGGACCAACGGTTATCAGAATGGACTCGAATGCTCTAGCGTTTCGAGCGTAGATGACGAAATAAGTCGGTTTTTTGCCGTAAACATATGAGTCATTAGTATAACCGCACGCTAAGATAATGAATTCAGTTTGTAACAGAAACTGCCACGGTCACCATATCCCAGTTGCTATTTCCCTCAACCACGTTGATGATGGTTGGTTTACAAGACTACCCGCAGGAGCAATCGCAAGATGGTCGCGAAGAGCAGCAGCGACGAGATGAGCAACGTCAGCGAGATGAAATTCGCCGACACGTAGAAAAAACGCAGGAATATGCAGCCGCATGTCGCAGACAGGAAGAAATGGCTCACGAACAATCCGAGGCAGCCAAGCGACATGTCGAGGAAGCTCGAAAAGGAGCACAGTGGGCTCAAGCAGCGGCGGTAGTAGCTGTCGTGGCTGCAGCCGCGAGGATGTTCTTCAAATAATAAGTGTTGGACTTCTTCTACCATCCCAATCATGCCATGTGATAGGCAGCGCTAGGTTTTGTTAGCTGCGCCTAACATATTAACATACTCGTACTACTGTCACTTTTAAAGATCAATAAATGGATAAATGATAATATTTGTTTTTTTTTCACTCTTTCCCTCTACATAGTGTATGATTTTTCAATGAGTACTGAAATCCTAGCCAGCAGTTCTGGCGATCGCAGTTCATGTGGGTTTGTATCAATGGCATGTGACATATGGTAATTTGGTTAACTTATGAAAAGTAGGTAGGAGATGCAATCGAAAGCAAAAGTAGGTAGGAGATGCAATCGACACGATCTTCGTAGGCTCTGAAAACTATAACACTTCACTTGCAGCCTTAAGCTGCAATTCGCAAGCCCCATGCAGTATGCTAAAGATACTGGCATATGAGATACTGCATGGTGGCCATTCAGCGTAAACACAGGGTCTGGTTGCTACAGGCTAGACTTAAGGCAGAGTGGATTTCCTAAAGTAAACAAAGAGCCTTATCCCCCTCCACTCTTTTCTGCTAAGGAGAGGGAGGGGGCGGGGCATAACTACCTGTCCGGCTGGCGGCTTGAGTCTTCTAATATTTATCTTGATGTTTTGTTTGGTTCGGTACTGATGGATGCTGGCCGTTAGATTTCTTATGCACACACCGTAATGTTTGTAACTATTAGATTCCTCGATCTGGTAGGACATGTACCACATTACAAAACGTTGCAGGGGTCTCTCTGACAAGTCATGCAGGCCACTGATGTGCAAGTGATGCGGGCCATGCACTGATGTGCACGTAATTCGATATCTGTTATTCTCAACATGTTATGCTGTGCGTATAGCAACCCTTGGTGGCATTCTTCGTGATAGGTATTCAGCCGAGGAAAAAGTTACAAAATGACCCCGAAAAGAATGGAACGTTTAGGTATCCTGTGGTCCCGATAATCCCATAATAGGCAACTTTCTTGCTTGGTCATGTCGATTATTGGTGTAATGCGGTTATTGTGGTTGACGAATCGAAGATCAATGTCAAAACATGTGCGATGAAACTCGTGACAAGTCAAAATGCTGACTGTTCGGTGTCAATAAGTTACAAGGTAGCAGGGAATCCACAAAATCTTAGTTCGTATCCTTGATGTATGCAAGTCGAGCACAGCAAACAAACACAAGATAGAGTAATCACCCACTAAGCGAATGAACGCTCCGGCATCCGTGATCGGAGCGCATACTGGCCGTTGATGCTATCATTTGTGCAATTCTCATACCGTCGACTCAGGTTACCAGCAGATTTATCGGTTACTGCAGCAACAAAATTTAGTTTGCACCTTCTAGCTCACGCTCGTGTGTCTCAACATGTATGCAAATGAACGTGCCGAGCAATGAGCTTAAAACGCACGTATGGTCGGGTGCATTGATAACGTACGTCGTAGTGGCCGGTCTTGAAGGCCGATAGTAGCACAATCATCACGAACTTAAAGTATCGTAAAGTATGGTATATACAGTCAATTGCAGCGTGACGCATCGGACAGATGTGCAGATATAGGCGTCACGCTGCAACTTGTGCAACGGATGCTGCACTCCAATGGTCCAGCGTAACGGCTCGGGAGTTAACATCTTTGCGTGATAGGACTGTGTCTCCTGAGTTCAAAAATACCACCCCCCGCTACCCCCGACGCTTAACTTTGGAGTTATAGGCCGTACGGTCTTGTGCAATTGACTGTATATGGAATAGGGTATATACACTCAAGAGCAAAAGTTCCGGGTACACTTTGTATAGAATTTCAGTACAAACTGTACCCGGAACTTTTGCTCTTGAGTGTATTTGAAATTACACCTTTTTCGTTGAACGTTTAATTTTGGCTTAGAGACATTGGCCGTTGTTACCGCTCTTCGTTTCTTGCTTCCTACAGAAAATAGGGTAAGTAGGTACTTGGGCTAACGCTATCTCAGATGTGGTTGCCGACAAACTACACCTTACAACCTATACAAAGGTAGGTACATAAGCACAACTTCCTTTAAATTTTGTTGAACGAAAGTTGTTGAAACGGTAAGCCACAAAAACCGTAACTGAGTCTGGGGAGCAATTCGGCTTCCAAAATTGTTCTACTGGGATACATTTTTAGTTCAAATTTCGTGAATGGCTTTCAGCACTCTTGGCATCGTTAGGCTGGCTCGAATATGTTCAGTGAATTTTGCAACAAAAGTTACAACGGAGCTACTTACACTAGTAGGTATGCGGGTCGAGACAAGGGTGACCAACTCGCTACCCAGCGTGATTATAAAACTAGTCCAACATATTTTGTAAAGAGTGAAAAAGCGTGTAAAAATGGAACATTAAACTCGCTAAGTGCCACCATACATACTTTTATTTGTGTTTATCAGAACGTTACGAGTAGGGGAGAGGGGGGCATTGTGGGGTAGCGGGGCAAAGCGGGGCTGCCTCATGCAGCTCGAACTGAATGCCTTGCAAACTAGCAAATGGCTCGCTTTGATTGGTTATTAACTGGCGCGTGACCTTGAAGAGCGAACCACGTGATTTCGGCAGCTGTTTGTGTGACATAAACAAAAGTATCAAAACCAGTGTTTGTGTTAAAAAAAGAAGTGAAATTCAACATCAATTCTTTCTAAGACGTAATTATGTACTGTGGTGTGTAATAGTTCGTTATATAGCAGTTCCCTTCCGGATTTCTTAATCAAAAATCCAGGACGTTTAAAATTTATTTATTTTATTTATTTATTTATTTAATTGCTTACATGTGTTTTACAGGGTGTTAAATACGGTGAACAGTAGGTATCAACATGCACCCATTTTGGGTATTGCAATATACTTATCATAATTAAGTTATGATTCAATACATTTATAGGTACACATGGGTATAGATTACAATTAAGACTTTATAGTTACAAATTAAGCAAACAAAAAAAAAAACAAATTAAGTAAGGTAACATTTTATACAATTCAATTTATTATTATTATTTATATGACTAGCATTTAATTCCATTTTTAGCATTATATTATTCATTATTTTATATTATCACACATATATTCATTTAAAGAATAATAGCATTTTCTTAACAGTAATGATTTTAATTCTTTGTGAAACAAGTTATAACTGTCAAGAGATTTAATACAGGTTGGCAGTTTGTTATATACTTTGACAGCAATAAATCCTGGGCTATTTTGCAGCATTTTGATTTTAGCAGCGGGTTGGAGGAGCTGGTATTTATATCTGGGGTTTCTGTTTTCCTGAAACTTGTGTTTATTATTTCGGACATAGATAGCTAATGCCATGATATATTGGCAAGGGAGGGTCAGAATGCCGTATTCTCCGAAGAAAGGTCTGCAACTAGTTGGGCTTTGGATACCTGCTATGATTCGCAAGCATTTTTTCTGCATGATGAACAGATGGTGGGCATCCGTGCTGCCACCCCATAACGCGATGCCGTAGCTGAGCCGTGAGTGCGCGAACGCGTGGTAGGCCGATAGTGCAGTATTTTTGTCTGTTTGTCTGCGCAGGTTAAATAACGCGTACGTATAGCTAGAAATTTTAGATTTAGTCAACTGTATGTGTTCCTTCCAGTTTACGTTACTGTCAAGAGTCATTCCTAATAGTTTGAAATTATTCACTTCTTCTAACATTGTACCATTTATGTCAACATCTATGTTTAATTTGCTCTTTTTTTGAATTGGATAGAATTGAATTAGCTTTGTCTTATTTAAATTGATTTGCAGGTTATGTAGATACAGCCAGTCATTGATATCGTTAAGAGTATTTTTTAGAATTTCATTGTGGTTATCATTTTTGTCAAATTCGAACATAAGGGAGATGTCGTCTGCGAATAGGACATTATACGTGGAGAGGATTTTCGGTAGATCATTAATATACAACAGAAATAGCACACAACCGAGTACACTTCCTTGGGGTATGGACCCATTCAGTGCACGTTTTTCAGAGCGTGTGTGCTCTATTTCGTTTGTAGCGGAATTATAATACTCAATTTGGACGTATTGGATGCGATTGTTCAGATAGGATTTAAACCAGTCGTACACTATACCTCTAATTCCATAATTAAATAGCTTTTCTAGTAGAATATTATGGGAGACTCTATCATAGGCTTTTGATAGGTCTAGAAATAAGCCTACCACATTTTTTTTGTTATTTAGAGCCGTTAAGATTTTTTGTACGTAGTTTAAAACAGCTAATGATGTAGAGCGTTTCTTTCTGAAGCCGTATTGATTATCATGAAGCAAATTATAGTTTTCGAGAAAGGCGTTGAGGCGGTTACATACTGCTTTCTCGAATATTTTTGCTATAGACGAGAGTAGTGCGATTGGACGATAATTACTGAGATCCAGAACGTCACCCTTCTTGAACACTGGCTTAACTAAGGATATCTTCAAGTCGTCTGGAACGATTCCCTCTGCAAACGATTGGTTAATGAGTTGGGTTAGAGGTGGGGTTAATTCGTAAGCGCATTTTTTTAACAGGGTTGGAGGTATTTCATCAATTCCAGAGCTGTGTTTATTTTTTAAGCTTTTTATTATTTTATAGGTTTCACGTTCGCTAACCGGATGTAAAAACATAGATTTGACAATTTCACTTTGGTTTTGTCTTGTATGCACTCGTCTCTGATTCTGTGACCGATGCGTGTCACATGTAGGGATAGCTATGGTGTTCTCGAACATATCTGCGTAATAATTGTTGAATGCATTAGCCACGGGTTCTGGCGATTCCGTAGGCATATTATCTGGATTTATTGTAATTTTGAGATTTTTTTTAGCCTCTTCATTTTTATTTTTCCCGTTAGATTCATTTATGACCCGCCACATTGTTTGGATTTTGTTTGTAGAATTTTTCATTTGCTTTATAAAATTAAGTTTTTTAGAGTTAATTACACACCGTTTCAAAGTTTTATTATATAATTTATAGTGAATTTTGAGTATATTATTTCCTTTAATTTTGCTAATATGTGTCCGAAGTAGCCTTTTATTTGTACATGATGTTCTCAATCCTTTTGTTAGCCAAGTACTACTATTATTGCTCTTAATTTTAACTCGTTTTGTTGGCATTGTTATGTTTAGGGCTGTTAGTAAGACACCCTGGAAAGCTGTGTAGTTGTTGTTTACATGATTATGCAGCAAAACTCTGTTCCAATTTGTATTTTTAATGTACTCTTTAAAAGCTGCTTGGTTTTTGTCATTTTGTATTCGTTTATAAGTAAACCAGTAATTATTAATAGGCTTATTTTGTATGTTCGTCGCACATTTGTAAATAATACCTTTGTGATCTGAGAACCCAAACTCAGAAACTGTTGTTTCAAATAACTTTTGGTTAGTGAATATAAGATCTAAGCAAGTTTCAGTATTTGTAGCGATTCTAGTAGGCTCCTCGATGATTTGAAGTAAATTAAGGGTTTTTAGCTTATCTGTAAGGCGTCGGCTAGTTTTGTCTGTTTGTAACATATCTATATTTAAGTCTCCTCCTAATATAATATTTTTTTGCCCTTTGTACTTAAACTTATCTACGATTTTATCCAAATTATTGTAAAATGCTTCTATGTCTCTATTTGGTCTATAAATGCAGACAATAATAGCATTCATTTTTGGTATTTCTATACAGCAACACTCGATTATACCCTCAATAGACAAAGATACGATGTCTTTTTTTTCTTCAAATTCTATGCCATTCTTGATCAAATTAAAGGTAAGATGGCGTTTGTTTGTGTTTAATTTTGAAAGTGCCGATGGGGCATAGCGGGGCATGACAAAGGGGCACAGTGGGTGCCACCTTGCCTCTTTTAGGCTTGTTGAAAGTGCCGATGGGGCATAGCGGGGCATGATGAAGGGGGCATAGTGGGGTGCCACTTTGCCCCTTTTTAGTAGACTTCAAAAATATAATAATATTTTTTTTTTTTTTTAGCTAATACAGTTCACACATATAAAAGGAGAAGTTAACACCATTTCATGGTCTATGGAAGGAATGAAAGAAGCCATAAACAGTGTTGTGTTGGGAGAAAGGGGGTACAGGAAAGCAGCAATTTTACATAACGTACCGCAGATAAAGAAAGAGAAGAGTATTACTGTTCGCACTTCATAAGTTATGCTAAAGTGTTGTGGTTCCTTAATTTTTTAGAGAACAGTGCTAATATGGCCGATAGTAAAGACTATTAAGATTGGGAGCTGTTTTTCATTTCTTATTATAACTACCCCACAATGCCCCATAGAGGACCCCACTTTGCCCCCACATACGGGGCAAAGTGGGTCAAATGTCATTTTTCATTATGTTTTCACATCTCGTAGGTTTATTAACATAATCAAGAAATATATATCCGTAGTAATTTGCAATGAGTTAAGATATGATATGGAGTTAAAATTTGTAGTTTAATCCCAATATTTTAGCTTTTAGGGATGCGTAAACGTTAAGTACCCTACTATGCCCCCCTCTCCCCTAGGTAATGCAGTGGCGAATTTATTGATATCTTTTATTTGTATTTCATAGACCACAGAATACAGAAATTCTTGTCTTGCGTCATAGACCAACGGGTAGGTTGTAGAGCGAATAAAAGATAAGGTTAGGGATCCATTCAGGTATTTGTGTCATTTGTAATGAAATCTATACAATTACTTATTATAAAAAAAGGAAAAGCCTGTGAGATTGTAGCTTTATGTAAGTTTGAATGTATTGAGTAATCGTCGTACGTCCGATTTCAAAAATCCTTTACCTGCGTATAGAATGGACTTTCTGAATGGACATAGGCTATAATTTATCACGCGGGTTTGCCTGTGTTCTTTGCAATACGCGGGCGTAGCCGCGCGGGCAGCTAGTATGTAATAGATTCGTTATCAGTGTTATCACTCTGTAGTTTAGTTTTATGAAAAGATGCACTCACCTGGCTCTCACAGTGGTAACGACGACGCCTGTCGGTTGCTCCTCAGCCACCGAGGCCACGTACAGCGCCTGCTCAAAGTACGGCGACTGATTCCGCAGCTCCCTCTTCACTCTCCTGGCTATATCCGTGTCGTTCAGCTCCTGGTGGTGGTACACTATCTTCAGCCTGTGGTCCGAGTCCACGATGTTAGTCCGGTCACAGTTGAACGTAAACAACACAGACACTTTCCACATAGGCTCCATTATGCACTCGTCATTACGTGCCACCAGATCACCCTGACTATTCTCGATCACAAACCGCGGATCGCTCACATCCAAGAACTGCACTTTGCACATTTTCTGCACAGTCCGGGGCAAGAATGCCGTTAGCGAATTCACAAACTGAGACTTTTTGAGGCATATACCTTGCCACCGATCCGTAGTTGGTATTGCGAAGCTAGCGTACGTTTCCGATATCCACTGCTTGGCTTCAGCTATTTTTACATCTATGGCCATGTCAAAGGGTAACATGGAATGAGATCTTTTCTTTCTACTTTTATTTCTACTAGCAAAGTCCTCGAACATGACGTTCGACCACGGATAGGCCGTAGACAGGACGTTGTACTGACTAGATATCAACTCCTCTCCTTCGAGCAATCTCCAGTCTATGTTTTCTGGATAAACCGCTGCCCTTTTATCTCTAGTGACCGTCTCATCTTCGTACTGCAATGCGGAGTCACTCTGATCGTAGACACGATCGAAATCGATGTCGTACAACTCTGCGTGCCGTCGACTACAGTCCTCGCCTGTGACTAGGATTCTGACAGGTAAGCTGTAGTAATCGATGTCGCGGATTCGTTCCGAAGTAGAGTCAACGTAGAAAGTGAAGAGATTAGGGTAGATGACGCCATCGCAGCGCAGTCTCTTGCGGAGCGTGACGAGGCCGGAGGTCCGGTTGACGCGAAGGACGTGGTGCACGAAGTTGGCGGTGCGGTGGACGTCAATGGTGTAGACGCGCTCGGAGCCGAGCTTGTAGACGGCGGCGTCGAGGACCTCGTGGCCGGGCGGCGCGGAGTCGGGCACGAGCACGAGGTAGGCGCGCGCGCCCGCTAGCACCGCGGCCAGCGCGACCAACGTTCGCCAGCCTGCCATCGTCGCACGGCTCACCTGCAGCCCCGCCGCCTCACCCAGCTACCGCTTTCGCTCCCCATCCTGAAACAAAACCATTTATGTTTAGAAGCTTGAATCGGCATGAAGTTTCTGAATTACCAAAAAAGTTGCAGTCTGGCCCCGTAGCATGGTTGGCCTTGTCACGCGATAGGTGATAGGATAGAGCGTGCGTCACTGGCTGACACCGTTCGATAGAACGAGACGACGCCCCTATCTTGTCACTTGTCGCGTGACAAGGCCAACCATGCTACGGCTCCTGGCAAATTTAGGTGTCATTTTATTCATCTAAAGTCGAAAAACAAATAGCTATTATTATCTTAAAAATTACCTCAGTTAATTCTAAGTTACTCAAAATTTGTGTAAACGTTGTTATGTAGCTGGGACTTCCTAATAGCCGACAGTAACAGTACAATGTTATGTAAAGAAGCTAAGCACTAAATCGTCTCGCAATCGAAATGTGTAACACAATGATAATGCTAAAATATCGTTCTAATATCCAGTTTTAGTACGAGCTAGCTCATAATATACAGGGCACTTCTAAATTCATGACAATGTGAATAGCTGACGTTATTACTGTTTCATGGAGCAATAAAACAGTTCCACTTCATATTCTACATAATAGTCGACGGCTATGGAGTTAAATTATTGCATTTCATATCAGTGACGGGGTAAAAACAAATGCAATATCATATGTCTAAGCAACGAGGCGGGTGTCTGCAGTCAGTGCTGTCCAGCAGGGGCTTTATACGTCCCATAAGTAAAAAGCTGAAGATGACGATGATACAACAATTATAATCATTTCAGATGTCGAGAATTAGTTGGAGTCTACGTATCAAAATACGTATGTAAACTGTATATGTATATTATTAATATAAACCAAACTAACTCTGAAAGGGAGCGACAGATTATCCTGCGCATTTTGGGCAATAATTCAAGAAACCGCGTGGAGTTGTGACACTTTTGGCGTGTCCTATTCATTCAAGTTGGTTGTTTGTTGATTTTCTTCACAACAATAAGCCTCAGATACTCAACAATGGAACCACTATCTAAATGAACCTTCTCAAAAGTATTATACGAGTGTAATGTAAGTGCTACATATTCAGATGAAATCAGTGTTTTAGGGTTCCGTACCTCAAAAGGAAAAAAAAACGGAACCCTTATAGGATCACTCGTGCGTCTGTCACAGCCGATTTGCTCCGAAACTACTGGACCGATTGAGTTGAAATTTGGTATACTTATGTAAATTAGTATACTTAGTCTGGTATTGAGCGTCGCTTAATGTGTAGGTTAATGAAGATGTTTGTTACCTCTACGTATATTATAATATTGAAGTTTATTATAATAACTCGTTTACATCGTAGCTCCATACAAACTTTCGCCCCCCCCCCCCCCCTTTTCACTCCCTTAGGTAATTAATTTTGGGATAAAAACTATCCTCTGCCCTTCCCCGGAATTCTAAGTATCTCTGCACAAATTTCATCTCAATCAGGTTATACATACCTAATACAGTCAGTATGACAAAACCTCTATCTTGCGTATTTTTTTTTCCCCAAAAATCATTTGTTAATTAGGTAATATTTTTCCTTCACATTCGTATGAAAGTATTCTGAAAGTACCTTCTAGCAAAAATACAAAAAGAGTAATCGCACTTGATAAAGATTTATCGCTGAAAACCAACATACATACCGAGTTCCTTGGTTGCGCAAGTTAGTAACAAAATGCACCGATAAGTGGCGCTGTAGTAGGTATTCATGACTTAACTACACTATGCGTCGTTACGATTTTTCCAAAATTAATGGGTGGGGCAAGACGGAACCCTCGGTGCGCGAATCAGACACGCAATTGACCGGTTTTTTTACAAACGTAGACTCCGCCGCCAACTTGATGTTTCTGTGGCCTGGTTTCGGCGGTAATAGTAAACTTGTCATTAGCTGTCAAATTTACTATTGACCGCCACCGCACGCCGCGCCAGTGTGTAGCAGGCATTAAGCCTCTCACAGACTGGTGCGGCCTGGCCGCGGCGGTCAATAGTAAACTTGTCTTTAGCTGTCAAATTTACTATACTATAGACCGCCACCGCAGGCCGCGCCAGTGTGGTCTAGGCCTTAAGCTTCTCACAGACTGGCGCGGCCTGGCCGCGGCAGTCAACTAGTAAGCTTGTCATTAGCTGTCAAATTTACTATTGACCGCCACCGCAGGCCGCGCCAGTGTGGCACACTACAAACGGGCGCAATTTGTCACACCAACTTGCGATAGTTGGAAAGGGACAGCCATACATTCCTAACCAGTCTAACTATATTAAGTTGTTGTGACAAATTGCTAGACGTTTAAACGTGAGCACTTGGCTGTTTGTAGTAATTTGTCTTAGTCAAAACATATGGTTCAAAGGTAAAAAAAAGTATGACTTATCCTTGTATAGGAATATTTATTTTAAAGCCTTATATAATTTTTAGTCTTTAAATAATATCAAACTTTAATATAACATATATTATACGACTCTTTCCTGGTCTTTCGCTTGTTTTCTACATTTTCGATCTATCCGTATTTTCTTTTAATTCCATTCCTCATACTTTGGCTGAACGCGCCACGAGCGCCCGCCATGCCATTAAAAAAAACAAATTCGCGTTACTTATATTGTTCAAATTTGTTGATACATTTATTGAAATTACGCCTGAATACGAAATTTGCGCATATAAGTTCTCATATTAGAATATATTTATTTTTTATGCTTGATCGTTTGGTATGCGTTTCGTGAATGTCTATCGTAGTCCGGATCTAAATTATTAATACGTAAAAGACAAAGCAATTCCGCCATTTTGAGTCAAAATTTTTGACATTACTGACAGCTTACAGATGTGGCAGCGATGTATATATTAGAAAAAGAAATGAAAAATTGAAAGAGGTCAAATATTTCGGAAAATTAATTAATTGTCGCAGTCGCATAAAAACTATCCTAAGCGGAAGCCAGAATAATAATGTACCTATAAAAATGTTGCATGTTTTTCCGTTCATGGGAAGCTGAGAACATTCGTGACAGAACAATGTCTGAAATGATACTGGCTGATTCTTTTTTTAATTTAGAGATTTATTATAAGTGGATATTATTATTGAATATTAAAGTTCGGTCATACAAAGAGATAAGACTAGCCACTCCTGACCTATCTCAATATGTACACCAGAGGGAGATATTTTCATCAGAAAATATTACAAATATTTATCTGCCGCCCTACTATGCGGACTAACTATGTTGGCAACATTAGTCCGCTTCTAGTGAATATCAAATTACACAAATATCATTCCGCAAATAGTCGGTAAATAGGCAAACAATGTAATAAATAACAGTGTATTCTAAACAACGCCCGCCGGGGGGCGCGAGTTATGATGCATAATAAGCAGCAGACGTCGAAGGCGTCAGCTAAATCGCTTAGAAATATCGTAACGGCTGCGGACTCTTGAGGACCACTTTGACTAAGCGTATTGAATTGGAAGGAGCTTGATATTTATCGGACAAGCTCGTTTAGACGCGCGCTAAACTTTTTATGGTTTTACGATGGCGGCAAACAAGCGTATGATGTGCTTAATTTAATAGTATGAAGAAAATATGATCTGCACGGCGTGGCCTCTTGGAACTTCAGGGGTGTTAGATACATGTTTATGGTGAAACTTTATGTCAAATCAATAAATATTATGTCTACATGCAGACATGCAGGTCCCCCTTTTTTAACACAGTGCATCCTCGGCTCGGTTCTGACCTTAACCCTCATCAACCAGGAACACAACTCTCCTACAGCGCAAGTTTTAGTGACTATGGTCTGGAAGGTGATGTGCTTCCCCAGTTGATAGGCCCCTAATGAGAGACGGCATTCCGCTGTGCCCTCTTAAGCGGCACGAGTGACACATATCAAGCCAATTCCAATTCAATACGAAGTCAAATAAACCATTGGAACTGTTGCGAGTTCGGTGAAAGACTTTTGTTTTTGTTTCCGACGGGCTGTGTCGTTGAGATCAGGTGGCGCACTTCGGTACGGGTAATTATTTCGTCTATGCACAGTCTGCAGAAAGTATTTACGGTGTAGACTTAGACTTCGAACACCTGGAAAATTTAAGCGTGTTTTGCTATAAGGAAAATGCTTGCCGCCTCAATTTCTTTGTGAAGGTATAAATATTGTTTTAAGAAGGCGGGGCCTTATTCCATAACTCGTTCTTGACGTATTTTAACTTTATTATTTATGTACTCGTATCGTCTCGGTTTTAGCGCTGCCATTTACATAAGCGTTTAATCAATTGTATGTAAAGTGTAATATATGTAAGTGCTACATATTCGGATGAAATCAGTGTTTGTAGGGTTCCGTACCTTAAAAGGAAAAAAACGGAACCCTTATAGGATCACTCGTGTCTGTCTGTCCGTCTGTCACAGCCGATTTGCTCCGAAACTACTGCACCGATTGAGTTGAAATTTAGTATACTTATGTAAATTGGTAACCCAAAGATGGACGCGTAAAGTAAATTAATGAATTCTGAACAAGGGGGCCACTTTTGGGGAGTGAACTGGAAACATAAAAAAAAAAGTTTCGTAAACTGTATTGTGTGACATATCAAATGAAAGGGGTTATTGCAAGCATCTAAGTTTTTCTTTTATAATTTTAACAAAAACAGATTTTAAGTAATTTAGGAAAAACGACGAATTTTGACCATCTCCCCCCCCCCCCCCCCCTTAACTCCGCAACTACTAGGCTTAAAATTCTGAAAAAAATATGGAAAATAGTTCCTTGTCTAAAGATTACAGGAAAACCTATAAGAAGTTTGAGTATTCAAAGTAACGGGAGAATTCTCAATATTTTATGGAACCCTCACCCTCACCACGCGAGTTGAACTCGCACTTGTCCGGTTTTTTTTTTTATAAATGGAGGCTTAAGTATCAATTCCAATGTTTATATTAAGTAGGTGTAGCGAATAGCCACGTATCCAAGTAATGACAGATGCATAAAGTGCTCTGGCAACACCACACAGACACTCACACAGAGACAGGACGAGAAAAGTGTCAAGAGAGAAAAAACCGTCTCTCACCCAAGGAGATTCTTATTGTACGCCCATTAGCATAAGCTTGGCGCAATAAATAGTGCATCTCAGTAACTGCAGTGGTATTATTCACTTCGACGTGCACCTCACCCAAATAGGTAACATTTACTGCAAATATATGGTACGTGTTTTAGCGGTATGTCTTAAAATCCTGGGGTATGTCATGATACTCGTACTCATGATAAGCATAGACATGGTTCAAAACGCAGACAGTTAACTGGAGGAAATCCCATATAGGGATAAGTTCGCCTTACTTTATACATTTATATTTTGTTTATTTTGTAAATGTTTTTAAGAGCAATTAAGTGCCATACACACATTAAAGTAACAATTTATTTCAAAACGAATTATTGGAGGACTAAGTATGCAAGAGATTATGTTGATATTATCAAACAAGCCAAAACTTGAACGCCCATTTGGCTTTACCAAATGTTTCATAAACGGATAACAGCAAACACAACAGCGCGAAACAGATAATCATAATAACCCACGATCCTAAACAAGCAAACTAAAGCTGGATTTAACAGTTAAACCCAATTTTAACGTCCGGTATGTAGCGAAGTTATTACTGTGGGTACATGATTAAGTACATATAATAAACAAGAGTTTAATCATTTTTGCAAATGAAAGGGAACAAATACCCTTGTAAAGGAACAAAATATGCCCCTGACGTTATTAGCCAATGAATATATCCTATGTATTGGTAATAATGTCAGTTATTAATCTGTCAAGTTTTATCTTATAATTATTGACAGTTTCCTTGCAATGTCACTTGAAAGTTTTTTTTACTTTTCTAAATATCTTGAAAACTACTGGTCCGTTTCTTTTGTGAATAACGTATGTTGTTAATGGCATTAAGAGGAATAAATTCGCAAAAAACAAGACGTCTCTAGGTCAACATTAACTTGGTCATTTTTGATGTCAAATATTTCAAACTTTTTTTTTGACACTTGAGAGTCATTGGCTAATAACGTCAGGGGCATATTTTGTTCCCTTGCACGGGTATAGTCTTTGAAACAACTTGTCTTGCTCAATTTGACTTGTTTACAATTGTAGTTAGATCAAATTATTGCCTAGTTAACGGACAGAACAGAAGCTGAACTAGCACCACAACTTCACCAGTACCTCAACTTCAAGTTACTTGTAGCCATGTAGTATGGTTGCTCCAGATTCGTTAGGAAAGTACATGAAAATAAAATATACGTCGAAATGTTGTCTGCATGGGAGATGCAGATATCGATATCTATACTCGTACGACTCGTACTTAAAATTATAAAGAGGAATATACGCTTTGTAAGTTTGTATGTAGGAGGTAATCTACGGAACTATTACTCACCCGATTTCAAATAATATTTCTCAAGTATATATAATGGACTTTCAAGATGGATAATAGGCATATTTTCTGGAGAAGCTAGTATCAATCAAAAAGGTTATTTAATGCAAGGTATTGTTTTGAAACTATGAAATACAAGTTGAACTGAGATATCCTTCAAAAATGGCTGCCAAATTCAGAGCAATTTATGATTTAACAATTTGGCAAAAAGTGGGAGAACTATAAGTGCTCTCGGTCGGAAGATTAATGGGCGGTGTTATGGAGCGCTCAAAATTACCGGTTTTCCCGATTCACCGGTTCACTTTTCCGGTTTCCCGGTACCCGGGGCCGTTTCACACCTGCCGATTTAAACAATGTTGACACTGCATAATTAATTACCGGCCTGATTAAATGCTACGGGATTATGGTAAAATTCCAGCAGCTTCGAGCGTTATACGATTAAGGTACCTATTTTAATTTTGCCTTAACTAAATTTAAGAGAACGATAATATGAATGACTAGCTTTGCCCGCGCTTTCGTCTGAGTGAACATACCAACTTATACAACCTGTATAACGAAAATTGCATTCCCTTAGAGAACGCTTTATAAACTTCCCGTGTGCCAAATTTCAGCCGGTTTTGATACTTTTGATTGAATAACAAACATTGAAACAATTAAACTAGTGGCTCTTGTGAGCTGTAGAACTCGCGAGCCTGTTTTTTTTTAATGTAGCATAAATGAATTGACATAATAAAAGGATATAATTATTGACCCTGCCCAGAAAATTTCAAGAGAATCTGTTGAAAAATGCAACCTGTACAGGAGGATAGCTGGACAGACGCCGGAAATACAAAATATTTTTTTCCGAAGCTGAAACAAAGAACTTCGTTCGCTTTGCTGCTCGTTCAATAAACATACATTCAAACATACAGAGTTTCTAATAATATTAGTCGAATAATGGGATTTGTCTAAAATATTCATATTTTGTCCGTTCTATTGAGCCGTTTTTGTCAAAAATTGCATTAGCTTCTTGAAAACATAAATAACATAAAATGCGTAATAATAAGAGCTTTCCCTAAGGACCGTACCTTTATAACGAGGAATTAGACCGTCGGCAATATTGTACAGTCACCTCATTTTATTGTTGAGTAAGATTTATAACTAGGTACTTCTTTTGTATTCTAATATTAAGGCTTTGCCCCGTAATATAACAGTCACCTCGGAAGAAATAATAATGTAACCAGAGGGAATATAAATATACTTAAGTAGAGCGTTGCGGGATAAATTTTAGATATCAGCATCGTGGCTATTCAAGACGGCGCGCGAGCTCTCTCGATTTTCCTCGCACTATACCTCTCTTTCTAAGTTTTCTAATAAGAGAGAGACAGATAGTGCGACAAAAATCGAGAAAGCTCACGCGCCGTCTTGTGATAGCCGTGCAGATAGAATATGTTGTTAATTATATTTAGATACGACAAGAACATGTAGGTACGTTGACTTTGATGCCTTGGAGCTGGTAGAAAATATTTATGCCATTTGACTCCTTGAATATTTCCCGTGTAGGGTCAATATTCTTACGTTTGAAATATACTCGTAGGTTTAAATGAATATGCATTTAAACGCTTTTCTACTATTATTATCTAGACACGCGGCAGCGTATCCAGCCAAGTTCAAAGCCAAAAGGAACTGGCGACGCAGCAGCCGTGTGTTATTACACGAACTTGGAGCCACTTTTGACTGCTTAATAACTCAAAATTTAGTTAACACAGTATTAAAACTAGCCAAGTCAAGTCTGCCTAAGTGTAATTCGAATGTTCAAATTTAAGAAATTATATTTTTATATAGCAAACATATTTAGAAAGTAAAAAAAATAAGATATTGTGTTTTTTTAAGAATACATTTTATTTTAGGATTATTTTCTGAACTTGGCACCCATTTAGATCTCAATTCTTTTACGCCGAAGCTGACAACCACGCATTATATTCTTAATATTGAACTTGATTGATAAAAAAAAAATATATATATATTAGGAACATGGTATTCTTTGCCAGGTGCTCTACAAATGAGATGGTAAAAACTAGTCAGCTGGACGACTAAATAAATCCGAAAATATTCACACTTAAACGTCTATAGACTAGTGGCTCTGTCAGCTGTAGAACTTGCAAGCCTGCCTTTTTTCAAAAAAAACTATTTATTTATTTATTTAGAAAAAGTGGCTAGGCAAAAATCCTAAATAATTAACGAACCTGCTAACAAAATTTAACGCGAATGTACAGGTATATTCATGAGAGCTGGCCCCGTAGCATGGTTGGCCTTGTCACGCGATAGGTGATAGGATAGAGCATGCGTCACTGGCTGACGCCGTGACGCCGTTCGATAGAACGAGACGACGCTCCTATCTTGTCACTTGTCGCGTGATAAGGCCAACCATGCTACGGTTCCTGGCATGAATGAATTGACCGAAAGTAATGTCACTTGTCACTGTGAGTGGCAGTGTGAGTGCCGTTCTTATACAGGGGCCTCCTAATATTTTGTAAACATGACCTATGTCCAGTAGTGGACGTCTTTCGGCTGATATGATGATGATGATAATGATGTACCTATTACGTTTTCGTTATTCAAGAATAAATAATTATTTTACTATAATCTGCACCAAGTATCATGTTAATCTTTTTAGTAATAATTATTAAAGTCCTTTGTAAATAAAACGTATATTTATTTTTCTGACTTTTTTTTAATGTCAAGAATCGAAAGGTGATGGCTTGTTCGAATTGTAAAAAATCTAAAAAAGAGCAGACCAAGGAGTCCGTCGTCAACAGAGTTTTTAATTTATTTATATCCTGTTTTCACACTGACACCGCAATATACAAAAAGACGACGAAAAATTTTCGCGTTTCACGGCATCGTCAGTCTGCATGAAACATGGTTATCATAATCACTTTTTGCATCAACCTGTATTAAATAATTATGTGATGCACACATAGACATTATCGTTCACTCGTTCAATTCATTCGTGCCAGCTCTCGTGAATCGACCTGTACACAGAGGCCAAACGATTTTCGGCGCAAGCTGAAGCATAGAACTTCGTTCACTTCGCTCGCTCGTTCGACCAACGAGTAAAAGTATAATATAGACATCGTACATCGTATCGAAAAGTACAAGTATTGCTGTGATTACTTATTTTATTATATTGTCGTTCATTCGTTGTTCGATAAACGCAGATTTATGGCAATATTTTTTATATCCTCTGCTAGATATCAGAGGTTAATTATAGACCATAAAGAAGTATATATAAGTAAATACCATGTTAAATATTCCTTTACCTGGGTTAAGCCAAAACTGTTGTACCTACCGGTCTACCAAATGGCTAGGGTCCGCCGTGCATACCGATAGAGGCTGCGATATGAGACGGGCAAAAACATTAAGGTCAAACAATGGCTGGCGGAATTAACTGGTAGTGAAGCAACTGGGCCCCCGTCAGGAAGGAAAACTTTGCCGTAGGGTGACCAAGTTTCTGACTTCCCGGTAATGGACTGGGTAACTAGAATTCTGTAAGTAAGAAATAGGCAAGTAATATACCAGGTGAGCAATCCAAATGGGTCAGTATGGCGGTTTTGGAAACCATAACAGATAGCGAAATCTTGGCTGTGTGGTTCCTAACCATGACGTTGATTTTAGTAAAAAGAAAAACTGCATTCATATACTTACAAAAATACGTGTACTCGGCCCAGGAATCGAACCTGGACTTTTTGAAAAATTAAATTTCGTTGTTTAAAAACAATGCATTTTATTAGTTTTAGATATCATGTTTCTAAGTAACATTTACTATTTAAGAGCTACATAACCGATATTCAAAGGAAAATAACGAAATTTAATTTTTCAAAAAGTCCAGGTTCGATTCCTGGGCCGAGTAGGTACACGTATTTTTGTAAGTATATGAATGCAGTTTTTCTTTTTACTAAAATCAACGTCATGGTTCCTAAGCCAAGATTTCGCTATCTGTTATGGTTTCCAAAACCGCCATACTGACCCATTTGGATTGCTCACCCTGTATAGTATGGAACTTTGGAAATTCACGAGATTAAACATGGCAATTCGTGATTATAAGATGATTTGTTACTCAGATCGACCCTCTGCATTATATCCCGAAACAACGATTACTGCGGCGGCCTCTTTGGATAAGTCTCAGTTTATAGACATGTTTATTATCTATTTTGGAATAGGCCACAAAGGAGAAGTCGTGGGCAAAAGCAAGTTAGAGATCATTCAACTAAATAGTGATGCTGTTGTTAAAATGAATAATACTCACCCATAGCCGTGTTTTTATTTTACAAGCTTTTATTTAACTTTACCTGTCGTTTGTTTGTTAGTGTGGGACAAATCTTGTAACTGAATTTTGAACCAGTTAACCTCAACCGATTGAGCTGAAATTTGTGTATAAGTATAGTTTAGATGACAATTCAATAATATGGTACCATCGAGCTGATCCGGTGATGGAGACAGAAGGTGGCCATAGGAATTCAGTAATTAACCGATGTAACCCCGTTGAGTTTGGGCTCCTTAGAATCGTCTCAATGAGTAAGTAGTTGATGACGGCATACAGAAAAGTACAGTTGGCAATAGAAGCTTGTACCAAAAATTTAATTTTTGACATATACTTATTTATTTAACCTTTCTCGTCACCCTTCGCTGTTCTTTAACTTTTTTTTTTACAAATGACCTTACATTATTTTAACTTTAAAAATACTAGTGGCTCTGTGAGCTGTAGAAGTTCAAAGCCCGTATTTTTTTTGTTGTTTTAAATTTCGAAAAACTGCGTCGAGAATAAAGAGGAAATAGTTATTGAAACTACTTACAGAATTTCACGAGAATTGGTTGAGAAATGCGATTTGTAGAGAAGAACAGCCGAACATCTGGACATCCGGACATACGAAAGAATGTTGTCCCAAGCTGAAATAGAGAACTTTGTTCGCTTCGCTCGCTTGTACAACTAGCAGCTGCGAACGCCTTCAAGAGGCTAATCGACTTAAGAGGGTTGAAAAACACTGTTGCATACGAGTCAACTCTATTTGCAACATCGTATATAGTTTTCTGCAATAACTGTCACTGCGGCGACAACCCCGATACAAACAGGATACTGAAGCACCAGTAAAACAGGCCAGGTCTCAAAGCACAGACACCGCGTTAATGGGGCTATCAATTAAATCCAGGAATCGACCCGATCCCTCCTGGTCATTACATTCCGTCTATTCGCCATTTATACCGGCCGTAAATTCAACGGCGACCCGTATTCAATTTATTTGTTTTCGAGTTAAAGTACGTTTATTTGAGATGTGACTGCAGTTCGTTCTGAAAGTATTCTGCAAGGAAAGTAAAGCTAAGTTACGTCTTTATGTGACACATTTCGTTGAGTGTCAAAAACTTATTTCTAAATAGGCCGGAGCAATAATTGTGACTACATTTTCTAGAAAACGAATTTTCCCGGACACTAGACCTAGCTCGATCGATTGCTCGCCCCCGTAAACCCCTGTATTCCAAAATTCATCGAAATCGTTAGAGCCGTTTCCGAGAACGTGATTCTGATTGCAAATATATATTATATAGGTATATACAGATATTGCTCGTACGCGTACGAAGTCGCGGGCAGAAGCTAGTACCGTATATTTGCTTGATTGAATGTAATTGCTCCTTGTGCAGTAGTAAAAGTTTAAAAAAAAAAACCTGTGGTTTACTTAAGAATAAAAACAACGTAATTGAACGAGCGAGCGAAGCGAACGAAGTTCTCTGTTTCAGCTTAGGTCGAAATTCGTTCGTATGTCGGATGTCCAGATGTCCGGCTGTTTCCCTACAGGTCGCATTTCTCTACCGATTTTCGTGAAATTCTGTGAGCAAGTTCAATAATTATATACCAATTTTATTTTTGGCCATTCAGTTTTAGGAAATTAAAAAAAAGTGCTCTAAAGCTCACCAAGCCACTGTGTAGGTATGTTAATGGAACACACCTCTGACCGTGACTACGTCGTCTAATCTTTTACGAGTAAAAGGTAAAGTGAAGTGTTAAGGAAGCCAGATTAGATATCGTAGGCTAAGAAGCCATCGAGGGAAAAATACCGTTTCAACCTCAAATAAGTCGATCTAAAGAAGCTTACAGATAACTTTTTACGGCGTCAGGCGTAAGCTTATGAAATAACATTCATTAATATGATAAAATATAAATAAAATCTACTATTACATATATCTCATCTTGGCATTAGGTTTAAGAGTTAATTAAAATTTTAAACTACAGGTTTGACAAGTTATAAAGATAAAGTAATTAAATACCTACCATGCACAAGAATGTGGACAGAAAATTGGAAAAACTGATGGTGCTAAAATTATTAGAATAATTTTAATATTAAAATATAATGAAAACGGGCCCTCTCACGTATTTAAGGTCATCATATTTTTCATTATTCTATATAAATAATTTTAATATTGAAAATCTGATTAAATATTAGTAGGAATAGGAATGTGGTGGTATGTAAAGAGAGCTTAGTTGGGTTAATTTAATTTCGAACTAAAACCACGAACTCTAAGTATAATTATTGGATTACAGTAGTACACTGGTGAGACTATCAATATAACCCTACATGTATGGTGCCATGGTGACATATTTGTGGTGAAGCGGTGGAAATTAGAAAATTAAAATTACAACATAAATCAATTCAATTTCCATTAGCCATAGCTCATCTCCAATTAGCAACTGCAACTACGTCATACATATTATATAGCAATTTCCACAGTGATTAATTAATGTCTATAAAACTATGCAGTGGTTTCCAGCATTGGCCAAGATTGATCGTTATTTGTATCCGGCGCTTGTTAGTAAGTAGGTACCGATGATCTGATGAATGTGCAGTTTTATTACCCTGACTAACGCGGAAAAGTGTGATACCCTCATAACAAAACAAGCCGCTGTTTGTGTTTTACTTTCATATCATTTCTTAATTGGGAATGGATGAAAATTTTAGAAATGCCTGATTATTTTTTTGGTGATAGGAATAACCTTCCTTAGCACCAGAAAAAAGTTTCAAATTTTTCAGCTGCGTCAATTTTTTTTGAAAAATATAAACAGTTTCCTCACTTACGTTTTGGGTCAGTTAGGGCACCTTCCTCGATCGGTCTCATATTACATAAAAATATATTAAATATGTGTGGTAAACTGACACTGGCAATGATATTGACACTTGCAGCAGCTATATTGGTCATTACCAGTGTCAGTTTACCATAGATATTTAAGATAGTTTTTTGTAATATGAGACAGATCAAGGAAAGTGTCTATTTACCGTTCTTGACCCAAAACGTAAATGAGGAAACTGTTTATATTTTTCAAAAATAATTGTCGCAGCTGAAAAATCTGACACTTTTTTTCTGGTGCTAAGGAAGGTTATTCCTATCACCAAAAAAATAATCAGGCATTTCTAAAATCTTCATCCATTCCCCATTCAAAACATATTACTCTAATGTTCATTAAAGTTAAAAAGCAAGAAATGTTATTTTTTAATTGAATAACATCATTAATTCAAGATACGTTTTAACTTGCATCGTACCCGCTCAATAAAACGTAAATTATATCACGAAATCACCAATAACTTTCCGGTTTACGACCCCCGACTAACATAAAACGATACCAATTCCAGTTATTTAATCTACATACTGTAACTTTTAGTAAGCTACTGGTTTTTGAAATTTGGACGTGTAAGATGTGTATATTAAATTTCCTTCTGAACTAAAATCGACATAAACTATAGTTTAAGAGACGCATAGCGGAGAAGATAAATGACGCCACAGTTTGATGCCGTTTCCTTTTATCACCTTACCTTTTACGATATTGACGTGGGCAGATTTCACTTCATTTTATCGTCATCTGTAACAAAACATAAATATTTTACTGACAAATTCAGAGGTTCTGTAGTTAACTGTTTTATTTTAAGAGTTAATGAGTTGGAAAATGAGCGGAAAATGAGCGCAAAACGGACAAAAAGCCAGTGATTTTGACAAATGAGCACACGCCGGCGGCGAGACGAGCCGGTGCATATGCAGAGTAATGGTTGCTTTGTCTTTACACAATATCCCATGAAACATTAAAAGGGTTTTTTTCAATTGGCCAAATTACCAACAAAGACTGATAAAACATTGTTAGAGCCTTAAAATTTCTGGTTAACACAAGTGAATTTGCGTGCGAGGTAGATACTAGGATATAATGAAAGAAAGAAAGAAAGATACATTTATTCACAAACACACAGGACACACATATTAAAACATGAAACAAGTGTGTCGTCTCTGCGGCAGTGAACCAGCATTATGCTGAGGTGTCAGACACCTACAGCGCTGATTTTCAGCCAGCACCGTTATGAATAGAGTCTGTAAATGGTTGAGAAGGAGGGCGTGACCGGTTAGAAGCTTCGGGGTGTCCGTGTCCGCGATACGAGTGCCACTCGCTTTGAGAGCGCCTCGAGAGCTGTTGTACACCGCTAGGAAATGATACCAGACTTGTTATGCAACCCTGGTGCTATAGCACCCAGTTATGTCTATTTGCTAGTGCTAAAATAATTTGACGTTATGCATTTTATCTTAGATCGAGAAAACACAGAAATGTTTATCACAAAAGTTATACGTGATTAATTGGCAATATTTATATACTATATCTATTCTCATTAATTGCGCTTTCATATTTTTATATTATTTCTTCTGGGTTTCGAGGTCTTTTCCGTAACTTTTCCGATAATCGCCATAGTACAGTCGACGCCAAAAAATACGTTTACACTTTTGCACCTTAATTCCATTGCAATAAGGCGAATAGTGTAAACGTATTTTTGGCGTCGACCGTACGTAAACATTATGTATAACTTCTTAGAGGCATTCTGTATTAAAGCTTCAAACACAGTAAGTGCTTACAAAATGTTAGTGACAACTCCAAATAACAAAAAAATACTCTGAGGTTTGACGAAGTTTCATTATTCGTCAACGTTTAGCTAACATCGATGTAGGGGTCTCCATCTCCACAAAGGAAGCGAGAAATTCGCCAAAAAAGGCTAATCTGCATGCCGAATGGCAGACATCATGCGTTATTCCGTTTGAAGATAAACGATTTCATTTGGCAGGGAATTTCTTTCGAAGGCAGAGGCAGGGCGCAGCTGCCTGGCCAATATCCGTATCAGGTTCTGTCTCCACAGAAGAAGGAATTAATAAGCAGATTGAATTTATATACACCGCGAATAAACTGTAGGTACATAAGTGAAATCAAAAACCTTACTTTATTTTATGACATAAAAATTCAGATCAAGACTTAGATTCGGTATTTTAAGAGGTCTTAAAACTTTACGTAACCCCAAAACGTTCCGATTTTACGATTTAGTTGTAAATCAGCTCACGCGTGTGACGTACGACGCGTGGAGGGCGACTTAGGCCTGACGGATAGGGAGGAGGCCCGGTCGCGAAGGCGGAACCCACTCGTTTGTCTCCAAAGTCGATTTACTTTGCTCATTGACGGAAATCATGTGGCGATGCCGTAAGCTTTCTATGAACTTGCAATGTAAGTATGTAACTACATACATAATGTAACTATGTTTGTTCGGGTGGAATCTTGCAACTCAATTTTAAAGCAGATATCTTCAACCGATTGAGCTGAAATTTTGGGTAAAGGTATAGTTTGGATGACAATTCAATATTATGGTACCATCGAGAGACAGAAGGTGGCCATGGGAATTCAGTACTTAACCGACGCAACCCCGATGAGTTTGGGCTCGTTAGAATTGTCTCAATGATTAGTTGATAACGGTATACAGTAAAGTACAAAAAATTAAATTATTGACAGAAACTTATTTTCAATTCTAGTGCTACAAAAGGCTTCTTTATAGCTTTGTGACAATATCTTTTTTTTTTAATTCCACCACAATTCTCAAGCCATTCAGGAAACAACTCTACCGTCCAAGGTAGAAGATTCCAATTTCAATGAATGACAGTTTTATAAAAAAAGTCGGCTACATTAAATAATATCTACCAATTAATGCATAATTAAATGTAAAACAATCTCACCTACACACTGATATTCTCACGCACACACACACACACACACACTCACACACACTTACACACATACATACACACCTACTTGCACTACACATGTGTATAATTATATGTATTGTTAGAATTAGTTTTTAGAATTAGTAAAATAGCTTAAAAAAATATATATATAAAAAAAAATATTGTACTACTACATACCTACATTTGGAAGAGCGGTGCCCCTTATCACAGGTATTTCTTACTTAAAAAGGGACACCAACACATGTCAAAACTTAGTACTTAAGATAACAAATAAATCATTTTTCATTTTTTCATTTTTCATTTTCATTTTTCAATTCAGCCATACATAATGAAACGTGAGAATAGAACATTTGCGGAATAAACTAATTATTAATATAAAAAAAAAAACTATATCTCAATAAAGTTACATTTGTTTAATACCAACTAATACCAAGTCAATTTAACGTTAATAATTAATTTACTTAGATTCGAAAAAATATATATTTAAAACCTTTAGTATAGAGAACAAAAAACCGGCCAAGTGCGTGTCGGACCACGCAAAACAAAGGGTTCCGTGCCTATTAATTGTTTACCATATAATATATGGCATATATGAATTGCTTTATACGCTTCAACATATTTGAAAGGTTACTTATTAAAAAGGTCGAATCGTCACAGAAATCTTAAGGCACTTACGTCGTTTTCTATAGGGAAGGCAGTTTTTCAGCAATATCTCGAAAACCTTTGAACCGATCTTGTTCAAAATAATTTTCAATTAAAGAATTTAATAATCCCTATATCCATGATTGTTTTCATATTTTTAAAATACACAGTTCAAAAATTAGAGGGGGGGGGGGGACAATTTTAGTGCCATTAACTTGAAAAAAAAATGCTGAGACACGTGGGCTTACAATGTTTTTTATTGACTTTTATTGACTTGCAGTTTTATGTATGGAGGAACTCCTAAAATCATTTTTTTAGTCATTTATTGACAAAACTATGTAGCGGCTAACAAAATACCCTATCCTCAAAATTTTATTCAAATACACCTTAGTTTTCGAGTAAATTGCCTATGACATACGGACAGACGGACATGACGAAACTATGAGGGTTCCGTTTTTGCCATTTTGGCTATAGAACTCTAAAAATACCGTCACAACCAATATGTATCCGAGAGGTACTTACGTAACGTTTCGAACGTACGTCAGGACAAACTGTCATAATTCCATATAAAATTGTACCTACGTACAATGCGTTACGTGATCGGCCTGCTATGGTCCGGTTCCCAATGATTTAGATTTATTTATTTCGAGATAAAAATTACATTATACATTTCCACACAATGTCAAAATTAAAAGAATCGTTATCACAATCGTGAATAATAAGAATTAAAAATTAAATAATATTCAAAATGTCCATACAGAAAGTGGAAATAGTATAGAATAATCTCCTCAGATTACGGATTATCATTTAACAAACCAAAATAATGTGTTTTATTACAAGAAAAGGGTCATTTTTGGGTCAAGCTATTATTTTTTGAATTAGTCGTACCAACTTTTAATCACAGAACCCGGCTAAGCCAGATTAAAAACTTATTCCAGATAAGAGCTAAACCTCGATAATCCAAAACAGGTCGTTGGGGTTTACGTCTTAATTCGGTCGGTGGCGGAGCCGTTTTATGGCCCCAGTGTATTTTGTAAAATAAACCTGAAGGAGAGTATAAATATCACTGGATCGACTCAAAGCAGAACTGGCCCTAACAACGTAGGTATATTGAATGAAACCTGCCTTGTTAGCATGATCACGTTTATGAATGTCGGAGAAAAAGCATTCGTCCCGCTCGTACGTAGGTAATATACTAGTAAAAAGGTGTCTCCCTCACAAACTTTTTAAATCACAAATTGCATCTGGGTCGTTCTTCTTTTTTACCGACAATGATCCGAGGTTTTTCTGTTTTTTTGGTTTTTGAACTATCGAAAATTGTGGTTTTGAAGTGCGATTTAAAAAAAAATGCATAGGTTTCTTCATTAGAACTAATTAAAGTTTCCTTTCTGGCCAATATAAATATTTATTTACGGTTGGTTTCTAAAAAAAAACATGTGACAAAGTGGACTCTTTCAGTGGGGACAACATTTTGGTTTACCACTCTGTCACGGCATTCTACGAAAAAAAAAAACATTTAAAAAAATGCTAGTTAGAGAAAGTGAAATATTAAACATCACTAATTAATAAAATAATATGGACGTTCATTCGAACATTATAAAACCGTAAACATCATTACTCAAATGAGATGCCGTAATAAGACGAGGGACAGGCTATTGTCGGTCGAAAAGAAGAACGACCCATCTCTGGTTCTATCCATAATGTGTACATACAATATGTACTGCAGCGTGAACTCGCAGACGTCGCTTAACGACTCCTTTTTAATATTTGTTCATTTCTATTTTAACGAATTTTGGCAGTTGGTTTATTACCACGACATCTAACGCATTTTACATGAACTTTTTCCTTCAGGGTTCGTGGTCGCTTGTGTTTTGTGTTGCTTGTCAGGTGATGTGGCTAGAACTCTTTGGTTTTCCCTGTAGGTGGCGTCGTACATTTATTCACGTGTTGATGTTATATAACCTTTTTCTAGTTGTTTTGTATGGGCAGTTCTGTACTGGTTGGTTTTTATAAAGACTATTTGAAATTTAAAATATGAATTATTCTAGATTCGGATTTGGGATTTTCAGTTTTGAAAGGAAAAAATCATTGATTCTTGTGAAGCGGTACTGAAAACAGCTCTCAGTATGCTGTTCCATTGTAAACCTTTTTTTGTGGGATTTCAGTTTATTTCTTTGATATATTTTCATTTGGGCTTCTATTTCAGCTCGGTTTTTGTTAATTTAAAAATGCTAGTCTGTCGCCTCGGCGGATTATGTGAAAATTGGCAGGAAGGCAGTCCACTTCCCAGTTCCTACCAAGAAATTCTTTTTGGACACTGCTTGCACCGTCTTTGGTTGTTCTACTCTGAGGCCAGTCGTGGAAAGCGATCTGGGTAAGCCTTGTTTAATTGTTTTGGTCTCATCATGGTTCACAGTCGCGTGTAGTTGTGGTAACGTAGTTCTTATGACTTAATTTTGTTCCTAGCTTTCGGGTTCGGAGTGCGAGCAATAGTTCGACGCAAGTGTTTGCATCGACGTCCTCCACTGCTGGACGTGCGTGTACGGAGACCTACCAACCACGGCATTACCTGCTCCTAATTGAGCGGTTACTGGTACAACGGAAGGAGTCATCACAAGGTGGAACGGACTTCGAAGACGCGCGCGCTGAGCGGAGCGATTGGTGACCTAATCGTCTTGTTAAAAAGGGAAAAAACTAGATTTTTAACGTAGTTTTGTTTGTACATCTTGCTGAACATTGCTGAGGTTGTCTTTTCCCTTCAGTAAATTCAACCTTTGATGGGGACCTTGTCGCCCTTACACATTACTTCCCAAAATTCTTAAAGGCAGTTATTACGCCAACGTTTAAATCTTTTGACCTCTTGTTTTGGCGTTCATCCATTTCCCTTCAACCATCATACATACTCTCATATCCCATTTCCATCTGCCACCCTGATCTTTTATCACCCCTCCTATCAAAGGTGTTCCTTTTAACGTAAATTGAAGAACGTAAGGTACGGCAAACTGATTGCGACACCGCTGTTGCACTTTTTAAAAAAATCTAGTTCAGATATTCCAGTACTGACCGTGAGTCCGCCTCGCCGCGTAGCTTTTACGGCCTGTAAAACTCTTTCGGTTGTGTAACGGTTAAATTTTATAATTGTGTGTGAATTAACAGTGAATTTTCCTAGTGCGTTTGGTTTTATATTAAATAAATTCTACGTGTTGTTGTATGTGAATTTTTATTTTATTTTCACTACAATTTTGGCGCCCGATACAGCTGGTAAGTACCCTGGTTTATTCTTTGTTACATATTGAATTATTATTTTTTTCGTTTAACTGGGGGGAGGGTCCGTCCGATTTCGGACGGCTTGTACTAACCTTTCTTTGATTCTAGATACTGTTTAGTCAACGAATACCTTTCCGGTATTCCTGCCCATCTACCAAGGCAGTCCATTGACGTCTAACCCTTCTACAGCCACGAGACACGGATTTCGTCAACGCCGACCGAACGTGCACGTTACAACTTTGTTTGAAACTCTGTTTGTCGTACTTACTCCTAAAATGAAACAAAACTCTTTTTTTCCTGTGATTTTTATTCTCATATCCAACTAAAATATCCCTAGTTACTTATTTAGTAGACTTGTTTACCCCTTGTTTGAACCCGTAGAGATAGGGAACCACTGCAGGTAAGCGTTTTAGCTGTATTTTAGTTCTACAACTGTATTTTTTTTCTTGGCTCGTTCGTTCCGGCTCGATTTGTTGTTTACTTGGTTGGCATTGTGTTTCGGTTGCTCGTCTCGTTTCCGTTTCGTGTAGTCCGCATTAGCCCAGATTTAGGTTGTATTGGTGTTTCTTTGGTCAGGAGCACAATTTTCCACGGTATTCTGTAATGTTTTTAATAATTATTGTACAAGCGTAAATTATTTCTGACATAGTTCTGTTTACATTGATATTTGACAACCAGCATTGTCACGCGTTGTTTGATCAATCCTATTTACCTGTTAGTTGGTAGGTAACGGATTGATAGGTTAGTTAGTATAGGTTGCGTGTAGGGTGTAAACTTTAATTAAAGCCGTCCTTCCAAATATTTACTGAACCAATTTTGAGAAGATAGTTCGATTGGTTGCGATTAGTTAAATATTACTACTTTTATTGTTGTCTTATGCTACAGGTAGTGGTTAGCGAGAGTCGGTGTTGGCTGTTGGTGATCGATTGTTAATCGTTCAATTTTTTGGACTTACCACCTTTTTTTTGATCTCGGTTTCGGTGGTTATTTTAGAATGTCGCGATCGAACGGTGAAGAGTCGCTCCGCGAGACGCCTCGTAATGTATGAACGTGAGGTGATGGTGGATCTGCAGTGTGTTGATCGTCAGATTGTGGACCAGGAAGTGGGACTCAGTCGGGCTGAACGCGCGGTGAATCTCCTTAGCCTACGTGACGTATATGCCAAGGTGGCGGACTCGTTGGTCTTAGCTTTTCATCGAAACGCGTTAAAGTTCAATAATGAGTTTTGTCGTCGTAGGTTCTTTTCATTTTTTGTCGCTATTGTTTTTTCCTCTAAATTCTGAAAGACAAGCCGCACGTCTATATTTATTTTTTCGCTTCTTTGTTTAGGCCTTATTTTGCGTTTGCGCTCCGATTATTCTACTGAAGTCAGTATTCCAGACTTCAGCCCATACACTTTTTCTTTCTTTTTATCGGCTTATTTTGGGTCAATTAATTTCCTCAGGTCAACAGTTCTTAGTATTATAGGCTTATGGGTCAGGGCGTCGATTGAAAAGGTCATCGACGGTCGGATTTTGCCTATAATGTCGCGACCGGTTGGTATTAGCAGTTTTGGTTTTGTCAGTCGTAAAACCTAACAGACCGACTGTGAGTTACTATTTAAGGTTAGGTTTGTAATCATACCCAGCGAAGGTCAACTTATAGTTTTAAGGTAGGTTAATGTGTTTAGGTTAGGGCTAAATTTAGCATTTATTTGCCGGTCGTGACTTTTATTCAGCTTTATGCTGGATTAGGACTTTTGTGACTACGTTCTTCGACATATAGTTCGAGATCGTCCATTCGCTGTCTGTGGGCTAGCACTCGACAGTTGAAATATTGTATCACCCCGTCGGGGAAGTTTACTTATCCGGACAACGACCCTTATTTCGGTTCCTTGCGTTCTGCATACGCCTATGGGCCATGGTTTATGAGTATTTCTCGGATTGGACTCATGGTTGTGAACCTCGGTTCTCAATCATGGCTGTAAATGTTGTATGTAATGTTTTTTTCCCTCTTAGCTGAGGTTAGGTTAAATCTCGTTTTAGGCGTCTAGGGTTAGTTGATCTTCGTTGTTCTTAATTTAGCGTTTTGTCGTAGTTGTAGATTACTTTCGGTTAATAGGCTTTTGAGAGTTTTAGTTAACTAACGTCTCAGGCTTCATCTGATGGTGGGGGTTAAGGAAGTTTTAGGTTAAGATGTTTGTTTGGGAGTTTGTGTGTTACGGAACTCTTATCAGGATGGTCAATTCTTCGTTGGAGGATCGACAGTCGAGTGTATTTTTTTCTTTGGTTTATTTGGGGAATATCTGCAGCGTGAACTCGCAGACGTCGCTTAACGACTCCTTTTTAATATTTGTTCATTTCTATTTTAACGAATTTTGGCAGTTGGTTTATTACCACGACATCTAACGCATTTTACATGAACTTTTTCCTTCAGGGTTCGTGGTCGCTTGTGTTTTGTGTTGCTTGTCAGGTGATGTGGCTAGAACTCTTTGGTTTTCCCTGTAGGTGGCGTCGTACATTTATTCACGTGTTGATGTTATATAACCTTTTTCTAGTTGTTTTGTATGGGCAGTTCTGTACTGGTTGGTTTTTATAAAGACTATTTGAAATTTAAAATATGAATTATTCTAGATTCGGATTTGGGATTTTCAGTTTTGAAAGGAAAAAATCATTGATTCTTGTGAAGCGGTACTGAAAACAGCTCTCAGTATGCTGTTCCATTGTAAACCTTTTTTTGTGGGATTTCAGTTTATTTCTTTGATATATTTTCATTTGGGCTTCTATTTCAGCTCGGTTTTTGTTAATTTAAAAATGCTAGTCTGTCGCCTCGGCGGATTATGTGAAAATTGGCAGGAAGGCAGTCCACTTCCCAGTTCCTACCAAGAAATTCTTTTTGGACACTGCTTGCACCGTCTTTGGTTGTTCTACTCTGAGGCCAGTCGTGGAAAGCGATCTGGGTAAGCCTTGTTTAATTGTTTTGGTCTCATCATGGTTCACAGTCGCGTGTAGTTGTGGTAACGTAGTTCTTATGACTTAATTTTGTTCCTAGCTTTCGGGTTCGGAGTGCGAGCAATAGTTCGACGCAAGTGTTTGCATCGACGTCCTCCACTGCTGGACGTGCGTGTACGGAGACCTACCAACCACGGCATTACCTGCTCCTAATTGAGCGGTTACTGGTACAACGGAAGGAGTCATCACAAGGTGGAACGGACTTCGAAGACGCGCGCGCTGAGCGGAGCGATTGGTGACCTAATCGTCTTGTTAAAAAGGGAAAAAACTAGATTTTTAACGTAGTTTTGTTTGTACATCTTGCTGAACATTGCTGAGGTTGTCTTTTCCCTTCAGTAAATTCAACCTTTGATGGGGACCTTGTCGCCCTTACACATTACTTCCCAAAATTCTTAAAGGCAGTTATTACGCCAACGTTTAAATCTTTTGACCTCTTGTTTTGGCGTTCATCCATTTCCCTTCAACCATCATACATACTCTCATATCCCATTTCCATCTGCCACCCTGATCTTTTATCACCCCTCCTATCAAAGGTGTTCCTTTTAACGTAAATTGAAGAACGTAAGGTACGGCAAACTGATTGCGACACCGCTGTTGCACTTTTTTAAAAAATCTAGTTCAGATATTCCAGTACTGACCGTGAGTCCGCCTCGCCGCGTAGCTTTTACGGCCTGTAAAACTCTTTCGGTTGTGTAACGGTTAAATTTTATAATTGTGTGTGAATTAACAGTGAATTTTCCTAGTGCGTTTGGTTTTATATTAAATAAATTCTACGTGTTATTGTTAGTGATTTTTTATTTTATTTTCACTACAGTACTTATGTACCACGAAAATAAAACGTTGTTAAGAAAGCGTATCGTCTCAAAAACGTGTAGCGGAGACTTGTTCGTTCGGAGCACGGACCAAACATCTGAACGTCGACGAATTGGGAGATCTTTGGCATCTCTCGTCTCGAGCACGTACGCGATACAGTTACCGGGATGCTCATGTTTGGACTTTTGCTCTCTCGTGTTTGCTCTCAATCTGATTGGAACATAATTGAGGCCAAAACTGAATCATCTCTTGAAGTAACAGTGTACAAACGATCGCTTTGAGCTCCGTTCATAGTTGGATACTACAACTATAACGATACTCGATACATTTTTCAAGAACAGCTCAAAGCGAACGTCGAAATTCATATCTCTAGTGGGCTAGCTAACACAACTTTTTCACAAACGTCAAACAAGTCAAAATCATAGTCAATCAATTTGTGCTTCCTTTTTCATTGCAAGAGTTTCCAACATTCAAATGAGGAATTCTCAACTAAATGTAAAGCGACTACAGGTCGATGAAAATATATAACAAAGGCATTATCGACCGAGGTCGCTGCCCTATGATTGCAGCATGACGCACTAGCTAAGTCAGTAGTTGAAAGAATTTTAAATTTACCCCTTTAGAATACGTTAAACGCCTGCTAGCTGGCTGAGTTGCCAAGTTTCTTGTGAAAGTATTCATTTATTTTACTTATACCGTCTTGGCTATATGATTTAATATTATGTATATGAACATGATGCGCTGTTGGTTTTCCATGTATTCATAAATAAATAAATAGACACTGATATTTAATAAAACCGTTAGTATATTTTTAACCGACTTCAAAAATAGAAGAAGGTTCTCAATTCGTCGTCCCCGATTACTCAAAAACGTCTGGCGATTCTGAATTTTTTTTTGTTTGAAAGGGCACCTATCCTTCCCCGGTGGCCCCACAGCCCCAGGTGGTCATCAGGTCAGGATCTGATGATGGGATCCTGGAGCACTCGAGGGAACTCTTCAAATTTCATAGGCGCACTTGAAGCAGAGTACTGAACTGAACTCGGCTAATACTTTGTTTTTAAATGAAATTATGTTGAAAAAGCTTTTAAAAAAGCTTAATTAGGATTTATTTATTTATTCTAGGCTTCCATATTACTAGGATACCTATGCTTGTCTATTTAATTAAGATCTGCCGTTACTAAGATTGGTTCAGTCGTCTTACCGTAACTAGAATTTAACGCATTCATGTGAGATTAGGCTATAATTATATAAGCCACAAGTGTGTGGCTAAAACAAATATAGTTTTGTATTGATTTACACAGTGGCGTCACGACATCTGCGGGCCTAAGATGGTTGCTATTTTAACACTTATCGTTGTGGATAAGATATCCGTCACTCTCGCACTCGCATACTTGCCAAAACGTGACGGATGTCTTATCGACAGCGATAAGAGATAAAATGTCAGCCATGCTACGCCCGCTGAATATATGTACATACTAGCTTCCGCCCGCGACTTCATCGGCGTGAAACCGGGATAAAAAAACTCCTAGATTTTCAGGCTATAAACTATCTTCGTGCAAAATTTCATCCAAATCGGTTGAGCCGTTTTAGCGTGATTGAGTAACAAGCATCTAAACATCCAAACTTTCGTATTTATAATATTAGTAGAATAGTAGGTGTCGCGTGACTGCTAACAAAACTATTTTAAACTGAAAATATGCCTCATATTCAAAAAGTTATTAATTACGTTGTAAACATTTTTGCTAAATAATTACGTATACAAGTAAGTAATATAATAACATACTCGTATACGGTGCTCGAAAACACTCACATTTACTGCCTGAAATCTCCACTTATAATAAATCTCTAAATAAAAAAAAAGAATCAGCCAGTATCATTTTATACATTGTTCTGTCACGAATGATCTCAGTTTCCCATGAACGGAAAAACATGAAACATTTTTTATAGGTACATTATTATTCTGGCTTCCGCTTAGGATAGTTTTTACGCGACTTCGACAGTTAATTAATTTTCCGAAATATTTGACCTCTTTAAATTTTTCATTTCTTTTTCTAATACATATATCGCCGCCACATATGTAAGCTGCCAGTAACGTCAAAATGGCAGAATTGCTTTGTCTTTTATCTATTAATAATTTATAACCGGACTACGATAGATATTCACGAAACATATACCAAAAGAACAAGCATAAAAAATAAATATATTCTAATATGAGAACTTATATGCCCAAATTTCGTATTCAGGCGTAATTTCAATAAATGTATCAACAAATTTGAACTCGAATTTGTTTTTTTTTTAATATCATGGCGCTCTGCGCGTTCAGCCAAAGTATGAGGAACGGGATTAAATTTACGGATAGATCGAAAATGTAGAAGATAAGCGAAAGACCAGGAAAGAGTAGTATAATATATATTATATTAAAGTTTGATATTATTTAAAGACTAAAAATTATATAAGGCTTTGAATATTCCTTTATAAGGATGAGTTATTTTTATACAAGAGTGAAGGAACGTTTTTTACCTTTTAACCATATGTTTTGACTAAGACAAATTACTATGAACAGCCAAGTGCTCACGTTCAAAGGCCTAGCAATTTGTCATAACAACTTGCTATAGTTTGACTGGTTAAGAGTGAATGGCTGTCTCTTTCCAACCATTGCAAGTTGGTGTGACAAATTGCGCCCGTTTGTAGTGTGCCACACTGGAGCAGCCTACGGTGGCGGTCAATAGTAAATTTGACAACTAATAACAAGTGGGAAGCTTATGGCCTGGACCACACTGGCGCGGCCTGCGGTGGCGATCAATAGTATAGTAAATTTGACAGCTAATAAGAAGTTTACTATTGACCGCCGCGGCCAGGCCGCGCCAGTCTGTGAGAGGCTTAATGCAACACACTGGTGCGGCCTGCGGCGGCGCGGCGGTCAATAGTAAATTTGACAGTTAATGACAAGTTTACTATTGACCGCCGAGGCCAGGCCACAGAAACGCCAAGTTGGCGGCGGAGTATATGTTTTTAAAAAAACCGGTCAAGTGCGAGTCTGATTCGTGCACCGAGGGTTCCGTCTTGCCCCACCCATTAATTTTGGAAAAAGCTTATCTATAAAATCATGTAACTCAGCCATAAGGAAGCCCTTTTCGTTTCAAACAATCCATACTAATATTATAAATGCGAAAGTAAAACTGCCTGTCTGTTACCTTTTCACGCTAAAACCGTTGAACTGATTGAGATGAAATTTGGTGCAGAGATACTTTGAATTCCGGAGAAGGACAAAGGATGGTTTTTATCCCAAAATTAATTACCTACCTAAGGGAGTGAAACTCTCTAGCGGAGGCCTCTCTAGCAGTGGACGTCTTTCGGCTGATATGATGATAATGATAATGAAGGGAGTGAAGGGGGGGGGGGGGGGGGGGGGGGGGGGGGGTTTGTATGGAGTTACGATATAAACGAGTTCCGCGCGGACGAAGTCGCGGGCAAAAGCTAGTATATAATAAATCAATTAGAGTGGTGGAACCAAAAGATGAACGCCACCCAATAGTTGAACATTTGTGGAAAAATTGAAATAAAAAAATCGCGATACATTTTACGCACTCAGGATATTTTTTCCGAGGCTGGCATTTATAGACCGCGAGCTATGTGCATTTTTTTGTCAGTCACTTACTCCCGTGCCATAACTTGTGAGAAGGTTAAGAATGTTGCATCATAAAGCCCCGTGGACGTCAGCTGCGGCTTTGTTGGTGGGTTGACCAGCAGCAGCCTCCCAAAGATGTAAGAAAAAAAATTGTCTATTCCTCCCGACTCCCTACTGATTACAAACTCTCGCACCATTTGCAGTTTATATAAATATATCAACGCGTCAGCTGGTTCTATCACGGTGGAAAATTCGTCAGCTGATGACCTAATTCTGTAAATTAAGTTGTACTACCTACTCAAAATACTTACTTTTTAACTAATCTATAAATTAGATCAGTAGTTAAGAACTCCCCATCGGCACACAAACCTCTTCAAGGTTTTGCCTAGATGGGCATTGTACCTATATCATGTATTTTCTTTTTGTCTTAATCAATAATTAAAAAAAAAGTATTGTTAGAGAAAATTAAGTAGGTATCTCAGTTACCGATATTTACTGACGTTTACAAACTCTCGCACCATTTGTACACAGACATATAGCACCCATTCATAAAACGTTCAATACAAAATCCCGTACTATATTAAACAGCAAAAAAGGCCAAATAAATCTAACCTCCCATCGCCGTTAGCGCATTATGTCACAACTTACGACCAAGGCAAAATACTTAGTACAGCGTACGGCGCGCGCGCCGGTTCAACGACCGATCGATCTACGTAGAAGAAAAGGAGCTATAGTGTAAAAAATGTGAATCTACTATTTATAAATACTCGTGCAATAAAATCAATTGCCGCATGTTTCGTGATCGTTTAAACGGCGCGATCGATTTTACTACGTAGGATTTTAGTTGGGTTAGTAATCCTTCTAATCCTTCTAATATTATAAATGCGAAAGTTTGCATGTTTGGATGTTTAGATGTTTGTTACTCAATCACGCTTAAACGGCTCAAACGATTTGGATGAAATTTCGCACGAAGATATTTTATAGCCTGGATTAAAATATAGGTTAGCCTTTATTACTTTTTTTACGCAGTCGCGGGCGGAAGCTAGTTAGTCTATAAGATTTGTTTAGTACTGCGTACTACATAATAAGTTGCAGGATTGAGTCCTATGCCTAGTTACGTTCTACATCCTCTAGAATTTTAATTCACGAAAGTGGTTTCATAGTTTTTCTTTGCTAAGATAGTAATGCGACAAGAGCGATAGGGGAACTCTATCAGATGCCGAATGTAGGTAAGTTAGATTATTATTTAACTGGGAATAATGTTTCAACGATGTTTAATCAACCGATGATTTCAAAACCCACAATTTTAAACGTACCTAAGCCTAAACTATTTAGTACAAATTCGTAAAACTACGAGTTATTTAGAGTAACTAATTACCATCAACCATCGCACACTCAATACATAATTATAGATATTGAGTGTACGATTGTTAAATCGGAAGAAACTAACTTGTTGTACATAGAGTGAATTCGTAATTTGAAATTGAACATAGATTCGCCATTAAATATTACAAGCATCATATTAATATACAGGGCGTCCCACGGCTAAGCCACATGGAGGGAAAGTACCTACCTTGAATATTGTAGATGTAACATTTTACTGAAAGAAGACATTATTTTAATTTAAAGTGCATTCATAGATTTTAAAATAATTACATGGTTGAACCGGGAATCGAACCCGCTTATTATCCTTAACTAAAAGTACGTCAAAAATGATGACGTCCTCCCAGACGTATCCGTCGACGGCGACATCCTGACAAATCGATTCTTTGCTTTGTTATTATTTGCGTGCATGGGCGCGAGAGTGACTCGCAAATGATTGATTAAAGTACTAATTTATAAATATACCTATTGATACAGGCTGATACTAATTTTAATTAGAATAAACTTTTTTTTAACTTATACAAACATAGAACAGTAGATTAACATAAAACATCCCGTCCTGTAAGTAAAAACATGTTTAGATATATCTGACAAGGGTTATATGAATACTGTACCTAATATGCCTTCACTCGATGTCCTCTGTCTGACTACCAACAATAAAATCAAACAACAGACTAAAAACAATGTGGATTGCGGGTAACGTGATATAAGACTCCTTGCCACAATTAAACAAACACAAAAAAAAATTGATATATCAAATACGCAGGTCTACTGTCCCTTGGAGCTGTGAAAAAATCCAATTTTTAGGCCAACGCAATCAAAAGATACAGCCGTTTATGCCGCAAATTTCCGCAAATTTTCGAAACTCGCAAGGGAATCAAAACCTACAGGGTACTTTCCCGTGAACTCAGAATCTTGAAATTTGGTACGAAGCAACGTCTTATAGCACAGATAAAGGAAACATTGCGAAAACCGTAAATTTTTAGTTACATCATATTATAATAAAAATATTTTTAATAATTTACTCATATACCTGCACGTTTGTACGGAACCCTCGGTGCGCGAGTCCGACTCGCACTGGGCCGATTTTTTTATACATAAATAGCTGAAAAATACATATGAAGACAGATCAAAGTATCATAAATATTCCCTCTAATTTGTTTATGACTTTAAACCAAGTCTGATATAATTGCATACCTAACTTGTAATTATGAGATAGGTATGTCTTAATGTTCATTAATATTTAGTAGTAGTAATATTGCAGACGAATTCCATGTTTTATGTGAGCTTACTTGAAGATTATGAGTATTTGTAGCAGTTTACAATCATTAACAATTTTACACGTCATATGCTTTCCTCGAACACCTAGAGACCAGAAAGGAGAAGATCAATTGACGGCATTTATTCGTGTTGCCATGTTTAATGATCTCGTCGAGTAGGTCCTAGCATGGCGAGGAGTAGCGGTACTGCGCAGCCACGGCACTTAGGCTCATGACGGTAACCTGGCCAGAATCCTAAAGTGTACAAATAGAAAAGCGATTAAAGTCTAACCCTAAATTTAAAAGATTAATTTTCCTGAACCAGGGAGGCAAAGTGATATTAAACCCGAGATTGTTTTAACAAATTTGCGATTTAATTAAATTTAACAATACAGTACGTAATATTATTGCAGCATATATGTGAGACGCAAGAAGGGTCCCGGCAGCCATTATCCAAGGAAAAAACAGCTCCATTATCCCAGCGCAATCATCTTTTTTCATACTCATTCCGCGAAGGCAATGGTGCAACCTCTCTCGAATAATTTAATCAAGCGAATTTGTCATCCTACACGGCGGAATCACACACAAATTGTCGTGTACGGAAAGAAACAGAAGTGTAATAACCGAGAGAGCTTCGTTATCTCATCCCAGACGGCACACGTCTGAATGGGACCATTCGGTGCGGGCGAGAAGCATTTGAGTATTGCCCCCCTTAATTAAGAGGAACTTTGAGTGGTCTGAAGCGACGTCGCACAATGCCTAGGTATCCTGCACTGGTTATTTTGAGAGCCTGTTATTGTTCAAGGATTGCTTTTGTAATCCCACCTGGAAAATTGCGAAGGGTTTTAAAACAGTTGTATTTTTAGTTCCGTGGCACCTGTCGTACTGCTTTTCTGTTTCCGCAGTGAACTGGCAGCGCTGAACAATGACTCGCGAAGTCGCGACGCTTGTTACACTGCGCATCATACACGATTATATATTTTGTCTCACAATCAATTAGATATTTATTACTCTTTAATATTTGTATCTAAGTATTATCCAAAAATTCAGCTACGGATACCTACTCCTTTTGTGTTAGGCTATTTTGTGAGAAATTCACATAAAAGGGGATGATGCTCTGAATAGATCGAGGGATTGGTGATCCCATACATACACCTTAGTTACTTTTCATAGCCCTAAACCGCGGAGAAGGGAGGGAATTCAATAGACTGGTTATATTTACGTCGACATTCAATAATATTGATTTACTTGTGGGATGATAATCCGGGGCCTTTCATCTTAGATGCTTTAAGATTTGTTCATTCAGAGATTTTCGAAATGGAAACAATCCACAGATTGTTGCAAAATTCGTCCATATAAAAAAAAATAAAAAAAAACTATATTTCAGACCGAACTCAAAATTTTGAGCTCGTCGTGACACCAAAATCCACCAGGTGTTACATTTTTTTTGTAAGTCATTTCATGACACCCTGTAAGGGCACACAATACATTACATTATTAATTCTAAAATAACAAACCGACACTTAACCTACTTAATTATTTACATTTAGAGTCATTATGTCAGATAAATTTGGTAGGTATATAGATGTCAAATAATTTAGTTAGTTACAATTATTTTATGTCTGGGATCTTAAACTGACTACAATTTATATGTCCTATTTTTATTGTAGTTTGTATAATACTAAGCTTTTGTCGTTAAGGAATTCGTTCGAATTGACTCGTTGCAATAATGAAGATACCTTTTAATAATTTAACAGCGCGTAATTTTTTTAAGGGGCGCCGGGCGTGCATTCAGAAACTGCATAATATGTGGTAAGTACTTATATGTTCATAAAAAATAAGATTGTTAAAACTAGAATTATTAAAAGACGTTCTTATTTAAATATTCTTATATCTAAAACATTATTCTGTATAATTTGTTTGGTAATTTAAACTTTAAGTACTATGTTAATTTGTGAGTTTTCGAATGTGTTACTTGTTTCGCGCTGTTTGGGGGCTACTTTAAAATTCGAATGTCGAACTATGAATCGACATATTCCTGTCATTTTCATTTTTCGTAATATAATAGTTATTAAAGTTCGAGTATTCTAAATTTGTAATACACCCCACACTATGAAAAGACAGTGCTCGACATTAAAATTAAAAAGCTACTTTGTCTCACGGAGAGAGCAAAATCGCATTTTGCTCACTGTTTTCACGCAGCTAAATATTCTTGTTAAAGCTGCTGACGTGACAATAGTTATTTGTTATACAAGGGTGCAAAGTTATATTTTAACCGCGAGTGTGGAATTGAAACACGAGCCAGCGAATGGATTCTAGGGTTGAACCACGAGCTAGCGAATGAATTCTATGGTTCGAAAATAGAATCCTGAGCGTAGCGAGTGTTTCAAAAATAGAATCCTGAGCAAAGCGAGTGTTGCAACACACGAGACGTCAAAATAACTTGCAAATCTTTTCACCTCACTAAACCGAGGAAAATACTACATAAGAAAAACAACTGAATCAGCCTTTATTTTAACTAGTAATAATTACACAAATAACACAATTATTATGCAACGTTAAATCAGATATTGTGGTTGCACATTTTTGTACGTTTTTTTTACAGTTTTAAGTGTTTTAAGGTAAAATCATTTAATAAAATTGTTTGTACTACATGTTTTTAATTGAATGCAATTCAATATAAAACTATTTTTGCCTCCACACCTCCTGTTTTGATCAGACAATTTAATCAGATGGCCGAAAAGTGTCCTGTCTGGACTGGCCTTTACGTATTTACTAGCTTTTGCCCGCGGCTTCGCCCGCGTACTAAAAGTAATTTTAACTGTCTACAAAAAAAGTGATTCTCAGTTTGACCCATATGTTCCAATTGAATTGCAACCTGAAACACGTATTTACTCATTTATTGCTAGGAATACTCCTGTGAAGTTTCGAATGAAATAGTCTTACTTATTTTGTTTCCACATATAAACTTTGGACCCACATATCACCTGCTTATTAGGGGGAGAATTTTGAAAAATCCTTTCTTAGTGCACTCTTAGACCTTATAAGGAACCTACGTGCCAAATTTGGAATCTCTAGATCCAGCGGTTTGGGCTGTGCGGTGATGTCAGTCAGTCAGTCAGCCAATTTCTTCTTTTATATATTTAGACCGACTCTACATAGACTCTACATATCGACTCTACATTTTAGGGAAGTGGGGGGTTAGAAAGAGATAAAAAGTAGCCTATGTCACTCTCCATCCCTTCAACTAGGTATCTCCACTTAAAAAATCACGTCAATTCGTCGCCCCGTTTTGCCGTGAAAGACGGACAAACAAACAAACAAACAAGCAAACAAACAAACACTTTCCCATTTATAATATTAGTATGGATTATGTTTAAAAAAGTAACTAATAATACGTTCGGATTTCAAATATTCTTTGCACACATGTGGATAAAATGCAGTTTTGCTATCTGTTTTTAAAGAATAAAAAAGGTCTTTCCGAGCTAGTGAGGTGAAAAATATTGTTCCATGGGTTTACAGATCAATCTGCACTATTATTTGCCCAGTGCCCAAACTTTTACAGAAGACCCAATCAAGGCTTTAAACGGATTCCGGCTCGAGCTATTGTGCCAGAACTTCCATTCAATGTATTGTCCGCTAGAATACAAGCATGCAATATACTGGTACCAGTTAACCTGACCCTCGTCCCTCCTCTGACAATGTCTCTAGTTAGGCGTGAAGAGAGGACGCCCAAGTCGGCCGCAGGTCACGGTATACTGGTCGGTATTATAGACGTGCAATTTGCTCAATGATCGTGGATATAGAGGTGTGAAGATTTATAAAGGAGAATCTTTACTGCAGATTACGTTTCCTTTCTTTGTAATATGCGGTTATTAGATGACGTTGCGTTTTTCGATACATCTTGATTATGGGAAGGTAATAGTTGTTTTATATGAGACCTTTGTTGATTGGAAATTATTAAGGAGTGAATACTTCAACCCGCCCACGCACTCCAGGTCAGACGTTTATTGTTCTTATACGATATGATCGACAACAGATATGAACAAGTGAAATGAAAAGATTTTTCGAAAAAACCAATTGCTTTTTTACAAATTAACGCCTGTCACTCCCACGATTAAGAGGAATCATTATGTCGAAATCCATCAAACGATTTAGGCTGCTGGGCGTGCCAAAGAATAAGACATACACACATACATACGCTCGAAAAACATAACCCTGCTTTCGTTCGGCAGTCGGGTAAAATGGGTTTAATTTTATACGAATTCCCTTGTTTTATTGCTTTATGCTATACAATGGTCATTGGTACATTGCGGTAGGAAGTAGTAAATTATTATTTTTTTTTTGTTTTTACATGCGATATTTGTAAAAAAAGTATACATTTGTCACATATATATGTGGTTTTTCTAAACCATTACTTTAATAATGTCTCAAATTATATGGTCCTTTATAAAAATAAAATAAAAGCAAACGAATAGTAAAATAAACATTTTAATGATCAAAGAAGGCGCTCGCTCTTCCGACAAAAATAAATTGTTAGCGTCGATAGACATAATTCGCGGAACTTATTAGCTCCAGCAAACACTCTTTTGTTTAGCCAAGGCAGCTTCTTTTAATCATTATCTGTTTATCAAAGTAGGTAAGCACCTTAAAATATTGGTGTTCGTTATTTCTGTACAAACAGACCAAGAAAATTCACAAAATTTAGAAAGTTTGCCCTGCGGAACAAACAATTTTCTTGATCTCAGTCTGGAATATAAACAAAATAAATTCACGGAATTCAGCCACGAAAAGAAGACCGAATTAATTTAAGAATGGCGCTACAATGATTCCGTTTGGCACCATAATTTTGCAGTAAAAAAATATTTACTATTTAGATGGAAAATTATATATGAACGACTATTTGTTGTATAAACTGAGTTAAAAACTGTTGTGTAAGAATAATTGCAAGGGATCGGCAACATCCGGAGATGCTCTTCATTCAAGAACGTTTTCTTTGGAGGGCAAATTCGCCCTGAGAGCCCTTGCGGAGTCAAGTACGGGTTCATAACACTCCAACACAGGTCACACGTGATATAATGTTGTTACAGGAATTTCCTTGATGATCCAAAGATATTGGCTAATAACGTAGGAGGATATTGCCGTATAGACTAGAGATCAATACTTGATGTCCTCGTGTGGTTGTGTGTAATTAATGGTGAATTCAATAGCTAGCTCAGTGGATCGGGTAACAGAGGAGAGTCACGTGGGAAACCAGAATTTAGTCCCCGATTACGCTATGGTACGAGACGAAGCGATTGACGAATCAGATTAAATAGTTGTCCACAAGCGGACAGACATTGAGTGATAGCATAATTGTTCCGTTGGATCAATTTTAGTACGGAACATTAAAAATTTAATAGGCCGCATTCATGGGAGGAGTTTATTAAAACAATTTCATGGTATTTCCCTGGTCGGGAAAGTGCAGACAGCAGTGCATTATACAGCGGTTGGACTATATAAGTAATCTGTGCCACAAAAAGGATAAAGTTCTTTTGGCTCCCGAGGTTCACTTTTTAGTGATTTTTGTCATAGATATAGGCGCTGCTGGTTAAAATTATTGCAATTAGATATAAGGTATGCACCAAGGAAGGGCGGGCCCACCTTTAAAAACTCGCAGTTATGATTTTCCAAACTACGTACTTCAAATTTTGTGACCATAATAGTAGTTTATGTGACTGTAAATAATGAGAGGCCTTAAATCACGAGGGTGGATCACACGAGTCTTTTAAGGCCTAATTATGTACAGTTGCATACGCTACTTTATCTACACACATATAATAAATCCTCAATGATGCGTTCGGGAACCATTAGAATAACCGCCATTGCACCGCCATGGCCGACTAGATTTCAAATCGTGACCAAGTAGATGTCCATAACAAAATCAAGTTGGTCATGATTTGTTCTGACCTCTGGGCCACGATTCGAAATTTGAAAGTCATTACTTTATCAATATCGATATCTTAATGAAAATACGTACAAAATTACCTACGGCCAGAGACAAGTAATTTATTTTTATAAATCTTATTGATATAATGCTGGTCATTACCTACTGCTAGTTTCTGAACGCATTTTAGCGGGTTTATAGTAGGTATGTGTGTAGGTAAACACAAATAATCGTACATTTCAGTTTTTACGCAAGCGCGCTGCCATTCTGTAAAAAAATTACAGTTTGCTGTGTCGTGTTAAAATAATGCACGTTTTATTGTTTTCCAACCTTTACATATTATCCGAAATTGAAAAAATAACGCAAATTTTGACAGTACTTTTAGTGAAATTAGGTGTTTAATCTGTTTAGCATCCAATTATAGGTAAATACTGTTAGGTATTTTTAGTTTATTTATGTATTTTTACGAGACTTAATTGACCTGAAGTAAAAGCCCCCTAATAAGGCCCATAGTATGAATCCCTAACTAACAGTACGTCAAAAAAATGTTTGAATAAAGAACCGATTTATAAATATCATGATACCTATAGGCGCCATAAGTTCTGTCACAAATGTTTTGCCGCATAGTAAATAATACCAAGAATGTTTTTATTTAATGCATATGGTTTGATAGCTCATTAAATACTGATAAATTAGAACGATTATTGAATTTAAATGCTTAAAGCAATATTACACAAATGCTAGTTTTTTCAGAGAATTTGCACTTTTTTAGCCAATCAAAAACACGGACGTCATCTTTTTTCCATGATTCTTAAAACCTTTCAAACTTACGTGAGATTTTAGTCAGAACCCTGTTACCTCCATTTTGAAGCATAAGTAAGTCTGGGTAAAACTAATTTTCATATTCACATTTTACGTAGTGTACTTGTTACAAGATCAAATTTACGCGTTTTTCTGAAAACGTAAAAAGTAAGTTCTCGATGGGAGCAGTTGGAATTGAAAGCTAACAGAAAATCAAATGCTAGTTGCTAAGCATGTTCTAAAATCGAGGTTTCAGAATAAATAAAAAAAACCTTGTTGGTCATCTGGAACACTGTTTTTTTATTAAATTTGTTGTATGTGGTATGTTTGTCAGTTGCGGCGTGTTTTGGGTTCACAATTGTCTCAAGTTACAAGGTTTTTATGTCATATTGTGATAATTGTTCAAAATTTATTGTATTGCAATTTGATTCGTATAAAATAAGCTTTTTAATCATGTATAATACGAATAAGAAAAAGTTTATTGCTAAGTTTTATCTATCAAAAACCTTGTGACAGAACTTAAGGACCGACTATGTACAGACTGATCATATTATAGCAACTTTTGCATTTTCATACTCCTCAGAAGGCCCCACTGCTATAATTTTGGGATATGTTCAATATTTTATCAAAACAATTTAAATAAAAAGTGTATTTTACGACTAGTTTAAGACGATAGTAATGTTTATGCATAGATAAAACGATTGTTTTAATTAATTTATAACGGGCCTTATTAAGCGACCGGGTGCCTAAGATGCCCCCACTAGCAACATTTGTTTTAATGGGTTTTTTCTGTTATAACGCAAATAATATATATATATTTTATATATTATTTGTTAAATAAATCATTAGCAGCTATGAATGTGTAATTATTTTACAAGGCTGTCAAATTAAGGTGGGTGACGTTACCTTATTTACAATAATCTGGATCTGAAGACTTAAATGGGTATCGTATTAATAATTAAATTTGTTTGAAATTCACGTTTGTCAAGTAAAAAAGGATATTTAATACTTAAACAGGAAGTCGGTCAAGAGGTTTTTGTCCAAATCCGTCTTAGCAGGCATTATGGTGTCCCGTCCCGGGTAAGGCTTCTTAATATGGTCGCACGAAATTTGAGAACAACCGGCTTACCTACATAAAATGGGAAGACACGTGTAGAAAGAGTTTTTTTCATCTACTTAAAAAAAGGAGGACGTTCTCAATCCCTCCGGATTTTTTATTTTTTTTTATGTATGTTCCCCGATTACTCGAAGACCGATGGACCGATTCTGCTTTTGTTTTAAAGGGTACCTATTCCTCCCAGGTGGTCCCATGCTCATCAGGTCAGGATCTGATGATGGGATCTTGGAGAAATCGAGGAAATTCCTTATACCTATTTTATAAGCACATTTGAAGCGATTTGAGTACTGTTTTGAAGTCGGTTTTAATTTTGTTTTTAATAGTAGATTATATGACAAGGGTCTAAGATAGCCATATTACCACGAGATGGTTATAGTCCGGTGGCCGACTGCAAAAAAACCTACCTGATAAAATAGTACATTGTTTAACGAGGAGCGTAAGGGGAATATTACAAACAAGAGCCTATCAGAATCCCGAAACCGAAGGCGGAGGGCTTTTGATGACTCTAGTTTGCAATATTCTTACGCCCGTGTTATACACGATGTTTTTCATCACATTTGCGAGGAAATAAATAACTACAAAAGACAGAAAAATCTAAATTGTATACAACCGCACCAATCAAAAATTGACGAAATTGAAAATTTCACTTCCAGGTCAGTGCTAGTGGAGCGCGCAGCAACCAATCACAGAGCAGAGCAGATCACACACAAGCTCATTACTCCCTAGGTGTACGATACCGTACATACACATATGCATATGTAGGTAGAGAAATAAAAAGTTAGTTGTACGTTAACCACCCCACGCAACGCATCCTTGTAACAGAGCTAGATTTTAGGAAAGTGGAAATACAGTTTAATTAAATTTATGAAGTGCGTTTCCTTCACCAAGACCTGCGCGATTCACCTAGGGACTATAAACTCACCATAACCCCCACGGGAACAATTTAGGTCATTGTCCTTCTGTATACAGGCATGGAATAACACGATTTACAAGCAAGTCTGATAAAAAAATAGGAAATACCTACTCTGTAGGGGTAGCTGACTTAACTTGGCAAATTTTGCGCGAATGGCAAAAAAGTGGTACAAAAATTCAGGAAATGTGGAAATGTTCATTTGGCTTAGCGGAGTACTAAATTGAAGTCGGTTAAAACTTTATTTTTAAAGTATTTTTTTTTTCAATGCTACTTCTAAATGTCGTGTTATAAAGGACGGAGAGAATGTGATATTATATTATTTAAGTATTTCCAAACTTAATTCAACTTAATTAACCTGTACCTAGGATCTCACAATTTTCCTGTCAATCATAGATAGTCACATATTACTTTCGCTACAAACCTCACCTTTCCTCGGAAGCTTGACAAATTGAACCGAGGATTATCCTCGACTCTCTATTAGATGGAAGTTCGGCCGCGGAATTATACCGCACGGATTGAGGCTTATGCAGACTTACATATACGGAGATTTTTCATTCAATATGGTGATATCATATGATAGGTGAGCTTTTATGCTAGATCAAACTGGATTGCCTTGACATCGTTGCTTTTGATCCTAATGGCTTTTACGTAGGGTTATGATTTTGATAATATTAGGTTATGGCATAATGCCCGTACCTAGTGTGTATACCTACTAACCTACCACCATCAGCCTTCACCGCGTCACCGCTGGGTACCGGCATCCTCAATGTTTGATTGCGCTCGTTGCTTGAACTACTTGCCAGTCGTAAAGTCGAATTTTGATTAACTTCAAGCAGTTCGCAAAACATAGAATGAATGAAATTCAAATGATTCTAATTTATTCCAAGCCCGCTCTCTTTTCATGCTCCATGATAAAACAGCGAAGAGAAAGTCCTTGCGCTTTCAAAGTGCTGAAACGCCTACATTGTGTGCACACATGCGAGATTTTTTAATTGCTGGCACCCGACTGGCATTGGTGGCTTTGTGACGAAGTTAGACGGGTTTGTTAACTAACGACGACGTTGACATCATACTTCTACCAAAAATTGCACTGCTCGAATATTCCGTTCGGACGATGTCAATTTTTAGAGTCTGGCTAGCGAATCGTGTCACAAGCATTCTTTCAAATTCCTAATATTTATATGGCAACAGTTTTACCTATACGAAATAAATAGAAATAAATAACTTGTCAGTTTTAAGTACTAATCACGCCGCTTTGCGTGTTGTGTTAAACTAAGTCTACCAGTATGTGTTTTTTATTTTAAATTTACCGATTTTTTGTTGTGACACGACTTGCTGGTCAGACTCTACTGCATCAAGTCACGTCTGTAATTCCAAAAGGGGTTGGCAGAAAATATGAAATTTATTGTCAGTCCGAAGTGACACTGAAGCTGTAGGTTTACAGATGGAGAAAATGTGATAGGTATTATCTAATCGTATCTTATCTTATCTAGTTGAGGGCTCTTTCGGATACACTTTGACCCAGTGGGATATTTTGTGCATTTGCCCTCCCTTCTATAGCTCCTCCAAAGCTCGCTCCATCATTTCCACAAAACGTGTGATAGGTATTGCTGTAATATGTTGCTAGGCCATCGCCAACAACACACTTCAACCCTATTCCCATAGTTGATATTTTAGTGTTCCGTAAAAATATCGGTAAAACGGACCACATCGGTGTCTGGCTGTTCGTCTGTCACAAGCATTTTTTCATGATACCAATCGATCCTGTTTCTGGCAAAATCGAATGTATAAAAGGCCAACTGCAATTAAGTCGACCACAACGAATATGAGAGTGAGACATTCGTGTTGAGCGAAACCGTCCCATACAAATAAAAAGGTAGCTAGAAAATAGGGTACCTACTCTTCCATTTGAAATATGACACTAAGTAATTCTCATTACAACGTCATTAGCATGAAAGCAAATATAGCATCGCTATCTTTGCACAAGTACGTCAGCACACTAAACCTGAGGCCCGGAACGGTGCACGGCACCAAACAATGAGAGGCTGAAATAGGACGGAGCATACGAGTTTAGACTGCTAACTGGTCTGACAGGTCTCTTTATAATGCAAAATAGGCCACGGAGGACTGCTGTGGAACAGCCGTGGACCTACCTAACTTAGATTGAGATGAATAAATAATTTGGTGTATAAAATAAAGGGGAAGTGTGTATGTTTTTGCGATATATAAGGTAAACGTCCCATTGCTTGACACTTGTCCAATACTTGGTACTTTTAATCTTAATTCGTAAATAGAGGTGAACAAGTGAAATCAAAAGATTTTTCGAAAAACCCAACTGCTTTTTAGGGTTCCGTACCTCAAAAGGAAAAAAACGGAACCCTTATAGGATCACTCGTGCGTCTGTCTGTCCGTCTGTCACAGCCGATTTGCTCCGAAACTACTGGACCTATTGAGTTGACATTTGGTAATCATATGTAAATGGGTGACCCAAAGATGAACGCGTAAAGTAAATTAATGAATTCTGAACAAGGGGGCCACTTTTGGAGGGTAAACTGGAAAATTAAAAAAAAAAGTTTCGCAAACTGTATTGTGTGACATATCAAATGAAAGGGGTTGTTGTAAGCATCTCAGATATATATTGTTTTATTATTTTAGCAAAAACAGTTTGAGTATTCAAAGTAACGGGAAAATTCTCAATATTTTTGTGTATTTTGTATGGAGCGCCTGATGCTTAGACCATAGCAATTTTACGGAACCCTAACCAGGCGAATTGAACTCGCACTTGTCCGGTTTTTTACAAATATTATAGCCTAAGTCACTCCTATGATTAAGAGGAATCCAACGACACCTCATGTGTCGAAATTCGTCAAACGGTTTAGGCTGCAGGGCGTACCAACAATAAGACATATCTACACACATACATACATATATACATACATACGTACATACATACGCTCGAAAAACATAACCCTCCTGTCCTTCGGCAGTCGGGTAACAAACAGGTTTAAACTATTATCAATTAAGGCAAACATTGGGACATTTATGGGGTTTTTTAGGGAAAAATGGGGCTACTTTCATTATTTTGGATAGTATATAATATCGAGTAAATAGCAAGGCAGTATAATTATGCACTACCACCGGTCACCCACATATAAAAACAATAATTTAGGAGAAAGACTGATATGCTCAATGTCGCTCCTCGACTCGAAGTAACCCCGGTTTACCGGTACGCTTAGTTGTGTATTTACCGGTACCTTAGAAATGGCAGTAATGCACAGAAACATGCCTGGAATAATTCTTACAGATTCGTACAGAATTATGTTGCCCAATATTTTTGGTGTATCTCGACCAATCTCAACTAGATTTTGGTTAGCAATTTTTCTTTATTTGCCGATGCCCGCGTAGATGGTTTCACGCCATAATGCGAAAAAATATTGCTGCAATCAAAAGCGGAATCCAGGGTCCAATAGCATACAGATAAAAAAAAGTTAACATAACACTCACCGGTCTGACAGTTCTTTACAAACTTGCAATTATTCAATGTATTCACTTAATAAGTCAATATAATGAAAACATTCATCGACTATATGATATTAATATGTGTGTTACTTATACAATGTTAAATATAAATAAACACATTCAATTTATACTGGTTGCAAGTGTCAAAAAGTAATCTTCAAACGAATTTCTGTTGTCATCAACTTTTTTTTTCTCTCATGTAGGTACAGTCAAGTGCAAAAACATAAGTATCGATTTAATCCTCTCATAAATATGTACCAAAACATTAATCCGCTGACATACTCGTAGGATAAGATCGATGCGAAATATTTATGAGTAAGTTGTATGCACCCATATTTTTACACTTGACTGTATAAACAAACTTCTGTCCGACATTGTCTACTGAAAAACATTTCAGTACCGATACGCATAAATACTTACTAAGTAAGCGTGTTGGATCCGCTTGTATCATGGACCAGTAGCCCACTGACGGGGCACCGCCGGAAATTAACTGAACCCTTCAGGAAATTCAGATAACCCCGTCTAATAATATCAACGGGAGAATATCTTCGTTTGACGCCGTATGTACAAACGGCATGAAACATTATTACGGCATTATAATAAAAGTGTAGCTGTACAGCTATATGTACATATATTTGCGTTACTTTAAGAGTTGTGAACCTAGTAGAGGCTCTATTCTGGCACCGCTGGAATTTAATTTAATATGAATTAGATTGGTGAAGATGCTCTCACTCGTACGTAAATAATTATCTAAAATAATATAATTTTACCCATACAATGCACATATTTATTATATCTGATAAAGACGCAAAATAAGAGTAAAAAGAACGGCAGCAAAATATCTCCGTTATTAATAATTTATTACAACGTAAAATAAAGTTGGAAGGAATCTTACACACGACGCTAGCAATGAATTATCGCGTTCGGAACGCAGCCAACAAATTTATGCTGAAATTTTTAAAAATATATTAAACGACAAAGGATTCCCTGGGGATAATATTACACCACTTTGTAAGACGTAGGCTAAATTTCCTTCATTATATTCGATAACACCAATAGCCGCCCATGCACAAAGATACCCAATGTGCTTTGTGTCACTTCGACTTAAGGTCGATATTTGCTTGAAATGGGTAGAAAGGGGTAATTTGGTGAGCAATCTGCGTTAATATAAAGCGGAGGGACCGGTTGCGCCCGCGTTTACCTGCACGCACCTACTTCTTCTAGTTTTTTGTTTTTGCTCAGGTTAAGTGGATATTTGAAACAAAAGTTTAAAGCCGTAAAGAACATTGACTCAGACTATAGGTACCTATTTAGGAATGAATGTACGGTGTTGTGTGAAGTTTCTGTCAAACAAATATTTTTGGTACAAGTTTTTATTGCCAACTGTTATTTTAGGGGCGTCCATTAATTACGTGAGGCGTTCTTTACTTTATCCTGGCAATTAGAAATGAGGATCTGCCGAGTCCTACCAAAATTGTCGCCAAACTGTCATATTTAGTCTTACTTTACCTGTACTAACAGTTTACTTATTCTATTCAGGGATCTATAGTACATTACTGCAGACGCTGGGAAAGAATACGAAGCCGGCAAGCCCTTTTCACGGCCGGGCATGTATAGTGCTTTTCTCAAACATATGCAATGAAATAAAACAATACACCACTCAAAATAGTACATTAATTTTCCCTCCAATCCTCCATACTTATTGTTTTTTTTTTACGAAAGGCGTCCGTATTTCGCGTGTGTAGAGTTCGAATAGACCCTATTAGGGCCATTATACATAATCTTCTAGAATTAATAAAATAAAGAGGATTTTAAATATTGTCTATGGTCCCTGGTGACTTACGTACATAGATAATATTTTAAATTTATTCATCAAGACATTGAATCATACAGGTTTGTATTCTTAATAAAGGTTCGTGTGTAATAGGCAATAACGCGGATATTTTTGGTCCGACAACCATTCTGCCACTAGAAAAAATAAAAAAATAATAATTCAGCTGTTTAGCCTGTAGATGAACACAGACGCCATGTTAACATTAAAATTAAAAAAAATTACTTCCCGGCCTAGGCCTTCAATTTTGTATGAAATTGCTTACCAGTTCTCTCGAGTAGTTCCGCCAGAAACGTGATACTTTGAAGCCTGTTATAACGCACGTAAGGACGACATTTCATTGCATGTTTGAGAAAAAGTAGTTACTTCATAAATTAAATAAATATCAATGAGGAAAATGCAACGTACCTATTGTCTTTGTCCCACAATTTATAAGAAAACCCGAGCTGGCAGTTCATTTCATGCTAAGCCACAACACGTACCTACTCAGTAAGCTATCGGTGAAATCTGTGGCCACTATTTTCCATTTCTGATTATCGCTGTCATCAAGCTCCTTTAGCAATCAGTACCTACCTATAAGTGGCACTGTTTTACCTCAAACTCAACCCGTTGTAAAAATAGGAGGTTTTTATATAAACATTGTTATTATAGTTCCTTTTTTTTGGTAGCACTTATCGAAACCGACTGGACCGAGAACTTATCGAAATTACTCTTTAATGTAAACGTAATAGGAGAGTGGAGTAGCACGCTCACGAAATTGAAGAACTCAAGGCACCCATAGACGACTTCTTTCCGGACGGAAAGAAGTCGTTTTGTGGTGGTATGTAAACTGTTAATACTATCTTGACGGCGTTCTCTGGGAATTGGATTGCTTTATTAACTAAATTGCCGTGAAACATGTTGTTACGGATGATTAGTGATCTGATCTATTATTACATCAACGTACTATCTCGTGACTTTGGGTACCTAATGGCTTCATTCATGTTGGTACTCGCAACGATTTGTGAATAGACCTAATTATAATTTGAAGATGTTAAGGTACTAGTTTAATTTTGCAGAGGCATATTTATTTTTATTTATTTATTTGCGACAGGCAACAAGGCCTATATTTACAAATACCTTACAGACTAACATTCATATCAATATACAAAACGTGTAACACAATAACAGTGCATTACTATATTAAATGAGCAACTGTGGTGTAAGTACTCGTAAGGAGAAAAAGGGTCATCGCACTCCATAACAATAACAGTCGAATACCATGTGATTAAAGTAGATGTTCATTAAGCGAATACATTAGTATATATGTTTAATTATTACTCGACATTTCATATCGGCCGGTTGTTTAAGAAGCGCATAAAATAATAAATAGGTACAGAGTACAGACATAAATTAAAATATCAAGTACTTAGCTACGATGCCATAGACAGACAAACAGATTCACATGTTACACTTGTAACACCCCTAGCTTGCGTCGGGGTTAAAATAATGTAACATGCGATCACTGAATGCTAAACAGCTCATTACTTGCTAAAATGCAGTATACTAACTTGAAATATATTTTTTTGAAATATAGGAGTGAGTTTTCGTATACATGTAAAAAATACGACAATTACCACAGATTTATCGTGAGTATAAGAGTCATTAGCACTTGCGTCCCGACGGGAGTTAATCAAACGCATTGCTATAACCACATTACGATCGAACGGGTTTAGTCGGAAATGCGTCACTGCCTCCATCCTGCGCCGGGATGTATTGATAAATGATATTACTATAAACCTTCTATTCCTCATTGTTCAAGTGTACTCGTACTAATGTTCATAGTGCCTGGCAGGTGCTGTGCTGTGAGCAGTGAGGGAGTTTATTTTATGTATTTTAATTCTTATTTTCCGAACCCGTTTTCGGCTATAATTTCATAAATAAGTATATCAACATTCATCACCTATCATACTACGAATGTAAAAGGTTGATAACAAACTGGTTGAAGTTGAAAAGTTATCATGAAATAGAAGACCTATTTTAAAATTGTAAAATGTACACAAACTCATACTTTCCAACATTAACACACATGCACTTATTTTATTTTAATATTTTATTTTAATTTTAGTATCTAATTCATACTCAGTATCTTAGGTACCTACTAGTTATATGTTAAATTGAAACAGAAAACGTCAAAGATTGTTATACTAATTGAACTGTTAATTTCTATCTTTTGATTTTATGTGTTATTTTGTCAAGTATTATTATTTACAATTGTATTGTACCTCTGATTAAAGAAGAGCGGTGCCTCTTAACACAGGTATAATTTACTTAAAAAGAGGCATCAAAAGTTATTTTGAAATTTGTAACAATTGTTGATGAATAAACATTTTTATTATTATTATTTATTATTATTATTTATTATATGTATTTTCTTGGTGCCTGCGCGCTTTCTTGCGCAATTACATTTGACAAGGATATGTGGTCAGAGTATCACCTTAGAGCACACATAACTGGAGTAGCCTTATGTCATATTTGCGTACAAAAAAGTCTGCAGAATATTGCGGGGGGGGGGGGGGGGGGGCATCTTAATAGAATATAGAAACTCAATTGTATATTGAAAGCTTGAAGTGGTTGATCGTTTATAATATCAAGTGCTTACAGCAACATGTGGGCATTATTATGATCAGTGTTCTCTTGCGAGGCGATTTTGTGAACGACCATTAATCGATTGCGAAATTGTCTTTGTATGATTTTGAGGCTACTCCAGTTATGTATGCTCTAAGGGTCAGACGCACTTATATTGAAATGGTTGAAAAGTGAAGTTAAATAGAAATCTGGAGAACATTAGTCGGTATTGAATGAAATCTAATTTTCAAAATATTCAAGAAGTAAAATAAATCAAGATCCTGTAAATGTAATATTCTCCACGGTTACTAACGTTGTTAAAATTACCCAGATTGATTGAAGGCAACATGCTGCTTTCAGAACTTTATATTATGCGATTAGCTCTCCTAAATTAACTTTCTAATCAAATCAACTAAAATTATCAGCCCATGATGACGTGGGTAATTATAAGCCACAGCTATACCTATACCTAATGACTATATACCAATGGGCATAAACTCGTTGAAGTCTGTTTGGAAAATAGTGTTATGATACTTATGATTAATGAGACCTACTTTTACAAAAAAAAATTTACTTTCACCCTTCCCGGTAAATGTATGTATCTACCTACAGGTGGCAGCGCGTAGGTAAACATTTTGGATGGGCAACCCGAAACAAAAAAGTTATGAAAAAGTTTATCTATAGCCTTTCCTCAAAATAAATTTTAGGCAAGCCGGTGGGAATCGGCTTGTATGTGCGCTCCGCTACTCCTACCTACCTAATCAAATCTTGTAAGACTAATTTGAGCTATATATGGATTTAAAGTTTCACGATTCCCACACATTATTTTTACTAAACGGGACTTAATCGCGTATAACTAACTTATTTATTTACCTCTCTGAGGTCTCCCGACGTTTCGGATGTGTCGCAACATCCATCGTCACGGGACAACTGGCTAGAGCGGATATCAACATCTCCTTGCTGCGCGGGTTTTCCGAACTTTATTTATTATTTAATCGTGGTATGGTACTGACCTGATCTGATGATCGAGACGGAAAATTGCCATATGAACGCCTACATTACACATAACAAAATCATTTTGTCAGGTCAGTTGTTGTTGAAATTGTCCTGACGATTAGTTGATTACTGTGGAAAGAGTGCAGACAGCAATAAAAGATTATTTCAATTTTTTTTGTAAGAAGCTTGTTTTAAATTTAGAAAAGTATTTCCCAAACAACTTCACTAGTAAAATCCAGTTCGGACCAAATCTCAACAGATCCGCACATAACATTGTATCTCATCAGAAGTACTTAGTGCCCGACATGTCAACAGAAAATACTTATTTGAATCACGATATTATGCTCATTTAAGATGTATTAAACAGTTTCATACGGTTTGGGAGACGAGGTATTTACTCAAGTTACTGATATGGAATTCGTTTCATATGGTGATCTTATAAAAAATCCTGATAATAAAAGAATTAGGTAATCAATCCGAATGTACGAGTAAATGGCAGGCGGTTATGCTGGCAGTCCCAATAGATGTTCATTACAAATATCATGAATGACAGACTGACATTTATTGGGACTTGAAGGTTTAACTCATTGTCCTAATTGATGGCAGCTGATTTTAACAAATATGTTCATAACTTATAAATAAGTTATTTGTCTTGAAATTGTGATAAGAAATATTGAAGTCACTAACATTTAGTAACTTAAAAATGATGTCGTGATCAATCTTAGTTTATTATTCGCTAGTTAAATTATATTCGTCGAGTACTAGTACCGCGTCGGGCACTAGTACTTCTACCTTATTAGTGTTCTGCTTTTGTTCATTATTCAAGCCACCTCCTGCCACTCTCATGGGGCATTGCATCAAAATAAACATTTCCCTATTGAACAACCTGTAATCTCTCGGCGCAGCTGTTCCAATGCCGCTAATTGCACTTTGTTACGGAACAGAGAAATAATTTTATCTAATTAAAATATTAAATTTTATAATCTACGTCCGCCTGCTTTGGCTAGGTTAATTTTCAAAATTAGGCTCAGCGTTCTTATTATTTGTGTTGATAAACCGGGGTGTTCCGTTGAGATAAACATTTTCTTTTATAAGTTCCTGTAATTATGTATATTTGAAAGCATTAAAAAGTTTTTACCGATAAATACTTTGGCAATAACTGGTATACCCAATCTGGAACTTACATAAACATACACAGAAAGGCATTCATACTTACACATATTGGTCAGTCACCAACTTTCAAAGCACAGTCAACGATCCGAGTTCCATATAAATGCTCGGGAATCCTGTGATAGGCAGTCCTATGAATTTGCACATCAACAACTGCTAAGTGATGCTGTATGTGAATAATAATTGGAAATTAATCAGATGTGTGCGTACCACGAACGAAACTTAAACCACACCCCAAATTGCGCGCTGCGACGTCCATAGCGCCGAAATTATCTAAATACCGCGAATCATAATTTAGGCTTTTCCCTGCACCGTGCCAAAGGCATTCCATACGAATTTCCGTTCCATATCCGCGATACATTACATTAAATGTACCTATGTACACTGTTAGTTACAAATGGAATATATTATATTTACATTCTGAATCTCGCTTCGTCCAATACATTGTTTTGAGCCATGAATTTTGTATTTCACAAAGCAAAGTCGTTTTTCCTTTGCACTCTTGTATAAGTTAAGAGGATGAGAAAATACGAAATAGGAAATGTTAGCTAGTTTCCAGCACATTAGTCGTAACATATTATGTATTGCGGGTATAAAACACGGTTCCGAGTCAAAGGTCGTCGGCAACAAACTGCACAGTTACACGCTCCGTACGTACTCGGCTGGAACTAATAGGTTATGCTGCGCTATTATTTTCTTTAAGAGTTCTTCGATTATGTTCATTTTGCTTTGGAAACGGGACTTGGATTATTTCAGCTTTGAAATGCCCGCTTTTTAATTTTTATTTCAATTCACGATTTAGTTTATCGGGTCGTTCTTCTTTTTTACCGACAATGATCCGAGGTTTTTCTGTTTTTTTGGTTTTTGAACTATCGAAAATTGTGGTTTTGAAGTGCGATTTAAAAAAAATTGCAGAGGTTTCTTCATTAGAACTAATTAAAGTTTCCTTTCTGGCCAATATAAATATTTATTTACGGTTGGTTTCTAAAAAAAAACATGTGACAAAGTGGACTCTTTCAGTGGGGACAACATTTTGGTTTACCACTCTGTCACGGCATTCTACGAAAAAAAAAAACATTTAAAAAAATGCTAGTTAGAGAAAGTGAAATATTAAACATCACTAATGAATAAAATAATATGGACGTTCATTCGAACATTATAAAACCGTAAACATCATTACTCAAATGAGATGCCGTAATAAGACGAGGGACAGGCTATTGTCGGTCGAAAAGAAGAACGACCCTATCCTACTAATATTATAAACGTGAAAGTTTGGATGTTTAGATGTTTGTTACTTAATCGAGCTTAAACGGCTCAACCGATTTGGATCAAATGTTCCACGAAGATAGTTTATAACTTGGATTACAATATAGGATAGTTTTTATCCCGGGCCCACACGGACGAAGTTGCGGCCGTAAGCTAGTTAGTACCTAATACATTATACATAAATGTACTTGCCTACACACTACACTAAGACATTGATAGGATATGCAGGAGCAGCTATCACGTCAATTCACGTCCGTGTTTGACTGGAGAATACGCCGACCGAAATCCCGCCCGCCAGTCCAAACGATTGAATAAACAACACACTTTACGGTTCAGACAGCTCTCATCCATGCTATGGAATACTGAACACTCCAAGAATCGCTAAAACACTAAAAGGTTGCGTGGCCAGCTACAAGACCCCTGAAAGATAGCAATTTGCGTGTATCAATTTGCGAAATACGATCAAAATGGGATGACAAGAAGGTCATGTTATGCTGACGACATGGCGCGGTAGGCAGATATGTCGGAATTGGTCTGAGAGCTTCATCCGCAAATTGCCTCTATAATTAAGTAGCTTTGCAAAGCAAACGTGGGCTCTACGTGAGCTTTGTGGACTAATTGCGACGAACGATCCCACATTGTTAAGTGTTCCCACTTATTACAAGCATTTAGTGTAATTCTTTCACTTCCATATATATTGTTACATTTTAGCAATTTTAACTCGATTTTATATTATATGTTTCGACGAATTTGTTATCATCTAATAAATAGCCAGTTTTTTAGTAAATGTACATCAATGATAAAGTAATTAAGGTTAATATGAGACAACGCAGGCAGTAAGTAACACTGTGGTGTTACAATTATTATTTAAGCCCGGCTCGCTCCCGCGGCTCGGATACAAGCAGAAAATTAAAGTTTGTCTTTGGGCTGAAGAGCGTGAAATCGTTTTGAGCTCGCGTCATGTCAGTATACATTGGCTCACTGCGTCTATAGAGGTGATGGAAATACCAGTGCTGAAAGGTGGTAAGTATATATAAGTTTAATGTATGGTTAGTGCGTTATTCCTTGAGCTAAGAGACCATTTGGTCGTATTCAGGCGCTGCAGTCGTCTGAAAGGCTTTGCACGCAGGGCGACGATGCGTGTGATTGTACTGACGAGTTGAGTGGTTGGATGTTAGGCGCGGATTTATAGAAATGTACTTCTAAGATAATGTATGTACGCTCAAATTTAAACGTTTCTCATAATTTAATTTATATGCATAGCAGCAGTTGGTGTATTTTTTTTCGCATAAGCTTAACCTATGTAATGGTTTCCAATAATTACTTACTATAGTACCTATACCAAACCGCATTTCGTTTAAAAAGCTTTCAGACTACTTGGAGAAGTGTTCAAATGCAAATAAGATGGTTGCCTTCATTTAATCAAGTCGGAATCTAAATTACACCACATTTATGCACAGGACAGGGCATCCGTTTTGAACTAACAATTTCATTAAAATTGCATACCAAACGCATCCCAAGTGTTCTCTTTCACACATTTAACCCTGTGCGCATACGCAATCAGTACGCGCACCATTCCGAGGCATCATAAACTCATTCCGAAAGTGGGTCCTGCGGGTCGGATTTGGCGATGAGATCGATACAATATTGTTTGATTTTGTATGAACAAACCTGTTTCACCGCCAGTCAAAACACTTCTTTAAAGTTTAGGGATATTGCTAATATCTTAATCAATATGAATATTTTATGGTAATACCGTGCTTCGGTTATGAGATGGATAATGGTCATGAATAAGATAATCGGATAATGCGTTCCCGAGCAAAAAAAAAAATGATTCAATTTTAAAACTTAACGGTGATAAAAGCTAAAGTCCTGCACGAGAAATCTATCGCAAAATAAATAAATAGGCTTTCTACTGTAGCAATGTAATTTTATAATACTGTGATACCTCGCAGAGTTCTTTACGCCGGTTCTTCTCGCCAGAGGTTTTCTTTCCGAACCGGTGACCGGTTGTTGTTTATCGACATTCATAGGTGCATGTACGAGTAATATGCCTAAATTTAAGGATAAATAACGTTGACTTCGACTTTTTTTCTTTGTATTTTCGTACGAGTAAACTAGTGCAACGAGACTTTTACTCGATCTCATTACGGTTTGCAACTTTTAGCAACCTTTACCACTGTTGTGATGCTTTCTGAAAATGCATTAACGTAACATACCTCTCTACTTAAACAGACTTGTGTGCTAAATTTAGAAAAAAAATTACAAATTCAGAGTAATTAAACTTGTATGTATTTTAAAACAAGAACAGAGTTTAGTCTAAGAGTACCCCGTTCAATTTTGACTTTTGACCTCAGGTTAAGTTTGCAACTTGGTTGAATATGGCCTAAGTTGAACAAAGTAAGTAGAGAACTCAATCAATATATTGTAATAATAACTTCACCAAAGTATGTTAAGTACTGCACTAATGAAAACTCATAACGGAAAAACAACTTGTGAAGAACCTTTTTTAAGTATTGCTTTCATATAACAATTTCCCGCTTTATCCCTAGGGATATAGCTATATCTCGGCTATTACTATTTCACTGCGACATATCTGTACATACAATCAGATGCAGCGGTAAGCCTGCTGGCATGAGACTAGACGTGTTAACGTCCCGCGTTGATCCCGAGGTTTACGCGTGTGCGGGATATAGATTCAATTATGTTTATGCATGTTTCTAGGACGGGCTTAAGATGAGGAACAGACGTTTAGGGGAAAATAACTGGATTTCATACCTACGCATAACAGTAAGCAGAAGCTAAACAGGTATGAGGAAATGTGGGACTTTGAATAAAAGCCTGCGCATTATTAAGCGCTGCTTATTACCTTACATACATTCATACCTACTTATGGAGTGTATAGTCATTTGGATTTAATAAAATCATTCGTAGGCAATGGGGCCCATGTTGTTTCTGGTGATGGAGGCGGGTGTGTGTATAAAAAGGTTAGGTGTTAGTTATAGGTTTCTTTGGTTGGTGTTTTATATAAATTAATCAATCCGACTACTGGGAGAAGGTGAACAGCAGCGAGTGAAACATTATAACTCCTGCTTAAAGTACAATTCAGCTAATTCTAGAACCATTCGATTTTGTACCATAACACTGCATATAATGACTTAAATACAACTAAGTCGCGAAAAATTATAAACCTCTCATTTCCCAATTATAGCAATACGTATAACATTTTCATTTCCATAACTGAACAATGTTAAACTGGAACGGCAACGTCCTCATTAAAACAGACAACTAAATTAGTTAATTTCTTTAACATTGTTGGTACAATTTATCGTGAATTGCAGAGCGGGTGCATAGTTAGCTAAACAGCAGTAAGAGGCTTTAACGAGGACCTTACTAAGTCGATTATAAGAGCACTTATGTTTAACGATTCACATACTGTGTGGACTTGTCTCACCACTGCCCTAGTATATTTTGACCCTGATTCGTAACAATAGGGATGTTGACTGATCTGATAGTTAAATCAGCAACGTTTTATAATATGACGTCACGATTTTTATGGTCAAACAGCGTCCATATTTGGTTTTTACAAGCATCATAATAACTTGACCTGTTCGTATTTAAGTTGTCAAGTACCATATTAGGAGAAATTAGAAAGAAGGTCAGAGTTATTCTGACAATGCAACTGAACATTTCATAAGTCGATCGGTTAATCATTACATTTTCTTTTGGTCTTGCCATAGTTTTGTAAAAGTAGTGAGTAAGTACAATTTTAGATAGAAATTACACGCGAGAATAGTTATGAGAGCTGAGTAAAAGCTGCTAAATCGTTAAGTTTCACTGACTAAGCGAAATGTAAGAGCAAAACAATTGTCCCGTACATATGATTATTGATTATAAAAAGCACGCAAAACGATTATATTAAAAACTAGCTTTTGCTCGCGGCTTCGCCCGCGTACTAAAAGTAATTTTAACCGTCTACAAAAAAAGTGCATCTTAGTTTGACCAGTATGTTCCAATTGAATTGCAATTTGGCACAAATACTTTCAAGAATTTTCATGTCCACGATGTTAAATTTTAAAATGGATGCCATTTTCGTAATTAACATCCCAAAAAACCATAAAACGACACCTATATTGATATTTAGACATTTCAACCCCATCGCACCCTAACAGGGGAGATGGTATTTCACGTTCGCCATGTTGGATTTTAAAATCGTTGTTGTTTTCGTAATCAGCGACCCGATAAACCATAGAAACGACACCCATGTCGATTTTCAGACTGTGACCACATTCCGCCCTTTTATGGGTTGAATTTTCAAAAAACCTGAAACACGTGTTTACTCATTTATCGTTAGGAATACTGCTGTGAAGTTTTGAATGAAATAGTCTAACTAATCTTGTTTCCCCATACAAACTTTGAACCCCCATTACACCCCTTTAGGGATAAAATTTTGAAAAACCTTTCTTAGTGCACCCCTATACTAGAATTTCTAGAGCCAGCGGTTTGGGCTGGGCATTGATTTAAGTGAGTGAGTCAGTCAGTCAGTCAGGACTTTCACGTTTATATATTTTTCACGCCACTGCTCGGAAATGTGGCAAAAGATGGTCAGAATTCAGGCTTCAAAGCTGGGGTTAGTTGAACGTCGCACGAACAGGCCATCTATGACTTCAAACTGTCCAACAATGTTATTGTTGGACAGTTTGAACAGCAATCGACCAATCACAGCGCCCCGCGCGCGGTTGCGCCGGCGGCGTGCGCCCGCTCCTGCTCCTCCGCCGGAGCGCGAGGCAAGCGAGCCTGTTTAGTATTATGATCTTCAATTAGATACTTAATTTTGATTTAAAATTATAAGTAATTGCAATTTCCTCACAGTAGGCGTGAAAAGCACTGTGTTAAGCCTCGGCCGAAAGTGCAATAGCTGGACTCGTACTTTCGAGGGCCTCCGCTACGCGTCGGCCCTCGAACTAACTCGTCCATCTATTGCTTACTTTCTAGCCTCTTCAAAAATGTACTATAGACTACAACAGTGAAATTTCGTAGTTGGGTCACTTTGTCGCTTAAGACCTTCGTAGAGTTCGCCGGACGGCCACAAATATACATATACCTACTCACAATAAAACTTGGCCAATAGCGAGACACATCCATACTTACGGCATAGCAAAGAAACTTGGCTCATTCACGTGAGTATCCTGCTATTTACTATCTGTTTCCAATCATCGCACCACACACACCTAACACAATTTGACTCCGAGATTCGTAACATCTACGCGCGATGAGAGGTCAGACTTGCACTCGTTCGCCGAGGCGGTCGGTAAGTGTTATGAATACCAACTTTGAGGAGTACGAGTAGTAAATCGCCCGTTGACTTCGTAATGGGCACCACTTAGTATTAGATGGCACCGATAGTCTCTCACCAGTTTATACCCGACTAGTGCGCAAGTTTCAATTACAGTGCACCGCGTAGCACGGGAGCCATTAATACTTTATTGCTGTTAAATATAGACTGTTTGCCTAGCCGTGCAGATGTGTGCTGAAAAATGTTGTTTTTAATTCCATTAACTCATGATGAATAATGTCAGTTGATATATTTCAAAACGCGAAATTAAGACGTTTATTAAACCATTCGTGTGCTACGTCGTAGCGCGTAGCAGCGTTTTTCCGCTCCGTAGCGGAAGTCGCACGTAGAGGCATTTTGTAAAAATGTATTTAATAATATTTGCGGACAATCTTACACAAATCGACCTAGTCCCAAACTAAGCAAAGCTTGTACTATGGGTACTAGACGACGATAAACATACTTATATAGATAAATACATACTTAAATACATAGAAAACATCCATGACTCAGGAACAAATATTCGTGCTCATCACACAAATAAATGCCCTTACCGGGATTCGAACCCAGGACCTCTTGCTTCGTACGCAGGGTCACTACCAACTAGGCTAAAGAGGTCGTCAAGACACAGAGACAGGCATGACTCATATGTTGAGTCACTGGCCTTGAATGGGTTAAGGATCAATATAGAGTTACATCCATAAGCACAAGACGTAACGTTAGTTTCGAAGTGATACAGGAGGGAGATTAAGCACAGAATTATAAATATCTATGTTCAGCAATCAAGTTCCCATTTTGTGAACGACATCGCACCCAACCAATGTTCCTATTGGTTGACGTACACGAAATTCACCAGCTCACTTTGCGTAAGTAGAATAGCGATCCAGAACGTGCTCTTCTTATCCGCTATATAAATTAAATCAAATAGCGCACTGTATACTAGTAGGACGGATTAAGGTAAAGTCAGAACTTCAGAATTCCTTTTCACGCGACCTTTTCTCTATGATCTATCAATCTTGTCAACACATACGCACAGAACGGAGTGTCATTTTATCATTGGCCCGTGGACCGTGTCCCCAACAGCCGCTGTACACTGTGACATGGTCCAGTCAACGCCGTAACTGAATCAACAGGGTACAGTTGCACGCATATACTCATATGCAAATATATATGCCTGCTAGGTAAAAAAATTAGAATTGGAGTAGAATACGGTAATCCCAAATCGCCGTCATTATGTTATTGACTACATGTACGAATAACAATCATACAGAGATTTAGGTCTTTTCTGTCGACATAGCCAAAGTTTGACCACAGGATAGACGACTTTTGTTTCTTAAACTCTGAATGACCCTTATACAGGATTTAAATAAATTATATCGTTGCATCTGTACGGCAACGTTGCATGCTACGAACGGGGTTGTCGCTTATGGCATATGATTCAACCGGTGTAAAGAAAGTTAAACAATTTAACCGTCACAAATAAGATTTTAATTCGTTCCAAATCTGAAATTATCTTTACGTATGGTTGTATTTATTATAATAAATGTAGCTAAGATAAGATTTTGGTTGTGTTACAAAAGGTGTCGTGGTAGTAGTTTGATTTTATCGTACGATAGCGGATAAATGATGCTGTCTGAAGTACCATATGTTTGACGGGAATGGGCGCTTCGTAAAAGCGTTGTTAGGTCATGTGATTTACTGGGCAGTTGCTGGGTGACAAATTATCACATTTTAGTAAGTAGATAGAATACGGGAATATATAGCACAATGACGTTTCTATGGCGTAGATAAATGGTAACATGCATGTGTCATTCTTGTAATAGTTGTGTTGCTCCTATCATGTATCGTTGAAATATTTTTAGTGTAGTGAGCCTCCACCAGTTGATTTGATATAGCTAAAAAGTTATTACGATGATTTCGAAGCCTAAAATAACTTCTAAGTATACTCATTTGACTTTTGAGTTATGAAATGTGCGGTACTCTGTGATAATAAAAGTCTTAAATATTATTTTACGATGACGTGTAATTTTCTAAAATCGGTACGGTCGACGCCAAAAATACGTTTACACTATTCGCCTTATTGCAATGGTATAAGGTGCAAAAGTGTAAACGTATTTTTGGCGTCGACTGTACATATATCTTGATTTTTAATCAGCGATCAGGAGTCAATTTTTCTTATTCAGTAATTGATGCTAAACACGATTTTTAACTCGAAGGGTACCTAAAACAAACGTTGTTTTTTGTGAATAATACTGAATTAAGAATCACTTTATAATTCAAAATCATTGTCAACCTAACGGTAGTTTAGATCCGTGAAACTAAAACCTCCTTAAAAATAGTTTCCACAAAATACATAGTAGTAATCCCCTGAAAATGTAAAACGCATTTTGTTCCACGATAGTCTGTATTCTAAAATCTCGGGAAACGAAGCAGGTGAAATTTTATCGGATAAAGTTGCTGGAATTTTTAATTTCGCTATATTGTTTGTGCCGTCGCAGCGGGGTTTAGAATCGACCACTGTGTTTATGCATCGTCAGTACGAAATCTCCATAAATTTAGCAACTGACAAAATTACCAGTAAACTCCTTTCAAAGGGCACCTACGGCGCCCTACGCTCTATATATATTATGAGATGGGATACTTTCGTGGCTCTAGCTACCTAAGTATGGTTGAGATGTGGCCGAAATTCCATAAAACTGTCATTAGAATTGGAATCTACCTTGGCCGGTAGAGTTGCTTTTTGAATGGACTACTTTGATGCAATTCGGTCAACTCAAACAATCTCAACTATACTATTGTTTTTTACTGTCACGAATAAAGCTTATTCTATTCTATTTTATTTATATGACCGACCGCAGGCCGCCATAAAGCATGGCTACGCGTGCGATCTACTTCTAATCAGAACACTTAGATAGAGAGGAACTTATTTCGCGCGCGGTCTTGTGCTAGCCGTGCAGACTTGCACAGCGTGCTACGCAGTACACACGCATGTATCAAAGGGCAATTTGGCACCTGGAATCTTCACATGTCATGTCGACTTACATGGTTCCTGAATACTACCAATACCGATTTATTTCTGTGTGTTTGTGCTGTTTCAGTCATATCGTAAAGCAGTTATCGGCATTGGGAATAAACTGACTATCTATCCACGGCGATAAAAAGACTGCTTTTAAATTAAACAAGGTTGTAGGTTACTCTATAGTTTATAGGAACGTTAGAAATATTGGCATGATGGTATCTATTGGGATGGGAAAGTGAATTATGGTTTCATGGCATCATAATATGTGGAAACTGATAACGAAACAGTTTACTAAAAGTTAGACAGCACAGCACCTACTCCACCACGGATTTATAATGCTGCTTTGATGAACATCACACCATAAATTTACGTAGCTTACACATACATAAGATACGTACATGTATTTGTATAGGAAGCTGACAGTTCAGTGCAATCCAGCGCTACCTGCACAATTTACAGCGACCAGCGTTGAATATTTCTTACCGACGTAGCTCGGCTTGTCGGAGCTAAATTACAATACACTACTAGTCTACGAGTACCCCTTAGATAAACTCACGACTCCCGCAGATGCGAAACATGGCCATGGATGTTCAAATAACTGTGAGCTAGGCGAGATTTTGTCTTCGCATACGTGGGAGTTTTTGTGACTTATGAAATTCGATTTCTTTAGCAGTAGCTTCGGAAGTTTAATATGCCTAATTGTTACTTATATGGAACCATCCCTGTCAAAACTTCTTCTACTCTTCGCTTTTAAATAATAATAGGTGTCATGTTTCTGCTTATAAGTGAAACAGAACTTAAAATATTATGTTTAAGCATGGACAAAACCACTTAATTATGATAACTAATAACTTATAAGGCAATATGGGCAGTTATGTAAAAAGGGGCTCTGACAAATAAACGTAGATGGGTATGCTTCGACAGTGCTGTTAGACCGCTGTAATACACAAGATGTTTGAAAAATACCCCGAGGAAGTTAAAGAGACTTTGTAAATGACTTCATATGAAAACTTTATGACTTAGCGATAAATGTATTATTCCTACTACCATAATGCCTTGGCCACGACTTTGGTCTTAAGCGACCTGCGGCAGCGTTTCATCTGTTCATTGCGCGGTCGAGACGTGCAACGCACTGTGGATAGTTGGGATCACGCGCAATGAATTAGAAAAACCGCTGCCGCAGGTCGCTAAGACCAAAGTCGTGGCCAAGGCGTAAGGCTTTGCAGGTATTTGTGTTACATTTTGCATGCAATAGTGTCTGAAAGTAAGCTAGTAAAAAAGTCCACAAATCCAGGATAACACTGCGCTGCGTAAGGAATTCCTGGCTGCTTTTCAGCGACTCACAAGAGGACAGAGGAATGCGATACAGCAAGCTCGGCTAGATATGTCCAGTACAACACAGTATATATCTTAACTCTTACCATACCTATGTGTGAATATAGAGTTGTGTGTCTACAATATTACGACTACATTAATATATTTATTCGAAATTTGTACAATAGTTACAGCTGCTTGATACTATTTCTCTAGCTAGTAAGTAGTAGGTATATATGTCTTTATGTGTACCCGAAGGTCAATAATATCGAAATGCATCAAGTTAGTCCCAACCTTTGGATGAGACAACGTATGGTAAAATTTTACTCCCAGTAGCTCGATTCCGCTTAGACGCCGTTGAAACCAACTCAAGTAATCTCACTGCAGCGTAAACTCTTAAATTAAGAGTAGGTTATAGTTACCTATTTAAGTGATAAAACCACCCACGTGGTCTTGCCGGAAGTGTCCCCTTGATTTTCTCCAGACTGCTATCCCACCATGCATCTCTAACTCTTTATCGGGCCAGGGCCTATAAAGCCACAGTCAGGTCAAAAAATAATTATATTTCGCTAGCTAACTTGCTATCTGACGCATCTGCATTTACACCGGACGATAATCGTTCAGATTTGTACAAAGAATTGGTCTAGAGTTAGAAACCCGAGAGCTCTATAGTAACAAATTAGCTAATTTTAGAGTCTTTAGCCAATTATTAGCATATCCGGCACTTTAAGCCCGCAGCTCTAATATTTCAATTTAGCTAATATTAGCCAAAGGTTGTTGACTTGATGACCACTACACATGTATTCCTTCATAATGAGGAACTCTTCATAGTTCTAAAGGAAATGTCTCAATGGGCAGCAGTGATTTATTATGATTGCCACTCTCGTTTAAAGCAAGTATATAACTATACAAATCAGCCGTAATTCAAACTGATAATAACTATTATATCTTCAAAACTAAGGAGCAAACACATTACATATAACAGTATGTATAGATAAATATGGGTGTCTAGACACTATCTAAATAGCACCTTAAAGATAGGCCTCTGGTAACCCACGGTTATCCACGCAGCCTTACAACACTTATCGTAGGCGAAGGCGAATTTATGCAAGAAATATTCATAGTTAAAAGTTAACCAAACAAAAAAAACCGGACAAGTGCGAGTTCAACTCGCGTGGTGAGGGTTCCGTAAAATAATGAGAATTTTCCCGTTACTTTGAATACTCAAACTTCTTCAGACAACCGAGTGTGATCCTGTAAGGGTTCCGTTTTTTCTTTTGAGGTACCGGAACCCTAACAATGAAAAAGGCATACACTACCTATGTGACACAAGCGCATAGCTAATATGTAAAGTGAATTGACCGCATACGGGAGGGAATAAACGAAGCCGGTTCGGTCGGATGCGAACGCAAATATCGAAAAAATAAATGCGGAACTTTCGCAGACCACTGGAGGTTTATGCAAGGTTCTGTTTACTCTGTTCTGTGTTTGATAGTGGTGAATAGTTATTCAAAAATCGTTAGTCTAAAGGATTATCAGGGACTAAAGGAAAGCACTGATGGCGCTAATATTATTTAAGATGCACTTTAAGAACGTGCAATATTTTCACGCAAGTTTCGCCAAATTTTGTTGGTTGAATTCAATGATGTTCGCAAATTTTATGGCATAATTTCAATAAATTTATCAACAAATTGGAACAATGAAACACGAATTTGTCTTTTTTATGGCATGGCGCTCTTGGCGTATTCAGCCAAAGTACGAGGAACAGGATTAAAAGAAAATACCACAGATGTATGAATATAAGTAGTATTCTATGCTCTGAGGAAAATACGGTTACTATGGCACTGGTCCCATCGCCAGCGAGTGAGATATAAACTATCGACTTTTTTCTAGCCCAAGAAACGAACAAAAGATAATAGCTTCCGTGTAAATAAAAGAGATAGATTTATATTTATAGTTCATCGCTCGCTGTTCATACCGCGATCAACTATATGAACTATATCTCGCTCTTTTATTTACACGGGAGCGATTATCTTTTGTTCGATTCTTGGGCGAGAAAATCGCCGATAGCTCATCGCTCGTCGCCGGCGGTGGGACCAGTGCTTGTAGATCGAAAATTTTGGAAGACAAGGGAAAGACCAGGAAAGGGTAGTATAATATATATTAAATTTTGCTATTATTTAAAGACAGACATTTGAATATATACAAGGATGAGTCATTTATATACAGGAGCGTATAGGCATAAATACAGGTTAAGAAACTGGAAGGATTGACAGCAAAGAGTAAAATAATATAGGTATATATTAGGAACATATGTGACGTTCCACGGGTAAAGGTACCTTATGGCGGTAGTTTCGGAGATATTGAATGTTTTGTAAAAGTGGGTAAAAAAAACGACTATCAGTTTAGTTTAGTCACACTATAGGTTTAACTAGAAAAAAAATACATCACCAATTTACATGTAAGAAAGAAAGAAGAAAGAAAATACATTTATTCACAAACACACAGGACACACATATTATACAATAAAATAAACAAGAGAAACATATAAAACATGGCTCAGCATTATGCTGAGGTGTCAGACACCTACAGCGCTGATTTTCAGCCAGTACCGTTGGTGACTCACGGAAACGTCATACAATTTTAATATATAAACTACATACTAATATATTATTAGGATAGGCGAGAGAGAAATAAACATAAATACGAAGTGAGATGTATTGTACGGCACTACCTACATGCAGCATTAATCAAAACAATAATACTTACATTAAAATGTAAGTTCTTATGGAAATGAAACAACAACTAGATAAAAAAAATAAAACAAATGAACAATTGGCATATTTTTTGCTGTAACAGGGTATGTAGGGGACGTACCCTATTTTTTTTTTTTTTTAATGATTTTATTCTACTGTTTTGTCGGCGTGATTGGTTTATTATTTACCCACGCCGAATTGCAGTTTTCTAGTTGTAAGGGTTACTGAGCTAAGCCGAAGATGGACAGACAGACAGACAGACGGACGGACATGGCGCAACTATAAGGGTTCCTTGTTGACTACGGAACCCTAAAAAAGGCGTTTGGAATAAGGTAATCTATAAAATCATGTAACTCAGCCATAAGGACCCTTTTCGTTTTATACTCATACTCATTTATTACTAAAATATAAAATTTTACATGTCAAAATATATGAATTAATTTTTTTATTAATTAATTATGAGTTAATTTAATATGTCAAATGAATTTGATTTTTCCTATTAGATCACAATCCATACATATATTATAAATGCGAAAGTAACTCTGTCTGTTATCTTTTCATGCAGGTGTAATTGCGTGCTTCGCGGCCGATCGCAGCCGCGCGCGATAGATAGCGTGCGACTGACGCGCGCGGCTGATGCGACAATAGTCAGTGTATGAAAATGTATGGCACCGCTTCCGAAGTCTGTGACAGACGCATGCAGCTGTTTCATACACTGACTAGTGTCGCATGGCGCGCGCGTCAGTCGCACACGATCGATCGCGCGCGGCTGCGATCGGCCGCGATGCACGGAATTACACCTTTAACCGCTGAACCGATTGAGATGGAATTTGATACCTATAGAGATACTTTGAATTCCGGGGAAGGACAAAATATGGTTTTTATCCCAAAATTCATCACCTAAGGGGGTGAAAAGGGGGAAATAGTTTGTATGGAGTAACAATATAAACGCGTTCTGCGCGGACGAAGTCGCGGGCAAAAGCTAGTGATTAATGAAAATAAAAAACAAGAAGGGAGGACACAAATGTATATTAATTGTAGTTACTTTTGTTTATACGTACTCGTAGTAACCTTTGAGAATCTAACCGGAAAAATCTTTCTCGTTTATCATCCGTATTCAATATTCATAAAGCAAGATATGGTCGTGTCCCTAAAATGATTTGTTTACGTAGTACTTTCCAACCCAACCTTCGTATATTACCGCACATATAATCTAAAAAGTATCTTATAACTTGGAGAAGTAAAGTTCAATTTAGCTTAAATTGTCAACGAAAAAAATTAAGCACTCGATATGTCGTACCCGACCCGACCAAGTTCTGATGGGAGCTAATTTGCATGTAATTGGAGAGCGGTGCCATTCATTCCAGTTTGGATAAATTCATTTTGTTCTGAGATGCTCCTCAAACTGTCGTAATTTTGGCGGGACTCGAGGAATTGAGTGCGCACTTCTGGCCGAGTCAACCTTTTTGGCAAAATATGAAATGGGAGCTTCGAATATGCTTATGAAGAATTGAATTTCAATGCGAACTAAACGAAAAACCCCTGAAATGAACGTCTGAACTATAAAGTTTTATTTCTCAAAAAATTGTACTTGTCGTAATGAAGGAGGAATTCATTTTCCCACAGAGCGTAAGGTCTTTGACGAGCGCTGAAATCTTATAAGGGTTTTACAGCAGTCCGGATTCCAGTTGAACTCTTCTTGTTTCCCCGACTTTGCGTTCAAGAGCAGTTGAAGCACGTTTTTATAAATGAGATTAGGTAAATGAAGGTGCACTCGCCGCTTTTTACTGCCCACTAGGTTTGAGACCACCCAAGAACGTTGTGTGATTTGGGTTCCACACCCAAAGGAAGCCAACGGGACCCTAGGGCTACCCGTCCGTTCATCTGTCGTGTTCTTAACTTTAAAAGGCTTCAATCTTGGTATGCCTAGTTAAGCGATAATTTCGGCGACCGCAAAGAATTAATAAAACAATAACATTATCACGCTTAAATTGCTGAACTGATTGCGATACAGTTTTGTATGAACATAGTTTGATAGTTGAGGAAGTGTGATAATTTTTGTCTCCAGGAGTGAATTTTTTATGGAACTTACGATTAAAACGAGTTCTGTGATAGAGTTGTGTGGTGGTCGTGCCACAAGTTTTTTTTGGTTGGAATCATCGTACACAACAACAATTATAGTTTGATGCTATCAGGACTTTCAACTATACCAAATTGGATAGCGGCTCGGCTTCCAAATAAACCCCGCGGCCATGGATCGATTTAAATCTACACAATTTTAAAAGTTACTGTTGAAGTACACTGAAAGGATATGCACGCATTAAAATTTCTCAATAATAGGTATGCACCCAACTTCATTGCAATGATAAAACAACGTTCGGCTTTTACAGTTCATATTAAGTAGTTCGTTTAAAACAATGCATTCAACAATGGGGAATGGATGAAAATTTTAGAAATGCCTGATTATTTTTTTGGTGATAGGAATAACCTTCCTTAGCACCAGAAAAAAGTTTCAGATTTTTCAGCTGCAACAATTATTTTTGAAAAATATAAATAGTTTCCTCATTTACGTTTTGGGTCAAGAACGGTAAATAGACACTTTCCTTGATCTGCCTCATATTACAAAAAACTATCTTAAATATCTGTGGTAAACTGACACTGGTAATGACCAATATAGCTGCTGCAAGTGTCAATATCATTGCCAGTGTCAGTTTACCACTCATATTTAATATATTTTTTTGTAATATGAGACCGATCGAGGAAGGTGCCGTAACTGACCCAAAACGTAAGTGATGAAACTGTTTATATTTTTCAAAAAAAATTGACGCAGCTAAAAAATCGGAAACTTTTTTCTGGGGGTAAGGAAGGTTATTCCTATCACCAAAAAAATAATCAGGCATTTCTAAAATTTTCATCCATTCCCAATTTCATGGTAATACAATAAAAGGGTGTTTCTTCTCACGTAAAACTCTTTCACGGACCTACGAAAAATTGCAGAACGCGCTAAAATCATTTTTTAATTGGTTGCATTGGGAGCGCGACTCACTTAGATTCCGATTACATTTTAACCAACTTTAAAAAAGGAGGGGGCCCTACCCTACCACTCGCACAATTTAATTCACATTTAGGTACACCCAAGCCTTATCTACGACCGGAGTATAATTTTGTAGTCCGCAAACTGAATAATTAATGCATAAATGCAAAAGATAGCGCATTACCATTTGTCGAAATTATGAAAGCTATTGTTTTTTCACACGTCGAGTGCCGACTCAGAAACAAGTCCGTCGTTATGAATAATGTAGAGTTGAATCACAACTGTGCCGTGTGCCGTAACATAGCCCGATCTTGTAGAATGGACAGTTTTAGGAGCAAGCAAATTCTTACTACAGGAAATATGCTCTCTTGTTCAGGTTTTACTTTGATAGTCTCTTAATATTTGCATCATTGATATACAGTTAAATAAAATCATGAAACCTATTTTGAGTATTTGAGCTTCAATATCGCGTGTGGTTTGCATGTCATGTCATTGCAAACTTTAAATACCTCTAAGTTATTTTTATTTTTCTGTAATGAAGATATTGCGTCGTGAGATAAGCTTATGTGGCAACATGATTAACTGATACAACAACAAGAGACTTACATTGTGCACAGATGACCGCTGCAGCGTATCTGAAACAAGAACAAACTTTTTAAATACCGACACAAAAGGCACAATAAAAAGGATTATGTAATCCGACAGGATTCTGAATTAAGGATTCATTAAACGGACGGTCCGTGAGTGACCTCCAGGGATTACAAATTAAATATTACACAGACCTTATCCCTACAACGTTGTAATATGTACCATCAAATGGATCCTAAATAAATAACTGTTTTGTGTAAGCTAAATGTATGAATTACAAATAATGTAATAATACGACTACTGTTGGATAACTAAATGAGTATACGTAGGTTAACAATAACATATGGGATTCCCATAAAATATATACAACAAAAAAAACAAACATTGATTTATATAAGTATGTTGGTTACAATATATTTCTATTAATAATTATAGCTATTGAATTACTATTCATTAATTAATACTCATTTATTTACTTTATTCGTATTGGCAGTTCAGCGATGGCTAGTGCCTCAGTGGCTGTGAACGACGTTTTTAAAAAGGCAATTGATTGTTAAACTGTCATAGTTGATAAGCGCGGGGAAAAAGGGATTGGTACAAGTACAATACGAGAGGATGATGATGTAAGAGAGCGTTGCCGACAGATCAAATAAGTTATTGCAGTTTTTACGTAATATTAACAAGTAGTACGACTTTGTACCCTTTGGCGTCGAGACCCTCGGTCTGTGGGGTCCCAGTGCGCATAAGTTATTTGCAGAAATCGCGAAACGTCTAGTCGATGTAACTGGTGACCGAAGAGCTGGCGGCTTTCTCGCGCAACGCATCAGCATTGCAATTCAGCGAGGAAATGCCGCCAGCATCCTCGGTACAATGCCTCGAGGGCCTTTTTTAGATTTAACTTAGTTTTAATTTATCTTAGTTAATAGTCCAGGCAATGAACTGACAACTTGTATGGAAAAAATGACATATTTGGAAATAATTTATAATAGCTATTTTTTTTAATGTAACGGATATATCATCAATTAAATTGTTACCTAGAGGCAAAATCCAACAAAAAATCAGACATCAAAAAAATCAATATTTAATTAGCTCCTATAAAGTCCGGATAAATATTAATATTTTTTATATGTTTATTTAGGTTCATTTACATTTGCTTTAAAATATTCAATATAAATAAAATAAAAAAGACAATGAATGTTTAATTTAAATCTATATAATTACTTCCGGGTGGAAAGTTTGTTGGATTCTTGAATAAAGTATCTTAGAATAATGTTTTAGAATGAAATAAACAAAAAAAACGCTATTATAAATTAATGTTTTTCGAAACCGTATTTTGCCTCGGCTATAATGTTAATCATAATCTTGTATTTACTTTCAATAAAAAGTTAAAAAAATATATTAACAATATCTCAATCCTGAACGGTAGTAATTCATGTAAAATAAGTGAATTGTGTACCTTGAAAATGTATAGAAGTGAAATTTCGCTTAAACTGCGAGTATGGGCACGCAAAAACTTAGACATCATTCAAACTTCTACAAAAATGTGGCGACCACTAAATAAAGAAAAGGTGATATTTAAATTATAACAACATGTTTAAATTCACCCTAGGGGTTGTCTTAGAGTTCTTAAACATAATGTGCAGTGGTGAATTTCTTAATTAACGTCTGGATCCTGGTTAAAATTGACGGCTTCATAGACAAGGAAATTTCGACGGCTGTTCTTGAAAGAACTTTCTAATTAAAAAGCGACTCTATTCTAATGTGTACAAATTTGACAGAGCTGAATTACTCGGTGGCCAAAATAATAATCTAAAGTCGCTTCAGAGAAACTGGACCAGTTTCGTCAAAAACCTTTTTAAAGTTGTATTTAATTTCGTTTTTTCCGGCGACGTCAGAAACAATCGCATTAGTAAAACCAGTAAAGATGGAATAAAATATATCATTAATCATAATGTAGTTAGCATAAATGTCATCATTCTAAATTGATCTTGGACTAGGATCGAATACGTGTTACCTACAGAATATTTTAGCTAGTAATCATAGAACACACAAATAATAATATCTTCTCCTTTTTCGTTTGAATATGCTTGTGATGGATTAAATTTCGACAAATTTTCGTTACAATGGAGACGCTGTCAAGAACTCACTCGCAAATCAGTAAAGTGGGATCTCCGTTATTATGAATTTAAATGCATTCAGTGGAGCAATTAGCGAAGCATCTGTGCAGATGGGGCGCGCCGTCGTTTGTCACTGTCCCCCGTCATTACGGGCGGCATAAGTGATTGCTGAACTAAGATTTTGAGATTAACTGATTGATTCTCATTTGATTTTGATAGATTTTTGGGCATTTGCGTGAGAAGAAATATGCTGCCACATAGACAAAGGACTTTACGTACTGTTTATACACAAATACCTTAGCTTTAATGGGTTCTATGTGGTTAGGACTTTGTAGGGAAGTCCAAAATAAATAGTAGGTACCTTTTTTGCTCATGAGTGGTACTGTACCAGGGTGAATAGATAAGCCATATTTGTTTTTATGTTGTGGTACAAATTTTTTAAAAGTATATATAAAAAAAACAATATTAGGTAATTTCTTTGTTTTACACTGCTATTTTTACATAGCTGGTTGGTGAAATAAATAGGTAATCGGCTAGGCATATTCGAATACTAAAATTCCTTCCGGTATTTTTTTATTTGCTTCTTAACCCTAATTTTGTTCCGTTTGTGTGACATTTGGGTGTTACATAATATTTTTTTTGCATACAAATTATCATCCAATTGTGTTCTTTGTGTAATTTTTTTGTGAATATTCCTTAGCGTTACGAATTTTTTTTTTGTAATTCATCCTCCACTCAATATTGCTTGCACTACTAACTTCGAAGAGTAACTGGTTCATTCGCAAGTCGCGTTTCATTGTGATTTTGCTTGTTATTTTGAATACACTTAGCATATTTCGTAGTTATTTAAACTACAATTACTTAGTACAGGAAAAATAGCATATTTTGGAGGCAAAATATGATCAATGAACCTTCGTTTATAACTTTATCTTGGCACTAGATGAGAAATATGACAGTTTGCCGGCACATTATGTACACATAATGTGCCGGCAAACTGTCATATTTAGTCTTTATCTGTACTAAGTTTTCAATGCAGACAGTTCTAAAAACGTAGTGGAAACGGTAGTTTCCTATCCACATTACAATGTGTAACGAAACATCTTTACGTATCATGAAACGTCTGTGTAAAATATAGCCTCGCAACTCGACTATTTGTCTCGTAAAATTTTTGTTACTTCCACCGACACGCTTCCCCTTTTATGGTGCTTTGTCTCTGTCCTGCATTTCCTGTCCACAATTCACTCTTTTAGCGAATTTATTTGCAGTATTCAAAATACTTTAACGAAAATCAGCTAGGGAAGACCGAGTGGCCTAAGTACTCGCTGTTAATTAGTTAGGAAAATGAACCTAGAGTCTGAATTTGTCGGTAATTAGTAAGTACAAGCTTGGGATCCAGTAACTTGCATATTTTAATGACTTTATCTAGTATTTCGGGCCATAATCACCGCGTCGAGCCGTTTGAAGTGTACAGCGGACATACGGCTGTAAAATTTGATGAGTTCAAATTAGAAATTCCAACTTCATTTTGCATATTTGCCCATTTGCATGCTTTCTGTGATTTAACATGCGTCCTGTGAAGACACACAGGTTAAATAACGTGGGACAAGTTTGGCGCCTCTGTGTTGCCTGTTTAGTTAGAAAATTATAACTTGAAGCTTCGTGAAACGGTATGAAAATGGAATGAAATTGTAGGTAACAATTTTAAAGCAGATGTATCTACAGCAAGTTATAATTTAAGAACCTGGTCAGACTGTGTACGTGTGAAAGCGTAAAATATATATTTTGTGGTCCAGATAGGGGCTTAAGCGCTAACCGCATCACGACGTGCTGTTGGGACTTGCTTGAGAGGCGGAGTGCTACGTGACTCGATGCGGGCCTGGCCACATCTCTCAACTCCCTCTTCAGGTAAAGAGTTAAAAATATCCATCTTACTATGAAATCAATTTGATAGACTATGGATGGTGAACTGTAAATTAAAATTTAAATAGGATATACCAATGTTTGGTTTCTATTCTGCTTAAATATGCTTTTGATGGCTGTTGAAGGTGCACGCTCTAAGCTATTATTTTACAGTGTGAACGATATTTTCCACTAATTTAAAAATGCCACACGATCTTCTTCACCAATTGAAAAGATTTTCTATGCCATTCTGACAAAATTTAAAGATTCTACTATCCTAATAATATTATAAATGCGAAAGTTTGGATGTTTAGATGTTTGGATGTTCGTTACTCAATCACGCTTAAACGGCTCAACCGATTTGGATGAAATTTTGAACGAAGATAGTCTATAACCTGGATTAAAATATAGGATAGTTTTTATCACGAGTCCACGCAGACGAAGTCGCAGGCGGATGCTAGACCTAAATAATTCTGTAAGGACTTTTAGGAGTCAATTTTTTATTTCCCATATTTTCTTGTATTCATGACTGTTTTAAGTGTTCCTTCCCGGCCGTGTGTATCGGTGTTATCAAACCCGTGCAGATACCGTGCAGTCCCCCCGAACGATATTTCATCCCCAAATGTACCCGCGCGTAATGAAGGTCGGGAAGTTACTTCCAGAGCTTATGGGTACACGTGCGCCTTGCCTTATTTAAGGCAAGGAAATTAGACTACTTATTCAGGCATATAACATGAATAAGGACCATAGTAAACACCGTTCATATCCTATCGAAGTAACTGAGTTGCAATCCAAACCTTCTGAATGGAATAATAAAACCATATTTTTATCTAACAAAAACATAATCTAAAATACTACTAATAAATCCACGGTTAAACTCACATATGAAATGTCACTACGGGCGACTTTAACCGTGGATTAATTAGTAGCATTTTAGACATGTCTCACGCAAGTTTAAATTCGATTAAAAACACAGTCATTATGTTAACACACTATTTTAGAACACGCACTAGCGCACTACGTATCTGTTCAAATGATTGAAAATTTGCAATAATTATTTTAGTGAGGCAGCCGAAGTAATGGTAGTTACAAGGAGACAGTACCTAGTTATTACAGGGAGACTGTTTTTTTAGATTCTTTGAAAAAGTGATCAGCTAGTTGAATTTCGAGCCCTAAAATATGATGTTAGTGTAAGCAAACGAGTATTCTATGTGATAAAAGCCGCCTCACTTGGTATACTTGTTCGGAAGTCCCGTTTAATTTGATCGAAAATGTGACTGGAAAATCTTATGTGGAACTGTACGGCCGAAAATAGTGTTTTCCAATGAAAGCCCAGTAATTCACCCAATAACGTAACATTAAGTCAGATTAGCATCCTTAATTCTCATCACCCTTAGCGCGATCGATCCATGTCCGAGGAAGAAATAGCATGCAGTGTGAATACAAATTTTATTGCAAAATGCATTTTCCTTTTTTCACCGACTTTACGACTGTAATCTTGCCTTTCCCGCCCGTAAAACGGCAATGAAATTGGACCGAATTAAATTGGTAGCAGGGTTTTATTTTTATAGCAACATATTAACTTGTAATGCAAGTGTTTAACGTTTTAATTAGGTGCATAAGAGTGCTCATCTAGACTCTAGAGGTATGTGTGTAGTTGTGTACTGTGTATTGAATTATTGCACTGATTCGTGGGTCTGGAATATTTTGCAAAATTTAGCAGTGATATTTATAAATCTGTCTATGACGTGGTGACATATGGGATATGGGTCGGACACATTAAATGGTTAATCAACCAATCGATGTGTCATGTGACAACCACGTTATGACGTTATGATAAGTTATATATCACTGTCATATCTCCCAAAATGTTTCAAATCCGGGACGTCTGTCATGAATTGTGCCAGTTATAGTGCTAGTTAAGGCTTTATTGTTGTCATTCTTGACTAGCGACCGGCAGCGTAATTCGCACGAATACAGACTAACTAAAACACCTAGCACAATAATTAAGGCGAATACGCCCATGTCAATTTGTGGAACTCACGGTTCCGTTATTTCCATTTCGGTTTATCTTATGTTTTTATTCGTTCAACGCTTCAGTAGTTTCAGTTTCGCTATAGTTGATTTTCCGATTTAGTGAATCTGCCTTATGGTTACTCGATTACATAGGCATAGTTTGATCGATAATAAATCGAACCGAAAATTCCACTAATCAGCCTGTGCCTATATACCTCATCTTAAACACAACTGATAAAATAACTCAAACTATCCCTATAATTTGTTAGAAACAGTAAGTAAACATACCGATAACTAACCTAACCTAACTTCATATTGAGGTAACATCGAATACTCCTGTAAAATTCAAATATACCTATTGATCATAATTTACCAGGTATTCCACGGCATGTAATTTACGAGCTGCCAGTTTTAGTTGTTAGTTTTAAGTATAATCGCTAAATTACTGGAGTCTAGACACTATCGATTCCCACAAACAAAACGTTTTAATCAGCAGTCTAAAACTAAATAGGTAAGTCCTTTAAGTGGTTGAAGTAGATGAAGAATAAATAGAAGAACTGTACGTATACAATGTAAATAGTTGTAAGTAGTAAAAACTCTTTATACTTCCATATGCTACTTACTCCTAATAGGTATAGTATTCTTCATTCTGTTAAAGCATTTAAATATAATTGAATGAATACTTTGACAGCCGAAATTATATACGTTAATTTACTTTCCATGAATTCCATCTTAATTGAAATAAATTGCAATTTACACTGTTGGCCGTGTAGTGTAGGTACCTTATCTACATTGCAACAGATATACGAGAACTTATCTTTCTTCCCCAGTCTTCTGTTAATTAAACTTCTTTAGCCGAACAAAATCCGACAATTAAAAGTGCGAAAACTTACGTGAGTGATACAGAGTTGGAGTTCGTAACTTGGTAACGAGTCGAACACTGCGGGCTTAAGCGGGCAACTCATATTAGCTTACTCACATACTTAAGACAGACCAGAATAACTCACGTATGATTAGGATATCGGTGTTACGATTCAAGGGGTCAAATTACATTAGACACAAGCTCATAGATGAGTACAAATCGTTTCATGAATACGCAGATAGTCGGTAAGTTTGCCATCGGGTCCTCGCAACTCATTAACCTAAACGCCGCTGTGTGCATGTGTCGCTGAAACTTTGTAATTTATCTCAAGCGACAAATCTCACAGGTGATAAATCTGTTGGGGGCATTATCATTAAAGTAAACTTATTGAGGCTTTTGGCAATTTTGCCGTAAGGGCACAAATAAACTAAGTGAGGAACACACGAATGTGCCAATTTTTTTACTAAACAATATATGTATGCTTTGGCAGAATTTGTATACTATCTATCTTCCTCTAGGAATTCATAGCATCTTTTCTAAGAAATAACCCAAAAAGAGAAGTAATTTATCTGTTGAATTTCCTAGAAATTGTTAGTTTAGAAGTCTTGAGATACACAAAAGCCTAGGATTCTTAGAACAAAAACATGGGTATTCACTGGACTAGCGTTAAAGATTGTAGTCAATAAAGCCCTTTTAAGTCACTTTTCAAGCTTTGATACACGTGTAATACTTTTAATCCTAATAATAACTGAGAATATAATATATACTTCCATTATATTACCTCTACCTAGGTAATAGGGTAGTTTCCTCATGTTAAAATAGGTAACGTATGCTATAAATGGATAGGAAACCATGAAATTATTGCCATAAATATAAATTACCAAACAAAATTAAAATCATAAAGAGATGTGAACCTTGAAAGATAAGTAAAAATATGCATTTTTTTATTGTCCAAGAGCAAATTTAATGAAAATAATCCTTGAAACAAAAATGTACGACAACTATGAATCTAAACGCGAATTTCGCGACCGAAACAGCAATTTACCTGATTTTCCATACAACGTATATTCACCATCAGATATATCGGAGCGGCCAAAGTGCTGACATATATCTAAACACGTCTGTGTTGTCGAGGTATTAGAGACGTGTGCAGATATTTGTGAGCACTTTGGCCGCTCCGATTTATCTGATGGCAACTGTACAAATAGAAAGCTGTGACGTCATAGTTTTATGTTAATTAATATGAAGCGTTTCGGCTACCGCCAGCGTGGTCTTGTCTGTATCTCAATTTTTTGGGTATTGATGTTCTTTAATTGCAGTTGCTCCCAGCCCAGACAAACATTTGTTACTCTCCAAAAACGGTTCGAATGGCATCGTAATAAAATCTTACTACACCCCAAGCCTATTAGACGTGAACACATGTATTCCAAGCGTATGCCCCGAAGTACAGAGTAGACGATACACTGCTATTCTAGAATCCGGTAAAGTGCAAGTAATGTTGTCTGCCCAGACGAAGACATTTTGGCCGCCCGCCTAACGCGCGTTGTCGTCCGAACGGCTACAGTTCCCGGGCGCTGAATTATATTTATTTTGATTGCGATTTGCTCCTCGCTGTTTCACATTGGGTTATACATGAGCAAGAGCGGGATAGTTGTGAACAATTGAATTCATATTCTATTATCAGCGTTCGTGGAATTGCGTCCTCGAGCATGTTGCAGCTCAGCCCACCGCGTTAGCACCGGCTTTGCATATAAACGCCCGTTCATCGTTTTGGAATGTAGACGGCTAAACGCGGTGTCAGCAACCGGAGGTCGGGCCTTTTGCGCGTAGTTGAATATTAAATAAATTCCGTATTCGGCAAGTAGGTGAAACTGGCCAAAAACTAAGTACCCGACTGACGTTGTGTATCTCATAACATATGTTCTCTACAACATATGTTCAGAATTCTCCAAAGAGAAAAAAATACTACAATATATCGAAGAATTTTTTTGTTTCTTTATATACAAGATGGTCCAATTAATAACCCAGACTATAGGCAAACAAACGCATAAATGGAAGTGGTAAAGACGTTAATATCCTATATTTTTGGCAAACATTATGTGTTTATTTACTCGGATGTACTAAGTGAGATATTGCCTGTACAGGCAAATACGTACATGAGTATGTCCGCGAAAAATTGTACGTTTGATTTTTTGCTTGACCCATTTTTGTTTTTATTTAGCGATATCGTTATTCGACAATAATCAAATTTGTGGGATATTGTATGGAATAGAATTCATGTGCTATCTCATTCATGAATTTTGAGCTCTCTTACATTTTTATATTATTTTTATTGATTTTCTCATTGACACATACTTTCACTCTCATACTACTAAAATTATTTGTCCAACTACCACTCTTGTAGCAAAAACTGTCATCACTTACGAAATTGAATCGATATCCCATTTTTTCAAGTTAACATAAAGTCCTACGATATTTAATCCACACGTTTATGAAAAGCTTTCATAAAATACAGTTTTCATTCATTCTTAATATTTTTTTGAAAACGTGTACAATTTTGATATTATTTGTTACTTAATAAAAGTATTATCACTCCTTTTTTTTGTTTAGGGGGAAATGCGTTACGCATACCACCCGGGTGCAGGGGGTGACCCGAGTGGTTATGTGGAACTCCCGTATGGGCTAATGAGACCCACGGCGTACCCACTAAAAATATCCCCGTACTAATACTGCCGCCACGCCGCCTTGTGGCGAGGCTACGGGGACGCTTGCGCATACATCCGCGATCCCGCCGGCGGCAGCCGCCCACAAGCGGCTCCTTCGCGGATGCCCGAGGGCCCTCCACGAGAAGTACGCCAGATGTTTCGGCGCGCCTGCCTCCTCGATCTCCACCAGTTCAGTAGCGGACCCCCCTGAGTCCGCTACGAGGAGATCATGGGTGTGGGAAATTCCAGCACCCGGTGGAGGATCAGGTCTGTGGTTCCGCCACCGACCACGTCTCGGCCGCAGAGGATAGGGAAAGCGGCGCACCGTAATACCGGCATTCCTCTTCCTCTGCGGTCCCACCAATGCCGTTTCAGCGGAACGGCCCCGCCAAGTTCGCAGGGGGTAGGGAGAGTGGTGCACCGTAATACCAACACGCCTCTCCCCCTGCGATCCCGCCTCGGCCGCAGAAGATAAGGAGGTACTCCTCGTCTTCTGCGGTCCCTCCCCAACCCATCCTAAGCGGGCTTAGGCAAGCCCGCTAGGAGCGCCCTCCTCGGGCCAGCCGGCGGCCCACACAGGCCGGTCCTGGTGCCTCTTAGCTTCGCCGTGGGCATAGATAAATAAGAAGCAATAATTCTCAATAATCTTTGGCAGTGGGTGACCAGTCCACGGTTACTAAGCCCCTCCGCCCCGACAAGGCGGGCACCCTTGAGGGGGCATGCTTATCACTCCTACAATAATTGAATATCATCCCACTGGTAAATATTTTTTCTCCAATATGCTCAGAAATGTGCGCCTTATTGTAGCAAAAATAGAACGTGAAGTTTCTCGTTACTGACAAGCGCAAATTTAAAAAGTTAAAAGTCATTATTGTACAGTTTTGCGGCCAAGAAAATGTATGAAATTACTTTACTGTATACTTTTTTACCTTTTAATCATATGTTTTGACCAAGACAAATCGCTACAAACAGCCAAATGCTCGTAAGTTTAAGTTTAAAGGCCTAGCAATTTATCATAACAACTTGCTATAGTTAGACTGGTTAGAAGATTTATATTTTTTAATGGTCATAGACAAAACGATTACTTATGCAAGAGATCGAATTGACGTTTTTAAAAAAATGTCTCAAATAGTAAATAAGTGAAGAAACTAAAATATTTTCGAAATAATATTGAAAACGAACTAAAATGCGTTTAGATTTCAATCCCGTTTAATCTTTAATAATTTTAATTGCATAAAACGTAAAATTGTACTTAATCGATTCTAATGTTTATTTTTTTTTTTATTGAAACTGGCACCATGAGTCATGCCGTGTACATACTTTAAAAAAATAAGTTGGGCGGGAACATGATAGGTTACATACTACTCGCTGTTTTAAAATTATTGAAAATATTATTTGATTTCCTCGCATTTATGGAGAAAAGCACTATATCTGCCTCGGCGGGAATGGCAATTCGTGGATTCGTCTCTATTGTCAACTAATCAACTATCCACGTCAAACATCAACTCATCCACGAATTGTTATTTCCCGGCCTCTGCAGTAATGTACTATTCTCGAATGGCAAAACCATTCAACATGATGGCAACAGAAAAAAAAGCGTAGCCATATTTGCTGAGTGAAATGATGCTTTGTGTCGACGGCAGTTTTGTGACTCGAAAATTGCTTTTTTAGTGTGTTAACTGCACGGCAAGTAGAAATACTTGTTCTATTAGGTATATATGATTATACAGATTTACAATTCAATAACAGAATTAAAGTTAATCGCAATATGTCATGCAATTTTTTTTTTATGAATGTTACAATGTGTTCGTACGCAACATTCAGTCATGTACGTAATGTGTTATTGCGTTATGATGTCATGAAACTCATGAATATAACGGTAGAATTTTTCGCGGACATATCCACATAACTCATCGTAAAATACGGTTGAAATCTAATTAGAATGTATGTAAATAAAGTTAAATTAGAATGTATGTAAAAAAATGTCTATGTCTATGTCTAATGTTATTTGTTTCAGTCACAACGGCAAAACAAATAAATAAGCTGATGAATTTTAATAAGTCATAACTCCAAATTCAATGCAAAGTGGAATTATAGGCTTTAAGGCTGAGATAATTTCCTGGGTTTGAATTTATGTTTTCTGTTTCTTCTTGTTTAAGTTCATTGGTCTAAGTACAAAGATAAATTCAAACGACGTTGCCCTTTTTTCACCCGACATTGTTTTTTCCCTTCTACCGTGGGTCAACAGTTTCTTTGTTTCAATGCAAACATTGATTTCGACAAAAAAGATAGACGCAACGTCAAATTAATCTCGGGCATCTTTAGCATTTAATACAGATACACGACTTTACAGAGCGTTTGGACCCTCAGCGTCACAAATACAACTTATAAATATTAGGTGAAAACCACATTAACTACTTTATTAATAAATGACTATGAGGCTCGGTCAGCTACTTTTATGTTACTATGTTAAACTACATGCTTCATCTTATTATGCAAGTATTATTAATGAAAGATTAACGATAAATTAATGTAATATACTGTCAAACAGCCTCATTTTCACCCGACTGCCCAAGGAAAGGAGGGTTATGTTTTTCGAGCGTATGTATGTATGTATGTGTGTATGTCTTATTCTTTGGCACGCCCTGCAGCCTAAACCGTTTGACGGATTTCGACATATATGAGGTGTCGTTGGATTCCTCTTAATCGTAGGCTATAATATTTGCAAAAAAGCAGTTGGGTTTTTTGAAAAAATCTTTTGATTCCACTTGTTCAGTTTTTATATCGTCATAAATTAAGTGGGCGTTAACGTGCTCACTAGCGCCACTGGTTAATAATTGTGATTGTTTTAATTTAACGATAGATATTTTAAAAACGAGGCCACTACACACAGTATCTTGATTTATGTACCTTGTGAATACATCAAACTAGTTTTTATGTAGCTGGATTCGTCGATCTATGAACAAACAAGCAATAAACTATTGAGTATTGAACAGTATGAACTCAAAAGAAAAACGGCCGTTTTAACTTTGTACGCTTAGATTGACAAATCCAGCAACATAAAAACTAGTTTAATTATTCACAAGGTAGTTAAATATAAAATACAGTGTTTAGTGGCCTCCTTTTTTAAATATCTAAATGTTACATTTAAATAACCACAATTATTTACCAGTGGCGCTAGTGAGCACGTTAACGCCCTCTTAAGTGTGAGATTCTGCAAGCAGCTGATAACGTGACAGCAGAGATAAAAAAAAAAACAATCTTCACTACGCAATCGAATCCAATTCTCACTACGTTTGTCATACAAAAAAGTTAGAAGCTCTTACCGCAACTACAGCAACGTCCACTATTTAACATACATAAAATAAAACCCGTGATAGCTTTATAAAAACTTCAATAACTAGGGTTGACACTGGTCGCAAAAAGTAAACGAGAATATTTGAATAAAATTCCAGCTGTTATCCAATTTGTATCTGGCAGTAAGTTATCCGTGTAGGGGAATCGATGGGTGCCCGAAAAGGTAGAACAATATCTTTATATCGGCGGTCCCCGGTGGACAATGGAATTGCGTATTGGTGTTCGTGAGATATGGAGATTGCTCCATTTCTATGGAAAGGTTTTAAGTTCTAGATTGTAGATATAAGCTTGCATATTTGGATAGTTTAAGATTTCGGCGACCTTATCTGGTCACGGGGCGAGATGATAAATATGAACATACGAAAACGAAATGTAGAACTAAGTTTGTTCAGCAAAATGTTGACAGTGTTGTTATAGTATAGTAATGTTGTAGGTAGTTCCACAAATGTATGTTTACCCGTTATTATTTTAATAAATCAGTTGCTATCCTAGCTCGGTGGTTTAACTTACTACATGGTGGCAGCGGTGAAAATAAAATATTTCGGCATTTATTTTGCGAGTATTTGTGGTGAAATTGTGTCTTAGTCAGTGTGAAAACCAAGTTGCGGCTAGGATGGAACATGCGAGGCCGCCCCCCGAGCTCAACACCGACGGGAGCCCCGTCAGCCGGGCTGACGCGTGGCAGTGTTGGAAGATGCAATTCAATTTATTTCTTAAGGCATCCGGGGTGTCTAAGGAAGAATCTGGGACTCAAGCAAGTTTGCTTATCAATTTAATAGGGCCCGAGGGGTTCAACGCATATCAAACATTTGTATTCGATAAGGAAAGTGATCGCGATAATATTACGATCCTTCAAGAAAAGTTTGATGGATATTTTGGCTTGAAACCAAATATAACGTTAGCGAGATACAAGTTTTTTACTCGCAATCAAGAGGAGGGTGAAACTATTGCGCAATACGTGACCGCTCTTAGGTTATTGGCAAAGAATTGTGCATTTTCATCATTGGAACAGGATTTAATTCGGGACCGTATCGTTTGTGGTATCAATAATGCGATAGTGAGAGATCGGCTACTTCGTACGGATGATTTAACGTTGGATAAGGCGATCAAGATCTGCCAAGCAGATGAAATATCGAGTGACGGTTCCCGAAGGTTAGAAGCGCTTAGAATAAGTGCGGGTCCTTCACAGGTGGACGCCTTACAGTTTCGTGGCGGTGGAGCCAGCCGTGGGGCCCGAGGTGGCAGGCGATGGAGGCCGGGTCGCGGCGCCTGGGGCGTGCGACCCGGCGGCAGCGGCGTGACGTCACCGGCGCGGCAGCGCGGCGTTAGCGCGGTGCGTCCTCCGTGCCCGGGGTGCGGGCAGACCTGTGATCCTGGCATGTGTCCGGCCAACGGGGTGCAATGTTTTGTGTGTCAAGGGTATGGGCATTTTGCTCGAGTCTGTGCTAATAATGTGGTGAAGAGAAAAATGTATGAGATTGCCGTTTGTGACGAAGATGAACCCGATAACGAGAGTGAGTCGTTCTATATACCGGTGATTGCTGATGTGTCTTCAGTGAACGTGTCGTCGGACGACTGGTATGAGACATTAAGAGGTGAGTGTGGAGATGAAAGATTCAAACTGGATTCCGGTGCTGATATAAATGTATTGTCATTTCAAAGATATTTGTGTTTAGGTTATGACCCAAAATTTATTACAAATAAACCTAACATGAAATTGCATTCTTATAGTGGGAATATAATCCCTATAAAAGGAATATCTTTTATGAATTGGTGTTACAAAAATAAAGTGTATAAATTGAAATTTGCCATAGCTGACATAAGCTGTGAAAGCGTACTGGGGCGTGATAGCTGTAGTGAGCTAGGATTGATTAAACGCATTCATACTGTTAATTTAACAGAATATAGTGATTTGTTTGAGGGGCTGGGGTGTCTTCCAGGGCGGTACCACATAGTGGTTGACGAGTCAGTTCCGCCGGTAGTGAGTGCGACGCGGAAAGTACCGATAGGCTTGCATGATAAATTGCGGCAAGAATTAGACAGGATGGTTCAGTTAGGGGTCATACGTAAAGTAAATCATCCTACGCGGTGGGTGAGTGCTTTGGTGTTAGCGGCTAAGAAGAATGGGTCGCTTCGTATCTGCCTAGACCCCCGCCCGCTCAATTGTGCCGTGCAGCGCGCGCATTTCCAGCTGCCTACTATTAACGAGATAGCGGCTAAACTACACGGAGCTCAGTACTTCTCAGTACTCGATGCTAGCTCGGGGTTTTGGACTACCCAGCTAGATGATGAGAGTGCAGATTTGTGCACATTCGGAACTCCCTTTGGTAGGTACCAGTACCTTAGGTTACCATTCGGATTAAACTGTTCTTCAGAAGTGTTCCATGCTAAGGTTAAGCAATTATTAGAAAATGTAGATGGGGTCGATTCGTTTATTGATGATATTATTTGTTGGGGTCGGACCAAGAGGGAACATGACGAAAGATTAAATAATTTGTTAAAGAGAGCTAGAGAAATAAATTTAAAATTTAATAAGGACAAATGTAAGCTGTGTGTAGAGGAGGTAACATACTTAGGTCATGTGTTTAATAAAAATGGCATGAAACCTGATCCGGAGAAAATTAGGGCCATAAAAGATATGCCGGCACCTAATGATAAAAAATCGCTTGAACGTTTTTTAGGCGCTATCAATTATTTATCCAAGTTCATCCCACATTACTCGGAACATATATTTCCGCTTACCAGACTCCTTAAAAAAGAGTCCGCGTGGTGCTGGGACACCGTACATGACGGTGCGTTTGCAAAGTTAAAAGAGTTAGTTTGCAATGCACCGGTGTTGACTCTGTTTGATGTGTCGCAACCCGTGGTGGTTTCGGTGGACGCCAGCGCAGTGGCACTGGGCGCCGTCCTACTGCAGGGCGGGCGCCCCGTCGAGTACGCGTCGCGCACGCTCACAGACACCCAAACGAGGGATGCTCAAATAGAAAAAGAGATGTTGGCCATTCTATTTGCGTGTGAGAAATATCATCAGTACATTTATGGTCAAAAAAATGTCCATGTTGAAACTGACCATAAACCGTTAGAGAGTATATTTAAAAAAGCGCTAAACACGATCCCAGTACGCTTACAAAGAATGATGTTGCGATTGCAAGGTTATGACTTGAGAGTTAGCTATAAACCTGGTAAATATATGTACATACCAGACACCTTATCGCGTGCGCCCCTTCCGGATTTATATGATGACTCCATAAGTAGGTATGTGGTGTACCAAGTAAATCAGTTAATTAGCAATGTACAAATGTCAGAATTAAAACTGAAACTGGTCAGTGATGAAACCGCAAAAGATAAGGTTATGTGTCAGCTAAAAGAATATATCAATAATGGCTGGCCACAGCATAAGCGTAATGTTCTGGAACAATTAAGACCATTTTGGTCATTTAAAGAGGAGTTACATATTATTTCGGGTGTAATTTTTAAAAACGGGCTCGTTATTATCCCGACGTCTTTAAGAAATCAAATGCTAAAAGTAATTCACGACGGTCATCAAGGCATTGATCGCTGCAAGGGTCGCGCGCGAGAAGTGTTGTTCTGGCCAGGCATATCACGAGATATTGAAATGTACGTGAGGCGCTGTGACGCTTGTCAAGAATGTCAGAATGCTCCAGCTAGGGAGTCGATGTTACCTATACCAATCCCAGAATTGCCGTGGTGTAAAGTGGGAACCGATATTTTTGAATATAGAAAGCAATACTTTCTGATACTGATTGACTATTATTCAAGTTACATTGAAGTGGCACAGTTAAAAAATATAACGTCAATGGCAGTCATTACTGTTATGAAAGAGAATTTTGCAAGATACGGAATACCGCAAACAGTAATTAGCGATTGCGGTACCCAATATACGAGTAGGGAATTTAATCGATTTAAGACTCAATGGGGATTCGAGCACGTAACATCGTCTCCCTACTATCATCAATCAAACGGAAAAAGTGAAAGAGCCGTGCAAATCATAAAAAAGATGTTGATAAAATCAATTAATAGTGGTACTGATTTTTATCTAGATTTACTAAGTTACAGAAATACACCACGAGGAAACATAGGTTCTCCTGCGCAATTGTTTATGGGCCGTAGACTTAATTGTAGGCTACCTGTTCATCATAGTTTGTTAAAACCGGTTAGTCATGACATGCAACATTACAAGGAGCTCATTAAGCAACAAAATAAGACCAAAACAAACTATGATAAACATTGCAAAAATCTATCTGAACTAGGTGTTGGCGATGACGTAATCATACTCGATCACTCTAGTATGACAAATAAAATGAGAGGAAAAGTTGTTAAAAAATGCACCACTCCGCGTTCATATATAATAAAAAATCGAAAAGGAATGGAGTATCGTCGTAATCGCCGACATCTAATTAAATGTGAGCCGGGAGTGCCGATGCCGGGTGAGAGGTGCGTGCCTCCCCCGCCTCCCCCGCCGTCGCCACCGCCACTACCAGCTCAGGGTTCAATTCCGCCTGAGGTAAAAAGTACGGCGGTATCACCAGTTTTGCAGGCACAAGGTTCGAACCCGACTGCGAGCGCAAGGCCTGTTGATCGGCCAAACGGGCCCCCTCTTACTCGTAGCAAAGCTCGTGAAATGGGTATTGATATAAATAATTTATTCTAAAATAAATTTCTTTAAGAAGGGGGGTTGAACATGTAGTGTAGGTACTTTTATATATTAGTTTTCTATTTTAGTTACATGGTGGCGGTATATGTAACTATGGCTATAGGTATGTTTATTAAGTGGAATATAAGTCTGAAAACAAGTAAAATTCTTCAGACTTAATTTCTGGATAACTACGTTACAACTTGAACTCCACCCATTTGCTGGTAATTTCATGCTTGTATTAGTCAATTTTTTCATGAATATATAGGTAACTTATATTATAGACTTATATTTAAGGTATTTTTTTCAAGCGACATTCAAAGATGAGAAAGTTTTCAATCTGACCCCTTTTTGATAGCACGTGTGTAATGCGATATGTGAGTGTATGTAGGTACTAAAAAAAACCGGCCAAGTGCGAGTCGGACTTGCGCACCGAGGTTTCCGTACAAACCTGTAGGTATATAAGTAAAAGTTCACCCATCACGAAATTATTAAAAATATTTTTATTATATGATGTAACTAAAAATTTACGGTTTACGCAATTTTTCCTTTATCTGTGCTATAAGACGTTGCTTCGTACCAAATTTCAAGATTCTGAGTTCACGGGAAGTACCCTGTAGGTTTTGATTCCCTTGCGAGTTTCGAAAACTTGCGGCATAAACGGCTGTATCTTTTGATTGCGTTGGCTTAGAATTTTGATTTTTTCACAGCTCCAAGGGATAGTAGACCTGAGTATTTAATATAAATTTTAGCTTGATACCTCCACGCGTTCCTGAGAAAAAGGGTCTTGACAGACGGGCGGTCAGACGGACGGACAACAAAGTGATCCTAAAAGGGTTCCGTTTTTTCCTTTCGATGTACGGAACCCTAAAAAGAGCTTCAAATGTTATATTTTTTCAATTCACGCCCAGTTTTCACATTTTATTTATCGCTGACTCTAATCGTACTTTATCATTCCTGGAATTACATCTGATAATACAGACTTCTTGGATCGGGACAGAGGGTTTATACCTAACAATTAACTCCTCGAGAATCTTAATGTGCATATTGGTTGTAACGTAAGAGATAGGTGTTTATATTGTTAAGAAGTTTTTTTTAATCGTCAGTATGACTAAACTAAAGATACATTGATTTATAAGAAATTAAATCTAGAACTAATGCATATTGTGTATTATTTTAGTACTAAAAGTTGAAAGGCATAATCTAATGAAACTGGAACAGGAAACAATAGATAATCACCGCTATAAACTAAGCCAGCGGTACAATCATTCAAACGCGGTATTATCGGGTAAAGACGGCAATCTTGCGCACACCGCGGACCGGTCCCTGCGGCGAATGCTCCACTTATTCAGGGATGGATTACGATTAGTCTTGACTCAACATTAAATACTTTTTTTTATGATTAGATCTTCGATTTAGTATCAGTTAGATACTAGGAAAACAGTAAAAGGGTGGGAAATACGAGAGGTGGCTGAAAAGCGAATACGCGGCTTGGTAATATAGGGCTTGATTATAAAAATTACAGCGACGCCCGACTGTTCCGTCGAGTTTGACCGGTCATGGCCATATCACAAAAAGTTTATGGAAGTGACTTAAATTCTATAATGAATTCATTTATTGCGGATTATTGTAATATGCGCGTTTGATTTGCCTGCTTTCACTTACGAAGAAAAAACTGGGCAAAAATTCATGAACATAAAAGAAATCGCGACAAAAACGTTTTGTGGGTTTGCCAAGTTAATTCTACATTCTTAACACAAAAGTGGCATTTATGCAGAAAAAAAAAATCCTAATAAGAGAAACTTACCTTCTAAAGCTACAGCCCCATGTGAATAAATAACAGGCAATGAGAAAAACCTTTTTCGAGAATAACATTCGTATAGGTTGGTGGATGCTGACCTTTATGAAAACTTTCCGAACTGCCGAGAATAAGAGTTGAATACTTTGACAAAACGGGTTCCCTCAAGGTGTCTGAATCTAGGCCCCGGGCAAATAAGTGACAACCCTGTTTTTGTAGTAAGAGCTTTTATTACCCCATCCGTTCTTAGGTTGGAATATAAAAGAGTTGTAGTTGTTTATTACATTTGCGTCGTAAACGTCGCCACGGTTTTAACGACTAAATAAACGCATGTAGTTATCGTACAGTTCATTCGTATGGGATTAATTAGTTAGTAATATACTATGTTTTATGGCTAACATATACATTATGAAATTTATGAAAATACCTTTATGTCACTACGAAAGTTTCGAGATACAAAAAAGTATTTAAGTTATTCAAATATTTTTTTTATATCCTTTAGCTTCTAAATATACATCGGTTCATCCGCCTAAAACCATGACTTATAGCATTCCCTGCACTTTTCCTTAGGAATGTCTTCTACAGCCTGCAAATAGGCATTCCGACCATCCTCAGGGCTGTTGAATCGCGTGTCACGAAGTCCAAGTTTGATTTTCGGGAAGAGGAAGAAATCACGAGGAGCCAAATCGGGGCTTTATAGAGGATGACATAATTCTTGGATCTCCTCAGTGCTCTTCAGAAATTCCTTGGCAAGAATGCCTTTGTGCGGCGACGCATTGTCATGATCGTTTTTTACAAGCTTTTATTTAGTTTCACCTGTCCCGATATTTGTCATCAAATCTTGCAAATTAAATTTGATCCACTTCCCGGAAACCGATTGAGTTAAAATTTTGCATACATGTGTAAAACGCGTGACAATGCAATATTATGATGACATGGTGCTAATCTGATGATGAAGCTGGAAGGTGGCCATAGATAGGAACTTTCCAATGAAACGACACAACCTCATCGATTTTGGGCTCGGTAGAATCGTCTCAATGAGTAGTTGATGACGCTAACGATAACGACAAGTGTATGTATATATTATGAGTAGAGTGGTGAGTTATTTTGATAGAATAAATTGATACGGAGCGTAAATCAGTTCCACGTGGGCCTTTAATAGATAAGTTGTACCTCAATAATAATGGACTTTCATACGAATTACGAACTTAAACTAGAAACTCACATTTCCCAGACAGACCTCTTTCTTAAGGTGATTTTCCACCGGCGTGGATTGACGAGGCGCGGCGCGGCGTGAATTGAAATTTGTATGGCAAATTTTCAATTCACTCCCTGCGCATCTTCGGTGGAAATAGTACGGATTGACGAGAATTTGCGCGACGTGAATTGAAATATTTGTTTGTATAAAAATAAACCGTATTGTTTCTGAAATAGAGATTAAATTAACTCTGCAACAGAAACAAACATCTCGCTACAGGTGTTTAGTTGTTAATAGTGTTTAGCAGGCGCGGGCTCGCGATTGCGATTAATGTCAATCGCGAGCAGGCGCGGGCTCGCGATTGCAATTAATGCCAATTTTTAGTGGAAAAGGGTCAGCGCGATTTCAATTCACGCCACGCCTCGTCTCGTCAATCCACGCCGGTGGACAATCACCTTGAGTAGTACCTACCTATAGATTGTTAAAGTATAGAATTGTTAAACGTAATTAGAGATAAATCTCTGATTCCTAGTGATTATTTCCTTTCCCGGGCAATTCGAACATAATATAATGTTTAAGTAGCAGGTAAACTAAGTACCTACTAAAATAAATCGAAATCGTAATACAAGAAATATCATTACGCAACGCAAAACGTGCAAACTTAGCTCATGTCTATGGGTACACTTTACAATTGTATCTTACTTCCGTAAACAATCTAAGACTGATGAATATATAGCTGGACTGTGCTTTATTTCCTTTGGGTTCTTTAGTAAGTATCTATTCATATCCTACTTGATTTACTTCCAAATGATTGACGTATCTATTGAACATGTGAAGATAGAAATCATCATCCTCCTAGCGTTATTCCCGGTTGTGCACTATAGGAGCCTTGGGTCGTACAGTATTTGAAAAAACCCAGTGGTACGAGCCGGGGTTCGAACCCACAACCTCCAGATTGAAAGTCGCGCGCCTTACCGCTCGGCTACCAATACAAAGGCGCAGGCTATGTGATGATACAAATGCGCAGTAAAAATAATAAATTAAAAGCTTACGCACAATGTAACTTCTATCGAACGCTCAATCCAACACTCGCGTCCCATCGATATCTGTAGAATAAAGGGGTACGACATACAGGACAGGCTGTCTTCGCAGAAAAGGGTCCGTCGGAGTCGTTAATCAGAACATGATGACCAGAACCTATAGGGCGGATGTGCTATACATCTCGCCGAAAGATACAACTAAAAGGTTCTGAGGTAGTTTTGTAGGGATCGCGTGTCCCCGGGATTGATATACAGAAACACGTTGCAAAACTGCATAATTATAATTATACATAGGCCTTTTGTGTAAGAGGGAGGTTTTGATGTGAATGGGAAGGTAAGTTGGGAATATTGGTCGGCAAATAACATGAGATGTATCTAAGCGGAAGTCAAGACTACTGAACGAAATGAAAACCGACAGAACACATCTCATAACGACAAAAACATATTATGAGTTTTTTTTGCGCGTAATAGTAAGGTAGCAGCATGCAAGTATATCTATGTATTTTCGACAAATTACGTGTCAAGCCGTGGGAAATTGTTGTTTCGTGAAAGCGTTATATATAAACAGTTTTTCTCTCTCACAATCCTAATATGATGACAACTTATTATAGGTATAACATTTATTAGCTGGGTGGATTGCAAAAAAATTGTACATAGTTAAGGGTCTTAATCCAATCTATACCCCTTAACTGTTTTCAATTGTGTAACGAAAGTTACGCTAATAAAATGTATGGGTAATTGCCGTTACACAACATAAAAAAGTTAAAGCGTAGATTAGATTAAGGCTCTTAACTATTATTATACAATTTTTTTGCAATCAACCCATCTAATATTGGAAAAATACTTATTTTTAGAGCGAGTTCTCGAAAATCTAATTATATTATACGTAATGGATCAGTACAGTGTCAATGTAACAAATAGTGATCCGAGCCTATCCGATTAGTATTAGGATTTGTGTCAAAAATACATAGGTAATTTGCTCACGCTTCCAGTACAATGTTGATTTAACCGTCAGCTAAAAACAGCTTCTGTTTCCTTGAACTTTACAAGAACGATTTTACGGGTAAGTGTGGGTGTTACCCAATCGTGCGCTTCTCCCCATGCACGAAAAGTAGTGTAAATAACTGTTTATATAAGAACTTAACTTAATAGCAATAAGAGAAAGCATCTTCAAACAACCACTCCATACCCAGACGGCTTGAAGCAATTACAAACGAACTTACACATTTTGATGTCGATTAGAGCGGAAAAAACCGTCGCGGAAGGGTTGCACCCCGGATAACACGTCTGCTAGTGCTCATCAACGCGCGCCGTTGAATAATGCATGGCTTGCATGACGGATTTATTTTTCGCGATAAACTCAACTACACCGCTTTACCTAGGCGCCGATCTGATTCGACGTTTGGTATTCCAATATGATTGACAATTTTATCCCAGCGCGCGTAATATATATTGGAACCAATACCATACCAAATGTCGAGTAAGACTGACCTCCTACGGTTGTGGCTGGCGGCTTTTTCAACGTACAGAGAAGAGCATTCAAATCTCAAACCTTGCGCGAGCGTTTAATGTCTTAACCATCGTCTCTAAACTAGCCCAATGCAAATAGTTTAGTACTCGTAGTAGCGTCGTAAAATAAAACTACCTAAACAAATTCGATATTCGCTTGGTTACGAACATAAAACCCATGGGGGGTATTTTTATTAAAATTCAAAAAGCCAGAGGGAAAATAGGATATTACTCATACTCTAACTAGAAAGTTCGAGTCACGTAACGTATTTGTTTTAATCAGTGACCAGAAGTTAGCGCGCCGAGTTCAATCCATTACTTATCAGCAAATTAGTCCCACACAACCCATTATATACGGCGATCACGTTTTCCGTACAATCTCAATTATGTATCGAAAATGTATAATCTAAATTCCATTAGAGAGACACAGGCCACGCATTTGAACGAGAGTCTGAAACAGACAGGGAATATTGAATCGTTTTGCGTGCCACACGGTATATTCTTGATTTTTTATCATTACTTATTTTCCCGAATTTCGTGTCGAGATATCCGAGTTTGTACGTGCGATTGCTTTCATTTAGCTTTAATTCTTCTTTATTTTCGATGTATCCATAGCAACATAGGTATTTGATGACGAGACGGACCAATCTGTTCGAAAAGGATGCTCTGAAAAAAAAGACTTATTAATTTTAGGTAGTCTTCAATTTAATCATATCACGTGCACATATGAATGTCAATAGCCGCTGCAATATGCTACCACTGGTTCGGAAAACTCAACCTATGCCATTAGAAGAACTGCCGTAAGTAACTTAGGCGAGGTATTTTATCAAAACACTATACATACAGTTGTAATGAAATCCACAATTAAATACGCGAACTAAACTGACATGTAAAAATGCACAAATATGTCAGTTTAGTTCACCTAATTGTGGATTTCACTGTAGTATAAAAGAGTCACTTATACTATACAATTTTCTGGATGTTTTTGTATTTTTTTTTAAATAAGCTACACACATAAAGTTTTTTGATTTTAACTTATAATAACCATACCTATTCAATATTCATACCATTGGATTACCGATCAATATTGCTTCTCTGTAACTGAAACGAAGCTAATTGTACACCAGCTTACTCGTACAGATCTGTCCATGCTTCCTTGGACTATCACTAAAGTTATTACTCAATATTTGCCACATCCAAAACCATTTCGACGGCACGTGGCATGTCCCCGCGTGGCCAAAAGTACGACCCTTCTGTCATGTGCTTAATTTGAATTATGCCGGAGCAGACGGCCGTCCCCCAATATATAAAATTCAAGTTTACGCCCCCCATAGGAACACGGTATTGGATACATTTCAGTTTCGCTTTCGATGAGTATATGAACTCGTGAATATTTTAAACGCTCCGTGTTGCAATGCTATCAAATGTTGGACGAACATAATATCTATAAGTAGATAATTGTGATAAATAAAATGGTACAAATAATTATATTTTGTCGTAAAATAGGTAGAGTGACTGAAGTTAATAGGAATCTATCACGTCAGCTCCATTTTTAATTAGGCAATGACGTAAAACAAAAAATACAGTTAGCTTATAGCGATCTGACAGGTGGCTATGGAATAACATGTATAAAGTTACAGGCGGTTGTATTCCCTTTTTCAGTCACTTGCCGTTATCCGATTGAGCTGAAATTTTGGGTTTAAGTATAGTTTGGATTATAATTCAATATTATGGTACCATTGAGCTTGAAGGTAGCCATGTGAATTCAGTACTTAACCCCTTTGATTTTGGGCTCGTTAGAATCGTCTCAATGACGGAATACAGAAAAGTACAGTCGGCAATATAAATGCTTGTACCAACAATTTAATTTTTGACCGAAACTTATTCTTGGGATTTTTTTCTTTCTGTGTATGTGAAGTTTACTTCCTGCTGGCTTGTGCCATCTTTGTAGATGAATTTTATTTTAATCTTCAACCACCAATATCTCTATCAAAAGCAAGTAAGCAAAAACAAGTTTGCATACCTCGACGAAGTTCTCATAAATTGCAAAGCATTTCATTTCGAGCACGTCACAATATTTTTACGATTGGTTTGGAATCGTAAAAATGCGAAGACTTTATTAAATTCAGCTCCGGAACCTGTTCTCAACGGTATCGCATCGTATCGTGTAGACTACCAGGATTCTTGTTTCGATAACTTTACAAGTCTCATGTAACTCAATCATGCGCAAGCTAAAAACAACCATTCACTTTACAAATTAGAGCTTAATTTCAAACCACACGCAAAGACATAAGAACGTCGTGCGAAAGTTAGTCGCAGTTTTTTGACTAAGCAAAAGAAGCGGTTGAAATCAAAAAAGGATTTATGCAAATGGCCAGCAACCAAGTCGATCGTTACGATAAAGGTAGGATAGTGCGGTGTTCCAACGGAATGCCTTATAGGCACAGCCTTGGAAATGGTCATTCAACCTTTTAGGTAGGTATAGTAGCAGTAAAATACGGTCTAAATGTTCGCTTTGTCTGAAGTGATACTGTGGAGTTACTATATACCTATGCACGAACCCAGCAATACGAGCATTAGCTAACCAATGCAGATAACTCATAATAATGCTATTGTCTGACTTTCTGTGCGATGAGTAACGAAGTTAAAACGTATTTAGCCGCTTGTCGGGCCTGCAAGCTATATACCTCAGGAGCAATAAAAACGGGCGCACTTTGTGTGGAATTTTCAGAAACTGACCTGGTTTCTTACTTCAGTTTCCGATAGATTTCTATTTAGTTTAGTCTCGAGTTGTTTTTTTAACCGACTTCAAAAGGAAGAAGTTTTCTATTCGTCGGAATCTTTAATTTTTTATTATACGAGTATGGTCCCCGGTTATTATTCGAAGACGCCTCGATCAAACAATTTGTTTGAGTTAATTATTTAAACATCGCCTTGGTTTCTCACTACTTCAGCAAATAGTTTTTTCTCCGTAACCAGCAAGGAAAATACACTTTGCACTGCAGCTTACACTCGAACAAAGCAATCCGATATCTTAGCGCTTCCCATCACATTAGCGCCGTCTCTATACGGATTATCCTCACCCGGACGTCCAGCCGGTTATCCGGACGGGTAGATTAATCACATATCAGTTACAGGGATCGCCTTTCACGTAGGTACCTAAAACCTAAGTGTCTAATTGAAGACGTGTCGATTTTCTTGGTGAAGGCAACGGGGCGATGGATCGGAAAATGGTGGAGCGAGATCGACGGAATCCCAGTAATTAAGTTAATTAGGTTGATGGAGGTTTTATCCACTCTAGTTTAACGCCCGCGCTGCCGTATTTGAAGTAGGATACTTTGAACGTTTAATTTGCTTTCTAATGTATTGTCACGGTTTTGCCATTTGGCAGCTTGACCTGCAGGGTAATTGCGTAACATTTCGAACAAGGGAAGCCAGTCTGTACTATAATAAATGTCCTACTAATATTATAAATGCGACAGTTTGGATTTTTGTTACTCAATCACGCTTAAACGGCTCAACCGATTCGGATGAAATTTTGCACGAAGATAGTTTATAGCCTGGATTAGGTATAATATAGGATAGTTTTCATCCCGGGTCCTCGAAGACGAAGTCGCGGCTAGTTATTTATAAAGAGGAAAAGTCTGTGAGAGTGTAACTTTGTAAGTTTATGCAAACTTAAGTAAGTAATGCGTAATTTTCGGAACCGATTTAAACTTTTTTTTCCTGCATTTGGAATAATCTGCATCCAAATTTTCGCAGCGGAAAATGGCGTTCGGAATTTTGAAATTTCGGAATAATGACGCTTCTTCAAATGACTTTTTGGAATTTTTGTGTGTTTCCTTTAAGTAGCTATAGATTTTAATTTTATTTCAGCAATCGTAATCACAATTTGCAAAGTGACGACAAATATTCATTTCATTCAGTCCCGATGTAATCCTACTCGTAGTTCCGATTAACCCGAGTAGTAATTGAATGTGTAAGGCGATCTTTTTATAAATCGACTCGGGACTACGAATAAATCTTGAAGGAAATCCGTTCGGTTCTAATTCACTAATTGCCCAGGGTAGCAATTTGCGGGAATATAATGCCTTTGAATTTAACGGCTCAATTCACCGCATTTCGTTGAAAATTTCAACATAAAAAGGTTTTTATGGTAGGTTTAGTGTTTTTACGCAATTAACATTATAGTTTACCTTCCCACGGGTACCTTGTAGGTAGTGCTGATCGATGACTATTCGCTTCATCGATATTGTTCTCGATTTAGCGATTTAGATAGAAATTGAAAAAAAAAACTATTAGGCTATCATGATTAAAACACTTCTGTGACGCATTGAGAGTCAGTCAACGTCATCTCTTTCCAAAGTTGCGCTCATCAAAAGGCCTGTAAGGCATCAATTTGATTTTGGTTCATCTCATTTATATTCCAATCACATGTAGTGAAAAGGAAGCTAAAACAGACCTTATTAGAAAAAATATCTTAATTTTATTGTTCCAAGGTCTAGTTAGTTTAGTCAGATTTATATTTGTGTTTAAGTACTTAGTAGGCAAGTAATTTAGGTGGATTATTGACCTGAAAAAATGGGCGCGGTCTCACCAACAAACTGTTGTCAGTTTGGCGAGTAAATTTGAAATATAATTATCTTGAAAATAAATATTTAAAAAAAACAAGTAGGTACGTTACTCGCGCTCGTTTGGATACGTTAGCTCGACACGCGTGGAAGCCAGTGGCAGGCCGGTCGACTTGGCCACTTCGATTACACCTCCGAGGTGCTAATTCACCCGAACGTACGCGGCACCGCCGCGCCGCACAGTGACACAATCGCTCACATAGTCATGGTCGCGCGGCCAGCGTTGTGTTAGTGTCAATATTTTCTAGCTGTTAAACACTGCTGTACATTTATTATGTGCCATTGCGCAAAACCCATACAAATGTGATTGAGATATGAAGCTCCGAAAAATACACCTCCAAGTTTCTCCGCCTCTTGGTTTATTGATATCTCCGCAAATTCTAGGCTCCCTTACCAAACAAAAGTACAATCAATATGCCTAGTCTAGCCTATCCGTTATGTTTGTTTACGTAACACAGCTGCACAGTAGGTATGTAGTGTGCGGTATGGCCCGCTTGGGCGGCAGACCGCGTCGATTCACTCTCGATGCATCAGACGTATACCATGTAGTCACTCGTCAACTGTATAAATATATACACACTGTGGAACTTATGTCTGAGGAATAAAGATCAAAATTGTATTCATATTTTTGGAGTTGGCCGTACGTACACCGTGAAGGACGTCTCGGGACCTCGGGCACGGTTATCTAATTAATATATGGAGTATGTGTTCTGAACCATGCCTTAGCTGAGGTGAGCCATGGATGTTGATGATTATTACAATTAAGCTTTTATTTATTTTTATTTATTCAATATATATATGTATGTAGGTACTTATACACTATTTACATGGTGACTCGAACAGCGAGCGAAAACCACGTACTGTTTATATGTTGCTATTGTAGCTCGATTTATAATTGAAGTTAAATAAGGTAGTTTTACTACCTATAGATAAGTATTACATAATATTGTACATCCTTATAATAGTAATTAATATCCATAAGCTCACTTGTTATTGGTTGTGAAACCATCATCAAATATACGTGACAGGTTGAAACTCTTCGTTTTAGGGTAAAACTTTTTAACTGGATATGTGTGAACCTAAAAAGGGGTTTAAAAAAAAACATACTTTCTGTAAGCAAAGCCTGAATAATGGTAAAACACAGTCTCGTCAGTTAAACAATTTAGCGTGACAGTTTTATGCTCAGCTATCTACTCTCGACACCATAATTGGATGGTCAGACTGCAGAAAAATACTCTACTATAAACTTAATAGTTAATGGTCCAATCTGGTTCTATACCTACTTAAAACAGTAATAAATCTGTAGGGATTGGTACAGTTTCAACTTTAGTGAATTTAATTCAGCATAAACGCTAACACGCCAATTTATTAACGTAGGGAATTAATTAATAACTTGCACATAGTCTGCAATATCGTAAAAGTAATATCCGCAATTAATAGGTAGTTATGATTTCAATTTCTTGAGAAAAATTCGTATCGCATTGCAGATACCAATTATGGCGAATTGTATGAGCTTGGTGTAGTAGTTGTGCCAAATAGCACGGATGTATGAGCTAGTAACGCGGCCCTATAGGAATGGTAAAAGCGAAATTAATATTTTATAGGTATAATTACTTATGTTCCACCTGAAATGTTACTCGACATGGCGTAGAGTAGAAACGCTATCAGAAAAGTTTATCGGAGCGAGCATAGTGCTCGCACATATAATTTTTTCAATGAATGTATTAATAAAACCAATGTTTTACACGTCAACAAAATATACAATTACCATTATGCAACAAGCCTAGTTTCGAATTTTTCTGTTTTAAATTATATTTTTCTTATGTGTCCGCCCACTGCCACTTAAGTTTAGCGATTCGGAGGGCTAATATATCGGTTACCTAGGCTCTGCTGCGGATAGCCTCATTTCTGATGCTATCACGCATCTATTTTTCTTATTTTTACACAATCGTTTTATTATTTATGTTTTTTTTTAAATTATGCAATGCATATGATACTATAATGTCACGGTATTAGAATGCATGTTCAAATTTTAGTGCACCCTACAGATAAATACACTCAAGAGCTAAAGTTCCGGGTACAGTTTGTACTGAAATTCTATACAAAGTGTACCCGGAACTTTTGCTCTTGAGTGTATATTTTGTGGAGACTAATATAGACCCGCGCAGTCCGATTTTTAGCGCGAATGACAAGAAGTTCGAGAACCTCTTCAGCTAGCTATAATTATTTCCAAAGGATGCTGCGGCACAGCTAACCATTTGGCTATGTTTATTGTCAGTCCATTTTGTGACTTGAGTGACAAACTGATAACCCTAGCGCGCTTAAGCCGGATTCGAACAAACATGAATAAAGGATTTAAATTGAGATTTAACGTCAAAATTGTATGAACTAAGCTGGGAATAAATATTTGAAAAAAATAGTAGGATTTTTTGAAAAATCTTTTGATTTCACTGGTTTGTTATGCTTTACGATAATGTCTCTGCAACCGTTTCATCTGTTGTAGGTCGATTTGGAACTACTTTTTAGGGTTCCCTACCCAAAGGGTAAAAACGGGACCCTATTACTAAGACTTCGCTTTCCGTCCGTCTGTCTGTCCGTCGGTCACCATGATTTTCACAGATGATGTAATCTGTTGCCGCTGTAACAACAAATACTAAAAACCAGAATAAAATAAATATTGAAGGGGGCTCTCATACAAAAAATTAGATTTTTTTGCTCGTTTTATAGATAATGGTACAGGAACTTTTGTGCGGGAATCCGACTCGCACTTGGCTGATTTTACGCCTATAATAACATTTTCAAATAAGAAACTAGTGCATTCACTATGTTGAGTCGCAGTATAAAACAAGTTCCAGGCAGCAGGCTCCAGGCAAGTCGATGGTACGAGGTATGCTTGTAACGGGGACTCGAGTAATTTGAGCTCCGCAAATAGGCACCCCATTACAAGGTTCTCAGACCGGCTGGGAGTCGTCAGGCAATTTTACACCGCGTAGTAATTCGATTTAATTTATATACCGGCCATAAGTGATGTTGGCGGTGTACCTACGCGGCTATAGCGGCTATGTAATGCATAAATTATTGCAAAGGATAACCGTCGTTCTTAATACATATAGGAATAAATTTAATGCCACAAAAAAACATGTAATTTTATATTTATCTCGCCATTTCGGCGCGGTAACAGCGCTGATTTTTAGCTTGCCTCAAATTTAGGAACATATTTTATAAACGGCAAAGTTCACATCTCACAGGAAATCTACAACAATCATGACCGTACATTTTCTCAAATAGCCTTGTATGTTTAAACTGTAGTTTCATCATAGGATTGCAGGATGTGTGGATAATATTGGACCAACAATACTTAGGCACATAGAATTTCGTATGGATAAGACTAGATAAGTAGACCTACAGTATATGTGCGAAAATCTCATAATGTGTACACGAAAATGTGTGCCACCATAAATCAAAAGTCTTTCCTTTTCCACGATATTATAATTAGGTGAAAGTCAGGGCTATTTACTAATTGACACAGAGACCGTTTAAAGTCCGCTTAGTTAGAGTGAGATTTTTCAGATAAGTAAGTTAATAGTGGTTGAAGTGTCAACTTCACCTCATTGCGGCTTCACATGAACAAGCAGAAAATCGGTACGGGAAAACTGGTTTAGGTATAAATGTCGCATAGCCCTGTAGCCGGACCGGAATTTTGCCCTACAAGTTTCGATAACTCTAAAGTCGGAAAAGTTATGCTTATATGGTATGGGACATATTTTTAAGCATATTTGTAAAATATGACGAAAAGTTAGAACGAGAGTTAGGTATAAATTAGGTATTTATGTTTTTTTATTGGTGATTTGTGAATATTGAATTAGAGTGCAAAGTTTAAGCTTCATCGTTTATAATATGTATGATGCTTTATGCTGTTAAGTTTGTAGAAAAAAAAATAACGAGCGACTGGGTCAAACCAGAATTCGGTTATTATTTTGTCGATATTGAATTAAAGTTTCAAAAATTCACAACAATATCTTTAAATCCTTAAGTTAATAGACAAAGCCAAAAATTTGGAGGAATTAGAGATAAGATTTCATTAATAAGAATTTTTATAAGCGCCTTTTGTCCTGTAAGGTCTAATATTGAATTAGAGTCTGTAAAGATTAGTCTAATACTATAAAATAATATATGCAGCCATATAATGGAAAGTAAGAAATTTCTGTGTATAGATTGCCTTGTAATAGTATAATCTATTAAAATAGGCGCGAAATAAATAACCACGCCGCGGTACCACGTACCGGCGCGCGGGAACCTAGAGCGAGCCCCTAGAGTGATACCTCGTCCCGCCCCCCGCTCCGCCGCGCAAGCGCTGCGTTTGTATTTCAAATCATATCATTTGTTTGTTTACGTGCACGGTAAATTACATGCGGTTATTATTATGTGAATTTAATAAGTTATTGACTTCAAAATGAGTAAAAAAAATTTGATATATGGACTGTGTTGGGTATATTATTCAGCAGTAGATTAACGCAGATAAAACAGGATAAAGTGTATAAGGAATTTATTAGACTGCTCACATATGAGATGTTCTAGACCGACTGACAATACAAAAAGTAAACAAATCAACCATGGAACGGTTACTAGCTAGAATACGAATTTGACACACTTCTATCTATGCCAGTATGCAAGCCACTACCTGTAAGTAGGTTTCGATAAAGTGAACATATATCACATTAAATATATTCAATACGCCCCCTTAATGTGCATATTCAAAATAAATGGCAATACAATAAAACGCATACAAAGTAAAGTAATATCAAAGAACAACTAGAACAAAATAAACGATTAACAAGCTATGCCTAAACCACGCATGCACGTGTAGTGCTTCACTCTGGGCAACGCTTTCGTCAGTATGTCGGCAAGCATTGAGCCGGTCGGTATATAATTTAACTCAATACTTTTATTGTTCTTTAATATACTTCTTATAAAGTGGTACCTTATGTCGATGTGTTTACTCCGAGAATGGAACATTGGATCACCGGCAAGGCAAATCGCTCCCTGGTTATCTACATGTAAAGATAACGGTGCAAACTTACATAGCCCAATTTCAGTAAGCAAACTGTTCAAGTAGATCGCCTCCTTCATTGATGACGCCAAGCTTACGTATTCTGACTCGCAGCTAGAAGTGGCGACGCACTTTTGCTTTTGCGATTTCCAGGACACGCATTCACCTCCTAGCATGTAAACATATCCAGAATAAGATCGCCTATCAATCAAACATCCACCCCAATCAGCATCTGAGTAACCCTGCAATGATTTACCTGTTTTCGTAAATATAAGTCCATAGTTTCTCGTATGTTTAAGGTAACGTAGTACACGTTTAGCACCATCCCAACACTGTTTATTAGGACAATCCAAAAATTGACTTAGAATAGCCACGGTATTCGTTATGTCAGGTCTTGTTCCGGTCGATAAATACATCAGCGAACCGATAATTTCACGATACGGATACTGCTCACTCTCACTGCATTTTTCGGTGGGTTTAACTATCTTATTCTTCAAGTCCATGGGCGTAGATATAGGATTACATTTGTCCATTCGATATTTTATTAATAAATCGTCAATGTATTTCTGTTGTGACAATTTTATGCCAATGTCACATTTGTCAAACTCTATGCCCAACATAAACTTCGCAACGCCATAATCTTTCAATTCAAACTTTGTGGCCAGTTCCTTTTTGAAACTTTCTATACATTCACCTCTTTGCGACGCAACAAGGATGTCATCGACATAAACTAGTACAAAGAGTTTAGTTTGCGAATCAATGTCCTTATAATAAAGGCACGGCTCATTTAATGAGGCTTGCAAACCCATGCATTTTAACTGTTCATCCAACCTGATGTTCCACTGACGACCCGCTTGTTTGAGCCCGTACAACGACCTCTTCAGTCGGCACACATCGCCCCCACTCTTCAAATCAGATAACATCTTGTTAGCTCTTTCATATATAGTTGAACTTGGCTGTTCCAATTGTTTGAGGTCTTGAAGGCATTCTTCCAGGAGATCTGGCACCTTCATATATATTTCCTCTTCTAATAAACCGTTCAGGTATGCCGTATTAATATCCAACTGATGGATTTCAAGATCGAGTTCCGCTGCAAGTGCAACTAGTAATCTCACAGTATCAAGTCTGGCAACAGGCGCAAAGGTGTTCTGATAGTCAATGCCATGACGTTGACTGAAACCTTTTGCAACCAGTCTGGCTTTCTTCTTCTCAGTTTTATCTACATTTAGCTTTGTTGTCAGTATATAACGGCAACCTACAACATTTCGACCATTAGGTTTATTAACTACGTCGAAGGTATCGTTCTTAATTAAACTTTTTACTTCTGAAAGTATTGCGTCTTTCCATCCTTTTCTTTCATTTCCAGATAAGGCCTGTTTCAAAGTTATTTCCGCTACTCCAACAAAATCTAGACAGTCTGCGTACTCCTCCGTAGACTCGTCGTCTTCTTCCAAGGGAACTTCTGACTCGACATCAACCATGTGGTATATTTTCCGTGGACGCCCGACGTGACCTCGCTCTAATCGTGGTCGGCCTGGGCCTCTCTTTATCACCCTCCCCCCATCAGCATGAACGTCATCCTGATGATGATCATGTTGAGATGGCTCTGCGACAACGTCTGGATCATCCGTCAGTTGCCGGGCATCAACGGGTACTTCTTGGCCTACATCCGCTGCCTCAGGTTCAGCAATGCGGTCTGTGCGTTCACTCTCGTGATCGAAGTTTTGTACCACTGGATTTCCGTTGACTTGGGTAGGATGAAATTCTATTTCCACAGTCACAGGTTGATTCGAAACATTTATCGAGCCTCGACGCTTATCAATCATGAAGGGGTCAATCTCCAAGTTTACATTTTCATTGTCTTGACTCTGACCTTCGTGGAATTTTACATCTCTTGATATGATAACTTGTCGTTGTTTTGATATCCATACTCTATAACCCTTTCGATCTCTAGGATAACCAACAAACGTTCCTTCCAGGCTTCGTGGCGCGAACTTATCTTTCCCGGCTGTCTTGTCCAACACGTGTACTTTTGACCCAAACTTATGTAAGTAGTTTAATTTGACAGGTCGTTCAAACCACCTCTCAAGGGGTATTTCACCTTTAAGACTTCTTGTCGGACAGCGGTTTCTTACATGACACGCGGTTGCTACAGCTTCTGTCCAGAAACCCGGGGAAAGTCCTGACGAAATAAGCATACATCTCGCCATTTCTACCAACGTTCGATTTTTTCTCTCTGCTACCGAGTTTTGTTGGGGTACACCAGGAACTGTCAATCTTCTTGCTATTCCTTCTTTTTCCAAGAACTCGTCGAAATCTCGATTACAGTATTCACCTCCGTTATCCGTATGTAGGTACGTGATTTTTCGTCCAAATAGGTTCTCGACGTGGTTTTTGTATACCTTGAATGTATTGAAAACTTCACTCTTCTTGCTAAGAAAATATACTTCACACCATCGTGTACTGTCGTCAATATATGTGACAAAATATTTGGCTCCATTTATTGACGTATGTTGCATGGGTCCGACAACGTCAGAATGCACTATTCTCAACTTTTCATAGCAAGGCCCATTCGAACTAGAAAAAGGTAACATACTCATTTTTCCTTTCATACAAATATCACAATCATACAACTCGGTGACATCTGCCATCCTTACGTTCATGCCAGATTTATTTAAAACTCGGACGAGATCCTTCGCATTCAGGTGTCCTAAACGTTCATGCCACAACCATACGTCAACCTTTGGCTCACAAATCGCTGACACTCTATCGCAATGTTCCTCAATGTAATATAAATTACCTTTACGATTCGCGACAAGTTTAGTGTTACCATAGCTATCTTTAATACTAGCTATGTTCTTCTTGAACGTAACACTGAACCCCTGATCAGTAATTTTTGCTACTGAAATTAGGCTACATCGTAAATCCGGAACAAATAGAGTACTGGGCAGTTGCACTACAGTTTTAGAACCATTATCACATGTAAGTAACCTCACCGTCCCCTTACCTTGTACGTCTGTGTTTGTATTCGTCGCTAAATTTAGCTTACCGGACGAAGGTAATAGTGTATTGCCGAATTTGCCTGCGTCATTGCACAGATGCGATGTGCACCCACTATCGATAATCCAACCTCCATTCTCGTTGCAAGCAGCTTTAACATCTGAAATACAATTAAATGTTACAAAATTGGAATCAATATCTGGTAATTCACTATCATTCGACACATACTTTACGGTATCACTACACTGTTCCTTGTTCTTCTTCGTGCACTCAGAGGCTTTATGACCGAACTGGTGACATTTAAAACATTTAAATCTGAATTTGGGATTTCCTGGTTCTGTACCGCTCTTTGGCTTAAAAGATCTTTTTCCTTTTACAAGAAGTGCCTTATCTACACTTTCTTTTCGGTTCCTGGAATGTTCCTCTTCTAATATCTTAATCTTGAGCGTCTCTGGATCCGGCAATGAATCTCTAGATTCTATGGCACATCTAAAGTTATCAAAGCTGGAAGGCAAACTGTACAGAAGCATTATCGATGTCAGATCGTCATGCATCTCGATGTCCATGTCAGCTAATTGGCTTTTCACATCGAAGAATCTCATGACATGTTCCCTAATGTCTCCACCTTCCTCCAATTTGTGAAGCAAGAGCTCTTTTAATAATGTAGCCTTCTTCGCAGGTCCCTTCGATGCGTGGATGTTATGTAACTTCATCCATACCTCTCGCGACGTGCTACAACCTCGCAGATGTCGTAATTCGCTCGGACTAATCGCTAAAATGAGATCAGACTTAGCTTTAGAGTCTCCTATATCCCATTTAGCTGCTTCGGCTGGTTCTGCTGGTTTTGCGATACTTCCGTTGACGTATCCCCAGGCGTCGTTTTTTACTAAAATTGCTTCCACTTGGATTTTCCATGTCTCATAGTTCCTCTGATCGAGTTGGTCAATTTTCACACTACTCATAACTTCAACAGATTTCTTCCTTTTACGTTCAAATTTCTCCTGAATTAGGCGTAAGGCCCATAACCACTGTTGGGTATATTATTCAGCAGTAGATTAACGCAGATAAAACAGGATAAAGTGTATAAGGAATTTATTAGACTGCTCACATATGAGATGTTCTAGACCGACTGACAATACAAAAAGTAAACAAATCAACCATGGAACGGTTACTAGCTAGAATACGAATTTGACACACTTCTATCTATGCCAGTATGCAAGCCACTACCTGTAAGTAGGTTTCGATAAAGTGAACATATATCACATTAAATATATTCAATAGACTGACTATTTGTAGTAACTTAGTAACAGTAAAAAACCGGCCAAGTGCGAGTCGGACTCCGTACCATCCTACTAATATTATAAACGTAAAAATTTGGATGTATGAATGGATGTACGTTCCACGTAATTTCAAAATATACCGATGAGTGTACATGAAACTTTCCAGATATGTTCCTTATATATTAGAATAGGGCAAGGGCTATAATTATTGTCAAATTTTATCCCTTTTAGGGACGAAAAAGGGGATGAAACTTTGTATGGAGACGAAATATCTTTGCTCGTTGCCTTCATCAGGAGTTGGGTCACAAAATGTATGGGAAAACTAAAATCCGACTCGCACTTGACCAAAATTCTAATTGATATTATTTAATAGGGTATAATTTATGTCGTCCCTTTTAGGACGAATCATAATCATGAAATCCATAATTTAAACGCGTACGAAGTCGCAGGCAGAAGCTAGTTATCTATAGAAACCGGCCAAGTGCGTGTCGGATTACGCAAAACGAAGGGATCCTTGCCTATTAAAAAGGTCGTATCGTCACAGAAATCTTACGGCACTTACGTGCTTTTCTATAGGGAAGGCAGTTTTTCAGCAATATCTCGAAAACCTATGAATCGATCTTGATCAAAATAATTTATGGTGAAAAAATTTAATAAGCCCTAATAGCCCTATAGGTTTATGATTATTTTTATATTTTTTAAAAACACCGTTCAAAAATTAGAGGAGGGGGCACAGGGATCGGATACTGGTATTTTCACCATACCAAAATACCGGTTTTATTTCGTTCAATTTCGTTCTTTGGTTTATAATATCATTTTTGATCAGGCTGTCTAAAAATACGAAAATGTTACCTAAAGAGTCCTACATTAAGAGCCTAAAATAATTCAAAATATTAGACTACTTCGGGGACTTTTGAAAAAACCGGTTCCGATCCCTGGGGGGCCACAATTTTAGTGACTTTTGGGGCGATTTAGCTCCGCCTCTATTCATTTAATCAAAAACATTGAGAAACCTTATATTTATTTTGAAAAGACCTATCGATTAAATTGCCACACGTGGGCTTACGATGAAAAAATTCAACCCCTAAAAGGGGAACATTTGGTGACAGTCTGAAAATCAATATGGGTATCGTTTCTATGGTTTATCGGGTCACTGATTGCGAAAATAACAACGATTTTAAAATCCAACATGGCGGACGTGAAATACCATCTCCCCTGTTGGGGTGCGATGGGGTTGAAATATCTAAATATCAATATGGGTGTCGTTTTTATTGCTTTTTTGAACGTTCATTACGAAAATGGCATCGATTTTGAAATTTAATATTGTGGACATGAAAATTATTGAAAATATTTGTGCTACATTGCAATTCAATCGGGACATACGGGTCAACATGAGAACCTCCTTTTTTGTAGACGGTTAAAAATTTCGCTTAGTACGCGGGCGAAGCCGCGGGCAAAAGCTAGTTAAAGATATGGTAAACACTAGCTGTTGCCCGCGACTTTGTCCGCGTAGAAGTTTTTATCGTCTTAGAAAAATGATTGCTCCCTATTCAAACTTTGAACCCTCTTTTAACCCCATATTATATTTTTTTTTTATTAGTTATTCAGTAACAATACAAATATTGTGTTTGAAATATCTACATTAAAATTAAAATTACTTAAATATTATACATAAAAAGATTGCTTAACTAATTATAATTTGTACATTTTATTTAACTTAATACATGTCATGTCTTTAATTCTTATAACTAGATATCACGCACAAAAATCTCGTCAATACTGTAGAAGCACCCTCTCAATAAAAATGCTTTTAATTGTCTATGAAATACCTTATAAATTGTGATATTTTTTAAGTCAGGGGGCAGTTTGTTTAAAAAAATTACAGCCTGATGTTTTGTGCTGTGCTGCGCCACTTTGAGCTTCGGGAAAAAACTTTGTGTAATGTTTTTTGTTCGTGTTTGTAGGCGCAAATCTTGTTCTTCGATAGATTCATATTTTAAGATATTTTTGACAAAATAGTAAGCCGCACGAGTATATACAAGCAAGGAACTGTTAGAATGCCCAATTCCAGGAAGTGTTCTCTACAAGATATCCATTGAGGAATGCGTACAATAGTGCGGATGGCTCTTTTTTGAACAACCAAAGCTTTGTTAAGGTTATACTTAAGGCTATTTCCCCAGAGCCTGATATTGTACCTAAGCTTAGATTCTACTAACGCATAGTATATGACTTTAAGTTGTTGTCTAGTGAGTTCCTCCCTCAGGCTTCTCAGAGCATAACAGGCTGAAGAAATGGAATGCTCAACGGCATCCAGCTCCTCTTTCCATTTCAGGCCTGCATCAATATAAAAAACAATGAAATTCCTTTTCTAGTTTTTAAACAAACAGTCTAAAACCAAAGTTACAAATCTCATACTTTATAAATGTGTTGCTCTCTACACAAACTTTAAACCCCTTTTAACACTTAGGGACGAATTTGAAAAAAAAACTCTGAAATTAGTTTTGAAGTCTTAACATAACTACATGATAAGACCGATACTTTAAAAATTTCTTGCTCCCCATATAAACTTTGAACCTTCTTTTAACCCCCTTAGAGGGGTTGAATTTTTCTAAACGCTGAAAGTACTTTTTTATTTTAATAAGTAATCATTCTACTAACTTTTAAGTCTCTAGCTCAAACAAAGTGTTGCCCATACAAAGCTTACTCCCCTTTTTAACCTCCATAGGAGTGTAATTTTTTTAAACGCTAATATGACTATTTGTATTATAATAAGTAATCTTTCTACAAAGTTTTAACAAAAAGTTTACTCCATACAAACTTTGCACCCCTTTTTAACCCCTTAGGGGTTGAATTTTTCTAAACGCTGAATCCACTTTTTTATTTTAATAAGTAATCATTCTACTAACTTTTAAGTCTGTAGCTCAAACAAATCGTTGCCCATACAAAGCTTACCCCCCTATTTAACCCCCTTAGGAGTGGAATTTTCTAAAACGCTAATAGGACTTTATTTGTATTCTAATAAGTAATGTTTCTACAAAGCTTAAAGTCTCTGGCTCGGGTGCCCTTTGTTTCCCATAATTTTGTTGTTCCGAATTTCGATGGTCAGAAGTTGATATCCATAAAATTTATAGACATACATATCAGTAGTCATAACTTTTGTTAAGTATAACGCTTAATAGTTCTAATATCAATGACCTATAATATTAAATCCTATAATCTCAAAAGTCATAAAATTGATGACTATAATGTTTAAAGGTCTATAGATAATTATTCAGAAATGTTGTAAGACATTTATTTCAACGTACTAATGGTTGTTATTCATATCGTATTAATGCCTAAAATTAATTATGTCTAAGAAACCAAATCTATAACATCCATAGGTATATAGATAATTACTCAGAAACATTTCTAGACATAATAAAACTACTATCAAACCTATCAAAATAAGCATAAATCGTCAAATAAAATTTTCTCTGAGATCAACCAATGCCAAGATAGTGGTGTATAAAGTTTTTCAAAGAACAACAGGAACAGGGACTTAGTGGCAAAACCGACTCGGATCGCGGATAGGTTAGAAGACGGAAGCGGGAGCTTTGCTCCCGCTTTCGTCTTCGAGGTTATTTTTTTTATAAAAGAGCGGAAACACTTGTTTGCAAAAAATATTATAATTTTGCAACACAAACATTGTAGTTTTTATCCTACGCACTACTTAAATTGGGATATAAATCGTATGTCATTGCAATATTTTTGGATTAGTATTTTAAACAAAATTATACTGACTCGTACAACCACTTGAATAGGTTTGTTAGTTCAAGAACAACAATTTATTTAGAACAAGAATTTTATACCTTCTTATAATTATTGCGAGTGTTTTTATTGACTGTAATATTATGAAGTCTGACACCACCCTCACATTAAATGTTATGACTAACTAACCACGTGACTACCCATCATTATGACCTGTGAAAAAAAAAGACTTTACAACAATTATAATAAGCAAGTTTATTGCCTTCAATAATATGAAATGGCATACCATCTGCACATTGAATGTTATGACTAAACAATTTTATGACTAACAATAATGATGACTTGCAAAAATCGGAACTCCAATTTATATTGTATAATTTTATGACTTTCGACAATATGACTTATAACAATTATGTTGGGTAACGATATGGACTGAAAAAATCGGAACTTAAATTTTATGGGAACCAATAGAGACCCCTCTGGCTCAAAACAAAAAGTTTCCTCCATACAAACTTTGCACCCCTGTTTAACCTCTTAGGGGCGGAATTTTCCAAAACACTGAAAGGACTTTATTTATATTCTAATAAGTAATCTTTTTACAAAGTTTTAAGTCTCTGGCTCAAAATAAAAAGTTTCCTCCATACAAACTTTGCACCCCTTTTTAACCCCTTAGGGGAAGAATTTTCCAAAACACTGAAAGGACTATTTGTATTCTAATAAGTAATCTTTTTACAAAGTTTTAAGTCTCTGGTTCTAAACAAAGTTTCCTCCATACAAACTTTGCACCCCTTTTTAACCCCTTAGGGGCAGAATTTTCCAAAACACTGAAAGGACTTTATTTGTATTCTAATAAGTAATCTTTTTACAACGTTTTAAGTCCCTGGCTCTAAACACAAAGTTTCCTCCATACAAACTTTGCACCCCTTTTTAACCCCTTAGGGGCGGAATTTTCCAAAACGCTGAAAGGACTATTTGCATTCTAATTAGTAATTTTTCTACAGTTTCAAGTCTGGCTCAAAACAAAGTTTCCTCCATACAAATTTTGCACCCCTTTTTGAACCCCTTAAGGGCAGAATTTTCCAAAACACTGAAAGGACTTTATTTGTATTCTAATAAGTAATCTTTTTACAAAGTTTTAAGTCTGGCTCAAAACAAAAAGTTTCCTCCATACAAACTTTGCACCCCTTTTTAACCCCTTAGGGGCAGAATTTTCCAAAATGCTGAAAGTGCTTTATTTGTATTTTAATAAGTAATCTTTCTACAACATTTTAAGTATATAGCTCAAAAAAGAAAATTTCCCCCATACAAACGTTGCGCCCCTTTTTAACCCCCTTAGGGGTAGAATTTTCCTAAACGCTGAAAGCACTATTAGTATTCTAATAAGTAATTTTTCTACAAAGTTTTAAGTCTATAGCTTAAAAAAATGTTTCTCCTATACAAATCTTGCACCCCTTTATGACCCCTTTAGGGATAGAATTTTCCAAAACGCTGAAAGTACTTTTTTGTATTTTAATAAGTTATCTTTCTACAAAACTTTAAGTCTCTAGCTCAAAAAAAAGTGTCCCTCATACAAACGTTGCACCCCTTTTTAACCCCCTTTAGGGGTGGAATTTCTTAAAATCCCTTCTTATCCGTTGTTCCAAAAAAACTTTATAAAAGGTAGTTTGGGTGTAAATTTCATGTTTCTAGTCCGAGTAGTTTCGGCTGTGCGTGTATGAATTAGTCAGAATCTTCTTTTATATATATAGATTTGAACAGGCTCTAAGTACCTAGTTAATGTAGTTATTAGGCAGGAATCTACTGAAAAAACTAGAAAATATCCTCTCGGTTCACCAATTTACCTGAGTGGTCGCAAACTGGCACACTAAATTAGGTGGTCGATGACCGGCGAACCGACCCTACATCCTGAATATACAAAAACAATTTCATGTGGTAGGTAAATTGCGGTTTACTACCCATCTATTCCATAGCTTACTGTTACTGGCCACTTCGCAAAAAAAATACATTGTATGTCATTTGTTAGTAGGTATTTCTGCAGAGAATGGTCATTTGTATGATAATTTTCATATCAATTATTTCTATAACACGATAACGAGTTCTACGCGAACAAAACCGTGGGCAATCCCTATACTAATAAATTAGGGTAAGTTTAACTATTTTCGGTTGATATTAGTTTAAAACACGCTTTGCGGATTTTTTTATGGAATCTGGACGCAGGTTGACGTGGAGTCAAGGGCACGCCACTACCCCGCCCCCACTGATCGCTGCCGTTATTCGCTACGCGCTCATGCGCCTCACCCCATGCGTCACCTAACGAAACTAGACCTCTACCTACGCTTAGTTACTACGCACCGCAGTGTCAAGATATATTTGTGGGTTAGCGTTGAGGTGAACTTAAAACAGCGTCACCTAACGAAACTAGACCTCTACCTACGCTTAGCTACTACGCACCGCAGTATCAAGATATATTTGTTGGTGAGCGTTGAGGTGAACTTAAAACCAGTTACGGAATAGGGGTCTGGTGGCACAGTGCGCAGCGCGGCGCGCGCATACAGCGAGTTTGAAATGTATTAATATAGGCCCGGAATGCTTACGTATCAGTATTTAGTGTCGCCGTGATTTTATATTTATAAACTTTTGTTTGGTAACAGAGATCATTATCATGACCTGCTTATTATTAACTCTACAAACTCTAATTCAATATTGGTTATACTGCTTAGCTAGAAATCAATATCTAGACAAGCCGATTGTCTACACCTCCAACTTTTTTCAAGTATATGAAGTGGATCGATAATCAGTAATCAGTAATCAGTAATCAGTAATTTATTTTGTGAAACATAGGTATTATACATTCTAGATCTTAAATTAGGTTGAGAGTCCTCTATGTTCTGCCTTGCGGCGTACAAAAATAAAATAAAATAGGAAATCAATTAGGTTAATAAATGGTTCGTTACATCATAGCACATGTGTTCTTATATTAAATACCTACATATATATGTCAAACAGAATTCAAATATTTATATCATCAAATAGTAAGTACATGTCATACAGAATTAAGAATAAGGAATGTCAAAATTAAAGAAATACAAAAACAATAATAATAATTAAAGTTCAAAATGTCAGGAAAATTATATCTTAAACACGACCGTAAAAGTGAAACTATATAAACATGCAATCAGACTTTGTCATTAAAGAAGTCATCTAGCGTGTAATAAGCTCTTTGGACCAGTTTTTTTTTCAGGTCCTTCTTAAATATGTGAAGATCTTGACATTTAAGAGCATCTGGTAAAAGGTTATAAATTTTCGTTGCCATTCCCAATATACTTTTTCTTAGTAATGCAGTTTTGCCAGGGACCACATTTAAATTATATTTATGCCGAATCGGTCTTCCGCTTGCGCAAGAGCTTTTTAGTGGAAATAGAACCGGATTTGATTTAATAAAGACTGACACTTCAAAGATGTATAGGCTTGTTAAAGTCAGTATGCCTAGTGTTTTAAAATGGGGTTTACATGATTCAATTCGTTTAATGTTGCATATTGCCCTAATACATTTTTTCTGCGCTTTAAAAATACTTTGGATTGAGTTTTGTACTGAATTACCCCAAAGTACTATGCCGTATCGTAAAATTGACTCCACATATCCGTAATAAGCTAGTAATGCTGTTTTTTGATTACATATTGTTGAAACTTTTCGTAAGGCAAATACAAAATTATTTATTCTAGTGGATAAAGAGTCAATATGTGGTTTCCAGCTTATGTGTTTATCAATATTAATGCCTAAGAATTTCGCTACATCAGTCTGTTCTACACGCTGATCTTTATATTGTATGTCAAGATTTATAGTGCGTGATTTAGATTGATGAAATTGCATTATCTTTGTCTTGTCAATATTAATATTTAATTTATTTAGGTCCAGCCAGTCAATTATAGTCGCAAGAGTATTGTTAATGTCCGCTTCATAACTTTTAAGATCATTTGATTGAATTAAAACGGTACTGTCGTCTGCAAACAATATCATAGGATGGGGAATACATTTTGGCATATCATTAATATAAATTAAAAATAATAAGGGTCCTAAAATACTACCTTGAGGAACTCCGCGCATTAGTAGCCTTGGTTCTGAGTAATATGATGTTTCCTGCATCGACTTTGAGCAAATTCCCTTGATCTCCGTATATTGTGTTCTATTTTTTAAGTATGACTTTATTAAATCTAGACTATTTCCTCTTATACCACAGCGTTCTAATTTATGTAATAGTCTATTATGGTCGACACAGTCGAATGCCTTCGACATGTCCATATATATTGCTGAGATAGGGGTCCTTGCGTCTACACTCAAAATAACTGTTTTTATTAAGTCGTAAATTGCGAGGGTGGTCGATTTATTTTTACGAAATCCTTTTTGTTCGTTAATAAGAATATTTTGACTTTCTAAGAATGTATATATCTGGTCGTATATAATTTTCTCTGCAATTTTAGAGAAGATAGAGAGGAGAGCTATTGGTCTGTAGTTTTCAACTTTATCTCTATCTTTGTTTTTGTACAAGGGTTTCACCACGGCTATTTTGAGTTTATCGGGAAACAATCCTTTTTCTAAAATTAAAGTTATAATAAAAGATAGGGGATGCGCCAAAATGTTGACACAGTGCTTTATAACTTTGGTAGCGACTTCATCGATGCCCACGCTGTTAGTATTTTTGAGTGATTTTATCACTTGTTTGACACGAGCTGGTGTGACAGGAGTCAAAAAAATTGAGTTTAAAGTATGGGGTGGTAGGCTGTCCCTGAGTTTCGGTTTTGAGCTCTCATTATGTTTGGTCTGGTCTATGAAGAAATTATTGAAAATGTTAGCAATGATAGATGGATCAGTAGCAGTATTATTTCCATTGTCTTTAATCTTTGCAATCGAAACAGGGGGACGATTTTCGTTCTTATTATTAATTATTTGCCATGCGGCACGACATTTACTACTGGATTTTTTTATATGATGTGCGTTTTGGGCCTTTTGCGTTAGGTTAATTATTTTTTTTAGCCTATAAGAGTACGCTTTTAATTCGGCTTTATTAGTTTGATTCGGGTTCGCTCTGTATCGCCATAGTATCTCCCTTTTTCTTTTACAACAGACTTTTATGCCTTTAGAGACCCAAGTTGGTTTTCTCCTATGTGACATTTTAATTCGTTTGAACGGAAAACATAGATTGTAGAAAAGTAGAAATGATTCTATAAAATTATTGTAGGCTTCATTTACATCACAGCTTTCATATACATCGGAAAAACTAAGATTACTAAGAGAGTTAATAAATTTGTCCATGTTGCTGGGGGAGTAGTCACGTTTATTAATAAACCAATGTTTGATTAAACAAGTATGTTTGACTGGACAGTTTAATAGAATGGCGCTGTGGTCAGATAGGCCTAGGTCTATTACCGATCCTTTCGAGCCTCGTATATTAACCGCAAAGTTGTCGATACACGTTCCGCTAGAAGGCCGTGTCGGATAATATCATAATTTTGCAATATCAGCGACTCTAATTCTTTATTTTCGGAATTATAAGCATTTTTTCGTTCACCAGAACGCAGATGTTCCAGACTTCTAAAAACAGAATATAGTAAAGAAATTAAAATGTTATTGGATAGGTTACAGTTTTTTGTGACTCTAATTCTATATTTGCATAGTTCTTGGCAAAAAACTTAAATATTTCAATATAGCCGAAATCTAAACCTAAAAATTTCTACATTTTTACATAAGTATTATTTAACATGCCTCCAACGACATATCAAAAAAGAAAAAACTTTAATGCTATCGAAACCCAGTTTTGTTCAGCCGCAGGTCTAGCAGTGGAATAGTATAATCCGCCGTTTTACACAACAGCTAGCTGTTTTACAAGAGCGCTGTTTTGTAAATAACATTACAGCTAGCTGTTTTACAATATAGCGGCAATACGCCGTATTACATTACAGCATTTATAATGTAATTTTTATCGTGAAACAAATGAATCTGAATTAGCTAGCTGTTTTAAAAACATAATGTATTTTATACTGGTGTTACAAGATAATGTTATTAGAGGTAGATGTAAAAATAGGGGTAGGATTTTTTTATACACTCCCGGCGCTCCTATGTTACCATAAATTTAATAAATCTGTCACTACTTTTAGCAGGCACATCTCTGGGCATCTTAGTACTAACTCGCTAAGGAGTATATAGCGACGTTTTTGTTTGAATTAGGTATTTGTCGGTAAGCTTTGGTTCTCAACCGACGACACGTAATAATGAAGTATGAATATATTATATATTTCTGCAACGTAACTTAAAGCATCGCAATCAACAATCAGTAACGGCAACAGCAGTTGTATCATTCGCGCCAAAATAGGAAACCTGGCCATTCCTGTGTTTAACAAGCCCGCTCAAGGCTGAGTCTCGTTCATTGGACCCGTAAACCAGCAGGACACGTCCAGACCCCTGACAGCACAAAGCGTACAAGCGCAAGACCCGTTCTATATCCATTGATCTATGAGTCTATAAAGTTGGAAGACAGTTTAAAGGGCCTTGCGGAAGCAACAGTAGATTTCGGACAAAGTTTTCGCAGCGAATTGGGAACTTCCAATTAATTACACCAGTTTTCAAATAATACGCATGGGGCATTGGCATTCGGGGGACCATTTTAGCAAGGCCATAGAGTTTTAGTGACTTTGATTGCATTCGGAACCAACTTATCTTTAATTGAGCAAACAGTAAACAAGGTTCATTCGCAGTTCCGAATACAATTTGCCTTTCGGTGGTCATTATCTATTGTGATCAAAACAAAATCGTAATCGTTTATTTCGCTCCTTTTACTAGGATATTGATTTTTTTTTCTTATACGCTTATATGGGAAATTGCCAACACTTATATTATATGTATCGGAATGGTCCTTGTATTGTACTAAACGAATATACAGATTCGCGAATATACATCAAGACCTACATCAAGTTAGCGAGTATCTCTTAAATTACATTCTAAAATTACATATAAAATGCCGCTGTAAAATGTAAACTCGTAACGTGAGATATACGACGTCCGTAAAACCGGTTCGGTTGGATGCAAATCGAGTCCATAACTTCAAAACATTGAATACTTTACTGCTTACACAATAAGGGACATTTTGTCTTGCACGAGTAAAAAAAGGCGACATGTTTCTTTGGGGTAAAAGACAAAAAGAGTGTTAGGTATCACTTAATTAAAAAGAAGCCTTTGGTAGTGAAACCTTAGATAATGCTCGGATGCAATCGCTTTTAATTACAATTGCATTCTTACGAGGAAACTAGAGATGGTTCAGTTTGTAAATATTGTAGTCCTGCGATTGCTTTGTAAGAATTAGGTAAGTTTACAAGTCATTTTACTTCTTGAGTGCCACTTAGTATTTTTTTTACGATCTACTCATTTGATATCCATGATTTAAATATGGCCAGGATAGTAAATAAGCCCATCCTCCTTTTCCCTCCGAAATAAAAACAAGGAAAATCTGCAAAAAACGAATAAAGTCGTCGATAGACGGAAATCAAAACCCTCGCTCCGCTGTCACGGCCAAGACACGTTATGAAAAGACGCATTCATCATAATTTATCACGTCTGCCTTCACATTGTATGAAAAGGTCTTCGCTTTCACAAATCCTCCAGTTATTTGCACTGTATCGCCATTTGTACTTTACACACAAAACATCCACCGATGCTCAAAATATCGCGTGTGCTAGAGTTAGTAAGAAAACAAGGAATTCTTTCAATCGGAACTGAAAATTTAATTTTACAACAGAAATAAAATGTCGCTGCCACAGCCAGTCTCGGTGCACTAAGTACCTACTGAAATTAATTTCCTGGCCAGGTAGACAGAGCACTTTTCGAAATGAAAATTAGTTTTCACTACTAAAAAGGTTTTCTGCACTAAATATTGTAATGAAATGATAAATTTGTCGAGTAGTTAGCAGAGTTGTCTGCTCTAAATTGTACAGACGAAGGTACTTGGTTTATATCTGTCAGAGAAGACTTAAACGTGTTTCACAAACTTTATTAAAATGCCTTTATTTTTAAGATCTAAAGTCAAAAGAGCTTCCCTTGTTACTTATTTAAATATTTGTCTCAATTTAAATGCTCTCCAAATCCGAAACAAGAGTTTTAAAACTTGAATCCTCACGAACATAACGCAAGTGAAAATTTCAAAAGCATTAAAGCAATAAAGAAAATACTTCAGCTGAGTTATTCCGAGGTAAGGTAAGCGACAATATGTTGGCATCGCAAGGAGCGCGATACAGTTAGATAGCCGGCCCGGCCGATATCGCTGCACGGGTTGTAGGAATACGGGGTGCAACACTTGCAAGCACTTCCTTTGCTTTTTAGGGTTGCGTACCAAAACGGTAAAAAAGGAACCCTTACGGTGCGACTCTGTCCGTCTGTCTGTCACAATGTTAAATATCTCAGGAATCCATATCCATACTAATATTATAAATGGGAAATTGTATGTGTGTTTGTTTGTTTGTTTGTCCGTCTTTCACGGCAAAACGGGGCGACGAATTGACGTGATTTTTTAAGTGGAGATAGTTGAAGGGATGGAGAGCGACATAGGCTACTTTTTGTCTCTTTCTAACCCCCCACTTCCCTAAAATGGGGGGTGAAAGTTTGTATGGAGCATTCCGCAATTATCAAGGTAGAAAGCTAAAAATTGGTATGCGGACTATTTGTGACTAACAAAAAAATCGTGCATCATTTTTTTTTGAAATCTGCACCCAATCCCTTAAAAGAGGGGGTGAAATTTTATAAGGGGGTTTTGTATGCGGACGTGAAATACCATCTCCCCTGTTGGGGTGCGATGGGGTTGTGCGTAAATATCAATATGGGTGTCGTTTTTATGTTTTTTTGGGACGTTAATTACGAAAATGGCATCGATTTTGAAATTTAAAATAGTGGACATGAACATTCTTGGAAGTATTTGTGCCAAATTGCAATTAAATTGGAACATACGGGTCAAACTCAGATGCACCTTTTTTGTAGATGATTAAAATTACTTTTAGTACGCGGGCGAAGCCGCGGGTAAAAGCTAGTTACTTATGCTATCGATTTGAAAATTGGGATAGTTGTAATCAAACCTAACGCACGTGTATGGAAAAAGAAAAATTTAAACATATATTTTTATTTCCTATGAAAAATGAGGCGGGCAAAAATTCAAAGTCTAGAAATTAGTTCAAGTGGGTTATCAAATGAAATACCTCCTGATGCACATTTAAAAAAGATTTTTTTATATATTTTTTATAGTAAAGAAATTTCGATTTATGAAGGAAAATGTACAAAAAAAAATCCCCCTCTTACTTCCGAACTTTACCAAGCGAATAGAAGTAAAATTTAACAGAAGGATAACATTAGGTATTATTTAAATATTAGAGGAAAAATATAACTGTATCAGTATCTAGGTTTAGAATTAAAATTTTCAGAATATATGGGCGGGGAAAGACGGGTATATTGTATGAAAGTTTGTACGGTACCCGTGGTGCGCGAGTCAAACTCGCACTTGGCCGGTTTTTTATTTATATGCACGCGGGTAGCCCGTGTATAGCTACACTGATAAGGATAACAGATTATCTTTAAAGTGAACCTGTTAATGTGTACTAAAGACAGTTCTGCCATTCAATCAATACTAATATTATAAATGCGAAAGTGTGTCTGTCTGTCTGTCTATCTGTGTGCCTGTATGTCTGTTACCTCTTCACGCTTAAACCGCTGAACCGATATAGATGAAATTTGGTATAGAGATAGTTTGAGTCCCGGGGAATAATCAGAATCAGAATTTTATTGGTAAAACACATTATTTTACATGTCAGGCAGGATATAAAGTAGATAGGTACATACGTTTTAATTACTTGTAAGGGTAATTTTCATTATAATAATCTTTATCATCATAGTATTTCTTTAAATTAATTCATAAACATTGTAAAAGTCAGTCTAATTAAGGGTTATTACGTAAGGACATAGGATAGTTTTTATCCCGGAAATCATCCCCTAAGCTATGATATAAACCAGCTCCACGCAGACGGAGTCGTGGGCGCAGAGGCTATATTATAAATTACCTACTAATTTCCGCCCGTGAATTCGTCTGCGTGGACCGGGATAAAAACTATCGTATATTTTAGTCCACCAAAATTTCATCCAAATCGGTTTCTTAAGCGTGATTGAGTAACCAACATTCAAACATCTAAACTTTCGCATTTCTAATACCTCTATTAGTAGGATAATCTTATACAATCCTTGAGCACACCTACACAATAGGATTCGAGTATATATTTCTCTCTTACACGATATTCTGCCAAAAGTAACGGTGTAGCTATTCTAGAACCCATACTGTTCTTAGAACTCTCGGACTGTACCTACATATTTAATGGTTATTTTATGAAATGTGACGAAGGATCGGCAATGGATGGAAGAGATACTGGGCCATGAAAGAAATAATGAAGGACAAAAATCTTCACATTGGCACTAAGAGCAAAGTATTCAACATCTGCATTCTACCAATACTTATGTATGGAAGCCAAACTTGGGCCCCCACAAAAAATCATTTGAATAAACTACGCATCTGCCAAGTTTCCATGGAACAAAGTATGCTAGGAGTAAGAAAAGCTGATCGGATAAGGAACCAAGTCATAAGACGTAAAACCAAGGTGCAAGACATAGTCACAAAAATAAGGAGACTCAAATGGAAGTGGTCCGGCCACACTATTAGAGGCATAGATAAGTGGAGCAAAAAGACAAACCAGTGGTACCCAAAAGGCTGCAAAAGAAAGAGAGGCAGGCAGCTCAAAAGATGGGACGACGACATTAGGCCTGTTGCTGGTATCACTTGGAGCAGGGTCGCTAGAGACAAACGCGAATGGAGAAGGCTGGAGGAGGCCTTTGCCGATTGGCAAGCTGACACCCAAAATAAATAAAGAAAACAAACTAAACTAAGAACTACAACATTTGGATGTCATGAAAGAAGGCTAAAATAAAAAAAAAATATTATGAAATGTAGCGAAACATTATCTCACAAAAAAAAATGTTAAGAGAAACATAAGGTTTCTACAAAATATTATAAGGTTATTTTGACAAGTCTTGTAAGACAACACTTATACTTGGATTCTTTATAATATGTACCTACTGCCTAACGGCACTCAGTAAACCACATTTTGGCTTTACCGCTTATAACATTAAACTCCTAAGCCTTAAAGCCTATTTTATACCTCATGTATTAATATCGGAGCGTCCGTTCCTAGGTCTTACTGTACGGACTTTTATAAAATACCCAGCTTTGCGCGCCGCGGATATTACTTAGGTTCTCGAATTTATATTTTCAATTCTAGTGTGTAGCGTTTCAGAGGATTTGATATCGAGAGAATGGATCTTCGTGCGGGTTAGGTCCCAGAATGAACGAGGAATGTAGCGCCGCATGGATTGAGTTAGATGTCAAAAATTAGGCGTTTTAATAAATTACATTATGGAAATATTAAAGCGTATTATTTTTATTATTTAAGCGTTCGCCATCTTCTAGTCTGAGAAGAGAAGAAGAATAACTATAATTACATAGACATTGAGACATTGGAAAACGAGACGTGTCTGTAAAGTTACCTGCTTTAAAGTTGACTAAGTAACAAAGGGGACCAAAGATAGGTACTGTGAGGGTAGAAACTATTAAATATTCTTGTGCGCTATTAAAATATGTTAAATCCTGATTGGAATCAAATCTTAAAATACCCTATACTATACCATGCAAAGGTTTTACCCGATATTCCTCGATTCTCAATATTCCTTGAGAGGTTTGGCAGGAAAATAATAGCTTTCGGAACCTATGCCAAGTTTGTTTCTGGTCCCGACAGATGTTAGATTATAATAATTCGATCTGCTGAAGGTTGAATACAGCTTTTTCTCTATTCATGGCCAGTAATCGAATATTAATATTATCTAAGCCAGCCATATTTTTCATACGATGTCCGTGTATATCTAATGTGCATGAAATTTCTAATGGACACGCTCAACAGAGTTCATGGTCTTCTGTGTCGGTCATTCAATAACCAAGCACTCTGTAAACCAGTAAAACTAGACACAGTACAAAAAACCTCCCTTACATTTAGGCAAGGTTTTAATAGATTTGAGGTGATTACAATTTTTTTTTAGTATTATTAATTTTAGGTTATCAATGTCATTATATCTATGTGAAACCGGCAACACATGTTGGGTTAGCGTCGAAAAGCCTTCGACGGAACGTGGCTACACGGTAGAATGGGATGAAAATACATCATTCGTGACGTCTCTAACGCATATCAGCGCCCCGCAGCGAAATAGACTTTTGAGGTTGGTATAATATAATACGCATTACCGACCATCAGTTGGCTACAAGATTTCGCTCTATAAAAGCCTTATTTTTTAACCCTCGACGTTTTAAGTTCACAATGTGTATATGTGTGTCTATACGTCTGTAGATAGGTATGTGGCATCGTTGCTCTCAAACGGATGAACCGATTTGAGAGCGGTTTTTTTAAACGAAAATCTTCTCCGTGATGTTTCTTAGCTATGTTTGTTGAGACGGAAGCGTTTAAAATTTTTAATTTATTGAACGAGCGAGCGAAGCTCAATCTTGTTTCAACCTTGTTCCAAGTTTCGGCTTGGGCCAAATTTCTTGCATATATCCGGATGTCACGCTGTCCTGCTGTCCGGCTGTTCTCCTCTACAGGGCGCATTTCTCAACCGATTCTCGTGGAATTTTGTGAGCAGGTTCGAGAATTATAAAGTTTTATTTTTGTCGATTCAGTTTTTGGAAATTAAACAATAAACATTTTTTTTTTAACAAAGCAGGTTCGCGAGTTCTAGAGCTCACAGAGCCACTAATATAGTTATCTTACAAGAACGCGGCGAAGCATTCCCTCCATGTGATAAAAGTTCATTCACAACAACAAAGCGTCGGCGTCGTATAGTGACTGCGCTCGCTGGCCTTGGCATCGACCGATGCTAGGGCCCTTGAACCACGCTTACTTAATGGCCGATTCTTGCGATCGCGGGAAAACGGCTTATTGTCGCGTAATGTTTTCATCTGTGACATTTGTAATATATTTATATTACACGTATTGAAATATTTATTGGACAAAATTTACAACTGATTAAACAGTGTTGTATTCCATATTCGTATTATAAATCCAGAAGTAACTATGTGTCGTTGTCTTATGTCTATTATGAAGGACATGAATAATAATATCCCGGGATTTAAATAAGGGGATCAAAAAGGTCTGGCGGATCTACGCCGACAAAGTCGCAGATAAAAGCTAGCAAATAATAATAACAAGTACAGTTTAAACAATTATTAAATCCCTTCGCTAAATAGATCTTAGTAAAAGGTGGCATAAAGCAAAACGCTCCTTATTTCGAAAGAGACACCTGCTTAACGCAACTCTTTTGTAATCCAGCACGAAAATTTCCTAAATTCTCTTTCATTACCTTCCAACAAAACACGTAAAAGGACTAAATTAGATAGACTAACGCACACTATGCCGTAATTCTAAAAAGGCACGCAAGCCGGCGGTACGAATGCCGTACAGTCAACTATCATTTTTGAACTGGAAAAATGTTCTTGTGAAGTAGCAAACAAAGACATTCTACACATTAGCAATTTCATTGACATAACAAAACTCGAAACGATATTAACTCGAAACGAAGTATCAGCCTTAAGTAATGTTCATTATGATCATCATCATTTCATCAACATTATCAGCCTGTGTAATCCGCCCAATGCTGAGTATAAGCCTCGCTTCGAGTACGCCACGCCACCTATCCCAGTCCCGTGCTCGTCTCATCCAGGAATGGACCCGCGGTCTTTTTTACGTCGTTAGCCCATCGACCTGGTGGATGACCGAGGCTTCTTTTTCCTGTAAGTGGCCACCAATCCGTTAAAGTTTTGGTCCACCTAGCGTCACGCTGCCTGGCAATATGTCCTGTCCAACTCCATTTCAGTTTGGTTATGACTTCTCCGACGTCACCTTAGTGCTACGTCGGATCTCAATATTCCTCACTCGTACTTTATGCACAGCCTCCTTTGTGAGCGTCCATGTCACAGCACCATACGTCATTGTGGGAAAGACACACTAACGTCAACGGAATTAAGGATGTCGCCTGACTTGTTGAATGCCGCCCAACCCAGCTGAATCGCCCTGGAGATATCTTTGTTTTGATGCTCCTTAATTGTCAAACGATAGAATATGACCAAGATAAACGTACCGCTTGAGTATCTCCAGTGACTATGTTACAACCGTTATAGTTGAATTGGAATCACTGGAAACGTTCGCCATAACCTTAGTCTTGAACATATTCATCCTGAGATCTACCTGCGAGGAAGCGTAGTAAAGGTCTTGGATCATATTTTGGAGCTCATTCAGGGTCTCGGCAAACAAACAATGTCGTCGGCGAATCTCAAGTGCGACAAGAAGACACCATTGATATTAATGCCAGTCCTATCCCATATAGTACCTATAATATTAAATTTCATTAAGTATTTTATGAGAAAAGCACCATACTACGGCCGTAAAAGGGCTTGCCTAATTTGCCTATCTCGTATTAATAGACGGCCTCGCTTATCTCGACTATAAGTATTATAACACACTTGAACTACCAAAGTCTATATTTTTCTCTATGCGGGTTACCTACAATACCTACTAATGACTGGCAATAATTTGACTTTGATTTTATATTTGTACATATTTGTTCGCATATTTTCTGTCACCGACTGTACTTCACAACACCGCGTCGACTCTTTCATTAAATTTTCAAGTTAGTGCAAATTCGGTGGCATAAGCGGCTTGCCAAGACTGTTTGGAGTTTCTACCACTTGACTCGGCGGGGAAATGAACTGGCCCGGTATTCAGAATAGATACCTACCTCTTCCTCATCTAAGGAGGACTATATAACTCTGACCTCCAATTACACATATTTGTTACGAATCTCGGGGTCCAACTTATATTAGGGACGAGTGGTGAGGTAAATTAATATATGTTGTGAATCATACCTTATGCTTCAAAGACTGAATAAGTACTTATGTCTACTGCTGTTGTCGTTTTATCTTAGACTGTATAGGTTGGTATCCCAGTGGGAATAGAAATGTCGGTAGATGCTCTATGTAAGTTTAGGAGGGAAACATCAATGTATCACTTGTTATGATAATTTCATTTCGCGCTGATTTATTTGTGTACCAATCAAGCATACTTTAGAAAAAACACTTTCACAAGAATAGTCGAGCAAGAAAATACATTGTAGTAACGAGCATTTTCCATCATGGTATTATATCTGGGGGCACTGTAGTGCCCCCGCCAAGTCGAGCAAAACAAAGAGGAAAATACAGAACGCTGTATTTTCAGTAACATATAGGGCATAATTATGAAAAAAAATGTAATATATTTATTTCACTAATAAACCATTAAAAGATAAATCATAAAATTGATTACAAACTACATAAGTAAGTTTGTAATCCTATACAAATACACGCTATTACAAAGTTACTTTTGTAGTTCCTGCAAATAGTTATAACAAGGTAAGTAGGTACAATGCACTATACTTGTACACTACACTATTACGAGGTAGGTACACATACGATGTATTTGCATGCGATTCGTGTTAGGTGTACAATGCACTAGGAGACTATACAACGTTATTTGCGGTTGGTAAAATAACATTTCCATACAAAGTCTATGCAAAAATATTATTCCCAGCTGCATTCATAATTACCTACAAAAAGAAGTGAGATCTTATAAAAAACATTCCATGTAAAAATAGGCAGTCTCGAAACTCTTCCACACTAAAAACTTGTGAGATATTTCGTAGAGCCAAGTCAGGCATTCTTATTAATCTTTATTTTCTTGCTAAATACATTTTTGTGACTTGGCAATCCAACAATACTACTTAGATTTAGGTATGCAAAAATTGATAAATGCAGTAAAGTTGTGTGATCCCAAGTTGCAGAATTTTATTTGTCAAGCAAATAAAGATTAATAAGAATGCCTGAATTGAATACAAAAAATCTATTTTTTTTTTACTGTGGAAGAGTCTCGAGACTTGGCCTATTTTTACATGGAATATTTTATGGGATCTTTTTATTGAAACGGTTCCGTTTGTTAAATTTCAAGCTCGACAACTTTCGGGCTTCGAGGAAACGGCTGTCGATTCAGAAGACAGTTTGTTTTCAACTTTCTATCCAAATAGACAAGACAATATGAACCGTGTAAAAACGGGTTCCCGGCAGGAACCTGGATTGAGACAAGGGATTTTATCAATTTCTCATCTGCTGTCATTTGAAAAGTCTTATTAAGTATTTATTGATTGTTGGTATTTCGAAATCATTGAGTCTTTTTGCCATGTCCATTGCACCATTGCATGTAACAATATGTTTTCTTCAAGAGCTCTAGAATAAGGCGCTATCAACCAAAAGGCAAGCCAGTAGTACTATTGGTTCTATCGAATCGACAACGTGGCATTGTTCAATATACTTATATGTATATCTGGTGCCCAAGAAATTTAGGAAAGTACTAACAAATTCAAAAGATAGTTACTTAATTATTGATTATGCCTTTTATACAAATACAATACAATACAAATACTCTTTATTGCACACCTCACACAAACAAAGCAGTTACATAGAGAAACAATACAATAACATGTAGGTAGAGGTAGACAACAGGCGGTCTTATCGCTGAAGAGCGATCTCTTCCAGACAACCTTTGGGTATCGGAGAAAGAGATAAAACTAGATTATGCAGTAGGTGGTGCAGAGATTATTATCAATCAAAAATCAAGAAATTATAAAAATAAACGTACATAAATACCTCTATATATAAACATACACACACAATCATACATATATACAAATAACACAAACACAAATATAATGATACATAAACAGTCAGCCAAAAATACAATCAGGGTTAGGGGAGAGACAAATAATGTTCTTTAAGAAGGGATTTGAGGTTGCCGATAGATTTTGCTTGTCTGATGTCAAGAGGGAGAGAGTTCCACAGTCGGATAGAATTAATATAATTTAAATGATTTGTATATAATTTTATAAAAAAATTTTTTTTCGAATAATATGCATAAATATGAGTTAACTAATACACCATTGACATAAAGTCAAAGTCAAAGTGATTTATTCTTGAATTTAGGCATATTACATGCACCTTATGAATGTCGATAAACTACTACCGGTTCGGAAAGAAAACCTCTGCCTCGAGAAGAACCTGCTTAAAAAACTCGGCAAGGTGTAATTTTTTTCAAAACAGTATACAATGTATCATTTCAGTGTCAGAGTATAATAAAAAAAAATTCCGTTGTCTAGTACCCATAGTACAGGCTTTGCCTAGTTTGGGACTAGATCAATTGGTGTGAATTGTCCCACGATATTTATTTATTTATTTATTTATCTTATAATATGCTTTTGAAATAAATGTCTGTTTTACGACAGATTTTAATTAAATTATTATTAATGAATGAGTAGGTATGAGTAATATACATAATCAGTTTTGTAAGAAAAAATAACGCATAGAAGAACAAAAAGAAACGACTACAATCCTGTTCCCGTTATGACCTCGTCACGAATTCATCGCCGTCCTGAGGGCACTTCAAATATTTAATATTGATCTCTTGTGCAAGATTTCATTCAGCCAGTCGGAGATTGTGTTATTTGTTAACAAAAAGTGGCAGGTGTGACAAGGGTTCGACCAAGGTCAGCCAACCGTGAGGGACACTGATCGACTACGGAGACTTCTCGACTACCATGGGGTTTCGGGAGATCACTTTCAGGAACTCTCATCTCGTTATATCCTTTATTCTTAAATAAGACCTTAGGGAGTATAACTTAAGGTTATTTTTCAAAGGAAACGCATGAGATGAGTTGAGATAAACATTCCATTTATAAAATCAAACAATAAAAATAATAGGTAGCAAAGTTTCGCCACTTTTTGGTCATTTGCTATATGGGACTGTTTGTGTCGGGGCACACTGTCGGCTTAGCGGTATTACGAACAATAACTGTCTGCTTTTTGTTTAAGGTTTCTATTATTTGGCCAATCTTAGTCACCAACGGCTTTATTGTGCTCGGTATACATAAAAATTTAACTTTTGGATCTAGTTCGCGTAGAATTCTGCCGTAAGTCACCAGCACGAATTTTTAGTAGGTCATGAAAATATACTCCTTAGAGTTTTATGTTCCTTAAAATGTTGCAGACAATATTTCAGTGAGAATACAGCGACCTGCGAATTCTCTACTCATAAATCACTAAGCACCTTAACAATGCAGAAGTTTGAAGTACTACTTTTCCAACAAGTTGTCATTTTCGCAAGTTTAGTAGTTTCCACGTAATCTCCGGGGCCGAGTTCCGAAATGCATTGTGTTTTTAAGGAAGTTTTTGACTTCTACTGTGGATTTTCGGTTGCCAGTTCTTTAATATATTCTTACGTTGTTCCCAAACTCTTGCTGGAGCGGTACGCATCATTTGGTTTCAAAGTTTTCACATTAATTGCGACGGGAAGGTAATATAGGTAAGAGTACCTACTACCTACCTAACTTGAAGTTTTTGAGTCTAATAATTCCAACGCACCTTTAATTCTTCTGGAGCTTCCATAGGCTGCAGTATCTGCTTACGGCGTGCCGTACACATATTTGTAATAATTTTATAACTTAAGGAGTGTCAGAGATGCTCAATGTAATGTAATGTCAGTTAGCTTGACACTATAGGTACCCGTAAATAAACCTTTTTAAAATGTTCACGTAGTTAACTACTAGTAACATGATAGCAACATAATCACATTAAGTGATATAACGCACCATAAAACGTATTTATTCCTGATTGCACTTGCTTAAATTTAGTTGGTTGTATGCCAGTCAGTTTGGTGCGTATTGCGTATTTATTGTACCAAAATAAACAGTCAAGTGTCTTATATTAAACTACTTAAGTAAATAATGCAGGTCTTGAGTAGGGAACTTCGAAAGATGCATAAAATGCAGCGAACAAGCGATATGTAAAGTTCAAGTTATGTTACATTGCGGGCCGCGGCGGTGGACTCCATTAGTACAACCACTTCCAGATCTAGCAAACAAACTAAATGCAGTCTCAGAACTACCCAACTACACTTAACGTACTTGGTGCCAAGTCCTTCGGACGAGAGGAAAGTGGAGTTATGCTCCAGTTGGCCAAGTTATAAGTTGACTCGGAACAGTCGCATAATCGTTGCAAGAAATGGTCATCAAGTCGGAATAGTTAGTGAGTAGTGGTCACAATTAGAATAGTTTAATGGGTGAATTGTTAAAATTGTAAAAAGATATAAACATGCGATACTATACCAGTCGTAGAAATAGGATACCATTTTCGGTATGACTAAGAACTAGCAATAATGCAAGCAGTAAAAGAGTATGAAAATGCTGACTTGATATTTAAAATACCTAAACATAAATTTTATATTCATATCTTTTTATTCTAAACCAGAATAAGAAATATTATGTATTTTTGTACATATTATTTCTATTCAGATTCAGAGTTATTTATGACACAAGACAGACTTCATTATAAATTACATACATGTCAATTAAAAAAAACCCCTATTATGGTCGTCAATACATTGGATAAATAATACAACAGAATTATATAGGTAAAACCAAGACAAAATCAACAAATAAATTAAAATTGTCAAAAAAAAATTAATGTAATAAATACAAAAAATGTAATGCGTGTAAATGTATGTGTGTTAAGTATGTCAAATTTGTCACCGAAAAGGATTGTCATCAATCATCATTCTATTATTATTATCTATTGATAATAATAATCTGCCTCATCATCGATTGGTGTTATAACTACATGGCTCTACGATCGACTTCACTTACTCCTTTCCTTACTTTACTTAATGAACCAAACAAATACTCATTATCGTGTTGTCTGGAGTCTCGATTCGCCTCCACAGCCAGTTTTACGAGCATAAGATCTGTTTATTAGGCGGTGCTGTTAACTACACATTTGTATTCCACGCGAGCCGTGGACGCTATGGGCGGTGCTGGCAGGCTATTCCTGTGCTAGACAGCCTCTTTGACAATAGCTGTTGATACTTAAGTCTGTTAAATTTCACTCCTAGTTAAATGTTGCAGTAATAATCACATCAAAATATAAAAGAACTTGATAATACAGTAGAGGCACGAGGTTAGAGAATTATTAATTTCACGGCTTTTAGTAAACTCATTGATTTCATTGTTCGTGTTTTAAAAATCCGCGTGGGTTTATAATTACCTAGCCGGGCGATGTTTTATTGCTTTTGGATGAAAAGTAACTGTAGGAAAGTCAGAGATTAAATATTGAAAACTAACTAAAATCAAATTTTGAAACATTGTTCTTGTGCATTTAAAGTAGCATTGTATACAATTTTATTAATTGCGTTAAGCACACTAATATTAAATAGTTTCAAACAGTTTATCAGAGCTTTGCCGACGTAAGTATATTCCGGAATGCACATTATAGTCAGCACAAGAATCGTCGCTATTACCCATATCTGTATGTAAATGTGTGAAGAAATGACGTTGTAGGTATGTTGCCACGCGAGAGCCAGTTAACGACGTCCACAAGTAAGGACATTTAATGTTTCTTTCATGTATGGTACGGACGGAGTAACTTAAATCGTTAGTAGCGTCTACCTACATATATAGCTGTAGATCCAATACGATTCCTATAACTAGTATTAAGATTTTTATTGAATTTCTTTTATGGCACGAATGAGCCACTTTTACTTAAAATGAAGAGAAAAAGACGTCCAAATAATTGATATTTATTTATATCATATTTAAAGCTTATATTTATATCATATTGATAGATACCTATATATTTAAAAAGACTTGTTTTAAATATGAAACTTATTAATGTCATGATATGCCGTATTTGATACTTTCATCTGATAGGTACGCAGTTTTGCAAGATAAACTTTCTTCATTAATCAGTGTTTCATTGTATTGGATTCGATATTTGAATGAGATAACAATATTTAAAATGTATTGAAAACAAGTATTGAAACGGGGCGCATTTTACATAGTTTATTGACAGTTCGTGCCATTGCCAGCCTTTTGATCAGGTCAGCTGTGATCAGGAAATTTGCTACACAACACTATGTATAGGTACCTAGTCGTTAACGGTGTCTCCTTATTTCAGCGAACGCATAGTGTTTCGCAGATTTTTTTTGCATAGTTTCTTTTAGAAACTGGTACCTTTTTGGGTATGTACAGCTAAGTTAATTGTATAGAACCTATTAGATTAGGTAAGTTTAAAAAAACAGTTATTATTAAGTACGTAGACGTAATTAATAATATTGCGAAATAGTACAGTCATTATATCCAAACAACCGACCCTACCCGTGAATAATAAGTTCTTGGTTTTTTTTTTCGTAGGTCCCTCGGCGGGGTCACTGGGAGTGTAAATTCAAAAAGTAGACTGAATCAGGCTGGTGCGTATATTCGAAAAATGGTTTTTCTTGAATAACTCGTCCATTTTTGATTTTACAGTAAAACCGGGAGAACAAATATTGTAGGAAATTTTATTCTCTACAAGTTTGGTCCTCACAATTTTATAATTTCCCCAAAATATCGATTTTGGGGGAAAAAAGGTAGGAACCAAAATTGTTCAAAATTTGATTCTCTACAACTTTGTTTCTCTTCATTCATGCCGTAAAACGTGGAACATAGGAGATAATAAGAATAATTTTGAATTGGTCGTGTTTTTCAGGTTTATTTTCCAAAATATCGATCCTAGAAGAAAAATTGTGAGAACCAAACTTGTAGAGAATCAAATTTCCTACAATTTTTGTATTCACGATTTTACTGTAAAATCAAAAATGGACAAGTTATTCAAGAAAAACTATTTTTCGAATATACGCACCAGCCTGATTCAGTCTACTTTTTGAATTTACACTCCCAGTGACCCCCCCGAGGGACTTACGAAAAAAAATCCAAGAACTAATTATTCACGGGTCAAAATCTATAATGACTGTACTAAAACATACCATGAAACATTTGTCGGTAAAACAAGATACAACCGTCATTAACAGGTACATATCGAATAGTAAAAAAAATAAAGATCGGTGACGTGCAACTCGCATGCAACTCATTTAATACGCGACTCAAAGGTGAACGTTCTTCCATTAGTGCTAGAGTACACAAAGGTGTTAATTGCTCACTGGCCGAAAACAAGCCCATGGGAAATATAACACAACCGTGTCACAGTTAGAACGACAATCAAGCCTCCATATAGCCATTAGCTTTCAATGGAGATGGTAACTGTCAGATTAGATAGTTCTCTAGCAAATATAGGCCCGCGCGATGCGTATAGGATGTCAGTTGATTATAAAGTTTGTGATATCGCCTATCGCCGGCCGGACCATAACTTTTTAGGGTTCCGTACCTCAAAAGGAGAAAAAAACGGATCCCTTATAGGATCACTCGTGCGTCTCTCTGCCCGTCTGTTACAGCCGATTTGCTCCGAAACTACTGGACCGATTGAGTTGAAATTTGGTAAACGTATGTAAATTGGTGACCCAAAGATGGACGCGTAAAGTAAATTAATGAATTCTGAACAAGGGCGACACTTTTGGGGGGTAAACTGGAAAATTAAAAAAAAAAGTTTCGCAAATTATATTGTATGACATATTAAATGTTGTTGTTGTAAGCATCTCAGATATTTTTTTTTTTATAATTTTAGCAAAAACAGATTTGAAGTAATTTAGGAAAAAAGACGAAAATTGACCATTTATCCTTAATCAACCCTTATCTCCGAAACTACTAGGCTTAAAATTCTGAAAAAAATATGGAAAATAGTTCCTTGCCTAAAGATTACAGGAAAACATATAAGAAGTTTGAGTACTTATTCAAAGTAACTGGAAAATTCTCAATATTTTACGGAACCCTCACCACGCGAGTTGAACTCGCACTTATAGTAGTAATAGTAATAGTATTTTTTTTTTTTAAACTTGTCCGGCTTTATTCGAAGAAATCTGTTAATTTAAGGCACCGTAGATAAAAGTAATATTGTCATACATATCACCGGCAGCGGGCATTACATAATACATAACCAACAATCGTCTCATACGCGCGTTTGTTTGTACGCGGAAGAAGTCGTCGGCAAAAGCTAGTTTAAGTTTAAGGCTCGCAATCCTACTTCCTACTAATATTATAAATACGAAAGTTTGGATGTTTAGATGTTTGGTTGTTTAGATGTTTGGATGTTTGTTACTCAATCACGCTTAAACGGCTCAACCGACTTGGATGTAATTTTGCATAAAGATTTACAGCCTGGATTAAAATACAGGATAGTCTTTATCCCGGGTCCACGAAGACGAAGTCGCGGGCGGAAGCTAGTATTCTAATAAAATGAACCACTATTGCCGTTTAGGTGGTAGTAGGGAATGCGAGATTTTAGAGCTAGCCGAGATCAAACGAGACCACAAAGCCAGTCTCTCTCGCAAGATTTCCAGAGAGACTGGCGTTTTTCACTAAGAACGTATGCAAATGCAATGAAATCCATTTAATGACTATCAATATGTGAAATAAAAATAAATACTGCATGTAATGGTTTATAATATCCGTTTTATTTCAAAATACAACACAAATACATTTACTTAACATTATTTATTCAACCACCTGCTTTTAATATAATTAAACGTATTACAATTTTAATCAAATAACTAATATCAGGTTTTAATTTGTCAGTCAGATGAAACTTTTATCATAAAGTGTAAAGTGTGTCATAATCTCGCAATCATGCGGATCCTTTACGAAAAATGTACGAGATTGAGTCTCGTAAAATATGGACAAGATCTCGCGAGATCGTAATTGCGTTTCTCAGCGGTACCTAACCCATTGTTTCATGTGATAATATACCTCCTTAGAGAAGTAAACTTGAACAAAACACTATAATTTCCAAATTAATATTCAACACGACGAACTTAGCACTAACTGTCTTCTCCGTACTTCCCATATGCATTCATTAATAATATATGAGTATCTAGTCGCGACGCGACACCTCCAATGCATCCAAGTCGGAGTTTAAGGTATAAGTGACAGAGCTTTGCATATTTAACGAAATACTTAGGAAAATTGTTAGGAACTTTAGAAAATCTACTGGGATATCTGTAATCTTCTACTTGAATACACTAGCAACATTTGTTTGGCTCTAACGTTTTGATGAGATTTGCAATACGGTGTCACGGGGCGAAAAATCGATCTAGCTAGTTTTTTATTCTGGGAAAACCTGGAAAAACATGAAAAATGACGAGCAGCGTTCTGTCTCCCAGGTTGACCAAATGTTGAGTCGCAGGAATTGAACCACCGGCACGTAGAATGATATAATTCCATCATAGGAGAGAGCTTCAAAACAATCAACCTAAAAAGCACAAGGGCTAAGGGCGGGATGCATCAAACTGTCCATAATTCTAAAAGTAGGTTGATGCAAGTCGTAAGCGTTGTAACTGATTACGATGACCTCGACGCCTTTCGGCCCAGTCCATCCGAGTTTAGCAGTCAATAGAGACGCGTGGAAGACAGGGAGGCTTTTACCTAGCAGGGACAGCATGATGGGCTACATTGTGATACAAGTGAGCTAAGTATGTTGATCATTACATCCCAGGCGGAATTGATCACGCGAGCCGCAGGTGAGCGTGATAAGAGAGGCGAGGATGTAATTATCAAAGCTCACGCGCGTTTCATACGACGTTTTTCAACAGATTTGCAAGCATAAAAACTTTTTCATAGGATGAAAAATGTATAGGCTTCTAATAGTGCGTGTCGTTAGGGGATTCCGTCGAACAAATACTTCACTTTCGGACACCAGCGCCATCTTTTAGTATGTTATTAGGCATGTCTCCTGGATCCCAAAACTGCCGCGGAGACAATCTCCATGGAGTCGGTCTCCTCAGTAATGACGTCATCAAAATCATCGCGGCCGTGTTTTGAAAAGTGCAAATTAGTTACATCCAAACAATGCAACTTACACACACGTGTGGAGTATTAAATGAAAGTTAAATAAATAATAAATATAATTTATTTAGGTAATTTAATACTTTTGTGTTTGATATTTTTGCTTCAAATTCGTGTGAAAGTACCTATTCGAATCTAGAATTATCGATATTGGTTCACTTAATAAAGAAATACTTCTACCTACATGTTATTGTATTGTTTCTTTCTGTAACTGCTTTATTTGTGTGAGGTGTGCAATAAAGAGTATTTGTATTGTATTGTATACCAGGTTGCAAGTCATTAGTAATGTAGCACCAGTCGTATTCAAGTTTACGCAATTACACGCTAGATGTCGCTGCTTGTAAGGTAGGTCGCGCTAACGTTTGTTCGACATAGAAACTATAAGAAGCTACTACAGCGCTTTTATTTGTGGGCCTCTCGGGGACTAACCTAACCCTCTATGGAACGGTTGTTCGTGTTTCGGATGATCACTCCTGCGTCTGTGAGTTGCCGTTCTGGACAGTATTGTTGTTGTTGTCCCACTTACGACCTAGGGTGACGTAAAGAAATGAACGTGTCGTATAGGTACACACGTAATGTCGCAGCTGCCGCAGTACAGTTGCATTGACGTTAAACTTATTAATTACGCGTCCTTACGTCCCTCATACATATTCATACTTATAAGGTACACACAATACCTACGGTCGTCGCGGTTCGTAGCGTGAGAATCACGCGATTCCACAGAAGCCTTCGGCATCTGAACTATCTTTAACAGGTCATGGGTACCGACCATGACGCTCCCTTCTTCCTCAATCAAAGGAAACATTTTCATGTAACCAAGTAATCAGGCAACAAACTAGTAAAACCTTTGAAAAGACCATGTGTGAAAGCGTAATAAGTGGTAACAAACTGTGTGGTATCAAACAGAAAAATAATTGATAATAGAGCACAATTAATTCAGGAAATAAATCTCAAGCAGCAGGTGTTTTTTGCATTCTGAGAAAGCCGTTTATAAATATGGTCATACAATGATCATAATAGCCTTTTAAAGAGGTATTATTGTAAAGAGGTATTATCCATGTTGTGGTTGCGGTCTGTCAATGCGGTCGAAAATCATACCTTTAATAGAAAACATATTATTTGTGTGACATATCAAATGAAAGGGGTTGTTGTAAGCATCTCAGATATTTATTTATTTATTTATTTAAACTATATTGCACAAAATACAAAAAAAATTGTACAAATGGCGAGCTTAATGCCAGATATATATATAAAATATATATAGATATATATATTTTACAATTTTAGCAAAAACAGATTTGAAGTAATTTAGGAAAAAAGTCGAAAATTGACTATTCCCCCCTCCCCTTATATTTCCTTCCCTAAAGATTACAGGAAAAGCTATAAGAAGTTTGAGTATTCAAAGTAACGGGAAAATTCTCAATATTTTTGTGTATTTTGTATGGAGCGCCTGATGCTTAGAGCTTAGCAATTTTATGGAACCCTCACCACGCGAGTTGAACTCGCACTGGTCCGGTTTTTTTTTCGTTTGTCCGACACTTCACTTCGAACGTTTACAGCTGTTCATTTTATTATTGCGCTTTTGTAATTGTTTGACAAATCAATGATGCCCAATTGTTGGTATACCCGCAATATCATTGTTCCGACGTATGTTACTAATTCACATGCTTTTATGAACATTGTTGTTATCTAATACCTATGCATTTTTATTTCTTTATCAAGTTATTTCTTACGACCCGACCCTTGTTGGCGGATCATTCTTTAGAATAAACAGAAAGCAAGCATGTTGACGGAGCTCCGCTAAAAAATCCGACTACTTAAACAAAAGTCTGAAACATCACGCAATGCAAATTACGCTATTGCACTTGTATAATACCATGTAAGTATTAGGTAGCAAAAGTGTTCGGTTCTGGCGCTTCGACGGCCGCTACCGCGGCACGCTTGCTTCGCTCGCTCAGCTCGCGCGCTGTAGGGGCGCGGTTCTACCTGAACCTAAGCAGTAACAAGCCAAGCCAAAGCTCAAATGACTGTAGCCGTTAAAGTTTTTCGGACAACTGATACATTTGGATAACATTCAATGGTAAAAGAAGAAAGTTATGAATTGTATATTCGGCGAAATCATAAAAATAAGAAAGTTTTCGGACAGCCAATATTCGGTTAAGAAAATTTAGTAATTGCGATATGCGAGTGATTGCGATAACGACAACGTAAGAATCAAACAAAAAAGGTGCTGTATTCGGCAGCAAATTTTCGGGCATGTTGCGGGCACAGTGCGTCTCCGGGGACAGATTTGTCTCCACAACCTTTGCTGACTGTCGAGACCGCTATTTGCTACAGTATCCCTCGTCTACAGATAAATGATAGAAGCACTTACGATTGCTCCTTTTTTAGGCCAGAAACATCACAAAGGTTTATTCAATTTTATCGCGGAGAGAAAATCATGAACAAGAATGAAGTTGACTAATGTGTATATTGCTGCCTTAATGGGAAACATTTTGTAGTTAGGTATTTGAAATTCATCGTCGTTATCATCATATCGTCAGCCTATATACGTCCCACAGCTGGACACAGGTCCTCTCTCATAGTCTAATGGCACAGTCAAGTGGCCCAGTGCAAGTTGACTTCTCACACACCGTTGAATTTCTTCGGTGCAGGTTTCCACGCGATGTTTTCCTTCGCCGAAAAGATAATGGTAAATATGAAATCGTAATCGTTCCGAAAAGTTCATTGGTACGAGCCGGGATCCGAACACATGCCCCATATGGCCATAATTAACGGCTTTTGACAGTTATAGATAGAGATTTTGTTTTTCTGACAGCCATACACAGTCAAAAAAACAAATGTCGCCTTTCTTGTGGTCAATCAATAGTTAATATTTAAGGTGGTTCGATTTCCATATATACAAAACGTCATTTTACATTCGCACGCTGACGGCGTGATATTATAAGAAACTTTCTTCTTGGAATTTGGCTTTCCATTTGCAAGAAATTCCCCCTTTCCTAGAATAAACTACAATAATTTGAGAAAAATAGTTTGGGACGTGATACTTTGGGAATACCTATTTATGAAAGTTTGTTACATAAGTTTCTCAAAATATCATGCCGTTAGCCTGCGGATGTCCAATGACGTTTTGTATGGAAATCGAACCACCTTAATATGTTTTTTGTCGCCAATAATTATAGAAGAAGAAACGCCGTTTATGCGGATAAAGAGCCCAACCAAAAATTAGTCTTTATAGCCCTTAATTTTTGACCGCTCTAGCTAGCGTACCACAGCTCTTTATTTGCTACTGTCTGCGATTAATTTGCCGTCTAAAGAAGATAATAAAAGAGAAGTACAAAACGCGGCTGCTAGATCTTTAAGAGACAATATTTAAACAGTTAAGTTTACCTCCTTCAACTAACGTTTTCGCAATACGAGAAACAAGAACGATTTATATCACAGAATACTGAAGACTAAAAGAAAAGGCGAGAGTATGTAAGTTGAACAATGGAACATGTATATTTGAGAAAAAAAAATTCAAGAGCCGTTGTTATTGTAAAATACATTTTATGATCTATTGCGTGCTTGGGGGATTTATTGTCATGACGATGAAGAGCGTCTGAGTCAAATTATAGCAGAGAGGGCTCGTCCAAAAGAAGGGGCATTAACAAATATAATGAAATTGTTCTAAATGGCTAGACAAAATACTATAAATACCTTCAATTATACTATTATTAATTAATGCAGCTTATTATCATATTTACATTTCAATACATAATGCTTTCCGATTGCATTCTCATTTTTAACCCCCGACACAAACAGAGGGGTGTTATAAATTTGACGTGTCTGTGTATCTGTCTGTGGCGTCTGTGGCAAACGAATGGACCGGTTTTAATGCGGTTTTTCCGAATGCGGACGTGATCGAGATGGTTCTTAGCTACGTTTCAACAAAATCGGTTAAGCCGTTTTTGAGATATTGAACTGAAATGAAAAAATCGGGGGGTTTTCAACTGTTCTAAGTTGTAGTATTATTACAACTTTAACGAAATCCATCCAAAAATATCCTTGTCTGAACATACATAAAAAAATACGCAAGTATAATACTTAGACGAACATCCAACCCTTTCGTTTTTGGAATCCTAATGATAATAACTGAGATAAACAATTGAAATTAAACTAGGTATTGATAATAAAACTAGATTTATCTCAGAAGGCGCCTATAGCACTCAAGAATTTCTAAGCTATATTCCCACAGAAGCTTCATAAACTAGTTTAATAAAGAGATGTCATCCGATAACGTCACCCCGCGTTGTTGCCACAACACAGTTACGATCACGTTCGAATGCGATTTAGAACCGATCTCGACTTACCTCACTACTATTCCCTGGTATAATTTGATCTTCAAATGTGTAACAACTAGGCGTAGTCGTAGATCAGACTTATTCGCCTGAGTCGAGTAAGCGGTAAGCGTTTCTGAACACCAGCCCAGAAAAACCCTCGCGTGTAGCGAAACCGCTCCACTCTCCTTTTATAGCCACCTAAAATAGTCTTTACGTCTATATGAATAAAAGTTATGTGATTTTGAATAGGTTAGGGCGCGTTAGTAAAGAGAAATGGTCTTTATGGTCATAAGAATAGAGGATAGTTGATTTCAGTGGCATTATGATTCCGCGCGCGGCCGCCGGTATCTCGATCAGCTATTTTCTGATGATCTACGAGATTCATATAGAAACTATTCGTTGGAGTTTTGTTATATGGCAAAGATATGTTTATTACAAAGTTTTATATGCTTTTAGATTGAATGCACAAGGGGAGCTTTTTTGAATATGAATAAAGTATGAAGATTAATTGATAGATTACTGGAAATAAATGAGGCGCATATTTTAATTAATGTAGTTGTGTATTTAATATGTGAGTTAAGGAAGCTTAATGGCAGGTTATGCCTTATTTAACACTAATAATCCAAAACTGACTTCCAATTATTGGTATTTTTTGGAGGCAAGTAAAGGGTTGTACACCCTTTACTTGCCTCCGTTCACTCACGTTCATCACACGTTCATCATCATATAGCGTCAGGTAGGCGTAGGTACTAGGTATTATGCAAACTTTACATGAAGCAAAGCCTGATAAATACAATTTAAGCATAACACGTTCCGCTCAATGTACTAAAGATCAAAATCGAGACATACTCGTATAGATGTACAATGATACGTGAAATGGGTCCCAGACTTACTGAACTATAATGAATTTGACCAATAGGACGTCGTGTTGATTCCAGTATAAAAGACATCAACGACGCGGCGCACCTCTGACTTGCACTTTGTTTCAGCAGGGCTTAGATATTTTTCATTAGATACCAAGTCTGTTTATCGTATAAAAAGTATTGTATACAATAACGATTATATAAAATACTATTATTTGTCGCATAAATAATTTTCACTAAAAACTTGTGTATAAAAATACACGTCTCGTAATTATGTTGTTTAATTTATCAATGTTCCTTGTATTCAATCGAAAGTTTGAGATAGATGCCACCCTGGATAACCGATAACTATTAGCTATTTGCGGTTTGTATTGTCTATACATTTATTGATGTTATAGGTTTTTCTATTGCCAGTTCGGCAAAACTAAAAATAGATTGAACATAGGGAACGGCTATAAAACGATTTGATTTTACCTACAGAGAGTGAAATTGTCGCCAAATATTGAACACAAATCATATTCCATCGGCGTAGCGATTCAAATGTAACGAACATTCCCTGCCAAGGCCAAGGGCATTAGCATGCGGGGCACGTATATGCGAATATATGCGACTATGCGGACACGTGAGCATGAGCATTGTTCGGTTGCCGTGTGTGTAAAGCCTGTATTCACGTTGAGTACCAAATCGCTTCAAGCACAGCAGTGTGGTTCAAACCTGTGTGTACCTACGCATAGTTGTTACGAAACTCAGGGTTAAGTTGGAATAGCAACGAGTGATGCCGGTACGTTGTGAATCGCAGTACTACATGAGCCGGGAGGCATCAAATATGAAGTTCGTTAGTGTCTTGTCAGGTATGTGGAATCGAACAACATGTACGTGAAACTGATAGCGTATTGTTCAATGGACATAGCTGAAAATATTTAACGAATACTTTGTATACTACGTGGACGCTGTTTGTAAATAGTTAGCAGCACTTAAATTCCATGTATGTTGTCTTAGTTATAATAGTATTTTATGCAACTGTATAAGAAAGGTCTTAAAAAGCGAGCATCGCAATTAAAGACGCCACGAGTGTTTTTAGACCAGTTATACACCGTTGCATACAATACTTTTTCTACGAAGATTTTTCAGTCTGCAAGTTTTCGTTAGTTCTTTTGCTACGCACCCAATTTCTTCACGGCTGCAGTCATTTTCTAAAGTCCATTTTAAAAGGAAGGTATACTTTTTTTCTTTACAATTTACAAACACGAATAAAATCTTAATAGGTAACAACTAATAGTCATAATCTTTCGTCTTTTAATTTTGAACTGGAATTTTGGTGGGAAATCAGAAATATGACACCTATTGTTCATGGTTTGTTTTGTTTTTAATTTGCTTGCACTTGCCATCCGAACCAAACCGAATATGGATCCGAACCGAATCCGAATTATTTCTTTTTACAAATAAAATCAAGAATTGATAAAACTTTAAGTACACAATAGATGATGATTTATTTTTATTTTTGTAAATAATTTATAACATACAAACGCTTGGCCGTAAATAAAAACTTTTAGTTCGAAATATTTGTTTGTGAAGTTGGTACCGCTGCAATATATAAAAAGCGATCATTTAATAAAGTTAGATGTTTAGATCGTGGTAAACAGTGCCGTTATGAAAAATGTATTAACCATAACAGCACACTAATTAAACAGTGCGTCTTTGGGCCATAGAGCGTAGGTATAGAGTTTCCGACTACTTATTATCAATGTCATTGTATTTGAGTTAGTGCCTATATAAATGGCAGATGACAATACCTGCTGGAGTATAGAAAGTATGCTTTGTCTTTTTACAAACACAAAATTTTAATGACACAAAGCCAAGCAAATTACAAATTTATGGATAATGGCGCTAGAATTTTACATCATCTATAGATCCACGTAAAACGAAATAAGTAAATCGGTATATATTATTAATAACTTGCGATAGCTATCGAAGAAAAGATTTATCTTTATATCTAAAAGGCTCACTTCTAAAAGCTAGACGTAATAAATTTATGACAACACATTAATTAAAAAAGTTCTTAAGCTATAAAACATCTTTATCTCTCAGGTGCCATACTGTCATATCGCTTCATCATCGTTCTTGCGTCGTTTTAATCTTAGAACTGTCCCGTTTGGTCGCATGAAAGCCGTAGAAGGGGAATGTCACAATACAAAAAACAAACAGTAACACAAATCAAACTAGACAAGTAACAAGTAAAGAAGAAGTATGTCTGGCTGTCTGTTACCTCTTGACGCTTAAATCGCTGAACCGATTTAGATGAAATTTGGTATAGTTTGAGTCCCGGAAATCATCCCCTAAGGACAAATGGGGTAATGTTGAATAGGGTGTTGAAAGTTTGTATGGAGCTACGATATAAATGAGTTCCACGCGGACGGAGCCGCCGGCAGAAGCTAAGTATACAATATATTGTATTGTATCTTATGGTATTTTCATATCATATTTGTTTTTTTTCATTAAATGTATTTTACTGATCAAATAGGTAATCAGTAGTTCACCGATGGATGCTGCAAAGCCGGTGCAAAATGGGGGTAGAGATGAAATTTCAATATATTTCAAATAAATATTATTTTATGTTTCCATTTCTTTGCTTGTATTAATGCTATATAATAACAAATATTCAATACTGTCGAGAAAAAAAGGAATATTTATAATTTATAACTGACATGGAAAAATATAATTTCTAAAGTAGTTTTATGTGAATTTGTTTACATATATATACTTATTATGCAACTAATACCATTTATTTCTGACGTCGTTAATCAAATATTTTTGCGTATATCTATTATCACTTCTTGTTATGGAAGAGCGGTGTCTCCTGACACAAGCATAATGCAATGCTTAAAAGGAGGTGCCAACCTTTTACTTTGTAAATCTAATATGCTTAAACCAAAAATAAACTATTTTTCATTTCATTTTTCATATCATTCTAGATATTATACTGATCGTTTATTATGTGTATTGTAACAATGTGGCGACTAATTGGTGCGATTCAGAACTAGCGGAGTGATTGATTACTATAAGCGATATGGAAATAAATAGAAACGCTTAGGCTTTTAGCTGGCGCCGGCGATAACGTTCAGCTCAATCGTTATGAGCTTATGAGGGATCACTGAGTTGGCTACCCTCAAAATCTGAAACATCGGAAAGTCTGGGCGTTTGATACTGTTTTAATCAGAACGTAATGGCATCCACATACGCAGAAATTGGATGAGACAATGGCATCTGATGTTACGTGTTTACTATATTTTAGGTAAACGTCCTAGTCCTCGACGTAGCACTAGTAAATGACAAGGGTACTTTATGTCAAAGCAATATGGGTTAAATTCGAAGTATTCGAACTAAGAGGATTACTCTTCATTCGAATTTAAGCCCACATATTTTCTACGCAGGTCAAATGTTTAGGGAAATTAAACAATATAAGTAATTTATAACAAGGTTACCAACAATAAAATGACGTGCAGAATGTAAATTAATACGAAACAACACCTGAATTCGGACTACTTTATAAATAATAAAATTGATGACATATTTCATGGCATCCATTCACGGCGCGCCATATTTCTGTAGGGCCGTGACTCGGAATTTTAATTTTAATTCGGGGGTCGTAATCATTTCGCGCCCACTGACCCGTGCCTCCCCTCCCATCGCCAATGACTCATCGACTACATGGGTGCAGGGTGGAATCTTTGTCGTATTTAGTTTTATAAAGTACTTAAAAATTTAAAAAGATTCTGACGTGATAACTGTTGATGTTACAGCCAGCAGCATAAGTTGCTACGCGGATCAAGTGCTCAAAATGACCTACACACGACTCTAAATGTCAAGAGGATAAAGAATGTCTAGATAATTTAGAGCGTGTTATTTTGCGCAGCTTTTTATGCTGCTGACTGTACGAAATTTGAGCCACCGAATAACAAAATTATGTTGATACATACTTTTCTAATGTGATTGTGAAAATGTTGCGACGACTTCAAATTGCTATTCGATGGAAACCTGAAACAATACAAAAAAATACTCTTTATTGCACACCTCAAAATATGAAACTGTGTAATACAGAACATAAAAAACTTAAAAATAATAGGTAAACAAGCCGGTCTTATCGCTAAAGAGCGGTATCTTCCAGACAGCCTCTGGGCAACAACATTAATGACATAAAAAATAGATAGGTAGGTAAGTAACAAGCTTTATTACAAGCTTTATATTAACTTGACCTGTTCGTATGTATGTAAGTAGGAATATTAGTATGTAAGAAGTAAGTTGTCTGATCCATTTTTCAGTCACTTGTCGTTATCCGATTGAGCTGATATTTTGGGTATTAGTATAGTTTGGATGACAATTCAATATTATGGTAAGTATATGGCTGGTCTGATGATGGACACAGAAGGTGGCCTTGGGAATTCAGTATTTAACCGAAATAATCCCGTTGGTATACAGAAAAGTACAGTAGGCAAATAAGAGCTTGTACCAAATGAATTTTTTGACAGAAACTTATTATTTTTTATGTAAGATGGAAACAAAAAAAATAGTTTTTTTAGAAATAAAAATCACTGAGCAGTCCGGCTGCCCAATATAGAAAACATGTAACTCACTTTTGGCTAATTTTACAGGAGAGCGAAAAAACATAATTCGAATTTTTCGTCACCTAATAAACCCAATAAAAAACGTTGAAGTGCCATTTGGTAGTGTAAAACTAGATCTTTGCGATAATTTTATTTTTATGTTTATTAATCAGAATTGGGTAAAAATTATTTCTGTGTAAATCGGACGTCAAATTTTTAAAGAAATACCCACGTAAAAACAAGTACTTATATTTCAACTTAATTGTTTTTACGTGGGGATTTCTTTAGAAAATATATTAGGGTATCGACTGTACACGACAGTCTGTTTTGCAGTCCATTGCGTTTCTACATATGTAGTTCGATTCATCTTTTGACTCCGACGTGCATCTCAGATAAAACTAAACAACTGCTTAAACTAGTATGAAATAAATATTTAGCAGAATACCACAAGCTGTTTCGTGAATCGATGAATATGCTGCAAAGTTTCTATTGTTGTTTTTATCTTGATGCTCGAATCTTCACCGATCGGGGTATATATTCAGTGTTACTACAGTATAATAATGGTTTTGTTATTCTATTCTCTACAACTAAAGACTACTTTCCTTATGCATAGCATATGTTGAATTTGTTTTAGCAAGTTGTTTTTGAGACATCACTTTCATCCGTGTGACAAGTTACAAATTGGTCAATGTTTCAGTTTTTCCGTTTTTGTTTCACCTACTTATTAATAATTTGTTTTTTTGTTTAATGGAATGTTATATCAAAAATTACTCCTAATTCCCTGTGTAAACGCGTTTTAGAATTTCAAATCTGAAGTACCTACTGTTAAATTGAAGTTATTGTGTTTTTTGCTCACGATAACTAACCATGTGTGAACAACGGTTTCGTCGGTTATCTAAACTTGCATCAGTTGGACGGAACTAAGGGGGTGTGATTTCACAATAACGCCAGTTATTCGAAGCGTGTCGTCAACTCCCATACGAGGGTGCTGTTCTGCTAATGAGTTGAGCCGCGATATGCTCTCTCTGGGACGGATTAGAGGGGGCCATCTTGAACAATAGCCCAGAGTCCCAATTATTAATGCAGATCAAGTTGCAGTGGGCTTAGTTGACCTATTATAGGTCAGTGAACTGCAATCAGCTAGTTTGTGACTTTACCTATTCCATTAGGCACTCAAATGTATGGTCTTATATACCTACTAAGTAAATCAGCTAAACTGGAATAAGGATTGAACCTGAAGTTAAAGCTCGAAATCACATATACTAATTTGGGAATAAACTATTTTATTGTATGCAGCACTAGGAGGTCTCCTGTTTGATAAGATCTATTACCTTTTTAGATCTTAAAAAATCAACTAGTGATTCGGGAAGTGTGATTTCAAAAAAGAGATGTTCAGCAATCATTTGACATTATTTTATGTCTCAATATCTCAATCATTTCATCAAGCAAGATAACATGTATTTATTGTATTACGACCCCAGTATTTTACAGTTTCTATTTAAACACACAAAGATTTTTTTTATTATTATTCGGTAACCTCTGCTATTGTCCCGAAACTTCCGAACCTCTATCATATGTATCACCAATATTACCGTAGCTTGCTGCAACCGTGTACAAGCACAGTTCCGTACCGTGTTATTATATTATAGACGAACGAACATTAGCAAAAACTATATGCACTATATAATTTGCTCCGATGCAGACAATACGGAGACGGCAAATTGGACAGAACAAATAATGCTCCCTTTTCCTAGAAATGCCTACTACATAGAGCGTATCCAACGTCTGCGTCTTAAAGTTTAATTCAAAGCAACCCCATACCATTAGACCCCAAAAACTCAGGAATAATCTCGTTTTATACGAAACGTGAGTCATTGTGCGCGTAAATGTTCCAAACTTGGCGGAGTTTTATAAAAACATAACTTGTAAACTCTTTCCGGCGACAGAATTATGAGGCAAGTTTACTGCGAAACGTGGACGAGCGTCGAATAGGGTTGGGGTTACATGCACTGTGCGGCATATGCGGCATTACGCAGTAAGTACTCGTACAAACTTCAAATCATCTTGTAACATTTTGAGAGGGCTATTTTATAATTTACTTTAAAAACAAAGTTTTAACCGACTTCAATTTAGTAATCAGTACTCTGCCAAGCCAAATGAATATTTCCACATTTCCATTCCACTTAACCACATGGACTGCTTTCCGAGAATAAATGCGTTGATTATTACAGACGAAAACCATATCACTGTATGTGGGCCGATAATATTTTAGGAGTCCCGTCGATTTGGAACACTTGACATTTAGGACTTCATTAGTTGATATTTCAACGGAATTATATAAGAATCAGTAACGTACTTTTACAGTTTTAAGTACGAGTTCCATAAGTCATCTGTGGTCTTCATCATCAGTTCCACTTCACCAAATTTATGATTTTCGGGTGTAAATACACTATTTATAATAGAAAATATAGGAATTACTACTTGCGTGCCTTCTATATTTGAGGAGTTCCCTCCATTCCTCATCATCATGGTCATGGTTCCCATCATCCAACTGAAGTTTTAATAACAATGGGACCAACCTGGAAGCATTAACTTTCAAATAAAAAAATAATTGTACGACTACAAGGTTACCAGGAGCACAGGGAAGCTCAAAACAACTTTTTACAGACTAGTAAAGGCGAAAAAGTCGTTCTTGGGAAATTGTATAAAATTCTACAATAAAATTCCAAAACACATTACCGAACTTACTGACTCTAAATTCAAATCTGTCGTAAAACACACTTATTTCAAAAGCATATTATATGATCAACGATTACATCATGGATAGGGATATTTGGCAGTGATAAAGTCCTACACTAGATATTTTCGCAAAATAAATAGGCTTTCTACTGTAGCTATATAATTTAATAATACTCTGATACTGAAATGATATATTGTATACTGTTGTGAAAAAATATACCTTCGCCGAGTTTTTTACGCCGGTTCTTCTCGAGGCAGAGGTTTTCTTTTCGAACCGGAGGTAGTTCATCGACATTCATAGGTGCATATAATATGCCTAAATTGAAGAATAAATCACTTTGACTTTGAATCGGTTCATAAATGACGGAGTTCTGAGGTAACAAACATGAAAAAAAAGTACAACCGAATTGAGAACCTCCTCCTTTTTTTGAAGTCGGTTAAAAAGAAATGTAACTTGATAATCGCTGGTAAGTGCATCATTGAGTGTTCGGCCTGAAATAAAAGCAGACCGAGTCATTATATTTCGTTGCCAATTTAAATTCATTGTGAATATAAGTTTGACAACTTATAATCACATACATTGAACGGGACTAAATCCCGTAAGTTATAAAAAATAAGTAAAGGAGGTAAATAAATAAGTTAATTATACGCGATTAAGTCCCGTTTAGTAAAAATAATTTATTTACCTGACTATACAAATTTATAACGACGTCGATTTTACAAATGTTATTAATATCTAAAATATTGGGACAGGCGTTAATCGATGTGGCATGCGACAAAGCGGCACAGTGTCTCTCAATGAACGCTTCACGGAAAACGTGCGTTTGAGAAGCCAACAATACGGCAACTGTTTGTAATTCAGCGTTAACTTGTTAATGTAGTTAATAAATCACTTTATACGCCGCTGCGATGTTGGTTCGTAGTCATTTTGAGTTTCATTCCTGACCTGTCTGCTCGTTAACTTTGGCTCGTGCTGAATTAAATGAATGAAAATCATTTAATATTTTGATTTTGGCTTTTCGGTTCCTGGATATATGAAATATTAGATAAACAAGCGGACCACCAAGTTTCGAAATATTTGTTCCAGGGTACTTGTAAATAGTTAACTGTTTTACGCCTCTTTCGATTTGAACAGTTGATCTAAAGATTGCAATTTTATGGAATTGAGTAGGTCTATATACGTGGATTCGATTTTTTGGTGACTGAGTGCGGTAAATGGGTCGTTCTTCTTTTTTACCGACAATGAACCGAGGTTTTTCTGTTTTTTTGGTTTTTGAACTATCGAAAATTGTGGTTTTGAAGTGCGATTTAAAAAAAAATGCATAGGTTTCTTCATTAGAACTAATTAAAGTTTCCTTTCTGGCCAATATAAATATTTATATACGGTTGGTTTCTATAAAAAAACATGTGACAAAGTGGACTCTTTCAGTGGGGACAACATTTTGGTTTACCACTCTGTCACGGCATTCTACGAGAAAAAAAAACATTTAAAAAAATGTTAGTTAGAGAAAGTGAAATATTAGATATCACTAATTAATAAAATAATATGGACGTTCATTCGAACATTATAAAACCGTAAACATCATTACTCAAATGAGATGCCGTAATAAGACGAAGGACAGGCTATTGTCGGTCGAAAAGAAGAACGACCCAAATATGGAACTGTGCGTGTCTATCAAAGGCTTTTGTATAATCCACGAAGGCTAGATAGAGGGTTATATTGTATTCGTGGCATTTCTCTATTAGACTAGGTATATAATAGAATATCATTCATTACCTATCAATTTTTTCTAATCTAGTATTTTGATATTTATAATATCTACTTGAAAACGTAATATAAAGATCTAAATAGGTACTGGAAATATTGTATAGAACCCTAATAAAGGCGTAGTCTAGCCTATGTCGCTTAAAATTGCCAAACCGTCCTCCCAGACAGACTTTACGGCTGATGCATACAAATCATAAAGTTAGTTGTTTTCACGGCAAATTCAAATTAACTCACCCTCAACGCAGAACTAGCTCCCACAAACTACAGTATTAACGAACTCAGTTAACAAACCTCGTACGCGCGTGAAAGTTTGAGATATGCGCTTTGCAATATAACTCTTTACTATGAGGTGTCTAAAAGATACCTACAGATGTAGTGCATTATTATTTTCCATCGTATTTTCACGGAAACGCACGAACGTGTCTTGCTATTTCAGTCGGTCACACACAGTACAAAAAGTACTGTGGTTGAATGTAGTTAGTAGCATGACAAATACGAACGTTTCTGAGAAAATACGATGGAAAACAATTATGCACTACATTTGTACCTATTTAGCAATGCTACAAATATGCCATTCGTAGTTGCACATTACTTTTTGTTAAAGCTCGTCGAAATTGCGTAATCGACTGTGACCAAACGAACGAAGGGTGAAACATGTTGTAGTATTCAGTAGTCTTATAAGTTATTGTGTATTAAAATATAATGGAAACGGCTCATTCACGTATTTAATGTCGAATATCGCTCGACATGTTTCGAACCGATTCGCGGTTCTTAGTTATGAGTACACGCGTTAGCGGCGCGTAAAGTCTGATAGTGGTTAAGTGTTGCAGTTTAATTTGTTAAAACATATATGCCAGAATGCAATCGGTTTGAGCACTAGTACAAATAGTGATCATTGGTACTACACTTTAATTTGACGGCATACATAATATCGCAGTTATACTTATAAGAATACCGAAAATAATTTGTAGTGCTTGGTTTGCTTAAAAATAATGAATTTAAACAATATGAATCATAAAAAATGGCAAGAATTTTACTTTATAGCAAAAAGCGCTTGAAATCGCCGCAAGCGCTGTTAATTACAGTGCATTGGGGTGGCTGCTAGGGGCTATCAACAGTGTCAACCCCTAACAACAAAAGATGGAAGCAACACGTTTGTATCGATTGCGTACACTAAGCCGGGCTTAACCGTTTACGATAAACAGAGGAGATCTTACACCCTTTAAAATATTTGTCCAGTGCAAAAATATCTTTTTTAACTACAAAGTTTTCTGTTTACTCCATTAGTTGATTGATAATGCCTGATGAGATTAAGTTGTTATTGGGTTTTTATTGTGCAATAAAATATAAATAAATATTGAAAGGTATGTATAACACCGAAAAATTGACAGAATACATAATACAGAATTTATTGGTAAAATAAGCATTTTACAAGTCACAATTTCATTACAATATACACCCAATATTTTAAGGTTTTTATCATGCAACATATTAATATCATTACAATTATTTATTCATTTGATTTCTGTATAATACGGCGCTGGGTCAATGATCCGTCCGTTTATTTGTAATTTTTTTATAAACTCATCTATTGAGTAATAAGCCTTCTCATTGAGCAATAGCGTGAGTTTGTTTTTGAAAACATAAAACTAACATAACACTGTTACGCGTTAGATTATTATAAACTAACGATTAGGTAAGGTTAGTGTTGCCGACCTGAGCAATCGCCGCGGACACACACGCCTACATGCGCGTCCCCCACCGCCTTCGGTAGGTATGGCTCTCTCGTGACAGAGAGAACACCAAAGCCACGACTGCGTTAGGCAACAAGACCTACCTCGCCTCGGGTAGCATGACGATAAAATTACTCGACAGTCTCACGATAGTGAGAGCTTAGATGAGTGAGCGGAGAGTTCACCTTCCTAAGGATCCGCCTAACAGGTGCCACGATAAAATAAAATAAGTTTTATTTTACACAATTTATTTACAAGTCCCAAACATACACGATTACACTAAGTCCAAAATTATAATTTACAACACGAGAAAAAACACTTTGACAAAAATTAAGAAATTACAAAATATGACTATGTCTAAAAAACACATAGCCGAATTTACGATAAAAACCACTCGAAATTTTCTAAGTCCCCGAGACTTAGTAAATTCACTATCACAAAACACTTTGAAATTATTACTTAATTTCTTTACTTATACTGATCACTACTTGTTCTTGGGTTTGGAGCTTTACTGTTAGCTAGGCAGGACTCTTCACTTAGGAGTCAGATGAACACTAAATATTACTGGACTGAGACCCCCTTTTATACTCGAATTTGGGTGGCTCAGCCGACAAGTCTGGACTTGCCCAGATTTATGAGTAACGCCCACTTTCTACACTGAAATGTGGGGTTTTTCTCTTTCAGGAAGCTAACGTACAGAAAATAAGGTTTTTCTAATTTTCCAGTTATTCCGGACATCGATACGAACGTCTTACAAACATGCTGCGTTCCTGAAATATGCTACAACAATTTCCACTATACATTGAAACAACCTAATTAGCAAAATGGGATCGAGTTTACACACTTATTGGATTCCAGTTGGAAATCCACGACATTTGTCGTCTAATTAGTTGTTTACATATGTAGACAGCGTCTGTGCGCTTCTTTAGACATATCACACGATATCCTAGGGTAGCTACCAAGTTTTCTACACTCAATGATACACTACGCGATACTGCAAATGGAATTACACATTTTCCGATTTACATTTTTCCTCTAAAAATATCAACCAGTCACACACGTTCACGGGCCACGCCCCTGGTCTTCGTTATGGTCAAGCCTCGTAAATATACCCCATTTTGACCGACAGGTTTCGACCTGTCTTTTATAAAATATTGATTTTATGTGATTGGTTTAAACTCATACCTTGTCATTCGCGCTGAAGATATCGCCTTGTGGCGGACTAACTACTGATACAGTCTCATTTTCATACGAAATAGTGATTCGATGTGATTGGCTAATTCACACAATCGTAACTCGCGCTGCCGATGTCAGTCTTGTGGCGGACTGTCGCCTGATATAGTCCCAATGGTGACTTTTAAATAATGTTCTAAGAACTTTAATATGTACTTATAGCTATGGGTACATGGGGTATGGGTGCCTATAAGGGTAGTTTAGTCTGTGCACTTTCACATAATGTCTTTATACACACTGTTGCACTATATGATTACGTGGTTTCTCGTTGACCCCGGTGATCGCTGTCCGCAACAGTTAGTTTATAAATTTTATAATTTTTGGCGTAAGATTCTAATTGGGATGAGGATTAAAAATGTTTACAATTATACGATGACACACATATCAGTTAAATTGTCAATGTGTGCAGTTTAGTAAGGCGGTCGATTAAAATTACCGATAATCTAGGTCCAGTATATTCTGTCTATCTCTGAATTTACCCTAAGGCACTGGCCCCACCGCCGGCGAGTGAGATATGAACTATCGACTTTTTTCTAGCCCAAGAAACGAACAAAAGATAATGTCTTCCCTGTAAATAAAAGAGAGAGATATATATTTATAGTTCATCGCTCGCTGTTCACACCGCGATCAACTATATGAACTATATCTCGCTCTTTTATTTACACGGGAGCGATTATCTTTTATTCGTTTCTTGTGCGAGAAAATCGCCGATAGCTAATCGCTCGTCGCCGGCGGTGGGACCAGTGCCTAAATGATGACTCAAAGAAACACAAGTATAATTGACGTAAAATATAATAACGAATAATCGAATAATTAACGAATAATTGACTTTGGCAATATGTGTATATTTCCGATTGTAATACAGTATTGCGCAACTATTACTGCTTTAACGGATATATACTTACTTAGTTAAAAAAATAAGTTAAAAAAATTTCCCGAATTGCTTTGAGAAAATAATGTACATTTTACATTATTTTGTTCATTATGACTTTGACGGAGAACTGCTGAGAATTTCATTAAGCTCGAATTTAAATTGAACCTCTCTAAGAGACGTGTATAAAATAACCACTTGAAATTTTCATTAATAAAGTCAATAAAGAACTTGGTGAGAGAATGTTTTATCATATGCTCAGTGATAGCCGCTGGTAATTTAAGTTATGCAGAAAATTCTTCATTTTTGTCCTATTTATTTTTCATATGAGTCACGCCTGCACGGCTAGCACAAGGTTGCGCCCGAGCTGTTTCGCGGCGAGAGACTATCGGTCTCTTCCTAATTAGAACACGAGTCCCAATCGCGTTCTTCCGTTTCAATTCTGGTTAGAAAGATTTCATGCAGTCGTATACCTTCGTCGTACCGTAGTAATCGTATAACTTTGCATTTCTCTCCTGCTTAGCATTCGTCTTCAGCATGGTGATTGTGTAACCTTTCGAACGAGTAATAGGACATATCAACTGTCATTTTTTAATTATGAGAAATCAATTTTCGTGACGCGCATTCAAAAAACTGAGTGGGAAGGGGACAAAGATAAACATTACATCGTCAGAAATAGGAATAATCACCATTTCGACGCTCGTATACGGAACGGGTACCTACAGACAAGGGTAAAGTTATGAGCTATTTTGGTAACAAACTTTTGACCGATTCGGCTAGCTATCCGGAAAAGTTCTGATGTTTTTATTTTTGTTCAGAGTGTCGGAAAGGTAAGAATCGAATTACCGATTAAAGTACTTTTCGTCTTACCAAATATAGACCAAACTATAAAAAGGTGTGTTGTAAACCAACTCAAATATCCACATTTCACTAAAACAAACCAACCCTGTTTACTTACAGTGCCAAGGTATTTTCGCTACGGTTTCTTTGTGGATATTTTTAACGCCGCGTAATTGAAACGCTCCCTCTTTATTTAAGTTCTATGATTCATCTGTTTCCATTATGGAGGAAAATTTATCAGCGGAAACAAAATAACATCAATCGCGTTTTGTCTTCGCTTTGTACCATCAAACTGTCAAACAAAATTAAGATCATTATTCAGTGGCATTATAACCACTCGAGTTAACCCGATAGTCTTTAGTATTGGAAAACCGAATCTAAGCAGGCATTTTTTTCTTAAACGCGACACGATTCACGTTCTTACTAGATTAGTAAGGTGAGATTGACTGATGTGAATGTTTTTTAACTCGTTCTAATAGTTCTCTCTAAACAACAAGCTGGAAAATCGTTGTGAGAATATGACAACGTGGATGATCATTATTTCTCATAATCAGCATATATAAATCCCACAGCTGGGAATACCTCCTTCCGTGGACGAGGGGAACAACAAGAACTTAATTATATTTATTTATGCATTTAGAGGTATAATAGGCATCGGCTTGGCCGAGTGAGAGAAAAGATGACGGGTGACGGTGAAATATGGAAGAAAAGACATGCAGTGCCGTTTCGAGTCTTTATTACGGGCATGCGAGTGATCGTGAATAGGCATTGAATTTTTGCTATCAGCCACATCTGTGATATTAACATAATTGCACTAGCCATTCAATGAACCACGTTTGAGACAAAGGGTCAGAAGCACGGACAATAACAATCGCAACAATACAGAATTACGTTGATCCGCAGATGAGCTGATTATCCAATTGGCAAGGCCGCGGGCATGGATAATGCGGTGTAGGCGTTCACGGTCAGTATATATAGCGGGCAGAGGTAAACAGGTGCAGTGTTGATCATGTCGGCCCTGAAAATTGTGTTGGTGGTGGTGGCGGTGGCGGCGTGGTGCGGCTGGTGCGAGGCCGCCTCGACAGCGCCGAGCGATCGTGAGTCCCTTTTTATACTTGATTCCCTGACTAATATACGTGAAATTCGCAAAAATGGAATTAAACACGACGTGCCGGTATGTCCACTATTGATGTCTTCTGTACCTGTACTTTAACTAATAAAAATATCTGAATCTGAAGCTGATACTTATGACGTCGGGTTGCGAGTTTGATTCAAAATACTTATTTAATGTGCTGGTGCTGTGGTACCTGACGGGCCATTATTTTGTTTTTCATTGTTTAGTGGCACACTAGGAAATACTTACATAAATGACATAGTAAGTATGGGCATTAGCATGGATATGGCATTTATGGATATGAGATGATTTGATGACGTTTAGCAAGTCTTAATGATATTATATTGTAATGTCCTTTTTTGTTGATTTATTTCAAACGGCTCTTATTACAACAACTTCAACTTCAAGTATCCTAGGTAATTTAAGAATGTTGAATCGTAGCTCATATTCATATATTACATACTAAAAATGTTGACAATGAATCAATCTGACACACTAAGCCTGCCGCCATCCCAAATCAAAACTTCTTTGCCATCAGGCGAGGGTCAAACAAAGTAACTGTTTATATCGAGGCTCAGCGCTGCAGCGGCAATAAATAAACCGGGAATTTCCACGTGAAATAGACGTGTTCTCTACAAACTTTGTTGGAATTTCTCGTCAAGTTTTCAGCAGGCGAGATAGAACAATACATTTGCAAATTCTATTTTGAAGCAAATAACATCTAATCGCGATATTGTGTTGTGTCAGTAGACTTATTTTATTCACAATTAAATAAGTCTACTTAAAACGCGTAACGGCACGGTTACCATTGGCAGAATATATTATTACTGACGTTAAATTATACATGATATTACGGTATTTTACGCCATTAACTATAAAGGTCGACTATTATTAATGTTTGCAAAACATACGTCGTACATAATAGGTACATAATATAAAAAACGTAAGTATATAAGCTGTGTTGAAATGTTTTTCCTCGTACAAATCCATGGAGCATCATTTTCTTTATTCCGGCGGTAGTAAAGCTCTTTATTTTTAACTCGTAAACTGGCAATCCTTCCACGTACAGCTCACGCCGTGAAAAGGGTTGTTCTCGCCTGAGGCGACCGGGGAACTCTTGAAAAAACCCCTAACGCCCCGTGCGGGTATAACGCGAAATAAATTGCCTCGCCGTGGACCCGGCAAGTTTTACGAGGCAAAACCTAACCGTAATGCGAAATGTTGTTAAACATCAAAAATACCCCCCAACCCCCAAATTCATTTCAAACAAACCCAAACAAACGCGCATAAAACCAGCACTAAAAAGCGAAAGGAGAGACGTCGAATAATACGCGTAGCTAGCCCGTCCACAGGACGAACCTGTTTACATGAGCCACGCTCCTGATAGCCATATAATTGGTTCCACTAATGTCGTCGATTATTTTTTTACCTTGCCACTTAAAATGTAAAGTCGTCTTTTAAATGGAGCTCTGGCGCGTCCGGCCGCGCATTCTCTTGTAATTATTGGTACAGAATAAAAGGTAATTTGGAGCTCGCGTAATAACACAGTATTGGCTTTGAGGTGCAGCCGGTGTTATCTCAGGCGGAGAAAGTGCTGCGGACTGGAATGGGTTCTGTTATAATTTGTTTCCATTTCACTTGACGCCTGACCTGTACAAGCTGTTTTGGCACCTAGTTAATGCTCACGCGCTACAATCAATTGTGCTGGTCAATGTAACTGTTAACATTTAATTTAACGCGGTCTAATTTCGGTTTATAACAATCATCATCCTCTTAGCGTTCTTTCCCGATTAAGTCCTACAGGAGCCCGGACCTCTCTCTAGCGACTAGTTTTACGAAAGCGACTGCCATCTGAACTTAAAATCCAGAGGGAAAACTGGACCTTATTAGGATTACACCGGTTTTGTCACGATGTTCATAACAATATATTTACATACAGAGCAGAAGAAATGCATGCGAATTGAATTTAAGTACTATCTAAATATGGTCAGACGGCAGTTTGAAAAGAAACGTAAATATTGACTGTTACAACAACACACAGACACTAACGTAAAGTTTCGGACACATTTTTCAACTAGCAGTCATTCTTCTATCGCAGAATGAAAAAACGTTTGCTTTGAATAAAATTAGTTCTTATAAAATTATGTGTGCAAATTAGGTCTTTATTGCAATGGCCTAAGGTCGTGAAAGTTGATACATATTTTTGTAACACCGTTGTATGATGTTTTTAGTAATTTCCGTGGACTAGCTTGCGTTTTATTTGTGTTGTTGTTGTTTACGTAGGTAAACTAACCCAAATAATGTATTCAAGCCCCACGAGCCAGTCGGCCAATCGTCCTCTATAATAATACGATAATGGAGAGTGACCAACGCTAAAGCTTTAGGAGTCAAATATCACATCAGCGACCAGGGCTGGTAGATATGTTATGGTACGGTTGATATCGCTTAATGTCGCCGACTTTTTATAAAACTGTCATTAGAATTGGAATCTTCTAACTTGGTCGGTAGAGTTGCTTTTTGAATGGACTTCTTTGATGCAACTCGGCCTAATAATCTCAAGTAGATATTATGCTATTACGCTTCTGTCAACCACTATAAATATGACCTCCAATAACGCATAGTTGTTATGAATCCTGGGGTCAAGTTAAATTAGGGATATGTGGAGATTAGTCGAGCCTAGTGAATCTCATTGCAGTTAGAGCTAGTAATTAAGTGTGAGCAGGGTCAGGTAGGTGTTGCTTAAAAATGTACGCCTAAAATATTTTACCTGCTCTCAGGGACCATTTCATAAAAAAATAATTGCCTACGAACAAGATGAGTTTGCCGATAAACATAAAAAAAACAAATTACGGTTATCGTTTTAAAACGATGTTACAGTTGATTTATGCCGGCTACACCACTAAGTTTTATATTTTGATTGGTTCTATTCGTAAAACAATGAGTAAAGTAAACGTGGAAAAAAATCTACTTTTTTTTTAGTTATACCTTATGTCTCACAATTAAGACGAATCTAACTAACGACTGTCAGAAACGATCAAATAATAGTTAAGCAGAGCCTGCCAGAGAAATAGGCATGCCTCCCTTATGCGGGTAAAAATCAGGCCGTCAAGTAAAACAAAGCATTACATTTTCCGCATTTTTATTGTACCTAGTAGTCTTAATAAGTGAGGATATAGGAACCAAGTACAGCGTCCAGGGAAGATCAACGCCTAGTATTCGTGTGCATGCGTTCGTCTGTCTCCCAATAAACGATAAGTATCTAGTTTAGTGGTACTTCAATAAAATGCGATAATTAAAACCACAGAAAAACAAGAAAATAAGCCAAGTTGCTACCTAAATTACTGTCATACTAATATTATAAAGACGAAAGTCTGTGAGATTGTAGCTTTGTAAGTTTGTATGTTTTGGGCATAATCTCCGGAAACACAATTCAATACAATGCAAATATCTACTCTTTATTGCACACCTCACACAAACAAAGCAGTTACAGAGAGAAACAATACAATAACACTTAAACTTATCCGATTTAAAAAATTCTTCCACATGCGTGTGCATATACTTTCTGGATGGTTTGATATTCTATCCCGCAGGTTTGGCTGGGTTCTCCGCAATACGGGCAGCTATAGTCTGTTATAATAATATGATATTTGTCCTTTAAATTAATTCAGTGAACTGCTGTATGTTGCCATTGCCACACATCTAGAAATATAGAACCAGGCCGGTGTGTTGCCTTCGCCCTTTTGAACTGGAAACTTGGCGGGCACATAGCCGTATTATCTAGATTTGTAGCGACAGTTGAATCACGTTCAGAGACAAACTGAGGGGAAAAAGAGGCGAGTCAACAGTACAATATTTTCAATACAAAGTTCGGAGTGAGGAGAGTTCTGGAGGTTCTATTTTCAACCGTACAGTCAAGTGCGAAAGTATGTATCGATTTAATCCTCCCTTCATAAATATCTGAAACCTTAATCCGCTGACATTAAAGCGATGAGACATATTTACGAGTAATATGGAGATGGGACATATTTTTACACTTGACAACCAATCGGCAGCGCTGAATTTAATACTCCGCAATCCCAATTTTAATGTTTAAATTCAAAAATAAACTAGATCTTTAATTACAGAAGTCAGAAATAAACTGTCTAATTCAAAATAGACCTTCACTCGGCTGAACAATTTCAAACTAACGCTTCGTTCAACTAGTTAGACATGTAGTGGCTTTTACCTCCTCTATATTCATAGAGGTGGGCCCGACTTTGACTGACACTTGCCGACACTAATTACTACTAGACCCCTTTAGTACTTAGTTAACTCAGCTTAACCACTGGGGACTCTGGGTTCGGGAGATTAGCTAAACTACGACGTACGTTTCGGTTATGCTAGCTAATTGGAATAATACTTGGCCCTACATTATGCAACTGATTTTAGTAGCGTCAAGGTACGTCATAATTTAAGCAAATTCATACGTCTTCTCTGTGAAGTGCTCGTTTTACCACCAAGCTTTTTTGCGAATATTAGGTATTTGATAGGATAACGTTTGTTTGTAATGTCTTTGCATACATCCCAGTCAAACGGCGAAAATTGGCAGAGAACGTACCTAGTGATTGTATTTCAATGCTCTTTCCCACCACCAGTGTCTTGTATTTTTCTCAGTACACGCCAAGGGATACGGTGCAAGATTTCTCAGGGAAGCCTTGTTTTTTCCCCTTTACTTACCTGTTCTTTTTTTGTTTTTAAACGAAATGCATCGAACCTTATGTCCGCACGCCGCAGTTCACAGAGTTAATCTATACCAATACTATAAAGAGGAAAAGTCTGTGAGATTGTACTTACCTTTGTAAGTTTGTATGTAATGGTAAAATCTCCGGAACCGCTTAACCGATTTCAAAAAAATTTCATCTGCGTATAGAATGGGCGTTCTCAATGTTCTCTAGGCGTTCTCAGGTTACAGGCTATAATTTGTCCCGCGGGTTTGCCTGAGTTCTTTGCAATACGCGGGCGAAGCCGCGCGGGCAGCTAGTTTTAATATATTCATAGACACATTTAAGCTAATCTACAGCTATTTGTTAACTAAACGACAGGCCACTGCAATCTCAACTAAAATCTTGATCGCTTATCTCCCCAATACTGTTATACTGTTTCTCCTCATTGATATTCTACAAACGTAACCATTTAAGTATGACCTTTAATTTTCGAGACTAAATACGCACTCTGGGAACAGATAATTGCAATCCATTTTCATTAAGGGCCCTTTAAACTGGTTCAGGCCAATTTGTGTCATTCTAAACTAATTAAATCGAGCTGGTTTTGTTTCAAGCTGACCTAACTTTAACTAGACACTAATTAATGCCTTCCTTTACGCTCCCAATCGGAATGAGAGTTGCAGTGATTATAGTGAGTGTTGATTTTATTTAACGTCCGTTTTCCTAGTGACCTTGCCTACGAAACTGACGGTCCTATGTTCGTATCCTAGTAAGGGCAAATATTTGCGTGATGAGCATAAATATTTGTTTCGGTGTGTTGGATGATTTCTATGTATTTAATTATTCATAGGTATTTATTAAATAAATAAATATATTAATATATCATCGTCTAGTTCCCATAACACAAGCCTCATTGAGGTTATCATGGGGAGTTCAATTTGTGTAAGATTTTCCCCTAACATTTATTTATTACAAGTTTATAATGTGAACATTACTAATTCGTACTGTCTAAGAAACAGTGAACTAACTACATATATGGGCATAAATTTATCACATATGATAAAAATTATCACATTAGCATAATCCACATTTCTGGGTGGTCGATGAGTCTTTAGGATCTAATCATTTTAATTTGCGTTATAAATATGTTTATATCAACAAAATGATATTGTATCGCACATCAGCAGAAAACATTATTGCACTACTTAATTGCATTAATGTGCTATGGCTAGGAGCGTAATTGGTTACCTATAAAATTCATCTATATTCGTATGTGTTCATCTATATTCATATGTGTGTATTAACGTTCCTATCTTTAGTCTTGCTAAAGATTTTCGTCATTTAAATTAAGTTGCACATCTGCTTTGCCTTAACGATGACTGGTAGATAATGCTGTATAGTTTATAGCATTAAGTCCGCCTTTTGTACCATAAGTTATTCTTTTGTGCAATAAAGATTTAAAAATAAACAGTGGATCAATTTTGATAGCGTACGAATTATGTAGGTCCTCGTACATCACTAATCCACCAATTTACAGATGCTTGAGACCGGATCTAAATCCTAATTTAGAAATTGCTCGGATTTCAAGAGACATCAGTTGGGTCTTGCGGTGAATCGTAGAGAGTCATGCCGGGATTAGGGGACTATAGGCATTGTACAGATAATATTTCACAAATTAAAGGCATTAACTTAGGGCCTTGCTTGGACGGGGACAGAATAATTGAATATTGGGGGTTCAGGACGCTTAGGAGTTACGTTGACAAAATGGACAAGTATACTTGTCCATTTTGTCAAGTGACACTATACGCATAATAAAGTGGAATAGTTACATTTCTGTGATATTATAAAAAACTCGTAACTCAAACGAGCTTTATTGACGGCAATATATGTTTACGTACTTAATAAATACTTGTAGTAGTAGTAGGTACGGCACATACATACGAGTTATAAACTTGTTCAAATTGTATAAACGATCACGGATAACCCTTGTTCAAGTAGCTCCAAGCAAATGTAATATAATATTTATATTTCCACTTCAAATATTGGTAATCTAATCTGTTCAAACAAATTAAACAGCCATGTATTAGATAATCACTTTAGTATAGTAGGCAAAAGGGCCTAAAATTTTGCCGAGTCCCAAACAATCCTCTCAGCAAACTCTCGAAAGGGTCGACTATCCGTCCAGAATCAAATATCTTCACACGCCAACAATTTTAATACCACCTACTGCTATAAATTTTACAAAATTTAATCCCTTTATCGTACCCGTGCCTTTTGTTGGGTTCAAACCGAATAGGTTTAGGATTAGGCTCTGAAAGGGCTGTTTTGGAGATTTTCTCTTGCCGGGGCTTATTTTGGGGCTTTCCCACTGTACGCAGTGTCACATTTTATTAGGGATTTTTTATAAAATAATGCACAAGTCGTCTAGACGGCAGGACGCTTTTTGTAGGAATTTACCTATAGTACTAGGTCCTGCAGATCTCATGATTCGCACTCTCATACAAACATTTACTCCCTATTTCAAATTCAACCCCTTAAAGGATGATTTCCAGGATAAGAAGTATCCTGTCTTCGTAACTCAAACTATCTTCATACCACATGAATTATAGTGGGGCTACCACAACATATTGACTCTGCGGCGCGACTCGAGATAAGTAAATCTACTCTCCTCCTTCTAATATATACATTTCGAGTGAGAAGGAATGGCTGAGTCGCGGGCGACGCGACTTGGTACCAAGTTTTGCTAGACGTACTAACATGATAATACTTATGCATGCACTTATATGTGTATTGTGTGTGAATTCATTATATGTAGCACCATGCGACACTATGGGGCGCTACGTGGCATAATATCGCTGGCATATTCGAGGTTTAATCCGAGCAGAATGTGAGCCGAGCCACTGAACATATGTAATTGTGTTTGTAGCGCGTTCTGTCAATACGTTGCGTCGGCATGAACGGGGATACTAAATTAATTTTGAACGTAACAATGATACAGGGATTTATTGATATTAGTTTAGCAAGTTTGCTTTGAAATTGGTCATAGCGGAATCGGAATACTTTTTTAACCCTTTTAACGCCAAGAACGCCTAGGTGTCGTGCGTTGTCATGCCCGGAGCACCAAGAACGACTGGTGATAGGTGTTATGGCGTACGCTGTCAAAGTAACCGCCAGTCTCTCAGGTAAGGTTTGTATTTGGTCTCTTGGTCACGACATTAGCGTGACAGTGTCTCTTTTGGATGTCTTGATTGGCGGCGAAAAGTTTAATCTAGAATTATGGAAGTTAATGGACTATTTTGTCGAATTATGTCAATTCGATCATCATCAGAGTTTATTCCCTGATTGGGAAAGAGGATCTTAAAATGGGTATAGATATGTATTGCATATATACCTGTATAAGATGCTAGTAAGCAATCCAAAGCGTTTTTAGAGACGGTTTCCTTAGTTTTAGCAAGTAAGCAGTTTTAGTTTAAACCCCCTTCATTCCATCCAATGAATAACGGAACACTTGGTTTTCCAGTTTCATTCGTACATGCTAACTCTGAACAACTTTAAACCTTAGTTTTAAACTTCTTTCACTTTAAGCTTTATATTTCGTTGAATTTTGAGCTTTGGCTTTAAATAATGTTAGCCGCGGCATTAAAAGGAAATGCGTAAGTACGTACATCGAAAAAATGTTATTCAGATCTAAATTAAGTTAATTTATAATTACCGTAAACAAGTAATTATTAGTGACAACTTAGGTAATTAATAATGGCGATTACACAATTGTGTTTATCTTTGTAATAATTGTTACAAAGAGCAAAATTACAATTACCCAATTCTAACATTTAAGCGCCCCTTGCCGTTCCCGGTGCAAGTGCCCATAATACTGGCGGCATTTCCACGTTGGATAGCCATGGACAGCCATTGCACCAGAAACGACTCGGAGCGGGGATCCTCCCCCTTTTATCTAGGAGGATATGTAGGAGGTATCAGTGGCGGAGGGCCCACACAAGCCGATTTTCCAGCGGCTTGCATAAAATTTCTTTTTAGACAAGCCTATAGCTAACTGTTTCATAAGTTTTTGACGACCGGTTAGCTTAACTGGGTAGTGACGCTGCCTACGGAGCTGTAGGTCATGGGTTCGAATACCGGTAAGGGCAAATATTTGTGTGATGAGCATGTATATTTATTTCTGAGTCTTGGATGTCTTCTATGTATTTAAATATTAGTACTCATAACACATGCCTGATTGAGCTTATTATAGGACTAGTTCGATTTGTGTAAGATTGTCCCCTAATATTTACTATTTATTATATTATAACTTATGTTCCGGGTTGCCCATCGAAAATTTTCACGCGCCGCCACTGGTAGGTATATATACTGCCTCGCAGTTTGGCGAAGTTTTGTATTACATACATACATACATATAATCACGCCTCTTTCCCAGAGGGGTAGGCAGAGATCACGGATCTCCATTTGCTACGATCCTGACAAACCACTTTCGCTTCACTCACCTTCATAACATTTCTCATACATGCTCGTCGGTTTAGGGTACTATTGACCTGGCCTTTTTGTAAGATTTCTCCAATTTGATCGGAGAAAGTTCGCCTAGGTCTTCCCCTTCCAACTTGCCCTTCCACTCTTTTTACATACTCTCTCTTCGTTAATCTTCTTTCATGCATCCTCTCTACATGCCCAAACCACCTTAACATACCCTTCTCAATTTTGTATTTTGTATTAGTTTTAAGTTATATTTTTATGTAAGTAATAAATTTAAATATATATATATATATATATATATATATATATATATATATTTGCAAAATTAGACTACCTATTGCGATATTCAGTTGATATTTCTACCAGAAACACAGTATTTATGTAAATTACTAGATCGACTATGTTCGCGCGTAAATATCATCCCGCATACATGCACCAATAAACTGCTTTACTCAATAGCCATGTTTGCTGACCACTATATCACAGGGACACGGTAAAATAAATCCAATTTAGCTCGCTTTACGCCAATCCGGAGTGTGATTTCGGTAAGTCCAGCGCGCGCCGGCCCGAGGATCCATCTCACATAAACGCATTCAACTGACATCAAATTTATATTTTCTGTTTGCACGTTCAGCTTGACGAGCGTGGAATGGAGCGCACGCGCGACAAATGTAAATCTGTGTTCAATTCAACATGTTTTGTGAGATTGAGCCCCGATGCGTTCAAATTAGCCGCGGCAATAGACCGATCGCCGCGGCGGACACAGTGTAATTAGCGAGCATCGTTGCTGCACAATAACACGACACATGGACAGGGAACCTATCAGGCCACGGACTGGACGCCAGCGGGCAGCGTAGCGACGAGCGAATGCCCATACATTGTAGTCGCTCGAATCATTCGAGGCGAACATTAAGGCCGCGGGCTGACGACGACGAGGCATTTCATACATTTGAGTCGAATGTATGAAATGCCGCTCGTCGTCGTCAGCCCGCGGCTTTAATGTTGCGTTGCGAATTTTCGTGGCTAACCGAAGGCATGTACTTGAAAATGTACTTGTTTTTTCAAAAGTTTTAAAATAACAAATCTGAAGATATAAACACATAAAATAAATATCCAATTGGATCGGAAATTTTGAAAAGACGCATTAATTCGAAATAAGTTATGTTAGAGTCGTATAAGTCTTGTTTGCCTCCGTCGTCTAGAGCGTAAAACTGAGGTTATTGGAACCGTCACGCACGAGCTTGGCCCACGTTTTTACATTTATCACCGTAATTGAGATTTAACGTACAAATTAATATTCGAAAAACATGTAACTTTTAACGTTATAGTCCGCCGACCGCAGCGTTGTTTACGTCCGTAGTCAAATAATTAACTGCGTATGATGCACACTTCCTGCGGTCAATGTCAAACATATTTAACAAAATATCTATCAATCATATCATAAATGCAATATTACGAAATTTTCTTGCTTTTGACTTGCCGTGGCTCGAAACGCCTCTTGATCTCCGCTACCTACCATTTTATCAAAGTGCACAATATCAGCAGAAATGTATCCACTAATTCGTCGAACCTTCTTCAACTTCTTCTTTACGTATGCAAGCTGCAATTGGCTATACCTACTTTGAATGATTTATTAGCCCCGAGGTCCCTTCAAGACCCCTCGGCGTCCATGCTTAGTAATTGGAGGAAGCGCTCCAGAGCTAAGACTAAAAAAAACTGCAAAACGATTGCTACCTTCGACACAGCAGCTCTAAATAGTGCGAGAGCTTTTACAAACCGTCGAAAGTGTATTATGGAATACGTACCTACGCACTAGCGATGATTATTCCGTGCTCGAAATCCATTTAATTTTACGATTCGGTTTGTTTTTCCGCTCACGTCGAAATGTAATCCAATATCACCCGATAGTTCCGCCATCTCGTAATCAAATGTTTTAGACAATCCCTTAGGTGAATGTATTAATTTAAAATCCATTTACAAATGGCGGACGGCCCCACGAGACTCCCCCACTGTAAAACATCCAGATGAATATTTTAGTTGTAGGATTTATACGTTTTGAAGAACTGTTTACAGTGGCTCTGTTTGGAAATAATTATGTACAGTGCTATTTATCTACAAGTACATGTAAAATTCCATTAATCATGTTAGAGTAGGGAAAGAAGTTTTCATACCTAAGGGAAATGGAAGTGGAGGATGTAAAATTAACGGTTTCAGTAGATTTATTGCACTCCTCTTACATATATTAAGTTAGCTCGACTGTAGCTATTAAAATAAAAAACCAAGACATTATTAAAACAATATAATTCACCGAAATGGAGTTTCTTTGTCCAGCCCTTTAAAGCTGTCTGCGGTCATAAAAGAGGATTTTCGCCGCTAAAACGATATTTTTACGCAAACTCTTATTTATTCTTCTGACAGAGGGTAGTTTACGGACTGTCAGTTATTGTTTGCATGGAGCTTGAAAAGATACAAGTGTCCAATTATATTTATTTACGCGACCATACATATTTTGGATTTAATTTCGGACAGTGGCATAGGTACAGGAACGTGACTGGAATGACCGTTAATTACGTTTTCAGGTTGTTTTTTCCAGCGATGAAAGCCCGACCCCTGGTTTCGTATGAAAGAGACAATATTTCAGATTAATGGCAACATTCCCTTGATTTATCGTAACGATTATGTTGCGTGTTACGCAATTTGCAACCCTTGTTCAACAGTAGTTTGATTTAAGTAAATTGTAGCAGCGAGCGTTCTCGATGCTTTGAATAGGGGTTTAATTTGAGTATTTAGCGGGAGGTTTAGCTTAGGTAACGTCAGATGCAAAATAATCAACGTTATTAACGCTCTGAACGATATATTAACAATAGAGCCAAGATAAAATACTTGAACACATTAAAATACGCAACACGTAGTTTAGAACTCACACTACCCTAGGACCTAAAACCATCACAAGCATTTAGTACCTCAAAAACATTTCCTCCGGGTTGACAGTTAAAGTGAAAACTTCAAAAATGAGCAATGACGCAAAAAGGCGGATGACAAATGAATCGCGGACTGGCCGACACGTGTGGAGGACATCCATTAGTTCCGATCAGAAGCCGGCTTTTGTTCAGCCGAATGGTAATGACACCGTTTTGAGGTCATCATTGTCAACTTTTATGATGAATTTATGAATCTAAATTCGTCGAATTGTGGCATATTTTGTTGATAGAAACTTAAAAACTTAAAATTCCTGTCAAGCCAAAAAAATGTCTGCCGCTTTTTTCCCGCAAGTTTCATAGTGGTTAGCGAGATATAACCTCATAGGACAGGTCTGATATCTGTGAAGCTATCCTACTAAAACATGTATAGGATATTTCAATATTAGTTACTCTTTCAGGCAAAAACTGTCTAAAGGATTTTGGGAAATTCTCCAATAACCAATAAAGCTAGTGACATTTCAGAATTATAGGCTGTATAAGTAGAACCACAATGAGACTGATTCAAAAAACAATCTACTTGATATGTCATGACCACAAGAAACGAATATTAGAGGACACACAAGCAGTGTCTTTCCAATCCACAGTCAAGCCATTCCAGTCGATGCATCAAAGACTCTCGGATCGTTTGAGCATAATTATTCGGCGGAAGTTCCGCCATTACGGGCCATTGCCGGAAGTGAGGCAATAAAACCAACAGCCGGTGAGTTATGTCGTCCTAAGCTACACTATGATAGTACACCTATAACAAGAAGTCAACGAGGGTAGCTAGAGGCTTTTTCACGAGACATCTGTCAAGTTAGTTAAATAGTGTCTTGAACTTTACGTTTAATGGATACTCTTCTTGAGAAAATGCTCTTATAACTATTGAAAACTTTCTTTCTTTAAGAATTATAAATATATCTCAAATAACCCTCCATTCTTTTATAAGCAGACGAAGAAATACTTGAAAGTAATCATAATCGGTATGATTCTTACTATGATATGAACCCTACCACAACAATAAGTTTTAATCTCGTACTCGTACCTATTGATCTCAAGTTTGCTCTCAATGTTACACAGCAGGAAGAACAAACACTGGCAATACATCACAAGCATGACTCACAAAGTTGGCGAAGCTCAGATGAATCACTGGATCGATACGGCCGTATCGACTTTCACACTGCTCAGATACGAAAGGACAGGAACGTTAACAAATTTGTTTGTACGTACATACGTTATTTCAGCAACAGAACTGGGGATTTCTAGACGCAAGTAACATACTGGTTATTAGAGCGTTAATCCGCAGATTACATTATAGAATATATGCAATGTGCCTGTATGATGAGATAACTTAGCGTTGCGAGATAAGGTTTCAAACAAAATAATGGTGTTAAAAGTAGTTTTATGGCTGTTGCAGAGCTACAAGTCATTTCCACCATTGGTATTAGCTGTTTCACTTCATCAGACTTGGTGCATTGCGTTCACTTTCCTTATGTAAACCTTTAACCTTTTCCTTTTATTTCCTGTTGTTTACGTGACACTTTTGGTCGTTAAGTAATGTCAAAAAATTACATGAGTCATTAACTAGTTGTTAAACTTATAAATCGTGCTTACTCTTGTTTTTTTTTTATAATTATGTCTGCTCTTTTTTTACGTGGATACATAGTGAATAATCAGTGTTGATGCTATTTTTCACAAGGACATCTAATAGAGAAGGCTTATTTAAATATGGATAAACGAAGGAGAATGGTCCTAAAAAAAGGAGTTTTCGTCATGGGTGGAATGGAAGTTAAATATGATCAAAAGTTAACTCTAAATTAATATCTATTACTCTAAGTAGTGCATACTAGCATTATTATTTCATAAAAGAATCTTCTAAAATCCAATCCATTTAAGTATACAGGTAAATCATCCATAAGTTTCAAATTCGTGCCTTTTGGCAGTAATATTATTGTTACCGCTCGGCGTAGTAAACACGGCGGATATAAAAGTTGAACATACGAACAGCGCCATAATTTTCACGGGAGTCGTAAAGAACAGGCGCCATTTTGGTATGGAAACATGGCGCGTGTTTTGGCGGGAAACCCCAATGTTTGTTTTCCTTTGTATAACAACAGGGTGCGCACCGGAGTGAGTTTGTGTTAGTCTACATATGAGTGTTGAATTACAGGCTTGCAGAGTCAAAGCAAGAACAAGCTGCTAATTACGCTAAGCAGCAAAGAAGTGTATTTTTGGTGTAAGATTTTGCCTTAGCTGTCAAGCAGTACGATTTGTTACTAAAATATTCGAAAACCCCAAAGAAAATATTATAGATAGAGGGTCGGTTATTACATTAGGAACAGTATTTCAACTAAACTGTGTGTTTGTTTGCGCATTCCTGTTAACTCGTCTATCATCCCAGCCAAATATTTACCACATTATTACAGCAGTTTATTCACTGGCATTATAATTAGCTTTTGCGGAATGGGTATTGTTAACCCTAATAAACATTTCGCCTCACGCCTGATTTCTCAACGATACCAAATTAAGTTTATTATCCGGGGATCATTATTAAATATATACCTAATTAAGATAACAAAGACATAAAACATAACACCTGAGAAAATCCACTTGAGTCTATAATGCAAACATTATAACCGTTATAATCGTAAATGCGCATGAGCCGTTCTAAAACTATATTGTTGTTGCTTATTAACTGTGGGTTTTCGACGCACTTTAACTATTATTTAATCACCATAATTGTCTTAGTGTTGACGAGTGCCCGCGCCACTGTGAGTAAAACAAATGCAATTTCTATGGACGCTCTAAGCCAATCGAGTGTCCAAAACTTGCACAATAAGGTCCATATTGTGCAAGTTTTGGACACTCAATCGAAATTAAAATACTGCTACTAATACTAATAGCATACATTAACTGTGTTTTATCCCGAAGCGGGGAATAGGTACAGACGCTGATAGGGAAACTTTGTTATCTAATTGTTGTAGCTGGCAACATTGGAATTACAATTACAGTGTTTGGAATCAAGTTGGAAGTGAAACAAAGTGATAAAGATATAAAAAGTTCGGCAGTTAAAGCCGCTCCAACATTGTTCCCAGACTTCGAAGCTATGAAAGCATAAGATCCATAGACAAATTAATTACAATATAGTCTATTGTTGTCTTAGTCGTCTCTTGTCTGTCGAAGAATCACGGCATGAAAAATTGTTCCAATCCTACAGATTAGTTAATGATTTTTTGAAATAAGATCACTATCTTGTGACGATTTGTTTTGATTTTTTGATATTCTTATTTTTATAAGTGCTAGGTTACTTCAAACAAAGCTTAAAACGGCCCAATTACATAATCCGCAAACATACATCTATTACACGAATATGTTAACAATAAGCGAAAATCAAAAAGCCCTATACAATTCCTTCTTATTCATTTCCTAAAATGTTGTTAAGATTGATAAAGTTTCGGAGGAGGAAACAGTCGAGAACGAAATCTCGATCCAGGAACCCACCTAGCGGACGCCTACGCCGTAGTCGCTTGCCGCTACATACGGGGAAAACCACGGGATCGGCTACCGCGGCAGCGATTCTTGGCAGTGAATATGTTAACCAGTAATTTAATTTTTAATTACACACGAGCTTAGCTTTTGATTTATGCATGAAGGTTCACAAAAATATTCAAATGAGGTGTTAGCACTAACGACACAAGGGGTGAGATGTAATATCTATATCGTTGCGACACGGGCGTCGCGCGAGACATTAATGCTTCCACGCATACATTATCCAACTGGACAGGACGCCAAAATGACGAATTTAGGCTGAATTAAAACTTGGCAGAGTTCGCTACTGTGCAAGAACCTGACAGAGTGCTGACCGCTGAGAGTACTAACCAATGGAAAGCGAAGTGGTTTAAATAATGGAATCGTTTCCAGAAATCCAAGGTTTAACGGAATATTTATATATGGCTACAAAATTAAGAATTACATTTCCCGTCTATTGCATTTTTTTAGGGTTCCGTAGCCAAAATGGCAAAAACGGAACCCTTATAGTTTCGTCATGTCCGTCTGTCCGTCTGTCCGTCTGTCCGTCTGTCCGTCTGTCCGTATGTCACAGGCATTTTACTCGAAAACTATAAGGTGTATTTGAATAAAATTTTGAGGATAGGTGTATTTTGTTAGCCGCTACATAGTTTTGTAATTAAAATGACAAAAAAAAATTTTTAGGGGTGCACTCCATACATAAAACTAAAAGTCAAATTTTTTTTTTCATTGTGACCCCCCGTGTGGCACATCAATCGATAGGCCTTTCAAAATAAATATAAGGTTTATTTGCATTTTTTTTGATTAAGTGAATAGGGTCGGAGATAATCGCCCCGAAAGTCACTAAAATTCTGTCCCCCCCCCCTCTAATTTTTGAACGGTGTATTTTAAAAATATGGAAAAATTCATGGACATAGAACTTATTAATTTCATTCACCGAAAATTGTTTTGAACAAGATCGGTTCAGAGGTTTTCGAGATATTGCTGAAAAACTGCCTTCCTCAAAGAAAAGGACGTAAGTGCCGTAAAATTTCTGTGACGATACGACCTTTTTAATAGGCACGGAACCCTTCGTTTTGCGTGGTCCGACACGCACTTGGCCGGTTTTTCCTAAATTAGGTACCTACTTCAAATCGGTTTTTGCTAAAATTACAAAAAAAACATCTGAGATGCTTACAACAACCTGTTTCATATGATATGTCACACAATACAGATTGCGAAACTTTTTTTTTTTAATTTTCCAGTTTACCCCCCAAAAGTGGCCCCTTGTTCATAATTCATTAATTTACTTTACGCGTCCATCTTTGGGTCACCAATTTACATATCTTTACCAAATTTCAACTCAATCGGTCCAGTAGTTTCGGAGCAAATCGGTTGTGACAGACATACGAGTGATCCTATAAGAGTTCCTTTTTTTCCTTTTGAGGTACGGAACCCTAAAAAAACCGGACAAGTGCGAGTTCAACTCGCGTGGTGAGGGTTCCGTATATAATCTAAATTTCATAAGTATTTTTGAATACTCAAACATCTTATAGGTTTTTCTGTAATCTTTAGGCAAGGAACTATTTTCCATATTTTTTTCAGAATTTTAATCCTAGTAGTTTCGGAGATAAGGGGGGGGGAATGGTCAATTATCGTTTTTTTTCCTAAATTACTTCAAATCTGTTCTTGCTAAAATTATATAAAAAAATATATCTGACATGCTTACAACAACCCCTTTCATTTGATATGTCACACAATACAGTTTGCGAAACTTTTTTTTTAATATTCCATTTTACCCCCCAAAAGTGGCCCCCTTGTTCAAAATTCATTAATTTACTTTACGCGTCCATCTTTGGGTCACCAATTTACATATGAATACCAAATTTCAACTCAATTGGTCCAGTAGTTTCAGAGCAAATCGGCTGTGACAGACGGACAGACAGACAATCGAGTGATCCTATAAGGGTTCGGTTTTTTCCTTTTGAGGTATCGGAACCCTACAAAAGAAAGTTTATGAATAATGGCACAAGTGATTATCACCATTCAGTCATGATCCACGCGAGTGAAGCTGTAACCCTGTCTCATTTAAGTCAGTTACATAAGTTGACCGTCTCTAAACCTGCTTGGACGCCATCGCCATCAGTTTAAGCTAACGATATCTTTGAAATCAATAAAAGACTTATTAACAAGGCATAAGAGCTCTCAACCTGCGGAAACGATAAAATTTTATCAGGTTCATCTAACAGGGCCGCAAACTTGTTTGGCGACTTTAAGCATGTCATTCCGCAGTCCATATTCATATCATATATGCAAGAGGTATTCTGTCTTTTCTGTAGCCATTTCACGCTTAATACTAATTTAGCTTTAATTTGGTATGAAAATAGTTAAAGTCCTGAAGGCGGACATAGGATACTTCTAATGTTAAAAATCTTCTCTAAGGGGGAGAAATGATGAAAGTTTAACGATTAAAGAGTTCAACGCGGGCGGAGGCGCGGTTTGTATCCCTGATCCGGGATGTGTTTAGCTGGTAGGTACAACGTTTCGCAACGCTAGGTTAATCAAGTAATAATAGTCAAATATGTAGTAGTTACCAGTTGGAAATAAAATGACGCGGAGTACCACGACCCGGCAACTCCGGCAAATAAAACCAAAGGTTCCGGTGGATGTGTGTGTGCAGCAGCTCGGCCGAGTTCAAAGTCTTCTAAGTCACATCACTAGTCCTAACAAACAATAACGTCATTTATCATGATAATTGCAACAATAAACCAAAATAAGATTACTTGACAGACAGCAATGACTATCAGATCGATCGAGTGATAATGCAACGCCCCTTGCATTTTGTACCCCAAAGGTCAACGGCCGCGAAACCCCTGAAGTTTTGGGGCTTACTGTACTTTTAATTCAATTACCTGGCTAATTCATTAGATAAGAAAATTAAGTACAACATTACCTTTAAATTGTAAGAAAGGTAAATATGCTATGCCTTATTTCTATGTAGCTAAGCTAGTGGCTCCGTGAGGTGTAAAACTCGAGAACATTTTTGCTTACCTGCTCACAAAACTTCACGAGAATCGGTGGAGAAATGCGACGATGGTGGTGGGCTGTTATTCGCTACGCGCAAATGCGGCTCACCCCGCCGGTCACCCGATACGAAACTAGACCTCTATCTACGTTTAGTTACTACGCATCGCGGCGTCAAGATATATTTGTGGGTGAGCGTTGAGGTGAGCTTAGAACAAGTTACAGAATAGGGAGGCTGTAGTCATTCGGGGCATGAGCGCGCATTATATACGTACAAAAATGTATATTTCCAAACTGAGAGTTTATTTACTTAAATAATCTGATCTATTTTCATTATTATGGCAAGTCTATGTTGAACGTTTAATACTTTTTTCCCTACACGCGTTAAAAGTAGAATATTCCCTACATGCGGGTAAAATTACGCAAACTGTTGGATAAAAGTACGCATGCTGGGTAACCCTAAAAACTACTTACAAAATAACATGAAAGGGAATTATCAATAAAATACAGATATAAAGTATAATCAACAACAACAACAAATTTTGCAGTATTCTCCAATAATAAGAAATAATTAACAATTTTTAAAATATTTTATTTTGAATTGAGGTATACGTACACAACGCGGGTAAGATTGCGCGTGCGTACTTTTGATCTCACACTCTTACCCAAAACAAAAAAATAACAATCGGTCATAAGTTACATATTAAATATTATTAGAACATAAATGTTTAATCTTATGTAAATACTAGTATAACTAAACAGCATAAATATTATAGAATTACTGTCTTAACTCCAACAATCGATATTTTAAAATAATAAACTGGCTGAATAAACCGAACGACGGCCAAAATACGTCGCTTTAAATTTCAACACGAACCCTAAACCGTCGATCAAGGTAATACGATAAATTCACTCACAAAACATTACCTCGGCAACAATATAAATCTAGTAGCCTATCTTAGTATCTACTACCATTGCACTAAATCGACTTAGCAGTGAGTGCGTTCAAAGTGCGAAAACAAAAGAGAGCAATATCGACCAAACCCTCAAAAGTGAGGGGGAGAGCCAATGCCACCCTCTTTATGTTATGAGTCAGAGGGGAGGACCCTTGCTCGTAGGTACACTGTGCCCTCAGTACTTTACCGCATGCATTCTGCGTTGCTCTATCGATTCGGTTTTTCGGACTAGTTATTCGAGTTTTAACCCTGTGTGGGAGATTTCGAAAAAACACTTGAAGTAGGTTTACGACTGTACAATAGGAACCGTCTACCGGTATTCTTTTCATATTACAATACCGGTATTCAATTTCGGTATATGACTCATTATTTCATATTTTAAAAGACTCGTTTCAGCGTCATTAATGTCATTTCATTACCTATAAATACAATTTTAGAATACCGAATAACTATTTTGAATTGAAGATGTGTAATTTTTATGAATATCGGTAGGTATAAGTCCCTTCTGTACAGTCAAGGGCACTAATATGTAATATCTCAAAGTTTCATAAATATGTATACTACAACCTTATTGTTGCAGAAATAAGGTCTGTGTATATATTTTTGAGACTTTGTGATGTATACATATTGATGCCCTTTTCTGTACAAGGGAGACCTAAGTATGTTCTAAGAACAGCTAAGTATTAAAGGTCCCTTTTAGTAGCCTGTATGACTTTACGACTGCTAAACGCTCCTAATCAAAAGCAAGAGCAAAAATAAATAATAAATAAATATATTGCGGACAATCTTACACAAATCGACCTAGTCCCAAACAAAGCAAAGCTTGTGCTATGGGTACTAGACGACGATAAACATACTTATATAGATAAATACATAGAAAACATCCATGACTCCGAAAAACAACGAGTAAGTAGGTATATCTTCCGTAGAAAATACCGCTGTTTTAGTCTAAGTGTCAGTATAAGAAAAATCTACTTACCTACATCTTAGAGGGAAATCAAGGACAAAAGTCCTCAAGGGCTCCAAAACCATTATATTTATTGTTACAGTATGCTAAATATACTCCCAACTTGCTCCAAGCAAAGTTAAATTTATTTCAGACAAATAGAACGCATGATATTTTAGTTGTCAAAAACTGTCAATAAATTGATGATAAATTTTTGTGTTAAAAAAGTATGTATGCCAACATTACCAGTATTTAGGCCCGCAACAACCGTTAGATTCCCGGATCAGGTTCTGTGGCACGGTTTTGGGATCAAGGCGAATAGCGTATTCGAGCGCCGACATTTTTAGTTTTCTCACCCACAAATAGGTATCTGGACGCCGCAATTCGTAGTATAGCGTTGGTAGGAGGTCTAGTTTCGTTAGGCGTGACGGGTAAGGTGAGGCGCATGAGCGCAGCCTGAATCACACTGGCGCGGCCTGCGGTGGCGGTCAATAGTAAATTTGACAGCTAATTAGAAGTTCACTATTGACCGCCGCGGACAGGCCGCGCCAGTCTGTGAGAGGCCTAAGGCTGGTTTTATTAGGGTTCTTTACCCAACGAGTAAAAACAGGACCCTATTACTAAGACTTCGCTGTCCGTCCGTCCGTCTATCTGTCACCAGGCTGTATCTCAAGAACCGTGATAGCTAGAGAGGTGCAATTTTCACAGATTATGTATTTCTGTTGCCGCTATAACAACAAATACTAAAAAAAACCGGCCAAGTGCGAGTCGGACTGGGGCTCCCATACAACAGACATGATTTTTTTTGCCGTTTTTATAGATAATGGTACGGAACCCTTCGTGCGCGAGTCCGACTCGCACTTGGCCGGTTTTTTATACTTTATTGCGCAAAACAAAAGGTATTAAGTTCAGGGAGCGCTTTAAAGTAAAGCTGACGACGGGTCCGTCATATACATATTGGTCGTGACACTAAAACCAGCCTAAAGAATAATAGCCGTTATGTGTGAACCTCCCTTCTGTCGTGTTTTAATTTATCGCCACTCGTTGCGAATTTCCTATTTTCTGCACTTGTATCGTAAATAACTATTTTCTTGCTGTTGACTGCTGTTCCGATGCTACTCACCGTCAGAGTAGAATTATCATAGGTACCTAATTATCCTATATCTTAGGTACCTGATCATCCTATATCTTAGGAACCTAATCATTCTATATCTTGGGTACCTACGAGCAATATTTGTATAGGTTTACATTTGCAATCACGTTCTCAGAAACGGCTCTAATTTTAATGAAATTTGGAATATAGGGTTTTACAGGGGTGAGAAATCGATCTAGCTAGGTCTTATGTCCCTGAGTTTCCCCTGAGCAGAGCTCGATAGCCACGGTATTTACAGGTTGTTCTTAAAATCTAAGAAGTACGAACTATTGTAGGATGTACCTATTAACGGAAGCGGATGTGTTGAAGTTGTCACGCTCAACTCTCTTCATTAAAATTCTTCTTTTTTCGTGATCTAAAATAGGTGCGTAACTGAGTCCGACTGTGTCCGGCAGGAGGATTTTGATTTTTTTGCACTCAACGAAACCTTCAAGAACTTTTTAAATCCCATTCCTTGAAAGTCGATGAGAAAGAAATCATGAACGCCCGGAATGTTATGAATTAAAACTTAATCATTGTGAAAAGTTGTAAGTATAACTTATTCATCAAAGAGGTTAGTGACTTGAGACACCTGCGCGACAGGTTGCATTCAACTTAACTTACCTTTAAAGTCCTGCAACTTAAAGTGAACTCCAAAGTCGAAAATAATTCTCCACTTTAAATTAAAACACACACTATATTCACTCACACTTATTTTCACCACTCAAAGAAAGTCCGAAACAAGTTTCTCCGCGAGTTTCCAACGTACAATTCAAGCGCTACAAACCGGCTCACACAATCAAACGCAAACGCAAACTAAGAACGAACAGTAGCTTGAGCTTTTACCGTTCCACGAACCCCATAAACTTGATTTACAACTTTATTTCTTACAGCGCCACCTATGAAGTGTTACTGTTAACTGCAAGTACGGTACGTCAACAAACTAATTCTCAACGACCCGCGATTTTTGGTACCATGACAGGTACAATATATAAATCATTAATATCGCGATAGATGGCGCTACAACTGCGAGCGCGGCAGCATTACTTTAGTTTAAACTATGCTCATTAGATGGCGTTTGCAAGTAAATGTCGTAAATACATTGCTGAGCTGTATAGTGTTGGCGTTTGGTGAAAAACCTGACTTTTTTTGATAAAAGTATGAAACTTGGCACAGTTATTCCTTGTGCCAAAATAAGCCGATTAAGATCGGTAGCCCTCGGGAGCCCCCCCTCTGGGGCCGGGGAGGGGGGGTTAAAGTCCCGCTCCGCCCGGCTTCATTCTAAAAATTCTAACCGTCCATGGCTAGCTAATATGTCGTGTTTGGTATCAATTTCGGATAAATCAATAACGAAGAAGTCATTTCTGGTATAAAAAATGTTATTTGTTTTGAAATTAAAAAAGAAAACATAAAAATAAAGATTTTCAACTCCATTTTTTTTATTTTGAGCATTCGTAAATATTAAACGGCCAGCTATTTCTGTATACAAAAAATATATTTATAAAGCCAATTTATTGTAGATTTGAAAATATATAACTTTTAACTACCTTTGCTAACAATAAATAGTGTAAAAAAAAAGATTAAGTGGCGAGCGGTAGAAAATACCGCTCCGCCCGGCTTTTTCCTAAAAATTCTAACCGTCCATGGCTAGCTAATAGGTCGTGTTTGGTATCAATTTCGGATAAATCAATAACGTAAAATTTATTTTTAGGATAAAAAAATGTAATTTGTTAAGCAATAAAAAAATAAAAATAAAAATTTAATTATACAACTTCAATTTTTTATTTTGAGCCTTCGTAAATATTAAACGGACAGCTATTTCTGTATACAAAAAATATACAAATAAATACAATTTATTGAAGATTTGAAAAAATATAACTTTTGAAACGGGCGTGGTGTCACACCTCGTTATTGTTGTAGTGGTCGTAGAGTACGTAAAAAATACACAGCACGGAGTTATTATGCACTTTAATCGAACGTTAGACAACACTTTTTAGAACATGAGTACATATTACATAATTAAACACACCGAAAATAGGAACTTAGTCTATAACCCAACTAACTGTTAAAACGTTGCGGCCGCTTCACCGCTCTGCGCGGGCGCGGGCTCGCGGAGGGGAGGAGCCTATCGTTCCTTACATCTCCGCTAGGCGGCGGTGTCATCTCACGCGTATTCATTGTCACAGACAATTCCCGCGTTACATCCTCCCCCTCCAAGCTACATGAACGTCCCGTATGTGGCTTGGCATAGGCAGTATTAACATTATTAACTTTAGGTGGACGTCGGCGAGGTCGTCGAGGTTGAACGGACCGTGTAGTTTGACCTTGACCTTGCTCAGCTACAAAAGGGTTTAAATATGATGTGTGGAATTTTCCAATACTTAAACCATCACCCACGTGTGACATCTTATATATAGTTGGGGAAACTTGCTTAGAAATGCAGTAATCAACGCAAAATCTAACACCATTACCTTTTTTAGGAACTAAAATCGCGGGAGCGGTCCAGGCGGACTCGCACTCTTCAATTATTCCTTCGTTGAGCATATCGTCGAGCTCCCTTTTCATTATCTCCTTTTTAGCAGGAGTGAGACGATAAGGAGGAGAAGATATTGGCGGGTGGTCTCCTGTATTTATGTGGTGTTCCGCAAATGTGGTCGGAGCTCCCCCTGCTTTGAAAATATCTTCGTTAGAATGAAGAAGTCCTGCTAATTTATTCCGTTGTGTTGGATGCAGCATAATACCTTCGTCGTCGCGAAGCATATCAGCTGACGAGCAGGAAACGTGTTGAGTTGGTGACTCGAACTCTATGGGATACAGTACCATCTGGTCCTCGGAGAAATGCCATTTAGCGGTTGCGAAGTCCAGCGAAATACCGGCCTTAACTATAAAATCGATACCTAGTAAGGTATCGTTACCTGCAGCATCAGGCAATGCAACGAACTCCAGTGAAACGCTCTTGTGCTTAACAGCAACCTCCAACATAGTAGTCAGCACTATCCTGTTCTGTACAGATCCATCTGCTAACCTAATAGACCTAGCACATTCTCGAAATGTCTGATTATTTTTACTCAATAAATCAAACAATCTGCAGCCTATCACGGAACGTTTGGCATCTGTATCAATTAAAGCTGTGCCTGGAATACCTGATATAGCTATGCCTAAAATAGGTCGCTGTTGTACCAATGACAACGGTTGAATTGAGCATAAATCTGCAGACGCAAAATCTGACGAAAGAGAAGCACCAGCGGGCTCGGCAACAGGATTCGAAGCAGGAACATCACCTAATTCGGAAAATATCAACCTAACATCAGGCAAAACATGCGAATCCTCAGTCCGATTAGCTTTATACACACTCCCCCTTGAGTCAGCGTCATCGTCAGAATTAATTGCCAAAGTGTCACACGTGGGCAATGCATACTCATTAAAAGTAAATTTATTACTCTCCGTTTGTGGTACTACCGAGGCCATCCACATATCGTAAGGTTCAAGCCCTACCAGCTTAACGCACACTTTATGTGGTCTTACTGGCTTAACGCACACATCATAGAAAGCCGTAGGTAAAACATTTTTAAATTGTTTAGGCAAAAACACAATAGTTGATCGTGCAACATGTACTTTGCAAGCATCAAAAAACTCAGGCATCACAAATTTAAACATCGATAGATTATAATCAAACATTGTTTCGGAACCGTTCTTAATTTTTCGATCATTATTACGATCAAAACATATTTTGTTACACAGTGCAGGCACTGCCGGCTTCACGCACATTTCGTGATAAGACAGTGGCATAACCGGCGTGACGCACATTTCACAGAAAGCTGTAGGTAAAATGTTTCTAAATTGTTTAGGTAGAACCACGGCTGTCGGTCGTGCAATATGAGATTCGTGAGTGACAAAAAACTCGGGAATTACACATTTAAACATCGATAGGTTATAATCGAATCTCGTTTCGAACCCCTTTTTGGATTTACGATCATTGTTGATAGAATCTAACAACTCGCTGGGTTTAGAAACGCATAAGATTCGACTATGCCTACTTTCCGGAGTATCATCGCGATCTGCATTAAATTCACGACGTTCAACTACAGCTGATCCGCGTGCGGAGGGTGGGGTCATTGAACTTGGCTTTATGTTACAAGTTAGTTCGAAATCTATTGCGGAGAATTGCGAATTACACTTTGAACAATTCGATCTGATTACACCCTTCTCTCCACACCCGTAACAGTGAATATTGCTAAAATTATTCTCAAGGACAGTATCAATGTTATAATTTTTACCACTGAGCTTAGGACAGCTGTCTTTAGAGTGATTAGATTTTCTACAATAAGCGCAAAACATACGTTTCTTGCTATTGGAATCTGCGATGCTCGTACTCGAGCCAGCCGTGCTCCGCGGTGGCGAGGACGAGGCACGTGGCAACAGCGGCGAAGGTCGCGGCGCGCGGTCAGTCGGCGGCGCGTTTGATGTTGGTGACGGCGAGCGGCGCGCGGCGTCGCGCGGTTTCCACGACGAGTTTGAACCTGACGCTCCTATTACCTTTAATGAGTCTTCGATTGAATGAACTTTACTCAATAGCTCGTCAAAAGACTTAAACTCTTCACGACGTAGACGCTCCCGAATGCGATGATGTAGTAAGCCGTACACCATATCCAGTCGCGCTCTCTCTGTGTGGTCTTCCATAGGTAGTCGGGAGAAAATGGCTCGAGCTCGAGCCACAAACTGGTCAGTATTCTCGTCGATCTCCTGCTCGTGGTCGAATAGATCTCGATATAACCTATGTGGTGGGCGGCGGTCTCCGAAAGCTCGCCGAAGTCGGTCCAGGGCATCCGTCCAAGTTGTTGTAGTACTTTTGATTCCTTGCCACCAGGTCGCGGCAGAATGCGTAAGTAATATCGAGAATCCCCTAATAGCGTTCTCGTCGCTGACATTACAACAATCCTTGTAAGCCTCCACTGCGTCGATAAATCCTTCAAGACTCTTGTTAACGCCTAGCATATGTGTGCGTGCCGCCTACGTCACACTCACACACGCATACGACAGATCTGCAGCGCCGAAGATCCCGCTTTACCGACGGAGCGCATTCGCCCTTCCACCGTTCACCGCGACAAGTCGCGTGCATCTTTTTTAATCAGTTTATACATATATACTTTTATATTTGGTTATTAAACCATCATTTTTTTGGAAATAGTTGCACATCATTTCACACCCGTTAGATTCCACGCATAGCGCAAGTACCGGCGTTTACATTTGATCCTACGAACCGTATATGAAGAGTTTGAACCAGCGACGAGAACAAAGAACAAAGGAATTACTTCGCTGACGTGTTTCAACGTGGTGCAAAAGGGCGAATCAACCAATTTTAAGCAACGACTACTTACAATTTCAATCTACGACTACGGTTTAACATCCGAAGATATCCATACAAGAAGATTGGAAGCACAATCTACGTCTACGGTGAAACATATATCCACGAAGATATCTACACAAGAAGATTGGAAGCTGGAGACAAAGAGAACCACACCTACTTACATCGGAACTCATCTTAAGTCGGGTCCTGAGGGTAGCGTTACTGTGAGTTCGTTCCAATTTGTCTCATTGTCCCGTAAATCTTAAAAAATCACAATCCTTTATTTGTGATCTTATAATATAAGTCACTTAATTAGGTCACTAATCCTTTATTTAGTGATATTTCTCTTAATAACGCTCACGAATCCTCTTATTTCGTGTTGCCGTTCAACGTATTGCACGTTATTCACAAATCCTTAATTTTGTGATCCATTCCATACTTCTTATTTCGCTTAATAACGCATACGGATCCTTTATTTCGTATTGTAGTTAAACGTATTGCACGTTATTCGCAAAACTACCTTATTTGCGATCCATTTCATACTTACCTATAAACGTTAACGATCCAGTACCTATTCAGTTAACAAGTTACTTACTTATTACTATTGCATTTCGCAATCATAATTGTTTACATCTCGCTCTTAAAAGGATTCCCATTGTTATCACTTATTTCTTAGATAACGTACCTACTTAATTGCTTACGCTAAAAAAGTTTAACTTATAACTTTCTTATCCCTAAATAAATTGCATTTCAGAGTGTTTCTAGATATTCCAGATTTCGTCGTTGTGAGTGAGAACTGTAAAATAACGTGCTTAATTATTGTTATTTTCGCATGTTCTAGTGCATTCGATCGCTCGCCGCTTGGTTCGCGCTGGCTCGACCGGGCTCGCCGCGCGACCGCTGGCTGCGCACGGCATAGCTTATCGCACTTTTTACGCACACCCTCACTTTGCTGCTTTTATGCTGATTTAAGTAATCGTTTCGATTCTTTTATTTATTACTTTTTTGCACTATAATTATTGTTTGTGATCATTTCTAGAAACTCATTTCATCGCATTGGTTCGTAACATACCTACATAGGTATAACATTTTTACTTATTTTGACTTAATAAAGCAGGCTATTTATTTTAAACTTAAACTTGTTTTTGAACATTAAAAGTAACTTAACGCTTAAAGTATAACATTTCTATAGATTTTTCACCATGGTTGACCAAGCTTTAATTAGAAAGCGTGGATCATTTAAAGCTAAGCTTACGCAATTTGAAAATCATTTAATAACTGCTGAGAGTTGTGAACGCTTAAGTAGTTTACAACTAAACGAATTAAATGTTCGCTTGTCAAAAATCGAAGAAATCTATGCCGATTTTGATGCCATTCAGTGTGAAATAGAAAATACACTGGTAATTCCAGATGAGCAGTACCAGGAACGCGAGGCGTTCGAGAGCAAGTACTTCGGGCTGATCGCGCGCGCTCGCGAGCTGCTGGCCGCGGCGCCGGCGCCGGGCCGCTCTGCGGGCAGCGACCGCTCGGAGACAGGTTCTATTGGTACCGTGCTTGGAGGTGGGACAAAACTTTCTTTACCTACTATTCAAATGCCAAGTTTCGCAGGTCATTATCATGACTGGCTGGAGTTTCGCGACACATTTAGTAGTCTCATACATACAGACAATTCGATACCAAAAATAAATAAATTCCATTATTTGCGTGCCGCTTTAAAGGACAGTGCCGCCGTAATTATTCAGTCCTTAGCTTTTTCGAGCGATAATTACGACGTAGCCTGGGAACTACTTTGCGATCGTTATAACAACAAAAGGTCATTAGTAAACAATCACATTCTGGAAATATTTAACTTAGAAAACATATCAAAGGAATCATCTAGATCACTGCGTAATTTAATCGACACAGTTAATAGAAATCTTAGAGCACTTAAAACACTTAACCTCCCCACTGAGCATTGGGATATACTAATTATACAAATTATTTCAAACAAGCTTGACACAATCACGAGCCACAAGTGGGAGTCTTATCGTAACAAACTGAAAGAATTACCCACACTTAAAATGTTTAATGATTTTCTTAAGGATCGTGCTGATTTGTTAGAATCTACGGAGACTGCTCATAAAAAACGTAGGTCTAGTGACACCACGCACATTCGACATAAATCGTTCTCAGCCAACACATATTCGCCGCCGACTCACAAATATGTGTGTCCATATTGCAAACGTGATCATGCGCTTTATCTTTGTCAAAAGTTTAGATCATTACACTTAGAAGCTCGACTTGACAAAGCTAAAGCGCTAAAATTGTGCTTAAACTGTTTGCGACATGGTCATAACGAAAGGTCGTGCAGGCTCAGCCCATGTCGTTCGTGTGGCTTACTACGTAATAGCCTGCTGCATGAACATAGTACTCCTACAGCTGCAATTTCTGCACCCCCATTGGGTGACGTCATGCTGCACTCGCTGCCGCAGCCTGACATTGAGGGACAATCTCTTAGTCCTTCTCAAAACATTTCTATGTCAGCTACCCATGATAATTGTGTCTTACTGTCCACTGCTTTAATTCAGGTGACAGACCACAGTGGTCAGAAACATACAGTACGTGCATTGCTCGACTCTGGCTCGACTTCAAGTTTTCTGACGCAAAGCTTAAGCGATAAACTTAACTTACCTACTTCCTCAGCTTCGACCATAGTCGAAGGTCTAAACAATCAATCCTCGCGCTTATCAAAGCGTTCTAATGTCTGCATATCGTCCCTTCTTAATGATTATAGCGAGAACGTTGCTTGCTACATCGTTCCGCGTATCACTCCACTGCTGCCAACCTCTCGTGTTGACCTCACTACCTTAGATATACCGTCACACATTACATTGGCGGATCCTACATTTGATATTCCGGCTCCAGTCGAAATGTTACTTGGAGCTGACATATTTTGGACGATACTCGGCTCTCAAAATATTTCATTAGGGAAAAATAAACCTACATTAAGTAAAACTAAACTGGGTTTCATAATTTCAGGCCCAGTAAAAATACAAAACTCATCGCATCCTAATACAGTCCATTGCAATAATGTTAACTTAAAAAAAAATTGATACCAAAGTCATGCTGCACTCGCTGTCGATTATGTCTCTTATCAGTCTGACTTTGTAAAGAGTTTTTCCTATTTTAGTAAATTACAACGAGTAATCTTATATGTACGAGTACATCAGTTTATTCACAACTGCCTTAATCCTCAAAACAAACGTAATGGTTTCATTAAACTTATAAATTTCATTCATCGTTAAATTCACTATGCATATTTGCTCAAATTGAAGATTTTAAAGTAGAATATGATTCATTAAAAAACAACAAACAATTGTCAATTAACAGTAAGTTAATCAAATTAAATCCATTTTACAATACAAATTGTTACGAGTAGGTCTACTCATTAACTCATTTTATGACTATGACACTAAACATCCCATTCTACTCGACTCAAGGCACCACATTGCCACATTAATATCTAGACACTATCATTTAACACTATTGCATGCACCACCTCAATTATTACTTACTACATTACGTCACAAGTTCTGGTTCATTAGTGGTCGAAACCTCACCAGAAAGATTGTCCAAAATTGCATTAAATGCTGTCGTTATTCAGGAAAAAGTATACAACCTATCATGGGCAATCTTCCATCCTCTCGTTTACATGTGGATTATCCTTATACCAACACGGCGTGCGATTACTCGTATGCCCAGTCATGATACTGAACCGAAAGGGCAGAGGTAGCACATTGATTAAATCGTACCTGTGCATTTTCGTTTGTCTAGCCACGAAAGCGGTTCAAATAGAACTTGTCACCGACTTAAGTAGTGCAACTTTCTTAGCTGCATTAGATCGGTTCATTGCCCGCAGAGGAAAACCTCGAAATATTTTCTCTGATAATGGAACTTGTTTTGTAGGTGCCTGTAATGAGTTGTCTAGATTTTTGAAAACAAATTCTGATTACATCAGCTCTAAAGCATCTGATCTATCAATTGATTTTAAATTTTCACCAGCATACAGCCCCCATTTTAACGGCTTAGCAGAGGGTTCCGTAAAATCTGTGAAATACCACTTAAAGAGAGTTTTAGGCTTAGCTAACTTAACTTATGAAGAATTAAATACAGTTCTCACTCAGATCGAGGCAATACTGAATTCTAGGCCTCTCACTCCGTTATCATCCGATCCATCTGACCTCACCGCTCTTAGCCCCTCACATTTTCTTATTGGACGAACGCTAACGGTTTTGCCTTCTCCTCAGGACTCAGACCCTGCGGCGATACCTACTCTCTCACGATATATGAGAATCCAGCAATTGAAAGCCCATTTCTGGACTCGTTATTATAAAGAGTATATTACAGAGCTCCAGAAGCGACAGAAATGGCGCAAGCAAGGAGAGCAACTGCATCTCGGAGAAATGGTGCTGGTGAAAGATGACCGGCTGCCTCCCAATCGCTGGCTGCTGGGGCGCGTGACGTGCCTGTATCCTGGCTCCGACGGTGTCTCTCGCGTCGCTGACGTGCTCACCACTTCGGGGACTCTTCGACGAGCCTTCAACAGACTGTGCCCGCTACCAGTCATAGACGACAACTCCGTTCCTGGGGCGGCAGCATGTTAACGCCTAGCATATGTGTGCGTGCCGCCTACGTCACACTCACACACGCATACGACAGATCTGCAGCGCCGAAGATCCCGCTTTACCGACGGAGCGCATTCGCCCTTCCACCGTTCACCGCGACAAGTCGCGTGCATCTTTTTTAATCAGTTTATACATATATACTTTTATATTTGGTTATTAAACCATCATTTTTTTGGAAATAGTTGCACATCATTTCACACCCGTTAGATTCCACGCATAGCGCAAGTACCGGCGTTTACAACTCTCTTCGACGCTGCCGCTGTAAGTGGCTTGACACTTTGAGAAGTTGCCGGTCACGACAGGGGCGGTGGGGGCGATGACGGTTACGTTGGCGGGCTCGGCGGCGGCCGGGGTCGATGCGCGAACTTCGTTTAACAGGCGCTGGAACATATCGGCGTTGGATTGCTGAATGCTTTGCAGCAATATGGACAAGTTATCCATCGACATCGTCACATGTCCATTGCGTTCACTGTCTTCCTCGGGAAGGCGAAGGTCAGCGTCGGCGTCCTCTGTGTTTTCGTCGCGTTGCGCGGCGTTGTCGTTTCCGAAAGGCGATTTATGAGGCGTTCGAAAAACTTGGCCGGAACGCGTCGCCATTTTAATTTTGTAGTACGGCACTCGAAAAAAGGTAAAAATGTCTATAGTCACGATAGTACACAGTTCAATATTCACCGCACGTGATTTTCACTTTTAAGACACACGGTATGGGCGCCATGAAACGGGCGTGGTGTCACACCTCGTTATTGTTGTAGTGGTCGTAGAGTACGTAAAAAATACACAGCACGGAGTTATTATGCACTTTAATCGAACGTTAGACAACACTTTTTAGAACATGAGTACATATTACATAATTAAACACACCGAAAATAGGAACTTAGTCTATAACCCAACTAACTGTTAAAACGTTGCGGCCGCTTCACCGCTCTGCGCGGGCGCGGGCTCGCGGAGGGGAGGAGCCTATCGTTCCTTACATCTCCGCTAGGCGGCGGTGTCATCTCACGCGTATTCATTGTCACAGACAATTCCCGCGTTACACTTTTTAATACCATTGCTAACAATAAGTATTGTAATTTTTTTTTTTGTAGCGCTCTTTAGAAAACACCGCTCCGCCCGACTTCATTTAAAAATTCTAACTGTCCATGTTTAGCTAATAGGTGGTATTTAGTATCAATTTCGGATAAATCAATAACGTAAAAATCATTTCTGGTATATAAATGTAATTTAACAAGCAATAAAAAATATTTTACTAGAACATATTTTTATTATGAGCCTTCGTAAATGTTAAACGACTAGTTAGTTCCGTATGCAAAAAATGCTTAAACAAAGCCTGTTTAATGTTGATTTGAACAATATAACTTTTAGCTACCTTTGCTAATAATAAATAGTGTATTTTTTTTAAGTCGCGTGCGCAATTTTTACCGCCTGTTCAACCTAAGTGCACATTCTGGTGACCGAATGTGCTATATTCGTTCTTGTGATCATAAAAATGATGAAAGATTAACGAATATTTGTAACACAATTTTAATTTGCACAGTAGTGGCGTTCCCTTAGAGAAGGGACCTTAGAAGTGTCGCGAGGCCTCATGTTTACTGTATTAGGTGAGAGCGTCACTATTAACGCCAATGTCACTAAGATCCCTTTTTCAAAGTCATATTGTACGAGTATAAGCGGAAAAGGCACATTATTACGTATAATTTACTACACGTCTCGAGAGTCAACGCAGTTTCCTCCGCTGAGACATAACTGGGTATATTTCAAATCCCTCTTCAGTTGCATTGCGTTTTGCAACCAGCTTTGCATTTACATCTTGTTTAGTTTAAACAGATGCTGACCACACCAGGGTTGTCAGACCAGTGTGGAATCCATTGGCCAGCATTTTGCTTCCATGTCTAAGCAGAGGGACTGGGTAAGTTTTGATGACGAACAAACGCCTAGTCCGAAACATATAGGTACCTACCCCTTGGTAAACTGCCCGTTATGTGTGCTGGTATAAAGCAGTTTCCTCTAATTGCTGGTTGTTTATCGGGTTATCGTACTCTTCGCATCGCTTTATTTTCATCAACCTCTAGTACAAGACGTAGTACTATTACTTATTCTGTGGTACAAGTTATATCTAAATGTTCAGATTTAAGTACTAAAAATATAGCAATAATAATAAATATTAGGGGACATTCTTACACAAATCGAATTAGCCCTATAGTAAGTTCAATTAGGCTTGTGTTATAGGTACTAGACGACGATATATATAATAGATATAAATACTTAAATACATAAAAAACATCCCAGACTCAGAAACAAATATTCATGTTTTTTTTTTTTTTTTTTTAAGAGCCTATTGAGTGTCCCACTGCTGGGCAAAGGCCTCTCCCCGTGATCTCCATGCGTCCCTGCTAGGTGCTTCTTCCGCCCAATTGTTGAGAAATAAATCCAGGTCGTCCCGCCATCTCCGTCTAGGTCGGCCCCGTCTGCGGCGCCCATCCTGTGGCACCCATTTCGTAGCTATATTAGCCCACCTGTCTGGATGCATGCGACAGACGTGGCCGGCCCAGTCCCACTTGAGCCTGGCAGTTTTTGCACCCACATCAGCTATGCGTGTTTTGGAGCGCAGTGTAGTGTTTCGGACCCGATCCGTCCTTTTGACACCTAGAATACTGCGCTCCATAGCGCGTTGGCAAACCTTCAATTTGGACTTCTGGCTCTCGGTGAGTGACCATGTTTGCGCACCGTAGGTTAGGACAGGCAAAATACACATGTCGACGAGCTTTCGCTTTAGTGACAGAGGAAAGTAGCTCTTCCAGGCGTTCATGCTTATCACACAAATATTTGCCCTTACCGGGATTCGATCCCAGGACCTTCAGCTTCAAAAATATTTGTTTGAAAGAACCGGCAATTGGAGGACATGCCTCAGACGGAAACTGCCCTATACCAGCACACATAACGGGCAGTTTACCAAGGGGTAGGTACGTTTTTGGCTATGTGTTAGATCGTCATCAAAGCTAACCCAGTCCCTCTGCTTGGACATGGAAGCAAGGTGCTGGCCAATGGATTCCACACTGGTCTGACAACACTGCTGGGGCCAGCATCTGCTTAAAATAAACAAGGTGTAGTGTAGATGCAAAGCTGGTTGCGAAACGTGATGCAAAAATTATGAAGAGGGATTTGGAATGCACCCAGTTACGTCTCAGTGGAGGAAACTGCGTTGACTCTCGAGACGTGTAGTTAATTATACGTAATATTGTGCCTTTTCTGCTTATACTCGTACAATATGACTTTGAAAAACGGATCTTAGTGACATTGGCGTTACCAGTGACGCTCTCACCTAATACAAACATATTGAGGCCTCGCGACACTTCTAAGGTCCCTTCTCTAAGGGGACGACACTTCTAAGGTCCCTTTTTAAGGGGACGCCAGTTCTGTGCAAATTAAAATTGTATTACAAATATTTGTTAATCTGTCATCATTTTTATGATCACAAGAACGAATATAGCACAGTCGGTCTCCAGGAGCCGTAGCATGGTTAGCCTTATCACGCGACAAGTGACAAGATAGGGGCGTCGTCTCGTTCTATCGAACGGTGTCAGCCAGTGACGCACGCTCTATCCTATCACCTATCGCGTGACAAGGCCAACCATGCTACGGCTCCTGAATGTGCACTTAGGTTGAACAGGCGGTAAAAATTGAGCACCGGCACGCGATTTAAAAAAAAATACACTATTTATTATTAGCAAAGGTAGCAAAATAGTTATATTGTTCAAATCTACATTAAACTGGCTTTGTTTAAGTATTTTTTGCATACGGAACTAACTAGTCGTTTAACATTTACGAAGGCTCATAATAAAAATATGTTCTACAAAAATATTTTTTATTGCTTGTTTACATTTTTTATACCAGAAATGATTTTTACGTTATTGATTTATCCGAAATTGATACTAAATACAACCTATTAGCTAAACATGGACAGTTAGAATTTTTAAATGAAGTCTGGCGGAGCGGTATTTTCTAAAGCGCGCTACAAAATTATTTTTTTACATTACTTATTATTAGCAATGGTATTAAAAAGTTATATTTTTTCAAATTTTCAATAATTGGCTTTATTTGTATATTTTTTGTATACAGAAATAGCTGTCCGTTTAATATTTACGAAGGCTCAAAATAAAAAAATGGAGTTGTAAAATACAATTTTTATATATTCTTTTTTAATTGCTCAACAAATTACATTTTTTTATCCTAAAAATAAATTCTATGTTATTGATTCATCCGAAATTGATACCAAGCATGACCTATTAGCTAGCCATAGACGGTTAGAAATTTTTAGGATGAAGCCGGGCGGAGCGGGACTTTAACCCCCCCTCCCCGGCCCCAGAGGGGGGGCTCCCGAGGGCTACCGATCTTAATCGGCTTATTTTGGCACAAGGAATAACTGTGCCAAGTTTCATACTTTTATCAAAAAAAGTAAGGTTTGGCCATTTTATGTCGCTAAGGATCCCCACTAGTAGAACTCGCGAGCTCAACTCGCGTGGTGGGGCTGCCGTATATCGTTCCGTTTTCCCGTTACTTTGATTTTTGAATACTCAAAATTCTTATAGGTTTTCCTGTAAACTTTAAGCCTAGTAGTTTCGGAGATAAGGTTACCAGAAGCGCAGGGAAGCTCAAAACAACTTTTTACAGGCTAGTAAAAGCGAAAAAGTCGTTCTTGGGAAATTGTATAAAATTCTACAACAAAATTCCAAAACACATTACCGAACTTAACTGACTCTAAATTCAAATCTGTCGTAAAACGGACACTTATTTCAAAAGCATCTTATAAGACAAACGACTACATCATGGATAGGGATATTTGGCAGCGATAAAATCCTGCTCTAGAAATCTGTTGTAAAATAAATAGGCTTTCTACTGTATTAATTTTAAAATTTTATAATACTCTGATACTGAAATGATATATTGTATACTGTTTTGAAAAAATTACACCTCGCCGAGTTTTTTACGCCGGTTCTTCTCGAGGCAGAGGTTTACTTTCCGAACCGGTGGTAGTTTATCGACATTCATAGGTGCATGTAATATGCCTAAATTGAAGAATAAATCACTTTGACTTTGACTTTTTATAAGGGGGGGGGTGGTCAATTTTCGTCTTTTTTCCTAAATGACTTCAAATCTGTTTTTGCTAAAATTATAAAAAAAAAATCTGAGATGCGTACAACAACCCCTTTTTGATGTGTCACACAAAACAGTTTGCGAAACTTTTTTTATAATTTTTCAGTTTACCCCCAAAAGTGGCCCCCTTATTCAGAATTCATTCATTTACTTGTCCTTAAGGTCACCAATTTACATATGTTTACCAAATTTCAACTCAATCTGTCCAGTAGCTTCAAATCGGCTGTGACAGACGGACAGACAGACTCACGAGTGATCCTATAAGGGTTCCGTTATTTTCCTTTTGAGGTACGGAACTCTAAAAAGTATAAATTAAAACATTAAGCATACAGGAGTACTTCTTACAGTTCGTGATCTAAGGCACTCCTCCATTATGTGGATACTTCACATATTCCGATAAGATTTTGTTGTATGTAAATTCCTCAAATACATATTATAGGCTCTCATATAACAACTATGCTGTTTTCAGTTCATGTGGTAAAGTGAAATGTGAACAGACATGTGCATGTGGCATGTTGAAGTATTAAATTGAAGTAGAAATGTGTATCTAAATACCATGTACATTATTACACCACTGTCACATTATTACACCTATTAGAACAGATTAGAAACCCTTAAATTGGCAGAGTATCTAAAATTGCACACATTTTTAGTTGCCTTTTGGCATTTTTCCTAAAACTATTTTTTGCGCTTTATACAGCGCAAACGAGATTTGAAGGCCCGATTTTTTCTTACTTTGCAAAGTTTAGGGTTAAGAAAAAGTAACATTTTAAGTACCTGTAGAATAAATATAATCAGTTATAATAAAATATTTACATAATAAACATTGACATTGATCACAAGCCCTAGCTCTCTTGTTCCGACTCTGATTCACTGTCACTGGGCGGCCACATGGGTCTGGTGTCTTTTTCTTTTTGAGCAGATTCTAGAAACTTAGCTTGAGCTTCTAGAACACTTTTGCTATCTGTACAAGCTGAATAGAGATCTAATGCTTCCATATTTAATTCTAAAAAGGAATGGCCCCAAGAAAACTTTGACAGGTAGAACTGTGCCTCCTTTTTATGTCCTGTTATATACATGGCTGCTGCTAGAGCCTCCACACAGCTCAGTTGATATGGTTTCCCATAATTTATTGGGTTTGCTGCCACCAAAAACGGTAATAGCCTGGGGTGATGAGATTTCATTCTCCCAAAAGGTGTTTCATCAATTTTGGCCCACGAACAATCTATCACTGCAAGTCCAGATTTCTCAATAATATCCTTGTCATTCGGACTTACACATTGGGTACCGACTGGAGATAGCACTAGTCCTGGAAACCGCTGCCCTAATTTTAAGTTTTTTATTATATTGTGCCGGAGAAGTTTTCTTCCGGAACATTTCTTAGGGTCACAGTGATTTAAATCCCACATGGCTACTGTAAAGGACGCTTCAGTTCCTTCCCCATCAGAGCTGCTTTCATCACTATCTTCTGAGGATGCTACAGTAAGTTCGTTGAATGTCTCTGCATAGTCCTTATCAGTGTGTTGGTTTGAACGTTTACTGCGATTTTTGTAGTTTTTACCTGGAGCCATAGTGGTTCTGAATCTGAAACAATATTCTTTGATTTTATTCAGTTTTTGAAGTAAGGAAATCATAGATTACATAGTTTCTAGAATAAAATGTTTGGCAATGAATGACAACAATATAATATAATAATTGTAATAATAGTAATTTTTATTTAAGATTTGTACCAGAGTTCCTGTCGGTTATTTTAGAGATGAAATAAATTGCTATTGTTGCTCCCGTTAAAGCCTAAAATTCTTATGCATGGATTATCACCCAAAACAAAATATAACCTCAATCGTCAGCGACACACACGAGCGAAGTGTCACTGTCATCTGAAGTCAACTGTCACAGTCACGTCACTGTTGACAGTAATTTCATGATGCATTCGTCTATTTAAGCAAAATAGTTGCGTTCATAATAATTGTAACCTTTAACTTTATAATTTTACAATTTTTCTGCTTAAGTGTTACTTTATAAAAATAACGCATTTATTTTTAAGCTTATACAATGATTTCTTACACTTTGAACGTAGGTTTTATTGCATTTTATCATATATTTACATATCGTTGCCGGCACGTTGCCTAAGTTACCCAAAAAATGTTATAAGGAAACAAAGTTTTTCCGTCACTACGTCAAATCTTTAGCTTCTTTAGATATCATATTTACAGTGGTGATTGAATTTTGATTGTTAAAGTGAATTTAAATCATCCAAAATTGATTTTACACGAGGGAGAATGAGCAGCGCCTCTATGGCTGGTAAGATTTTGATCTTATAGTTAGGTATAAAATGTATAAATAAATATAGACACCACTTCGAGATTAGGTACCACTCTCCAGGTGGCCTGAGAACCCAATTTGTAGAATCATAAAAAACTCCCAATTTTCTGCCAAGAATCGCTACGCGTTGTAGCCGATCCCGTGGTTTTCCTCGTATGTAGCGAAAAGCGACTACGGGGTCGGCGCCCGCTAGGCGGGTCCTTGGCAGTGAAAGAGTTAAGAAAAATTAACCAAATTTGCTCCGGCTTACCTGATACTTAGTTACACTGATAAGTAGGTAGTTCTGCCATAAATAGATAGCTTAAGTAGCCGTAAACTTAACTATGTTAGAGCACGAGCAAGACAGGACTAAACCAATGGGTAGCCAGTAGCCAGGCCACATTATCCAATCTACCTATTTAACTAAGTACCGTATCGTGGAGACGTTTTCTTAACAAAACGTTAAACGATTGCGAGTTCCGTAGAGTACCTAGCCTAATTTATCAAAGAAACAGTAAGTATGGCCTTACGAAATAGGTTAATTGGTGTAATCGATAATCCATTGGCGTCATATTAGTCATAGGCGTCATAGTCATAGTATAGTTAGTCAATATGTTCTTGAATCAGTTCAACATATTTCATGCGAACGATGGTCTAGGGATTTAGGTAACAATTTGTTTTTCTTTAGGTATTAACAACCGAAAACAAATCTGCACGATATCCGGATCGAAATTATTTAAACACGCCTTTGTGTCTTTCACAATAATAAATCGTTTTTAACAAATAGTTTTCCTTTGCGGCGTTACCATGAACTTCGAAACTCGAAGTTCGTATATCTGCATCCCTGTCACTCGAGTAATGTAAGTGCGATAGAGGTGGAGATACCCGAACTTTGAAGTTCGTAGTTATAGGTCAGGTTCAGGTTCGGCGACGCGTGTAGTAGGAAACCAGAGGCGCTACTGCGAAACGAAAACGAGCTTCGTTCGTGTATCTCTCTCTCTGTCGCTCGAACTAGCAAGTGCAACAGAGACGGAGATACACAAACGAAGTTCGTTTTCGTTTCGCGGTAGCCCCTCTGTTGTAGTTCGAATACTTAAGCAAGTGAGCCAGAAACGGCGATACACGAACGAACTTCGTTTTCGTTTCGCGGTAGGGTCTCAGTTGCGGTCGAAGAATTATATTCTGTACAGAGAACTCTAGCTTTGTTTGTCGTAATTCATAGTCTCGACGGAATGCTCCTATTTCTACTACGTATCGAGCCTAACGTACCAACCTAATAGTGTATCGAAACGGGGTTTGTTTTGTTATACCTAAGGAAGGAAAATCCTTTGCTTGCAACTGGTTTCGTCGTAAAAAATCGATCGTAACTGATGATGGTTACGAATCTGCGGGTTCGTTCGGACTCGGCCGGTTCAGATGTACAGTCGCGCACGCACGCACGCAGGCACGCACGCAGGCACCAACACGTCTCTAATGCCTCGACAATAGAGACGTGTTCAGATATTTGTGAGCACTTTAGATGTTGTCTGCCGAATTTTGCGGGGGCGGGGGGAGCATCTTAATAGGATATTGAAACTCAATTGTATATTGAAAGCTTGAAGTGTTTGAACGTTTATAAACTATAATATCAAGTGCTTACAGCAATATGCGGGCATTTTTATAATCGTGTGTTCTCTTGCAAGGCGATTTTGTGAACGACCATCACCGAATTTGTCTTTGTAGGTATGATTTTTTTCACATTGTGCAAGGTTTTCTACAGAGATGTAAGTTACTGAAAGGCTACTCCAGTTATGTATGCTCTCTAAGTTTTAGGTTATACATTCTTCGCCTTGTTGCAATGGAATGAGGTGCAAAATTGTAAACATATCTTTGACGTCGACTGCACTTCGTATTGTGATATCCTTTTCAACCAACAAATTCTGCAAATTCGTACTGTGCTGCATTTCAGTGAATTTCAACCTCACTACTTGTACTATTATCTATTCTGTGACCTCACGCCGCACGGCGGAAAAAAGATTTTCTAATAATTTCCGCTTGACTCATGACACACTGTTATTTATACAGTATGAACTCGATATGGTAAAGCCATTTATTGCGTAGAAATTCGTTTGATTGAATGAATGATAACGTTGATGGACGACGGACAGTTTATCGTACCTACCTACATTAATAATGTTTTCCATGGGATTTCAGCCTGCTGACAGGCATAGTGACTAAATAATTTTGCTTTCAGTTTGGGTGATACTCGACTAATAGAACATTCTTCTAATTGGAGGTTTATATAGAAATCCGTCTATAGGTACTCATACGCGCGTGAAGGCACGCTGCTGTAATACCTTAGTAGAAGAAAGTCCCCATACATGCACTAACATATAGGTGAACATTTTCTTGAATAAAACACAGGTTTTTAAAGAAAAAGTATTGCAATTGACACACATCGGTCAGGAAACTATCTAGTTGTTATAAATTAAAAAGTAATAAAGAAATAGTTTGTCGTAATAAACTTTCATATTCATTTCTTAAACATATGTCAAAATGAAACCTCATAAAAAAAGAATCGCACTATATGTATAGGTACCTACCAGTGTTGGGCAAAACGTAATTGAATTACTAATTAATAATTACAATTACAAAAAGTAATTGCAATTACAAATTATAATTACAGGGAAAATGAAATTGTAATTATAAGTTTCAATTACAATTACAAAATATAATTATTAATTGAATTATTAATTACATTTTGCAATTAATTACTTATTAAATTACAAATTACTTTTGTTTTATAGAATATTTTTGATCACTTATATTTTGAATAAAATAAACGATCGGTGAAACGAAAACCGGATAGGATTAGTATTCCGGGATAAAAAATATGCTTAGGTACTTTATATTCTGGAAATATACTATCTGCGTGCCAAATTTCAGTCAATTCAAATAAATATAAATATAGGTACACACATTTATTGTTTTGATTATTACATCATTGCAATCAGACCAAGTAAACACGTATGCTTCTCATTGTTTATAAAAAAAGTTGATTTAATTTACAAATAAATGTAATTACAATTACAAATTACAAAGTAATTTCAATTACATGAAATTTTAATTACATCAATTTAATTAACGTAATTGAATTAATAATTGTGTAATTTGTAATTAAATTACACAAAGTAATTAATTACGCCCAACACTGGTACCTACAATATCACAGTTTTAATAGGTACAAAATTAAGGGTTCGTAATATGGACCGTATAGTACCTAATTGCGGAATGATAATTTTAAATAACCATACAAACGTTCTCGACTGTTTCCTCCGAGGTTTTTGACAGTAGATTATTGATTTTTTTAAATAAGCTCAATCTCATCAATGTCTGCGTCGGTATGTTTAGATTTTTTGATATTCTTATTTTTATAAGTTCTAGGTTACTTCAAACAAAGCTTAAAACGGCCCAATTACATAGTCCGCAAACAAACGCCTATTACACAAATTCTATACTATTCAACGAGCAATATTTGTATATAGGTATATATTTGCAATTGCAATCACGTCCTCGGAAAAGGCTCTTACGATTTCGAAATTTGGATTATAGGGGTTTACGGGGGCGAGGAATCGATCTAGCTAGGTCTCATGTCCAAAAAAAAGTGATAGGCAATTGTCGACACTAAAGGTCGATATCTCAGTGGTGTAAAAGTTACCGATAAATCTAAAGCCAGCGATATCTTCTTTTCATACATATTATGGACTTTTGTGAGAAGTTTAGAAAGGGAAATTCAGTTAGTTGAGCGGGTTTAATTAAAGCCATAATAATTCATCAAATGTGCCAAAATGTTAAAAATCACAATAACTGATATATCCCGTTAGCCAGAAGACAGGATGAGTTTCTTAGAAAAAATATTTAAATATTTGCGGACAAATGTTACACTATGAATTTCTAGAATGCTTAGTAGGTACTCTTAGCATGCTTAGGACTCTAAGAAGATGTCCCATAAAAAAGGAGTTGAAATTGACAAGGAGCCAATATACGTATTTAGTTAATTTAAACCCGAAAAATGGCTGTTTTAAAATGTGACCGCCAGGAAATGTAGTAGTGTAAAAAATTGGATTCACCCAAATATGAATAAAACTTTACGAATATAGACCTTAAACTTTCAATATTTATCAAAAAAAAATTCGAAGAGAGTTTTCTCTTGTTTTCTTGTACGCGGAAGGCATAAACATGTCTCTTACACGGGGCGTTTTGGTTATAAGAATTGAGGAATTCCCATAACCAAAGTCTTACGGAGTTGTTTTAGACCGCGAGCTACGTGCATTTTTTTGTCAGTCACTTACTCCCGTGCCATAACTTGTGAGAAGGTTAAGAATGTTGGATCATGAAGCCCCGTGGACGTCAGCTGCGGCTCCGTTGGTGGGTTGACCAGCAGCAGCCTCCCAAAGGTGTAAAAGAAAATTATTTTTTCAGTCATTTCCTCCCGATTCATTTTATCATCAAATGATAGTTAATTTAATATTATGACGAAAAACAATCGTCAGCTGTACTGTACAGTGGTGGAAAGTCCGTCAGCCGGTCACACGAACATGTAAAAAAAATTTTTTTTCAGTCATTTCCTCCCAACTGAAATTTTGTCAGATGACAGTTTATATGCTATTATAAATATATCAACGCGTCAGCTGGTTCTATCGCGGTGGAAAACTCGTCAGCTGATGCCCTGAAGTTTGTAACGCAGTAGCCCGCGAACTAGGCACAATTTTTTGTCAGTTACTTTCTCCCGTGCCATAACTTGTAAGAAGATTCAGAATGTTGTATCGTGAAGCCCCGTGTACGTCAGCTGCGGCTCCGTTGGTGGGTTGACGAACAGCAGCCTCCAAACATATAAAAAAAAAACAGTCATTTCCTCCCAACTGAAATTTTGTCAGATGACAGTTTAATGCTATTATAAATATATCAACGGGTCAGCTGGTTCTATCGCGGTAGAAAACTCGTCAGCTGATGTCCTGAAGTTTGTAACGCAGGAGCCAGAATGGAGTGGAGCATCTATCGCGTATTTAAATCCATCTGATCTGTTTTCCCTCGGCATTTTGTCAGCTGATTTATTTCATTCCTTACAGAATCATAACAACTATCTGCTTACGACATATCTAAATTTAATCGAGGTAATCGAACTTGGATTTAATTCCGTTACATGGTGTAAAGGACAAACTGTCATCTGACAAAATTTCAGTTGGGAAGAAATGACTGTTTTTTTTACATGTTCGTATGACCGGCTGATGGACTTCCCACTACTGTACAGTCAGCTGACGATTGTTTTTCGTCATAATATTGGATTAACTATCATTTGATGATAAAATTAATCGGGAGGAAATGACTTTTTTTTTTACTTCTGGAACCGCAGCTGACGTCCACGGGGCTTCATGATACAACATTCTTAACCTTCTCACAAGTTATGGCACGGGAGAAAGTAACTGACAAAAAATTGTGCCTAGTAGTACGCGGGCTACTGCGTTACAAACTTCAGGGCATCAGCTGACGAGTTTTCCACCGCAATAGAACCAGCTGACGCGTTGATATATTTATAATAGCATATAAACTATCATCTGACAAAAATTCAGTTGTGAGGATATGACTGAAAAAAATTTTTTTTTTACATGTTCGTATGACCACCTGACCATGACGGACTTTCCACCACTGTACAGTCAGGTGACGATTGTTTTTCGTCATAATATTGGATTAACTATCATTTGATGATAAAATGAATCGGAAGGAAATGACTGAAAAAAAAAATTACATCTTTGGGAGGCTGCTGCTGGTCAACCCACCAACGGAGCCGCAGCTGACGTCCACGGGGTTTCATTACAACATTCTTAACCTTCTTACAAGTTATGGCACGGGAGTTGATTGGTCACGAAAGTCTGTTGCTAGCTCGCGCACCATTTGTGTGCGAAAAACAAAACAAACTAGGTATAGGAATATAATTGAATCGAGCACTAAACGCGACCATTACCTTGAAAGCAAGTAAGGGAAAATAAATGTTATATTTAGGAAAATCATTTTTGCAGAACAACTTATCGTAACTCCTTTAATGCTTTCATATACCTACCTATTTCTATTAACTATGTTTCAATATTATAAGTAGCAAAGCAAAATATACTCTAAGAAGCGAAACATCCAAATAAGGATCAAGGTTGTAGGAGCGAACTCAGTTGCATTGCGTCGCGGGTACGTCATCCTGCATCGTTATCTCCGCCAAACAGCCTCTGCTAAAAATACTGAAATACTCGTAGTTGACTTAGTAGGTAGCCGTAAACTAGCAGGGCCTAGTTCTAGGCATACATTATTAACGAAGTGTGTTATAGTTGATCGATTTTCTACGAGCGTGTGACAGTTATTGTCTGTGCCGACACTGTTGTCTTTGTTGTGGTACCCGATAGTCGTCTGTAACCGTTTTGTTTACTGTAAGTACTTACTAGCTCATAATTTTACCTATTGAACCTGAAAGTTCGTACGTTGGCCGTCTAGTAAATGTAATCTGTCTAAATGTTATTTTCAAGCCCACAATGTTAGTGCGTAAACACTTAATCATTCGGTAAATTAGTTGCCGTTTGCGGTAAATAATCTATTTGCCAATTTCCTGTCATTTTGTTCTGCGATCGCGGGAATAAGGATAATACAACTTTGGTAATCGGTTTAGTGTGTGCGTCAACGTCAACTACGGCTAAAATATTATTTTATATTTTACGCGGACTATATGAAACAAGTTTTTATTGGTCTTGATTTTGTTTCCCAAACAAAATGCAGGAAAATATTTGGCATGTTCATGCGGCTTTTTAAACAAATTCGTCTGCATATTTTATTTTTATGTATGTTCCCCGATTAGGTAAACGAAGACGCTTGGACCGATATAGAAATTCTCTTTTTGTTTGAAAGTGTATCCTTCCCATCCCAGGTGACAATGGTCATCAGGTCAAGATCGGATGATGGGATCCTGGAGGAATCGAGGGAACTCTTCAAATTTTATAGGCAAACTTAAAGCAATTTGGGTAACTACTGATTAGAAGTCAGTTAAAACTTTGTTTTTAAAGTAAATTATTGGGTTTCGTTCGACATTCGCCATATTTTTTCGAGATACCTATGTCCATTAGACATCATCTCGTTCGGCCCTCGAATTATTCTCCAGGTTTTGTCGGTTAAATAAAACTTCGTTTCTAAGGTAGTTTTTTACAGGTTTTTGTGTGTAATTTACTGTCAGATACGAGTATTATTGCACGTGACTGTACGTGTATCATATGCGGTACCTAAACGTTTGTTGCTGGATTATTCAACGACAATAAATAAGTAACTTTCCGCATGAAAAACCAGGGAAAATTGAAATATTAATTACATCATAATTATTAGTAGGTATAAACCATTTTAGGTTTTAACATTTTAATAGCGACACGTAGGTATATGCTAGCCCCTATACTCTAGGTGTGCTCTGGGTGTGTTCCTTCGTATCGGCGGCGACACGAGCATGCCCGATGTAAAATCGGGTGGCGCAGGACCGGTCAATTTGGTACTCTCTGGGGGAGGCCTATGTCTAGCAGTGGACGATGATGGCTGATATAAATAAATAAATATCGTGGGACAATTCACACCAATTGATCTATTCCCAAACTAGGCAAAGCCTGTACTATGGGTACTAGACAACGGATAAACATATGCTTATATAGATAAATACATACTTAAATAGATATTAAACATCCAAGACTCGAGAACAAACATTCGTATTCATCATACAAATATCTGCCCCGACCGGGAATCGAACCCGGGACCTCAAGCTTCATAGTCAGCTTCTCTAACCACTAGGCTATTCAGTCGTCACTATGATATATGATGATGATGATGATGATGAAAGGGTTAATTTAGGTATGTGATTTTATGTTAGGTAGGTATGTCTATTAGGCCGCCATAAGCTTGGGATAGCTGCCAGTAAAAGCTATAGTTCATATACACTTTAACTTTGACGTGATCGGTAGGTATGGTTGAAATCATTTGACCGACGTTTTACAAAACTGTCATTGGAATTTGAACCTACTATCGTCGATAGTAGAGCCGCTTTTTTAACGTTTTACTATAACGCACTCGTTCAACTTAAATAATTTTTAGTACAGATCTACCTAAGCCAATAACCCCATTCCTATTTCAGTCGCAGCTAGATAAAATGTAGGTGTATCTGTGGTGAAATCAGGAAGTTTTTTTTGGCGACATTTTTTTTTAAATTAGATTTAGGTAAAAAAATTGTATATAAATCTTTGGTAATACCATGTAATACTTAAGGCGTTTAGCACTGAATAATAATATCACTCCAGACATAAAATTTAGGTACCCCAATCAATGGAACTGAGTTGTTTGGTTTCACAATTCGTTGTTTATGATGCATGCAAACATCAAGACAAGTATGCATAACCTGTAAGTTAATTCCACCAACATAAAAAGATGATACATTTGTTTATGGACGTCACGCGAAGGCCAAATGCCACAAGAATGGAAATACCTTGACCCATAGTGCGGAAAGGATATATTAGGTACTGACCTGCCGGGAAATGCAGCCACGATAACAGGTCTATTTATGCGCCGGCCGACAAAAAGTGTTAACCTACTTATCTGCTTACTTGACAAGCGTCTTAGTGAATAATGAAATTTGTATGCTGTTACAATTTTTGTAGTGTTTTTCTCACAAATCAAAATATTGTATTTTGTCAAAAACTTGTCAATATATGTACTTTAAGTTTTCACCCATCGGATCATGTGCCATGTGTATAAGTAGGTACCTCATGAACTACTTAGGTACCAACTTACAAAAAATATTGTTGGTTGCTGCAGATAATTATAATTTTTTTTTTATGATGAGTGTAATGCCTGGACACAAATAATTGGACAAGATGAAACTACGGAACCTAAAAACGGAATATATTCTCCGAATTATATATTCCGGAATTTCAATATAGGTGCTTACCTATCTTCTAATAGTAAGTAGTCTATAGCAGTGAGCCGCTTGTGTCAATCTTCTCTGCGTAGCATCAAGTTATCGCAAAGAAGTATTTTTCACGACAAATTCGCTGATTCAGAATATCCCCAAGGCCCATATTACCTTAAGTTAAAGTGCCATGAAGTAGTTTAAATAAATTCGTAATAACCCCAAGGTAGTTCATAATTTCCCATTGTTCCTATGCTTTTAGTATCAAAAGATATATATGGTCCAACATAAAACTTTTTTTTAATGATTAAATACTAAACGTCTAGTGATGTCGACAAAATTTATATTAGAATAACCCCAATGCACCAAATCTTATTTAAAATTGTCTTTTGTTGCAGCTTGCTTTAACTACGACGACAAGAAGGCCAAGACCGAGAAGAAAGACAGCATGGACAGTGGACGTAAGTTTCATCGAAGCTAAGTAATAGAATACCTGACTCAAAACCTACTTCAACTTGGAATTATTGCGTGATAAAAATGGAGAGGCAATGTAAGAAATATAGACTTATATTATAATATATATATCTAGATACTTAAGGTTGTATCTCCGACACAACCCGTTGCTTTTTCGATTTCCGTAAATTTTTCTCTGGCGCGCGTAGAGGCCTCAAGCTGAAATTAATAAATATTCAGATAGTGTTGATGAATTTCTATTTTGCCTAATGACAGTAAATCGAACTATTTATCTACATATAACTTTGTGCAGAACTCTCAGTGCGCGATTGAGACCCGCACTGTTCCGACTTTTTTTAGGGTTCCGTACCTCAAAAGGAACACTTTGATATAGTTTTATTAATTTGATTATCACAATCACTAATCTCAATAAATATGCATTTCTGTTAAATCAGTTATCAAAATTGAAGTAAGTAGTTAGTTAAATTAGTTGGGTACATTCAATACTAATATGAGGCAAGAGTATTTTCAGAGCTATTTTCCCGTTTTAATTATCGTATGACTACTATTATCCTATCAACTTCCGGGTTTAATTAATGCAATAATTTGTGCCTAATAATTGGTATCATTATTTAATTGAACATCACTCATTAGTAGATGAGAATGCGAAAGTTACAATAATGAGGTACGACTAATTAAAATAGGGTAAGGCATCCATTGGCAACCCGTTTTTACAACTAGGTAGTATCGTAATTATACTTTAAATATGGTATTTAATTTAGAGTTAGTTTTTAATTTAGAGAGAGGTTTACCCTAGTTCAGGAATGGTCATGGTTTTTCAGTTTATTGGTTGCTATTAGGTATTGAAAAAAAGATTTATGGAATTATGGGACTAGTTTTGGGTGCTATTTAAGGGCTTATTTTCGTAATTAGTAATTAAGAAAGTCGATAACAGTACAGTACCTACCTGGTATATGAGGTCACCAAGCTTTCACGGCTAGTAGTTTCGCCCGAGGGACATTACTTAATTGGTCGCATGTTTATTATTTTAAGCGTCCTTCTACACGCGAACTCTGTTCACGAATATTATAATAATAAAATGTTATCTAATGATCCGTATCATTACAGTAAAACATTCGTGTCCTATTTTCTGTTGATTCTATCCGAAGTTGCACATCAAATAATCGGTTTAATATTGACCTAGGTTTAAACTGGCTTTAGCTTGTATTGTAATCGAACGTTACATTTGCTGAATTCAGTATGTTGTCAACTGCATAAACTAGGCTAATGTTTTCTGCTCCGCTTTCGATCTTGGCGTAGCGGATTATATTATAACATAATATCTAAAACTGATTTAAAGTACCATCGGGATGAAAATCGCTACAGTGATCGAATCGCAATTCTCAAACCTCCTTGCACGTAGTACTTACTTGTAGAGAGAGAGAGAGAGAGAGAGAGAGAATATTTATTGTTTACCATGTACAATTAGGTCTTAATAATAAGTATATGAGTTACAATGGCAACCCGTTTCGGGCATACAATATTAACATTAACTATAAAAGTTACACAGGTAGGTATATTTAATTATTCAGCTTAAGAACTACAAAACTCAAAGTATTCTTTTAAATCATAAAAAACATTTTCTGTCAACCATCGCTTTAATTGGCGCTTAAATTGATTACAACTCAACATTTTTAGGCTAACGGGTAGATGGTTGAAAACTTTGATAGCGGTGATTAAAGTGCTCCTGTAATAGGTTGCGTTTTTGATCGCCGGCAGTGAAATGTTGTACTTATACTGTGATCGCAAATTGTTACGCTGTTCTGAGCAGAAATTAAAATTATATTTATGATTTATTACAAATGAACACAGCTCTAAAATGTACAATCCAGTTAAGGTTAGAAATTTATTTTCCCTAAAAATATTTCTAACGGACTCAGTATTGTATAAGCGGTATATAATACGGAGGCATTTTTTTTGCAGAATGAAAGTAGTTTTGACATTAACAGAATTACCCCAATAAATTATACCATAATTCAACAAAGGATAAATATTTCCATAATATGCATTTCTTACAATATCTTCTGAGCAAGTACTTGATAAGACGGATAAAGCATAACACTGACTGGATATTTTTTATTTAACTTTTCTATATGAGATTTCCAATTTAAATGTGAATCTACAGAGACGCCTAAAAAGTTGGTACTGTTTATGTTTTGTATAATAGCTCCCCCGTGTTCTATATTTAAATTTATTGGGTTTGTTTTGTAATTCCTAAATTGTATCGTTTTAGTTTTATCGACGTTTACTTTTAAGTTAATTGATTTAGTTGACAACAGTTTTAAGAGTATTGTTAATTTTTTCTTGAAAATTGGATTCTTCGTTTTCTCCAGAAAATAATATGGTTGCGTCATCAGCAAACATTACACAAAGCTCATCTATAATTTTTGGCAAATCATTAACATACAGTAAAAATAACAGAGGGTGCCTTGAGGTACTCCAACTTTAATATGTTGAAATTTAGACTGTGTTTTCTGTATAGTTTTAGTTTTCTTATTATATTTTTCAATAACAATAGCTTGCTGTCTATTTTTTAAATAATTTTCAAACAATTTAAGTACATTACCTCTAATACCTACGTTACTGAGTTGCGATAACAGTATATCATGCACTACACAATCAAATGCCTGGGACATGTCTAGAAATAATGCGATACATGGCCTTTTATTATTAATTTCATCCCATATGTGTTTGAACCATTGAAACACTGCAAGTGATGTTGACATTCCGCTTTGGAACCCGAACTGGTTGGGATGTATAATGTTATTTGAATTTAGGAATTGACCAATTCTGTTGTGTATACACCGTTCAAATATTTTGGAGAAACTTGGCAATATAGCAATACGACGATTTTTGCACTTTTGTAGATTTTGTACCAATGTACAAAAGTGCAATACGCACCCTATTAGTATTATAGTGTGGTGTGCGGTCCAGATAATTTGATGCCCACTTTATCTGTTTTGTGACAAACATGAACATATTTTTCCCGCAGGTTTTGAATGCCATATCCCTAGCCTCTATTTCTACGTCATAGTCACGAAGGTTGGGTATCAAGCATATGGCCTACCTGGTGATAAGCAAACACCGTAGCTTATGTCTACGTCATAGTGACGACGATTGGGTATCAAGCATATGGCCTGCCTGGTGATAAGCGAACACCCTAGCTTATGTCTACGTCATAGTCACTACGGTTGGGCATCAAGCATATGGCCTGCCTGGTGATAAGCGCGAACACCGTAGCTTATGTCTACGTCACAGTCACGACGGTTGGGCATCAAGCATATGGCCTGCCTGGTGATAAGCGCGAACACCGTAGCTTATGTCTACGTCACAGTCACGACGGTTGGGCATCAAGCATATATGGCCTGCCTGGTGATAAGCGCGAACACCGTAGCTTATGTCTACGTCACAGTCACGACGGTTGGGCATCAAGCATATGGCCTGCCTGGTGATAAGCACACCGTAGCTTATGGGCGCTTGCAACTCCAGGGGAATATCCTCTTGTCAATCTAAAAAATCTTGTAATTCCCTGTAAAAGAATCTTTAGACTATTGGATACATTTTAATGAAATATTTTGTTAAAGTGGCAGGATTGCGCCTATCTTAATAATTATTCAAGCCCGCATATTGTAGCAGTCTAACGGGTCTTTTTACCGTGGTTATCGATACCTTTGAAGCTATAAACAGAATAATTCTTCTACTGTGAAAACATTTTCATTATTTGCGATTAAAACATGAAGTTGTTATAAGGATAGGTATTTTTAGGGTCCCGTACCTCAAAAGGAAAAAACGGAACCCTTATAGGATCACTTTGTTGTCCGTCTGTCTGTCTGTCCCTTTATCTCGGGAACGCGTCCGTATCAAGTTGAAATTAAAACCATATACTAGTCACTCGAAGCTAGTGTAGGTTTGGTGTAGAGGGTACCAGGCCACGCGGTACATCGCCCAAAAGAGCTAATAAATGGCGATAAATTGTTAGGAGAATAACTGCCAGCAATCTGTCAAGAGCGTGACGACAGAGAAGAGAGAGGCTCGGACAAGAATAATAAAGGACCAAGGGAAACGGTTTAGGGTCGGTTCACTCTTGACAGTGGTCGTAATCGTCAGAGGTATTCAAGTATTCAAGTATTCAAGTATTTTATTGCTGTCTGTCTGGTTGTCTGGTTGTCACAAGTGTGAGTAACCAGCTTGTTTAGTAGATATTTGTCTCTGTCTAATATACAGTAATATACAAGACGGTTAACTGTAGTCACGCTATTCTGTAATTTGTTTTCACCTCACCCCACCGTTCTCCCACGCCGCGATTCGTAGTAACTAAGCGTAATCTGCACCGCCATTCTGTAACTTGTTTTAAGTTCACCTAAACGCTCACCCACAAATATATCTTGACGCCGTGATTCGTAGTAACTAAGCGTAGGTAGAGTGAGGCGCATGAGCGCGTAGCGAATAACAGCCCAGTTTTCATTTGGTATGTAGGCACACCTCATGACCTGTGATCCTGATCTACCCTGTGCTCTAGTGCCATTAACTTTGTCCTGTACCACAAAACGCTCAATGGAGTCATTATTGCGCCGGGTAACGCATTGTGCAACACTATAGTACATTATGATACAAGTGTGCTATGTTGGTCATTACACTCTAGTCGGTTTTTAAGCCTGAGCCGAAGGCGAAGGCTTAATGGAGACGAGAAGTGTAATGACCAATGCTCACGTGTTTCATACGACGTTTTTCAACACACTTGCGAGGAAAAGTAAATAAAAGTTCACATTTATTTAAAAACTTTAATTATTGAAACAGTTATTAAAAGTACAATTATTGAAATGATATGCTACCGCCTTATGAGGCATTTGTACTGTATGTTTAATTGTATTATTAATTATTTCATTGGTTTGTTCTTGGGTAACTGTAAATGTCGGTGATAATGCAATATTCTGAACGGAGGTAGAAGAACATTGCGTTTCATCATTAGCAAACGTATGAAATCCCAAATCATCATTGGCATATGAGGTGGAAGGACGCGGTTCAGGGCAGAACTTCTTGGATTGTGGCTCCAAATGGATTGCTTGTGTTATTTTGGCACTTATGTCGGCTTTATCTTGGATGGAGTCCTCAATATATGACGCGGCGACATTATTAGATCGCCATCCTCCATGGCGTTTTAAAGTCAATATATCGGCTCCTGAATTAGCCAGCAATGTAGCTGAAGTCCGCCTAAAACTGTGTCCGGTGTAAGCGTCAGCCTGTGGTAAGCCTAAAAACTTGGCAATTTCTCTAGGCATCGATCCAAATTTGTTCACTCCGATAGGCTGACTCGTGCATTTGCCGTTTTGAAAATTTTGGAAGAACCGGCTTTCATATTTTTTCACTATTTCATAATATGGTACGTGAATAGTAAATGACCGAGGAATTTTATTTTTAGTGTTCGGAATTTTGACAAGTAGCATCTCTCCGTGATTCTCTATATCTTTTGTCGTAATGTTGTTTAATTCCTGACGCCTACAGGCACCAGTAATTCCGAATATTAATGCGACCTGAAAATAAATAAAATCATAATTAAGTTATAATAATCGTACTTAGTTCCTATTATATCAACACTCACAATACCGCCTACAAATATTATAATAATGAATACAAAACTAAATAGTGGAACTGACCTTTGTCGCTAGATATTGATTATCCGGTGCTTCTTTAATGAACTTCTCCACTTCATTAGGTGTTAAAACCTTGGATTTTCGACTGTAAAAGCCGTCTGAACGTCTTTTCAAGATGCAGTTAGATTGGTGTACGCTTTGATGTCAATTGCATTTTTATTCTGCACGGTACTCTTCAACATTGAATATATACACCAAAGCGAACTAGGTTTATACCTCTTCGCCAGTTCACTAAAGTAAGCCATGAACACGTTCTCTGAGAAAGAGCTTGCATTTTTGCAATTTTTCCATTGAATGAAATTTGCGTAGGCTTGCATGTATTTATCTTTTGATTTTGAGGGCAAAAGACTATCACTCGCATTTTGCGCTTCAACTATGATATCTGGCGGCGTACACTCGATAAGTAATTCTTCGTTATCTAAATTCGACATTTTACAAAACAACACTAACGAAATGCAATACTGTGAATAAACTTAACAAACAGAAACCCATTTAAAAGATGGCGGCCGCAATTTAATTTTTTGCGCGCTCAGCGCTGCATGCGCGCGCAAGTCTGAGATAAGGGCACCGGCAAAGTAGCTAATCAGCCACATATTTATAAATTTTGAAATTGGGTATTTATAGGTAAAAATACACCGTAAAAATATAAATACCAAGCAGTTTCATGAAATTCTTTAATTATTTATCACATTTTGAATTGAATTTTATATTTACGCAAATAACTACTTAGCTGTTTTCGAAACATTAATACTTCTTGCTAATATTTAAAAAGATATGTAATGAAAAGGCACTAGTGCGATAATGTAATGTAAAAGGCACGGCATGGGTAATATTCTGCATTATCAGTGTAAATACGCTGTAATAAGACCTACTTTACGAGCAGGTGTGTTGAAAAATTTTACAATGCACTTGCTCTGAAAGTGCGCCTTTATATGGTCCAACATAAACACGGGAACGGTGCGGTGCGGAGCGGGGCCGTGCGGGAATGGATTTCGGGCCAATATTCCCATTTCATGACAGTTAAAGTTTCACCTTCTATGTATATATTTTTACTTCCTTGCACGATGCATTGTAAAACGTTGCATGATACACGTGCGGATAGATAATTCCCAACTCGTATCGATGAAAAACACTCCCTGGCTGTCGTGTTTTTGGTCATCGTCACTCGTTGGGAATTACCTACTTTCCACACTATCATAAATAACTATTATAAATTTGTTTAGCCCAATGGCTATCTGGTAGAGAATGCCATTTGACATTAAGTTCGCTATTTGTACATTTCTGTGTGTTGTGCAAATTGTGCAATACAGTTTACATAAATAAAACGCAATGAGAAGGAGTCATAGTAATCATAGTCATAGTAGTTTATTCATGAACATTGTGCATAGTGCAGAGTTTGAGCGATGTATCTATTACAGTACCTATTTTGCTTATGGCTTTCAGCCCTTTGTAATATCGTTACACACTTACCACCTACCGTACGAAACCCCAAAATTTCTATAACAATGATAGCGGTAAGTAGGTTCGTACTTTTCAAGGCCTATTATACCAAAGAAGGCATGTTTGTGTTCTCATGTATTCGTATCGTTACTGGAACAAACAAATCGGGTAATCACAATCAAATGCCTATTTGATATTGTCTGGCTCGACTATTCGTTTCAAAGGCCATTTTCACGGTCTACTTCGTCCGAGACAATGACAAACAGACGGAGATATAATCGAGTATCCGCGGGTTCATTGGAAGTATCTTACTGCCGTATTGAGAGTAAATTCAAATCGAATTGATAGATGCGCTCCTGCGTGTGTCCGTTTCCAATCTAATTTCAACGCCAATTGGACTAAAATTAAAAGAACTTAATTGGAACCTGTTTTGTGTTTGTCGCGAGCATTCTGATTGGTTCCTGGTAGCGTGGTGGTCTGAAATTAAACTTAACATGCTTTCTACCACCAGACCGTGAATGCCGTCAAACCTGCACGGCTTTCAGAAATTGCATAAAACCAATAAAATGTTATATACGATGAAGACATACGACGAAACATTTCGAAATAAAAGTAAAAAAACTTTTTTAAAAACAAGCTTTCATTTAAATGCGCTAAAAAAAAAACTTTTCCTTTAAAACTTTTACTATCAACTTATAACGTCATAACACATTTTAGATGATATAAAAGCTTGTCGCGAGATTTAGGCTCCAGGTAAATCTCGCGACAAGCTTTTATATCATCTAAAATGTGTTATGACGTTATAAGTTGATAGTAAAAGTTTTAAAGGAAAAGTTTTTTTTAGCACATTTAAATAAAAGCTTGTTTAAAAAAAAAATTACTTTTAATTTTTTTTACTTTTTAGTCATCGCTGGATATTATTGCATTGTCATCCGACTTACATAATTGTACAAAATTACAACTTGATTGGACTCCGGGAAGTTGGTCAAATTTAACCTGCAAGATTTCATTCATTACATAGTTACATACAGGTCGACCTAATAAAAGCTTGTTAATTAAAAAGGGAGTCAGTGTTGCCGTTCCCTAAATTAGAATTAGAAAATAATTGTAAAGTATTTTATTCTCAAAATGGGTACTGAAGAAGTAACTAGGTATCTGTCCCTTTTTTAGAAGTAGGTAATATACCTACTAAATGCTAGTAAAATAATAATTTTACTAGCATTTGCCCGAGACTTCATTCGTACTCCCGTATCAACTCCCATCCCCAATTTCATCCCTTTGGAGGATGATTTTTGAAATAAAAATAACCCTATTCAGGTTATGAACTATCTCTACCTCTACATATGCCAAATTTAGTTTAACCCTCACACACTCTCAATCTATATAGGTACGTCCCACTGCTGGGCACATGTCATCCTCTTATGGATGAGAGGGAATGGGTAGTATCATTATGGATAATTGGTGATTTATTGCCAATCACGACACACATGCGTCAATCAGAGCGCTACGGGTGCTTTTCGCTACACATTGACTAAGCTGCTACGGGCTACGGCGTAGCGCTACGAGCGTAGCGTGACGATAAATAAGTATTCGTACCGTTTTTGTGTTTTATTCTAGCTTTTGTGTTTTTGAGGTTTATCGTCCTCCTAGCGTTATTCCCGCTTGGTGCCCTAAAGGAGCCCGGGGTCCGCTTTGGTTCCTAATCCCAAGATTTGGCATAGCACTACTTTCACGAAAGCGACTGCCATCTGACCTCGAACCCAGAAGGAAAACTAGGCCTTATTGGGATTAGACCGGTTTCCTCGCGATGTTTTCCTTCACCGAAAAGCCGTTAAATATCAAATCAATGACAAATCATCGAATCAAATTGAAACAGACTCGGAAACAAAACATCCAAACTTTCACAATGATTTGGAGGATACCTAGCATTACTTATTGTTTGTCCATGTGCATATGTATTGCAATAAATATTGTCCTAGTCTGCACTGTGTGTGTAATGTAATAGGGGTGTTTGCAACTAACGGCAGCCAGTCAGGCGATCTTGGCGTGTCTATGTCTACCACTTGGGTTACTTTTTTCATTCAGATTCAGTCAGTCGGCCAAAGGCCTTGACGCCAAGAAGACGTATGCCGTCCAAGAGATTTTAAGACAATGCCTAGAAACGAGTGTTAGATATATGGTGTTACAAATGATTGCTAATCAGTGAAACATGTATGCAGCGTATGCGGGTAAAAGCAGAACCAATTCTAACGGTATGTATGTTCTACAATTTGTAGATTATGAAATTAGGTATTTGTTTTGCTCCCAGTGTTATTTTTAGGGTAAATATAAAAAAAAAAACTGTTACGTGCGGGTAATGCCGCTTAATTTCCGCTTCGGGAACGCTGTAAAATTAACTTCATTGTCAGCTTAATGGACTACTAGCTAACGTACACACGAGGCAGATATCGATTAGTTCGCGTTTCTAGGTTAAGTTAGCTCCTGAAGTAGGTAAGCGTTGTTAGTGTGGGCACAGACTAAATGCTCTAAATGGTAGGTTTTTATACCATGTCGGTGGCAAATAGGACCGAGCCGCCTGATGGTAGGCGGTCACCGTAGCGCATCGACGACCCTTGCGTCGCTTGAGGTGTCTGTTAGTCCACTTTAGTCAGCTTTACCCCTCCTCGCCTGAGCGTTATCCCAGCAGCATCGTGTAGCTGCATCGTGTGTGTGTGGGTGCGTACCTTCGCCTTCCAGCACCAGCAGGGTCGAATATGAGGGAGGGCAGGCGGGCCTGCCGCCCCGGGGCCTCCGCAAGAGAGGCGATCGATAAATTCTATTGCTATTGCAGCGAGAGATACTTTTTAGGGTTCCGATACCTCAAAAGGAAAAAACGGAACCCTTATAGGATCACTCGGTTGTCTGTCTGTCCGTCTGTCACAGCCGATTGGCTCGGAAATTACTGGACCGATTGAGTTGAAATTTGGTACACATATGTAAATTGGTGACCCAACGATGGACGCGTAAAATAAATTAATGAATTCTGAACAAAGGGGCCACTTTTGAGGGGTAAAATGGAAAATTAAAAAAAAAAGTTTCGCAAACTGTATTGTGTTACATATCAAATGAGGGGAAAACAGTTTTGAAGTAATTTAGGGAAAAAGAGACGAAAATTAACCACCCCCTCCCCCCCTTATCTTCGAAACTACTAGGATTAAAATTCTGAAAAAAATATAGAAAATAGTTCCTTGCCTAAAAATTACAGTAAAACCTATATGAAGTTTGAGTATTCAAAAACACTTGTGAAATTTAGATTATAAATAGATACGGAACCCTCACCACGCGAGTTGAACTCGCACTTGTCTGGTTTTCTATTGTGGGGGCCCCTCTCTCTCTCCGTTCCTTTGTTGCCCCAGGGCCTCCAGCCTTGCTTTCCAAGATGACGTAGGGAGCTGTTTCATCGCCTTACTTCCATCCCCTACATAAGGGTCGTCCATCGCTTCTAGAACATTATTATACATTTCTGTTGACTGGGCAATGACCAGTGATGGTGCCTACGATTACACGAGAGAAGTCAGACGCCTAGTCAAGCGTGCGTTCTGGTGTGGCTCTAAGAAGTCTAGGGAATGCATACTCGCCAGATTTCAGACCTAGCTCAGGTCTCGCGACAACAAAAACACTCGCTAAATTTAGGCATTTACGAGACCTCGCGAGATTGGGCGTTTTTCACTGAAAAGGTATGCAAATGTAGTGAATTCTAATTTAATGATTATCAATTTATCAACATGTCAAATAAAAATATTATTTCAAAATACAATAACTACATATATTTTTTTTAAATATTATTATTGACTCGCCCACCAAGGTTTCCGTACAAAATTACATATGTATAGTTTTCAGAATTTTCCCTGTTGTACTTGTAGTATAAGACGATATTACTTGCCAAATTTCATAGTTCTAGATCATCAGGAACATCGGGGAGTACCCTATAAATTTTGATTCCCTTGAGAGTGTCGAAATATAAGTTTTTTGCGGCATAAACGGCCGTATCTTTTTTTACGTTAACTTAGAAGTTTGATTTTTTTCACAGCTTCAAGGGACTGTAGACCTGAATATATGGTTTTAATTTCAACTCGATACCTCCTCGCGTTCCCGAGATAAAGGGTCTTGACAGACAGACAGATAGACGGACAACAAAGTGATCCTATAAGGGTTCCGTTTTCGCCTTTTGAGGTACGGAATCCTACAAATGGTTGAGATCTCGCGAGATCGAGATTGCATTCCCTAATAGGTACCTACAGGTAAATTACTTTCGTGACGTTTTTGCATTTGTAGTAGTATTTGTATATTCTCAGTGACACACGTACACGCACACGTTGACGTACACAGATACACGTATGGGTGTGTGTGAGGCTGGCTACAGACTAGAGGTCACAACTACAAATGCAATACGTCTCGAAAGTAATTTACCTGTACTGGTATTTATCCATAGATTAGCATGTTGTTTTAATATCCTGTGACGTGGCCATGACCTTAGCTAGTTAACGGGTAGCGGGAAGATTGCACTGGGGCCAATTGGGTAGTTACCTCATATTAAAATTGATAACGTAGTGTTGCTAAATGGATAGTACCTAAACCATCAAATTTGTGTAATAGAGTATAAATCACGAAATATAATTAAAATCAAAAAGATATGGACCTTGCAAGTTTAGAAAAATATGCATTTTTTTTATTGTCCAAAAGTAAATTTAAAGCTACCAATAGAATCCTTACGCTTTTATAGAAACAAAATTGTAGAACAACTATGAACCTAAACAGCAATTTACTTGATTTGCCATAGGTACAACGATTAGTACGTACAGTCGAGGAAAATGAAGGTTTGGCACATTTGAATGACGCTAAGGTCCAAAAGTACTAAACATTCAATTTCCTCGACTGTACAAATAGTAAACTGTGACGTCATAATTCAATGCCAATTACTTAGTATGAAACGTTCGGCTGCCCCGCCAGCGAGGTCCATCTTTAACTCTATTTTTTGGGTATTTATCGTCGCTTGTAATATGAATTAACGTAACCGCCAAATGACGATTTTTCAGGAGAGGCAAAAAACTAATTTGAAAAATAGAAAAAGTTAATAACTTTTTACACACTTATCCTATTGTAATGATGTTTGTAGCAATTATCTTATATTTGCGAGATTTTTTTACTAATCGAGGTCTTAAAAAGACTGCTATTATAATTTAGAAAATAGCATGGCGCTTACGTTAATTTTTTTTCAAAAAAGTGGAGTTACATTAAGATTTATTTCAAAAAATTCAGAACAGGAAACACTGCTTTAAGGTAAGTCACAAAAAAGCTGCATACCATTAAAGTAAGTAACATAGTTTTCAAAACGTGGACTTACGTTATAAGAAGATAATTTTAGTACTTTCAAACTTATTCACTTGTAATAACGTCCAAAATAGAATAAATTATTTTGTTTTAGTTAATGTTTGGCAGGGTAGTCAACTATAAGTAAAACAGGTATATACGTACGAAACAGTTCTAATGTTAATATAAACGTTGTTTTAAAACAAATTCAAAGTCTCCCTCTCTCTCTCACTCTCTAAATGTGTGTGGAAATCTCTTTAAGTGTGTAATTTCCAGGCAAATAGTACGCATTGTCGTCGGTAATTAATTAAGATGATTGGTAAGGCCCGTCTTGTTTCAAAACCTTGTAAAATCGTTACGGCGAAGCAAATAATAATAAAAAAACTCTTAAAATAACTGTTGATTATTTATTTCAGAAACCAAATTAAAAACTGCAACGTCTTTTGCGTTGTAATGTAAATAAACCAAATTCATAAAATGTCAGTGATGGGCCTTACTAGGAACCTGGTCGCCTAATAAAGCCCGTTATAAATTAATATAAGTGTACTTACATTTAATCAAAAGGTAGAGTACCTTGTTTAGTACTAGTCGTGAAATATACTTGACAATGAAATCTAGGTACTTAATTTAGTACCGAACGAAAATAACCCAAAATTTATGCCACGCGCCTTCTTAGGCCTATCAAAATTAGAAATTTCTATGGAACGAAAATAACTTAAATTTAAATAGTTGTCATATTACATTGATTTAAACTTTGATGATTCTCACACATCGTTGTTACTGAACGGGACTAAATCGCGTATAATTAGGTAACTTATTTAAACCGAAAGTCCTTTCTACAAAACTACTGTCATTTTTATAGTAGGAAAATACGTGAAGTCATTAAAATCAGAAACCATCGCAATCTCAACTGGAATGACGGTTTGACATAATAAGTGTTGTGTGTTGGCCGGTTGACAACCCTAGTGTACAAGTGATTAATATAGACCAAGTGCGGGTAGTTCAGAAAATACTCTCTTGGGAGGATGGATGGATCATAAAAAACTATATCGTAACTAACTACTATATACTGAACAAAAATTCAATCCTAAATATCTTAACGAGAACACGTTATAATATTAGTTTATTTAAAATTGGTTGTTTATTGAGATCTCTTAATTAGTCACTACATTTGTAATATACATAGTATAGCAGGTAATATATGTGTAGATCGAAACACAAATAGATAGAGACACAATACATGTAGTGCGCTTTCATAGAAAACTTTACTTGAGTTCAATGAAATCTCGTTTTCCACTTGTAGGTCCGTAAAAAGCACGCACGTGACATAAAAATTGATTGCTTAAATTGTAATTTGTTTTATAAAAACTGTGATAATTACATTTGTGATTCAATCTAATGATTTTTAATTTATGAAGTTATTTTCGTTTAATTGCATTTTTTCGTTTTGATTACAAGAAGGCCCAAGGTGTACATTATGAGTTATTTTTATTTCTGTGTTAAATAGATTTAATTATAAAGAATATTTCAGGACTAGTACTAAACAAGGGTATTAATTAACAATGTTTTGAAATAAGGTACCGTACCTACCAGTACGTAATTAATTGCGTTTATTGTCAAGTGACAATGTAGTTTTTTTTTTACCCGAGATCGATTCTAGCACACAAATGTATGGATTCGCTTTAACGCTTCAAAAGAAATAGACGGGAAGTTCCTAGTAAGTAAATTAACGTATACTCCAAGTCAGTTTAAAATAAATACACAAAATTTAATGTAACTGCCAAATTTTATGTAAATTCCCGTATTTTGTATGGAACGTATGCCTGTTACATTAATATACATTCTATACAAAATACGGGAACTTTACCTACTGTTATATTTACAGTAAGAAAATACATACTTTGAAACCAATTTGATTGATTTTGGAATATTTATAGCTGTGATAAACTATAACCTAGTTTACAATAACACATTTTTGTTCCACCATCACCTACAAACATGCTATAAGCGGCACTGAAATGTAAATGCGCTGTGCCTGCCCCTTTTGGAAATATGTTATGTCTTGCCATACAATATCAATTAAGTTTTAAAATTAAAAACCTCTGGTTTGGGTAAATATTTGCAAGCGTTGTCTTAAAAACCAAGCGTAGTCACATGTAATTTAACCACCTTTTTTTATTTTTATCTAACTTTAACGTTAGCGTAACAGACAATCAGTTATAATGTGCCACCAATTGAGTAATGCAAGAGTCATTTCGATACTCATCTGTATCAAAATGACTCTTACATTACTCAGTTTATTACTTGTCTTCAATTTTGGTCGATACATTAAATACGCAATCACAGATCTGTCGTTACGTTAACCTGTTAATAATAAAATGAAAAAAATGTGACATACAGTAAAGAAAATACGGTAAAGTGAAAAAATGGTGTTATTCTGGTTAACGTAATCGACATTTTTTTCAAGATATCGAAATTTTAATAACAGCTATCGACGGAGCATCAAATTTGCAGTCGAACTGTATATATAACTCAATTTCGGTATTTTGGCGGTTACGTTAATTCATATTACAGGCGACGTTATGTTGTTGAATTGGGAATGGATGAAAATTTTAGAAATGTCTGATTATTTTTTTGGTGATAGGAATAACCTTCCTTAGCACCAGAAAAAAGTTTCAGATTTTTCAGCTGCGTCAATTTTTTATGAAAAATATAAACAGTTTCCTCACTTACGTTTTGGGTCAGTTACGGCACCTTCCTCGATTGGTCTCATATTACAAAAAAATATATAAAATATGTGTGGTAAACTGACACTGGTAATGATATTGACACTTGCAGCAGCTATATTGGTCATTACTAGTGTCAGTTTACCACAGATATTTAAGATAGTTTTTTGTAATATGAGACAGATCAAGGAAAGTGTCTATTTACCGTTCTTGACCCAAAACATAAATGAGGAAACTGTTTCTATTTTTCAAAAATAATTATCGCAGCTGAAAAATCTGAAACTTTTTTCTGGTGCTAAGGAAGGTTATTCCTATCACCAAAAAAATAATCAGGCATTTCTAAAATTTTCATCCATTCTCCATTGTAGTTGCTCCCATACAAACACTTGTTCCTCTCCAAAAACTGGTTTTAATGACATCGTAAAAACAATTAGGTCACAAGCCTATTGCAGGCCGGCTGGTCCCTCTCCGCGCTACGTCCGTTACCTAGAAAGCCACGGCGACCTTTTATCCATTTAAGTGTGACCAGGTTTGTCACGCCTATATCACCTCCAATGCTCGGTGGCAGTCTAGTATATGCACAGATTAAAGATGAGATTGCTCTAAAACTCGTATTAGGTACTGCAGCGCCGTCGGACACTAGGATGCATATCTTCGGACCCTTAGATAGTCCGCTTAGCCACAGCACTGGCAGCCGTTGTGATGGCGATACATTGATAAGTGGAAATTTTACGTTTTTAATTGGTACCTAATATTTTTAATCAGAGTCCGGAATATAATTATTGGTGGCATTTTAATTTGAGCTGAGCGACTTCTCATTCATTGACTTCGTAATATCGGTGTTCAGTGTTCACGCAATACAATCTTAACATTTTTACGAATATTTTGTCACGTGTTAGTGATTGTTCAGAGTGCCAAAGCGGACCCCGGGCTCCTTTAGTTCAATCGTGAAAAACGTTAGGAAGATGATGAATGATTCTTCAATTATTTGTAATGGAAGGTAATTACAATTTATTGCCTGAAATTACATAGCACAATAAGTTGCTCAATATCTATTTTGAAATAACGTAGGTATTTAAGTATATCGCAATCGATACCTATAGGTACATTAAAAGTCGATAAATGAGAAGTCACTATGACAGCTCAAAAATGTCACGAAAATTCCGGTCTCTGGTAATAACTAACGACTTGAAAAGTTGAAAATCCTCCAACATTTTCATTTCAAAGTTCAATATCTCAAAACCAGCTGAACCGATTTTGTTGAAATGTAGCTCGTCTATTGAAACAATTTAAGATACTAGGTAGTTTCAGGTCGTTATTTACGAAATAACAGTCTACCAGGTTGCATGGTTATACATTATTCATACCTACCTATGAACTGTTTGAAAAACCGCTAAAAAGGAATCTTTTCTTCCTCGGCATTTTGTGAGGAATCAATAGTAACGTTACGAGACTTACGAGGAAGCTCAGGTGCTTAAAAATACGATATGTTTGAGTTAGTAAATGAGGTAAAATATACTGTAATGTGACGTGATATATTATTTCATAACGGAATTACCTATATGTAATGAACCTATTGTTATTTTGCCTTATTACCAATTTCAGAATAAAAGCTTGATGACCATATACTAGTATAACCAATACGTACAGTCGGGGTGCGAAAACCTTCGTCAGTTATTAAATTAATTCCTTTATAAAGTCATAGGTTCTTAGTACCTTTTGAAGGCACCTCTGACCTATATCTAGTTTCATATCAACATGAAACATTTTTAATGACGTAGTCAAATAAACAACTTATCGTATAAGAGTTCCAATCAAATACACTCTACTAGCTTCCGCCCGCGACTTCGTCTGCGTAGACCCGAGATAAACACTATCCTATATTTTAATTCAGGCTATAAACTATCTTCATGCAAAATTTCATCCAAATTATTTCTCTTACAGCGAATGATATATCTCTCTCTCTTATTTAATTTAGTATATTTATGACCATCTCGCTCGGTAGTGGTATTATTATTTGACGTCTACCAACTCTGGAGTACTCTGAGATTAGCCTGTTATTGCAAATGCAATCACAATTCTTCTCTAAAGTTAATTTTTTCTGTTTCCACAGTAGCATGGCACCGTCCGCAATCGGCGACGTCGCGCGTGGAGGAGGAGTTGATGCAAAAGAGCGCACGCGCGCTCTCTTCAACCTCCGACCCTCTCGAGAAGCTGCGCTTGCTGTGTCTCTCGCGCGGCGCCTCTGGCATCATGGGGCTGGGCAGGTGAGTACTAGCAGGACATGGGACAGGGGACATGGTACCTTGTTACCTATTTCATACCTAGCGTGTTTTCGAACATCGACCCTCTCGAGAAGCTGCACTTGCTGTGACTCTCGCGCGGCGCCTCTGGCATCATGGGGCTGGGCAGGTGAGTACTAGCAGGACATGGGACAGGGGACATGGTACCTTGTTACCTATTTCATACCTAGCGTGTTTTCGAGCATCGACCCTCTCGAGAAGCTGCATTTGCTGTGTCTCTCGCGCGGCGCCTCTGGCATCATGGGGCTGGGCAGGTGAGTACTAGCAGGACATGGGACAGGGGACATGGTACCTTGTTACCTATTTCATACCTAGCGTGTCTTCGACCATCGACCCTCTCGAGAAGCTGCACTTGCTGTGTCTCTCGCGCGGCGCCTCTGGCATCATGGGGCTGGGCAGGTGAGTACTAGCAGGACATGGGACAGGGGACATGGTACCTTGTTACCTATTTCATACCTAGCGTGTTTTCGAACATCGACCCTCTCGAGAAGCTGCACTTGCTGTGTCTCTCACGTGGCGCCTCTGGCATCATGGGGCTGGGCAGGTGAGTACTAGCAGGACATGGGACAGACGACATGGTACCTTGTTACCTATTTCATACCTAGCGTGTTTTCGACCATCGACCCTCTCGAGAAGCTGCACTTGCTGTGTCTCTCGCGCGGCGCCTCTGGCATCATGGGGCTGGGCAGGTGAGTACTAGCAGGACATGGGACAGGGGACATGGTACCTTGTTACCTATTTCATACCTAGCGTGTTTTCGACCATCGACCCTCTCGAGAAGCTGCACTTGCTGTGTCTCTCGCGCGGCGCCTCTGGCATCATGGGGCTGGGCAGGTGAGTACTAGCAGGCCATGGGACAGACGACATGGTACCTTGTTACCTATTTCATACCTAGCGTGTTTTCGACCATCGACCCTCTCGAGAAGCTGCACTTGCTGTGTCTCTCGCGCGGCGCCTCTGGCATCATGGGGCTGGGCAGGTGAGTACTAGCAGGACATGGGACAGACGACATGGTACCTTGTTACCTATTTCATACCTAGCGTGTTTTCGACCATCGACCCTCTCCAGAAGCTGCACTTGCTGTGTCTCTCGCGCGGTGCCTCTGGCATCATGGGGCTGGGCAGGTGAGTACTAGCAGGACATGGGACAGGGGACATGGTACCTTGTTACCTTGTTACCTATTTCATACCTAGCGTGTTTTCGACCATCGACCCTCTCGAGAAGCTGCACTTGCTGTGTCTCTCGCGCGGCGCCTCTGGCATCATGGGGCTGGGCAGGTGAGTACTAGAAGGACATGGTACCTAATTAATACCTAGCGAGTTTTCGACCATCGACCCTCTCGAGAAGCTCCGCTTGCCGTGTCTCGCGTGGCGCTGGGGCTGGGCTAACGTTAGGGAAGCTGGTACCTACCTAGCTAAATATTGACGACTACTTTGGCCTTGTTGGCCACTTTGACCCTGCCTACAAAGCTGGCGATCCTGGTTTTCGAATCCCGGTAAGGCCTTTAATTGGGGTAATGAACACGAATATTTATTTCAGAGTCATGGATGTTTTCTATATCTTCAAGTATTTATTTATCTATGTAAGCATGTCGTCTTGTCTATAGTAGGTACCTATAGTACAAGCTTTGCTTAGTTTGGGACTAGATCGATTTGTGTCCCTCAATATTTATAAATAAATTGTATAATCATTTGGTATATCGAAAACAATGACGGGAATTTATAATTCACAGAATTTTCCGAAGAATGGATGACGACGGAAGCAAGCAGCTTAACAAGGAAGAATTTTTCACGGGCATTAAAGACACTGGACTGGATATTAGCAACGAGGTAAACAACACACGTTTGTTTACTGTGATGATAATAAGAAATTAACTACGGTACCGTCGCCTAAGCCCACCTTAATTACAAAGACTTGTAAAATAATTATACTCCTTATGATTAATAAAGAAAAGCCATTCATAAGACTGATAATAATTTAATAAACATAATGATTTATTTCACAAACAAAATATTTAAAAAACTTTATTGTTATTTGCGTTATATTATAACAGAAAAAACCTAGTAAATTAAAAAAATGTTGCTAGTAATAAGGTCCGTTACAAATAAATTAAATAATCGTTTAATACATTTTTAAACATAACTACTTATCGTCTAGAACTAGTCGTAATATACACTTTTTAGGGTTCCGTACCTAAGAAGGAAAAAAACGGAACCCTTATAGGATCACTCGTGCGTCTGTCACAGCCGATTTACTCCAAAACTACTGAAGCGATTGAGTTGAAATTTAATTAATAAAAAAGTAAATTAATGAATTCTTAACAAGGAGGCCACTTTGGGGGTAAACTGGAAAAATATAAAAAATGTTTCTCAAACTGTATTGTGTGACAATATCAAATGAAAGGGTTTGTTGTAAGCATCTCAGTTTTTTTTTTAATAATTTTAGCAAAAACAGATTTGAAGTAATTTAGGTAAAAAGACGAAAATTGACCACCTCCCCCCCCCACCCTATCTCCGAAACTATTAAGCTTAAAATTCTGAAAAAAATGGAAAATTGTTCCTTGCCTAAAGATTACAGGAAAACCTATAAGAAGTTTGAGTATTCAAAGTAACGGGAAAATTCTCAATAGTTGGTCTAAGTAAAAAAATTAGATTACGGAATTACGAGATTATACGGAACCCTCACCACGCGAGTTGAACTCGCACTTGTCCGGTTTTTATAATTAAGTAAATTGATTTAATAAAATATTGAACATATCCCATAATTATAGCTGTGTGGGCCTTTTTAGGAGTATGAAAATGAAAAATAGCTATAAAACGACAATTACTTTTTAAATAACAATTTAACATAAAAATTAACAAACTTAAACTAGACATACAGGCCCCCTCGAGTCGTCCCTGGCGCAAAGGTACCCATCACACTCGCCGCGTTTCCACGTTGAATGGCGACGGACAACCTTTGCACCAGGTACGACCCTTTTTAAATTAGAAAAAAAAACAGAGAATGTGTGTGAGACTCTTTATATCAGCCTGTATCATTTATAAATCGGTTCTTTATTCAAATATATTTTTGACGTACTTTTAGTAAGGGATAGGTACGGTACATAAAGTGGGCCCACAGTGGGCCTTATTAGGGGAATTTAACTTCAGTTCAATTAAGTAAACACTGTAATGCACGTTTGTTCGAGCCCGTAAACGCATGTGTTCACGAAATTTGAAGTAAGTAGTTTGGAAAACCATAACTGCGAGTTTTTAAAGGGGCCATGTGTCTTTAGCATACGGTATCGTATGTTTATGGTTGGGATATGTAGGTATTTAACTGCTCATTCTTTTCCAGGACGCAGAAAAATTATTCGCTCAATTTGACACAGACAACAGTGGTTCTATCAGTGTTGATGAATTTATCAAACAGATTCGCGTACGTATATAAAATTTGCCTGTGTTAGAGTTTTTCATATGATATATTGTCTTGATCATGGAAAGTTTTTAGTCATTGAGACTGTTTTTCGCAGCCTCCGATGTCCGCCGGCCGCCGTGCTATAGTCGAGCAAGCGTTCAGGAAGCTGGATAAAACTGGAGATGGAATCATTGCCATAGAGGATCTCCGTGGTGTCTACTCGGTGACTGCTAATCCGAGGTACTCATATTTACATATCTTACATGTTCATCCTTAAGTAAAATTTCCAGTACAGAGATAGTTATGAGTGTTATGACTATGTCATTTCATTTATAGTGAAAATGCCCTTACATCCAATATTTTACAGATGTCATTGTCATCCCAGTACAATTTATGTCATCATTGACGTTTATTGTACCGGGATGACGGCTGTCAAATATCGGCTGTTAAAAAAATCTAATTATAGTTTTTGTGTCCCGGTGTTATTATGATCATTTTCTTTTGACTAATTAAATATGTAGTTAAAAATGCCACTGGTATAATTTGTTATATCTGGGGCGTGATGCTAGAACACGTTTTAAGATATTGATTTTGATCACTTTACTTTTAACGTTGAATGTACCTCAAAACGACATTTTAAAATTTATTGCATTTTCGTTGAAGGTTCATGGTGATTTCGGTTGGCATTGTTGCACAGATGTTGCAACAATGTCAACAATGTCACCTTTTGTATACTGTAAATAATTTTTAATTTCAGGTACATGAGCGGTGAGGATACCGAAGATGTGATTATGAACAAATTCCTAGCTAACTTTGAGACCGAAGGCATCGTTGATGGGAAGGTGGGTGTAAACTGGCCCCAGTCTCCATCTTCGTTCACTCATTCATTGATAAGCTACGCTCGTGGCGCTACGCCGTAGTCCGTAGTACCTTAATACATTCACTGCCAAGAATCACTACGCATTACGCTCGTAGCCGATTCCTCGGTTTTCCCACTAAGTTGGTACCGGAAAGCGCCCGCAGCGTAGGCACCAGATGGGTTAACCCTTCGCAATCATAATTTGATCACATTAACCTAACCTATTCACCGTCACGCTACCCTTGTAGCGCTAGTGCCATAATTTGTGGTAAAAAAAAACTCGTCGTTACTGGTGTTCAAAGCGTTAATTATTTTTTGAAATCGTAACGGCCATGGCAATTCATGACGATTTAAGACATTGTTATCTTCAAAGGGTATTATACTTATTATACTTTCTGTATTCAGGTGACACTGGAGGAGTTCATGAACTATTACAGCGGCATCAGCGTGTCCATCGACAACGACTGCTATTTCGACCTCATGATGCGCCAGGCCTACAAGCTCTAGGCACCCATGTTTGCCAAACGTTTGTTAAACAATTTGGACAAGCGTGGCTTAGCACACACGCACATTTAAGGCTTTAAAACGATGATTGTCGAGCACTCAGATCACTTCATGGTACATTTTATTTTATTTAAATTAACTATGTATGAAACAATTGTTGCGTTGTTTCCTGCTAATTAAATATTTTCAATAAACAGCAGTCTTTTATTGATTTATTTACGCACGTCAATATGGTAAGTAGATACCTACCAAACTAAATTCACACGAAAGCTAGCGCGAATGTGATGGATGAGATAAGTGATGAGCGAAAAATAAAACGTAACGTATTAAGTATTCAAACGGAGCAGTGAGGGAAAATCTGTAACTACATGAGATATGGAAATTTGCTCTTAGGAGTCACGAGACCGATTTTAGAAAAAATAGAAATTGCATAATTCAAAGATTTAAAAAGCTTCATACAGGGCCGGGAATCGAACCCGGTCAAATCTGTCAAAAAATCGGAGTTCGTTTTTTTGCGTAGGTACCTAACGCATTATTTGTATTTATTGCCGTCTTGATTTCATTAAATTTCCAAATGAGAATTATACCTATAGGTATTTAAAATCATTATCAAAATCGTCATAGCCATTTACGAGAACGTGATTTCAAAAAAATATTACTCGTTTAGTTTAATAGTAACTAAGGTAGGTATAGGTTAGGATTACATGTGTTAGTGCTGATTACCTACATTGCAATAACATTACCTAATCTAATAATCGTTTTCCGGCCAGTTTCCCATTATTAATATATGCAATAGGCGTAGGAAGCATGGACCTATAAGGTAAGTATATGCGTAGGAAGAGACTCCGCATTGTTACGCAATGGGCCCATATGGTCACATTATTTTTAAGCTGACTACCAACGATACGATATATCACACCAACTTGTTGTGACAAATTGCTTGGTGCGTAAAGGCTGCCATATTATATTGGCCCATCATATTCATATTCATTTATTCGCAATATTAATAATATCACATGTCCTCACAGTGCATAAGATAACGTAACAATAATAGGATGTAAAATAAGTCAATAGCAAAATAAAGTCATTAAGAAATCGCTTAGTAAAATAAGAGAGGGCGCAACTAGAGTGAGACGGAGAAAGATATACTTCCAACGCATAACATAACAGCGTCCAGTCCTACGGCCATGATGGCCCATTGTATAGGGAGCATTAAGCTTCTATACACCCATCAATTTGTCACATCAACCGCCTTCAAAGTGAATGAATTGAATGTTGGCCGTCTCTTACCATCTTATAAATGCGTCTCTTGGTTGTTGTGATAAATTGCTAAGTGTATAATGGCTTTTAACAGCCTTCGTGTTGACATTTCTTTCTACTTAGTTTGGTTGTCTTGTCTTGTCAAATGTCATATCAGTCACTATAATTTAAGTTAATTGATGGTGTGGCGACTGCCGTTCAGTTCAAGAGATTTTAAGCTTTTTAAAGAATATAGTATATAATATATTATTTAATATACCTTACGAGTGTTATTTGAAGTGGTGTCACAACTTACAAGTGATTCCTAATCAGACATCATCATGTACACATCGTATTCCGGCAAAAGCAGAACCGATTCAAACAGTAAGTCTAGTTTACATTTGGTTACCACCTATTCAATTATTGAATAATAACAAACCGATGTTGATTTTCATTTTAGATTTAGGACCACTGTAGCTTCATTGTTAGCATAATAGACTGTATTCCAGCTAAATTACATACAGGGCTGATATCGATTATAATTCACGTTGCTAGGTAACAGCGTAATCGTAAGTACGAAACGTTATTTTATGATTTGATAATATTCTGAGTATGAACTAAATAAACAATAACAATAGTTAACATCACTGTAAACATAATAAGTAGCTTAAGCAGTTTGTCCACTACAGTCTCTTAAGACTTTTAGACCTGCGCTCCATTGGAGCAATGTAGATGTATTTTTGTATTACCTATGAGCAAGCAGTGTGAATCCATCAGAACTTTTATTTTAAAATTTATTTTCTATTTTTATTTATTTCCTCAATCCTGACCTTTGCTGTGCATATCACCCATACTGAAGACTTACAACTTTACAGCCAATAATGTTGTGCCCGGGATCTGCTTTGGCACCTTATCATACCTACTAGATTTAGTGCAGTCATTTTGTTTTAATCCGTCCTGTTATAGGTTATAGGTGTACGCGGGCTGGGTTTCCGCAACTCGACGTCATAATTGCGCCTATTTTGCGTATGGGTTGGCACTACTATTATTCGTTCCAACCCAGTTCCACCAGGAAGCCTAGCAGACCCTTTATGTTGCCGACAGCCTCCGGTAGTGACCCCGGTGTTCCGAGGTGCTTTGCCCGGTAATCTGCCACCCCAGGGCACGTCAGGATGACGTGGGCGGCTGTCTCCTCCTCTTCCATGCAGGCTCTGCAGAGAGGACTGTCTGTAACACCTAGGGTGAAAAGATGTTTGTTTAATAGTGCATGACCAGTTATGGCTCCGTCCTGTCTATCGGAAGCAAAATCAGATGTGTATTGCAGCTCTTTCAGTTGTGATTGGTTACTCTTAAAACATGTTACCTACTATTCTTTTGCTAAATGTGTAAAACTTATGTAGTTTGGCTGGCCAATCATCTGTGTCATTGGAGAGTTGCTGAAGGATTTATATTAGTTGTTACTTATGTTACCATGAATGGCCGCAGCAGGAGACCATTGTGTGTGCTGATTTCTGGCTGAAGGGTGTCGTGTTTCGGCAGCAACCTACCAAATTCTACACTGGATTTGTCGACGCAATGGAGCCACACTATTTTGTTGCCTAAATAATAATTAGTGTTTTCATTTTATAATTGTATTGTATGTATGTTAGTGTTTAAGGTAAGTATTTGTAACTATGGGCCTTAGTTGTCTGAAATAAATGGTTATTGTTATTATTATCATCACTTCAAACTGTGGTTTCATTCAGTTTCTCTGCTACTGACCCAGTGGCCAGAATCTATAGAGCCATATACTAAAACTATATTTGCAGAAGCTGGCAGAAGTATACTATACATACAATACTAATTATCATTTTAGGTATAATATTTGGGTGTTGCTATTAGCCGTGTCTACACCGGATGCATGCTCGGCCGCACGCCTCGCCTAAGGCACGTCTACACTGAGCGCGCACGGGGCGAGGCGTGCTCGGCCGAGGCATGCGTACGGTATAGATAGACACGGCTATTGAATGTTCTACAAACCTCTTTGTAGTATTTGTTCATAAAAACCTGTGGGTGTAACCATCGTTGGATGCCCTCCTACAGTTTACTTGGTAAAATAAAAGGGTATTAACTTATTAAGCCACTTGCAATTTTTTGCTAGGTATTAATCCATATTATGTGGGCTTTGTCTCATCTGACCAATAGGTTGATTTCTTTAGTTTTCGGGTTACATTCGTTTCTATGAAAAGCCTATCTATCCCGCGGCTTTGCTTGCGTTCTTTGTAATACGTGGGGGGAGCGGACATCTATTATAGTGGCACATAAATGTTTCTAAGATAAGTAAATTCATCTTTCTTGGTTCCACAGTAGCATGGCGCCGCCCACAATCGAACTCGTCGCGCGTAGAAGATGAGTTGATGGAAAAGAGTGCACGCGCGCTCGAGTCAGTCACCAACCCTCTTGAGAAGTTGCGGTTGTTGTGTCTCACGCGCGGCGCATCTGGCATCTTGGTGCTGGGCAGGCGAGTACTAGCTAACGTTAGGGGATCTGGTACCTACTAAGTCTTCTACCACCGACTTTCTCGAGAAGTTGCGCTTGATCTCTCTCGCGGCGTGTACCAGACACACATGGAGCTGGGGTAGATGAGTACTAGTAAACATTAGAGAGAGTTGGTACAGAAGAGAGCGCTCCTTTCACCATTGATCCTCGCGAGAAGTTGCGGTTGCTGTGTTTCGCGCAGCGCCTCTGGCTTCATGGGACTGTGTTAGTGCTCTCTTCCACCTCTGACCCTCTCGAGAAGTTGCGGTTGTTGTGTTACACGCGCGGCGCTTGTGGCATCTTGGCTGGGCAGGCAAGTACTAGCTAACGTTAGGGAGAGTTGGTATAGAAGGGAGCACTCTCTTCCACATTTGATCCTCTCGAGAAGTTGCGCCCATCTGGCATCACTGGGCCGGGTAGGCAAGTACTAACTAAAGTAAACGAGAATGGGTACAGAAGAGAGCGCTCGCTTCCACTTCAGATGCGGCGAGAGTTGCGGCAGCTGTGTATCTTGTGCGCCGCGTCTGGCGTCATGGGGCTGGGTTAGCAAGCACTAGCTAAAGTTAGGGAGAGCTGGAATAGAAGAGAGCGCTCTCTTCCACCTTTGACCTTTTTTTTCGAGTAATTGATCGCCATATGACGTTGGCGTCTGCGTGTTGGGGCTACGCACGTGTAATCACTACCGCAAAACGCTGCCGGTGGTCGCTTTCGCCCCAATCTGACCGATAACATGAGCGTGCTGGCAAGCGAGTACCCAATTAACATTTTTCGAAGTCTATAGTGTCCCACTGCTGGGCAACTACGATAGGGAAATTGGTGCTGAAGCATTCTTGCTAGGTTTCGATCCTTGAAATGCTGGATCGCTTTACGACTTATCTAGAATCTCTCACTGATATTACAATTAAAATAATAGGTAGCTAATGAGAAATTGTAATTCACAGATTATTCCGAAAAATGGATGACAATGGAAGCAAGCCGCTAAACAAAGAAGAGTTTTTGGCGGGCATCAAACACACTGGACTGGATATTAGCCATGAAGTAATATGTCTTCTATGATAATGATGATTATCTTGTGTACCTAGGTACAGGGGTACAGCGGCAGTATTGAAAATCGGTTTCATTCATATCAGTTGGCATTATAGTATTCATAACATAAGAAACTTATTTTTAACCGACCTCAAAAAAGGAGGAGGTTCTATGTTCCACGTTCCACTGTATGTATTTTTTTAATGCAATTTCACCGATTTCTCTGTCAATAAAATTGTGGACCGATTTTCAAAATTCTTTTTTATTCGAAAGAGTAAGAGTATACTCCTGAGGAGGTCCCATTGTCGTAAAGTCAGAATTTTATAATGGGATCCCAAGAAATTGAGGGCAACCCTCTAATTGTATAGGCACGCATGTAGTGATTTCGGTAGTTACTATAACTCGTGTATTTAATTTACCCACGGAAATCGCAATTTTGGTGAAGTGGAACTGATGATGAAGACCACAGATGACTAAAAGAAATTCTCAAGGATGTAAAGTACGTCAGAGATTCTTACATGATTCCGTTGAAGAAGCAACTAATGAATTGTCAATTCCGAGATCCTTGACGAATCGACGGAACTCCTCAAATATCATCAGCCCACATATAGCGACTTGGATTTTCTCTGTAATATTCAACGCATTTGCTCTCTGGAAGCTGTTCGTGTGGTAAATTGGAAAGGAAATGTGGAAATGTTTATGTACCTATGTGGCTTGGCGAAGTACTGAATTGAAGTCAGTTTAAACTTTGTTTTTTTTAAGTAAATTATTATGAGTTACTATATTGTATTTAATATAAATTATATCGTCGTCTAGTACCTATAATATAACACATGCCTTATTGGGCTAGTTCGATTTGTGTAAGATTGTCTCCTAAATATTTATTTATTTATATAATTTATTGTTCCAGGAGGCAGAAGAATTGTTCGCTCAGTTGGACGTGGACAACACGGGTTCTATCAGTGTTGATGAATTCATCAAAGAGATTCGCGTATGTGCATAAAATTTGTCTATTTTTGAAACATTGTTCTGAACATGTAAAAAAACAGTAATTTATATAATAAATAATACTGTTTTTCGCAGCCTCCGATGTCCGCCGGCCGCCGTGCTATAGTCGAGCAAGCGTTCAGGAAGCTCGATAAAACTGGGGAAGGAATCATTGCCATAGAGGATCTCCGTGGCATCTATTCGGTAGACGGAAACCCGAGGTATTCATATATTTTTACATAAGAAACCATTTACGAGGATGTTTAAAGGTCCGAGAAAAATCAGAAATTTTTAACCGACTACAAAAAAGGAGGTTCTCAGTTCGGTTGTATTTTTTAACTTTTTATGTGTGTTACCTCAGAACTCCGTCATTTATGAACCGATTCGTAGAATTCTTTTTTATTTGAAAGTATATTCTTCCAGGTTGGTCCTATTGTTATCAAAACTTCAGTTGGATGTTCGGAACCATAAGGGATTAAGGGAACTCCACAAATTTATAAGGCACGCATGTATTAATTTCGGTATTTTCTATTATAACTAATGTAGGTATTTACATTTTACACCCGGAAATCACAAATGACGATGAAGACCACAGATGACTTATGGAATTCACTACTATTACCTAGTGGGTGGTTTTTACTTAAAACTGTAAAGGTTCGTTACAGATTCTGAAGTGCTAAATGTCAAGTCTGCCGAATCGATGTAACTCCTCAAATATTATCCGCCCACATACAGTGACCTGGTTTTCGTCTGTAATAATCAACGTATTTAATCTCGGAAAGCAGTTCATGTGGTAAAGTGGAAAGGAATGTGGAAACGTACGCGGTACAGTCAGCATCATATAGTTAGTAGCAGCCAAAGTACCCAAATATATCGTAACACAGCCTTAAACCTCAGCTAATAAAGACGTGTTGCGATATATTTGGCAACTTTGGGTGCTACTAATTATATGATGCTGACTGTACGATGTTTCGGCGGAATATAGAAAGCCCGAAGATAGTCTGGCGCAGTATAGCACTCATGTCCGTGAATAGCAATTTTTCTTGCAAGTGATCAAATACGCGGACGAATCCTCGGAATGGGCTGTTCCCACTCGAGGAGTGCATTGAAATCCGTCTTTCCGGATACTTTCCTGCCGCCACTCTGCCCAATCCTTCAAACCCCAAGCAAGCTCGTGGTGTGGTACTCATAGTCAGCTAAACATACAAGTTTGATCATGCGCAAGTTTTCACCACTTCTTTTTAGGGTGCCCGTTGTTCTGATGACTTCTCTAGAAGGGTTTAAAAGATGCCTTACGATTTCTTATGCCCATCAGTACAACCCGACCTTAAGAACAGCTTATGTGCAACCTGAGGGATCTATTTCACAAGAGTGAACAAATGCACAGTCTTTAGGTGCATGGCAAGACTGCCCAAGACCGTCGTGAAATTAGAGTACGGCCACAGCGACTTGCTGCCTTCTGGGCAAATGAGCTTGTTTGCATTGTGCGTCGCTGTGCGACATCGTCTGAGGATGCCGATAGGGTCGACGAAGTTGATGCAAGTGGTTTAACAATTCCGGAACCCTCTTCGTCTGCTCTCCGGAGGCCAGTAGTAGTAACTCCAATTGAATTTCTTTTTTATATAATACTTATTTTATTTATTTATTAAGAAACAAACAGTCTCATGTGGTTACATTTGATACAGTAAAAGGTACCTAGTAAATTGTGGACTTACAGTTTCCTTAGTTCGAGTTATTTTAATTACGACTGTTTTTTGTTGTTGTAAAGATTATCATTTTATTTTGACTAAAATGCTTTATTTCAGTTAGGTTTCCGTTTCTAGATTGATAGATAAAACGTTTATTTATTGCATTGCCTAAGGTTTAATTTTGTGTAATTGTATATGAATATATAAAATAAACAACATAAAGACTGTATCGAAAAGTATAAGGACAACTGTAACTGGTAGCCATTCTTGTTTTATATGTTTTAAAAATATGAATGTCACTTTATATCATATCACCGCAAACGCAATTAATGGTTTATGTTTTAAGACATTTATTTCTCAAAAAGATTTACATAAATCACTTACTGAGAAAACAATAATTTTCATTTTGCCTAAATCTAATTAGGATTAGGTAGCATGTAAAAACGGTCGCCGACTTAAGTACAGCGGCGCTTGGCAGCAAGCGCATGCAACAATGTAATGCTGTGCGGAGGCCAGTTAAAACAATAACAAAGGTATTTTAGGGACTTTCCGGTACTTTGCGCAACATAATTGTGACTTTTAGGTAAAAATTGTCACTTGGGTGTTACGTAACGATTAATATTGAGTGGGAGGGGGGTATAGAAAAACGTTACGGCGCGTTATATGAAGGGGTGGGAGGGTCAAAAATTGCGTTACGTATTACTTGAACGCCCCCTTAATAACAAATGTCTCTGAGATCTAAATTCTATTACATAAGTGATATACGATACCTGCATAACATAAGTCAAATGGGATATAGCATAGCAGCGAATTTTTTAAGACCTTGCCCTCGCTGCGCTAAACCTTTACGTAACAACTCAATGTAGTAAGTTCGTTGGCAATTTGGCACTCATACGGACTCTGCAGTAGGTATACGTAATATTATCAGATCTGGGAAATCTTTACCTTATAACTCTGCATTTTATATTTTTATGCATAGATTTATAACGATAATTTTGAATTTCAGATACAAGAGTGGCGAGGAAACCGAAGATTTGATTATGAACAAATTCCTAGCTAACTTTGAGACCGAAGGGGAAGGGGAAAGTGGGCAGGTTGGTATAAACTTATAGATTGTAATTTGATATAGGTAAACTATACGTACTGTGTCACTCCTTGGTATCCATTGTAATAAAAATGACTGAGCTATTGACGATTGAGAAAAAATCGTGTGAAGTGGAGGAGGGAATGCCGGAAAGTGGACCTCAGGGTAGAAACAGTAGCTGAGGATGTAACCAGGATTCCTCCTGCTATGACGAGAGAAGATTTGATTTCGCTACTTTATTCAGTTTAATTTGTAGTGACCCTGCTTACGAAGCTATTGATTTCGATAAACAGGAAACCAAACGAAAATTTTTCCGAAACTTGGACATTCTCCACTTTTTTGCAACAGAACGGAATTATAATTCATTGAGTATGAAGGTTTGTTTCAAAATGAAGCCTCATTGTGCCTTAGAGGAAAGAAACTTCTGCATTAAAAGTGCACGTTAAAATCGTAACAATTAATGATGACTTATTTATTAGACCGTTTTATTTTTAAAGGTTATATTATACTTTCTGTCTTCAGGTGACACTGGAGGAGTTCATGAACTACTACAGCGGCATCAGCGTGTCTATGGAGAACGATTGCTATTTCGACCTCGTGATGCGCCAGTTCTACAAGCTCTAGGCACCCACGTTGGCCAAACGTCTGCGTAGAACCATTTGGCTTTTTTTAGCACACACGCACATAAAGGCTTTTATTAAAACGATAAATGTCGAGCACTCAGATTACTTAATTGTAAGAATTACTGCATTGTATCCTGCTAATTAAATGCATTCAATATACGACCGTTATTTACTGTTTTTTTTACGCATGCGAACAGGTACAGTCGGCCCATGAAAATGTTGAGCATACTTAGAACCTTGTCGCACCACATAATAACCTCAAACACTGTCACTGATAAATGTCTCCGGTGACAAATTGTGCGTGTGCGTGCGCGACGTGCGGTAGCAAATGCGTCTGTCAAGAGCTAAAAATATGAAATAAATATTAACCTTTTGAACGCTTTCATATTTGAATGAAGTGATCACTCACACGCCAAGTACTGTAACTTGATGTATCATTAAAAACCAATAAAAACAATTCATAATAGATTTTATTCATGATCAAAGTACACCTTCGCTCCGACCTTTTTAACAACCACTAAAAAGGTCGCGTGGTGGGCACGACAGCACTCGACCACTTTAGTGGCTCTCGGCGTTCAAAGGGTTAATATATACAAATAAGAGCCTTAGATAATATCTGAAACGAAGAGTATTGAAATTAAAATATAATGAAGACGACTCACTCATGTATTGAATGTCGAATATCGCTCGACATGTTTCGAACCGATTCGCGGTTCTTAATCATGAACACACGCGTTGCCGGCGCGTGACCAATAAATATTGAAATTGTTGCAGTGTCAAGAGGCCAATACAATTCTCGGGATATCCTGCAATTTGGAAACCGTAAGTTTATATTTCGAAACTTATTGCTGTTATAAAAGTACTCTTACACGGGCAATATTTTGAGCAATTATTGACCGTCAACAGTACACGCGTCCTTCTCTGGCCTGTAAGTAAAAGTGAGACAACCATACTGTTGACGGGCAATAATTGCTCAAAATATTGCCCGTGTAAGAGGAGTCTTCGCGGCTCTTTTCTGCCTTGTTCTTGCATGATGTCTTAATTTAAAACATGTATATTCTATTTATGAATTCTTTATTTTAAGCGTTATACGGTGAATCTATGGGTAATGAGAGGAGATACGCTACCGAATGGACCATTTGTGGAACCCGTCATGAAAGTTTTGGCCGGCGGTCATGTCTAATAAACGAGTAAAAGGATTTTCTGTGCACTATTAACGACGAAAATGCATTTTTTACTTATAAAACATAACTGACCGTCTAGGAATTTATCCCCGAGTGATACCTAAGAAATAAATTGCACTCACTGGTTTTCACTAGGTACATTCATTAACGCTCAATTTTACTTTTATAATAATGAATATTCCTATTTATATTTTCGGATTTTGTTTAAGTAATCACATGAGGTTTGATGACATGATGGCGATTTATCCAAGCAAGAAAACTAGGTTAGGTATACCAAGATTAGTCTATTTTATTCCGACTTAATCGATCTCGATCTCATGTTAAGATCTTATTAAATTTTGGTAAAATCAGTCTTTCGTGTATTTCTTCTAATGAAGCAGTAAAGTTTATAAAGTTTGTATGCCTCTATATAATCTACGAAACGACTAATGTCCGACTATTTACCACTATTTATTTAGTTTAGTACTTTCTTAAATATGTGTTGCATCTTTTTCAAGTCAAAATAAAGTATAAATACCTACAGCAGTTAATTAAGTCCTGACAATTACTGAACCCGAGACCTCCAAATTGAAAAGCAAACGATTTAAAATTACGCCACAAGATATCTTAGTTCGTGGGTCGAAATTGAACTAGAGTAAATCGTTAGTTATAAATAAAATAAAAAATAAAACCCCAAATGTGGTATTAGTTTGTTAGTAATGACTTAATTAGTTTGTTTGTTAGTTTTTGCTATTAGTTTGTATTTTCTACACTGATCCCGATTGGGTAAAAGCCTCCTCAATTCCCTTCCAATTATCTCTATCTCTCTAGCCTTCTCCATCCATTCCTTGCCAGCCACTTCGATGATGTCATCGGTCCACCGTTTATATGGCCTTCCTCTTGTTCGTTTTCCTTCTGGTCCCATCCATTTTGTAGTTTGTATGGTCCATCTTTTATCTTTTAGTCTGGATATATGGCCAGACCAATGCCATTTTAGACGTAAGTCCAAGTTTGGCAACCATATGTTAGACTAGGTAGGATACATGTGTCCATAATAACTTTTTTTAGTTTTGGGTGATATGTTCCTTTGAGTACTTCTTTCTGGGTCCAGTATTTTCTCCATGTACAGTTTATCCTGCGGTCCACTTCTTCTTCATTGCTTTTTAAACTGAATGATACTTGTTTTCCAAGGTAAACATATCTTGTTACATATTCAACTTGGTTACCGTCTATTGTTATTGGGTGAGTGTGAGCATTAGTCATTACTTTGGTTTTGTTCGTATTCATATATAAGCCGACTAGCTTGCTCTTGCTTGCCAGAGTTTGCATCATTTGTTCAAGTTTCTTGGCTGATTCTGCAAAAACAACGATGTCATCTGCAAACCTCAGGTGACTTAAATGTTTGCCACATATCCATAGTCCTTGATCATTCCAGGTGATTTCTTTGAAGATACCTTCTAGCACTGCTATGAATAGTTTTGGAGATAAGGGGTCTCCTTGCCTTACTCCTTTTCTTATTGGTATTTCTTTTCCTGTGCTTTCCAATCTTACTCTGCTAGTACTTTCTTTGTATATATTGTGGATGATATTAATATATGTTTGGTGAACACCGCAGGAGTTAAGTGCCTTCCAGATTGAATTATGTGTTATACTATCGAAGGCCTTTGTGTAGTCTACAAATCCAACATATAGGTGCCGATTAAATTCTTTGTATTTTTCTAGTATTTGTTGCAGTGTATGTATATGATCTATGGTTGAATATCCAGCACGAAAACCTGCCTGTTCAATCGGCTGGTCGGCATCAATTTTCTGTGTTATGCGTGTCAACATTAAAGATGTGAAGAGTTTGTATATGCTGGATAGTAGGCTGATTGGCCTGTAGTTGCCAATGTCTAGTGGATCTCCTTTTTTATAAAGTAATACTATATCTGAAACACACCACTGTTTGGGGATATCTTCGGTCTTTAGTATAGCATTAAAAAGTTGTGTCAAGTAAGGCAGTAGGATAGGTATGCTTAATTTTAATGTTTCGTTGTTGATTTTGTCTGGTCCAGGGCTCTTTTCTGTTTTTAGTTTTTTTACATGTCTTAGTAGTTCTTGTTCCATAATGGGTTCTATACGGCTTTTAGACTTTCCTTCCCAGTGTTTGTAGTCATCCTCTTCTATTTCTTCGGGCTCTTTGTACAATTCCTTGTAGAAGTCAGTAGCGAGGTTTATGACGTCTTCTCTTGTTCTGGTTTCTTCGTGACCTTTTTTGAGTTTTTGTATCCAGTCTTTGTGTGTAGTTAGTTCTTTGTTTGCCCGCTTACTGCTTCTATACTTGATTAAGTTTTGTTCAATAATTCTTCTTCTATGGTCGCTGTAGTCTTGTCGTACTGCTTTGTTACTTGATTTAAATAGATGTTTTAGTTCTTCTTTCATTTCCTTTGTTTTGTTCTTAGTTTGGATCAGTTTTGAGCGTTTGTTTATCAAATCTATTGTTGTTTTTTTAAGTATTTTGGTTTCATTTTTTAAATTGTTGTTCTTCTTTAAGCTGCTATTGATACTGGCTTCCAGAATATCATAGTATGTTTGTACATTGGTTATGTTTGTGGGCATCTTTTCTTCTAGTTTTTCTTTTAAATGCTCTGGGCTTATACTCTGGGCAAATATCGGGTATTTAATATGTCGCCGCGCTTGACCCGGTCAATTGATGATTTATCGGTTTTCTGGTTGAGACGGTTATTTTGATACACATTTTGCGTAAAGTGCCATCAACCCAGTAGGCCAATCATATTGGACCAGTCCAATCGCTAAAATCACATCTAACGGCTAGTTGTGATTTTTTAATATGTTATTTGGACCATTACCAGTACCGTATATCCAAGTTTGCAGCTGCGAAAGACCTGTGCTAACTTTGCAGCACTCGAAAAACCAAGACATTTTCGTACTTTTTTTGGTATGTTCAATATATGTAGGTACGTCCTAAACTATGCGGTTTTAAAAATAAAAACGGTTTTTAAGTAGACTAACATTGCTACAATTTGACAACCAACTCTGTAGGTCCAATACTTACCGAGATACAGCTCTCCAAAAATTTGTTCTTAAGCCAACTTTAAATCGTTTTAACTCCACAGTTATTTTAACTAAAAAACGATACTAGAACACTTTATTTTGACCAAATAACATATATATAAATTGCGGAGCGTTGTTCCCGGTGCGAACTTGGTGCGAACGTTATGCAGAAGTCACAACCTAAGAGCGAGACAAAACAATGAACAAAAAAATGGTTTAAGACACCTAATAATGATTGTGAAATACCTATTCAACGATACCCAGCATGATATAGTTCGTCGACTTATATATTTTTTTCATTTTTACACTATGGCGTCTTGTGGCCGGCGTTTTGAAGTTTGATTATGATTACTGTTATGTTGTACGTTTTATGTATAACGAATCGATTGATGTATTCTATTTTGCAAAAAACGCTTCACAAGTAGATTATACCCACCTTTTTGGGAAGAAACGGGTAAATATGGGTAGATTGGGTAAAACAGGTAAATACTTCCCATCTCTCGGCCAGTTACAGAAATGTTTTACTTAGTTGTTTTTTTTTTGTCAATGGGAAGTGTGGAACATTCGAAAACACGTGGAATACATATCTTTTATTTTTCATAGGTTCAAAAGAGATAGCATGCGATACACTGGCAGTATTTTGGAAGCTGCTTTGACATCTCTGTCAGTAAGTAATTTTGAATCAATTTCTCTGACATTTGGGTTGATCCATGTTTATATAAATACATACATTTTATATTTCACGAAGACATATTCTTTTTATTTTTCAACGATTTTCATTAAAAAGAAACCAAGATGTGTCGAGCATTGAACGCAATGATACAGAGCATAATATGCCTGCTTCAGGTAACAATTCGGATATTCATGACCATAATGCTTATGGCAGAGAATCTTGTGAAGATGGTCTTACAGACGGTATACAATTTTATATCATTTTTGCTCCAAATGTTGTCACTCGTACCGATATGCTTAGTCTTCTTTATAACGTCCAAATTGAAATGCTTATTGTGCGGTTCTGGCGGGGGTATATGCCCTGTCAATAGAGGCTCCGGCGACTGCATAATGACGGCTCTAGCGTTTGCGCTCCTCCTGTTTATATTTCGATGGACTGGATTTTTAGACAAAATATTCTACAACATCGGCTACGCTAGGATCGCTAGCGTTAGAACGGCCAAGCCTTTTGAAGCCAACTTACGAAGCGGGACTCTCTTGCCATCTGATGGTGATATTGGCGATGATCCGGATACGGGAACCGGCGTGCTTTTCCTCGACGATAACAATTTGTTGCGAGAATACGACGACATTGAGACGACCGACACCCTGCGTTCGACGACCTCATCGCGTCCTACTCGTACTCCTTCCGTCCCGAAATTAACACCCGCGCGCCGTGCTCAAATATTTCCCAAAAATTTAACCACTGTAATATATTACCTGGTCTGATAGAATAAACATTATGACGCTATTTGTACTATGTTATTTGCTTTCTTTGTATTCCTATTCTGAAATTTAATTGAAACTGGTGATGGACGAGAAACCACAAAAGTCAGAGAACAGTGGCGTACGCCAATCATATCAAGACAGTATACAGGGTCGCGCGCGCGAGAGGAGCAAGTAAGTCAGTTCAGTAGTGTGCAATATTTAAAAGTTAAGCTTTTTTTTACACTAGGGATGTGCGAACGAGCTGCCACGAATCAATGTGACCATTTCCAGTAAAGCTAAGCAGTGTAGCGGAGCGATAGGTAAGTATGTCTGATCAATCTTGCATCCGTAACTCACTTTTGGCTCCTACTGGTGGAAAAGCAGACTTTCATAACGTTTGTATTTTGAGGAGTAGGTAAGGATAACAAAATAACCTCAATTTTGATTCTATATTTTTTACCGACTTCAAAAAAGAAGGAGGTTCTCAATTTGGTTGTATGTTGCTTTTTTATAATAGGTAATTATTTTTTATTAATAAAATAATAACCATATATTTCAGGCTACTAGGGCCCATACTTACAAATACCTTAAAGACTAACATACATAAAATGCAAATGTATAAATAAAAATAAATAATAATAATCAAATATTAATATTATTAGTGTTTGTTACCTCAGAGGTCGGTCATTTATGAACCGATTCGTACAATTTTTTTATTTGAAAGTAATGCTTCCAGATTGGTCTTATTGTTTTCAAAAAGCCAGTTGGATGATGGTATCCATGTGTCACGAATGCTAAGCGGTATGTGGGATTTGAAAAAAAAATGTCGCTATTCATTGATTAGACGAACTCTTTTGCATTTGGGCTCGTATGACACACTTTTCGAGAAGTGAAAAGTACGTTACATATTCTGATGTTTCGGTTTAAGTAGCAACGTGTTTTTTCCGTGAACTGTAGCGAAAATGTTAATATTTTTCCTTTGTATTATCTCCATATAAGGATAAAATCCCGTCATGTATGTAAGTATAACTTGCGGAAATATAATAAAATAATGTATTGTTAATGTGGACTAAGAGCATTCAGTGTAGTCGCTCGCGCCGGGAAGGATGTCACGCATAATTATATATGCTGTGCTTGGCATAGCTTCTACTGGTAAGTAGATTTTTGATATATCTTGGGATTGTTACTGGTTTAATAATAATAATAATACTTGCCCATCACTATGAGAGTGTGTACCTACATAAGGTTCAAATTAGGGTCAGTGAAAGTAGGAAAGGGAAGGGTACAATATCTGCCATTGTCAAAAATTCCCATGTACCTATTCATAGAGAAAATAATACTACTAATCTTATAGTTTATTTATGGTGTATTGTAGAAATCGGGAAAAGCATAGGAAAACAGCCGAAGACGGACAGACAGACAGACAGACGGACGGACATGGCGAAACTATAAGGGTTCCTTGTTGACTACGGAACCCTAAAAATGAAACATAAATTCAGCTTAATATGTGCACGTGCAAAGAAACGCAAAATAAGCGTCATGGCGCCATCGAATCGGAGGATATGAATTTTTAGGGTTCCGTAGTCAACAAGGAACCCTTATAGTTTCGCCATGTCCGTCCGTCTGTCTGTCCGTCTTCGGCTTAGCTCAGTAACCCTTACAACTAGAAAACTGCAATTCGGCTATATAAACCAATCAGGCCGACAAAACAGTAGAATCAAATCCTGAAAAAAAAATTTGAACCTCCCCTACATGTAAATTGGTGATGTATTTTTTTTCTCGTTAAACCTATAGTGTGGGGTATCGTTGGATAGCTAGTTCAAAAATATTATGGGTTTACTCAAACTATTTTTCAACTTAGTTATGCGTTTGCGAGATAATGGAATTTAAAGCCCTAATTTTTGTTCGAGTCATGTGCCCTGTGACATGCCCAGACGGGCAACTACGGAACCCTACCCTGCGCGTGGCCCAACACGCACTTGGCCGCTTTTTTTAATATTTTTTCTCGTAAACGAAGCGGCTACGCAATTTAACTAGGTAGAATCTATTAAAAAAAATGAACCATGTACTCGATGCCAGATATTCTACAGTTGACTCTAGGAAAGTCCAGTTAAATTTTTCTGTTTAATAACAATTTATAATTAATTTATGGACGTACCTACACATATTAGCAGCGTGTGAAATCGGGAGTGCCGTATACTTATTATATAGGTAGATGATGCATACATCCTTAACTACCTATATTAAACGTAAGATTATTAGTTTATTTATTTATTTACCGTAGACGGCAACGTCACGGCACGTTTTTACCGCCATCAGTATCAAGACATTAAGACAAGATCATATCTACTTAGATACGAATTGCTTTTTGTAAATAAATCGTTAACATTTTTTTTTCAGTTCTAGCTGTGGATTTCGACTTTACGTAAGTATTTTGAAGTCAGGGTGCCGATTTTTAGCTTTCAAGCACTCGAAAATGTTATACGAGTAAAAAGAACTTACGAGGATATGCATAAGCTTTTAGGGGGCGATTTTTGACTCTCAGCGCTCGACTCTCACTCGAAAACTGTCAAAAAGATAAAATAGCGATAGAGTGGTATTGACCACTTTTTACGATATATGGGTCAACTCAACCCGCACCTCAATAGGCCCGCGGGCCGAAATGCGCACTACGAAATGTATTTATATTTTTTATGGTCAACTAGGTAGTTTATGTGGGTAAATATTTATGGGTTTATTTATAGCATAGTTTCGTCGATTGTGCTCTTTGCTGTCTCCCCGCATAAGCCGTTTTCATTATCGGAGTGTTAATTATTTCGGACTTGTTTCTTCGACGAATAGATAGCTACTACTGGTAGGTTGTTTTGTGTGTTTTTAGGATAGTATGTAGAGTTTTCTAACAGACAATATATAATTCACTTGAGGGTAATCTATACTGTTTGTAGTACATGACTTTGAGCAGTGATCTGGGCTCTCTCCATGCAGTTCCAGGAATTAGGTTTTCGTGGCACCGCCCCAAACGGGGATGCGGTACGTGAGGATTGATTCCGCAATTGAAGTACTCGCTTTAACGTAGCCTTAGTAGCTACATTTATGAGATTTTTTGAAAACCCAGATGAGGTTTCTCACTCTGGACATAAATGATGCCATGTTAAGCAAGAACAACGCCCACAAGTATCTTGTAGTTTCTACTTTATCTATGACTGAGCAGGATGGTTTGTGTGACGTTGTCGCAAGTATGGATTCTAATTGCGAAATTTGGATCAGGTTGAGTACGTTTGTAGTTGGTGAAACTGATGAAATTGGTTTTAGCAGTAGACTGAGCGAACGTCTTCCCAGGTGTCCCCAGAGAAAACATTGACAGTATCATCGGCGTATGTGAAGATTGTGCCTGGCTCTATTTGCATATTACATAACTGATTTCTATAAATTAAGAATAGGGTAGAACCAGGACACTTCCCTGTGGTACACCGTAGGACATATTGCGCTGGTCACTGACATGCTTGCCTATTTTAACCTTCTGCGTGCGGAATTCAAGGTAGCTTGTCAAGAGACACAGACGAGTTGGTATCCCTTATACTAATATTTTCCAAGTTATTAACAAGTTAAGAACAGAGACTTGTCAAATGCTATTTTGAGGTCTAAATACAGACAAACTTTTTGTTCCTGCCTACATTATTTACTATGAGGGAGGTCAAAGAAGAAACAGCATCCTCTATCGAGAGACCATGCCTGAAACCAAACTGGGACCGATATAGGCATGTACCTAATAGGAAACATCATCTCTATTATATACCTATAGTATATTTATATTATTTACTTGTTGTCACTCTTGTACACTGGTGTAATTACTGTATCGGGAAAAACTCCTTGATTCAAACATAAATTTACTAGACATGATATTATAGGGACTACAATATCACTGGCTAGTTTTAGAAACTGTGTTGGGATATTAAGCCTGCATCACACTCAACTGGCGCGGCCTGCGGTGGTTCATACAAAGGTGACTAATTTTTCTAGCAATCTATACGATTCTAATCTAATCTTAGTAACTACGTCAGCAGCGCTTTTAGTAATAGAACCTTTAATTTAAGTACTAAACCCCCCCTGATTTTTATGTAGTGTAGGGTTGCCATACGTCCCGGTACGCCGGGACATGTCCCGGTTTGAAGCATGGTGTCCCGGCGTCCCGGCCGGTAAGCAAATTGTCCCGGTTTAAAAATCATATTTATTTAATAGAGGGCTGGACTTGGACTTGTACAGTAATATACCTACAATAAACGACTAAACCTTTAAAGTTACCTATTGTTGTAATAAAAGTTCCTTTCTTTCTACCTTTACTAGTTTTTAGGGTTCTGTACCTCAAAAGGAAAATAACGGAACCCTTACAGGATCACTCGTGCTTCTGTCTGTCCGTCTGTCACAGCCGATTTGCTCCGAAACTACTGGACCGATTGAGTTGAAATTTGGTACACATATGTAAATTAGTGATCCAAAGATGGAAGCGTAAAGTAAATTAATGTATTATTCTGAACAAGAGGGCCACTTTTGGGCGGTAAACTGGAAAATAAAAAAAAAAAGTTTCGCAAACTGTATTGTGTGACATATCAAATGAAAGGAATCGTTGTAAGCATCTCAGATATATTTTTATATAATTTTAGCAAAAACATATTTGAAATCATTTAGGAAAAAAGACGAAAATTGACAATCCCCCCCCCCCCCCCCCCCCATTATCTCCGAAACTACTAGACTTCAAATTCTAAAAAAATATGGAAAATAGTTCCTTGCCTAAAGATTACAGGAAAACCTATAAGAAGTTTGAGTATTCAAAGTAACGGGAAAATTCTCAATATTTTTGTTTATTCTGTATGGAGCGCCTGATACTTAGAGCATAGCAATTTTACGGAACCCTCACCGAGTCCCGGTCTGAGTCCTCACACTTATGGTAACCCTAATGTAGTGGTATGTACATGTATAGACAAGAATATAAATAGGCTGTCCACCAAGTAGAACAACTCAGCAACATCAGCCATAAAGGAAGGAAGGAAGGATTAATTATTCTGAGGTAACAGCATAACACAGTTGTACTAGATGGCGCTGCACGCTGGCGTGATACAGTCACTGAATACATTACAAGTCGACTTTGACAATGCCACAAAATTACCGGTGCCGTACAGCGCCATCTAACTTTTTTTTGTATAGAGCGGGAAAATGCGTTACGCATGCCACCCGGGCGCAGGGGGTTACCTGAGTGGTTATGTGGGACTCCCGTATGATGAGCTGATGAGACTCACGAAACCACTAAAATCGCCACCTCGGCGCCATATGCAATGGCGAGGTTACGGAAACGCTTGCGCACACCACACATCCGCGATCCCACCGGCGGCAGCCACCCACAAGCGGCTCCTACGCGGATGCCCGGAGGCCCTCTACGCGAGGCACGCCAGAGGTTTTGTTTTGACGCACCTGCCTCCTCGATCCGGAATTCCTCTTGCTCTGCGGTCCCACCAATGCCGTTTCAGCGGAACGGCCTCGCCAAGTTCGCAGAGGGTAGGGATAGGGAGAGTGGTGCACATAATAGCATCCGAAGAGGGCTTAGGCAAGCCCGCTAGGCGCGCCCTCCTCGGGCCAGCCGGCAGTCCCAACAGGCCGGCCCTGGGTGCCTCTTAGCTTCGTGGGTCACCAGTACACGGTTACTAAGCCCCCCGCCCGACAAGGCGGGCACCTGTTAAAATCACAAGGTAGCAACTGTTAAAATCACGGCACGAAATATTGTTCGTCTTGAATCGTTAATTAATTGTTTGTCTATATATCTTATACCTGTTGTATAATTAAATGGTATATATCAAATGTTATTATGTACAGGGTGTAATAATTATTATAATTACTTACATAATGTCTATAAAAATGAGGAAACACTTGTAAAATGCCTCGTTGCATTATCAATGAGGAAGGAAAAATAATGTTACCTACCCTATTAAGCCATATATAAATTTCTGTACCTATTTATTAAACTTTCTGTCAAAATAATAATGATACTAACCATAAAATAAAACTGCTGCTGCAAAATTAAATATTCGTGTCCTAACCGAGATTTAAACCCACGTCCTCATAGCTTCGTAGGCAGGGTCACTTTACCTAACCTACCAACTAGATTAACGAAGAGTTTTACTATGCTCATATGTTTAGTTTTTTGGGTTCCGTACCAAAAAGGTACAAAAGGAACCCTCGTGGTGCGACTCTGTCCCTCTGTCCGTCTGTCACAACGTTAAATATCTCAAGAACTGTAGTAGGTAGATGTCAGTTCGAATTTTAGAATAGGTGGTTGTAAACAAAGCTAATCCACGTGTATGGAGAGTGGATAGCCCGGCTGTGCTAGAGAGGATCGGGTTGGTGGTTCCGAAGAGAATCCCTCAGGATTTGGATGGCGTGGCGATGGCGCCACGCCGCCGGCCGGGCCTGCTGCAGCGTGTGTCCGCTCGCACGTGCACACGTGACGTGCCACGCTCGGAACGCTCTTCCGCGCGCGCAATATCCTTATACCAATATTTATTATTTTAGTATATTGTATAAATTCGAATGCTCTTAAATTGATGACTTTTCTTTTTGACATGTATTGTTTTTCTATTATGTAATAATTTATCGTGTAAGTGTTTTGGTGTTCATGCTGTAAACTTACATTGAACTTAAATGAATAAATAAATAAATGAAAAAAAATAAGGTACCGTCGCCTAAGAAAACTTAATTTCAACGCTTTGTAAAATAATTACAGTATGATTAATAAAGAAAAGCCATTCATAGGGCTTCTAATGATCTATTTTACACAATGTATTCGTTTAGAAATAATACGTACTTACCTACAGTATTTCCTACAGCATGGGCATTTTCAAATAATTGTGTACCCAATTTGCGTGAGTCGTCAAACAAAAATGAACTCATAACCTCAGTGTCACTTTTATGACGACAATTTTATGCATATTTTAACGGGAAAATGAATTAAGTAGTTTCACATTTAAGTAATGTATTTTTCCATATCACTTATAAAACGAAACGAAAAAGAGATTTTTCATACAAACTGAATACCTCCATAATTGTCGTCACAAAACTCACACTGAGTTAATTAAATTTTTGTTTGACGACTCACGCTAACTGGGAAGGTATGACCAATGGCGCCGCGTGAAATTCTTTCAATGGGCAACCCGGATCAAAAAAAGTTACAAAAGAGTATATAGGTACCTAACTATATAAAGAAATATATTTTAGGCAAGCCGGTGGGAATCGGCTTGTAAGGACGCTCCGCCACTGGTAGGTACGCAATTGTTTGAAAATTCTCGCATATGCCAAAACGCTGTTAAACTTAAAGTATCTTAAAATATTTAAAGTACATATGAATAAATACGCAATTTATGATACATTTTGTTTTAGGACTTGCGAGTCGTTAAACGTTATAAGAGACGGCACCCATTTGCTTGGTCCTACCAACTTCACAGAGAAGTTAGTGCGTTGTAGTGATGCGCCGAATCATCATAATGTATCACTGAAAAATGGGACAATCGCACTGCTGGAAGTATTTAATGCAATTGATAAGGATCAGAAATGTAAGTACCTACCTGTTGTCATTTTTAACTGTTTACTATATTACACAGCGATGCAAACGCGCGTTTCATGAACGCGCGACTGTTGCGCAGGCCCGGTCTTAGAGGGCCAGGGCTCCTAGGCACTTGGCATTTGGGGCCCCCTCAGGGAATTTTGTGTACATGTCCCGCTACTGGGACTGGGGCCCTAGAGGCTGCCTGGACCCCAAGCCCGGGGCCTTGTAGGCCTAGGAGGAAATCCGGCTCTGCTGTCGCTGTCGCGCGACAATAGAGCTACGGTACATCTACTCTACGGTCATCAGTCAAAATCAACTGTTTCGCGTTTGGAGCGCTGTAAAACGTCGCCGGTTTGTAACCGCCCTCTGTAGGAACATACCTAGTGAGTTAGTAGTATGTGGTAAATAGTAGATTGTATGACAATGGTCTAAAATAAGCCATATTACCACGAGATGGTTATTTTCCAGAGCGAAGTGAGGGAAAATTGTTCGAGGGGTAATATGGCTTTTAGATTTTATTCACTCTACTTTTCACTTTGACTGCGCGAAAATAGTAAAAACTAAGATTATCCATCGACAATCAATAATAAATTCCACGACCAGAAGATTATTTAATTTGGCGGCATGCTTGTTATAATAAACTGCTTTGACACAGATACAAAATATTGACAACACGAATAAACGCCTGAGGCGTCCAATACACGGTGAACACGGTGAAGTATTATCATTATCACGCGATCCACGCGCTGTCTCTATCTCATTGCATGTTAAGACACAGCTATGGTGGATCATCAGTATTTAATCACCCTGTATTTGGCCGCCTGACCGTGTATAGGGGGCCTACCGCCAACGGCATTCGAAGTTTTCCCTCTCTGTTGCACTTACGTAACGAACTCGCAAGATTGACAGAGAGGGAAAACTTCGAATGCCTTTCGCGGTAGGCCCTCAGGCGTGTCGTTGACGGCCAAAAGCGTTTTTTGTTTTAATTGTTGTGAATTAGGGACTAAAAAACACCTGATGAAATGACTTTTTGAAATGTATTTGGTTATCTGATTGGTCGATTTTAATATGTAGCTGTATTCTGGTTGGTTGATAGCACATACAAAATGTTAGTTGTGATTGGTGGGTTTAATACAGTGAAGTGTTTTGATTGGTCAAATTAAAGGTTTTAAAAATCATAAATATGTATACATATTTTCCCTAGGGGCTAAATGTACTACTTTAGGCCCGCTTTGTTAAGCCTAATATGAATATGACACTTTACGAGCACGAGAAGTGAAAAAAAAATTATGTTTCTAGCCAATGCCTTTGACCTTTTATCAATGTTTTTGACTGTATATTTCCTAATGTTCAGTCAAAAACATTGAGAAGGGCATTTTTTCTGATTCATCGGTCTCTTTTTTCATTTTGGAGGTCAGGGGGGGGGGGAGCGTTTAAAACGACATGTTTCCCATACAAACTTTGAACTCTTTTTAACCCCCTTAGGGGATGACTTTTTATAATAATGCTTAAGTAATCTTTTTTTTTTAATTTTTAGTAAGGAACCTTCAATACAAAGATTCAAGTCTATAACTTTCCAAATGAAACGATTTCCATACAACGGTTCAACCCCTATTTTACCCCCTTAAGGGTTAAATTTCTAAAAAATCCTTTCTTAGTACACGTCCACGTACTGTAAAGAATATCCCACCAAAAACATTCTGTAAAAAACTAGCCAAGTCTCGATGGAGCTGCTTGTTTATCTCTAAAAAGTAATGAAATCTAGACAAAGTCGTGCCAAGTCTAAGGTTCCTTACTGCGATTTCTTTATTATTATAGTTAATGTTGTGTGACTTTGCCGTTGAATCGTGGGGCACCTATTGTACAACTAATTTGAGTATATGACTATTTTTTTCTACTGGCGAACTGGTTGCAACATGCCACTGTTCGAAAATGAACATCCTCGAAAACGTGCAATGGAAAAACTTACCTGAAAAAAAAAACGAAAATGTTTAGAAACAGTTGTTAATAGTTCAACACAATCAGTTCAGTCTCGTAGCATGTGCTACGCAATTCGTAGACGGCTTATATATTAGGGTCCGGCAGAGCCCGCCAAACGAAATGTCATAATTCCTTGATCAGGCTTTATGCTCAATACAACGAATATAAAACCGATAGTTTATATTAACTTTCAATTGTTAAAAGCTTTATCGAATATTTGTGGCAGTTTAATATTTTATGCACAATAACAGTCACATAGACACCAAATAACCCAAAAATCTTATCTAAATATGTAAGAGTAAATACAAATAATAATAATACATACCTTTGTCAACAACTTCCATAACGATGCAGTAACAGCAAATTAACACTAATGAGAAATTACGGTATTTGACAGGCTAATAAATAACAGGCTATAAAGCATAGGATATAAACTAAAATAAATAAAAAAACATATGATAATTTTTATGTATTCAAATGTAAGTATCAAACGCGTATTCGGCGTACTCTCAGTGTTGACAGCCATTTTCCAGGGACAAACAAGACTCGCTTGACAGACTCTACTCGAGTCCTGAATCACGCCGCGTGATCGATCTCTCGCACGTCTGGACGTGGCTAAAGGGAATTATTTTAAGGCAGAATAATCGCTTTTACTTCGATTATTTTCTTAACTGCCATGCCGGAGGGGACCATAATTATAGATAACCTACCTTTGTGAGGTAGGTATACGTATTAGAAACGCGCATTTAGGTACATACAATTAGGATTGTTCATTTTTTTTCTTAAGTGCTATTTCGAAAACCATTTCGAGATATGAGGTATTCAAACAGTTTCCGACATTTACTTCATCAAAATAATGGATGATTAAAGATATTTCAGCATATATCCGTGTGACCTTTGTTTGACCTTCTGTGGACCTCCCTCGTGGCTGAATCAGAAAAGACTTCGGTCATTAAAAAAGAAACACTTATCGAACCTGTGGTATTTTCCGTCACTGTCAAGCTTCTGTCAAGCCACTATAAACATAAACCGACTTTAACAGAACTGTGAGATACGAAATTAATTTAAATATCGTTATTTGTGATTAACTTAATGGAAGACATGGAAAATTACATGAAATGTTATTATCCAACGTGTAAAAACGACTTCAAAAATAGCTCGAAAACGATAGTTCGCATCCGGGAAGACTTGCGTGAAAGATGGTGTCGTGAAGCCAACGTGGAGTATTCAGTATTATCAGTGGTTATACACAATACTGCTGCGAGGATCACTTCGAAGTAAGTATAAAAAAACCACATGCATTCAATTCATTCAGTTTTAAAAATATAAATTTTATAAATACAGAAAGGATATCTACTAGACTCATCAGACTAAAAGATAGCTTTATGGGCAGGTTTAGTAACAGAGTACATACATACATATGTATTACACGCCTGTGTTATGTATGTGCGCGGTTTTGTCGTGGTCCCATTGATTTGTCCCATCAATGAGACCACGAGGGAGACTTGTTTCTTGCAGTCCCATTAAGTTCTATTGGAATGGACTTAAACATGCTGTATATGTATGTGCGCTCCCACTTTTCTTCCAACACTAGGTAGGATATGTTCGTTAGGTGTATGATATCCTGGTATTTTGACAATTTTTTTGCTCTGTTTGCCCTTCGGGCATCTAAGGATGCCTAACGAACCTAACCTACGTATCTATAACCTATCTTTTACAACATATATGTGTAATTTATATTATATACAGAAAGTGAAATGTAATTAATGGGATCTCGAGAAACAAGCCTCCCTCGTGGCCCCATTGAGGTTAGCAAGTGACAGTATTTACACACATATTTAAGATTTCCCTAATATATTTTGTTTCTTAGCTTATTTACATAACTTTTCATATTTAATTGTTCATATTGCAGCCTGAAAAAGATGTGACAAACAGCAACTTTAAATCTGTGAAAAAAACAACCGACAGTTAAACCTACAGCGAAGCTAAGAAATGTTGGAGCTACTTTACAGGAAGAGAATATCTAATGTTGAAAATAAAACATGTTATTTAATTCAGACCACTTTTTATTAATTTTGTAAATATATAAGATAAGATGAGCTTTTATTTCCTTATAACAGAGTTTTTGGCCATATTTTATGCACTATTTTAAAAATAAAGTTTTATATTGTTTGTTTTTTATTATTTTTCACTAATATTTCACTTTCCTATTCATTATTCTTAAAATATTCTTCTTCTTCCGCATAAGGACCGCCTAAAGCGGTGAAAGCCTCCTCCAAAGCTTTCCAGGTTTCCCTGTCTTTAGCTTTTCTTCCCCAATAGCATCCCGCTGTCTTTTTGATATCATCACTCCATCTTGAGAGTGGTCTTCCTTTTCTTCATATGCTGTCCATGGGGTACCATTCTGTTGCTATCTTTGACCACCTTTCATCTTTAACTCTTAGTGTATGCCCTGCCCATTTCTATTTGAGTCTCAGCGCTCGTTTGACTACATCTGTGGCATTGGTTATTTTTATGATTGACTTGTTTTTCACTCTATCACTAAATTTCAATCCCAGATAGCTTCTCTCCATTCCTCTCTGACATACCTTCAGTTTGTACAGCGTTTTTTTGGTTAGGGGCCAGGTTTGGCATGCATAAGTGAGACATGGGAGTAGACAGGTGTTCATGGGTTTAGTTTTCAATTTAGTAGGCATTTTACTTTTGAAAATTTCCTTCAGGGACCAATACTTACTCCATGAGTTTTATTCTTCTATCAACTTCTTTTTCAGTGCTTGATTTAAAGGAAATTAAGTGACCTACATAAATGTAGTCTTCAACATATTCTAGCGGTGACGAATCTAGCATGATCTGTATAGGCTGTCTGTTTGTCATTACTTTTGTTTTGTCTTCGTTTACATGTAATCCCACTTTTTTGCTTTGAGTTGCTAGTGACTATATATATATATATAGGTTTCCCAAAACTGTTCCGCATGCTTAATGATGTTATTTATGTAACATGCATCAAAAGTTTCCCATACTAAGATAACATTCCTTGTTACTTCGAAACATGGGTCAGCAACACAAAACAGAGGCTTTTTCTTAGCACATGCAAGCATGTGGCATTGTATTTGGGTTTTAAATTTATTGCAGAAATTTCAGAATGAGAAATGAACACATTTAGAATGACAATGATGACATTGACAGATGTCTACAAACCATCGATTGACATTTAAAACTTTTTTTTCTATATTGGGCGTGTCCTATACATAGATTCAGCCACCACATGTAATTTACGAGAAGTCGTATCTCATATTTTCAAAAAATTATAAAAAATAAACAAAGCGATTAATTGCTAAAATATTGAAATTAGTTTCTTGAATTACTCTATATTTTCGAAAAATAAAATAAAAATGGGGGGTTAAAAAAAATGAACAATCCTAATTGTTATTTTTTACAGGTTCCTTTACTCAGGAAATGGAAAACAAGTTAATTGAATGCGTTACTTCAGAAACCGGTTTTAAGAAAGATGAGTTTACGGCGCAGGCTGGGAAAAAGCATTTTGCCTTGGAGACCATAGAGGCCGTAGTATTCGATGTAAGTGGCTGATAATAAGCATCGTTTAGCATTAGCGTTTCAACCATCGACCGGCAGTAACTATTTTGCAAGTCTAAACCGGCAGCACTTGTCAAATGGCCTCATTATGAGGCGACGCCAAACGGGCGAAATTGGCGGATGGCCAAGCAAGGTCACAGAAAACCTAGTACCGGCCGCCGTGCTTCCGGCACGCTGGCAGAAATCAAGCGGCGGACTGCATGCAGTTTCGTACGTGTAGCGGCCGGCACCTATTAGTCGAACACCTCAAGTTTGGACTTGTAAAATAAGTTTTAGCTTCGTTAAATAGGCCCCAGGAGCCCAATTTGTAAAGTAAGTGCGCACCGAAATGTACGGTCATGCTGCGCTTACATGCTCGCGTTCAAAGTGACATTTAACCGGTACGGGCACGGGCACGAGCGTCTAAACAGCCTGTTTGTGCACGCGCCCGTGCCCGTGCCCGTGCATGCTGCCGATCAGGACGACTGTCGTTTTTTTGACAAAGATCAAAGGGTGAATGTGCTCGTGCTTGTGTACCTGTTCACAAGCTCGCGCGCGTTTGTAACAATGTCGGAATTGGAGTCGTCAAACGATCAAAAATGGTGAAAGAAAGAAATTTTGTTCTTTCTGGAGGGTTACCGGGGGGAACCAACAATATGAGACCTCCAGAATAAACATTACAAAGAGAAATAGGTAAATCTCCCACTCCCATGTTTGCATGACACGCATGCCCGCGAGCGTGTGAACAGCTTGCTTGGCCCGCAAAAGTGCACGGGCTGCGTGCCGGGCTTCTTGCCGGGCTGCATGCCAAGCTGAATGCAAAGCTTCTTGCCAGGCTGCACGGCGTGCGTGTATACGTACCATAACCACCATAACAGGTTAAGCGACAAAAAGCTACGGTAGCCTAGTGGTTCAGGCATGCGGCTGTCAAGCGGCGGCGTGGGTTCAAAACCCGGCTCGTACCAATGAGTTTTTCGGAACTTATGTACGAAATATTTACCGTTAGCTTTTCGGTGAAGGAAAACATCGTGAGGAAACCGGGGTCTAATCCTTTCACGCAAATAGGCACGTTGGATGTCGATTTGCGATAACTAACAGGTTAAGCGACGTCGACGTTACGCACGCTACACACCGCAGTCGGCATGGCGTCCAGCATCTGTCGCGCTCCGCACTGCGGACTTAAAACGCAGTAACTTTCGCGCTGCACATGCCAGAGCCATGCCAGCAAGTTGCGCATTGGCGTATCTAGAGTTATTTTTGCCATGCCGTAGCCGAGGCGTCCATCCCACTCCCAGAATTTCAAATCAGTAATTCAACAGCCTGGGGTGGGCCCATTCCCCCCTCCTCCTATATACGTCTATGATATAGATACACATATGTTTTAATCATTCATTTAATCATTTTTATTGCAACCATGGTGTTCAAGATCTTACATAAAAATATACAGTTTCACATGGGCCCTGTTAGGGCATGGCAATGACAATATTATATTAAAATTAAATTAATATTATTCAATTATGTTATTGTGTTACCACTAAACTAACATGCAGTAGTTTTCGTGCTAAAATATTATTATAACTGAATGTTCAATGTTAGTTATTTATTATTAAAATATGATTCTTAATTCAATTAATATTATTAAAACAGAAAAGCTAAATTTAATCATTTTAGGTATTCAGATCATATGTTATAAATTCTTGGTGTGAATAAAATGTGTTGTCTATGAGCCAATCCTTAAGTTTGCTTCGGTATATATTATATTTGTCCTCTTTTTTTATAAATTCTGGGATTTTATTATAAATTTCTATACATTGGTAATATGGTCCGTTTTTATATACAGGGCGTCCCACGACTATGCCACACGGAGGGAAAGTACCTTGAATATTGAAGATGGAACATTTTACTGAAAGAAGACATTATTTTAATTTAAAAACCAATTTAAACTGCATTCATAGATTTTTAAATAATTACATGGTTGAACCGGGAATCGAATCCGCTACATGAGAAAAAGAATTACCCTGTCGCTTTGTCATACCAATCGAAAGGCTTCATCATAAGGATTATTTTTTGCTAAATAACATAGTGTCTGAAATAAAAGGAAGATCTTGAATTTTAACATGTTTAATTCAAAATTAATCAATTTAATTTATCAAATACTCAAAATTCTGTTGAATACAAAGTCGCACTCTTTTGATTATTTCGCTCCCTGTAGATTTTTTTATCATGTTGTGGTGGATATTTAGAATAATACGTCTAAGTTCTGCTCGAACGATTTTTTTTTTACATAACCCTATTTGAGCTTTTCATTTTTCTGAACAAAATTTCACATTAAACGTCATGGTCATCGTCATTCATGGTCTTCCTTTTATATCCGACACTATGTTATTTAGCAAAAAATAATCCTTATGATGAAGCCTTTCGATCGGTATGATAAAGCTACAGGGTATATTTTTTTCTCGTGTAGTGGGTTTGATTCCCGGTTCAACCATGTAATTATTTAAAAATCTATGAATGCAGTTTAAAATGGTTTTTAATTTTAAATAATGTCTTCTTTCAGTTAAATGTTCCATCTACAATATTCAGGGTACTTTCCCTCCATGTGGCATAGCCGTGGGATGCCCTGTATAGTTAAATTAATTCTACGAGTGGGGATAGCCAATTTGTTATTACGACGCTCGCTTTTGCAAAATTGAAATTGTGATATATGCTTTCTTGCGTTGTGTTCTATGTTGTATGTTGCGCCCCGCACGCATCGCACACTCAATGCGTCCCGCTGGCACAGTAGATATATGGTTACAAGCAGTTGTCCAGGCAATAAACTGACAACTTGTATGGAAAAAATGACAAATTTGGAAATAATTTATAATAGCTATTTTTTAATGTAACGGATATATTATCAATTAAATAGTTACCTAGAAGCAAAATCCAACAAAAAATCAGACATCAAAAAAATAATTCGTTCCTAAAAAGTCCGGATAAATATTAATATTTTTGATCTTTATTTAGGTTCATTTACATTTGCTTTAAAATATTTAATAGAAATAAAATAAAAAAGACACTGAATTTTTTATTTAAACCTATTGAATAATTACTTCCGCCGGGTGGAAAGTTTGTTGAATTCTTTAATAAAGCATCTTAGAATAACGTTTTAGAATGAAATAAACAAAAAAAAACGCTATTATAAATTCATGTTTTTCGAAACCGTATTTTGCCTGGAGTACAGTAAAACAAATTCGTACAAACGTCCGCTGCGTATGCGATATGTTTACCGCTTTATCGAATACTATAGCTTCCGCCCGCGACTTCGTCTGCGTGGACCCGGGATAAAAACTATCCTATATTTTAATCCAGACTATAAACTATCTTCATGCAAAATTTGATCAAATCGGTTGAGCCATTTAAGCGTGATTGAGTAACAAACATCCAAACTTTCGCATTTATGATATTAGTAGGATTAGTAGGATATTTACCGTGCCGAGTGAAATCCTTTGTAGGTAGTGCTCTTAAATGTTCGGGTTTCAAGTAAAATTTATGAATTCATTATGTTGTATTTCAATCGCCCTTAGTATAGGTACTTACTTTAACCTTTTAACCGCCATAGTCTGATTTATGAGACATAAAATATCCAGCTCATTTCGCCGCAGTCTGATACCTATGTAAGACGAAGTTTTGATTTGCTTTTTTCATATATTTTAATAGCGACACACATATGTAAGCCCTACTCTGAGTGGAGTACCTTTGTATGCCCGATGAAAAATTCCACGCGGTTAAAGGTTTAAACATATTACGTATAAGAAATCCTACTCCATGGTCCTTCGAACCAGATAAGATACTGATACATATATACACAGATAAGATATCCATGGATTAATGTTATGTTTATGTATTTTAGCTTCTGAATTACTGTGTACTGTTATATAAATTATTTATTTATGTTGAGGGCATATTAGAAAAGAGCAATCATTTACTAGGTATATAATTTTAATGTTCTCGTTATTTTATATATTTCAGGCTAAAACATGCAAGAAATCTGTAAAATTATCAGATTGCATTGAAAATAAATTTTCGGAAAAAAAAGTGGGTCTTGAGCTGAAAGGTTGCAAGGATAATATCATCCGCGGATTTAATGTAACGGAATTCCTGTGCCATACCCATTTGGTAAGTTTATTCAACTAATATTTACATTAAAATATGCGGTCATCGTGGCACTCTTTGGGGGAGGCCTATGTCCAGCAGTGGACGTCTTTCGGCTGATATGATGATGATGACGATGATGCAATCCAATCAAATACACTATTAAATTAAACAACTAAGGATATACATATAAAACGAATGTTCCCAATACGCTGGGCGCCTCTTGGTATCGCTAGAGAAATTCTCTGCGAGAGGTAAATAAGATAATCATCTGGATATTGTACTATCGCCCAAGGGTACGGGTTCACACTTTCTGTTCAAAATCTTCTGCACATGCATGGCGAACGCTCGAAAATGATCCTAGAGGTGTGAACCCGTACCCTTGGGCGATCGTACATAGAAGTTCCAAATGTTCCAATAGATACAAACTATATTTTATTCTTTACTAAACAGCATGGCTATCACCGGACGGCCCGCGGTACAGCTACAGTACAGTCTATGTCGACACGACGCCCGCGACACAGCTCGCGGGCCGTCCATAAACCGTGCTGGGTGTAGCAAAGACGGTGGCGATCTGTCGCGTTTTTAATTCGTTTCAGTGTGACTAGAGAACTAAGTGGATCATAAGTTTTTATTTCATGTCAAAAAACATTTTTTTGGAATCTCGTTATTCCCATTTAGACGAACCTCCCTAGTTAAATGAAATATTATTTGCGTTGTATTAAAAACAAACAGTCGTGTAATAGTAGATTGTTAACCAAGGACTGAAATACACCCATTTCTGACGAAATATTTTGGTGCTCGTACGAAGTGAGAGCGCCAATGGTTCGAGTCAGTAATGGGTGACTTTCACCCGAGTTAAACACTACTTTTCATATCAAATACGAGGAAAGTAAAAAAAAAAACCGGCCAAGTGCGTGTCGGACCACGCAAAACGAAGGGTTCCGTGCCTATTAAAAAGGTCGTATCGTCATAGAAATCTTACGGCACTTATGTCCTTTTCTTTGAGGAAGGCAGTTTTTCAGCAATATCTCGGAAACCTTTCATCCGATCTTGTTCAAAACAATTTTCGGTGAATGAACTTAATAAGCGCTGTGTCCATGAATTTTTCCATATTTTTAAAATACACCGTTCAAAAATTAGAGGGGGGGGGACAGAATTTTAGTGACTTTCGGGGTGATTATCTCCGACCCTATTCACTTAATCAAAAAAAATGCCGAGAAACCTTATATTTATTTTGAAAGACCTATCGATTGATGTGCCACACGGGGGGTCACAATGAAATTTTTTTTTTTGACTTTTAGTTTTATGTATGGAGTGCACCCCTAAAATTTTTTTTTTGTCATTTTATTAACAAAACTATGTAGCGGCTAACAAAATACACCTATCCTCAAAATTTTATTCAAATACACCTTATAGTTTTCGAGTAAAATGCCTGTGACATACGGACAGACGGACAGACGGACATGACGAAACTATAAGGGTTCCGTTTTTGCCATTTTGGCTACGGAACCCTAAAAAGGTTTGTGGGTGTATTCCATTTGTCACCACCTCATAGAGCCTAGTGAATATTTTAGATAAAATAAAATAATGAATTTGAACAACAGAAACTTATTTTATATTTAATATAATAAATTCCATGAACTAGTAATAATAATAGTAGATTGTATGACAAGGGGCTAAAATAAGCCATATTACCACGAGATGGATATTTTCCTGAGCGAAGCGAGGGAAAATAATTCGAGGGGTAATATGGCTTTTAGACCCGAGTTATACACTCTACTTTTCACTTCGACTGCGAGAAAATAGTAAAACAAAGATTATCCATCCACAATCAATAACAAATTTCACTGCGAAGAGATTGTTCAATTTAGCGTGAGGCGTTTTCTTTTTTAATGATTTGGAATTAGGGACTAAAAAACACCTGATATTTGATTGGTCGATTTTAATATGTAGCTGTATTCTGGTTGGTTGATAGCAAAGAGAAATGTTTTTTGAAAGAGTTGTGATTGGTGGATTTAAATTATTTGGAATTAGGGACTAAAAAACACCTGATGTTTGATTGGTCGATTTTAATATGTAGCTGTAGGTATTCTGGTTGGTTGATAGCAAAGATAAATGTTTTTTGAAAGAGTTGTGATTGGTGGATTTAATATGGTGAAGTGTTTTGATTGGTCAATTTAAATGTGTTAAAAATCATAAATATGTATACATATTTTCCCTAGGGGCTAAATGAACTACTTTAGCCCCGCTTATTAAGCCTAATATGACACACTTTTCGAGCATGAGATGTGAAAAATTATTTCCCTTTGTCAGTAAGGGGTAAGGCGAAGACATTCGACACGAGCCAAATAAAAGTATATTTAAAAAAGGTTTGAAAAAGTATTTACTCCAAACACTTGAGTGACAGTTGCCTACAAGCAAATGTCATCCAAGTTTTAGCACGACGCTTTATGTGCGTACTTACGAAATAATATTACGCAATAAGTATATAATACATGTATACAAAATAGTTTATGTACTATAATGAGACTCCTACCTGCAGACAAACTGTTAAAACAGTTTTGCAGGGAAATGTAATAGATAAGTTTTTGTATCCCATTGAGTGCTAAATAATAATAAATAATAATTAAAAAAAAAAGTATTGATATTTATTAGAATTAGTTCCCGCATAATGCTTATAAGGCGAGGACTAATTGGAATACACTACTTTTTACACTAGAGCAGAAATGTATCACTTTCTGCGCATTTTTTAGAACAACAACGATCCACTTTCAGAGCATGAGATATGAAATAGTTATTTACGATACAAGTGCAGACAATAGGAAATTCGCAACGAGTGGCGATAAATTAAAACACGACCGAAGGGAGTGTTTTAAATCGATACGAATTGCGAATTACCTATTCGCACGTGTATCGTACAACGTTTTACAGTACATATGGCTCTTTAAAGTTTCAACATATGCACGGAAAGTGCTCATTTTCGCACTAGTGCGGGAAAGTAACACCATGTGTACTGTAAATAACTTTACAGTACACATGGTGTTGTAGCTACAATATCACAGCTTTTCATCTTTATTAATTATATATTAGTATAGATAGATTATACATGGATAACAAATATCCTTTTTTTTTAGATTCATGTGGATCAGAACAGCGGCTTCTATGAAATACCGTCGAAGACATTAATCTTCGGCTCTGTAGCGATGCTAGCTAAGTTAGCAATCTTTTCTCAATATTAATGATGTATACGTTTCCAGTCATATCTTTTATTTACCTACTTTAAATATTAATACTAACTAATATAAATACCTACTCACCAACGATATTGTTTTTTTTTTCACCTTGAATTTTAGTTACTACGAGTACCAGGTACCAGCCTGTCACAGACTGCATGCAGGCCGCCACGTCCGGAAGCAGCTATGTTACTCGTACTCAGGACCACTTTTTAGGCTGCCGTAGCCAAAATGGCAAAAACGGAACCCTTATATTTCGTCATGTCCGTCTGTCCATATGTCACAGGTATTTTACTCGAAAGAAAACTACAAGGTGAATTTGAAAGAGTCGGAGAATATCGACCCGAAAGTCACAAAATTGTGTCCCCCCCCCTCTAAATTTTGAACGGTGTATCTAAAAAATATGAAAATTAAAAACCGGCCAAGTGCGTGTCGGACCACGCAAAACGAGGAACCCTTCGTTTGCGTGCCTATTAAAAAGGTCGTATCGTCACAGAAATTTTACGGCACTTACGTCCTTTTCTTTGAGGAAGGCAGTTTTTCAGCAATATCTCGAAAACCTCTGAACCGATCTTGTTCAAAACAATTTTCGGTGAATGAAATTAATAAGCCCTATGTCCATGAATTTTTCCATATTTTTAAAATACACCGTTCAAAAATTAGAGGGGGGGGACAGAATTTTAGTGACTTTCGGGGCGATTATCTCCGACCCTATTCACTTAATCAAAAAAAATGCTAAGAAACCTTATATTTATTTTGAAAGGCCTATCGATTGATGTGCCACACGGGGGGTCACAATGAAAAAAAAAATTTTTGACTTTTAGTTTTATGTATGGAGTGCACCCCAAAAAAAATTTTTTTTGTCATTTTAATTACAAAACTATGTAGCGGCTAACAAAATACACCCATCCTCAAAATTTTATTCAAATACACCTTATAGTTTTCGAGTAAAATGCCTGTGACATACGGACAGACGGACAGACGGACAAACGGACAGACGGACGTGACGAAACTATAAGGGTTCCGTTTTGCCATTTTGGCTACGGAACCCTAACAAATTAAGAATTTGCATTATTTGACAGCTGTCATCCCAGTACAATTTATGTCATCATATGTCATCATTGACGTTTATTGTACCGGGATGACGGCTGTCAAATAATGCAAATAGGAATGCAAATTCTATATCAGTTTCATACAACGCGTCTTGTATGATCGATAAAAGCGAATTTCCAGTCGGAATTCAGTAGATGCCCACTTTCCATAATTCTTAAAACCATCAAATAGAAATTGTAATAAAGTATAATTTACGAAATATAATTAAAATCATAATGGTACGTTTACACGCACGCCGTGCAGCGGCAAGCAGCTTGGCATGCAGCCCGGCAAGCAGCCCGGCACACAGCCCGTGCACTTTTGCGGGCCAAGCATCAAGCTGTTTACACGCTCGCGCTCGCGGGCATGCTTGTCATGCAAACATGGGAGATATTTTTTCTTTATTATAATGTTTATTCTGCGGATCTCAAATTGTTGGTTCCCCCTGGTTCCAGAAGAGCAAAATTTCTTTCTTTGATCATTTTCGATCGTTTGAAGACTCTAAATTCGACATTTTATTAACGCACGCGAGCGTATAAAAAGGTACCTACACAGGCACGAGCACATTCACCCTTTGATCTTTGTCAAAAACCCGATAGTCTTCCCGATCGGCGGTATGCACTTCTCGTCATGGATTGGCCTGCAAGAAGTCCTGAACCTTACCATGAGTGGCCATCGAAAAAACACTATTCTTTACTTCCGACGCGATCGAACTAACGCGCGTCGAATAGATTTCGATTCTCGCAAGTTCGGGCTGTCAAATTCGTCGTACTCATGGTGCCGATGTACTCCGAAAACAACTACAAAACGTTACTTGCTAGCGTCTAGTTTTCGATGCGTAAATATAACTTTCGATTCGTGCGACCAATTCGTACCATGAGACACAAATTTGACATTTCGAATCGAAAAATACCGTAGCGTCTGTAGTAATCTATTTCACTTACAAAATGGCGCGTGATAACGTATTATTCCGTCAAGATTTACCGTAGATCCGATCGATACCTATCTCAAATTAAAGAACTTATATAAATAAGGCTTTTAAATTGACAACATATATCCGCAAAATTCGGATTGTCACGTATTTTGTATTTAAATTGGCACACGTTCCGCTATATTGGGTCGAGAGACTCAGTGGAGAATCGGCGCACACTGTTAAAGTTATACTTAATGTCCTTAAGCATAAGGTATAGATTCCTTTAGTCTTTAAATAATTTAGCGTTCGGGAATTTATCGACGTACGCGATGCGCGTATTCTGTAATGTCATAACCGATTTAAATAAAAACGATAAATGCTTGTAATATAAGGCTGAATATTGAAAAATCGATTTAACTATACGAATGATAACTAATTTATTGAATCAGGCGTTACTTTGCGGAAATTCATGATATATTACGAGAACAATATTCCTTTGCTATTCCGCTAAAAAACGTGCAGGTCGATCAGCGGAGATCAAATGTAACTAATTGCGTATAAACATGCAAATAATTACAGCAAACCACCACCAATAATGAAAAAACCTCGACACGTGTTTCGCCTCTCTACGAGGCATCATCAGGAGATGCAGGCAGGAGATGTTGATCTCCGCTGATCGACCTGCACGTTTTTTAGCGGAATAGCAAAGGAATATTGTTCTCGTAATACGAATGATAACTGTTGCGAGCAAAGTAAACTTATAAGAGACTCGTGGTATCAATTAGATTTTTAGTTCTGTGAGTGACCGCCAGGGCCGGTGTATAGAGTTTTCATACAAATCTTTAACTTTCCTCGATACTCGCTAGCGTATCTCAACTCAATGTAAACTCAGACTAGTGCTACTGATCTCAATCCGATAGAGTACCTCTGGGACGAACCTGAAAAGGAGAGTTCGAGAAAGAAATCCAGTTACTTAAACTCCGTGAGCTGAAAACCGCCATCCATCGGAGAGGTTTGGTCGGACATCCCTCAAGAATTCGTTAACAACTTGGTTCGATCCATGCGATAAACGCATGTCGTAGAGCTAGAGGAGGTAATACAAGATACTGAAAGTTTTTCTTTGGGTTCCGTACCTCAAAAGGAAAAAAACGGAACCCTTATAGGATCACTCGTGCGTCTGTCTGTCCGTCTGTCACAGCCGATTTGCTCCGTAACTACTGGACCGATTGAGTTGAAATTTGGTACACACAATGTAAATTGGTGACCCTAAGATGGACGCGTAAAGTAAATTAATGAATTCTGAACAAGGGGGCCACTTTTGGGGGGTAAACTGGAACATTAAAAAAAAATCGCAAACTGTATTGTGTGACATATCAAATGAAAGAGGTTGTTGTAAGCTTCTCAGATATACATTTTTTATAATTTTAGCAACAACAAATTTGAAGTAATTTAGGAAAAAAGACGAAAATCGACCATTCCCCCCTTATCTCCGAAACTACTAGGCTTAAAATTCTGAAAAAAATATGGAAACTAGTTCCTTGTCTAAAGATTACAGGAAAAACTATTAAGAAGTTTGAGTATTCAAAGTAACAAGAAAATTCAATATTTTTGTGTATTTTGTATGGAGCGCCTGATGCTTAGAGCATAGCAATTTTACGGAACCCTCATCACGCGAGTTGAACTCGCACGTTGGTTTTTTTTTTGAATTTTCCATTTACCAAATTTTTCCCTACACTCGAATTTTTATTGCGTTGCTACAATGCCATTTTGACATGAGTTTGGTTTTCTGCCCTAAATATATGGAAAATCACCCGTTTTTCACCCGAAAATGAAGTCATTCGATAGAAAACAAAATTATCCTTCAGATCCATTTTCCACATTTCCTTCGACAGTTTTTCCACAAAACAGAAATTGGAAAAAATATGAACGTGGCTCCGATTTCTTTGCTCCCAAGTGTATCCCGAGTGGTCTACCGGACCTTAGCGGAATCTTAGCGACCACTTGATCTGCCCCCTATTCTGTAACTTGTTTTAAGCTCAAACTCAAAACATTTATTGCACACATAAAATTACAAGTAATAAAATGGACCCCGTAAGGGCACAGCAAAGAAAGTTATAACTAGGTTTCATCTAGGTTACAGGTACTACCTGGATAATACCTACTAGGTAATTCTACCTTGAACTAGATTTCTTACATATAGTAATTAATTTGGTAGAAATTTGGTACTTCGCTTAAAGTTAATTGAAATTAAAGTCCAACAGAATAGTTATTTACGATACAAGTGCAGAAAATAGGAAATTCGCAAAGAGTGGCGATAAATTAAAACACGACCGAAGGGAGTGTTTTAAATCGACACGAGTTGCGAATTACCTATTTGCACGTGTATCGTACAACGTTTTACAGTACATATGGCTCTTTAAAGTTTCAACATATGCACGGAAAGTGCTCATTTCCGCACTCGTGCGGAAAAGTAACACCATGTGTACTGTAAACTATATTATATTGACACAACTTGGAAAAAGAATACTTGAAAAAGATTTATCTTTTCACAGACACTTCATCGAAAAAATCTCTCCTCAACGCTCACCCACAAATATATCTTGACGCCGCGATTCGTAGTAACTAAGCGTAGCTACAGCACGGCTATCACAAGACGGCGCGCGAGCTCTCTCGATTTTTCTCGCACTACACCTCTCTTTCTAAGTGTTCTAATAAGAGAGAGACGGATAGTGCGAGAAAAATCGAGAAAGCTCGCGCGCCGTCTTGTGATAGCCGTGCAGGTCTAGTTTCGTCTGGCGTGACGAGTGGGGCGAGGGTGAGACGCATGAGCGCGTAGCGAATAACAACCCTGGATCCGTATGCAGCGAAGGCAACCTTTGTTGGGTGGGCCGTTTACAATGTCTACATCATCATCAGGCTGAACTGCATTCCGAGCAAAATAAGCTGGTGATAGATGATTTCTAAGATCTGATTATGCAGCTAGAAAGTGGTCATGGGAATTGGGAACTCTTAAACTAAACAAGATAAATATCCATCGAGTTTGGGCTCATTTGTTTTGTCTTGACAAACACTCCAGTGCTGGATGATTTTTAGGGTCTGATGATGGAGCTGGAAGGTGACTTATTATGGGAACTCCTAAACTAAACAAGGCACATCAATCGAGTTAGGGCTCATTTGTTTTGTCTTGGTAAACACTCAAGTGCTAGATGATTGACAGGGTCTGATGATGAAGCTGGTGGATGGTTAGGGGAACTCCTAAATCAAACAAAATAAATCCATCGAATTGGGGCTCATTTGTTTTGTCTCGGTGAACACTGGTGATGATCCAAAATGATATTACATAAAATTTTCGGTTTTTCGTTCCGTCACCTTACCACCAAACATAGTATGGATGGAAACAGTAACGGAATGGAACAAAAAATATTGAGACACTTTTTTTCACCTATAACATTCGAAAGTGCTTTCGATTCTAAATAGAAAAAAAAACCAATTTTATGTGTACAACGTTCCGTAAAATGGCCCACCTGCCCAGTTAGCACGATACCGAGGGCCTCAGAGGCCCTAGTACATTAGGTTTTATCGTCACGTTTTACGGCGAAAATGTACTGAGGCGTCACGTAAAATGTAAAACATAGCGATAAAACGTAAAGTGCTAAATAGTGCAGCCAGTCAGCCAGCGCCGCCTTGTGCGCGCCCCCGCCCCTCGCCCGCGTTCGCCTCGCGCGACGTGCAGCTGGGCCGCTATCCGCTATCTCGCCAGGGTTTTTCCCCCGCGAAATTCCTTAGAAATGGGTCGTTCTCTGAAATTTGGTTAACTTTTTGACTAATTTTGACCGAGGTTGTTTTAATACGTTATAAAAACTATTCTAAGGGATGATATAAATTATAACCTATTAATATTATTATTATCCGATCCGATTTGGCGACCGGTTAGCCTAGTGGGTAGTGACGCTGCCTACGAAGCTGAAGGTCCTGGGTTCGAATCCCGGTAAGGGCAAATATTTGTGTGATGAGCATGAATATTTGTTTCCGAGTCTTGGATGTTTTCTATGTATTTAAGTATTTATATAAATCGTCGTCTAGTACCTATAACACAACCCTTAGTTGAGCTAATTTGGGGAGTGGGTAGTCAACGCAACGTGACAAAATATTTAATGGTTGGAATGTGCAGGGGTCAAAATGTCCAGATGGACCGGCTGTCTATGTGGCAAAAAGTATGAACGTCAAAATGTGCAATGTTAAAATGTAATATATAAGTTTTTTGCGGCATAAACGGCCGTATCTTTTTTAGGGTTCCGTAGTCAGCTAGGAACCCTTATAGTTTTGCTTTGCCTGTCCGTCCGTCCGCGGATAATCTCAGTAACCGTTAGCACTAGAAAGCTGAATTTTGGTACTAATATGTATATCAATCACGCCGACAGTGGTAAAATAAAAAGTGATTTATTTATTTATTAGGGTACAGAAAGGGGTAAAAAAAATACAAAATAATTTCTGAACTAAGTTTGTAATTTAACCGTATAAGCAGATGTTTATTGTACCTGTAATTTCTACAAAATCACAATGAATGTAACGGACGAAAAACTACGGAACCCTACACTGAGAGGCCGGTTTTTTTACGTTAACTTAGAAGTTTGATTTTTTCACAACTTCTAGGGAATGTAAACTGCCCGTTATGTGTGTTTTTAAAAATAATTTTGTAGCGCGCTTTAGAAAATACCGCTCCGCCGAGCGGTATTTTCTAAAGCGCGCTACAAAATTATTTTTTTACATTACTTATTATTAGCAATAGTATTAAAAAGTTATATTTTTTCAAATCTTCAATATATTGTCTTTATTTTTATATTTTTTTGTATACAGAAATAGCTGTCCGTTTAATATTTACGAAGGCTCAAAATAAAAAATTGGAGTTGTATAAATCAATTTTTATATATTATTTTTTAATTGCGAAACAAATTACATTTTTTTATCCTAAAAATAAATTTTACGTTATTGGTTTATCCGAAATTGATACCAAACACGACCTATTAGCTAGCCATGGACGGTTAGAATTTTTAGGATGAAGCCGGGCGGAGCGGTATTTTCTACCTCTCGCCACTTAATCTTTTTTTTACACTATTTAGTTTTAGCAAAGGTAGTTAAAAGTTATATATTTTCAAATCTACAATAAATTGGCTTTATAAATATATTTTTTGTATACAGAAATAGCAGGCCGTTTAATATTTACGAATGCTCAAAATAAAAAAAATGGAGTTGAAAATCTTTATTTTTATGTTTTCTTTTTTAATTTCAAGACAAATAATATTTTTTTATACCAGAAATGACTTCTACGTCATACGTATACGTATACGTACGTTGATTTATCCGAAATTGATACCAAACACGACATATTAGCTAGCCATGGACGGTTAGAATTTTTAGAATGAAGCCGGGCGAAGCGGGACTTTAACCCCCCCTCCCCGGCCCCAGAGGGGGGGCTCCCGAGGGCTACCGATCTTAATCGGCTTATTTTGGCACAAGAAATAACTGTGCCAAGTTTCATACTTTTATCAAAAAAAGTAAGGTTTTTTACCAAACGCCCACACTACTCCACGCGTTGCCGAGATAAAGTGATCCTATAAGGTTTCCATTTTTTCCTTGAGCCACGGAACCCTAAAAATATAATTTAAAGCAAAAAGTCTGTTGATATGATATTTAAATTATTTATATCACATTTGTAAAAACTAACATTTCAATTAAGATAGGTTTAGCAATTTAAACTAGAAATCGAAATCATCGCACTGTTACTGTTACCACACAGAATAGATAATAGTGCTGTGCCCTTTAAGCTTAAACGATGAACTGATTTAGATGAAATTTGGCATAGAGATAATAAAATTCTTGGAAGAACATAATGTAGGGTAGTTTTTTATATATAGATATTTAAAAAAAACTATCCTACGTATATTTATAGATAGATAATTAAGCATGTGCCTTAATAAACTGTGGAATAAACAATAAAACTAAACTAGTTACAACTTATTTATTGCACATTACTAATGAAATCTGGATAATTATCCTCCTTAATAATAATAAGACAATATTTAATTTTTACTTTTACTTAATGCCAACTCATTAGGAATAATTAAGAGTCATTTAGTAAATTTTTACTTTGTATCATACACTTAATGAGCACTAAATGTGCTCATTAGGGGGCAGCGAGATAAAGGGCCAAAAAGTGAGATATGTTATTATTCCCATGAACTCATTTTTGTAAATGCATCTCATCTAAAGCAATTATTTAATTTTATTCCATGATTGAACGTCTCTTGCAAACTTAAATACCTACTAAAAACCTATTTTACAGTACACATGGTGTTACTTTCCCGCACTAGTGCGGAAATGAGCACTTTCCGTGCATATGTTGAAACTTTAAAGAGCCATATGTACTGTAAAACGTTGTACGATACACGTGCGAATAGGTAATTCGCAACTAGTGTCGATTTAAAACACTCCCTTCGGTCGTGTTTTAATTTATCGCCACTCGTTGCGAATTTCCTATTTTCTGCACTTGTATCGTAAATAACTTTTAATACAGTTGCTCAAAAAGTGCTACTTTACGTAGCTGTTTAGCTTGCGGAAAGTTGGTTTTCGCGAACTAGTGCTTTTCACTTTTCCTTGTGCAATTTGTATCATTAATTATTATGTAAATAAAAAATAAATAAGATAGAATATTTTTGAAGCACTTAATTATTTTTCAACTGTACAATGATGTTACCTACAGAATTAATAATATAAAAGTTTCAAATTCCTTACTTGTTGTTTTTCTTATTTTTTCGCAACTGTATTAAAAAACGTCGTTCTATACACGTGCGGAAATGTCATTCTTCCTTCACTCGTCCCGGTACTCGTGACGTAATGACAATACTTTCCGCACTAGCATCGAAATGTACTATTTAGTACGCGGGCGAAGCTAAAAAAAAGCTATTAGGGAAAAGCTAGAAAATAAGAAACAAGAAGTTAGGAAATAAGAAACTTAACTGACTGACATATCAACGCACATCCCAAACCGCTGGTTGTAGAGATTCCAAATTTGGCACATAAATTCCTTATAAGATCTAGGGCTGCACTAGGAAAGGATTTTTCATAATTCACCCACTGAGTGGGTGAAATGGGGGTCAAAGTTTGTATGGGGTAACACGATTAGTAAGACTATTTCATTCGGAACTTCACAGGAGTATTCCTAACAATAAATGAGTAAACACGTTACGGGTTTCAGGTTTTTGAAAATTCAACCTTAAAAGGGGGAAATGTGGTGATAAAAATAATAATAATAATAATAAAATAATAATAAAAATGTTTATTCATTCACAATTGTTACAAATTTCAAAATAACTTTTGATGCCTCTTTTTAAGTAAATTATACCTGTGTTAAGAGGCACCGCTCTTCTTTAATCAGAGGTACAATACAATTGTAAATAATAATACTTGACAAAATAACACATAAAATCAAAAGATAGAAATTAACAGTTCAATTAGTATAACAATCTTTGACGTTTTCTGTTTCAATTTAACATATAACTAGTAGGTACCTAAAATACTGAGTATGAATTAGATACTAAAATTAAAATAAAATATTAAAATAAAATAAGTGCATGTGTGTTAATGTTGGAAAGTATGAGTTTGTGTACATTTTACAATTTTAAAATAGGTCTTCTATTTCATGATAACTTTTCAACTTCAACCAGTTTGTTATCAACCTTTTACATTTGTAGTATGATAGGTGATGAATGTTGATATACTTATTTATGAAATTATATAATTTTGCCGATTTATATATGTATTGTCTGCTTGCAAATGTTGTATTTATTGATGTAGTTTGGATTATAGTATCTTTTCTCCTTTGGTTCCGTGTAATATCTGTGTACGGCGTAGATTTGTGCAGTCTTAGAGCCGCAGATACAATGTATAATTTTCTGACTGATAAAACATCTGAAAGCCGATATAGGTCTATGGTGGGATATCTAAATGGTTTGAAATGCATAACCTTTAAAAGTGATCTTTGGGCTCTTTCAAGTTCTAAAAATTTAGTTTTTGTTGCTGCTCCCCAAACCGGTATGCAGTATGTTAGGATTGATTGTACCAGAGTTACATATATTTGTTTTAGAAGCTGTGGAGTGGCAATGTGTCTCAGATTTTTAAAAACCCATATCAGCTTTCTGAGTCGGGTCATGAGGATTTCCGTATGCAAATGCCATGTCAAACGTTGGTCAACTAAAATACCTAAATACTTTATGCTATCTGCCTTAGTAATTGTAGAACATGAACAGTGATTTGAATCGTTGTTACATGTGTGAATTTTCAAATTGAGAGGGTATCCTGGTTGTGAGCTATTGTAATTTGTAAAACATATGTAATTTGTTTTAGCTGCGTTTAATGTTAGGAGACGGGAGTTTAACCAACAGGCAATTTTGGATAAACCCTGCTCTGCGGACTTTTTAACGTCATCCCATGTGTTTCCAGAGAAAACAACTGCAGTGTCATCTGCGTAAGAAAATACTTGTCCCTTATTGATATCCATGTTACAGAGTTGATTAATGTATATTAAAAATAGGGTTGGCCCAAGTACACTGCCCTGGGGCACTCCAAAGGTAATGTCTGACTCATCGCTAATGTGGGATCCTATTTTGACTTTTTGTTTACGATTTTTGAGGTAATCTTTGAGTAGCTGTAAGGGGACATCTCTCATACCAATATTTTCTAAAGTTTTAAGCAACGAAGGAATATAAACGGTGTCAAATGCTTTTTTTAAATCTAAGAAAACTGTTAAGCATTTTTTGTTGTTGTCAACGTTATCAACAATCAAAGATGAAAGTGCTGTTACTGCATCTTCTGTAGATAGGCCTTTTCTGAAGCCATACTGGGACGCTGACAGTATATTGAACTTGTGTAGGTAATTTAATATACGCTTATTGAGTATTTTTTCTAATATTTTTGAAATAGCGGGTAATACGGAAATCGGCCTATAATTGGATGCGTCGTCTCTTTTTCCACTTTTGTATACCGGAGTGATGATGGCTTGTTTAAGTGCATTATGTGTATTTTTTCTATAGTTTATCGGGTCGCTGATTACGAAAACAACAACGGTTTTAAAATCCAACGTGGCGGACGTGAAATACCATCTCTCCTTTTGGGATGCGATGGGGTTGAAATGTCTAAATATCAATGTGGGTGTCGTTTTTATGATTGTTTCGGACGTTAATTATGAAAATGCCATCGATTTTGAAATTGAATATTGTGCACATCTATCTAAATACATAAAAGAAGAAACTGAACTGACTGACTGACATATCAACGCACAGCCCAAACCGCTGGTTCTAGAAATTCCAAATTTGGCACGTAGGTTCCATATAAGGTCTAGAGGTGCGCCAAGAAAGGATTATTCAAAATTCACCCCCTAAGGGGTTGGAATGGGGGTCCAAAGTAAGTATGGGGAAATTTCTAACGATAAAATAATAAATAAGTGTTTCAGGTTTTTAGAGAAGGGGGAAATGTGGTGACAAAGTCTGAAAATAAACATGGGTATTGTTTCTATGGTTTATCGGGTCGCTGATTACGAAAAAAACAACGATTTTAAAATACAACGTGGCGGACGTGAAATACTATCGCCCGTTGGGGTGCGATGGGGTTGAAATGTCTAAATATCAATATGGGTTTCGTTGTTATGGGTTTTTGGGACGTTAATTGCGAAAATTGCATCGATTTTGAAACTTAACATTGTGGCCATGAAAATTCTTGAAAGTATTTGTGCCAAATTGCAATTCAATCGGAACATACGGCTCAAACTGAGAACCTCCTTTTTTCGGGCAAAGTTGATAATAGAGTTAGTGGACATCCAACGCTACACAGTGCTTCTTAGAGTCCTTTGGGACTTAGTTCTATACTTAATTCCAATTCTGAAAACATTTTTAAATTTTATTGATTTAAAAAAATACCACGCAACTGGCCACCCGATTAATACCAAAATATGAGTATTTATTTACACCTGTAAAAAGAAACAAATTAGTAAAACCAAAAAAAAACCGGTTAAGTGCGTGTCGGATCACGCACAACGAAGTTTTCCGTGCCTATTAAAAAGGTCGTATCGTCACAGAAATCTTACGGCACTTACATCATTTTCTATAGGAAAGGCAGTTTTCAACAATATCTCGAAAACCTTTGAACCGATCTTGTTCGAAATAATTTTCGGTGAAAGAATTTAATAAGCACTAGTTATATCCATTCTTTTTAAATACATCGTCGAAAAATAGAGGGGTTGGGGGCACAAATTTTGAGACTTTCGGGGCGATTATCTCCGACTACCTATACCTATTAACTTAATCAATTTTTTTTCTAATAATCCTTATATTTTTTTTGAAAGGCCTATCGATTGATGTGCAGTCAGCGACATAGCAAGCTAGTATTGCAACCAAAGTAGCCAAATATATAGTAATAAAGGCGTGTTGCGATATATTTGGCTGCTACTAACTATCTGACGCTGCCTGTGCCACACTGTGGACTTACAATGACTCTTTTTTGACTTGCAGTTACATGATTTGTATGGCCTTAAAAAATATTTCTTTTCGTCGTTTTATTACAGAACTATGTAGCGGCTAAAAAAATACCTACCCTCCAAATTAAGTTTTCGAGTAAAATGAATGTGACCTACGGATAGACAGACATGACGAAACTATAAGGGATCCGTATTTAGGTTATGGAACCCTAAAAACAGTTACATCGATAAAATGAGTTGAAATTTCACCCCTTTTAATATGTACAGTTTATCGAGAACCATCCTGTATGTGTATAGGTAGTTAGTTAGTGTTTGCTGCATTTCAAAGTGGGTCGCAAACCAGTTAAGAGGTGGTCGCAAACCGACCAAAGCGGTCGCTATGTAGTGAGTTCGCTATTTTGGAACCTTTTCTATATTTTTGCCTAATCTATGGATGAAAGTACTATATTTTATTGTTGGTTTCAAAATTAGACTATACTCAGGGCCTATAGGTACGAGTGCCATCTATTATGCGTGTAAATTTTTAATAGGCATTATATGTATTTACTAATCTAAAGTGAGCAACTCGGCTAAGTGGTCGCTAACCGTCGTACGTAACGTAACGACCCTAACCATTCATTCAAGTATGTCTTTTCCATCACGGAACTGTGGCTCTATTATTGAATCTCAAGTCGATACATTCAATCGTGTCATATATCTTCGAATCAGATTTAAAAGTAGGAATTAGTATTCTGAGGGCCTACCGCGAAACGATATTCGTTTTCGTTCGTGTATCTCCGTCTCTGTTGCACTTGCTAGTTCGAGCGACAAAGAGGGAGATACACGAACGAAAACGAATATCGTTTCGCGGTAGGCCCTCTGGCGTTGGGACTTGGGAGGAAACGTTTAAAAATAAATATATTTACCTTAAAATGTATACTGATATGAAAAAGACAATATATTTTATTATTACACAACGAATGTAATTCCATAACAGCGGGGTTCTTTTTTTGGTCGTAATGGTGGCACCACAACACTTGGCGGTATTTGCCCAAATTTTCGTGCTGCATCCTTTTTCCTACCTACGAGCTACGGCAAATGAAAGAGAGGCAACGATGCTACGCGAAGACGCGTGGTGCCACCATAAGTGTAGGATGCGCAAACTTTCCCCCACCACGTCATCTAACGCTCAAAAAGTTTGCTGGCAAGTGAGACGCCACTGTACCGGACTTCATTTGATTTGAATACTTCATTCGTGAACTACTGTACTACGCTTATTCCCGCTCAGTTTAAGATTTTTAAAGAAGATCGTGTTATTGAAGTGGTGTTACAACTTACAAGTGATTCCTAATCAGTAAAATATGTACACATCGTATTCCGGTAAAAGCAGAACCGATACAAACAGTCAGTCTCAAAGTAAGTAGTCTACATTTTGTTAGTTGTGAAATTATTGAACAATAAGTAACCGATGTTGATTATCATTTTCGATTTAGGCTTACTGTAACTTCATTGTTAGCATAATGCATTGAGTTATAAATATTACCTACTAGAGCAGACATCACTCAACCGTTAACCTAGGTTTGCGCATGTCACCTACTCGAGTATTTTGGTTTAGTATGTAGCAGCCTGGCAGGCACTAAATCCACTAATGGCGGTCGTTCCGAGTGTAAGTGTAGTTTTTGACTTAAAAATGCCTTGTGCATTGCACTTTGCACCAACACACAAAAATAGTAACAAGTGGATTTAAAAAAAAATCCAACTGCTTTTTTTCAAATATTACCTATAGATGCGTCACTCCCACGATTAAGAGGAATCCGACGCTCAAAAAAAACAACCCTCCTGTCCTTCGGAAGTCTGGTAAAAACACGGGAATCAGTTTTCATTCATTTATTAAATTTTGTTGTAGATAATTTATAAAGGGTCTGCTAGTCGGTCGCCAACAAGTGCCTTGGACCGAGCGACCTCAGCACCGACCGTGGCGACCGTTGTAGTATGAAATTTTGCTGCAAATAGTGCAAATGCAAATAACTGTCTACCCGGTCGGTGCCGACCAAGGTCGCTCGGTCGGAGGGCTTGTTGGCGACCGTCTTGCAGACGCTTTAGATACGCGCCATAAGGGTGGCCATTATTTCAAAGATTAAAAATGTAATTAGTAGTGACAAAGGGCCTACCGCGAAACGAAATTCGTTTTCTTTCGTGTATCTCCGTCTCTATCGCACTTGCCAGTTCGAGCGACAGAGACGGAGATACACGAACGAAAACGAATTTCGTTTCGCGGTAGGCCCTCTGACAATTTTAGTCTTGTAAAATATTTCTTATTGTAATATGTATCACGCGTTGGATATTCTGTAAGTGGTATGTATACTTAAATAAATAAATAAAAATAAAAAAAACCAAATACTATTTTGCCTCATTAGCTAAGTATCAGACGTGCTTAATAGGCTCTGCCTAAGGCAAAGGGGGTGCAAAAAAAGACGGATGTTTTTTGACCAAAAGTGAATAATATATATAGGATTCATAAAAAACTTAGAAAACAATCATTCTATACGCTAAAATGAGCATGTTTTGTTGGAATAACTGCTCTAAAATCGAAAATGGCCGAGATATTTGCCCCGAAAGTTGGGAGGATTCTAGGAAAATAGTGACTTCCCGTAGCTCCGGCGGAATCCTACAATTTTGTATAAGTAAAAGTGACATATTTGTTAAGTTTTAGCAAAGATTTTTAGTTAGTGAAACTTAACAAATAGGTACGTATGTCACGTTTTTTACAACATTGTAGGATTGTAATTCGGCGACCAGCCTCGGTGGCTCGCCTCACTCGTTCGCGCGCTCCGACACGGCGGGCGGGGGGCGCGGGCTGCTGTCGTCGGCTCCGCGCCTCCGTTCTCTTTTATAAAGGGTAGGGGTAGGGCAGACAAAACCACGTGGATGGTGGGATGCTCCGATTCGGTTTTGGGTCATTTATGGATTCCAAATTCCAATACCTATTCAGTCTTGAGTCTTATTTTACCGTATTCTCTACAATAAACCAATAAATAATTTACTTTGAAAACAAAGTTTTAACCGACCTGGAAAATTGGAAGAGTTCTCTCAATTTCCCCAGGGCCCCATCATCAGAACTGGAGTTTGGTGACAACGGGACCAATATGGAAGTATTATGCTTTCAAACAAAGAAATAATTTTTCATATCGGTTCATAAATTACCGAGTTATACCTATATTGCGTAACAAACACACAAAAAAATACAGTCGACTTGAGAACCTTCTCCTTTTTTGAAGTCGGTAAAAATAGGTGCAATAATGACAACTTTCATCGAATTTTTTGCAGTCCTAGAATCCTCCCAACTGAGGTCAAATACCTATCTCGGCAATTTTAGATTTTAGAGAAACGTTTTTCCTACAAAACATGCTCATTTTAGCGTATTCTCTACGAAAAATAGGTGTCATACATACCTAATAAGTATAATGACATCACTCGTTTTTTTTTTGTAGTGTCGGCACCCCCTTGTACAAATATTGCTTACAGCGACTTTCGTGAGCAGTATTTGTACTGAACTTACGTACCTACTTAATAGCCCTGTAGCCGGACCGGAATTTTGCCCTACAAGTTTCGATAACTCTAAAGTCGGAAAAGTTATGCTTATATGGTATGGGACATATTTTTAAGCATATTTGTAAAATATGACGAAAAGTTAGAACGAGAGTTAGGTATAAATTAGGTATTTATGTTTTTTTATTGGTGATTTGTGAATATTGAATTAGAGTGCAAAGTTTAAGCTTCATCGTTTATAATATGTATGATGCTTTATGCTGTTAAGTTTGTAGAAAAAAAAATAACGAGCGACTGGGTCAAACCAGAATTCGGTTATTATTTTGTCGATATTGAATTAAAGTTTCAAAAATTCACAACAATATCTTTAAATCCTTAAGTTAATAGACAAAGCCAAAAATTTGGAGGAATTAGAGATAAGATTTCATTAATAAGAATTTTTATAAGCGCCTTTTGTCCTGTAAGGTCTAATATTGAATTAGAGTCTGTAAAGATTAGTCTAATACTATAAAATAATATATGCAGCCATATAATGGAAAGTAAGAAATTTCTGTGTATAGATTGCCTTGTAATAGTATAATCTATTAAAATAGGCGCGAAATAAATAACCACGCCGCGGTACCACGTACCGGCGCGCGGGAACCTAGAGAGAGCCCCTAGAGTGATACCTCGTCCCGCCCCCCGCTCCGCCGCGCAAGCGCTGCGTTTGTATTTCAAATCATATCATTTGTTTGTTTACGTGCACGGTAAATTACATGCGGTTATTATTATGTGAATTTAATAAGTTATTGACTTCAAAATGAGTAAAAAAAATTTGATATATGGACTGACTATTTGTAGTAACTTAGTAACAGTAAAAAACCGGCCAAGTGCGAGTCGGACTCCGTACCATCCTACTAATATTATAAACGTAAAAATTTGGATGTATGAATGGATGTACGTTCCACGTAATTTCAAAATATACCGATGAGTGTACATGAAACTTTCCAGATATGTTCCTTATATATTAGAATAGGGCAAGGGCTATAATTATTGTCAAATTTTATCCCTTTTAGGGACGAAAAAGGGGATGAAACTTTGTATGGTGACGAAATATTTTTGCTCGTTGCCTTCATCAGGAGTTGGGTCACAAAATGTATGGGAAAACTAAAATCCGACTCGCACTTGACCAAAATTCTAATTGATATTATTTAATAGGGTATAATTTATGTCGTCCCTTTTAGGACGAATCATAATCATGAAATCCATAATTTAAACGCGTACGAAGTCGCAGGCAGAAGCTAGTTATCTATAGAAACCGGCCAAGTGCGTGTCGGATTACGCAAAACGAAGGGATCCTTGCCTATTAAAAAGGTCGTATCGTCACAGAAATCTTACGGCACTTACGTGCTTTTCTATAGGGAAGGCAGTTTTTCAGCAATATCTCGAAAACCTATGAATCGATCTTGATCAAAATAATTTATGGTGAAAAAATTTAATAAGCCCTAATAGCCCTATAGGTTTATGATTATTTTTATATTTTTTAAAAACACCGTTCAAAAATTAGAGGAGGGGGCACAGGGATCGGATACTGGTATTTTCACCATACCAAAATACCGGTTTTATTTCGTTCAATTTCGTTCTTTGGTTTATAATATCATTTTTGATCAGGCTGTCTAAAAATACGAAAATGTTACCTAAAGAGTCCTACATTAAGAGCCTAAAATAATTCAAAATATTAGACTACTTCGGGGACTTTTGAAAAAACCGGTTCCGATCCCTGGGGGGCCACAATTTTAGTGACTTTTGGGGCGATTTAGCTCCGCCTCTATTCATTTAATCAAAAACATTGAGAAACATTATATTTATTTTGAAAAGACCTATCGATTAAATTGCCACACGTGGGCTTACGATGAAAAAATTCAACCCCTAAAAGGGGAACATTTGGTGACAGTCTGAAAATCAATATGGGTATCGTTTCTATGGTTTATCGGGTCACTGATTGCGAAAATAACAACGATTTTAAAATCCAACATGGCGGACGTGAAATACCATCTCCCCTGTTGGGGTGCGATGGGGTTGAAATATCTAAATATCAATATGGGTGTCGTTTTTATTGCTTTTTTGAACGTTCATTACGAAAATGGCATCGATTTTGAAATTTAATATTGTGGACATGAAAATTATTGAAAATATTTGTGCTACATTGCAATTCAATCGGGACATACGGGTCAACATGAGAACCTCCTTTTTTGTAGACGGTTAAAAATTTCGCTTAGTACGCGGGCGAAGCCGCGGGCAAAAGCTAGTTAAAGATATGGTAAACACTAGCTGTTGCCCGCGACTTCGTCCGCGTAGAAGTTTTTATCGTCTTAGAAAAATGATTGCTCCCTATTCAAACTTTGAACCCTCTTTTAACCCCATATTATTATTTTTTTTTATTAGTTATTCAGTAACAATACAAATATTGTGTTTGAAATATCTACATTAAAATTAAAATTACTTAAATATTATACATAAAAAGATTGCTTAACTAATTATAATTTGTACATTTTATTTAACTTAATACATGTCATGTCTTTAATTCTTATAACTAGATATCACGCACAAAAATCTCGTCAATACTGTAGAAGCACCCTCTCAATAAAAATGCTTTTAATTGTCTATGAAATACCTTATAAATTGTGATATTTTTTAAGTCAGGGGGCAGTTTGTTAAAAAAAATTACAGCCTGATGTTTTGTGCTGTGCTGCGCCACTTTGAGCTTCGGGAAAAAACTTTGTGTAATGTTTTTTGTTCGTGTTTGTAGGCGCAAATCTTGTTCTTCGATAGATTCATATTTTAAGATATTTTTGACAAAATAGTAAGCCGCACGAGTATATACAAGCAAGGAACTGTTAGAATGCCCAATTCCAGGAAGTGTTCTCTACAAGATATCCATTGAGGAATGCGTACAATAGTGCGGATGGCTCTTTTTTGAACAACCAAAGCTTTGTTAAGGTTATACTTAAAGCTATTTCCCCAGAGCCTGATATTGTACCTAAGCTTAGATTCTACTAACGCATAGTATATGACTTTAAGTTGTTGTCTAGTGAGTTCCTCCCTCAGGCTTCTCAGAGCATAACAGGCTGAAGAAATGGAATGCTCAACGGCATCCAGCTCCTCTTTCCATTTCAGGCCTGCATCAATATAAAAAACAATGAAATTCCTTTTCTAGTTTTTAAACAAACAGTCTAAAACCAAAGTTACAAATCTCATACTTTATAAATGTGTTGCTCTCTACACAAACTTTAAACCCCTTTTAACACTTAGGGACGAATTTGAAAAAAAACTCTGAAATTAGTTTTGAAGTCTTAACATAACTACATGATAAGACCGAAATTTTACTTTAAAAATTTCTTGCTCCCCATATAAACTTTGAACCTTCTTTTAACCCCCTTAGAGGGGTTGAATTTTTCTAAACGCTGAAAGTACTTTTTTATTTTAATAAGTAATCATTCTACTAACTTTTAAGTCTCTAGCTCAAACAAAGTGTTGCCCATACAAAGCTTACTCCCCTTTTTAACCTCCATAGGAGTGTAATTTTTTTAAACGCTAATAGGACTTTATTTGTATTATAATAAGTAATCTTTCTACAAAGTTTTAACAAAAAGTTTACTCCATACAAACTTTGCACCCCTTTTTAACCCCTTAGGGGTTGAATTTTTCTAAACGCTGAATCCACTTTTTTATTTTAATAAGTAATCATTCTACTAACTTTTAAGTCTGTAGCTCAAACAAATCGTTGCCCATACAAAGCTTACCCCCCTATTTAACCCCCTTAGGAGTGGAATTTTCTAAAACGCTAATAGGACTTTATTTGTATTCTAATAAGTAATGTTTCTACAAAGCTTAAAGTCTCTGGCTCAAAACAAAAAGTTTCCTCCATACAAACTTTGCACCCCTGTTTAACCTCTTAGGGGCGGAATTTTCCAAAACACTGAAAGGACTTTATTTATATTCTAATAAGTAATCTTTTTACAAAGTTTTAAGTCTCTGGCTCAAAATAAAAAGTTTCCTCCATACAAACTTTGCACCCCTTTTTAACCCCTTAGGGGAAGAATTTTCCAAAACACTGAAAGGACTATTTGTATTCTAATAAGTAATCTTTTTACAAAGTTTTAAGTCTCTGGTTCTAAACAAAGTTTCCTCCATACAAACTTTGCACCCCTTTTTAACCCCTTAGGGGCAGAATTTTCCAAAACACTGAAAGGACTTTATTTGTATTCTAATAAGTAATCTTTTTACAACGTTTTAAGTCCCTGGCTCTAAACACAAACTTTCCTCCATACAAACTTTGCACCCCTTTTTAACCCCTTAGGGGCGGAATTTTCCAAAACGCTGAAAGGACTATTTGCATTCTAATTAGTAATTTTTCTACCGTTTCAAGTCTGGCTCAAAACAAAGTTTCCTCCATACAAATTTTGCACCCCTTTTTGAACCCCTTAAGGGCAGAATTTTCCAAAACACTGAAAGGACTTTATTTGTATTCTAATAAGTAATCTTTTTACAAAGTTTTAAGTCTGGCTCAAAACAAAAAGTTTCCTCCATACAAACTTTGCACCCCTTTTTAACCCCTTAGGGGCAGAATTTTCCAAAATGCTGAAAGTGCTTTATTTGTATTTTAATAAGTAATCTTTCTACAACATTTTAAGTATATAGCTCAAAAAAGAAAATTTCCCCCATACAAACGTTGCGCCCCTTTTTAACCCCCTTAGGGGTAGAATTTTCCTAAACGCTGAAAGCACTATTAGTATTCTAATAAGTAATCTTTCTACAAAGTTTTAAGTCTATAGCTTAAAAAAATGTTTCTCCTATACAAATCTTGCACCCCTTTATGACCCCTTTAGGGATAGAATTTTCCAAAACGCTGAAAGTACTTTTTTGTATTTTAATAAGTTATCTTTCTACAAAACTTTAAGTCTCTAGCTCAAAAAAAAGTGTCCCTCATACAAACGTTGCACCCCTTTTTAACCCCCTTTAGGGGTGGAATTTCTTAAAATCCCTTCTTATCCGTTGTTCCAAAAAAACTTTATAAAAGGTAGTTTGGGTGTAAATTTCATGTTTCTAGTCCGAGTAGTTTCGGCTGTGCGTGTATGAATTAGTCAGAATCTTCTTTTATATATATAGATTTGAACAGGCTCTAAGTACCTAGTTAATGTAGTTATTAGGCAGGAATCTACTGAAAAAACTAGAAAATATCCTCTCGGTTCACCAATTTACCTGAGTGGTCGCAAACTGGCACACTAAATTAGGTGGTCGATGACCGGCGAACCGACCCTACATCCTGAATATACAAAAACAATTTCATGTGGTAGGTAAATTGCGGTTTACTACCCATCTATTCCATAGCTTACTGTTACTGGCCACTTCGCAAAAAAAATACATTGTATGTCATTTGTTAGTAGGTATTTCTGCAGAGAATGGTCATTTGTATGATAATTTTCATATCAATTATTTCTATAACACGATAACGAGTTCTACGCGAACAAAACCGTGGGCAATCCCTATACTAATAAATTAGGGTAAGTTTAACTATTTTCGGTTGATATTAGTTTAAAACACGCTTTGCGGATTTTTTTATGGAATCTGGACGCAGGTTGACGTGGAGTCAAGGGCACGCCACTACCCCGCCCCCACTGATCGCTGCCGTTATTCGCTACGCGCTCATGCGCCTCACCCCATGCGTCACCTAACGAAACTAGACCTCTACCTACGCTTAGTTACTACGCACCGCAGTGTCAAGATATATTTGTGGGTTAGCGTTGAGGTGAACTTAAAACAGCGTCACCTAACGAAACTAGACCTCTACCTACGCTTAGCTACTACGCACCGCAGTATCAAGATATATTTGTTGGTGAGCGTTGAGGTGAACTTAAAACCAGTTACGGAATAGGGGTCTGGTGGCACAGTGCGCAGCGCGGCGCGCGCATACAGCGAGTTTGAAATGTATTAATATAGGCCCGGAATGCTTACGTATCAGTATTTAGTGTCGCCGTGATTTTATATTTATAAACTTTTGTTTGGTAACAGAGATCATTATCATGACCTGCTTATTATTAACTCTACAAACTCTAATTCAATATTGGTTATACTGCTTAGCTAGAAATCAATATCTAGACAAGCCGATTGTCTACACCTCCAACTTTTTTCAAGTATATGAAGTGGATCGATAATATCATAATTTTGCAATATCAGCGACTCTAATTCTTTATTTTCGGAATTATAAGCATTTTTTCGTTCACCAGAACGCAGATGTTCCAGACTTCTAAAAACAGAATATAGTAAAGAAATTAAAATGTTATTGGATAGGTTACAGTTTTTTGTGACTCTAATTCTATATTTGCATAGTTCTTGGCAAAAAACTTAAATATTTCAATATAGCCGAAATCTAAACCTAAAAATTTCTACATTTTTACATAAGTATTATTTAACATGCCTCCAACGACATATCAAAAAAGAAAAAACTTTAATGCTATCGAAACCCAGTTTTGTTCAGCCGCAGGTCTATTAAGAACTTACAAGTGTACAGGCCGCCTTAGTCCAACCTCTTAGCTTAGTTACCATAACAAGTATTAAGATTAGGGCATCATACTAATTTAAGATGATTGACACATTTGACAATGGCTGTCCATGGCTATCCAACAACGTGGAAATGCCGCCAGTAGGTATTATGGCCACTTTTGCACCGGGAACGACAATAAGGGGCGCTTAATGTTAGAATTATAATTATAATTTTGCTCTTTATAATAATTGTATAATCGTCATTATGAAGAAATGTCTCTTATTTTTAGCCTTTGACAATGATATTACTGTTGCCATATAAAAAGTTGCTATATAAAAAACCGACCAAGTGCGTGTCGGACCACGCAAAACGAAGGGTTCCGTGCCTATTAAAAAGGTCGTATCGTCACAGAAATTTTACGGCACTTACGTCCTTTTCTTTGAGGAAGGCAGTTTTTCAGCAATATCTCAAAAACCTCTGAACCGATCTTGTTCAAAACAATTTTCGGTGAATGAAATTAATAAGACTTATGTCCATGAATTTTTCCATATTTTTAAAAAACACCGTTCAAAAATTAGAGGGGGGGACAGAATTTTTGTGACTTTCGGGGCGATTATCTCCGACCCTATTCAGTTAATCAAAAAAAATGCCAAGAAACCTTATATTTATTTTGAAAGGCCTATCGATTGATGTGCCACACGGGGGGTCACAATGAAAAAAAATTTTTTGACTTTTAGTTTTATGTATGGAGTGCACCCCTAAAAATTTTTTTTTGTCATTTTAATTACAAAACTATGTAGCGGCTAACAAAATACACCTATCCTCAAAATTTTATTCAAATACACCTTATAGTTTTTGAGTAAAATGCCTGTGACATACGGACAGACGGACAGACGGACAGACGGACATGACGAAACTATAAGGGTTCCGTTTTTGCCATTTTGGCTACGGAACCCTAAAAAACCTCATATTTCCCTGGCCTGCACCGCCTGCACGGCTATCACAAGACGGCACGCGAGCTCCCTCGATTTTTTTGCACTATCCATCTCTCTAGAAAACTTAGAAAGAGAGGTATAGTGCGAGAAAAATCGAGAGAGCTCGCGCGGCGTCTTGTGATAGCCGCGCAAACTAAAAAACTAAACTTTGTTTAAAAAACTAATAATTGCGACTATTTCATTTTTATCAGATGTGATGACAAAATCTTATTTAAGGTCGTCGCCATTGCCATTAGATATCGATTTGAAAAGCAATCAGACCAAAATGAAACAAAAAATGAGGGCCATTATTATCACATTTGATGACAATATCTCATTTAAGGTACCTATTACGATTCCTATGAATCCTCAGATATCGATTTTAAAAGCAATCTGGCCAAGAAAAAGAATGCCGTTTCTATATAGATAGATTTTCTTATATATACATTAATATCTTTACAGCTTAAATACGACGGTAGTTACTATCGCCCAAGGGAACATGTTCACACTTTCTGTTCAAAATCGTCTGCACATGCATAGCAAACGCTCGAAAATGATGAGGTGTGAACCCGTAGGTACCCTTGGTCAATAGTACGCTACGGCCTGCCGTGGTAAGCAAATACCGTAGCTTCTAGACGCTGTGCGACTCCAGAAGAATTACAAAGCGTGTTGCCGACCTTTTATAGATTTGAGGGTTCGTTGTGTTGGCAGTTAGAGACAATTTGCATCAACACAGCGCATCCTCGGGAACTATAGACATCCAGTATAAAAAAAATACCAAACGTCGGTGATTAAATCAATCGTTTTTTTTTTATCTGAGTGTATTAAATAGCGTTGCCACCTTGTTTTGGGGGAGATATAGTATTTTCCAGAAAAAACCGACAAAAATATAGTACACTGTAAAAAAATATAGTACCTACTTGGCTGGGCAATGTTGCTATTTAGTAAAATTTAATTGAAACCTGTGCCGCTGGATGCGGGTGGCGCAGGACCGGTCACTTAGGCACTCATTGGGGGAGGCCTATGTCCAGCAGTGGACGGGACGTCATGATGATGATGAATTGAAACCTGGGCAATAAGCACTTCGTAAGGACCCCCAAAATATAGTATTTTTGCGTATTATATATATTTCTTCCAGTAGTACAAAGAGCCAAAATATAGTACAATACTATATAATATAGTACGGTTGGCAACCCTAGTATTAAATCACGCTACGGCTATAGGAAAGAAAACAAACTGTAGCCACAATACACACATAGGTACTCATTTGCCACGAAATGGGCACAACTCATAGGGCTTTATAGGGTGTTCCATAACATAAGCGAGAATGGGCATGATTACGTTACGTCTCATTGTGATCATTTCTGATTGTTGGTCATACAGGGCACACTGCGTCAGTGTCACTAAACAGTAGGATACTAATGAATTAATATGCTACTCTGCTTAGATGTTCGGAGGTTTGGATGTTTGTTACTCAATCACGCTTAAACAGCTGAACCGATTTGGATGAAAATTTATAGTTTATAGGCTGGATTAAAATATAAGTAGGATAGTTTTTATCCCGGGCCTACGCAGACGAAGTCGCGGGCGGAAGTTAGTACCTAGTGAATAAGTAAAAAAGGATAGTACCCTATTCATTTGTTTTTCTTTAATAGCTAAACAAAAGTGATGGTATGAACATGAACCAAATTTTACCCAAAATTTTTGCGGGAAATTCAAAAATTCTTGGGTAAGGTGACACTTTGTGTAGTAGGAATTATAGTTTTGATTCTAGAAAATATTTTTGATTTTCTGTGCACACGTGAGGTACCTAAAAAAAATAAAAGTTAAATATACGTTGACGTGTACACCTACTCAAAGTCAGTTCACATAATTTCCATCACTATATACAGTTAATACAGTACAGTCAACGACAAACGCATATGTTTACGTGGTTTACACTTTCTCACCGTAAGTATTATCATTGTAGCGGGCGAAAAATGAAATGTAGTGTAAATAATACTTAGCTCGATAATAAGTAGGTAGGTACTATGCCAAATATCAACTCGGTCGGAAACCGCGGAGTGGGTCTTGAAGTTGAACTTGTTCAACTAACTACATTTGATTCAGTTTCTCTGCTACTGATACAGTGACCAGAATCTATACCTATAGCCATGCACTAAAACTTTGCAGAAGCTGGCAGGAGTATACTGTACATATAAATAATAATCCTACTAATATTATAAACGTGAAAGTTTGAATGGATGGATGTATGGATGGATGTAAGTTACACTTAATAATAAATAAATATTAGTGAACAATACTAAAAAACAAACCAAACTAACCCCATACTAAGCTCAATACCTAAGGCTTGTGTTATATGGTTATGGGTACTAGACGACCATATATTTATCTGGCAATTAGATATTTATTAGTCGAGCAATTAGATATTTACTTAATTACATAGAAAATTAATATCCATGCTCATCACACACATATTTGCCCTTATCGGGATTTGAACCCAGGACCTTCAGCTTCGTAGGCAGCGTCACTAGCTAGGTCGTCAAATCGTCAAAATATACCTAATACTATAGTTTTAGTTATGTTGCCATTGAATATTAATTCTACAAAACTCTTTGCAAAATTTGTTCAAGCCAGAACTTAAACATAACATAACATTCATTTTTCTTGGTTCCACAGTAGCATGGCTCCGTCCACAATCGAACCCGTCGCGCGTAGAGCATGAGTTGATGGAAAAGAGTGCACGCGCGCTCGAGTCGGTCACCAACCCTCTCGAGAAGTTGCGGTTGTCGTGTCTCGCGCGCGGCGCAGCTGGCATCTTGGTGCTGGGCAGGCGAGTACTAGCTTAGCTAACGTTAGGGAATCTGGTACCTACCAAGTCTTCTACCACCAACTTTCTCGAGAAGTTGCCCTTAATCTCTCTCGCGGCGTGTACCAGACCAGACACACATCATGGGGCTGGGGGAGGTGAGTACTAGTAAACACTAAGAGAGAGTTGGTTGGTACAGAAGAGAGCGCTCTTTTCACCACTGACCCTCTCGAGAAGTTGCGGTTGCTGTCTCGCACGGCGCGTCTGGCGCAGGGACCGGAACCTCTTTAACTGTATCGATACGGTAACCCTATCAATTAGGTTACCTACCTTATTATGAGGTTAACCTATCATACGGTTAACCTATTGTTATGGTAACCTTATCGGAAGTGGTAACCGTAACTTATTATTGAGTTAACCTCAAACTGAATTGGGATAGGGTTTTTGTTTAGGGTTTTCATTGGGTTATGTTATGGTAACCTTATCATCAGCTGCTTATTGTGATTTGTGCATTATATTTACTTTATGACCAGGTATAATGTTATAGTACATTACTTACCTTGGGCGGTAAAACAAAGAATGTCTCAGATCGCCGGTATTTGACGCCCGAGCTGAAGGCAAGGGCGATACATGTGCGATCTGAGGCTTTCTTTACTACCGCCCGTAGTGAGGACACAATTTTACGTTCTCCTTGGCCAGAAAGTGGGATTTTCCTAGCGTGCGGTAGGTAACCTTATTGATAGGGTTTTTAAAACCAACTTGAAAATAAGGCTATGAAAAACCCGGGTTAAGGTAACCGGCTCCGGTCCCTGGTCTGGCGTCATGGGGCTGTGTTAGTCCTCTGACCCTCTCGAGAAGTTGCGGGTTGCGGGTGTTGTGTCTCAAGCGCGTCGCTTCTGGCATCTTGGCTGGGTAGGCAAGTACTAACTAGCTAACTTTAGGGAGAGTTGGTATAGAAGAGAGAACTCTCTGCCACATTTGACCCTTTCGAGAAGTTGCGCTGGCTGTTGTCACGCGGCTCATCTGGCATCATGGGGCTGGGTAAGCAAGTACTAACTAAAGTTAGGGAGAGCTGGTACAGAAGGGAGCGCTGGTCTGACCTCTCGAGAAGTTGATACGTATTGGCATCTGCCAGTCGGCTACGCACGTGTACTCTTCGACCGCAAAACGTTGTTAGCTTGTTTTTAGTTTTAATTATTATTTACTTTTGTGTTCTTAAATTGTTATTTTGGTATTAATTTAATTTTATTTCATATTATGTCTTATTTCCATTTTTTTTTGTTATTGTCATGTGTTATACGTGTTACACGTACCGTGTCCTCACTGGATGGACTCATGTGATGGTTAACGGAAGACCAGTGCCATGCTGAGTTGAGCCCATTTCGTGACACGGCACAGATTCACATTTTTTCTTGTGCACTACTTTTTCTCTTTGTCGTGTAATAATTTAAGTTGTGTTGTGTTACGAATAAATATTTGAAATTAAAACGCTGCCGGTGGTCGCTTTCGTCCCAATCTGACCGATACCATGGGCGTGCTGGCAAGCGAGTACCCAACTATACTATAGGGAAATTGGTGCTGAAGGATTCTTGTTAGCTTTCGAGAACGACTCATCCTTGAAAAGCTGACTTATGTAAAATCTCTCACTGACATTACAATTAAAATAATAGGCAGCTAATGGGAAATTATAATTCACAGAATATTCCGAAAAATGGATGACGATGGAAACAAGGAGCTAAACAAGGAAGAGTTTTTGACGGGCATCAAACACACTGGACTGGATATTAGCCACGAAGTAATATATGTCTTCTATGATAATGATGATTATCTTGTGTATAACGGTATTTGACTGCCCTATGACCAAATACCTACCACGGGCAAGTGGGGGATTTTAAAACTTTGAAGTAGAAACATGATTAGCCATACGATAAATAAATAAATAATATTATCTTGTGTTGGTACAGGGGCAAAGCGGCAGTTTTAAAAATCAGTCTTATTCATATCAGTTTAAATTATTTTTGGCATTATAACATTTAGGGTTTAACATGACAATATTCATAAGAAACTTATTTGTAGTAGGTACTAACTATATTGTTCATATTGTTTTCCAGGAGACAGAAGAATTGTTCGCTCAGTTGGACGTGGACAACAAGGGTTCTATCAGTGTTGATGAATTAATGAAAGAGATTCGCGTATGTGCATAAAATTTGTCTGTTTGAAACATTGTCATAAACATGTAAAAAAAAACAGTGATTTATAGTAAACTAGCTTCTGCCCGCGACTTTGTACGCGTATAAACCCTTTAATATAAAACCTTTTTCTCGCCTAAATGCTATATTGGCTAGATATCGATTTATGAGGATGAACGTAAGATAGTTCTGATACCAAAACTCACATTTTAAGGAGATGAAATAGGAAATAGGGAATGAAAGTCTGTATGAGGAACCTTATTATACGCGGACAAAGTCGCGGGCGGAAAGCTAGTATTTTTTATAAAGTTTGAATGTAGGTTATTTTTGAACTTTTTAGTCAAGTAGGTATGCTTATCAATTTTTAAGTCTTTAGCTCATGGATTTGAGGAGTTCCCATAGTTTAACCCCATTTTTTACCCCCTTTGAACCCTAATCTTTATCATTTTTATAGCCTATATAGATAGACAGATTAGTAAAGTTTGCATCAAAAGTTTGCGTTCAGCCGTTTGATGCAGGAACACATAAACAGACAAACAGACAAAAATTCTAAAAACTGTTGGAAGGTGTTCTGTTATCGATTCTAAGTATCTCCAGCCAACTTTTTTTCGATTATCTTCCATGTACAGACTTTCGACCCCCTTCAGCTTAAAGGCCCGGCCACACCGGTGCTCAAAAAAACGGTGACGGTACGGATACGGCCTACCTAGTATAAGTTCCATGTCAATAACGTCATATGTATGTCACTGCGATTCCGTACCGTAACCGTATTTTGAGCACCGGTGTGGCCGGACCTTTATTAGGTATACAGGGCGTCCCACGGCTATGCCACATGGAGGGAAAGTACCTTATGAATATTGTAGATGGAACATTTTACTGAAAGAAGACATTATTTTAATTTAAAAAACAATTTAAATTGCATGCATAGATTTTTTAAATAATTACATGGTTGAACCGGGAATCGAACCCGCTACACGAGAAAAAAAATACCCTGTAGCTTGATCATACCGATCGAAACGCTTCATCATAAGGATTATTTTTTGCTAAATAACAGTGTCAGAAATAAAAGGAAAACCATGAATTTTAACATTTTAAATTCAAAATTAATCAATTTAATTCCCTTTAATTGTCCCATTATGTTGAATACAAAGTCGCACTTTTGATTATTTCGCTCCCTATCGATGTTTGATCATGTTGTGGTGGATATTTAGAATAATACGTCTAAGTTCTGCTTGTAGCTCGTGGACACTTTCATACTAGTTCTTGTAAACTAATTTTTTTACATATCCCTAAGTTATTTGACCCTTTGTTACCTGACACTTTGTTATTTAGCAAAAAAAATCCTTATGATGAAGCTGTTCGATCGGTGTGATAAAGCTACACGGTATTTTTTTTCTCGTGTAGCAGGTTCGAATTTCGGTTCAACCATGTAATTATTTAAAACTATGAATGCAGTTTAAATTATTTTTTAAATTATAATAAAGTCTTCTTTCAGTAAAATTTCCATCTACAATATTCAAGGTACTTTCCCTCCATGTGGCATAGCCGTGGGACGCCCTGTATATATATATATATATATAAAATAATAATGTACCTATGATAATACTGTTTTTCGCAGCCTCCGATGTCCGCCGGACGCCGTTCAATAGTCGAGCAAGCGTTCAGGAAGCTGGATAAAAGTGGAGATGGAATCATTGCCATAAAGGATCTCCGTGGCATCTATTCCGTAGACGCAAACCCGAGGTATTCATATATTTTTACATAATAAGAAACTATTTATGAGTCATAACTGTTTCTTGTGTTGCTCCAGTGGACCGACTCGGCTACCATGGCCTCTCCTGCTCCTAAGTCAGGCGCCGGCCGCCTGTCCCGCCACGCCGCTCTCAACGACATTCTCAGAAGGGCGCTCGTCAGCGCCAATTTTCCCGCTGCTCTGGAGCCCCAGATTGTGTGGAGCGATGGCAAGCGCCCTGACGGAATGTCGTTGATACCCTGGTGTGGGACGCCACCTGCACAGACACCTTAGCGGCGTCCTACCTACCAGCAACTACCAGGCGTGCGGGGGCGGCGGGAGACGCCCGCGAGCGCCTCAAGGTCTCAAAATACAGCTGTCTCGGCGCCCAATATCAGTTCTTTGCTTTCGGCATCGAGACACTAGGTCCTTGGGGTAAGGGTGCGCTGGAGCTCCACAGGGAGCTCAGCAAAAGGTTAAGAGAGGCGACCCTCGCGCCGCCAGCTTTCTCGCGCAAAGAATCGCAATCGCTGTTCAGCGCGGGAATGCTGCCTGCGTGATGGGCACCCTGCCAAGAGGCACAGTTATTTTTTTATAAGTTTAAGGTTTAATTTTAGTTATTTTAATTTAATACTAGTTTTAGTCTCCTATTTACAATAATTATGTTGTGATAGAATGATATTTCAGTAAATAAATGCATGATTTGATTATTAGTATGTATCACACTACACAGCACGACGGGCCAGCAACCAACAGCAACGAGAGTTTCAATCGCGTGAGGCGCGATAGACTAAAGAATCTATCTAATATAATTGTAATATTCATTGTGTTTTCATGCGATGTCCAAGTCGATCTATTTGTTTAAAACGTAAAATATTTTTAATATTGGCATGATAATAACTTATGTAATAACTTAAGACAGAAGGTCCTTTAAGTAGAGACTAAATAGATTAACCGACTTGGTATTACATGGATCTCACAACTTTTTACGGTAGAAAGACTGAGCTGCGAGACTTGGGTTTTTTTACAGGATGTTTTTGATGGCATCTCACTTCTTTTTGTAGAGTCCTACTTTTTTGTACCATCTACTTCTAACGAATTTTGTTAAAGGCTTTGTCTTATGATATTTTTTTATTTTGACTTGGCGGGGGCACTGCCGTGCCCCCAGATAGGTTTTCCCATGATTAAGACATTAAACTCTATTTGTATTCTAAATTTGAAGCTTCTATGTCTGCTAGAAGTGCCTTGGACTTTTGATGATCGGTGAGTCAGTCAGTCAGTGAGTGACAAAATTTAGAAACTTTAACAAGTTGTTATTCTTAAACTACTGGTTCAAATTGACTGAAATTTTAAATATACCGTGTTTATATAATGCCTGATTAGTTACTGAAAAATCGGGTTTCTTATTTTATCCACAACGAAATTATAGGGGGGTCGAAAATGGCCTGAATTGCTTCGAGAAAAGGATGGTACGGCCGTGCCGCTTTTTTTTGCTCGACTTGGCGGGGGCACTGCCGTGCCCCCAGATACAGTAAAGGAATTTCATACATTTTCCTGGCCGCTAAAATTGTACAATAATGACTTTTAACTTTTTAAATTTGCGCTTGTCAGTAACGAGGAACTTCACGTACTATTTTTGCTACAGTAAGGCGCGCACATTTCCGAGCATATTGGAGAAAAAAAATATACTACCTTCAGCAGGTTGTACCTATGTAAGTCATAGTCTCGACTACGGACTGTCCAAGTGCGGAGGCTAAATGAGGAAGCCACATCATTTTCTGTCTTTTAGGGGTTCTATCATATTATGACAATCGAAATTCCGAATTCGACACAACGCTCTTTCGGTTCTATGTTTTATTTACGACCAAGCGAACATTCGATACAGTAACAATCAATTTAGACATAATTCGCATCGGGTCTACATCGATTGAATAACAACTGAAAGCCAATATTCGATATTTAGGTAGGTACTCTCAGTTTGTTCTATGGTTTAATACGCAATGAATTTTCGATTCGGTAATCGTCGAGCCAATTAACGATCTTCGACTGTGTAGCATTCCGACATTTCCGACAGTCCGTAATCGAGTATACCTATGACTAACACCTCTACAAACATGGTTGGAATGAAATACCTAGCACATAATTATATTGAGTGACAACTTAAAATACTGTTTCGCGAATTTATCCTTCATAAAATCATTGTTTTGCCACCAGTTTCCTTTTGTGGCAAAGCGGTACAAGAAAAAGTTGATTGACATAAATAATAACACATTTCTCTGGTAGGGTGGGTGTACCAGTCCCAAACCAGGCACTATAATATTATACTTTTGTGTTGGCAACTTGACCATTATAAGTGATTATGCATTGATTAATATCGATACTTTTTAATTTCAGGTACAAGAGTGGCGAGGAAACCGAAGATTTGATTATGAACAAATTCCTAGCTCACTTTGAGACCGATGAGGAAGGGGAAGGTGGGAAGGTTGGTATAAAATAAACTATGCGCAGGGTGTGTGGTATCCATTGTTAAATGACTGAGCTATTGAAGATTTAGAAAAAATTGTGCGAAGTGGAGGAGGAAATGCCGGAAAGTGGACCTCAGGGTAGAAACAGTAGCTGAGGATGTAGTCAAAGTCAAAGTGATTTATTCTTCAATTTAAGCATATTACATGCACCTATGAATGTCGTAAACTACCACCGTTCCGGAAAGAAAACCTCTGCCTCGAGAAGAACTGGCGTAAAAAACTCGGCGAGGTGTCATTTTTTCAAAACAGAATGGAAGATGGAAGCGTTCGTCATTGGTGTACCTAAGACTTCCTCTCATAAAGTTGGTACATGTTATCTCTACTTTTCCGGATTCCGGCAGTTGCCCACTCATTGAATGACATTTTACTATTAATCTTTATACGTTTTTACCACAAGTTCCATTAAACTCTTTACAAACGGTATTCAGAAGCATTTTGAATTGATCGTTCGGATCATTTGATTCTGCCTGGGTATTTGACATGGCGACTAGTAGATTTGACTTTAATAGTGCTGGGCTAGCCTACTTTTACTCAGCGGTCTTATTTCTATAACGCGATTTGGATGTTTTGTTTCGCAAGGTAGCCCTTCAAACTGGGCATTAATATGGTCCGAACGTAGGTACTCCGTTCACTATGTTTCTGTATAGATGAGGACAATTTAACCATATAATTATCTATACAAGTGGCAGAGGTGAGAGTCACCCGGGTAGGTAACCAGGAGTAACGATATGATGAGGGAAGATTTGTTTCCGCTACTTTATTTAGTTTTGTAGTGACCCTGCTTACGAAGCTATCAATTTCGATAAACAGGAAACCAAACGAAAACCCTCCCGAAACTTGGACATTTTCTATGGTTTTGCAAGAGAACGGAATTAAATTCATTGAGTATGAAGGTTGGTTTCAAATTGTAGCCTTTGTGCCTTAGAGGAATGAAACTTCTGCATAAAATTCTCTATTGACGTTGAAATCGTAAGGCCTCTCACAGACTGGTGCGGCCTGGCCGCGGCGGACAATAGTAAACTTGTCATTAGCTGTCAAATTTACTATGGACCGCTACCGCAGGCCGCGTCAGTGTGATGCAGGCTTAAAGCCTCTCACAGACTGGTGCGGCCTGGTTGCGGCGGACAATAGTAAATTTGTCATTAGCTGTCAAATTTACTATGGACCGCCACCGCGGGTCGCGTCAGTGTGATGTAGGCCTTACAATTCATGACCACTTTGACACTGTTATCTTCAAAGGGTATACTTATTATACTTTCTGTCTTCAGGTGACACTGGAGGAGTTCATGAACTACTATAGCGGCATCAGCGTGTCTATGGACAATGATTGCTATTTCGATCTCGTGATGCGCCAGTGTTACAAGCTCTAGGCAACCATGTTGGCCAAACGTCTGCGTAGTATGGCTTTTTAGCATACATGCTTTCCTCCTGGGTGGCCCCGTAAGGCCATATCTGCGGCACTACCATGAACTTCGAAACTCGGAAGTTCGTATATCTGCATCCCTGTCACTCGAGTATTGTAAGTGCAATAGAGATGGAGATACCCGAACTTCGAAGTTCGTGGTTATAGCTCAGTAACGGTCGTGCTGTAGGCCAAAAAGGGGGGGAAAAAACCATACACGCACGTTAAAGGCTTTTATTAAAACGATGAATAATTGATTTATTTTATCAAATTAACTAGATAAGAAAAAATACCACATTGTATCCTGCTATAATTAAATGCATTCAATATAAAACTAATAAAGCCTACCTACCTACTTCTTATTGTATTTTTTTACACCGCATACCTACCTCTATTACATTATTTTTACTAAACGGGACTTATTCATGTATACTTGCTTAACTTATTTGTTATATTTGATGTTTCCCGGCGCGGCGTTTCGGATGTGTCTCACTCAACCTCCTTGGTCGCGGAACGAGTCAATACGCGACTAACCACTATTATATGCGATTAAGTCCAGTTTAGTAAAAATAAAGTATGAGAATCGTGGATCTAGACACGTGTCAAGTTCAAAGCCAAAAGGAACTGGCACATACTAAGAAGATACTACGACTGGCGACGCAGCAGCCGTGTGTTATATTCACGGTTTTTATTGTTCTGTGGTTATATTACACGAACCCTGGAGCCATAAATCAATATTCCGCGTACAAGCAACTTACATTGTCACTAAATGCGGTCATCACACTGCTGAGGGCCTACCGCGAAACGATATTCGTTTTCGTTCGTATATCTCCCTCTTTGTCGCTCGAACTAGCAAGTGCAACAGAGACGGAGATACACGAACGAAAACGAATATCATTTCGCGGTAGGCCCTCTGCGCTTGCCGCATCCCGCTGCGGCGTGCGGCGCGACGGTTCGCAACGTATTAAGCCCATGCTAGACGGTCGCCAACACGCCCCTCCGACCAAGCGACCTTGGTCCGCACCGACCGTGTAGACAGTTGTTTTCAACAAAATTTCATACTACAACGGTCGGGGCCGACCAAGGTCGCTCGGTCGGAGGGGCGTGTTGGCGACCGTCTAGCAGACCTTTTAGGTATAGTATGCCAGAGGGCCTACCGCGAAACGAAATTCGTTTTCGTTCGTGTATCTCCGTCTCTGTCGCTCCAACTAGCAAGTGCAACAGAGTCGGAGATACACGAACGAAAACGAATTTCGTTTCGCGGTAGGCCCTCAATTATATAATCTGTGCCTCAGAGCTATTACCACGAACTTCGAAATTCGGGTATCTCCATCTCTATCGCACTGTTTCTTTGAGTCACTGTTTACACTACTTGAGCTTAATACTCAAAGTACTTGAGTGACAGGGTTGCAGATATACGAACTTCGATTATATATACGATTTTCGTGGTAGCGCCGCAGAGGAACTACCGCCAAACGAAAACGAACTTCGTTATGTCGCTCGAACTAGCAAGTGCGACAGTCATGGAGATACACGAACGAAGTTCGTTTTCGTTTCGCGGTGGCCCTCTGTTTTGTCGCAAATAAATGTCTCTTTCTTTCTTTCTTTACCTCAGTTTGTACCTCCTTCTGCCTTCGGCGTTGGGCTTCTAATAGACTCTCGTTCGTAATTCATATCTTACCGTACTTGTAAAATAACATAACGTACTGTTAAAATAAAACATAAACCAAGAATCATTTGAATGAATTGAATGACATAAATTGGTAACTGATTTTTAGTATTTTTTTAATCATAGATAATTGGTGATACCACAATGAAAATCTGTCACCAAAATTTGGGGGCCTACCGCGAAACGACAACGAACTTCTTGTTCAACACTTGCTAGTTCGAGCGACAGAGAGGGAGATACACGAACGAAGTTCGTTTTCGTTTCGCGGTAGCCCCACTGACTATATTTAATGATATTTTTTGGCCAATTTTGATAATTAGTGGCAAAAAAAAGCTCAGTTTAAGTCTCTCACAGACTGGTGCGGCCTGGCCTCGGAGTTCAATAGTAAACTTGTCATTTAGCTGTCAAATTTACTGTGGACCACCACCGCAGGCCGCGCCAGTGTGATGTAGGCCTGGGGGGCGCTAATGGGTGCTAATATAAAAATAGAAACTCGCAATATTTTTCTCTCTGTAACTTGAATATGCCAGTGCGACAGAGATAGAGAGAAAAGAACGAATGAAGGGTTTTATAGTAGCCGCTCTGGTCGCGGCGGTCAATAGTAAATTTATCATTAGCTGTGTGCGGTGGCAACCGCAGGCCGCGCCAGTCTGTGATGGTTATGTGGTGATTATATTCTTTTTGGTGGGCTTTACTTTAGTAATTTTTAGTCATGGCAACTATGTATCTGTGTCTGTTTCGCACGTCACCCGAACGTCACCTTAAATTAAAAATCAGAGCTACCTACGTGAGAGCTACGTTCGGTCGGGTTGGTGCAGTACCTAAGCACTTAGTGTTACCGTTTATCGATATACGCGATAAATTAACACGGTATCCTTATCTTAATATATTTCTGGTCTATTGATTTACTAAGCGTGAAGTGATCTTTATAATACTGTTCTTTGCGAGACAAGATGATTGGAAAGAGTCTAGTTGTAGCGGTCGTTCTGTTGGGTAAATATCTCCTATCTTGTTTATAATTATATGCTTACCCTTGAATTAATTGATTATTACGGAAATTAATTCTTCGAGTATTTTTTAACCTCAGCGACACCGGTTGTTTATGAGATTATACTGTAAGTATGTGATTAGATTTTTTTAATGCCTATCCAACATAGGTGATGGTAGTATACGGTGTTCGTCATGTTGTAAATGCTGTCTAAAATAAGTGTCTATCAAAATTTTCACTACTAACAACGACAATAAAAGCTTGTGCCAAACTGTACTATTTGGCAGTCATCAAATGGGTTCCAATGATGATGATGGTTAGAGGGATCCAATGAGTTGAAACGTGTTGGGTTTGTCTCGTCTAGTAGGTTTATATACGAATGGCTATAATCACCTTCTGTCTCCATCATCAGATCAGTCTGTGGTGCCATAGTTTTGAGTTGTTACCAATCTTACATAAGATCAGATCAGTTCTCAAGTAGGTGAAAAATGGTTACCAATTTTTCGAGGACAACTTACATGCTTAAATATTAATTAACAAACTGTACATGTTATAAAAAACTTGTATCTACATAAAGGCAATCAACTAATCAAATACAATCTATTAAAAACACGCAATATTGGCATACTGCTCATGAAATATTCCTTTATAGCCTCTTCAGAAAATTACAATAAAAATAGTTAAAATTACAGTAACCGCAAAATTTTACATTTCTGTGTGCAAATTAATATATTCATTTAATATTTAGGTGTAACTTGGGCCCAGTTGGATACGGATCAAGCCCAAGCCGTGGACAAAGCCCTAGAGAATCTGCCACCGGAGCTGCAGGGCAGTGTCAATAAGGAACAAGTTGAAGAGATCAAGAACAGAACCGCAGCTGCCTTTAAGGACAAGTGTGAAAGTAACGGAGGTCCTGATGCCTTCGGCAATGCTGAGGTGAATTTTTTAATAAGTTTTACACATACATAATGTCTCACGCCAGTATTCCCGAAAGGAGTAAGCAGAGCTCATGAAACTTAATTTGCAGTGACACTTCTAGTAATTGAAAGATGTAAAAATTTATTGTGATAGGGATGATTCACCAGCTAGTTGCTAACAAGATCATAACTACACTCTTTACTTGTTCGAAAATAATATTTGTTGCATGCTCTGCTTAAACAGCAAAAAATGCTGCTCAGCAAAAAAAAAAAACAAAAAGACAGTCATAGGGCTTTTATGCCAGGCCAGAAATCTTCAAATGAAGAATTCAGGGCTCAATCGGAGGATGAAGTTCTTAATTAGGGACCAAGTTTGGAATAACTGATAACTATTCTTGTTAGGCCAATAAATTCTATCATTAAATTTAAATATTTATATTCCACACTGCTCAATTGCCGTAGTACGTAAGATGACCTTCAGATTTAGTCTTGAATCAACTTTATTATCTTTTTAATCACAATAGGTTTGTGTCCCAAGATTTATATGATGCCATCAAGTCAGTTTTTGGAGGCTTACAAATGTTTGTATGGGAGCAACTACAATTAAAGAACATAAATACCCAAAAAATTGAGATAAAGATCGACCTCATGGTGGCAGCTCAAAACGCTTCATACTAATTGACACAACGCTATGCTATGTCGGTACTAATTGTGGTATGGAAAATCAAGTAAATTGCAAAATAGGTACTGCGTTTAGGTCCATAGCTGTCCTACAATTTTGTTTCTATAAAAGCGTAAGGATAAATTGGTAGCTTCAAATTTACTCTTGAACAATAAAATAAAATGCATATTTATTCTAAACTTTCAAGATCCCTATCTTTTTACGGTTTTAATTATATTTTGTAATTACTTTATTACAATAATTTGATGGTTTACTATCCATTTACCAACAATACGTTATCAATTTTGACATGAGTCATCCATCACCCCTATTATCAGCATTTTGCTCCATATTCAATAAGCGGATATGCGATAGTAAATCCCTTTGACATGCTGTTTTAGGCTAACACCTTGATTATACAATCATTTATGATAAATCTTATCTTTGTGATATTGTAAGCAGCCATAATTTCAGATTGCATTGTGTACTTAAGTGAACTATTAAAATTAGTATGGCCTAATAATTGCTTAATTTATTTAAAAAAACCTGCTTGTTCGAAAATTACATTATATTTATAAAATACCAGACTTATCAGATTCATAAATAATGTATGATTAAATTAAATAAGCTGAAAGGATTTTACATCCTAAAGGTCGAATTCTTTAAACGTAGGTACAGGTTTTGTGGCAGAATAAGACAATATGAATCACTGAAATAAAAGAGAGGAACAAAATTTATAGACAGTGAAAACACATACTGAGACAAAAGTTAACAACCTAAGTGGGCAGACCACATAAGTAAGATATACAAGATAGTATAGGTACACCTAGAAGCAATGTAACAAATAATGTTAGCATATAAATTGCAAAATGCTGGTTGCAGTTTTGCATACTTCGTTCTGTGATATTGAATTTATCTATGGAATAACTAGGTCGAATACAGTGAAGAAACGACAGGCAGGACTAAACCCTCGTAAACGCGTCTTACACGCAACCCTCAGTGAGTACTTACCTATTGCAGTTTAGATGAAGAAGCCAGTATTTTAATGGAACTTACGCCTTACCGTACAGTATTCTAAGTTCATTTTCGTTTTCAAGATGGCATAGGTAAAATTAACTTTGTTGCGAGTTTAAAGTAATACGAGTATACTACTAGTAGTATGTTACTACTACTGTTTCTAGAACAGTTTTAATAATGCTCTAATAGAGTACTACTCCTTGATTTCAATGCTATTGAGGTAAATTGGTAGCCTCTTTGTATTGGTTTATGAATCATCGATATCGTTGTTAATAAATTTTATGATTCATAATTATTTCGACTGCATTTTTAACCGACTTCACAAAAAGGAGGAGGTTGTATTTTTTATATATTTTTCTGTATGTGTGTTGTTATTTCTTTTTAAAAATCCAGTTGTATCCATGCGGAATTGCGGGAACTCCTCAAATATACAACGCGATTTTGAAAGTTTCCGTTAATTTGCAAGGGGCCATAGTTTAGATCAAATTAAGTTATTTTAGACACTCACACTACCTATTTTAATGCTTGAGGTTTCAATTTGCAACTAAAACGTGCATAAAAACAAGTAAGTCAACGAACCTTACTTATTGGTTGGGTGTGTAGGAATTTGAGCAGCCTCGAAATAAGGCACGCACGGCTCACCTATTTTGCTCGAATTCGTAGACGCCCACGCGATGTGCGCGAGCAGCGCGCGGCGAGCCGCCTAGTCTTTTGACCGTGCTCAAAGGCGCCTCAGTGTGCGCGCGTAAATTGTTCGTGTATCTGAGCGTGCCATAATTGCATTTGCCCGAATTTCTTTTTCCATAATTTTATATTCCATTACATTTCATTTTCCAAAATATTATTATTTTCCAAAGTATTTTTAGGGGTGCACTCCCCGTGTGGCACATCAATCGATAGGTCTTTCAAAATAAATATAAGGTTTCTTAGCATTTTTTTTTTGATTAAGTGAATAGAGCCGGAGATAATCGCCCCGAAAGTCACTAAAATTCTGTCCCCCCCCCCCTCTAATTTTTGAACGGTGTATTTTAAAAATATGGAAAAATTCATGGACATAGGGCTTATTAATTTCATTCACCGAAAATTGTTTTGAACAAGATCGGTTCAGAGGTTTTCGAGATATTGCTGTAAAACTGCCTTCCTCAAAGAAAAGGACGTAAGTGCCGTAAAATTTCTGTGACCATACGACCTTTTTAATAGGCACGGAACCCTTCGTTTTGCGTGGTCCGACACGCACTTGGCCGGTTTTTTTTATTTTCCACTTTACCCCCCAAAAGTGGCCCCCTTGTTCAGAATTCATTAATTTACTTTACGCGTCCGTCTTTGGGTCACCAATTTACATATGTGTACCAAATTTCAACTCAATCGGTCCAGTACTTTCGGAGCAAATCGGTTGTGACAGACGGACAGACAGACGCTCGAGTGATCCTATAAGGGTTCCGTTTTTTTTTTCTTTTGAGGTACGGAACCCTAAAAACGGGTACCTGCCTATTCCTATTACACTTAATTCAGAATTTCCTAACAAAATGTATCCGTTATTTTTGATATTGAGTATGTATTAGGTATATACCATTAGTTTTGTTATTGATCAGACTTTATATAGTATACCGTACTTTCATTAATTATTGCACATCGTTGTTGCTGCCCTCTCGTCCGGTGTCATAGTTCATTCCAGTCGATAGTAAGAAGTGGATCCAACTTCGTAGGTACGTGACATTTTGTTGTTTAGTTTAGTGGGGCTAGATGTACTTATCGTATATTTATTCATTCGTACCAAGCGCTATATATGTTTTTCGATGTTATGGGGACGATTTTCTCAATAATGACACTAGAACTAGAAATAGGTAATCTCGGTATATAATAAATACAAGTATAATATAACGTTTTCCAGAAATGAATAACCTCGCGTCTTAGGCACCAATATAACCTACCTACACAACAAATATTGACATGCAAATTAAGTGTTGCATTTAGGTAATTTGTTCTAAAAGTGGGTCTGGTCATTGCCACCTGTGTCATTTTTTTTTAAAGAAAATACGAGTACTAACTTCTGTGTAAATGCCCTGTATGTGTACAGTCATGGTTGCGTAACTTGACCCCCCTGCATAGTAACTTTTATGCACGCGTAGGGGGAGGGGTCATGTTACTTTGCCCGCTGACTGTATACATACTTACAGCAAAAGAATGTGGCATGCAACTGGGCCAAAAAAACAAAAGTCATATTTCCTGTAGTCAAAGTTAGGTATAAGGTTTATGTGCATATATTAACATGTTTTTATCGCATAAAATTATATAAGAGGACACGCCGTTTTTTGCGGTTAAGGGCCTGGCCACATGTCTGCGGTGCAGCGACGCAACGCAAAATTTCGCGGCTCGTCACCGCAAGAACTCGCGTTGCGGCGACGCAGAAATTCACGCCGCGCCGTGGATTATTGCGGCGCCGCGTTGCACCGTGTTTTCCTAAAAGTTTTCACTGGTTTTCAACGCCTCTTGAAATTACATGATGGAAAGATATGGGTTTACCCAAAAATCTTCTTATTATTTGCTTTTTAGGGTTCCGTAGCCAAAATGGCAAAAACGGAACCCTTATAGTTTCGTCATGTCCGTCTGTCCGTCTGTCCGTATGTCACAGGCATTTTACTCGAAAACTATAAGGTGTATTTGAATAAAATTTTGAGGATAGGTGTATTTTGTTAGCCGCTACATAGTTTTGTAATTAAAATGACAAAAAAATTTTTTTAGGGGTGCACTCCATACATAAAACTAAAAGTCAATTTTTTTTTTCATTGTGACCCCCAGTGTGGCACATCAATCGATAGGCCTTTCAAAATAAATATAAGGTTTCTTAGCATTTTTTTTGATTAAGTGAATAGGGTCGGAGATAATCGCCCCGAAAGTCACTAAAATTCTGTCCCCCCCCTCTAATTTTTGAACGGTGTATTTTAAAAATATGGAAAAATTCATGGACATAGGGCTTTTTAATTTCATTCACCGAAAATTGTTTTGAACAAGATCGGTTCAGAGGTTTGCGAGATATTGCTGAAAAACTGCCTTCCTTAAAGAAAAGGACGTAAGTGCCGTAAAATTTCTGTGACGATACGACCTTTTTAATAGGCACGGAACCCTTCGTTTTGCGTGGTCCGACACGCACTTAGCCGCTTTTTTTTCTTTCGTCTTAACAACAACAAGAGCAGAATACGTGTGATATGGTCCAAATCTGTTTGAAGACTGATCGTTGTATTATCACGACGCAGCACCTTAGGAAAAAACGATGCAACGCGGCGCCGTAAAAACACACAGCGCGGCGTGAATTGCTGCGGCGCCGCGCCACGAAATTTTGCATTGCGGCGCCGCACCGCAGACATGTGGCCAGGCCCTAAGAGTCGAACCAACAATTAAGTTTTGCAGCCCTTAAGTTTGATCGTCGTCCAGAGGAAAGACGCCAATCTAAATAAATCTATGTATGACCCAACTATGCTTTACTACAATGCTTCCAATAGTAGGTAATTCCTATGCTAAGTAGGCTGGTTTTTCCACGGTAGACCTAGTGTTGAAGCGTGTCTGGTTTACGTATTATTTATCCATATTCGCTGGAATCATAATGTTGATTTTTCTACTGCCCATTTCTTTGTTTTAAAACCTCTAATTTTCAAAGGTGCTATTTGTTTTCCATTCGTCCAGGAGCCGTAGCATGGTTGGCCTTATCACGCGACAAGTGACAAGATAAGAGCGTCGTCTCGTTCTATCGAACGGTGTCAGCCAGTGACGCACGCTCTGTCCTATCACCTATCGCGTGACAAGGCCAACCATGCTACAGGGCCAGGTTTCCGGTAGTTTCTTCGAAGCTTGTTACTTTCTGGTTAGTTGATAGATAAATGACAAGAAATGCGTTTAGTCGTCCCGCCACCTCTGCCTTGGGTTGCCGCATCGTCGCTGCCCATCCTATGTTTATGTAGGTATCATCATCATCCTCAGCCTATACAGGGTGGAAAGTTAAAACGGGGCAGTAAGGGCAGGGCTCACTGTATGGAAAAAGTTTTCCTTGATTTCTGGGCGTTCTAGTAGTCAAACCTTAGTCTGTCCCAAAGAGTATTTTGATCCTTAATAGAAATGGGATCGAATGGCATTAAAAAAAAATATCGTCAAAATTGATGATTTTCTCGCTGACTGTACTTTTTTTCAAAAATCTGTTGTATTAATGGTGGTTCTATGGTGGTGGTAACGGCACAAGGCCAATGAGTATATACGAGAAATAGCGTTTAAAAGAACCTTTATTTAATGTTAACACCTTATTTTATACATGGTTATCGCTTATACAAGCAATATGCGTTTATGTAGCAGTAAACTATTGTGTTACTGCTAAACACTAAATGTGGCCAATCGCCATACTACACCTCCCCCGAAAGTTCCCTTCACCCCCGGGGTGGCAGAAAAAAAAAACGCATGTTACTTGCTTACATTTTTTTTTTTTTTTTTTAAATATAAAAATCTTAATAATTTTAATAGACTTAAGTAATTATTTATTTTCAAAATACAATTTAGTGTTATTCTTATGAGTAATATATATACGATTACATTTTATAATTTTAACATTTGGTGACATATCTTCTATTACCTCATAAGGTCCAGTATAAATAGGATCTAGTTTATTTCCTACTTGGTTCTTTAAAAGTACTAAGTCACCTGGTTTATATTTTATACAATTAACTTTCTTATCATATGCTATTTTCCTATTTGATTTACTTAACAATAAATTATTTTTTGCATCTAACTGAGCTCTTTGTAACCTATACTTAAATTCTTTAGGATAACTTTCGTAGTTATAGAGAGGGTCGACAGAAGAAATTAGATTATTTGGCAATGTACATATTTTGCCGAAAACTAGTTCATATGGCGTGTATTGTGTCTCTGAATGTACGGTTGTGTTGTATGAAAAACACCAGTAGGTCAACCAACTGCTCCAGTCGGTACTATTATTACTACATTGAATCCGGAGATACGCTCCTAGACTCTTGTGCGTATTTTCTAGCGAGCCTATAGTTTCGTGATGATAGGCTGTTGAGTGTAACTTATTTATTCCTAATAAACTACAGATTTCAGAAAATACACTAGACATAAATTCAGTACCTTGATCCGTAATTATATCTTTCGGTACTCCGTATCTTAAAATAAAATTATTTACAAACGCTCTACTTACAGATTCAGTGTCTTTTCTTTCCAAGGGGTATGCCTCGACGTACTTACTTAGTTCGCACTGAATTGTTAATACGTACTTATAGTTATAATTATCTACATCTAATGGTCCTACTATATCTAAGGATATCCTTTCGAAAGACGTATCTGGGGTTGTAGTTATCGTCATTGGTTCTTTAATATATTTGTTAGTATATTTATTATATTGGCAATGTGCACATTTCTTAAAAAGTCACTTAAAAAGTTAGGAATGAAATCCTAATGCTATTTTTGCGTGGCGGCAAGGGATCTAGTAGCTGCCCTTACTGCCCCGTTTTAACTTTCCACCCTGTATACGTCCCAATGCTGGGCACAGGCCTTTCCACTTATACCTGGGTAATATCATCATCCTCAGCTTATATACGTTCCAGTGCTGGCTAGACACAGGCCTTTCCCCTTATACCATGCGTAATATCATCATCATCAGCCCGTATACGTGCTGGGCATAGTCTTCTCATGGATAATAGGGAATGGACAGTAGATATGCCCCACGCTTAATATATCTGCCTGTTTGTTGAACAACAACATGGTTCGTTTCGATATTGCCGTAAATGGCTAACAGTGGCGAGCGAGGTTAATTGCTTCCTAGCGATGCGTGGTACCATACCGGGTAATTAAAGCGTTGCCTTAGCAGCTAACAGCGATCCGATTAAGGAAAATTGTAACTGTTCCGAGTACCTATCTAATATCTTCTCAACAAACTGCTCAAAAGACAACTACTTAGTTCCTCCGCTGCATGTTGTGAATGTTTTCTGAAAAGTGTACAGCAGAGTACAAAAAGATGTTTCCATTTTGTTAACCTACTACGCGGTTTGTGTGTTACCTTTTCGCGCTTAAACTTTTAACTTGGAACTTATTTGGATGAAATTTCATGGAGACATGGTTTTCTGATTCCCGGAAAAGATCGTATCCCTTAAGAGTTGTGCTTCTGGGTTATATTATAAGGTAAGTATTACGGACATATCTTTAAGTACCTACCAACTAATGGGATTGAAGCTAAATCGAATGTGTTCTAATTGTAATTAACTTTATAATGATAGGAAAATTAATGAATAATTTACTAACGGGGCAAAGTTCTATCTATTATCCTAATCAGCTTAACGATAAGGGTCGTGAGGAGAAGTTTATTAATACATATAAGTACGACGAGCCTGGTTAGTCTGAGTTATGCACAGTTGTTAACAGACTATATACTACCTACTGAATTTAATAACTAGCTGCCCGCACTGCGTGGCTTCGCCCACGTCTTGCAAAGAACGCAGACGAATCCGCAGGATAAAACACAGCCTATGGCCATCTGGAAAGTCCATTCTATACGCAGGTTAAGAATTTTTGAAATCGTATGAGTAGTTCCGGAGATTGCCCATTCCATACACACTTACACACAACAACACAAGCTACAATCTCACAGACTTTTCCTCTTTATAATTTTAAAATAGAATAAAAGATGAGTGATATAGGAGTCTAGTACAAGTAGTAATCCTTCGGTATCCTGTTAATTACGTCGTCATTTTTTGAAGGAAGAAATCTTCACGAGTTACAAACGAGCTAATAGATAAGAAATAAGAATAAGTATTTTGACGTCCATCGCTGCTAATTACTCGTAGTTCATTAAAATATCATCACACTTTTCTAAGTAGATAAGTAGCGTCCTAGTTTTGTTGAAACGTTGATTTGCATAACCACTAAGTAAGCTAATAGTAGGTTACTTACTATCGAAAGTTAAGTTGTTTGTCATTAGAAAATGTGACATAACTATCAGTAGTAGGTAAAATGAAAATTTTCAAACGTGATTTTTTCGACATGAACACTATTATGTTGTAGGTTCAACACTATTATGTTGTAGGTTCTAAGGCTTCCTAAACGCTATCGTTTTAAGATGAATTGAAACAAGGCAGGCAAGATTGTTCCAGCCGAAAAATGTACCTCGGGAAATCCTAATTAAGTATTTAGGTATTTTTGATCATCATCATATCAGCCTGGTCATAGGCCTCCCTCAAAGAGTGCCACAATGACCGGTCTTGCGCCACCCGCATCCAAGGACTCCGCCCCAATGGCCGTCGGTTCTACGTGCAAAGTGCCTCACTGCCACTTAAGTTTAGCGATTCGGAGGGTTATTCTGCGGCGGTTTGATCGCTTCGATCCTAAAGGTGCTGATAGACTTAAGCATTTACAAGTAATGAGCATTCTAGCGAATGTTACATACGAAATCTCACAAAATAAACAGAAGTGTTTTAGCGAGCATATACCTATAGAAACGACAGTAAATTTACTTTGAGCCTTTTGCCGAGCCGAGCAATTATGTTATTGTTCAGCATTTACTAAAGCTTTCGCTAGACTGATCGTAAAAATGTTCGTAGCCATGTTTGACTCTATGCTTGGCTCTGTTCGTTGTTCATTTTGACAAATTTAAAAACGGCGAATAATCGATTTTCTGTTAAGTACATGTGAATGCTCAAGTCATCAGTCACCGAATGTCTATATGTTCAAAGCAACGGTTTGTAAAATTTAAATTAGACAGTATAAATACGAGTATTACTACTGATCAGTGTCCGTTGAAATTTATTTTATGCATGGCAGTGCCGATGAAGTGAGACATGAACTGAACATGAGCAGTAATTTGTTAACCTTCTTTACATTGCGAAGTGAACTAAGGTACCTACCAATGGTCAATGAAGTAGATTTAGTTCACCTTAATTAAGTTTGGTGGTTTCCTTGATTACAGAATGCGTTGAAAACTTTGAAAACGTGCATGGAAGCGCTGGTAGATCAAAACGTACTGAACAGGGAAATCGAAGAAGCCAAGCCCAACGGGCGAATCGACGAGGTGTTTAAGAAGTAAGTTTTCAACAAACATACTAGAACTTCTTATTTAGAATGGTTAGTGCTAGTAACTGTGTTAGTGCAGTTGGTGGCCCTGCTTGCCTACCGTTAAAAAGCTCTTACAGCCTGCGGTGTTCCTATGAATGCTTCAGACACACGTGGCCATTATTATCATAGTATACAACTGGTCGCCACCGCAGGTCACCCAGGTGTTTGTGTGACCTTAGAGCTCAATCTTAGTGCCCATTTCGCTGGCGCCACCCCTCTAACACCGACTCAGAGTATGCCCGTGATCGAATTCCGGTAATTATTTGTTCATGTCAATGTCTTGGGTCTATAGGGTACATATATATTATTTTGTATTTGTAAATCGCCGTCTAGTATCCAATAGTAAAAACCTGGGCTGGGTTGATTTGTATCACATTGTCCCCTATTTTTTTATGCTGTCCAAAGTTTACCACAAGACTTCGGTTTCCAGATACTGCACCAAAAAGCCCCAGTTCAAGGACTGCTTCAAAGTAGCGGTGGAAGCTGCCAAGCCGTGTTTCTCAACCGAAGAACAGCGCAACCTGAAGATAGTGTACAACGTCACTGAGCAGCTGGCAGAGTTTGTCTGCTTCAAGGATGGTGACAGAATTGCGCGTGAGTCCAGGCTTTTCTTTGAACACGAAGAATGATGGACGATGGCAGCGGAAAGCGGGAGTCATGGCCGATCATTGTGGCGCCCTTTGGGGGAGGACTATGTCCAGCAGTGGACGTGTTTCGGCTGATATGATGATGACGAAGAATGAAAGAGTGTTTTTAGATTTAGGTTGCATGGCTATGTTAACACGAACATGAAAGGCTGTCGCTACACGAGTTGATGTCTAGTTTTTTGCAAATCTAAAGTTGCCGTCATGTGTATGATGATCTCTTTGTTACACATCATACGAAAAAATAATACGTTAAACCACATAGAGCCCTTGCAAGGCCTTGACTACGGCAATCAGTAGCATTTGAAAAGTTTCAACTTAGTGCTCGTGCATTTCGCAGTAATTTGCAAAAATCTCATGAGATTCAGAAATTCTTGACACCGTGTTTAATTCCAGTGTTTATTGCGGAGGGCGGCCCCGAGTGCTTCCAGGAGAAACAGGAGGCGATCCAGGCGTGCGCGAACACCACGCTCGGCCCCAACGTGCAGCTCAACGCCAACATTACCGCCGACAACATTCCCGAGATCAAGTTCACTGTAAGTCTAAGCCGTCTAGGGGCGGGTTGCACCAACTTACAATTACAGACCGATCGACGTTAAATATGGCGCCGGTAGTTGTCGTCTCATAGAAACTTGTCAAACTTCCATATATTCAGATTTTAACGAACAGCGCTTATGATTACAGACGGTTTGGTGCAACCCACTCTAAGTAGCAAGTTGTGCTCTACAAATGTAGGTGCTTCAATCTAGGAAAATCACGACATTTCAATTGGAATAAGTTTGATGGATGTTCATGAATATTAGGGGTACCTATTAGTATAAATTTTAGCCCTCTCGTGTTTGCAGTGCCCTTGCAGGGCGTCACATTATGTGACACACAACAAAAGAAAAAAAAAGGTGCTCTCCACCCATCTTGTTGTGTAGATGGTGAGGCAATTTAATGTAATGTCCACATTCAAATTATATTCGGCAATGTATTTTATTATAATTATTACCCATATGAAGTAGTTTAATTACTTACTGAGAATCAGTGGCAGATCCAGGATTTTGGTTTGAAGGTTCGATTTTGGCACAATCTGGGTAAAGACTTAGATGCTTTTGGGGAGCCTGAGCGCCCCCTGGATCCGCTGCTGCTGATGCTGAGAATGAATGTAGGATAAATATAGATAAATGGCTCTTTCTTCTTTTTTACCGACAATGAACTGAGGTTGTTTGGCTTTTTTGGTTTTTAAACTATCGAAAATTGTGGTTTTGGAGTATGATATAAAAAAAATATGTTTCTTCATTAGAACTAAAGTTTTCTTTCCAGACAATTTAAATATTTAAAAAAAAATGTGGTAAAGTGGACTCTTTCAGTGGGAACTACATTTTTGTTTACCACTCTGTCACGGTATTCTACGAAAAAAAAACGTTTAAAAAAATGCTAATTAGAGAAAGTGAAATATTAAATAATATTAATCAATAAAATAATATGGATGTTCATTCGAACATTATAAAACCGTAAACATCATTACTCAAACGAGATGCCGTAAAAGGCTATTGCCGGTAGAAAAGAAGAACGACCCAAATACATGGACAATATTCATGACTAGGGAACAAATATTCCAAATATGCCCTTACTGGGATTCAAACCCAGGGCTCTTGCTATGGATTATAACCGGCGTGTATTTCCTGAGCCAGAAAAAGGAGTGTGGTCAGCTAACGACACTGCAGACGTGCGTGGTGAGCAACCTGGAGTCGTGCGCGCAGCCCACCACGGCCAACATCGTCGAGTCCCTCTTCAAGTTCATCCGCAAGGCCACGCCGTGCAAGGACTTCACTGTGAGTCATTTACTGTTTAACTAGTAGAACAGCCGCACACAGGGATATTTTCAGCTGTTACCTGAGATTATTTGCAATAGTTCCTTTGGAAGTAACTACTGCGAATAAATCAGCTTCGTTTTTCAGGTTTATTTGTAATACTTCAAAGGTTAATAATCCGTTGGGTTAGTAGTAGAAATCCTACATCGCAAAACGACCACATTCCCATAACGGCTACATTGCCAATATGCCTCTTCGCATCAAGCCGAAACCTCATTTCTATGACTAGATCGTAAAGAAACCACTTCGCTTAGCGGCTACAACGCAAATATGGTTCGCCGCAGAAAGTCGAAATGCCGAAATGACTTCATCTTAATATTAAGATTAGTAGCTATTTCGGCAGACAAATACTCTACATAATATAATATTTCGAATGACTTTGGCAAGTCATATGACTTGCTGGAGAAAAGACCACATCTCATAAATGTCTAGATCATATAATGACAATGTTGTGCTGTCGTGATCACTGATCATAATTTAATGTAAACGGTTCACTCGCATTTTCAACCCTTTAAACGCCATCGTCTGATATATCAGACAAAGTGACAATATAAATGGCACCTTCTTGAATGACAGAGTTCGCTAGTAACTTTTTTGACGTTCGGCGGTTAAAGGGAACTCGAAATTAGCTCAAAACGTTTTTATTACAATATGTGTCGATATTCCATAATTTGAATAGCCATACATTATTTTGTCGCGTTATCACTCCTAGGGTGAACCTTTTAAATTATGATCACGACTGTACGACATTGTAATTATATGACTTAGGCATCTAAAGGATGTGATGCGGTGTTTTCTCGATCTAGTCACATTAAGATGTAGTAATTTAGACATTTTGCTGTTACGGTCACGCGTGAGCCATCTCGTGTGCGTGTGCACACTTCTGCCAGCCGTGTTGTAGTAACTAAAGTGCTTATGATGTAAGGTTTCATAGATTGGATTTGGGTTCTTCGCACATATTATTGCGTTAAGTACGAGTGTAGTATAACTCGTACTTAACGCAATAATATATTCCTTTCCTGTATATCTATAACGTTCTTACATTATCAATTTCATGTTATTTTACACATTGTATGATTGGGTGAATCAACTTTTTTCTGTCACGACGTTACTTCTCCTGGGTCACTTTTTAAAACTGAAATTTAAACCTACAAAGGTGGGGTTTTATTGTAACGTTGAACATCTTTTTATGGGCCATCTTGTAAGCATGTTAGAAGTTTATCTTGTAACAATATTTCTAAGAAACTCTCATATCGTCTCCTGGCTAATAGGACAGAATAACAACAAAAAATAGTTAATTGACCCAATTGTTTTATGTTACCCGGTGGGTATAAAGCAGCAATACTTGCATATGATAACTAATAACGTAATTAACTATGGGTGACTGAACTGGCTCATTAAAATGGCATAATGAGGTCGTTATGATAAAATTGCATGATTATCAGCACTACTAACCTTTTAACCCTTCTAACCAGGAAAACCTAGCAAGCCCAAGGAATGGCAATGTGGTAAGTAGTAACACTTTTGGTTTTTGTGCATGTCTTGGGCTAATTTCGTGTTTTAACAAATTACGCCATACTATATTCGCCTTGATTTAAATATAATAATAATAATATTATTATATTTAAATCAAGGCGAATAATAATAGGGGAATGGTCAAAATTCGTCTTTTTTCCTAAATTATTTCAAATCTGTTTTTGCTAAAATTATAAAAAATATATATCTGAGATGCTTACAACAACCCCTTTCATTTGATATGTCACATAATACAGTTGGCGAAACTTTTTTTTAATTTTCCAGTTTACCCCCTAAAAGTGGCCCCCTTGTTCAGAATTCATTAATTTACTTTACGCGTCCCTTTTTGGGTCACCAATTTACATATGTGTACCAAATTTCAACTCAATCGGTCCAATAGTTTCGGAGCAAATCGGCTGTGACAGATGGACAGACAGACGCACGATTGATACTATAAGGGTTCCGTTTTTTTCCTTTTGAGGTACGGAACCCTAAAAAAGTAACCCTCTTATTGCTATTTGTGTTTGTGTGCACTATTTGTTTGTTTGATGGGTGAACGTTCTGGGTTGGGTCTATTTCTCAGCAAATATTGTTAAAATAAATAATTAATCATCTGATCTGATTACTTTTGAAAAAAGTCAAACATATTGTTGCTGAGTTTTACTTGAAAAAATCAGAATTTAACATTTATTACATTTGTGTAATTGATGTGGTATGATAATATAATCGATTGAATCAGGCTTTATGTTGCGAAATTCCATGATAAGTTTCTAGAACAATACCCTTTCGCTATTATAAATGAACTCACATAGCAAAATTTGTTTTTAAATTAGCAAAATTAAATAAAGTATTTCACCACCAAAGACAAAAATATGTCTAAAGCATAATTTCCACCAAACGGCGCGCATCGCATCGGATCGAAACGGATTTTACAATCTTTTAAATGTCTGCAGCTGAATTTATAGTCTATATTACAAAGCCGCGCAAAGCAGCTTGAGTGCGGGAGTCTTCAGCGACACACGATCGTTGCCGACAGTATGCTGCGACGCCCGATCGGCTCCGATCGCCTGTCGTCGTATGCGATCGGATCCTTTCGGGTGTCGTCGCGTGCGCTCGAAGACGTGGCTGGGCGGTACCACGAGGAGAAGATTTATTGACTAAATTTTGAAACTTCTTAGTCCATTCTGTAATAATCTTTGATTTTTTTCATATCTAATTTCAAATCATTATGAAGTGTATGGAATTCGCCAACCTTACACTGCCATAATTAATTAATTTAATTTTTTTCCACTTCTGTGTTATATGATTATTTATTTTTCTTCTTCTAATGCCAACAATACTGCATCAACTTCAAACATTTTCACAAAGTAGTCACGTCAACATGGTAGGTATGAAACTAATTGACTAGGCAGGCGCAGAAACGGATACGTTTGTAAGCGACGGTACAGAGCCAATCTTATGCGTCGATATCCTGCTGGACGTGATCGGCTGTCGTCGCCTTTGTTCGTAACCTTTCCGATCCGATGCGATGCGAGCTTTTTGATGGAAAGCAATCGGCTGTTGCCGCATCCGTTCGTATCCTTTCCGATATGATGCGATGCGAGCCTTTTGATGGAAAGAGATCGGCTGTCGCCGCATCCGTTCGTGTCCTTTCCGATACGATGCGATGCGAGCCGTTTGGTGGAAAGAGATCGGCTGTCGCCGCATCCATTCGTGTCCTTTCCGATATGATGCGATGCGAGCCGTTTGGTGGAAATTATGCATAACATTCCCAATATGTTTCAGGATGCACCTAGCGATAAAGCTAAAAGCAAGCCCGGCTCCGCCAACGGGCTTGCAGTGACGTCATTCACCCTGGCTGTGGCGGCCGTGACCACGCTTCTAGTCTAATCGTAATACCTTCGACTACTGGATACTGGAAAACCTCCCTGGTGGTACCTGTTGTTAACGTTATTTTAGTACAGTAGCAACGTCAGACAGACGAAGTGTAATGTAATTTACGCAGCTTCCATTGCTTATAGAAACATACATATCCATACGTAAATCAATAGAATGTGCCAATATCCGCGAGCTTTCCACTTTTATAAAAAGTGTGTTGGCGATATACATTGAGGTGATAGTAAATGTAGGTATAAAATTGTTGGGTTCCTATTTTCACCAACGATAATTGTCACTTTGTACATTAGCTGTACATTTTTGGGTTCACAAGTAACAAAACCTTCTTCCTCTCAATTGCTTTAAGGTTAGCTGGAAGAGATTCCATATGGGGATAAGTTCGCCTTTGTACTTTGATCTTGCATGACATGTATTTGCTTAAACCTGTTATTTTGTTCAATAAGGTGCTTACATGCATACAAATAAAACCCCGAGTGGCTATTGTTATTTGATGACATGTACAGTCGCCATCAGATATATCAGAGCGGCGAAAGCGCTCACAAATATCTGAACACGTCTCTAATGCCTCGACAATAGAGACGTGTTCAGATATTTCTGAGCGCTTTCGCCGCTCCGATATATCTGATGGCGACTGTACAGTTAATTGTCGTTGGTGAATTAGTTGCCTGATGCACGCCTTAGTGCCCAGCTATTCCTACATTTAAGATTAGACATAGTCATGTAGTACGTGAAACGTATAGAGCGATTTGATGCCTCAACCGTTTGTAGTTTTGGATATAATTTAGGGTACTATACAGCGATCAAACAGGGCTTATACAAGTAGGTGTTATCTTATGTTTATTTAGATGTGGTTAATTGGTACTTATACCTAGATTTAACTTAGTGTCATCTTCTTAGACTTCAGTAGCAGCGCTGTTTTGTAGTATAAGCTGTACAACGAACCTTAATTAGACATTTACTAACTATGAACTTCCTTGGTAGTTGCACATCAAATAAGTAGAACAAAGTTCAAAAGTATACATTCCGGTTGTTAATTTATTTATTCCATTTCGGCTCGTGGCAACTATTATACATTTTATGTTACAAATGTGAAGTCCAATGATACACGTCCATTTAGAACTATACAATTTACACGGCATTGAATGACGGAATACATTTTGTCGTAAGTTATATTTTTTACTAATTTTCGATAGTTATCAAGTGTTGCAATCTGTAGTGTGTAAGATATGTCGATATTTATATTTTATTATTATTTGATCCATGAACGATGTTGGTGGCGGAGAATTGCGTGTCTAAATTGATAATGTAATATTTTTTGATAATTTTGCACCTAACTAAGCGTTTTGCTCAAATCGTTGTATTTTTTATACTTTTGTTAATATATTAAGATTACCTTTTTGTCCTTATTTTTAATATCATTTTATACGTACATGTTTGATTTATTACCATGGTTAAAATGGCAGCTTTTGTGTATCGGCAATGTATTTGATGTTATTTTGCTCAAGTAGGATATTTCGGTATCAACAATTCAACATTATCGTCTGGGCATATAATGTTACCCTGAATGGGACCGTATAGTCAGATAAAATTGTTCAGGCTACCTTCCATTTTTATTTACTGTTTGCGAAGATTTTTAGTGGTCAGAACATATTTTGTATGTTTACGCGTATTGTCAATTATGATAGTCAGCTTGAAAAACATGATAAAGTCGGAGTCATTATATTTTTGGGTGTTTTGTCTTCTCTCTTCTTATTTAAGAGCTAGGCTCTTGGTATAGTAATTTCCAACTTATTCTAACGGTGTTTTGTAACGTAGATATTTTGTACACCACACTAGTGGTATTACCGACAATGCACCCACTCATTTACTAATAAGTAAGCGACGTTCGGGCGACAGAGACAGTTGTTTGTCGGTAATAAAGTTGAAGTGCTAGCGGAGCGTGATCATGCCGTCACTAGAATTTTATCAAATAGGTTACCAGAGTCAGTGCGACTTTAAGTATGTGATAATTTGCCAGATTTTTTATATTGAAAGTCAAGAATGTATAAAATTATATAAGACTGAAAAGCAATGATGTCCGATTTATGCTTAAACTGATGTATATTTTTTGGCATTCTCCAAAGAAATAAAGTCCAAAAAGAAAATAATTAATTCATATGAAACTGAATTAGTATGGTTATATAAGCCTAATTCTTTTACTTTGCTTTATTTGCTATTGTAATTTATACATGTAAAATTATTGTTTGGGTACATTGTGATAAAATAGTTTCTTTGTGATAACTGTAATGTAGGTGAAAGTGATTATTCCAGAACAAATAAAACGGGAGGGTTACAATCAATAAGTTGGTCTTTTTTAATACGCACTAACAACCTGACACATTACATATAAACAACAACAGAACAGATAATACAGTAACATGTTCAGTGATAGGATAGCCGAAAATGTGCTAGTTCTTGGTGATAGTATACGTCTATACTAGTGGTCTCAGATGACCCGACTTGAGCGAGACATCCCGATTTTTAGGGCTCTGTGGCCAGGTCCCGATTCAGCCTTCATCGGGACACCGGGATTTTTAGCACACTGATTGAGCGAACAAATAATAATAAGAAAGATTCGGAGTTCCATTCGCGTTTTTCCTCGTTTTGTTATGGCTAGTATTTGAAGGCACATCAAAAAAAAAACATAACAATTTGCAGGTTGAAAATGCGGTTGTCGCTTGTAATTAGTCATGGAATTTGCTGGTGTTTGTAAAGAAATAAAGTGTTCATAAACAATAAATAATATTACCTGCAATTGATATACCAACTTGTACTCATATTCGAGTGTTAGCTAGAAAAATAAAACAAAAACAGTGTAAAAATGCATCATTACTTTATTGATTTGGATAATGTTCTTTCATGGCACTTCTTTGCACTTTTGTGTATCAGCCTCGTTGGATCCCTTATAGCTGTGGAAGAGTTTACAACTAATTAAAATCAAAGTTGACTGAAATGAACGAAATTGAGCCCCTAGCCATACGTACAGTACGCTGCAAAAGTAGCTACGCGGGCCAAGTGCTCAAAAAACACACGGCTCTAATGTCAAGAATAAGGACTGTACAAAAAAAAAGAAAACAAAACAACACGCTCAAAATGATCTAATTTTGAGCGTGTTATTTTGCGTAGCTTCTGCTGCTGGCTGTATCTATCTCCTCTAGCAGCACCACCATACAGGAAATATTGTCAATGAAATTTGAATCAACTAGGTATAATAGGAAACAGAGTGCAGTTTGATTTGTTTTAAATGTAATAAAACAAATGCAACTCTATTAAAATATGTCTATCTGTTCCAAATTAGAATGGTATAAATTCCATTTAATATACCTTTGGTTGTACTGCTAGAGGATATCTGAATGGTCTAGTCTAGGGATACTAACCCCGTTGCAAGGCGTGGCCTTCTTGACGAACTTGAACAAGGACTCGGCCATGTTCGCGGGGGTGGGGTTCTCGCAGCCCTCCAGCGCCGTCACCACGCACGCCGACAGGTCCGTGTACTTCTTACATTTGTCCTGTACACAAATATGACACGATTAGCTATAAAATAATTACAAAGAAAAAACATTTATTCGTTACAAAACACATTTATAAAAACAAACTGTAGACACAATACACACAAACACATTTGCCACAAAATACAAAACACGAATTACAGGCGAACCCGAGGCGAACAAGTACGAGTAAGTAGGTACATAAGTCTGAAATCCAGAACATTCTGAACAACAGAGCGTGTATGATTTGTATGAACCCTCGCAGTTGTTACTAATCTTAGTGTCAAGATATACTTAAGTAGGTACTAGTGTTAGCGATGAGGTGAGTTAGACAGGCGTAGAATGAATTGGCTGACTTATCTTCAGTCAGATACTTTTGGTAAATGTATTAGCAAGAACCGATTGTTATACATGCCATCCAAATCCAGTGGCGTAACGAGGACTAATCTAGCCGTGGGCGAAGTCGCATCTGCGAGGCCCTTTTCTTCCAGCCGGGTTGTATTTGTATACGGTAAAATGGTCCTACTTTGCTCCAAAATTGGCTCCACTTTTACAAATAGCATCGCAACTTTTATAAATATGGAGTTATGGTACTGGTAATGATTTTATCGGAGAAAAGCGCTATTTAGCTTTATATAAGCTTGAACTTTGTTGCAACTTAGCTGGAACGGAACTTAACTTTTTTTTGTTGGAGCATAGTTACCACCCCAGGAGCAAAGTAGGACCAGTTTACGGTACTTGTTTGCCACCGACATTACATACAGGGTGGAAAGTTAAAACGGGGCTGTAAGGGCAGCTACTAGATCCCTTGCCGCCACGCAAAAATGGCATTAGGATTTCATTCCTAACTTTTTAAGTGATGGCAATCTACATTCACAGATTTTTGAAAAAAAGTACAGTCAGCGAGAAAATCATCAATTTTGACGATATTTTTTTTAATGCCATTCGATCCCATTCCTATTAAGGATCAAAATACTCTTTGGGACCGACTAAGGTTTGACTACTAGAACGCCCAGAAATCAAAGAAAACTTTTTCCATACAGTGAGTATGGGAACCCCAAAGTGCAAGTAGTCCTTTAGTTAGACGATCATCAAATTGTATGGAGACGGAGAATTTCATTTATTATTTAGATTAGAATTAGAAATGAGAGAATTCATTCCATTGTTAAAAAAAAACACGCATTCCCGTTTTCATAAACGTTACTATGTGTACAGTAAATTTTAAGTTTCGAACAGAATTTCTGAATACGGATGTTAGTATTCTTTTTACAAACTTTTTACAGAATAAAGCTGGCCGTCATTAAATAAAACCAGAATTGGCATAAAAAACTACATGAGCAAAATTAGCTTTGGGATTCCCATACTCACTGTATGGAAAAAGTTTTCTTTGATTTCTGGGCGTTCTAGTAGTCAAACCTTAGTCGGTCCCAAAGAGTATTTTGATCCTTAATAGAAATGGGATGGGATCGAATGGCATTAAAAAAAAAAACGTCAAAATTGATGATTTTCTCGCTGACTGTACTTTTTTTCAAAAATCTGTGAATGTAGATTGCCATCACTTAAAAAGTTAGGAATGAAATCCTAATGCCATTTTTGCGTGGCGGCAAGGGATCTAGTAGCTGCCCTTACTGCCCCGTTTTAACTTTCCACCCTGTATAAAAATGGCGGGCTCGCGCGAGGCCCCCTTAAGTGCGAGGTCGTAGGCGAGAGGCCGCTTCGCCCACGCCTAGCTACACGCTACAGAATACAGAATTTATTGGTAAAACACTACGCCACTGTCCAAATCAATTTGTATCACAATCGAAATTCCGTGTACAATATAATTATTAGACTTTAGCTTGGATCACTCAACACTGTTCTTAGCGAAAATTAAGCCGCAGTAGAAGTATTCCAAGTAGATAACAGACTACCCAATTTGTTTGTTACGGTTCCGTAATCTTTGGGCGGCTTGATAATTTGCAACAGTTATGATTGCTAATTCTCAATAGGACTAATATAGTTTCCAGGATGGAAGTCGATTCCGCAAAAACTAGTGTCTAAGTTTATTCTTGGGGTTAGGTGGCCAACATTGGACATTGTCCACACCTACGCTTAGTTACTACGAATCGCAGCGTCAAGATATATGAACGGCGAAGTAAGGTTACATAATACAAGTTACAAAATAGCGGAGCTGTGATGGCAAGGACAACGATGCCGTTACGTTTTCCTAGGTATCACCCCACTTACCGCAAGTGGGAGCATCTTCGCAGCCTCGACGTCGGTGATGCTGCCCCTTGCAGTGTTGGCACATGCCTTAAGGGCATCTGATTTCTCTTGGAAGCACTCGGGACCCTTCTCGGCAATGAACACTGCAAAATTAAATCAATTATTATTTGGGGACAATCTTACACAAATTGACCCAGCACCCAGCCCCAAACTTAGCAAAGCTTGTACTAAGGGTACTTGATGACGATTATTACGGTACACTTATAATATAATCATGTGGATAAGTAGGTACCTATACTTATTAATACATACACAAAACACGTCAAAGACTCAGGAACAAATATTCGTGCTCATCACACAAATAATGCTCTTACCGGGATTTGAACCCGGAACCGCCCGCTTCGTAACACAATTTAGTTACGTTTTACGTACACAGAGTTTTGTTAAGTTTTATTTATGAATAAGGGGGATAGTCTACAGTATACTTACAAGCAATCCTGTCACCATCCTTGTAGCACACGAAGTCGATGAGTTGGTCGGTGGCGTTGGTGGCAGCAGGGAAGTGTTCGCGGAGGTCGGTGGGCACACAAGGCGTGACGCCCGTGAGCGCGGTGCTGATGCACGTCTTCAGCTGAGATGATTTCGCGCAGTACCTGCGAAAAGGAAACATTCAAGCCCGTTGAAGGGGAGTAAATTTTTCGACATTTTGTTGTGAGCGCTCGTTTCCACAGCACGTCTAGCACAACTTGCTGCTCAGTCGCTTCTCGCGCGACTAAGCGTCCCCTATCTCACTCGCACCGTACAAATTAGAAAAAGGGGGGTAGAGCTTTCTCGACTCGCGTCGCGGTGCGGCGTCAGTTGCGCTAGCCCCGCAGGACTAATATGTCAAAGCGAGTGCGAGTAACACATTGATACTATAATTATTAAAATGCGAAATGTCGAGTCAGATTGACCTGTAAGTCAGGGGCGATATTAGACTTTCGAGCGCTCGGAAGTCAGAAGTAAAGAAGACTGAAATAAAACACAAAAACTCTTGTTCTTGGACGTTAATAATAATAGACTGGGGTCAAATTTTTGTAAAGTAAAGCTGGCCTGCTGGTCTGAAGTCATTCTAAAATTGGCACTTACTTCTTAAAGACCTCGTCCAGTGCACCCTTAGGCTTCGCCTCCTCGATTTCCCGTTGGATGGTCTCAACGTTAAACAGGCCTGTCAGACAGTCCCCGAAGGTTTTAATGGTAGCCTGGAATGAAAATGGACAATTTGCTATTAACTGTTATAGCGCTAGGTTTTCTTATACGGCTGCCGACTGTCGATCTATTACGTGAAATTGATCTGGATCACGTTCTTGGCCTATTGGCATTGTGTTAGATGTGATCCAACGCACATGCACAATTTCAGCCTGGGTACTTTACAAGAAAAACTATAACTCATGCTGTTGATAAACGGTAGGATCAAGGCTCGTCATACACTCCTGTCCTCGAAGTTAAATTCTTAAGGTGTGTCCGAGCACGAGCGGTGCCGTTCTGTTCGCGGCGTCAAGTGGCGTTGGAGGCTTGTAAGTTGGTCCGGTCCACACTAGACAAATTGTGGCTCTGCTCGTGCTCGGCTCGCCTTGCGTAGACGCAGCTTTACGCTGAAACTTACTTTTGATCTCTGAAGTATATCTGCATAAAGGCTTAATTGCCTGTATTAAAATTATGGCTTAGTTATTCTAGTGTATTAGCCAGTACCACTAAAGGTAGGAGGAGATACTCGTATGATGGTAGCAGAACTTACCACGACGTCTTCGGTCTTGTCTTCAGCGTTGTTCTTCTTGCACACCTCAGTGATAGAATCATGGATCTCCTTCCGTTGTTGTTCCGTGATAGTGTATTCTCCAAACACCCCTGTCAATGTTATTGGTAATAAATGATCAACTCATCAATTGTACATACACATGTTTATCTCACTACCGTGTCTGGCCAACAGCAACCAGACGGAACTGCGTGGCGGGACTCAATCGTCCTGCAAGCTATAAGTGTACGGCCTGAGTGCGAGCGGGGCGTGCAGCATGCATATAAAACAAATGCAATGTATGGACAAATGCGACAGTCGGTCAGTTTTTGCTGTGACTCTCTGCGGTCAACACACGCTTCCAGCTCTGAGCTAAAGGGTCCTGCGTGGCCCGGCTTATAGAACCAATCAAAAACAAAAGTCGGTTAGTCTTTTTCACGCTAAATCAACAGACCGCGTTTTGTTATGGTGATCCTACACTGGCTGTTATATGTAAATGTTACATTAACAGTGTAACGAGGGTAAGGCTATGTAACACTATGATGTTGAAGAAACGTAGGTAGTTGCTGTTATATAACATTTAAAACAGCTAGTATGAGAGCACCATTAATTAAGTTAGTACCTACACCGTTTAAGTAGGAGGAAGGACATACTTAACACAAGATGGGTACTTTTTACCCTGGTAGTCAAAAATCAAATGATAACCTAAGAAGGCTGGAGTAAATAATTTAATTTGTATTAGTATTTAAAACATCCGTTCGGTCTATTAACAATGGAATCGTGGCGCGGTTACGTGTAGGTACCTACTCTAACTGAGGAGTGTCTTTTCAAAAGGGCTTATTTCCACTTTCAACTTTTTTTTAACTATGAATGTAGTTTTGCTAAAAGTAGAAAACAACAAAAAAAAACTAATCCAAAAATCAAAGTCCGGATCAAAAGGCCTTATTTCTCTCTTATAATATGAGAAACAAATAGGCCTTTTTATAAGTGTGTATTATACATTATTTTTTATCTACGTTGAATAGTAGTAGGATCCGCTCTTTATGACTACTTGTCATCTATGGATTTAGCCAATAATGTAAATACTATTCGTTTATTCTGTGACGGATGTGGCGGTCAAAATAAAAATAATCATGTCATACAAACATTGACCCAATGGCTGTATTCTAAATCTCCGGAACACATAAAAGCGATACATATTTACTTTCTTGTACGGGGGCATAGCTTTCTGCCAGCAAACAGAGTTTTTCGGCGTCTAGAGAAAGAAATCCGTAAAAAAACTATTATCACGACAAGAGACGGTTACGATGAAATTTACAAAAGACATGGAAATTTAATAATATTGTGGCAGGATTGGCAATTACTGGAAATAAAAGATCTACAAGAAAGTTTCAAAAATTTAGACGGCCTGCAGAAAAAGAAAAAGATCATAATCGAAAAAAAAACCAAGGGACAGAGGACATTCACTTGTAAAATAAAAGCTAACGAATACTATAAGTATGAAACTCAAGAAAGCAAATTACCTAAAACAATATAAAAGTTACTTAAGTTAGCTATTTGCTGTAGTAGTTGTTAAGTGTTAATTTCACAATAAAAAGGTATCCGTTTCAAAAGAGTTTATTTCTGTGATGTACAAATCAAAAAGGTTTATTTCTCACAAGGCCGCAACAAAACGGCTTAATTCCAAAAGTTCGCATCAAAAGGACTTAACTCTGAAAAAGATATGTTAATTAACATAATTAAGTAGGTAGATTAATCAATGTATGTAGTGCCATAACATTTATAGCAACTTAATTTAATATAATATCGAGAAAAAAGCAATTATTTCGAAATGGAAACCGTGGATTTATGTTTTTCCCAATTTCCCAAAAAAAGTTCAAAGTGGAAATAAGCCCTTTTGAAAAGACACTCCTCAACTTAAGTTTTAATTGTGCGAGATTATGGATGAAAGATGAATTTGTGTGCTACACATTACGAGTACCTACTTAAAGTTTCGTTGTACAATACAAACACTTCGAATAATTATTATTTATACGCCACATACCTACCTAGGCATTATCTATAAGTACGAACGTTTGGCCTAACACTATGAGGTGAAAACGATGTCTTGACTTGACCTTTATGCTATGTGAATATGCATGTAGTTGTCGCAAATCTCAATATGCTACCAGAACTTTCATCATAATTACATAATATTTTATTTTCAGATATACCTCCTTGAGTGGCATGTAGAGATAAAACTATAAGTTATTTAGTGATGTTGAGTTTTTGGGCAGGTGGTTTATTAAAAACACTGCATTTAATGTGAACACTGTTTATTTAGCGAAAACACTACATTTTACATATTTATAGCAGTCAACTACGAACTCCATGGACGTAGGTCGGAGAGCAAGAAGAACCACAGATAACATATTATTTATACTTGAGTGACGTGCCATGTAACAAGTAAGGATGTGCTTAATGTTTCCCAACACTCCTCCTCAAATTTAACCCAAACAGCATATTAAATTTGCCTATGAAACATGAGCACATTTAAACTAAAAAAATAAAATAAACTTAAGTTACAACAAAGTACTTGTTCTTTATTTTACAACACTATTTTATGAACACAACGTATTATAATTATATATTTAAAAAAAATAAAAATAAAAAATTAGTGACTCACTTTTCGGTCACAAGTCACCTTTAGACTGTTTATAAAACAAAATAGAAATTAACTCATAAATTGGTTTACAAAGTTTTCAAACTTTTCTTTACACAGACTTTTAGTCATTAGATCAGCTAAATTGTTATTAGAATTTACATACTCTATTGAGATGATGCTCCTTTCAACAATGTCTTTAAGGAAATGGGCTCTTATGTCTATATCGATGGCAAAAAGCGAGAACGTAGTAACCGCCAAAATGCAAACTTTACACCAGAGCCAAAAAACTTTTCGATTTCGAGAAAAAAAATCATAACTCTTTCATTTATGAACGAAAATGCTTGATATTTGGATCTAATTCATAACTTATGGTTTTCTTTCAACTGGCATATTTAATATTTAACAAAATAGACTGGTTTACGACTTAGTGGCGGTTACGACAATTGAACTTTTTTTTTCGTTACGCGAAAACGCTGTAAACGCCAGAAGTAAATGTACTAAAATGGTGAAACGAGTATTATTTCCATAAAGCATAAATGCTGTAACCAGATGCATATTTATTTTAAGATTCAATAATTTTGACGTAAATGTCATTACGTTCTTTTTCTACTCCTGTACTTTTATCTGTCATTTACATAGTCACGAACACTAATATAAAGACATACAAAATAAGTTTGCAGAAAAGTCTATACTCTATTCCCCATAACAGTACGGCACAACCGTGCTGTTATGTCGCCAAAACGATACGCTTAGCAGCCATACGCTTCTAAACCTATACATTAGGTACTACCAACTTAACAAACCACTGAATGTTTTTACTTTTTAGAAATTTTTGAACTAAAGGCATTGCTGCTAACTTATTCTTAATATGGCAGTACTGGCAAGTTGACATCAATTAAAAACAAAGTTAACCATAGACACCCATTTGTCTCATTTTCATGTTTCCCGAATTCCCGGTTATTTTATAAATTGTTGTTTGAGTTTGCGGCCGTTGTGTTTGCTACAAAATAGTTGGTGTTTCTCAAAAGTAATAAAAATGGATGACGATGAAAATATTGCTTCTACACCAGAAGAAATACACCGGCAGCCCACAAGCAGTGACTGAAAATTTGTTGCCTACTAAATCTCGGCACCTATACGACAAAGTTTAAGAAAAATTTATTCTTTGTTTAATTTTGCATTTTATTCCATAGTAGCTAGTCGTAGAAAAAGTATTGTATGCAACGTTGTATAACTAAGTCAAAAAACGCTCGTGGCGTCTTTCTTTACAATGTTCGCCTTCGGCTCACATTGTAACCCACGCCACTCGCCTTTTTTGACCTCTCTTATACAACTGTTGCATAAAATACTATTATAGGACTTACTGAAATGTGGTAAGTGTCCACCGGCAAAAAGAAACTGTGAAAATAAAATGACTTAAGTATCAATCAACTTTTATCAACATACTTTTTTAAAATGTTTCCAAATTTTAAATGCAGGTTTCTTACAAATTAAAAGCTCAGAAGCAACAATTACCGTCTTAACATATCAAATACTATCTAGTCTCAATTTCTCTGTATAAAAATATTACGAAAGTTACTTAAAACCTCCGTTGCTTATAACATTTCAAAAGGCTAATAAAATCTCTCATATAATAAAATCACAACCTTGTACTTATCGTGCTAAAAACAAACATAAATATTCTTAGGCTATTAAGCCTAAGAATATTTATCGGAGTCTGATTACAGACTATAATATTGATATCCGCTAAAACTAAATATTATAGGTAATGAGGTTTAATATTCCCGTGAAAACTTTAAAACTCTCTACATTTTATCTTCAGTTTTGGCATTAAATTGTCTTTTAAGTAACTTTTATCGATATAAAACTCACTACCTATTAAACCCACTAACTATAAAAGATGTTTTGAATTTGAAAGTATTACTTATTATATAAGTTTTCAACATAATTCTTAAACAATTGTTTAAACACAACTATCACCTCAATTATAAAAATATTTCTTTGAACTAATCTCACTGAACCATTAATATTTAACTTAAATAACTAGACGTTATATTACTATGGTACCGTACAAATTAAAATGATTATTATTTATTTAAATAAAAACTCGGAGTCATTTTTCTTAGGCAGAATATCAATTGACATTAAAATAGGAACCTAAAAATTGCATTCCAATGGAATTCTTTTTCATAATAATATAATTAAAATAACTGTTCTTAAAAAATACAAAAAATTCCACTATAAAATGCATTGTTTTATAATAACACTCCTCAAAATGTTTGTCATAATTAACTCAAAAATCGCCCCTCTAAAGTAATGAAAATTAGTGCAATAGTGACTGAAAAATAATAAGTTTAAATAAGTAAACTTTACCTTTATAATGGTACCGTATAGAATAAGTTTTAAAAACTAAAAAAGTAATTTTTCTTAGGCATAATCTGACTTCAAATTAAAATTGGAACTTAACGATTGCATTCCCATGGAATTATTTTTCATAAAAACATCAATCTCCTTTCTAAATTAACGCTTAAAGAGTGCAACAATACGATCAAAAATACTTTTTCATAAGATTAGACCGTTATACCTAATTTCACAAAGTTTTTTCATACACTCAACAACTACTCATAGATAGTCTGAAAAAATGTCAGTATTTAAATAGTATATTATACAACTACGGACACACAGAGTACACAGACTACGCACACCGACTCGCTCCGGCGATCGCCGATAGACTAAATCACAGGTCGTATTCACGAGCCACATCGCCGCGAGCGCACATTTTTATTGCTGTATCTTCAAGCACTACCCACTTCACGTTGTGTTTCAAATGTCGTTACTGTAGCTTGCTGTTAATTCATTTTCGAATGAAATGTAGTAAGCGTCAATCATAGATAATTTATTTTAGGATAATTGCAGTAAGCTTGGTTCGTAATTTTTTCACTACATGCATAAATGCTGTAACCGCCACGGAACAAAATTTCGGCAACGCTGTAACCGGCACACCCTTTTACTTATGAAAAAACAAAATTAGCGTAAATGTACTCGTTTAGAAAATTGCTACTATTTGGGTGTTTACAGCAATTAGATGTGGGCATCATCAAAAAAATACATTCGTTTTGCAACGTAGTCCAGTTTTTTCTAAGCGTCGTAGAGCCATGGGACCCAGACCAGTCGACGCAGAAAAATTCGCTGATTCCGAATATGCAAAAAAAATTTTTTTGACCAAGTGGCGGTTACTACGTTCTCGCTTTTTGCCATCGATATGTTTGGTTCGCTTAGAATTTTCATAACTTTTAGACATAGAGATGGCACCTATATTATCAACAAGTAATACAGCATCACAGTTGTCACTAAAATGTTTGCTCAGGCCCTTAAGGTTTACCAACTCTTGTGCGGTTGCAGCAGCGGCTATGTATTCAGATTCTGCAGTTGACAAAGCAACACATGACTGTTTCTTCGAGAACCAGGCTATGGGATTTACTCCATGTAGGATTATGCCTCCACTTACGCTCTTTCTGTCGCTTCTGTCACCAGCCCAATCTGAGTCCGAGTACCCGTATAGATTTGTATCTTCCATTTTTCTAAAAACAAGCCCTTTGTCCTTAGTCTCCTTAAGATAGCGCAGAACTCTTTTGCCAGCCTTCCATAGACTCTCATTCGGCTTATCCAGATATCTACAGAGATATGATACAACAAATGTCAAATCCGGTCGTGATGTCACTGTCAGGTATATTAAGCATCCTATTAATTCGCGATAAGGGACATCCAGTATTTCATCATCTTCATTAACTTGTATATTATATTGTATTTCCATTGGTGTCTTTATTCCTTTGCAGTCTGTCATATTAAATCTTTTAAGTATCTTCTCTATCATGGTTTCTTGTTTTATTATCAAGGTGTTGTTACTTCGTTCGATTTCCATGCCAAGGAACTTTCTTACTTCGCCTAAGTATTTAGCATTAAATTCAGCCTTCAGTGCATTAATGGTATCTTGTCCATTTCCGATAATTAAAATATCGTCCACATAGATTAGCATCCAGGTGTCAGTTTTGTAGTACATACAGTAGTCGTATTCTGATCGCTGAAAGCCATTCTTCTTAGCAAAACTGTCTATTGTCTCATTCCAACATTTCGGCGATTCAGTCAATCCATACAATGCTCTTCTTAGTTTTAATACTCTATTTTCATTGTTCGTTTTCAATCCTTGAGGAACTTTTATGTATACCTCTGTCTTTAGTTTTCCGTTTAAAAACGCTGTAGGTATATCAAGTTGAGTAATCATTAAGTTTTCTTGGACTGCTTTTGATATGAACATTCTAACTGTAGAATGTCTCGCTACAGGTGCATAATTATTATGAAATATATTTTCTTTCTGCTGTTGGAATCCCCTCACTACTAGTCTAGCCTTTTTGGTTTCTTCATCTTTTTCTTTAAAAATCCATTTGGTATCAATTGCTTTCTTTCCTTTAGGTAATTCTTTTTCTTCCCAGGTCTCTAGCTTTTCAAGTGCTTGTAACTCTTTATTGATAGCTTCTTTCCATTCTATATGACTTATTGCCTCTTCATAGGAGCTAGGTGTATTTGCGCTCAGGCAAATAACAATATTTGTCTCATACTCATCGAGATGCGGAGGGGGTTTTACCAGTCTTCCTGATTTTGTAGTTTTCTGCTCTCTTATAGCATCTTCATTCAAATTTCCCTCATTAGTGACTTGTTCGTTTCCTTTTCCTTGCACAATGTCAGTTTCTTGTTTCTCTTCTTGTCTCATCTCTATTATATCTTCTTGGTTTTCTTCTTCTTCTTGAATATATCGTCTTTCCTTGTTCTCCTCATTTTTATACACGGTATCACTTTCATCGAATCTCACATCTCTTGATATTATTATTGAATTTTCTTGTGGATTCCACAATCTGTATCCTACTGAATTATAGCCAACCATTCTCGTCTCTTTTCCTCTTTTATTCAGTTTTTCTAGTTTAGGTATAATAGTGGCCCACGCCTTTGCTCCAAAAACTCTCAGTCTTGATAGGTCACAGGTTCCATATTTCATAAAACAGGGTGTTTTATAATCTATTGCTGAAGAAGGTGACCTGTTCAGCTGATAGGCAGCACATTGAATAGCTTCACACCATAGAGTTTTGGGCAAATTAGTCTCTGCAAATAAAGTTCTCACCTTATCACACAAGCTACGATTTAATCTTTCCGCAGCTCCATTAGATTGTTTTGTGTAGGGTAAGGTATATTCTACACTTATTCCTTTTTTCTTACAAAAATCTTTTAATCTGTTGGCCGTATATTCCCCGCCATTGTCGCACCTGATTCGCTGAACTGTACTTCCAGTTTCATTTTCTAACCTTCTTATATAGTCAATCAATTTTTCTGTTGCTTCAGATTTGTTAACTAAAGGGAACACCACACAGAAATGGGAATAATCATCTAATATTGTCATGAAATATTTCTCACCATTCAGTCCACACTCCTTGACAGGTCCCGCTATGTCTGTGTGCAACATTTCTGCTACTCTCTTGGATCTTGGTCTTGGTGTCTGCTTAAATGGTCGTCTGGTCGCCTTTCCCTCCATACATGGGCTGCAAGCTTTATTACTTATTGGTAAGTGCATAATACCTAAACATTTTCTATTTAAATGGCCCAGACGTTTGTGCCAAAGAGCATCATCACATTGGTTACTACTTGTACTAATATTACACACTTCATGACAAACATTAGCATTTAATTTGTACAATTTTCCTTCAGAATTACCAGTAACTACTGAATTACCTCCTGTAATAACAACTTTATATTTATCAAAGTTTACATCAAATCCGGCCTCAGTTATTTTCTTGACTGAAAGTAAGTTATAGGTTATGTTTTCTACAATTAAGGCATCAACATTTATTTTCAAGTTTTTGTATTTTATTTTTAAATTACCTTTTTTATTAGTATGTATATACTGGCCGTTTGCAACTAATATTTTTACACTTTTATCTAGTATTTGAATGTCTGTCATGTATTTTTCAAATTCTTCACTTACAAGATGTTGTGTGCATCCCGAGTCCACAATGAAGGAGATATCATAGTCTTTGTCCAAACTTTTAGCACTTAAAACACTTTCACTGGCTATAAAACCGATCTCCGATTCACTTACTAATGAAGTAGCACCTTGTCCCGGAAAGCCTCTGCCTCGGGATGCTCGTCCTTGAAATCTGCCTCTTCCTCTTCGATTTTGACCATAACCTCGACCTTGGCCTTGGCTCCGTCGTCCTCTGTATTTTCCTTGTTCCTTATTACCAGTACTACACTCATAAGACTTGTGCCCTGGTTTCCCGCATGTGTAACAGGACATCATAAATGCGTTCTCCTGGTTTCCTGTATCGGTGCTGATCTTAGTTTCGGCATCTAACAGCCTGGCTTTGACAAAATCAAAACTTAATTTTTTTTCTGAAGCCATTGTTTCTATTGACGTAATTACGGGGTCATATTCTTTCGGCAGTGATGAAAGTAGGTAGCAAATTTTATCCTCTTCATCTACTTTAACTTCGATGGCCTCCAGGTCGCTGATAATCGAACTAAACTTTATGAGATATTGTTGTAGTGGCTCATTACATTTTAAAGATATTAGTTTCCTTTTAAGGTGAAATCTGTTAAAAACACTCTTTCGTTCGAAGATATTTTCAAGCAAGCACATCATTTCTCTAGCTGTTTTGCCATTTTTTATGATTTCTATATACCTGTCGGACACGCTTTGTGCTATAAGCGACTTAGCTTTAGCGTCGTCTTTCTTAGACTTATCTGAAGTAATTTCACTTTCCCATAATACGTATTCCACTTGCTTTTCTTGCAAAATTAGTTTTAATCGGAATTTCCAAGTACTGAAATTCGATTTCTCATCCAAACACGGCAAAGTAGACACCGCAGCGCCCGCCATTTTTCTTCACTTTTATTACGTGGATCGCAACCCAATTTTAACTTAAACCACTTTCTCTGCTACCATGTTGAGTTTTTGGGCAGGTGGTTTATTAAAAACACTGCATTTAATGTGAACACTGTTTATTTAGCGAAAACACTACATTTTACATATTTATAGCAGTCAACTACGAACTCCATGGACGTAGGTCGGAGAGCAAGAAGAACCACAGATAACATATTATTTATACTTGAGTGACGTGCCATGTAACAAGTAAGGATGTGCTTAATGTTTCCCAACAAGTGATGTATCATCGAATATATTATTCTGGAAGCTCAAAATATTGCACCTTGATAGTAGAATCGTGTTCAGCCCAGCTAGCACGATACGTTTTATCGTTATGTTAAACGTGACGTCTCAGTACATTTTCGCTGTAAAACGTGACGATTAAACCTATCGTGCTAGGGCCTCAGATTTGGATTTTCGAACAGATGACGACTGTAACATTGGTAACGTTAGACATGCCATCAGATTTAAATTCCCTAATGAATACTGTAGGTTTAGGTACTGTTATACATTACGACTAGGTATTAAATTTCCTTAAGTTCTTTCAAAATAATAAGCTACCAATTTTTAGGGTTCCGGTACCGCAAAAGGAAAAAACGGAACCCTTAAAGGATCACTCGGTTGTCTGTCTGTCCGTCTGTCACAGCGGATTTGCTCCGAAACTACTGGACCGATTGAGTTGAAACTTGGTACACATATGTAAATTGGTGACCCAAAGATGGACGCGTAAAGTAAATTAATGAATTCTGAACAAGGGGGCCACTTGGGGGGTTAACTGGAAAATTAAAAAAAAAAGTTTCGCAAACTGTATTGTGTGATGTATCAAATGAAAGGGGGGGTTATTGTAAGCATCTCAGATATTCTTTTTTTTATATTTTAGCAAAAAATAGATTTGAAGTAATTTAGGAAATAAGACGAAATTTTACCATTCCCGCCCTTATCTCCGAAACTACTAGGCTTAAAATTCTGAAAAAAATATGGAAAATTGTTCCTTGCCTAAAGATTACAGGGGTCGTTCTTCTTTTTTACCGACAATGAACCGAGGTTTTTCTGTTTTTTTGGTTTTAGAACTTTCGAAAATTGTGGTTTTGAAGTGCGATTTAAAAAAAAATGCATAGGTTTCTTCATTAGAACTAATTAAAGTTTCCTTTCTGGCCAATATAAATATTTATTTACGGTTGGTTTCTAAAAAAAAACATGTGACAGAGTGGACTCTTTCAGTGGGGACAACATTTTGGTTTACCACTCTGTCACGGCATTCTACGAAAAAAAAAACATTTAAAAAAATGCTAGTTAGAGAAAGTGAAATATTAAATATCACTGATTAATAAAATAATATGGACGTTCATTTGAACATTATAAAACCGTAAACATCATTACTCAAATGAGATGCCGTAATAAGACGAAGGACAGGCTATTGTCGGTCGAAAAGAAGAACGACCCCACAGGAAAACCTATAAGAAGTTTGGGTATTCAAAGTAACGGGAAAATTCTTAATATTTTTGTGTATTTTGTATGGAGCGCCTAATGCTTAGAGAATAGGAATATTACGGAACCCTTACCACGCGAGTTGAACTCGCACTTGTCCGGTTCTTTAAGTTTTGTCCATCACGCTACCGATGACTCCATTTTGTCCGATTAAATAAACACACGTTGTTCAATACTTTGTTATCGTTGTTTACTCTCATAACCAAAGTGATATACTTTGACCTCGCGACTCCTATTTAGTGAAACGTGTCAAACGGATAAACGATGTACCAAACATAATTATATAATTAGACAAACTGGAGCTAATTTGGTTTGCGGTCTCTCAAGAGCTGTAAGACAAAGGTGCCTGAAATCGTCTCATATAAGACAAGGCAATGGCAATGCTGAGTTCTTTGGATGCCTCGTCACTACTGCCTACCAAAGCCGGATTCAAACTTATCTGACGTGTCGTGTCGTGACGTGATGCAACGGAATGATATCGGTTAATACGGTTGGAATCACACTCGCTCTGACGTGACTCCTTTTGTGTCAGAGCATCATGTCAGATAAGATAAGTATGAATGCGGTTTTAGGCATTTTAGCTATTTATTGGATCATTTATTTTATTCGATTTTACTAAATGGATTTATATTTACAAACCTATATACTTTACCTACTAAGTAGGTACGGGATGTTGAGGGCAATGAACTTTTGTAAATTCTTTAATGCTGGATACATACGGGCGACATCCACACCTATCCAATACGCAGTGTCAGACAATCAGTGGCATGAATGTATTAGGTCCTCACATGCGTGAGAGCTAGGGAATGGGCGTTGTCCTCACGCTGGCCCAATGTGGGTTGGGAACTTAACATAAGTACCCTCGTTGGTGAGGCAGGTTTCGAACCCACAACCACCGTTTATTAACCGCGTGTCAGGGACTGCGCGCGTCAATCTTGGGAGCTTGTTAATGGAAAATGTCAAGCTATTTATAGTGAATGCAAACAAGTGCAATTGAAATAGGATCAAAAAACAGCTGCACTGGTCGCTAAGCCGACTGTTGACGAGGTAAATTGGTAAATAGGACGAACCGGCGACAGGAAGAGGGGACGACGCGGCGACCTGAGTGGCTTTAGATGGACATACATTATCCGTGAAGACGGACAGACGGACGGACTTTTTTTTTTATAAGTTGAAGAACTTTAAAAAAAGTGAATCACCTCAGTCAATTCTCACACGTGCTGTGCTACTGAATGAATAAAGTATTGATAATGATATTAAATGAATGAAGTAAGTAAGTAGTATGGGTTCGCGCGTGAAAGAGTTGTACACGCTTAAGGCTGCTCTAACTCTACACAACAGGAGCCGTAGCATGGTTGGCCTTATCACGTGACAAGTGACAAGATAAGAGCGTCGTCTCGTTCTATCGAACGGTGTCAGCCAGTGATGCACGCTCTATCCTATCACCTATCGCGTGACAAGGCCAACCATGTTACGGGGCCAGGCCATCACGACATACCACACGACATCACGATACAGGACGCAACTATGCGTTAAGGGAGGAAGACCAACTTTCATTTCATTCCACCGCATAACTGCGTCCTGTCATGCGGCCATGACGGCCCATTGGTAGAGCAGCCTTTACATTTACTTCTACTCGCACAAACACAAGCAACAGCGCAAAGTTTCTTCAAAATCGGACTTGAGAAGTTTTCAAGTGTAAGTGTGCCTGGACTGGACAAAGGGAAAAACATATTTCCAATGTAGGTCTAATTAACTCAAAATTACGTTATTTTACTTGAGGTCGCTGCTAAATTACATTAGACGCAAAACGTCAATTGCGAAAAGAGAGGCCTAAACCTCTACGTGTACAACTATAACACAACTGGCCAACTCTTCTGTCCCCCATGCAATAGAGTTTTTAAAAGTAAGTTTGGCCTAGCCAGCCACATCAGAGCTCACGATAGGGTAAATCCGTAATTGCTAGGGTCGTCATCGAAATCGATGAGGAGGACTCTATGGATTCGCGTTAATAAGAGATAAATAAAGTTAATATCATTCTGAAGTCGATTGAAAAAAAATACTTTTATCATCGTAGTTATAAACGCGAACAAAACATTTGATGCACCTTTAGCAACAAGACTTTTCCTTGTGTTGTATCAAACAATACAGCGTCGTGTGCTCGTGTGTCACGGAGTCATTGAATGCCGCCAGATAGTAGAAAGTTATGATGTAATGAATAGGGGTTTTTACTCCCATAGGAGGTTTCCGCTGTAAAAACGGAACTCGTAGGGTCGTGGAACCAAAAAATGAACGTTTAAGCGACTATCCTAACTTTACAATTTTTTTTTGAGGAGTTGTTACACATTTTATTTTTTTATATGGATTGATATATTGTCGAGATTGGATATGACTATTTTAAACCCTCCTATTACAGTACAGTATTTTATTAAAAATGGTTTTATGCTGAAATATTCCATTTTGCCCAGAAGATGAACCTGTGCCCAATACTTTGGTCTATCTTGGTATATAGACCAAATATATATATATATATATACACTATAAATCAACAACAGAGCGTTCACTTATTGGAATCGAAGCCAAAAGTTAAACCAGTCATGTAATTTTATTCGTTCATGTTCTGAGCAAGGTTCTTTGTTGATAACCGTATTGCGAATCGATATTTACGTCAAAGTTACAACTTTTTGTTCAAAAATCAACGGCCAGGAACGATTCATTTAAGCCATAAAAGTTCTACGTATCTTTTCAATAAGTACAACTTACCTACTTGCAGATGTCTAATCGTGGTTTGGATTAATTTCACATTGAAGATATGATTATTTCGCAAAATGTGTGAACCCTCTCTAACTTTCCAACAGTGGCATCAAAAGTTATTAAAACAATAGCATTTTAGCACTTAATAAACATTATCAACGAAAATGGCCACGAAAAAAACTTTTTGACTTAATAGGGACGTTACAAACTTTTTTTACCACGGAACCCTTCCTTATGCCACTGGCCGGTTCTACCGGGAAACTACCTATGTCCAAAAACTTATTGCACCTAATAAATATAGTTATTATGCCGCTTCCAGATTAACATAGATGAGCTAACAGAATCGCAAAGTTAAAAAAAAACTTGTTTTGTACTCACCCACTGCCAATACAGCTACGAAAGCAATTCTCCACAGCATATTCAAGCAGTAGAGCGGGCTGGTGTGTCGAAGAAAAGGATTATACTGACTACTGAAGCTCGGCTACTCCTAGGTCACATTATATACTGCGCGTCGACTGACTCACTGGGGTGACTATTCTTATTCGCGCGATAAGGAATGTCTCTTGCGATGCTGTATAAATATTCAATTTGGATCTTAAATGGCATTTAATAACCCTATTAGAATTTTATCGAGCGATGACTATTATTCAGAAATGTTTGTCCGTATTTGTATTTCCTTTGTTCATATTAGCATTTATTGCTATTTTTGTAAAGTAATTTGATTCCGTTTTATTCCTCCTCTGGACTCATTTTCTTGCTATTGTTAAGGCTAGAACCACGGTCAATGAGAGTCGTGGGCGAAGGGTTTTATACCACGGAGGATCTATACAAAAACACGTTTCTTGTAAAATGTTTCTGCAGTAGGTAAGCGTCTACCAAAATATACCTTTTGTTATTTATGTTCCATACTCGTACATCTAAACCTTGTTTGTTCCGCTTGCCGTGGAGACGACTGGGTGTTGGTGCGCAGAGGCCAAAACCTTTTTTAGTGAAGTGGGTCGTCGTCTGCAGGAAAGAGGGCTGGATCCCCGCTCTGGGTCCTTTCTGGTGCAAAGGTTAGCCATAGCTGTTCAGCGCGGCAATGCGGCTAGCGTAATGGGCACCTTTGCACCAGGAGGGACGCGGGGCGGGTTGTTTGATACTTAGTTTTAAGTTTAGTTTAATTAGTTGTAATTATTGTAAATTGGTTTTTTGTACTTGTTTTGTGTATAAATAAATGATTTTAAAGGATATCCTTAAATTCATCAAATACTTAATACACCAAAGTAGACTTCTTGCGCTTTCCCATCATGCTTACGTAATACGTTTTTTGTGAAGAATTCAATATCAGGCTAATTTCAAGGCTCTCATGTAATTTTTCACCTCACCATCTCAGAAAGGCTTACTTTATCTCTCAACATCTGCGCCGAAAGGTCCATTTTATCGGCTAAGGTGGAAAAGGTTTGGTAAATCGAACGTGGCGTTCTTTCATGAGATCCAACTTTTTTATATAAGTAAATTAAACGAGAGGTCATTATCATACGTTTAGAAACTTATGGTGCTATGTTATAGTCTTTTTTTCTTATTAAATTTTTATTAAGTAAGTCATATTGAATGAGCGAGCGAAGCGAACGAAGTTCTCCGTTTCAGCTTGTCCCAAAATTCTTTCGTATGCCCGGATGTCCCACTGTTCCGCTGTCCGGATGTTCGGCTGTTCTCCTCTATAGGTCACATTTTTCAACGGATTCTCGTGAAATTTTTTGAGCACGTTCGATAACTATACAGTTTTTTTTGTGAATTCAGGTTTTGGAATTTTATCATTTTTTTTGAAATAGGCTGATTTGTGATTTACGTACCGTTATGGTATTTTACGATTTTCAATTATTCTATTAATAATATTGAAAAGTATCACGACTTGTTGGTTTGCACCAAATCAGGCAAAGCCGAACCGGCACCTTTAAAATGTTTATGGCTTCTAACTAGTGTTCTGTTTCTGAAGCTAATAAATTCTGTTTTGAATTCTTGTTTGTAGTGATTTTGGGCTGAATAATTAGGTATTTATCTTACACTACTATGACTACTTATAAAAATAGATACCGTATCCAAAAGAGAATAATTAAAACTAAAAATCATTATATTTATATTTTTCAGAGAAATAATTACTTATGCAAAGTGTGATCGATTTCTTTGCTCTTTTGAGTGTTGTTTGATTTATGATAATTATCTTGACTTGCTATTGCCTACGTTAAGAATAGACCCCCAAATCGTGGGCAACATAACGACCGTATTGTGATCTGACGCTGACCCGACGTCGCTTTCTGATACACGGGTTATCTCCTCGAACATATTCGTATGCACCTACAAGATATTTTATCCTGAATATTTTACTTCGAAAATAATCGATTTTTTAATTTTGTTGCTTATAACCGTCCGTTACTCATGTTGCTTTGCGGTTAAAGATTTATTTATTATTCTCAAAGAAACATACATTTCACTTATTGAGAATACAGTTAATTATCATGCCTTAATTATGTGTTACGCCCGTGAGCGCTTACATGTGTATCAAACAATAAAAAAAGTAAACTTGTATAAATTAATTATACACAAATACAAAAGTGGGTAATGGGGAATGGATGAAAATTTTAGAAATGCCTGATTATTTTTTGGTGATAGTAATAACCTTCCTTAGCACCAGAAAAAAGTTACAGATTTTTCAGCTGCGACAATTTTTTTTGAAAAATATAAACAGTTTTCTCATTTACGTTTTGGGTCAAGAACGGTAAATAGACACTTTCCTTGATCTGTCTCATAATATTACAAAAAACTATCTTAAATATCTGTGGTAAACTGACACTGGTAATCTATCTATCTATACATATAATAAAGCTGAAGAGGGTCGAAAGTCTGTACATTGGAAAATAAAAGAAAAAAAATTGGCTGGGGATACTTAGAATTGATAACAGAACACGTTCCAACAGTTTTTAGAATTTTTTTCTGTTTATCTGTTTATCTGTTTGTCTGTTTATTTGTCAGAGCATCACGTGAAAACGGCTGAACGGATGTTGATGCAAACTTTACTAATCTGTCGAGAGAATCCCCGGATAGGTTTTAAGCTATAAAAATCTTAAAGATTAGGGTTCAAAGGGGGTAGAAAATGGGGTTGAACTTTGTATGGGAACTACTTGAATGTACGAGCTACAGACTTGAAAATTGGTAACCATAAACTTGACTGGAAAGTAAAAACGACCCCATTCAAACTTTTAGCAATGTATAGATAAAACGTGAAAAATATGGGATGAAAATAGGTTCTGAGGCGACTAGAAACTATATAATTTTGCAAGAGCGGGGTTATAACAGTATCATTACCATGGTAACATGTCGTCAATATATTCGAAAATTCATCGTGTTCTTACAACTGATAGTTAGTCCAGTGGTTTGACCCATAGCTTACGGAGTCTGTGTCCCCGAGTTCAAACCCAGCGATTGGCATGCACTTTTTGTAGTTTTAATTTTTTTTGTGTCTGCGTTTTTACAAATGTATATTTTCAAAAACGCAGAGAAGCTTAGTGAATAGAGGATTTTGATGCAACTTTTACTTAATCGGTCGAAAAAATCCCTGGCCAGGTCATAGGCTGTAAAAATGATAAAAATTAGTTCAAAGGGGGTAAAAAATGGGGCAAAACTTTGTATGGGAACTCCTCAAATCCATGAGCTAAAGACTTGAAAATTGATAAATATACACTTGACTGGAAAGTAAAATAACTCCATTCAAACATTATAAAAAATGTAGATAAAACGTGAAAAAACACATAATAACATTTTTTTAAGTATAAAACTTCAGCGTTTGTCACATTCAGAAATATTATTATGAATACTCGGGTATAGTGAGCGTCCGCATGAGCTAGCTCTCGGGCCTTCGGCCCTCGGGCTCGCATAGAGAGCGCTCTCTGAAGCGATGTATTGGGCCTTTCATTCATACGAAAAGCTCGGCCTTCGGGCTCGCTTGCCTCGCCACTCAACTTCGGGACTTTGGAACTCAGATTTCGCTTTCAAGACACTTGGAGATAGTGTGCGTCAGCCCTCGGGCTCGCATAGGAAGCGCTCTCTAAAACGGTTCTTTGGGCCTATCATTCCAACGAAAAGCTCGGCCTTTGGTCTCGCTTGCCTCGCCGCTCTTCTTCTGACTTCTCTCGCTCGGGACTTTGGTCTCAGGTTTCGCTTGCAAGACACCTGGGTTTAGTTAGTGTCCGTGAAGGCTCGCCCTCGGGCCTTCGGCCCTCGGGTTCGCATTGAGAGCGCTCTCTTAAGGGTTGGTTTAGGCCTTTCATTCCTACGAAAAGCTCGCTCTCGGGCCTTCGGCCCTCGGGCTCGCATAGAGAGCGCTCTCTGAAGGGTTGGTTTGGGCCTTTCATTCATACGAAAAGCTCGGCCTTCGGGCTCGCTTGCCTCACCCCTCAACTTTGGGACTTAAGGCTCATGTTTCGCTTGCAAGACACCTGTGGATAGTAAGTATCCATGGAGTCTCGCCCTCGGGCCTTCGATGCTCTGGCTCGCATATGGAGCGCTATCTATAAGGGTACGTTGGGCCTTTCATTCCTAAGAAAAGCTCAGCCTTCGGCCTCGCTTGCCTCCCCGTTTACCTTCAGGACTTTGGCTCTCAGGGGTAGTTTGACAGGACACCCGGAGATATAGAGTATCTTTGGGGTCTCGCCCTCGGTCCATTTGTTTCAATTATGAAATCTTATATTTAAATTCCGGTTTTGGTAATTTTTCTTCTACTATAAGTACTTACGTACTTCGTTTGCAATAAAGATTAAGTAAATTAATATAACTAAATATTATTGACGACAAAGTTTATGAGGATTTGAACTGTTACACGCATAATTTATAGAAATGAAATCGTATTAATCTAATTTATCAGTGTAGTAGGTATCGTATGGTGAAACATAAGAATATCATGTCATCCATAATTTATACGCGTACGAAGTCGCGGGCAGAAGCTAGTGACTAATATAGCTGTTGCAAGTGTCAATAGCATTGCCAGTGTTAGTTTACCGGGAAGTGGACCAAATTTAATTTGCAAGATTTGTTGACAAACAACGGAACAGGTGAAACTAAATAAAAGCTTGTAAAAAACGTGGTTTTAGTTTATAACAAGTAGAGTAGGTACACCATTACGTTGAAGATGATGTTTGTTTGTTTGTCTTTGTGCTGCTTGTTTTTAATTTATACTTAAAAGTTTTAATTATACATTACGCAGAAATTGTAAAAAAGGTACCATTTTTTAGGGTTCCGTAGTCAACAAGGAACCCTTATAGTTTCGCCATGTCCGTCCGTCTGTCTGTCCGTCCGTCTTTGGCTTAGCTCAGTAACCCTTACAAATAAATAAATAAAACTAAAAAACTGTAATTCGGCGTGGGTATATAAACCAATCACGCCGACAAAACAGAAGATAAAATCCTGAAAAAAATTTTTTTTAGGGTAGGTAACTAGGTACCTCCCCTACATGTCATGTAAATTGGTGATGTATTTTTTTTTCTCGTTAAACCTATAGTGTGGGGTATCGTTGGATAGCTTGTTCAAAAATATTATGGGTTTACTGAAACTATTTTTCAACTTAGTTATGCGTTTGCGAGATAATGGGATTCAAAGCCCTAAATTTTGTTCGAGTCATGTGTCCCCTGCCGGCTAAATGGCTACTATTGCGACGTGAAAAAATTCGTGGCAGTATTAGTACTTATAATGGACGGAACCCTACCCTGCGTGTGGCCCGACACGCACCTGGCCGCTTTTTTAGGTACCTTACGTGTGAACAGAATTTCAAAAATATTTTCTAGTAGATATCAAAACTATAATTCCTACTACACAAAGTGTGACCAGCCCAAGATTTTTGGAATTTCTCGCCAAAAATTTGGGTAAAATTTGGTTAGCCGCCTCTATTAACAACAATATTAGCCAATGTTAACTGTTTAGGTTTATTTTATTTTATATATATATATATTTATTTTTCTCATTGTCAATCATCATCATCATCCTGGCCGATTTCGACCACGGCGACTGGAAAAAGAGCACTTGCCAGTACCAGTCATTTGCGCAGGACATATTATAGTGCTCGAGCGTACGCGCAGACACAGGAGCACTCACTCTTCCTCGCCCAACTTTACCCAGTGGAACGTGAAATCGCTACAACTAGAGATGGGTCCGGATGCAGCCTCTGACCGACATTAATTTCAGACCTCTAACGTCGCCCTAAGCCTTCGGCAAGGCTTTGCTGGCTTGCAAGGTCCACCGAGACCGTTCGCTTATCAGCTGTGGCTCGCCTTTCCAACCAAACCAGACTTTGACCTGACGGACACTGATCCCCCTCTACCAGGTTTAGTCCACGTGCCGACGTGGTTTACCAGAGCGTGGCCACTCCGTGTACAACAGTTTCTTGGAGCCACTGGTGAGAGATTTACAGGATATCATCGAGGCAAAAACCACCACCAACAAATTCCTGCTACGTCAATACCAGGTTGCTGGCGTTTGTGTCGCCACTTGTGTTAGGTTTAGTTGTAAGTTAGGTCCCCGTCCCCACCGAAAATCAGCGCCTCAGCTGGCTGTGGCTTGCTGTGGCTTTATGCTGAGTGATGATCCTGTTTAACGTCCTCTTATTTAGTTTTTTCTTTTGCTTGTTTGTTTCTTTAATTGTGTAATTTGTGACGTTAGGAGATCCTTTGAATTGTCAAATAACATCTGCTGTTAACATTACCTACTTTTTACACAAATAAACTTTTGACTTTGACTTTCACACGTTTGGCACTGCGTGTTATACATAGTTATAACAGTGTTGATGGGTAAAGAAACTTGTTTTACGCTTAGGCCTTCAGACCTTGTCTCCGGTCGACGCCGCACGCCGCGTACAGCGTTAAGTTGTACGAAAGTGCAGCTACCTACATTTCTATAGACCGTGACGCTGTACGTGGTGTGTGGCGTTAACCGGAGACCATGACGCACAATAGGTCTGTTTTTCATCCTCCTAGCGTTTTTCCCGGTTGTAGGTATCCTAAAGGCGCCCCAGATTTCGCCAATTTAGGCAGTAGGTATTTATTACAAAAGCGACTGATACTTAACTTTGTAGGGATTAGACCGGTTTCCTCACGACGTTTTCCTTCACCGAAAAGCTATTGTCAAATTATATTTAGTTTTTATGGTTCTGTACCTACCTCAAAAGGAAAAAAACGGAACCCTTATAGGATCACTCGTGCGTCTGTCTATCCGTCTGTCACAGCCGATTTGCTCCGAAACTACTGGACTGATTGAGTTGAAATTTGGTAAACACATGTAAATTGGTGACCCAAAGATGGACGCGTAACGTAAATTAATTAATTCAGAACAAAGGGGCCACCCTTTCTTCAGAATTCATTTTGAAGGGTAAACTGGAAAATTAAAAAAAAAGTTTCGCAAACTGTATTGTGTGACATATCAAATGAAAGGGGTTGTTGAAAGCATCTCAGATATATTTGTTTTATAATTTTAGCAAAAACAGATTTGAAGTAATTTAGGAAAAAAGACGAAAATTGACCATTCCCCCCTTATCTCCGAAACTACTAGGCTTAAAATCCTAAAAAGAATATGGAAAACAGTTCTTTGCCTAAAGATTACAGGAAAGCCTATAAGAAGTTTGAGTATTCAAAGTAATGGAAAAATTCTCAATATTTTTGTGTATTTTGTATGGAGCGCCTGATGATTAGAGCATAGCAATTTTTACTCTTGCACTTAGATTATATACGGAACCCTTCACCACGCGAGTTGAACTCGCACTTGTCCGGTTTTTTTATTAAAAACCCAGTGGTAGGTACCTACAATACACAATTCATGGAATCTGTAGAGATAAATCACTTTAGTTACTGTATGTTCCCCGTTTCCAAGAATGATAGTGTTTTGCCAATTCCAGTTGCCTACTACGTCTTAGTTTGTACACTTGTCACGGACTGGCCGAATGATAAGAAGTAATTAATAATAAACATTAATATACCTACGTTCCTATGTTCACTCTTAGTAATCCGTCGGACACTACGCATATAAACCGACTGTCTGGGATCTCAAGGAGCAGCCGATTTATTTTTACTGTGCATAATTAATTACATATAAAATGAGGTCTTCGAAGATGTGTTTATCAAAAGTGGCTGTGATATATGTTTTTGCCGTGATCGCAACTGGAAATGTTGCTTCCACCGCCCCCACAGGACTGGACGACAGCGACTATTCCGTGGTGCCCGACGAACCAGGAACCGTATCCGTACCGCATCAGAAGATATCACCACCGACTCCCAAGTTCCCAAGAAACACTTTGCATCCGAATATGGGCATTTTCCCAGAAAAGCCTGCAGAAGAAAGATATATGTACAGAATGCTGCCCTCCCATAGCGTGTCAGGCCAATATAAGAAGTCGACTAGTCCAACACCAATCGAATCAAGAAATTGGGTAGAAATCGGCCAAATGTTTTGAGTATTAAATAGGTTCAGTGTAGTTATAATTTTTTAAGCTTCATTTAGGTAGGTTATAAATAAGTATAGTAATAATCTTTTTTTTGAAAAGAAATATACTTGATATCTCATGAACAAGTGTAGTTTTCTTACTGATTATGATAGCTTTTGACCCCGGCACAGACGAAGTGTACTGATTTCTTATTTACCTCTTACTTACTTACTGTTGTAGATTTTATGCCTCATATTTATTACAATATAAACGGTGCCCGTGAGCATTGCGAGAGATTTTAATCACGAATTCCTGAGGCTATAAGGAGTAATAAATGTTATATGAAGCTAGGTCGAATTATGATTTTTAATTTTTTTCTTATGTTCATACACTATAATTGCTAATCTAGTAAAAACGTGTCTTTAGGACGAGCTGTCAAAGTAGATGGTTAAGTCTCGCAACGTCGCAATCATAAAGGTGTTTAATACTGGAGATTTCATTACAACATTTTTACCCAAAAATGGAAATATCTCTAAAACCGAACCGAATTTACTCGACGTTAATTAACATTTTTAACTTAAAATATAGTCAGCAATATCCTGTTAAAATCTCTCGCAATGCTCACGGGCACCGTGTATACATTCTAGTAAAAACGTGTCTTTAGGACGAGCTGTCAAAGTAGATGGTTAAGTCTCGCAACGTCGCAATCATAAAGGTGTTTAATACTGGAGATTTCATTACAACATTTTTACACAAAAATGGAAATATCTCTAAAACCGAACCGAATTTACTCGACGTTAATTAACATTTTTAACTTAAAATATAGTCAGCAATATCCTGTTAAAATCTCTCGCAATGCTCACGGGCACCGTGTATACATTTTAATAGGGTTCTTAGCAATCTATGCTAAATTGTGACGGTTTTTGGGAAAAGGTCCCACTTTGTCGATATGGAGTTAAGAGTAGTTCCTAATACTACAGATCATACGCTATCTTTTGGTGAAAGATTCATGTCTCTAGGTGCTATAGTTATTTTTTAAAAATTCTGCAAAGTTGCAGAAGTGAAAAAGCGACAATTGAGAAAACGTTGGTTAAAGTTTGGGATGGCAGAAAACACACTTCTACTTTGAAGTTATGGAGTGGTTGGTATTAAATGAATGGGCATACTTTAGGGATTTCAAATTAGTTAAAATCATGTATGTAACCTTAGTATTTTGAATGTTATGGAGGCTTGAACATAAAAACGGGACGAAAATATGTAAATCCTGAATATGGGTTTATTTCTATATTATATTATACGGCACGCAGATTTATCATTAAAGTTGTATTTATAAATGGTTTCCCATGCTAAAAACGACAGAAATAATTCTGTGGATCCTTTTATTTAGTTATTATGTCAAAAAGTTAATAACAAATGATTTGAAGAGTGCCATGCATAAAAATTAAAATACACGTGTCTCTTAATATATAACATGAGATTACTTAAAAAACATACTTATCAAGCATAGAAAGTATGTAAAATATCAAATTATAAGTACTTTTTGTGTGTATAAAGTTTAGTGATTTTATATAGGGAGGGTCCCACTTTGTCGATTTACTAAACTTTAGTGCTTCTTCATTGAAAGTGTTTGTGTTTGGTATATTTTTCAGTTTTATGTATGAGATAATGGTTTGTTATTGTTAATCTAAGAGTCTTTGATACTAACGTCGTTTGTTTAAACTTATTTAACGTAATTGAACGAAATTTCTTTTCGACTCAAGTTTAGTGACCCACTTTGACGGTTTAGTGGATCATACGCTAAAAAATTACTACAAGTATAAAATCATAATTTATAAACATAGGTGTAATTTGCTGAACCAAAAACAGTATAATTACAAACCAAAAACCGGCCAAGTGCGTGTCGGACCACGCAAAACGAATGGCCGTGCCTATTAAAAAGGTCGTATCGTCATAGAAATCTTACGGCACTTACGTCCTTTTCTTTGAGGAAGGCAGTTTTTCAGCAATATCTCGGAAACCTCTGAACTGATCTTGTTCAAAACAATTTTCGGTGAATGAAATTAATAAGCCCTATGTCCATGAATTTTTCCATATTTTTAAACTACACCGTTCAAAAATTAGAGGGGGGGGGGGACAGAATTTTAGTGACTTTCGGGGCGATTATCTCCGACCCTATTCACTTAATCAAAAAAAATGCTAAGAAACCTTATATTTATTTTGAAAGGCCTATCGATTGATGTGCCACACGGGGGGTCACAATGAAAAAAATGTTTTTGACTTTTAGTTTTATGTATGGAGTGCACCCCTAAAAAAAAAATAATGTATGTTAGGAAGAATTTATACAACTACCCAACAAACACTGATAGGCCCAAGGTTACCAGAAGCGCAGGGAAGCTCAAAACAACTTTTTACAGGCTAGTAAAAGCGAAAAAGTCGTTCTTGGGAAATTGTATAAAATTCTACAATAAAATTCCAAAACACATTACCGAACTTACTGACTCTAAATTCAAATCTGTCGTAAAACGGACACTCATTTCAAAAGCATATTATAAGATAAACGACTACATCATGGATAGGGATATTTGGCAGCGATAAAATCCTGCACTAGAAACCTGTCGTAAAATAAATAGGCTTTCTACTGTAGCAATGTAATTTTAAAATTTTATAATACTCTGATACTGATATGATATATTGTATACTGTTTTGAAAAAATGACACCTCGCCGAGTTTATTACGCCGGTTCTTCTCGAGGCAGAGGTTTACTTTCCGAACCGGTGGTAGTTTATCGACATTCATAGGTGCATGTAATATGCCTAAATTGAAGAATAAATCACTTTGACTTTGACTTTGACTTTGGACAGACGGACAGACGGACATGACGAAACTATAAGGGTTCCGTTTTTGCCATTTTGGCTACGGAACCCTAAAAATGGTGTACGTATTGAACCTATGAGGTGTAGCAAACGGATCGAACTCATCGCAACGTTTATATAAGTCGCCGCGCCGCCTCGTCGGCGACATCAAAGGCACCGCCGCCGCTAAGCGCTTTGTGTAGAGCCGACGTGGGTATGTACCTACGCCGGTCGGCTCGACGCGCAGCGCAAGCGGCGACGGCGATCAGTGCGAGGCAAGCTACCGCTGAGGTTGGGTGTAGTAATGTGCATCAAGTAGCGTATGATCCACTAAACCGTCAAAGTGGGTCACTAAACTTGAGTCGAAAAGAAATTTCGTTCGATTACGTTAAAAAAGTTTAAACAAACGACGTTAGTATCAAAGACTCTTAGATTAACAATAACAAACCATTATCTCATACATAAAACTGAAAAATATACCAAACACAAACACTTTCAATGAAGAAACACTAAAGTTTAGTAAACCGACCAAGTGGGACGCTCCCTATATAAAATCACTAAACTTTATACACACAAAAAGTACTTATAATTTGATATTTTACATACTTTCTATGCTTGATATGTATGTTTTTTTAAGTAATCTCATGTTATATATTAAGAGACACGTGTATTTTAATTTTTATGCATGGCACTCTTCAAATCATTTGTTATTAACTTTTTGACATAATTACTAAATAAAAGGATCCACAGAATTATTTCTGTCTTTTTTAGCATGGGAAACCATTTATAAATACAACTTTAATGATAAATCTGCGTGCCGTAAAATAGAATATAGAAATAAACCCATATTCAGGATTTACATATTTTTGTCCTGTTTTTATGTTCAAGCCTCCATAACATTCAAAATACTAAGGTTACATACATGATTTTAACTAATTTGAAATCCCTAAAGTATGCCCATTCATTTAATACCAACCACTCCATAACTTCAAAGTAGAAGTGTGTTTTCTGCCATCCCAAACTTTAACCAACGTTTTCTCAATTGTCGCTTTTTCACTTCTGCAGCTTTGCAGAATTTAAAAAAAATAACTATAGCACCTAGAGACATGAATCTTTCACCAAAAGATAGCGTATGGTCTGTAGTATTAGGAACTACTCTTAACTCTATATCGACGAAGTGGGACCTTTTCCCAAAAACCGTCACAAATATGATATCGACGATTTTTTCTGTATGCGACAAAGTGGGTCGCTGGGCACTAAACTTTGAGGCCCTAAAAAGGTGGTTAAAATGGAGATTTATGCGTCGTCATCAAAATCATAGGTTTATTACAGTCTGTTCTATCAGTTTTCATCGAAAGTTGATTTTCGGTAAGTTTTGCCATATTTCACTAAACTGCCCGTAACTCCGTAACTAGAATCGACAAAGTGGGCCCTTTTACTAAACACCGTCACAATTATTGAAATATCTGATCTTTTAATTAAAAATACACTTCTACCTAGTTGTAATCTAAGTAGTTAATATTGCATTCCAGTTATTGTTGACGACCGGTTAGCCTAGTGGGTAGTAACGCTGCCTATGAAGCTAGAGGTCCTGGATTCGAATCCCGGTAAGGGCAAATATTTGTGTGATGAGCAATGAGCATGAACATTTGTTCCTGAGTCTTAAAAGTTTTCTATGTATTTAAGTATTTGTATCTATTAAATATATCGTCGTCTTATTTTAGGATTAACAAATAAAGTATATATCAATAATTATCTATGTCTAGCATACAGTTCAGATTTGGATACATTAACTAATATAACTATCTAATAGGCAAAACTTATTAAATAAATGCATTTCATTATAAAATTATGTTATTCTAAATTTCAGTTTTTTTTAAATTCACAATAAATAATTAGTAGTAAATAAAATAAATTAACATACGAATTCAAATCTATACCCATTTACAAATAATACTTATGTCAAACAAATAATTTAGTGATTAAAATTATGATATATAAATTAAATTAATAAATAACCAATTAAAATAAAAAAAACAACTAAAATAAAATAAAAACAATAAATATTGCATTATTAAATTAATAAACTAAAAATTCTAATTTATCAGTCTGCATGCATTCTATGAACACTTAAAATAAAATTAAAGAATACGTATAGATCTAGATATAATAAAATATTTAGAAAAAAAAACAAGTGACTTAAATTAGTTTTTGGGGACCCAAGATTGGGCAAAGGCCTCTTCGATGCACGTCCACGATTTCCTATCTTGCGCGAGTCTAGTCTAGGTACAGCAGGCCATCTGCTTCTGCTCGATGTCGCCTCTCCAGCGCCGGCGCGGGTGGCCGCGGCGGCGCGGCGGCGCGGCGCGGCACGCACGCTCGTGCAGCACGCGCTCGCTCCAGCGGCTGTCGCTCGCGCGGGCCACGTGCCCAGCCCAGCGCCATTTTAACCTGCAGGCCAGTGCCATTTTAACCTACGCCGGGGCTTTCACCTGCGTCTATCAGCTTGGTCTTTTTTCTTATTTCATAGCTTCGGATCCTGTCTCTCAGTTTAAGCCCACTACGTTCTACTGCCCGTTGAAAAAAATTGTAGTTTGTGCACGACTTCTTTATTTAGAGTCCAACTTTGGCAACCGTAGAGAAGTGTAGGAGAGTCCACGGTGTCGAAAGCTTTTTTCTTTAAGTTGATTGGTAGGTTGGATTTGAAGATGTTCAGCAATGAGCAATGTTTGTAATGAGCAGTATCTTTTCCATGCAATTTTAACTCTCCTTTCTACTTCTCCTATTGTCAGTTCTTCAAATGTTATTTTGCGTCCCAAGTAAATGTATTCTCGCACGTACTCAATCGTGTTTCCCGAGATGTTGGTTTCAATTATATTATTTTGCCATTAGTTATTATGCAGGTTTTGTCCATGTTCATGTTTAAACCACATTTTTGACTCTCCGTGTCCAACGTTTTCAGCGTATACTCTAGGTGACTGTGGTTATCACTGATCATTATATCGTCGGCGAAGCGTAAGTGATTTTGCAGTTCACCGTTGATATTGCTTCCCAATCCAATTTACGAAATATGGATTCCAGATTCCAACAGAACAGTAAACAAATTTGGGGATTTTGGGTCACCTTGTCGGACTCCGCGCTGTATTTTAAAATACCTTCCGGATCTCTCTAATTTAATTGTAGTTAGACTTTTCTACATACATCTAATATGTTTATGTATTTTAATTATATCCCTTAGAGATTTCCACAGAGCTGCGCGTGAGATTGAATATAAAGCTTTCGAGTAATCAACGAAGACCAAATAAAGCTCTTTTCGGTATTCTTCGTACTTTTTGATAATCTGTGTTAAAGTAAATATATAGTCCGTAGTAGAGAACCCTGGATGAAAGCCCATCTGTTCTTTCGGTTGTTTACTTTCTAGAACAGGAATAATCCTTTTTTGGAGAACATGTGTAAAGAGCTTGTATATCGTCTGCAATAAATAGTCCAGGCAATGAACTGACAACTTGTATGGAAAAAATGTCAAATTTGGAAATAATTTATAATAGCAATGTTTTTCGAAATCGTATTTTGCCTGGAGTAAAACTGATCGGTCTATAGTTTCTAATATCTATGGGATTTCCTTTTTCGTACAGCAAAGTAATGATTGAAGTCTCCCAGTCAGATGGTATAGTCTGATTTGTTATGATGCGATTAAATAGTTTTGTAATCAACGGAGTTAGTGGCTCTGTTAGACATTTCAGGATATCATTAGTAATTCCGTCGTTTCCTGGGCTCTTCGAAGACTTGAGAGATTTTAACGCTTGGAGTATTTTGCTTTCTATAAATACTGGAACATCCATAGTCATCTTCTGGTCGTTTTGGTGTATAAATATCAGTGATTTGATCTCTTTGTCGATATAGATCTTCATAAAAAAATGTAGCAACATTTTCTCCTGTTTTTGTGATTAATGATGGAATCCATTTGCAGTCTTGACTTAAACGTAGTTGACATTTCTTCACAGAACAATGCCTAACTAGTTCTTCCTCAATCATTTTCATTTTATTATTATTGTGTTCCGCAATTTTTAGTTTTCTTTTAATTTCTCTGTCAAGCTTTGAAAGTAGGTTTTTATCAGCTTTTGTTTTGTTTTTCTTTTCCTTTAGAGCCGTCCGACGTGCCAGAGTTCAGCACGGCTATCACAAGACGGCGCACGAGCTCTCTCGATTTTTCTGGCACTACACCTCTCTTTCTATGTTTTCTAATAACTCCTTAATGAACGCCTGAACTGACGAAATAGCAAATATGCTAATAGACTACTCACAGACGCAACATCAATTATTGCATTCTATATTCATTCTTCCCATAGAGGAACAATAGAATAGAAGGACTCACACACACATGAGTGACAATGTTGTAAGCAATGGAATATGGAATTAGACGTCATTCCACATAACTGGTTATCTCCGCGGAAGAAATAGTTGTCTGGGTGGAACAAAGGAATTTACTCCATACCTACCAATTTTCTTAAATCGGCATAGTTTGAGCGTGAAAAACGGTAACATAGTTACTTTCGCATTAATAATATTAGTAAGTTAAGTATAGTAAGTATGGGAATCATTACCTAATTTTAAGAGCAGAAAAATGACATTAATGTTTGCTTTCGAAGATCCTTAAAAATATTTTTACTGGTAGGTATAGGTAAGTAATGTAGTAAGTACCTATAGATTTTGAAGTGAGACTTTCCTCTTATACTTGTAAATCGAAGGCTACGTATTTATTTACACAATAGTATTCTCTGCCTTTCGTATTGAAAACTACAAGCATAGGTTCTTAAAATAAAACTGTATCACAATCTTCAGCGAAAATGCGCGGTATAAATATAGTTAAATAACTTACTTTATGTAATATAAATCGTTTGATAACAACTAGTGGGTAAAAAAAACAAGATGTACTTACTGGAGCGGCGGGACAAACCTTTGAGACGGCGTCAGCCGGCAATCCAGTATTGAGTTCCGTGTTTCGGCACACACGAATGAATTTTCTTCTTTCACAGTAAACACTTATTATTTTTGAATTCACTGCGGATTTTTGTATGCATACTTGTCGTATTTTGAGTTTTTCAATAGTTTTTGAGTGAGAGTTAGCGCGCGCGCGACGGGTATTTTTTGTGCACTGACGTTAGGGGTGGGGGTAGAGAAAAGGTTGCCAGGTATGGTATGTAATAGGATGCGTTCAAAGTGTGTGGTTGAATATATATAAGATAAATCAAATAAATGCGTTAAAATGAATATTAATATGTATTGGCGCAGCCAACTTCGGGGGGCCTAGAGGTTTCCTCTACATTGCGTTGAAATTATTATTAAGCTAAGTTACATTTCTTAAGAACTAAGTTTAAACAATTAAAAATTAGATTATTGAGTAGGTAACGGACAGAGCCGAGTTACAGGGCGTATGTAAGTTCCTGAAGAAGTTTTAACTTTTACGACGCGAATTATGTTATCTTTTCCGGGGAAAACCTCTGAAACAACAGCGAGAGGCCAAAACATAGGATGAGAATTATTATCTTTAATAATTACAACCGTCCCCACACTAACAGGTTTGGAGGGTGAATTCCATTTGTAGCGTTGTTGGAGCGAAGTAAGGTACTCCATACTCCAGCGTTTCCAGTAACTTTGTACTATTTTATTTAGAAGTTGATAGCGGGTTAATATATTTTCTGATACAGCGGGGTCAATATTTTCTGCAGGTAGATATTTGAGTGGAGTAATATTGAGAAAGTGACTGGGAGTTAATGCGATAGGATCAGAAGGATCTGATGACAGGACACAAATTGGACGGCTGTTTAGCAAACCTTCAATTTGTACCAAAATTGTTGTAAATTCTTCATATGTGAGAATTTGACTTCCGATAACTTTGTATAAGTGAGTTTTAACCGATCTGACATTAGTCTCACTCAAGCCGTTAAAATGCGGGCCATAGGGTGGGCTGTGTTGAAATTGAATTTTATGTTGTGTGAGATAATGACTCAGATAGTTATTATAATCAGTGGACTGTATAAGCGTGTAAATTTCGTTCAATTTGCGTTTAGCACCAATGAAATTGGAACCTCCGTCGCTATATAATATTGAGACTGGACCTCTGCGTGAAATAAAGCGCTTGAAAGCAGCCAGAAATAAATCCGTACTCAGATCGGAGACCAGCTCTAAGTGGAGTGCTTTTGTTGTGAGACAAACAAACAAGCAGATATAAGCCTTGAGGCTTTTTACGCCTCGCTTGCGTATGTGCGTAATGTAAAATGGTCCGCCGTAATCGACGGCCGTATGCACGTACGATTTGACTTGAGAAACCCTAATGGACGGAAGGTCACCCATGGGTGGATTAGTAGATAGCGGTTTGAGTTTAAAACATGAGTTACACTTGTGTACTCTGTGGCGAATCAAATTGCGAGCGGAGAGAATCCAGTATTTCCGTCTAATCAGAGATAATACTAGAGCGGGTCCTGTGTGTAAATTCGACGAATGATAATAATCTACTAAAAGTGACACTATTCTACCTTTAACTGACATCAATATTGGATGTTTTTGATAAAAATCCAACTGAGAGTGGGTAAGTCTGCCTCCTACTCTTATGAGTCCTTTGTTGTCAACAAAGGGGCGGAGCTTTAACACAGATTTATTTGGGCAAATTTTATTATTTTTAATCGCGTCGAGTTCTTGAGAAAAATGTTTTGATTGTTCGTGGCGAAGCACATAGTGTTCTGCGTGTTCTAAATCGTTCAGAGTGATATCACCTTGAGATTTGAGTAATTTTGAGAAACGAAGTAGGTATACCAGCGAGCGAATAAATTTAATCCACGTCGAGCATCGTTCGGCGAGATCTTGAATTGGGTGAGTATTTTCCGTTATATATGTAGTATGCGCGTGAAGTGATGTAGTTTTAGCTTCCTGTACATCTATTGGTTCGTTATGATTAATGTTATACTCTTTTACAGGCCATGCGTTAACGGGAGCGGATAGCCACTGCGGACCATGGAACCAGAGCGTGTTATTTACTAATCCTGTCGGCGTTACAGGACGAGAGACAATATCTGCGGGATTCTGTACACCACGAACGTGAAACCAGTGGGATGCGGGTAAGTATTCGTTTATCTGAGCGATGCGGTTAGCTACGAAGGTATGAAACTTATGAGCGGGCGAGTGAATCCAGGTAAGAGTCACCGTAGAATCAGAGAATGCGTATATATTATTTATGTTGCAGCGCTTGCTGAGGACATCACGAACTGAGTTTATTAACTTAGCAAGCAACGTCGCAGCACAGAGTTCTAAGCGAGCGAGTGTTTTATTAGGATTGGAGACTTTAGATTTAGCGGTGAGTAATTTCACAGAGTGTGCGGGCGCATTTTCATCAGTATCAACGCGGATGTAGATGGCAGCACCGTAACATTGCTGACTGGCATCTGCGAATCCGAGTAAAGTTATTCTATTTGTAGAGGTTATGCCGATATGACGCGGTATTTTTAATTCCGATAAATGCGGGAGTTCCTTGTGGAATTGTTTCCATTTGGAAATAATGAAATCAGGCACCTCGTCATCCCAAGAAAGTTGTAATTTCCAACATTCTTGTATGAGGAGCTTCATGTAAGCGACAACCGGGCTAATGAGACCGAGCGGGTCGAATAAGCGCGCGGTGACAGAGAGAATCGAGCGTTTAGTACAAGTTTCGGGAAAATCTATGTTGATTTTAAAATGGAAATTGTCATCAGTAGGTTGCCATTGCATGCCTATGATTTTAGTATCTGCGTTTTGATCATCATCAAATTTAATAGCGAGCGGGCTTTTGTGTGCGGATGGAATACGCGACATGAGTTGATTATCATTCGAGATCCATTTTACTAAATTGAAACCTCCAGATTTGAACATAGCGACCATTTCTTTATAAGTATTTTCAGCGGTGTCTACACCATCAACAGAGCTGATATAATCATCTACGTACATATGATTTTCGGCTTCATAAGCGGCGAGCGGGTACGAATCGCGACTGTCAGCTGCGAGCTGACGCACGACGCGCATGGCGAGATAAGGCGAGCTGGATACGCCAAAACAGACTCTATTGAACATGTATACGTCTATAGGTAAATTGGGATCAAATCTAAACAGGATTCGTTGGAACGTGTGATGATTAGGGGAGAGTTTAACTTGAAAATACATTTTTTCAATGTCGGCGGTTATGGCGGTTGAGAACATGCGGAGATTGACAAGCAATTCGAAGATATTATTTTGTAAAATAGGCCCTACATAAAGCAAGTCATTTAGAGATTTGCCTGACGTGGATTTACATCCAGCGTCCAGAACAATACGAGTTTTCGACGTTTCTTTATCAGGACGATAAACGGCTCTATGTGGCAAGTGATAAGCGGGGGTGTCTTGAAAATCGTTTTGAACTTTGGTCAAATACCCTTGATCAATATATGTTTGAATAGTTGCGTTATAATCAGCGCGTAAGTCACATGAGTCTAATTTCTTTTCTAGATTTAACAGGCGATATTTGGCTGCGGTATAAGAAGAACCTAATTCGGTAGGTGAGTGTTTGAACGGGAGATCAACCGTGTATCTACCGTTGTCATCGCGTGAATAAGTTGCTTGGAATATTTTTTCACAAGCCTCATCATCGGGACTGAAATGTTTTTTATCGGGGACGTTTTCTATTTCCCAAAAGCGTTGCGTTAATTGATCGAGCGAGTTATCTTGCGTTTGACAAAAAAACGTCTTGTCAGAGACGTGCGAGTGAGTAGCGGGTTCGTCAAGAGTGCGAGAATGAGCGTTTAATGAGCGCGGAAAACATTGGGCTTTTCCCATGGCGACATATCCGAGAGTAGTTTCGATACCTACGACCGAGGAGTTCGGCGAGGTCGATTTATGCGATCCGAGTAAAAGCGGGAATAATTCATTACCTATCAAACAGTCTATTTCACCTGGTGAGTAATAATGGTCATCAGCCATCGGCAAATGTTGTAGATGAACTAATTCAGTTCTATCCACTTCCGCGTTGGGTAAAAAGTCCGTAATTGTGTCTATAACTCGAGCGCATACTGTATAGGTACAGCGTGAGTCGAAGCGAGAGTGTATTTTAAATTGCGTTATTCCGAGAGAGCGATTTTCGATTTGACCAATACCTTTGACGATAGAGGGCGCGGGTGTTACCTTTAAATTTAAGCGTTCGCAACATGATTTTGTAACAAAGTTACTCATTGAACCCGTGTCAAGAAATAAGCGCATTTGACTTGGTTTATTATTATTATGCGTTATATTATTATGTGCGTATACGTTGACAGTAGCGGTTGGCAATAACACTGTCGTATCATCATTTGAAATGCGCGCGGGAACAGTAACAGAAAGCGCGAAGTTGTTTTCATTACTTGTGGAAGCGCGCGGCGGCGGGCCGTCGTTCGTGCGAGCAGTACTCACAGCAGGCGAGCACTGTGACGGCGAGTGCGAGTGAGACGGGTGTGGCGGTGCAGTATCGTTCGTTCGCGGCGCAAGCGAGTGCGGGGCGCGATTCGTGTTTACATTATCAGTGTTATCAGCTGATCGCGGGAATTGGGATGCATTTGAATAAGTATCGAAATGCAGTAAAGAGTGATGTTTGCGGCTGCAAATCGAGCATTTGTTTGTTGATTTACACGAACTTATATGGTGAAAACCTAAACAATTGATACAGAACGTATGTTGACGTACGATATCGTTGCGTGCTTGAGTGTTTTGATTTAGAAAATATTCACACTTGAACATTGGATGAGCTTGCGGAGAATTACACACTTTACATGGTCGAGACTGAGAGCTAGTGTCAGATCTGTCAGACTTATAGAAAGACTGAGATTGAGGAGCGGTTTTAAATTGCGTACAAAACGTTTTTGTTTTGTTAATTTGCGGTGCGGGTTTAATAAATTGAGTGCGAGTATTATTATTATTTTGAGAGCGGGATGGTGCGTGGAGTACTTGGAGTTTACACTGCTCAGTTAAAAATTTCTTTAAATCACAAAATTTGGGAATGTTGACATGTCTATGAGCTTGTTCAAATAAGTCAAGCATAGGTTTTTCTAGCTTACTTAATGCAATATGAGTTATCATGAAATCTGACAAATTTTCAATATTCAAGCGTTGCAACGCTGCTTCAGCGGAGCAAAAGTTGTCAAGCATATTATCAGCTGACTGCCCAGGCTTTTGTTGTAACATTTGGTCTAGATAGCCAGAAGCTTGCACCCTGGTATCATGGTATTTAGCTAAAAGAGCTTGCCAGATGATGTCATAATTTTCTGAGGTAGTGGTGATTCCGGAGCACACATTTTGTGCCTTGCCGGAGAGACAGCCAATTAGGTACTGGACCTTTTCAGCACTTGTGAGGCGAGTATTAGTGTGTATAACACTGCGGAAATTTTCATAAAAGATAGGCCATTTAGAAGGAGTACCATCAAAACCTATAAGATTGAGGGGGGGCAATTTTGTGTTATAATTATCATTTTTCTTTTTGTCCTCAAGTTCTTGTCTCAGAGTTGTTTCTGTCTGTTTGATGAAACAATATAACTCATCAAATGTGTTGAGAATACTGTAACTCGGTTGAACATCAGGGTCTTCTTTGATATTCTCAATCATAAGTTTATCTATTGTGTCTACATAGTCTGAACGCGTTTTGTCGATAGATTGAGCCCTAGCTAGAAAATGTATGCGTGTAACATCATCGGAAACCTTTAGGCTTAAGTTATATACCTCCTGGATTATTTGAAACAAACATTGTTTTTTCTGTTCCAAAAAAGTTATCATGACAGATGAACTTTCCTTTTTGTTACCAGAATTACCACCCATATCGGTTGGTAAATTAATTAAGTACTAGTTAATTATGCGTAGTTCCAATTTAAAGTGAAAAAGTTGAAAGTTCAAATGACAATTACGCGAGCGTGATATAAAAAGTAATGGCGGGTAGGTAGGTATATAGCGCGCGGAAGCGAACAAATTAATTTACAATATTTTTTCGAAATATGAACGATCTACCAGAAATATATGTACTAACTTATAGAATGGGTATAACAATTGAGTTTTGAGAATGATTTACTGCAAAATAACGTAATATGTGAGCGATGCGAATAAATAAAGTTTGGTAGAATGGCGGTGCGTAAACGTGGTTGTATGCAATAAATTACGTAACTGATAGTTATATAATTATATAATTTGAGTATGAGTGATTGGAAATGAGAATATATATATGAGTGAGGATCAGGATTCAGGATCGTAGGACCAAGACTTGGAGCGGCGGGACAAACCTTTGAGACGGCGTCAGCCGGCAATCCAGTATTGAGTTCCGTGTTTCGGCACACACGAATGAATTTTCTTCTTTCACAGTAAACACTTATTATTTTTGAATTCACTGCGGATTTTTGTATGCATACTTGTCGTATTTTGAGTTTTTCAATAGTTTTTGAGTGAGAGTTAGCGCGCGCGCGACGGGTATTTTTTGTGCACTGACGTTAGGGGTGGGGGTAGAGAAAAGGTTGCCAGGTATGGTATGTAATAGGATGCGTTCAAAGTGTGTGGTTGAATATATATAAGATAAATCAAATAAATGCGTTAAAATGAATATTAATATGTATTGGCGCAGCCACTTACCAACTCAGGAAGAGCGAGTGCTCCTGACACAGGGTGTCTAGTGTCTACATACCTAATGGAGGCCTCAAAATTTGTAACTAGGTAGTTACTTTAGTATTGTTAGGTAAGTTGTTATCACAAAATAAATTTATTGTTATTGTTAAATGATTATCTTTGTGATCCGTGGACCTTGGGTCATGGTCATTTATTTAATTTTAATGGAATTCCTTTTTGGAGCCTGTTTTCAATGTTATACTTAAATAAAATCCACTCGCCAATCTTAAGAAATCTTGTCCCGGAATATTTTTTTAGCTAAAGCATACTACACAATTGGTGGGTGGATTGCAAAAAAAAAATACATACATAGTTAATGTATGGGTAATTGCCGTTACACAATGGAAAAAAGTTAAAGCGTAGATTAGGGCTCTTAACTATGTACACATTTTTTGCAATCCACCCAGGTATGAGGTCAAACACGTCCTTAGGTTACGGTGATTGGATTTAACTGCGCCAGTAATAACTAAATGTCCACATCTGGGGGCCTACCATGGAGGTTTTAATTCCAGGCAGTTTGCAGCTGGTATCGAACGATAACTACCGTAGGCGTGAGTCCTTTCATAGTAAATTGTATGCCGGTAGAGTTCTACTTACAGTGGATGGGATTATGTACTATCGTTAACGATAGTACAAGCGGCTGATTCATCAGTCTGTCAGTGGCAAAAGATTTTTAGATCTCAGTAACAGCTGTAATGAAATTTGGGGAAAACCCCAAATTAATTAAAATTTGGTTTTTTTTTTAATCAACTAGATTAACTAGAAAGTTAATCTAGTTGATTTTAATAAACTAACCAAATTCGTTTTAATAAATAACATGGCTTTGTGTTACTAAGATTTTTATTTATTAAGGGGTCAAATAGTTCGTGTAATATAAACACACAGCGGCTAGTCTTGAACATGGCTTGACACGCTGCCGAGTGTCTAGATTTAAGTTACTTGGATCGCTTTGTTGTGTTGTTCCTATTGGTCAGGAAATATATGGGTAAGTCAATAAAAAAAGAACTTGCATAGTTTTGATGCGTTGTGAGCATTAGTTATACAAGAGTTTATTAATTTCACACTCTATACTGTAAGAGGATATTGTAGCTAGTTTTAGAAATGTCTAGGTACAAGTATATGTTCAAAATTATTGCACTAAGGGTGCACCAAACCAAGCTACAGAAGCCTAGTGGTTCAGGCATGCGGCTGTCAAGCGGCGGTCGTGGGTTCGAATCCCGGCTCGTACCAATGAGTTTTTCGGAACTTATGAACGGAATGTTTACCGTTAGCTTTTCAGTGAAGGAAAACATCGTGAGGAAACCGGTCTAATCCCAATAAGGTCTAGTTTTCCCTCTGGGTTGGAAGGTCAGATGGCAGTCGCTGTCGTAAAACTAGTGCCTATGCCAAATCTTGGAATTAGTGTCAAAGCGGACCCCGGGTTACTTTAGGGCACAACCGGGAATAACACTAGGAGGATGATGAAGGGTGCACCAAACCGTTTGTAATCGTAAGTGGAGTTCATTAAAATCTGAATGTAGGTATGTAAAGTTTGACAAGTTTTTAAAGGAATGACAGCTCCCGGCGCCTTAATTAGCGTTGAATCGGTCTGTAATCGTAAGTTGGTGCAACCCGCCCCAAGCTGCAGTAAGTCTGACTTAGTATTGTTGGATTAGTTGGACTCTTGTCCCAGCCAACGTACGTCAATAAAATAAAATACAACTGGCATAGTTGTGTTGTGTTGAGAGCATTGTTTATACCCACAAGGATTATTAATATCACACTCTAAATTGTTAGATGTAGTTTTCAACATCTATATAGGTACAAGTATGTTCAAAGTTTTTGCACTAAGCAATGAGTGTGAATTGGTTTGATGTTGGACTTAGTTGGGCCCCTGCCCCAGCCAGCGCATATAGGTGCGGAACGCGTCGTCGTCCGCGGCGCAGGGCGTGGCCTGGCGCACGTGCGCTAGCAGAGCGCGCGTCGTGTCCGCGGGCGCGGCAGGCGAGCACGTGCCCAGCGTGTCCACCACGCACTTTGAAAGCTCGTCGAACTTCGCGCAACGTTCCTGTGGAACAATCATCGTCATCATTATATTCGGTAAGAGCCGCCGCACATTGGGCCACTAGTCGCGGCCATAGTGGCTGCCACAAGCTGCGGACGAGTTCATTCATACATTTTGCATAGCATCGGCACACACCGGGTATTTAGTGGCCGCGTCCGAGCCGAGCCACAAGCTGCGGATGTCGCTTGCGTTCGCTACTAGTGGCCGCATCTAGTGGCGGCCACTAGTGGCTTAATGTGCGGTAGCGTGGTCGCGTTTTGTGGCGGCCACTAGTGGCTTAATGTGCGGCAGAGTACAAGTACAATACAGACATTTAATATTTTGTTGTCATGTTGGTAACATAGCCTTAAACACAAATGATGTTTATTTTTTAATTTCATTTTGTCTATTTAGTACTCCATTAATCTCAAATAGATCTAGAAATATTAGAGTAATGGGCAAAATTAAATTACGTCGAGTAATGAAACCCAAGCCCCGCGCCCCACACCGAGGGTTTCGCGTCACTGTATTTCAAGTATCATTTCCTAATACAAATATATCCGTTAGTTAGCAAAGATAATCAGTATTTCCTAAGGGATAAACACGTAACTTTTCAAACGAGCGTTAGGACAATTCAACTGTCATTTCCCCATCCAAAAAGTGACATGTAGATGTAGACCTGCCTGACGCACGTAGGTACAATGCGTTACATAATCGACCAGCTACTCTCACACCTTTTACGTTAGTATATTATCTTTTGAAAGATGATCAACATATTTTTTTGAACTACATAAGTAGTATACTGTCTATAAAGATAGTTTGGCTCTATATATCTAATTAAGCTGCAATCTGTGTAATTGTCTGCTTTCCTAAAAAAACTATTAAGTCCGTTTGTACTAGCACACTGGACATTTTAAGATTAAGCTTACGATGCACCCGAGCGTGCGTCACTACGCTGTTTACCTAATACATTTTATTACTTTGTTATTTTAGTGCAATAAAGGTACTCAACCAGGACGGTTACATCTTTTACTTAAGATATCTTTCGGTCAACATAACAACCCAACATTAACATATAACGTTCGTACATGTGAGGTCTAATAAACTATTAGACTCTACATTTTTGGTCCTTCGAACCGGATATGAACCAGTGACCTATGGACATTGACGTAATAATAAAGTAAATAGACGCACAATGTCGAACAAAAATTTCAAGAAATGTGCCCCAAAATGACAACTCTAGCTATATTTCAGTTGATGCCAATCGCGTTTACTTATAACCTACATTGAGATATATGTTTCATATAAAAGAGAACTTAGTTTTTTAAGCTGTAAGGGGCCATATTAGCGTATTAGCATCAACCGATTAAAAACTTTTTAGTTTATTGAGATTTTATCATAATGTGACTTGATTGCTCACGTCAAAACTAAATAGCGAACGAATGGAGTCACATTATAAAATTATTTTAATAATATTGTATAAACAATACAGTAATTTGTAAATGATTGACGAAGCATGTTGCGGATTTTTGCTGTTTGGAAATATTTTACATGTCACACTTTAATGAATAAAATCTATAATATTGTATTTATTTACACAGAAAGACGGAAAACACAAATAAACCATAATTATTTATTTTTACCTAATCAATTAACACTTTTTTTTTATAAATATACACAAAACATTGTTCGGTGAGCATTACGTATTATCAGTGCAGCTGTCAAACTCCTTAAAAATTCTACGTAAAAATTCTACGCACCACTAGTGAAAAAGGAATAAGAACTAGGTATGTAGATCATTTTAGCGTGGTATATTTGACGTATCTAATTAGTCCCTTTGCGACATATAATAATGACTTACAATCTGAATATCAATTTATCTTTAGTTAAACATTTATTTTTACAAGATTTATATAAACTTGAAAAATAAACGCACGACGAAGTTCGTCGTTGATGTCTCCTATCTCGTGCCCATAACTTCGGCCTACTTTGCACATCGCTAAGGATTTCTCGGGAATCTTAAATTGAAAACCACAAATAACGTAACTGTACTACTCCATAAAAAATCTAATAAGTAGGTACTGGCTCCTTAGGTTTTTGTTCCGTGATAATCAGTCATTTGTATTAACGAAATTATTTATTCAAAACCATGAAATGCCAATGAGTTGACATGAAATTCTTTACGCTATCAATAGAACTTAGTTAAAGAAATATATCCAATCCTTTTTAAATTTTTTTCTATTGCTATATTTGCTATTAACGCATTTTTTCACAAATCATTTTTGACAACCGTCAAGTCTCACGGTCGAAACCAGACTAAACGCAAAAGAGCCGCAAGTGTCGATCGCGCGGTTCTTTTGGACGGCCACTTTTTTCGGCTGATTGTGTATCTAGTTACTTATACTAAATCAATGCCTATGGATAATAATATAATGAAGATATAGCCTGTTAAAGTTTCTCGTAACGTCACATTATGGTACGATTTTAAGTGACGTCACGCGGAACTTTAACGGGCTATATAATCTTCATATTTTTTAGTTTAATAGACAAACAAAAAAATACGTGCCCAATATTTTTTGAAAGTCTATCTGACGGACTATATAGAATTATATTTTTTCCCAGGAAAGTACCCAATCCGTTGGTTCTCCTATTTATTTAATTGTATGGTATGAGAATCATATTTACGCTAATCAGGTAAGTATGTCACAAATTAATATAGAACGTTCTTAGCCTTTCAGCCGCGTCGGTTCTCCTTATACTTAGAACAAATTAAGTAATAGTCTTACCTTGACGGGTTGCGCTGAGTCGATCTCAGTTAATGCTTTGCTGGCACAGCTGTTGAGGGAGCCTGCGTTCTGCTGGAAGCACTGAGGACCGCCTTCTTGAATGAACACTAGAAATAAATCATTTTTAATTAATTGGGAGTCACTCAGTCACCTTAAACTAAAATGTTTCTTATTTTTTTGTAGTCATCGTAGGTACCCAGGTATATTTTTTTTATCATATCTAAATAAATAAAACTGCGCTGTGCCAATATAAAGAGGAAAAGTTTTTGAGATTCTAACTGTAAAAACGTAAGTTTTTATGTTTTGGGTATAGGTAATCTCCGGAACCGCTTATCCGATTTAAATATTTCTTTCACCTGCCTGTGTAGAGTAGAATGGACTTTCTGGATGGTATAGGCTATTATATATCCCGCGGGTTTGCCTGCATTTTTTGCAATACGCGGACGAAGCCGCGTGGGCAGCCAGTAAATAAATTATTACAGCCAATTCTCTCGCCGTCGTTGTGGCAGACGAAGCCCAGCAGCTGGTCAACGAAGTTGTGCGCAGCGGGCAGGTCGGCGCCCGCGACGCAGAGCCCGACGCTGTCGATCAGGGTGTACGTGCATGCGGCCAGGCGATCTGCGCGCGCGCAGTACCTGCGCCGAACAAATGTAAAAGCCACTGTAGCCAGCGGATGCAGGAGGGGGGCTAGGAACCCCTAAGCATCCTAGTCTTTACCAAAATCTTACCTCAGCGGGGTCAAGCCCCCGCAAACCAAAATCCTGTTGCCAAGCGGTAAGGCACGCGACTTTCAATCGTGGGTTTTAACCACGGCTCGTAACACTGGGTTTTTCAAAACAACTTATGTACTTATCTATGTACCATTTGATATTTAACAGTAGCATATTGGTGAAGGAAAACATCGTCAGAAAAACGGTTTAATCACAAGTCTAATTTTCCCTCTGGGTTGGAAGGTCAGATCATCAGATGGCAGTAAGTTTCGTAAGCAGTCGGTTTCGTAAGAATAGTGCCTACGCCTAAACTTGGGATTGGGTGACGGGATAACTGGGACAATGCTAGGAGAACGATTATCGTTGAGCATGGGCGAGCCAGCACATTAGCTACACCCACTAGCGAATAGGGTCTATTTTAATAGACCTACAAGTTATTCTTTAATTTCAAGACTTATTCAAGAATCACTCCATCATTAGTCAACATAATATACGGAACGTATACTTATACTATACCTACATATTATATGAAACTTCAGTGGCTCATGATAAACTCAGAAGTAACAAGCAATGCTTTAGTTCTAGTTCTGTGTCATAAACTATTGACTTTTGTTTTTAGGGTTCCGGCCCAAAAAGGTAAAAACGGAATCCTTATGGACTCGGTCTGTCTGTCTGTCTGTCACAAAGTCAAATATCTCAGGAACTACTAATGCTACCAATTTGAAATTTGGAATAGTTGTAAACAAAGCTAATCCACGTGTATGGAAAATAAAAAAAATATAATATATACTTTTAATTTCTATAAAAAAGGAGGGATAAGAGGGGGGGCAAAATTTTTAAGTGTGGTTAATAGGCCAAATTGGGTACCATATGAAAGGGCTTAATGCACATTCTAAAACAGATTTTCGTTTTGTTTCTACACTGGTAAAATTTCGATTTATAACGAAAAATACCATTCCCCCCCTTATTTCCTAAGTTAATCAAGCGAAAAATTTGAAAATATTATATATGATCGAGACCTCTATCTAGTGTATTTTTTTATTCTTCAAAAATCATTTGTTAACTTTGTTTGTAAATTAAAACTTCTGAGTTTAATTTTTTTCATTCAAATTCGTATGAAAGTATTCTGAAAGTACCTTCTAGCAAATAAAACAGAATTAGGTATCGAAATTAATTTAGTTGCATAATAATTATCGTTGAAAATCCAACATAGGTACATACTGAGTTCCTTGGTCGCGCAAGACGGGCGTGTTGTATGAAATTTTGTACGGAACCCTCGGTGCGCAAGTCAGACTCGCACTTGACCGGTTTTTTAACTCGATATGTTATGACTCAGTGTGAGAGTTTAAAGCAGTGTATGTACTATCCGGCAAGGATCTGACGCGCTCCATAAGAATTGAAGGTCAAATTGCCAGACCGTGCAAGCATCGTCGGAAGCACCTGACAAATCACCTGTATCGATACTGTAGCGCTGCAGTGTGTGTAACGCTCTTAAGCATCCATATTTATAAGTCTACTAACTTTTTGAAGACTCCATTGAGATCGTTGTTGCGAATGGCGGTCGCGACCTCCTGCAACAGCACCTCGTCTTTGAACAAGCTGACGGAGCACTTCTCGAAGTTTTCGATTGCATCCTGAAAACATTGAGTAAAAATATGAACCTGGTCTATAATCCTCTACCTTAAGTTTGCGCATGACATTGATGTGAATCGGTTTTTAGGGTTCCGTACCTCAAAAGGAAAAAAAACGGAACCCTTATAGGATCACTCGTGCGTCTGTCTGTCCGTCTGTCACAGCCGATTTGCTCCGAAACTACTGGACCGATTGAGTTGAAATTTGGTAAACATATGTAAATTGGTGACCCAAAGATGGACGCGTTAAAGTAAATTAATGAATTCTGAACAAGGGGGCCACTTTTGGGGGGTAAACTGGAAAATTAAAAAGAAAGTCGCAAACTGTATTGGGTGACATATGAAATGAAAGGGATTGTGTAAGCATCTCAGGTATATTTTTTTTATAATTTTAGCAAAAACAGATTTGAAGTAATTTAGGAAAAAAGACGAAAATTGACCATTGCCTCCCACTTATCTCCGAATCTACTATGCTTAAAATTCTGAAAAAAAAATTGGTAAATAGTTCCTTGCCTAAAAATTACAGGAAACCTATAAGAAGTTTGAGTATTCAAAGTAACGGGAACCCTCACCACGCGAGTTGAACTCGCGCTTGTCCGGTTTTTTGTTGTGACACGACTTGCTGGTCAGACTCTAGGTAGCCAGACTATAATGTATAAGTTATAACTCTAAGACAATGCTTGAAAGATAATTATTTGATCTCATAGCTATTCGGTTCAAATTAAAAGGACAAGAAATATTTAGAGTCGGCTAAGGGCGACTCATATATTTAGGGTCGAGGTGTGTTGTGTGCGATGGGTTAGCAAACTACATATCACTGATATTACACTTTTGCAACCGAATATTTCAAGAGAAGTGGCATTTAAAATTAAATTTCATGTGCTCTACTACCCTTTTTGGGTGTACGAGTAATACGAGTATAATATGTAGGTATGTGTGAAATATTTTTAAATACGAGTAGGTACATGATTCAATGCTGTCAAATTCTAATTAAAATAATAAAAGCATATTAAAAGTGAATTGTTTTGATGTAATGTAACGTCTCGAAAAGTCCAAGTACCTATATATACATATATAATATATAGTTCGACAAGAACATATGGTCGCTAGACGGCAAAGTTAAGTACTTATCAACGCAGTAATGTTTACATTGAATTGTCATTGTCAGATTAGAATGACAATTGTCATGATCGACCTTGCCATGATATGGCTGTCACCACATCTATTGGTTACTTAACCCTTAAATGCATGATTTTTTGTATAACTTTTTAATAAATTGAAATAGATGTGTCATGTTGTATAGATTGACGGATAGCTGAAGTGGATAGCTGCATATTGAGCCACGGGCCATCAAATATACGATGCATATATACATCATTATGCATTTAAGGGTTAATAAATTTACGTATCTAGTCACGTTATGTCAAGGGCATATCTCTTTTGAATCTTGAAAGGTTTCCCAAACCCACAACCCTACGCAATATCGTCGGGTGACAAGCAAAAGTCACTAATTACACGTAAGATGTAAAGAAAAACTCAACCTTAATACGACTTCAACTAGTTGCTATTTCTTAAATGATTTTTCTGCATTTAGTAACTTTTACTTGTCACCCGACGATATATAGAATAAGGTTATGACCAAGGCTAAAATGTACCAAATAATAAGGGGTCTTACCAGGACCTGGGGAACTTTGTCTTCAGCCCCACTCTTCGTACAGAGTTTGGTCACATACTCCGTTATTTGTTTCTGTTCGAGAGCGTTGTACTTCCCCCACGCCTCTGAAATGGAGATGTTTCCAAATAGTAAACTAGGGCGGCGGTCAATCTTCATTCAATTCATCTAAATTGGTGCTAAACTGTTCCCAAGACGTTCGATTTGTTTCGATTTTGTACTTATTCTCAAGGACAAGCCAAGTTTTTATTAATTCTTAAATATACGACAATAAACTTGACTAGTCTGTGAAAAACATGGAATAACATACCGACGGATAAAACAGGAATGATCGCTGCAAGCAGAGTTAGTATCCAAATCATTTTGAAGCACAAGTGGAGGGGCCGTGGCTCGCTCCAGGAAGGCATGCGACAACTGGCTCCCGAGTCCTTGTTCAGTGTTCACGTATAATGTACCTGTGTCGCTTCATCGTTTCGAATATAGGCATTTCATGAGTGGTCCAATTCATTTTTTCTTTTATATTTATCTCAGTTAAGCTGAGACGTTTGATTTTTCATTTCAACTAACACTTCGTTTTATCGCGATAGTAATTTACGAGTAAGTATTAAGCTTATCTAATTTAAATTCGGATTAGTTTTACTTTTCACCTGCGCGCATGATTTGTTAGCTCATAAAGGTGCTACACCGATTTTTCAGCCACTGGCGACGCAATTATTTCTAGGAAAAGTGTATGCTACGCATTACGACATGCTACGGCGTAGCATAACTATTAAACAATATATGTAAATGACAACATTCCGATGATGTCAATATATGGAATGAATATTTAACCATCAAATTATCACTATAAAAAACACATCAAAGTCATAAAAAGATATATATGTATATATGTATATATATATATTAATTTTGCCTTTTGTTGCGCTCTGATTAGGTATAGTTGGTCCCATGTAGACATTTAATCCTCCGAAAAACTAGTTGAAATCGCATCGTGTGCATTGCAGCGAATGTTAATTTTATTGCGGTTACCGAAAGTCAAGTAATCCTATCCTGCGCGCATGATTTGTTAGCTCATAATGGTGCTACACCGATTTTTCAGCCACTGGCGACGCAATTAATTCTAGGAAAAGTGTATGCTACGCATTACGACATGCTACGGCGTAGCATAGCTATTAAACAATATATGTAAATGACAACATTCCGATGATGTCAATATATGGAATGGATATTTAACCATCAAATTATCACTATAAAAAACACATCAAAGTCATAAAAAGATATATATATATATTAATTTTGCCTTTTGTTGCGCTCTGATTATAGTTGGTCCCATGTAGACATTTAATCCTCCGAAAAACTAGTTGAAATCGCATCGTGTGCATTGCAGCGAATGTTAATTTTATTACGGTTACCGAAAGTCAAGTAATCCTATCCCGAATGTAACTGTATAGTTATTGCTATAATAAGTTATTTGTATGGGTCAAACAGACAGACAGACTAGATAACAAAAATGTACTGCTCTGTTCCTAAAACTTAAAGGCACTTGTTTTTGGGTAGGTATATAGCTGCCCCGACGTAGTTTCTCTGCTACCGATATTCAGATTATGTGTCCCTAAACTAAATAGATATTTCCAAGATGAAAACTGTGAGGCATAGAAAACTAATTAGAATCTGGGAGTTAATCAGAAACTTTACGTTTCGCATGTCAATGTGTTTCAGGAGATGGCGACGCGCACCTAGCTACGAGTAATGTGACAGATCGAGCGCAAAACATAGATGAAGAATTATATAGTGCCGCTATACTCGTGCGCTTAACACATTCACTGCCAGGAATCCGCCTAGCGGGCGCCTTTGCTGTGGACTACAGAGCGCTGTAGTCCGCGGTTTCCGCTACATACGATGAAAGTCACGGGATCGGCTACGAGCGTAGCGGGTAGCGATTCTAGGCAGCGAATGTGTTGAGAGGAACGGAAAGGCTCCCAACACATTCACTGCCAACAATTTTCTAGCGCAAAACCGTTTGTAGAGGAAAGCACATACGAGCAGAGCGCCCACCTAGCGGGTTCCTGGCGCAGAAAGTGCTAAGCAACTAAATTGAGAACTTGTTTTAAAATGACTGCTTACCATAAACAATCTACTCAATTTAGGCGGGCAATTGTTTGTTTCCTCTTGGTAACCCGATTGTGACAATAAAAATCTCTCTTATTGAAAGTTGTATACGTTTATTTCGTTCGGTAACTAGTAGTAGATATTATTATTTGATGTTAGTCTAAAGCAGAAAACATATTGATACGCAATGGAATGTATAACGTTATCTACGATCAGTCTTGGATCTGTGTAGTGTGTGACCAAAGTGTAGATAGTACGCAAATGTTCTATTTGCACGACGCTACTGCTACATAAATAGGATGGGAACGCCAACCGGAGTTGCGCCGACAGAAACTACTTAACGTCCGAAACGATTTAGATGTCAATTGAATATGAATAAAATAACAGAAGCAACGGAGTCGGACTCTGTTAGTATAGCAGCATTTGTTTATCTTCTTTACGTAGGTAGTGCACTCCATTAATTAACCATTAAGTACATATTAGCTCCCTTAATTTTGGAGCTTAGGTATGTACCTAAACTCCAAAATTAGGCGAACTAGTCCGATGATTCGTTTGCACATATATGTTGCTACTTAATATCGATATTATAAATTTATAGGGCTCTCGTTATCTTCAATTCAGCCATAGTTTGACTTTACAGAATACATTGTAGGAAGGTTTACAAACATTTAGGGCAAAATTATGGAGTTATAAAAGAATCGAAAGATAATAAACATTAATGTCGAGGCATGTAGGTACATAGTAACACCAAAAAGTCTATGGTAAGTATGACAACTATTCACCTCTGTCTGCCATAGAGTAAAGATAAAAGTTCGTATATGGCGCGTGCTCTCAAATGTTACTTCGATTCCATGTTTATAATTATAATATCGAAGTTCTGGTCATTGCAAATACAATGATGTAATATAAAAAGAGATAGATAGGTTATAAGCGCTCCGAAAGTGGCACACTAAAACTGTGTAATTTCACACAACTTGCCTCAGTTTCGAGTCGTCAATGGAAATGGTAGCTGTCAGATTTGGTGGCCATTTTTAATCACGGAATTTCATATAGACAACATATCTACCTCTTTTTTATATTACATCATTGATTGCAAATATAAATGTCAGCGAGTTTGTGCTGGAAGTAACAACACGAGAGGTGAGCCCGGATTCATAAGCTAAGTGCCTTGGGTTTGCTTAATAAAGTAAAATAAGTAATGACACAAAAGTATAAGTTATACAGCTATGGAATACGCGGCAACGTCCATGATTTGCTAATGTCATACTTATCTGGTAGAAAACAAGTAGTACAAATGGATTACTTAAGTTTAAAAACGAGATCCGAAGTTACTGTTTCATCAAAATACAGAGAAATTAGTCGTGGCGTTCCGCAGGGAAGCGTATTGGGTCTATTATTATTCCTCATTTATATAAATGATCTGCCACAAGCTGTTGACCATTTTTAGGATTAAATTTAGATAATAAACTGACTTGGAAATCCCAGATTGATATGTAAGTTAAATAGTTTTTCATATGCAGTATATAATTTAAATAAAGTTGTAAATCGGTCTGAGGTACTTACTGCTTATCACGCCTATGTAACAGCTACATTGCGTTATGGTATCATGTTCTGGGGTAACTCAACCGATCGAGAATGGGTGTTTAAGGCTCAAAAGAAGTGTCTGCGTTCTGCTTGTGAACTAAAGGTACGCGACGCGACAGGGACACAAAATCTCGAATCGGCAATCAAAAACAGCCTTGCGTGCAAAAAGTGTTTATGGCATCGCACCCTAATTGTATAATACCCAATTTACCCAATTTAATAAGACAATCCGAAATGCCTCTTTTTAGGAAATATTTGTTGGACTTTTTGTGACAAAATGCTTTTACCCGACTGCCGAAGGAAAGGAAGGTTATGTTTTTCGAGCGTTATGTATCTATGTATGTGTGTATGTCTTACTCTTTGGCACGCCCTGCAGCCTAAACCGTTTGACGGATTTCGACATATGAGGTGTCGTTGGATTCTTAGAATTTTGACTACCTAATGCGATTACTTTAATTTATGTATATCATGTAATAAATGAATCTAACCTAATCTAATCTATACTGAAGCAATACATTATTAGAATAAGGGTTTCGCATACATAGGTTTTGATGTGTATATGTTTAGATTGTTTAGTATTCATCAGATTATAGACATTGCTACAGCATGGAAGCAAACAATTGCCGGCTAAATAGGTATTTGTTTAAAAGGACGAACTTGGGAATCCGTTAATTAATACGAAGCAATGACCATTCCAGCCGAGGCTAATATAACTGGTGCTTTTCTCAAAAATGGGTGAAATATTTGTGTGATTCATTTTCATTAGGTTGCTATGGATACCCACCCTATCCTGTAAAGATGGGCTCCCTTATGTATTATCAAAGTTGATGCTAGCGTTTAAAACGAGAATAGAAAAGTGTGGGCGTGCCTTTTGGGTGAGTACTTACTCTTATCGGGATACCGTGGCCCCACAAATACTTGCAACATTATTGAGGCTCTGTACTGGGTCATATATGTCACCAAAAATAAAACATTGGTATACCTCATTTCTCAAATACTATATTAAGCTTAAAATACATAATGTATAGGTAAGCGCTAGTTAACACACGTGTAAGTCAACCACCACCTCGTAAACCAAGCTGAAACATATTCACACGTGTTTGTAAGCGTAACAGTCTCTATAAAATGAATTTCAGTCAACACAGTGGGTGTTGGGAAAGAAAAGTATGAGTTCAAATAGTTACATAATTGTTTATAGTAAGCGCGTCGCTAAAAATAAAAAAGCTTTATATAAGTAATTCTCTCGCGAACTGTCCATAATAAGTATGTCCTCTTTGGACTAGACAGTGTAAAGTGTACATTTGTTCTAGCATTTGTTATTAAACTTGCCAATAAGTAAATGTAGAAATATCATAGCGAGCATTAAACGAAGAACACCATTTTGGAGAATGATCGATACCTGGAAGCAAAAGAAAATGAGTATTAACTTAATTATGGTTTGCCACGAATTATCATTATTAGCTATCGCTGTCACGTTGTGCTTATCTAAGATCGCTCTTGTAACAGTCGAGTGATAGACATGCAGAAAATTCAAAGTCGATCAAATTTTCACTTCTTCAGTCGCCCTCATTCTCTGCTCCTCCACATTTTTTACTTGTATAGGTAAAGTGGAATGAATAGGTTTGTCATGCGTCGCATGCATTTCACATGCGTGTCCCCTGGAGTTGCAAGCGTCCATAGGCTGCAGTAACCTTTTACCATCAGACGGGCCGTACGCTTGTTGTGTCACCTACATGGTAGGTATGATAAAATTAAAGTGCGAGTTCAACTCGCGTGGACCAAATTTCAACTCAATCGGTCCAGTAGTTTCGGAGCAAATCGGCTGTGACAGACGGACAGACAGACGCACGAGTGATCCTATAAGGGTTCCGTTTTTGCCTTTTGAGGTACGGAACCCTAAAAATGGGAATGTAGACAAGTAGGGAATGCGTATCGAGGACGAGTTGGTTGGGAACAGTGCGTGGACGAGATAGGAATGAAAACGAGTTGAGATTGCGAACGTTTATTGAATAAGTATGATTTGGGAATGGGGATGAGATGAGAATGTGAGAGTTGTAGGCTCGGAATCAGGCAAAGTTTTTTTTTTTAAATAGGGGTGTGACCTAAGATTTTTTACGATGCCCGAAGCTTCATACTAATTGACATAAAATAAAACCGGCCAAGTGCGTGTCGGACCACGTGCAACGAAGGGTTCCGTGCCTATTAAAAAGGTCGTATCGTTACTGAAATCTTATGGCACTTACATCCTTTTCTTTAAGGAAGGCAGTTTTTTAGAAATATCTCGAAAATCTTTAAACAGATCTTGTTCAAAACAATTTTCGCTGAAAGAATTTAATAAGCACTATGTCCATGACTTTTTCATATTTTTAAAATACACGGTAAAAAATTTAGTGACTTTCGGGGCGATTATCTCCGACTCTATTCACTTAATCAAAAAAAATGCTGAGAAACCTTATATTTATTTTAACACACATAAAATGCCTATCGCTTGATGTGCCACACGTGGGCTTGCAATGTTTTTTTTATGACTTTCAGTTTTACGTATGGAGTGCGGCCCTAAAAAAAAATTTTTTTGCATTTTAATTACAAAACTATGTAGCGGCTAACAAAATACACCAACAACAATGTAATACAATCCAATATAATATATATCTAAAACTATAAGGTGTATTTGAATAAAATTTTGGGGATAACCTCAAAATTTTATTCAAATACACCTTATAATTTTCGAGTAAAATGCCTGTGACATGTACGGACGGACAGACAGACAGACATGACGAATCCATAAGGGTTCCTTTGTTTGCCATTCGGCTACGGAACCCTAAAAAGTATGACGTCACAATCTGCTACTTGTAGGTAATAATCGTTGTATGGAAAATCAAGTAAATCACTGTTTCGGTCGCGAAATACTGCGTTTCGGTTCATAGTTGTCATACAATTTAGTTTCTATAAAAATATTCTATTGGTAACTTTAAATTTACCTACTCTTGGACAATAAAAAATAAATCCATATTTTTCTAAATTCAGTCTACACTCCTATTCTGGATTCCCCGCATCAAGATTTTGCTTCAAAAGACTTTTCGATTCTGACTTCGGGTTCGTTTTTAGAGGTCTGTCAGTTATCGAATTTGTACAACATTTGAATGGTGGTAAACGAAACAAATCAAAATGGCGGCCACTTCTTCCAATTTTGACCTTGGATTCGTATTTGGGCCTTGCGGACAACAAAATCAGTTGGTATCGGTAACAAAAAAAAAATGGTGGCCACGTTTCCAATTCTGACCTCGAATAGTACGGTCGACGCCAAAAATACGTTTACACTATTCGCCTTATTGCAATGGAATAAGGTGCAAAAGTGTAAACGTATTTTTGGCGTCGACTGTACCTATCGGATATTTCGGACCCTCAGATATAGATTTTGAACAAAATTTGAGACTTAATTGATAAAGAAGTTCAAAATTGTGACGACTTTTACAAATCGGGAGTTCAAATCTCGAAGGGATAAATAAATAAGTTAATTATGCGCGATTAAGTCCTGTTTACTAAAAATAATGTGATCTAAAAATTTATGCATATTGCCTATTTGGTCGCGACAGGAGGAGACAATGAAGCACCTTCCCCTACCTATGCAGAGAATAAAGGGTCTTGACGTATGGTATGGAGATGATGCAACAAGCTTTTGAGGGAATGGAGCTCGAGTCAATTACTTGGGTGGATGGGCATTAAAACCGTCCCCTATTTAAGAAGATAGGTAAAATAAGATAGTATACCAACCCCGGTGCAGGCCAAGCCGTCTAGTAATACATCATGTAGCACCTGGAACAATTCTGCTGGAGTTTTCTCTGAGCAGCTCTTCAGCGCATTCGTGGCGCACGACAGGCCATCGTCCACGATGCCGCATTTCTCCTGAAGCTAATAATAATATGGTTAGCAGTAATACGAACATGATAACTCTGAAGCACACAAACGGCTAGCAGAAGACACTCCAAGTTGAATGCCTGGAAATTGGCATTATCTTATTTTAGTCCACTGGTACATATCTTAGTTCATTTACTGAAAAGTTTACAGTGCTCGATACAAGTCTCCCCAATCACACATCACTGTGTACAGCAGCAGAAGTAGCGACGTGGATGATGAGCTAAAAATTATCTATTTTTCTGTAATTCTGTGCTGTCTTCGTATGCATAGCTATTTCTTTGACTGTACGATCTGTGACAATCTGTTTCATTCGGATCAAACGATTGATGGCGATAGTATACTTAGTCGTAATCCTAATCATGTCAACACCTTTGTTACTTAAATTTCACTATAAACAACTTTATAGCGAAGTTGGTATACCATAGCTAGTTGGCACCAGTACTTAAAATAGAAAAAAAAATGTATACATAATTAGTACCTACGTCGAACACGTCAAACTTTTAACTTTCCTGTTTTGTTAAAAAAAATTGTAATTTCGAATAGAACTTCTTTAGAACTTTAGAACTCTGTAGAATTAAGAAATGATAAGTACTTATAACATAACCTTCATCATCAAAAATAGTACCTAATAAAGTATATATAAAATAATTTAAAAATAGGTAGGTAACAAAATAGGAAAATTAAAAGTCATACTTAATTGACGTATGTACAGTAAGGGAAATGTATTCACGTACCTTTTTATGCCTTATTGTCACAGTAAGAAGAGCGAAAAAGGTACGTGAATACATTTCCCTTACTGTACATATGTACCTACAACGTTTTCTGCAATTGCTCACCTGCGGGCGTAGATCTGTCCTGTCCCAAAAGTCACTTGGACTCGGTTAAAGTACACTAAGGATTTTCAGTAACTACAAGGTTGAGAAAAAATGTTTAAAACGGAGGCACTTGTGTTTTGAGTTTCGTATTTAATTCACAGAAGGGTTATTCAGTTATACAATTTACACACACACACACACACAATTACATCACAATAAAATTAATGAAGAAGAGTTAATATTTGTAGCCGCAGTAGGTACTTCAAATATCATTATACAGGGAGTCCATTTTTTTTAATGCATGTAATTTGTAAATATGTAGGTACCATGACATATATATTTTTTTCTATTTAATTGAACCTCTAACCGCCCAGCACGCAAAATAAAACAGTGAAATTTTAGTCACATTTTATTGTAGGAATTTATTTTCTGAATTGTCAACAACTGACAAAGCCTTTTAAAAAGCTTTTGCGCGGCTAGAGGTTATCTATTATAACTGGCCTATCACCCGTTTTTGGCTTGCCGTTGACTTTTGGGACAAGTTGTACCTACTTATACAACTATTTGTAATGATAACATGTGTCTGCAAAGCGAGCTCACCTTCTCGACGACCATCAGCGCACCAGCAGCAGCTCCGCCGCCGTGCCCATTTACATTTACTTCATCGATATATGATTGCACTTTATTCATGCAGGTTCCGAGTTCGGGTGACTTTTTATTAAAGCAAGTAGGGCCATATGTAATTAAGGCTGCAACATATTAAACACACAACAGTAATTTTTGGTACAAGGTTTTATTGCCGAATGTACTTTTTTGTATACTACTCATTGAGACGACTCTAACGAGCCCAAACTCAACGTAGTTACGTCGGTAAAGTACTGAATTCCCATGGCCACCTTCTGTCTCCATCATCAGCATTAAATGATTCCTTGTATACAGCGTGTATTTTTAATAGTACCTCAAATTGTAACCAAAGGTAGGTGTTAGGGCTGTGACCCGATATTGCAAAAAAAAATAATTGAATCTTAACTACCGAAGGGTAATAATTTTTTTTAAAAATTAACGAATAGTAATGTATTGCGTACACACATTTGACTCATGGAAGAAGCGGGTCACTTGTGACAGTGTGACGTCGCGTCAGTAAAACAAAGGGGTAGGGGTCGGGTTGCATAAAGTTTAAAGTCATATTTTTGATAGGCATACGTGGATTTGTCATACTCGTCATTACGCATAACTGTAAATGGTCATACATTTATGCGCATAACGTTTTTAATCATAATGTTTAAGAACATATTGTGTAATACGCATAACATTGATGCGCATAAAATTATTTAAGCATACTTTATAATGGACATAGATTGGTTGCTCATAAAAGAATTTAACCATACTATATAGAGATACCAACCTGTTTATCTGTTACATAGACCTAGTGTTACCCAATAAATCATTTTTCATTTTTTTTATATAAACGCATAAACTGCAAAACCAAGCCAACGAAAATTTAATAACAAGTCTCCCGCTTACGTCTTCTAACCTATCCGCGATCCAAGTCGGTTTCGCCACTAAGTCCCTGTTCCCTACTGCCTACGTGAAAAGCCATAATTATGTCATAATTTATGCAATACGATTGTTATGATTAAAAATAATTATAATCATCAATATTATGGCTTGATAAATGTATATCAATTACAATTATTACTAAAAATAATTATAATGAACAATATTATGACTAAATAAATGTATGACATTCAACATTATGGGTAAACCAATTATGACTCCGTATAATTATGACCAGGAACAATTATGCCATAGTACAATTTATGCCAAAAAAAATATGAGCTTCAACTTTATGCATAATGTTGTAAATATGACAATCGATATTATGACAATAGTTGTTATACGACTAGAGGGGCACCCAAAACAAAGTAGTGATCCATTGCGTGCTGAATTATTTTATATGGACAAAAAAAGTTGGTAGTTAAGAGAAATTTCTTGTAATATATATGTTCATAGCCCTGACATCTACTTCTGCTTACAATTTGAGGTAATATTAAAAATAAACGCTGTATAGCGATCGAAATGTTAAAATAGCTACCAACCCCAAATCAGCGCACACCACTTCTACGTGGTCTTATCTGACCTACCCCGAGAGTGTATATAAAAGCCCGCGGAGCCAGAAGCTCGCGAAGGAGGTCCTGAGTTGAGTGCGCACGTGAAACGAAGGGCCGATGAAGCGAGTTTCTGGCAGGAGCCCGGGAGGAGGGCGTGACACTGAGTCCCAGAAACGAAAGCGAGGTCCCATCGACATCTTGGCAGTAATTGTTAAATGAAAACGCATTTATTTTAAATAATATGTATGTTAAACAGATTTATGTCATAAATGTGTTATATGAAAACATAATTATATTAAATAATATGTATGTTAAACATATTTATGTCCAAAATGCGTTATACGGAAATAGAATTATGCCTATTGTAAATTATGTCATTTTGCCTATTATAACTATAGCAATCAATAATTAGAGTGAAGCAAAATATAGCAAAAAACCATTATATCAAAAGTTACATTATATTAAGTAACTTATGTCAATTTATTGTATATCAAGTGTAGGTATGTTAGTTTATCTGTCATTATATGAAACATTACGGACCCGTGGGCTAAGCATAGCGTCTGTTTGTTACAGGTGCCTTGAGTATATTTGTATAATAAATTCCGTATGCCCTTGTTGTATTCGCTCTGTTTCCCGCCTGATCTCCATCCTCCTCCCATCACCTGCGGCCCTCAGGCTGACAATCATAAGCGGTTGAGCTGAAATTCTGCATACTCATACAATGCAATTCTATGGCACCACTGAGCTGATCTGACGATGGAGACAGAAGGTGGCCCGGCGGCCCGGGTAGGGAAGATATCAACTCCTAAATCACACAAGATAAATTGCGTTCTGCTGGTCTATCACGTAATGCAATGTACGCGCGTCAAGTAGATCTAAATGACTTTTTGTATGGGACAATGACAGTCCAGTTGTCCTAACGTTTTTTTACACACACTTCTATCTATACTCTACATATTCTATCTGTTATTTTTAACGCATGAGTTAAAAAGAGACACAGATACAGTGGACGCCGATTATTGGGCTGTACATTAACCGGTACCGAATGGAACTGAATGACAAGTGTATATGTATAAAATCAGATAAAACAGTACGGCCTCCCTCGTCTGTTGTCTGTTGTCTTGTAGAAAACCCATTACTCACAGATACTCCTAGCACCGTCGTTGTCGCAAAAGAAGTCGATGAGGGCAATGATTTTTTCTGAGGTGCGGACTACTCCGGGCGGTAGACACGGGGCCACACCATTGAAAAAGCTGCGGGCACAATTCTTCAACTGGGGTGATTTCGCGCAGTACCTAGGAAAAAAGCTGTTATAGCTTTAAACTAACAAGGCATACCTATATAGCTATCGGGAACCACGGTTTCACACCATCCCGGTCACCGCATTAGTTTATGTTTACGTATCTGATGGACTAAACAATAGTGTTGGGTAATAATAGGTCAGTGGTAGCGAAGTCTAAATCTATAGGTAGGTACCTACAATCTACAATAAATGGGTTTAAATTTGTTCTTAAGAACCATCGTGACGATTTTGTAGATCTACTATCTAGATTCTATAAAATCGATAACTTTCAAAAAGTCTAGTCTGACTTATCAATAAAATGTAAAAGAAAACCGAACTCAAACAAAAAATGCACTAAAAAGCAAAAAAAAGTATTGGGTATTTTTGTTTCTATAACTTACCTACTTACAATCAACCTATTTTTATTTCTACTCAATTTATATGATCTTTGCATTTAAATAAATAAATATTAGGGGGCAATTTTACACAAATCGATCGAACTAGCCCTATAGTAAGCTCAATAAGGCTTGTGTTATAGGTACTAGACGACGATATATATAATAGACATAAATACTTAAATACATAGAAAACATCCAAGATTCAGAATTTGTTTCTCACCCATGCTCATCACACAAATATTTGCCCTTACTGGGATTCGAACTCAGAACCTTTAGCTTCGTAGGCAGCGTCACTACCCACTAGGCTAACCGGTCGTCCCATTTATCACACTAGACGGTAGGTACCCACTATAATGTAAGTACAATTAAATATTGTTATTTTTGGACAACCTGGATGCATTACTTTCAATAAAATAAAATAATATGTACGAATCGGTTCATAAATGACCGAGTTTTGAGGTAACACACATACAAAAAATTACAACTAAATTGAAGACCTCTTCCTTTTTGTGAAGACGGTTAAAAATTGTAAATACGCCATTTGAAGGGCCCACGCTACGAATGTCACATGAGATTGAAATCTCCATACATGCTCCATACCTATTTAAGATTGATGATCCTCGTGATATCTTTGTACGGGTACATATAATTGTATGTATTTAAGTACCTATGTATAAGTAAGTTTATATTGCATGCATTATATAAGTATGTAGGTATATTCATGAAATTAATTGATTTGTGTTTCCATTCGAGTGTCAGTATTTAGGATCCTGCACCACTAAAGTGCCGGTTTAGCCCAATGGTTGACTGGTAGAGAGTGCCCGATGGCATTAAGTCCGCCAATTGTACTTTTATTTGTATATTTGTGCAATAAAGTTTAAATAAAATATAAATAAAATAAATACCTATATACAGCTCCTCCAACCTCCAACTAACTAGGTATAACGTTATTCTTTCTTTTGTACCTACCCTTGATTTTATTTGGTACGTTTCATCCGTTTTTCACAACCTACCTATGTTCTCAGGAAGAGCCTCGTACTCTCTTCTGCACGGCTATCACAGGACTAGAGGTCTTTCTAAGCGTTCTAATTAGAAAGGGACGGATAGTCTATGTCGCCGCGAGACCTGTGATAGCTGGGCTGGAGAAAACAGGCGTCTCGGGTGACCTCGCGGCCGCGGTTCTCAAGTAGGTAACTATATTTTAATGACACTTACTTTTTAACTACGCCAACTTCGATGGACCTAGGGATGGCATCAGTACCGATCTCCTTCATCACACACGTAGTGAACGTTATAATAGCCGCCTGGAACATAATAATGTAAACATTTGAACTCGTTAAGTACAATATCATTACGTATATATATACTTTTCTGTACGTTACTTTTAGTTTTGAAATATATATACAAACTAAAGAATTATGATATATTAAGAAAATAAATCCTACTTCTTACTGTTTGGATGATTTAAAATTCAAATTCAATTATCTGACACCCAGCATAAAGATAGTAGACAGGAAGTCACTTTGCCTCCTGGGTCCTCCCATCTTTGAAGAATCTTTTCCTGATTATATTACTAACACAATTTCTAAATTCCAAAGTCACGCAAATTGTTTACTCGAAATCAGTCCTCTACGGTCGATTAATTCGCGATCGCGATTGATTAGTAGTTTCATGAAATTGTGACAAAAATAAAAGAACCTGTACATATTAAATAATATCATATATTTTCATTATTATCAACCATGGCTAAACAATAGTTATTTACGATACAAGTGCAGAAAATAGGAAATTCGCAACGAGTGGTGATAAATTAAAACACGACCGAAGGGAGTGTTTTAAATCGACACGAGTTGCGAATTACCTATTCGCACGTGTATCGTACAACGTTTTACAGTACATATGGCTCTTTAAAGTTTCAACACATGCACGAAAAGTGCTCATTTCCGCACTAGTGCGGAAAAGTAACACCCTGTGTACTGTAAAATTGTTTTTCAACACACCTGCTCGTAAAGTAGGTCTTATTACAGCGTATTTACACTGATAATGCAGAATATTACCCATGCCGTGCCTTTTACATTACATTATCGCACTAGTGCCTTTTCATTACATATCTTTTTAAATATTAGCAAGAAGTATTAATGTTTCGAAAACAGCTAAGTAGTTATTTGCGTAAATATAAAATTCAATTCAAAATGTGATAAATAATTAAAGAATTTCATGAAACTGCTTGTTAGCTTGTTGGTATTTATATTTTGACGGTGTATTTTTACCTATAAATACCCAATTTCAAAATTTATAAATATGTGGCTGATTAGCTACTTTGCCGGTGCCCTTATCTCAGACTTGCGCGCGCATGCAGCGCTGAACGCGCGAAAAAATAAAATTACGGCCGCCATCTTTTAAATGGGTTTCTGTTTGTTAAGTTTATTCACAGTATTGCATTTCGTTAGTGTTGTTTTGTAAAATGTCGAATTTAGATAACGAAGAATTACTTATCGAGTGTACGCCGCCAGATATCATAGTTGAAGCGCAAAATGCGAGTGATAGTCTTTTGCCCTCAAAATCAAAAGATAAATACATGCAAGCCTACGCAAATTTCATTCAATGGAAAAATAGCAAAAATGCTCTTTCTCAGAGAACGTGTTCATGGCTTACTTTAGTGAACTGGCGAAGAGGCTGGTATAAACCTAGTTCGCTTTGGTGTATATATTCTATGTTGAAGAGTACCGTGCAGAATAAAAATGCAATTGACATCAAAGCGTAGGTACACCAATCTAACTGCATTCTTGAAAAGACGTTCAGACGGCTTTTACAGTCGAAAATCCAAGGTTTTAACACCTAATGAAATGGAGAAGTTCATTAAAGAAGCACCGGATAATCAATATCTAGCGACAAAGGTCAGTTCCACTATTTAGTTTTGTATTCATTATTATAATATTTGTAGGCGGTATTGTGAGTGTTGATATAATAGGAACTAAGTACGATTATTATAACTTAATTATGATTTTATTTATTTTCAGGTCGCATTAATATTCGGAATTACTGGTGCCTGTAGGCGTCAGGAATTAAACAACATTACGACAAAAGATATAGAGAATCACGGAGAGATGCTACTTGTCAAAATTCCGAACACTAAAAATAAAATTCCTCGGTCATTTACTATTCACGGACCATTTTATGAAATAGTGAAAAAATATGAAAGTTTACGTTCAACAAAAGGAAAATCTGACCGGTTCTTCCAAAATTTTCAAAACGGCAAATGCACGAGTCAGCCTATCGGAGTGAACAAATTTGGATCGATGCCTAGAGAAATTGCCAAGTTTTTAGGCTTACCACAGGCTGACGCTTACACCGGACCGGACACAGTTTTAGGCGGACTTCAGCTACATTGCTGGCTAATTCAGGAGCCGATATATTGACTTTAAAACGCCATGGGGGATGGCGATCTAATAATGTCGCCGAGTCATATATTGAGGACTCCATCCAAAATAAAGCCGACATAAGTGCCAAAATAACACAAGCAATCCATTTGGAGCCACAATCCAAGAAGTTCTGCCCTGAACCGCGTCCTTCCACCTCATATTCCAATGATGATTTGGGATTTCATACGTTTGCTAATGATGAAACGCAATGTTCTTCTACCTCCTTTCAGAATGTTGCATTATCACCGACATTTACAGTTACCCAAGAACAAAGCAATGAAATAATTAATAATACAATTAAACATACAGTACAAATGCCTCATAAGGCGGTAGCATATCATTTCAATAATTGTACTTTTAATAACTGTTTCAATAATTAAAGTTTTTAAATAAATGTGAACTTTTATTTACTTTTCCTCGCAAGTGTGTTGAAAAACGTCGTATGAAACACGTGAGCATTGGTCATTACACTTCTCGTCTCCATTAAGCCTTCGCCTTCGGCTCAGGCTTAAAAACCGACTCGAGTGTAATGACCAACATAGCACACTTGTATCATAATGTACTATTGTGCAATTTTTGTCGGAGGCCAATCTTACTGCCTAATTTCCTCAAGGAATGAGATTTTGCATGATGGAATATTCTCAAATTTAAATATGAATTAGCTAACGCTTTCACTAACTGTACCTCGTGTGGTTCCTCATTATTACATTGAACCGGATGCGGCGGAAAAAATAAATCATTAAGTTTCGTAAAAAAAAATTGCTTTACTAACATCAAAATCCTATTTTTGCTAGTGTTTCGAAATGTTATAATTAAATAATTACTAACGGCCACAGAATACCAAATATAGTACTGACTGACGACATGGCTAAACCGCGTGGTCACCCTGTATCGTTATAAATATAACACTCTATATGACACATTGAAAAGATTGCCAGAGTAGTAAATAATAATATTCCCACCTAATTATTAGTATTAAGCATGGGTTTTAAGTAATGAATGACAGGTTTAAAAAGATTTAAATTACAAAATACTATTTAATTTAATATGAACTTAATTCTCATTAATAAGTTAAGCTTAGATTTATAATAATAATTGACTAATTGTCTGAAATAATTTCTACCATTTTCAACCAACTACCACGTTTTTATCGCATGGCAATAGTTAGAAAGGGACAAATGGCCTTCGATGTAGATATCTCACTCGGCTCGTTTTGCCTCTATCAATACTGGTAGCCAAAATTGAGTCTTAATACAATACGTTAAGGTGTGTTTTTGTAATTTGAATTTTTGATAGAAATCAGTCCTGTTAGTAATAATAAGTCCATGTCTCCATCTCCACTTATAATAAATCTCCAAATTAAAAAAAGAATCAGCTAGCATCATTTTATACATTGTTCTGTCACGAATGATCTTAGTTTTCCATGAACGGAAAAACATGAAACATTTTTATAGGTACATTATTATTCTGGCTTCCGCTTAGGATAGTTTTTACGCGACTGCGACAGTTAATTCATTTTCCGAAATATTTGACCTCTTTAAACTTTTCATTTCTTTTTCGAATTTATATATCGCCGCCACATCTGTAAGCTGTCAGTAACGTCAAAATGGCGGAATCGCTTTGTCTTTTACCTATTAATAATTTATAACCGGACTACGATAGATATTCACAAAACGCATACCAAAATATAGCATACAAAATAAATATATTCTAATAAATAGGTAATAATATATATATTAAGGCGTAATTTCAATAAATCTATCAACAAATTTGAACAATTTGTAACACGAATTTGTTTTTTTTTAATGGCATGACGCTCAGCGCGTTCAGCCAAAGTATAAGGAACGGAAAATGTAGAAGATAAGCGAAAGACCAGGAAAGAGTAGTATAATGTATAATTAAATTTTGATATAATTTAAAGACTAAAAATTATATAAAGCTTTAAATATTCCTATACAAGGATGAGTCATTTATATAGAGGAGTGTAGGAACTTTTTTACCTTTGAACCATATGTTTTGACTCAGACAAATTAGTACAAACAGCCAAGTGCTCACGTTCAAAGGCCTAGTAATTTGTCACAACTACTTGGTATAGTTAGACTGGTTAAGAGTGAATTGGCTGTCTCTTTCCAACTATTGCAAGTTGGTGTGACAAATTGCGCCCGTTTGTAGTGTGCCACACTGGCACAGCGTACGGTGGCGGTCAATAGTAAAATTGATAGCTAATGACAAGTTTACTATTTGGCTGCCGCGGCCAGGCCGTGCCAGTCTGTGAGAAGCTTGAGGCCTGGACCACACTGACGCAGTCTGCCGTGGCGGTCAATAGTATTTATAGTAAATTTGACAACTAACAACAAGTTTATTATTGACCGCCGAGGTCGGCGGCGCACAGAAACACCAAGTTGGCGGCGGAGTCTTGTTTGTAAAAAAACCGGTCAAGTGCGAGTCTGATTCGCGTACTGAGGGTTCCGTCTTGCCCCACCGATTAATTTTGGAAAAAGCTTATCTACAAAATCATGTAACTCAGCCATAAGGAAGCCCTTTTCGTTTCAAACAATCCATACTAATATTATTAATGCGAAAGTAACTCTGTCTGTCTATTACGTTTTCACGCTAAAACCGGTGACCTGATTGAGATGAAATTTGGTGCAGAGATACTATGAATTCCGGGGAAGGACAAAGGATAGTTTTTATCCCAAAATTAATTACCTAAGGGAGTGAAAACGGGGGGCGAAAGTTTGCATGGAGTTACGATATAAACGAGTTCCGCGCGGACGAAGTCGCGGGCAAAAGCTAGTAGGAAATATCTTAAGGGATCTATCTACCCACAAACTATGAGACTGCGGGCGTGGAGGATGCCAAGAATGCTTTTAAAATTGCTTGCCCGGGTAAAGATTTTCCAGATAACGCAAAATCTCAAAGGAGCTGGGACGATATTTATTGCGATTTAACCTACAAATCGATTCTGAGCCGCAGTTCAGGTCCAGATCGCGCAAGACTTTTGGCGGTCGGAGCCAGAGAGGCCGGTCACTGGTTTCATGCCCATCCCTCTCCAAATACCGGTACCTTCCTGGATCCGACCTCCCTTCGTCTGGCGACTGGTCTGCGGCTTGGGGTCACGGTATGCACTCCACACATATGCCCTTGTGGCACGGACGTGGACCGACTGGGTCAGCACGGACTTTGTTGTCGAAAAAGTGCAGGCTACTTTTCAAGACATGCGACACTTAATGACATAATCCGCCGGTCTCTTGCCAGCATCAATGTGTCTGCCCTTCTTGAGCCGCCTGGCATTGTCAGAGATGATGGCAAAAGACCTGATGGTGTGTCTCTGGTTCCGTGGAGGTTGGGACGGATGCTTTTGTGGGACGCTACATGTGTAGACACACTGGCACCGTCTCACCTCCAACGGACTACTTCTAAAGCGGGTGCAGCGGCGGAAAACGCCGAAAATCTGAAATGCAATAAATATAGAGGCCTCGGCAGAGAGTACGACTTTGTACCCTTTGGCGTCGAGACCCTCGGTCCGTGGGGTCCCAGTGCGCATAAGTTATTTGCAGAAATCGCGAAACGTCTGGTCGATGTAACTGGTGACCGAAGAGCTGGCGGCTTTCTCGCGCAACGCATCAGCATCGCAATTCAGCGAGGAAATGCCGCCAGCATCCTCGGTACAATGCCTCGAGGGCCTTTTTTAGATTTAACTTGGTTTTAATTTATCTTAGTTAGTGTTAATTATAATCTTATATTTACTTTCAATAAAAAAATATATGTATCCCACCAAAAACATAAATGTGAAAATGTTGTAGCCTGGATTAAAATATAGGATAGCTTTCATCCCGGGTCCACGCAGACGAAGTCGCGGGCGCAAGCTAGGCTTATATTATAATCCACAAAATAATACGCAAAGATCTAAATCGTAGCAGCACAAAACATTAGCCTAGTTTATTCAGTTGACAACATACTGAATTCAGCAAATGTATACCAGTTTGAACCTAGGTCAATATTAAACCGATAATTTGAGGTGCAACTTCGAATAGAATCAGCAGAAAATAGAACACGAATGTTTTACTGTAATGATACGGATCATTAGATAACATTTTATTGTAATAATATTAGTGAACAGAGTTTGTTTGCGTGTAGAAGGATGCTTAATAGTTCAATCAATCAATCAATCTTTTTTGCTATGGCCCCATCGGTGTTGTCGATGATTCGGCCAATTTTTCTTAAGGTAAATCGCCATGACGGCTGTCAGCTGTCAGTGACGGCAAAATGGCGGAATAGGCTTGTGTCCTACATTTTTTTAACGATGCCATTCGAACCAGTTTTTGGAGAGGAACAAATGTTTGTATGTATAACAACTACAATTAAAGAACGTAAATACCCAAAAAAATGAGTTAAAGAGGAATCTCGCTGGCAGCTGCCGAAAACTTTTCATACTAATTGACATTGAATCGTGACGTCACAGTGTGATATTTGTACTAATCGTAGTATGGAAAATCAACTAAGCTGTTGTTTCGGACGCTAAATACGGCGTTTAGGTCCATAGTTGTGGTAAAAATTTGTTTCTATAAAAGTGTAAGGATTCTATTGGTAGCTTTAAATTTACTTTTGGACAGTAAAAAAAAATCACATTTTTTCTATACTTTCAAGGTCCATATCTTTTTATGATCCTAATTGTGTTTTGTAATGTATACTTTATTACAATAATTTGATGGTTTACTATCCACTTAGCAACACTACGTTATCAATTTTAACATGAGGAAACTATCCAATTTGCTTTGTCTAAATTGTTTGTTTGAATTAATAATTTCGATCCGGTCTACGATAGACTTTACGAATCGCATACCAAATGATAAGACATAAAAAAAGAATAGATTCTGATATGAGAATTTATATGCGCAAATTTCGTATGAAGGCATAATTTCAATAAATGATTAACCAATTCGAACAATAAAACACGAAATTACAATTTTTAAATGATAACGCGCTCCTGGGGCATTCAACCAAAGTATTACGAGGAACGGGTTTAAAAGATAATACTTACGGATACATAAATCAACAATTTTGGAAGAAAAGGAAAGGTGTATAATGTACAGAGTGGGCCCTGTAACAGGAGCAAAAAATTTAACTGTACATTATTAAGCTTGTGAGGAATTATTTCCAAGTGGTAGTGGTATTGTAAAACAAAAAACAAAATAAGTTTACGTGTATTTTTTTACTCTTCTGGAGTGATATGTAACATTTTATTTTAAAAACACAAAAAAATTACAAAAATATCTTTTGAAAACAAAAATGCAATAACTATTATGAGATAGATAGACGTCATTTCGCGCCAAGATGACAGTGGGATAGACCTGTATAGAGTTCAATTTTATTTGTCAAGATTTTGGAAGAAATTGTTCAAAAATAGATACTGAAACATCATTGGTCTCGAACAGTTATTGAAAAAATGTTGAAAAACGGTTACGGATGTGTGACTTGTGTTCATGTAAATATAACCTACGCACTGCAGTTATCCTTACCTCCACTTCCGGAACTTTATATTCAGCATTATAGGCCTTACAGAAAATAGTAGCGTAGTCATTGTACGGATTGTACGAGGACGTCACAGGACAGAACACGCCTGTAAAAGAAGGTTTAGGGGCAAATAGTAAATGTATAATATTTCATACAGATATGCTGCATTTTTTTACCTTTAACATTGACGTAAAATAAAGTAAAAGACTCACAATGCCGAACTAAAATGTCAAGAAATGTGCCCCAAAATAACAATTTTGCATTAAGATTATATGTTTCATGAATATAAAATATATCTTAGTTTTTTAGATTCTTAAGCGCTAAGTATATTTAGCAAATTAGAATCAAACAGATTAAACAGATTTTATCATATTGTGACTTGACTGCTCACGTCAATATAGAATCACATTTTAAAATTATTTTAATAATATTGTATTTATTTAAACAGCAATACCACAACATCAGGTTTACGGGAATAAAAAATAGCTAGTACGAGTACCTGTACCTATATTCCGAGAAGTGGATACAAACATTATCATTTAAAACGCGTAGCCAAATAGAATAACACAACTGAAGTTGAAATTTCTTAAACAAAGCATAGTTTTAGTATTCGACTTACACACAGCTAGCGAGGTGACGAGAACAAGTTTGCACAACATGGTGGGGCTTGAGAGATCTCCGAGTGAGTTCAGGCTCGAGGGTCGACTGAAGCTTTCATTCCTGTGGGGCATTTTATATAGGCCGGCCACGGAAACCAGAGAATTGCGTATGTGGTAGTATTTTTGTTTGTAGGAATTTGAAATTTTCCTTCCTCTCGCGCATACCTTGATGGGTAACATGAAATAAAATTGGCTTGAATCCCGTCATATACAAATGATTTAAATGCCTTCCAAAACCTCGGTGCGTAAGTCTGACTCATACTTGAACGGTTCTTATTTACTGTTTGCGTAACAGGAAGGAACAAAATCCAAAAAAACATGTAATACTTACCTTGTTAAAGATTAATCTAACCACAAAAATTTAATGAACTAGGTGTTGTTATTGTAGTTGTATTTTAAAACGATACCGGTAATTTCTACATGTTTACAATATTCTCGACAAAAAAAAACACAAACACACATCATATCAAAAAGCCATTAAAAAGGGCTCTTTATCAACCGGACATACTTTTCTTAGGGTGGTATTCCACTTGTCTAAAATCTTTGTCCAAGTCCATACAAGTGGAATACCACCCTTACATAATTTATGCAACAATATGGACATAGTGCTTATGAAACAAGACAAGTCCAAAGGTGAAAAGTTGTCATTGTGGAACCGTTCATTTAACATTTCAATAACCTGTATCTGCATGAATTTATAAATTTTTTTTTTTTTTTTTTTTTTTTTTTTTTTTTTTTATTTGAACATGGGAAACAAACAGCAAAAAATAGCACACATGAATACTTAAATTTAGACAATACAAAAGCCAAAACAGTTTCCACTTATAAATTAATATCATTATTATTGCTCAGACAAGACTATCATATATTATAATATATAAAAAGTATAATATATATTTATATATATATATAAAGTGAAATCTACTATTGTACACGATATTGGTTTAAAGAAGACATCATATTTAGAACTGGAGTGTTTTTTATAAACTATCTAACATGCCTACATGCATGAACTTAACAAGAAGTAAATTTAATTAAACAATTAAAATAGTTTTATGATTCCTTAAAGATAAAATAAAATTGCAGAAACTTGCTTTTACTTGCTGTTAATTGCAGAAACAAATTTTTGTACCGATGAAAGGTGAAAATGGTCTATGTGAGAATATTTATCGTTGTATTTTTGACATGCTCTTACAATAAACCTATTTCTTGCGTAGGAGGTTCGATTGAAAGGTCTAAAGGATATTTTTGTCCTTCATGTGTTTAAAACCAGTATAAACGCGTAGAGGTTATGAGTATTATACCTTATCGTTTTCCTGTTTTAGATAAATATTTAACCACAACCGTTACTAAGCAGCGATCAGTATAGGTCAGGGGTCGGCAAACCGCGGCTCGCGAGCCGCATGCGGCTCTTTGAAGGGTCGTTTGCGGCTCTTCGAGAACCCCACATAAAGATAGGTTGAAGGAAATGTGAGATCGAACATTGTGTAAATGGCTCTTTCCGGTTCTTAAAATATATATATTTTTAACGAAATTGTATCTTTGGTTAGAAAGTTTGCCGACCCCTGGTATAGGTAGTCAGCTAGATTAGCAAGAGTACCTATGCTACTGGAAACAAAATCTTTAATAACTTACCTACCTAGATGTATTAAGTCACTCGATAGTAGGTACTTATGTAGTTCAAAAAGGAACTGAGGCTGATGGCTGGCAAATAAATGCTTTTACAATGTTAATGAATTTTTCATATAAGTAGGTCTACAAATGATTAAGTTTAATTTTAAGTTCAATAATATTATATTATTATTTTTAATAATATCTGCAAGAAAAATCATCTCATTCCTTTGTATAAACGTCGTGAAATTTCAGTTATTGTTAACGGGTGATTCTTGAGAGGGTCAATTTTCACCGTCCAGAGGGAAAAAGTACCCGCAAACATAAAATAATTGACCTTACATATTTTTTTATAGTAGTTGAACCCTTAATCTAACTGGGGCAGGATTTACTTTTTCATTAAGGTAAGTAGATGTAGTCATAAAAAAAATATCAAACACCTAAAACCTGATTCCCCCGGTGCGTCCATCCGCCATTTTGTGAACAATCTACTCTTAAAATAACTAGTTATGGATTGAAATTAAATATTGTATGGAGTTAAATCGTTAGATTATAAGTTGATGATTAAAATAAAAAAATATGGTTCCCCTATATGTAGTAGTTTTTGTTGGAATCTATATCAAAGGTTTGTCCAGAGCTAAGCTACGATTCCCCTCATGCCTCACATGGCCTCACTAAACTACTCGCACCTCCCTACTGCAACATCTTGTGACGCGGAATTCCTGCCGTGCCTCGCCCATGTCAGTAGCGCTACCCACAAAGTACTTTGTTATATACTGAAATAGAGAACAATCTCTGGGCCTAAAAACGGAAACCCTGTAATTTACGCCCTCTATTATCTTGTTATATACTGAAATAGAGAACAATCTCTGAGCCTAAAAACGGAAACCCTGTAATTTACGCCCTCTATTATCTTAGGTTGACATGTACCCCAAGCACAGATAACCTCCAATAGATAGAGCCTATAGGGCGACGTGCGGTCACCACGCATAAGTCTTCTAGCACTTATAACCCCCCTCAACCCCGCGCCATATTGTCAGTTTCGACCAAGTGCGCGATCTATACGTGCGTCAAACAACCAACAAATTAAATTTCATTTTGCGTTATAAAAATGACTTATTGCTGTGTGAAGTGGTGTGGAAAAACTCCCGAACGTCTAATTACAAAACCGACGGAATAACATTTCACAGGTAAGTTAAATTTATCATATAAATGTAAATTTCATTCTGTCACGCGGAGTTCATTTTACGCTGGTCCATAAAAAGTAGTGAAGTATGCATGTCCCTTTTCATCAAATGGAAATGCCAATATACTGTTCCTTTCTAACGAAAGCACGTGACGCTCTAGTGATGGGCTAGTGACGCATTCGAATTTTACCGATTCAGATTAATTTAAGGAAACAATACATTAATTCATCCGGGCTTTCGTTTACTATTTTAATACAAAAATTCACTAAAGATTATATTTATATCCTTGTCATTTTATTGTCAAAATTCTTTTGTTAAGTCTCATAAAATAGATAGTATTATATACGATATACGATGTAAGATTTAAACTGAGGGGCTACCCCTTCCCTCCCTGCCGCTCGAACTAGCAAGTGCGACAGAGACGGAGATACACGAAGTTCGTTTTGGTTTCGCGGCCCTCTGCATCAAGAAGGCGGCGTGGCGGACTGCAACCGTCTTACAAACTATGAGGTAGAGGGAGACGTAGTAAATTACTATCTCGCTCTATTTTATAGCTTCCAGAGCTTGTGAACAGAATATTATTGTAGTAGTAGTACCTACTGGAAGTTTTTTGTTTGGTTTAAGAGTAGGTATTATGTAGTTTTATTTTATTTATATTGGGTAATTTAGAGTATTGTAGAATAATATGTAGTGTCGAAGTTAGCTGTTGCTATTTAGTATAAATATAATGTAGAATGAAATAAAAAAGAATAATGAATACATAATTAGTTACCATATTATTGAATCGTATGAAATAATACTTTGATATTATTTTTGCTTTCACATAAGACGGCGTCAGTCGAGCGAGATCTGCCGCCTGATTTCGGCCCGCGTAGATAGAAGCCGGACGCATAGCGACCTGCAAAAGTCTATCCCTATCTCGCACTTTCTTATAAATTTGTACCGCTCATGTTGTCCGCCGCGCTCGGACGTCTGGACGCGGCAATTTACTACTATTAGTGCCAGTGCCACGAGCAGGCCAATGCCTAGAAAGAACCATTTCATATAAATACTCGATGTGATTTACATACATTTTTATGTTACGTGGTGAGCAAAATAGTCAATGAACGAAACTTAATAATATAACAGTGACGGCTGTTCAAAAAAATTAAACCATGTTAAAGGATACCTACGCCATGTAAAATAGTTTACTAACAATTAATTGCGGCAACGCTAAAAACCGTTAACGACCAACGCGTCCCATCGCTACGCTTCTGGCGCCATGATGTGACAAAGCGCGCTAATTTCGAAACAGCCAATCGCAGCGCCGTTACCGACCTCCCCGCAACCCGCAGCTGTGGTGACCTTTGAATCGAACTAAATCACTCATAGGCTCTATCTATTGGAGGTTATCTGTGTACTGAAATGACATCTATTGGGACTGCCAGCATAACCGCCTGCCATTTACTCGTACATTCGGATTGATTACCTAATTCTTATATTATCAGGATTTTTTATAAGATCACCATATGAAACGAAGTCCATATCAGTAACTTGAGTAAATACCTCGTCTCCCAAACCGTATAAAACTGTTTAATACATCTTAAATGAGTATAATATCGTGATTCAAATAAGTATTTTCTGTTGACATGTCGGGCACTAGTACTTCTACCTTACGTGCTGGTGAAAGCCTAAATAATCTGACGAAGGAGCTGGATATTGACGTATTTAATAGTAACATCCAAACTGTGAGGCGTAGCCTGACAGTGTTTCTTTAAGTGAGCGTGCCTTATACCGACTTCATTGTGTTTCAATATTTTAATTTTTGTTTTTTGTTATTAATTTTGTTTTATTACCACTACTTCACTAAGATCATAGATGCAGTTTATAGTGCTACCCAGTCTGGCTAGCCAAATTTTACCTAAATTGTGGTTGGAAAATTCAAAAAATCTTTGGCTGGTCTTTGCGTAGTGGGAATTATAGTTTTGTTACTAGAAAATATTTTTGATTTTCTGTGCACACGTAAGGTACATGAAAAAATAAGTTAGGTAAATATACGTTGACGTGCACTCAAAGCCAGTTCACATAATTTCTACCACTATATACAATACGCACATGTTCACACTTTCTCACCGTAAGTATATCATTGTAGCAAGGCGAAAAATGTAATGTAGTGTAAATAAGACTCGATAATATTTAAGTACTATGCCAAATATCAACTCCATCGGAAACCACGGAGTGGGTCAAGTGCATCTGCACTACATTTGCATGTTTCTTACTTGCTTGCTTGCTTCCAGGCAACACCGGAATAGGTAAAACCACGTGAAACTACTAAGTTACAAAATTTTGACTAAGATGAATATTTACACACTTAACTAACCATGACCTCGCTGTGTAGTCAAAATATTCGACTGCCAAGTTGTTGGAGTAATTTGAGCCGTTATCAAAGTCGGTCAGCAAATACTCCGCCTCCGAGCACACTCTTGTATATTGATCTGAACTGCTAGAAGACTCTTCATCATCATCACCGACGCTTATATGACAAATCTGTTCATGTGAGCAGTTATATTATCATTTTACATGTACTGATTATCTACGTGGAGAACATGACCAGTCATCTTTTTCCAGTCGTTAAGTGTCACGCTTTCGAAGCGTTCTTTCCAACTCCTGCGCAGTTTGAGCTACATTTTTGGTGGCCACTTTTCTCTTACCGATACTCCAAATCAGCTCTATAGGGTTTAAGAAACAGTGGTATGGTGGTGGTGTACCTCGTGCCCGTGAATCCTGAGAATCTCATCTGCTTCATAGATAGGCTTTTCTTTATGCTGTCCAACCAAACACAAGAGGTGTTTTTTGGTACAACGTTCACCAAACGGGATCGATTTCTCAAAAGGCAAATGATAGAACTAGTACATAAAGTATCAAAATATTTATGCAGCACCAACCTACAAAGTTGTTTACGACGTGTAAACATTGCAGTTTTTCGTTATACAACGCTTCACGTCGGGTTCTCACATTCTCGTAATTATTTACGAGCTTAAACAAAAGTTTGCGGACCTCACTAGGTATAGTCATTGTTAATATTATTTAAAATAAAACATATACGGCGAACCATTTGAATTACATTTACATGAATGACATAAATTGATAACTGACTTTTAGCCTTTTTTTTAAATAATAGACAATTGGTGATACCACAAAGAAATAACTGTCAACAAAATTTGGTTAGCCAGACTCTATTTACTGGTGAGAACCTGTAATTGGCTTTCTTGTATCAAATGTTCAAATCTTATGTTAATTTATTGTAACTGTCGTTTTTCCAATAAATAAACAAATAAATATTGCCAATGTGATCTCATGACATGAGATCTTATGTAATGTAGGTATACGCAGTTTTAATAATCAATGACAACTCTATCTACTCGTATCAGTTCTTTTTAACCGCCTTCAAAAAAAGAGGAGGTTCTAAATTGAGTTTTTTTTTTAGTGTTTGTTACCTCAGAAGTCCGTCATTTATGAACCGATTAGTACAATTCTTTTTAGGGTTCCGATACCTCATAAGGAAAAAACTCGGTTGTCTGTCTGTCCGTCTGTCACAGCCAATTTGCTCCGAAACCACTGGACCGATTGAGTTGAAATTTGGTACACATATGTAAATTGGTGACCCAAAAATGGACGCGTAAAGTAAATTGTTAAATTCTGAAAAAGGGGGCCACTTTTGGGGGGTAAACTGGAAAATAAAAATAAAAAGTTTTGCAAACTGTATTGTGTGACATGTCAAATGAAAGGGGTTGTTGTAAGCATTTCAGATATTTTTTTTTATAATTTTAGAAAAAACAGATTTGAAGTAATTTAGGGAAAAAGACGAAAATTGTCCATTCCCCCCCTGACTACTAGGATTAAAATTCTGAAAAAATATGAAAAATAGTTCCTTGCCTAAATATTACAGGAAAACCTATAAGAAGTTTGAGTATTCAAAAACACTTATGAAATTTAGATTATATACGGAACCCTCACCACGCGAGTTGAACTCGCACTTGTCCGGTTTTTTATTTGAAAGTATGGTCTTCCAGGTTGGTCCCATTGTTATCAAAACTTCAGTTGGATGATGGGAACTATGAGGAATTGAGGGAACTCCTCAATTATATTATAACGGAAATCATAAATTTGGTGAAGTGGAACTGATGATGAAGACCACAGATGACTTATGGAACTCGTACTTAAAACTGTAAAAGTACGTTACTGATGCTGACATGATTCTGTTGAAATAGCACTAATGAAATCCTAAATGTCAAGTGTGCCAAATCGAAGGAACTCCTCAAATATTATCGGCCGACATACAATGATATGGTTTTCGTCTGTAATAATCAACGTATTTACTCTCGGAAAACAGTCCATGTGGTAAAGTGGAAAGGAAATGTGGAAATGTTAATTTGGCTTGTCGGAGTAAGTACTAAATTGAAGTCGGTTAAAACTCTGTTTTTAAAGTAAATTATCTGTGTTTAATTTAACATTTCAATAAAGGTAAGCCTATCAAGTTTTCAACACAGGAAGGACAAAAACATTTATAAATTCAAGTTTACCCTTGTTTTACCGACAAACGTTTACTCGATAGTATGTTTCGCAGAACTTTCATTTCAGCGTAAACCATTTTTTTTAATAGTAATTATAAAACAAACTAACCTAACCTATAGAATAGCCTTTTAGCTGTTCCTAAAAATTTTACCGTTTCTTTGCATTTTTTTTGATGAAATTAAAATTCCGCGAAACGCATTCGGTGAAACGTTTGTCGGTAAAATAAGGGACTCCGATGTACTGTTCCCACTAAAACAAAATTAGGGACCTTATGTACTAAATAAGAGTGCTTATGTATGCGAGTAGGCATGAGCCAGGACTGGATCGTGCTCATATTGTACATAGGTTCTTACATTTCTTTGCATTTTTTTTGATGAAATTAAAATTCCGCGAAACGCATTCGGTGAAACGTTTGTCGGTAAAATAAGGGACTCCGATGTACTGTTCCCACTAAAACAAAGTTAGGGACCTTATGTACTAAATAAGAGTGCTTATGTATGCGAGTTGGCATGAGCCAGGACTGGATCGTGCTCATATTGTAGACAGGTTCTTACATGTATGAGAAATGTTATGAAGGTGAGTGAAGCGAAAGTGGTTTGTCAGGATCTTAGCAAATGGAGATCCGTGATCTCTGCCTACCCCTCTGGGAAAGAGGCGTGATTATATGTATGTATGTATGTATGTTCTTACATTTCGTTGTAATTATCGAGACATTTCGTCATAATTATAATGATGGATGGTTTCGTTGCAATGTACTCGTATTACAAATTAGTACCTACTTAAAAATGGCTAGATTGTTAATATCCTTAATTTACTAAGGTTTCTTATTCAAATTAGTTTAGTAATTTGGTTGTACCTATAAGAAGTAGAGTATTACCGAACCAAACCGTTTGTGGGACTCTCACAGGGAACCATAATATCGGCCTTTAAAGCCTACGCCAAAACCAAACACCAGTACGAGTGGATGAATGAGGCGGGTTTAAGGCACTCAAAGCTCTTCATGGAAGGAGTGGACTCGGGCTGGACCAAAAAACTCTGGAAATCCATGTGATAGGCAAACATGCTGCTCTACACGTTGTGCAAAGCAAGCATGTTAGAGTGCTGATACAGATACGTGCCTGTCTACCAGATAAGGGTTTCCCTCCCATAACACGTAGATTCATAATATATATAGTGTAACTGATTGTAATGAAGGGAGATTGTATTATAGTTGAGTACACATAAACTATGTACAACCGCTGTTCAGTGTCTTCTTGAAGTAACCCATTGAACCCCTACGCTCAGCATACCACATCCAGCAGGAAGCAACTCATGATTATATCTGGGGTGTTCACAGGTCACTTCGGCGTCAAGGATCTCTTGGCCAAGATGGGACTATCAAACAGTACAGACTGTAGAATGTGTGGCGAGGAGGATGAGACTATGGAACACTTACTGTGTGAATGTCATGCCCTTGCCAGACAAAGAATGAATCTCTTTGGTAACGGCTACCCGCAACCAAAGGAATTCAGAGTGCTCCCATTGAGCTGCATCATCCGCTTTGTGAAAATGATGGAGCGAGCTATAAAGGGGAGGGCAAATGCACAAAAGATCCCACTGGGTCGAAGTGTATCCGAAAGGGCCCTCAACTAGATAAGATAAGATAAGATAAGTATAGTATTATGTGCTATTAAGGTCGAGCCACACCGCATAAGACATGCCACACCGGATGCGTAGACGTGCACGTGCACATAACGCAGTGCAAGATGTCTTATGAGGATTCTTACCTACTTTACAACGCAGTGGTGCACGTGCTGCACACGCATCCGGTGTGCCCAGGTCCTTACAAAGTTACAGAATGTTGTTTCCTTTCAGTGTTACATATTTATGTACGTTTTGACAAATTTTGTAGATTTACAAACTGTTCTTAGATTATTGTGAATAATGAAAAGCAGTAAGGCAGCTTATGTTGCAGTATTTAATTTATTTTTTGATATACTTTAGTTTATACGTACGTCTATTCTTGAAGTCACCTGTCAGACAAAAACCAAGGAGAATAAAAACTACGTTTAAAGACGACAGCACCCACCCTCAAGAATAGATTCATTATTTCAACGAAGAATCTCCTAACTCATTTCAATTAAAGGCTTCCTCACACTAAGTAGAGGTACGTAGTGTGAGGAATTTCACTGTACTATGATATACATAATCGAGTAGGAATTGATGTCCCGTATGAGGCTGTCAGCTGTTTCTTTAATATGTAATTACTTAGTGAAACAAATTATTAATAGGAAACGATTTATTCTTATTTCATGATATTGTTACTCGTGCAGCATCTATTAGTACAATAAAAAACATCACTGATATATTTATATTTTATTTATTTTTCCAAAATACTTATATTTTTTTACATGAATTCTCGAACAGCGAGCGACAACCGCGTACGGTTATGTATAGCTATGTCGCTATTGTCGCTCGTTTACAAGCGAGTTTTTACATCCGATGTGAGAATGGTATGCTGTACTTTCAGCTCGTTTTCTCGCTTCCAGATATTTAGCTCTGCAGTGCGTACTTCTAATTCCAGTTTTCTTTTCATCAGGAAATCCAAATCTTTACGGATTCCTGAGCTTGGTATAAACGCCTGAGGAGAGTGAGGAGCAACGTTTACTTGCCCTACTTCCACTTCAGTTTGTGTTTCGTATGTTTCCTAAAAAAAGATTAACGGTAAGAAATTATAATAGTCACTTAAAATACGTGGTAATTTAACTGACGAATCCAAATGTAGTAAATTCAATAATGCGAGGTCTGCATGTATGACTGTGACGGACTGGTTGTTTTCTTTATTTTCTGACTCAACATATTCAATAGGTTTCATATTGGTATGTGATGTTTTGTGCACATTCGTTCTGACACGTTCAGGCTCGGTGATCGTGGAAAGGAAGCGCGTGATAAATTAGAAATCAAATACCAATTTGTTGAATCACAATCATAGACCTCCAATTTGGTCCATTAGGGCGAAATAACAGTCAAATTTAGTTCCGTTTTGCCAATTAGAACCCAAAGAGAGTCTTGGCCAGCAAAACCTGGACAGTCAAACTGCTAAACAGCATAAGATAACTAACCCATAAAGTTATGTGTGTCAAAAGGGAGGATACAATGAAGCACTTTTCCCTAGCTAGGCAGAGAATAAAGGACTTGGGCAATGGCTACCTGCTGGGTAGGCATTACCAAAGTATTTGCATTGCATATGTTTGATGCTGTCAAAGGAATTAATTGCGATACCTCTCTCTGACTATATACTTAGTTTAAACGGCATATGGAGATGGTGGAACAGTTGCTCAAAAGATCCGACCGATAGGCAAAATAAGATTAGTATACCAACCCCGGTGCAAGACGTGCTCTCTAGATACATATCGCGTAACTCCTGGGCCAAGTTTCCTGGAGTTTTATTCGAGCAGCTCTTCAGCGCATTTGTAAAACATGACAGTCCATCGTCCATGATGCTGCATTGCTCCTGAAACCAAATAATATGGTTAGTAATACGAACATGATAACTTTCAAGTGGATACGCAAAAAGCTAGCAGAAGAAATCCCAACTTCAATGCCTGGAAATTGACATTATATCATATTTTAGTCCACTGGTAGGGACAAACAACCTTTATTTAATGAAATTTTTACAATGCTTGACATAAGCTTCTCTATAAACAGCAATGTGTGCAGTCCGCAGCAAAAAACTTCGTATTGCACTGTAATTTTACAGAAGATCATTTTGAATTTTTCGTATGCGTAACTACTTCTGCTGCTACCTGTATGATCCACGACCAATCTCTTTCATTCTGGCCCCGTAGCATGGTTGGCGTTGTCACGCGATAGGTGATAGGATAGAGCGTGCGTCACTGGCTGACACCGTTCGATAGAACGAGACGACGCTCCTATCTTGTCACTTGTCGCGTGATAAGGCCAACCATGCTACGGCTTCTGATCTAACTTTTGATAGTGATAGTGTAGTCGTAGTCCTATCATTTCTAAAGTTGGCATATCACAGCTTGGTGATGTCGTACATTATCTGCAGTCGTAGTTCTGTCAATCAGTAATCTTTTGAAATGTGTGGTCATCGCGCTGGTAGATACCGATAAAGCCTCTCACAGACACTCATCCTATTAATGATTCGGACAGCCGAAGCCTTTATTATCATAGTATACAACAGGCCGCCACCGTGGTCGCCACCGCAGGCCGCGCCTGTCTGTGAGAGGCTTTAAAGTGAGGAAAGTGACATTGAATTGACATGCGATTGATTTTTTACTGGGCCTGTGAAAGAAACAAAGAAAGAAATTACTATTTATAGTATTTTCTTTCTTTCGTTATTTTCGACTTTTACCGCATCACTGTGGTAAACCTAAGATTTACCAAGTGAACAGTGGTAATAGTCCGAAATGAACGATAGTTTCAAAGCATTTCGAACTTTTACGAACCCATGTTGGCTCTTTCAGTGACATATAAACTATTTATGATGATAGTATAAATGTGAAGTGTTTCTACAAAGCGAGCTCACCTTCTCGGGGATCATCAGCACACCACTTTCTCTGCCTTGCACATTTGTAACTTTAGTGACATTTGTTTGCATTTCACTCTGGCAGAATGCAAGTTCCAATCTCTTCTGTTGAAAGCAACTAGGGCCGTCTTCTTTAACAAAGGCTGCAACATATTAAACATTTATTTATTCATTTATTCCATACAATTCCAAACAAATTCACAGCATTAGAGTAGGTAGTACGTAGTACAGTCAGCATCAGAAGTAGCTAAGCAAAATAACACGCTCAAAATGACCTACACAGATCCTTATTCCCATGTCCTTAGACTCATTAGAGTTCGTGTGTAGATCATTTTGAGCACTAGGAACGCTTAGCAACTTCTGCTGCTGACTGTACCAAAGCACTGTGAAACAAAAAAATAATAGACAAAAGAAACAAATAATTACACAGAAGAAGGTGCCATCCATCTTCTCGCAGATCGTCAAACATTCATCACACACTTCCATCCATCGGCTAGCAAATATATCACAGTTTGGTGCTGATTCAAGCAACGAGTTTATAAAGTGCAAAGCTCAAATAAGCGTGAACTTCGCGCTGTCAGCACCGCTAGTAAATGTCGACAACGAGCTCAAAAATTATATCTAGAGGGCGAGGAGCCACTAATTCGGGACAGTCTGAATAACCACGCAAAATGCTACTAGCTAAGGAAAGAAATCCAAAATTTCGCCTCAACTCTAGTGAATTTAAAACTAAAACGCCTAGTTTTTAGGGTTCCGGACCAAAAAGGTAAAAACGGAACCCTTATGGTGCGACTCCGTCCGTCTGTCTGTCTGTCACAAAGTCAAATATCTCAGGAACTACTAATGCTATCGATTTGAAATTTGGAACAGTTGTAAACAAAGCTAATCCTCGTGTATGGAAAATGAAAAATTTGAATATATACTTTTAATTTGTATAAAAAAGGGCGGATAAGAGGGGGGGCAAAAATTCAAAGTCTAGTTAGTAGGCCAAGTGGGGTATCATATGAAAGGGCTTGAATTGTACATTCTAAAACAGTTTTTCTTTTTTTTTCTACAATGGTAAAGTTTTGATTTATAAAGAAAAATGTTGAAAAAAATACCATTCCCCCCCTTATCTCCGAAGTTAACCAAGCGAAAAATTTTAAAATAATATATATTATTAATATCAACGTAAATATTACCGGAAAAGTATAACGATACCTCTATCTAGCGTAGTTTTTTTTATTCTTCAAAAATCATATGTTAATTTTGTTTGTAATTTAATACTTCTGGCGTTCAATTTTTTGCCTTCAAATTCATATGAAAGTGTTCTGAAAGTACCTTCTAGCAAATAGTAAAAGAATTATCGAAATTAATTCACTTGATAAAGAATTATCGCTGAAAAACCAACATACAGTAAGGGAAATGTATTAACGTACCACCGTAGAACCCTATCGCAATAAGGTAACATACCGCTCGAGTTTGAGTGACGACGGCCTGTCAATTGCGACTGGGTTCTACAGTAGTACATGAATACATTTCCCTTACTGTACATACCGAGTTCCTTGGTCGCGCAATTTAGTAACAAAATGCACCGATAAATGGCGCTGTAGGTACTCATGTCATGCTCATGACTTTACTATACTTTGCGTTGTTTAGATTTTTCCAAAATTAAAGGGTGGGGTAAGACGGGTGTGTTGTATGATATTTCGTACGGAACCCTCGGTGCGCGAGTCAGACTCGCACTTGACCGGTTTTTTTTTGTAGGGTTTAAAAATGAAAACGCAAGAACACTTTCTGTACCCTTTTCAGAAGCATGATATAATTATGTTGTCTCAATGGGGATTCCAAACAACAGCGGCCGATTCAAGCTTTCTTCTGACAAGAGCGGTGTACAGAATTCCGAATGACGAACCCAAATCTCCTGTAACAATTAAGAGCCAGGGAGTTGATATGCGCATGGAAATTTAGGTTCGTATCTAAAATAACGCCTAAATCACGAATGTATTCAACTCGGGTGATTGCTTCAGAACTTACAACAGCTATTATATTAGGTATAATTATGTATTTTTAGAAAGCTTTAATAGTTGTATTAGTTGTATATATGCTCATAATGGTAAAGTGAATTTTAGTAAAAACTATTACACTAGTATTGACTCCTTAGGTTTTAATGATTCTTGTTTCATTGTCACTTATCTGTAAAAAATGTACGGCCCCTTTGTGTGCTGTCTGTTGTATCTGGTCGACAAAACCGTTACTTACAGATGATCCTAGCACCGTCGTCGTCGCAAAGGAAGTCGATGAGTGCAAAAGTGCTCTTTTCCGAGGTGCGGACTGCTCTGGGCGGCAGACACGGGGCCAGGCCTTTGAAAAGGTCACGGGTACAATCCTTCAACTGGGGTGACTTCGAGCAGTACCTAGGAAACAACAGCTAGCTTTAAACTAATCTTGAAATTATATATTATATACTGTTTTGAAAAAATGACACCTCGCCGAGTTTTTTACGCCGGTTCTTCTCGAGGCAGAGGTTTCCTTTCCGAACCGGTGGTAGTTTATCGACATTCATAGGTGCATGTACCTAATATGCCTAAATTGAAGAATAAATCACTTTGACTTTGACTAAGGTAAACATAGCTGTCGGGAACAAATGCGGCTGACTACGTTTTTACACTGTCATTGTGATCGCATACCTACATTTAATCATAATCAATTATTTATTTGCTCTAAACATATAAAATCACTCTGACTGAGACTGTGGATATTAGCCTCGCCTTGCTGTAGATATATGTATGTTTATTTGAGAACACAAACACGTAGGTATAAGAAATGTCAGTAAAGATTTTGTTATCAGTTGGGAATGGAGGCGCACTTTTCAATAACAATAAAATTGTCAATACTTTTTTTTGCTTTAACAGGCTTTAATGAATATTGTCATTTCCGTCTCCAGATTTAGGCGATGATATCCGAGAAAAGCCGAATCGTTAACTGATTTTAATCGTACTGTAACAAAAGTTACCCATATAATATGTATGCGCCTTTACATAATGGAAAAAAGTTAAAGCGTAGATTAGATTAAGGCTCTTAACTACATATGTAAAAATTTTGTGCAATCCACTCATGGCATAACATGTGCTTGTTTTTTAGGGTCCCGTATCTCAAAAGGAGAAAACCCTTGCACCCTTACTTTATACCCTTACTACATATGTTGTCCGTCTGTCTGTCTATCTGTTTGTCAAGACCCTTTCTCCAGGGAACGCGTGGAGGTATCAAGACTATCAAGTAGAATACTCAGGTCTACAGTCCCTTGAAGCTGTGAAAAAATCAAACTTCTAAGTTAACGTAAAAAAAAGATACGGCCGTTTATGCCACAAAAAACGTATATTTCGACACTCTACCAGGGAATCAAAATGTATAGGGTACCGGTCAGTACTTAACCGACGTACCCGGTTGAGTTTGGGCTCGTTAGAATCGTCTCAATGACGGTCAGTATACGGAAAAGTACAGTATTGTCTAGTTGACGCGCGCATGACGTGTCGATGTAACAAAGGAAGACAGGCAACTACGGAAGATACCCACACTGCGCGTGGCCCAACACGCACTCGGTCGGTTTTTACAACGTGAGTTTGTAGAAAAAGCCTCGTACTCGTTTCGTAGTCGTGTCTGTGTTGAGTTGAGTACACTATAAGTAGATTCCAGAGTACATAGCTGGGCCGATTAGACGCGCGGGTCTCAATTTATGTACAATATTTGATGGCACTTACTTCTTAACTACGTCATCGTAGGCCCCGGTATCTTTCGCTGCTTCGATGTCCCTAGTGAGGGCTCCAGTATCGATCTCCTTCATCACACAAGTAGCGAACGTTTTAATGGACGCCTGGAACAGAATAATGTGAAAATCAGAACTCGTCAACTGCACCCTCATAATACATTCCAGCTCCATTCCGCCAATGATAAAAAAATATGGTTTCTGGAATAAAAAGTATACTGTGCCCTGCTTCGGAACTGATACTAGGTATCTCCTAATCTAATTTCATATGACCAATTCAGCGTTATTATAATAAAACCGGGACAAATATTGTGACGGGAAGACAGATAGTTATATTATTAAAATATTATTATAATATTTTATACCTATTTTTTTTTCTGGCAGGAACAGTAACAATAACAGGCATATTAACATCGACAATCGTATTATCAACTACTTACCTACTGTAACATATTATACCTACTTATTTTAAAACACAATGATGGCGTATGCGTGTTGCGAAGTGACTTATGGGAGGAGTAATTCAGAGTGTAACGTGCCGGGAAGAAAGAAAATTACTAAGTTCCTTTTTAGGGTTCCGGACCAAAAAATTAAAAACAGAACCCTTATGTTGCGACTCCGTCCGTTTGTCTGTCTGTCACAAAGTTAAATATCTCAGGAACTACTAATGTTATCAATTTGAAATATGGAACAGTTGTAAACAAAGCTAATCCACGTGTATGGAAAATAAAATTTTCAATATTAGGGGGGATTAGGGGGGCAAAAATTCAATGCCTAGTAGGCTAAATGGGGTATCATATGAAAGGACTTGAGTTGGTAAACAAACTGTCACTATAAGGAAATCTTAATATTAATAGCCTTATACATAAATACAGTATGTGTGACCAACACCGTTCACCACATATTACTTTTTTACATAAACATCATTCGGAGTAAGTTAGTCCTTGAAGTGTTGTGAATCCGGGGAGAAAAAACTAATAACAGAACTAAACGAATAAAATAAAATAAAACTTTAAAAAAAACAAAAATAAAAATACCTGGTCACATTAAGAGAGGGAATTATATTTTACAAAAATCATTTGATATTTAAGTTTGCAATTGAATACTTCTGTGTTTAATGTGTTTCCTTCAAATTCGTATGAAAGTATTCTGAAAGTACCTTTTAGGAAAAAAAAAAAGAAATATCGAAATTAATTCACTTAATAAAGAATTATCGCTGACATATTGAGTTCCTTGGTCGCGCAAGTTAGTAACAAAATGCATCGATAAATAGCGCTGTACTCATGACTTAACTACACTATGCGTTGTTAAGATTTTTCCAAAATGAATGGGCGGGGCAAGACGGGTATGTTGTATGAAATTTTGTACGGAACCCTCGGTGCGCGAGTCAGACTCGCACTTGACCGGTTTTTTTTATATTTGATAAATCGGCAAGGGATTTTTGAAAATTACCTATGACTTTTAATAACAATTTTCTGGTTGGTCTGTCAATGGCTGTAAGGTCATACATATACATAAGCATAAGCCTGATGTATTAATCAATAAACGTGCCTTGACAATTCCTGAAATATATGATGGAGGTGCGCCTTGGATTCGTGTACATGCACAAAGCAGTATAGTTACCTTAACTTCTGGCACCTTGTATTCAGCGTTAGTGGCCTTACAGTACTCGGTAGCAATTTTCTGACTGTACTCATCGTAGGGATCGTACTCGTACGGGTTGAACACCGTGCGGCCGAACACACCTGTCAAAGAAGGTTTAGGTGCTAATGTTTGGCACAGATTTTTTCCATATATGATCCGCTTGAATAAATCGTAACTGTAATTTTTTTAATAATACACTTATAGTGGAAAACTTTTTTCTACGGGCGAAGAGACATTTAAAGACTTTGATAGAGTACAACATTTTTAAATTTTCTGTACTACCACTTTTTTTTTAAACTGAATAATTCACTATTATTAAAAAAATAATTAACAACCCCAATACTTTAAAATTACTGAAACGGTGGCGGTATGGGAACACAACCTAGTAACAAGTGAAATCAAAACATTTTTTGAAAACCCAACTGCTTTTTAGTAAATATTATAGCCTATGTCACTCCCACGATTAAGAGGAATCCAATAACACCTCATATGTCGAAATCCGTCAAGCGGTTTAGGCTGCAGGGCGTGTCAAAGAATAAGACACACACACATACATACATATATACATACGCTCGAAAAAATAACCCTCCTCTCCTTCGGCAGTCGGTTAAAAATAATAATGAATGTCACCCAAGTGGACATTGACTAGGTACATACATAAATATACACAAAAACTTTACGGAAATGAAAACAATATATTTGCAGAAATGGGTATCTTATCCATTCCCTCCCTCCTCCTCATTCTTCATTTGTTTCCCTCTTGGAAACAAATGAAATAGTCTGTGCCAATTAAAATAACACAACTAAAGTTGTTTCTTGAACAAAGCATAGTTTTAGTATTCGACTTACCCACAGCTAGCGAGGCGACTAATACAAGTTTGCACAACATTGTTCAGCAACAGCGGGCCTTGAGAGACACGCGACTGAAGCTCCCATTCCTGTGGGGCATCTTATATAGGTACATAACGACACTGCGTGTATTCTATGTCCATACTGTTCGCACTTTGTTCACTCAGTCATTATGATAAGGAATTAATAGGTACTTACAATACGTTTACATGCGTTTGCGTCTCTGAAGTTAGCCACAAGTCGCCTCCTGTACAGTCGCCATCAGAATATCGCAGCGGCCAAAGTGCTCACAAATATCTGAACACGACTATTGTCGAGGCATTAGAGGTGTGTTCTGATATTTGTGAACACTTTGACTCTCTGATATATCTGATGGGTACTGTACCTACACCCGTCGAACCCCCTCTGAGAACTCAGCGACGCCGACGCTACGAGTAGGCTAACATCACATGTGGCGCGTACTGTAAAACGTTATTTAACTGTGCTGCCGTGTCAATCCTATCTCATGTATCTTGAGATACATGAGTTACGCGTAACAGGTCTAAATCTGTTTATTTTCCATGCCTTTATCGACCTACATACTCAGTTTTTAGGGTTCCGGACCAAAAAGGTAAAAACGGAACCCTTATGGTGCGACTCCGTCCGTCTGTCTGTCTGTCACAAAGTCAAATATCTCAGGAACTACTAATGTTAAGATTTGAAATTTGGAACAGTTGTAAACAAAGTTAATCCTCGTGTATGGAAAATGAATTTTTTTAATATACAGTGTGTGTCTGTCATAAGAACATTTATTTTAAGGAACGATAGCTTTCAGTGCTGTGAACCGTTTTATCGAAAAAATATAACAATTACCTTTTCTAATGGAGAGTTATTAATTTTTTAAATTTTCTCGAGCAGCAATGTACTGCTAACATTCACTTGACGTTTCAGAGAGGCAGAGCTAGTTACTGTCAGTTGTCAGTTGTTAGCTTTGTTACCATTACATTGCGGGCCGAATTAATTTGTATGAAAAAAAAACCGTTTTTTTGAAACTAGAGATACCAATTTACGTTCATTAGGGCTTATACTTTCAGCCCTTAAAATAAATGTTCTTATGACAGACACACACTGTATATTTTTAATTTGTATAAAAAAGGGCGGATAAAAGGGGGGCAAAAATTCAGAGTCTAGTTAGTAGGCCAAGTGGAGTATCATATGAAAGGGCTTGAATTGTACATTCTGAAACAGTTTTTCTTTTTTTTTTCTACAATGGTAAAATTTTGATTTATAAAGAAAAATGTTGAAAAAAATACCATCCCCCCCTTATCTCCGAAGTTAACCAAGCGAACAATTTGAAAATAATATATATAATTAATATTAACGTGAATATTACCGGAAAATATTACCGGAAAAAGAGTGATGAGAGTGATGAGGGATGAACTATGGTCGGTGTTGTGCACGTATGGAGTAGACAGCCGCCTCGTTCAAGCACTGAAATCTTTATATAAGGATTCCAGTGCTTGCGTGAGAATAAACGGGTCATATACTGACTGGTTTAACATCGAAAAGGGTGTTAGACAGGGATGTGTAGCGTCTCCGTGGCTGTTTAATCTATTCATGGACAGCTGTCTGCAGGATCTGAAAAGTGATGAATGTGGTTTGAGAATGGAAGGGTTACGCGTCAAATGTCTCCTTCGCCGTACAGGCAAGCCGTCTCTGGAATTCACTCCCTCTCAACATCAGACAAGCCCCAAGCAAGTTTGCTTTCAAGCGGATGCTGCGTAAGCATCTGCTTAAACAAGAATTCGACTAAAATCCATCCACATAATGGTAGTATATATTGAATATGTAGTAGTATATCTTTTTGTATGTATCTTATATATTTTTATTTATGTATGTCTATATGTAGTGTATAATACATTTGAAGTTTTTTCCTCTCTCCTCAAGTATATTCGTAACAGAAATTATCATACTTTTTTCTTTGCACCTGTTATAAGTCTCTGTTTAGCCCAATGGTTAGCTGGTAGAGAATGCCATCTGGCATTAAGCTCGCCATTTGTACATATATTTTTTGTATTTTGTGCAATAAAGTTTAAATAAATAAATAAATAAATAAATATATGCTGACGACCTTGTACTACTTGCATCGTCAGCTGAGGAGTTACAAATGATGGTAACGAAGATTAATGAATCTTTTGAATGGAAAGGGATGAAGATGAATGTAAGTAAGACGAAAGTGATGGTATTTGAAAAAGATGAAATTATGACAGACTGCGAAATAATGATTGGTGAAGAAAGACTGGAACAAGTAAAAGAGTTTGTGTATTTGGGGACATTATTTACTGGAGACGGAAAGCATGAGAAAGATATTGAAAGTAGAGTGAATGCAGGGAATCGAGTGAATGGGGCACTGAACGCCTTTATGGGCAGCCAGAAAATATCACAAAAAGCGCGCGTGGCTGTGCATAGAGGAGTGTTGGTGCCCACACTTATGTATGGTAGTGAAAGTTGGGTGTGGCAGAAAAGACATCAAAGTCGAGTAAATGCAGTAGAAATGAGAGCGTTGAGAAGTATGTGTGGAGTGAAATTGAGTGATAGAGTCAGGAACAGTGTGATAAGAGATAAGTGTGGAATGGATGGAGATATAGTCACGAAAATTGAGAAGGGTATGTTAAGGTGGTTTGGGCATGTAGAGAGGATGGATGAGAGAAGATTAACGAAGAGAGTGTATATAAAAGAAGTGGAAGGGCAAGTTGGAAGGGGAAGACCTAGGCGAACTTTCTCTGATCAAATTGGAGAAATGTTACAAAAAGGCCAGGTTAAAAGTACCCTAAACCGACGAGCATGTATGAGAAATGTTATGAAGGTGAGTGAAGCGAAAGTGGTTTGTCAGGATCGTAGCAAATGGAGATCCGTGATCTCTGCCTACCCCTCTGGGAAAGAGGCGTGATTATATGTATGTATGTATTACCGGAAAAGTATAACGAGACCTCTATCTAGCGTATTTTATTTTATTCAAAAATCATTATGTTAATTTTGTTAGTAATTTAATACTTCTGTGTTTAATTTTTTTCCTTCAAATTCGTATGAAAGTGTTCTGAAAGTACCTTCTAACAAATAATAAAAAGAATTATCGAAATTAATTCACTTGATAAAGAATTATCGCAAAAAAACCAACATACCGTAAGGGAAATGTATTAACGTACCACCGTAGAACCCTATCGCAATAAGGTGACATACCACTCGAGTTTGAGTGACGGCGGCCTGTCAATTGCGACAGGGTTCTACGGTGGTACATGAATACGTTTCCCTTACTGTACATACCAAGTTCCTTGGTCGCGCAAGTTAGTAACAAAATGCACCGATAACTGGCGCTGTAGGTACTCATGAGGTGTGTTGTATGATATTTCGTACGGAACCCTCGGTGCGCGAGTCAGACTCGCAAGTGACCGTTTTTTTTTAATTTAACTTACCAATTCCTTATACGAGCCTGTCACGTAACTCATGTAACTCTGTTTTTACCATAGTAAATCATGCCTAATACTGTACAAAAAAAAACTTCAAACGGCGTTTTCTCAAAACTATGCTTTTTGAGATACATGAGATTCCAACTAACATTTGGGTGTCAGCTAAGGGTATTATTATAACCTTAACCTTTAGAAGTGAGTTATAATGTTCTCAGTTGTAACTAATAGTGTTATAAAGGAGTTAAGAAAAATAATTAACTCCTAAAGCATTATAAGAGTGTTACTCATAGCAATTACACTTAAGATGTTAAAGCTTTAACCTGTTTTTAACACTTAAACACTTACAAGAGTGCTAGCTACAGGCAGAGACTTTATAACAGAATTAACTCTCTTGTAAGTATTGAAACTTTTTCTAACGCTTAAGGTGTTAGGCAGATACACTTTAAAGACACTGTAAGAGTGTTGTAACTCAATAAGCGTTATAGTTGAGTTAACTGACGCCTAAAGCTTTAAGGTAATTCGCCATTGTTTTGGTGGACTCTAACCTACAAATTGATTAGGTTATTCAATATTTGACATCAAGATACTTCATTATTTATGTTACTCTTGCCATTATATGGATGCCACTTAATTTATCATGCCACTGGCCAAGAAACAAAAATAGAAAATGATAAAAACTTTAGATGTATATTTTAATGTTCATAAGTTTTATTAGAAATAATTAATAAATCCTGGGCGCGTTAAAATTGAGATGGGAAACATGGTATACACTTACCGTAAAATCACAAGGGCAGATTGTTTTCACTTCATGTCACACACACTTCCAATTTAATTCACTTTCAATTAATACGACTCCGTAGCTGTCAAATATTAATACCTATACTAACTATCTGCGCCATTTTGTTGGAAGACTATATTTGTCTCATAATTTTATGGGTAAAGAAAAGAGTAAGATGCTCACTTTAAACTGCGCAAGAGCTAGAGTGTTATAAGACTCTCAGCTAACGCCTTAACCTGTAATTCGTGGGCCACTTTCGTAGTTATAAGGGTGTTAGAGCACGCTGTAAGACCTTTTTTACAGGCATTCTTAACACCTTAACACTTGGCTGGAACCGATATAAGAATGATATAAGGGTTATTTTAACGCTAGTGTGCTAGTTGGGATAGGCTTGACACGGCAGTGTGGTGTCTGTTCATCATTATTATAACCTAGACCAGACCTCTATATTCATAGCTCGAATCTGTAATCAGAGATCTCGAGGCTGCGCTGGTTGTCCGCGACTGAGCGGTATGACAAATTGTAGGTAACCCGCGGTTCGGAGTTCAGATGTTATCTACTATTTAACTACACTTATAGAGAATTGGCTTGCACTTTCAACCCCGAATGTAAAAAACATGGACATCTACAACACAAATGCTGTTCAGCGGCTGGCAGCCGTAGGGCATACGTGGGAGCGAGAGGGCGCGCTCTGATCTCTCGCTCACACATATGAATCACCGCTGCCACTGCAGCCACCCACCGCACCAAGTCGAGGCCGTGTCCTAGAGAAGGTATTATTTTACGGTTACGTCATACCTGTGTTGTGGCCAGCAAGTATAGCAATTACCGCACATTACGCGTGCGGAAAATCCCACTTCCTGGCCAGGGAGAGACGTAAACTTTGTACTCACTACGGGCGTATATATTTATATATATTATATTTTATTTATTTCTCCAAAATACTTATCAACTATTTTACATAAATTCTCAAACAGCGAGCGACAACCGCGTACGGTTATATATAGCTATGTCGCTATTGTCGCTCGTTTACAAGCGAGTTTTTACATCCGATGTGAGAATAGTATGCTGTACTTTCAGCTCGTTTTCTCGGTTCCAGATATCCAGCTCTGCAGTGCGTACTTCTAATTCCAGTTTTCTTTTCATCAGGAAATCCGAATCTTTACGGATTTCTGAGCTTGGTAGTAACGCCTGAGGAGAGTGAGGAGCAACGTTTACTTGCCCTACTACCACTTCAGTCTGTGTTTCGTATGTTTCCTGTAAAAAATATTCACGGTAAGAAATTAAAAAATATACTTATATAAAATACGTGTCAATTTAACTGACAATCCAAATGTATTAAATTCAATATTACGAGGTCAGCATATATGACTGGGACGGATTGATTAAAGATTCAACTCATGTACCTACGCAAATTCGACTGCTGGTTTAATCACTGGTCAAAGTATTACGCTTCTTTCCTTTATTGACTGCCGAAGGAAAGGAGGGTTATGTTTTTCGAGCGTATGTATGTATACTATATGTATGAATGTATGTATGTATCTATGTATGTATGTGTGTATGTCTTATTCTTTGGCACGCCCTGCAGCCTAAACCGTTTGACGGATTTCAACGGAGGTGTCGTTGGATTCCTCTTAATAGTGGGAGTGACATAGGCTATAATATTTGCAAAAAAGCAGTTGGGTTTTTCGAAAAATCTTTTAATTACACTTGTTTTCTGACTGAACATATTCAATTTGTATAAGATGTTTTGTGCATATTCATTCTAACGTAGAATATTGAGTGCGCGTGATAAATTAGAAAGCAAATAGGTAAGGTAGAAGTACTAGTGCCCGACATGTCAACAGAAAATACTTATTTGAATCACGATATTATGCTCATTTAAGATGTATTAAACAGTTTCATACGGTTTGGGAGACGAGGTATTTACTCAAGTTACTGATATGGAATTCGTTTCATATGGTGATCTTATAAAAAATCCTGATAATATAAGAATTAGGTAATCAATCCGAATGTACGAGTAAATGGCAGGCGGTTATGCTGGCAGTCCCAATAGATGTCATTTCAGTACAAATGTCATGAATGACAGACTGACATTTATTGGGACTTGAAGGTTTAACTCATTGTCCCAATTGTTGGATGGATGGTTTTAACAAATATGTTCATAACTTATAAATAAGTTATTTGTCTTGAAATTGTGATAAGAAATATTGAAGTCACTAACATTTAGTAACTTAAAAATGATGTCGTGATCAATCTTAGTTTATTATTCGCTAGTTAAATTATATTCTTCGAGTACTAGTACCGCGTCGGGCACTAGTACTTCTACCTTACTAATTAGTTGATGCGGACTCATATTTCTACCTTGGTCTATTCAGGCCAAATAATGGGGAAATTTAGGTTCGTTTCGCCAATTCGAGCCCACAGAGAGTGGGCCCTTTTAAAAGAGTATCTTTAGTACACTTAGCCAGCAAAACCTGAACAGTCAAACTGTTAAACAACATAACTAACCTCGATATGTGTGTCAAAAGGGAGGATACAATGAAGCATCTTCCCTTAGCTAGGCAGATAATAAAGGACTTTGGCAATGGTATCCAGCATCACAGGTCACAAGAATTCATTGCGTTACCTTTGAGCTTGTTATTGGTTTATACGCCATATGGAGATGGCGGCACAAACCTATGAGGGAATTGAGAGGCTAATTGCTCAAAAGATCCCACTTGGTGGATGTGCATCAAAAAGGGCCCCTATTCAAGAAGATAGGTAAAATAAGATAGTATACCAACCCCGGTGCAGGACATGCTCTCTAGATACATATCGTGTAACTCCTGGGCCAAGTTTCCTGGAGTTTTATTTGAGCAGCTCTTCAGCGCATTCGTGAAGCACGACAGGCCATCCTCCATGATGCCGCATTTTTCCTGAAACCAAATAATATCGTTAGTAGTACGAGCTGTAGCTAGCAGAAAAAAACCAGTATTCATATTCACATTTCACCGGTCTCTTGCCACCATCAATGTCAGAGATGATGCCAAAAGAACTGATGGTGTGCTTTGGTTCCGTGGAGTTTGGAACGAATGCTTGGGGACGCTATCTGTGTAGACACACTGGCACCGTCTCACCTCCAACGGACTACTTCTAAAGCGGTGTAGCGACGGAAAATGCCGAAAATCTGGAACGTATTAAACATACCTATACCTTGTATCCTTTGGCGTCGATGTTATTTGTAGAAATCACGAAACGTCTGGTTGATGTAACTAGTGACCGAAGAGCTGGCGGCTTTCTCGCGCAACGCGTCATGCAGCGTTGCATTTCAGCGAGGAAATGCCGCCAGCATCCTAGTACAATGCCTCCTAGCCTAATTTAATTTAACTAATGTTAATTATCATCTTGTATATATTATAAAGAATAAACTCTTACAATTGGACGTAGTTAAACGAAAAGAACTCAATTCACGAAACAACCAGAAGTGGAGTTAACACATTCAGTGCCCAGAATCGCTACGCGCTACGCTCGTAGCCGATTCCGTGGTTTTCCTCGTATTTAGCGGAAAGCGACTACGGCGTAGGGACGCATACGTTTCGTCACGGGCCGGTAATGGGTTAAACACGCCACGGTGGTCCTTAGGGTCTAGACAATCTATCAGCAAAAAAGATCCTGAAAATCACGCAGGGGAACCAACCCACATCTTTGGCAGGGATATATTTTATATAGAAAAAAAACCGGCCAAGTGCGTGTCGGACCACGCAAAACGAAGGGTTCCGTGCCTATTAAAAAGGTCGTATCGTCACAGAAATTTTACGGCACTTACGTCCTTTTTTTGAGGAAGGCAGTTTTTCAGCAATATCTCGAAAACCTCTGAACCGATCTTGTTCAAAACAATTTTCGGTGAATGAAATTAATAAGCCCTATGTCCATGAATTTTTCCATATTTTTAAAATACACCGTTCAAAAATTAGAGGGGGGGGGACAGAATTTTAGTGACTTTCGGGGCGATTATCTCCGGCTCTATTCACTTAATCAAAAAAAATGCTAAGAAACCTTATATTTATTTTGAAAGGCCTATCGATTGATGTGCCACACGGGGGGTCACAATGAATTTTTTTTTTTTGTTTTTTAGTTTTATGTATGGAGTGCACCCCTAAAAAAATTTTTTTTTGTTAATTTAATTACAAAACTATGTAGCGGCTAATAAAATACACCTTTCCTCAAAATTTTATTCAAATACACCTTATAGTTTTCGAGTAAAATGCCTGTGACATACGGACAGACGGACAGACGGACAGACGGACATGACGAAACTATAAGGGTTCCGTTTTTGCCATTTTGGCTACGGAACCCTAAAAAAAGATTCAATCCTCTTGGATCGCTAGAAATAATTTTCTTTTCAAAGAACCTTATATATTTTATACAGCATAACTACAACATAGAAAAGTTGAAACACCCCCAATTTTTTCTCATTTCAAAGTTCAATATCTCAAAAACTGCCGAACCGATTTTGTTGAAACGTAGCTGAGAACTATCTCGATCACGTCAGCTTTCGGAAAAAAGAAAGGCATTTAAATAGTTCCATTCGTTTAGGAGCTGCGATGCCACAAGACACGTCAAACTTATAACACCCCTCTTTTTGCGTCGGGGGATAAAAATAAACTCAAGCGGTTTGGATCGTTTTTAACAAATAACATATGACATGCATCGGTTTTGTCTAAACTCATATATAGATAAATACATACTTAAATACATAGAAAACATCCATGACTCAGGAACAAATATTCGTGCTCATCACACAAATAAATGCCCTTACCGGGATTCGAACCCAGGACCTCTTGCTTCGTAGGCAGGGTTACTATCAACTAGGCTAAAGCGGTCGTCCGATTATGTTAAATAAATATTTCTTAAACCATAACTAGCAACACTGTTATTAATTTGTACTTGCGTTGCGCACGAGCAGAGCAGGTTCGCGAGACGTGAATCATTCACGTCTCGTTTAATATTTGTTCTGAATCCTTAATATGTAAATCGGATATCACAGACCATGATGTTGTTATTTCCGGTATACATTTAAATCCAATTAAGAATGCCAACAAATCCCGCACGCTGAAAAAACTGGATTACCAAGCAATCGAAAGAGACCTGGAGAAAATGGACTGGTCAACTGTAACTTCCAAAACGTCAGTAAACGAAGCCTCCTTAGAGTTTAATTCATCGCTGAATACAATTATAGGAGCTAATTCACAATTTGTCACCGTAAGCCGGTAAAAATTTACAATTGGCCCTGGATGACTCCAGGTCTGTTAAGCACTGGTCCCACCGCCGGCGAGTGAGATATGAACTATTGTGACTTTTTTCTAGACCAAGAAACGAACAAAAGATAATCGCTTCCGTGTAAATAAAAGAGACGGATATATATTTATAGTTCATCGCTCGCTGTTCACACCGCGATCAACTATATGAACTAGATCTCGCTCTTTTATTTACACGGAAGCGATTATCTTTTGTTCGTTTCTTGGGCGAGAAAATCGCCGATAGTTCATCGCTCGTCGCCGGCGGTGGGACCAGTGCCTTAAGATGCTCAAAACACAGATACGTATTGCATTCTAGATCAAGAAATAATCCTAACGATATTTACTGCTGACATTGTTAATAAGGAAATGCTAAATAGTGTAAATGAGTATTTTAACGACATTGACTTATAAATTTAGGAACTAATTATGATTTATGACATATTCTATCCCTACCTTTCTTGATTAATAATATACATTTATATACAGGGTGTGGCCCGTAATAGGAGCAATAAATTAAACGATAGATTATTAAGCTTGTGAGCAATTGTTTCTAAGTGGTTTTAATGTTTTTTTTTTTTTGGTTTTTTTTTTCTTCAACTTAAGTTTTAGTGTACTTTTTTACTCCAACTGCACCATTTACTAATTTATTGACATTTTTACTGTATTTGACATTCTTTATTGTAATTTTCTATTCAAAAACCATTCATTTGCACGCCTGCATGCAGGCTGTATTCAGCAAATAAACGATTTGTATTTGTAATGTAAAATTCTTTAGCGCCGAGTAATAGAATAACGGGCAATCAAATGTAAAGTGTCATCCTGTGAGACAGGCACAGCCTAGTGCAGGTGACACGGGCAAAAAACAGTGTTCGGTAACATACCTATGTCACAGAAACCATGTTTTGTTTAAAATTGTGTCACTGTATCAATAAACTAATATGATTTTTGATTTTGATTTTTTGATTGATTTATGATCATTATACATAATATATTATGTGGTATAAATGTGTGTTGTCGTCCATCGTCCATCCAAAACATCGTGAGGAAACCGGTCTAATCCTTTCACGCAAAATAGGCATGTTAGATGTCGATTTGCGGAAAATGCCCAGTAAAACTAACTAACTAACTGTGTGTTGTCTACAAAGCGAGCTCACCTTTCCGGGGACCATCAGCGCAGCTCCGCTGCCGTACACATTTATAACTTTACTGGCGTTTGCTTGCATTTCATTTTGGCACATTGCAAGTTCCAATTTCTTCTCATCTAAGCAACCAGGGCCATCTTCTTTAACAAAGGCTGCAACATATTAAACACACAACAGCTATTATATTTTAATTCTAAAAAGCTTTAAAAATTGTATCTATACTCAAAATGATAAAGTGAACTTTAGGATAAGGTAGATAAGGCAATTCAATTATTTCGGGTGAACTGTAGTAGAGTAGACTAAATAGTATTGACTCCTTCTTGTGTTTTGATGAGTCTCGTTTCAATCGGAAGGTCCTAGCCCCGACACAACACCGTACAGTGTATAGTGTAGATTGGCAACCAAGCAAGCAAGATTGGGAGACCAATTAAAAAAATTAAAAAAATTCAAAGAAGCCTCTTATATACGGGCGGGAATCTAACTCGGTCAAATATGTCTAAAAATCGGAGTTCGTTCTTTTGCATAACGTAATAGTGCTGGATGTTAGGAACTATTGGGAATGGATGAAAATGTTTCAAGTGCCTGATTATTTTTTTGTGATAGGAATAACCTTCTTTAGCACCAGAAAAAAGTTTCAGATTTTTCAGCTGTGTCAATTTGTTTTGAAAAATATAAACAGTTTCCTCGCTTACGTTTTGGGTCAGGGATGGCACTTTCCTGATCGGTCTCATATTACAAAAAAAATCTTAAATACCTGTGGTAAACTGACAGTTGCAGCAGTTATATTTGTCATTACCAGTGTCAGTTTACTACAGATACTTAAGATACGGTATTTTTTGTACTATAAAACGGATCAAGGAAAGTGTCTATTGACCGTCCTTGACCCAAAACGTAAGTGAGGAAACTGTTCATTACCAGGTACCTACTATGGATGAGTATGGGATTGATATTTTATTACAGTTAAAAAAAAATGATGCAAATAATGAAAAGAAATTTTAAAAAACCTACAAAGTTACCTATTGCGTTTTTCAGTTTCAGACGTCACATCTTAAGCCATGCCGGTTAGTATTGGGGAGGTCGCTTTCTGTAACTGAAATTATGATGTACGTGCAGCATTTCTCCGTGATTGTAGGGGTATACAGGGTTTTATATCAATAATTGTTCCTTATATCCAGCACTCTTAAGTTACGTAAAAACGAACTCCGATTTTTAGACAGATTTGACCGGGTTCGATTCCCGGCCGTAAACTGTGAGGTATAATTGAAAAGTTTTTATTTTTTCTAAAATGGGTCTCGTGACTCCTAAGAGCAAATTTCCGTAACTCATGTAGTTTCGGATTTTCCCTCACTGCCCTGCATAATACACCCCGTATATGTATATATAAATACAGCTCTTCTAATAGTATACAACAAATTTTCCCATTGACTTGACTTGCCTGAATTTATATGCAGTTATCTTGATGATAACTGCATATAAATTCAGGCAAGTCAAGTCAATGGGAAAATGTATACTATTTGATTGAGCTGACCAATTGAGCTGAAATTTTGCATAATCATGAGACAGAATGTGGCCATAGAGACTCCTAAACCACAAAAGATGACTAGTAGCTGTAGATGATGACTATGCTTATGCTGATTATGCAAAAAATAAGAACAATCGGCAACAAAAGCTTGTACCAATTTCTTTTTTAATTGGCACGTTTTTTTGTGTCTACATGTACATAGTACCTAGTAGCATCTTATGCATTTTTCTTTCGGCAAGCATCTTCTTGGAATGGTGCACTGTTTCATATATCTGTAAAATGAGTACGGCCCCCTTGTGTGCTGGCTGTTGTATCTGGTCATAAAACCGTTACTCACATATGATCCTTGCACCGTCGTTGTCGCAAAGGAAGTCGATGAGTGCAATTGAGCTCTTTTCCGAGGTGCGGACTGCTCCGGGTGGCAGACACGGGGCCAGGCCTTTGATAAGGTCGCGAGTACAATCCTTTAGCTGGGGTGATTTCGCGCAATACCTATGAGGAAAAAACAGCTACCTTTAAACTAGCAGGTAAACATACCTAGCTGTCGGGAACAAAGGCGACTGCGCTTTTATACTGTCCCGCTGGTCGATCACGTACCTAACGCATTGTACGTGCGTCAGGTAGATCTAAACGTCAATTTTTATAGGGGAAAATGACAGTTGGATCTACCTAACGCGCGTTCAAAACGTTACGTGATTACCCTTCTGGTCACCGCACAAATAAACTCAGTCACATGCGGCGAACTAAATAAAGTAGTAAGCGTTAAGCGATAACAATACTAGCTCAGTGGTATCGAAGTCTGAATCTACAAGAAATGGGTTCATCGTAGGAACCTTGGTGACGATTTTGTGGATCTGATAGATTGTAATACACTCGATAACTTTTAAAAATTCTAGCCCACTACCTATCAATAAAATCAATAACCTTGAAATTACACAGACTTCTTTTGGTACGTTCCATAGTAACATCCGTTTTTTACAACCTATGTTCGTAGTACAAGCGTCGTACTTGACTCATCATCTGTGTCGAGTTGAGCACACTAAGTAGTTTCCAAAGAAAATAGGCGGCCCGATTAGACGCAGGTCTCAAATTATGTACAATATTTTGATGGCACTTACTTCTTAACTACGTCATCGTAGGCTCCGGTATCTTTCACCGCTTCGATGTCCCTAGTGATGGCTCCAGTATCGATAACGCCCATCAGACACGTAGCGAACGTTTTTATGGACGCCTAATAGAACAGAATAATGTAAACATCAGAACTCTTTAACTGCAGTCTCATATAAAATATAAAAAAATGGTTGCTGAGATAAAATGTATCCTGTATCCTGCTCCGGAACTGATACTAGGTATCTCTATAGACCTGAGACAAACAGATTGAGGGGCGTCACAGGCAGTACTATTATTAAACAGTAGATTGTATGACAAGGGGCTAAAATAAGCCACATTACCACGAGATGGATATTTTCCCGAGCGAAGCGAGGGAAAATAATTCGAGGGGTAATATGGCTTTTAGACCCGAGTTATACACTCTACTTTTTACTTCGACTGCGAGAAAATAGTAAAGCAAAGAGATTGTTCAGTTTAGTGTGAGGCGTTTTCTTTTTTAATGATTTGGAATTAGGGACTAAAAAACACCTGATGTTTGATTGGTCGATTTTAATATGTAGCTGTATTCTGGTTGGTTGATAGCAAAGAGAAATGTTTTTTGAAAGAGTTGTGATTGGTGGATATAAATGATTTGGAATTAGGGACTAAAAAACACCTGATGTTTGATTGGTCGATTTTAATATGTAGCTGTAGGTATTCTGGTTGGTTGTTAGCAAAGATAAATGTTTTTTGAAAGAGTTGTGATTGGTGGATTTAATATGCTGAAGTGTTTTGATTGGTCAATTTAAATGTGTTAAAAATCATAAATATGTATACATATTTTCCCTAGGGGCTAAATGAACTACTTTAGCCCCGCTTATTAAGCCTAATATGACACACTTTTCGAGCATGAGATGTGAAATATTATTATGTATTTATACCTATATTTTTCTGGCAGGAACATCATCAGGTTAGTGCTTGACAATTGTATTATCAATAAGTAGGTTTCTCGTCATGTAGTAGGTAATGGGAAAAGAAATTAATGTAAATTTTGCTTGCTTAATTTAAAACACAATGATTGCGTATGCGTGTTGTGAAGTTACTTATGGGAGGAGTAATTCAGAGTGCACCGCGCCGAGAAGAAAGAAAATTACTAAGTTTCTTTCCAGATTTTTCACTATTTGATAAATCGGTAAGGGATTTGTAAAAATTACCTAATGACTTTTTAAAATAACGATGTCTCGTTGGTTGGTCAATGGCTGTAAGGTCATAACTCATAAGCATAAGCCTGATATTCAGTAAATAAACGTGTCTCGAGAATTCCTGAAAAAATATGATGGATGTGGGACTTGAGTTCGTGTACATAGACACGGCAGTATCGTTACCTTAACTTCTGGCACCTTGTCTTCAGTATTAGTGGCCTTACAGTACTCGGTAGCAATTGCCTGACTGTACTGACCGGAGGGATCGTACTGGTTGTACGGATTTAACACCGTGCGGCCGAACACACCTGTCAAAAAAGAAGGTTTAGGTGCTAAGGTTTGGCACAGTTTTTTTTTCTTCCAAATGATCCATACTTATAGTGGAAAACCCTTTTTTACGGGCCAAGCGATATAAAGACCAAAAGAGAAAAACTTATCTTGCTTTACTGTAATGCCACAATTTTTGTGAAACTTTGAATATTTCACGATTATTCAAAAAATAATTAAACAACCCCCATATTTTAAAATTACTGAATACTCCAGGCAAAATACGGTTTCGAAAAACATTAATTTATAATAGCGTTTTTTTTGTTTATTTCATTCTAAAACATTATTCTAAGATGCTGTATTCAAGAATCTAACAAACTTTCCACCCAGAAGTAATTATATAGATTTAAATTAAACATTCATTGTTTTATTTTATTTTATTTGTATTGAATATTTTAAAGCAAATGTAAATGAACCTAAATAAAGATAAAAAAATATATTAATATTTATCCGGACTTTTTAGGAGCTAATTAAATATTGATTTTTTTGATGTCTGATTTTTTGTTGGATTTTGCCTCTAGGTAACTATTTAATTGATAATATATCCGTTACATTAAAAAAATTAGCTATTATAAATTATTTCCAAATATGTCATTTTTTCCATACAAGTTGTCAGTTCATTGCCTGGACTAGAAACGATGGCGGTACCTATGGGAACATAACCGTGTAAAAATTATAATGAATTTCACCCAAGTTGACATTGAGTAGGTACATATAAATATTATGACACAAACACTTCGCGGAGATAAGAAAGAAAAAATTCCATGTTAAGTCATATCTTCTGAGTAGTGGTTAAGAAGTAAACATTACAAGTAAATACTCAGTTCCAATTAAATTTAAATAAAGAATAACAAAATAAAAACAGAACTAAAAGAATTGATTAAAATTAGAGAAAGCAAAGCATAGTTTTGGTATTCGACTTACCCACAGCTAGCGAGGCAACAAGAACAAATTTGCACAACATGGCGGCACTTGAGAGACACCTCCGAGTGAGTTTAGTTTCGAGGGTCAGTATCATTGCCGACTGAGGCTCTCAGTCCTGTGAGGCCTTATATATAGGTACACCACTGCGTGGTTTCTACGTACAGTCGAGGAAATTGAATGTTTGGCACTTTTGGACTCTATTTGAATGACGTTAAAGGCCAAAAGTGCTATTAAACATTCAATATCCTCGACCGTACATACAATTCGCACAATATTATCTCTCACTCACTATGATTAGGAATTAGTATAGTCTGGACGTGGTATTTAAAAAAATGTAAACAAAAAACACCACGTGACTTGGTCTTTCAGCCAATAAGATAATACCATAGATACAAAAAGTTGCTATGATTGGTTGAATGACCAAGTCACGTGGGTTTTTTTGTTTACATTTTTTTAAATACTTTAGGTATTTAAAAAAATGTCCAGACTATAGGTAGGAACTTAAAACGTTATTTAGCTGTGGTTAGAGTGGGTTCTGTTCGTCCTTATTATAATTATACCCCTATATTCGTAGCGTCGATCTGAAAACAGAGTTCTCGAAGCTGATTGTCCACGACCGCGACTGAGCGCTGTGACAAATTGTAGGTAAACCGCGGTTTCCAAAATAATCTACAGCAACGCTAAGACCGATTGTGAAAATGCCGCAAACAAATATAAATTTCATTAGGTACTTTGTTACATAAAATATAGAAATACCAAAGTTACGAGGTTCTTGTCGATTTACTTCAGTTTATGTGAATTCATCTAGTCTATATTCGACGGTGGAAACTAAGTAATGGTGACTAGTGAAAAATGCGGGCACGACTATATTAAAGTAGGTACAGTCACGAACTTTAATTGTTGAGCCATTTAGAGCTCACTTTATACAGTACGCTTCATAGCTTAACTACTAAAAAAACCAAATTAGTTGACATCTAAATGGCTCTACAATTAAAGTCCTTGACCGTACTATGTAAAAATGGAATCAAATCCTTAACTTTTCTATATAAGTACGTAATATAGATGACAATAAAATAATTTGGTATAATCTATTTTATTCTGATGATGGAGCCAGAAGGTGGAACGATTCAATGGCCAATTAAACAAATTATTTACACAAAGTAACTAAGGATAAATTGTAGCTCTACTACGGTGGCAAAATTAGTATCTGGTCTACCTAATACGTTTTGTAAATTAAACCGGTGGTAGTTTATCGACATTCATAGGTGAATGTAATATGCCTAAATTGAAGAATAAATCACTTTGACTTGTTTGACTTTGTCTTTGAAACTTTAACTCCTTGCATAGGTATGATATTTAAAGTAGTCGTCTACCAATAAGACAAGTCTTATTGAGCTAAATACAACGGGGGTAAGTGGAATTGTGTACGATTGTCGCCTTACATTTTGCTATTGTATAAAAAAACGCATACCTACACTCCTCAACGCATTCGAGATCTTCAAAAGGGGTCGTTCTTCTTTTCGACCGACAATAGCCTGTCCCTCGTCTTATTACGGCATCTCATTTGAGTAATGATGTTTACGGTTTTATAATGTTCGAATGAACGTCCATATTATTTTATTCATTAGTGATGTTTAATATTTCACTTTCTCTAACTAGCATTTTTTTTAAATGTTTTTTTTTTCGTAGAATGCCGTGACAGAGTGGTAAACCAAAATGTTGTCCCCACTGAAAGAGTCCACTTTGTCACATGTTTTTTTTTAGAAACCAACCGTAAATAAATATTTATATTGGCCAGAAAGGAAACTTTAATTAGTTCTAATGAAGAAACCTATGCAATTTTTTTTAAATTGCACTTCAAAACCACAATTTTCGATAGTTCAAAAACCAAAAAAACAGAAAAACCTCGGATCATTGTCGGTAAAAAAGAAGAACGACCCAAAGACAAATATATTAGCAGTATTTCAAAGCTTTTAATTATTTAGTGGTATGAATTACAGCCTTTGAGAAACGTAAATACTATTTCATTACCTTATAACTACTTGTATTTTGTCTACTATCTGCCTGTTGAATGCGTTTGTAACCGCGGTCTTGTAACTACAACCAACCTAGTTACTACCTATACCAGCTTAAATGCTATTTGTTGACACTCCAAAAATCCCAACCATAACCCATCCAGCACTTTTTAACATCCCAACCGTGTCGCGTTTTACGCTTTGTGTTTTTTCATACCATTGTGCTGGTATATATTCTACAAATTCAAACATTTACAAGCTGTTACGAGCAAACATAACAAGGTCAATACGAACTTTTCCCGTACCTACAAAGATAACGCATATGACTGACCTCTGTGACTGTAGTTATCATATATTTTTTGCAAATAAAAAAAATCTATTTCCTTTGCTTTGATATGGTTTGGAAGGTGGTTAACGATTTACTGCTGCGTAATGGGGGCTATTTCGGTATATTTCTAAGTTTGGTACGCTACGGATAATATTAGTTTGGCTTGGGATCTTTTTTTTTGCTTTGAGAACAGGTGAGGATTTTTCGTGCAAACAAGCCTAGTTCTAAAATATCACACTGACACTGCCATAAATGGAAACAAATGACGGTACACTACTGGGTAGACGATTTATTCACGACTATAAGAGAAAACGACCCTCAGTAATAGATAACGACTTATACCTCGATAACCTCGATTTGAAGAATCCATACTAATATTATAAATGGGAAAGTGTATGTGTTTGTTTGTTTGTTTGTCCGTCTTTCACGGCAAAACGGGGCGACGAATTGACGTGATTTTTTAAGTGGAGCTAGTTGAAGGGATGGAGAGTGACATAGGCTACTTTTTGTCTCATTCTAACCCCCCACTTCCCTAAAATGGGGGTTGGAAGTTTGTATGGAGCATTCCGCAATTTTCAAGGTAGAAAGCTAAAAATTGGTATTTGGAATATTTGTGACTAACAAAAAAATCGTGCATCATTTTTTTTTGGAAATTGTACCCAACCCCTTACAAGAGGGGGTGAAATTTTATATGGGACTTTTCGCAGTTTTCAAGGTAGGAAGCTAAAAATCGGTACACAGACTGTTACCAACGAAAAATACCTGCCTTTTTTTTGTTAATTTTCCCCCAGCCCCTAACTATGTAGTGTCAGTACGTAGAGTCGATATGTAGAGTTGATATGTAGAGTTGATATGTAGAGTCGATATGTAGAGTTGATATGTAGAGTTGATATGTAGAGTCGATATGTAGAGTCAGTATGTAGAGTCGATATGTAGAGTCGATATGTAGTCGATATGTAGAGTCGATATGTAGAGTCTATGTAGAGTCGATATGTAGAGTCGATATGTAGAGTCGATATGTAGAGTCGATATCTAGAGTCGATATGTAGAGTCGATATGTAGTCCATTTGTAGAGTCGATGTAGAGTCGATATGTAGAGTCGATATGTAGAGTTGATATGTAGAGTCGATATGTAGAGTCAGTATCTAGAGTCAATATGTAGAGTCGATATGTAGTCAATATGTAGAGTCGGTATGTAGAATTGCTATCTAGAGTCGATATGTAGAGTCGATATGTACAGTCGATATGTAGAGTCGATTTGTAGTCGATATGTAGAGTCGGTATGTAGAGTTGGTATGTAGAGTCGGTATGTAGAGTCAATATGTAGAGTTGATATGTAGAGTCGATAATTATATAAAAGAAGAAACTGACTGACTGACATATCACCGCACAGCCCAAACCGTTGGATCTAGAGATTCCAAATTAGGCACATGGGTTCCTTATAAGTTCGGGTGCACTAAGAAATGATTTTTAAAAATTCACCCCCTAAGCGGATGAAATGGTGGTCCAAAGTTTGTTTGCTGGTCGCTGATTCAAAGTCAAAGTCAAAGTGATTTATTCTTCAATTTAGGCATATTACATGCACCTATGAATGTCGATAAACTACCACCGGTTCGGAAAGTAAACCTCTGCCTCGAGAAGAACCGGCGTAAAAAACTCGGCGAGGTGTCATTTTTTCAAAACAGTATACAATATATCATTTCAGTATCAGAGTATTATAAAATTTTAAAATTACATTGCTACAGTAGAAAGCCTATTTATTTTACGACAGATTTCTAGTGCAGGATTTTATCGCTGCCAAATATCCCTATCCATGATTACGAAAACAACAACGATTAATCCAACGTGGCGGACGTGAAATACCATCTCCCCTGTTGGAGTGCGATGGGGTTGAAATGTCTAAATATGGGTGTCGTTTTTATGGTTTTTTGGGAAGTTAATTTCGAAAATGGCATCGATTTTGAAATTTAACATTGTGAACATGAAAATTCTTGAAAGTATTTGTGCCAAATTGCAATTCAATTGGAACATAACAGGTCAAACTGAGATGCAACTTTTTGTAGGTAAACGGTTAACATTACTTTTAGTACGCGGGCGAAGCCGCGGGCACAAGCTTGTTTATAATATATCCTGCTACTTCATATGATGTATCGCATAATATTCGTTGGCAGTCCATTATCTACTTATGTATTGTATTGTATCATATTACTTATCAGAAATGCAGCGACGAATAATACTGACTACAACTAGAAATTATCCTAAACCAATTGGAGAACACCACGTCACCTCAAGCACAGCAAATGTACAGTCAAGGACTTTAATTGTGGAGCCATAAAGGTGTCAAATAATTTTGGTTATTTAATAGTTAAGCTTTGAAGTGTCCAGTATAAAGTGAGTTCTAAATGGCTCAACAATTAAAGTTCGTGGCCGTACTACCAAAAACTAAACTAAACTAAAGGTGCCTATAGTGAACATTTTTTAAAAAGTAGGAATCCACTTCAAGTCTTATCTGCCGATGAATGGTTTTGTTCTCTATTGTTAAAGCCGACCGCTAATCACCCGTGCAAAATGAAATGCATAAATAACAAATGATTTCATACGAATAACTACTTTATAATAAATTAATAAGGTTCAAATTTCATCAGCACGCACTCGACATAAAACCTTTTGGAACGGAAGAGCTGAACACCTGGGCGATCACGGCTCTTATTTCCAAAAGGTTTTATGTCGAGTGCGTGCTGATGAAATTTGAACCTTATTACTTTACGATAAAGTTGTTATTCGTATGAACTCATTTGTTATTTATGCATTTCATTTTGCACGGGTGATTAGCGGTCGGCTTTAACAATAGAGAACAAAACCATTCATAGGCAGATAAGATTTGAAGTGGATTCCTACTTTTTAAAAAATGTTAACTATACGCTGGTAGTCTAACCCAAAAAGCCGGATGTGGTTATGAAATCGTACCTACCTATGGAAATAAGAGTTGGCTTAGTACCTAGTGTATGATAAAATTAATAAATATCATACTTTCGAGAATGTACAACGAAAAGAAGAACTTGGATTCTGATACGAATTATTGCTTTGAGGACACTCTAGGAACACTATGAAAGATATAATAACTAAACAATTTTTATGGTATCCTATGGCAATCACCAAACTTTATTTCCCAACTGTATCGTTTTTCCGAATTTTCATTTCGGAAATAAAGCCAGTTTTCTCAAAGACCCCAAAGTTTTTAATTTTTTTTAATACTTGTCGCGTAGAAAACCCTTTTGTTACCCGACTACCAAATGAGGAGGGTAATGTTTTTTTATGATAATCTTGAAAATTTCATGGTTTCAGAGAAAAACGGCTTTTTTTAGGTAGACAAACAGTCACTACAAGGAAATCTTGATATTAATAGCCTCATACATACATAAATACAATATGTGTGGCCAACACCGTTCACCACATATTAGTACGCTCGATAGAAAATAGAACCATAAAACCCCTTTAATCGGTCTATATTCGTATTTTCACCTGCTGTTTATTTGCCTGCCAACGTTGTTTGCCGAATTAAATATTCGGACAAACGCTACAGTCGGGAAATGAAATTGAGTGATTGTGATATAACTAGTGTTTACATTAGGTATGTTTGGTGGGTACGTGTACAAAGGGTTCTTTTACCTACCTACTCGTTCCTGTGTCTAAGCAGAGTCCTCAGAGTTCCTCGTCTAGAATGAATATCAAATAATATACAATTGAATAGATCAGTATTTTATTGTTAAACATATTCGTATATGGATAATAATGGCAATTTACAGAAACCTACTTAATTACTGGCTGATTATTTTCATAATATTAGGCGAAATCAGAGAGAGGAGAGTTATAATAGAGTGCTTATGTCACAGGCAATTTTGTGTCGTGTATTGTATAGATGATCCAACTTGCGAGAGACACACTTGTGAAATGGATTTTGGTTCAAGTATATCTCTCTTCTCTCTGGGCAAGGTACATCAGCACTCAACCATACGAAGTTTTGTTCCAAACTAGGTACAAGATCTATTTCTCTAAATCTTATCTGGAAAGAGCTATTTATGGATATTTATAGGTACATAAACATAAAGTACTTCGTCAAACATAGGACGATTTCCCGAACCATGTGGTATATACATATTACTTTCATTTTTTTATAGATATGTATGTATGTACAAATTTCACTGGTACCTCGGTACCTTGCAGGCACCTACCACAAGCTACACATTATTATTATTATATAATAATACTCAATACTAGTATAAAATTGCAGTCCGAATCCGATTACATTTATTGTTTTTTGCTCATAAAAAGTTTGATGACCTCTATAATAATGCACAATTTTATAAGGCAATTGGGTAAAAGTGTTGTTATTTTTTTAGGCGAGCGGCTCGTAAAAGTGGCAGAGATAGAAATGATGGATCTATTAAAAAAAACATATTTTGTTATTAAATGTAATACTCTAAAATGCATGGGAGCTGAGATATTTGCGATAGGTTTTATTTCCACAGGACATATATGAAAAGTTATAAATAAGACTTAAACTTAAATATCTCGACTCCAATATTGTTAAACGCGTTTAATTTTATCAAGAGGTCCTCTAAACGATTATAAAGAAAACATCATTGGCCGCTGCAAAAAAAAAAAACGATTTTTTTCATACACGGTTGCCCAATGCCCTTTATTTCCTTTGCTAAAATATCAACAAACGAAGATGTGCTACAATACGACACCTGTTTTAAGGCTAAGAGTAAGCCCAGGCCGAATTCTGGCAATTTTGGTTCCATTTTCGGGTGCTTCCCATCTTCCAACCTATCCAACCCTTACTGCGACATATCCATTAGGTACTTTTTATTACCTAGTAGGTTCGGAACGTCTACCAGCGATACTAGGTACCTAATGGTTAAGTGCGCTCGATAGAAAATAGAACCATAAAACTCCTTTAATCGGTCTCTATACGTATTTTCATCTTATTAGTAAATTATGTTTAGATCACGTTCAACATATCAATGTACCTACATCACGTGTAAGTAATAGATAAAACGACATATAAATGAAATCATATAATACGTCTATAACAACAATAAATTAATAATATTCAATAAAAAGACACATTCTTGTCACACAAGAATATTAAAAATGTAATGAAAATCACAGGTAAGTAGTTTATCACTAAACAACTATTTTATATTCTTTTATAATTTAATTATTAGCGTTTCTATTTAAGTAATTATCTCTTTTAGAGAAGATGCTTGAAACGCACCTAAAGCTGCCTGCTCCATGGTCAGTGACCTGCACCTTAAGTGTCAATGTAAGAGAGCATTCAGAATTATGTTCCCATGATGTACAACATTTGACAAACTCCTATTTTCTTATTTGTACTCGCAAATAATTACTTTGATTGTACAGTAAGCCGAAAAAGTGCTCTACCACTTTTCAACTCTTTTGTTTGAATGTGAAAGTTTTCAGGTTCATGTTAAGATGTAAGTGTTACTCGAAAATATGTGAACACACTTTAACGCCTCGACAGTGAGGACGTGTTCAGTTATAACAGATGTGCATATTGCGGAAAGTTTTAAAAAAATATGTAAAACTTCGCCGAAGTTTGAGGAAACTTTTACAAGAATTTAAGAAAATTTCCATTTTTACAAATTCTATAAAGGAAATTTTGTGACATATCGATATCTTAATATTAGGAAATTTTATAATTTTTCCGTCGGCAGTTATTAAAGTTATTCAGAGTTTTCTATCGTTGCATTAAAACATGTTTACCATGGAATTTAAGGATCGTTGCTACGATTTTCGGCGTATTTTTTTCAAAAATAGACAGTGACAAGGTCTAAGTATAGTGAACTTTACCTATATATATATATATATATATATATATATGTTAAAGAACACAGCAATATTGTGTCGTATATATGCTACTCGTAAATGTATCTATTTACAGCGCGTATATTTATAACATAGTGTTAATTTTACGACAATAAATACTTCTGTTTTGATTCAGTGAGTATTAAATGTAGAAAATCTACCTCTGTCCGCAAGTATCAGGTACATAATTAATATCCGAGAGTGATATTCGTAATATTCAGTACAACATGGTGGTCAGAGGTCACAGACCAAATATATTTTATGCTGCACTAGTTAACCATGACTACTATTAGGGGCGCATTCGAACAAATAGAACGTCATCCCAGGACTACAATAATAAAACGTTAAAATCTTGGAATAAACACTATCCTTCATGTGTGATGAGCTGATGAGAAGATAACTTCCATATAAACACGTTAATTGTCCGAACCTTAGGCCACGTTCCTCAATTCTCGTAAACGAAGCACCCGTGAAAGAGGTTTATTTTTTCGGCGTATAAAAAAAAGAGACGGGACACTCTTCGGGAATGGCTTATTTGAACAAATGTCGACAAATAACTAGATTTGAAAAGTTTTATTATTGTTTTCTTCCATATTATGATTTATTTAACTTGAAATACCGTCACTTTAACAAGTAATTATTACGATTAATAATGTGAGTTAGCCGCGGTAAAAAAGGAAACAGAGGTCTCAATTTTGATGAACGAAACGTTTGTTGGTATAATAAAATGTTTGAAGCAATCGTGTTTCGGCTTTTATAACATCCAAATATTAAAATAATCATGATAACTGATAGGTAGTTATTTTTCACGCCAATATTCAGAAATGTGGCAAAAGATGGTCAGAATTCATGCTATAAAACTGGGGTTAGTTGGACTTCGCACGAACAGGGCCAACTATGAAGTCAAACTTTCCAACAATGTTTTCGTAGTTCACTTGGAACAGCGATTCGACCAATCACAGGGCCTCGCGCGGTGGCACCGGGGAGCGCAGCTCCTCCCCGCCGCGCAAGGCCGCATGGGCCTGTTTAGTATTATGATCTTTAATTATGTACATAATTTTGATGTAACATTATAATTATTAGCAAATTTCTCGCAGTAGACGTGAAAAGCACTGTGTTAAGCCTCGGCGGAAAGTGCAATAGCTGGAATCATATGAACTCGTTCATCTATTGCTTACTTTCTAGCCGATCTAGCCTCTACAACAATGCACAATGTGTTAATTGTTTCCTAGTTCGGACGGTATTTTGAAAAATCTCATAATTTTGTAATGCGTTCTCCTTAACAGCTGTACAAATGAGTTTGTGTCGCTTTGCAGTATTAGATATTATCGCAGGATCATACTCCATACTGTACAACATTCGATATTCTTCTTCAGACCCTCAATTTATTTATTTTCAGCCATTTTCAGGCCGAGAGTAGAGAAATGACAATCGATTATCAGTCTTACTTATTCAAGTTAAGATGTATATGTTTGACATGCAGCGTATGATCAATATAACGCCTCTGTCTAAAGGTGCATGGACTTAAGCATTCCCTTGTAATGAGTATTCTTGTAAAACTCACAAAATAAACAGGAGCGTTTTAGCGAGCATTCTAGCGAGTGTTCTAGCAATCATTCTAGCGAAACTTCAGTGATTTGCTTCGGGCTTTTGGCCGAGCCGAGCAATTTTGTTATTGTTCCGCCGCCGTCCCTCTCCACCCACACTTCCCACACAAGTGGGAGCACAGTTGTCACTAGAGCGTTCACTAGAATCCTCGAGAAAATGTTTGTAGCGCTGTTTGGCTCTGTTTGTAGTTCAGTTCGACAAAACAAAAAACGGCGAATGCTCGATATTCTGTTACATGTGAATACTCAGCACCATAAAAAAGTGTTATGCATCACGTTTGATAGACAGTCATATTATTGCACTTTCTGCGTATTATTGGTTATGCGGTTCTATTTTAAATAGTTTCCATTTCCTAACTTGCCATCCATATTCTCGGACCCAATATTTTTTAACTATTAAAAATAAGCCTAGCTTTGGGTACAATTTTAGGTCTTGTTTATGAAGGAGTGCGATGACGCCTGAAGCGTGCCGTGAAGCGGGCCTGTACATGAACACTTCTATGCGTCGCCATTTGCTATATTGTAGGTAGTAAACATGTTCCGACTCTTGCGCACCCCGTTTGACCATAAACGAGGCCTAAGGGTTTACGTAACAAACCACGCATGTATCGTCACAAACGCTCGTCACGGCGCTCTTAAAAAATCTCCTTTATATAGGTAAATTCAGTGCCTTATTCCAAATAGATTCATAATCGTTATACCAATACTTTTACATCGGATTTCATCGATCATCGGAAGCACATTTTCTTTAGTGATTCTAGCCCTTTGGACTACACAATTCCTTGATCCTATCTCAAGTTTGTCCAAAAGGAATACTTCTATGACTATGAATACAAACCGTCCCTGAGATTCTTAATTAAATATAATATTGCTCCTAAGACAAGGGAAATACATGAAATACAACTAACAATAGCAAAAAATAGCGTGTTTAGTATGATAAAAAATGTTACAAAGGAATCGTTCTCGGTCATCTGACTTTTGAAAAATACATTACAACTTTCTTTAATATAGTTTTTCTTATAGAGCCTCCACCGTCTTTTATGTAAGGCCATTTACAACAAACTGCCAACTTAAATTATATTGTAGATAGGTACTTAAACTGTCAGTATTGTGACGAAACTTATGTCTGACAGTGGTATAGTAAATTTTTGCTGGCATTGGCGTTATTTGATGAAAATGCCCGTATACAAGAGCGCCATTGCAGTAGCAGCAGATGTCAGAACCATTTATTTTATACCCTCTGGAGCTCATTTTGTAAAGCCTGTACGTATAATTTTTCTGCAAAATGGCCCGCAGTGTACATTATTCGCTACATATTGGAAGGTAGTGTATAGTTTCAGAACAGATCAAAATTTAAAAAAAAAAACATTGCAGGCCGCCTGGAATGTTACATATAAATTCCTTTATTTGTCGAGTACCAAACTTTTTAAAAAGTTGAAACCGGCAAATAAAAGACGGCACAGGTCGTATTCAGCCAATTCAACTCGTATTTTTCTGTTGCAAACGCGTCGTTTTTCTATGTGTTCAAATAGTTTGCGTTTTTCGGTGGAAAAATACACTTGCGATTCGGTTTAAAAAGAAAAACGGCGGGAAATCACTATTATTTTCACGTTGTGCAACGATATTTAAAGTTTATTATTCCCCCATTTTTAATAAAAGCACTTGCCTCCTTCCCGGCCACGGCGTTAATGTACTATTACAAGTCTAAACTGGCAACACCGGTCAAAATGGACAATCGTCTTGGTTAGTGTTTATTATTTCCTGCAGACATATCCAAATGTCCTTTAAAGACCACTTTGGTTGTTGAAACAATACTGGCATACTATGTAAATCGCGACTTTATGACCTGAAGGTATAACCAGAACATAATTTATATGTTTACATACCGTATTATTAACTATTCTTTTATCTATAGGAAAAACACTTATTTTTTGTAGGTACCTGATTTTGACGCTGCTGTCAGTTTAGTCACATATTCCAGGCCGGCAGTTAAAAAGAATTATTCCACTTACGTCAGCTGCCACTTAGGCCAGATTTTATTTTTTCATACATCAAAGTTTATGAAATTCCGTATAGGTCAGAAAATCAAAACGGCTGACGTAAGTGGAATATTTTATTGCCAATTTGGTCAGGTCCAGTTAGGACTTTTTAATCCACTTATGTCAGTTTCCAGTTTGAACAGTTTTTATATATGCCACTTCGTACGCGTATAAATTATGAATTACATGATATTCTTATATTTAACCATACCTACTACTGAAAACTTAGATTATTACGATTTCATTTCCATAAATTATGCGTGTAACAGTTCAAATTCTCTTCGAATCTAAAAAAACACCCTCATAAAATGTGTCGTCAATAATATTTAATTATATTGATGTACTTAATCGTTATTGCAAACGAAGTACCTAAGTACTGATAGTAGAAGAAGAAGTACTAAAGCCGGAATTTAAATATTAGATTTCATAATTGAAACAAATGGCCCGAGGTAGGTCATGCTTTCCAGGTAGGTCAGTCTTTTTGTCGATATTGGAATCCAATTAGGTCAGAGATGTCCTAAATGGAACAAAAATATTTCTGACCTAAGTGGCAGCCGACGTAAGTGGAATAAATCGTTGAAAAATAACAATCGAATGCCTTGCTCATACGAGTACAATAAATTTGACTGGCGGTATGTGGTCGATATAACACTCTGCCCCTGCCCGGAAAAGCGTGAGATTTATAAAATGGGCCCCTAAACATTCACCACAAGAGTACTTTTTAATTGATGGATATTATGTACTGATTACGCCATAGGTACCATAATATCTGACAGGTGATCAGATGTGACAGCATTGTTGGAAACGAATCCGTCACTTACAAATGATCTTACCATTTCTAAATCCACTCATTCAGTAAAGACAACAGAAATTTATAGAAACAATCATAGCGATTTTTGATTGATTATGATTAGTTATATTTAGTCAATGGAGTCAACGACTTCTTACCAGTTCTGACTCTTCAATAATTAGACCACACAGTCAACGCAGACATGAGAATAACTCTTTTCGTGAGGCAGCTTCAACTACAAATTCAAAGTCTTCTGTTTGTTAATTAGGGCATTTAGCAGCTTGATCCTTGCCTTTACAGCCTTGTAGCGGAGGTATTCCTCTTCACGGCCCTTTTTGTCATCGCGCTGGACTTTCCTACTATTCTGAATTTCAAAGCTTATTTCGTACTCTTTGATGCTTCGGCGTAATACCTGAGACAAATGAGATATAAAATGCTTAGTACAAATATATAACTTAGTAAAATAGTCATCGTTGGGAGACGCTGAGAACAGTGGATATCCTCAATGACCGTCGATACAGCGTCGGCGACTACTTGCGTCATTTTCTTTGCCAATCCTAAGAAAATTCCCACCCTGCCGTAAAAAATACCGTTTTCAGGTATCACTTTTATATTAATTTTCGGGAAATTTTATAAATATTCATCATCAAGAGTATTTAGAAGCTGGTAGTGTTGTACACTTACACATTTCTGCAGTTTGGCTTCACCGAGAGCTCTGGCCAGGTCCTCGAGCCCGAGACAGTGTAAGCCCTCGTTGGACGGCGTGGCCTCTTCGCTGGTGGTCCCCGACTTGGCGGACGAGGTAGATGATGGAGGTTCTTCGCCGTCGCGAGTGGGCGGTGATTGGAGCGGCGTTTCTGTTGTCTCCTGTGGCAAATTTTACCTAATTAGTGATAGATGTTGCCAACTATTTTAACTGATTTTAACCATTATATATTAAATCATACAAATTAAAAAATGGCCATAGCGTAGAACGTTTTTTTAGTAGTTTCTTGTTGCGTCCCGTTGATTTGAAACGGATTTTGTCCATTTATCGCAACTCAACCGCGAAAAAAATATAAAAATGTGAATATCATCGAAAGAGGCATTTTTTTGAGAATCAGCCGCCAACTATGATATTCCGACATATGTCGGTATTATTCCCTATTTAACTCCAATTCCGCATGTAGGGGTATTTTTGTAATGTGATAATTTTGAATAGGTAGGTACGAATATAAAATTTACTGTCATTCGGCACAAATGAAAATTCGTCCACTCGAAATTATACGTCAAATTAGTCAATATTACCTAAATAGGTCGTCTCTTCTGCACGCATGGCAGTAGACCCAACCAGCCATGAAGTCAGTGTATATAAAATTAAGCTAATATAACTGGCAAAAATGTATGATGGGTTGTGGGTTTGGATCATTTTGGGAGATTTAACACAGATAAAACCTTAATATAACGTATGTTTGTGACATCTACTGGTTAATTAACCAGTTTATGTGTCCAATAGATACGACAGCTACGCTATGAAAGGGTTATATAGAAAAGAAAGAAAAGAAAAGAAGACATTTATTCACTACACAAAAGACACACAGAGACAAAGGAGTAGACATACATGACAATTGACACATATTGTGTGTCTTCGCGGCAGTGAAACGGTCGCTGTCTCAGCATTGTGCCGAGGTGTCAGACAGACACCTGCAGCGCTGGTTTTATATAGATATATAGATAGGTTATATAGATAGTTCAACTCTTCAGATGTATGTGTGCGTGCACTTGTAACTATGCAGGTTTTATTTGTGTGTCGTAGGTACACGCGCCCGCACAATGACTGTTACAAGTGTACAGTCAGCATCAAAACTATATGATAGTGACTGTACGCTTCTAATATAGTAACTAACTATAGTAGCAGCCAAAGTAGCCAAATATTTCGTTACTTGTCTTTATTACTGTAAGAATGCGTTGGGGTATATTTGGTTACTTTGGCTGCTACTAACCATACGATGCTGACTGTACGCACAAACATAGCCGCGCGCAAAGATGAGTTGAACTATACAGAGGGGCTACCGCGAAACGAAATTCGTTTTCGTTCGTGTATCTCCGTCTCTGTCGCACTTGCTAGTTCGAGGGACAGAGACGGAGATACACGAACGAAAACGAATTTCGTTTCGCGGTAGGCCCTCAGAATCTACTAATCAAAGTAAGTAACAATCGATCATAAATAGTATAAGTTACAGGTATTGCTCGTCTGATAGATGACGCACCTGCGAAGAGTCGGAAGGCTTCTCCTGGCTGTCGCTGGAGCTGTCCACGCTGGTGTTGAACAGCATCGCCTCGTGCTCGTGTATGGTCGCCAGCTCCCCGTTCGTTCCACCGATCACCTGCAAACAATTAGTTAGTTAGTTTTACTGGGCATTTTCCGTAAATCGACATCCAACGTGCCTATTTTGCGTGAACTAGCTATGTCACCTGCAAACAATACTATTTATCAGAATCAGAATTATTATTCATACTGACTGTACTTGCTGCAGCTCTAGATCTTCCAACAAAGCCAGAACGGAGCCGGGTGAAATATAGCTTATAGATCGGGAGATAGTGACACAATGTTTCCGGTCATTTGTATCAAGTTTGGCGACCCTTCAGGGATCTAATTACGTAATGACGACAAGAAAAATGATGGTCATAGCGCTAGTACCGCGGCCCAATCGCGTGGGTGGTAATCCGGTAATAGAACGTGTCGGATAAATAAATGGATCGGAGCACGTTGAAAAGCAGTGAAACAAATGCAATCGTCGAAATGACAAACATAACAAAATAGTCTACGGACCCTTCACGAATCTAAATATATTAAATTCACATATAATTGATTTCAATTTCAATCATTCAACTTCATTAATTAAAATTCGCTTAACATTTCCGTACGGCTCTACCGCGAATTCCGTGAATCAGGAGAACAAAGATAAGAAAAGTAGGATCTGAGCATAGGCATAGGTTAGGTACAATCATGCTTGTACATATACGCTGTTCTTATACCGACACTTCGTATATAAGCCGTATATAATGCTTGGAAACTGATTGAGGGATTTAACAGAAAAATAACAGTTTTACATTTACCGCGTTGATTATTATGGCGGTCTTTCTTCTTCTTAGTCGAACGCTTTTAGCAGAATAGTCGTAGTACGTATTGTGTCGAATAATTTTGATTTTTGAGCCAGTCGTCTCCAGCAGTTGCTTCTCTGGCGAATGGCTGTGTTAGTCCACTGCTTAGGAGTACGATACCAGTGCCGCCCTATCGTCATGCTCCAGTGGTCATTTTTTTTCCGATTGCAGCCCCCAACTGCAACCGTGTACCACCCCGAGGACCCCTTTTAGTCGCCTTGTACGACAGGCAGGGGTTACCGTAGCCGTATTCTAATGCCCGGGCTACAAGGCGCAGGAGTACGACACCTAGCGATCCATAGGGAAGGCCGACATCCATCTGATAGCATACTCACCGCGTCAGGTCTGGAGGTGGCCAGCGCCCGCTTGACGGCCCTGTATCTCTCGTAGAGGTGCCTGGCGGCGCCGCGCTCGGCCGAGTGCGCGGGCGGGCGGCCTCGCGCCGCCTCCAGCCGCAACAAGGCGCGCTACACGCCGACATCCATCTGATAGCATACTCACCGCGTCAGGTCTGGAGGTGGCCAGCGCCCGCTTGACGGCCCTGTATCTCTCGTAGAGGTGCCTGGCGGCGCCGCGCTCGGCCGAGTGCGCGGGCGGGCGGCCTCGCGCCGCCTCCAGCCGCAACAAGGCGCGCTACACGCCGACATCCATCTGATAGCATACTCACCGCGTCAGGTCTGGAGGTGGCCAGCGCCCGCTTGACGGCCCTGTATCTCTCGTAGAGGTGCCTGGCGGCGCCGCGCTCGGCCGAGTGCGCGGGCGGGCGGCCTCGCGCCGCCTCCAGCCGCAACAAGGCGCGCTACACGCCGACATCCATCTGATAGCATACTCACCGCGTCAGGTCTGGAGGTGGCCAGCGCCCGCTTGACGGCCCTGTATCTCTCGTAGAGGTGCCTGGCGGCGCCGCGCTCGGCCGAGTGCGCGGGCGGGCGGCCTCGCGCCGCCTCCAGCCGCAACAAGGCGCGCTACACGCCGACATCCATCTGATAGCATACTCACCGCGTCAGGTCTGGAGGTGGCCAGCGCCCGCTTGACGGCCCTGTATCTCTCGTAGAGGTGCCTGGCGGCGCCGCGCTCGGCCGAGTGCGCCGGCGGGCGGCCTCGCGCCGCCTCCAGCCGCAACAAGGCGCGCTACACGCCGACATCCATCTGATAGCATACTCACCGCGTCAGGTCTGGAGGTGGCCAGCGCCCGCTTGACGGCCCTGTATCTCTCGTAGAGGTGCCTGGCGGCGCCGCGCTCGGCCGAGTGCGCGGGCGGGCGGCCTCGCGCCGCCTCCAGCCGCAACAAGGCGCGCTACACGCCGACATCCATCTGATAGCATACTCACCGCGTCAGGTCTGGAGGTGGCCAGCGCCCGCTTGACGGCCCTGTATCTCTCGTAGAGGTGCCTGGCGGCGCCGCGCTCGGCCGAGTGCGCCGGCGGGCGGCCTCGCGCCGCCTCCAGTCGCAACAAGGCGCGCTACACGCCGACATCCATCTGATAGCATACTCACCGCGTCAGGTCTGGAGGTGGCCAGCGCCCGCTTGACGGCCCTGTATCTCTCGTAGAGGTGCCTGGCGGCGCCGCGCTCGGCCGAGTGCGCCGGCGGGCGGCCTCGCGCCGCCTCCAGTCGCAACAAGGCGCGCTACACGCCGACATCCATCTGATAGCATACTCACCGCGTCAGGTCTGGAGGTGGCCAGCGCCCGCTTGACGGCCCTGTATCTCTCGTAGAGGTGCCTGGCGGCGCCGCGCTCGGCCGAGTGCGCGGGCGGGCGGCCTCGCGCCGCCTCCAGCCGCAACAAGGCGCGCTACACGCCGACATCCATCTGATAGCATACTCACCGCGTCAGGTCTGGAGGTGGCCAGCGCCCGCTTGACGGCCCTGTATCTCTCGTAGAGGTGCCTGGCGGCGCCGCGCTCGGCCGAGTGCGCGGGCGGGCGGCCTCGCGCCGCCTCCAGCCGCAACAAGGCGCGCTACACGCCGACATCCATCTGATAGCATACTCACCGCGTCAGGTCTGGAGGTGGCCAGCGCCCGCTTGACGGCCCTGTATCTCTCGTAGAGGTGCCTGGCGGCGCCGCGCTCGGCCGAGTGCGCGGGCGGGCGGCCTCGCGCCGCCTCCAGCCGCAACAAGGCGCGCTGCACGCACGACTTCTCCGCGGCCAGCTGTGCGCTCGTCCAGCCGCCTTCCGCGCTCGCGAGCCGCCCGGCAGCTTGCCGACTACCTTCTAACCACTGGAAATACAAGAAAGGAATTGTTAAGTCAGATAAACAATAAACTAGAGATTAGAATATTGTAAAGACTAACATTACCGAAGAAAACACTTTTCTCCTTAGCCTGTATGTCCCACTGCCGGGCAAAGGCTCCTCTTGATTAAAATGACTTCCGTATGCCGATATCGGCGCATCTTCCAGCGAATTGTCAAGGGATGCGTCTAAATAATCCCGCCGTCTCCGTCTAGACCTGTCTCGCCTGCGTCGCCCTTGCGGCATCCACTTGGTGACTATATTAGACCACCTATCAGGATGCATGCGATAGTCGTGGCTGGGTATATGCTTGGTTTGAAGCGCGGCGTGGTGTTCCAGATTCTATATTTAAAATGTAAAGCGCCCACATATTACGGGCCTGACCTTAAATATGTAATCAGGATAAAATGCTATATAGTTCATGGATTCTTACATATAGTTTCAAGGAATTCCAATCCGAAAGGTGGGGATGGGGACTATGCCCTAGTTGGTCACCCACTTGGACTGTTGTCCAATTTAAAAGGGTCACCATAAAAAAGGTAATTCCTGGCTCGCATTCGAAGATAATAGCTACAACTCACCTCCTCAATATCCTTAACAACATCAGTCATAGTTTTGTCACTCTTCAACGCAGCGTCTAGCTTATCATCTCTCTCCTTCTGCTGTTTGGCAGCCTGTACTTTGAGGGCGTATTCAACTGGGTCGGCCTTGATGCAGCGCTTCTCCGCCTGTAGCCTTCTGAGAGTATCATACATGCGCGTGAGTTGTACGTCAGTGATGCGGTCGCTAGGTGTGATGGCGTGGCCGTGCTTGGCTTCATATTCGGTCTCATGTTTGGTTATACTCTTTTTGAGAACGCTGATCTGAAAATCAAACGTTGAAGTATGTAATCGTGGTTAGGAGTTGTACGCAAAAACACCCGTTCCTTGACGATGCGTATATTTGTTATAGGCGGATATCTCACAATTATTTCGACTCTACATAAAATTGGTGTTTTGCCCGTAATGGCCGTACTAGTGCAAACTCAAACATACTTGTCGATCCCTGAGAAAAAGGCACCTTAGTGCGTTTGGCGTTACTTATTACACTCTACAGTAATCTCTTATCCAGATCCGTGCCTTTTACCGGGAAAACGACATACGTATGGGAAAGTTTTCGTGTGCATTTTCCAAACACGCTTCACGCCCCGCGTCATGTTTCGCTGCGTCCATAAACGAGGCCTAGTATAAATTGCTATAAAACGACGCCATGTGACCACTATTCTAAAGAACACTCGTTGATGAAACCCTCGTCATCCTCCTTCCTTCTACCCGGACCTACACTACCAGTTCATTGAACGATGTTTTCTTGTGACGTGACCGAAGAACTTTAAGAATCGCACAGTGGACGAGAGCTGTTTCTTAACCTTAAGAGTCCCCATGAGCACGCTCGATTCTCCTATACAAGCGTAGTTTGGTTCACATTTAAAAACAGGATGCTAGAATAATATGAAAAAAGTTCATGTTATTTCAGCATGCTGTTGTGTATACAAAGGTATACACACAATGGGATCCATCATATCTTTTCCGTTGCTAAAAACTATGATAGAAAAAAAAGAGGTAGTAGAAGTTTCTTATAGTAAAGATTTTAAAATGAGAACCAAACTACGTTTGTATGGGAGAGTCGGCCTTGGTCGAGCGTGCATGAATACCTTCTTGCTAATCTTGTCAAGACGGCGGTCGGGCGCCGGCTGGTCGCGGCGCGAGTGCGGTGCCACGCTACGCTCGTCGCGACGCGCGCGCTCGGCCGCCGTCGCGTCTTCCGCCGCCACTAGCGCGCCCGCGTCTAGGGTCTCTGGCTCATCGCATACTGAAATACGCATAATAATAATATACTTTATTGCCCACCACAAAGAGAAAAAACTACGAGCAAAAACATAAAACATGAATAATAGGCAACAACATACATATGCATAGGGCGTGTATGAGGAGGGCAAAGCCACATCGGCGTGACACATCTTGCGTTAGCGGAAGGAACATGTCCAGACGCATTCGCATAGAACAATACTGATAGACAAGTGATATCAATAAAGAAGCTGGTAGTGGTACATACGTTGTGATTTCTGCAATAGGGTGTAGTCCAAGTGCGGTGGTGTTGCGCACCGCACGTCGTCCGGCTCGTTCTCCTTGGGCTTGTGTTGACGGGCGGGCGCGCGTCGCCGCTTGCCGCCGAACTGCGGGCGGCGGGCGCGCGACAGCCGCTCAGCGCGCCGCTCGGACTGAACACACAGGAGGTTAGTACAGGTACCTGGGAAATCATATATGTTAACACATTCACTGCCAGGAACCCGCGGGTGCTCTGTTCGTAGGCACTTTCCTCTACTTAGCGCAAAAACCACGGCATAGGCTATGAGCGTATCATTATCATCATCATCATATCAGCCGAAAGACGTCCACTGCTGGACATAGGCCTCCCCCAAAGAGTGACACAATGACCGGTCCTGCGCCACCCGCATCCAGCGGACTCCAGCGACCTTTACCAGGTCATCGGTCCACCTTGTTGGGGGGCTTAACCACGCTGCGCCTTCCGGTACGTGGTCGCCACTCGAGAACCTTCCGCCCCAATGGCCATCGGTTCTACGTGCAATGCTTAGTGCACATTGTACGCTTTAATACTTTCTCATAATTAAATAGTTTTGAAATTATCACGTTCATGTGCATCGGCCCGTTTATACAAGATACCTTATGTCGGATCGAAAATAATATGCAAGTACCTACATTTTTCTACAATATACGTTGACATAAGGTCTAACGAATCTTTTGGAGTTAGATAGGTACAACAGAATTTCACCAACATACTAGCATAGTCAGTTATATTATATAGTTAATTAAAGTATTTATTTTTAATTGAAACTAACCTCTAGGCGGTTATAGTCGTGTAGAGGTGGCGGAGGCGGCGGCGGCGGTGCCCGCTCCTCGCTGTGCGGCCGCCTCTCTTTCCGCTCGTGCGCGCAGCCAGAGTCACGCCGCTCGCGCCGCTTGCGCGCCTCCCGCTCGCACTCGGGCGCTGCCATCTCGTCCGCGTCTCGCGCTCGCTCCCGCTCCCGCTCCCGCTCGCAGCACTGCGCACGCCACCCGAGCCCAGTTATAACAACGGGCCGCTCGCTCGAGCACTCGCTTTCGTGCCCGTAACCCTATCAGTTAGTACAATGTAGTGGTGTATCGTGCGCACAAGTGAACTCGAGGTGGGTAAAGCTGATATTTGCGGTTTCAAATGGGATTCGGATTTGTGAATGAAAAAGTGTTTAAATGCTTGGGATACGGTGTTCTTATAATCGCTATTCGGATAATATACATAATTATACGTAAGTAGATAATATGTCTCTAATATACTTAGATGCATACGGTTTTAAAGCAATTTTTTGTACTAGGTATTGTTACTAGGTATTTGTATAAAAGCGTTTTCGTCGAACGACCGAACGAAAGTTCGTTTTGTACATACCTACGCATTAAGATTTAAAAAGTTTTGAAGGAAATTGTTACAGGAAAAGTATTGCACATTATATTAATTGTAATTTCTACACACTTCAATCTAAGATTACGAATTAGCTGTTGTTACCAACTTTTCCAGTACCAATAATGAATAAATAGAAGCGAATATAAAGCTATCATTTGTAAATATAATAGGTTCACTACTTTCTACATATGATGTCACAATGTGAAGCCCCACCTATGAATTTAAAAGTACCTGCTGAATTTCCAATTGTACCATGTTCGCTTCTGACTTTAAACTTTAGACGCGAAATAAAATCCCAAATTTCCAAAGGCCGTAATGTGAGGATTCTGAAATTAAACCATGTATGGGTCTAGTGCAACTGAAATACTCTAAATACTCATACATACTTATACCTACTTGTAGGTACTGTTTGCGACAACACGCACTGGCGATACGTCAAATTTATATGATAGAAAATAGTTATTTGTGCAACAAGAGAGCAAAATTTATTTTTGCTGCGAGTGTTGATTTTGAGTCCCGAGGCAACGAAAGATTCACAAATTGAATCACGAGCATAGCGTGTGATTCAACGTTAGAATCTTAAGCGCAGCGAGGGACTCATAAGCACGAGACTCAAATACTTTGCTCTCGAGTAACACATACTTACAACTTTTCACCTCAGCAGTGAGAACATATTCAAAATACCCACAGGCTTTTACGTACTTATTCATCTTGTGATTATTCAGGAAGAAACTAGATTCGGCGTTCGTTACTGCTTGTTTGAACTCCTCAGAGCAGCAGCTAGTAGGTACTAGAAGCACGCGATAGCGCGGGGCGAGACAAGGCGCGACAGTAGTATACGAGTCTCGCGTGGCACTGACACAACAATAAAAGCTAACCGTATTATTGTTAAGATACTGTCACTAATATTTTCATATTTTTGAGCTAAACTCAAGAGCAAAAGTTTTGGGTACAGTTTGTACTGAAATTCTATACAAAGTGTACCCGAAACTTTTGCTCTTGAGTGTATTTAAAAATATTCAACACTAACATCTGTTGCGCTTATTACGCGTGTCTGGTGTCGTGCACGCAAAAAACTAGCCGTATTGTTATTTCAATAGTGCCTTCTTCACTAATTTCACTATACTACCTAGTTAGATAGATAATAAATTTATAGTCACTGCGTGAAAAACCCCTTTTCTTAATAAAGATTTTTAAAAAATCCTTGTCGCTTTATACTTAAAACTAATATCAATAGCGCAAGAATGAAGAATAATATACCTAATAAAATCGAAAACAATTTAACAGCGCGCGATTTTTTTAAAAGGACGGGGCGCCGGGCGTGCTTTCAGAAACTGCATCTGTGGTTACGTTCTTAAAAAGTAAGATTATTAAAACTAGAATCATTAATTGGGCAGCGTATGAAAATTCATGTTTACCTATTTAAAAGCAAAACGGACTTTAATTTAAAACATCCCTTCGTACCCTTTTTTTGGTAATTTAAACTTATAAAGTGTGTTTTTGGACGTGGTACTTGCTTCGCGCTGTTTTGGGGGTCTACTTTGTTCGAAATTCGAATTTCGTAGTATGAATCGACCTACTCCTGTCATATTCCTTTTTCGTATTGAAATGAAAGGGACAGAGCTCATCAAGTTCAAGTATTCTGAATTTGTAATAGACCCACACTATGAAATGTCAGTGCTCGTTTTTTTTTCATTTCACATCATAATTAAACAGCTACTTTGACTCACGGAGTGAGCACAATCATATTTTGCTCACTGTTTTCACGCAGAAAAATATGCTTGTTCGAGCTGCTGAGGTTAAAAATCTATTATCATGTCATTAGAACCCACTGCAACACCTGACTTTACATAAGTGATATTTATTTTGCCTCCGAGCGGCCCCTGTTCCACCAACTCGGGAATATCCTATAAATCACCTGCCTTGGATTGTATGTCGAACATAATACATTTGTCCCTATTAGCAAGTATGTAAGTGTAAGCGCTGAGCGGGACGAATGCTTAAAGTTCGACATAAACGCAGTCATGCTAGATAGGCCGACAATGATAATTCGTCGTACATTTTTAGGGTTCTGTGCCTCAAAAGGAAAAAGAAACAAAATCCTTATAGGATTACTTTGTTGTCTGTCTGTCTGTCTGTCTGTTTGTCCCTCGGTGGGCGAGTCCGACTCGCACTTGTCCGCTTTTTTTGTATATAATGACAGTGCTTAGCGATTTTTACTTATATACTCAGCAATGTACAACTAATCGTTATTTTAAGCGACAATTTTCAGGTCAGTGAAATATTAGGCAAATATTATAATTTACGGTATCGACATGAAATTTGGATCATAAAACAAGAACCAGGATGATTATCGTCCTAAAACAAACTATTCTGGGCTGCTCTGCGTGTTAAATTTACATTTTCCTTGCCCAAAATAAAGAACAGCTAAACTTTTCCTACACGCCTACATTTTAACCCACTATGCTACTTCCACTACCTTCATGCTTTCACTAAGACTAATTTATCTACCATTCTATGAATATTGCAAGGAGTGCTGAACCTATTTAGGTTAGGAGGTATACTATTTAGTAGAAACCTGGGGCCAATGTGAGACATACATTTCGCATTCCAATTTCATTTCATTATGTAGTATTATGATGCGCTCTTTTTGGCACGTTTGAGAGAGGTACTCGTAGAGCACAGCGGAATAATGTCATCTCGCACATATTTGGAATAGCCCAACTGGGGAGTTGCCTCCGCCTTACAGAAGACAGCTGCCAGAATAATTAACACTACTACCTACATGCTCTCTTACAGAGGTAGTAAGTCGCTAGTGTCCCAGGGATGAACTCTGTTGAGAGGGACCTACATTTGTGTACTGCTGTCGACACAGTGAACCATCAATTTAATAAAGGGTCAGCATGTTACTTCTCTGGAGTTGTAAGTTATTTATTTATAAGTGTAATTTATTTATTTATATTTATTTATTTTTTAAAGTGTCCGCTTACCAACAGGCGGGCCGTAATTTTGTTCACCAACATCGTGTTATTCAAAAATAAAACGTTAAACATTTTGATACCAAATTCGAATGCGGAACATAAGCCACCGATTGCACCCTGTATAATCTAATCGACAGTGTGTGTCAGTGTGGTTTCCCAAGGCAAACATTAATGAGAGCATCTATAGTACACACACATTTTATTTCAATTAAACGATTTGGAAACCTTCGTTAACTCCGTTTCAATATAAATATTCACTTTTACTTTGTATTCGTATAAGGTCCCTCTAGTATGCATTATTATATAAGGTACTTAAGTCGTCGTTACGTATTATGAACTTGCACATACGTAAGTGAAGTTCTACTATTCCATTCTTCTCACTCAACCACAGGTAAAAATGTCGTTGCACTACCAATACCAAGCATGTCTGCCAAGGAAAACCACGTGATTAGTTACACAATTCGACCAAAAGTAAACTTCCTCTATAATCTACCAAATGTGATGTTTGTAAATCCATGTAAAAATACAAATCGTAGAAATTAAAACTACGACCTGTCCTACATATTGAAGTCAGTTCATTAGTTGAAATCATTAGCTAACGAGAGCGGCATGCTAGATATAAATGTACAAATAAACGCCCATACAACTAAACTTACACCCCGCCCGCTGCTTGACTGGCGTTCCGATTGCCAAATCGGCTTGTCGCGAATAGTAGGTACCTACAATACCTACATGGAAATATTAAGTCTTCGGTCATCGATTGACAATACGTTATAATAGCGTGTATACTTAGACACAAATCTGACTGGCTTACTATATAACTCAGAAATACTCATAATACCTACATTCTGGAGCAATTTATAATAGCTTTAAATATGGGAAAAGCTGGCTCAAATCAAACTGGCTACGTTTATGTCGCGGATCAGACACAAAATATAATCACTTATTGCTAAGAGTTGCTAATGTTTACTTACAATGCAGTATCTCGCGGCACCAACTATGGAGTCCAAAATCCTGGAAATGTTGTCACGACTGCGGCTGGCCAGGTCGCTGGGGGCCCTCTTGGGCTGAACCCCGTCCAGAAAACCAAAAGCAAACGCTTAACCACCGGGTTATTGTTTATCCTTTGATATAAAACAAACTGAAATAAACAAAACGAAACGGCAGGGCGGAAGCACGCGCCGTCTTGGCGGAAACTTGACACTGAACCTGCTTTACAGTCTTAGAAGTCCGTGATGAGTCTATTTGATGATGTCACTCCTTTGCACCGACATATCTCGATCGCGGCACATATTGGTACGGCACAAACAGTCAATATTATAGTGGCTTGTTATGGTATTTACGGCTGCTTCAAGAATCGCGTTGAAACTAGCCTGTAGTTTAGCATTGATGGGTTGAACGTGGGTGGAGGAGCTTGCTAGCTCACAACGCTAGTGGATGTTCTCCATGGTCACAATCGTAGCACTTCCTCAGGTGTTTAGGAAGAGCTGAAGGTAACGCGGCGGATTTTATTCAATTATCGTCTGTCATCTTGGGTACTGTTGTGATTCTGACACTGACACCGACGACGTGAAAAAGTATGATGTAGTGGCAGAATTTTGAATAGATACTCTTCCGCGTTGCTGGCGAAATCTGTAACAAAAATAAAAACTTTTTATTATTGTCTGTTTTTATTTTACTTTTATGCTTAGAGCATACATTACTGGAGTAGCCTTATGTCGTGTTTGCGTACAAAAAAGTCTACGGATTTTGCGAGGGCTGGGGAGAGCATTTTAATAGGACATTGAAACTCAATTATATATTAAAAGCTTGAAGTGATTGAACTTTTATAATATCAAGTGCAACAACATGCGAGCATTTTTATGATAAGTGTTCTCTTGCGAGGCGATTTTGTGATCGATCGTGTAATTGTTTTTGTATGATTTTTTGCACATTATGCAAGGTTTTTTACAGAGGGGTAAGTTACTGAAAGGCTACTCCAGTTATGTATGCTCTAAGCTGTTATGGCACAAACATATTCCTCACAAACTGAGATCATCGAGATCAAAGACATTTTCGCCACGTTTTCACAATTGTCCATTTGATAAGGTTTAATTTTAATATTATATAGTACAAAGAGTCAAAATATAGTACAATACAGTTTAAATACAATTTAATACAGTGTCAATAAAACTACACTTAGTCAAATAACCCGCCCCGTGTCATTCCGGGTGTCAAGGTGCCCATCACACTGGCTGCATTGCCGCGTTGAATCGCGATCGACAACCTTTGCAACAGGATTATTGATCATTGATAAGTGTATGTTGTATCCAGAGATACATCGTAATTTTTTTTACATTTTCAAGTAGCATTCTGGGCTATATGTATTAGGTATTGTACTCATGATAATAACAGCCTTAGATCATACACAACTGGAGTAGCCTTATGCTGTATTTGCGTACAAAAATGTCCGCCGAATTTTGCGAGGGTGGGGGGAGCATCTTAATAGGATATTGAAACTCAATTGTATATTAGAAGCTTGAAGTGGTTGAACGTTTTATCAAGAGCTCACAGCAACATGCGGGCATTTTTATCATCAGTGTTCTCTTGCGAGGCGATTATCGAATCGATTGTGAAATTGTCTTTGTATGATTTTTTGCACATTGTGCATGGTTTTCTACAGAGAGGTAAGTTACTGAAGGGCTACTCCAGTTATGTATGCTCTAAGATAACAGCCCAAAACTTAAGTTTATATACTAACTTGAGTCATTAATGACTCAGTCAATATAAACTTGGGTAGCTTTCTAAACCTTCTCCAAAGTTCACGTTTGAGTACCTACCGCACGAATCCATTAGCGTCGTCTGTGATACGTCTTATCCGACAGGTTGATTTAAGTTGATGGATGGCCAATCTCACATTTATTGATGTTCGATTGGTCACGTAAACTGGACGGCCAATATAATACTTTTCAAACCACATGCTCGACAATGCCGAATTATAGGTCATGTAAACCCTACCGAAAGCAAGACATTAAATCCCTTGGTATTAGCCGGGTTATAATGTTGTACTGAATTTCATTATAACCCGCTGGTTAATAATATGATTTCACTTTTCATAATTCTTATTACTATATGCATAAAGTTTAATTTTGCTAAACACAATTTGTCCTAGGCCATGGCCTACTTGATTTGACAAAATAAATGAAGTTTGCCTCCGTGTGAACCCCGGTCCGGAGGAGCGCGGTGTTCGAAATTCGAATTTCGAATCTAGGACCACGGCTTGTGCTTTCGAATTTGGAACGTCGCGCGCCTTCTTTTGTTCACGCGTGACAAACAAATCGAGTTCTTGTAGGTGCCTATAGAAGATTTAATTTCAAAAATAATATTGAAAATGTCGAGTGATGAAAGTGTTTTGACTCCTGAGTTTATCAAATTAGATGCCATAGGCATTGTCAACAATCTGCTGCCAGAGAAGTCAAAGGAAAAATACCTAAAAGCCTACAACGATTTTGACAAATGGAAAGCTGTAAAAGGCGTAAAGTCTGTGTCTGAATCAGTGCTTCTGGTCTATTTTGAATATTTGTCAGCTACAAAGAAGCCAAGTAGCCTGTGGTGTATATATTCGATGCTGAGGGCAACAATAAGTGTCAAACATGACATACAAATTAATACATATGCCAAGTTATTGGCCTTTTTAAAAAGGAAATCGGATGGACATCGAGCAAAGAAATCAAACATTATTTATCTACTGAGCCTGTTTTTTTGTCTCGCATAAGGTGTGAAAAGTAGAGTATACACCTCGGGGATAAGACTGTTTTAGTCTTGGGCGGTTGAACCCCTCACTGCACTCAGGACTCAGTCTTAATTCCCTCGCTTCGCTCAGGAATTAACTTATAACTCCCTCGCTACGCTCAGGAGTTAAATTATGAGTCCTTCGTTACGTTCGGGATTCAATTCGCTCCCGTGACATAAAACAGTGCTTTATCCCCTTGGTGTATAATCTACTATTAACGCAGTGTAAGTATTAACTTATTTCAAGATGATAACTTGCAAATATGATTTAAGAGTGAAATTATATTGTCATAACTCATAACGTGGCAATCACATCGACTTGTTAATTAATTACTTTATTTATTTAAACTTTATTGGACGGTAATAAGTTGCAATACAGTAATATGGCCAATCCTCACAAATAGATAATATCAGTATGTTACAATACGAAGACTCTCAGCCTACTCAGTGTATGGTAATTGGATAATATTCATATACACATTCATAAGCACCACGGTACCAAGTATAGGTTAATTCACAAATGCCAAAGGTTGTGTAAAACTAATTACATTGCCTCAATTCGGTTCAACACATTCGCATATCGAAATCATTTCAATTTGTTTCTCTCGCTTGTTCTGACACCTTACCCGGCGCGTGTGGAAGCGAGCATGTGGGACAAATTGAATTGCAATTTGGATGGAAAGTGAGGAACAAAATAGACCTCTCGAACTTCAAGTTAAGAAAAGCCGTAAATTGTGAAGGGTGTCATTTAACAGGTAATTCGCCGCTGGCACGCGATCCATTTCCGATACAGGCTACAACATGCCAGAACGCGATTTGTAACGTTGATGATTTGCTTAGATTTGTTGAGAGCAATAAACTTAGGAGTTTGAGAATTCTAGGAAGAAATTTGCCGACGGAAGCGGAACTGTTACCGACATTGGCTAGCATATCTGAGCACGTATCATAACAAAGTGCGTCATAAATATCTGACACAACTCTTTGAAATAGAGTTGTGTCCAGGTTGTGTCAGATATTTATTTATCAACCTAATACCACCAAAAGTGAATTTGGTTCAAATTTAATTGTGTCTATAACTTTTTATGACCAATTTTTTCTTGTTCAAAATTAATCTAGCCCAAATTGAATTTTGTACAGTTCTTGAATAAGAATAAGAAAGATTTATTGCATAACTGTGTACATCATATAAGGGTGGTTACAATTACTGAGACTAATAGTTTCAACAGTATCCTATCGGGCGTGCAATATACTTGTTACAATATTTAAATATGAAATAGGTTCATATTTAAAACGTGCAAAGTGAATGTTGTCTAATTTAAATTGATATCAAAATTTATTTTATGCAGTACAATATTTTTGCAGTGCACGTAATTCCATATGGATGTATTTCTTTTAACCGTTACTTTTAGGACGTAATTACATTTTAGCTTCAGGCTGGACAATTTTCCAATTGACAATATTCAGATTCGATCAATAATTTCGAGTTGTCAATTTTTCATTTGTGCTGAATGACAGTAAACCAAAAGAATGAGGGCTACCGCCAATGATGTAATATAAAAAAGAGGCAGGGCTGCTTTTTATATTATTACATCATTGGCTACCGCGAGTGAATTCGCCGCTAGAGGCGCTAGTGGCTTATCGGGGCTTCAAAATGTCAAATGCCATAGTTTGTGAGTAGATTTTGCGTGTTTCTTCATAATTCATAATAATATTGTGAATATTTTGCATAGCTGATATTAATTATGGCAAATATGTGTTACGGGTCAATGAATCTCAGTGCTTTTAAAGCAAATCTAAGAAAAACTCGTGCAAAAATAAATCGGAGGTAACAATAATAGCGTATTCTATGCCACTCTAACAAATTATACCTATGAGTTCTAGGTGTAGTTGTTTTAAGTTAGAACACTTAGAACATGCCAAAAAAAGACTTAGATATCGCATATTGTATAACACTCCCTCCATTCTGTGGCAGTCAAGTACCTTAACAATCGTGAAGCTCCGTTTTCTTTGGAGTTCTCTTTTAACGTAGGTAAGATATAAATGATGATTGTGAGTACAATGTTTTTTTTTTTCATATAAAATATTGTGAAAATTTTCAAAAAGCAATAGGCTGTATGTATTCATAACTTTCATAAGTAATCAACATTATCACATTTTTGAGCTAGTAAAATAAAATTTTTACCAAAAGCTCGCGTCATTACAACTTGGAAAATTTAATAGGTACAGTAAGTTTAATGTATTCACGTACATTTTTATGCCTTATTGTCATAGTAACAAGAGCTAAAAAGGTACGTGAATACATTTCCTTGACTGTACAATCCTCATGAAGTCGTTCATAATCAAAAGGCACCGGAGAATAAAGATCCGTTTGTGACCTAGAAAGCTACGCGTTATGAGCTAAGATATACGCTAGGTTATATCTGAATGCTTTAACAGTCTCCAGCCTGGAGTTTGGCTTGACTTCAAGGCTAAAGCTTGTACGAATCGATAGGTACCTACCTACCTAACTTAATGAGCTTAGCGTGCTTCCTTCGCATCTATACGGAAGTGATATGGGTCGTTCTTCTTTTTTACCGACAATGAACCGAGGTTTTTCTGTTTTTTTGGTTTATGAACTATCGAAAATTGTGGTTTTGAAGTGCGATTTAAAAAAAAAGCATAGGTTTCTTCATTAGAACTAATTAAAGTTTCCTTTCTGGCCAATATAAATATTTATTTACGGTTGGTTTCTAAAAAAAAACATGTGACAGAGTGTACTCTTTCAGTGGGGACAACATTTTGGTTTACCACTCTGTCACGGCATTCTACGAAAAAAAAACATAAAAAAAAATGCTAGTTAGAGAAAGTGAAATATTAAATATCACTAATTAATAAAATAATATGGACGTTCATTTGAACATTATAAAACCGTAAACATCATTACTCAAATGAGATGCCGTAATAAGACGAAGGACAGGCTATTGTCGGTCGAAAAGAAGAACGACCCATATTGGTTTAGATCACATACAACAGTACGGGCCCTCAATTTAAAGCTACGAAATACAATTCCAATCTGATGATGATAGGTATTTTATTTTACCTATAACCTATGTATATGGATACCGCTGCTACCATGTTTAGCAGGCTAGACTAACACTCAAGTTATTGATTGTTAAAAGCATTGCCTCAACTCGTCTAATCCAATTTGTTCGTCAGTTTAATCCAATATATTAACATTGACTCGATTATGCCATTTAATAATGTGCGGCTGAGATTTGAAGCAATCGTGTCTTGGCTTCTGAAAAACAACAAAACATATGCAGTATATAGGTATATGTTCGAAGATTCATCCATTTTGTTTCCTAGTTCTATCAGTACAGCCTTAAAAAACGTATAGTTTTCCAATACAAATCCTTCATGAACAATGTCTAATAAGAGTAATAAGTTTTATAACACACTGTATAATGTAATCCTAAGTCAAGTTGACTATACATACATCATACATGTGTACTCTCAGTTACAAGTCATTAAAACAACCTTAAACAAACTACTAAGCATTGGAATTTTAACAAAGCAATTAAGGCACCTCTTCTCTTTCTTAATACCTAAACTTTTAAAGCGCCTAATTCATAACGATTTTCGATGAAAGTTTCGTTATTTTGGGATTTTCATCGGGGATTGTATTGGACGTAAAATTTTGAATTGGTATAGGTATTGTATTTCTTGAGTGAGTTCACATTACGCGAGCGCGTGCAGCTAATATCAAAAGGTACCGCATTGATAATTTTAGCATTTGAGAGATTAGATTAGATAGTTCTAAATAAAACGAGTCTGCAAAAATCTATAACAATAATTTGCTAGGTACAACATTTTGACTGCCAAGAACCCACTAGGCGGGTTTTCGGTTCACAACGAGTTTTACTACAAGGCGGAAAAACCGTGGATTTTTCTACGTTCGTAACATTATCAAAAGGTGGTCAGTGAAATGTCCTAACCTACCTTTTTATGTTTTACAGTATTCATCTTTAGCTGTTTTGTCTGAAAACAATTTATTTGGCATCCTCAAACAATTTGCCACAACTGTTTACTCCGAGTCACAGCAAACAAAAGACAAGACGTTCCGAGATTACGTAAGCGGTGGCAACTGCGTAGTAGCCTTCTGCGTAGCGGCGCGGCGTAGCATATCAGACGGGGCGACGTGCTACGAATCATGTAGCGCTGAGGCGAGACTTTCCGGGCGACAGTGACTTGCAATTACTACCTACAAGAAATTGAATGACTTACTTTCGATACAAGGGTCAACCCGTTAGATGTCAATTGAGGTAAAAGTCGCAATGAGCGACACCTTAATTCCAATAATTGACTCTAATTCGTGCCCTCTAACAGGGTAAATCGTAGTAGCCCAAAATATCGAAGTTTAAAAAATACAATTATTTCATTGGCACAAACGAGGAGCTTTTTTAGAGTTGTAGATATGTAAATGCCCCAAGGAAACACCATAGACAAGCTCTTTTTTAAATAGTTCTAGGCTATTTATAAATTACCAAATAAATAACAATGGTATTTATTCAATAATATTTTCATTTCGATTTTTAAGTATGCGGTCTGTTTGTCTCGAACAAATAATTCTAATCCTTATTACTATAATGGGCTCTAAAGAGAATCGATAGTACTCGTAATCCCGTGTCAACGACCTCTCACGTTCTTCAGCTACCATTGACCTCGTTTACTTCTAAACGCCGTGACCAACGCCAATAGTCAGCAGTTAGTATCTACCATAAAATAAGCACCGAGGTAAAAACTTGTTTATGGCTCTACAATTTTTTTATGAAATTGTCAGTAAAAGTTGTTATGTTGAGTGCTAGGAATAAAGCTATTGTCGAGCGTGAACTGTCCATACAAACGTTTTTCGCACTATGTACTAGTACTACAAGTTAAGTATTATTCTTTAAAAACATTTAAATAACTATAATGTAATCCAATCGTGCTAGTTATACAGGATTATATATAGCATAGATTTGATAGACTATATATGGTATAGATTTGAAACTTTGCAAGTATGTTATGACAACTCGTTAATTTGGTACAAAATTAAAAATTTCTAAAATCAATCTGGGACTTACGAGTGTATTTTACTTAATCTTAATTCACATTTCGTCTCACGCTTTACTTTTCATTAGAACTGAACCACGACTTACAAACGAAAAATTACGCATATGCCGTTTATTATAATTTATAAGATAAGCTTCAGTTGGCAGCTCATGCGTTCGTAATGAGATGCACTCTGCTGTAATACCAGCCAGCATAACAAACTTCTTCCATAGAGATACAAACCTAGATTTGTTCTCTGATTTAACCTTCTTCATGTTAGAGGTCATCTCCGCATAAGTACCACAAAATTACTCTGCAGTCTCTCATAACGTCATAACAATATTATTGTTATCAAATGGCTTTTAGCGACACAATTGGAACAATGGACGGCCGTTTAGGTAAAAGTTATTTTAGGTAAAATTTATTTTCTGGCGTCGTATTTTAGGAACGAAGTTCCTTATTATTTTGAAACGTCGTCGTATGTATTTTATCGGACCTGTTAATCTTTTCGACCCACCGCAGGTTCAACGCCAACGACTGATATATGCGTCAAAGAGCCCAGCGCGATAGCAACCTTCTTGCATAAGGTTTAACTCCGCTCTAAATGTCTTGTTGATTTGTCGTGTGGTTGGTAACTTTTCTCTTTGACAGAGCGTTGAAAAGGTTAACTATTTAATTATATATCTTAACAAATTCACTGCCAAGAATCGCTACATGCTACGCGCGTAGCCGTGGTTTTCCAGCTAAGCAGCGGAAAGCGGCTACGGCGTAGGCGTCTGCTGACCGTGAAAGTGTTAACTGTACGAGTATTTAACATACTTATGCCTCATTTGCAGCAGAAGAAGGCAGGGTAAACAAAGCTATTGTAAACTTGCCGCCACGTATTGGTATGTTCAACCCTACTTTGAAAATGGAGTAAATAGTCTTGACAATTATGTTAAAACTGTGTGCTGATTGTTTTATAAGTTCCTAGTTATTCTTTTAGAGTGTAATTGCAGGTTTGTTTTAAACCATCCATCGCCACGCTACGCTCGTAGTTCTACGCCGTAGTTGCTACAGCTTAACACATTGACTGCCAGGAACCCGCCTAGCGAGTGCCTACGCCGTAGTCGCTTTTCGCCCAATCCCGAGGTTTTTCCGTTAAGTAGCGGAAAGTGACTACAGAGTAGGCACCAGCTAGGCGGGTTCCTGGCCGTGAAAGTGTAAAATTGATATGTAGCGAAAAGTGCCCGTAGCGCTCTGGGGGCCGATTTTTGACTTTCAAGGGCTCGAAAATTAAATAAAAGTAAATACGATTAGAGTCTCATAATTGCAGGCACTTACTTTCTACCGATAGAATTGAATACGAGTAGTCATTACCACTCGTTTTTCGATTTACTATCGCCATTTCAAAATAGCACTTCATCATTTTTGACAGTGAAAGTCAAAAATCGGTCCCCTGATGCATGTGTAGTCTATCGTGATTGGCGCTCGCTGATTGGGTTAAAACGCATACTGCAACTGCAGTGAGGTGACATAGAATCTAAATCCGTCTTCTACGCAGCACTCAGCGCCAGCTGGAATGTGCAGGAACATAACGAAGTACAGTGTTGTTACTTTGCTATTTTTAGGTGTATATTTACCTTAGTATTTTCGCACTGCACTGTAAGACGTCAGCCTAATCTATTTCTACTCGTTATATATTTTACATTATTTACTTTGAGTAGAAAACGAATTAATTACAGAGGCCTCGGCAGAGAGTATAACTTTGTACTCTTTGGCGTCGAGAACTTCGGTCCGTGGGGTCCCATTGCGCATAAGTTATTTGCGGAAATCGCGAAAGGTCTGGTTGATGTAACTGATGACCGAAGAGCTGGCGGTGTTTTTGCGCAACTTGCAATTCAGCGAATAAATGTCGGCCGGATCCTCGGTACAATGCCTCGAGGGCCTTGTTCAGATTTGACTTAGTTTGAATTTAATTTAGTTAATTATCATCTTGTATACACTTAAGAAAATAAATATATAACACTTAACTTTGATAATGTTAGAATTATATTTTGTTAACAATTTCTTCTATATTTTTTTACGCACAGTTTTGGTACCAGAACCAGTATATCATACATATTCAGCGCCAAAATTTTCGTACCTCAACTCTAGTAGCCGATACCAGGGTTTTTCTGCTTTGTAGAGAAGTGGCTACTTGCAGCGCCCACCAGGCGCCTGCAGGCTCCTGAGCCCGAGAGTGTTAAGCAATGTTAAGCAAAATATTCGAATTCTTTAGACGTTCTGGTGTTGGAAGCCACATTTTTTCTCAGTCGTAATGTGTCCTGAGCTGCATGAAGGTTTACAAAAGCCACTTATTTTCATCATAATATTATAGTGGGTTAAATTTTCATCTCAGTGCAAAAACAATTTATAATTCAGTGAACCGGTAGTGGCTTGACCCGGTTTCGCAGAGCGGGGCGTGTCTCTTATCATTGTTACCGAAGCTCGCCTAACCCTTAGCGTATGTCTGTTAAGATCGATTGCTTTATATCGATTCTGTATCAATAATATTATAAGACGTATCATAACATAAGTGCTCGTAAAGTTATATGTTGAAAAACATACATTTTAAACACATAACTTATTTTTACATCACTATCAATAAAGCATTAATAGTGACACCGAAATTAAAACGTCCGATAAGAATTGTAAACAAACATTCGTATTTATATCGATATCGCACTAAATAACAAAATAACGTTACTATTTACTCCGGAAGCGTCGAACAAAAAACGTCCTTGAGACCAAGGCTAATCTCGGAGTATAAGGCGGGCGGAAAATCATCCAAAACAAGCTTACCTGCGTCAGCGGTTACGTCCAAGGGAACTAAATGTGTGACTACTGATGTATCATATTCATATTCATATTCATCAATCAGTGATGAAACGTTTTGTAATTATTTAGAGAACGGCGGCGGGTAAACAAAATGGCGGATTTGACGTCCGCGCGCGAGCTCCCGGCTTCACCGACTGAGGGGCTGGGCCGGACTGGCGTAGGGACGGAGGTAAATATTTACATCGATAGAAATGTTAATATTATTGAACAATGAACATTAACGGTATATCACATACTTTTTTCTGTGTGCATGTATGACACTACCCGGTGTGTATAGGTATGTACTTCTCGGAATCCAATTGAGTTGAAAGTTTGTACAATAAATCAGAGACAACACCTACCCTGTCTCTTCAAGATTCTTTGACAACTGGTTAGCCTAGTGGGTAGTGATACTGCCTACGAAGCTGAAGGTCCTGGGTTCGAATACCGGTAAGGGCAAATATTTGTGTGATGAGCATGAATATTTGTTTCTGAGTCTTAGACGTTTTACAAGTATTTAAGTATTTACATCTATTGTATATATCGTAGCTAGTACCCATAGCACAAGCCTTATTGCGCTTACTATGGGACTAGTTCGATTTATGCAAGATTGTCCCCTAATATTTATTTATTAAAGCCGATCTGATGATAGTGATGATAAACACGGAAATTACACGTGACAAACCCGTCATCTTGCCTCATTCACTGCTAAGCTACGGTCGTAGGGCTTCGCCGTAGTCCGTAGCAGCTTAATCTCCATATGTAGCAAAGATCCCGCTGTAGCCGAAGCCCGTAGCCCTGTGACACATATGTCGCGATTAAAGTCGAATGGGTTAGATTTGTAAGAATCGTAGAAAAAACACAGTAAGTAGACGACAATAAATGCTTGACACAAACATACATTTTCACAGATTTATTCCTATAAACACTAATTTCAACTGTAACGAGATAAGCCATCCGCCGTCAGTAAAAAAAATCTTGGAAAGAAGTTCACATGAATCATCTTTCATAAAGGTTACTTCCTACATGCGCCCTTTTTTAATCAGTAGGAATTATTACTATAGGTATAAAATATGTACAATTTCAAATACTCTTTATCGCATACCTCTCATAAATAAAGCAACAGTCAGGGTTATTAATATATTTATATATAAATAAGGGCATAAACATCTGTACAGGACTCTATAGTCAATGTCGTAAAGGCGTCTACAGATATTTGTGTCCTTATTTATGTACGCATATTAATACCCCTGATCTGACTGTACAAAAGAATATAGGTAGGAAAATTTAAAAAGTTCTAGACAAAAACATGTTAGCTAACGCGTCTTAAAACAATGGCTATATTTTGTACTTTACCACACCTTACTCCGACCGTTTCCGCTCACGTGTAAATAAGATTTAAAAAAATCTTCAATACCGAATCCCTAGTTTTACGAAAGTGACTGCCATCTGATCTTCTAACCCGAAAGGAAAACTAAACCTTATTGGGATTAAAACGGTTTTCTCACGATGTTTTCCTTCACCGAAAAGCAAGTGTTAAATATCAAAATAATATTTCGTACATAGGTTAAAAAAAGTAAATGTAATAATTCGTAGCATTATCAATAGACACGTGCCCATCCCTAGCATGTAAACATGTAGAAGCGCACGCTTGCCGGCCGGCGAAGCGCTCGCGGCCATACCTACAGATCACCGGGTTCTGCCGAGCTGCGCCGAAGAAACCAACGTAATAAATCATCATCATCAGCGTATATACGTCCCACTGCTGGGCACAGGACTTCTCTCATGAATGAGAGGAGGCCTGTGCCTTGTCCGTAATAAATATGAACTGTAAAGTAAGTTAATAAAAATTCTCAGCTGGCCTAGCATAACTATTATTTGTATATTTTATTTCTAGTAGTGTATTGACGACATGAAAGGTGATCTTATTTTTTAACTTATTAATTTTGTAATTTGTCCACATAAAACTTGTATTATTTATTATTATGATAATTTAAAGTTACCCAATATGACATTGTTTAATATCTGACGATCACATTAAAAAATATTATATAATATATAGGTATATGTATAATATTTTATTCCCAAAAATACACTATTTGTAATTTTAAGTGCAATTGTATTTTGTGTAATAAATAAATCTAAATTATAAGTTCCAACTCGCGTCACGCGTGGCTCCGTGTTGTGTCTCACTCGCACTGTGCAGCTTAGAAAGAGGAAGGTTCCAAGATTTTTTCCGTCTCACGTCGCGCCGTGGTGTCAGTTATGCTAGCTTCTGAGGTAAATTAGGCTCTGTGGCGCAAAAGACGATCTTCAAATTAAATATAGGAGATATATCTGTAGTTAGTTTCTTTATATCGAGGAGTTTTAAGGAACTAAAATTTAATTAGATTACAGTCAGCATCATAAACATGTATACATTCTATGAACTTATTACTTAGACATAAGGTCGAAAAGTGTATACATGTTTATCATGCTCACTGTACGTATTGCTTACGACATTCCCGCTCTCATTCCTTCTAAAAGTTTGGTTTTTTAAAAAAATTGTCTGTTGAAGTATGGGTAAAGATATTTGGACCTCGATATGTCCCAAAATGGAAGTAGTTATAAAAATAGTCAGTAAAATCACGTTCATACGTTTATATTTTCCTATGAAAATTTATTATTTTAAGTCTATATAGTCCGATTAATTTTGTGTTCTCACACAGTTGGCTTCATTTGGATTCAAATTATTCAAACTTTCAGTTGAGCTAGCGCGAAGCCACAATCACCTTCTAACGCGGCGCCGATGCAGCGTTTTTCAGAATTCACCCCAAGCTTTTTATCTCCGTAGTACCTCTCTACGAGCGCCTACGCCGTAGAGCAGCTACGGGCTACGCGCTACGTCCCATGCTCCCGCTGGAGCCTCATTCAAAATAGACCGAGCACTTATAAAAGTTATAAATTTTATGTTTTACTTGACGTCAGCCAGTACTTAATTATATATTTGATATATTGGATCATGACTGGACTACGTTTTTTGAGACCCTGATAATTATTGTGTTTTATACTCTGTTTATTAAATAAAACGGTTTTCTAAAACATTAATTTATAATCGCGTGTCTTTGTTTATTTCATTTTATTATCATTAAACGTTATTCTAAGAATCCTACAAACATTGCACCCGATAATTATACTGATTTATGATTTATCTTGAATATTATAGAGCAAATTATGAATAATTCATAATAATTATATTAATTATTAAAACATTTAATGTATTATTTTCGAATATTATTAAAACCTTTTATTTATTTATTTCTGCTTAACCTATTATTTGATATCTGATATCTTGTTAAATTTTGAGTTTTCGCAATTACTTGAATTATCAATGATACATTACGCAGCTATCATTTCCAAATTTGTAATATTTTCCATACTACTTAGGGAAAATAGAATTACTGAACTAATACCGACCATACCACGGAGATTTAGCTGCATGTCTCTCTTGTGGACATTTCTTAACAGATGTGAAGCCTGTAAACCAATTGCATGGATGAAATTATAATTTTCATTGGCTTCCTGCGCCGATTCGTAACTATGTCACCATAGAAAAGTACTCTGTGTATGTCACCCATGTATATTGTAGTCTTTGTGTCACCTTCACATTATTCAGTCAACTACAATAAGATGTTTTTAAAAGTAAGGCAACAAGGTGCCATACTTTTTTGTAGTCACCATTAAATATTTCAAAGATTGTCAATTTTGACATACGACGACGGGTTATATTATGGACTAGATTAGATTGCCATTTAAAATCATAATATTTGTTATTTTTTGCCACGAAACTTCTCTTTCCGCAAAGGCTCTATCCGTAAACGTTATAACATATGCACTGCTAGAAACCCGCCTACGCCGTAGGCGCTTTCCGCTACAAACCTAAAAAACCACGGTATCGTCTACGCGCGTTTAGTTCGTAGCGATTATTGGCAGAGAATGTGTTAAACTAACCATAGTACTGTCTTTGTTTAGTTTATATTTATTCAGGTTCCAAGAATACTGTAGGTATGTGTAATATTAATATCTGATATAATATTGAGGTCAGCCGTGCCACTGCGTGGGGGTAGAGGATTAAGGAAGGGCCGGAGATTCAGATATTACGTGATCAGTCGACTGAAAAACAAGTGTAGTTGCCAGTTAAAGTGTTTAATTACCTTAGTATAGTTTGTTTCAGTTAAAATCAAAAACCAACCATCATCGACATCTATTGTTTCATTGTTATCATCGTAAAACAATAACCTACGCATAAGCAATAGAACAAACAGTAGCAACTTCAGTACACTTGCCACACTCCAGTTAGTTTCATGACGTCTCTTTGTTATGTTTTTCTTTCATATTTAGCAACAATAGAAGTCGTAAAATCCCACGTTAAGTGCAAATTCGTCATTTAAACTGGAATAAACTTTACTTTGAAAGTATTTTATAATTACTTCATTGTCTCTCCGATGATATTGGAAGATTGTAAACAAACACTCTATGTTGTTTACTCGTTATTTTTCCTAAAGTAGGGTTTCAATTGGAATTATTCTTGTATAGTATAAAGAGGTCATATCGCTCATATTTAGAGCAGCCCAACTGGAAAAGTACTTCCACTTCCACCAGAAGACCGCAGTATAATAACACTAATACTTGCTTTGGTGGAAAGAAGTTCAATAAAAATTGGTTTGGGGCACGTTTACCTGGTCGTTTTTTAGGGTTCCGTACACAAAGGGTAAAAACGGGACCCTATTACTAAGACTCCGCTGTCCGTCCGTCTGTCTGTCTGTCTGTCCGTCTGTCACCAATCTCTATCTCATGAAGCATGATAGTAAGACAGTTGACATTTTTACAGATGTTGTATTTCTGTTGCCGCTATAACAACAAATACTAAAAAACAGAATAAAATAAATATTTAAAGGGGCTCCCATACAACAAACGTGATTTTATATGCTCGTTTTTATAGATAATGGTACGGAACCCTTCGTGCGTGAGTCCGACTCGCACTTGGCCGATTTTTTTAAAGAATGTATTGTTAGAAATAAGGTGAAGTACTTATGTATACCTATTTTTTTTTAATGAAAATAACCTATTTTTCCGTCAGTTCATAATACGAGTAGTACATTGTGTTACAATTATGTTGAATTTGACGTGAGGCGCTTACAGCAAAGACCCTTCTGCATACAGCCACGATTTAAAATCAGTTAAAAATATTTTACACGGACACTAAATTGCTACTTTTATGTTTTTAAATCTTTAAATCATTCTGTTAATCATATTTAATCCGTGTTTTTAGGTTTAAATTTATTTATAAATACGTTTACAAACATCGTGTTTGAGTTAAAACCGTCTTGCTTTATAACTGACTTAAGAGTGACAGATACAATTTAACAAAAAAATCATTACGCCCATGGGCGTAATAAAGGCTATTGCAGCTCTGTATGCCTGCGCGTTATGAAGCCCTTTACGAGCAAGTGTGATGAAAGTCATGTTACGGTTTTCATATATTGTTAATGGACTCTTCACAAGGCACCATTTAATACTCTAACTGCTTTAGGGGTTTTTTTGAAACATCCTGTATGTATACTTACTCAAACATGACTCGACAATAACGTCAAGTGTTCACAGTAGGTATTAGCTCTAACTTTGCTAGACAATAATTTATGAAGTGAGCTGGTGATGGGGCTACTGGGGATACAGTTAATCAAAACTTTCTCCGAGTAAGATTTCTTATGGACAACTTTGGTACCTATATATGTAAGATAAAAGCCCCAGGGCTTGACACTGCCCAGTAGTTGGCACCTTTGATCTTAAGCCATTGCAATAAAGGTGACAGGGAGGGTGTCAATACAATAAAATATTAAACAGAACTCATGACGCAAATACTCGGAAAACATCACGATTCAACTTATTTTTGCTTTTGGTTGCTAAATTTATTTAGACCAAAAAATGTATCGTTAAACATAAACTACATAGTCCAAATCACCTAACTATGGTCAAAATGATCTTGATAATTATACGATTCGGCATGACTATTATTGTGGATTTAAACTGTATGGCGGCCAATACACGGTGAAGTATACACACAAGACTGACAATACATTGTAAAATATCCAGATAAGGCCTCTCACGTCTCCGGCCTGGCCGCGGTGGTCAATAGTAAACTTGTCATTAGCTGTCAAATTAACTATTGACCGCCACCGCAGGCCACGCCAGTGTGATGTAGGCCTAATTTTAAAATCACAGATAAGAAATAATCTGTGAGCGACTAAAGGTACACCGCACGATACTGCTTGGTGGATGGTATGAACGGTACGCAGCTATAAGATAGAGCGAGATGGGGATATGGAAGAAGCAGGACTACCGTTTGGCCACCCTGTAATACTAACGCAAGAAATATTTAGTGTTTAAAGGGCCAATCAATACTGCTTCCATACTGAGTATTGCTGCAAATACTGACAAACCAGGATCATCAGTATTTAATCACCGTCTATTGGCTACCTATGAGAGGCAATGTAACGACGAAATGACAAATATAAATTAAGAAAATAACTAAAAAATCCTTCGTATACTCTATACCATAGTTTTTCTTGGGAGGTTTTACGGTATTTTGTTGTTTCTATTTCCGTACAATTTAGTAGTAGTTTCTATTTCCCTACAAAGTAGGTGATTTGAGATTGCTATCAGCCAACATCCGTATTTATTGGAATGTGGTGTTAAACATTTATGATATTTACCTAATAAATAAGGATGGAATAGGAAGTCTATTTTTGCCAGCGCATCCTAATCATATTTCTATTTGTTTCACGCCCTCGCTTCCACTCGCGTCTATAAACGTGTGATTGAGAGGGGGAAAATATGAACTGAATTGAATCTCTGAAACGGGAAAGATTTGCATAAAGTTTTGATTAGGTAGTGCTTGCGGGTTATGGCTACAACGACCTGGGATTATATTATGACTTGGTTTGCTATTGGTCAAGCGTAGGTATTATCAATCCGCGGTTAACCCATTCCCGGCCCGTGACGACACGTATGCGTCCCTACGCCGTAGTCGCTTTCCGCTACATACGAGGAAAACCACGCGATCGGCTACGAGCGTAGCGCGTAGCGATTCTGGGCACTGAATGTGTTAAAAAGAGATTGGAGGTGGAGGTGATAGTTTTTCTATATAAATACGTCAAAGTTTACATTAACTGACAGCTATTCCATTCCCAAACTCATCGCGGTTGAATAATACGTGTCTATCAGAAAGGGCGGGCGCGTCCAATGTCAAACTAATTCTAATTCCATGCATTAAGTTGAAGGGAGATGTTTAGTTTTGTTTCTAGTAACAGAAGACCAAAAATACCTAAGCAAAAATAATGAGATTTCTCAAAGACAACTGTCTAAACTAGAAAACAAGATGAATGATTTATATATATCTTTACTATTTACGTATTTCCCCATCTAAGCCATTTCCTCTTTCTCTCATACCTACATGAAATATATAAACGTATGTTTATTTCATGAGGGCATTTTTTCGAAAATCGAGGGACGGCCATAATAAAAATCAACGTTGAAATGAAATTGCGTAATATAATAAAGGTGTGTCAAGTCAACAAATGAAAACCCTCTATATAGATTACGTCATGCTATGTAATTTGCCTCCTTGCTATGTAATACCTAATGGATATTAAACAATAACAAGCAATATTACATTTTATGCTCCATAAAACAAACGAGTAACGAATTGAGCTTCCCAGAATTTAGCTTAGAAAAAACAGCAGCCGCCTATAGTCGTAACGTAACTAATATAAATTATAAGACACCAATCCGTCTTGTTTACTAACAGTCTGCCCAGACTGGGGCTAAAATTTCCACCAAAGTTCCCTCTTAGAAAGGGATGACAAGAACCTCAGATAGCTGCATCCCTGTCGCTGTCGATCGATGTGACCTTGGCAGTGGCTTGGGCACATTAGCTATCTATATTATAGATGGATATGATATCACCAGTGGGGGCCCATTAGGTGACGGCAAAAATGGAAACTGTATTTCATTGATTGTGTAGACGAATTTAAATTATTTTGGGCGAGGCAGGTTAGTTTCCTATTTTGTTGGAATCGTAGTAGGCCAGTTAAGTAGGTAATGTAAACGTCCTAGTCCTTGGCGTTACACTAGTGTATGACGTGGGCACTTTATGCCAACGCAATATGAGTTAAATTCTAACTAAGGGGATTTTTCTTCATTCGAATTTCCGCCATGTCACTTTGACATAATGTGCCCATCTACCTAGTGCAACGTCGAGCACTAGGACGGTTATCTTACTCAGAACCCGAACTAATCTACTAAGAATAACAAAATAAGAAACTGGTCTACTACGAATCCAACAAAATAAGAAACCAACCTGTCTCGCCCAAAGTCTGAAATCTATATAAATAGGTAAATACTTCGATCTTAGTTAAAATGGGAAAGTGATAAATTAGGTATAGGTGCATATTTATACCTCATTCATCACTTTCTTACGTTAGTAATTCACGTGTCTGAACATTACATATGTATGTTTAGGTACTTGACAATGAGGGCCTCGCAGATAAGTACCTACTCACATGCTTTGATTCTTTTTATCCGACTGCCGAAGGAAAGGAGAGTTATTACAGATATTCTAGATGCAGAAAATTTATATATTAAAGTATCTATCATAAGGTCGAGAGCAAAAGCATTTATTAATCAAGATACTAAAGTTAAGTGGCTTAAGTACTGTCATCACGTTATAATGGTGCCTGAATATGTTCTAATATGTAATATAACGGGCTGACTCCGGAATCTATAACCCAACCCAACTAAATAAAGTGTTTGTTGCACAATCAGATATTTCGTCTATTACTCGTAATTATTGATATTCTGTTTCCTTCGCCATGTTATACCTACTTAACTAAATTACATGTTGACAGGCTCCGTGACCAAATGGGGCTATTCGAAACGGCCACGCGACCGAACGGTCATTTTCGTAAGATTTTGGACAATAATGGTATAAGGATGAGATTGGCGGATATTTTCCTATAGTGTTTGTTGCAACTCGTGTAATCATACTGTTTTGGAAAATTTAGCGGACATCAGCTTTCAATGTAGCGGACACCAGGGTCTACCAGAAATTCATACTTTCTATTGTAATGGCTTCTTTTTGCCAGACATGAACATATAGACGGTAAAGTAAAAAATGTTATTTTATTTATTTATCACGTATAGAGAAGCATTTGACCACTATCTCATCTGATGGTAAGTAATACGGGTCGTGGGTAAGAGCAGAGCTGGGTCGCCCAGGTACTGAGCTTTTAAACTAGTAATTTCACACAGACATTCGAAAGCAAAAGCAGGTAATTTTCTGCTCCAGAAAGTTAAGTAAACTTACTTTCGGAATCCAGCACAGATTCAGAGGTTAAATACTTCAAATTGCAAAGTCGGCAGAAGTGTCTAAAATTTCATCGCGTCAGATATTTCATTTACACCTGCGTTAGATAAGGGTGAACAAGTAAAATCCACGTAGATTTCATTCATGAATCCAAGTGATTACATAAAAAAATCTTATACTCGTAGATAGTTAGATATGTTTGGAAAACACTGATCGAGAAACAATAATCGAAATAAGTAAAAATACTTAGTACAATATTTCCCTTTAATATCCTAGATAAACGAAGAAACGGAGACGAATTTGTCCGTTAAAATTCTAATGTTATATGGAATGAGGTAAGGTAAACATGGGCACTTCATGTGAGAGTGGCATGGCTTAAATTCGAATGAAGAAAAATTCTCTTAGTTCGAATTTAACCCATATAGCTTTGAGTGCCCATGTCGTGCACTAGTGCACCGTCGAGGACAGGGACGTTTACCTTATAGGTAGGGTACGTACATTTATTTGTTGTCAACCGTACAATCATCATCCTTCTAGCGTTTTTCCTGCTTGTATCCTAAAAGAGCCTCCCAAAAATCCCAAGATTTGGAGTAGGCACTAGTTTTGGGGAAGCGATTGCCATCTGACCTTCCAAGCCAAAACTAGGACTCGTTGGAATTATACGAGTTTCCTCACGATGTTTTCTTTCACCGAAAAGCTACTAAGTACTAAGTAGTGGTCAGAGCCAGAGTTCGAACCCTAGACCTCCAGGGCTTGCCTTACCGCTCGGCAACAGTAGCGCGTAGTGAGAAATTGAATACGCTAAACTCAAAGCCGCTACTAACTACTACTTTCACTATTTGGGCATTGATAAAAATTCATGTACCCAATTAGCGTTAAGCAGAAATGAACTCAGTGTCAGTTTTGTGACGACAATTAAATATTCAGTTTGTATAAAAAAATAACTTTTTCTTTTCAATTTATAAATCGTATTCGTATGCATACCTACACGTTACTTAAATGTGAAACAAGTTCATTTTCACACAATTTGTATGCTTAATTTTCGTCAAAAAACTGACACTGAGTTAATTAGGGTTCCGGACCAAAAAGGTAAAAACGGAAGCGACTCCGTCCGTCTGTCTGTCTGTCACAAAGTCAAATATCTCAGAAACTTTGAAATTTGGAATAGTTGTAAACAAAGCTAATCCTCATGTATGGAAAATGAAAATTTTTAATATATACTTTTAATTTGTATAAAAAAGGGCGGATAAGAGGGGGGGCAAAAATTCAAAATCTAGTTAGTAGGCCAAGTGGGGTATCATATGAAAGGGCTTGCATTGTACATTCTAAAACAGTTTTTCTTTTTTTTTCTACAATGGTAAAATTTTGATTTATAAAGAAAAATGTTTAAAAAAATACCATTCCCCCCCCTTATCTCCGAAGTTAACCAAGCGAAAAATTTGAAAATAATATATATGATTAATATTAACGTGAATATTACCGGAAAAGTATAACGAGACCTCTATCTAGCGTAATTTTTTTTTAATCTTCAAAAATCATATCCTCCTGACACCTAAGCATTTAGTTAGATCACTTGTCACAATTGCCGAATGTACTTTACAAAGCAATAAACAGTTTTTGTTGCAAAGGCCGACACCTTGTAAGTTGAATAAAACATAAACTAAAGGTTTCATGAGTTTTCACTAAAACAAACGTTTTTTACTATTATTTGACAAAGTCATTGAACATATTTGTTTTTAAGTATTTTTTGTCTTTTATAAAGGACTTTAGGTCGTTAAGCTATAAAATAAATATGGGTCATTAATAAACCAATTTATTCAAAATGTGCATGTAATTGAATGTAATGCCACAAAACAGGTACCAAAACTAATAATATTTTTTTACTTATAAATAACCTTTCATTTGAGACTCTTCAAACGTAGTGTTCCCTTGGTAAACCAAAATATCACATACCAATCCATTGGGGTTTGCGAGAATAAAAGCTTTTAAACCAGTTGGATTTGGTTTTCCTGGATGGCTGATAGGTCCTGGATGGCTGGATGGTCTTCGCTGTCTGAATTATCGCTCGATTCTTCATCAGCCGAAGATCGGGATTAATTTATTGAAGGTATATATACGCATTGAAATCTTCGTCCTCGCTCGAGTCATCGCACTCGGATTGGTTTAGTAACTCCGTAATATCGCGGTCTCGTAACGCTGAAATGAATATACTTATACTCTAGTTTTAGTACTATTTAACACCGAAAGTGATTTACATATAAGACCAATTCCACGTACGTAAAACATGAATAACGGCCGAGGTACCTTTGCATAGGTTTAATATGTTTACGGCGGTTTATTTACTTGATAATGAATTATTTCTCCATAAAAGTACATGATTTCGAAAATAAATATACTAATTTGCAAAATTATAAAAAATAACATTAAAACAAGTTAATTTAACAATTATATTTTAAGATTTACTTACTGCGTCGGCCACGTGCCGCCATTGTTGTGAACTCCAGAGCACGCGTCACAATAATGACGGCCACTAGATACAAAATATCTGTCCAATCCCAAGGACAAACTATCGCCATTGGTTAAATTTTATTGGCTGCAACGAATCACGTGTCCAGTACCGTTTTAGCGGGAAAAAACAAACACCTGGGAATTGATGCTACGTAAAGGTCGTCCGTTCGTTTTCAAAGTACGAGTTTTAAAAATATCCGGCCCTAAGAGTATGGTCTATTTAGCACTTTGTAAAGGACGCCAGGTGTCAGGAGGTTGTTAATTTTGTTTGTAATTGAATACTTCTGTGTTTAATTTTTTTCCTTCAAATTCATATGAAAGTGTTCTGAAAGTACCTTCTAGCAAATAATAAAAGAATTATCGAAATTAATTCACTTGATAAAGAATTATCGATGAAAAACCAACATACAGGGAAATGTATTAACGTACCACCGTAGAACCCTATCGCAATAAGGTGACATACCACTCGAGTTTGAGTGACGGCGGCCTGTCGATTACGACAGGGTTCTACGGTGGTACATGAATACATTTCCCTTACTGTATATACCGAGTTCCTTGGTCGCGCAAGTTAGTAACAAAATGCACCGATAAATGGCGCTGTAGGTACTCATGACTTAACTACACTATGCGCTGTTAAGATTTTTCCAAAATTAATGGGTGGGGCAAGACGGGGTGTGTTGTATAATATTTCGTACGGAACCCTCGGTGCGCGAGTCAGACTCGCACTTGACCGGTTTTTTTTTTATTTAACAACTCTCGCTAATTAGGTACACGACGAGAGCCTATTACTTAGACTCCGCTGTCCGTCCATTTCTCACCAGGCTGTATCTCATGAACCGTGATAGTTAGACATTTGAAATTTTCACAAATGATGTATTTCTGTTGCCGCTATACTAACAAATACTAAAAAACAAAATGAAATTTTGTTTATAGATAATGGTACGGAACCCTTCGTGCGCGAGTCCGACCAGCACTTGGCCGGTTTTTGTTAAATGTCCATGTTTTTTCTTTTACTTGTTTGTTTGTTTAATTGTGTAATTTGTGACGTTAAATAAATGTATTTTCTTCCTTTCTTTCTTTCTACTAACGAAGTTGGGTAAGGGTTCGAAATTTGCGTTTTTTTAACGTATGTCTGCTTTTGTGTTCCGTTTGGTTTCGTATTTGGCACTTTTGTGATACTTTTGTGTTATGCATAACACAAAGTTTGTGTTACACGACATACAAAATATAACACAAAAGCAGACTAACGTTAAAAAAAACGCAAATTTCGACGGTCTTACCCAGTTGTTTACACAAACTTTCCAACGAACGAATTTAGTTAACTACCTAAACTATGTAGTGCAACAGTGAAGCTTGACAAATACATTACGCTACGTCAAAAACAATTATCTTACAAACATGACTTGTTGTATTACACTATATTGTAATAAACAAGCATGTATGCTTTGGGTTCAAACATAGGCACACGCATGATTTAAGAATAAGCCCTGCATTTGAAGAAATGTTCAATTGATATTACAATCTAATGATACAATCTCAATCTATAAACGACATTCTCGTACCTGGTAAAACAATGAATGTTGCTATACTACGTATACAATAAGTCCTTTGGATCCTGAAAGCACTAGGTACGTTCAGGTTTCAACGGGGGAAAGTGGGGGGCAGTCGATAGGTTCGCGCATGCGCCTTTCAAGGCTACCATTGTACGTAGTAAACTACCGTCACTGGAATTTCAACCGTAGTAACTCATGTCTTATGACTGATTTTCGAGCTTTAGTCTCTCGAGAGTTTAGATAACACAAAGGAGTTGATAAATTGGATTCTAGAAACGGGATATTGAAATTAGTTAGCGCTTCTTATGCTTCTGCTGCGGGTGCAGTCAGTTCGTCAATCTTTGGTTCTAGAAGTTTGTTATGTTATAAGTGTTATCTACTTACTTTAATTTAATAACTTGGGACTAGTATTATAAACAATTAAGAATATATTATTAATATAGTAGCTTTCATTTATGAGGAATCACACCGACCAATGTCTAGCCGGCAACCACACGAGTAGATAGTTTGTTTTTTTTTGTTTTCAAATCGAACAAATCAAACAAATGCAACTTCTGTTCCAATTGCGGGTAGGTTCGCAAATTGCTAAGCGCAACTAGATGAGTCCAATACATTGAGTTATATAACAGACTGTTAATCTACATATGTTGAAACCATAAAACCAAAATACACTATTTTTCATTTTAATTTTAATTTTTCAGACTAGCGTCCGCCTGCGACTTCGTCTGCGTGGACCCGGGGTAAAAACTATTCTAAAAGGGAATTATAGCCTATTAAATAATTGGTCAAGTGCGAATCGGATTTTAGTTTTCCCATACACATTGAGACCCAGCGCCTGATGAAGGCAACGAGCAATTTGGTCTTCATACAAAGTTTCATCCCCTTTTTAGTACCTAAAAGAGATGAGATTTGACATAATAGCCTATGTCCTATTCTGATATAAAAGGTACATTACTGCAAAGTTTCATATGAATTCGTCCAGTACCTAGTTTTTAAGATTAAGTGGAACGTACATCCATCCATTTATCCATACATCCAAACTCTCACGTTTTCGTTTATAATATTAGTAGGAAGGATTAGTATATACCTACCATATAGGTATCGGCACCAGAGTTGAGGTTATACACTCAATAACATGTCATGTAATGATAGCGAGGGTTTGAAATTAGTGGTCTTTTCTCGTACAGAAATTCAACAGAAAACTGCGACGTTAATATCTAAAAGTTAAGTTCAAAAGTTAGGCATTGAATTTCAATTATTATTTAGAAAAATAACTGGTTAAAATAAAAAAATAACATACTTAATATATTACCTAAATATATAAATTAATCAGATGAAGATATATCGAGTGATTAGTTTACTACAGCTTATTTTTATTTTCCTGCTGTTTGTTGTACCTAATTCGTAGTTAAACATGTGCAATCGTGCACTTAATTCATATGTTCACTCAATTGTTGATTCACTTCCTTTTTTGCAATTACCTAGTACTCTATGTACCTACTAACTGCGTGTGTAATCATTTACCTCAACTCTCCTGCCGATACCTATGAGTTTGCGCATGTCACCTACTCTCATGGGAATATTTAATTACTATTACCTGAATTACCTCGTATAGACTGGCTACCAAGAATATTTTCCTTGACGTCTTCCATCAGGCCGCCATCTTGGAATTCAGTATTATTTATTGACCCGCCCGCCAGCCCCGACTATGCAAAGATAATCCCATGAGAGTAGTTTACCATGCGCAAACTTCAGGTCTGCTCTATTCTATATAACTCATTGTAAGGATATACCTTAACTTAGTCTGTGGCGGGAACTGCTGGCGGTCGTTTTCAGTGTAGTTTGGAGTTGAAACTTAAAAAAATGCCTTCTTGTGCATTACGCTATTGCACTAATAATACACACAACACTAATAAAGGTACTGGAATCACTTTTCATCGGTAAGTTCACGTATATTTTTAAAAACATTCATATATTTAATTTTGCTGTAATTTATAATATACGCGCTATATAATGGCAGCCATTATTACAAAGATTAAAAATGTAGAAGTGACAATTTCGTTCCGTATCGTGCTATTTGAAGCTTTAAACATCTGCATGTTAGCGCCAAAATAGTAGCTATCATTTGTTTTTATGTTACTCAATATCTTTTTCGAAATAGCAACGTTTAGCTGCTGTTCAGCTCTTAAGTTTTACTCGTTTAAATTCTAGACCAATTCCCTTAAATAAGTAAAGTCCCTGGGCGACCGAGCTCTGATACTCGGGTGAAAATAGAGAAAATACAGTGAAAACTAATTTTCCCAGACATGAGACCTAGCTAGATCGATTTCTCGCTCCCGTAAACCCCTATATTCCAAATTTCATCGAAATCGTTAGAGCCGTTTCGGAGAACGTGATTGCAATATACAGGGCGTCCCACGGCTATGCCACATGGAGGGAAAGTACTTTGAATATTGTAGATGGAACATTTTACTGAAAGAAGACATTATTTTAATTTAAAAAACGATTTAATTGCATTCATAGATTTTTAAAGAATTACATGGTTGAACCGGGAATCGAACCCGCTACACGAGAAAAAAAATTACCCTGTAGCTTTATCATACCGATAGAAAGGCTTCATCATAAGGATTAATTATTGCTAAATAACATAGTGTCAGAAATAAAAGGAAGACCACATGAATTTGAACATTTTTAATTTAAAATTAATCAATTATACAAAGTCGCACTCTTTTGATTATTTCGCTCTAAATTCTGCTTCTAGCTCGCGGAAACTTTCATACTGGTTCTAGTAAACTATTTTTTTTTACTTAACCCTATGTCACCTTTTACTTTTTTCTGAACAAAATTTCACATCAAATGTTAAAATTCGTAGTCTTCCTTTTATTTCTGACACTATGTTATTTAGCAAAAAATAATCCTTATGATGAAGCCTTTCGATCGGTATGATAAAGCTGCAGGGTAATGTTTTTTCTCGTGTAGCGGGTTCGATTCCCGGGTCAACCATATAATTATTAAAAAATCTATGAATGCAGTTTAAATTGTTTTTTTTAAATTAAAGTAATGTATTCTTGTGTGTGGCATAGCCGTGGGACGCCCTGTATAATATATATATATATATATACAAATATTTCTCGTTTAATAGTATAGGATAATGTATGCGACCCGAGTATGATCTCGACATATGAACCTGTTCAGACTTTTGGAGAATAGATAATAGCCGCCATTTTAATTTCCAAGAGCTTTCAAAATCTATTTGGCCTTATCACGCGACAAGTGACAAGATAAGAGCGTCGTCTCGTTCTATCGAACGGTGTCAGCCAGTGACGCACGCTCTATCCTATCACCTATCGCGTGACAAGGCCAACCATGCTACGGCTCCTGATGCTCCGGAATGTAAGTATGAAGTGAGATTATTTATTATTTAGTGTTCATTTGCAAGTTGTTATCATTTTCATGTTATTACTATAGTCTAATATCTACATGTTCAATTATTTAACTTTCAAGATTTCCACGGGTGAGCGAGAAACGCGAATCATGGATTGTATTTGTTCAGAAAAACCGTAGTGAACCAACATGGTTACCTTCGGCTACCGCCGTTATTTGTTCCATGCATTTTAAAACTGATGACAAATATATGACACCTAAAGGACTAATTTATCTACGGAAGACTGCAGTACCGTACGATCGGGTAAGAAACTATATAATGCCTACCCAGCAAAGAAAAAAAGACAGGTGAAATAATCCGTGTAAAAGCGAATTTTGGTATAGTTGTAGGTAAATGTGTCAAACATAATACTAAAAGTACTTGTTGGAGGTGGAGCTAACGGGTAGGGGGGGTTGGTACGTTCTAAGTATGGAGTGTAGTAAAAAGTAAATTCCTAATTATCTTCTAAATCTGGATTATCATTCTCATCTTCGTCGACGGTATCTTCGATAGGGGCTCCGAGGAGTCGGAGCATACACCGAAAACACTGGAGCAGGCAATTCCTGCTTTATGAAACCACATCGCACCCACACCTAGTCATGCATCGGCAAAATGTGGCCTTCAAAATGGACTGGGTTGTTTCGGCTTCGTCGATGCTCTCAAGAAAGCTGAATAGCGGTATTGATTGAAGTTTTGTTCCTGGACAGGCGCTTGGTAAATCCCAAGAAAGAGCTTCTCATCGACCTGTTTAATACGCTCGAGTGATGAGGGCTCACTCAAAATATCTGTCATTTTTTGGATCAGCTCTGGTTTGGCTGTGAACAGCTTAGCAATTCCCAGTTTGCTCTTTCCATGGATCGCGGAGGTGGTGTCGTATCCGTAGAAGTTGTGGAAAAGGAGTTTTTTTTTTTTTTGTTTTTTTTTTTTTACGATACAAGTGTAGGAATTGCCTTGGCGAACTTTATTTATTTATACTTTACAATCTGTACCTTAACTACAACTATATCAAAATTTGGCAGTCTTTGGTCTTCTTTGGGTGATATATAATATAATAATAAAAAATCGTAATTTTCAATAGTCATTTTGTGAAAATATATTATGGCAACTTTAGTTCCAGTCGCCCGAACCTTCAGAGGCAAGAGTTAAGCCTATATCAGAACCAGTTAATGACTCCGAGTCTATATTCGACACTCCACGGAAAATCTTGCTTAAAAAGAAATTATTAAAAGAAAGAACCGATAAGAAGAAGCTTGCAGATGAAATGAAAAAGTTACGGTGTCACAACCGATATCTAAATAAAATGTGTTTTTGTTACAAGTCTTTGGTACAAACTCTGAAAAAAAAGTTTGATCTGAGTACTGAAGCTGAAAATGAACTAAACTGTAACGCTGAAATTGTAGAACTATACAAATCTATATTGAAAAAGAAAAGACAAAACAAGCACTCAATATTGTATAGCACTTCTTTGAGAAAGTTTGCATTAACTTTAAATTATTATTCACCCGCAGCATACAAATATGTCAGAGATTGCTACAATCAAGCCCTGCCACATCCACGAACTATCAGTCGATGGTATTCGAGAATAGACGCAGAACCTGGATTCACCGCTGAATCCTTTAAAGCTTTGATAAATAAGTGCAAACTAAACGAGAAACCTGTAGTATGTTCACTAGTCTTCGACGAAATCAATATGCGAAGGCAAAAATTAGAACACAACAAACGAAAGCTTGGTTATGTTAACTTTGGAACCGGGCCTGTAGAAGGCGAAGACGAAAATACAGTTGCGACACAAGCATTAGTGTTTATGCTTGTTTCCCTGAATGAAAACTGGAAGTTACCCGTGGGATATTTTTTAACGGCCGGGGTATCCGCTGAAGTAAAAGCGAATTTAATAAATATGTGTTTGCAAAAATGTCACGAGGTTGGTGCTATAGTCGTTAGTGTAACATTTGACGGCTGTTTAGCCAATATAAAAGCTGCCGAAACTTTGGGATGTCAGCTGACGAATGTAGACAATATAAAAACTCATTTTCCTCACCCAATCACCTCTGAAAAGGTGAGCATTTTTCTGGATCCATGTCATGTCATAAAATTGATTAGAAGCACATTCGAAAAGAAGAGGCTGCTGTTTGACGAGAGTAACAACGAAATAAAATGGCAACTTTTAATCAACTTAAATAAGCTGCAAGAAAATCAAGGACTAAGATTTGCCAACAAAATTTCGAATAGACACATTTACTTCCGCCAACAGATAATGAAAGTCAAACTTGGCACACAGTTATTGAGTAGGAGTGTAGCAAACGCATTAACTCTGTGTAACCAAATTTTGCAATCCACGCATTTTTTAGATTGCTCGGGTACGATTAAATTCATTACAATAATGAATAACTTCTTCGATGTAATGAACTCAAGAGAATTCAATTTTAATGGTTACAAACGTCCCTTAGGCATAAAAAATAAGACAGAAGTTTTCGATTTACTAAGTGAAGTAAAATCATACCTGCTAGGGCTTAAAATTCGTTTCAGGGCTACAAGAACACTTAAAAAAAGAAATCATGTGCCAAGGGTAATAGTGCACACATTCGAAAAGAAAATTGTGGAGTCTACATGTAAAATAGGATTCGTAGGTGCCATAACTTGTATAGAGTCCCTCAAAACTCTGTACGATGAGATTGTTGAAAGAAAAAAACTTTTGAATGATATATCCACTTATAGAATTAGTCAGGACCATTTAGAGCAGTTATTTGGTTTAATAAGAAAACACGGTGGGTACAATAATAATCCTAACGTTACTGAACTTAGAGCAGCTTATAAAAAAACACTAAATTACTTGGAGCTTCGATCAAGTTTCATGGGGAATTGTGTGCCCCTTGACAATTGTAGTATTTTACACTCATCGTCCGAAAATGTAATTAATAGCACAACGGATTTAAATAGACACGAAGAAGAACCGTTTCAAGAGCTGCAACAAACACGTTTACTAGACTCTGATTTGGAAGCCCGTGATAATTGTCATTTCTTTTCTGATATGTTGAATGAACAAAATTTTACAGAATTTTCCAAATTGATAATAGGTTACATTTCTGGTTACGTGTCACGCTCATTGACAAAAACACTGAAATGTGAAGTTTGTGTTGATTGTTTAACAACAGTAAATAGACTTCCTCATCACAAACTTATAAACATAAAGGATATGGGAGGTTTGTGCTACTCCACGGAAGATGTTTATACAGTATGCATGAATACTGAAAAGATAATAAAACTCTTAATTGCGAAGAGTGGTGAAGGTGGTCTGGCATCTAAATATAATTTCAATTACATAACTGTGAATAGTCTGAAGGTTTTTGTTGATAAAGAAATATTCACATCTTTAAAAGAACATTCTTTCGAACAACCGTCTACCTTCAACCACCAAGTTCATTTAATTCGAGCAATTGTCAATAAATATACCACTGTACGCTTGAAACACGAAGCTAACATTTCAAATGATTGTCTGTCAAAGGGGCAAAAGCTAACAAAACTTATTTTATTCGAGGGAAAATATTAATGCTCAATTGTGCTTTACTGTCGTGTTTCAATTAGTATACTGAAACATAAAGCTAACTGATACGCTGCGACGTAGATATAAAAATATAATACAACTTATTAAGTAACTTGTAACTACCTAGGATTACTCCTAGGTCCTCTCTTACGGTAGTCGTCAGTTACTTTATTTAATTAAGAAAAAAAAATACGGTCCCCGTCGAGAGGCACAATTGCAGAATTACCTATATGTAAACATTTAACGTTATGTTTACATGTAAATATTTTAAGTACATTAATTTATTTGTAAATAAAATGTAACTATGAAACGTTAATTAAGAATAAAATATGTTCACTTTACGTGAATTTACTTATAGGAAAAAACTAAATTATTCAACGTTAATATATTTGTGGGATAGAATGTAAACAGTTAACGTTTATTTATTAATGTGATAAAATGTAAATATAAAACGTGAATTCACTCGTATAATAGAGATTATTGAGGTCGTGATCCCCGCTCTGGGTCAATTCTGGTGGCTAATGTTTTAGCCATAGCCGTCAAAGCGGCTAGCGTGATGGGCACTTGCACCCTGGATTGACGCGGGGCGGGTTATTTGATACTAAATTTTAAATTTAGTTAATTTTAGCTAAGGTACTGTATTGCATTATTTTGATTGTTTTTAGGGTTCCGTAGCCAAAATGGCAAAAACGGAACCCTTATAGTTTCGTCATGTCCGTCTGTCCGTCTGTCCGTCTATCCGTATGTCACAGGCATTTTACTCGAAAACTATAAGGTGTATTTGAACAAAATTTTGAGGAAAGGTGTATTTTGTTAGCCGCTACATAGTTTTGTAATTAAAATGACAAAAAAAAAATTTTAGGGGTGCACTCCATACATAAAACTAAAAGTCAATTTTTTTTTTTCATTGTGACCCCCCGTGTGGCACATCAATCGATAGGCCTTTCAAAGTAAATATAAGGTTTCTTAACATTTTTTTTGATTAAGTGAATAGAGCCGGAGATAATCGCCCCGAAAGTCACTAAAATTCTGTCCCCCCCCCTCTAATTTTTGAACGGTGTAGGGGAGAGGGGGGCAGCTATCACTGGAGGCAGCTTAGAACAAATGCGTTCAAAGACGTATTTTTAGTGCAATTATGGTCCAAATCCATTTTTTGGGCTCGCAACACTGACCCACACAACTGTCACTTGACAGATTTGACGTTTGACAGGACATGAACGAACCAGTAACATATTTTGATTTCGATGTCATCCGTTAGCGGTTTTGCTCCCCATGTGTAAGGATTTTCAGGCTGTATTTGAAGGAAACGGTAAGTGAAACTTATTTTATTCGATAATACAATCTATAAGCTTTAGTGACAAAGAATAAACAATCAGAATTTGCTATTGTTTTGGAAGATATCAATGTTTATTTTTTTAAATAGGTGTTGGGGTAGTTTTGAAAATAAATTAGGAGGCAGTTTTGATTAGCAGTCTGTTCAAAACTACCCCGGCCATAGGAAATGTTCATATCTGCCCCGATATAAACTGACATGTAGGTACGTAAACTAATAATTTTAGATATTTTAGTACACGCTCATAATGCATTTACCTGAGTTAATTAGTTGTATACTTATTACGTTTAGTCTTGTTTGGTATAATAGTTATTAGAATTCTATTGTTTGTTTTTCTGTCATTTTATATGATAAAATAAACATTATAATTAGAACATTTTATGTTTTTTTTATTTAACAACAGCCAAAACATAATTAATACAGAATTATTATCCCCTGCTACATTGTTGGGGTAGTTTTGAACAACAGTGTGTGCATAACTGCCTCAAGGGGGCAGCTTTAGTAGGATTTCAGTACGTTTCAAAGGTACCCCTCCTGAGGCACCTTTGAACACTACAAAAAACATTTCTGTACAAAACTACCCCTTCTTAGTTATAACTGCAAATTATACAAGTAAAATGTTAATACGACCATTCCTAGTGACTAACTGTACTAAGTACAGGTTAAAAAAACACGTATATCTCAACATTGTTGCCTTATAACCCATATTTCAAATCTGCCCCAAGTAAATTCAAAGCTACCCACGCTTGGGGCAGTATTGAACATTATTCCTCGAGTTGCAAAATTCTAAATTGTACCTTTGTCTTTAGCTTTGGGCATGTGCAAATGCATTAATTACATAGGTTAATAACATACGTTGTTGTGTAGAGGCTTAAAACTGGTTTTTATGGGTTGTATTTTGGAATACGTTAATGAGTGTAAAAAATGTACCAGGCTGCCCCCCTCTCCCCTATTTTAAAAATATGGAAAAATTCATGGACATAGGGCTTATTAATTTCATTCACCGAAAATTGTTTTGAACAAGATCGGTTCAGAGGTTTTCGAGATATTGCTGAAAAACTGCCTTCCTCAAAGAAAAGGACGTAAGTGCCGTAAAATTTTTGTGACGATACGACCTTTTTAATAGGCACGGAACCCTTCGTTTTGCGTGGTCCGACACGCACTTGGCCGGTTTTTTTTTACATACATCCTAAGTTGAAGAATAAAATGAAAATATGTAACGTCAATTTAGTTGTAGGATAAAATGTAAATATTTAGCGTTAATTTACTTTGCAAGATAATATATAAATATTTAATGATAATTAGGTAACTCGTAGATCGAAAACTGACCTTGGACTTAAATTTACTTGTGGAAAATGAAAATTTACATCGCTGGCTGCTCTTTTTAGGGTCCCGTACCAAAAAGGTAAAAACCGAGTAAGTGCGTGTTGGACCACGCGCAGAATAGGGTTCCATAGTTGCCCGTCTGTCTTTCTTACATCGACACACGCCGCCAGGATTTGTACAAAAGTTGGCCTTTTCAAATATATTTATTAAATTTAGTCAACTATTACTCGTTATGCCTGCTTATCCGTGATAGTTTTCCTATTAAATTCGTTATACCTATGTATTTCTGCCATATTTCATATACCCAGTATAGTAACCATTTAGCCGGCAGAGAGCCGGATACAAGATTCTAATAAAAATAGTCTTGTGACTCATGTTAAAATTGATAACATAGTTTTGGTAAATGGATAGTAAACCATCAAATTATTGTAATAAAGTATAAATTACAAAATATAGTGAAAATCATAAAAGATATGGACCTCGAAAGTATGGAAAAAAATATGCATTTTTTTTATTGTCCAACAAAATTGTATGACAATTATGGACCTAAACGCAGTACTTATTTCTCGCCCGAAACAGCAATTTACTTGATTTTCCCTACAATGATTAGTTCAAATCGCAAAGTCTGACGTCATACTTTTGAGTCAATCAGTATGAAGCGTTTCAGCTGCCGCCAGCGAGGTACATCTTTAACTCAATTTTTTGGGTATTTATGTTCTTTAATTGTAGTTGCTCCCATACAAACATTTGTTCCACTCCAAAAACTGGTTTGAATGGCATCGTAAAAAAATCGTTGGACACAAGCCTATTAAGGCTTTATATCAAGCCCAATATCACGGAAACGCATCCCTGAGTTGAAAAATGTCCAACCCATCTTATTTTTGAACAAGCTATCTAACGATACCCCACACCAAAGCTTTACTGAGAAAAAAAAATACACCCCCACTTTATGTGTAATTAAGAGCCTCCCAAACCCCCGATATACACTAAAAAAATGATGTTTCAAAATTTTGTTCTACCATTTTGTCGGCGTGATTGATTTCATACAGCCATGCCGAATTACAGCTTAAGACGTAGACGGACAGACAGACATGGTGAAACTATAAGTGTTCCTTGTTTACTAAGTGACCCTCAAAAGGACCCCTTATGGTGTTTATAATACCTATATAATGTAATAATACGTAATGTAATTTGTACTTATATCATGACATATGAGTAAAATTTGCAAAACGGCAACCTTTTTTGTCATAACTAGGTACTTAAGTTCTTACCTCATAATCATATAATCAAAATCTTTATTTCACACCAAGGTATTACAGTTGTTACAAAAAAATTATAGAGTCACATGGACCCTGAAAGGGTATTGCAAATTCACTCCAGACTCGTAGTCACACCATTTTGTCACACCAGTGTGACTATTAGTAATTTACTTTCCTCGTGGTCACACTGTTTGGTTGACCATTATTATCTAAATCTAACTACTCTTATGTAGGTTAAAAGTACTATGTAAAATAGGTTGGAAAATAAAAGTAGTTATATAATAAGAATTGTTAATCAGTATTTTTTTCAGTTTGGTAGTAAATAATCTTGATATACCGAACGGGCGCCTACTGCGTGGCCGCTTTCCGCTAGCGGGAAATACACGGGATCGGCTACGAAGCGAGCCATTCTTGGCAGGTCTTATGAAAGGTATATAAATCATGCTTTTTATAACTAACTTCAAATAATAGTAATGACTAATATTTTAACTAAGTAAGAGAACTAACAGAGTACTGACTCTAACTTACCTAATCCAAAGTCCTAATCCTAATTTATACACTAACTACACATAAATAAACATCTACACACAATACAAGAAAACTATACAGCGTGTATTTTTAATATTACCTCAAATTGTAACCAGAAGTAGATGTTAGAGCTATGAACATAATATTGCAAGAAATTTCTTTTAACTACCAACTTTTTTTGTCCATATAAAATAATTCGGCACGCAATGGATCACTATCACTACTTTGTCTTACTGACGCGACGTCACAACTGTCACAAGTGACCCGCTTCTTCCATGAGTCAAATGAGTGTACGCAATACATTGCTGCTCGATAAATTTTTAAAAATTAAGTAACTACGCTTCGGTAGTTAAGATTAAATTAAATTTTCTTGCAATATCGGTTCACAGAGCTAACACCTACGTTACAATTTGAGGTAATATTAAAAATACACGCAGTATATCTACAGATTACCACTTTTCTGATCTATAAATACATGTTTTATAATAAAAAGTAAGTAACAGAAACGATAAACTTGTCCGCTGCGTTCCGTTTCCCGCGCTTTTTTTTCTTGTCTAACGTTATATGGAATAGAGTATAGTTAGACAAGTGAGGGTAACCATCTTCATCTTTGACAAGTGGATGTCAAACCTCAGGTGGTATTATCAGAGAGCAAGTACGTAAGATACATATTCGACCGTCGTTTTTGTATACCTAAGACTCGCACGGCGCGACCATTTTGCCTTCCCAAACATGCTGTTAGTGTCCAATGTGAGCGGTGCAAGATGCGATCGATTGCTGCAGCGACCTACTTGCAGGTCACCGCGGGTCGCTTGCCTTTCACCCTGCGTAATGAGACCACTTGAAAATCACTCACGGACTTGGCAGAACTTTGATTGTTCGGAAACTATTAAGTAAATCGTTGAATTGAATTAATTTAACCTTTTGAGCGCCGAGAGCCACTAAAGTGGTCGAGCGCTGTCGTGCCCACCACGCCAACAACCACTAAAAAGGTCGGAGTGAAGGTGTACTTTGATCATGAATAAAATCTGTTATGAATTGTTTTTATTTGGTTTTATTGGTTTTTAACGATACATCAAGTTACAGTGCTTGGCGTGTGAGTGATCACTTCATTCAAATATGAAAGCGTTGAAAAGGTTAAAAAAATAGGGTAATTTTGGTTTCTAGGAAGCCACTGTTACCGAGCGGTGAGGCATGCGACTTCCAATCTGGAGGTCGCGGGTTCGAACCCCGGCTCGTACCACTGGGTTTTTTCAAAAAACCTGTGTACGAAATATAATTTGATATTTTTCATCACACTTGGTCGTAAATGGCTTCATAACGCGTAGGCACACAGAGATACAATAACCCAAATTACGCCCACAGACGTAATGGTATTTTCCCAAAATTGTATCTATCACGCTTGCGTCGGTTATAAAGCATGGGGGTTAGTGGGTACACCGTGAGTCTCATCAGCTTATACGGGAGTCCCACATAACCACTCGGGTCACCCCCTGCGCCCGGGTGGTATGCGTAACGCATTTCCCCCACAAAAAAAAGAATGAGACAGATAGTACGGGCTGATTCTCATAATATGGCGCTTTCACCTGCCTACGTTTAGGGCTACTATACATTATAAAAAAATCGAATTGTTACATTCTCATATTTTATATCCATATAAATAGATCATGTTTAAAGACTACTACTACTATTAAATAAAAACTTTGTAATAGCATTTTCTCATTAAGCCTCTTACAGACTGGTATAGCGCGGCCTGGCCGCGCCAGTGTGTTGCAGGCTTTAACCTACACCTCCAAGCACAGATTGTAAACATAAAACAATATTTATTTTGGTAATCGTTGCGTCTAACGCGACGAACTCAATGCTACTAACATTTAAATAGATTTTTAAGTCGCTATTTCAGGTTTTGCACTGAACAATTAATTTAATGTCAATGCTGAATTGATTCAAAGTTTTGTAAAAAAAGGGTTCATTCACCAGGAGCATATTTATTCTTTGGCAATTCACCCCGCGCTTCTCTCATTCGGATGCCGCAAGCCTCGAGCGAGCGGCCGATGAAGTTGGGTGTGTATATCGTGCTTCATGTAGGAGCTTCACCCAGAAATGACATGACGCTAAATCGGGAAGTCTGAAAAAAAATACGCGAATGATCTCTGCGGGAAATGGGGTTGTACAAAGGTAGTTGAGACGGGTGAGATTATTTAATGTGGCCAATTTTTTGTAAGACTGTCATTGGAATTGGAATCTTCTACCTTGGACGGTAGAGTTGCTTTTTGAATGGACTATTTTGATGCAGTTCGGCCAAGTCAAATAATCTCAAGTAAGTATACCTACTTTTGAACCTTAATGTACAAATATAATGGAGCCGCAATGTGGTAGAACAATTTCTTGGCTTATTCTACAACTTGCTAAATATAAGAGCGGTTACACAAAACTAGTTTTTGCAGCGCTACAAACGCGATACAGGTTATAGTGTCACGCGTTCATGAAACGCACGTTTGTATCGCTGCACGGTGGCCATTACCCTGAAAAGACATCTAAATCAGGAAGGGAGTATGAAAAAAAACACGAATGATCTCGGCAGGAAATGGGGTTGTACAAAGATATACTTTTGAACCTTAAATGTACCAATAATAGTCTTGGCTGATTGTATAGCCCGATCAGTTTTTTTTTGACCCTCGTTGCGGATTTTTAATGGAACTAATTTCTTTTACTGGCAAGTATACTCTTTGACAACAGACGTTAGAAGTCATCGAATGTCACCGATGTAAACAAACAGCAAGGAATACGAAATACTTAGCGATTGCAAAATAAATTACAATAAATATGCCGAAAGCGATTCATAGCGATGTCAGAAAGCTTATTTTGCATATAATTAAATATTTACAGCAAAAAAGGATCATGGATTGTCTTGTATTTCTATAAACAATGTCTTGTAATTGGTTGTTAACATGACCGGTACTGACATTTTATAGTGCGGTCGTATAGTACCTGTACCTATAGGTATTGATTGAATTGGTTAGTATCGTCTATACTGACGTATTTACAATATTGCCATATATTATGCGGTTTACAGCGACACTGTCTCAGGGTAGTCAGGGTCAAATAGCGGCTTGTCGGGCTATACAACTTGCTAAATCTAAGGTCGGTTGACACACAGCGTCCCTCTAAGATCGAAAACAAAACACTTCGTACCTGTATTTCGGTTAGGTATGCTTAGCCTAAAACTTCAAGAAAGATAACCGAGTCCCTGAACTGGACTCCTGAGATTCGAATTTTTGAGTGAATCCTAATCTAGGTTTGAAAGTAAATTATAAAAAATTTTGGTAATGAAACAATATTTGCTTTCAATTTTTGTTTATTTTAACGTGTACCACCACAAGCAGAAGATGTATCTATTATCTTTATACATGATTGTGAAGAGCATCTAATAGTGTTTTTACTTTATAGATTATATAATCGTATTACAAGTCCATAATTAAATATAGATATTGATGATTGACAGAAGAGGCCCCATTAAGAAAGTAGAGCCAAAAGATTTGCACTTCATTTTTGATTTATAAAACAAGACAACACATCGTTTTATTATTTTTTATATTCCCACTTTTTTTCAGAAACGGTAGCCTATAGTAGGTTACTTTACCAGTCACCCGCCATCTAGAAAAACTTCCATTTTTAATTTAACAGTCTTAATAATCCTTCAGCTCTCTTTTCAGCGAGGATGGCCGCCAGCCGTCAATCTAGGTCAATATAATACAAACATTATATTTCACTTGTATAGGCATTTGACTAAATCCGTCAGAAAGCACTAACCATGCATCATCCTCTACTCTCAAAATGTTAACGATCACAAAATATATTCGTCTCATAATACTCAAAATATTAAATTTCTATGACGTAGGTACAGTCAGCAGCAGAAGTAGCTAAGCGGGTCGGGTGTTCAAAATGACCTGCACACGACTTTATTCTTAAGAAATTAAGAGCGTATGTAGGTTATTTTGAACACCCGGCCCGCTTAGCTACTTCTGCTGCTGACTGTACACGTAATACATTTCAAAATGGTATATTTTTACACAGGTAGTTTACTTTGTTAAACTACTACTTCTTATTAACAAACACCAACCGTTTGTCTGGTAACGACACATAACAAGAAGGCAACGTATGTATGTACAAATTACCTGAACTCAATTTAGCCAAATACCTATAAACTGAACCAATATAAGGCCAATAATACAAACGCTATTGCAGTGCGGTGCATCCACTCAGTAGGTCCATATAAGTTTCTCATTTTATGGCGCAGAAGAGATTCATTGGCCAATCGGACCAGGTGTGTATTTTATCTGTACCAATTTAAGTGAATCCAATTCTAACGGAACATGATCGCTGGCAATATGGTGTCCTGGTTGTTCGTACAATGCGAGATATATTTTTTAAACCGGCCAAGTGCGAGTCGGACCACGCAAAACGAAGGGTTCCGTGCCTATTAATTAAAAAGGTCGTATCGTTAAGGAATCTTATGGCACTTACATCCTTTTCTTTAAGGAAGGCAGTTTTTTAGAAATATCGCGAAAACCTTTGAACCGATCTTGTTCAAAACAATTTTCGCTGAAAGAATTTAATAAGCCTTATGTCCATGATTTTTTGTCATATTTTTAAAATACACGGTTCAAAAATTAGATGGCGGGACACAGTTTTAGTGATTATTGTGAATTAGGGACTAAAAAACACCTGATATTTGAATTCTGTTTTCTGATTGGTTGTTTTTAATATTAGCTGTAATTGGTTAGTTGATAGCAAATACAAATATTTTTTGAATGAGTTGTGACTGGTGGATTTAATACAGTGAAGTGCTTTGATTGGTCAAATTGAATGTTTTAAAAATCTTAAATATGTATACATATTTTCCCTAGGGGCTATATGTATTACTTTAGCCCCGCTTGCTAAGCCCAATATGACACACTATTCATAAAACTTAACAGACCTCTGTTAACTAAAGCAAGTTTTGTCTCTTTCTTTACAAACACAAATGTCAAAGCGACAGATAGAGACATACAAATTTTAACAGCGTTTTAGTTGCAATAGGTTTGATGAACATTTATGAATAAGTCCCTTAGATGCTAACGCACTGCACTGCAACCACGTCAGTGCAAATGGAATAAATCTCTGGTAAATATTGTTTTTACAGAATCTAAATTACTATGTAACTATGTGTATGAATTGTACATTATATACTTAACAATGTCTATGAGCATTCAGTACCTGATGTATTGTTCACTTGAATTGTCCTGTTCACTCAACACTTGTGATTAGCACGGCACGAACCCATGTCGGTATCGGAACGGGTTTACGACACTGGATGAGATTACCATTCATTCTGCGTGGTTATAACCTCTAACCGCCCAACACAAGGTAAAATAGCAATGAAATTTGAATCAATCGTATAGGAAATAGGGTTTATTTTGTTTTGAAATTGAACGAAACAAAAGCAACACTGTTCTAATTCTGAAGATATAAATTCCATTGGGAAGTTTGGGCGGCTAGACGATATAGCTCTAGAAACAGACAAGTTCTATATACGAATATACAGTCATCAGTAGAAACAGTTACTTCAACAAAGTGGAACGGATGAGAAGTTGTGATGCGATGCGAGATATTTCATGTTTTAGTCATTTGTTTTACCGCCGCCAGTATCTCTCTCCCCACCAGTAGATGACCAACTTTACTCTTTCCATATATTTTAAGCACTTTGGTTGCGTAACTTTTTCTTCGTACAACTTGTCTTAGAGCTTGTCCTAATACTACGTCATTTCAAAATAGGGGGGGGGGGGGAGGGTCTTGTCGAAGATGATATCATCTCTCGCTCGGCCAACGTGTCTTGTGTGGGCTCCTGGGCCTCCGGGGTTGGGCCTTGGGCCGCACGGATGAGAAAAGGCCTGATGGTTTAACATTGGTTCCATGGCAGAAGGGGAGGTGCCTCTTATGGGACGCTACATGTGTAAGCACGTTTGCCCCGTCCCATTTGGGCCACACCATCAGATCCGCGGCGGCGGCGGCTCGGATGAAACATGCCAAGTACTCTGCCTTGGGGCCAATGTACGACTTTGTGCCAGTGGCGGTGGAGACTGCGGCCCTTGGGGTACGGATGCCAAACTTCATACGAGATTTGGGACGGCGGCTTAGGGATAGGGGCTGCGATCTTCGTTCCGGATCGTTCCTGGCTCAACAGATTAGGCGTGGTAAAAAACGATGACGTAATATATGGACAAGCCCTTAGCACTAATCAAACACGGTAACCTCATCGCTGCGGTCTCTGCCCGCCCGGGAATGTCTGCTAGGGTGGCTTGGCGGGGTGCCGGTGCAGCAGCACTAGCTAATAGCGGTGGCGGTTCGGGTATATGTTCGGGTTCTGGACGTTCGGGTTTGATTGCTGTACCGGGTAACCCTGCGTTATGCTGCCGGGTTTCGATGTCTGTGGAAGATAGTTTTGTTAAGATTAGTGGTAACAATCAAGTACATAACACAAGCGGCGGTACAGCGGGCGTTGCATGGGTGCCCTAAATCACTTATAGCTGCGGATAAGACATCCGTCACGTTGTGACGATTATGCGAGTGCGAGTGACGGACGTGATAAAATGGAAAAATTCTTAGGTCATTAGATTAGTTCGTTCATGAAAATAAAAGACTCGTCAACGACAAGTACGGGGCCGCACCTTCGTCTGTTTTAAATATTGTTTACAAGCAGTTTTTGGGTATTGGTACCCTACCACTCTGTTATACTTGCAAGAATATGAGCAAACTACAGACGACGCTAGTTAATTAAAATATTGAAGAACAGAGCTATAACCACGAACTTCGAAATTCGAAGTTCGGGTATCTCCATCTCTATCGCATTTACAATACTCGAGTGACAGGGATGCAGATATACGAACTTTGAGTTTCGATTTTCGTGGTAGCGCCGCTGTAATTGGGTGGTTAGATTTGAAGAATAGTAAGTGATTCGATTTGAGGAACCGTTATTTAAGTGGATGGACATTGATTCTAGGAACACTATATCGAGTGGATGGTCAAATAATTGAGGAGCAGTAATTCAAGTGGGTGGTCAGATTTGAGAAATCACTTATGTAGATGGTCCAAGACTAAAGAAACGGTAACTGATATGAACTTTTGTTAACTTTTCGAAACCTATGGCTCCCTATAGATATGGGTCTATAGATAGTCAAACAAAATTATAGTTGAGTTTTCAGTGTGAGCTGGTGATTCCCTGTGTAGCCATGTGGTACCGAAATGTTAAGCTATAGCTATGTAAAAAAATGTTAAATACACGAGGAAGCGCCGCACTCCTCAATAGGTACGACCTAGTTTTAGTTTTGTCCCTAACTTAGGTGGCGGTGGTGGTTTATCGTGGATTGGGCAAGCTATAAGTGGATCGGTTACCTGCATGGTGTGGTTGGGCTGGTGTATGGCGAGGTGGCGGCTGGCGGGCGGCGCGTACACCACGGCCGTACTCACGGACAAGTGGATCGGTTACCTGCATGGTGTGGTTGGGCTGGTGTATGGCGAGGTGGCGGCTGGCGGGCGGCGCGTACACCACGGCCGTACTCACGGACAAGTGGATCGGTTACCTGCATGGTGTGGTTGGGCTGGTGTATGGCGAGGTGGCGGCTGGCGGGCGGCGCGTACACCACGGCCGTACTCACGGACAAGTGGATCGGTTACCTGCATGGTGTGGTTGGGCTGGTGTATGGCGAGGTGGCGGCTGGCGGGCGGCGCGTACACCACGGCCGTACTCACGGACAAGTGGATCGGTTACCTGCATGGTGTGGTTGGGCTGGTGTATGGCGAGGTGGCGGCTGGCGGGCGGCGCGTACACCACGGCCGTACTCACGGACAAGTGGATCGGTTACCTGCATGGTGTGGTTGGGCTGGTGTATGGCGAGGTGGCGGCTGGCGGGCGGCGCGTACACCACGGCCGTACTCACGGACAAGTGGATCGGTTACCTGCATGGTGTGGTTGGGCTGGTGTATGGCGAGGTGGCGGCTGGCGGGCGGCGCGTACACCACGGCCGTACTCACGGACAAGTGGATCGGTTACCTGCATGGTGTGGTTGGGCTGGTGTATGGCGAGGTGGCGGCTGGCGGGCGGCGCGTACACCACGGCCGTACTCACGGACAAGTGGATCGGTTACCTGCATGGTGTGGTTGGGCTGGTGTATGGCGAGGTGGCGGCTGGCGGGCGGCGCGTACACCACGGCCGTACTCACGGACAAGTGGATCGGTTACCTGCATGGTGTGGTTGGGCTGGTGTATGGCGAGGTGGCGGCTGGCGGGCGGCGCGTACACCACGGCCGTACTCACGGACAAGTGGATCGGTTACCTGCATGGTGTGGTTGGGCTGGTGTATGGCGAGGTGGCGGCTGGCGGGCGGCGCGTACACCACGGCCGTACTCACGGACAAGTGGATCGGTTACCTGCATGGTGTGGTTGGGCTGGTGTATGGCGAGGTGGCGGCTGGCGGGCGGCGCGTACACCACGGCCGTACTCACGGACAAGTGGATCGGTTACCTGCATGGTGTGGTTGGGCTGGTGTATGGCGAGGTGGCGGCTGGCGGGCGGCGCGTACACCACGGCCGTACTCACGGACAAGTGGATCGGTTACCTGCATGGTGTGGTTGGGCTGGTGTATGGCGAGGTGGCGGCTGGCGGGCGGCGCGTACACCACGGCCGTACTCACGGACAAGTGGATCGGTTACCTGCATGGTGTGGTTGGGCTGGTGTATGGCGAGGTGGCGGCTGGCGGGCGGCGCGTACACCACGGCCGTACTCCCGGACAAGTGGATCGGTTACCTGCATGGTGTGGTTGGGCTGGTGTATGGCGAGGTGGCGGCTGGCGGGCGGCGCGTACACCACGGCCGTACTCACGGACAAGTGGATCGGTTACCTGCATGGTGTGGTTGGGCTGGTGTATGGCGAGGTGGCGGCTGGCGGGCGGCGCGTACACCACGGCCGTACTCACGGACAAGTGGATCGGTTACCTGCATGGTGTGGTTGGGCTGGTGTATGGCGAGGTGGCGGCTGGCGGGCGGCGCGTACACCACGGCCGTACTCACGGACAAGTGGATCGGTTACCTGCATGGTGTGGTTGGGCTGGTGTATGGCGAGGTGGCGGCTGGCGGGCGGCGCGTACACCACGGCCGTACTCACGGACAAGTGGATCGGTTACCTGCATGGTGTGGTTGGGCTGGTGTATGGCGAGGTGGCGGCTGGCGGGCGGCGCGTACACCACGGCCGTACTCACGGACAAGTGGATCGGTTACCTGCATGGTGTGGTTGGGCTGGTGTATGGCGAGGTGGCGGCTGGCGGGCGGCGCGTACACCACGGCCGTACTCACGGACAAGTGGATCGGTTACCTGCATGGTGTGGTTGGGCTGGTGTATGGCGAGGTGGCGGCTGGCGGGCGGCGCGTACACCACGGCCGTACTCACGGACAAGTGGATCGGTTACCTGCATGGTGTGGTTGGGCTGGTGTATGGCGAGGTGGCGGCTGGCGGGCGGCGCGTACATCACGGCCGTACTCACGGACAAGTGGATCGGTTACCTGCATGGTGTGGTTGGGCTGGTGTATGGCGAGGTGGCGGCTGGCGGGCGGCGCGTACACCACGGCCGTACTCACGGACAAGTGGATCGGTTACCTGCATGGTGTGGTTGGGCTGGTGTATGGCGAGGTGGCGGCTGGCGGGCGGCGCGTACACCACGGCCGTACTCACGGACAAGTGGATCGGTTACCTGCATGGTGTGGTTGGGCTGGTGTATGGCGAGGTGGCGGCTGGCGGGCGGCGCGTACACCACGGCCGTACTCACGGACAAGTGGATCGGTTACCTGCATGGTGTGGTTGGGCTGGTGTATGGCGAGGTGGCGGCTGGCGGGCGGCGCGTACACCACGGCCGTACTCACGGACAAGTGGATCGGTTACCTGCATGGTGTGGTTGGGCTGGTGTATGGCGAGGTGGCGGCTGGCGGGCGGCGCGTACACCACGGCCGTACTCACGGACAAGTGGATCGGTTACCTGCATGGCGTGGTTGGGCTGGTGTATGGCGAGGTGGCGGCTGGCGGGCGGCGCGTACACCACGGCCGTACTCACGGACGGGTGCACCGCCTCGCTCAAACCGATCACCACTTGCTGACCCTGGCGGAAGTCGGAATATACAGTGTCAGTCTCCATAAAGTGCACATATGAAATAGGATGAATCTAGACGCACTTCCATCGACGAAATATATATATATATATATATCTATGGATTTATGGCCAATATTTTTTTATGTGCATGTGCAGATTGCTAAATAGGCTAGTTTCTTTTTTTTCGCGATGCCATTCTTAACAGTTTATAGAGGGGATTTACACATTTGTATATATCGGGTTTTAATAGTTGTGATAGTTTTAAAGGTGCCCATATCTTGTAGACATTTTAAACTATTTGAAGGATTGGTGACATGAAAGTATAATGTAGGTACATTATCAAATTTACGAGCCATCATTAAAATACTAACAGCAGCACACTTAACTGATCAATTGTCAAACTTTTTCGACGAAACAAAATAAATAATAATTGACATCTACAAACATTTAGCATCTTGCTGTTATTACATCAGTATTTTTGTCGTGCATGAACAAAATATTCACCAATATAGCCAGTGAGCTAATGATGGTTTCGTTCGCGTCACATCGACAAATTAATGCGTTTAATTTTGCATTTAACTACACTCGAGAGCAAAAGTTTCGGGTACACTTTGTATAGAATTTCAGTACAAACTGTACCCAAAACTTTTGGTAGATAATGACAGATCGGTATATCTTATCGTTTATTGTACTTATAATAGGGGTGTAGACTGGGTTGGCACGAATAATAGTAGTGCCAACCCACACGCAAAATAGGCGCAATTATGACGTCGAGTTGCGGAAACCCAGCCCGCGTACACCTATAACCTATAACCTATAGGGGTGTAGACACCAAATAAAATAACCAATAATGTTGTATTTTCTAAAAAAAAGATTAAAAATGTAGTCAAATGGTTCTCCATTCATCCAAATGCAACGCAAGAGGGTAATAATCACAAAGTTATAAGTGTCCAAAGTTTTAAGAGGGGGTATGTTCTGTCCCTTTTCCGCAAAACGCACGTTCATATGAAACGATTGTCATTTACTATGACGCTCGATGGTCGTGACGTCACAATCTACGAGCGTTTTCTATCTATAACAAGCAATATTAAAACGGTTGTAGCTTCGTAATTTTTTGAGATATTTGAATGGGATTTTCGTCATTAGGTATGTTTTTTTTGCCTTCTTTCTTTTGAAGTTATAATAGAGTCTACACCCCTAATGTTACAATACCTGCGCCTCCTTCTTAGGCTCCGGATGTTGCTGCCCCTCCCTATTCTTCAGCATATCCAGGTACAACTGCGGCTGCGGGGCGGGTGCGTACATCAGCCCCGTATGGTGCGTGTGCGGCGTGTGCGGCGTGTGAGGGGTATGCGCGTGGTGCGCGTAGATGAGAGGAGGTGGTCGCTCGCCGACCACAACGCCCGACGTCGGCATCGCATAATACGCGCCAGGGGTTACGGAGCCGGAGTTGCCCCCGTACGCGGTCGGTTCTGGAATCATGAGAGTATACTATTATAGGGCCAAAGTAAACGTGTCGACGAGGTCATAATTATCATAAACTCTTGCTTTCACCCACCGTCAGAGAAAGCGAGAAAGTGAGCGTAAGTGACGTAATGAGTTATGTTTATGATTATGAACCCATCTACACGTTTATATTGACCCTATAATAGGAACATGACCTAGTAACCTACGTTGAATCGCATGTTTTACCTACTATTACTTATAGATAACATGAGAATTTTGATTATGAACACATTGACTGCCAAAAATCGCTACGCGGTAGGCTCGTAGCCTATCCCGTGGTTTTCTCGCTAAGTAGCGGAAAGCGCCAACGACGTAGGCGCCCGCTAGGCGGGTTCCTGGCCGTGTTAATATTAATATTTCAGCAAAATTGTTAGTACCTAATTTTTCATATTAATTTACAATATTACATTTTAGAGTATTAGTTCTTAACACATTCAGTGCCGAAAACCCCACTATCGGGTATTTAAAGATTTCGTTCCCACGCTGGATGACTCGATAGTCGGGATCGCGCTACTGTAGCTATAGACGACTAAAGGCCACGCCGAAAGACCCGATATCGAGCACTGATTTTGACGAGCAGGGTTGCCGCTAACAGAAAGATTTTTAGCGGAGTATTTTAATTATTAGTCTCAATTATTAGGTTGTTATCAGCCAGGTAGGTACGTTCTATTGAGAAACTTATTGAAATGTGATAAATCACGAACACTAAACTTTTGCGCCGCGTACTGTATCCAATGTATTTAGCGCAACCCTATCGTGTGCCCGACTGTCGGGATCTTGGCGTGTAGCATCGATTCGATCGATAAGTGTGAATCTGTGCCCGAGTGTCGGGGCTTATACTTTTTTCATCACACTTGCTCGTCAATGGCGTAATTACTTGCGAGCATATAGAGCAGTTATAGCCGTTTTACCTCCCACGGGCTGTTAAGTTTAGTTTTAAAATATAGAACCCTCTGATTGGCTTAAGCAAATCTGGTTGCTGTGTGATTGGTTGAATAAAAAAATCTAGTTGGTCAAGTCGCCCCGCCCCGCAAGAATACTGTTCTGTGATTGGTTGAAATATTGAGCTGCGCGCTCCACTAGCACTTATCTGGAAGTGAAGTTGTCAATTTTTGATTGGTGCGGCTGTATGAAACTTAGATTTTTCTGTCTTTTGTAGTTATTTATTTCCTCGCAAATGTGATGAAAAACATTGTGTATAACACGGGCGTAAGAATATTGCAAACTCGAGTCATCAAAAGCCCTCCGCCTTCGGCGTCGGGCTTCTGATAGACTCTCGTTAGCAATATTCCACTTACGCCCCTCGTTAAACAATGTACTATTTCTGGCCTCGCGCGCATGGTCTGTATTCTGGGCCGACCTGAATGTGTTAAACAAGCGTTTCTATTTAATTTAAAAAAGGAATAACATGAGATAACTATTTAACATTCACAACAATAAGCTTAAACAGCACGACTAGGAAAATGGAAAACACAATACAACATTTTTTTTAAACTGGACAAAAAAAAACAAAATGGGTTACTTTTTGTAGAGGTATAGAATAGAGAGCAATAGCTTCATGGGAGACATGCCATTAGTCGCACGATTATGTAATAGGGTGTATCAGTTTATAAGAATGAAGTAATGTTCATAAAGAGATCCGATGAAACCATTCAGTGAGACAGGGAGTCCTGAAGAGACAGTATATAACGAAATGAAGAGTATATAACGCAATTAATGACGTAATAATAATAGAAAGAATGAGGACGCCTCAACCAGTTAAAATGGTGAAAGTTAAACAAAATGCAGGAAAAAATGAAATGCGGTAGGAAATAAAAATGAAACGGAGCAAGCGGTGTGACACCTGGCGTATAACTCACTGTTCCAGAGTACGGCGCGCATTTGCCGGCCCATACGGCCGTCTTCTACTTCTGCAAAAGATTATCATAGAAATGTTGTCGTAAGCAATCGTTTGACAAGTACAGTAAACACACTGCAATCAGAGACAAGATAATACAATTATTGACGGCGTCACTCGTGTTCCTAGAAACACGATGATTGTCGAAAGCTATTGAATTCGGCAGGCCTTTCATTATATTACCGGTATGTGAACATTTGTCAATAGGTATCCTTACCAGGTAAACTTCAGACTGTTCAGTCTACATTTCTTAAAACATAACTTTGTTTTCTGGTTATTTTCTGCTGACTCACTGCTATTAAACCTTATTATGGCAGTGGCGATTTAGCAACCAAATACTTAGAAATTCTATCTTAGTGTTTACAATATGGCACAAAATCCATTGTGATTACAATATGACTTTCTTTGAAAATATCCTTTGCCAGTTATGTATTCGATACCTGCAGTTGATCCCGTGGTAGCATGTTCCAATGAATGGAACCTGTTTAAATGTTAAAAAATATCGCAGATTTTCTTTTTTCTTTCTTGCAACATGTCAGATAGTTGTAACAGCCGCCAAGTAGAAACTTTGGTTATAGTGCGACGCTAAAACAGCCTGACAGACTTCATATTAAAATATAATGAAACGGGTCACTCACGTCTTTAAGGTCGAATATAGCTCTACATGTTTCGAACCAATACATGGCCCTTATTCATGAGCACTCGCGATGCCGCCGCGCTTAGCACTCCCATTCCTTATATTTTAATGTCTGGAACTCACGGGAGTTTTTTTTATATAAAACTGAGGAATTAATGTTACTCACTGTGGTCAGAATACACCGGCTGATGCTTCATGGGGGGTTGGTGGAGCGAGCGCTGTGAGTAGAGCGCGTACGTTGGAGAGGGGCTGCGGGCGCGCTTCGCCCCGGCTTGGATGGGACCGCGCACTACGGTCTGCTGTTTTATTTAGAATAGATTTATTGTTCGCAAGTTTTTAGTGCATTTGTAAGATTTTTGCAAGTTAAGCACACAACGATTCACTGCCTCCTGCTTTTTACAAGCTTTTATATAGTTTCACCTGTCCCGGTGTCTGTAATGAAATCTTGCAAGTTAAATTTGACTTCCCGGTGATCGATTGAGCTGAAATGTATAGTACCATCAAGCTAATCTGATGATACAGACAGAAGGTGGCCATGGGAATTCAGCACTTAACAGACGTAACCCCGTTGAGTTTGGGGTAAAAGTACAGTCGGCAGTAAAAGCTTGTACAGTCAAGTGCAAAAATATGTATCGATTTAATCCTCTCATAAATATGTCATATGCATATGAGTAAGTTGTATGCACCCATATTTTTGCACTTGACTGTACCAAAAATGAAATTTTTGGCAAAACTTATTTTAAACTCTAGACAAACACCTATTTTAGTATCTTGAATTTATTTAATTTAATGATAGTAGTCTACTAGACATTCATTTCTAGAGAACAATCTTACTCGTAATATAAACACGTCAAAGCATAAGACTTGGTGTCTCCTGGTCTTATGTCAAAAAAATCTTTTGTGTAATTCTACAATGTTAGGTGAAGTTATAAGAGGAATTTTCAACCATGAGTACCAGGGCAATTTTTATTTTTAAATGGGTTGTGTCAAATCAATTCATAAATGACTGAAAACTAAATTTCTTTATGGAATCGAATGCAGTGTGTCCCAGTCGATTCTCTCCCGTGGTTCCCTGGGCAGTGACCAGATATCAAAAGGTTGAATAAATTTAATAAAGGTTCATACATTAATACAGTCGTACCTTGTTCAGCATATGAGAACTTAGAGGTGGGGGCCTGCCCTGTGACTGTATTTGTTCGCCTTGCCCCGTAGATGCTGACATTGGGAACATTGGAATCTGAATGTTGCCCCCCATTGACATCTTCATCGGTTGGTTCTCACTGATAATTCATAAAATTATGGTTAAAGAAATCAACTTTTCTCGCAGCATGATTATGATGGGGAGTTTTAGTTACTTAGTATCATCACAAAATCTACTGTTATGATGGAGTCTACACAGTAAATTAATAGTGAAAAAAAATGGTATGAAAGCCCACATATGTACTTGTACATAATTTGATATAACTAGTGTATGAGAAAATTTATTGTGTAATGCAAAAGCTTCCAACTGACTGTAAAGTTTTACTTCCAATACATTTCTTTAAATTCATCATCAACAAAAAAAAATGCAACAATAAAAACATTCAACAGTGATTCCATACTCACTTGGACTCCTTCTGCTGCTGTCTCTTTCTGATCTCATCCTCATTAAGCACCTTCTTCAGCTGCATAAACAACTGCTGCTTCTCTTTCTCTAGCTGTTTCAGTTTCTGCTCTAGTCCTTCAATCTGTTCCTTGGTTTCCTCTGAAATTTTCTTACAGTTATTATTTCTTGACTAGTTGAGAATGCCTTGAAGTATTGAGGCAACTTTTTGTACTTATTTGTTTTGTGCATTAAAGTTTAAATAAATAGTTGCCCTACATTTATAAATACAGGGATGCCTTTATTCTTGATAGAATGCAGTGGTAAATGGTCAGAAAATAGAAAGTGTATTCAATGTGTGAATGTACAAAAAAAACAAGCACTGAAAATGGCATACCCAATGTCATGACATCTTGTCTCTCTCTTGCTTCTCTCTCTTTTCTTAGTCTCTCCTCTTCAACCTCAGCTTCATACTCTGGAACATAGTTGTATAAATTACAATTCAAAACATTTTGAGTTTCGAGTACAGTCACAGACTTTAATTGTTAAGCCCTTTAGAGCTCACTTTATCCTCTAGCCGCCAAAGGACCTTCTAAAAGGTCTTCAGTTCATAGTGGTTTCCGGCCCAAGCAAAAAGTGGATGCCCAACTGTCCTTTTAAAAGGTCTTCAAATAAAACCTGTCGTAAAAACTCAAATTTCCAGTGTATCGATTTTAAGTTATTTCTGAACGAAAACGTCATGTTTGACGTTAACATTAGAGTTCAATCTGTGCAAAATCAACTGTTAGTTCAACCTATAAAAAGGACTTTTGTAACATTATCAACAATCCCACCTTCCAGACCTGGAAATACAGTATTACTAACGCCATCCAGTGACGAATAGATGCACTAAACCAATGGGAATAACAGTACTGCTAACACCATCCAGTGACGAATAGATGCACTAACCACATAGGAAATCGATACTACTAGCGACCTCCCTCAACGATCGGATGTACTAAAATAGTACCGAATCCACTCGCTACAACACTCTCTTAAGATTTTTCCTGATTTGGTTAGGTTCTTCGACTGAGATTTGTTTAGAACCAAGCCTTAGGGTACCGATTATAGTTAGATTGCCCTGGTTCCCTTGCTGGAACTATGTGCTCTTACCTATCTATAGTCCGCAATCGTGCATCCGCTCCAGTACTCTACTCCTTACTGGCTGGGGAAAACGACGCTTAATCTCTCTCTGCTGTATTTCTAGCAATTTAATATACTCCTTGCTGTACGTCACGCCTTTCCCTTCACCCCGCACCCACCCTCGCTACACTTTGAATTTCGGTGTTTTTATGATCTCCTAGCCTTCTACTCACAGCTAAAATGAAGAACTTAGGCTCTTACGCCCACCCTAAGCCAAGATATCATACAGTGAAAGTCCTGGGCCGGAACCTTTCAAACCTATAAGAAAGACATCGGGCCGCTATCCCAACTTTGGCCAAAAAACCCTCAGCGGCTAGAGGTTACTAGACACTTCATAGCTTCATAGAAAACCAACATTAATTGACACTTAATTGGCTCAACAATTAAAGTCCTTGACCGTACAACAATAAAAAGGCTACACACAGCATTCCAACATGGAATCACCTCACATACAACTTCTCTTTATTGCACACCTCAATACATCAATCAAATACAGGACATACAAACTCAAAAGTAGAGGATGTATTGACGGTTGTCAGTACCGTATCGGAATATCAGTACTGGCCATTATTCCAGCACCATGCTGAGATGGAACTGTTTCGTGGCACTGACTACTAATGATTTTGGTAATGTATGCGGAATAAAATTTGGACAACATATTGAATACGTAAAATTATGAAAAAAAATAAAACAGAAATTGTACCTTATGGTTAATTTAAGTCAATCAACCTGGTTAGTGTCATCGGCATTGGATTCTTTCTCTTAGAATTAAATTGGGGAAGTACATCTTGGTGAATCGAGATGAACAATGACGAATTTTTACAGTACATATTCCCTATGGTCGAAACCGAAGATAATGGAACATTTTGTGCAAATAGGTGAGAGCTGAAGCCCTGTGTATAATAACCCTGCATCCTTTTCCTTGAGAAAAAGTACTACTAAAGCCAAGTTCTGGGAAACATTCCAGCTTTAGCCAGTTATCTGAGAGGGCTTGATTAAAGAAAAAGATGGCCAGCCAAGTCGCAAAATCTTACAGAGCTCAAAGAAAATTCAAATGTGACAGCAAAACTGTAAAGAAATATCTTAAAGACATGGGCATTGTCAAGTATTCAAGAAAATTTAAGCCCACCATCTCCGAAAATCATAAATAAAATAAAAAAGCCTTTTATTTCCAAATGACCCATTATTACATTAAAAGTTGTTTCCGTATTGGTTAGTAAGTTCCTTATAGTTAGTAGTTAGTGTTATGTATGTTATTTACTATTTATTTATTTAATTTGGACCCCTCTTTGAGTGTAGGCCTCCTCCAACTCTCTCCATTTTTGCCTGTCTTCCGCTTTGTTTAGCCAGTCTTTCCCTGCAGTTTCTTTTATATCATCCAGCCATCGTTTATATGGCTTTCCCATCTTTCTTTTGCCAAATTTCATTTTCACAAAAATCATAAAATGACTCAGTAAATAAGTAATTTGGTGAGATGTGAAATATGTCGAGCTTACAAAGTTTCCTAAACAAGTTTTCCTAAGGAGGATAAAATTGGAACTAACAAAAATGACAACATCTGTGTTTTCCACAGAGATGGATAAAGTTCCACAAAACTGCCGTTAATCATCTCTCATTGGAGTAAACTCTTTTTTGCATTTAATGTTGATAAAAACATTATTAAAAACACGAATATTTATAAAAAACAACCTTGGGTTTTTAAATTTAATATGACATTGAATTTAGTCCAAATTTCATTCCGCATATGTTATGCTGATTTATGTCTAATTTACTGTCTTGAATTCCTATTCCCATTTTATTTAGTCTATTATATTATACTTAGAATGTTGTCAGGGGCAATACTGACTTACAGTGTGTATTGCATGATCTATCTTGTCCTAATCTGAAAGTGACTGGAAGCAGTCACATTACAAGATGTGATAAATTATTGTGTGCATGTTTAGAAAATATAACACTCAAATGTAATATTAGATTGTTGTTAACCAAGGAGTGAAACTGACCCATTAAAAACAACATGTTTTGGTGTTTTAATAGAGTCAGAACACCAATAATAATTATTGTTTGAGTGTGAAAGGTGTGATTTTCATATTGACTATGGAAATTAAGTAATTAACAACATGCTACAAATGCTACTGATTTTTCAATACATGGTTTGCTGAAGTAGGTACTAAGTTTGAAAACGAATTAATACCCGAAATCAAGGTACCTACCTAATTTAAGTAGTTTTTACTGCATAATGTTTTTTTGGTGGCTTAGGTATATACCATTGTTTTTCCTGAGTTCGCAATTAACTTTCTTCATATTTATCTATATAAGTTTACTTTGCAAACAGGAGAGATAAACAGTTATGATAGAGTGGAATACATCATTCAAATGATTTCAATGACAACAAAATCTGATATCTCATGCACATAATCAACATAAACAAACATAACAGTGTATTCACTGAGATTAGCCTGATACTTACCTTGCTTTTTCCTTTGCCGTTCGCGAGTTATGTACCATTTCAGAGCATTCCACATTCGCTGGTCAGGATCATTTTGTTCTTCGGTTGTCGTAGACGTTACTGCAGGCATTTTGCTTACAGTATTTGCACTGCTTGTTGCTTCCACTGATCAAGAGAAAATAATGAAGATAAATTTCACTAAACGGCTGACGTAAAACCTTACATATATGAAGTAAAGTTATGTTTATGAAAATATAGAATAAAACTTCTTTACTTGCGCACTGCAGTATTTGCAGTTTATTTTTTCCAAATATGCAGAACAGTCGTCAGTCAGTTGCAGTGTTGTCCCTGTCAAATTTTGGGTTGCCGTGTACCGAGTCGAAAATTGCCGTGTTTGTATGAGAAAATCTTAAATTATTGCCGTGTAAAAAAAATATCATACAAATGATACGGCAATGATCGGTTGCCGTGTGTCGTGTTTAGGTCTAAAGACACCTGAATTGCCTTATATTACGGCAATTACCGTGTCAGGAACAACACTGGTCGTGTCCTCTGTTTTTTATTTATTCTAGCACAGAGGGCCTACCGCGAAAGGCATTCGAAGTTTTCCCTCTCTGTCAGATTTGCGAGTTCGTACGTAAGTGCAACAGAGAGGGAAAACTTCGAATGTCGTTGGCGGTAGGCCCCCAGATTCAAAAGGCGAGTTTAAAATAACTTAAAAACTTAAATAACCATAGACCTCATAAACCACGTCTGTTTGGTGCATTTTACATGACCGGACTAACTTTACTATCTGTTGCTGCCTAGCGCTTATGTCGGACATAATGCATTCGTCCCACTTTCACTTTTAACTATTGGATTTGGTGTCTTTTAATAAATCTGTAAATTCGGAGATAATTAACACAATTGGTGTAGTTGGTAGGTTTCCGAACGAGCCGTAAATGTCATCTGTCATAACATTTCTCCCTTCCCCGCTTCCCCACAGTTACCCTTGTTTGATGGTGGCACCATAGCCACACTTAGCGGTAGTCGCCCAAATATTCGTGCTGCATCTTTTTCCTTCCTACAGCAAATGAAAGAGAGACAACGATGCAACGCGAACACGCAACCCCAAGTGCGACCATCATATGGTTTCATTCACCCCCACCCCACGTCCTTTCCAGTGACCATGATTGACACATTACAATATATAGAAAAGTACTCTGTGATTGACATTGTGATGATTGTGAAGTGAAATGATAATTGATAACGATGAATTACTAAAATACATTACGTGATTAAAATTAATATCTTAACATAAAGTCAACTTTATCTTTCAATTGATCAATAAGCATAGGCGTGGTTAATTATTATTAAAATGGAAGAACCTTCAGGAGCGAAGAAGAAACTTAAAACGGTAAGTGAATGTTTGTTTTTTTCAATACAGTCAATTCACGCCAAGTTGTGGAACATTTTCTCCGGTAATAAATTTTCCATGGGCTATAATGGCCCTTATGCCATTATAAACGGACTACTTCTAAAGCGGGTGCAGCGGCGGAAAACGCCGAAAATCTGAAATGTAATAAATATAGAGGCCTGCAGAGAGTACGACTTTGTACCTTTTGGCGTCGAGACCCTCGGTCCGTGGGGTCCCAGTGCGCATAAGTTATTTGCAGAAATCACGAAACGTCTGGTCGATGTAACTGGTGACCGACGAGCTGGCGGCTTTCTTGCGCAACGCATCAGCATTGCAATTCAGCGAGGAAATGCCGCCAGCATCCTCAGTACAATGCCTCGAGGGCCTTTTTTAGATTTAACTTAGTTTTAATTTATCTTAGTTAATGTTAATTATAATCTAGTATTCACTTACTGGCTGAAAATCAGCGCTGTAGGTGTCTGACACCTCAGCATAATGCTGAGCCAGTGTCCGGTTCACTGCCGCAGAGACACACTTTGTTTCATGTTTTATATGTTTCTCTTGTTTACTTTACTGTATAATATGTGTGTCCTGTGTGTTTGTGAATAAATGTATTTTCTTTCTTTCTTCTTTCACTTACATTTATCAACGATGATTTAATTCGAATGTCTCTATTCATCCATACTAATATTATAAATGCGAAAGTGTGCCTGTCTGTCTGACCGTCAGTCTGTCTCTCTATCTGTTACCTCTTCACGTGTAAACCGCTGAACCAATTTAGATGCAATTTGGTATAGAGATAGTTTATGTCGCGGGGAAGGACATAGGATAGTTTCCATCCCGGAAATCATCCCCTAAGGGGGTGAAAGTTTGTATGGAGTCACAATATAAACGAGTTCCGAGATATGACTGAAAAACTGCCTTCCCTATAGAAAAGGACGTAAGTGCCGTAAGATTTCTGTGGCGATACGACCTTTTTAATAGGCAGGGCACCCTTCGTTCTGCGTGGTCCGACACGCACTTGGCCGGTTTTTTTTAATTATAATTTAGCATACTGGAACAACATGGAAATTTTTATAACAATGGGATCCGCCATATATCTAGGTTATATATGCTCTAAAATTTGGACTATACAATACAATACAAATACTCTTTATTGCACACCTCACAAAAACAAAGCAGTTACAGAGAGAAACAATACAATAACATGTAGGTAGAGGTAGACAACAGGCGGTCTTATCGCTGAAGAGCGATCTCTTCCAGACAACCTTTGGGTATCGGAGAAAGAGATAAAACTAGATTATGCAGTAGGTGGTGCAGAGATTATTATTAATCAAAAATCAAGAAATTATAAAAATAAACGTACATAAATACCTCTATATATAAACATACACACACAATCATACATATATACAAATAACACAAACACAAATATAATGATACATAAACAGTCAGCCAAAAATACAATCAGGGTTAGGGGAGAGACAAATAATGTTCTTTAAGAAGGGATTTGAGGTTGCCGATAGACTATATAACCTAGATATATGTTCCGATGCCATTTGTGTTGTTAGATACGTTTTAAAAATGAGAACCAATCAAAGAGAGTCGGCTTGAATCAACCATGCTCGGGGCTCTCTAAATATTTTTGTCACATTTATTTGCCTTCCAAATTGCAAGACCTTCCCATCAAGGATACTCAAGTTACTGTCGAAGTAACATTTATACATACTAATTAACGGATTGTTCAAAAACAGACCTTGTGTGAAAACAATGCAAATAGGCAATCATTGAACACATGAATATACGGAAGAACAATGTTTGATCAGCTTTAATGAACTATCTGTAATATCATAATATACTTTCAAAGAACTGACTGAGACGTGACAATTAATATATCATATCATATCAGTCAATATGGTAAAAATGTACATTTAAAACTGTTTGGGTGTATGCCTGTATTGATTAAGGACATTTTAAATGACAAACATCTTTTGGCTTTTGTGTACCCATGCTTCAATGATTTCCAATACTTCCACTCCCTTTTCACAACTCAAAAGAAAAACGGCCATTTTAACTTTGGACGCATAGATTGACGAATCCAGCAACATAAAAACTAGTTCACAATAAGGACTTAAATACAAAATACAGTGTGTCGTGGCCTCCTTTATCAAATATCTAGAGTTAAATTTAAATAATCAGAATTATTTACCATTGGCGCTAGTGAGCACGTAAATGCCCTCTTAATAAGCCTCTGTTAGTTAGGTAATTAATTAGGTTTTGTGTCTCAATTAAATTCAAGCGTCGAAGCGTGTGGGAGCGAATGCGCGCTACACATGGACTTCTATTCGAATATATTTTGCGTAAGAATATTACTTGATCTTAAGCAGGGGCGGTGCACTCTTTGATTTCGTCGCGCCGCACAATAACATGCCGGCTGACCGCCTTTAGGCGGTCTATCAAGTGGTTGCCGCGAGCTGTCACGGGACACACGCGTTCGCGCAACGCATTACATCGCCATTCGCTTCGTAAAATAAGAAAGAGCGCGTTGAAGAAATGTCCACATTGAGGCACGTTTGACGTACCTAAACAGGGAATTTGTTAAGAGAGAACCTTCTGGACGTAGTACTATTTCTTATTCTGTGTCTTAAGTAACTAAAAAGTTCAAAACGGCGGCCTTTTTAACGGGTTCTTTTTCGTTCTAAGACAGTCTCACGTATATACAGTCGACTACAAAAAGATGTATCCACCTTTTCACCTTATTGTATAGTAATATGGTTCAGTCAGAAGTGAATACATCTCTCTAGTCGACTATACATGCCAGGACTCTTGAACTCCGAGCGCATAGTATGTGCAACAACTAATTTTGCACGAATAATAAAAGCATCTGTCATTTTCGGTCAAATAATAGGTATGATATAATTCAGACAATAATGAATGCTCATTATCACTCAATAACTACAAGCACCAAAAGTATAGGTACACTGCAGTTGAATAAATTCCACTTTAGTCATCATTCATCATTACATTAATCACATCATAAAATGTCGTGTCTCTTCAGATAATTACTTGTTATGTAATTATACATATGTTGTCCGATTTTCAAACAAATTTGTATTCCAGCATTGCAAACAAGCTTATAAGAGAATTCATATTAAGCTCGTTTGCAAATGCATTCAATTGTGTGTAGCAAGAAGTCCAATCCGTTTGACGTTTTGTAAGCTGATCTGATGATGGAGACATTGGAGACAGAGGCTGGCCGTGGCAAGTCCTAAACTCCACAAGACTCGTCGTGTTTGCCTCAAGGACTAAAAAATAAGTACAGACGGCATCGGCAATAAAAGCATTCAGCCGCAGTCAGCCGCAGAGATGCTTGCCCCCCTAGCATGCACACTTCTATGCCAAAAAAGTAACTTTTGTCACAACCTTTTTTTAACCGGAAATTCAGTCTGTTATACCTACTTATACAAGTAAGTACACGTGACATGTCTTGCAAAACCACTTTGAGATTCCATTCGCCCATGTTATTACCAATTACAGACAATCACAATAAAAATACTAGGATCAGTTTTAAGAAAAAAATGTCTCACGCAAGAATTGTGAACCTCCTTGAAACTACAAAGACTTTTAGCTAGGTAAATAAAATTGTAAACTCGATTTCACGTAGGTACCTATCTGAATTCTGACTTTTAAAAGCTTATTTTATTTTTATTTTTCGAGCGAATTCGAAACAATTGCCGGGCACGAGTAAAATAAAATACACGTTCAGAGTGCGCATGCGTCAGTCGTTGAGGCATCGGCGCGCGCGCTGCCGTATATACCGCGACTTACCTAGACCGGTTCAACGCTCTGGCGGGAAAGTGCAATCGCAAATTATCCAATTAGCAAAATGTACCGAGAGGCAAGAAATAGAAAGGTCGCCGATACCTTTGAGAAATACAAGATTTCTGAATGGGGGACCAGGACGGTTAGTGTCATTTGTAATTAACTAACAAAGTTGTATTTAATTCGCTAGAGTAAACTGACGTTTGGAGGCGCATATTAAATATGGTTACTAGGTACAATAAGGATTAAGTATGAATAATGTACTTTTTATCAATTAAATTTGCTCTAAATTTACTCTGTGTGTGTTTAATATCGTAAATATTTTGTGTAAATTAAATGTTTCAATTACTCCGGATAATTAAAAATACAAATTCCGGCAGTCACAACTCCATGCAGTAAACTTGACAGTACATTTGAATTGAAAACACTTTTTGAAGTGGATACTTACTTCTTTGCTCGCGTTCTTGTATAGGGGTACAGTTCAAAATGTATCACGTGACTTCCGGAATAACTTTTTGTAGAGAAGCCTAATCTATCAATTTAAAATAATTGTTTGTTATATGTTTTAATTCTTCTTTATTTGCCATTAGTTGTTAACCACAAAATGTTATTTAGTTTATGTGGCGGACATGAAAAAAATGCTGAAATGACCGCCATTTTCAATGTATCGCGAGTCAAATGAGCTATGTCAGTCAATGTTGCCATATATACCGATTTGTCTGTACTTATACAGATTTTAGTGATATAATTCAGATATATATTTTACGGGTACACCATAATAGCAGATTCCTTTAAATAATCAAAACAAACTGTACGGAACCCTCGGTACGCGAGTCAGACTCGCACTTGGCCGGTTTTTAGGGTTCCGTAGCCAAAATGGCAAAAACGGAACCCTTAGTTTCGTCATGTCCGTCTGTCCGTATGTCACAGGCATTTTACTCGAAAACTATGAGGTGTATTTGAATAAAATTTTGGGGATAGGTGTATTTTGTTAGCCGCTACATAGTTTTGTAATTAAAATGACAAAAAAAATTTTTTTTAGGGGTGCACTCCATACATAATACTAGTCAAAAAAAAAATTCATTGTGACCCCCCGTGTGGCACATCAATCGATAGGCCTTTCAAAATAAATATAAGGTTTATTAGCATTTTTTTGTTTAAGTCAATATAGTCTGAGATAATCGCCCCGAAAGTCACTAAAATTATGTCCCCCCCCCTCTAATTTTTGAACGGTGTATTTTAAAAATATGGAAAAAATCATGGACATAGGGCTTATTAATTTCATTCACCGAAAATTGTTTTGAACAAGATCGGTTCAGAGGTTTTCGAGATATTGCTGAAAAACTGCCTTCCTCAAAGAAAAGGACGTAAGTGCCGTAAAATTTCTATGACGATACGACCTTTTTAATAGGCACGGAACCCTTCGTGTTGCGTGGTCCGACACGCACTTGGCCGGTTTTTTTATTGGTATTGGAAATTTGTCACTTTAAGACTCTATGAGAGGGAGGTTTAAACGTGACCTTTCATATAGGTATTGTTAATTGCATGATGGTGTCCTCTACAAATAGAGGCACACATTTATCAGTGACTAATAGGCAATAGCGAACCAAATTAAAGTTGAATAACATGCTCACACGTTCAATCATAAACATATGCGACTCTGATTTACCTAATGTTCTTCGTAGCGGCATCGGCATCACTTTCTCTGCGCTTCCTTTATAAAATTGTTTAACTTTCTTTCCTGTTGTAAACAAATTTAAATCGAGCCAAGAGTTATATTAAGTAATGTTATGTATGACATTAGGTATATATGCTTTTGTTACACTTACAGTCAAGTATAAAAATATGGGTCCATACAACTTACTCACAAATATGTCCCATCGCTCTTATATCAGCGGATTAAGGTTTCGGTACATATTTATGAGAGGATTAAATCCATAGGTAGGTACCTACCTACTTTGACTACTTATACAATCGTAAATAATCGTTGCATTTCTCTTTTTAAATAAAATTCATTTGCTCCATAGAGTTGTATTTTCGGTTCGAGTTCGCGGAAAAGGACGAATTTTCGGTAGCAAAATTTTAATGTATTTTCAGATATAGGTTGTAAAGAAAAGCTTCGTATTTTTAACAAATTTGGACCAAACACTTTAAGTCGGATATTTTATCCTTGAATACTGCGAAATATGAGATGTTCAAGTCAGCAATATGGTTACTAAATATATTGTAGTCGGCATCATCTAGACACGCGGCAGCGTGTCAAGCCAAGTTCAAGGAAAGGAACTGGTTAGCCAGCGCCGAGTGTAATATTACACGAACCACTTGGTGCCACTTTTGACCCTTCTATAACTCAAAAGCTCTTTAACGTAAACACATAAAACTACGTGTGTTTAATTATATCCATAAGGACATCTAGAAGTCCAAATTTCATGAAGCTAGCTCAAACGGTTATAAAGATATGAAGGTCAAAAAGTCGGAAATTTTAGTATTGACTGACATATAGTACCTAAACCTAACCTACTTCCAGATGACCTAGAAGGATGAAATTTGGAATCCAGCTCTGTAATTGTGTGTAAGCGTAGGAAAAAATCTAAAAATAAAAAAAAAGTTAAAAAATAGGGGGGTCCCCATACATTTTTTTTTAATTGCAGCGTCGGAACCGTTACAAGCAGATATTTGAAACTATCCCAATATATGTATTATTATATTTGCTATATAACAGAAATATAAAAATAAAGTTAAGTCAAAAAATAAGTGGTGTCCCCATACAAAAAACTTGTAATACGCGCTAAACAACCGGCCAACGGTGTGTCGTCGGCGGCGCGCGGCACCACATAATTATACACAGAACAGAAGTAAATCTACATAAAAGCGCTCCCGAGAAACACGGAAACGCAAGAAATCTCAATACCTGCCTAGTGTTCTTTACAAAAAGTAATGATATCCCACCAAAAGAATAAATGTAAAAAAGGAGAGCCAAGTTCAATACAAAAATTATGCTTGGCTGTGGGCTTCGCCGCAAAAAGAATGGAGATCTAAATGAGTGCCAAGTTATGCAAAATCCAAATATGTATTTATAGGAACAAAATAACATTATGAACAAGTATTAAACTCTATTTCTTTGCTTTATTGGATACCTATAACAATTGCTGTTATTTAAAAATGTGAGATCTTAAAGTAGGTTACATTTGACTTGGCCTAGACTAATATTAGAGCTGAGAAATGGCCACTGAGAATTGAACCACTTAATTATTTACCAGAAGCTTTTCTGTGCTTCTGTGTGAATTTAAGTCTTTATGAGAACTGGTATGACCTGTATATTATGCGAAGTAAATATTAGGTACAACATATTATTCAAAACTTGTACTTGTGTAAAATCCGTGGCCTGCAGTGGACCGTACCTATACCTACACACTAATTATTAAGGTGTATTGACAGGACAGATGTCAAATACACCTTTGGCCCCTCTGAACAGAAAATAGTTCCCTCTCGTACGGCTCGTACCTACTTATGTAGAGTCTATAGATGCCAATGAGCAGGTTACTAGGACCTATAAGTAGTATTTATAATATAAGTAAGATACCTATTGAATATAAAACAGAAAAACTAGCCTAGTGTGTAGTTAGTTTGTGTCGGATTACACACAATAAAGGGTTCCGTAATCGAGATACAACATTTGTATAAATAATTTCATACATTCATTCGTTAGAAAAAAGTTAATTGAAAATTGTAAAGTATTTACCAAAAGCGTTTAAACGTTCAAACCCTGCAATTCACAGGAAAATTCCTACAATAGATTCTACCTACAATACATGAATACAAGCAATGCTGTGTGCACTGTGTGTGATTATGTGTGACTTAGAAAGCGTTCGACGTAATTATTTAGTCACGAATTGATTTTGAATAAGATGCCTATACATTGTTATGGAGTTGTGTTGTATCACCGCTTGTTCAAATCATTTTTGTCAGACCGTAAGCCAGGTGGTGAAACTGTCTGCAAATGGTGGACCATTTGCAGACAGTTTCACCACCTGGCTTGTGTGTGAGGCTGGTCGCATAGTTTTAGGCATTCCACAAGGAACGGCGTGAGGTAATATACCTTCTAAAATTCATAACGGCCTGCCATCCGTCATTACAACTGGGTTGCCAGTGCTTTTTGCGAAATACACCTCCTTCATAGTTAGTGCAATGCGCGAACAGCTCAGCGAAAATATCCACGACACATGCAGACAGTTGCAAAGCTTTTAGAGTTCTATATTGTTTCAGTAAAATTCTTCATTTTCTTAGGATGGATTCGAATAATGAAGAATACCTAACTAAGAATAAACTTTTGGTCCAATTGAAACCAAGTAGTCTTGATCAGTAACGACAACTTTTTAAATTATCTATCGGTAAATGACCTGAAATCAGAGCAAACATGCCATAACCATAAACCAAACAAGTGATAGATATTCTTTCACGAGTTTTAAAGCATGGCGGCTGAATACATGATCTTAGAGTAAAATTAGTTAACTCACACTTTACCAACGGATTTCTAAATGTCAATTCGACCATACAAGAAGTTGATTGGAGAAAACATTAAGATTACTAAGGTTACTTTTTTAATTTTGCGTTTAATCTCAGATTAAATCCTTAATCCTGTTCCCGTCTAAAAGGAAAAAGGTTCTGATTGCTACGGCAAAACTCTGTTACGTCATGCTGTGGATCGATTACGAAAATTATTAATTTGCAAAACCTAAAGTCTCAAATCTTGCCAGTCAAATTCGACCCACATATTGTAGCCTGACTATGCAATATTATTGTACCTACCATTGGAAATGGATACGGAAGAAAGAAAGAAAGAAAAAAACATTTATAGAAGGTGGCCATACAACTCCTAAATTACACGTGACAAATCGGCCATGTTGGGTTTCGGAAGAATTGCCTTGCCGAGTAGCTGACTAAGTATGTAATAAAAAGTACAGGCGTCAGTAAAATCTTGGCTTAGAAACGAGATTTTCGTCAGAAAGTCGTTGTCACTATTACAGTGGCTCGTTTGTGTCAAACCGTTGGTAATCGTTAGTGACAATGAAAAATATTTTTTTGACTTTCAGTTTTATGTATGGAGTGCACACCTAAAAAAAAATTACTTACAAAACTATGTAGCGGCTAACAAAATACACTTATCCTCAAAATTTTATTCAAATAAGTACACCTTATAGTTTTCGAGTAAAATGCCTGTGACATACGGACAGACGGACATGACGAAACTATAAGGGTTCCGTTTTTTTCCATTTTGGCTACGGAACCCTAAAAAGAGTGGGTGACCTTACCAATTTTTAGGGTTCCGTAGCCAAAATGGCAAAAACGGAACCCTTATAGTTTCGTCATGTCCGTCTGTCCGTCTGTCCGTCTGTCCGTCTGTCCGTCTGTCCGTATGTCACAGGCATTTTACTCGAAAACTATAAGGTGTATTTGAATAAAATTTTGAGGATAGCTGTATTTTGTTAGCCGCTACAAAGTTTTGTAATTAAAATTACTAAAAAAAAATTTTTTAGGGGTGTACCTACTCCATACATAAAACTAAAAGTCAAAAAATTTTTTTTCATCGTGAGCCCACGTGTGGGCACATGAATCGATAGGCCTTTCAAAATAAATATAAGGTTTCTCGGGAATTTTTTTGATTAAGTGAATACAGTCAGAGATAATCGCCCCGAAACTCACTAAAATTCTGTCCCCCCCCCCTCTAATTTTTGAACGGTGTATTTTAAAAATATGAAAAAATTCATGGACACAGCGCTTATTAAGTTCATTCACCGAAAATTGTTTTGAACAAGATCGGATGAAAGGTTTCCGAGATATTGCTGAAAAACTGCCTTCCTCAAAGAAAAGGACATAAGTGCCGTAAGATTTCTATGACGATACGACCTTTTTAATAGGCACGGAACCCTTCGTTTTGCGTGGTCCGACACGCACTTGGCCGGTTTTTTTGCTTTGCCTCGTTTCAGGTTTTTAGGTACGTACGGAACAATCGTATTTTACAATATCTTTACTACATGCATGACATTTAATTGATTTAATTCACAGTAATCCGTCTCTATCACTAACAATAATACTTATTGCATGAGTGCGAGTTAACAATAAGATTATGACAGTTTAAACACTGAAATCCAGTTGTAAAGTCATAAGATTATCTATTTTGCATATAGGTATTAAGATCATTAAGCGTGTGCATGCATGACATGACATGTCAATCACATGCTATACAGATTGAGGGGGGGGGGGGGGTAAAGTACGTCATAGAGAACTGTTAAACTTCCCATATAACTAAACAGATTTTAACGGACGTAACTAACGATTACTGACGGTTTGAAACAACCGACACTAAGAGATGCCAGTCACGGACTTTAATTGTTAAGCCTAAATGGCTCACTTTATACTGGACACTTCATAGCTTCATAGAAACGCAAAATTTGTTGCTACCTAAATGGCTCAAGAATTAAAGTCCTTGACCGTACACACGGGACCCCTTTGTTTCCCATAAACTATGTTTCGAATTTTGATAGTCACAAATTGATATCCATAAAATTTATTGACATACATCAATAGTCATAATTTTTAGGGTTCCGTACCTCAAAACGAAAAAACGGAACCTTTATAGGATCACTCGTGCGTCTGTCTGTCCGTCTATCACAGCGGATTAGCTCCGAAACTACTGGACCGATTGAGTTGAAATTTGGTAATTAGGTACATATTTTGGAAAAAAGACGAATATTTACCATTCCCCCCTTATCTCCGAAACTATACTAGGCTTAAAATTCTGAAAATAATATGGAAAATAGTTCCTTGCCTAAAGATTACAGGAAAACCTATAAGAAGTTTGAGTATTCAAAGTAACGGGAAAATATTCAATATTTTTGTGTATTTTGTATGGAGCGCCTGATGCTTACAGGCAATTAGCAATTTTACGGAACCCTCACCACGCGAGCAGAGCTCGCACTTGTTGTTAAGTATTAACGCTTAATAGTTCTGTTTAAGGTTGTCTGGAAGAAATCGCTTCAATGCGATAAGACCGCCTACTGTTACCATATTTTATTGTTTTGCCTGATCTTGTAAAAACCTGTGTTATTTGTGGTGCAATAAAGAATATTATTATTACTATGAATAGTTCAAACATTAATGACCTATAACATTAAATTATATAATCACAAAAGTCATAAAATTTATGACTATAACGTTCAAAGGTCTATCGAATAATTATTCAGGAATATTTTAAGTCATATAAGGTAGAAGTACTAGTGCCCGACATGTCAACAGAAAATTCTTATTTGAATCACGATATTATGCTCATTTAAGATGTATTAAACAGTTTCATACGGTTTGGGAGACGAGGTATTTACTCAAGTTACTGATATGGAATTCGTTTCATATGGTGATCTTATAAAAAATCCTGATAATATAAGAATTAGGTAATCAGTCCGAATGTACGAGTAAATGGCAGGCGGTTATGCTGGCAGTCCCAATAGATGTCATTTCAGTACAAATGTCATGAATGACAGACTGACATTTATTGGGACTTGAAGGTTTAACTCATTGTCCCAATTGATGGCAGCTGGTTTTAACAAATATGTTCATAACTTATAAATAAGTTATTTGTCTTGAAATTGTGATAAGAAATATTGAAGTCACTAACATTTAGTAACTTAAAAATGATGTCGTGATCAATCTTAGTTTATTATTCGCTAGTTAAATTATATTCGTCGAGTAGGTACTAGTACCGCGTCGGGCACTAGTACTTCTACCTTATGTAATTCAACGTACTAATGGTTGTTCATATCGTTTTAATTCATAAAGTGAATCACCAAATTTATAACATCAATAAGCATATAGATAATTAATTACCCCGAAACATTTCCAGACATACATTTGAAAAAAGGGTGCTACTGGTAGAAGATTCTGTAATATCTGTAAACCTACGTATTCTACCTTAAGTAAGGTCTCCGTTAGGTACGACGACGAGCGAAGCAAGGAGGAGTGTTAGGTATATAGAACTGCGACCCTACATTGCGCGAGCCGAGAGAGCGAAGCGAGAAACGCTTTATTTCACTTCCAGATACAAGACAAGTCCCTGGACTTTTGTACTTATATCACATACAAATATTAGTAAAAAAAAATGTGTTATTTATAATTATTAGTGAGTGTTTTTATTGACTTTAACATTATGAAGTCACACACCAACATGACATTGAATGGTATGTCTAACTAATGGTGACATACCAATTATTATGACCTGCGACAAAGACCATACAACAATTATTATAAGCTAGCCTTTAACATTATGTAAGGGCATAAATGAACTTACCAGGATTTGAACCCGAACCCGCCGGCTTCGGCAAGCTGCGTCACTCACTACTCACTACCAACTAGGCCCAAATGTTTGTCAATGTTTTAAAATGTTTCTAGACATAAATGACTACAATAATTAGAAGCTAAATAAAATATTAATTGTGCGTTAGTGTGATGCTGATGTGAATCAGCGCTGTAGGTGTCTGACACCTCAGCATAATGCTGAGCCAGTGTCCGGTTCACTGCCGCAGAGACACACTTTGTTTCATGTTTTATATGTTTCTCTTGTTTATTTTATTGTTTCATATGTGTGTCCTGTGTGTTTGTGAATAAATGTATCTTTCTTTCTTTCTATGTGACTCATGTGACCCTTGGGCAGTATTTTTTTACATTACTGCATGAAGTAATCACAACGATACCAATTTTCTTCTGGCCTTGTCATGTCGTGTCCCACAGTTGGGCAAATGCTTAAAAAGGATATAATATGTATCAAGGGTTTTATTCGAGAAAAACTGCAACAATACGAGTCCATTCCCATGCGGAAGTGCAGCTAACGAGATACATCCGCGATGTATTTAATGATATACACGTTATGTATTTCCATGCCGATTTAGACGTGTGATTATTTCATCGGTGTTAGTGTTACTAAGGCGTATAGTATACCCGTATTTTTGCCCGAGTACGGCAGAGCCGAAAGGAATTTAAGAGATATGATTTTAGCACTATGTTTGTATTACGTGTGTTCCACCTTGTAGTGTTTAATATACTGAACCGAATTTGATGTCTGAGGAACCAAGCGATTTGAAATTATGCTCCGGATGACATAGGCTACCTTTTGTACAAAAATAACTGTTTTTTTTCAGTTAGTTTTCTGTAGTCTTTTTAACTTTTTATGCTTGATGTAGAAACATTAACCCTATTTCAGGCCGGCATTTAAAAAATGACGATAGTATGTTAGTCTTCCTCCCTCATTCACATTAAGATACATGTTTGACAGCCAATATGTAGGTATAAGACACCCTCGACAAAACAAACATAGCTAAAGGTCGTGGGGAGCCAATCCAGTTAAGCTATAGTACCTTTTTCACCTACCATTGTAATAAGTTGACGTCGACTTTACTCTATGAGTAATGATTACATACATCACATGTTGAACTTATAACACCCCGCGTTTGCATCGGGGGTTAAAAGTTGCTTAGCGGGGCATACAGAGCCCTAGGCACAGAGTAAGTAATAGTACTACGTACAGAAGATTCTCTGTTAACAAATTCTCTGTTTAGGTACACCAAACGTGCCTAAATGTGGCCATTTCTTTCTATCGCATGCAACGCGCTCTTTCGGAGGCGGAGCCTTAGATTATAGTGTACAGTCTCACTACTGTACATTTTTCCGTTTACGTTGCGACCTACTTTAGGCCGCGCTACAATATGACATTATGAAGTTAATTTAGATTAGTGCAAACTTAACTCTCATACTATAAACATCAACTGAAGGAACGGCCAATTAATCTCACTATTTTGTAACTATAAAAGTAATAAATCAGTTTAACTTTAACTTAACTTCTCCGTTCTTTCAACGCACTCCAACACAATATTTAAGTGTATGGGCTAACTGGCTCATACATATAGGTACAGTCAGCATCATAAACATGTATACATTCTAGGACCTTATTGCTTGGAGATAAGGTCGTAAAGTGTATACATGTTTATGATGCTGACTGTACATGGGATGAATGTTTTATATCGGATATAAACGAGATCATGTGTTAGCTAGTTGGTTTTAGCTTACTCGAGCAGACTAGTGAGCGTTAGCGCGTTTATATCAACTTCATATAGGTCAGTGTTTTTCAACCTTATTTCACGCCTTATTTTAGACCCCCGATGGAAAAATATTTATAATATATCTACATATTTTTAAATTTTACAAATTCTAAATCCGTGAATTATTTTGACTTTAAAATTACTTGGACGTCTTTCGGCTATGATTAAAATTACTAGTAACTGTGACCGCCTTTAAGAGGCTATGCGACCCCCCACGGGGTTGCGAATGTTGCGATTCACATGTTCAAAAACACTGATATAGGTAATGTCCTAACATATTTAATTGGTCGTCGACGTAAATTTTTATCGTTTTATCAGGTTTTTTATACATTACGAATCCAACTGTTATACCTACGTGATTAAGCTATCTCCAAAAGATTTTTTTAAAGATTAGTTCTAACCTAATCATGATGATTCTCTGTTACTACGTAGAGACGAGTAGATAATTATTATCTACCTAATCTTATTTTTTTTACTTTCCCAATTACCTACCGCCGCATGATTTGTTATTTTCTCCTTAAGGCTTTCCTCGACCACATAAACAGACCCTAAGTTAGTTCGAACAGTGGTCCGTAATTTTTATAATAAATGACGGTTTTCCTTTCTAATACCCTGATCGATACCACTGGCACCTGTATCTCATTTTGCAAATGGCGCCGTTTCTCTCAGAATCAATTGGATCCTGGTGTTAATATTTTTACTGCTCACGGGCGTACAGTCAGCATCATAAACATGTATACATTCTAGGGTCTTTTTGCTTAGAGATAAGGTCGAAAAGATACATGTTTATGATGCTGACTGTACAGTCACGGACTTTAACTGTTGAACCATTTAGAGCTCACTTTATACTGGACACTTCATAGCTTCATAGAAAACCAAAATTAGTTGACACCTAAATGGCTCAACAATTAAAGTCCTTGACCGTACCACGTACGTCGTACACTTGGTAGCGGTCGTGGTCGTTGTTCCGACATTCATTAGCACTCCATTTGTCTAGGATATAGGCCATAAATAGATGCGTCCAAATGAATGCACGACGTTAATGTCCCAGGCGTTGAATTTTGACATTCACGGCATTCGTATCGCGCGTTGCGCGTCGCGCTCTATTTGGATATGCAACGGGTTGCGCCAACTATCTTTAAACGCTGTAGTCCTGCCATTCATGGACCGATTTTGGCGCGTTGCTGCTCCATTTGGCTTGTTAGTGAATCTTGAATGGCCAGCTTAGTTGTTCCCATACTTACAGACATTTGATCCTGTATAAAATGGTTCTGGAATTGCATCGTAAAAAATAGGAGTTTAGACTTTTATTTGCTGTACCTATAAGTGACGCACCTGCTTGTAAGTACTTCACATAGGTAATAGCGACTTATGAGCATTATAGCTGTATTATCTCACTTGTTATGCGATTGGCCGGTTTTACGTAAATACTACTTTCACCGTTTCCTACGCTGAGGTATTAATGAGTTCGCAATCCATACGGCATCAACCTTCCGTTTTTAGGGTTCCGTACGTCAAAAGGAAAAAACGGAACCCTTATGACCCTTTTTTTTATAGGATCACTTTGTCGTCCGTCTGCCTGTCTGTCTGTCTGTCAAGACCCTTTATCTCGGGAGCGCGTGGAGATATCGAGTTGAAATTAAAACCATATACTCAAGTCTACAGTCCCTTGAAGCTGTGAAAAAATCAAACTTCTAAGTCAACGAAAAAAAAACGGCCGTTTATGCCGCAAAAAACGTATATTTCTTTTTCTTTTTCACTCTCAAGGGAATCCAAATTTATAGGGTACTTTCCGTTGACCTAGAAGTATGAAATTTGGCAAGTAATATCGTCTTACAGGTACTACAAATGCAGGGAAAAACCTCAAAACCATACATTTGTCATTTTGTACGGAACCCTCGGTGGGGGAGTCCGACTCGTCCGGCTCCGGCTTTTTATACCAGCTAGAAACATATGTAGGATTTTATTTTATATATAGACTTTAGTAAATTAATGAATTCTGAACAAGGTGGCCACTTTTGGGGGGTAAACTGGAAAATTAAAAAAAAAAGTTTCGCAAACTGTATTGTGTGACATACCTATCAAATGAAAGGGGTTGTTGTAAGCATTTTAGTTTTTTTTTATAATTTTAGCACAAATAGATTTGAAGTAATTTGCCTAAAGATTACAGGAAAACCTATAAGAAGTATGAGTATTCAAAGTAACGGGAAAATTCATAATATGTTACGGAACCCTCACCACGCGAGTTGAACTCGCACTTGTCCCGGTTTTAGGGTTCCGGACCAAAAAGGTAAAAACGGAACCCTTATGGTGCGACTCCGTCCGTCTGTCTGTCTGTCACAAAGTCAAATATCTCAGGAACTACTAATGCTATCGATTTGAAATTTGGAATAGTTGTAAATAAAGCTAATCCTCGTGTATGGAAAATGAAAATTTTTAATTTACACTTTTAATTTGTATAAAAAAGGGCGGATAAGAGGGGGGGCAAAAATTCAAAGTCTAGTTAGTAGGCCAAGTGGGGTATCATATGAAAGGGCTTGAATTGTACATTCTAAAACAGTTTTTCTTTTTTTTTCTACAATGGTAAAATTTTGATTTTTAAAGAAAAATGTTGAAAAAAATACCATTCCCCCCCCTTATCTCCGAAGTTAACCAAGCGAAAAATTTGAAAATAATATATATTATTGATATTAACGTGAATATTACCGGAAAAGTATAACGATACCTCTATCTAGCGTAGTTTTGTTTTATTCTTCAAAAATCATATGTTAATTTTGTTTGTAATGTAATACTTCTGTGTTTAATTTTTTGCCTTCAAATTACGTACCTTCTAGCAAATAAAAAAAAAATTATCAAAATTAATTCACTTGATAAAGAGTTATCGCTGAAAAACCAACATACAGTAAGGGAAATGTATTAACGTACCACCGTAGAACCCTATCGCAATAAAGTAACATACCGCTCGAGTTTGAGTGAAGGCGGCCTGTCAATTGCGATAGGGTTCTACAGTGGTACGTTAATACATTTCCCTTACTGTACATACCGAGTTCCTTGGTCGCACAATTTAGTAACAAAATGCACCGATAAATGGCGCTGTAGGTACTCATGTCATGCTCATGACTTTACTATACTATGCGTTGTTTAGATTTTTCCAAAATTAATGGGTGGGGCAAGACGGGTGTGTTGTATGATATTTCGTACGGAACCCTCGGTGCGCGAGTCAGACTCGCACTTGACCGGTTTTTTTTTTAGTTTCATGTGAATACTTCACAATCACATTAAGTATTACGAGTAGGTCATCATAATAGTTACTTTGGAAGTATCTATCGAGAAAGCTTTCAGTAAACTTGTTTTTGTTCGTTATATGTCTTTTTATTTCAGCTTCACTTGCATACAAAATTGCAACTTAGTATTTAGCTGCTTAGCAGCCATATTAATTAGTTCCCAATTATAGCTCAACACTTAAATAAATTACGTATTACTTAACCATATCTACACCCAAGCAACCGCGGAATGCCCTTTACCTACTAAGGTTATATGATTCAAGATAGGTTCAAGGGCTGAGTCTATAATTGTTTAATACTTATTTAGATTGCCTTCTGACAGCTTGCTTTGAACCTACTTGATTAGCTTCATTGCATATTTAGAGCAAACTATAAAAAATACTGTGTTCGTACTTTACCGTACCCTACCGTACCGTACCGTATTAAACCTACCTCTATGAAATCTAAGTTTAAACCCTAGCCAAAAAAGTATTAATGTCCTTCAAATAAACTACACAGTTAAATTTTAGTAATTAAGGATTTTAACAATAAAAAACAACGAAAAATAAGCCAACAGTGATTGGAAACCACATTTTAATATTAACTGTATACAAATTGATTAGGTATACGACTATGCATAATATAAAACATGGTTGTGACAAAACAAGGCGACTCCACATCTATTTAGATTTTAAAATTTTGGTACGGAACCCTAATAATATCCATTTGATTTTGTTTTTCAGTTTTTTTTTGTGTAGGTTCGCATTAAGCTCTCTTAAAGACAACAACAGTCCTAGCCATATGCCACTGCAAAAAGAGAATAGTTAAATTGATTGCGTAGCTTTTAAATATACTCAAGAGCAAAAAGAACTGGTACAGTTTACAAGGAAATTCAATACAAAGTGTACCCGTTTTTTTGCTTTTAAGTGTAATAAAAGTAGAGTACATTTATCGGAATATGGCAGAGTTGTCAAGGTTTAACGGTTAGCCCTTCACTACGCGTAGGTCATCTGGTGGCTGATTGGATTAATTACATGCAAGTCTTAAGATCGCCAGATGCGGCTAAAGCTAGGTGTTAGGTATATTCGTGCTTAACATGTAAACAATAGTACCTACATATAATAAAATAAAGAGTCCCTCAGATCGCAGGGATTTGCCATCACATCACTGCCATCAGTTAAAATTCGATATCTTGTTACTCAAATTAGAGTCTAATGAAATTAATTTAAAACTTAGCAAGTACGTAACTAATAGGCAAACATCGTAAATTTTGTAGCATTTTTGGTGCAGCACGGTTGTGTTAACGGTGTTGATATAGAAAATATCAATGAAAATTGTTAATTAAGGTTACTATTAATATTATTAACGCTAATTAAGCATTACGATTGAAATTGCTTATACCAATTCCGTTAATAACACTACGCTGCACCGAAAATGCTACAAAATTAACGATGTCTGCTAATAGGAAACCAGTCATTTATACAAAGTCCTAAAAATCATCTATTAACAATTAAGTCTTATTTTTCAAGGAAAGAGAAGTATAAAACAGCTGTTAGCTCAATCATAACTTAAACTTTTTATTATGTTTAATATTGGTTTGTTATTGACAGAGTACCAGCTTTGACCTCAGCATGAGGTCACGCTAATTGTGCTCGACGTTACACTTTATTGCATTTGAAATGAGTAGTTTTACAAATTAATGACTAGCTAGCATGATCGCGTATATGTCTGACGTAACATATTCATCCCTCATGCACGTACGCAATTACTATTGCAGGGAAGAACGCTTTACTAGTATGTTGATCATAATTCATAAATCATAAAAACGTAAATTGCTACATAGTCAGCACGAGATCGACGATCCGTCTCTTTCTAATTCGAACGCTTAGAAAGAGACCTTATTCTATGTCGCCGCGACACAGCTCGCAAGCCGTCCAGTGATACCCGTGCCGGTATTGGCAAATTAACCGACAGTAGTGAATATAATGGATCCTATAGCACTTCGTCAATAGTCAAACTAAAAAAAGTAGTTTAGTTGCTCATATCCATACACAGATGTATTTAACTGGGTCTCAATGCGGAATAAACGTATACAGCTGACCTTTGATTGTGCTTGTTGACTACCTGTGCAACATTGGTCATTATATCAAACTAGATTGCAACTTTTGCCCTCATTTCATCACGTGGTTATGAATATTTAATTGTGTTTACTGTTGTAGTGATTTATAATTTATTAACTAAGTTTACTATACAATTAAGTAGTTCCTCGCCCTAATGCCTCAGCCATACTATGGTCCTCGCGCTGTTCTCCTCGCGCGATTATTCGCGACGCTCCGCACTAGGTTACTTGCCTTTGGATAGAAATGGACGTTGAAACTGTGGTAGCCTGCGCTATACATTTTCAGTATAGCCAATTATATAAATGCCTTAAAAATTAATTAAAGGCCCCTTATATTTTTAGGTACTGCCGTGTTATTCAGCTCGAGTTTGTAACATTCTTACCGTACGTGTACATACAATGTTTTTCATCACATTTGCGAAGAAATAAATGACTACAAAAGACAGAAAAATCTAAGTTTCATACAACAGCACCAATCAAGAATTGACGAAATTGACAACTGCACTTCCAAATCACTGCTAGTGGAGCGCGCAGTTTCAATATTTTAACCAATCACAGAGCAGTATTCTTGCGGCGCGTGGCCAACTAGATTTTTTTCAACCAATCACAGAGCAGAGCAAATTTGATTAAACCAATAAGATCACACACAAGGTCATTACTCCCTAGGGACTACTAAACACGCCATAACCCCCAATGACCAATTTAGGTCATTGTCCTTCTGTATACAGGCATGGTATACCACCATTTACGAGCAAGTGTGATGAAAAAGTTATTCTACCATTTTATCGGCGCCCATTTTACCCATACCGAATTACAGCTTTCTAGTAGTAAGGGTCACTGAGCTAAGCCGCAACCGGACAGACGGACGGACGGACATGGCGAAACTATAAGGATTCCTTGTTGACTACGGAACCCTAAAAAAGGGTGTGGGCTATAGTTACGTTGCATGTATATTGCAGCGTCATAGTGATATTTTAATAATGTTATCATGTTGGTGCAATGTAGGTAGACATATCGTAATATATCAACTCGGGTACGATGAAGTTGATCGCCTAAAACGCGATAACGTACTTATTTTAATCTAATTATATTTTTATGTAAACAACATACGGATGGAAAGTGCGTTGAAACAGTGTCGAGGATACCTGTGTATTTGTTTCACGTGTTTAGTTCAACATTAAATTGTGTAAAGAGCCATGGAGGTATGTTGGTATTGCTAGATGTAATTTCGTTCCGACGCAACTTCAATAAACACGTATAGGTACTGTGTATTGATATTAATCTAATTTCAGGATTTCCCCACCACACACATGATCAGATACTACCATAATTGAAATATTACTAGCCGTCAACTTTTTAATGTTGACACCGGGTTTTATTATTCTAAATCTCATTCCACTAAGTAATGGTAACAGCCTCACATTTATTTGTCGATATCTACTACGGAAAACAATCCTATTTGCTAACAGTGGTAACAACTTGGCAGTAACAGCTGGGTATATCCCTGTTCTCTCGTAAAACATTCCGTTCTGGCGCTAATTAATATTTTTTCATCACACTTGCTCGTCAATGGCGTTATTACTTGCGAGCGTACAGAGCAGTTATAGCCGTTTTACCTCCCACGGGCAGTTAAGTTTAGTTTTAAAATAATAGAACCGTCTGATTGGCTTAAGCAAATCTGGTTGCTCTGTGATTGGTTGAAAAAAAAAATCTAGTTGGTCAAGCCGGCCCCGCCCCGCAAGAATACTGCTCTGTGATTGGTTGAAATATTGAACTCCACTAGCACTGATCTGGAAGAGAAGTTGTCAATTTTTGATTGGTGCGGCGCGGCTGTATGAAACTTAGATTTTTCTGTCTTTTGTAGTTATTTATTTCCTCGCAAATGTGATGAAAAACATTGTGTATAACACGGGCGTAAGAATATTGCAAACTCGAGCCATCAAAAGCCTGATAGACTCTCGTTAGCAATATTCCACTTACGCCCCTCGTTAAACAATGTACTATTTCATCTGTTTCAGTGTGCTCAAGTAGCTACAAACGTGGTGGAGCAGAAGCACACAGTGTCCCGAGCGAAGCGGAGCCGTGCGTTGGGCAGTCGCGCCTTCCGCGGTAGCACCGTCTGGCTTACCGGCCTCAGTGGCGCTGGGAAGACCACTATTGCATTTGCGCTAGAAGCTTACCTGGTCTCTAAAGGTTAGTTTATTTTTTCGTGTGTCTCTTAATAACAGTAATGAGAGCTTTAAATGCGAAGAGAAGCCGCTGTTACGACGTCACCGTCTAGCTGACTGGCCTCAGTGGCGCTGGATAGACCACTATTGCCTTCGATGTTGGAAGCGTATCTTATTTCTAAAGATATACTTTGGGTGCATCTAAGTAGCGGGCGTGAAAATTTTCGATGGGCAACCCGGGACAAAAAAGCTATGAAAGAGTTTAGAGTATATAACTATAGGCTCAAATTAATTTTACGCAAGCCGGTGGGAATCGGCTTGTATGGGCACTCCGCCACTTGTGCATTTTAAGCAAACAGTGTCAAGGACAAAGCGGAGTCTCGCCGGGTGCGCTTTTAAAATCACATGGCTTCTTCAGCCCTGTTATTGAAAGTTCGGAAATGTTTCTAAAACAATTTTATACAATAATAATAATAGATTGATAGCTATAGTAAACAGCTACAGTACAGCTAAATATTTCCCTGACATTGAATACAAATTGTTTAAGTAGACGTAAGATAACGTCTTACTATAATGGAACGTGTTAATTCATTCAAAACATTACATAGAATGTCATAATACCAGAACTGAGAAATAATATTAGTAAATAATAAATATTAGATATTAAACTAACACTAAAAAATAATTTAAGTCGCAAATGAGTCTTGCAAATAAGCCTAATTGAGGCTTCAGTAAGAACAAAGCATAAATGTAGTAGCATAAGTTTATATTTTGAATAAAGAAAAGTAAAGTAAAAAAAAAAGATGATCTGTAAACTAGGTTATGATAACTCGAGACAAAACTATTGTGAACCTAATTTTCTTATCAGATGCGGTGTAGTCCAATAGGTGCAATAATATTTAAGATATTATATAAAGTGTGCGTGTTATGTGCTTGTGTTCGAAAATAATGTAATAAAGTGACCCCGAGCCGGGAGTTTCTCCTTACACCACCTTGCGGCTTTTGTTCACCTTGGGGTGGAAAATCTTCCAATAGAAAGATACGTGAGCGAGACTAGCAATGTTATAAGTGTATTTATTCCTTTTTTTGTTTGTTGACATAGTGGAAATGCACTTACACATCCCCCCAGCCTGGGGAAGCTATAAAGGGGGTATGTGGGACCCTCACCCTCCAGCCATCTCTACTAAAGAGAAGGGGGTGGGAGTCTACCCACTAAAACCACTCCTGGCGTTTCCGTCTCTGCCGTTTATGGGGGTGCAGTTGGATCGCGAGCATTTCACCACGACACCCCTGGAAGTGAATTTATTCCTCAGTGCCTTGCTAACTAGCACAGCTCTGGTCACCCTCCATAACTTACAATGTAAATTAGTAGGCCTACAGAAAAATAATGATGATTGTTATATTCGCAGGTATCCCAACATACGCGCTGGATGGTGACAATATCCGCACAGGCCTCAACAAAAACCTCGGCTTCTCGAAACAGGATCGCGAAGAGAACATCAGACGCGTCGCAGAGGTAGCGAAGTTGTTCGCAGACAGCGGGCACGTCTGCCTTTGCAGTTTCGTGTCGCCGTTCGCAGAGGTAAGATCGTGGGTTCGTCTGCCTATGCAGTTTGGTATCGCAGTTCGCTGAGGCATGATAACCCGAAAAGCTCTAATTAGGAAACAAGAGGATAACAGACACCGAATTGGTGGCCTAATAACTATTTGTATGCAGTGGGCAGCTGTGCCTTTGTAAGTTTCTAATCGCCGTTCGCAGAGGTAAGATGACACGAAAACCTAAAAATGTGAAAGACACGCCGCAAAGGTAGCAAAACTATTTGAAGACAGCAGCTGCCTAACTTTGCAGTTTTGTATCTCTAATTTATGAAGCAGGACACCTCAAAACATTTAATCAAGACAAATACGCCGAAACAACAGGGACGGCCCAGAAGTGACCAAAAGGAATGCGGCATTTATCGCAAATTAGGACGGCCCGATTACGTTGTATTGTAAAACAATATAAATAATAGTATATATTGTAAATCAACAATATGTCAGAGTTGTTATCGGTTATCGTGTTTAATAATTGTAACAGTTTAATTAAAATCAACTGACTATGTTTAAGTCCGCGATCCAGATTAATTGGTAAACAAATGTGACCTGATTTTTTGCATAACATTTTCAATCTGAGCGTCTATAAGTAATCGAAACCATACGCCATAGCTTTAGGCACTGGTCCCACCGCCGGCGAGTGAGATATGAACTATCGACTTTTTTCTAGCCCAAGAAATTAACAAAAGATAATCGCTTCCGTGTAAATAAAAGAGAGATATATATATTTATAGTTCATCGCTCGCTGTTCACACCGCGATCAACGATATGAACTATATCTCGCTCTTTTATTTACACGGGAGCGATTATCTTTTGTTCGTTTCTTCGGCGAGAAAATCGCCGATAGCTCATTGCTCGTCGCCGGCGGTGGGACCAGTGCCCCAGACTCTCGCTTCGCAATTAAACGGTAGGACTATAGGAACAAAAAATACTCTAAATTCAGATTAAAATGTTGAGCGCTGAGTTTGAATTTTGGAGGACAGACAGATTAGAATTATATGATAGTGGGTTTAGTTAGACATACTAAGTCTTTTTGCACTAATGATTGATTTTTCGCTAAGAAAGATCACGCCAGAATGTTCACCCGATGGATACGAATTGCAGCTTGCACCAATAAACGGACTTTCGTCTGATTCGGACTGGGCCGGTCTATTTTCATTTACTAAAAGTCAATATTTTTCAACTGTTTTATTGTCCTATCTGTTGTGAGATTAACGGTGAATATCCACCATAGATGTGCGAAACTATGTTTTCATACACCTACCTGTCAAGCATACATGATGACTTATGTCATGATGTCAAATATATGAAAACACATCTTCGCACATCTTTGGTGGATATTTACCTTTACGTTATTGTTTAAAGTCATAATCCCTCTATAAGGACCGAGAAGTCGCGCGCCGGACGCATACAGACTCTGGATTCCCGTTCTTAGAGGTCTTCATCGACACTCCGCTGGAAGTCTGCGAACAGAGGGACACCAAGGGACTTTATAAAAAGGCTAGAGATGGACAGATCAAGGTAAAGTGTCCATACGATCTTTTTAATATTTGTTTTGAAATTAAATTGTGTCTCAAAGGAGCAAACTGATATTTAGGACCAGAGCGGTATATTGAATCCTGACTGAAGCGAGCAATGAATTCTAAATCTGCTTGTATCAACATAATTGCTCGGCATAATGCTGAGACAGCGACCGATTCACTGCGGCGAAGACACACACAATGTGTCAATTGTATTGTATGTCTACTCCCTTTGTCTCGGTGTGTCTTTTGTGTAGTGAATAAATATCTTCTTTCTTTCTTTCTTTTTCCTTATCATCTCCTAACACCTAATTTTAATTAATTAATTGTTGTTTTTGCCCAATACGGATTCTTAGAGTCTGAAATCAATTGCATTTATTAAACGATTTTTAAGAAAATACATTAGACAAGGGGCTAAAATAAGCCATATTATCACGAGATGGTCATATTTTCCCGAGCGAAGTGAGACTTGAACGTTTTAACGTGGCTATTGACGGTCAGAGGCGTTTATTTTTTTAATGATTGTGAATTAGGGACTCAAAATACCTGATGTTTGAAATGAATTCTGTTTTCTGATTGGTCGATTTTAATATTAGCTGTAATCTGGTTAGTTGATAGCAAATACAAATGTTTTTATAAAGAGTTGTGATTGGTGGATTTAATACGGTGAAGTGCTTTGATTGGTCTAATTAAATTTTTTAAAATCATAAATATGTATACATATTTTCCCTAGGGGCTAAATGTAATAATGTACTATTATTAGGTGCACTAAACAGATCCGTAAAGCCAAATCTCCCCCCACTTGACATTGGCAAAGTGCCTAAGCAGCAAAAAGCCACTGAAAACGGGAAAAAAAAATTACTACTTTAGCCCCGCTTGCTAAGCCTAACATGACACACTTTTCGAGCATGAGAAGTGAAAAAAAATCTTAGGACACAAGGCTATTTGGTGTCACCATGATATTATTGGACGTTCCAGGGTTTCACTGGCATCACTCAGGAGTACGAGCGGCCCGAGGCGCCCGAGCTGGTCGTGCAGACGGTCGGCAACTCCATTGAGGAGTCCACGATGCAAGTCGTACGCCTTTTGGAGCAGAATGTGAGTAACCTACCTACGAAGGCGGTGGTCTCTTATGTATATTGGTTCTAATTGGATACTTTCCTAAAAAAATATATTTAGTCCGTAAGTTAGATTATCCAAAAATATAGGACACGTGTTTTTTTGTTTGTCAATTGAACAAAAATTTATGAAGATATTTCGCTTTAAAATTCCGTGTGACGTTAGCTTTTTAGCATATATATATATTTTTACCCGACTGCGCGACGCAAAGAAGGGTAATGTGTTTATCAGCCTATATATGTATGTATGTATGTATGTATGTTTGTTCCTATGTGGCACTCCAGAGACCAAACGCGTGGACCGATTTTGATGATTCTTACGTCAATCGAACCGTCTTACTCTTGCGAGTGTCACTAAAGACATGACGGTAATCAAAATTCAAAATGGCGACAACCAGACGCCAAAATTGAAAAAAAAAAAAAAAAAAGTTAACGAAATATGTCGAGTGGGGTATCACTGAATAGGTATTTAAAAATCAGTTATAGGTTTCTTTTACAGTTTTTCATTTAGAGTGACCATTTAAAATCTATAAGGTTATAAAGTTATAGTAATTCTGTTCAGTATTAATACTGCACTGCGCGACGCAAAGGAGTTGCCGTTGATATTGTGCTGGGGTTTTACTGTGCATAAGCTACAAGGAACGACTTTAGACCGAGCTGTGGTAGATTTAAGTTCACGCATTTTCGCAAAAGGTCAAGCATATGTAGCTTTGAGCCACGTTAGGTCTCTAAATGGATTAATTATCAGTAGTTTAGACCACCGCAAGCTACTTAATAATCCTCACGATATTAACTCCCTCAATGAAATGACAAGATTGCGAAATTTGCCGTCTTTTAATACTAACTAAAAAGTGTTAAATAAAAAAAGGTAATTTAGAAAATAAAAAAACCCGACTGCTAAAAAGCAATCTTTAGAAAAAAAAACTGAAAAGAAAAAACAAGTTCAGTAGTCGAGAACATTGAATCAGTTTCATGATTAACATTTCGTATGTCAATTTGGACCTTGGAGTTAAAAAATAATGTCCAAATCGCTTGTGACGGATCCGGAACGAGGCATACGAATCGTTATGACACAGATAAAACAAACTATACATTCCTATACGAAACAGCAACTTCAACAGTCGGGTCCCATTAAAAGTCTAGGCTGCGGCACTAATGTTGACGATAATAATGGGTCCCGACTGTTGAAGTTGCTGTTTCGTATAAGAATGTATAGTTTGCTTTATCTGTGTCATAACGATTCGTATGCCTCGTTCCGGATCCGTCACAAGCGATTTGGACATTATTTTTAAACTCCAAGGTCCAAATTGACATACGAAATGTTAATCATGAAACTGATTCAATGTTCTCGACTACTGAACTTGTTTTTTCTTTTCAGTTTTTTTAACCCAGGACCCAATTAAAACTTACAAATTGTTTGATGCTTAATATGAAAATTGGTAAATCTAACCGAAGTGACGCATGTCTAATGCTCAGCGAGTACGTAGCACAACTTGCTACTAAGTCGAGATGAGACTTTTGTCTCATTTGCACTGTACAAATTAGAAAGAGGAGGGTAGATTTTGTCGTCTCACGTTACACACACACTTCACTTGTGCTAGCCCCGCATTCTTGATCATTGATATAAATCATTTTTTCATCCATCTATATTATATTGTAATACAAAAAACATAGTACATCTTATGCCTAATAGTATTTAATATGATTATTTAAATTTTCGTAAAGTACCTACCTACATTTCGTTTAGGTATCTCATTAGATTAGATCGAATACATATATTCACATAATAAAAAAATGTAAACAACTTACCTGTTGCATATTATCACAAAATATCAAAATTACGACTTGATGATTGCTAATTCTAGCATTTTTTCGAATGCCGGAGTAATTTATCACTTATCAGATTCTTTATGCCGACTTATATCATCATCATCATCATCATATCAGCCGAAAGACGTCCACTGCTGGACACAGGCCTCCCCCAAAGAATGCCACAATGACCGGTCCTGCGCCACCCGCATCCAGCGAACTCCAACGACCTTTACCAGGTCATCAGTAGTAGGCCGACTTATATGATATAGATTTATCAAATGAGTGGAAGCATTTATTTTTGTTGAATTTACAGTTGGTTGGGTAATTTTAAGAACACCTCCTTAAATACCTAATTTTGTTAGAACAGGACGGATGATATGGCTCTGAGGAGTTGATGGAACTCCTCATAAATTAGGAATAGGAAGACATATCGTAATTCGTAATTTAGGTTTTTTGCGAATGTCAAATGTACCGTCGCTAGATAAATGTTATAAGATAAAGTACAAACATCTTGCATATCATAAATATTGTGTGTAAATTCCTTCTTGAAACTTGCAGGGCATCATCCCAAGCTTCGAAGGCAACCAAATCGGCGTTGAAGAGCTTTTTATATACGGAAACAGGCTGACCAGTGCCATCGAGGAGGCTGCCAACTTGCAGCAAATCGAAATCACCACTTTGGACCTTATGTGGGTGCAGGTGAGCTCACAATTGCTTAAAAAAAATCAACTTACTTTGAATATACGTTCCCAACATGATTGGTGCCAACCTGTTAACTGGATTTATGCATTTACCAAAACTGGTGCACACTTTTTTAAATACCTTATGCCAAAATTGTATCACTGACAGAGGCGAAGATGATAAAAATTAATTTGGTTTTTTTTGATACCCGTACGCGCCCGCCTCGTGGTAAGTGGTTACCGTAGCCTTTGTTTGGGTCTTTATATCGATGGATCGAGTACATGTTACTGTCGAGATTTCTGAACATATTATCTAAAAGCAATTTTAATTTTTCTTTGTTCACTTATAGGTACTCTCGGAAGGATGGGCTTACCCTTTGAAAGGATTCATGCGGGAACATGAATATCTACAAGTAAGTAGACTTTTTCTTATATGTTTAGATATCGTACTTCAAATCAAGAATGCTTGATTTTTTTTGTCTAGAACACTTTATTTATCTATTTCGATATACGGCTATCTCTAAATTCAATGAATTTCCATAAACTGCACAAAAATTCATATATTTTTCAAATTATTTTCCATTAAACGTGTACAGTCAGCAGCAGAAGTAGCTAAGCGGGCCGGGTGTTCAAAATAACCTACACACGCTCTTAATTTCTTAAGAATAAAGTCGTGTGCCGGTCATTTTGAACACCCGGCCCGCTTAGCTACTTCTGCTGCTGACTGTACTGTTTTGGCTCTAAATCTAAATAGGCAATTTCCACAAGCTTTAGAATTTTATTTTTTTAAGTAAAAAAAATCTCTTTTTCTATAGGCCTTAAACTTCAACTCCCTCACCCTCGCCGATGGCTCGGTAGTCAACCAATCAGTGCCAGTAGTGCTGCCAGTATCTACGGCAGTCAAAGAGAACCTTTCCGGCGCGGAAGCCGTTGCGCTGGTCTATGGCGGCAAGCCAGTCGCCATCTTGCGCGCTCCCGAGTTCTACCCGCACAGGAAAGAGTATAGATGTGGGAAACAGTTCACTATCCATCACAGTGGACACCCTTATATTAAGGTGAGTTTTGTTTCATTAGAAATAAGGTTGACTTTCTTTTGGTCGGGCTTGTCTATGGCGGCAAGCATTCGCCATCTTGCGCGCTCCCGAGAGTCCCGAGTTCTACTCGCACAGGAAATAGTATAGATATGTGAAGCAGTTCATAACGGACATCCTTATATTAAAGTAAGCTTTGTTTACTTAGAAATAAGGTTGACTTTTGATTATCTCATCTTTATGAATATATTATACTATCTATGGCTACACCACCGTGGGCACCCCTATATTCACATGAGCTTTGCATATTTAGAAATAAGAGTTTTAGTGTGCAATTAAAGCCATATATTTTATTGTGTGTGTCTACACCACAGTCCCTAGTAAGTCAAGCAATAATGCATGCTTGCACGGTCCTGTCAAGTAAAAATCGATAAGCCAATTACCAGAAGGCTCGTTCGTTGGTTCCATCTAAATCACCATTGATTTAATGAGTGCATCATTGACAGTCTGATTACACAAATTCCCGGAAGTTTTTGTTAATTATAACTACTAAATTCCTTCCCACGCAATCGCTGTCTCTCTGGCACTACATAATGCATCAGAGTTGTGACTTATTTGAAATACTTGTATTTAAAATGCAAATCCAAAATACGTATTTTATATTTTGTACTTAAATACTTTTTTTAAGTATTTTGTATTTTATTTGAAATACTTTTCGAAATGTATATTATATTTGTCAAATATAAAATACTTTTTTTATTTTACATAGACGCAACGTGTCTGGATGAAAATTTTATAAATTTCTTTTTTTGTGATAGGAATAACCTTCCTTAGCACCAGAAAAAAGTTTCAGATTTTTCATTTGCGTCAATTATTTTTGAAAATATAAACAGGTTCCTCACTTACGTTTTGGGTCAAGGACGGTCAATAGACACTTTTCTTGATTCGTCTCATAATACAAAAAAATATCTTAAATATCTATGGTAAACTGACACTGGTAATGACAAATATAGCTGTTGCAACTGTCAATATCATTGCCAGTGTCAGTTTACCACAGATATTTAAGATATTTTTTTGTTATATGAGACCCATCGAGGAAAGTGCCGTCCCTGAACCAAAACGTAAGCGAGGAAACTGTTTATATATTTTTTTAAATAATTGACGCACCAGAAAAATCACGTAAGTGACTTTGACACATAATGACAGTGACATCTGTCGTAGTTTTTTTGGTCTTAAATTACGTATTAGACTGTAAACTGAACGATTTAATTCCTGCAGCATTATCAAGAAAGTGGCAATATTATGTAGGACATCTCAAATATTTAACGAACATGTCATCCCAAGATACGTTCTATGTCCTAAAAAACAATAGGGTATTTTCATCTATCAAAATTAAATTATCAATGTATTGTTTTTATATAGTTTTTACCATAAGAAATACGAATATAACCGTAGTTTGTTATAAAAACAAGATTTATTTTGAATTTAAAAATGAATAGTTTTATCATCTGTATGTTACGTGACCGAAAACGCCGACCGCCATTTTGTCTTCTGTGACGTCAGAATACCAATTGCAAAAATCAGAACAGAAGGCGTAGATAAGGACACGCACATTTGACGTTTCTATGTTTCTGCACAATGTATCTTCTAGTAGTCTGTGGTTTAGTGTTGAAGTTAAACGTCACATGGCGGCTGCCTTTTTGGCGCGAATATATAACGTTCAAATTTCAACCATTATTTATTTGCATAAAGCGATATTATTTTGAGGAAATATAAATACCAATTGACTATCGAATCTACACGAACATTTTAATATATGAATATATATATCGTAGAATCTTGTAATCCTTCAGTGACGCATCCTAGGATGCGTATGCTGGATGCATTTATTTATCGTCAATAGACAGTGAACAGATGAAACTCTGGTACCTACAGTCACGGGCTTTAATTGTTGAGCCGTTTAGGTGCCAACTAATTTTGGTTTTCTATGAAGCTATAAAGTGTCCAGTATAAAATGAGCTCTAAATGGCGCAACAATTAAAATCCGTGACTGCACGTCTGTTGTGCGCGAAGGCTAAGGTTGCTCCTTTTAAACCGACTTAGTACGTTTGTCGGTTAAGTTTGTCGGTTGATATTCGCAGATGATTGAGGAGTCCGGCGACTGGCTGGCGGGCGGCAGTCTCGAGGTGTTCGAGCGTATCCGCTGGCACGATGGCTTGGACTCCTACCGTCTGACGCCGAACGAGCTGCGTCAGAAGTTCCGGGAGTTGGGAGCTGACGCCGTGTTTGCTTTCCAGGTAATGGGTGAATCTACTTTTTCTGTCACTGGTTACCATGGTTACGGTTGGGTTACTTTAAAACTGCTTTTTAGGGTTCCGTAGCAAAATGGCAAAAACGAAACCCTTTTAGTTTCGTCATGTCCGTATGCCACAGGCATTTTGCTCGATAACTATAAGGTGTATTTGAATAAAATTTTGAGGATAGGTGACTTTTTAGCCGCTTCATATGTAGTTCTGTAATGATCCACTAAAAATAATTTTTTGTGCAAAACAAAATGAGTTTCTGTCAAAAATTTAATTTTTAGTACAAACTTTTATTGCCGACTGTACTTTTCTGTATACTGTCATCAACTACTCATTGAGACGAGATAATATTGAATTGTCATCCAAACTATACTTAAACCCAAAATTTCAGCTCAATCGGATTATGGCAAGTAACTGAAAATGGATTGCTGATGGACAACTTACTTCTTACATACTTACATTCGAACAGGTCAAGTTAATTTTAACAGTGTAAGTCCACGTGTGGCAAATCAATCGGTACCAGTATGTCTTTCAAAATAAATATAAGGTTTCGCTGAATTTTTTTTTTCGTCCCGAAAGTCACATTAATTGTGTCCCTCCCTCTAATTTTCGAACGATGTATTAAAAAAAGAATCATGCACATAGTGCTTATTACATTCTTTCACACAAAATTATTATATAATATGTATCCATGAGCTTTTAGAATAGTATTATTAACGTCAGAAATAAAGGTAAATAAATGTCGCATTTACCTATGTAAAGCCATAATTTAAATACATACCATGGACCTGTAATACTCAGGACAAGCTATGGTAATAATAAAATACCACGACCGAGCGAGATGGTAGTATACAAATCTAAATAAGTGTGACAGAAAGGGATATATCATTCATTGTCCTTGGCATAGTTCCAATTTTTTATTTGCGGTAACTGAGTTAGTATGAGGTTGCTGCAAATTAACAAATTAAGTAGGTTGTTTATGGTAAGCCGTCAGCCATTTAAGACCAGTTTATAATAGCTGCATGGGAGCCTTGCCGTCCCTTATTGTAGCAACTCGTATAGCTCCTCTGTAGAAGTCTATACTCTAAGATACATACATATGTCAGGTGTGGGGTCCATGTCTACGTTATTTTCGCACTCGTTTCCAGACATGATGGGATTCATGAAATAACACTGGTATTTTGTAAAGCAGGTATGTATTTTCGGTTCACAATCACAACAAAATCTTACTCGATTACTCGGATGTAATCGGATTAAGATTGGAAACGTGGTGAGTTTGTCACAGAACTAGTTTGACGTCCGTTACGACTGGCACCTTGAGCAAGAATGCCCCACTCTCTATTTTTCCCTTTTTATAACTACCCACTTAGGTTGATCAACCTGTCACTCCGATAATCAGGTTAATCAAAACCAAATTAAATTGACGATTTGAAATTTACAATCAAAATGAACTTCTTAAAAACCAAACTATCAATTTTAAATCTAAAACGGAAGTTGTTCCATAATCGATCGCATGCGGCGCCACTGCGACACATATTTTTTTCTTCACGTATAAATTGTATTCAACAGTTACGCAACCCAATCCACAACGGTCATGCGCTTTTGATGCAAGACACTCAACGTCAGCTCATCGAGCGGGGATTCAAGAAACCGGTGCTGCTGCTGCACCCTCTTGGTACGTAATGACATACAAAACCTTCTTTTGTTGCCTTTTTTCTTTCTTTTTTTATGGAGACATCTGATTTCTCATGCTGAGGAATTCAGAATCTCATACTGGACCCACTGAATCAATACTTAGGTACCTTTCTGAGGAACAACTTAATAAGCTAGAGCGTCTCCAAAACGTCTGCATTCGGTTCATATTTGGGTTACGCAAATATGACCATGTTTCTAGTTTCCGTTCTAAACTCAAGTGGCTCCCTATCCATTATCGCCGTAACTCTCACATTATTTCGCTTCTGTATAATATCCTTTTTAACCATGCAACCCCCCGCTATCTCAAAGAAAGTTTTAGTTTTTTAAATTTTGTTAGATGTTCTAACAATTTGCTATTAACTGTGCCTTCGTCATCTACCAAATTTTACAAAAGTTCGTTCACTATTAATTCTATCTGACTGTAGAACTCTCTCCCTCTTGACATCAGACAAGCAAAATCTATTCTTAAAGAACATTATCTGTCTCTCCCCTAACCCTGATTGTATTTTTGGCTGAATGTTTATATATCATATATTTGTATTTGTGTTATTTGTATATATGTATGATTGTGTATGTATGTTTATTTATAGAGGTATTTATGTACGTTTATTTTTATAATTATTTAGATTTTTGATTAATAATAATCTCTGCACCACCTACTGCATAATCTAGTTTTATCTCTTTCTCCGATACCCAAAGGTTGTCTGGAAGAAATCGCTCTTCAGCGATAAGACCGCCTGTTGTCTACCTTACCTACATGTTATTGTATTGTTTCTCTCTGTAACTGCTTTGTTTGTGTGAGGTGTGCAATAAAGAGTATTTGTATTGTATTGTAACCGCAATTTTTAATAATTTACTTATATACCTACAGGTTTGTACGGAACCCTCGGTGCGCGGGCCCGACTCGCACTTGGCCAGTTTTTTGTATATGCCTTGCTATTAGCCATGGTAGACGCCCACATTCTAGCTCCATCATTAGATTGACTTGTAGATATAGTACGTCCGAAACTGCTTGCGTTCGTTTGAAAGAATTTGCTCCTACAGTTTCGGATAGAGTACCAGGCAGTGGTTGGTGATTGCTGACTGGTTAAAGATTTTTCTCCAAAATGGCCCGCAAAGTGTACATTAGTCGCTACATATTGGAAGGTAAAGTGTATAGTTTCAGGTCAGATCAAAATTAAAAAATTAAAAACATTGCAGGCTGCCTGGAATGTTACATATATAAATTCCTTTATTTGTCGAGTACCAAACTTTTTAAAAAGTTGAAACCGGCATATAAAAGACGGCACAGGTCGTATTCAGCCAAGTCAACTCGTCTTTTTCTGTTGCAAACACGACGTTTTTATTATATGTGTCTCAAATAGTTTGCGTTTATCGGTGGAAAAATACACTTGCGATTCGGAATTCGAAAAAGAAAAACGGCGGGAAATCATTAATATTTTCACGTTGTGCAACGATATTTAAAGTTTATTATTCCCCCTTTTTTGAGAAAAGCACTACATTAGCCTTAGCCTTCGTATTATAATTAAACGGACTCGCAAGCTCGTCCGTTTAAACAAATACTCAGCCTGCAATTGCCTCCTTCCCGGCCACGGCAATAATGTACTATATTAAGATTTAATCTCTAAAGCTTCAGTGCATCAATGATTATTAAAAGTACACGGAGAATAGCAATAATGTGCATATTGTCCGAATTTGCGATGGTACCAGCACATCGTCGTAGTATTTCCTCCCGATTGCGAGCGCTGCGAACTATTCCTACTAGCTGACCTTCCACGGCTTCTGAACCCCGAGCGACTATGAGACTGGGCTCGATTTCCACCAGTTCCAACTTCAAATCTAGACTGAGACAGAATTCGCACTTCAACTTTCAGTTTTTCTAAGTCAGCCCTCAACAACTCAATCTCTTGCTTGATTGACAGTTCATTTTCTTTTTGTTTTGGCAACTCTATGACTTCCATCACATCATCTGCAACTTTTCCCAGCTCTTCTAGACTCCTGTCATGCAAAGCTGCTAGTATAACCCGTGCATCTACCGGCAATTGCCTCAGAAACAAATATCTGATAGCTTCATCTGACATTCCCGTCCCACATACCGATTTTAAATAGCGCAGAAATTGGGACGGTGTCCTATCATCCATTTTTGCAGTGAGGAATCTTAAAGACATCTTGTAGCTGATTGACACTTCAAAACTTCGGTTGATATCTGTAAAGGAATACACAAATAAGATTTTCCTATTGGAAATGCAACAAAATACGCTAAATACTTTTCATGTGAAATTAACGAACCCATACAAAGCCGCTACCTAGTTTTATTAAATTTATGTGTGTATTATAACTACGTGCCGTAGACAGAACCATGGGCCGCGTGGATCTTGACACCCTTACCCCACGGGTTTCAGATTATAGCTTTATTTATGCATATTCTATGACTGCATACTTTATATCACAGTAGCTTATGTTTTTTACAAAAGTATAAAGTAGGCTATTATTATTTGTATAAAAATGCCATGATTGTGTATATATATTTAATATCGGCCCTTACTATTGTTTTTATAGTAAGAAAGCGAGCGAAGAAGTGGAATCACATAAAGGCTAAACATGGCGAAGTGATTCCATTTATTCTGCTCGCGTGTATGACATAGTTTGCTTAAGTTACCTTGTTTTCACTATTTATAGGTAGTATTCCACAATGTAAGTTTGGCTTAGGAAGAAAAATGCGAAATCACTAGTAAATTAACACATTATTAAACTAGTGGCTCTGTGAACAAACTGTACACTTGGCGAATTTGTTTTTTAATACAAAAAAAGTTTTTTTATTGCATTTACTGAATTGACAAAAAAAACTATATAATTATCTGACCTGCTCACAACATTTCACGAGAATCGGTTAAGTAATGCGGCCTGTAGAGGAGAACAGTCGAACATACGAAATAATTTTTGCCCAAGCTGAAACGGAGAACTTCGTTCGCTTCGCTCGCTTGTTTAATTAAGAACTGAACTGTTGTTATGGTTATGCTTAAAAATTGCCTTAAATTGCTGCTAAGCGATTTTGTTTGGAGTTATCGCATATTCAAACACCTTAGATACTACTTTTTGGTTAACTTTAAACAATCCACACCTGTAGCTCGTAACTTTATATATCTCTCATTTTGCAACTAATAAGTCGAAGTGTAAGTAAATGTCACTAAAGTTTTACAAGCAATTTTTCTTATCTAGAAAAAAAAACCCAAATATGCTAGAAATATACCAGACTCCTAATTTAAGAAGAAAGGAGCGTTTTGTTAACTTACTTACTAGAGCAAAAGAATAAGGTGAAAAAACCGGCCAAGTGCGTGTCGGACCACGCAAAACGAAGGGTTCCGTGCCTATTAAAAAGGTCGTATCGTCACAGAAATTTTACGGCACTTACGTCCTTTTCTTTGAGGAAGGCAGTTTTTCAGCAATATCTCGAAAACCTCTGAACCGATCTTGTTCAAAACAATTTTCGGTGAATGAAATTAATAAGCCCCATGTCCATGAATTTTTCCATATTTTTAAAATACATCGTTCAAAAATTAGAGGGGGGGGACAGAATTTTAGTGACTTTCGGGGCGATTATCTCCGAGCCTATTGACTTAATCAAAAAAAATCCTAAGAAACCTTATATTTATTTTGAAAGGCCTATCGATTGATGGTGCCACACGGGGGTCACAAAGAAAAAAAAAATTGACTTTTAGTTTTATGTATGGAGTGCACCCGTAAAAAAAATTTTTTTTGTCTTTTTAATTACAAAACTATGTAGCGGCTAACAAAATACACCTGTCCTCAAAATTTTATTCAAATACACCTTATAATTTTCGAGTAAAATGCCTGTGACATACGGACAGACGGACAGACGGACATGACGAAACTATAAGGGTTCCGTTTTTGCCATTTTGGCTACGGAACCCTAAAAAAGTGTGAACATATCATTATTGTACAATGAATATAATTTTTTATTTCTCTTTTTCACCTTATTCCAATAATTGAAATTAGCGAACAATGTATACATATCTTTGACATTGACTGTACACTACTTTTGTAAATGCTGCTCTAAATTAGCTCGTAGGTATCAACTGAGATTACTTAAGTAGTCCATTCAAAAAGCAACTCTACCGTCCAAGGTAACAGATTCAAATTCCAATTACAGTAAAATTCGGTCACATTATTAATAATCTCAACTATAACTAAATCAACTCGAGATACTTTATACATTATTAGTTTTGCTAATTCTTCGTTGGTCAATGAAATGTATTTACCTTAGATGAGAACAATTTGAAAACACAACTCGTACACAATCAATTCAGTTCAACTTCTAGACGCGACTAACTACACAGCGCTTAGCGAAGTTATATTATGCAGTCCCGTCTCAGATTACATCCTTCCCAGAACTCGATTCAAGCACAACTTCTAATAACAAATTAGTGCCTACTAACGAAAATGTATTAAGCATGATGACAAAGGAGAGAAAAACTTGTGTTTTACAAAATTAAGTGAAAGTACAAACCTGAAAAGTATGTTTTTAGGGTTCCGGACTAAAAAGGTAAAAACGGAACCCTTATGGTGCGACTCCGTCCGTCTGTTTGTCACAAAGTCAAATATCTCAAGAACTACTAATGCTATCGATTTGAAATTTGGAATAGTTGTAAAGAAAGGTAATCCTCGTGTATGGAAAATGAAAATTTTTAATATATACTTTTAATTTATATAAAAAAGGGCGGATAAGAGGGCGGGCAAAAATTCAAAATCTAGTTAGTAGGCCAAGTGGGGTATCATATGAAAGGGCTTGAAATGTACATTCTAAAACAGTTTTTCTTTTTTTTTCTACAATGGTAAAATTTTGATACCTATATAAAGAAAAACCGGCCAAGTGCGTGTCGGACCACGCAAAACGAAGGGTTCCGTGCCTATTAAAAAGGTCGAATCGTCACAGAAATTTTACGGCACTTACGTCCTTTTCTGTGAGGAAGGCAGTTTTTCAGCAATATCTCGAAAACCTCTGAACCGATCTTGTTCAAAACAATTTTCGGTGAATGAAATTAATAAGCCCTATGTCCATGAATTTTTCCATATTTTTAAAATACACCGTTCAAAAATTAGAGGGGGGGGGGGACAGAATTTTAGTGACTTTCGGGGCGATTATCTCCGACCCTATTCATTTAATCAAAAAAAATGCTAAGAAACCTTATATTTATTTTGAAAGGCCTATCGATTGATGTGCCCACACGGGGGGTCACAATGAAAAAAAAAATTTTGACTTTTAGTTTTATGTATGGAGTGCACCCCTAAAAAATTTTTTTTTGTCATTTTAATTACAAAACTATGTAGCGGCTAACAAAATACACCTATCCTCAAAATTTTATTCAAATACACCTTATAGTTTTCGAGTAAAATGCCTGTGACATACGGACAGACGGACAGACGGACATGACGAAACTATAAGGGTTCCGTTTTTGCCATTTTGGCTACGGAACCCTAAAAATGTTGAAAAAATACCATCCCCCCCCTTATCTCCGAAGTTAACCTGGCGAAAAATTTGAAAATAATATATATGATTAATATTAACGTGAATATTACCGGAAAAGTATAACGAGACCTCTATCTAGCGTATTTTTTTTTATTCTTCAATAATCATATGTTAATTTTGTTTGTAATTTAATACTTCTGTGTTTAATTTTTTTCCTTCAAATTCGTATGAATGTGTTCTGGAAGTACCTTCTAGCAAATAAAAAAAAGAATTATCGAAATTAATTCACTTGATAAAGAATTATAGCTGAAAAACCAACATACAGGGAAATGTATTAAATTAACGTACCACTGTAGAACGAAAGTGCACCGATAAATGGCGCTTTAGGTACTCATGACTTAACTAAACTATGCGTTGTTTAGATTTTTCCAAAATTAATGGGTATATGATTTTTTTTTATTTTTTTTTATTTATTTATTATTATTAAGTAATGGGATACAAAAACTTATCTAATACATTTCCCTGCAAAACTGTTTTAACAGTTTGTCTGCAGGTAGGAGTCTCATTATAGTACATAAACTATAGTACATAAAGCGTCGTGCTAAGACTTGGATGACATTTGCTTGTAGGCAATTGTCACTCAAGTGTTTGGAGTAAATACTTTTTCAAACCTTTTTTAAATATACTTTTATTTGGCTCGTGTCGAATGTCTTCGGGCAAGGTATTTAGTAGGTATGGAAGTCGTTTAGCTAACGTTCTATCTCCAAAGTAGTTACTTACGCGAGGTACTTCATACTTACCCGCATATTTCGTACGGAACTCTCGGTGCGCGAGTCAGACTCGCACTTGACCGGTTTTTTTAAATACCAAGACGCAGACACAGTAGCCTGTGGAGACTTGCGTCTACAATGTATTGCTTGTTAGAAGTTCAGACTCCCTATACTATAAGTAGGTAACATAAAAGTTAACTAAAATACGCATGTTCATCTTCAACTAGTAGTTGAATGGTTGTTGGTTTGGTTTATACCCTCCGGACGCGTGACGACCGGCATCCCTGACTCTTTGTCAATATGACGAGGTCTAATTGAAATTGTCAGATTTTGGAACCTTTTATATCACGTTTGTGGCAAACAAGCGTACGACCCGCCTGATGGTAAACGGTTACTGTAGCCTATGGACGTTTGCAACTCCAGTAGTCTCGTATGCGCGTTGCCGACTCTTTAAAAACCTGTACACTCCTTTCTTGAAGATGCATTAGTCCCTCGGGGAAACTGCGGCAGGGGGCTCATTCCATAACCGGAGCGTTCTTGAGGAACCTGGTCGTCAGAAGGTTGAATTGTTTTTTTTATTGTTTTAGGTGGATGGACGAAAGACGACGATGTGCCGCTGGAGACCCGCATCAACCAGCACAAGGCTGTGCTCAGCGAAGGCGTGCTGGATCCACAGGCCACCGTGCTGGCCATATTCCCTTCGCCCATGATGTACGCTGGGCCTACAGAGGTGGGGAATATAATGAATAGAAATAGCCAAATAAGTTTCTGTCAAAAATTACATATTAGGTACAAGCTTTTATTGCCAACTGTTTTTTCTGTATACCGTCATCAACTACTCATTGAGACGATTCTAACGAGCCCAAACTGAACGGGGTTACGTCGGTAAGTACTGAATTCCCATGGCCACCTTCTGTCTCTAACCTAAATCCTAGTATGGCTATTTGGTTTATAAATGGCTGAATGTTAAAAAGTTTTTAGGTACTTTGCAAGTTAATAAATATGATTGCAATACATTTAACTACATCTTTATCTCGAAACTCGCTATAATCAAAATACTCCAGTGTTTTGAGAAAAGAAATGGGTATTCTAGGATTTAGGTACGCGTTTTGAGATCTAGATGGATAGATCGGAGTATAGCGCAAAATTAAATTATAGTGAAAATGTTCGTACATCCAATATTTGACAGCTGTCATCCCAGTACAATGTATGTCATCATATGTCATTATTGACTTTTATAGTACCGGGATGACGGCTATTAAAAAAAATTATAAGTCGTAATGTATTTTACGTCACTCTAGGCCGTAAGTGGGATTTTCTGCCCGCTACGCGAGGAGAATATCTCACTTCCTGGCCAAGGCAAGGCGTAAAACAGTAGACAAACTGGGGTCGGTAATTCGTAAAGCCCTAGATAGCCAACACCTGCGATCTGGGGCATTCACGAATTCACCGCCCTAGGTAAATATGTAATGTACTATTAAGCACCTAGACGTAATCATCAAGTGTATACATTTTTAATATAACCATGCTCGATATTCAAAAGTAGGTAGCGATGGCTTATACATTCTATATCATGTGCATTGATAATCGGCATGACAAACGAGGCTTGCCAGCTTTAGATGGAAGTGCTACAGCATAAAAGCTGTCATGTACTGTACGTAGTTACGTTGCGCAGGTACAATGGCACGCCAAATGCCGCATGAACGCGGGCGCCAACCATTACATCGTGGGGCGCGACCCGGCCGGCCTGCCGCACCCCGCCGGCGGCGGCGACCTCTACGACCCCCGCTACGGAGCGCTGGTGCTCAAGATGGCGCCCGGCCTTAACGAGCTCGAGGTACGATCAACCATGCGACAAGTAATCGTTGACGATGCCAAAGCAAACTTGCTAGCCAGACTTATGCCCTTATTCATAAACAAACAACAAATCGTTTGTTTCCTTAGAGCATACATAACTGGAGTAGCCTTTCAGTAACTTACCCCTCTGTAGAAAACCTTGCACGATGTGCAAAAAATCATACAAAGACCATTTCACAATCGATTCATTCGGTTGTTTTTATTTGGTGTTTTGGTTTGATGCTTGAATGTGCTCCCTGGAATTTAGTATGAATTGCTGCCTCCTGTCAACCTGATAATGGCCGCACAAAGCGTTCTACCTGACCCCTTGGAATGGTCCAACACAGTATTTGGGGTTAGTCAAGAGAGGAGTGAATAAGATTTTTAAGGCTCAACAATGCTTGTTGATATTGTACAGCTTTGACCACAGAATCAGCATTTTAGGTACTAATAAAATTACTACGAGATTAAAACATTGCTTAAATACAGGCTCGTGTTTAAATAGTCGATGGGAACCCATAGCCCATGGCTTCAGAGCCATTGAACTAAATTGCGTTTTTATGATCGCTATCATTTAGTATTAATAAAATATTTCTGTGCAGATTATCCCGTTCCGTGTGGCGGCGTATGACACGTCCGTGGGCAAGATGGCTTTCTTCGACCCCACTCGGAAGGAGGACTTTGACTTCATCTCTGGAACTCGGATGCGTGGTAATTGACTGAAGAACTTTTTGAAAATTTCATGTCGATTTTAAGTTTAGTTTGCGGTGGCCTTTTACGATACAATAGTTTCAGGGGTTTTACCCTTAGGATGCTGATGCCAAAAATGTGTTACTTACTATAGGTAATTTCACGAGAGTTGAGGCCGCACACAACAACACTGTCATGTAATGACAGCGAAGTTTTGACATTACTGTTCTATTATTGTACCGATAGCAAGTTCAACGGTGAATGGCAAGAAAGACCAAAAAGTTCCTATAAACTATTTTGTTAAGTATTAATATATTTCTACCAATTCATCGACTTTATACAAAACAGAAAGCATTTTAATTAATTTTATTTACACCAATTCAAATAAAGGTCACATATGCGTAGGTATATACATGAATATATATAATATTAATCGTAGAAACGAAAGAGAATAAGTAGGTAACAAATTGCATTGTCTTTATTTATTTAGCTATTAAAATTGTATTCACATATATGTTCATTACTTTGTTATCTCGTTATCAAACCTCTTTAAAGATGATTGAAGTAACTGGCACTCGTTACATCGTTGTCATACTTATTGACAACCGGATTTTCCAAGAGACAAGAAAACCTACAGGTTTTTATTCTACGGAAACATGGCTGAAACAATAGGTCGTGGGAAAACTTTAAATAGACAAAGTCGGGAAATTATATTTAACGTGTTCTGTCATTTTAGACAGAACTTAAGAAATGACGGTCAACATTTACCTGCGACAGAACAGTTCACATTCATATTCATATTCATATTTATTCGTTGCAACCATGGTATTTACAAAGGTGTTCTTAAAATCTAACCAGTACAGGTGTTCTTAAATTCAATAGCGTCATGAGGAAATTAAACGAAGAAATTGAAGCACTTGACAAAGAGACGTTTCAGAATATTTTCAGAAAAACCCAAGAAAATGAAGAAAGATACAGAATAAAGGAACCTAAGATTGATGAACTAACCGAAAACCATAAACTTGTAATAATCAATCTTGACGATTCAGATATGCTAAGTGACGATACTTTATAAAAAAAATTTTGTTTTACTGTTGGTTATACCTATTCTTATTAAAATATATGTATATGAATATATATGAGCGTTTTTATTTACATTCACTCACTCACTTCATTCATTCACTTTTTTTGCAATCAGTACTTTATGTAGCTGTGTGTGTAATCATTCACCTCAACTCTCGTGAAATTACCTATACTTAAATCACCACCTTGAAGTTTTAAGCGTAAGATTCAAACCGTTCTGGACGGATCCGAAAAAAGCCAAACAAAATGTAAGTGTTTATTTAGTTAGACTATATTGGCAAGGGATGTATCTAAAGGCACGTCTAAGTACTCATTAGCAGTCATGGCATAATTCGCTTTATTATTCAATCACATAAATTGTAACATCGCCTTTGGATTATACAATCATCACATTTCGGCCGGTTTAAACCCGACTACACGACAGCCAATACATGGTAATTGCAATTGTTTTAGATAATATTTCTGTTGTGTACCATTTAATAATGTGTATTTGTTTTTCATCCTACAGGACTCGCAAAGTCTGGAAAGGAGCCGCCTAAAGGTTTCATGGCCCCTTCGGCGTGGAAGGTCCTCGCCGAATATTACCAATCGCTCAAAGCCAAGATGGACACCAACTAACCCACTTCCGGCCTTATTGAGATAGAAGTATCGAAATTATGACCAAATAAACGAAATTAATCTTGAGCAATAAGCTCGTTTTCAATCAGGTATTTACAATTATTCAATCAGCTACATAATGTAATGACTTAGTACGCAGAGTCTTTACACACTGCGTTAATTTTAAAAACTTTGCAAATAAGTTTGCAGTAAAAATATGAAGGCTTCACGAAATGTTCTATTGATGATTGTTTGTTGCAAGGAATTGTATTTCGTTACTAATCAAAGTACCTACTTACATGCTAGAATAGTATTCGAGCCATTAGGTATATATCGTTATTAATTCCAATCATGTTTCTTCCAGATTAAATATCAAGTTGTTTCTTATATTATTTTTATATGTACTTAAGTATTATAAGTGTTGTGGTTTTGTTGTGATTTCTTCTGCTGGTTTTCTAAGTTATGTACATTCCAATCACATACAGTATAATGTGTAGGTAAGTATTATATTTTACATATTCCGTTTACTAATACTTATTATTATTACGACTAAGGTAGACATTATAACATAATTGTGTTAGAATTTTATAATAAAATATAAATTATAATGTTTTTATTTCATAAAGTACTCTTATAGTACAATAAATTTTATTTTATTTTAGACTACCTAATCAAATTATTTGGAGTGTTTTTATTAACACTTATTATTTACATTTTAAGATTATTTAAGAATAGTTATTTTATTGTTTGACAGATGTTAAGTATTTAAGATGTTTAAAGAATGATGTATTATATATTGTAATTTAGTATGGTGCTTTAAAAGCTTAGAAATATATGGATTAATTTTAACTATGTTGGTTTTATTTTATGGCAATTAAATCATAAGAATAAAATCATATTATCTAACATGATCGCGTTTATATTCATCAATCAATACGCATTCGTCCCTTATGCTCGACTTACACGTATTAAGTTGGTAAGTAATCAACTAAATTTATTTAGTTACATATTATATATTATTTAGTTATATATATTAAACAATGAATTTAGTTGTGACGTATTACTAAATTGCTTGTTTAGACGCATTTAGTCGCTTAATATTAAGTTAAATTTTAGTTAATTAGGTACTTAACAACAACAAAAATTGTTCATAAAATAAGTTACTTTAAAAAACTAAGTTCCAACTTCAATTTAGTACTCCGCCAAGCCAAATGAATATTTCCACATTTTCCACATTTCATTTCCACTTTACCACATGGACTAAATACGTTGATTATTACAGACGAAAACCATATTACTGTCTGTATATGGGCCGATAATATTTGAGGAGTTCCGTTCATTTGTCACACTTGACATTTTAGGACTTCATTAGTTGCTATTTCAACGGAATATCAGAATCAGTAACGTACTTTTACAGTTTTAAGTACGAGTTTCGTAAGTTATCTGTGCCATCTGTGGTCTTCATCATCGGTTCCACTAAACCAAATTTGTGATTTCCGGGTGTAAATACAATAGTTATAATAGAAAATACCGAAATTACTACATGTGTGCCTTATATACAGGGTGGGCCCTGTAACAGGAGCAAAAAATTAAACGGTAGATTATCAAGCTTGTGAGCAATTGTTTCTAAGTGGTATGAAATGATTTTTTCTTCAACATAAGTTTACGTGTACTTTTTTACTATTCTGGCGTGATATAAGTAACTTTTTATTTTAAAAGCACAAAAAAATACTGAAAAAAATCACCAAAAATATCTTTTGAAAACTAAAATGCAAAAACTATTATGACTCACTACATGATGTTAGGTACCTCAAAATCTGCATTGACTACTGTGCTATGATCTCGTGGTGCCAAGATGCATTACTCGGAGGTGACGAAAGTTATGACTTTACATCAAATTTTTCTCTGAGTTAAAAAAAATTGGAAAGAAATAGGGGGACACAAGGGGTTACTACAGATGCTCTAAGGAAGCCTTCTTTTAAATATTTGCTCCTGTTACAGGGCCCACCCCGTATATTTGAGGAGTTCCCTCAATTCCTCATGGTCATGGTTCCCATCATCCAACTGAAGTTTTGATAACAATGGAACCAACCTGGAAACATACTTTCAAATAAAAAAATATGTACGAATGGGTTCATAAATACGGAGTTCTGAGGTAACCAACATTAAAAAAAAGAAAAAAATACAACTGAATTGACAAGATAACCTCCTCCTTTTTTTAAAGTCGGATAAAAATAAGACCCGATGTAGGTAGGTAATAGTAAAATAATGCTATTTCACTTCAAATGTCTGAAGAATGATAATAATCGCTGAATTATCATAAAATCAAATGACTTATACACACCGTTTTATCTCCAATTCGGTCGAAAACAACCAAACATGATAAGCAGATAACTCTCTTTGAACTGTTATCGTACGAAATAATTACCATAATAACATCACTTTAATGCCAAGCGATTATCAATCTTACAGCTATATAGATAAGGCACCTGTTTATTGACACCAACGTAATGTGTAACGGGTTTTATTCAGTGTTTGGTGACTAGTGATAAGCAGCGGACGTAGTAATGGCTGCGTTAGTGTGTGTAAAACGTGTTTTGAGTCAGTGTGCTAGCAAGACTAGTTCAAGATGCATGTCACACTATCCTATTGACGAATGTGTGTTTGGATTGTCCAGTGAACAACAACAGGTATGAATACTACTTACGCGAATAATGTTTAATGTAAAGAAAGTTCAACAGTATGACGTACGCACATAATTAATACGACTGTAGTTAGGTAGGTACTCAATATTTTATACATAGGCTCCTTTTGCTTCCCTATTTTCTTGAGAAACTAAATGTTAATTTGTTCAACATTCAACACGTGAAATTAAATACTTGGAAGTAACAATATTTTACCGGTTGAAAGAATTTTGGACAAACACCCTTAAAATAAATAGCAACCTACGAGTATCTAAAGTCAACACTATGCGACATCGGACAGGCGTATTCTTAGTGTTGGTCCTAATCAAGTTATTATCAGCTTCAATCGAACGTTGAATCATCTTTGTTACTCAATCACGCACGGCTGAACCGTTTTGAATTAAATTTTGCTGCGCAAAGGCGAATTGTACGTGCAAACTGCCCCCCCACTTCGTCCCGCGAGTTCAAGTTGTTTGCCGGGAAGTTTACCTGATATTGTAATATTTAACTCTTCCGCGCCAAGTTCTGTTTCTTTTCAAAAGAGCGAAAATAAGCCTTAGTTGTACGCATGTAGGTTGCTTTTACATTGCATGTACTATAATGGTAAGTAGCGCTGAAGCAACGGGTCCAAATCGCCATTATAATAATTTATAAGTACCTAAGTAATAAAAAAGAATGTGATGGTTTAACAAGTTCTAAATGTGTTTCAGTTGCGACAAGCAGTCTTCGATTTCGCGCAAAAGGAATTGGCGCCAAAAGCAGCCCAGATCGACAAGAAAAACAATTTTCCTGAACTACGGGAATTTTGGAAGAAATTGGGAAATTTGGGAGTTTTAGGCAAGTAGCCAAGTACCTACCCAGCTATTTGTTTTATTGAAGTACCTACCGTTATATACAGGGTGGAAAGATCGAATGCCACATCGATGGCAACCACTTTCAATATTGGAAATAGCACATTCTGTGTAAAAGACTCCTTTATTTTTTTAAATAAAAAAAACCTCATTTATGGATTTATAAAAAATCGCTTGTCTTAGTTGGATTCGGGACTCGAACCGGTCAAATGCGACAAAAAATAACATGCCGTATTTTGTAATGCACATCAAAAGGTTCATTTTTAGGGTTCCGTAACTCAAAAGGAAAAAAACGGAACCCTTATAGGATACTCGTGCGTCTGTCTGTCCGTCTGTCACTGCCGATTTGCTCCGAAACTACTGGACCGATTGAATTGAAACTTGGTAAACATATGTAAATTGGTGACGCAAAGATGGACGCGTAAAGTAAATTAACGAATTCTGTACAAAGCTTTTGGGGGGTAAACTGGAAAATTTTAAAAAAGTTTAGTAAACTGTATTGTGTGACATATCACATGAAAGGGGTTGTTGTAAGCATCTCAGATATATTTCTTTTATAATTTTTACAAAAACAGATATGAAGTAGGTAATTTAGGAAAAAATACGAAAATTTACCATTTATTCATGAACATCTATTTACCAACGTAATGGGGGGCCCCCTTATCTCCGAAATTACGAGGCTTAAAATTCTAAAAAAATATGTAAAATAGTTCCTTGCCTAAAGATTACAGGAAAACCTATAAAAAGTTTGAGTATTCAAAGTAACGGGAAAATTCTCAATATTTTTATGAAATTTACATTATATACGGAACCCTCACCACGCGAGTTGAACTTGCACTTGTCCGGTTTTTCTCTAAATAACAAACACAAGCAAAATAACGGAAGGCCATGAGAACTAACAATTACCTTTTATTATTACCTTTTAAATCCATAAATACAGTATTTATTATTCTCTAGAATAAAAATAGGTAAGTCTCCATTCCGTACAATTTGCTATTTCAAATAATTAAGGTAGTTGCGGTGCATTTCACGTGACGGGGTGAAAACAAAATAAAAAGGTAATTTTCCCCTTACTGCCTCGGAAAGCCGTCTTTTATCCTTTAAAACCAGTGAGCAAAATCGCATTTTATCCACTTTTTTATTTTTTTTATTTTATTTAGTGGGGAAATTAATTTGACCTTGGAGCGTGTTTAAGTAGCTTTTGACAGATAACAAAACGTAAAACGCTCATGATACAAAATTTTCACAGATGATGTATTTCTGTTGCCGCTATAACAACAAATGCTGAAAAACAGAACAAAATAAATATTTAAGAGGCCTCCCATTGCTTGTTGCATAAATGCAGAATTTATTGTTTTTAAAAATAAAGGAGTCTCCTTTACACAGAATTTGCGCTATTTCCAATATTTAACCCGTCGCGCATGAGGCAGGGTATCTCATACCTTGATAGTATTAAAGAGTATTGGTATTTTTTTAATCTTCGACTGACAACACTAGCTCGCTCAGTAGCTGGAGGCAGGGGTGTGCGAAAGGGGATAATGGCGTGATCACAGTGTGGTGTAACACACTGCCGGAATATTCGTTCACAAACCTGTCTCGGGTATGTCATACCCTGCCTCATTTTTGACGTATTTTTTTAAGTATACATTTATAATAATTTTATTAAGTTTTTTTTATTATTCTTAATTATTTTTTATAATTTTATTGTAAAGGTTTTGAGACGCGTTTATTTATTTTAGTTAACATTGTTTTATTATTTATAGACACTTAAATTCCAGAAAATCAACAAAATTTTATTCAAAGCTATATCCGCCGGCAAATGGAAAAATAACTGGGTGAGCCTTCACCTAGATATGTGAATGTATCTGGATGGTATGTTGGATGCCAGGACTGTCCATGCATAAGGATAGAAAAATCAAACTTTCCTGCAACGCTTGCGGCAAGCCCATAATGTATGTAGCATGCAAAATTGAAAATTGTGCGGATCTCAATGGTAGTAATTAGTCATATTTTTTTTGCTTAAAAAAATTGTTACGGTATTTCAAGAAGAAAATTTAATTAATATAAGGTATTTTAATTTTCTCATTATCTTTCAGTTTGAAGTTGATTTATATTTTAAAGAGTCATTTTTTGTTTTATTGTTGATTTTTATAAACCTCTAAATTTTTGTTCCTATAATTACATAGTATAAGAAAAACATGAATAAATAAAAATAATTTCATAATTAAAAATTAGCTTTGATTTAATTCCATTAACTAATTAATTATTTAACTATATATAATCAACAAAATAAAATAAAATTAATAACAACTATATTATGGGGCATTCAATTTTGGGTATGTACCCTGCCACATGCTTGATGTAACTTTTTTTCACCTCATGCTCGCCGGGTTAAGGTAGATGCCATCCATGTGGCATTCGATCTTTCCACCCTGTATAGGTACAGTAAGCTAATAAGATTATACTATCTTGGCTTGGGCCTTGGACTACTGTCTACCACTTTTCGACTATCCTACTAATCCTACTAATATTATAAATGCGAAAGTTTGGATGTTTAGATGTTTGTTAGGTACTCAATCACGCTTAAACGGCTGAACCGATTTGGATGAAATTTTGCACGAAGATAGCTTGTAGCCTGGATTAAAATATGGGATAGTACTTATCCCGGGTCTACGCAGACGAAGTCGCGGGTGGGGTGGAAGCTAGTATTATAATATGTGTAAAAGTGGAAGAGCTGTTTATTGACTGACTCGGCATTACCATCGGCAGCACAGGTTAACTGATTATTCGTAAGTCTTATTGCAAGGACATAATGCCTAGTCACGCCCCGTTACGTGTGTTATTGTTTGTACCTACTGGCAGAAGATACAATAATAATAGTTTGGATAGGACCACTTGTGCAAACATAGTATGCTTCTGTTTTACCCACCATCGTTTTATAAGAAATTTGCTACAATTATTTCAGGAATAACGGCCAGTCCCGACTATGGCGGAACCGGCGGAAAGTACTCCGACCACTGCGTTATTATGGAAGAACTTTCCAGGTATACGCCTCCATCAGTATATGAACCATAAAACACTAGTGTCTAAAGCCAGGGATTTACTAGGAGACAAATGTCGCTAGATATCATCTCGACGTGTGGCAAGCTGGCAAGAGATGCAACTCTCTTTTTTTGACTTCGATAAATACGTAACTTAGTGAAGTTTTACCTACCTATATTTCATTAATGAGTTTTTAGATGAGATAAAATACTATAGTATTAACTTGATTGTGTCGTAAAATAATGTATTGTTTAATAGGGTGGGTAAAAAAAGGAAAATAAAGACCCAACTTTGGTTTTTTTTTTCTATAGAGGAAATTTTAGGCAATCACGTACCTATCGATTAAACCAGATCTTTTATATCTGAAAATCAGGCCTTATTGTTTCCTAATCTAGTCAGAACCGCGTTGAAAAGCACGCGATAATTTTCAATAACTAACTCGCAATATCGCTGCCAACCTATTTTAGCGCCGTTTGATAACAATTACAGAGCTGCAGGCGGTATCGCACTGTCGTATGGAGCCCATTCCAACCTGTGCGTGAACCAGATCAACAGAAACGGAACACACGAGCAGAAAACCAAATATCTGCCCAAAGTGAGTGCCTACTCTGTTATTCCTATCTACTTACTAATAAGTCGGCTGCAAAATAATAACATAAATCCAAGCCCGTGCTCGCAGTAGGCATCGGCAGAGCAGCACATTAATTTTCATCTCCTGTTCTGAAAGTTGACTTTTTATGAGTAGGTATATAGCCGGGTGGAAAATAGCGTTTTCTACCCTAGGGTAAAAAGTATTTTTTTTATTGTTACGTAGTCACGGAGTCGGAGATAATTGAGTTACGTCATATTATTAAAATAAAATCTTTAAATATATCTGAACTCCGCTATACATTACACGACGGGTTTATTATATTCTATAGGTTGATATTAAAATCCTTTAAAGTCTATTTCATATTCATAATATATATATATATATATAATTCTGCACATTTATTTATATTTTATAGAATTACAAAAGTTCTAAAGTAGGCAGTCTGTGTATTTTAACTGATTACTATTACTGAATGTATCACCTCGATCTATTTGTTTAAAACGTAAAATATTTTTAATATTGGCATGATAATAACTTATGTAATAACTTAAGACAGAAGGTCCTTTAAGTAGAGACTAAATAGATTAACCGACTTGGTATTACATGGATCTCACAACTTTTTACGGTAGAAAGACTCAGCTGCGAGACTTGGGTTTTTTTACAGGATGTTTTTGATGGCATTACCCATTTCACCCTCGAACTATTGGCGCTCTCACTTCGCTCGAGCGCCAGAAATATCTCAGGTGAAATGTGATGTGACCCATTTCAACCCTTGGTTAACAATTTACTTTTGGCCACTTCTAGAAATTCCGCCGGGTTTAAAGACGGAGAAAGTTTGCTAAAAATGTATTATTACCTGCCTACATAATATTTTCGACGTCGATTGTAACCTAGGTGCCTACCTACTCATACGCAAGGAGCGTGGACTGGTTTGAAGTTTGAACGATCTATTCAAACCAGTATTATGTTTTCAGTTATGCTCAGGAGAGCATATAGGCGCCCTGGCGATGTCGGAGCCCGGGTCGGGTAGCGACGTCGTTTCCATGAAACTGCGAGCCGAGAAAAAGGGAGACTACTACGTGCTCAATGGGAACAAGTTCTGGATCACGAATGGACCTGATGCTGATGTTTTAGTGGTAATCTGTTTTTGTGACGTACTTTTTACCTAGTGCAGCGTGAAAAACCCCGCTACATAGTAATTAATGTTTAGGCCATCTGTATTTTTTGTAGGGTGTTAACCACATTAGCTTGTCTGCAGTTTGTACTTGACATACATAACTATTTGCCTTTTTCTGGAAGTGTGTTATGGAGTTCCTTGGATTTGTAAATTGTACTTAAATAATAATAATATTGCAGTGTCCAACGCAGTTGACAAACTTCTAGCTTATAAGTTTACCACCTGTACCTACAACTATAGTTGTGAAATTGCAATAAACTATTGAGTAGGTATATAAGTATGTACCTACCTTCAATCATAAGGCCTCTAGAAGGATCTCAAGCGCGTTGCCGACACTTTATTGATTTGAGGATTCGTTGTTGACACCTAGAGACAAATGTGCAGTGCATGCACAATATGCATCCCTCACTCTCAGCTCTGGGGACCTTACTTCACCACCACGAATATTTATATTAGGTATAGTTGTAACTGATATAACTAACTGTTCCTACATTTTACTTATCACTGGGGAATATAACTTTCCTTGCCATTAAGTTTATCACTAGGTATATGCACGTTAGGAAGGTACTGTAGGTTATCTACCAAGTGCGGTATAATGAAGAATATCTCTGATTGCACTCGATCTGATTTGTCACTCGAGCTCAAGGCAATGAACGATAAACTGAGGCTTTCTTTAGTACCGCCTATTGCGTGTAGGTACCTAAACATGTTACGACTTCCCTTGAGATGACGTCTAGTACCTATAGGTACCTAGTTAGTAACCTAACCTCTACATTATGATCCTTCACCGTATTAGTGCATTAAGTATGTTTGGTAGGTATATATGTGCTCCAAAAGTGTGGTATAGAGGATGATTCATATATTTTTGTTTCAGGTTTACGCTAGAACCGACCCGTCTACAGCCAAGCCGCAACACGGTATCACGGCTTTTTTAATAGAGAAAGATTTTCCCGGTTTCTCCACCGCCCAAAAACTGGACAAATTGGGTATGAGAGGCTCCAATACGGGCGAGTTAGTTTTCGAAGATTGCAAGGTGAGCATTTAAATATAAATTCAGCTGTGCAAACATAATGGGCAGACGGAACAATATACTTACCTACCTAAGTATGTTCGTCGTTGTAAACCAAAATTGTTACTTATCCATCATTGGATCACCTACGTCCTCCAGTGCTGCACACAGGCCTTCCTTTATTAATGAAAGATGATTAAAGGCAAAGGGCATAGGTCGCAGATTGACTTAGGTCGAGACTTGAGAATTCCATTAGTAAATTACACTAAGTACCTAAATAGTTTTGCCAAAGGTGGGCTATTATTTGGTTTCATCTTCAGCTAGATATAGATACCTATATGACTACCTACTTAAAAGTCTTTTATTGTATCTACCTTAACTGGAAATTAAAAGTTCCACCCCCAATCCTATGGTGGTGACATTAACAGATGAACAATTAAGCGACTTATGATTTTTTTTTCTGAGTGTCGTTACCTAGTTCCTGTGTTCCAGGTCCCAGTCTCAAACGTATTAGGCGAGCTGAACAAAGGAGTATATGTCTTGATGTCCGGTTTAGATCTGGAACGGCTAGTGTTGGCTGCCGGCCCGGTTGGCCTGATGCAAGCCGCCATCGATTCGGCGTTCCAATACGCGCACACTAGGAAGCAGTTCGGACGGAACATTGGCGAGTTCCAGTTGGTGCAGGTAAAATGGAAAGATCCTCATCAACCTTGCCTTTTTCCCGGTTGAATCTTGAAGGATCGCGCGGTCCGCTTTGGCACGTAATCCCAAGATTTGGCGTAGGCACTAGTTTCATGAAAGCGATTGCTACCTGACCTTCCAACCCAGAGGGAAAATTATACATTGTTGGGATTAAATCGGTTTCCTCGTGATGTTGCAGGTAAAATTGAAGGATAGTTCGATATACCTATTCATTTATTGACTAATATATCTCTATAGTAGTGATGAGCCAAAATGATCAGCTTCTTAAAGCCTCGAACTCGAATAGAAATGTCGAGATAATTTTGTTGATACTCTCTACAGGAGCAGGTGCAGGAGCAGGAGGATCTATCGGGAAACATCGGCTATCCCTTCACTAAGAGGCTTGAGTGGTTAATTGCATTGTTGTTGTGTTTGTTGGATTGCACTCGACTCAAGGTCAACATATTCATTGCACGCTCGGGAACAGAAACCGAAAAAGTTACTAGAGAAAGATTCCTGTGATTAGTATTCGGCACGAAAGCTTGAACTCTGTAGTTCGAACCATTACTTTTGTTTCAGGGCAAGATGGCAGACATGTACACGACCCTAAGCGCGTGTCGTAGCTACCTGTACAGTGTGGCAAGGGCCTGTGACGAAGGCCACGTCAACAGCAAGGACTGCGCCGGAGTCATCCTCTACTGCGCGGAGAAGGCTACGCAAGTCGCGCTAGACGCCATACAGATACTGGGTGAGTTCCAGAAGACATACCTACTATCGATGACACATTTGATTGACCATTCTTATACCTTATTTATTGCAAGGATGTAAGGTCTAATGGTCGGTTATGTTTGATGCTGTTTGCACAAGTGCGTGCCTGATTTATTTGTTAAAACGTGGCGAGGGTATTATCTTGAAACATAGTTTTCTTGAAAATTGTATTCTCTAGTTCCAGTAAGTTTTACCTTTCCAGAATTATCATGAAGCTTGTGTATTCATATAAAAATATTATTCTGGTTTTAGATTGAAAGGAAGAAGTCGTCATATGAATATTCTTCTGCTTTAACTTAGTTTTGTTTAGGCAAGTTATTAAACTTGATTTACTCTCTAATAAGCTGGCTGGAAACTGAGAATTACCAATCAAAAACTAAAGTAAACCTTTTTTTACAGGAGGCAATGGTTACATTAATGACTACCCAACAGGAAGAATTCTAAGGGATGCTAAGCTTTATGAAATTGGAGCTGGAACTTCGGAAGTTAGGAGAATGTTAATCGGGCGAGCTTTGAACAATGAATATAAATAAACACTCTTTTTGTTAATAAATTATATTTTATACTAATTAAATTGTTGATTTTTTATCTGCATTGTATTTATTTATACAGAATGTATAACGATAATACAAAATACTCGTAAACATTTGAATCACTTGTACTTATACTCAAGGACAAATCATGCATGAAAACAAAGATCAAGTTAAGTCCACCAGAAGCTGACGGAAAAACTAATAGAAAGTGACTCTACAAAATGCCACCATTTTGGTGGAATATATAACAACTGTCCAGGCCGCAATATGCAATAATATGGATTAGCATTTTCATATTTTGGATAACATTCTAAATCAGGTTTTCTCGGATCCACTCTTGCTGTATTACAGAGTAATTCATGTTCATGAGGGTACAAGAACTCTGAATCTTTGGGTGAAAATAAGAATATCTGCTTTTCACCCACCACTTGGGCTAATAGGTTCTTTTTGGGATCGTGGTGCAGAGGAGATACTGTGCCTTTGGGGCCGTACCATGCCATAATGTCAACCGGGTCATTGTCTTCAGAAAAACAACAGTATTCTGGCTCTGCTATGTCATTCTTTAACTCAGGAACTTGATCAAACAGCTGGTACTGTGCCAAATAACCTGTGCTCCCATCTGATTTGTATATGTGATTGTTTACAAATTCTTCAACGGTCATAAGTTTTTGTGTCCAATCAGATTCTGTGTATTCTCTACCGATTTCTATAGAAACAGTTCTTAAACCAGCAAGCTTTATAAGATAGTTTTGGTCTTTCCATTTTGTCAAGGCTGGCCAGTGATTTATGCAATTATCTAGAATAACAGGTTTTTCAGCTAATATATAATTTTTATAAAAGTGTTCCATGCTAGGACAGTCTAATATCTCTAATGGAGTGGCATTATATTCTTTTATTGAGGCCTTTGGACAATCTGGCAGCTGAATGGTTTTGATATTTCTTGATCGCAAATAGATATCATTCAAATAAGAAGCACAGTTATGGAGTAATTTGGGTTCTTTATCTAGAGGACAGCCGAAAATTATGCCATGATCAATTATCTTGAATGATTCTCTAAGTACTTCTTCAGTAAGTTCATTTGAGAACTTTATGTGAGCGAGGAGCTTTAAATAAGATGCAATGGTAATAGTTTTCCGTAAGAATGGCTTCACTTCTTTCCAATTTCCTATGTTAATCTGCTCATACATGTAGTCGAGTATTGCTTGAATTTGTATCTTATCAGGCTGTTCTATTGCATTTGTGTCATTCAGGTAAGTTCTTAATGTTGCCCTACAAGCTAAACTTAGTTCTTGAATCTCAGTTATTAATATATTTACCTTAAAATCATCGAGTTTTTGATAAACATCCTTTGGCGTCGTTATAACGTTCTCCGTAGTCATATTAATAATGCTCCAAAAACCATTAAATGACAGTAATCATTTCTCTTCTCATATATACAAATTTATTGAAAATAATTTAATAAGTGATAAGTTAAAAATATAATAACAACTCCTGTGCATTGTTTGTGGAAGAATGCTGTCAGCTGTCAGTTTTGACGTTTGTGATACAAACTGTTCGACGTCGATAAAAAACATTGAAAACCATCCATTAAACGGAGATATACTGATTAGTTTATGGTTCCTTTACTAAAATTTATTTAATACGCACCATACTTAGGGTTGCGTGTTCGCGTTGCATCGTTGCCCCTCTTTCATTTGCCGTAGGAAGGAACACGACGCAACACGAATATTTGGGCAAATACGTCCAAGTGGGGTGCCACCATAATAAGAATATCTTTAAAATACGACAATATTCCTGAAATGTCATTACAGATATTTCTGTAATCTGTGTAACAGATGAATAAACTCTCGAAAAATTATGGTAAGAACTAATAATTTAACAACTTTTCTTTTTGACCTTGACCTTTCTTCAAAAAGAAACCACTTTGTCTGTGGTTAATCATATGACTTTCGCACGTGATCTGTCAGTCAGATTATTTACTTTGCGAAAGTGTTACAAATAAAGATAAATTAATCCATTATGCTTCCGTAAAACGGGTGATATGATGCGCGAAAATGTCAGGTGCACCGAATCACGATGATATCGTGATGTTTATAAGTTGCATGTAACGCAATGGCATTGTTCGAAAAACTCTTTTCTACAAAGAGAAAACTCGACGGCCGCTGCGAATCACGAGACTACAGGTACGTCAGAGTGAATGCTTTTCATTCATGTAATTCTATTTCTGAGTATTGTGGCATGCAGATTTGTTTGACGCACGGAGCGTGGCCCGACGCCGGGCGCACGGAGGGCGCTCCGTGGACCTTCGCGCAAAGTGCGGGAGGCTCGCTTGACGCACGTAGAGCTGGCAGAGCTGTATCAGTGAGCATGTGACACCGCCGACTGGTGCGGGGCGCGCGGGCCGCGTCACTCGGCCGGGAGGGGCGGCGCGGCCAGGCCAACACGACCATTGTTTACATGCCGACTAGTACACCAGCACATTCCACTCGGCGCGGTAGATCGCCTCCTGTCATATATTTTACGATCTACATTTAAAGTGAAATCTATGCCAATATTGCATTTCTTTCAGTGAATGTGGATACATTGTCTGTTTAGTGATAACTGTTATTGATTGTGCAGATGTGAGCCCATTTTACTAGCGACTATGAAATAAAATGAAAATTAGGTAATTTGATTGCTTGTTGTGTTGTTTTGATTAGTTCTTAACAAACTGCCAATCTGGTTAGGTCTGGAATAAGATGATGTGTATTGTCTTGCTGTTGGGGAGGAGTAGTCTGAAGCAGTGTGAGCTTGCTTTTATTCTATGGTCATATAGATAAAGGAAGCTAGTATATATGTTGCTTTCTAAATAGTTTAGCAGCATAATATGCTGTCCTGATATATATTATCCTGGATGGTTTATTATTTATACTAGAACAAGCATATAATATATGTATGTTTGTATGACGCTGATTTGTATGTCAAGTAACTGAATGATAAAAATATGCTAACTTATTTTCCTGTTAATCTGAAAGGGATATGGTTGATAATATGTTTGCTTTCAATAAAATTGACAAAAGGGCTGTGAGAAATGATTGTTTTTATATTCTTGTAGGAGAAAGTTTTATTTGTTGTGAGTTTGTAAATGTGTGGTGGTGAGGTTTAATGGTAATAGTAGTGGTGAAATAGGTGACATGTGCTGTCTGGACTCAAGTGTTACATATTGTCAATGATATGGTAGTATCTTCATACTTGTAACAACAGTTACTTTACATTCAGTTAAAAAAAGGGAATGTCTGTATGTATAACATTTAAATTGACATAGCTTTTAGCACAAAGTTCAGGTAATAATGATACAAATGCAGTATTTCAATTATGTCCCTTCAAATCTTTTATAGTGACTGTTCTAAACAAAAATGATGTTAAAATATTACAGTACAGCAGTGGTCCATTCCAACAGAATGGTTACCACATTGATTGTTTACTACTACTTGATTAGCAAACACTGAAGAAAATTATAGAAGTTGTATCACTAATTAAGCATTCTTATATGAGCAATTCTTATAAGATTCTAGTTGGACATGATAAAATCAACATTAAGTGCACTTGAGATTCATTTGAAAAAAAAAAAGCATGTTGAAAAAAAGTGCTCCGCTTCTAAGAGGACTATCAATATTACCTAATACTATTTTTAATTGTAATGTCACAAATCTTAACAATCCGCCCAACCTCCAAATGAATTACGATACTACCTACTTATGTTTTAAATATACATTTAAATTATAATTTAGAATAAACAATCCTAAATTGTATTTCGCTTTCTCTAAATAATAGATATTACATAGTATGAAGTGGCCTTATGTATACCTACTTAAGGCGGGAAAATTCATGGCCATGATATGTAAATATAAATGTGTATGTAATCTTGATTTTGATGAATATCATTCTTAACCTATTCATTGCCAACGCTCCAAATCTCTACTTTACCCGCAGTCCCGGCTCCTTGCAAGCGATGACGCGAATTTGCGTCCGCGGCATTACGATTAACAAACCTTGTGACGCGATTTCACGTTCGCGGCACCTGCGCAATAAATTGTTAAATTATAAGTACCCTATACCAAAACTAGCAGCAATATAAATTGCCATCCAAAAGATAAGTATATTTTGGGTATACGGTTGTTTTAAAACTAATTACCAGCTCCAAAAGTCAAAAAAAAGACGCGATTTCGAGTCTGCGGCATTACCAATAACAAACCGTATGACGCGATTTCGCGTCTGCAGCACCTGCGTAAAAAATTTAAAATTCTAAGTCCACTAAATCTAAATGCAAGCAATGAGAATTGTCCTCCAAAAGTTTAGTGTATTTTGAGTTCAAGTTTTTTTAAAACTATTATTACTAGCTCTAAATATCAAAACAAATGACGACGCGACTTCGAATGGGTTAATGACTGAAATATTGCCTCGAAAAACATTAAAACTCAACTCTATAAGGGTCCCAAACCTGCTGTAACTATTGTAGAGGGTGAGCAATAAAATTGAGTCAGTATGGATGAGGAAAACTACAAGAGATGGTACGTCATAAATTTGTTCTAAAGTGCCAATTCAGTAATTTTGTAGATGGGTCGTTCTTCTTTTCGACCGACAATAGCCTGTCCTTCGTCTTACTACGGCATCTCATTTGAGTAATGATTTTATGGTTTTATAATGTTCGAAAATGAACGTCCATATTATTTTATTAATTAGTATTATTTAATATTTTAGTTTCTCTAACTAGCATTTTTTTTAAACGTATTTTTATCGTAGAAGTCCGTGACAGAGTGGTAAACCAAAATGTAGTCCCCACTGAAAGAGTCCACTTTGTCACATATTTTTTTTTAAAAACCAACCGTAAACAACTATGTATATTGGCCGGAAAGGAAACTTTAATTAGTGTTAATGAAGAAACCAATGCATTTTTTTTTAAATCGCACTTCATAATTACAATTTTCGATAGTTCAAAAACAAAAAAAAAAGGAAAACCTCGGTTCATTGTCGGTAAAAAAGAAGAACGACCCAGATAAGATAAACTCAGCCATGGCTTTTCGAAAAACTTGTTAATCTTACGAAACAACACCCTTAATTGGTATTAAAGTTATGTTTGGTAAAATGTATAGGTAGTGTCTGTTGCCATGGGAACAGAGATTTCGATACAACCGACAATCAAATTATCGAAGTACTGATAAAACGATTGCAGAATATCAAGAAATAGTTGATCGGTCCAATTCAACCTATTACTAAATGTAGACGTTGATCATTAGATCAGAAAGCTGTAACAAAAGCAGTTTCAATTAACTTGCTAAACCGTTATTTGCTACGTTGTTTTTAAGGAAACTACCCAAATTATAATGACATCTAGCTACCATAACGTACTTTCAAGGCTCCCTACACAATGGGCCATCATTTCGCAAGACAGGGACGCATTTATGCGTTGGAATGCGATGTAAGTATGTCTTTCTTCGTCTAACGTATATTCGCGACCTGTATGATGAGCCATGATGGCCGATTGTCTAGAGAAACCTTAATAGCTCCTATTATAACCACGTCCAGACGGTCCAGCATTGCAATTGGGTACTTTCCTGGGTAAAAAATATATAATTCTCTTTAATCCGTCAGTTAGATTATCGAAAAATATGTCCATGAAAATATTAGACTCTTATTTTTTATTCTGACAATCAAATAAAAAATTATAAAGTTCCGCGTGACGTCACATTATGCTAAAAAGTGTACCATAATGTGATATCACGCGGCACTAACTGGCTATATCCTCATCATTTTTTGTTTCATTGACAAAATACTAAATACGTGTCCAATATTTTTCGATAATCTAACTGACAGACTAAATTTTTTTTTTTGGAAAGTAGCCAGTTTAGATATCATCATCATCATCTTTCTATCTCGCTCTATCTTATAGCCTGCATATCACGCGGTAGACTACATGGATGGATGGATTCGCCTTGTTACATGCATTAGCCATAGATAAAATGTAACGCTTTTTTTGTTAACAATTTACCAATTTACCACCACGGTAGTTAGAGTAAGTCAAATAAACACCATAAGTCGATGAGTTAAGACACAAATTTTAGTGATGGCAGCATGTTATGTCGTGACTCTAATTACATTTCTAGTTATGTCAAGGCTCACTGTTGTACTGCTAATAAGAATGTTCCTTTAGACTAACGGCAAATCAGTTCTTAACTAGGAAATAGCTATATCCATACATTATCTTTTCACGGCGCCAACATGCGACCCCCTTTGACCCCTTAGGCTGGTTTTAGTGTCACGCGGACCGCACGCGGACCGTCCGCGCGGATCACGTACGATGTATTAAGCTTAAGGGAGCGTTTTAGAGTAATGCTTGGTCCTCCCAGCCGGATAACACAAGTTAAATCTACAAAATGTCTCCAGGTCTTGCCAGATAACGCCGAAGCAAGTACGGCTGCTTCTATTCAAGGAGTGCGACTGGCGAGGGAGAAAGCTACTGTTTGACTCATCGACCATAGAGAAGGTGCCCGCTGGCAAGGACCATGGAGCAAAACAGACGAATTCGTTTCCCTGCGTCGTGGAGGTGGCAGAAGGATTCGCTTATGTGGTAAGTTATACTATACCATATGTTCAACGGTAAAGCTGACTGAACAGTTGTTGTGATTGGGCCAAACAACTTTTTCCAGTCGTTAATTGCGATGGGTACGTTTCCTAGGTCCTGGGTCACTGTTGAAGTGGCAAAAAAAATATAAAAAACAAGTTTTTTTTTCATCCAAGTTTCTCAATTCTGATTTTGTTTGGTTACCCTCGCTTGCTTGTTTTAGCTTTGTTACTTTAATTTTTTACATTTTCGTCAATGAATCTTAAACTAATGAAGATCGAAAGCTGATATTAGGCATACCTACAGTGTTCTTAGGTCCTGCCACTACTCCACCTAAAAGTATAACCAAATCCTTGGTGGGGGCCACTCTTGTTAGCTTAGCCCTGCTAGACCCTTTATGACTACTTAACATTGACATGAGCCTTATTTAAGTAAATTAACAAAAACAAAACAAAAATGAACTGTTTGCATTATAGACGTAACAAACTAAGTAAAACCACATGAATATAAACGAAAAAACACTTTCTTTGACGTTTATTAGTCAATGTCAAGCCAATTACTCTGTTTCAACCATCCCCACCTTTGCCTTTGTAGTAATAATGTGAATAATGATACAGTAAAACTAGATACGCTAACCTGATCCACAAGCTTCACTTTAAAAATAAACACACAGTCAATACTCTCACTCAAATATAAACCAGAATAATTGATTAACTCTAGGAGTGAAAATACTTACTTCTGGGGATCAACACACAATAGGGTCTTCTACAAACAAACTACGCGCGCGGGAAGCAACTTCACGATGTGGGTAGGTACAAACTGTTCGCCGCTTTTTCCCCCCATGGACCCCTCGCCGTCCCGCTAACGGTTTGCGAGATATTTGTGTTGTTTCAAACGTCCTGTGTTTCAACCGTACCCAGTCGGCTACTGCGATTTTACCTATGTATGGAAGTAGGTACTCGATTTGCGGTACACCTGTCAAAATCACCTGTACCGATACTGTATCGCGATTGTAGCGCTGCAAACGGAACCACTCTAAATCGTTTTCTCTTTTAAGTTTCGTTTCTTCTAGGCCGGGCTTTCTGCATGACATGATGAATCTATTGTGCAATTCCACGTCATATTCGTCACTCGTCGCCTCTGTGCATTAAGTGTGATTCATTCTTAGTTTTAGTTTTTGTATGCTTTATTATTTGCAGTTTATAAAGTAGGTACTTTGACTTTGCTCAGTTGTATTAGAAGAAAGAAGAAACATTTATTATTATATTATTTAACATTTATTATTGTATTAGGAATCATTAGGTTATTAATTATTTGAGTGTCGATGCATTATCATAATTAGTTATTCAAATGTATCGTTCTCAGGCTCCTCAGTGCATCCGTTTATAAAGAGGGAGCATCTTGTTACAAGGCGCATTGTAATTTACACTTGGGCCTCTTTTCCCAGAATACCTTTTATACAAATACTATTCATAAATCGGTTTAACCACAGTTCGTGATAAACACAACAAACAAAGCAATTTATCGCAGCAACTAACAGAGACCGAGCTGTAGTTAGAATGGAACGTATGTTTTGCTTCTGACTTCTGACTCTGACTACAGCTGCGTCTGTCCGTTGTTGCGATAAATTGCAAAGTTAGTTAAAAGCTGGTATATCTTTTATTTAACGGCAGAAATGTACGTCATTTCTACGGGTAATCAATAATTCAGAAGACGTAGACGTAGATGGTTGGAACAGAACCTTACGTAATATACCTACCGTAACTAACTGAATTATGCTAATCCGTGCGAGAGTATTCATCCTGTCACGTGGTTGTCTCGCGAGACAATCTATTTGCATTACGTGTACCACAAACTGGAAGTCTATTTGACTCAATGTATTTTGCGTCCCTGTTTTGAAACTTAGTGCGTGGGCCATAAACGCATACCATTCAGGCGATGTATCAAACAAACGCGTCTTCTATATGGCCACTCAACATGTCACAATCAATCCGAAAAAGTATTATAATTTCTATGTACTTTGGTAAGAGATTTTAGGAATTAGGGATAGGGTCTTATTAATTGAAACTGAATCACTTTCACGTGTTCCGTACCAAAAAGGTAAAAAAGGAACCCTTATGGTGCAGGCTGCAAATGAAAGGGCTTCAATGCAAATTCTGATACCGTTTTTAGGGTTCCGTACCTCAAAAGGAAAAAAACGGAACCCTTATAGGATCACTCGTGCGTTAGTCTGTCCGTCTGTCACAGCCGATTTGCTCCGAAACTACTGGACCGATTCTGTTGAAATTTGGTAAACATATGTAAATTGGTGACCCAAAGATGGACGCGTAAAGTAAATTAATGAATTCTGAACAAGGGGGCCACTTCGGGGGTAAACTGGTAAATTAAAAAAAAACTTTCGCAGACTGTATTGTGTGACATATCAAATGAAAGGGGTTGTATTAAGCATCTTAGATTTTTTTTAATAATTTTAGCAAAAACAGATTTGAAGTTATTTAGGAAAATAGTTCCTTGCCTCCGAAACTCCGAAAAATATAGAAAATAGTTCCTTGCCTAAAGATTACATGAAAACCTATAAGAAGTTTGAGTGTTCAAAGTAACGGGAAAATTCTCAATATTTTACGGAACCCTCACCACGCGAGTTGAACTCGCACTTGTCCTATTTTTTACCATGATTAAACTTTGATGTATGAAGGAAAATTTTGAAAAATTACCACTTTCCTTATCTCCGAAGTCTACTAAGGATTTTTTTTTTAAATATTATGTAAGATGAACATTATTATAAATATTACAGGAAAAATATAACGGTATCCCAATCGACGTAAATTTTCTTTAAATCATCTAATATAATTTCTAAACAAAGTCACCTTTGTATGGAATATTTTTTCTTTAAACACCAAATTTTTTCAACTTCAAACAATGTTAGAAAGCAGAATATTGTTACCTTCATTCGAATAAAATAAAATAAAAAATATTGAAATCGGTTCATGTTTTCAAGAATTATCGCTGAAAAACCAACACATAGGGAGTTCCTTTGGTCGCGCAAGTTAGTAACATAATACACCGATGACTGGCGTGGCGCTGTACCCATGACGGTAACTACACTAAGTATGTCTTAATAAGATTTTTCCAGAATTAATGGGCGGGGCAAGACGAGTATATTGTATGTAAGTTTGTACGGAATCCTCGGTGTGCGAGTCAGACTAGCACTTGACCGTTTTTTTTTTTAATTTTTTGAGCTTAACTTTAATATCCAATTACGTTAAAGGCGACATGTTTAACGTACAATGGCCCGTTCACCCCATCACAACTATTTCACCACACACCTTGTTTTCAAATTAGTGTTTTTGAGCTCAAATGTGTGTTGTGCTCTTAACCAAGCTAGGATTACCTAGCTGCCCTGAAAGTTAGCGCAACGTGCTGCATCTAATACAGCTCTGGACATATGTACTGTGTCCGTCCAAAACAACGTATGTGAACTGTATCAATGGCTTACGATCCGCGATATAAAAATAACGCCACAATAGTCGATACGGTGTCACGAGACTTCAATTGGGTTTATTCTCATTTACAGCGTCTATTTAAGGACCAGCTTCAGTTGTTAGCCTTTTTGATTAAAGCCGCTCCTCTAAGTGGGACTAACGAACTACAGCGTGGGATACTGTAATTTTAGACTGATTGCGCGATTATTATGAACATCACATGCTCGTAATGGATCAATTAAGTCGTTCTATATTTACCCACATTTTATTTTACTGCGCTGATCATGCAGCGTCATTCGCTAAATGTAAACTGTTATTGAATTACTATTTTAACTGCTTTCTGGCTCTTAAGTACCCACTTAACTGTATATAACGGTCTGATTTGTCTGATCGGAGATTTCCTTTATTGACTGCCTACATAATTTGTGCTTATGTAGATGGTGCGCGTCGATGTTTGCCCGTTTAAGTGACTTATCTAATAAAACAGGCACTCCCATGACTTTTATTACTAACGCAGTTAATCCTTGATAAATATTGTAGGTATATCTAAGCCGGCACGAGGAGCTCGTTTGTTTTCCTAGATAGTGTCCGACTCGCATCATCGGAACGCAAACCACGTGAGGTCTTTGTTCTTTACGACGTTTTACGAATACTAATGCTACGTGTGCGTTTGAAAGTAGGTATATTTGATATGTTTAAGTTTTTATATGTTTGTAGTGCAATTTCACTGGCGTCACATTGTTATCTAACAGACGGTTAGTTATTATTGTAAGAAAGGCTAGCACTCTGAGCCAAGGTGACATATGACTCGAGGTAGGGGAGTCACAAACAGCACTCTTGCCAAATGGGTAGTAGGGATGAGTGCAACTCATGACATCTCCACCTCTTTAGAAGAGTTTGGTGGAGTTCTATTTTCCACCAATGAGCAGCATGCCGGTTTCGGACAAGCCCGCGCCAAAACAAGAATACGGCTGACATTGCCAAGCTCACCGATTGGTTTGAGAAATTTCCTCCCTTTCCAGAGACCAGTGACATAATATCTTTCGCGACAGGAATTGTTGGAGATACAACGATCACCTGCTACAATGCTGTTGCAGTTGGTAAGCGACAAATGGCTAAAATGGTCTATTCAGCATTTATTTCTAACATCAAATTGGCTCGAAAAGATCGAGCTCTTCCCCTTTCGACAGTGAGCTCATCGATCAAAATCAACGACGAAAAGATTTCTGTGGAGTTGTGGACCCATTCTTTCTATTCCAACGTATATATCCATTAACAAAAAAACAGACGAAGATTTAAAGGTGTACATGGAATACGAATTTGCGCCGTTCCTATTAGCCCTATTCAGTGAGAGTGTGATGAGAGTGATGAGGAAATCGACTAAGTCAGGGCTGTACAAACTATTTAACACTACATTATATAGTTGAAGAGTTATCCGGTCAAAAAGAGCAAAAAATGTGAGGCACAATGTTTTTTTCTAAAATTACTGACTTTCAAGAGCAGACATCTCGAAAACTATACAATATATCGAAAACCTTGACCGAGTAAAACTAGCAAATTTAATCAGGTTTCATTTTGTATAGAGTGTACTACGACGCATCGTTTCCGAGATATAAGCGAAAAACCGGACAAGTGCGAGTTCAACTAGCGTGGTGAGAGTTGCGTATAATATAATACACAAAAATATTGAGAATTTTCCCGTTACTTTGAATACTCAAACTTCTTATAGGTTTTCCTGTAATCTTTAGGCAAGGAACTATTTTCCATATTTTTTCCAGAATTTTAAGCCTAGTAGTATCGGAGATCAAGGGAGAATGGGCAATTTTCGTCTTTTTTCCTAGATTACTTCAATTCTGTTCTAGCTAAAATTATAAAAAAAAAACTGAGATGATTACATCAACCCCTAATACAGTTTGCGAAACTTTTTTATTTAATTTTCCAATTTACCCCCCAAAAGTGGCCCCCTTGTTCAGAATTCATTAATTTACTTTACGCGTCCATCTTTAGGTCACCAATTTACATATGTTTACCAAATTTCAACTCAATCGGTCCAGAAGTTTCGGAGCAAATCGGCTGTGACAGACGGACAGACAGACACACGAGTGATCCTATAAGGGTTCCGTTCTTTTCCTTTTGAGGTAGGTACGGAACCTTAAAAATCGAAAAATGGGACCTTCAACAATGTACTTTTCATATGTTCACCACCTCCTAACTTGTCTAAACAAAGTTACGAATTCAAAAATTGTGCTCCAAGATTTTCCTCTATACCCTTTTTTTGAGCATTCGTTGCCTGGCCTATAATAAAACAATCCTTTTCTTTGAATTAGGAGCCGAAAAAAGAAAATTATTAAGTGTCCAACGCTGCCTACTTCTTCTACTGCCTAGCTAGTTGTAATTCCGGCCTTTTGAATGCGCAAAGTAACTTACTTAAATGTATCATCGGATACCAAGAAAAAAACGATACAATAAACAACTCTTCGACCCACACTTTATTTCTTATATAACTTTATACTTCTGCAAATATTTACTTACCTACTCAAAATGTTGTTAGAACACCACTGTTATCGGCTTATTTGCGTAATTGATTGCCACGCAGGACACGCGGAAACTATAAATAACCCGTTATGCCATTGTTAACATTTGTTTTCAAATATTTCTCAGGCATAAACGCGACACGCCAAGACCGTGAAAATTTTGGAAAATGATCTCTGGTGCCAAGGCAATAATAACGATTCATGATGAGCAAATTAGTCCCATCTGTACCACGTCAAATGGTTACCCTGGCTGTTCGAATAATTTATTTATGTCAACAAACGAACGGCTTGACATTATGACAACGTATCATTTGTGTTCATGTTTTTTCAGAAAATGTTTCATTATTTGGTAACAGACAACGACCGGTTGCTACGGAAATCATTATGCAATCCTTCCAAACGAGCGATATTCTTTTATTAGTATACTGCTATAATTTATAGCCTTTGGTTTATTAAAGAATAGACCTAAGGCTATAAATAATAGCAAACAGTATATTAAATACTCGATCTGTTTATCGAGTATTTAATATGGAGCTTGACGACCTGATCAAGCCTTGAAAATACCCTTGATTAATCCCTTTGATATGTTATTGAGAAGTCGAGTTAAACTCAATTGACTATTAATTGTCCTATTTGTCCTATACACACAGCAACGAGCATTAAGGGAAAAAAATCTATACAAGTAAATTTAAAACAAAACTCGAACTAGCACCATAGTAAGCTCAATAAAGCTAGTGTTATGGGTATATATATATATACTTAAATACATAAAAAAATTCCAAGACTCCGAAATAAATATGTATTCTTGGTCATCAAAAAATATTTGCCCTTACCGGGATTCGAACCCAGGACCGTCAGCTTCGTAGGCAGTGTCACCCACTAGGTTAAACCGGTCGTCAAAGTGCATAGTAAATAAATATGTTTATTTTGTCCAGTATAAAGGTCCAGCGTCAGATGCGAGCGTACTCGGTGAGATGATATTCGGTGCAGTTGCAATGAGTTGCAAGGGCGTCTCATTGAAGATTCACATCATGGACGAACCGAAAAGGTAATACATAACGCTTCGCTAACACTAGCCGTACTACCTCGATAATGTTTAAGGTCATATTAGTGTTAAGGTTTTGAGCACACTCGCTTAGTTATATTAGTTGCGCGGATTAATCCGTCGACGTCACGACCTATGAACTTGGGCTTCTAGAACGTCTGCAGGGAAGTAACGTTTGTTTAACGTATTATGAAGCGACGTTGACGATCTAATGTGGCAATAATCAATTTGTAGGTGTGAACGTATTGAATAAATTTAAATAGTATAAAGTTGTATAAAGTTCGTAATGTGACGGTTATTTTCTCATAAATAGTGAGTGTCGAATATTACGTGATATGCGATTTTTCTGCATACACTTGAAGTAAGACGACGGATAAGGTTGATGCCATGAAATTATCATTCAAGTTCATGTCATGATTTTGGTTTTCCTAGCGTTTAGGAATGCATGCATTGCCTTCACAAAGCTGATTCTCAAGTAATCTACAAAGCATGTTGGCATACATAATCATCTTCATATTAACTTTTTCAGTCCACTGCTGGACATATACCTCTCCAATTAAGTGCCACTGAGCACAATTCGTGGCTAAGTCTCATCCAGCTCTTGCCAGCCAGTGCAGCCACCCTGCGTATATGTATAGTCACTTCAACGAAACTACGTTTGCTGATCATGAAAGCCCATGGAATGATGGGAGCTAACATGTTAATAGCTTACGGTAGAACTGTTATTATGCCTAGATCGCTCAATCCAAGCTCTAGCTAGCTCTACTCCTTATTGCTTTGTTTGTGTTTCGTCCATAGCGTAAGTGGGACGCTTCTGGGATTGAACGGTCTACAATCTTTAGACTAAAACGAACTTTTTTGACCAGGCTAATGTGCACTAAAGTGTTCTGCGTCCCGACATCTCGCCGTATCAGCCGGGCGGAGCGCAGGACCGAACCAAGCGCCGAGGAGCTTATTGATGAACGCTCCAAACCGCTCAATGTGCCATTACAGAAAGAAGAGGTCTCTCTGAGCTTCTCCATCGATAGAGGCGACTCGGGTACGTTCCTCAATCTTCCCTGTCAGGTATTACGAGAGAAAAATGTCAGACCAGCGCTGCTGAACCCAGAATGTCGCTGGAAAAGCAATAGGTTTTCTAAGCTTTCCCAGTAATTCCCTGGTCAGGGAATGCCGCTGCAGAATCCTGTGTTGTTTCAACCGCATTGAATAAACCAAACGCTGTGAGACATTAATTATTAGAGTGGTATCAATTATCATACTTACAGGGACTTTTATAGAAATCTTCAACCCTATCACGTAAGATATTGTACAAGTATGACATATATTTTTTTCATTTGGAATTTTTTTTCCTAATAAAAAATATATAAGAAAGAAACGGTTGTTTCTTTCTTCTATTTCTCAACTATGGATATCGATAAAAATGTTTTTAACCCTAGCTAGATTGCAACAGTCCTTGGTTTTGCCGTGGAAATTCAGATCTCTGATTATTGTATGTTGGCCTCGCCATAAAAAATAAGGTCTATTTAAGTAAGTTTGCTATTTATTGAGTGATTTATTTAGTGTCAGTTTTTCGAAGAGCGTTTAAAAAATACTTATCTCAGTAACAGTGTAGCGATAGGCTGGGTGTTCCCCATTGCTTTCGAGTCGCGCGTTAGGTCAAAATAAGTTGGAATTCAGTATTTGCACATCAGAAATTTAGTATTTGCACATCAGACGTCAGCCAACATACTAACACGCACAACTGCCTAATTATTATGGCTTCGGAAGGTCAATGCATTGTTAAGATATTTATAGGACTAGCGTGGGCGTGGTTAATGACTATACTCAAACTACTGAAAGTCATAAGAATTCTTAATAGTCTAAAGTGGAAACTATAATAATTTTTAATAGGGTAAAGTCAAAACTTACAAATTTCTACGTAATTTTCAAAGTAATTGAAGCTATAACTAGGTAAATTACTCGGGTGATTGATCTTTTGGCCAGTACGTAATGAATTACAATATTAATCTATTCAAAGAGCAACCCTAACGTCCAAGGTATACGATTCCAATTCCAATGACAGTTTTATAGATAATCTCAACCGTACAGCTGCGATGTCTGTAAAAAAAATATTGGCCCCATAGTTAGTTCAATTGTGTTATAATTTTATACATAGATATAAATAGTTAAATACAATAGAAACACCCAAACTCTGAATCAAATATTCATGCTCGTCACACAAATGTTTGCCCCTACCGGGCTACGAACCCAGGACTGTTAGCTTCGTAGATTGAGTCAGTACCCACTAGGCTCATATGGTCATGCTAATAACTTCCATGTTTTTGTCTTTTTCATTTACCATTAAATTTATTAAGTATTTGATCTTTGGCACAACTATTTCCTTAGTGACTCGTAAATGTTCGTATTTAACGGCAAATATAGTATCAGGTGAAAAAGCGATATGGATAAATATAGCCGTTAGCTATGAAACATTACCTGGTAGTTTATTTAGATTCCACTGGCCGTACCTTTTTAAAGCTATCTGTAAACAGCGCGAATATTGTATGGCGTGTTCATTTTCTATGTCCATAGAAAATAAATACTTATTGTTATTTCACTTCGTAGGTTTTTACGGGGACCAAACGCCTCACAGCAGCATCGACTCCACCTATGATTATTTCTCCATGTTTGACGTTTGGGATGGCAACACCACTCAGGACGACATGTTCTTCTTCCACAGTAAGTTTAGTGACATTACTTTTATTTTTTAGTGCATTAACTGATTTTAGCTACACACGTACTATAAACCCGCTAAAATGCGTTCAGAAACTGGCAGTAATGACCAGCATTATATCAATAAGATTTATAAAAAATAATTAACATTGTCTCTGGCAGTAGGTTATTTTGTACGTATTTTCATTAATATATATACAGTAATGACTTTTAAATTTCAAAGTGTGGCCCAGAGATCGGAGCCTTCGATACTATTCGATGGAAATCTAGTTGGTCATGATTTGAAATCTTGTCGGCCATGGCGGTGCAATGGCGGTTATTCTAATGATTCCCGAACACATCATCGAGGATTTATGATATGTGTGTAGATAAAGTAGTGTATGCAACTGTACATAATTAGGCCTTAAACACTCGTGTTTTAAGGCCTCTCATTATGTACATTCACATAAACTACTAATGTTCGTCTACATACCATCATGCCATTGATCCTTGCGTGACTCGACATTCGCTGCCAGGAACCCGCCTAGCGCGCGCCTATGCCGTAGCCGCTTTCCGCTACATACGAGGAAAACCACGGGATCGGCTACGAGCGTAGCGCGTAGCGATTCTTGGTAGTGAATGTGTTAACAAGAAGAGTTCTGGCTAACGCAGCATAGACTAACTGCAACTTAAATGGACTAGATTACTTTTCGTCGACTTCTGAATAGAAACAGTACTCTTTGCACAGACTTAGTGCTAATTCGCAGTTACTTTGGAAATGCATTGTTGAACTTGTCTTTTTTGAGTGCAGTGCCCTCGTCTTTTTTGCGTACTACGTTAGTCAGTTCTCTTTATAGGTAAATCTACGAAAGTTGTTTGTATGTCAAATGGTTTTATGTGGTTTAATGTTTTTTGGTGGTACAATGTGAAATACAATGATGGATGCAACCGCTTTCTGGTTTCGAGAATTAACCTATTATCTCACTACGGGCTGCATCAATAACGAATCCCATAGAAAAGTGTCAAACGCGAACAGAGTACACTGTCCTTACTTGTCAGATGCACAATAGGATATCAAATGTCATTTTTTGAACATGAAAATGACTGTTACAGTTGATATATTCTAACGCTCATTCAAAATGTTACACAAGCACTCTTTAGGTCCTAAGATATTGTGTTCAATATACACGATGATTTTTAATTGACTTGTATGTATGTATTTAATCTTTGCAATCATTACTCATAGAGTATATCTGAATGTCTGTCAAATTAGACCAGTCATGTCTGTCAAATTAGTGATTGATCAGGTATTAATTTTACTAATGCTGTAATTCGCGTGTGTGCGAGTGGTGTAGGCAAGTCTACGTAAACAAAGCTCCTGAAAATTGTTACCTGTTTTATTGCTGGAAGTCGCTTAAATCCACAAAAGATACGAAGAAAACTTACGCCGGCTCAAAACCATCACTACGAGTAAAAATCATCGCTCGGGTGAGCTAAACATTTGAATTATTTGCACAAAACTAAAACAAGATTCAACGGTTAAACATAATATTCACTCACACATATAAATGTTTTGAAGTAACAGACAATTGTTTCGGAAAACGATTGCAATAAAAGCGGTAATTACCAGCTGACTCTGACATCTTGCGCATGAGCATTGAATTGACAGATGACACTTATACGTCATACCAACTTACGAATATTGTCACTGCGTTCAGAAATTATCATTGCGTTTAAGAAGACCGATACGAACTAAATATGTCAAAAAAATAAGCGTAAAAGTTACAAAGCCTAACATTACGCTAAAAAGCTAAAAATAAACGCTAGAAAGGCAGCGTTCAAAAGCAGTGACAAAACAGTGGCGTTCAGAAATTATCTGTGGGTACGTTCCAAAGAGAGTGATTATTCAGTCAAACATTTCCACGATCTTTAAGCGAAACGCAAGGATGGCCAATAGCGTTAAATGCGAAGGATGTCCAAAGATTATACTGGACAGTGAATATCTCAGGTGCAGTAAATGCGCAGAGCCGTATTGTCTGGAATGTGCGAGCCTGCCAGACAAGCGTAGCTGCAGCACAACTGCAGCTTGGATCTGCATGCTATGCAAGAGTAAGCAACCAAAAGGCGACAACAGTAATACCCCAGTCAGGCCGTTAAAACATGACGAGAACGCAGGCACATCTCCGGCGAAAGACACCATGAGCCGCACCAAGGGTGCACAGTCCCTGACACCCTCTACACCTCGTCTGGCAGATGACTCCACCATCGATTATGTCACAACACGACGTCCTCAGCGGCACTTTGACCTGTCAGCGATACACCCTACGGATGTTTCACTCACTGAGGACACCTTGTTTATGGACTCTGTTAGAGTTGTTGTGCGCGACGAAATGGAACGTGTTTTCAATAATCGCATGGCCACCAACATTGAGGAGGTGGTTTCAAAGCAACTGGCTTCAGCTGTACAAAAGATAGTATCGAACATAACATCTAATATGACGACGATAGAAAAGCGACTGGAGTCGATTGAGCGCCGTCTCTCTGTGGCGCCAGAATTACCTCCCACACCCACAGGGCAGCAAGTAGTGTCAGAGCAGGGCAAGCGGAAGAAAAAGCAAATGAAACCGCCCACTAAGAGTCCAGTACATGACCTTGGGGCAGGGAACATCAACGTAAACTCGGTGGAATCGGAAGCTCGAGTGGCCCAGACTCCCCGTAACTTTTCTGAGATTCTTAAGAATACCACGGCAAGGTCCACGGAACAGAAAGTGGAGGAGCTGCCGGGAATTATTGAGGAAGGCAATCTACAAGGTTTGCACAGTGGCGGCAGCGTGAAGGATAGGGAGAACGTTGCTGGAGCTTGCTCCTTAAGTAGTACTCGCGGCGGTGGCAACACAAGTAGCCACAAAGTGCAGGACAAGAAAGCGCGAAACTCCAAAGAATTTACCAACGGAAATCGCAGTCGCGAAGGTTGCGGTGCTGGGCCAGCGGGTAGGAGCAGCGGCAGCGGGGGCGACTCCGGCGGAGGGGACAGCGAGCAGGGCCATGGCCGTGGGCGCGCAGCGCGCAGAAGTGACAACGGCGCCGTGTGCCATGGTACAGCTGCGCCAGGCACTACTTCACTGTGCGCTGCAGAGCGCATGCGACAGCTGCATCTCTGCTACGTGCAGGAGGGGACTACAGCGAACCAAGTGCGTTCTCATCTTACCGCAATCTGCAGTTCTGACGTATGCACGGTTGAAGTACTCAAAGCCCGTGGGAACTATTCATCGTTTAAGCTTGGTGTGCCGAGTAAGTACAGTGAGTTAATTCTGTCTCCCAATAACTGGGCTGAAGACTTTTGTATAAAACCCTGGCGGCAGAACTTTCGTGCAGGCCATGGGGAGGGGCGCGCCAGCGGCTCTTCCCCGGCTTAAAACTTTACATTTCTACTACCAGAATGTGCGTGGTTTACGGTCTAAGACAAATATGTTTCATAGTAATGTAACCCAATGCAATTTTGACTTTATTGCACTAACAGAAACTTTTTTGACAACCTCCGTATGCGACGGCGAGCTCTTCCCCAGTGGGTGGACTGTGGCGCGCAGGGACCGCGCGGGGGACGCCGGCTGGGGTGGAGTGCTGCTGGCCGCACGCGAGTGCTACTCGATACGTGTTCTTCATGACATTGACGGCCTTACGCCGGATAAAGAATTGTTATTTGCCATCATTACTTATAAGAATTTGAAATTTCTATGTTGTGTTGTGTATCTACCTCCATGCTATAATACGGAGCAGTATATGAGTGTATTGTCTTGTATTGAAAATGCTGTGTGTAAATATCCTGACCTAAATCTTTTACTGCTCGGTGATTTCAACCTTAACTCGTGCAATTCCAATGTAAAAGTCAACTTTGACATTTTTTGTAATTTTTGTAAGTTAGATCAATATAATAGTATTAAAAATAGCCATGGGGGTATTTTAGACCTCGTGCTGAGTGATGTTGATGGTAACAAGCTAACCGTATTTAGTAGTGCTGAACTGCTAGTGCCAATGGATGCGTACCACCCGCCTCTTGTGGTGTCGGCGTCGTGGCCATGCGGCCCGCCACCGCCGCCGCCGACAGCTCCGCGCCCGCGTGATGCGTGTTGTCCGGACTGGGACTGGCGTAAGGCTGACTATCAAGAGCTCTATCTGGCCCTAGCTTCCATTGATTGGGCTGATCTCCTGGTTGCCACTGAAGTTGACAGTGCTGCTAAGATCCTTTATGAGAAGCTTTACTCCTGTATTAGCCAATTCGTCCCCTTAAGAAACCGACATAGAGTCGTTTCCAAATACGTTTATCCGAAATGGTACACAGCAGAAATAATTCGTAATATCAAATTAAAATATTTTCATTTGAAAAGGTTTAGACAAGAGGGAAAAGAATACAATAGACACATGTTTAAGTACTACAGAACACATGTAAAGACCCTAATTAGTAAAGCTTATAAAATGCACATACAGACTGTGCAAAATTATATTATTAGTTGCCCGGTGAAATTTTGGGAATATATAAAAGATAAAAAAAGTGAAAGACAGCACCGAGATGAATCTTTTACTTTCGAGGGCCGTAACGTGAGCGGACAGGATGCGGCGGACGCATTCGCTAAATACTTCAGCTCGGTGTTCCAGCAGGACAGGCCGCGATTGGATGCTGAAGCTGCGGCGCGCGTAGCCCACTCCTCGGGTGACTCTCGATCGGTTTCGATCCCCTCCATTACTGAGGTTGATTTTAGAGCGGCAATGCTAAAGCTTAAACCGCGGTCTTCTGGAGGGCCTGATGGTATCCCGGTGTTTTTGGCCAAGGATTGTGCTTCCGCCTTGGTGACTCCCTTATTGTACATTTTTAACCTCTCGCTCAAACAATCCATCTATCCTAGTTGTTGGAAAAAATCTAGAGTAACGCCTGTTCCCAAAAAAGGATCCGATATGGAAGTCACTTCTTTTAGACCCATAGCAGTTCTATCAGTATTCGGTAAAGTATTTGAGATGACCCTTAACAAACACATAAGTCAACAGGTTTCTAATCGTTTGCACCCCAGTCAACACGGTTTTCGTAAAGCCCGATCTACCACCACAAATCTAGTTGCCCTTGCTGACTACGTCTGCAAGGAGATGGACGCTGGATGCCAGGTCGATGCTGCATATTTCGACTTTAAGAAAGCATTCGACTTGGTGGACAACGACATCTTGCTGGGAAAGCTTGCATTACTGGGCTTCACGCCAAAGCTTTTAAGTTTCCTCTCCAGTTACTTGTCTGAACGGCGGCAGTACGTCAGGGTAGGCGGCTTCGAGTCAAACGATTACTGCACGCTGTCTGGGGTGAGCCAGGGCAGTACTCTGGGGCCTACATTATTTCTTTTAATGATAAACGATTTGCCTGGTAAAATTCGTTCAGCTGAATGTCTGCTTTTTGCGGACGACCTAAAATTGTTGCTCGGCGTCAGTAGTGTGGCGGACAGCGCTGCGTTGCAGAGCGACATCAATGCGGCAGCTGAGTGGAGTGCTGAAAACCGTTTGCCTTTTAATGCAGCAAAATGCAAGGTCATAACGTTTTCACGTAAGCGCATGCCATTTTTCACCGATTACGGCCTGGGGGACGATTGTTTGGAAAGAGTCGACGAAATCTGTGATCTAGGTTTAGTTTTAGATACAAAACTAGATTTCCGTAAACATGTATCTAATATTTGCAAACGGACCAGCAAAACCCTAGGTTTCGTCATGAGGGCGTCGAAGCAATTTCATGTCGGAGTCGCTATGGCTTTGTACAATGCCTATGTCCGTAGCAGGTTGGAGTATGGGGCTGTTATTTGGGATCCCTACGAGGATAAATACTCCCTGTTGGTGGAAAGAGTACAGCGTAAATTCGCCCGCTGGTTGTACTGCAAATCCTACGGGTATTACCCATACCTATACCCTTCATTGTTTGTCTCCGGTATGGTTGGGCTAGACACGCTTCGGATGAGGAGGAAGTTATTGTTGCTAGTCCACTATCTGTCTGTTGTCCATCATAGAGTGGACAGCCCGGCTGTGCTGGAGAGGATCGGGTTGGTGGTTCCGAAGAGAATCCCCCAGGATTCGGATGGCGTGGCGATGGCGCCTCGCCGCCGGCCGGGCCTGCTGCAGCGTGTGTCGGCTCGCACGTGCCACGCTCAGAACGCTCCTACCGCGCGCGCAATATCCTGGTTATACCAAATGCTCACTCAGTACGAGGAGGCTGACCTATTTGCTGATCGCTTTAGTCAATTATGTCGTACTGCTAAGCAGTTCCTTGACAATTTTAATTAATTGATATTTATTATTTTAATATATTGTATAATTTTAATGTATAATTTCGAATGCTTTTAAATTGATGACATTTTTATTTTTGACATGTATTGTTTTTCTACTATGTAATAATTTATCGTGTAAGTGCTTTGGTTTTAATTCTGTAAACTTACATTGATTTTTTTTAAATAAATAAAAAAAAAAAAAAAAAAAATTGATGCCAAACACGATTAACTCGAGGTTACCTAAAACAAACGTTCTTTTTTCTAAATAGAATTGAATAGTTTATTTTATAATCCAAAATCATTGTTACCCTAACGGTAGTTTAAATCGATGAAACTAAAACCTCCTTAAAAATAGTTTCATAAACCAACCTAAAAACCCCTGTGTCCGTTAATTAATTTAAGAGTATCAACTGTCAATTTTCACATGTACATATATGATACAAGTAGACGTTAGAGTTTATTGACGTAAGGCCTCGAAGCGAAAATTTTACGTATGTATCTACTTAACTTCAAGCAATGTAGGGTGACCAAATATTCAGTGGATATTAGCGTTAACATTATCATTAAATTTAATTAACTAAACAGTGATTTAATTGCATGCTGAAACCTCATCCATTGAAATCAATGGATGACCATTGAAATCCCTTTTGGCCAATATTTTTCGACTTCTGATCACGGATTAAAAATCACCGTGTATTGTACCAGTATGCATTCCGCAGCGCCATCAGGTCGTAAGTTGAGTACGTCGAGCAACGGTAGCTGGCAGCGGCGGACGTTCCGGAACATCGCGACGCGCTTCGATCTCGGGAACAGTTCTAATCTGTTGACTGTGCCCAGCGCTTCCACTAACGACTCGCAGGTATGGAACTAGTCAACCCTGACGCTCAGTGTTACATTACTTTCATGCATCAGCCTATATACGTCCCACTGCTGGGCAGATGCCACGCTTCACGGTTGTAAAGGAATGAACTTGACATACGCTTCCATGATACAATTGCGGTCTTACTGATACCTACTTATGTATCGGTGGATAGAAAGTATCTTTAATACATCATGATTTGTTGATAATGTATTTACCTGTGTTTTCATTAAATCTATTCACTAATATTTGATAAAATGCTGAAATGTGATACCAAATGCAATAGGCTTGTGTCCAAATTTTTTTTACGATGCCATTCAAACCAGTTTTTGGAGAGGAACAAATATTTGTACGGGAGCAACTACAATTAAAAAAAAAAAACCCAAAAAAAATTGTTAAAGACGGACCTCGATGGCGGCAGCCGAAAACGTTTCATATTGACATTGAAGTATGACGTCACATTTTGATATTTGTACTAATCATTGTATCGAAAATCAAGTAAATTGCTGTTTCGGTCGCGAAATACTGCGTTTAGGTCCATATTTGTCATACAATTTTTGTTTCTATAAAAGCGTAAGGATTCTATTGGTAGCTTTAAATGTAATTTTGGACCATAAAAAAATGCATTTTTTTGCTCAATTTTCAGGTCTATATCTTGTTATGATTTTAATTATATTTCGTAATTTATACTTTATTACATTTATGTGATGGTTTACTACTCTTTAAGCAACACTTGATCAGTTTTAACATAAAGATAATCAATTGCATTAGAAACACATGTTGCTGCAGTCTGTACCTACTTTCCGTTTTTTAGGGTTCCGTACCTCAGAAGGAAAAAAATGGAACCCTTATAGGATCACTCGTGTGTCTGTCTGTCCGTCTGTCACAGCCGATTTGCTCCGAAACTACTGGACTGATTGAGTTGAAATTTGGTAAGCATATGTCAATTGGTTGGTGATGGACGCGTAAAGTAAATTAATGAATTCAGAACAAGGGGGCCACTTTTGGAGGGTAAACTGAAAAAAAAAGAAGTTTCACTAACTGTATTGTGTGACATGGGTCGTTCTTCTTTTCGACCGACAATAGCCTGTCCCTCGTCTTATTACGGCATCTCATTTGAGTAATGGTGTTTACGGTTTTATAATGTTCGAATGAACGTCCATATTATTTTATTAATTAGTGATGTTTAATATTTCACTTTCTCTAACTAGCATTTTTTTAAATGTTTTTTTTTTCGTAGAATGCCGTGACAGAGTGGTAAACCAAAATGTTGTCCCCACTGAAAGAGTCCACTTTGTCACATGTTTTTTTTTAGAAACCAACCGTAAATAAATATTTATATTGGCCAGAAAGGAAACTTTAATTAGTTCTAATGAAGAAACCTATGCATTTTTTTTTAAATCGCACTTCAAAACCACAATTTTCGATAGTTCAAAAACCAAAAAAACAGAAAAACCTCGGATCATTGTCGGTAAAAAAGAAGAACGACCCACATATCAAATGAAATGGGTTGTTGTAAGCATCTCAGTTTTTTTTTTATAATTTTAGCAAAAACAGATTTGCAGTAATTTAGGAAAAAATACGAAAATTGACCATTCTCCCCCCTTTATTTCCGAAACTACTAGGCTTAAAATTCTGAAAAAAATATGGGCAATAGTTCCTTGCCTAAAGATTACAGGAAAGCCTATAAGAAGTTTGAGTACTCAAAGTAACGGGAAAATTCTCAATATACGGAACCCTCACCACGCGAGTTGAACTCGCACTTGTCCGGTTTTTTTTAAAGTTAATTAGATACAATGCGTTCGGGCACTAACGCGAGGCTGGGTAATCTTTAGCAATTCATATCTTGAAACAACAATTGATCTTGATTGAATTGTGCAAAGCTAGGCTACCTTCAAGATGCTGGGCTGACATGGTCATTCGAAAAGCAAAATTTAGTAGAAAAGATCACTACTAGGTAATTTAAAATAGTGATCAGATGCGAGCTTTGTTTTTAGTAGTTATTCCTGAATAATCCAGTTTTAGTTGTTAGCTGATAATATTCAAAGTATTTGATTTTATATTATTTAGTTAGTAATATCAAACGAATAAAGAGTTACTATTCATAATTTGATCTGACATAAGGTCTTACGGAGGTCGGAGGTCTTGGTACTTGTCGGTTATTGTCACCCCGATCGCTTTGTTTACGTCTCAACGTTCGCTTTATCTATTGGATAAACGTCATTGCGTTTATGCATGCGGAGATTGCCAGACCATGTGACTTCACCTTGGTAACTTATCTGTCGGTAATAATAAAGTCTGTAAGCCATTTTGTTACTTTACTTATAGGTATTAGGTAGTTCAGGTTTGAAGAACGCGACAGATTGCAATCGTTGATAATTACTAGTAGTATAGAGGAGGATGCGCATAGAAACTACTCTACGAGCCTCCTTCTCGTCTTAAGTTAATAACGCGTTATTACGATTCTTTTTGGCAAAAATATAAGTTTACTTGCTGTAAGTCCAGGTATTTCCTTTCGTGGAAGGCAGTATTTTTACATGGATAGCATACATTAATTTAAGAAATAGACTATCTATTATTTATTATTATTGGTGATTTGTGGGCCTTTAATGTGCCGCTTCGACAAGCGAGTGATCTATTGTGGCAGCCCTTTTTTTGTTTAGAGTTCACCGTTAAGGCCAGTTGCCTCCAGGAAATTCCAGATTCTTTGGGCGGTGATATGTTGTACCTCTTCTGGATGCATGATGTGCCGCCCTAGGTAGGTACATCTTTTTTACATGAGTGGTCCGCAGCACCTAGACTAACTAACCACAAAGGCTTTACCGATCCAAAGTGAGTCTTGGCCTCCGACACAAGTTGCCACTTGTCCCGATCTTCCGTCGTTTCCCGACAGTTCATGGCTAAAGAAAACTAAGGTTCATCTTCTCCGTTCACATCGAAAGGATAGCGGATGATCGGGTTGTCAAACGGTCATATCTCAAATGTTGCGTCTGCACTTTCAGCCGTGCTCATATGCCGTTGCATGCACAATATCTTCTGGGGTCCGAGCCTATAAACCGCGTGTGCTCTATTAAATATCTGGGTGTGGTCTTCGATACGCCGCTAACTTTTCATGAGCATATCTCGACGCTTGCTGCCAGCTGCTTTCGAAGACTGGGCTTCGTTGTACGCAACCTTCGTCAGTTTAACGATCCTGTTGCCATCAGGCTTGTCTATAATGCACTAGTAAGAAGCAAGCTTGAGACATCATCGATCGTTTGGCATCCCTACGAATATACCTACAGTTTGCTTCTCGAAAAGGTACAAAAAGCCTTTTTAAGGTTCTTATACAAGAAAATGTTTGGTCTTTACCCGTTTCTTTATCCGACGAAGTATCTCCTTGGGGTCTTGGGGTCTTGGGGTCTTTGAAGGTGAGACGTAACCTTAGCTTATTGACGTTTGCGTGTCAGACCCTGCGCGGTGATTCGGACTGTCCAGAATGGTGATTCGGACTGTCCAGAATTGGTGAGTCGAGTTGTGCGACTGCATGTTCCAGACATCCCCAGGATAGCCCTCAGGCCGCGGTGACGCGATCGGTTGGCTTTGCCAGCGGGACGCACCGTGTCACGCCTGAACTCTCCGCTGCTCCGTGCCCTCACACACTTGAATGCTCTATTGGCATCAGCACCCGAGTGCGACCTGTTTGCGTGGCGATGGGCGTCTGTGAGGAAAGAATGCCTAAGATTTTGCGAGATGATGGATGCGAGGCCTACAACCGTGAAACTGTAATTGGTAACAATAATTGTACCTGATTTTTATTTGTAATAACTTTGTTGTATATGTTAATTTTAAGTGTCATGTCGAATTGGAATAGTTCTGTAAGGGCATGTATACATATCTTCAAATAAATAAATAAATATCTGGGCCACCCAGTAAAGGTTCGACCACACCGCCGCTTCAAATACGGTTACGGTACGCAATCGCAGTGACATATGACGTTATTGACATGGAACTTCATACTAGGTAGGCCGTATCCGTACCGTCAGCGTTTTTTTGAGCACCGATGTGGCTGGACCTTAAGGCAGCGATCGGATGGCGTATATCGTTGGAACGTCGTCGAATCCGACCTGTGCGATCCTCAAGCTATTTAAGATAAAAATGCGACTGCATTGAGTATTTCTATGTCCCGCTAGTAAGAGCAGCAGCTGGTTAAAGTCAGGAGGCGCCCACAGAAATCAGTTCACGCTTTGTTTACACAGTTTATCGACAAGTAAACCTCGTGATAAACCCTCACATGACATGAGTGACCGCGGCTATCGTTCAGTCATATGACTCGTTATCGGTGATGACAAATAGCTGCCATTATTAACATATATTTTGATGTCACCTGACAAGTGACGATTCATTAAGGGGATGCCTGGATTATTCGCATTCTAAATTCAAATCCGTAAAAGACTGCGTGCGAAATATAGTAATTTATTGTCTGTTTAATTTTACTTTCCTATAGCGTATAAGGTATTTTGTATGGAGAGAATGTATGGGATGTCACAAATTCGACATTTTCAGTTGATCCAAGTATTTTTTTGAAAAAAAAAATGTTATACAATATTAAATTATACGAAAAGTAACTAAATTGGTAATTGTCGCCATCTCGCAAGTAATTAAAAAAAATGAAAACTTTTTAACTCAAATATTATCATATTCAAGGGATAAATTAATTATATTTTTTTCAGAAAACGACTTTAATTATATGTACAACATACCCAAATGACCAAGAAATCGGATCAGTAGTTTGGCACAAAAAGAAATGGTTTTCCTTTTTATGCGACTTTCTCAAAAACCACAAGCATTTGAGGGTTAAAATGTAGTAAATGCAATACAATATATTAAGATTAATAATCCGGTAAAAGGGAAAATATTTTTTCGTTAAGGGCAGTTTGACCCCCTTCGGCCACTTTCGAAACCAAAAGTTTAAAACCAGTTTAGAACACAGAATTATTTTTCTTTTTAGGAAACCGGGTTTCCTAAAAATAAATCAATGTCTGTTTTAGAAACTGGTTTCTAATACGGAATGTTAAATCTTTATTAGAAACTTCAATAATACCAACATGGTTTATATACATATACAAAGTATAAATAGCAAATGAGTCGGTGTCCTGTCAATATATTATAGGTACCTAGAAATACAAACTCTTTAGTTGGAAACAATTTCTTGGCCACTTACAACTTACAAGTACTTTATTTAGGTACTACAATATTTTCAAACATGTCTTGGATCTCGTCAATTTTACCGTGTCAGCTGTTTTAAAATAAATGCAGTTATAAATAAAGAACTTTTCAATTTATCTATCTGTGTTCTTCTATCTGCGTTTCGTAGATCTAATTTAGTGTGTAGCCATACTCAAGAAGTAGTGGACTTAGGCCGGCTCGCATTTCGACTACCTATGAATCTGGGTATCTGCACTAAGTAGTACTGTGTGATCTCTGCTATGACTATGCTAACATTAACCTACGAGTCATCCTGGTTTATCTTGAGGTTTCTAATAAAGATTTAACATTCCGTATTAGAAACCAGTTTCTAAAACAGACATTGATTCATTTTTAGGAAACCCGGTTTCCTAAAAAGAAAAATAATTCTGTGTTCTAAACTGGTTTCGAACTTTTGATTTCGAAAGTGGCCGAAAGGGTTTGACCATGCTTTTCCGGCTATACACTTTGTAAAGTTTTATTAATATTTACTTCTATGAGATTTTAGATATGGTAAAAGACTACCATCGTTGTTTAATAAAGACCTGACTGGATTTTTTCCTATAAAAAAACAATTTTTTTTTTCACGTATTCCTATAGGAATACGTGATTTGTCTTCAGAAAAACCACGAAATATATATGGTCAAGATACATTTATGCGAAAAATTATTCATTTTGTTTCCTAGTTTAGACAGTGTCTTTGAAAAATCTCAGTATTAATTTTTCAATTCGTGCCCTTAATCCATGGGTATACTATGACTCAGGCTGTCATGCGCGATTATAAAAGTCAGTTATAAGACTGTGTATCAGGCGCCTGCCTCTGTCAAGCTAGCATTATGGAAGATTGAGCACCGTTAGGTTAGACGAACCTTGATTGCGGCCTTCTCAATAGGCTCTCGTTTCAACGAATAGATGCATTAGCATTGTTTCTCACTGTCTAAATGTGAATGGCCTTTGGATGTTTCTCTTATTGTATTCTCAAATGCGTTCGTTACTGTACTTATATGGTGAACGTAGTTTGTTTCTAAAATAAAATAAGTGTCCTGTATTAACCACACGACTAAATATGTAGCATAATATACGGACGATGTCAATTTATGAGCAATATTTGGAACCTGAAATTATGAATCCTTCGATTTCTATTTTTTTTTCAGGAATTTTATTTCTATTGTCATTTCAATATAATGTAGTTAGGGCATAATGGCAAAAGAGTTTCGGGATAAATGTGACCGAGACTCATTTAGATAATATAAAGTATATAAATACTATCCAATAGAAGCGGACAGAGTATCAAAATGAACAAGTTCTAGATAAGATTAAGATTTTTTTTTTTCCAAAAAAAGTACATAGCATTATCAATATGTTTAATTATCCGCCAAACTGCTAGAACAGTTTGTTGGCGAGACTGCGCTCAATTATGTATTTATGTTTTAAAGACCATCAAGAAACGCGAACTGCAATAGGTATTTGGGTTGTATGCGTAATGAGAAATTTGATCTCCTGCATCATTTTACAAAGGCAGATCCAAGCGAGAAGACTACCTGGAAGCGTTTAATCTTCTTACTTGGTTCAGTCTGAACACAATCCTCCGTATTTAAATTATTGTTTTACACGGGTAGGTTTTATCTTTATTTACTTTATTTCTGACGTTTCTGTGTTGCACCGGTCAACACACAGTCGCAGAATAAATGTCGCATGTGGTCGCATGTTTGCATTTAAAGTGTTATACAATTCATTCATTCAAATCATTCATAATTCATAAAACTTAACAAACCTCAGTCAACTAAAATTTATTTTATTCCCTTCGCACAAACACAAATTTTCTTCAAAGTCAGCGTGACAGTTGGAGATAAACGATTTAACGGCATTTTAGCTATATATATTTTTGCCGTCCGAAAGCCCAAGTCCGTATAGCCCCTATGATAAATACCCTATAAAGTCAAGTGGCAGACCAATAGTTGAAGCTTGTTACAGGTATACAGCAATAGTTCCGCTAGCGGCACGAGCGATAGCCTGGCGAGTAGCTGCACAACGTTAAAGAAGAACAAGCTGGGGTTAGCACTGCTCATTAGTGTTCCTGATTCGGCTGAGATGTGAGTACATGAACAGAGTTAAATATCACAAGTAAGGTAGTATTGGCACATAGTAGGTAATAAGTGTATGTGTAGTAGTGCAGGCTTCAATGAGATGTTCGTTTGCAAAAATTGCGGACCGCAAAATGTTTTGTGATTTGCAGAGAGACCTTATAAAAAGCCATGTTGCCGCGCGCGCGCACGGTTCTTTGTCATTCAGTCCCTCCCATTTACCGCTGCTCTAGTCTCGCTACGCATATCCTGTAAACAATGATTACAAAAACTTGTAACAAAATCAAACTATTTCTTGCGTGTGTAAGCTATTTTTGTGTAATTTTCGTTCTTATATCGGAGGATCTATACAATATATATCGGAAGTCAGAATTTGTGCAAACGGAATTTCACTGTAAGCACGGTCTATAGATCTTTGTTTTTGAGACTAGGCTGGTTTGGTTTTAGGTTTTATTGTCAATGCACAATCGTCAGTTACTGTTTGAGACTACTACTCGACTAAATTTAATAAAAATAATGAATTCCTTTCAGTATTTGTGGATCCCTAGACTGATGCTTGCTGGTACGAGTAGGTACATCTAGATCGCCAAATAGCCGCATTGTAACGTCCACTTTGACGGGTTTTCCACCAGCGTACAGCTTTATAGGCTTACTAGCGTCCGCCCGCGACTTCATCTGCGTGGACCTGGGATTAAAACTCCTATATTTTAATCTAGGCTATAAAATACTTTTGTGCAAAACTTCATCCAAAACGGTTGAGCCGTTTAAACATCCAAACTTTCGTATTTATAATATGTCTGTCGGATGCACGCGGAGCTCTGGGCCAAATTAGCCACAGAATGGACCCAACAAGATGGCTTCCGAGGTAGAGGCAGACCGAAAAGGAAATGGCGGGACGACGTTGATACGTTTTGTACAGATTGGCGAACATTAGAACAGGACCGAGACGAGTGGTGGAAGAAAGGGGAGGGCTTTGCCCAGCACTGGGACACAATATATGCTAATAAAAAATTGAAAATACAAAAAAGTAGGATAGTCACAACCCTAACCTCAGCGCTCCATTGCAGAGACTTCATCCGGCGCTGTGTGGAGATGTCCCCGCAACTGCAGAGCATGGTGTGCCGACTGCGGCTGGCCACTATGACCGCGGGCGCGGGCGCCAAATTCGTCGCTACACTGCACCGTGCCGCCATTGATGCCGCTGGATGGTGACTACATTGTTTTATCTATTTAAATTACTCAACTTCAACTCTTTCCATCGCTGTTTATGTTTTGCTACTCTTTTCCTATTTGGACCTAGTGTCCCTTGAAGTCGTCTTCTCATCCATTGTATGCTATTGTGGCTATCTCTAAAATATGTGGTTGGATTTTCGTATAATATTTTTCTTGTGATGATGGTCTAAGAAAATGTATTGTTCAGGGATATTCTTATAGAAGTATTTCTGTCAGTCTTGTTGCCTAAAATGATTCTCTACATTACAAACATACACTGCATAAGCCTTTGGGAGTTTTTAACCCTTTTATATTTTTTCTACCTTCTTCAAATTAGATGATGGCGATATGTTTTTAGGCTGTCGCAGCTACTGTCGGGTCCGCGGCTGCAGCCGACGTGGCTGCTGCTGGCGAGCAGCGAGCCGCCGCGCGCGCACGCGCTGGCCGACGCGCTGCTCGCCGACTTGTGCGCCGTGCTCGCGCACGCAGACACCAAGGATACCAACTTGTGAGTCATATGTCGCAGCTACTGTCGGGTCCGCGGCTGCAGCCGACGTGGCTGCTGCTGGCGAGCAGCGAGCCGCCGCGCGCGCACGCGCTGGCCGACGCGCTGCTCGCCGACTTGTGCGCCGTGCTCGCGCACGCAGACACCAAGGATACCAACTTGTGAGTCATATGTCGCAGCTACTGTCGGGTCCGCGGCTGCAGCCGACGTGGCTGCTGCTGGCGAGCAGCGAGCCGCCGCGCGCGCACGCGCTGGCCGACGCGCTGCTCGCCGACTTGTGCGCCGTGCTCGCGCACGCAGACACCAAGGATACCAACTTGTGAGTCATATGTCGCAGCTACTGTCGGGTCCGCGGCTGCAGCCGACGTGGCTGCTGCTGGCGAGCAGCGAGCCGCCGCGCGCGCACGCGCTGGCCGACGCGCTGCTCGCCGACTTGTGCGCCGTGCTCGCGCACGCAGACACCAAGGATACCAACTTGTGAGTCATATGTCGCAGCTACTGTCGGGTCCGCGGCTGCAGCCGACGTGGCTGCTGCTGGCGAGCAGCGAGCCGCCGCGCGCGCACGCGCTGGCCGACGCGCTGCTCGCCGACTTGTGCGCCGTGCTCGCGCACGCAGACACCAAGGATACCAACTTGTGAGTCATATGTCGCAGCTACTGTCGGGTCCGCGGCTGCAGCCGACGTGGCTGCTGCTGGCGAGCAGCGAGCCGCCGCGCGCGCACGCGCTGGCCGACGCGCTGCTCGCCGACTTGTGCGCCGTGCTCGCGCACGCAGACACCAAGGATACCAACTTGTGAGTCATATGTCGCAGCTACTGTCGGGTCCGCGGCTGCAGCCGACGTGGCTGCTGCTGGCGAGCAGAGAGCTACATCTCTAATCATATAGTTAGGTCAGAGTTATAGCTGACAACTTATATAATATTCACGTGAACCTGTAATTTAAAATAAATGTCTAATTTTTTGACGTATGTATCCATTATTTTTAGCAATTTATCTCAAGTATAAACTGAAATGCGCTGGCTATTATCATCATCATCATATCAGCCCAAAGACGTCCACTGCTGGACATAGGCCTCCCCCAAAGAGTGCCACAATGACCGGTCCTGCGCCACCCGCATCCAGCGGACTCCAGCGACCTTTACTAGGTCATCAGTCCACCTTGTGGGGGGCCTACCCACGCTGCGCCTTCCGGTACGTGATCGCCACTCAAGAACCTTTCCGCCCCAACGGCCATCGGTTCTACGTGCAATGTGCCCCGCCCACTGCCACTTAAGTTTAGCGATTCGGAGGGCTATATCGGTTACCTTGGTTCTGCTGCGGATAGCCTCATTTCTGATGCGATCACGCAGAGATACTCCCAGCATAGCCCTCTCCATTGTCCTTTGGGTGAGCCTTCTTATGAGGCCCATAGTAAGCGACCAGGTTTCCGTGCCATACGTCATCACTGCGCTGGCTATAATGACATAAAATACACGCAACTTTACCTGCCGGATGTAATCAAACACTCGATGTTTTCCTCTTTGTCGCAATTATTGATGGTATTATTTAAATGTAAATTATCTCCTCTATCAGACAAGCCAATAGGTTAAACACCAGCACGGCTATCACAAGACGGCGCGCGAGTTCTGTCCATTTTTCTCGCATTATCTCTTTCTAGGTTTTCTAATAAGAGAGAGACGGATAGTGCGAGAAAAATCGAGAGAGCTCGCGCGCCGTCTTATGATAGCCGTGCAGTAATAGCTTCTCGATGAATACGTGGGAGGTAATTATTTATATCGGTTTAGAAGGAGGATTAAGATTTTAAGTCACATATATTTCGTCCTTGACAGTAGAACAATTATTTTATAATCCTCTAATTTTATTTCTGTATAGCCGTTAATGTAGCATGAGACGTACTAATGCGCTGTCGCAGTAAAAAAATAATTTATAGCTCCATGCTCAAAAATACTGCCCAGAAACCTCACCGCACTAATCTCGACCCTGTCGCCATAGCACAAGGTTCTTTTCAGCGCGGTGTTGTTAATCTATTGTAGTTTAATTTGCCAAAGAAATCACATGATTTCTCAAGATTTTTCAGCGGATCTGGGTGTCGTCAAACAGACATTTATCTTATCTTAAGAGTATGAAAGTGTAGGCCGTTAATACGGAGATAATATATTGAGAGCTTTGCAAATAGACCGTTACTGGATTCCATCCAAGTTCCATGCAATTGCCGATAGAACAATACACGTGTTGGCTCGCTCATTTGACCGGTAATTACCTGGGACGTGTGAGTGACAAGCTGTCTACTATTATCGTGGGTGGTCTTAATGGGACTTTAGAACATTTTTAGGTATAAGCTTGCAAGCTTACCTAACCTGCAGGTACAACGCTATGTGAAAAACGGTATTTTACTTTCGTAGCCTTAAGGTGAGGAGTCGCAATGCTATATTTAGCAATATGCAGCTTTGCTAAAAAGGCAATGTTAAAAATAGAACAGAAATGTATCATGTTTTCACAAGTATGTTATTTGGGAAGAAATACCTACGTTCTAATGTAGGTGTGAGTCGTTAACTCTGCTATATTCGCAAACAATATTTACGTAGTTTTCACGTAATTTTACTATTTTTGTTCGGGTCGATATTTACAAAGCGGACAAGGCGATTGTGCAACTAATGACTTTCCTGTTTAGTGTTTACGTTTTAAGACGTGCCCTTCTATGCTGGGTTGCTTTTTAAATTAGACATGTTTAGCAAAGGAATATACTATATAAAGTACTTACGTATTTATTTGGTGTAAAAGTTCATTTTGAAATATGAATAAATGTATTTTTTTAATGTTATTCCGTTGAGATTTAATCATTTGTAGGGTTCCGTACCTCAAAAGGAAAAAAACGGAACTCTTATAGGATCACTCGTGCGCCTGTCTGTCCGTCTGTCACAGCCGATTTGCTCCGAAACTACTGAACCGATTGAGTTGAAATTTGGTATTCATATGTAAATTGGTGACCCAAAAATGGACAAGTAAAGTAAATTAATGAATTCTGAACAAGGGGGCCACTTCTTGGGAGTAAACTGGAAAATTATAAAAAAAAGTTTCGCAAACTGTATTGTGTGACATATCAAATGAAAGGGGTTGTAAGCATCTCAGATATATATTTTTTATAATTTTAGCGAAAACAAATTTGAAGTAATTTAGGAAATAAGACGAAAATTGACCATTCCCCCCTCCCCCTTATCTCCAAAACTACGAGGCTTAAAATTCTGAATAAATATGGAAAATAGTTCCTTGTCTAAAGATTACAGGAAAACATATGAGAAGTTTGAGTATTCAAAGCAACGGGAAAATTCTCAATATTTTACGGAACCCTCACCACGCGAGTCGAACTCGCACTTGTCAGGTTTTTATTCCTTGAAATGTAGCATTTTGGTAGACTAGACTTTGTTTTTTTATGAGTTACAATAAACTAGCAAAGTATTACAAAGACCTCAGTATTCGAAAAAACTAATAATATAAGATGTCTGTTTGGCGCTCTCTCTGTCTCAATCGTTAAATTACTTACTTTAGATTTTCTTAAATTACTTTAGGTAGCGTGATTTAGGTTTTCTGCTTTATGTTTACTTTCGGCCCGTGGGTCTAGAGTCTGGCTGACGAAAGCTGTTCACCGAGACAACAGTAAATCGTCATGTGACTCATCAAGTTACCGCGTGATTGAATCTAGAGACTAGCTTTCGTCGGCCAGACCAGTTTCGAATAAGACATTTGTGATAATTAGTGTTCCTATTTCAGTTTCATGAGCACGTTGCTGACGCACGTGCTGACGTACCACCTGGGCTGGGTGAGCACCGTGAGCCCCTACGACGGGCCGCCGGCGGGCCCGCCGCGGCCGCACAACGCGCTGTGGGCGCAGCTGGCCGACCTGCACGGCGCCGTGGGCCGCCCGCCGCGCGCCGCGCGCACCGTCGTCAGCGGCGCGCACCTCGCCTTCGTCAACAGACTCCTAGTCGTGCTCACCTACTTCGTCCGCTGTGGCGACGTCGTGCGCGGCGACTTCGAATTCGACGACAGTGTGATCAAGGAGAGTGAAACGGTGACTCTGAGGACCGCGCGCGTGCCCGAAAAGTGCGAAGAAGTGACCGACGCGCCGGCCCCGAGCCGCGCCGGCCTCGGCCGGTCGACGACGCTCGCCGATTTCGCGAGGCAGCTCTCTACTACTACTAGCGTAGATTTCGGCGAATCCCGGGGCGACAAGAGCGCGATGAGAAGGAATCCCACCATGATGCTCGCGGTCGAGTCGCCCTCCGACTCCAGTCTCGACTCGTCCGCCTCCGAGGAGGAGGTCGCGAGGAAGGTCGTTTTCGTCCTCGGCGACGACGAGAAGCTGGTCGGGCTGAAGAACAAGTCGAACGGCGGGAAGAGCGTGAAAAAGTCCTCCAAAATCCAACACGAGCCGCCCGGCCTCGACGCGATCGCGAAGGCCGGCGACGAGCCGGAGGAGACCCGCGACCGGCCCTGCGAGCAGAAGTGCTCGCGGTCCGCCGACAGCCCGGCCAAGTGCTGCGCGCAAACACTTCAACATTCCAAACCAATAAAACATTCCGGCTTTAAGTTCGAGTTCGATAAATACCCGCAGATAGTCACTAATTATATGAAAAGCAAGAACCTAGAAATATTAGATAGACATTATATCGGGAAACCGGGCAACCTGAAACTGGACAACTTCCAGTTCGACCCGACGATAGTTCCCGCGATACAGGAGGAGCGCTGCGAGGCGTGTTACAAGTGTCAGATGATGGAGTCCATGCTCCAGACTCCCACGAACGCTTCCGAATTCGAATACATGCACGACGTGCCGCGCCAGTCCGATCCTCAGTACGCGAAGGAGTCGATAGCGAGTGACGCGGATAGTGCGTCCCCGACTAAGACATTCGTTAGGAGGAAAAAGGAGGGGACGTTAGTGGTGAACGTGAAGCCTAGTGTGTCGGTGGAAGCGAGCGAGCGGCGCGGCGGCGCGGTGCGGCAGGTGCTCGAGCTCGAGGTGCCGCGGCTGGCGCGGCGGCCGGCGCGGCGCGCGGGGCTCCACGGCTCTCTACTCGGCGGGGTCACGGACCATTATGTACCTGATTTAGTTTTACAAGGTCAGTGACCGTTTGACGGTGACTTTGAGCCTACTTTCGCACATACAGGCGGCTTGTATAGCGTCTAGAGCCTAGAAAGTGCGCAATTTTGAACTAATGTTACGTTTACTTATCATCATGTAATTTACAGGCACAATATCGAAGCCCCAGACGTGGGAGAAGGACCTGCGGCGCGATCTGGACCTCGCGTCGTACCTTAACAAAGGGGGCGAGCTGGCGGGAATGCCAGTAGCCATTGTGGGCGACACCGATGCCTGGTTAGTTCATGTCATTATAATAGAGAGTTGGCTGAACGGCGGGCTCGAGAGCTGGTCGAGCCTCAGACGTCATCGGGAGCTCCAGCAAGTTCACATGCATACAAACACATTACACCCTCACATACACGTGTTTAGCTGGCTTTAACCGTGGAAGTCTGAAGAAACATCTGGGTGAGTTGGTGCTTTGGTCAGATTGGATAAGTTTAGCGTTGCGTATCGCGACATAATTTGTTCCCAACGGGAACGCTGTTTGTATGGTACCGATCTCATGGGCCCGTTACCTACCCGGCGGTTCTTGTTGGGAACATATTTTTGGTGGCACTTTCGTGGCAAACAAGCTTACGGCATGCCTGATGGTAAGCAGACGTCGTCGTCTATGGACGCTTGCGACACCAGAAGAATCACTGAATGACCGCTACAGACAAAAGAAGGTCCCACACTCAACACAGGGCAACCTCTGGAGCTCTTACCTACTTACCACTCCCAGTTGGGTCGCTCCATACTGGAGCGCGATGACATTCCGCTGAGTTCTACCTATTTTAAAGAAGACTCCCCCAGTTGTGAACACTTGTTTGTGTGCAGGGAGGTGCGCGTGCTGGGCCGCGAGGCGGGCGGCGGCATGTCGGCGCTGGTCGGCGCCATGCTGGACGCGCTGCCCGCCATGCGCCGCGCCAGGGTGCCCGCCTATCAGGTGAGCCTACAAACTGTTTGTGTGCAGGGAGGTGCGCGTGCTGGGCCGCGAGGCGGGCGGCGGCATGTCGGCGCTGGTCGGCGCCATGCTGGACGCGCTGCCCGCCATGCGCCGCGCCAGGGTGCCCGCCTATCAGGTGAGCCTACAAACTGTTTGTGTGCAGGGAGGTGCGCGTGCTGGGCCGCGAGGCGGGCGGCGGCATGTCGGCGCTGGTCGGCGCCATGCTGGACGCGCTGCCCGCCATGCGCCGCGCCAGGGTGCCCGCCTATCAGGTGAGCCTACAAACTGTTTGTGTGCAGGGAGGTGCGCGTGCTGGGCCGCGAGGCGGGCGGCGGCATGTCGGCGCTGGTCGGCGCCATGCTGGACGCGCTGCCCGCCATGCGCCGCGCCAGGGTGCCCGCCTATCAGGTGAGCCTACAAACTGTTTGTGTGCAGGGAGGTGCGCGTGCTGGGCCGCGAGGCGGGCGGCGGCATGTCGGCGCTGGTCGGCGCCATGCTGGACGCGCTGCCCGCCATGCGCCGCGCCAGGGTGCCCGCCTATCAGGTGAGCCTACAAACTGTTTGTGTGCAGGGAGGTGCGCGTGCTGGGCCGCGAGGCGGGCGGCGGCATGTCGGCGCTGGTCGGCGCCATGCTGGACGCGCTGCCCGCCATGCGCCGCGCCAGGGTGCCCGCCTATCAGGTGAGCCTACAAACTGTTTGTGTGCAGGGAGGTGCGCGTGCTGGGCCGCGAGGCGGGCGGCGGCATGTCGGCGCTGGTCGGCGCCATGCTGGACGCGCTGCCCGCCATGCGCCGCGCCAGGGTGCCCGCCTATCAGGTGAGCCTACAAACTGTTTGTGTGCAGGGAGGTGCGCGTGCTGGGCCGCGAGGCGGGCGGCGGCATGTCGGCGCTGGTCGGCGCCATGCTGGACGCGCTGCCCGCCATGCGCCGCGCCAGGGTGCCCGCCTATCAGGTGAGCCTACAAACTGTTTGTGTGCAGGGAGGTGCGCGTGCTGGGCCGCGAGGCGGGCGGCGGCATGTCGGCGCTGGTCGGCGCCATGCTGGACGCGCTGCCCGCCATGCGCCGCGCCAGGGTGCCCGCCTATCAGGTGAGCCTACAAACTGTTTGTGTGCAGGGAGGTGCGCGTGCTGGGCCGCGAGGCGGGCGGCGGCATGACATAACAATTATTATGACCTATTTCCGTTACAGTGCCTGACATATCTAGAAGGGAAGCTGCGGGAGTTCTGCGTGCTGTCCAAGACGCTGGCCGACATGCTCATGTCGACGGACTTCTGCGACATCGCCACGCTCACCAAGTCCCTCCACATCGACGTCAACGACGTGCCTCTCCTGCTCGCCATCGCCACCACTCACACGCCGCAGGTCGCAGCCAGATACGGCATCAGTTACAGGTAGCAAGCGAATGGAGAACGTATCTAAATGGAACAGAGCCCAATTTTCAATGCGCTGATGTATATAGCTAGCTGTGTTTAGCAAGCGAATTGGGAACCTATCTCAATGGAATATAGCTCAATTTTCATTAAGCTGTGATGTAGCTGTGAAATGAAATTGTTTCAAACTGCTATATAGCTCAATTTCGCTTGATATTGTAAACATTTATAAATGGTCTTGTCATTATCTTAATATCAAAAATGTTTAAATATGCTACAATGCTGCCTAAAAACTATCTAGATTAAGATTCATCACAATGTGTTGAGAAGAGGTCTCACTATTAAAACTATAATGTGCTTGTCAAAGACTGAAATCAAATACGTTTTACTAGTGAGCCGTCTTTTAGATGACTTGCTGCAATTTCAATAGTACCTAGTTTGTACAACAAGTGCATAAAACGAGCCATTTCACCCGAAATATTTATATGATAGTTAAGTCGAGGGATAAAATGGCTCATTTATGCCCAGGTTAGACACACTGCTTTTCACTTCGATTGCGAGAAAATAACAAATATTTGCAAAATTTAATAATAGTTAATTCCCGCCACCTTACTTTTTAAAGTTTTTATGTTTAATTTTCGACACGTGATATTAGACTTAGGTACTTCATACTGCCAAGTCATTTAATGGTTCCATACGTTTTTAAATAATAATTGACTTCTATTTTATCTGTTTTATTAATTTAGTAATAGAAAACACGGATTTGAAATTTATCAAAGTTTATTCTGCGAAGTTTTATTGTGCGTGTTAGGCCCGATTATCTTAAAACAATTTAACTTTGAGCACTAAAGCATAAAAGTGTCATTTTGTGCAGCATACATCCAGCACAAAGGCGAACTTTGCAAGCATGAGAAGTGAAAAAACAATTTTGATCTTAATGTAGTTGCAGTAGTATACATAGTGTAGTTGTGTATATTGAATTAGACACTAAAGGCTGTTCTACCAACTTGTGTAATAGGAATTATTTACCCGAGATAAATATGGTGGATGGGATCTGTGATTATTAAAGTTTATCCATTTAAACCTGGCATTGAATGTTATTGTGATACAATTGTGGAGAATAGAGGCAGAGAACAAAGTTATAAGATAGAGATACTCACAATGTTGTTATTAGAAAGCAAAATTTACATAACATACCTAAATATAATCGATTGTTATTTATTTTAAAGCGGCTGTTAGCTTTCTACATCCATAACCCTACAATTATCATTATCATATTTATAATTTTTTGAAAGTTACCAGTCCAAACGACTGTCACAGAAATATTTACGAAATTATTCCATAGAAATTATATTAATGTAATCATGAAAAATGTTATATGTATATATATATAATTGTATCCAAAACATGTAGCTACGCTTCATGTTAGAAAAATATTAATTAGCATTTTCAAAATGCCTAGTCTAGATACATATGACATGAGCTTGTTATGTCAATATAAAATTAAAAATAATGTTAAACATTTTAAAGTTAAGTAGCAATTTTTTTAGATGATTATCATGTGATGTCAGGATTAAACTCAAGTTTATACTTTTTTTTAAACAAGATGTAAAGTGGCCATTGTTTTGCTGAAAGCGACTTAACTCAATGTGGGTTTAAGTCACTTTGCCAAAAAAAATATGCTAAGATTACTCAAAACACGAGGACCTTCAACTATGTCAGGAAAAAAAATGTCTAACTAACATTCCGACCGGGGGTTTGACAAACGGGTTGTAGTGGAACAGCAACATGTGGCTATCTCAATCCTTCCCATTGCTGTAAGATGCCACGATGACCTTGCCATCAGGCAGTCTGTTGTAAGTAGGCTCTTCATGTTTACCTGTATCGTTTCCAGAAGGAACCCGCCTGCTAACTGGACCCTAGAATTAGTGTTGGTACTAGTTTTTGTCGAAGCGCCCTTCCAAGCCAGAGAAAAAACTGGGCAACAACCTGATAATAAAGTTAAACGTTTCAATAATTCCAGAAATGCTGACAATGGGTATGTTTGTTCTATAAGGGCTAGTTCCCCTTTCCTGGTGTTTCTCTTGCCACCTGACTTCACTCAAAGTTATAATCTGTTCCGTTGTCTATCTTATTCAAAGTGTAATGCTAGTTTTTATACCTTAATAAATTATTTTTCTCATCGTCAGTCATTGATTATTTTACTTCATAAGGTTCTCTATCTCTTTATACGTACAATAAATAGTAACCCGATAAATCGCATAATTTTTTTGAAAAAAGAATTATGCGTAAAGGTTATGTTCTTATTTCAAAGTGCAATCATGTTGATTTATCGGTTTTACCTGACAGCCATCGAATGTGTGAATCCACTAAGTCAATTCGCGTACATTTCTGACCCTACAAGCAACTTTGGTACCGGATGATGATCTTCGCTTGTGGGCCAGAAATTTTTAGTGAATTCAGCCATTGAAGCAGATATCTTCAATCGATTGAGCTAAAATTTCGGGTTTAAGTATAGTTTGGATGACAATTCAATATTATGGTACCATCGAGCAGATCTGATGATGGAGACAGAAGGTGGCCATGGGAATTCAGGACTTAACAGACGTAACCCAGTTGATTTTGGGCTCATTATAACCGTCTCAACGAGTAGTTGATGACAGTATACAGAAAAGTACAGTGTACAGTTGACAATGTACCAAAAATGAAATTATTGACAGAAACTTATGTCACTGTCAAGATGGTGAAATAGGCGACATTCCGCATGAGGCGACATGAATTGATTGAATGAAGAAAGAAAAGAGGTAGGTGTGGACAAAAGAATAGGCAAGAAAAGGGGAAAGAAAATATCAATAACGGAGTGTAGACGTGAGTCACGTTTTTCACGAAATGTAATTTTTAGGGTTCCGTAATCAACAAGGAGCCAATTAATCACGCCGACAAAATTATATAAATTTATCTAGAAAAAAATGTAGAGTAGCTCCCCTGCCAATGGCAGTGTCATGGGAACCGATTTTTGACTTTCGAGCGCTCGACTCACTCGAAAACTGACAAAAATAATGAAATGCTATTTTGAAATAGCGATTTAAAAAAACGAGTGGTGTTGACTCCATTATTGTCATTGGGTACGAGCGTAACGATACGGAATGATTGGGAGCAAAGGTGTTGATATATTTTTCACTAGCTTCTGCCCCTGTCTTCACTTGTGACTAGACAACTACTAGTAGTACTACTCGACTAAGTATCATTACTGACGTTGATTTTTGATACGGCTACGGTTACGACCGATTCTGGACTGAGTACTAAGTTTTATTAGTCAATCAAAATTGAACCTTATTACCGAGCGTGACAGTTAACTAACAAAATACAGATCGCGCTGTTCAGCGATAATTTCTCTATGAGCTGTTAAGATTGTTAAAGGAAAATGTGATGGGTATAGTGTAAGGACGTTTGTACGGAACCCTCGGTGCGCGAGTCAGACTCGCACGTGGCCGTTTTTTTTTATTAAAGCAGCCCATACTTTACAGTTTAGGGGTGCGCGAAATTGGCTACTGTGGTTGCTACAAGCAAGTGAGTATTTAAGTGTGAGTAAGTAGAGGTAAAACACAACGAAACTAAATTCAAGCACACATGTGATTCGATCGAGCAAGTTAAGCTTTAACTAAATACTCGTAACGAACTTGAACTGAAGTTCCATTAGGTAAGTTACGGAGTGCATCACGGTTGGAAATTATTTGACCCGCAAACTATCCAGTAATAAGAGCTTGCATTCAGCAACAGCCAATTTGATTCAGAGATCTGATTTTCAGTGCGTCCCGCTCTCACACGTTTAGAAGTGCGCTAGCAATAGGGAGAGCGCGACAATTAATACGATTCCAATGTAAACTCAATACGCCACTAGCGTACCATGGTACCAGTGTGAACGTTAATACCTACGCTATACGTTTCGGAGTGGAAGACCGTGTACTGTTCTCAATTTTAAACGGAACCCTTATAGTTTCGTCATGTCCGTCTGTCCGTCTGTCCGTGTGTCCGTCTGTCCGTCTGTCAGTCTGTCCGTCTGTCCGTATGTCACAGGCATTTTACTCGAAAACTATAAGGTGTATTTGAATAAAATTTTGAGGATAGGTGTATTTTGTTAGCCGCTACATAGTTTTGTAATTAAAATGTCAAAAAAAAATTTTTTTAGGGGTGCACTCCATACATAAAACTAAAAGTCAACATTTTTTTTTTCATTGTGACCCCACGTGTGGCACATCAATCGATAGGCCTTTCAAAATAAATATAAGGTTTCTTAGCATTTTTTTTAATTAAGTGAATAGGGTCGGAGATAATCGCCCCGAAAGTCACTAAAATTCTGTCCCCCCCCTCTAATTTTTGAACGGTGTATTTTAAAAATATGGAAAAATTCATGGACATAGGGCTTATTAATTTCATTCACCGAAAATTGTTTTGAACAAGATCGGTTCAGAGGTTTTCGAGATATTGCTGAAAAACTGCCTTCCTCAAAGAAAAGGACGTAAGTGCCGTAAAATTTCTGTGACGATACGACCTTTTTAATAGGCACGGAACCCTTCGTTTTGCGTGGTCCGACACGCACTTGGCCAGTTTTTTACACACTTATATGCGCAAATAACAATTTTGAGGAGGATTTCCTATTTGGCACAAAATGTTCCTATTTTGAAAAATAATGCGAGGAAGACATAAACGTGTTTTTTTACGGGGGCGTGGTTTTCGAGACAAAAAGGACTTCATATAAAGGATCATACAGAGATTTGGGTTCGCATCTCTTCTGTGGACATTAGCAAAGTTAAGTGCTAAAGCCTAATTTTTGGTGGGACTCTTAATCTGTATTAACGGCGTCCCCTTTTATATGATTTCATGCAATTAAAACATTTTATATAAGCAGAGAAGCTCTTAACTATTAACCAAAGAAAAGATAGACGACTGCTGTTTTACTGAATCTGTATGGCCCCGAATAAGTCAGATATACCTCCTAATTTCATGAGCTACCTACTAAACTTTCTTTGATTATGATTAAACTCGGAAGTAGTAGTAGGGATACTGAACGTTCCGTAGGACGTCCGAAACGCGTCGAGGACCATCGGGGTGTTTTTATTCGGTGCGATTGCGACATATCGGATTTTCCTCCCAGTAAAAAACCTACTTGACGGGTCTGTTAAATAAGAACGAAATAGTAGGATTTTCGCGGTACCTACCACGAGATCCTTCACCCCTGGTAAGGATGCCTTCGTGATAACGGGACAATTGTTTTGCGAAAAGAAATAAATTCGTCCGACCTTAATTACTTAATTAACTGGAGGACATTGTTTATTTCGGCCTCTTCAAGATTGCTGTCGAGTTGCGAAACAAAGCATTTCTAAAAATTTTGGTAATTAAATACCAAAAAAAACCAGACCAAATTAAGGTAGTTTAAGTGTAAGTAGAGGTTACGTTAAGACGCGACGAAACTATATTAAAGCACACACAAGGCGTGATTTAAACACATTAAGATCTATTGAGAAAATTAGGAAAAAGCCACTGTAGCTAAGCGGTATAAGGCATGCAACTTTACATTTACAAGGTTACTCAAAAACTTTACGAAATATTGATACCTATTTAACAGTAGCATTTTGGTGAAGGAAACATCGTGAGTCGTGACGAAACCGGCCTAATCCCTATTCCCAAGCGAGGTGTAGTCTCCCCTCTGGGTTAGAAGGTCAGACGGCAAGTCGCTTGGGATAAGGTTCCAAAGCGGACCCCATGCCAACCGGAACAATGCTAGGATACTGGTGGTGAGAAATTAATCAGTAACGAGTTCAGGGAAACATTATACATATAGCCAAGAAGTAAGGTACCTACATACTCGTACCTAAATATACAATATACAATACAATAACTAAGAAACACACGGGGTGGGCCCTGTAACAGGAAAAGCCTGGGAAAAAGTTCGCAATATTTGATTGACACGAACACACAATTTTCTCTTCACTATATTTTGTGATAGTATTGGTAATGGAAATATTAGCTACGACATTTTTTGACGAATAAGCAGAAGTTACGATAGGTACCTACCTACATATACACGTAAGGTACGTATAAGAACATCATGGTAGGCAATAGGCATGAACATGATTTGTGGCCAGTTTATTACTTTGTAATAAAACGCGTCTGAATACGCTATTTATGACGGTCTGAATTTATGATTATGAACGTGTTTTAATCCTAGGGTCTAGGTGGGTTCATAATATTTAACAAGCGCAGGTCCATGCCAGTGGATATTGAATTTTTAACGAAGCTCCGGTAACGAGGGCAAGGAAAAACGGCTTTGGCAGGAAAAATCCTACCATGAAAAAATAATATTGCAGGGAAGCAGAAATATTTAAAATACTTGCTAGAATATAATACTTATGTCGTTCCATTCAAACACTAAGAGCGTACTACGAGTATTTCGTAGAAATTTATGCCAGCACATAGCTGTGCCTACTTATTATTTGTTACTCTCATGTCATTCGCCAGTGCTATTTAGTAGCACTTTTTGAAACTTGGAGTTGATGAAAAAGTAGTGTGCTTGTGCTTAATTTTTTTTATATTGCATCATATCGTTTGAATTGCACCCAATGCATTTGAGAATTCATTTACACAGTACACTTTAGTACAGTGATAACGGCATCTAGGTAGGTAGGTAAGTACCTAGGTAGGAACTTACCAGCGGCGGAGCGTGAAATTTTTGATGGGCAACCGGAGACAAAAAAAAATGATATATATATATAGATAAAATAAATTTTAGGCAAGCCGGTGAGAATCGGCTTGTATGGCCGCTCCGCCATTGGTACTTACCCTTTTTTGTAGACAGTCTCGATAAAACAATACCCGTTGAGTTACGTACATAGTGTAGGTATCTTAGGCACCTACTTTCTTTAGTTTATGCCTAGTCACGCCTCAATTCTCGACGTGGCACCTGCTCTAAGTATTTCCTAAACACCACCAAGGGAAACCTGGACGTGTAAAATAAATTGCGAGTGGCGCTACGGCGGCTCAATTATGATTATGAAAGCTCACTATTTATTGAAGCGTTGGCACGTAGGTGCCTCGGCTGGTTATTTGAACCCCCAGTATGCTGAAAACCGGTTATAGTCGCATTTGACTATTCACACCGTTTCATAGTATGACAAGTAAGTGCCGCCGTAAATTACAGCCACTAAGTATGTAGGGGAAACTGGATCGTTCGTACACCTGGAGCATTCGTACATAACTAGGCCATATCTGCAATAGTGCATGTACTAGTAAAATAAATAAAATAGGTACCATACATGCTGGAGCATCTATATCTTTATGGAAGACTCCCGCTTACACCTATAGCCTACCCACGGGGACGGTACGAGTTCTAGCTTTTTTGAAAATAAAATGTATGTGTTTTTGCCATTTCAACGTAATTTACCGTCACCTAACTTTTAATGCGTTAATCTCTAGAAATATTTTCTTCTTCTTTTTAATAGTAAAATATTTTGTTGACCTATAAAAAAAAAACTACCGCCTAGGATAAAATGCCCGAGATTATTTCCTAAAGTACCTATGTATGTAGTACAGTTGTACTGTAAGAATGCACCCCGCCTCTGCTTAAATAATCAGTTGGCTAACACTGTTACTATGTACCTATATATTTCTAGATTTCATTTTGATGGATGTACAAAAGGAGACTAGAAAGAAAGATGTAGATGAATTCCCTGTGATAATAGCAGTGGTGAACGAAGCTACCCCGCATGTGGGGTGCTTTCCTACAATTTCCATAGATATATCAGGAATTTTCAAAAATATTTGGAAACTAGGATAGCTCGGCTTTGAGAATTTATATCAACACCAATATTAAAGCCAGATAAATGGCTTATCCAGCAAAGTTTAATTCATCTTGATTTGGCTAACAGTTATTTTTTAACACCACCCAGAGTAAAAAGTGTACAAATGTTCCACACTTGCCCCTAGTGGCCGCCACTAAACGCGACCACTCTGCCGCACATTAAACCACTAGTGGCCGCCACTAAACGCGACCACTCTGCCGCACATTAAACCACTAGTGGCCGCCACTAAACGCGACCACTCTGCCGCACATTAAACCACTAGTGGCCGCCACTAAACGCGACCACTCTGCCGCACATTAAACCACTAGTGGCTGCCACTAAACGCGACCACTCTGCCGCACATTAAACCACTAGTGGCCGCCACTAAACGCGACCACTCTGCCGCACATTAAACCACTAGTGGCCGCCACTAAACGCGACCACTCTGCCGCACATTAAACCACTAGTGGCCGCCACTAAACGCGACCACTCTGCCGCACATTAAACCACTAGTGGCTGCCACTAAACGCGACCACTCTGCCGCACATTAAACCACTAGTGGCCGCCACTAAACGCGACCACTCTGCCGCACATTAAACCACTAGTGGCTGCCACTAAACGCGACCACTCTGCCGCACATTAAACCACTAGTGGCCGCCACTAAACGCGACCACTCTGCCGCACATTAAACCACTAGTGGCCGCCACTAAACGCGACCACTCTGCCGCACATTAAACCACTAGTGGCCGCCACTAAACGCGACCACTCTGCCGCACATTAAACCACTAGTGGCTGCCACTAAACGCGACCACTCTGCCGCACATTAAACCACTAGTGGCCGCCACTAAACGCGACCACTCTGCCGCACATTAAACCACTAGTGGCCGCCACTAAACGCGACCACTCTGCCGCACATTAAACCACTAGTGGCCGCCACTAAACGCGACCACTCTGCCGCACATTAAACCACTAGTGGCCGCCACTAAACGCGACCACTCTGCCGCACATTAAACCACTAGTGGCTGCCACTAAACGCGACCACTCTGCCGCACATTAAACCACTAGTGGCCGCCACTAAACGCGACCACTCTGCCGCACATTAAACCACTAGTGGCCGCCACTAAACGCGACCACTCTGCCGCACATTAAACCACTAGTGGCCGCCACTAAACGCGACCACTCTGCCGCACATTAAACCACTAGTGGCCGCCACTAAACGCGACCACTCTGCCGCACATTAAACCACTAGTGGCTGCCACTAAACGCGACCACTCTGCCGCACATTAAACCACTAGTGGCCGCCACTAAACGCGACCACTCTGCCGCACATCAAGCCACTAAACGTGCACTAAAAATAAGTGCGCCGATGCTATACAAATTGAATGAAATAACGCAGCGGGCACTAGGGCCGCCAGTAGTGGCTCGATGTGCGACGGCTCTAAGCGGTAAGAATTTGACAATTTGTAATAGTAGGTACGTACAGTTATTGGAATAGAAGTAGGTAGAACCGGTTTTACTATACCTGTTTGCAACTGTCTTAGCTGAAATTCGTCTCTTGCATGACAATCGCATTAATGTTTCGCGCGCTCGTTCTAAGACGTTGGCTCGGTGTGCGTGGAAACGTATTATAATGTGATTATGATCGGAACAAACGGACCAAAATATACCTCCTATAATCGTTACCATTTCTACAGATTCAAAAAATACCTATTTGTGTAAATATTCTGGATGTGCACTCCACATTTTTTGCCATTGCACTAATAATTATGGCAAATATTTGCCATAATGATTAGTGCAACGGCACAATACAAATACCATCAAAAAAGTTTATTTAAAAAAATGCTTTGTCTCACTACCCTTCTGCCGTATAAAATAGTGATATCTCTCATTAAATTATGTACAACATCATCACGTACGCGCCTAACAAATAACTTTGAACTACAAATAACCGGCCTGTTGCATCTTCTTTCAGGTTTTCGTATTTTTATTTTATTAGAATAGGCCTTTAACGATTGTATCATGCGCTCAAAATACGCCCCTTACATATGTTGCGTAAAAAACAAATTGGAGAGGTTTCACCCCACAGGGTTACCCGTTAATTAATTACACACTAGTTGCTGTTCGCCTGGCCCGTGAGCAAACACGAACGCCGGCTCTGCGTAACGAAGCGTTATTTATTTATCTAGCCACCCATGTTACTTTTATTATACTTGGCATGCACGGAATAAAAAACGAAAATGGAAAAGTGATTCTGAATATAAAATATATCACTGTAAGATATCATGCCGATTCTAACTACTTATTGAACACTTTGGTTCGAGTGTACTTTTAGTGTTCAAGCGTAGATGTTACTGCATCAACGATAAAAACTTTCTTTCCCCATATAGTCATGTATTATTAAGTGCTTTAAGTATAGTCTGTTACCAACATAAAATAATTAATGTAAGTACCAATACACACACAATCTCACACTCAATCACACACACTACACATGTACATATTGTAAATGCCATGCCAATCTGTCCATCAATTAGCTTTCGCTATAAATACTGCGGATTACACCTATCTCCCCTGCTCACTGTGACTCATATCTCCTGTTCAGAAAAAAAAAATACCTGCAACTCTGATATATTAAACGAAATTGACGAAGTAGAAGTTGCGATTCCGATACAGTGTGACATCCAGGACCTAGATAAATATGTACCTACAGCAAATTCTAACTTAACCATCTGCTCACAGAATATTAGGAGTGTATTGCAACCTGGATGACTTCATGTTGAACTTAACTGAACTTAACCACTCTATCGACATTATTATTCTCTCAGAATGTCACCTAAATCAATACAAACCAATTCCCAAATTAGACTCATATAATGGTTTATCCACAGTAAATAGCTTAAATCAATGTGACGGAGTAGTAGCCTACGTAAAAACCGAACTTAAGGCCCAAGCAATAGAGATCAAAATAGAACAATCAACCTGCATACAATTAAAACTTGGAAACACTGTAATACTTGGCATATATCGTAGCCCCTCAAACAGCTACGCTACAGACTTCATAAATTCACTGAATAATCACCTCGAAAAATTAACAACTTTTAAGAATATTATCATCACAGGAGACATAAACATTAACCTCATAGCTCGACAGCAAGAGACAATATATGAAAGAGCCAACAGAACCAGTTATCTAAATATGCTGTCATCCCATGGCGTACTCCCTGGTCACACCTTACCGACTATACTTAATACCTCTGTCACTGACCATCTAACTTTACATTTAACATTAACGTATAAAAAACCCAATGAGCGAACTCCTGCTAAAATAGAAACCGTCAATTATGATAATGCACTTAAAAAACTTCTGGAAAAAAATATCGAAATTCTACTTTTATCAAGTGACCATACTTTGTTGCAATTCAGCTTATAAACAAAATTAGACAATCTTTGGATGAAAGTAAAAGTATTAAAAACATACCAAGCAGTCAGCGAATAATAAAACCGTGGATGACCCCTGGTATGTTACGTTGTATCAGGAATCGTAACAAACTTCAACTCAAGTCACGACTGGAACCGTATAATGAAGTTCTTAAAATCACCTATAAAAGATATCGCAATTTCTGTAATGATATAATTAAAAAATTAAGGCGTAAATATGATAGAGAACAGTCAGCAAAGTCATCTAAAAATTCAAAAATGATTTGGAAGACAATAAAAAGAATAACAAACAACAAATCCGTAAAAACAAAAAACACTGAACTGTTAAACACGAAAAATACCCCAACTGCTTCTGTTGATCACGTAAATGATTATTTTGCTGACGTTGGAAAAACATTAGCAGAGGATATTCTAAATTATTCTAATGATCGGGATGTACCTGCTGTAGGCAACATGCCAGATTGTAATACCTACTCATTTGTTCCCTGAACACTGACCCCCAGGAAGTGCACTGCATTGTTATGGACCTAAGAGCTGATAGCGCCCCTGGATGATATACCAACCAAATTCCTTATGCACGCCTGTACTACTATTGCCCCTCTAATTAGCCACCTAACAAACCTGTGTTTTGAAAAGGGAGTATTCCCAGCCCCACTGAAACAATCTATTGTGACACCGGTGCATAAGAGTGGAGAGAAAGATAACGTAAGCAACTATTGACCTATCTCAGTGTTGACCGCCATCTCCAAAGTAATAGAGAAAATTATAAATAATAGACTTGTTTCTTATCATAATACATTTAATATTCTATCAGACAACCAGTTTGGTTTCAGGCAATCCAGGTCCACTGAAGATGCTATACTATCCTTAACATCAATAATTACTGACAAAATCGATAAAGGCAAGAAATGCCTCGCCATATTTCTAGATCTCAAAAAGGCTTTTGATACGGTCTCACTCTCCACTCTTACGCAAAAAATGGAACTAGTTGGCATACGGGGTTTAGCTCTTCGACTGTTGAGTGACTACTTACACGGGCGAACACAAAAAGTAAATAGGAGACTTTATAAGCAAGGAACGAGATATAACTTATGATGTCCCCCAGGGCGGCGTTCTAGGGCCCACATTGTTTCTTTTATTTATAAATGACCTGACGAATCTCAAACTACAACGTGGGCACATCGGCTCTTACGCCGATGACACTGCAATAGTGTTTGATGGAGAATCCTGGGAGTCAGTGTTCAGAAATGCAGAATCTGGCCTCCGTAAAGTCACTGCATGACTTAGGAATAACCTTCTTACGCTTAATGTTAGCAAAACTAATTATATCTGTTTCTCTAAGTATGATAGCACACAACCTAAAGCTAATTTAAAACTTAAAATACATACCTGTAACCAACACGACCCTCCCCCTTGTAAATGCATAGAACTAGAAAAGGTTAACTTTACCAAATACTTAGGTGTACTCCTGGACCAGCGCTTATCATGGTACATGCAAATTGAAAACGTGAACAATAGAATCAGAAAACTCAACTGGATTTTTAAGATGTTTAGATATATCACCAATAAGGAACTAATTAATCAACTCTATATAACATTGGCTCAACCTGTCATGAGCTACTGTATCATTGTTTGGGGTGGAGCTGCTAAAACCAAATTCCTGGAGGTTGAGCGAGGGCAACGCTGCTTGCTCAAAGTGATGTACTCAAAACCATACAGATTTCCTACAAAGGAACTTTATGAAATCAGTGACCAACTAACTATGAGGAAGCTGTATGTTTTGAGCACAACACTCAGGCTACACAAAACCCTAGGTTTTAACCCTCCATCAGAAACACGTAGGCGTAAAAAACCCGTCGCCCCCGAATCTAACTGTAAATCTTTGTTTGCTAAAAGGCAGTATAAAGCGCAATCGGCATATATTTACAATAAAGTACATAGCATAGTCAATATCCATCAACTATTACTAAAAAATTGCAAGATTGAACTAACGACATGGCTGAAACATCTAAGCTATGATGACACAGAGTCATTGCTGTATCGTGCTAATTATTAACTGAACCTAAATGTACACACACAAACATATACACCCACGCACACTCTCTCTCACACACACACACATACACACTCACACACACCTACCAGTAATGTATTGTGTTAGTATTACTTGAATTAGGGTAGAATATGTATTTCCTACTTACTCGCCAGTTATGGAAGAGCGGGGCATCCTAACATTCCTAACACAGGTTTACTAACCTAAAAGGAAGTCCCAATCACTGTCTATTGTACTTTAAAACAAAGGAAAATAAACAATTTTTCATTTTCATTTTCATTTTCATTGAACACCCCTTGTATCATGACGAATTTAAAATAGGCCAATGAACGCCTCTAGATAGATGTGTTTCTATAGATATTAGAAAAGTCGTAGATAGCGTTAAATGTGTATGTAACGGAAAAGGTAACTTTAATTTCATTCTAATTCGAACTTTTCGGATGTAGCTGTGACAGCTTGCCGTTTAATTAAAACTTAATCTCGTCGTGTTACGAGCTCTCGCTAGCATTAGTCAGAACTAGCAATGTCCAACTTGCAGAAAATTCCCAAAACGCGGAAACATTCTCAAGGATGTTCTCAGAACATTCTTGCAACAAATCATAAGTTGCTAATAAGTTTCATAAACTCTCATAAAATTTCCGGGAAAATTTCAGAGAAAGTTGCAAACATAATTTTTCTAGCATCAGTATTATATAGGTTATGGTGAAATATTAAATTAAAACCAGAGGGCGCAAAAATTAAACTAGACGAAGCGACATCCATCATGAGAATGACACACGGCATACATTTTGCAAACACACGTTATTTTCACAATATTGTCAACAACAATATACAATGACCGAGTGATAGCTTCTTTTGCATAAATTTGAGAGTCCCGGGTTCGATTCTTAGTGAGTCTATTTTGTTTTATTTTTATGTTTAAGAAAATATTCCTTATGATTTAAACACTATAATGTTGCTATACGATACCTACGTGTTTATTGTGGTACCTTTTTTAGGGTTCCGTAGCCAAAATGGCAAAAACGGAACCCTTATAGTTTCGTCATGTCCGTCTGTCCGTCTGTCCGTCTGTCCGTCTGTCCGTCTGTCCGTCTGTCCGTCTGTCCGTATGTCACAGGCATTTTACTCGAAAACTATAAGGTGTATTTGAATAAATTGATTCTTAACATTTTTTTTGATTAAGTGAATAGGGTCGGAGATAATCGCCCCGAAAGTCACTAAAATTCTGTCCCCCCCCCTCTAATTTTTGAACGGTGTATTTTAAAAATATGAAAAAATTCACTGACACAGCGCTTATTAAGTTCATTCACCGAAAATTGTTTTGAACAAGATCGGATGAAAGGTTTCCGAGATATTGCTGAAAAACTGCCTTCCTCAAAGAAAAGGACGTAAGTGCCGTAAGATTTCTATGACGATACGACCTTTTTAATAGGCACGGAACCCTTCGTTTTGCGTGGTCCGACACGCACTTGGCCGGTTTTATATAACTATGTCAATTTATCATAATGACTGTTATACTCATACTTACTTTCTACTGACAAATACGAGTAAGTTTTGAACTCATTTAGTAAAGTGCAGTGAAGCTCGATGATATAAATTACAATTATATTAAGTATTCACATAAGTTCTTGTTCTCGAGAACATTCTCAGAATTCACCGAAAAGTTCTCATATATGTAGAATGTTTCGCAACTTTGAGAACTTCTCTTCGGTGCATTGCTAGTCAGAACGTAGAAAAAAATTAATTTTAGGTTCAGCTTTTTCTTAGTTTTATTATAGGGTCGTACCAATATTTAATAAATACTTATTCTGGAAAACAATACGGAATAGAAAGCAAAAATAATGTAGTTACGAGAAAATTTAGGAATTTCCGTCAACAATAAAGTATATTGTCATAAAAAGTGTGCAGAAACTCTGCACTAGAGCAGAAACGTATCACACGTTTCTGCTCTAGTGCAGAAAAGTAATGTATTCCAATTAGTCATCGCCTTATAAGCATTATGCGGGAATTAATTCTAATAAATATGACAAAGGGTTTTTTTTACTCATACTAGTTCATAAATTTTTTAGCTAAAATATTCACTAGGTTCTATGAGATGGTGGCAAATGGAATACACCCACAAACCTTTTTTTAATTTAAAGTTGTGCATGTGAGCTAAGGCAGAAACGCATACAGCTACTCTTCAACTAATACTAATAATAAATACGAAATATATTGTTAAATTTGCCGTCTGTGTGTTTTTTTACTTTCCTCGTGTTTGATATGAAAAGTAGAGTTTAACTCGGGTGAAAGTCACCCATTTCTGACTCATTTCTCATTTCGTTCGAGCGCCAAAATATCTCGTCAGAAATGGGTGCCTTTCAGCCCTTGGCTAACAATCTACTATTCAATTACAACTACAATTTCTGCAAATTTTCCTCAGCACAAGGTAAGTTATTAAGCCATTCGTGAGTCGCAGAGCCGACAGACTTACGTGAATATTAAAACGAAATGTAAAAAAGTCCAACCGAGTTCTTTAAGCTTGTACTTGTACTTTATCGTTTGGAATCACGCAAGGCAACTGTTTTGTCCATTATACGCAGGGAATTTTATTCAAAATACATTTTTTAACTCTCGTTAAAAGTTTGTCTTTGTATGGTTTCTATAAAGTTGAACGCGGTTGGGCTTCACAGTGCTGAGGCGGGTGAAGTTTCAGCTCACAGCTGCTTTTTTTTATAAATTCACGTCGAGAATAAAACAAGCGATTTAATTTGATAAATATAGCTTTCACGTAAAGTTCAATAGGATTTTGCGATACGCTATGAGCTTAGTCGAACCAAACATGAAGTAGATTTTCGTTCACTTAGATAGTTTTCGCGTAAAGTTCATACGATTTTGTGAGACGAGATACGCTTCATAAACAATACTTAGAGTTTTGATACTATTCGGGTTTCAAATGTCATCGGAAGCATGGGAGGTCCAGGATACCACTAGTATCTATTTATTAATATTGTATTTATTTCAGTAAGACGTATATTTTACTGTGACAATTTTTTTAATATTACGAAAAATTCATTTATTTTCATATAACGTTGTGTTGTTTGCCATTTATTATTTATTTTATATAGTTATAATATTTACATGAAATATGAAAAAAACAAACATCATATTAAAATTAAATAACAAAGAAAGAAAGTAACGTATATACTAAACCCAACTATAAAAATAATACACCATCCAAAAGGTCCGCCTGCGGCGTGGTCCCCCAATAGTATCGCTAGTGATATTCTCTGCGCGAGGTAAGCGCCGGCTTTAGGGTCCCCTGAGGTGTCGACCAGCCGCAACGACAGGGCTCTGATAAATACCTTTATTTATTGTTTACATTTATTTATTTATAGCTTTGGTATTACAGACAGAAACGTGTCTCATGACGATTATTACTTGCACAAAAATTTATGGCTACCCTATTTTTATTTCAAATAATAACGAAAATATATTAATTTTTGGGACTTAACTATCTTCGGTTAGTTAAGGTAATTCGAACCCACAGGTGCTTGCTTTAAGTAAAGATTACTCGTAAACCATAGGTTTTGATGGACTCGCAAAATGGGATTTAAATTTTCTTTAATACCGCGATGGTGTCGGGTTTTATTTTTATAGGCACTCGTATGAACTTTGATTACGAACGCATGCTACAATTTGTGGTGGGCCCAATAGCGAAAAAATGTAACAAAAACATGTCGCCTTTGTTTGTTTCTTAGTTTCCTCTTCTGTTATTCACCATAAACCCATTAGACCAAATACAGTCGCAGAATAAGTTTAACTTTGAAACCCCAAAAACCGTTTAATGCTTGTCAGGGGAGCTCCAAAGGAGTTTTAATTAATTTACTTACCTAGTTAACGGCGGGCGTGCGTGACTGAGATAAACATAAAATACACTCAAAATATTAACGCTAAATATAAGGCCAGAGGACTGTAAATGAGTAAAATTTCATCATCATCATCATATCAGCCCAAAGACGTCCACTGCTGAACATAGGCCTCCCCCAAAGAGTGCCACAATGACCGGTCCTGCGCCACCCGCATCCAGCGGACTCCAGCGACCTTTACCAGGTCATCAGTCCACTTTGTGGGGGGCCTACCCACGCTGCGCCTTCCGGTACGTGGTCGCCACTCAAGAACCTTTCCGCCCCAACGGCCATCGGTTCTACGTGCAATGTGCCCCGCCCACTGCCACTTAAGTTTAGTTTCGTCCAATATTCCGCAGTGTCTCCAGACGAGTGTCTTTGACCAGTGTGTGTTGCCAGTGATGACATATGGCACGGAAACGTGGTCGCTTACTATGGGCCTCATAAGAAGGCTCAAAGTCACCCAAAGAGTAAAATTTACTACTGCATAATTCGGCTTGGTTTTAGATTTAGATAATTATAATGAATGAGACAGAAATAGAATATCCTGAAGAGTCATAAGCACGGTTAGGGTGCTCGTTCTGACGTGCTCACTCGCCCGTTCAGTGGCAACGGTTTCGTATAGCGGTACGCTGCTCGTAGCAGTCGTAGCCGCAATAGGCATGATGACTAAAATTTTTTCCCGATGCCATGCGCACCAGTTTTTGAAGAGGAACAAATGTTTGTATGGGAGCAACTACACTAAAAGAACATAAATACCCAAAAAGTTGAGTTAAAGACGGGCCTCGCTGGCCGCACCCGAAACGCTTCATACTGATTGACTCAAAAGTATGACGTCACACTTTGGTATATTTGTACTAATCATTGTAGGGGAAATCAAGTAAATTGCTGTTTAGGTCGCGAAATACTGCGTTTAGGTCCATAGTTGTCATACAATTTTGTTTCTATAAAAGCGTAAGGATTCTATTGGTAGCTCTAAATTTACCCTTGGACATTAAAAAAAATGCTATTTTTTTCTAAACTTTCACGTTTCATATATTTTTATGATATTAATTATATTTTTTTATTTATACTTTATTACAATAATTTGATGGTTTAATATCCATTTAGCAACACTATGTTATCAATTTTAACATGAGTCATCATGCCTATTGTAGAGGACCGTTTGTAGAGGAAAGCGCCTGTAATCAGAACCATAATTAAATTCCATCTTATCTACTTAGAAATGTTAACCTACCATTGTCAGTATGACGTTCCATTTGTTCCAACCGTATTATGATGATACGAAATATAATCGTCATGATCGGAAATACATAGATATTTTATTTAAAATTTAGTTAATAATTTTTATTTGATAAGTTATTGTAAAGTATTTTTAATTGAGAACGAATTTAGTTGATTATTATATTACTTGTATATTTAAACCATGTAATTTATCATACAACCGTACAACGTTACAACCAAAATCACGAATAGTATTAACTTGTACTTTATTATGCAATAGGCCAGTTTGTATAAATTACCTACCTACTAATACATTGATTACTTACGTGCATTTATTCCCCGAGAGTAAAATGTTTACTATCGATGGAACTTTAATGGCAACACAGTAAAAGATTTGGTGGAATTTAATTATGATTCTGGGTATAGTGGGTTCCTGGCACTGAAATTGTTAAAATACGTTTTCATCACACTTGCTCGTCAATGGCGTTATTACTTGCGAGCGTGCAGAGCAGTTATAGCCGTTTTACCTCCCACGGGCTGTTAAGTTTAGTTTTAAAATAATAGAACCCTCTGATTGGCTTAAGCAAATCTGGTTGCTATGTGATTGGTTGAATAAAAAAATCTAGTTGGTCACGACGCCCCGCCCCGCAAGAATACTACTCTGTGATTGGTTGAAATACTGAACTGCGCGCTCTACTAGCACTGATCTGGAAGTGAAGTTGTCAATTTTTGATTGGTGCTGTTGTATGAAACTTACATTTTTCTGTCTTTTGTTGTTATTTATTTCCTCGCAAATGTGATGAAAAACATTGTGTATAACACGGGCGTAAGAATATTGCAAACTCGAGTCATCAAAAGCCCTCCGCCTTCGGCGTCGGGCTTCTGATAGACTCTCGTTAGCAATATTCCACTTACGCCCCTCGTTAAACAATGTACTATTTCACCTCTCATACTCTGAAAGTAGGTCATTGTTTATCTGAATAGCAGGTTAAAAGTGAGTCATGTTGCCCCTAGGGCTGAAAAGTAATAAAAAAAAATAATGACCAATGGCAGAAACCTAAACAGCCACACTTCGTTAAAATGTATAGTTTTTTTGATGTTTATTGTTAGTTATTACGGTAACGTTATGTAAAAAGTTGTAATTTAAGACAATTACAGTTATTAAAGGCATTTAGAAAAGTAATAAATACATTTAATGCATTATTTATATAATGCATTAAATGTATATACGCAATGCGCAAAAATGGTCCACACACAAAAACTATTTAAAGTTGGTCTACACTTGTTGAGCAACAGCAAAAATATAGCCGCATTTCGATATGTGCTCTTGGACTACTTATATTTTTTTAGTATTTTTTTTGTTGATGTTGTATTTCCTGTGTGTTGTTTATATTCCTATTATTCGAAATGAAAAGTAGAGTGTTTAACTCGGATGAAAGCCACCCATTTCAGTCTCGAACTATTGGCGCTCTCACTTCGTTCGGGCGCCAAAACATCTCGACTGAAATGGGTGGCTTTCAACCCTCGGTTAACAAACTACCTATTGTGATTGGATGCGACGAACAAAGACCTCCCGTATAAAGCTCCGTAACAATAATACTGATATTGTACAGTCAGCATTGTTGAGAACTCCGGACACATGTCACGAGTAGTAAGGGGTGTTCCGTGGCTCGTGTTCCCCGAGTTGACAGGGTCGAGGCAGATCTTATCAACCCACCTCAAAGGGGAACATTCTGAATTCATCTGTTTTAGGCAGTTACAATCTATTGTGAAACATAGATATAACTGGTCCAGTGTGATGCTATTCTTTCAATATATTAACCCTTTTGACCCGACTACAGGCCACCTCCCGAGGTCTGGTCTCTGCTATATTTTTGCCTACTCATAGCTACCAGATCAAGTTATGGTATCGTTTTCGTAAAATTTAGGAATGACGCATTCATTTATGGACATAACTCCAACCCCCCCTCCTGTTCCCTGTTCTGAAAAAAAAATCTGACAACAAATACAAAACACGAAAATAGAAAAAAAAGTTTGTTATCTTGTCTATCACGATCGCAGTGTAGCGTTTTTTGGTAATTAAAAAATACCGTATGTTACGGTTAGCATGATACGTTTTACCGTTATGTTTTACGTAACTTAACAGTACATTTTAACGTCACGATAAGATCTATCGTGCTAACTAAACCATCCCAATGGTTTAGTTAGATTTTAAGACATTTTTGATAATTATTTCATAGTTCTTTCTATTTTGGAATTTATTTTTCGATTTCTATGCACACTACTGACTAATTTTAAAGTAGCTTGGAAGTGAAGATAAAATGAAAGCTCAGGTGTTGATGAGAATTGGAAGAAAGTGAAGCACATCACATCTTACTTTATAGGTGACACATAGTTTGTGATGATTACGGTCTGCCCAAGTTTCAAGCTTGTATATACAAGCAGCACCATCAAGGTGACTATTCTAGGGCGTGTGATTTAGTGTCACTAAAATAGCTGTTAACTCCTCGGGAGGCGCAATTTCGCAGGTAACGACCATTACTATGTTAATAACGCTAACCTAGCGATATGTTCTACCCTCGGGGCTCAAGGCGATTTGCTCGTTGTACTTATAGATTAGCAACATTTAATTTTGTAAATAGTTTTAAAGCTACTTCTTGCCATTATCATTTATGTAACGACAACCATCGCGAAGATGGCGTAAGAATCAAGAAAAATACCGACTCTGTTAGGTTGTTTATTAATGCATAGCATAGTTCTACTTCTTCTTATGCATTTCATTATTCTGTATTTTAATAATATTTACCTATATTATTTCAATATTATTTATAATATTGAAATATTCATGCACTTCTTATGCATGAAAGTATTTTTCGAGCTACTGGATTGTAGGACATTCTTTACCTTTGAATGAACCTTACGAAAATTCGCCGACATAACGACATTGAAATAGACATCTATGAAATATTAGATAGAGGTATTCCATCCCCATTACCAAATTACCGATAACCAGTATCCGGGATAGGGTAGTTACCGCAGGTATCGTACCTTTTGATTGCTTTTGCTGGAGTATAATTTTAGATAGCTAAGTAAAATATAAAACGAATTATCAATAAAGTTCTTGAAACGTTAGACGTTTTTCTGTGAACACAAACTTCTGCAAACTTTGCTCGCCTAAGCATATTTTCACAATTGCGCGGTTTCTTAATAAAAGTACAAAAGTAACCCAGAGCATCCGTCTTCAAAGGACTTTACACGGCAGCGCGTAGCTTTTCACTGGGAGCGTTTTCTATTGTGTCCTAAACAAATATAAACATGCTTGTAGCGATACAAAGCGGTTTTGGCATTTTGCTTATTCCATCATCCCGGGAAACGAGACAGGTTGAATTTAATATTTCACGAAAACTCGGTTCGTGGCGTAAGTATAATTGTAATTTTACGCTTGGTTTTCGCTCCCATCATATTTAATTGTTTTGGAAGAGGGGCGGGAAAGAGGACTTGGTTTCGTGGGCGTTTTTTGCGTCCGAGTTGATAATGGTGTAAGTTTTAACCTCTCCAGAGGCATCTACCCGTGCCCAACGTACGTGCTACAAGGGCATATGTGTGGAGTGCATACCGTGACCCCAAGCCGCAGACCAGTCGCCGACGAAGGGAGGTCGGATCCAGGAAGGTACCGGTATTTGGAGAGGGATGGGCATGTAGCCAGTGACTGGCCTCTCTGGCTCCGACCGCCAAAAGTCTTGCGCGATCTGGACCTGAACTGGCGCAGAATCGACTTGTAGGTTAATACGCAATAAATATCATCCCAGCTCCTTTGAGATTTTGGGTTATCTGGAAAATCTTACCCGGGCAAGCAATTTTAAAAGCATTCTTGGCATCCTCCACGCCCGCACTCTCATAGTTTGTGGGAAGAGCCCTTAAGATATTTCATATGAGACGTGACATGGACGACAAAAAGGCAATCAAGGCTTCAATTAATTAATTAAAAATTATAACAAGTCAATCATTGAACAAAAATAAAAATCTAGCTCAAAATGACTTATAAAATAATACTACAATCTTACATTTATGAATTCTCGTGAAATCCTGTGAAAATATAAGGTGGGTAAGCTCGGCTAATTTCGGACACCGGGTAAGATCGTATTTATGGTGTTAATGTTCTAATACTGGCACCACACTTCGGGTTGCGTGTTCACGTTGCATCGTTGCCTCTCTTTCATTTGCCGTAGGAAGGAAACAGATGCAACACGAATATTTGGGCAAATCCGCCAAGTGTGATGCCACCATTACATTTACCTACCCATTATAGACACAGACGTCGCATTCACCTAAAAGTAAATAGGTACATCGTTTACATTGTGTTTACGTTGTATTTATTTTAAAGTGAATAGAGCGTCTGTCGGGAAAATCAACTGATAAGGCGCGGGAGGGTCTGACAACAACAAACCTATAGAAGGTCTACTTTTGCTCCTCACTTCGCGTCACAATAAAACGCAAATCTTACGTGTCAGAAACGAACGAAGACATTGTAACTCTTGTTCAAACCACAATCAATGCTGACTCAAATTGAGTTGTTGGTATGTGACAAGACAAGACAAATAGGGTAGACTGGATACGGTTGAAACACAGGACGGTTAAAACAACAGTAATATTGAGTGTGTTTATATTTAAAGTGAAGCTTGTGGATCATGTTAACGTATCTATGGCTTTTTTCCAAAAGTGGGGACGGTTGAAACAGAGTGATTGGCTTTGTAATTAGTTTCTTGAAATTATAAAATGCATACAGTTTATTTTTGTTAATTTATTTAAATAAGGTCTATGTCAATGTTAAGTATTCATACATTTGTTACAAATGACTGATTTTGTCACTGTTTCAACCGCCCCTGGGATGGGGACAATTGAAACAATACCTTTTTTCAATTATATCTTCTACTAAAACTAAAACACCTGGATTCTATTGCCGTTTAGTAGATAAAAACACGCTCTTTCATTTGATATATTTTTAGTCTCTCAGGTAATAAAAAGCTAAACTACGGACGATATACGAAATAAATTTCTGACAAAAATTTAATTTTTGGTTCAAGCTTTTATTGCCAACTGTACTTTTCTGTATACCATCATCAACTACTCATCGAGACGATTCTAACGAGCCTAAACTCAACGGGGTTAGGTACGTCGGTTAAGTACTGAATTCCAATGGCCACCATCCATCATCAGATCAGCTCGATGGTAACATAATATTAAAATGTCATCCAAACTATACTAATACCCAAAATTTTAGCTCAATCGGGTAACGGCAAGTGGCTGAAAAATGAATTGCAAATTTTGACGGTCAACTTACTTACATATATACTTAGTAATAAATAGAGTTCCAAAATCTAGCCTTCCTAAGCACCTTTCTGCTTACCTATTTGCAATTAAAATTTTCATCACTCTTCAGGTTTGCGTATACTTTACGTGGCATGTTTAAACATATTGATTGCTGCGCTCCTTCAATTTGCCTCGCCGAAACTCGTGCCCTACAGATTTAATTAACCCCGCAGATGACGTACTGCCCCATTTGGAGGGTAATGTCGCTGGCAAGGTGTGGTTGCGTTGCGAACTCCATGAAATGACAGCTAGGATGGAAACTCGAGCCATAGCTTGATTGGGAAAGATTTTCCAGGACAGAGGTCCATTTCGTTTGACCAAGGCGCTTGCTATCTGATGAAGGCATCAGCAGATATCAAGCAATAAACTTAGTTATATAATCAAGTTGTTGACATATTCAAGCAAGCTGTTTACAACTAATATTATTGACATAAAATGCAGGCATACAAAAAACCGAAACATTATCTGAATAGAAGTAGATAATGGCTATGGCTCTGCCACTTTAAACAAATTCTGGTCTTTGAAAGAAATACTGAAAGGCAATTACGTCTCGAAAATGAAATGAATAGTATTTGACACATGCCTCTTGCCTTGTGTTTTGTATGGTTGCCAAACTTGGGTTTTCACCAACAAAATCAATCAAACGATTAAATGTACACAATGGGCATTGAAGAGAAGCACGCTAATGTTAGAAAAATACAAAAAATAAAAAGCGAATACATCCGGCAAGAAACAAAAATCTGTGACGCACTAAAGCATGCGCACACATTAAAATGTAAGTGGGCTGGCTGGATATATCTCTCGTTATACTGATAACCGGTGGACTTTAGAAACGCCAAAATGGAAAGGTCCACAGGAAGGAATACCGGTCGACCAAAAAGATGGTGGGCTGATGATATGATTGAGATAACAGGAAGAAACCGGATGAATGTAGGCATAGACTGGGAACAGTGGGAAAAGCTGGAGAAGGCCTTTACCCAAAAAGGGATCCATATTTCAAACATAAAATTAAATCTATTTAGTAACCATACTAACATTAAAATAAATAACCAAATATACCATTAACTAATATTATAATACGAGTAGCATAATAATATTTAGAATGTAAACTTAAACGATATATGGAATAAATGCCTTTATTATTATTATTATGGCTCTGCCCCGTCCGAACTCTAATGAACGACCATACCTTCACTTTTTAAAACACTTTATTCTGATTCGATTACGATTGGTTCGATGAAAATATTTTTCCTAAACACACATTGTAGCACATCTAAAACGAAATAAAAATGGAATTTCTGTCGAATAATTGGGAATTACTTAGATCGATTAGTGTAAGATTGTCCCCTAATATTAAAATTACAATTTTATGAATGAAAGGGGGTAGGATTTTATCTTATTAGTTTATAACTTTTTATTTAAGTGAATATAACGAACCACGGAACCGGTGTAAGCGTACTTCACGTCATATCGCGTTACAGCACCTTGCCTTGTTGGTTAGCGTGGACGTATTGGGCTAATACTTATGCAGTAATAAACCGAGCAACTTGTACGCTCGTAACTAAGACTTCTACAACACGAAAGATCTCATAAAAATTCCAATCGTATAGTAATTGGTTGTACATACCTATAAATAATTAAGAAAATCTGAGTACTTAACCCATTCAAAGCCAACGACACATTCAAGTCATGCCTCTACGAGTGATTTCGGAATGCGGAAAAATGCTGCTACGCGCTACGGCGTAGCACCCGTACCTTTGCTGGGCCTCGAATGGGTTAAGTACTAACCCTTTCAGACCGGAAAAACAAGACCCTCGTAACGTAAAATGAAACATAATGACATATGTTTTGATTTGACAATTAAATGTAATCAACCCGCACAATTGTATTGGCCGGGTTTGAAAGGGCTAATGTTAACAAGTAACAATCTACACAACACTATACATGTAACTCAAAGGTAACGATTACTTAATTTACGAGTCTAATTCCTACGTCATTAACGTTGCTCAAAATTGTGTGGAACGAATTAACTAATATTATAAATGTCGTGCATTTTGCCAGCAAACGCGAAGGCAAATGGAAGCCTCTGAGAATCGTTGCCGAGTCGACACTGATTGCAAATTAACGGAATTTATTGTACTAATTACGGGTCCCAATCAAACCGGCGTATCTTCGGCGCAGGTGGACCCGACGACGAATGGCGGCCAATCAAGAAATTTCTATTCATGGTATTTTAAATTTCTTCTTAATTCGTGAAGGGAAAGTCTTCGGTTAGGCCAAAACCATCAACCAAAATGTTTGAACTACGACAATTATTGGGTGAAAGAAATAGATTCTCACTTACATTTCCATAGGTTTCCGGCTCCACCAGATAACTTGCACCACTTCCAAATCATTTTCACATTTTACAACAGTTTTATAGTTTTTGACAGCGATCCGAGCCGGCCGGCGTTTTTCAGTTCACCCGACGACGAATGGCGGCCAATCAAGACATTTCTATTCATGGTATTTTAAATTTCTTCTTAATTCGTGAAGGGAAAGTCTTCGGTTAGGCCAAAACTATCTACGACGTCCGTCCGGTATTTGAGTGAGTTGTACCTGTACGTAACTAGGATTTCAACAATAAAAATGGAGGTGTACGTAACTCAAATCATGCTAATTACATATCAACAACAATGCAATTATGAACTGCCATTCAAAGTTTAAAGAATTAAATAACATCACCATAATTTAAGAGCTTGGCTCTTTTCGGTGGAGTAGACGACGTCATACGCTTTTATTTGGGGTTATTAAAATTCAAATAATTTTATTTCGAACAAAGTCCATAATGTTTTAGTAACAATACAATACAACGCTCACTGCTACTCTGTCAGAATCCCATCTAGGTCTTCGGCCCTCCCCAGTACTAGCGCAGTTGTCATCTAACGTTAGGTGAATGCCTATTTATTTGATGGCGGCATTATCTCGCTATGTCACATTGTTATCGTAGGTTTGTGGTACGGTACCAATTTTAAAGGCAGGCCATTTTCTGATACCCATTCGTTGCTGGTTGGGACTTCTTTTTAAATATATTCGCAGCTGACCACCTTATCTGGTGTCGTGTCACTATCGCCTACACAGCCTGTGACTCTGTTACAGCGTAACTTCAAAATATTGCTGGTGTAATAATATGCATCATCATCATCATCATCATATCAGCCGAAAGACGTCCACTGCTGGACATAAGCCTCCCCCAAAGAGTGCTACAATGACCGGTCCTGCGCCACCCGCATCCAGCGGACTCCAGCGACCATTACCAGGTCATCAGTCCACCTTGTGGGGGGCCTACCCACGCTGCCCCTTCCGATACGTGGTCGCCACTCGAGAACCTTTCCGCCCCAATGGCCATCGGTTCTATGTGCCCCGCCCACTGCCACTTAAGTTTAGCAATTCGGAGGGCTATATCTGTTACCTTGGTTCTGCTGCGGATAGTCTATTTCTGATGCGATCACGCAGAGATACTCCCAGCATAGCCCTCCATTGCCCTTTGGGTGACTTTGAGCCTTTGAGGCACATAGTAAGCGACCACGATTCCGTGCCATACGTCATCACTGGCAACACACACTGGTCAAAGACTCTCGTCTTGAGACACTGCGGAATATTTATGTCACGTATAATTTCATTAGTTTAATGTACCTGTAGTTTCCTTGCCACTGTAATTACCAAGACTTTAATACTTGCGAAAGTGCCTGCCGTGCTCACAGATTAACACTGGTTAACTCTTTCACGGCGCGGTTTCATTTTGTAGCGCTTAGCTCCAGCTTAGTGAGGTAATGAGCTAAAGACATACATACTAATATTATAAATGCAAAATTATCTCTGTCTCACCCTGTATCACGCTTAAACCGCTGAACTGCTGAATTTGATATGAAGATAGCTTAAATCCCGGTGAAGTTAATATAATATTTTTTACCCGAAACAGACGGACAGAGAGACAAACTTTCACATTTATAATATTACTAGCTTCCGCCCGCGACTTCATCTGCGTGGACTCGGGATAAAAACTATTCTATATTTTAATCCAGTCTATAAACTATCTTCGTGCAAAATTTCATCCAAATCGGTTGAGCCGTTTAAGCGTGATTGAGTAACATACATCCAAACATCTAAATATCCAAACATACAACGTAGGATAGGATTAGTAGGATTATGCAAGTATATGGATTAGATTTTGTATAAAGGCGTAGTATTACGTATTAATCCTTTACGGCTAATCGCCTCTATAATACATGTATACGCTGACGACGTCGCGGCCAAAAGCTAGTCAGTCTAGTCAGATATAAAGCATAGCGCAAACCTTTCGTCTTGCTACATCGCATCTTGCAACATTAAAGCGTTTTGCCATAACTGTTGTATTATTTATTGAAATTCTTAATCTACAGACATCCGACATGTTGTTGGCTAGTAGGTACCGTCTACCAAATAGCTGAAATAATGATCATTTCAAAGCTCCCATTCAAATAATTTCAGTTCGTGTTCTTGGTGTTATTTACCATTACGAGCGAAGTTTGTAATTTACACAGATCGGAAGCAAAGATTGAGAGGGGTTCGGATATTTGGCAGCGGATTGTTCTGCTTTGATTTGAATGTCTCGCGGCATCCAATTTAGATGCAAACTATGCCCATCATTTCTGAAACAAATACTTACTTAAATAGCCATTCTTCGTGGATCTTGATGTTCATCTGCGACTGCTAGAGATTTTTCGCTGCGGTATAATTATAGACTATTATAACTTTTTTGATATCCATAAACCCTTATTTTAATTTGTAACGTTTATATTATTTAAACACCCATTCCCGAATAATTTGTTGTTTGCAGTGTTCAGAACCCAAAGACAGTTGAAATTTTCACAGATGATGTATTTCTGTTGCCGGTATAACAACAAACACTAAAAAACAGAATAAAATAAACATTTAAGGGGGCTCCCATACAAACGTGATTTTTTTAATTCTCAAATTAATAACGGATCGGCATCAGTATCGCGCTCCTGACTCCTATGATGCACCCAAAGGCTAATACTGTGTCTACTTGTATCTTGTTGTATACAGGGTGATTTAGGGGTCGAGGAGCAAGAAGACCAAAAGCGAGTAAGATGGTCAAACTGAACAACTTTACCCATGGGACCAACCACGAAATCGCAAAAAACTCTCAATTAACTCAAAGTTAACTCACAGTTAACTCTTACTTTGACCTGGCAATGGCCCCTATAGCGCGAAATTTGAATATAAATAATTGAGATGGTTCAAGTTTCCTGGTCAAGTGTCCCAGTTTTCCCCTACCTATATAATTCCCCTACCGATAAAAGCTTTTAAGTTTCTTAGGGTTTTCTAATACAGTGTATAGATTTAAGTGGGTAATAGAGGCGGTTTGGCTTTACCTGTTTGGGTGCAGGCCAGCAAGTCTCGATACTTTTAAATATTATTAATAGAATAATTGAAAAAAAGCTACGTTCATGTAGGTATGTTAAATAAAATACAATAACAAGTTACATAAATTATTTATTTATAAAGTAAGAAATCAATATAGGGTAGACCGAGGCGTATCGAAATAAATACAACTTTTCGAAGTGGCACATTTTTTACTAATATTTTTCGGCACACAAGGGTTATCGATATATAGAATCCGGAGGTCAAATAAAAAATTAACAATTATTTTAATTTTGCCAATTAAAATAGAAAAACACTAAAAATATCCGATTCGCCCCATTTTTAGAGGCGAAACGGATCACAAAAAACTCCTTTATAAAATATTTGTTTTCATTCAATAACACATGCACAAATAAAATTTGTAACCATCAATGTCATATTATTAAGTCTAACTACCATAGGCAATTAGGCATCACCAAAATGGTATTTTTGTAATACTTCGACTTCTCTTTCATAGTAACATTTGTAGTAAAACCAAACGTCATAAATGTAGTACAAAACTTAATATTTAAAGCTAACTTGAGTGTTTTCAATAAATGTACTAGGTGTTAATAATTTCTAATAAACACGTTTCAATAATAAAAACTAAAATAAAACTCGAATTTGTATTCTCAACAATTACAAAATTAAACAATAGAAATATCCGATTTGCCCCATTTGAAGAGGCAAATCATGACAAACAAAACGCTTGTAAGGTTTTTGGTAAAATAATAGGTGACATAATCATAATTTAATTCTATATTTAGAATTGATAAATTATCATTTGTACTACAGAGATCACATTCATATAACCTCCGTACACCTCGTCGATCGTAGTTTTCATGGCACCATTCAAAAATATGACTGGTGGCGGGCTAGGTAAAAGGATTCACGTGTCGCGGCCGCTTGATCAATTTCATTGCATCGAGTAGCACTCAGTGCATTTAGCTTTTACTTTGGACGATGGAGGCACTTAATCTTGAGAAAACGAGTAAGGCAATGCTTATGCGAGTTTAGGGTTACGATTCCATTTGTCTGTATTAAAAGAGGGAGTTTCATGGTTTCATGTCTCTGTCATTCTAATTCTGAAAGAACCTGAACCTCACTTTAAAGTCTCTGCCTTTCAGAATGGGTCCCCACGGGGGTTGAGTGAAACATTATTTCATACCAAAAAATGACGTTGATAAAAAACCCATTTTCGGATTTTTATTGCTTTACTTGTAATGTAAACTCACTCAAAAACCAAGAACCAAAGTAAGCCGTGCTGCCTCATGCCAATGCGCCGTGCGGAGCGACGGTTCGCAACGTTGTATGCCAGTACCTCAGTTTGTATTATAAATTCCGCACGTACTACACACTGCACCGCACCTCCATCCGGCGAAATTTGTACGTGGAATAGTTCCGAAATCTGTCAATTTGTAACTACCTACCTATATCGCGTCATCGGTCATGACTTCGTGACGGGAGCTCAAGTTATACTAGAAAATTCTTGTTCAAATGCCCAAAAATAAACTTTAATTAGCTACAAACCATGCGAGTAGGTACGATATGAACTCACCGTGAGGGAATTTTCCATAATTTTTAATAAATTTTTATGATAAGTAATATCGTTAACGCTCCCATTCGCTGGGTCCGGGTTCTGAATAGAGCAGTCTGACTTGCATTATACAACAAAGGCACGTACATAAAGAGAAGTTTCGATCCCGTTACCGGGCCTAGAACGGAGAAATAAAATACTTTGATCCTACTGCCCTACATCAATTTTGTGGAAGGTCAGCAATCATAATAAATGCGAGATGAGTAGATACATAACATATTCATCGCCTCACATTTTCAATTCCCAATGAGCAGTGATTTGAAATACCTGGGATATGGCTAGAGAATAGGGCTACCTATTCATTATGTCATGTCATGTCCGTGTCATTAGACGGCTTTTGTTCTACCGTGCATTTCCATCTGCAGTGATTCCGTTAATTAAAGACTTGATCAATTAAAACTTCGTCGCGCACCGTGGGTGCTTACACGGTAATTACAAACTTTTCTCATTTCGCTAGGCACTGCACTCAGATTATCTCTCTAGATGATTTCGACAAATTAATAATATTCATAAAATAATCCTTTGAAAAAAACATTTGCTACGGCGGACTTGACTCTTGTTAGCATTTTTATCACGCTTTTTTCACGCTTTTAAGATGAGATTGCAGTCGAGTTTTACTGAACTAAAAGTGTTTTATTAAAACCTTTAACTTAAATTGACTTACTTATTATAGGTACTTTGTAGGTACAGTATAATAAATACTTTACCTACATATTTCATTTTATGTCTGTTATAATAGGTTTCAAGCGTACTACATGTGTAGATACTTAGGTGCATAATCCCCACTTATAACAAATCTCTAAATTAAAAAACCGGCCAAGTGCGTGTCGGACCACGCAAAACGAAGGGTTCCGTGCCTATTAAAAAGGTCGTATCGTCACAGAAATTTTACGGCACTTACGTCCTTTTATTTGAGGAAGGCAGTTTTTCAGCAATATCTCGAAAACCTCTGAACCGATCTTGTTCAAAACAATTTTCGGTGAATGAAATTAATAAGCCCTATGTCCATGAATTTTTTCATATTTTTAAAATACACCGTTCAAAAATTAGAGGGGGGGGGGGACAGAATTTTAGTGACTTTCGGGGCGATTATCTCCGACCCTATTCACTTAATCAAAAAAAATGCTAAGAAACCTTATATTTATTTTGAAAGGCCTATCGATTGATGTGCCACACGGGGGGTCACAATGAAAAAAAAAAATTTGACTTTTAGTTTTATGTATGGAGTGCACCCATAAAAAAAATTTTTTTTGTAATTTTAATTACAAAACTATGTAGCGGCTATCAAAATACACCTATCCTCAAAATTTTATTCAAATACACCTTATAGTTTTCGAGTAAAATGCCTGTGACATACGGACAGACGGACAGACGGACAGACGGACAGACGGACAGACGGACATGACGAAACTATAAGGGTTCCGTTTTTGCCATTTTGGCTACGGAACCCTAAAAAAGAATCAGCCAGTATCATTTCAGACTTTGTTCTGTCACGAATGATCTCAGCTTCCCATGAACGGAAAAACATGAAACATTTTTTATAGGTACATTATTATTCTGGCTTCTCCGCATAGGATAGTTTTTATGCGACTGCGACAATTAATTAATTTTCCTAAATATCTGACCTCTTTAAAATTTTCATTTCTTTTTCTAATATATATATCGCTGCCACATTTGTCAAGCTGTTAGTAACGTCAAAATGGCAGAATGGCTTTGACTTTTTTTACCTATTTAATAATTTAGATCCGGTCTACGATAGACATTTACGAAACGCATACCAAACGATCAAGCATAAAAAATAAATATATTCTAATATGAGAACTTCTATGCGCAAATTTCGTATTCAGGCGTAATTTCAATAAAAGTATCAACAAATTTGAACAATATTATACGTAACACGAATTTGTTTTTTTTTATGTCATGGCGCTCTTTGCGTGTTCAGCCAAAGTATAAGGAATGGGATTAAAAGAAAATACGGATAGATCGAAAATGTAGAAGACAAGCGAAAGACCAAGAGTAGTATAATATATATAATATTAAAGTTTGATATTATTAAAAGACTAAAAATTATATCAGGCTTTAAATATTCATATACAAGGATAAGACATACTTTTTAGGGTTCCGTAGCCAAAATGGCAAAAATGTCCGTCTGTCCGTCTGTCCGTATGTCACAGGCATTTTACTCGAAAACTATAAAGTGTTTTTGAATAAAATTTTGAGGATAGGTGTATTTTGTTAGCCGCTACAAAGTTTTGTAATTAAAATTACTAAAAAAATTTTTTTTAGGGGTGTACTCCATACATAAAACTAAAAGTCAAAAAAAATTTTTTCATCGTGAGCCCGCGTGTGGCACATGAATCGATAGGCCTTTCAAAATAAATATAAGGTTTTTCGGGAATTTTTTTGATTAAGTGAATACAGTCAGAGATAATCGCCCCGAAAGTCACTAAAATTCTGCCCCCCCCCTCTAATTTTTGAACGGTGTATTTTAAAAATATGAAAAAATTCGTGGGCACAGCGCTTATTAAGTTCATTCACCGAAAATTGTTTTGAACAAGATCGGATGAAAGGTTTCCGAGATATTGCTGAAAAACTGCCTCCTCAAAGAAAAGGACGTAAGTGCCGTAAGATTTCTATGACGATACGACCTTTTTAATAGGCACGGAACCCTTCGTTTTGCGTGGTCCGACACGCACTTGGCCGGTTTTTTATAGAAATTAAAAAAATATATAAAAATCTCTATTTTCCATACACGTGGATTAGCTTGGTTTACAACTATTCCAAATTTAAAATTGATAGCATGGGTAGTTCCTGAGATATTTCACTTTGTGACAGAAATACAGACGGACGGAGTATAAGGGTTCCGTTTTTACCTTTTTGGTCGGGAATCCTAAAAAGGCGTTTGGAGTAAGCTTATCTATCTATAAATCATGTAACTCAGCCATAAGGAAGCCCTTTTCGTTTCAAACAATTCATACTAATATTATAAATGCGTAAGTAACTTTGTCTGTCTGTTACCTTTTTACGTTTAAACTGCTGAACTGATTGAGGTGAAATTTGGTGCACAGATTATCCCAAAATTAATTACCTAAGGGAGTGAAAAGTTTGTATGGAGTTACGATGTAAACGAGTTCCACGCGGACGAAGTCGCGGGCAAAAGCTAGTACAACAATAATGTGCTAAAATTATAACCGTTCCTTTTGACTTTGCCGTTGTAGGCTAAATAGGATTCTTTGAAGTTATTACAAGCATGTAACACAATGGACGGGCGCAGCCTTTGTCCGCCATTTAATGGCGACGCAATCTTCACAAAATGGCGGCTGTCGGGCCCACATCCAGCCATCAACCACGTCGAGCAACATGACCGAAACGAGTGTGGAATGAAACACTGTTACAAACGTGGGACACGGAAAATTTAATTGCCTTAACTGGCGTTATACGGGAAAAAGGCGATAAGAGTATCACATGAAAGGAAAACACATCATCTATACAGGAAAGACGTATTAGGAGAAATGTATGAATATTTAAATAATTGGTTCTTTTTAATCGATAATAAAAAGAACCGTCCGCCGCTTCTGATACCAATCACATTTCAATGCGTTTTGTGCGCTGAGCTAAGTCCAATTCCACAATTGGAGGAGCGGATTTTCTATGCGGTCTCTTGTTGTTTGTTGTTTGCCGAGAGCTTACTGACGTCGTTAGTGATATAGTTGCGCAGAACTATTTCTATTTCGATATGCATGCTATACTGAATTCGTACCGTCCCACAGTATTTTATAGAAGCCAAAAACAGTCCCACTTCCCCTTTTTATTCCAAATGACTGTAGTTTAGATCATAAAAAATGCGAGACTAAAACTACCGCGTTTCTAATATGTGTAGTTTTCGAGAAATACATTCTTGAAAATCTTGTTTCTGTCACCCAGATATTACGAAAAAAATCATATATTGATGATATTATAAACTTTTCTGTTGTTCCAAGTGTTCGATAAACCCTTCAAAGACCTACATTTGGAGGCAATTACGACCTTTTTAGGTACATTTGTCACAAAGATAAATAAAAAGGTCATATCGTCACGGAAATTTTGCGGCACTTACGTCCTTTTCTTTGAGGAAGGCAGTTTTTCGGCAATATCTCGGAAACCTCTGAACCGATCTTGTTCAAAACAATTTTCGGTGAATGAAATTAATAAGCCCTATGTCTATGAATTTTTCCATATTTTTAAAATACATCGTTCAAAAATTTGAGGGGGGGGACAGAATTTTAGTGACTTTCGGGGCGATTATCTCCGACTCTATTAATCACTTAATCAAAAAAAATGCTAAGAAACCTTATATTTATTTTGAAAGGCCTATCGATTGATGTGCCACACGGGGGGTCACAATGAAAAATTTTTTTTGACTTTTAGTTTTATATATGGAGTGCACCACTAAAAAAATTTTTTTTTAGTCATTTTATTACAAAACTATGTAGCGGCTAACAAAATACACCTATCCTCAAAATTTTATTCAAATACACCTTATAGTTTTCGAGTAAAATGCCTGTGTGTGACATACGGACAGACGGACAGACGGACAGACGGACAGACGGACATGACGAAACTATAAGGGTTCCGTTTTTGCCATTTTGGCTACGGAACCCTAAAAACAAACGGTCGGTATTTTAATATACTAATGAATGCATAGTAAAATACCGAGTGTTTGTTTTTTTTTTAATTGTAGTTGATTCGAGTCCCGGGCGAGATAAGCGAGTTTTAGAAAATGTTTGAATGCAGTTTTTTTTCTTTAAAAAAATAAGGGAATGCCTTCATTAAGTAAAATGAGCCAACTTAAGGATTTAAGGTAGTTTCCCTCCAGGGCCCGACTTATTTTTCCACCCTGTATATATCGTAACTACAATTGCTCATTCAATATCTGCAAGGTGGCTTTCTGTATACCTACTACGCAGCGTGCATTGTGCAGGTGGTATTTCCGGCCTATAATAGAAGCGGGGAGGCGTCGTTTGGCTGAATGCGGTGTGAACCGTAAATTGTTTGAGACATACCTAGAACAACAATGAAAATAGGTATCTATTATAGGTAGGTATTGAAGGCAGGCGTTAACCTAGATTTACGGTTGAGCGAAGTTTATATCCATATATTATTATATAGTCTAATAATTTACTTTAAAAACAAAGTTTAAACCGACTTCAATTCAGTACTTCGCCAAGCCACATAGGTACATGAATATTTCCACATTTCCTTTCCAATTTACCTCATGAACTGCTTCCCGAGAGCAAATGCGTTGATTATTACAGAAAAAATCGCTATATGTGGGCTGATAATATTTGAGGAGCTCCGTCGATTCCTCAAGGATTTCAGAATTGACACTTCATTAGTTGCTACTTCAACAGAGTCATGTATCTTTGACGTACATCTTTGACTATGATCTTTGAGGAGTTCCATAAGTCATCTGTGGTCTTCATCATCAGTTCCACTTCACCAAAATTGCGTTTTCCGAGGGTAAATACACGAGTTATAATAGAACACACCTATAATAGTGCCTATATTAATATTTGAGGGTTGCCCTCAATTTCCCTGGGATCCCAGTTCGCTGTCCCAAGCAACCATCTTAAGGGATGATTTTCGAGATAAAAACTATCCTATATCCTTCCAATGGTCTCACACTATCTCTACGCCAAATTACATCTAAATCTTTTCCAGGATTAAGCTTACATAAAATGTAACCAGTGCGATGAGTTCGTTATTTCAAATTGCTAAATCTAAATTGAAACGTCCGTTTTTACAAATATAACTATTTTAAGTATCATCAACACTATCAACATACGTTTCTTTTTTATTAGAGAAGAAATTATTTTGAATAGCCAAAGTAAACTTCTTAAATAAAAAAAAACCGCAGTTTTAATCTAACATTAACTTCTTTTCGGTTCTGAACGTCGCAGGCAACGTGTACTAAGAATAAACTCGCCTTTGTGCTTCCTTTGTTAGGGTTCCGTAGTCGACTAGGAAACCTTATAGTTTCGCTTTGTCTGTCCGTCCGTCCGCGGATAATCTCAGTAACTGTTAGCACTAGAAAGCTGAAATTTGGTACTAATATGTATATCAATCACGCCGACAATGTGGTAAAATAAAAAGTGTTTTTTTTTTTATGAAAACAACACTCCTCACGTTACGTAAGGTACCCACCTTACGTAACGTGAGGAGTGTTGTTTTTTTCTTTTCAACCCTAACGTGTGATATATTGTTGGATAGATATATAAAAATAAATAGGGGTTTGCTAAAATCATTTATTTATATAATAATCATTTACATATTATTACAAATTTCAAATCGATAGCATTAGTAGTTCCTGAGATATTTGACTTTGTGACAGACGGACGGAGTCTAAGGGTTCCGTTTTTACCTTTTTGGTCCGGAACCCTAACAAAGTTAACCATAGACACCCATTTGTCTTATTTTCATGTTTTGTCGAATTCCCGGTTATTTTAATAAATTGTTGTTTGACTTTGCGGCCGTTGTGTTTGCTATAAAATAGTTGGTGTTTCTCAAAAGTAATAAAAATGGATGAAGATGAAAATATTGCTTCTACGACTACACCAGAAGAAATACACCGGCAGCCGGCAGCCCACAAGCAGTGACCGAAAATTTGTTGCCTTCTAAATCTTGGCACCTATACGACAAAGTTTAACAATAGTACATTATTGCCGTGGCCGGGAAAGAGGCAATTGCAGACTGAGTATTTGTTTAAACGGACGAGCTTGCGAGTCTGTTTAATTATAATACGAAGGCTGCAACTGCCATTCCGGCTGAGTGCTTTTCTCAAAAATGGGGGAATAATAAACTTTAAATTACATTGCACAACTTGAAAATATTACTGATTTCCCGCCGTTTTTCTTTTTAAACCCAATCGCAAGTGTATTTTTCCACCGAAAAACGCAAAATATTTGAGACACATAGAAAAACGTCGCGTTTGCAACAGAAAAATACGAGTTGAATTGGCTGAATACGACCTGTGCCGTCTTTTATATGCCAGTTTCAACTTTTTAAAAAGTTTGGTACTCGACAAATAAAGGAATTTATATGTAACATTCCAGGCGGCCTGTTGTTTTTTATTTTTTAATTTTGATCTGAGCTGAAACTATACACTTTACCTTCCAATATGTAGCGACTTATGCACACTTTGCGGGCCATTTTTGAGAAAAAGATTATTCTTTGTTTAATTTTGCATTTTATTTCATAGTAGCTAGTCGTAGAAAAAGTATTGTATGCAACGTTGTATAACTAAGTCAAAAATCGCTCGTGGCGTCTTTCTTTACAATGTTCGCCTTCGGCTCACATCGTAACCCACGCCACTCGCCTTTTTTGACCTCTCTTATACAACTGTTACATAAAATCCTATTTCATACTTAGGTAGGTGCATACCTACATGTTTTAGTATTCTACTTTATATAGCTGCGCTAAGTCGCAGAGTAATATCGCAGTTAATTTAAAGTAACGTAAAGACAATTAATTATTTTAGCGCGTAATTTTGTTTAAATACCGATGTGACAGTCATTGCTTGCTGCGAAGAGAATTAGCTTAAGCTAGAGTTTAGACATAAGTTGCATCCCCATCCTCCACCACTATGTAAGGATGACTAAAAAAATTATAAAATCGGATATACTATTCTAGAAATACAATTATTAAATCTTGGTCTAGCTACTGTCTCTAGCGATCTGAAACCTGTATTAAAAACGACCCGCGCCGTGTGTCGTACGGTACGATAAATTATACAACAAAATATACAGAAAAAGTTGCATATTAGGACCACACGTGCTTCGAAGATTAGTGAAAGCCGCTTCGAAGATCTAGTGTTACTGTCAATTTCATCTGTTGGATTAGACCAGCGGTCGGCAACCTCATGCGAGCCCCTTACTTGCGGCCCGCGAGCCTCCCTGTTTGTTTTTTGCCTAATAAAGTCACATCCTGATAAAGTCACGAATTATTAACAAGTGCGGCTCGCATGAAAATGCGGCTCTTGGCTGCTAAACGGTTGCCGAGCGCTAGATTAGACGAAGATGATAACATAGTTGTAATTTAAACTAATATAATAAAGAGGTCAAGTTTGTTAGCGTGTAACTTTGTGAAGGTGTAGCTTTGTATGTAGAAAGAAATCTCCGACACTAGGCACTCATTCGATATCAAATATTCTTTCACCAGAATACAGAGTAGACCTCTGAGATGGACATAGGCTATATTTTATTCCGCTGCTTCTCTTGCGTTCTGTATATACGCGAGCGAAGCCGCACGGGCAGCTACTTATTGTATAAACTCCGCGATTGAGCCTTGCCGACATTATCACCAGATCTTCAGTAATTACTTGGACGCGACGGCGTCTAAAGATTTTATCGTTTCGGTTGTTATCGCTGTTAATTGTCTCGCGTTCTTAGAAAGTTATTTCCCAAAGATTATGTTTGCGTCTTCCTTATCCGCCTGCTTTAGTCCAAGGGTCAGTTGTTCAAGGTTAGTATTCATTTGTTTTTCTCGTATTACCCTTTGATATATAAACGAAGAAACGTAGACGAAATTGTCCGTCAAAATTCGAATGTTATAATTATGGAATGAGGTATAAGTAGGAAAGTTGAAAGGACACACCTACTTAGTAGGCAAACCTTGGCTAATCGGTGATATGAAGTAATTCGGTGATAGTTACTTATGGTCTAATAGCGGAATTACTCGATATATTTACGGCTTGTAATAATCTCCAGTAGGTGGCGGCACTGTCATTCAACGTGCCAACGTGCAGCAAGTATCCGAACGCATCCGTCAAAAATAAGAAAAAAAAATATGTCAAACAAATCAATAAGTCTAACGATTTTAGTTGATCGGTGCAAGGTGTAAACAAATATTGAAGAAAAACAAATGAAAATATGGCCAAAACTAAAGAAAAACCCTTTAGAGTAATAGTTTTTAAACACATCAATTATTTTTAGAATTGTAAAAGTAACAATTTTCTATTTTTTAACCCTGCACCAAGCACATGTCACATAATAACCTGAATATCACCGAATTAATGTGTCAATAAAAATGTTTATTAAATTAATTTGGTACATCATACATATAATCAGAAGTTTAGAAATGTTAGACAAATTCATGAACTTTTACTACGTAATACTTCAGAAATAATTGAATTGATAGTTAATATTATATTGTCAAAAATCTAACTATCACCGATTAGCCAAGGTTTGTCTACTTATAGAAAAAAACCTCGGTCAATTTTCCAAAGTTTCTTCTCAGTAGAGTGTGCGCTGATCTTTTGCACTTGTATTGAAATGTATACCTATGTATCCATTTACTTATCAACATATTCAGTACGTACTTAAGCCAGTAGCTAAGCCGAGCTAGATACGATAAGAATATTTTCCTGGAAAAACCGTGTTTGTTTCACTGCAATTCGATGCAAAACCCTATCGTTGAGCGAGTTCGACTACCATTACGTATTCGTATGGGCGTTACCTTTGCTTTTTGCTCTATGTTGGAACCTATGAAACTAACTGCGGTAAAAGCCCCGGTGCCGAACACCAACCCAATAAAAATCAATTCAATAAATTCAACTTAATAAATTTTAATCTTATGTTTATAGCTATTAAGAAAACGTTATTAAAACTAAGGTGTTAATTACGTTTATCTATGCGCGTCAAGCACAAAACGGTTACTTAATTAATTGCGTTGGTACAATACAACTAATTTTAAAAATAGTGATGTTAAAACGTCTCTGGGAATCCTAACAGCTTAAAAACTATTACCCTGCAGCGACCTCATTGGCTGGCAGCAGCCGGGTTAGGTCAACACAGCCGTGATTACAGTCGTTTGGAACTCTTTGCGTCGTGCTTATTTCCAGCGCTGCTTGCTGTTTACGTTGTCTGTGATGTTTAGAGAGAATAATATTAGACATTTATTTCAGGCAAAAAAAAAAGATTTTTTTTATAGTTTTAGTTTAGAATGGCTTCAAAAAAAAACTTATAAAGGTGTAAGTTGAAACCTGACCGCAGATAGCAGCACGATACGTCGTCGGCTACGAAAGGTGTCTCATAGGAATACTTAGAAACCAGTCGTGTCGCAGCGACACGTCGTCTGCGGTCGGGTTTCAACTGGCACCTTTAAGCTGCAAACTGTTCAGTAGGTGCGTTGCTCGTCACCATATTAAACCTTTTTGTGATCTTCAATTTCATCCCCTTGGGGATTGAATATAGATACGCCTAAAAAATATTCCAAGTAAGCGAAATTTGAGTTGTTGTAAAAATATAATGGAAGGTATCTGTGTCATAATCATAATATAACGAAATTTGCCACACGCCACTTCAACTTTATATGACACATGCCCTTCGTATAGCAATTTTCGGCAGTTCACCGTTCACGTCACCATTATCATAAAAAAATACCAGATAGCCAGCCATGCCAGATCTCACAATAGGGCAAATCCATAAATCTAGCAGGGTTACCGTCATCAAAATAGATGACGAGGAGGACTAGTATATAATTATATACATTCATGATCACAACCTATCTCGACAAACCTCACTGTTCGACCCCAAAATTCATAATAACTCTGCATAATCGGAAGTAAATTTAAATAATATAGTTCATCTCAGGCACGTTGTCGTTGCCGCTAGTCGACCCTGAAATTGAAATCCAAGCCAGGTTCCCGTGAACTCCAATGTAACCCACAATTATTTTTAATTCAAATGCGTTACACGTCATCTTTATCATTTTGAACTTTATTACAAAAGCAATAAGAACCATGAAATAAGCAGTTAATTTGGTACGTATGCGTGACAGGGGCTACCCTAGATATATTATATTTTCATACAAGTCGCTCGGGACTTGGGTTATTGTGCGCGCTTGCGTTTTGTTTAAAAATGGAAACCTTGCGTAACGTTTTAAATCACGCCAAATTCATGTTTACTCGAGTAAAAAAATATTTTTAGGGTTCCGTACCCAACGTGTAAAACGGGACCCTATTACTAAGACTTCGCTGTCCGTCCGTCCGTCCGTCCGTCCGTCTGTCTGTCACCAGGCTGTATCTTAAGAACCGTGATAGCTAGAGAGTTGAAATTTTCACAGATTATGTATTTCTGATGCCGCTATAACAACAAATACTAAAAAACCGGCCAAGTGCGAGTCGGACTGGGGCTCCCATACAACAGACATGATTTTTTTGCCGTTTTTATAGATAATGGTACGGAACCCTTCGTGCGCGAGTCCGACTCGCACTTGGCCGGTTTTTCATCCCACGAGACCTTACCTTTATATAGGCCAGAAAGTAGGTCAATGCGTAATGTGTGTTCTACCTATTGCAAAAATATCTAAAAAAAGAACTATGGAAGCCTATTTTTAAAAATTGATGTGCTATTTTGGATTTTAATATAAGTCCTCGCTTACAGAACGGCCTACTCATTATTATCTTTCACGTTAAAGTTTGACTAGACAATAATCTAAGTATCTACTTAATATTTAATAACTTAAGTATCTTGAAGAAGTCTAGTTGACTAAAATTATTGGTTTGATATCAAAGGTCGAAAGATAAAGGGTAAAACCCGGATAGATGTCCCAGTTTTTACAAACCTAACTTCCCGAAACACCAACAGAATCTATTAAAACTCCTTAAATCCGCCATACTCCACGACTCCCAATTCGTTGTCCAATTAACGTTATCCTCCGCATGTCATCTTGACACAAGTGCCCGTTAAGGCCTGCAACATACTGGCGCGGCCTGCGGTGGCGGTCCTAAATTTGACAGCTAATGACAAGTTTACTATTGTCCGCCGCGGCCAGGCTTTACGGGAGATCTAAAATCGAAATCACGGGTCTAAACAATTATTGGAGTGTTATAATGCAACGATACTGAATACTTATGCCTGAAATAAAATCCTGAATTATTAGTGCGATGCAGTATTCAAAAATGGAATATAAAGCCTGTGGGCAAGTCCTTCTATCAGGCAGGACCGTCACGTCACACCGAAGAAGAAGGACTTGCCCACACTGAATTTACGTCGATGTCAGTAAGACAAAACTTTGATTATAAACGCATTCTATTAGGTGTCTTTAAAAAAATCAGCCTACTTAAATACACTATTTCCTTCCCGCACTTTTTTTCGTCATAAAATCTTCGAACCCTGAAGAAGAAATCTGTAACTCGTTTATATTGTAAGCGCCTTCGGATTTTATGCTCTATCATTATTTTTATGAGCCATAATCCTGCTTCGATGTTTCATCAAGAGAACTTCAAGCATAGCCTATAAAAGTATTCATGATGCTTATCTGTCCCTAATATTTACACACTTATTCCTATTCTGCTAAGATTCTTTTTTCTTAGTCGGGAGTGGATATTGGTGTAGGTAACAGTAACAGGTTATATAAAACGGTTAAAAATGTTATGGGAGTAATTGAAATTGTGATTATTTTATAGTCTAGGCAGATAGACCTGGAGCATACACTTACGCTATCATTTGATGTACCTAGCATCGTGTGATAGGTACAGCACCACAAAATGTGTATTGTAAAACTATATTTACTTACCTCACTTACCTGAACTAATACTATTATTTTATTCTGTGCCTGATCTTGCACTCTGTTAGTAGCTTCTTCAGTTTCGTAGCAAGTATATTAAGAGGGTGGATTGCAAAAACTTTGTACATATAGTTAATGGCCTTAATCTAATCTGTGCTTTAACTTTTTCTACTGTATAACGAAAGTTACCCATGTAAAATGCCGTTAAATAATGGAAAAAAGTTAAAGCGTAGACAAGATTGGCTGCCGTGCGGCCTTGAGCAACACCGCTGGGATCAAAATCTCATTTTTCAGGGTATCGTGCGCTGGAGCAAAACTTTAGGTGAAGTATGGTGGGCAGCCAACCTGTTAAGTATTAACTAGGTCCATAATTATTCAGAGGTATACCTTTATTTCATTATTTGAGGAAGCAAATTATGATAATTATGTTGATTAGAGTTTTAATTGGGGGTTGTAAGTGTTTGGCAACAGGCTTGCAACAACCACGAAGATAGAAGTGTCTACGGGCTACGGTGTTACCCAGTATCGTTTAATTATTGTAATGACCTAAGTCATCAATGAATGTGAATTACTGTCAATAGAAGCACTACGTGTTTTTTTCCATTTTATTTTTGAATAGCTTAAGTAGGTAAGTAGATTATACTCGTAATGCGTACAGTGAGATAGTTGACCAAAGATACCAATATTTTTTGAAAAATTCATGCAACAATCCTTGTAAAATGCCTAGGCCGAGCAAAGCGAGCAAAAAGTGAAAAAATAATGTTGAAGTATCGGATCAAGACGTTTAATGAGCCTTTGAGCCGTGCTTTGAGCAATCAGACTTGACGAGCCGCGGAAACCTCGGAGCATTTAGCACGTTCCCCCGTCAGATAATTATATGTAGATATCTATATGTATACTTACAACGCCGTCTCGATGACCCAAAGAGGATCTTGCCCTCTGATGCAAGAGAACGTTACTAGCTCTTTATTTGGAGCCATTACACGCCAGCATGAGATAAACCTAGGTAGGATGAGGTCGCGGGAGTCCGCTGGATGCGGGTGGCGCAGGACCGGTCAATTTGGAACTCTCTGGGGGAGGCCTATGTCCAGCAGTGGACGTCTTTCGGCTGATATGATGATGATGATGATGATGAGATAAACTATTCGTCTCTGTTTAATTTGAACACATAAAAAGAGATGGTACTTTATCTGGCGCGTGGGAATGCTCCCGAGTGTTCTTCTGCTAGCCTTGCAGTTCGGTGGATCTTTAAGCAGTATCTGAGACTGCCAACTGGACATTTTCCACTGCGCCGATCCGCATACGATCTCTTCACTGTAGAATCGTCTCTTATTGCTCTCCAATTGGCCGAGCCAGCGGCGTCGAGTTGCCTTGTCGAAGCTAATTATGTTCGGCATCAGCTATAACAGTCATACTCGTCATCATCATCATAAATTAACTAGGATCACCAACAATACCGTATACATGTAGATACTTAGAACACCTATGTAAATACTTGTTGGGAACCTTTGTTAATTTATGATGATTCCTTGGGACCTTAGATTGTTGCGTTTATCGCGTGATAGTGAAAAGATAAAACACGATAGAAAGTAAATACTTGAGATTATTTAAGCTGACCGAATTGCATCAAAGTAGCCCATTAAAAAAATAAGTCTACCGTCCAAGGTTAAATGTTCAAATTACAATTTGAACATTGTTGTTTGAATTGTTGTTGTTCATAATCATGGACAGATTCGAATTAAGATTTCATTCTTGTATATATATATACAGGGTGGAAAAAAATTAAGGGCCCTGGAGGGGAACGACCTTAAATCCTTTAGTTAGCTCATTTTGCTGAAAGGAAACATTCCTTTATTTTTTATAAGAAACAAAACTGCATTCAAAGATCTTCTTAAATTCGCTTGTATCACCCGGGAATCAAACCAATTAAAAATCTTAAAAAATAAACCCTCGCTATTTTATTTATTATACGAATCGGTAGGATTATTGTTCAGGATAAAATTTGTCTAGGTTTACTTTTTTATTTTTAGACGACGATATATTTAGGTAATAGATACAAATACTTAAATACATACAAACCATCCAATACTCAATAATTTACTTTGAAAACAAAGTTTTAACCGACTTCAAATCAGTAGTCAAATTGCTTCAAGTTTGCCTATACAATTTGAAGAGTTCCCTCGATTTATCCAGGATTCCATCATCAGAACTGGATTTTGGTGACAACGGGACCAATCTGGAAGTATTTATGCTTTCAAACAGAGAAATTATTTTTCAAATCGGTTCATAAATTACCGAGTTATCGCGTAACAAACACAAAAAATATATACAGACGAATTGAGAACCTCCTCCTTTTCTGAAGTCGGTTAAAAATAAATGTTCATGGTCATCACACAAATACCGGGATTCGAACAAAGGACCTTCAGCTTCGTAGGCAGCGTCACTACCCACTATTAGGCTAACCGGTCGTCAAATGCGATAATATGAGTATGGATTGCAATTTGCAAGAAGATTTATTTAATTTCATTTAAAATAAAGAAGACCAGTTGGGGTGTCTCAGGTTTTCAGTAAATGAATATACACCTTGTATAGATAAGTATTCTATAAACCATTTTGTCTCAACTTTGAGTTAGCCCAATTATTGGTGTCAACGTTGATATCGAATTTTCCTTGTTCTATAGTTGCTATACAGAAATTATAGCTCCTGATAATTTTGATATCTAAAATAGAGATTATCCTTATCTTCATAAATTAACTGAATCAAAATAATTCTGTTGAAAACAATACACATCAAAAAAAATACAACATTGCTAAGTACTCTTTGTTTTTATAAAACAATTTTCAAATACAACAATCAGTGAAATTATTACCTACTTTTCTTCATACTTTTGTTGAATTCCTTATATTACTTAATTGACTAATAACTCGTTGGCTCTTTGGAGTGAATTTCCATAGTTGCCTAGTCTTGGCGTTTCCGAACACCCAAAACATTGCAGAGAATGCAAACTGGTAAAGAGCAAATATGTTGACCGTCGTGTACAGCATGTTCACAATGTTCGGTACCTTGACCTTCCTTCGAAGAACTGTGATATGTACGATCATGTAGATGTCCATGAAAAATTGTTGAACACAAAACACATATATCAAGACCACCATCACAACAGTTATTCTTCGGTTATTCTGAGCCCTTGTGTTGTTCTTTAAGACTGTGCGTAAACTGATGCACAGGAGAACAGCGTTAATAAGTAATATAGGCCACTTTAACGAGAACCAATACGCAAACAGAACCTTCAATTGTGCATTCTCCATAATAAATGCGCCAAAAGTACATAAAAACGCAAGTACAACAGGGATTCCCCAGGCTAATAAAACGTTCCTTATAGACCTGCCTTCGTTTACATCAAAGACTTTCACCATGCTTTTGTACATATGTTTGCTGAAAATTAACATCCAAAACACGAATGCCATTTCAGTATAAGCCATTATATAAATCATTGCAAAATTAAAATACCCTCTGTTCGACGCGTAAAGCCCAAAGACGTCGCGCACATTGTTGAAAAACCTGAGGAGAACGTAAATGAACCGAGCTGTAATAAATTGCATCAGTACTTGATTCTTGTATGTCTGTCTCCATTCTGGGAAGAGCACAGCAGTCAGTAGCAAAAGCGTCAGAGCTATGGCGGACAGTCCGATCCCCAAACTACTGGCCACAAGAGTTATAATCGTTCCAATGGTAGTTCCATTCTTTGGAGCATATATGACTTGTCCGTGGTCCAAGTCCCAAACACTCAAGTTATTGAGAAACACGCTTCCAACATCCTCATCATTTAGAATTGCCACTTTGAAAATTGCCCTGTCACGATTTAAGTGTGTTTTTTTCTGTAAGTTTCTGCCCGGTCTCCTATGATGTTTTCTTTCATATTCACGTACCACTAAGACACAGCTTATAATTGTTTTGTTTCATATTGTAGACGAAATAGCAAAGACGATTGTTCTCAGTAACAATGTTTTTAATGTACTGTTGTATTTTTGACGTTTATCATCATTATCATTGGGTACCTATGCTCCTTATGCTTTATCACCGGTTGATATCGGGATTATCGTGTAGTGACTAGATAAGCCATTTAATTACGAATGGATCGTACAAGTGAAAGCTTCATATTTTCCATCTATGTTCTTATCATATAATTTAGTTAATTTAATATCATTATCATAATTGTCATCATTCGGCGCCCATCTGTCAGGTCGGATGTTACATAAACGTACGATATTATTTGGTGATAGTATATTAATTGAAAACACATTTAAGAAACACAGAGAATATATTTCAGATATAACACCACGACAGGCCAAAAATAAAATTCATATACTCGTAGGAGGAATAAGAAACAATAAATATATAAAATTTTACATACAAATAGTCAACAAGGTGACAGTGTCCAACGATCTTTATATTTAGTATATTATTGCGTAGGGCACATGCGAGATTATTCTTATTGCAGAAAAAAAAATAGCGCTGTGCCAAAATGTTTAGTGTGTCGTTTCCAAATGAGTACGTATGTGACATTTTTATCAGGTTCGCTTGAGAGAAGAAAATTATTACTTAATAGGTATACTACTAAAATTTCGTGAGTTTTTTTATAAAATCAATAGATTAGTATCAGTTACCAGTTTCAAAACCCTACAATTTGTATTAGCATATTATTGAAGAATTCATTAAAGTAGATAGTCTAACTTTTTTCCTACAAATAAGTGCATGCTACTTATAAGATATTATTGCATTTTCTAATTACTGTAGAAATACTATTAACACTACACATTTATTTAAATGCAACTAAGTCTAACTTTAGTCTAATGTCACGATTCACTGCAATGAGAAATTATAAATCTATTCGTTACAATAAATGTATATATATATGCCAGAAATGTATGAATGTCATATGCCAGAGTTTTAAATTAGCAAACAAAATACAATCGTACACATAAAATGAAAACAAATTGCTAATCGCGAAGCTTAGTCTGACGTCTATTACAATTTTCATACCAATTGCTATATCCATTTAGTTTCCGTCGTCCTAGTTCAGTATTATCGTAGGGAAACGAAATGACCTGAAAGTTATGAGCGTCCGTCTGACAACACCTTTTCTTTATGTTATCTTATCTTCTTACGGTGATACAGTTTTACTAGTACGAGAAACAGAGGACGCTTATTCACTGTTTTAAATTACCTATTTGACCTTATGTGCTATTTTATTTTTCTGTATGACATTTCACTCTGGCAGAGGCGCGTTATTAGACGTCGATTTAAACGATTGTTTTACACGGGTCTAACGCGATATTTATTTACCTTTATTTCTGACATTTTGCAGTAGACCAGTGTTTAAGACAATAATTCAAATATGTGTACAATGCGCGAGAGTTTAGGGTTTTACATAGACGTCGATTTATTTTATTTCGCATTGTATACTCGTACTATGTGTACTAAGTATTTATCTTTGTACCTAATTGTGAGTTTGAGATAATTCAGACAGCAATTTAAAACGACTAGATGTTGTCCAATGGGTGTACTCGTAAGACCTCGTTTATGGATATATGGAGCGACGAATGGCTCAATGCGTGACAAATGCGTTTTATTTGACTGCTCCCATAATTTGCCATGATGGTTTTGCTTCAGCGTTTACCGCGCCGCGCATCGCCCTGTTTATCCATATACGAGGTTAAAAGCCTAGGCCCATTTCACGAACTAGCAACACCAAGGCGTTTGACAATAAATACTGGCTTTTTGACCAGTGTTGCCAGTTTAGATTTATAAAATTGTAACTTGTAGCTTGGTGAAAGGGACCCCTGAACACGCGTGATGACATGCAGCGTGGAGCGAACCCCATACGTACCACGTTTCGTGAATCCATTAAATGAGGTCTTTGGTATCCTTACAAAAACATAAACGTCCTAGAAGAAGCATTCGTTTTCATAACAGCATTAAATCTTATGCTCGACAAATTTTGCGTAAGCGCTTTACGTCACAGTGTCGCGATGACGCAAATCCTTGACGCAGAAGGCTTATGTATTTCCCTTCTCGCAAGCTTTGCTAATCTAGCCTTATCATCTCATTTTGTTTACAATCAGTGTCGTCTGTGCAGTTACCAAGCATATAAAATGAGCTCTAACAAGTATACGCATACAGACAGCTATAGGTAGCTGCAGTGAAGTGTAAAAAGATCAGTGGGGGGACATGTAAGCTTTTATGGATACTTGGATTTTCTCTTAACTTTTAAAAAGGATATTTAGTGTAAGGCGGTTTTGTGCACATGAACCGCTGGTAGTTTTTACTGGATGGAAGAGGTGCTTACAAGATAGCAGAGTACGCTAAATATTCTATGTTACGCAAATACACTTTAAATATATCTATTGTATGTTGAATATTATGTGTACTTATGTAGAAGTCTTTATAAGGGATCACAGCTTGGAAAACACTAGTTCTACATTGACCGAGGAAATTATGGCAGCTTATAGATTAAAATATGGCCGTAATTATGTAGGCTTTACGCCTATCGAGTTGATTCAGTTTATTGAAGAAGAGTTTGATGTACTATGAAATAAGATAACAATTAACAGATTCAACTGCTATAATCTCCCCCGTTCAACGGTCATTTAATTGAAGGGTAGAGTACAATCTTTATTCTAAACGAGTTAATTTTAAATTACAACTTTATCTTAACACTTGGATTTGAATAAATGTATACTGCATTAAAATTAACAATATTATATGAATCTCAATATTACAGTATTGAACGAAAACTTTATAGAAAGCTTTTAACTTTGTTTGCGTGTAAAGTTGCAGTACCTTATAAAATTTTCGGTCGAAATGTCTGATAAGTAAATTCTACAGCGCTAAAATCAATATAATATGTACGTTACACAATAACAAAAGAAAATATCACAACGTGAAACGAATCTACCCTAAACATACGCGAGGCGCGACGTATTGCGCTCGATCTTAATAAATAGGTATCGATTAAGTTTGTTTTACGGACTTAACTAACAAGGACCAGTTTCAGATTTTGAGTGCGTGAAGAATGTTAGTCCTCACCTCAATGCTGTGAGATTTACATTGCGAGATACAATTGTTTTGGAGACACAAATTTCCAATTATCAGAACATTTCTGCTCTTTTTGTGATACAATTTTTATGCACACATGTATTTTTTAAGATTATGTTTCGCAACGAGTCCATGTCCGTGATTCGATGTACAACTGAAACTGGTCCAGAAACAATAGAAGCTACATCTAGAAGATCACATTGCAAGAGGCAGGAGTTCTACATGCTAAATAGGTACCTAAATAGCTTAAATCTTTACCCAATGATATATTTTAAGAACTATTCGAAATAGTATCTACAGAAAATTAATAAATAATCAATAGTAAAACACAATACAAAAAATGCTCAAATCTTGATAATAATGAACCTAGGTTGATAAACGAGTCCTGCTCTTGATGACTAGGTAGGTACATTCTTGATTTCCATTTAACGTAAGTACTTAAGAACTTTTCACGTCACTGTTCGGAAATATGGCAATAGATGGCGGGAATTGGGGCGTCAAAATTGTCAATAGTAGCCGAACTCATGAACTATGAACCTAAAACACTAAATAGAACAATGTCACGCGCCGCCAGTCCCCGCCGCGCTCTTTTGTTTAGTATTATGATCTCTAATTAGGTACTTAATTTTTAATTATATTTATAATTATTTGCAATTTCCTCGCAGTAGGCGTGAAAAGCACTGTGTTAAGCTTTGACCGAAAGTGCAATAGTTGGACTCGTACTTTCTAGCCTCTACAACAATGTACTATAACATAAAAGTAAGTAAAAATATTTGTGGCAGTTGACTACAGGTTAAGCCAGTGCATGACACCTCTTCTTCATTCCACCATGTGCTCTGTGGGCGGAATATTCTCAGGTTAGTTCGTTGCTTTTCGGAGACTAACTACATAAACAAATAGAAATGGCACACAATTTTAAAAAGGTAAATTGAATAGTTTATTTCATAAATAATTAGACCAGACAAGAATGTCAAAGCTAGTAAACAATTATTTTTAGGCTATTTTGTTATTTGTACATCAGTAGCATGACGTTGTAGTGATAATTTGGCCGCCGTGACATAGGTAATATAAGGCTCCCTAATTCTTAGGATAGTAACTCGGCCAGTTGGAATCGAAACGGATGAGAAGTAATTATCGCCACTTGTTTGAGCATAGGTCAAGAAAATTGAATACGTATATTTTTTCTTTTTTCGTAATAAGAATAAATAGAATAGAATAGAAGATAATTTATTTCAGTATAAGTATACAGTAACACAGTAAGTAGGTAATACAAATTAAAACAAAAAAAATTAAACAAAGGAAAAACTTACCAGTTATATACTAATTACTAACTTATACTGAAAAAGGTGAACACTCAGCATAATGCCGGGTGCTACTAGAGTACCCGACGCTGGTCTTCCGTGATCACCAGTAGGGAGCGTAGTTGCGCGTAGCTGCTAATTGAATCCCACAAATACTGGTGCTAAAATTTACGACAGTAGGTACGAAGCGGAAATGAAGCAAGTGAGATTTAATAAGAAAATAAATAGAATAGTAAATAATAACACTATCTCTAGGGGATATAACGGTATCTACGTGTTTCAGTTAACTTTACCGCACGTACATCGCGAAGAGATGAATAAGCTAATTCAAATATAGGTACATATCGTGCTCCTTAGCGTACCTCTCACAAATATCAAGGAGCATTCTCAAACCACCGACCGAAGGGCTCAGGGCCGAGCCGCTCAGCAGAACCATGTTATCTGCATAGCTTATATAGATATTATATGTATATAAATATTAACTGAGTCCTTCCTGGAATACCTACGCGGCGGGGTGTACTTGTGTAACGTATATAGAGCTCCAATTCATTACCCGTTTCGCCGTTGCCGTAACACCTCTTGCATCGTGCAAATACCACAGTTAAACGGTACACACCTATTCCTATAACGTACGTTTTCAAATAAATTACTTGATCAGGGTCTGTGACTGACCTTGTTCTTCTACAGGCGTGTGTTCCTCGTCTGAAGAGTCTAACCTCTCGATTAGTGAACTCTGTTTTGATAGGGACTGCAACAAAAATTTAAATATTCAGAAACGATACCAGTACCATACCTTTTATGACATGAATAAAATGTCAACATTTGTGTAACAATAAGTGAAACAAAAATGTGGTCATAATTTCTCATAACACGCTTTGAGAAATAATCGTAATGACAATATCACAAATATGTACCTAATATCTAATGCGATTGCAATAGTTTAAAAATTATGGAGAAAGTCGTTTGTGCGAAGGTATATCGCGCCATTATGTTACAACATAATATACCTAAATAAAGAGTTGTCCAAACATTCGACAATCATTGATTCTCGTCGAGCGACTGTTGTTTCAATCGGCTAGCACTTCCTGCATAAGGAAATATTTGAATGCAACTTGCAGCGGTCACTCAAAAGGCACCTTTGCATTTGGTTAAAAACTACTTGTTTTTTTATCTGGTACTATATAGTTATTTTTTTGCTTTAATCTGTTACTACTGTTACTATTAATATTACACGATATGATTCAGAGAACAAATATAATGGAAAAATAAACCATCATCGTCAATCGTCGTTAAATTGACACGAAACAAAAATGTTTAGTATATTAATTTGTTTCGTTAAGAGGTGTGTTAATATTACCTTGTTAGAGCGCCGTCTCGGTGGGGATACCTTGTTCCACAGCGCCTCTAGCTGGTCGAAGTGTTGAGATTGAGCGATGGCCGCCTCCGCCGGCCCCAAACTCACCTTTTACAATTACATTTTTCAATAGAATCCCGGGCATAATAGTATTCTATGCAATCGTTACATAAAGACGGCTCTTAAAGTCGAGTAACGTGATGAGGCCTAATTTAATTGAGAGAATTGATGCTAAGTTTGTACAATATGATATTCCCAAATATAGTGTAGGTAAAGCAAGTAAAAAAAGTTATATATAGCGTTTGAGCGGGTGCACAATTTTTTTAAACAATATTTATATCTTCCGAGTTTACCTGTGAGCCCAAGTCCTTGTTTTTCGCCTCCTGTATTTTAGAGATTTCTTCCATGGAAGCGGATACGGAAAACCTAGAAATAAGTAAAAGTTAGAAGCGGCTCAACCAATATTGTTATGGAATTCATTTCACAATACGAAAAAGCCGCAGTCAGGTATATACCTACTAAGGATGTGAAACATTTCTAAGAATGTGTTTATTTAGCATGTTATAATCACGTAACCAACCCACATTGTTCATGTTTTATTACTCAGTAAAATTTGCTATTGTTGCTTTCTCTTAAGATTGCGATTTTTCTTCGTTAGTATAAAAAATATACATCCATCTTCGAGACTATTACCATCTTCAACTCTCACCGATTACATTTGAATCGTTCAAAGATAATAGATAACATTTGTATACTTATATAATAAAGACGTAAAGTTAGTGAGTGTGTAACTTTCCGAGGGTGTAAGTTTGTTGGTGAGGGGTAATCTCCGGAAATACTCATCCTTTTTCAAAAATACTATCATCAGTACCTGTAAAAAACAGACCCCGACCTCCGGTCTGCTCATTATGCTAAACGTTATCCCGCAGATTCGTTTGCATTCTGTGTAATAGTTACGCGGGCGGAGCCGCGCGGGTAGCTAGTCATACATATAGTTACGTAATGACAAGCAGTTTTATAATATTATGTTTATACAATTATAATCGCACTAAAGATTTAATTTGATGCGCTCTGCCTACCCCTTCCAATAGGCAAAGAGGAATATATGAATTTATGAATACAGGCTGTCCCAAAAGTCAACGTCAATCCGAAAATGGGTGAAAGGCCACGTCATAAAAGTTACATAAAAGCCAATAAATTAAGACATGGACACCATGTGATGAATGATGATGAATTAAGTACTACGGCTACAAATCTTGACTTTTCTTGATTGGTTTTTAGGGTTCCGTAGCCAAAATGGTAAAAACCCTTACAGTTTCGTCATGTCCGTCTGCCCGTGTGTCCGTATGTCACAGGCACTTTACTCGAAAACAATATAAGGTGTATTTGAATAAAATTTTGAGGATAGGTGTATTTTGTTAGCCGCTATATATAGTTTTGTAAACATAAAACTGCAAGTAAAAAAAAAAAATTGTAAGCCCACGTGTGGCACATCAATCAATAGGCCTTTCAAAATAAATATAAGGTTTATCAGCATTTTTTTGATTCAGTGAATAGAGTCGGAGATAATTGCCCCGAAAGTCACTAAAATTGTGTCCCCCGCTCTAATTTTTTAATGGTGTATTTAAAAAATATGAAAAAAATCATGAACAGGCTTATTAAATTCTTTCACCGAAAATTATTTTGAAGAAAATCGGTTCAGGGGTTTTCAAGATATTGCTGAAAAACTTCCTTCCTTAAAGAAAAGGACGTAAGTGCCGTAAGATTTCTGTGACGATACAACCTTTTTAATAGGCACGGAACCCTTCGTTTTGCGTGGTCCGACACGCACTTGGCCGGTTTTTTTTAAATTAATGCCTATAATTTTTTACCCGACTGCCGAAGGAAAGGAGGATAACCCTCTAAGTCTAAGTTTTTAAATACATGACATGTTTTTTTTTGATAACGATTATAACGAGGGCTTTCACTCATTTTCGGCTTTTTTATTTTTTTTATTTATTATTATTAAGCAATGGGATACAAAAACTTATCTATTACATTTCCCTGCAAAAGTGTTTTAACAGTTTGTCTGCAGGTAGGAGTCTCATTATATAGTACATAAACTATTTTGTATACATGTATTATATACCTACTTATTGCGTAATATTAACTTGACGTTGACATTTGGGACACATTGTATATGTACGAGTATGTAAGTAAGTATTATAATATTTGCATGTCAAATGCAATAATGGAAGCGATTTATAGCAAGCTTAGGTAGGTATAGGTATAGGTGCGCCCTGTAGCCCGGGCATTAGAATACGGCTACGGTATCCCCTGCCTGTTGTACAAGGCGACTAAAAGGGGTCCTCGGGGTGGTACACGGTTGCAGTTGGGGGCTGCAATCGGAAAAAAAATACCACTGGGGCATGACGATAGGGCGGAACTGGTGCGTTCCGTAGGAGATCCCAGAGCCGTCCGAAATGCGTCGAGGAGGACCATCGGGGGATTTTTAGTCGGTGCGAGTCCGACATAACCTCGGCGCTATCCCCGTGACGTGGAGGTATCGTAGGTATAGGTAAATTATTTTCGAGATGTTTTTGCATTAGTAGTAGTATTTGTATATTTACAGGGACAGTACACGTTGACGTACACAGTCACAAACACACGTATGTGTGTGTGTGTGTGTGTGTGAGGCTAGCTACAGAGGTCACAACTACAAATGCAAAAATATCTCGAAAGTAATTTACCTGTATACACGATGTAAAACGAAACATTTGTTGATTTAAAGTATTTTAATTTACAAGTTAAAGTTTCTTTTGTTTCAAGAAGCGTCCATAGCGTTTTATTTGTTTGCACAGAGTAATCTCCTGAAACATTAGCAACTTTGTAGTCATCTCGTGAAGCATTATATTAGAACTAATTAAATTGCCAGTGGAGTAACAAGTTTTAAAACAATCAAAATTCAAAGCACGATGCATAAGTCGCATCCAAAACTTTGTTATTAATTTTATCACGGAGTAAATATTTAATTTATTACCTACATATTACAACAAGTCATTATAAATAGGTAGGCAAGTTACATAAAAATAATATAATGGCCATAAAGTAATGATTATTTTTAGGTATTAAGCAAACATAGTTCAGAAAACTTTTGGATGAGTCTTTGAGTGTAAAAAAGGCTTTTGTTAACCTGTGGCCTCCCGTCCTTGTAAATCACTAATTATCAACTTAATCTGTACAACGTTCACACAATTGCGTTCGATTTGCAGAAAAAATACATTTTCAAATGTATCTTTGCTGTCGCGTAATCCCGACACAAGGTTTCAATTTAAGTAAGTATTAAACTTTTGCTAGGTAGGTACATACCTTCGTTTAAGCCGCTCGTCAACTTGCGCCATCATGGCCGCAGATGTGAGATGGCCGTATTTTTTCTGCCACGTGTAGGTGTCTAGGGACACTTCCTTCTTAAGAAGCCTTCTCATTGGCCGCTTTGGGGCCAACGGTCTTAGTTCTGCACAGACGTAATGATTCCAGTTGGTAATAGTACATTGTTTATCGTGGGGCGTAAGTAGAATATTGCAAACAAGGGCCTATCAGAAGCCCGTCGCCGAAGGCGGGGGGCTTTTTATGACTCGAGTTTGCAATATTCTTACGCCCGTGTTATACACAATGTTTTTCATCACATTTGCGAGGAAATAAATAATTACAAAAGACAGAAACATCTAAGTTTCATACAACCGTAGCAATCAAAAATTGTCGTAATTGACCACTTCACTTCCAAATCAGTGTTAGTGGAGCGCGCAGCTTCAATATTTCAACCAACCACAGAGCAGTATTCTTGCGGCTCGTGGCCAACTAGATTTTTTTTCAATCAATCACAGAGCAGAGCAGATTTGATTAAACCAATCAGATCACACACAAGCTCATTTCTCCCTAGGGACTACAAACTCGCCATAACTCCCGCGGGAACAAATTAGGCCATTGCCCTTCTGGAAACAGGCATAGAATAACACCATTTACGAGCAAGTGTGATGAAAAAGAATGTGTTGAATTTGATTAGGTATTTGCACCAACAACTGCAGGGACAACATTAACAAGTGGAATTAAAATTTTTTTCAAAAAACCCAACTGCTTTTTTGCAAATATTATAGCCTATGTCACTCCCACGATTAAGAGAAATCCAACGACACCTCATATGTCGAAATCCGTCAAACGGTTTAGGCTTACAGTTTAGACATACACACATAGATAAATACATACATGCATACATAAGCTCGAAAAACATAACCCTCCTTTCCTTCGGCAGTCGGGTAAAAAGGTCTTTAATGTGAATAACTTAGTACGAATAAATTGATGCTAGCAATAAGTAATTTAAGTCTCATATTTTGCATTATATACTTGTAGGTACAAGAAGGTCGTCACATACCATCAGTATTCTTCGTAGGAGCCGCATATGTTGGGATCTTCACGTACGTCGCGGGTGTGTTATGTAGACATATGATTGGAAGACACCCTGTTGACACAAAGCCAATAATACTATATGTACTTATTGTGTATTGGGAAGAAAGACTTCTCGTGTAAGTGTGTGTGTTTAGAACAAATATTGAAAGCCTTAGAAATATTGAACAGACATTCATGTTGTATTCAAGGTTTATCGACACAATTCATGCATTTATATATGAAATAAATATAATTAGTTGAGACTAGCATGTGCCCGCAATTTCGTCGCGTGAACTCCCGTTTCCACTTCTATCCCTAGTCGCTTATCCCCCTGGGCGACGATTTTCGGGATAAGAATATGTTTTAATCCAGGTTCTAAGTTATCCCACGATTCGTCCGTTACGCAGTTTTTGCGAGATTAAGTAACATGTTTGAATGTTCAAACATATATATATTATGTATCCAAAGATCCTAATTTTCATTTATATGATATTGATAAAAATAGCTATGAAATACCTCTATCTAGAAGGTGTATAACTATACGAGCGCAGTCGCTCGTGATCTGCAGTCCTATGACTGGAACGTGCAGGGCCAGCGAGGTCAGAGCGAGCCCGCGTTTCGTCTCCCAGATTATCAGCGTCTTATCTTCAGCACCTAATAATAAATGAATGGATAAGGAAAAGGGAAAGATAGTAGTCAACACTATTGTTTGTGTGTCACTTGGACGATACCTAAATAAATAAGTGGGTTTTCCTAGTATTCGGTAGTACCTACCTAATATTTGACGAATCGATTAATAATAAATATACCTGGATATTTTTCTAGCACGAACGACTTATTGTAAGTGATTGACAGAATAAAAACATCGACAGTCCTGTTATCGATAAGTACCACTTCAACGTCATAGAGGTAAATAAATACAAATATATATAGGGTAATAGGGTGCGTTAAAAAATTTATAATAATAACAAAACTATCAATTTATTTATATTTTACATACTTCAGAAAACAATTTGCAATACTTTCGTAACTTTCTTTCTTCGTGTCACTGAATTAATTATCCCCTACTTTACTCCATAACACACACACACCGAAATTGTCTTTAAAATCGACGCAGAATGTCACAACATGTAGTTTTTCCCGAACCCATTTTTGATCCCAAAACAAATCTGTGTCTCTGTATATGGTTACAGTGTAGGTGCACGCGGCGTCTATGTAGGTAGCCAATATATGTCTGTGGTTGTATGTACGTATTGTCGTTGAAGTAGTATGTACTTATCGATAGCAGGATTGTCGATATTTTTATTGTGCCAAGCACTAAACAAATGTTGTTCGTGCTAGAAAAATATCTAAGTATAATAATAATACATCGGTATTGGTTATTATTCTAAAAAAATATCAATTCGTTCTAAAATATCGTGATTAGTCAGTAATTAACTATGAATTGTAATTAATGAATTGTTTAAATTTTAATTTTGACCTTCAAATTTACTTCAAGCGACCGTATACTGTGTAATTCAAGCTACATTATTAAGACTCAGCATGGTGATTATTCTATGGAACTAAATTTGTAATATGTCTACATATTTTATTTAAGCTTCTAATAAGCGTTTCTATTGCATCTATAAAATAATTTCAACGGACTCTAATTTCATATTGTCGCCTCTATTTTTATACCTTAGTATAAGTAATTGATGACTGAATCTACCATAAATTGGACATGAAATTTACTTAATATTTCCATCAAAAAATGGTTAACGATAGCTCTAGTTTCATATAGTGACCAATATTTTTATACTTTGCTAACGTATGAGTCATTGACGACAGAATCTATTTTAGTTGAACGTGAAGTTTACTTATTATTGTAATAAAATAATGGTCAATGATAAATTGATAAATCTTATTTCAATAAATTATTTGCTCCTATTTCCGTTCTGAAGGACATCAGGTAACGTACGAACTTATCACTGGTAAAAACATTTTTTCTGTGTTGTGTACATATAGGCAAAAATGGCCCACCAGTAAGTCGACGAAGCCCCGTTTTCGCGGGGCTCCTATTTTCTGCTCTGAGGGACAGAAGGTAACGAACGAACCTATACCTACCGGTTTTTATAGCCATGAAACAGTATCATAAAATGAGTGAGTTTGTGTAAAAACAAATCATATAATCATCTCGCTATGCAAATTTTCCGTTGCTTTGCAAATTTTCATTAAAAAAGAATACGATTTATTAATTTAGTTGTTAAATAATTATGTGCGATGCTCTTTATAGAGGCTAGATTTTGATTTTGTTAGTAGACAGACGATGAATCTCTAAAATAAATTTAGTAGCTGACGTCCAACATTAGTCGCCAAGTTATCAATTTAGAAGATAATATATTTTATCGGTAGCTAAGTTATGTGAATTGTTGTTTGTAAATTGGCGCCGGATTTTTCATATTCTCTTAGGATAGTAAAGAGGCGTATTAATAGAAGTTTAGTTCTTCACTTAATTTAATAGAAGCTGTTGTTTTAACCCTTTGCTTGCATACAAATAAAGACGTTACGTTGCAGGTGCTAATGAAAACTTTAGTCGCTGCACTTATAATTTTCCATTAACTATTGCAGAGATATCCAAAAACCAGTGCTAAGTATTATCGATATGTACGTGAGTCTTGAAGTAGACCTGACCAACGTCCTTTCTATACCTAAGTATTATATGAACTACATGCGACCTCTCATACCAACGCATAAGCCTTTCGAGACCATGAGACCACGTCACGTCCAAAATTCTACTTCTGCTATAAACATATTCGCGGTTAAAGACTCTTCTTAATCTTCTACAGATACTCACTAGAAACAGCAATAGATCCGTCGCCAGTGACTTTCACGCATGTTACTTTGCCCAAATGTCCGGAGAGCAGGTGCAAGTCGGAGCCGGTGTTCATGTCCCAGACGATGAGGTTGCAGTCCCACGACCCCGACACGACCTGCGTCTTGTTTGTGATGGCTACCGCCACGCAGGTCACAATGTCTGAGTGACCTACCAGAACCTACACAGAAGAAAATACATACTTGACCCGAGGTAAATATTATTGAACCAGGAAATTTACTTTGGAGATGATAAATTATTGAAATTATCCAGAACTAACATTTTTAGGGTTCCGTAGCCAAAATGGCAAAAACGGCACCCTTTATAGTTTCGTCATATAATTCGTTTCGTTTTTTTTTTAACCATGGATTTTTCTCATACTATGGTACTTGGGTACCTACAATAAAACGATGGTGAAATTTCCACATTTAAATTACGAAACAAAGCAGTGTTAAATAATAAGCCAAATAACTAGTGCCAACACCAAATCTTGGAATTGGGTGCCAAAGCGATCCCCGGGCAAAGCAGACCGAGTAAACGCTAGGCGGATGAGGTGAGGACGTACTATCGTCCAAGGGTACGGGTTCACACTTTCTGTTCAAAATCGTCTGCACATGCATGGCGAACGCTCGAAAATGATCCTAGAGATGTGAACCCGTACCCTTGGGCGATAGTACATACCTGCGATAGTTTTCCGCCATCGAGCTTCCACACTTTGAGCGACATATCCATGGAGCCGGTGACGACGTGTTGCAGGTCCGCCGTGACCGCGAAGCACATGACGCGCTCGGCGTGGGACACCGAGCGGCGCTCCTCGCCGCCGTCGCCGCCGGTCAGGGCCCAGATGCGGACAGAGTTGTCGCCGTCTGACAGCACCTAGGTATAATCGAACAGTAGCTGAACCGCTTGGTATCTTGTCACTTTCACCTGTTCGACTACTTCGTATAGCAGTTTAAAATTGGCAGTTAAAGCGACACGGTACGAAGGTCGGCCCCTCGTGAGGTAGACCGTACCCAGTTTGTAAAACTACTAGCTGCCCCCGAACCCACGGCCCGCGTATTTACAAAAAGCTGGAACCGCGGGATAAAATATAGCCTACTTCGATCCAGAAAGTCCATTTGTGTCTTTACTCAGGTGGACGAATTTTAGAAATCGGACAAGCCTTTTCCTTTTTAACAAGCTTTTATTCAACATGCTATGTATGTAACTATGTTTGTTCGGTGCAATAGAACGCTTAGAAACAGACGTATAGTAAAAAGCCACTGTAGCCGAGCGGTAAGGCGCGCGACTTTCAATCTGGAGATCGTGGGTTCAAACCCCGGCTCGTACCACTGGGTTTAAAAAAACTTTTGTACGAAATATCATTTGATATTTAACAGTGGCTTTTCGGTGAAAGAAAACATCGTGAGGAAATCGATCTAATCCCAATAAGGTCTAGTTTTCTCTCTGGGTCGGAAGGTCAGGTGGTAATCGCATCGTCAAACTACGCCAAATCTTGGGATTAGGTGCCAAAACGGACCCCGGCCTCGTTTGAGCACTACCGGGAAAAACGCTAGGAGAAAGAGACGGATAGTCTATGTCGCCGCAACACTGCTTGCAGGGCGTCCTTTGATAGCCGTGCTAAATTAAAATTCACTCGTGGGTGTGCGGGGTAGGCCTAAAATACCCTATATATAATAAAAATAATTGAGAATTAAACCAGAAACCGTAATCATAGCACCGCACTGTTTGTTATAAGTTGGTATCATTATTTGTTGTGTTTGACATTTATACCTGTCAATTTTCTCCGTTGAATAAATTAACAGAGTCATCAAACGCACACTTACGGCAAACTTCATATTCAGAGTGACTTCGAGACTCGCCGAGGGTCCGGTGGTGGAATGCAGCACTATGCCGGAATCCACGAGCCAGACGTGCACGTTCCGGGCCCTGTCGCCCGACATGGCGCGCCGGTTGTCCGACATCATTAGTAAAGATTGGAGAGCAGCTGAGTGACCCTGTGGATAAACTGAGAATTAATATTGCCATATTTTCGGTACATAAAAAGACAGACCTTGCTCTTACAGGGGAAGCGATTGCCAAATTATTCTGTGTTTAAGCAAAATTATGCTTTAATATATCCGTTTAGCATAGTCTGTCCTGTGGGTGGACAGTTACTAGACACAGTCGCTATAATAAAAGTTTACTAACCTTGTACGTCAACGTAGCCGAATTATCCCCCAGTTGCCACACAACGATGGTCCTGTCTTCAGAACCGCTCAGCACAAGCAAGTTGTTGGGCGAGAACGTGACGCAGGTCACGTGGCCCATGTGTCCGTTGAGCGTGGCCTGTAGCCTGTGGGTGGATAGTTGCCAGACGCGGACGAGGCCGCGCGCGCACCCGCTGGCGGCCAGCTGCCCGTCCCGAGACACTTCTAGGCAGCTGATTGGGATCAGCTCACTTTGTTCTGCCTGTTAGGGCGTTACAGGAGTTAGTTTGGAGTGGAAGATGAATATGTCTGTGTGATTAGTGCGTGCAATATTTTCCTAATGCTATGATTTCCTGTGGAAAATGTGTACATAGTATAATTATATTCCAATAATCAAGCACCAAAAAAAACTCGAAAGTAAATAATTTTATTTATTTCGGTTTTTCGCTCAAAGTTACTAAAAGGATTGGAAGCAGCATCTGGGTGGATCAACTATTTTCTGTCACTAGTTGCTATGGTTACGTCTCCTGAGCCACTTTTGACGTGATAACGTCTTATAAATCGATGAACGCCGGCTGCTTGCACGAAAAAGTGTGACTCATTGTCCCGTTCTGTTGACTGACATATCAACGCACGACCCAAAATGCTGCTTTTAGAGATTCCAAATTTGGCACGTAGGTTCCTTATAAGGTGCATTAAGAAATAATTGTTCAAAATTCATCCTCTATATAAGGGGGTGAAATGGGCAAATGGGGCTCTAAAGTTTGTATGGGGAATAAACAAGATTAGATCGACTATTTTATTCGAAACTTCACAGGAGTATTCCTAACGATAAATGAGTAAATACCTAGGTATCATACGTGTTATACAAATTTTCATCAATATTTTCTTTTAACGTTATCACGTAAAATTATCGTCCGTGAACCGAATTTCCAGACATTCATTTTTTTAAACTGCGATTTATTGGGGTTTAAATCACCAAATGTGAGATTTTCTTGTGATGTTTGACCCATTTTTGCATGGACCTTCTTCTAGGCATGTTATAAGTCCGTATTGTAACAATTTTTCTAAGAAACTCTGAAATTTTGTCTCCTGGCTAACGAGACAGAATAACAACAAGAAATAGTTAATTGACCCATTTACGTTAATCAATTACATGAGTTGTGATTTTACTATGTTAAATCGCAGCAACATACCTGTAATAAGCTGATGTTTGTTTTGGATTTCGTTTGTCGTCTCTTTAGCTGTTTCGTCGGCCGGAAATTAGTTAAATTGTCTTCCGTATGGAATGAATAAATCGTTACTCTGTTCCCACCTGCAAATTAATAAATCGTTAGTTCATAATAATCGTTAATTATGCGTATTTAATTTACCGTTCAGCACAAGCACGATATTAGGCGAGAATGTGGCGCAGGTGACGTGACTCGCGTGCCCGTTCCCGCATATGGGTGGTACTACTAAACACACTCGCAACGACTGTATTATGCAGGGTATACAATAGTATAGACGCTGCTTCCACCGCTAGTAGTGTCTCACCGCCGGCCAGGAGAAAGTGGTCTCTGTCCGCCACCGCGAGCGTGGCCAGGTCGTGGGCCACGGCTAGTGTGCGCAGGAGCTGCGCAGTGTGTAGGTAGACTGTACAAGAATACACATAGATTCTGTCACCGCTAGTAACATGTCTCACCGGCGGCCAGGAGAAAGTGGTCTCTGTCCGCCACCGCCAACGCGGCTAAGTCGTGGGCCACAGCTAGTGTCCGCAGCAGCTGCGCCGTGTGCAGACTGTACACGTAGATGCGCTGGTCGGAGCAGCCTACCGCCGCGCGCGACGAGTCGTGCGCCACGCAGAAACACTTCAGCTGTACGAAACATCGTATAACTAGTTTATTACGTCATCAAAACAATCGTATAACTTTTTATTGATAACGAAATTTGGGTATAAATCGATATGCAAAATGCCTCGGACTCAAATATCTAAATATGTAAAACAAGAGACTGACTGACTGACTGGCATATCAACGCACCAGCCCAAACCGCTGGTTCTAGTGATTCCGAATTTGGCACGTAGGTTCCTTATAAGGTCACTAAGAAATGATTTTCCAAAATTCACTTCCTAACGGGGTGAAATGGGGGTCCAAAGATTAGTTAGACTATTTCATTTCCTTTTTTGTAGACAGTTAAAAGTTACGCTTAGTACGCGGGCAAGTAGGTACTCTTATAATTAGGTAACGTTAATCACTGTGCCGTCACAATAGAATATCCCTCCATTCTATTTCAAAGCTCACTATCTAAGATCAAAGAGGTTCGCAACATCATTTGTGAAAAATAGCTCATAATTACTTCAATCACAATGTTTATCACTCACTTAGGTGTATCGTCAAGAAATGTACTTTAATTTGTAGAGCTATTTAGAAATCACTTTATACTGGACGCTTCATAGCTTCATAGAAAACCAAAATTAGTTGGCACCTGAGTTACTAAAATGTTAAGTGATTTAGTCTAACGCGGTTTTATAAAACCAGATAAATCCTTTCAGTAACGTAGCGTAAATCCTAATAACAAAAGAGTCAAACGAAGCTTCACACGTTTCCAATAGCTCAGTAAACGTGGACAGTTAGCACGACGTTCCCGGTAATGCAATAAGGCAGAGCTCGAGAGCCACTTACAACAAATCAGCTGTATTTTATTTCCACTAGTCGAGAATCACTAAGGGCAAAGGCAATTTAGAGACCCTCAATTACTTCGGTCGGAGAAGTTTGAGCGAGATACGCGATACCGCCGTATAGCGGTTGATCGTTGGGCCTTTTAGCAGGATTTCTATGGAATACATAGTTACAAATGTTGCAAGAATTGATATACTCATTCTAAATAAATAAATAAATAAATTACATGTCAACATATTTTAATTTACTCTAATTATCGGTTGATATAATAGGCAAAATTATATAATTTACAATAGGCATAATTCTATTTTCGTGTAGCGCGTTTGTGGCATAAATATGTTTAACATACATTATTAAAATAATTGCGTTTCTGGCTGCGCTTTCGTTTCTGGGACTCAGTCTCCCGCCCTCCGCCCGGGATCTCGCCAGAAACTCGCTTCGTCAGGCCTTCGTTTCACGTGCCCGTGACTCGAACACCCGTTCAACTCAGGGCCTCCTTCGCGAGCTTCTGGCTCAGCGGGCTTTTATATACACTCTAGGGGTAGGACAGATAAGACCACGTGGAAGGGGTGCACTGACTCGGTTTTTGGTTTACCTTTTGATCGCTGTATACAAGGAATCATTTAATGCTGATGATGGCCATGAGAATTCAGTACTTTACCAATGTAACCCCGTTGAGTTTGGGCTCGTTAGAATCGTCTCAATGAGTAATAGGGAGTATGCATGAAACTTCAATTTTACTATACGTATATTATACGTAGAAATATCATACAACAGAAATATATATATAAAAAAAACTATTGTATTGTATCTCACGTTAAAATCACTCAATTTTATTTTACTAATTTTTCGATAAAATTACATACCTAACAGTAAGACAGAATTTTGAATTAGAAATGATATTTTGTATGACAAGTATAGATGTAAACGCAAATTTTAAGGACATAATTACAAAAGAATGACTAACTATAACTATATGACCATAGTAAACGCGCCGAGAATATAGATTGTGACGTCATAGTCTATGCCCCTTTAATATAGAGCGTAATCGGTGGGTGCCGGCGCGTGTAGATTTCAAATGCGTATAACATCAAAAAAAATCGTAAGTAAGTTTTAAGGCTATAGTTGATATTCCTTAGGATTATACTTTTGATTTTCGCAATAAAAAATAAAGATGCATATTCCCTATAGATGACTGTATACAAAGAAAGGACAGTCGGCAATAAAAGCTTGTACATAAAATGATATTTTTGACAGAATAGTTATTTACGATACATGTGCAGAAAATAAGAAATTCGCACCGAGTGGTGATAAATTAAAACACGACCGAAGGGAGTGTTTTCAATCGACACGAGTTGCGAATTAGCTATTCGCACGTGTATTGTACAACGTTTTACAGTACATATGGCTCCTAAAGCTTTGACATATGCACGGAAAGTGCCATTTCCGCACTCGTGCGGGAAAGTAGCACCATGTGTACTGTAAATTTATTAATCATTTATTTATATCTAAATTTATTTAAAGTAAAATCAACTTATATCTTCTGAAATTTATAGCATTGACGAATTATGTCAAGTAAGTCATTATGATAAACACGTTTTATACCAAGTAATAAATATAGTAAATGTCTATTATATTAAAAGTAATTATGACCTTAAATCGTTATATCATTTGTTAGTAACAACACAAACAAGTTGTTACATTAGATCATTTGAAACCATCACCTTACATCGTGAGGAAACCGGTCTAATCCTTTCACGCAAAATAGGCACGTTGGATGTCGATTTGCGGAAAATGCCCAGTAAAAACTAACTAAACTAGATCATTTGAAAATTATCTGAAACAATATTATACCTACCATCCGTTACATTATACAAAGCAATGGTATATCAAATCAAAATAGATTGAGTGAAATTATACAAAACGTCGCGCACACATAAAGTTCATAAACTCGTAAACTGTATATGGGACCACAGTGGAACTATAAAGTTGCTGGGTTTGTAACACAAAGGTATCAAATCTCCCGAGTAACTCGTACGTGATCCGATCAAGCAACATTTAGTTTCAAATTGTCGCGGAGTCGGTACCATGCTATCTGGATAGTTCTAGTTAATTAACGTACCGTTGTGAGGATGCACTCAATAGTAAAGTTACTCGTATGTAGTGTAAGGATTTAGGGTCTGGGTAACTTTAGCTGTGTAATTTGTTGGGCAGTGTTTCCAGCCAAAGTTAACGGTATTCGCTCAGACTTATCTATGTTAAATTGATATCGTCATTTATCTTGATTATAATGTTGAAAGCAGATTCTGATTATGATTTATATGTCAAAAAAATAGAAGAAGGTGCATGACTATATATTTTTTACCTACGTAACAAATTATATATATTCAACCAACCAAAACCTCCCAAGCTAAATTATTTGGATAGATCTTTCAACGCTAATTTATATTTTAGGTAAATAAATAAGCCATAAAATGCACGTCACTATGTGTACGATCACAGATTAAAATTACTTTCCTATTTTTTAATTACACGATAAAGTTATTAATTTCCGAACTTCAGCTAGGTAATATTCAAATCTCTTTATTAATGTCAAGCGTTGCAAATGTATCAATTAATTATTTGATTAATTAATTAGCACGGCACAGGCGTCATTGGAGATCCAAGCAGATATTTTAAACAAATCGTTTCAGGTTCACAAAAGCAGGTTTAAAATTTAATCAAATAAGCCTCGGTGAGCGCGCGGAATGAAGCAATTATTTTACCGCTCGTGAAGCGATTACGCAGCGGAACAGAGATTATAAATTGACGGAGCATTTTTTACTTTCTCGTTGTAAGTAGATTAACATTATCCTAAAGGTTAATATAAGTCATCTTTGCATGCTTGAGACGCTTGGTTGCAACCGTAAAACTGTTACATTTGATAATTGTACGAGAATGACGGTTACCAATTTATAATGTATAGCTATGCATTAAGGTACTTGACACGTTCTTCATAATATCATACCAATTTTGCTCTAGCTATGAGCTTTGGGCTGTTAACGTATCGCATGGTTTTAGTGCGAATCTGAACTTGCCTTTCACTAGCCTTTTGATGCACTCATAGATGTAGTTGTAGATATACGTTTAGAGAAAGGTTTAAAAACAAAGGCCTTTACGGTCTTATTTTATGAAAAGTCCACAAAAACGACGACACTCACCTTAGTCTTATGCCTCTTCAACATATGCAGATAAGTCCCCGTGATGAGCGTCCGCACGTGCAACTCGTTATCTCCCTGGAGCGTGACCAGGAACACGTTGTCATCCGTCACCTCCATGGCGTGCACGGGCACTCCGGCCGTGACGGTGCTGAGCAGCGTGAAGTTGTCCACGTTCCACGTGCACACTGTTCCGTCCTGGGAGCACGTCACGACGATCTCGCCGTCTTGGAGCACCTTCAGGCCTGTCACGGGGCCGCGGTGGTGGTCGAGTTTGGTCACCTAAATTTATAAAAAGTCACTCATGATTCTTTGGAATTCAAAGGTACAGACGTGCAAATGAAATCAATTATTCGAAGTCTAAATGATTAATACTTAAGTCAAATTGAGTCTTGAGACCCAATATTGCGAGACTCGTTAATTGTTTATGGCATTATCTGTATCTAACGTGAAAGTTTAAAATTCAGTGCAAAAGAAGCAAACAACAAGTTTTAGTTTATTATTCTTTCATTAGTTATCTCGAGAAATAATTAAAATGTGCCTTGCAACTACGGTGGTGTAGTTATTTGAAAGTAAACAAATTCTTAGTTAACTGATAAAATTCCACTATGCAGTGCATACATTAGTTTGAGTAATTTCTCTAAAGTAAATAACAGAAACTGTAGCAAATGCGATGAATAGGTACTTAAAACTTATCATATAAAAATGGGATTCTCTGAAATTCTTGAATGCGGGCTATTAGCATAACCAGCAACTCCGGAAAGTTCTTTGAAGTCCAACATTTTAACAAGGAACAAATTAACAATTATTAGTATATAAATAGAAAGAAAGTACAAAAGCAGATCTCCATTATTCCAGTACCTACGGTACGTTTGGAATGGATTTTGTGAGAGCGCAAAATGGAGCAAATTGAAATCAGTCCACAGGGACTCAGGTCAGCAAAAACGGGCTTTGCTTTGTCATAGCAGAGCTGTGTTATCATTTTGGAGTGGGATTGGTTTAGCTTTTATTTTTGCCGAGAACGATTTTAGGATTTTCGCTTTTACATTATTAGCGTAATGTAGAGAAAAGGATTGGACTGAGTGCAACAAAAGAATACACGATAACTATTTCTCATTTATACAGAATCAGTGTAAGTATCGATGTTACAGTATTATTGTAGAGACCATTTACAAGCATTTTTTTCGATATTTACCCTCGGGCCTGTTGCAACAACTTGTAACTTCTATTACAAGAGGAAGTTTTTTTCTTATATAAGGAGTAAAAGATACTCCTTATATAAGAAAAAAACTTCGTCCTTTGTAGTAGAAGGATTACAATGTCACAGGCCTCCGGTTACATATGTTGAGGTAGGATAGATGGGAAACTATACATACAAGCGAGCCGTCAATTAGCGAGGCGACGATGATAGCTGAATCTTCTCCACCGCTGATCACCAGCGAGCGATTCACGACAGCTGCCACGCACAGCACAGGTGCTATGTGTTCCCTGCGTCAATACAAGCTATAGGTATACAATCACGTCCAAATTGGAGATCAATTAGGTCTGTCACTTCTGATGCCAATATGGATATCAATGTGTAGCGCGCTGTGTCCCCATATTTCATTGAATGCTGTTGTTTCGCAGAATTTTAATGTCATAGGTTTTTTCGATATCGTAGAATCGATGGCCATTGGGGCGGAAAGGTTCTCGAGTGGCCACCACGTACCGGAAGGCGCAGCGTGGGTAGGCCCCCCCCCACAAGGTGGACTGATGATCTGGTAAAGGTCGCTGGAGTCAGCTGGATGCGGGACGCGCAGGACCGGTCATTGTGGCACTCTTTGGGGGAGGCCTATGTCCAGCAGTGGACGTCTTTCGGCTGATAGGATGATGATGATGAGGTTTGTTTCAGCAGCTTTTTACTTTTAAGGTACCTATACTACAGCTAAAAGGTCGTGTAGAACACATTAGGTTAGGTTAGTTTTTTTTATAACTATCCTCAAAAATCACTGTTTCTGAAAAAATAATGTTTTCTAAGGAGTGAAAAGTTGGCGAAAAATACTTTAGATTAAACATTTGTCGCTAAAACGTATGTAGATTATCGTGAGCGCTTCGTCCGCGTAGCTACGTATTTAGCCCAAGTAGCCCCTTGTAACTACTGCTGACTGGACACAAACGTTTTATTTAGGTGCCTTCTGCTGACGGCACGTAAATGTAAAGGCATATACGAGTAGTTAAAATAGACGTTGTCGTTTGTTGCTGAGAGAAGAACTACTTATTGTCAGACTGTCGTGAAGATTGCAGCCAAGCCAACATAATAGCTGGTACAGTGTTAATGAAAGGAGTAATGCCCTAGGATTTTAACAGTTAGCGTTTTGCTACATTTAGCTTAATTGCTTGTGATAATGTCCCGTAAGTAATCCAGAAAGCGGAGAGCGGCATCTTGTTTGCGAAAACAAATGTTGTAGTTTAGTACAACTTATTCTAAACACCCACTTTCACGGATGGATAACGTTTGAGATGTAATTCTATTGTTATTTGTATACTTACTATCGGATTATGTTAAGGCCTTTACTGGGCTTCGGCTAGTAATAGTGAAATCAAAGTCAAAATTTAATTTCATACTGAAACGAATAAGAGGAAGGTAGAGGTGACCCAAGTAAGTATATTTCAATATCGCGAATCAGTGGACACTTCAGGTAGGTACCTACCTACTCGTAATATTTTTGAACATTTAATTTGAACTCCATAAAAGATCTTATAAGTATACATTAACAATCACTAAGGTTGAAATATAGATGTGGCATACGTGTTATCTTCACACAATGACAATTCAGATTTAGATACCTAGTTATTCTATAGTCGGTATGTAAGTTTGTGTGTAGGAGGTAATCTCCTGAAGAACTTATCCAATATCAAAAATTCTTTCACCCGAGTATAGTATACACTTTCTGCATGGACATAGGCAATATTTTATTCTGCGGCTTTGCTTGCGTTCTTTACAACACGCGGGTGAGCCCCGCGGCCGACAGTAAGAAATAAAGTGGTCTAGATATTTTATTTTCTTGCCAATTCAACTCACGTCATTTTCGCCTTCACCGCCAACGTGTGCAGATCCCATACGATGACGCTGGTATCCTCCGAGCCGGTGAGGAGGTACTGCGATTCCCTCGTGACGCACATGCAAAGGATCCGGCCCGAGTGACCTGGAAAATTGCCCTCATACATATTCATTCTTTCACCTAGCGTCTAATGAAATGTCGTCATGATGGATGGTAGTAATATCGCGTGAGTTTCGTATGTTTTCGGTGTATGGGTTAATTAATTTTTTCACGTTCATGTTAAATCATAATGCTGTTTTAAAAATGTGATTTGTTTCAGTATTTTTTGTTGTGCATCAGAAAGTACTCATCAATATTACTGTACGAAAAATTAAAATTTAAAAAGGGTTCATCACTACCTGTTAAGCTCACAAAGATTTAATTTAGGTTTGTTTTTAAATTCATTCAACTTATTTGTTATGCGCTGAATCAACTTACACATAGCTACACAATCCTAGTCATAATCGATTTTTATGAAGCTACTTCTTACTGTAAATATTTGCGGTTCTAAACCATTAGAGAAATGAATTATGTTGCGTCAACGTGAGCTGCTTTAGAGTTTATTCTTTTGATGAATATTATTAGGTAAATATAACGTTAATAAGAGTAATTCTCAGAGCGTTTCAACCTCCCTCCCTCTATATTAGAATTTCCTGTAGATTTTTGTAGTATTTTTGGTTATTTGGTAGGGCCCAGGGGCTGCTACGCTGCCAAAGCTGCAGAGTAGGTACCACCAACGCAAACAATTTCACACTATTTTAATAGGTCTTGTAGAAAAGTTAACCTTTTAAGGAATTGGTACAGTCAGCCAGCAGCTACCACTTTTGAACCTTACCAACAAGTAAAAGAGTCGAAAATTGGTAGACCACTTTCTTGGCAGACAGTACTTATCTGCTTTTATTATAAAGAGTGATTTGTAATTATACAAAACCTGAAAAAGGTTTACAACAAACTAAAATAGAACGTTTTAATCTTAACAGTGAGTAATCAACGTGTAAATTGTAGAATACGCTTGAATTACGTGTCTACCTTATATCCTACACTTATTTGAATTTAAAGCGTACTTGGTACCCTCGTATTAACACGAAAAGCACTTCAGATATGACGGAGAGTGCCCTCGACAAATTAAATGTCATAGGCCTCTGGGTCGGGTAAGCCAGGGGTAGGTACAATTACGAACTTTAATTTGGGACCCATTTCCTCGAAATGTTGTTAGAACATTCACAATGCAATAAGGTCGAATACTTCAGTTCAATAATAGTGGTGAAGTGTCAAGATAAGACAATTAAATGGGCCTTTGAATTGATAACCTCTTTGCCAAAAGCTATCAGGTTTTCTAATTAAGAACACGTGTCAGTGCCAGAGAAAATATAATTTGCAAATAACAAATATGGCCGGAGACAAGACAGGGACAAAAAGACTAGTGACAATTAGTCGAAAGAAATTGGAAATGATCGTTTGACTCGTTCCGCCCGGTTAACGTCGGTTGTCTATGGAAAACTTCACTTTATGCTCCCCAATGATGTATTAGCTCTAAATGTTTTCAGTTTGCTATACGATATTCCATCATAGGTGAGTTCCAAATTAAACTTCGAGATAGCTCCCCTTATCATAACAGGAGAAATTTTATTTTTATAACGCCATCCAGTTTACACTCTTTACAATCAGTGATCGCATCTGTAGTTCCAATAATATAGATATAACTCAAATATTATAAAAAAGCTTTCTTGTTCTACATTGTAATTAGATTTTTAATAAAAGAAAAATGCCTAAATATAAAGAGAATATTTCGCCACCAAATTTCTGAAGTAAGCGATAATTTAATCTAATATTAAATAATAGTATCTACATGATAATTCTTATGTCCTGTGTTAACATAGTCGTACGTACTAAAATTCACTGCAGCATCAGACTAAGCTACGGTTTAACCAAATCAAAAGAATTTTCAAAAAACCCAACTGCTTTTTTTTACAAATATTATAGCTTATGTCACTCCGACTATTGAGAGGAATCCATCAACACCTCATATGTCGAAATCCGTCAAACGATTTAGGCTGCAGGGCATGCCAAAGAATAAGACATACCTACACGCATACATACAGTCATACATACATATATACATACGCTCGAAAAAATAATAAAGCAAGTCTAGCAAAATGACAATTATTTATATTATTTCTGGCCATTTTGACGCTCTCTGAACATAATAACAACCATTCTACCGAAATACAATACGAGACAATACGAGTTAATCCAATTAGCGATACGAGTCCCATTCTGCTAATTGCTGCCATTACATTACTTGATGCAGCTTTTGTGTCGGGCGCAGGAATCAGCGATGGCCGGTGAACGCATCCCACTTAAAGGTCAAAGCTCAAAAAATGGTGAAGGTACGGATACGGCATGCCTAGTATGAAGTTCCATGTCAATAACGTCTTATGTCACTGCGGTTTCGTACGTACCGTAACCGTATTTTGAGCACCAGTGTGACCGGACCTTTATACATTTAAAATATTTTCTGCAAGGAATGTTTTATACGACTATAGTGGAGGGGCGTCTTTTGTTTATCTTAGTAATCGAAAATGGCAATAAAGTCAAAGTCAAAGTCAAAGTGATTTATTCTTCAATTTAGGCATATTACATGCACCTATGAATGTCGATAAACTACCACCGGTTCGGAAAGTAAACCTCTGCCTCGAGAAGAACCGGCGTAAAAAACTCGGCGAGGTGTAATTTTTTCAAAACAGTATACAATATATCATATCAGTATCAGAGTATTATAAAATTTTAAAATTACATTGCTACAGTAGAAAGCCTATTTATTTTACGACAGATTTCTAGTGCAGGATTTTATTGCTGCCAAATATCCCTATCCATGATGTAGTCGTTTATCTTATAATATGCTTTTGAAATAAGTGTCCGTTTTACGACAGATTTGAATTTAGAGTCAGTAAGTTCGGTAATGTGTTTTGGAATTTTATTGTAGAATTTTATACAATTTCCCAAGAACGACTTTTTCGCTTTTACTAGCCTGTAAAAAGTTGTTTTGAGCTTCCCTGCGCTTCTGGTAACCTTGGGCCTATCAGTGTTTGTTGGGTAGTTGTATAAATTCTTCCTAACATACATTATTATTTCAAATACGTATAGCGACGGCAGTGTTAGAATATCTGTTTCCTTGAAAAATTCTCTTAATGACTCACGCGACCCGAGGTTATAAATTGCTCTAACAGACCTTTTTTTTAAAATAAATACAGTCTCAATATCTGCCGCTGATCCCCATAAAATAAGACCATAAGTAATTATACTGTTAAAGTAAGCGAAGTAAACTAACCGTGCCGTTGCTACATTGGTAAGCTGCCTTATTCTCCTGACTGCAAAAGCAGCGGAGCTCAACCTACTTCCTATCGCAGTTATGTGGGAACCCCACTGCAGTTTAGAGTCTAACGTAATACCTAAGAATACAGTTGACTTTACAAATTCTATGGTTTCACCATTAAGTTTAATATTTGAGGCTAAGTTTACATTTGAGTTCGCTAGTGTGAATTTTATACATTTCGTTTTTTTCGGATTCAACACTAAGTTATTGGCAGCAAACCAGTCAGATATCATGGACAGGGTGTTATTTGGTTCAATGAGTTCAGTATCTTTCCTATTAACCTTGAACAGTAACGAGGTGTCATCGGCGAACATGACAATGCCTGATCTTCGGCTTACCATATATGGTAGATCATTTACATAAACAAGGAACAGGAATGGACCTAAAATAGATCCTTGAGGTACTCCCATCTCCACCACTGTCTCTGACGAAATGGCCCCATTTATCGCTACCTTTTGATTCCTTTGTGTTAAATATGACTCAATGAGATCTAATGCATGTCCTCTAATGCCATAAAATTTAAGTTTACAAATTAAGGTACTATGATCTACACAATCAAATGCCTTGGAAAGGTCACAGAAGACTCCAGCGTCCTGCGACTCTTCCCAAGACTGCAGAATGAATTTAATCAAACTTGCACCAGCATCAGTAGTTGACCTACCCTTTGTGAAGCCGAACTGCTGTGCGTGCAAAATCTTGTTATAATTAAAGTGAGAAATCAATTGCGTTAGCATTATTTTTTCAAATATTTTGCTAAACGCGGGTAGGATGGATACGGGACGATAATCAGAATGGCCTGATTTGGAAATAGGAACTACTTTACTACATTTCATTAAATCTGGAAAAATGCCATTGTCTATACAACTATTAAAAATAAGAGCTAGAGTAGGTGCAACAACCTCCAGAATGGCTTCCAGTACCTTGACTGACACGCCCCATAAGTCCTCCGTGCTCTTTATTTTTATCAATTTAAAAGATTTCAGTATATCTAGAGGAGAAACATGATGAAAATTGAAAATATCTACGTTCTCTAACTTTACATTCTCACTCAGAAAGGATTCAGCTAATGTACTAGACGATTGCAAACTTTTTGTTGTCTGGAACGGAATTTTGGAAAAAAAATTGTTAAATATAGCTTCATTATTGCTAGTCATTCTGTTATGTAAGAAGTACATATGTGCGATTTATAAATACACTAAGAGATTACTGCATTTAAGTGTACACATGACTTGAGATATAGTATGCAAAGGTACTATCCTTCTTAGAAGTTTCAATCTAAGATGATATGGTTTCCAGGCACACTCAATACTGAAAAGATATTTTACAAAAGTTCATCTCAGAAATTATGCCACTGCACAAATCGGTCGCAGCTGCATTCAGACAAGAACACAAGTAAAAGTAATCTATGTTTCACTTTCGGCAAACACAGGCACGAAATCCATCTAATGCCTTTATATAGACTCCCACAACTTGCTTTCCAGTGTAATTACCCTCTGGCTGAATATGTAGAACTTTAAACAGGAGCTCTGTCTGAATCTGCATAAATATTAATTAAGACGTGGAAATCCGCTGTCCTGAGTCTACCGAAACGAGACGAAGTATTTGCATGTTATACGTTACTAGCTGTTGCCCGCAACGATTGTGGCGATCAATTTCCAAAAATCGAATTTTATTGCAAGCGATTTCGATTTCCATTCGCAAATTTTCCCATTTTTAATTTTCTGTTCGGTATGTTCCTCGGAGGGTAAATTTTTGAAAATCGTTTTTACAAAAAGTAATATTTCCATTCTCAAACAAGTCGCCTAATTTACGCATTCGCGTACATGATCACTAGGAAATATTACTATGGAAAACTGATTACCTACCTACTTATTGTACTCTAAGGCAGGCTGGTGTAGGTACGACGACGAGCGAAGCTAGGAGGAGTGTTAGGAAGAACTGAACCTACAGCGCGCGAGCCGAGCAAGCGAGTGTGTGTGTCTTGCTCCCTATACAAACTTTGAACCCCCTTTTAATCCTCTTAGGGGATGTATTTCAAAAAACGCTGAAATTCATTTTCTAGTTTTTAAACAAACAGTTTTAGACCAAAGTTACAAATCTATAATTTTAAAATTCCTTGCGCTCCATACAGCTTTGAACCCCTTTTTTACCCTCTTATGGATAGAATTTCCAAAAAAGCTAAAAGTACTTTTTGTGTTTTAATAAGTAATCTTTCTACAAAGTATTAAGACCCTAGCACAAAAAAAAGTTTCCCCCATACAAACTTTGCACGCCTATTTAACCCCTTTAGGGGTGGAATTTCGAAAAATCCCTTCTTATCCGTCGCCTACGTAATAAAAGGTAGTTTGGGTGTAAATTTCAAGTTTCTAGTCCCAGTAGTTTCGGCTGTGCGTGTATGAATCAGTAAGAAAGTCTTCTTATATATATATAGATTACATGCTACGTATGAATATCTTTGAAAAGTAAACATTAATGTATTTCATTCTAATTAAGGCTTTGATCGAATCTCATAAACACATTAGATCCAACATAACCCAAGAAGTAAACTACTAACCACCATTAGGTACTACTATACTACCTACATAAGTTACATAACTAACAGTACGACAAATCAAACGGTGTGTAAACAGTCTGTTAATAATCATGTCATTTCCCGTTATTTGACGAAATTCGGCAATCAAGCTAATACTAAACCAACCTCAATGTTCGCGAGAACCATTAATTGACATCAGCGGATGGCGATGAAACCATAAATCATGTTCTGTGGATTCACTACTCCGTAATCTTGGTATTTACGAGTATATGATAATAGTATTAGGTACGAGAAATACGAGACTGTACTCGTCAATGTTGCAATGTTACTAAAATGTAAGTAGGTAGTTTGTGCTTCTTAGTTTCGGCAGTACTTAAATATTTCTTGTAACGGTACTCGTACTTTATATTACTTTACGCCCGTCTAATTTTTGAAGGATGAATGCGAACAACAGGTGTAGTAAGTTACACAAGAAATTGAGTTCTACATATTATTACACGTGGGTCACTATCAAATTTACCTTATCGTTAAACGACCATTTCAGCTAGATGATATAAAATTTAAATACACAGTCAGCATATAGTCAATTCAGCTGCGACGACATGAAAGTAGAATACTCAGTCAGCAAAAAGACAGTTTAGCTGGATGGCTAAGAATTACAATGAATAAGTAGCCAAACGTCTGAAAATATAAATAGTCCATATGATTAGAATATCTAATGAGTCGAAAGTGAAATTAGTTAATTGACATAAACACAGAACGAGTTAATAGCAAAACGTCATGAAATATAAATAGTCTATATAATTAGAATTCCCAATTCGTCGAAAGTAAAATTATTTGATTGACATGAACACAGAACGAGTTAGTAGCAAAACGTCTGGTTTAAGTTTAAGCAAGGCTTATAAGTTAGGTATAATATTAATATGGATATTCTGACATTTTTATTTGTTAGTAACGCATACCCCCTAAAAACATTGGTTTATCCTGTCACACTTAAAAATAAAATTTGAAGTAATTCCTTTACTGCTAACTTGTGTTAACTTATATGTGGATTTTTCTATGTATACTTAACATTTGAAATCCAGACGTTTTGCTAATGGGTCGCTTGGCGGTTATTCCATTTAGAAATAAAAACATTACACAATCCAGACTTTTTGCTTCTTGACTGTTTAGCGTTCATGTCTGTTTAGTAATTAAGACGTTCTAAGATACAAACGTGTTGCTACCGAACCATTTTGCATTTGTGTCTATTAAGAAATAAAGACATTCGAAGATAAAGATGTTTTGCTGCTAGATCATTTTAAATTGTTACGTTCTAAGATCCAGACGTTTTGCCAAAGAGGCATTTAGCATTCATGTCTATGTAGTTACAAAGACATAACACAATCCAGACATTTCAGCTATATTGTCCTTTAGCGATAAGGTAAATTTGATAGTGACCCTTACACGTTACGTACCGTTGAAAAAAAGTTCGAGTACCGACTGTAGTGTTGCATGCTCCCTTAAGTTTTTTTAAGAGTAAAGGTTTATAAAAATGCTTGGTAGTATCCATACCTACGCAGAGGTCGAGTCGTATAGTTACAATTCGCATCAGCCATAGGTTTGGGAATGGAATAGTTGTCAATGTGGCTATACACTTTGACTTAAGTAGATAGATATATCGCTGCCGCAATATTACAAGGTTGTATGTTAAATGAACATCGAACGGAGATAATTAGCTTTGAAAATAAGTATAACTATATTTCGCTGGTTATAGATCAGGTAGATAAACGAATATGTCAATTGTAGAAACACAAATATACTTATGCCTAAAATACAAAAATACGCCTTAATCATTCAACATTTTATTAAATATAAACAATTTGTTATTTACATAGAACTTTGGTCCCGTTAGGTAAACATTCTGTTGAGTAACAAAGGACTTTGTTTGTCTCTAGCGTAGTACTTAGTACTAAAATTATTCATTGAAAGCGGAAAAATTAGGAATATATAGAGGGAGCAGGTGATTGGATACAGGGTGTTAATTTAGATCTTTTCAATATAGTATTATGTTTAATGAGTTCCGTTTTGGCTTACTATTCGTTAAAAACAGTTTCGTAATACTCCACATCTGCTCGTGGCATCCACCTGTACATTGATTTGATAGTATCTATTTTTGTCTTTCCTACAACGGGTTTTTTCAAATTCTTTGGAGTACCACAAATATTGCCGTTATTCTGCCTTCGGGTTCTTTGGGGCTTTTTTTTATATGTTTCCTCTGTGTGAGACTGTTTGTAGCTCACTTCAAATACCGATTGAGTGAACTTTAATTCCGTCACTTTAGAGAACGGCACCAGTGCGTATTTAAGCCTCGAACCTGCTTTTTGAAAATCTAGGAAGTCGTTTTTACTCATTTTACCTATTTTTACCTATTGTATGAGTCTAATTACATTTAATGGTGAGTAATATTTAGACTTTTTCAAGACTCTGTCAATACAACTGTTTATCAATTTCTTGTATACAGGAATGTCCAGGAGTCAAGAATTTCATGAAGATCTCTCTCAAATTTAGATAATTGCCTAAAATACATCTCATCGCAAAGCTCATGAAGCTGTTGCGATTCTGTGACACGCAGCTATCACTCCACAGTATGATATAGCCACTAAACTTATACAATAATAACAATCAAACAAACATAGAACCTTGTTGCCCTTGTTAGTTTTATAACCACAACATAGAACCATGTAACATCGGAATTTTCGGACTATTAGTTGACGATATTAAGTTACAGGTTTCAGTACAATATAGCTAAAGACACGCAGAATTACGTACCTACTAATCATAACTCACATTATGGAAAAAATGTAACATACAACCTTGTAATATTGCGGCATCGATATGGTAAAACTGTCACCTCCCAATCACTTTCTCATTGCGGTGAGATAACAATCCTAATTTGATTTCACAGCGATGCGCTAACGTCATCTGAACAACGTAACTTAGGTATGTACATATATTTCAAATCAACTGCCTAATAACTAGAAATTCTTGTAAGTACAACAAATGTTGTGACGCTATTTCATCAGTTAAGGAGCAAAAGCCTACGTTGACCCTTTGTTGTAAAAAGTGTCAAAACTGTCTAAGTAATGAAATGTCTGGAGTTTCCCTTTACAATAGGGCTTTCATTAAAATATGAGCGATGAGTATTGTCAAGAGAGCTATTTGTTTCATTTTTCAAAGAACCATCGTGGATAAAAAAAACATTAGGTACTCAATAAATATGCTAACAACGCACCAAGCGGTGCCTTTTTCAGGGCACGCTTTTATCATCCATCAGTTGAAAGTTATTAATTAAGTAGGCTACTTACTAACTATTTATTTATACACGATGTAATCTGGATTTCACGTGGTATGAAAATAAAGTTAGTACCTACTGTTGATGTACCGTCGACGTTAAAGACACGATGGCACTATTGATCTTCACTGGATTGCTAGATGGCATAATATTATGTACCTACAGACATCTTTGACATAGAGTGTATGCAACTGTTGATTTAGTTGTTGCAGATATATCTGAAAACAGTAAATTGATTCCCCCTTGTTCTTGTTCTCAGAGGATACCTAATATATAAATACAATTAGAAACCTCAGCCGAATGAACCCCAGGATGGCTACCGTGGCAAAGACAGACCAAAAATAAGACAGCAGGTGGAATGGCTACAATGCTTTTTACATTTAAAAATCTTTTGCCAAAGCTATGTTCTATAACACACCAAGCTCGATTAAAGAAGAGTCCTTTATATCTATTTAATTTCACTCTCACACATGTAATCAAGAGATAAGACAGAAATTACCTGTTTCATATACCTTCAATATAAAAAATCGATTCAATATCCACGGGTAAATAAAGGATGGCGAAGTTATAAGGGCACGGGCGTTAAACGCCAATCGAGATCGGCTATAAAATGCCGATCAATCAACCTACGCACCTGATCGTTAGACTAACACAACATGTGGTGTGGATGAAAAAATATCCAGTTGCTGAAACTGAACCAGTCTCATTTTTGACGGTAGTGGGCGGTAAAAAAATATTTAACCCAAAAGATTGCCTATTTTTGGCAAGGGACGCTACTGTGTATGAAATGGTATTGCCGAATCTGCACACATAGTAAAATAATAATGTGTTGGATGTATTATTTTGATTTTTATGACTAATAAAATAATCAGAATTGAAAATATAATCGCTACTAATTCTGATAAATAGCTTCTTACCAAAGGTTCGCTAATCTCAGCCCACTTGGGAACCGATACAAAGCGTCGACGGCCCTTTCATTTTACGATGGTTTCAAATGACATTGATCGTATTTTGCATTAGGAAAAGCTATAGTTTGAATGTAGGAAACTCGGACCGATTGAGTTGAAATTTGGTACACATATATTATGTAAATTGGTGACCCAAAGATGGACGCGTAAAGTAAATTAATGAATTTTGAACCAGGGGGCCACTTTTGGGGGATAAACTGGAAAATTAAAAAAGAAGTTACGCAAACTGTATTGTGTGACTTATCAAATGAAAGGGGTTGTTGTAAGCATGCCAGATATTTTTTTTTTATAATTTTAGCAAAAATAGATTTGAAGTAATTTTGAAAAAAAGACGAAAATTGACCATCCCCCCCTTATCTCCGAAACTACTAGGATTAAAATGGTAAAAAAAATATGGAAAATAGTTCCTTGCCTAAAGATTACAGGAAAACCTATAAGAAGTTTGACTATTCAAAAACACTTATGAAATTTAGATTATATACGGAACCCTCACCACGCGAGTTAAACTCGCACTTGTCCGGTTTTTTTAATTACACAATGCTAAATAAATCCGGCCAAGAGCGTGTCGGGCCACGCTCAGTGTAGGGTTCCGTAGTTTTTCGTCCGTCACAGTAAGTGTCCCCACTTAAGCGTTAAAAAAATGGGCTATTTGTTACATTCATTGTGATTTTGTAGAAATTATAGGTAGGTACAATAAACACCTGCTTATACGGTTACATTACAAACTTAGTTCAGAAATTATTTTGTAATTTTTTTCAAAAACTATTCAACCTATCAAGTTCAAAATAATTTTCTTAGAAAGTTTTTATAAAGTTCTACTTTTGAGATTTTTTAAATATTTTTAAAACTTATGGTTCAATAGTTAGAGGGGGGGACACATTTTTTTTACTTCTGGAGCGATTATCTCCGAAAATATTAACATTATCAAAAAATGATTTTAGCAAACCCCTATTAATTTTTAACCCTTTTCCAGGCTGGCAGTTGGAAAATGACAATCGGATGTCAGTCTTATTCATTGACATTAAGTTATTATGTTTGACAAGCAGTATGTGGTCGATATAACGCCTCTGCCCGGAAAAGGGTTAAATACCTATCCAACAATATATCACACGTTAGGGTTGAAATGAAAAAAATAAAAACTCCCCACGTTACGTATAGGGGAGGTACCCTAATAAAATAAAATAAATCACTTTCTATTTTACCACTTTGTCGGCGTGATTGATATACATATTAGTATCAAATTTCAGCTTTCCAATACTAACGGTTACTGAGATTATCCGCGGACGGACGGACAGACAAAGCGAAACTATAAGGGTTCCTAGTCGACTACGGAACCCTGAAAAGGCGATGCTGAAAAAATGCGATGCTGATAATGTAGACAACGCTTTCACTGCGAACCCGCCTAGCAGGCTCTTTCCTCTACTTAGCATGAAAACCACGGCATCGGCTACGAAATTGAATGTGATAATGATAACTAACCTTTGAAAGTATGTACTTTAGAGTTTGACATGACGTGCCACAGCTGGGGGTCACCGGTGGCCGGCGCCAGCACCAGGTGTTGTCCGGAGGGCGCCAGCTGCAGCAGACGGGCACCCGTGCCCGGCGAGGAGGCGCCCACTGACACCACCCGCACAGTCGACGCGATCGGCGGTTGGAGCCTGCCCACAATTTATTTTTAGTTATTATTTATTCAGAAACAAACATTCTTGAAGGTACATGTTTTATTGTATTATAAAAGTTTATAAATATTGAACTAGAGCTAGAGTATCCTTATGCTGCTCCTACACTTGCTGTTATTAATGTTATATAACTAACTTAAATAAATGCATTTGAAGTATGTGACCTAGCAACGAGAAATATAATTCAAGAGGGCACTTATTTTGAAAAAAAAACTCGTTTCTGTACATCATTTGAGGAAAAATACATACAGTAGGTAATATTAAAAGAAAATATGTAATATGTCTGATTTTGTATGATTAGTTATTCCGTTGACACGGGATAATCTGCGAAGATAAGAAAGTCAGATAAGTTGGTAAAGTGCTCGGATTTCCTCATTAGAGATAACATTTGTTGGGTCCCAACGGTGTAGGAAACCTTCGCAATAATATATCGCTGGGAAGTTAATGGGCAAGATAAACACAACGATCAGTAAACGGGGATACGACCGGCTAATGAACACTAAATTATGTGTACGCGATCTCGACCGTTTTCTGTGATTGTTATCCTCTTTATCCCCCATTCTTTTCAGTATAAAACATTCTTATGTGAAAATTATAGAAGTGAGATCTTTAACCCGTTTAGCGCCAATCACAACTCATGCGGCAGATCGCAACGGGCATATACACACGGACTATTAAGCTGCTACGAGCTACGGCATAGCGCTACAAGCGTAGCGTGGAGCTTAATGGGTTAAAAATCGGTTTCGTTGATAAGTATGGAATTTTAAACAAATCAGACTCAAAATATGCTGACCCTCTTGGTCCTCATAGTTAAGAAGTTTTCACAAAATTTGGAATTTTGGGATTTTTTTCTGCTCAGCAGCAAACGGGTCAACTGCTCAAAATGAACTACACACGACTCTAATGTCAAGAGGATAAGGACTATCTAGATCATTTTGAGGGTGTTATTTCGCGTAGCTACTTCTGCTGCTGACTGTATACTTTTGATTCTGATAAAGAAAAACATCCCATTTGTTTTATGTGCCGACACAAAACGGAAACCTAAAAAAATATAAAAAATTGGGGACACTTTTTTTCTTTATCAGAAGAATCAACGGAAGTATAAGAGGAATCATGATTTTAAGTCGAAAACCCAAACTTTACAAACACTGAGGGAAAAAGTAGCACTATTCATTAAAAACGTTCAATCCGCAATGTAGTTAGTCACGATGTCATTTTGATCCTAGATGCGTTTAAGCACAGGCGTAGTTTTGCGTGTCACGCCGCACGTGCTGTTAGGCGGCTATGGACGGCGGTAGCGAAGGCGGGAAACGCCAAAGTCGCCTGACTGCTCACGCGATGTTACGACTGTGCGTAAACGCGTCCTTAGTATGTCGATGTGTTTTTTTTTATTTTTAGTAGATATGTAATCTATTATTGCTTTAATATTGGTCCGTACTCAAATTATTGGTGTAAATACTAAATCGTTAACTATGAGCCACGGAAACACAAATAAGAAACTAAACCGGTGTAGGACTTGCGATATAACATTTTAAATCCAACTTATTAAGATAATTTTGAAATTACTCCATGCCATCAACGTCATACATAACATAAATAAAATAAATATTGGGAGCCAATCTTACACAAATCAAACTAGTTCTATAGTAAGCTCAATAAGTCTTGTGTTATGGGTACCCTATAGAAGACAGTATATTAAGAAAAAAAAAATTAAGCTTTTATTTCAATAATTTCTACAGTAATGTTAAGTACTTAGCTCAATCTTAACTTTTAAAAATTATTAGCTTAGTTTAGTTTAATTACATATCACTTATTTGACATATTTGTTAGCAAATTAATTCCTTTTTACACTCAGTATGGCTTTTTGTATTTAATAGACATAAGTAAGAAACGTCCAACACTCAGATACAGATATTCATGTTCATCACAGATATTTGCATTTACCGGGATTAAAACATCATATATAAAAATCATAACCAATGAACACCAATGAATCATAACCAGTAAACAATGAACTTCACGTTCCAAAACACTGAAACCGATTCCAATACCGATCCAACCTCAAACGTAAACCACATCCGTGAAGCTGTGATTGCATTTCCTACGAGTATGAACAATACAGGTAACCTGATTACGCGTGTTTGTGTCGGGCGCCCGGAGGCGGTGCTCTTGTCAGCTAATTGATTAAAATGGAACGGTGGAATTTCATAGAACTACTCGCAAAGATTGCGGGTTACACGTGGTAATCAGATTAGAATCGCTTTCGTTTTCGGGAGAGTTTAAAACAAATTAAGCAAATTCTTGGAACTATACTTTTTTACTAGTACTAACTAGTACTACTATAAAAACGACCCTATGTTAAATTCATTATCCGTACATACGAATATAGTGTTGTAAGTTGTAAGTGTAATTTCCGATACTACAGTCCGTTCGCGTTTAAAAATAGTGAGTCATCGCTGCCGCTGGTATTTGGCTTAGCCACGCCCCTTGACCAATTTGGTCACTGTAAATTAGAAAGCCGTGTTCACATTGACCAGTTGATGTAAGGCCTTCAAACAGTACGGTCGCGACTATTGTCAATCTTTAAAATTAATACTTCATCTCCTCGTAAAAATAAAAATTGGATAAATAATACAACGGAGAACGATGAGTAACTTACGAGTATAATGTTTTACTCGTAAAGTAAAATTACTTTTTTTATTAGGGTTCCGTAGCCAAAATGGCAAAAACGGAACCCTTATAGTTTCGTCATGTCCGTCTGTCCGTCTGTCCGTCTGTCCGTCTGTCCGTATGTCACAGGCATTTTATTCGAAAACTATAAGGTGTATTTGAATAAAATTTTGAGGATAGGTGTATTTTATTAGCCGCTACATAGTTTTGTAATAAAAATGACAAAAAAAATTTTTTTTAGGGGTGCACTCCATACATAAAACTAAAAGTCAAAATTTTTTTTTTCATAGTGACCCCCCGTGTGGCACATCAATCGATAGGCCTTTCAAAATAAATATAAGGTTTCTTAGGATTTTTTTTGATTAAGTGAATAGGGTCGGAGATAATCGCCCCGAAAGTCACTAAAATTCTGTCCCCCCCCCTCTAATTTTTGAACGGTGTATTTTAAAAATATGGAAAAATTCATGGACATAGGGCTTATTAATTTCATTCACCGAAAATTGTTTTGAACAAGATCGGTTCAGAGGTTTTTGAGATATTGCTGAAAAACTGCCTTCCTCAAAGAAAAGGACGTAAGTGCCGTAAAATTTCTGTGACGGTACGACCTTTTTAATAGGCACGGAACCCTTCGTTTGGCGTGGTCCGACACGCACTTGGCCGGTTTTTATGAATAAGTATTGTGTAATAAAAAGATTTAATTAATAGGAGTTGTTAAATTTTTGCCTCAGTATGAATACGCCTTTACGCTGCAGACTTTGCGCTGATGAGTCACTTTTTTCTAAAAACGAACGAACTAATAGTCATCCGATTTCAAAAATTATTCCATAAGAATATAGAATTTATCATGAACCCTCGGGATGGACATCGACATCCATACTTATATTATAAATGCAAAAGTGTGCTGTATGTCTTTTACCTCTTCACGCTTAAACCGCTGAACCTATTTCGATGAAATTTGGCATGGAGATAGTTTGAGTCCCGGGGAAGGACATAGGATAGTTTTTATCTTTGAAATTGTCCCCTAAGGGGGTGAAATGAGGGGTGAAAATTTGTATGGAGTTACAATATAAACGAGTAATGCGCGGGCGGAGCCGCGCGAGCAGCTAGTGAAGAATTAAATTATCATTCACGTAGGTAAGTAGTTAAGTTGACAAGGCATCATAACAAAATGTTGGGCCTAACAGTGAAATTGTCAAGGACAATTTCGATACAAAATCGTAAAACAACAATGTTAATTACAAAACTTGAAAACCGAAGTCTTTTAATTTGTCGAAGTTTCGGAAGAAATGAAGGATGTAAAAAGACAACAAAGACTTTATTCAAATAACTCTGACTTTGTGGAAAAGCTTTGCTAATATTTATTTTAAATAAAAGAATTGTCGGATTATTCCGTAAGTAAATGAATTTCTATATTTTACTAACATTTCTGCTGTCAAATATTTTCATCGTATTGCTTGCATTGTGCAGATTACCTAATTTAATTGTAGGTAATTCAGCCGTTATTACGGCGGGACGTTGGTTTTAGTTTCCATGATATTCTCATATCTATATTTCGTACGACTACGAAGAAAAACGAATTTTTTATTAAATGTTTTACTCCATACTTATTAATAAACAGAATCTTAACCGTGATTTGGCAACAAGGCTCGAACTATATGTTTTTTAGAAAAAGAAATGCCTAGTAAAGACAAAGAAGCTGAATCCGACACTAGAGACGAATCCACGAATTGCCATACCCGCCGCCGAGGCAGATAAATCTCGTAAAAATAAATGTTTAACTAAAGATAAATTGATTTTCTGATTGTACTTTAACATACATACACCACGCTAAAACGATCTGCATACCTATTTCTTAAGAAGAAGAACTTTTTATTCCCTTTTCAATAGTCGTGCGTAGAACTTTTTAAAGATTTTGTCAGTTGCATTGGTACGTAATGCCCACCGAACAATGTTTTGTGTATATTTATTAATAATTTTTAAAATGTTAAGTGTTTAGGTATTCCTTTCTTGTATATATAAATAAATCTAATCATTCTGTTTAAATAAATATAATAATTATTAAAATAATTTTATAATGCGTCTTGATTCATTCGCTATTAAGTTTTGACAGGAGCAGTCAAGTCAAATTATGATAAAATGTAAATAAATTAAAAAAATTGTAATCAGTTTGAATCTTATTTGCTAATATAGCGCTTATAGCAAAAACACTAAGTTCTCTTTTGTATGAAGCATATATCTTAATGTAGGTTATATATGTATAAGTAAACGTTATTAGCAACTAGGTACTGAAATATAGCTAGAGTTGTCATTTTGGGGCACATTTCTGGACATTTTTGTTCGGCATTGTGAGTCTATTTACTTTATTATAATATATTACATGCCAATATTTATTGCATATGGCCTATTTATATTTGCTTACGTTGCTGTATACGAATGAATACCTAAAGTATCCACTGTTTCGTAAGAATTTAAACTTTGTATAGAGCTCATTTTTATTTTTACGTATTATACCTGTAATCATTAGTCAAGGAGTACATCTGAATATCTGTCAATGTAAACCATATTTGCCAATGATACAATTACATTATCAGCTTCAGGGATGCGTGTCATACTCAAAGTTGAAGTCTGTTTACGTTCGTCGTTTCGCACCTGTTTCGCATTGCAATATGCTTGCGCTCGCTTGGGAGCATTGAAATCCGAATAGGATGCAAATTTGATGAACCAAACAGGCCCTGTCCTTACCATCCGTTGAGTGGGACGAGTAGGGGCTTGTCGTACCCGTCGCACCACGCCATGGCAGCCGTGACGAGCGTCGCGAGCACGCCCCGCCGCGCCACCGCCGGTCGCAACCATGCTATGATCTAAATCAATATAATACATAGGTATGGTCAGACAATGAACCGAAACTGTAACTAAGATTAAAAAACTTAAGGAGGGACCTTTATTTATTGTTACATGTTCCTGTATTGTTTCTTTTGGCCTGTTCGAATAGACTTTACATATATATTTAAAAATAACAATACAAACAAAACAATCTACAACGTTTGATGACGATGTTCTATTCGAACATCCTACAACGTTTTTAGGGTTCCGTACCTCAAAAGGAAAATAACGGAACCCTTATAGGATCACTCCTGCGTCTGTCTGTCCGTCTGTCACAGCCGATTTGCTCCGAAACTACTGCACCGATTGAGTTGAAATTTGGTGTAGTTTCGGAGATAGGGGGGGGGGGGGGGGATGGTCAAAATACGTCTTTTTTCCTAAATTACTTCAAATCTGTTTTTGCTAAAATAAAAAATAAAAAGAAACAACAACCCCTTTCATTTGATATGTCACACAATACAGTTTGCGAAACTTAAAAAAAAAAACCAGTTTACCCCCCAAAAGTGGCCCCCTTGTTCAGAATTCATTAATTTACTTTACGCGTCTATCTTTGGGTCACCAATTTACATATGTGTACCAAATTTCAACTCAATCGGTCCAGTAGTTTTAGAGCAAATCGGCTGTGACAGACGGACAGACAGACGCATGAGTGATCCTATAAGGGTTCCGTTTTTTCCTTTTGAGGTACGGAACCCTAAAAAAGATACATATGGCAACCCAATCTGTTTTTTTTTTTTTTTCAAAAGCATTTCTAAAATTTACATTCCTAAAAAGAATATTGGGTAGTGCGATTTCTTTATTAATACGTGTAAAACGCACGAGTGATCCTATAAGGGTTCCGTTTTTTCCTTTTGAGGTACGGAACCCTAAAAAAGATACATATGGCAACCCAATCTGTTTTTTTTTTTTTTCAAAAGCATTACTAAAATTTACATTCCTAAAAAGAATATTGGGTAGTGCGATTTCTTTATTAATACGTGTAAAAAAGATAGATTGCCTCAGTTCGTCCATCTAAGACCGTCGAGCTATGTAGGACGTCATTTATAGTGTCAAAAGAAGATTTCTGCGGCAAGTTTATTTATTTACTTATTTTGTCGCTGATTTGTAGTGCCACGCCACGACTGGCTAATATATGTAGTATTTCGAGTAAGTATATATTTATGAAAGACCTCTAATTAATCTTCGTTAGCCGATGGGGATTATTCTGTTCCCATTCCACACGCAATAATCTAGGGCACTATTTGTCAACTGGATTTTTTAGATTATTTCGTAATGGAGTAGTAGTAGTTCTTCCCAATTAATAATTTTGATGTCGTAATCTCAGCGGATATATAAAGATATTGATTTGTTTTATTGTCAGAGTTATAGTCACGTTTATGTGCTTAGATTAACAATTTTCGGCGGCCGTATGACAATAACTAAACGTGAAGATATATTAATCTGCAGTATTCTGAAATCATATTGAACAAAACAACTAGGTCACCAAGAATATACGATGCATTTATTCCATATTTTTTCACAAAGAAGAAAATAATAGACTGCTTAGTTTGAATAAGGTGTTGCAAAGAAATTTCCTTTTACACTCCACCGGGCTTCAGACGGGATGTTTGTCTCCTCCAGGCTGAAATAAAGTAGCGTCTTATATCTAAGCACGAGCAAGCACATATATTAAGTTCCTTTATTTAACTTTTGCGAGAAGGTACGTGACAAACATAATAGATGATTTTAAAACAACTACATGGAAAAGAGATAAAAATGCTTCATTTTGATGCCGCAGTTTACAATCCGCAGAATTGCATACGAGCAGTTCAAACTCACGCAAATTATATTCGGTATTTATAAAAATTATGATAATATAAAAATATTACCGTCAAATTTTCAGCTGAAAAGGGCATAAGTATGCTACGCGCTACGGTTGTGGTGGGATCCGTTTTCAGATGTTTTTTCTAAGAATAGGTAAGTATATTGATTTACTTTTATTGATTTTGATATAGGTCTCATTGCATTGTCTCCTCCGTGTTAGATACATAGTATCGCACAAAATACATGGGTCTTAATTTGATTAACCTCTCTTAGAAAAACCAAACAAATACTCATCTCTTGGTTAGACTTTAGATACTACAATGCACTTGCTAAAGCTATTACTTAGGTATTTAGTTATAGCCCGCGGGCTTCCTTAAACCGTCTTAAACCTAATTTTGACAGCTCCGAAAGTTTTCCTTTTAGCAAGCCCGTTGATGGAATTAATGTCTTTATTAACTTTGGCGCTTTCTATTTTGATTGATATTTGAGTTTGTATTGAATTAATTAAGAGTTTCTTTCCGGTTAAATGAGATTTCTGCCTTAGGACGGTAAGGATAAAGGCAGTTGGGGGAGAAAGTCACAATTTTACTGAGAGTTCCCAAATATTTATAGCGATGTAAAAACTTAAACTCTTGCAACTTATTCACCTATGAAAAGGGGTTTTAAAAATGCATGCTTAAAAATATTTGCCGTTGAATGTACATTTTACAATTACAGTTGGATAAGAAGGTTTAACGCTGTTCTTCTGCTAAACATACGCTATGATTAAAAGCGAGCTACGAAACTCTTCACGATTATATAAATGATATATACTATGTTTTAGGCAAGCTGCGAAACTATGTATCACTAAGTAAATAGTACGATAATAGTCAAACAATGTACCTACTGATTTACTAAAATTTTATATGACATTTGACCTAACGGATCTTTATAAAACCAGGTGTTGTAGGGCTAATTTACCTGTGCACCCAACTGCATAGGGTCGCGAGTTAGGATGTCGCTGGACTTCTTCACTGCGCCGTAGACGAGCTCCACGTCGCGGTCGAGGATGTAGCAACGGACGTGCTCCAGGATGCAGCGGAGATACGACACCGTCACCGTTTGTACCTGATAATAACATGCCATTCTTACCAAACTATTTTAAACTAAACCGACTTGATTTTGTACAACGACTTCGACAATCGGTGCAACAAAATTACGATGAAAAATTAAAATTTCGATTAAATTTGCCATTTTTATTTTATAAAAGTTTTACATAAGTACCCAGTGTCACTTGCGCTGCTAAGAGAAATCTAACAACTCATTTTGTATTCTATGATGTTTTGTTTTCAATGGACTGTAGACCGTGAAATGGAATCATTCTTACAATATAATTACTTCACATACCTACCTACCTATATTACATACGGTGGTAGGTCATTTTCTGAAGGTAGATACGAATCTAGCTTACCTACCCTAAAAGTGTTTAGAGGACCATTGTAAATAGGTATTTATAATGGCGATAATAGTGTGATATTATATAGTGTCGATTTTCTTTGCGGATAAAAAAAAAATTACGCAGTGGATACATTGTGCTATCGCAAACTCATATCGCGCAATACCATTTGTGTGCTTTTGAAGGTTTGTAAGGTTACCGCTGCCAGCAAGAAGTCAAAGTTGCAGACAGTGAGGTCCTTCAGCTTGGAGAAGTCCCCAGCCAGCAGCAGGTGAAGCCAGGACTCTTCGACGTGGCGTTGAGTGAACGCGGCCGCTGTCCGGCTGCCAGAGTGGAACGGCGTCGAGTCCAGCAGCGCGTCGTCGTCATCCGCGCAACCTGGACAACAAGTAATTATAGCAAGTCGAAGGAGAAGAGAAAACGAAAGAGATGGCAGACTTGGGAAGCTGATCCCGATAATGGGAAAAAGCGTTAGACAAACCAAGTACTGCCTCGTCACATCAGTAGGTCTGAATCGAAGTACTGGCACGACATTAATATCACTCGCGCTTGCTTCAAATTAATCTCTCAGAAGACAATCCTATACAAATGTTCCTAGTCAAACTTCCAGGAGACAATCATAAACAAATGTTTCTAGTCGTATAAAAAACTGCATACCTACCTCAAGTGCATTTTATTACATGCTGAAAGCAAACTCATTCGTGTAGAGTTAAAATTATCTTAACATTAACGTACTCGTATTTAGTAATTGCTGCGTATCTATTGTGACTGAAATAAAAAATCTATAATATAGCGTGTAGACCCCCCATAATGTGGACTGATGATAAAGGTCACGGGAGTCCAGCGCAGGATCGATCACTTTGGCACTCTTTGGGGGAGGCCTATGTCCAGCGGTGGACGTCTTTCGGTTGATATGATGATGATGATGATGATGAATATGGAGCTGAAACCATCGAATTGTTCTATCGGTTTATTGTTTTCACCAATTTCTGGTCAGCTACTGCCTGTAACATATTAATTTTTTACGGCACTTATATCTGAACTAGCTTTTGCCCGCGACTTCGTCCGCGCGTAACTCGTTTACATCGTAGCTCCATACAAACTTTCGCCCCCCCTTTTCACTCCCTTAGGTAAGTAATTTTGGGATAAAAACTATCCTTTGTCCTTTCGTGGAATTCAAAGTATCTCTGCACCAAATTTCATCTCAATCAGTTCAGCGGTTTTAGCGTGAAAAGGTAACAGACAGACAGGGTTACTTTCGCATTTATAATATTAGTATGGATTGTTTGAAACGAAAAGGGCTTCCTTATGGCTGAGTTACATGATTTTATAGATAAACTTTTTCCAAAATTAATGGGTGGGGCAAGATGGAACCCTCGGTGCGCGAATCAGACTCGCAACTGACCGGTTTTTTTACAAACATAGACTCCGCCGCCAACTTGGTGTTTCTGTGACCTGGCCTCGGCGGTCAATAGTAAACTTGTCATTAGCTGTCAAATTTACTATTGACCGCCACCGTAGGCTGCGCCAGTGTGGCACACTACAAACCGGCGCAATTTGTCACGCCATTCACTCTTAACCAGTCTAACTTTGAACGTGAGCACGTGGCTGTTTGTATTAATTTGTCTTGGTCAAAACATATGGTTCAAAGGTAAAAAAGTTCCTTCACTCCTGTTTAAAAATGACTCATCCTTGTATATGAATATTTAAAGCCTGAAATAACTTTTAGTCTTTAAATAATATCAAACTTTATAATATAATATATAGTACAGTAGTACTACTCTTTCCTGTTCTTTCGCTTATCTTCTGCATTTTCGATCTATCCGTAATTTTAACCCCGTTCCTCATACTTTGGCTGAATGCGCAGAGCGCCATGCTATTAAAAAAAAAACAAATTCGTGTTACATTGTTCAAATTTGTTGATACATTTATTGAAATTACGCCTGAATACGAAATTTGCGCATATAAGTTCCCATATCAGCAGTGATCGAAATAGGCAGAGTATAAATACCTAAACTTGGACTTAGAATAGAGTCGTGGAGTGGAGACTCCCTTGCGATAATTTTTTTTTGCCGGGACTTCCCGGAGTGACAAATATAGTAATATAAAAAATATACCACAATTTTTCAAATGTAATTTTGATAATAATAAATAATATTGACTCTGTATAGTTATAGTAGTATGATTGTGAATATGAATTAAAATAATGATAATAATAAATAATGCTGACCCTGTATAGTTTTATACTTTTAGACTAAGTTGTGAGATTATTTGTATGTATGCATAGTATTGCATACTATAAAGAATGTTACAAAACATAAATACTTATAAAAGATTCCGTTTATATTATTGGTTGTTTTATTTTGTGTTGAAGTGGAATGCATTGTTTTTTTATACTATTTCAACCATATTAATTACTTAGTACATTCCCGGGATTATTTAGTCACGAAAAAATTTAGTCGTAAGGAAGTCTCCGCTTTTTAGTCTCTGTTCTACAATGTTTAGGTATTTATACTCTGCCTATTTCGATCACTGCATATCAGATTCGATTTTTTTTAATGCTTTTTCTTTTGGTATGCGTTTCGTGAATTTCTATCGTAGTCTGGATCTAAATTACCTATTAATAAGTAAAAGACAAAGCGATTCTGCCATTTTGACGATACTGACAGCTTAGGCCAGCGCAGCGTTTGACAGCTTACAGATGTGGCGGCGACATATATATTAAAAAGAAATGAAAATTTTAAAGAGGTCAAATATTTCGAAAAATTAATTAACTGTCGCAGTCGCATAAAAACTATCCTAAGCGGAAGCCAGAATAATAATGTACCTATAAAAAATGTTTCATGTTTTTTCCGTTCATGGGAAACTGAGATCATTCGTGACAAAATGATACTGGCTGATTCTTTTTTTAATTTAGAAATTTATTATAAGTAGAGATTATGTCGAAAAAATCAATCGTTTATGAACACTACGAGTACATGTATAATTTATAACTCTTTCGAAGCTGAAAGGTATGATAACGAATGTTATTAAAAACTTTTTGGTTCTAAATTAGTCACGGATGTAATAAACCTCTCAATGCTGTTGTGAAAAGTCTGTGTAATTTTTTTTTTTATTTGCCTCCCTTAGTACGAAAAACGACTACCAGCATTTAAAGTAGTTTTGAGGGGAACAACTTTAAGATTTAAGTTGATTAAGGGAATCGCAGTTACAAAGAGAAGTTTACAGGAGAAGCTTAATTTCTTATTCAAATTCAAATTCAAATAATTTTATTGCATGGTTATGGGTTTACAGAGCTGTTATATAAATGGTTTATGTTCTCCATATCCTGCCTCACAGAGGCGTACAATATAGACTTAGGTCTATTATGCAAATTTTACGTTAACATTATAATATATCACAAATGTCAACAATTAGGGTATTAGTCTACTAACATTATATCTTATCATATAATATACTAACTTTGTAAAAAATCTCTTATACTATAAAAGCACTGTTTCACCAGCCAATCAAACAACTGTTTTTTAAAAGGCTTTGGTGGTAATTTTTTAAATTCCACTGGAAGTTTATTATAAACCGTTCTGGTCATACAAATAGCACTTTTTGTAAGAAGTGCGGTTTTGGAATTTGGACATACTATATCATAACCATATTTTAAACGGAGCCTTTGTGTACCAGGATTTCTCAGTGTAAACATATCGGGATTGTTTTTTATAAATATGCAGACCTCGTAGATGTACAGAGAAGGAAAGGAGAGTATATTATTGGCAATGAACAGAGGCCTGCACGATTCTGTATGTTTAAGACCGAATACACTACGAAGACATTTTTTCTGCAATCTACAGATCCTGTCTTTGCTACTAGTGTTGCCCCACAGAATTATAATCAGGACTTTACTCAGGACTTTACGTTCGTTGGCGGGAAATCATAATTTGGCTACATTTGTTACATACGCGGTATTAACCAATGCCAGTTACGCGGATTTGCCCTATGGGTGTTGTGTAGATACGCACTATTTACCAGTGCTAGTTACGCGGTATTGCACTATCCCCGACGGTATGCAATAACGAGCTCCGCCAAAATTATGTCTTGGTTGGTAAGAGACTTGGGGTTCATAAATTATTTTGAATTTCACAATTTTACGTCCATGAAAATGTGCAACTTTACTTAACACCCCAGGGGCTTAGAACATGTTGCAGCATAAATCATGAAGATACACAACATGTTGTTTTGAAAGTTGAGCACAAAAGGCTGCAACACTGGAGGCTAATTCAATTTGCGATTGCGTTGGAGAAGATGCAGAACAATTTACCGATATTGGATTTTTATGACTGTCAGTCTTGAGTATCAAATGAGTCAAAAGCTAGTCTACTTATACTATAAATATATTTTCTCAAACATGCAATGAAATGTCGTCCTTACGTGCGTTATAACAGGCTTCAAAGTATCACGTTTCGGGCGGAACTACTCGAGAGAACTGGTAAGCAATTTTATACAAAATTGAAGGCCTAGGCCGGGAAGTAATTTTTTTTTAATTTTAATGTTAACATGGCATCTGTGTTCATCTACAGGCTAAACAGCTGAATTATTATTTTTTATTTTTTCTAGTGGCAGAATGGTTATCGGACCAAAAATATCCGCGTTAATGCCTATTACACACGAACCTTTATTAAGAATACAAACCTGTATGATTCAATGTCTTGATGAATAAATTTAAAATATTATCTATGTACGTAAGTCACCAGAGACCATAGACAATATTTAAAATCCTCTTTATTTTATTCATTATAGAAATATTTAAAATCCTGTTTATTTTATTCATTATCTAGAAGGTTATGTATAATGGCCCTAATAGGGTCTATTCGAACTCTACACACGCAAAATACGGACGCCTTTCGTAAAAAAAAACAACAAGAGGATTGGAGGGAAAATTAATGTACTATTTTGAGTGGTGTATTGTTTTATTTCATTGCATATATTTGAGAAAAGCACTATACATGTGCCTGGCCGTGAAAAGGGCTTGCCGGCTTCGTATCACTATCCGGCCTCCCTGCGGTCGGCCGTCTATACCTACTCACCCGGCAAGCCCTTCTTTCCCGGCGTCTGCAGTAATGTACTATTATAAGGTCATTTAAAGTAGGTATGCGTTGTGTTCATGATTTTAATGAAATTGACAAAATTGTTTGCCTGACAGTTGTACGCTTCTTTGTGGATAAATATTTATATTACCTACTTATTTTTTTTAAAATTTATTTATTCAGAAAAAGGTATGGTACGATTTACATTTGTTTAATTTTCGCCAAACATTACGTTTATCTGCGAATAGTACACTAACTTCCATTTATGTACCAGCGGGTTGACTACGCAACGCAACTAATTTTAAGGTGCAGCGCTATGTACCGCTATAAATGTTAATATGCCCTTTTTTGATTGTTTGTAAAAATATACCAAACTATATACTTACTGTAGTGTAACCCTCTCAGCGAACACTCTACCCTCCTACCTAAGGCAAACCTACCTAACTGCGCCGTGGGAACTCAGAATTATACCTAAACTTTGCGCGCCGCATTCGGTACATCCGCCAGTAGGCTGGCGCACGCGCTCACGGCCGGACGCTGCTTACGCGTACAAGAAAAGTAATACACCGATTCTTAAGAAATGAGTTCGTCGCGTTTAAATTCGGTGCACTGCAGTGTTGTGGGGTGCATGAACAATAAAAGAAATAGACACTTATCATTTTTTGCTCTGCCAACAGATGATGAAAGGGTAGTAACTTACCTACTTTATATACCTAAGTACTAATTATTTCCATGACAGGTACAATACAAACTAGTGAGTTTGAATAAAGACGTAATATTACGGAACACCTAATACCTATTTCAAATACTTACGTAATACATTTTTAAGGCCTGCTTGAGTTTCGGTAATTTTGTATACCTACTCCGAGCCTCCGACAAGTTTAGGTACTCCGCCACTCCGTTGTTTGTATTGATTTCATGTTTATATTTATCCCTGTCTAGCAGCAATTAGTATAATAGTTTACTTAGTAAGATTTGCGGGGTGCATGCATTGCACGGAAAGGGCGTAAACATCGTCGTTGCGTAGGGACTTATAACCTTTTGGAAGTTCTTGGAATACACTCGCGAGGATGAAACACGTACCTAATCAAAATATTTTAAAACAACTTATGCCTAGTGACTAATTCCAAGTTTGCAATGCTACTATGTTACTTTTAAATGTGTCATTATTTATATACTTACGTTATAAATAACGAAGATAGAAAGGTACCTACCTACCTACCAAACTTTATTTCGTACTGTCGTCGGGATACGCCTACTTACTTAAAAAATGAAGTTACCTACACAACAAGTTTCGTTTTGTTATACCTATAGTGTGGTAGCTGGTAAATTAATAGGTACCTACATTCAGACTGTCGTAACCATAGACAGGGTGAGAGATAGGTAGGTACTTGACATGACATTACATTTTATTTAACATGCTGCGTTGATATGCCTGTATGTAGGTATGTAGCTCTGCAAAACAAATAATAACAATAACAACACTCCGCAATCCGTGTAATCACTAATTTAGACATTAATAGTATTTTATGCAACAGTTGTATAAGAGAGGTCAAAAAAGGCGAGTGGCGTGGGTTACAATGTGAGCCGAAGGCGAACATTGTAAAGAAAGACGCCACGAGCGTTTTTTGACTTAGTTATACAACGTTGCATACAATACTTTTTCTACGACTAGCTACTATGGAATAAAATGCAAAATTAAACAAAGAATAAATTTTTCTTAAACTTTGTCGTATAGGTGCCGAGATTTAGTAGGCAACAAATTTTCGGTCACTGCTTGTGGGCTGCCGGTGTATTTCTTCTGGTATAGAAGCAATATTTTCATCGTCATCCATTTTTATTACTTTTGAGAAACACCAACTATTTTGTAGCAAACACAACGGCCGCAAACTCAAACAACAATTTATAAAATAACCGGGAATTCGGGAAACATGAAAATGAGACAAATGTGAAAAAAAAGTGTCTATGGTTAACTTTGTTTTTAATTGATGTCAACTTGCCAGTACTGCCATATTAAGAATAAAGGTTTTTCCTAAGTTAGCAGCAATGCCTTTAGTTCAAAAATTTCTAAAAAGTAAAAACATTCAGTGGTTTGTTAAGTTGGTAGTACCTAATGTATAGGTTTAGAACACAGGTTTAGTTAGAAGCGTATGGCTGCTAAGCGTATCGTTTTGGCGACATAACAGCACGGCTGTGCCGTACTGTTATGGGGAATAGAGTATAGACTTTTCTGCAAACTAATTTTGTATGTCTTTATATTAGTGTTCGTGACTATGTAAATGACAGATAAAAGTACAGGAGTAGAAAAATAAGTAAACAGAACACGACACGACTAGCTGGCAGGCCGTCTCGCTGGGCCAATACGGGTAGCGGGCGGAGAGCGGGAGGGGTCAAATTCGCGCTTAGCGAGCCGCGCGAACCTGCATAAACCTGTTTAGTTTTACCCAATAATTCGGCCGAATATTCGTATTCGGCAAAGTCCGTATTCGGCCCATCTCTAATAAGCAGACACCGTAGCCTTTGGACGATTGCGATTCCAGAAGAACACACACTTAAATTTAATAACAGAACATTTAGAGAAGGAAAAAAATTCGTGCAACGTTATATAAAGGTGAAGCAATTGTAGTTCATCATTATAAAAAAAATATTTTAAAGAATAAACCGTTTTTTATTTCACTCAACTATTAATTATAACTTCATTTCTAAGCGGTGTCAACCCTAGCCGGCAAGTGCGGGCAACGACCAGCGCGTTCAAGGTCGCTCCATTGTTAAATTTAGTAGGCATGGAAAGCGGTAGGTATGCGCGTTTTTATTCAGAGTCGAGTATCTGTTCGTTAGAACTATTATATAATCTGTGCCTAAGGCGCGTAAATCTTCATAGATTTTGCTACATATACAGCGTAAGCTTGCTGTGCGTTGCGGCGTAATTCAACAGTGCGTGCGCCGAATGAGTGACACGAACGAAACCGATGAATAATTTTAAGAACTTATTCAGCGTTTTACGGCGTTTATTGTTCGCCATTTTACATCAGCAAAAAGTTACAAAAAAATTATGATAAAGAATGAAATTTTGTTAAAAACGTTTAACATTAGACATTACCGACGTTGTGTAATATTTGATAAAAAAAAATGCTATTTTGTCCCACTTTTACGGCGTTATCGTGTGGTGATAATGACTGTAGAACCAAGCGTTTCAAACCAGGAACTTCACTTTTAAGTTTATTTACATCGAATCACATTATCGTACACGATTATGTATATAACGATGGTGAGGCTTACCAGGCTCCTGAGTTTCAGAAGTATCCGTATCATCGGGGTCCTGGAGGAAGTTAGCGAAGTGCAGCGCTGCCAGGTCGGAGTGCGTGTCTCTGAGCGCGCTCTGCACGCGCACGTAGCGCCTGCGCGCGCGCGCGCCCGCCGCCGCCGCGCGCCAGCGCCACGTGCTACGTCCTGATACTACGTTCTCCGCTATTAGAGACTCTGAAATATGTGTGGCTCACTGTGACTGTTGAAAGTAGGTAGTGGAGAATAAACACAGTAGCACACGCTTTGCTCTGTTTCGCATCATCATCATATCAGCCGAAAGACGTCCACTGCTGGACATAGGCCTCCCCTGTGTGCCACAATGACCGGTCCTGCGCCACCCGTTATCGATAAGTACATACTACTTCATGTGTGTGTGTGTGTGTGTGTGTGTGTGTGTGTGTGTGTGTGTGTGTGTGTGTGTGTGTGTGTGTGTGTGTGTGTGTGTGTGTGTGTGTGTGTGTGTGTGTGTGTGTGTGTGTGTGTGTGTGTGTGTGTGTGTGTGTGTGTGTGTGTGTGTGTGCGTGCGTGCGTGCGTGCGTGCGTGCGTGCGTGCGTGTGTCTGTGTGCGTGCGTGCGTGCCTGCGTGCATGTGTGTTTGTGTGTGTGTGTGGGTCGTTCTTCTTTTTTACCGACAATGAACCGAGGTTTTTCTGTTTTTTTGGTTTTTGAACTATCGAAAATTGTGGTTTTGAAGTGCGATTTAAAAAAAATGCATAGGTTTCTTCATTAGAACTAATTAAAGTTTCCTTTCTGGCCAATATAAATATTTATTTACGGTTGGTTTCTAAAAAAAAACATGTGACAAAGTGGACTCTTTCAGTGGGGACAACATTTTGTTTTACTACTCTGTCACGGCATTCTACGAAAAGAAAAACATTAAAAAAAATGCTAGATAGAGAAAGTGAAATATTAAATATCACTAATTAATAAAATAATATGGACTTTCATTCGAACATTATAAAACCGTAAACAGTCATTACTCAAATGAGATGCCGTAATAAGAAGAAGGATAGGCTATTGTCGGTCGAAAAGAAGAACGACCCGTGTGCGTGTGTGTGCGTGCGTGTGTGTGTGTGTGTGTGTGTGTGTGTGTGTGTGTGTGTGTGTGTGTGTGTGTGTGTGTGTGTGTGTGTGTGTGTGTGTGTGTGTGTGTGTGTGTGTGTGTGTGTGTGTGTGTGTGTATTATTTGAAGTGACTTAGGGGATAATTAATTCAGTGACACAAAGAAAGAAAGTTACGAAAGTATTGCAATTTTTTTTCTGAAGTAGTTTTTTTATTATTGTCTATTTTTTAACGCACCCTTGAAAAAGTTGAAGTGGTACTTATCGATAACAGAACTTTCGATGTTTTTATTTTGTCAATCACTTACAATAAGTCGTTCGTGCTAGAAAAATATCTAGGTATACTCATATCAGATCTCTTAACACATTCGCAGCCGAGAATCGCTACGCTCGTAGCCGATGCTGTGGTTTTCCTCGTATGTAGCGAAAACGACTACCACACACACCCGTACTACACCCGCTAGTCGGGTTCCCGGCACTGAATGTGTTAAATATCAGCGATTCGGAGAAACATGTTGATTTATCTCCATCTTTACGGCTTCCACTCTTGAGAACTGACATTTATGTTTCCGATTAAACATACTTCTAATTTTGACTCGATTGGTAACAAAACGAATATATACCTCAATTAGATACTCTTCGTTCAATAGTACAGTCGAGTTCTCCAATATGTATACAGACAACCTTTCAAAAATATCTATACATGTCAGTAATAATAAATTCAAATTCAATTTTTTTTTGATAAAGCCTATGTACAGATCTTTTTGAAAGGTTGTCTGTATAGATATTGGAGAACTCGTCTGTACGAAGGTCATAAATTACACTACAAGTTTTCCTTATTACGCAAATCGACCTAGTCCAAAACTAAGCAAAGCTTGTACTGTGGGTACTAGACGACGATAAACATACTTATATATATAGATAAATAAATACTTTTAAATACATAGAAAACATCCATGACTCGGGAACAAATATTCGTGCTCATCACAAAAATAAATACCCCTACTGGAATTTGAACCCTGGATCCCTAGCCTCCTAGGCAGCGTCACTACCAAATAGGCTAAAGCGGTCGTCACAGATCGATCTAAATACCTATTGTAACATGTAACGATGAAACCTATTTATGGATTAGGCTAGCTCTAAAATTAGTTTATCTGTACAAACATTATGGCAACACGTGCGTCGCGAATTACCTAAATCTTCTAGGCAGAACAGATGCCGCTGACAAATGTATGCTCAACTACTTACTAAAATTTAAATGAACAATGCCGTACCGTTGCTGTGAAATTGGGGGTTAATACTCGTACATTTACAATGTTGTCAATTCCAAGTCTCCTTATCTAAAATGTGTAGCTATTTTCCACCTTCTAATCTTATCTCAAAAAAAATAATTTAGAACACCCAACGAAACTCAGCATCAGAAAGTTAATGTCAAATTTTCACTTACTCATCATATATTTGGCGACACATAAAGTAGAAAAGTTAAAGTTGGCATCCTTTGGAGTTATAACCGCGTCGCTATTGCTCGTTGGCATGAGAAGTTCCAGCAACTCGAGTTCCGTGAGGCCGAACTCCGAACAAGTTATGTAACCTAAAATCACGACCAGAGTTAATCGGGTCACAACAAATTAAGGAATAGTAAACCGAGTAAACTATAAACTACGTACCTGCTAATTTACTAAAGGCTTTAGATCCGAACACGGCTTCTAATTTATCAAAGGCACTGTCGATATAGTCTCCGTAGCTGTGGTTGTCGGGGGTTTCCGCAATGGCGTCGAGCAGGTGGTAGCACTGTTGCACCTTGAACTTCTCCTTCTGCGCAGGAGTCAGCTGCAGCTGCTCCAGGGGCACGGCGCTCGTGCACACCAGGAATACGTTCCGGGGCAATGACATCGGCAGCCACGACAGCCCAGTCACTATGTCACACTCCAGAGGATTCACTCTATGCACGTTGTCAATAAAAATAAGCAAAATCTCATTCTCCATCTCTTCGCATCTCCTCAACAGACTTTGAAACCAATTATTAATATACAAAGGATCAAAACTGGCGTCCTTCGGCAAATAGCCCTCGGGAATGTTCAAGATAATAGATATCTGTTGGCACATAACTCTCAAAAGTTCCAAATTGTAGGCCGATCTCGGAGTGGAAGCCGAAAACCTTATTATCCTCAGCACGGGTTTGGGAAAAACTTCCTCACATTTATAATACAAATGTGTCAATAAAGTACTTTTCCCCGAGGCATCCGGTCCATATATTAGTACTGGAGGGTGTCGCGTCCGGCTTTCGTAGTTTTCTTTTGCGTTGCTTAATATACTTTTCGCTGCATCCTCGATTTGCTTAACGTTTACCTTATACTGACGCCTATGCTCTATACATATTCTAAGATGAGTGATGTGTTCCAGGAAAACTTCCTGAAAGAAAAACGACCTGCTGAAATACTTGATAAATGATCTCGTCAGTGTTCTGAGGAAGTTCAAATTGGAGGGAGCTTGATTCAAACTTAATCAATTTGTTTACGTTCGGTGGTAATGGATTCTTTGCTAAATGGAGTTAAAATAAGTTAGATATTAAACTTAGGGTTATTAAAACGATATGTATAAATGATTTATCTATCAATTGTCATATAAGTGGCCGCTTTTACTTAATCATACACTTTAAGGATTATACAGCAACAGCATAATTACTTTTATTTTTGGTTGGTTACCTACTCAAATGGAAATGTTAATAGAGTATGGCTTGGTATACCTTTAAAAAAATAAACGGTTTTGCCTTATGAATTCTCATCTGCACGCAATATAATATTAAAATGATCGCAGGAATTTTGAATTGCATTAGTAATTTTGAAGCTTGAACTATCGCTTTTAGCAAATTCTATGCATTAGTAAACTTGAATTTTGAAGTGTTGAAATTAGAATTACGATTATAGGTACTCTTACGTCATGGACTCGTGTCCGCGCGTTGGCCCGCAAATGGTGACACCCGCCAAATTGCAAATTATGGAAAATATACACTCGGTACAGTGTAATATGAATCATCATTTATTTTAAGCGGCATATTTGTGTGATTGCTGCCACAGTTTATTAAAAGTTGGGTTATGTATCCGGAGCGCTCGAGAAAGCATTAGCACGTTCCTGTGGCATTTTTCCGTCTCTTATGTAAGGCCACTTCTGCATTTGGCAGGGCGGATTGAGTATGTAATATTTTGTACTTTACCGAGAGCTAACTGCAGTCCATATTTCTTTACTTTTCGGTACACTACCATACATTTGCGCAGTAGTATTAAATTGCGTGGAGTGCAGTAATGCATTCGTATCACCTCGCTTCCACGCATCCCACGCTAATCAGGAAGGATAATATTCATTTACGACACATCTGGCCAAAAACTAGCAATTACCGCAAGTAGCAAAAATCCCACTTTCTGGCCAGGGAGAGATATAAAATTTGGTGCTCACCCTGAGCAGTAATAAAGAAAGCCTCAGATAGCATATTTATCGCCCTTGCCTTCCGCTCGGGCGTCAAATACCTGCGATCTGAAACATTCTTTTGTTTTACCGCCCTAGGTAAGAACAGTCGAGTTCTCCAATATCTATACAGACAACCTTTCAAAAATATCTATACACAGTCTTTATTGTTACTAACATAAGGTGCATGTGTAGGTAGATATTTTTGAAAGGTCGTCTGTATAGATATTGGGGAACTCGACTGTACATTACCATTATATGAAAGCGCGCAGTAAGCAATGTGTAACTTGACTGACAGTTGACGTAGACAGCTGGCAACTTACTGATACCGCACCAACAAATTCGGAAGTGGCCTAAATTACTAATTAGGGAGTGACCACACCGGTGCGTAACGCTGCGTATAACTACTCGTGAAGTTGTCACGTCTTCTTCATAATTTTTTCTGCGTTTACGGTGGGTCAGCGTATTTTGAGCAGCGGTGTCGCTCCCTAAAGTGAAGGTGTAAAAGGTACGCACCTGGACAGTCTTTTTCCTTCCCTTCCCCTGATCAGGCTCAGTGCTGAGGCTGTCATCCAGCAGCGCGCTCACACACGCCTGCACCGCCTCTCGCAGCGGCGCCAGTTTCTCCTCGTTGTCAGACACCGCGTCCGTCCGGGACGAGTCCGCTGACGAAGGCCTATCCCAACATGAACGAAAAAACAGTAATTACCTATTAATAGCAATCGTTAAATATATGAGAACGCGCCTCACTCCTTAAAATGTGTGTTGAGTTTTGTACATAGCGTAGGCCAATGTGACGCTTTTGTGTTGATCGATCGATAATAGCGTAATTTTTTGAAGCTAAAAACAACAGTTGATATTATCCAACGCTCGTTTGAAAACTTAGTTGAATGTAGGCAATGTGCGTTATAAAAATGTGCGACGTAATTAAAACAACGAATACATTCCATGTCGGCCAATTATTGTACACTAGTCACGGGCAACCATTTTGTACAGACGTTACTACGATACGTAGGTACTACGGTAATTAAGTACAAACTAATAAACTCATAATGTACCTACTCGTAGCATAAAAATGAAAATCAGATTATAGATTCTTTCATAGTGGTGGCCTATGATACATTAGGGAAAAAAATGTGTACAATTTAAATCACTTACTCAAGCCTAATGATATGACTCTCAGGTAAAGCATCTTCTAGTCTCCTCTTTAGGGCTTTTAATCTAGAATGTGCTAGAACTGAGAGTTTTGAGTCGTCTGCTTCCAGTGCGGAGCAGTCTCTGAAGACTGCTATTACACCTTTTGTGTGGTTGCCAGTTGATAGGAGATCTGAAAATATATAATGATTTTAACTGTGTGCAGTAGGTATAAATCATTGCTACACTACACGATATCGAGGTACCTTTTCTCTAAATGAGATGAAAATAAAGGGGCCCTAATTCTTTGTAAACGGTACCGGTTCCCTAGCTAATTATCGGGCCGTGTAGTGTAGTAAGTGCTTAAAGGCAGTAAGTTTATTCATACTATTTATCTGCAGTATTTCTTGCAATGGTAAAACAAGAACGGGTACTTTCAAATGCTCTATCCATAATTTGCTTCCCTTGAAAACAAACAATAACAATATCTTCTAATAACTTTTGAAAATTTATATCATATCAAAAAGGATCATTAGGAAGTTTCAGGGAATTGAATAACAATACTGATCGTAACCGAACTCACACGGAAGGAAGCGTGCTGTTAGAAAACTTCTAACATGTCAAAGTCTCTATTACTACCTTATGCTAACGAGTTTGAACTTTTATGGGCCGTAACTTTTTCTCCAGTAGAAGATAATAAAAGCTGCAATTCCCAGTCTCAAAAATCGGTTAATCTCTCATAAAAGTTTTACTATTACGTCGTAAACCTGAGAGACATAACATTTTCGAAATAGTAGATCATAATTTTTTCACATCTCATGCTCGAAAAGTGTGTCATATTAGGCTTAATAAGCGGGGCTAAAGTAGTACATTTAGCCCCTAGGGATAATATGTATACATATTTATGATTTTTAACACATTTATTTTGACCAATCAAAACACTTCACCATATTAAATCCACCAATCACAACTCTTTCAAAAAACATTATCTTTGCTATCAACCAACCAGAATACCTACAGCTACATATTAAAATCGACTAATCAAACATCAGGTGTTTTTTAGTCCCTAATTCCAAATCATTTAAATCCACGAATCACAACTCTTTCAAAAAACATTTCTCTTTGCTATCAACCAACCAGAATACAGCTACATATTAAAATCGACCAATCAAACATCAGGTGTTTTTTAGTCCCTAATTCCAAATCATTAAAAAAGAAAACGCCTCACGCTAAATTGAACAATCTCTTCGCATTGAAATTTGTTATTGATTGTGGATGGATAATCTTTGTTTTACTATTTTCTCGCAGTCGAAGTGAAAAGTAGAGTGTATAACTCGGGTCTAAAAGCCATATTACCCCTCGAATTATTTTCCCTCGCTTCGCTCGGAAAAATATCCATCTCGTGTTAATATGGCTTATTTTAGCCCCTTGTCATACAATCTTCTATTGAACAAACTTTGCACTTCGGTACTTTGAAATTTTAAATAGTTCAAAAGAAATTTTAGTTTTACAACTCACTGTGAGTAGGTAACAAAAGGGTTTGTGCCAAAATGTGGCCTAGCTTAGGCATAAAGGTAAAGAAACAAATTACAAGTTTGAGCGGGGCATTATATTACCTAGTATTATATTAACATTTTCAATACGGTTGTTCAGTATTTTACGTTCTGGCACAAAACTTAGCGTATTCATTTTAATATTAAATCGTATAAGTAGCTATATCTATATAGCTAGCTATTTCGAAAGCCAGGTTGGAAAACTGATCTGTGTATGGCAATCTTTAATCTACCGCGCTCCTTTACAGCCCGCATCCAAATGTTCTGAGTTTATAAAACGCGCATTTTAATGTACAAACGCCAACACAATTAAATGACCATCCTGTGTTTACATTGAACCTTATTACAATGCATATAAAGTGCACGGATGGTCAGTTAATTCAATATACTTTTTCACAAATGTATTCTTTCCAACCTTGTATGCCGATGTGGAATAATATTGACTGAGCAAAGAAGGTTCTGGCTGAAAAAATATACTCGCTATTCTAGTGCAAACGCTCTTTATCAAGTACGAGTATAGCCGTCTGTGTACGTACGAGTACTTACTTCAAATTCAGCCCAAAATGGCCAACAAACGACTATTGAGTGCTCAATGCTGTGTGCTCAGGTTTGGACAGATATTTAATATTATTATTTGTCGGATTAAAAATGTTTTTATGATACTGCAAATATACAAAAAAAATATGAGTTGAAACGCTTCGAATTAAAACTGTTACATTAGTTACAAATTTAATTATAACTAAGTATGATTACCTAATATTTTAGTTAAATGAACCTTAGTGTTATGAAATACTGACCGCTTTGGGAGTAACCACACAACATCCATGGCTCTTTAGGAGGCGATGGCGATACTGATTCGTTCCCGTTTTTGTAGAGAAATCTCTTCTCGTGGTCAACAGTCGACCGGTAGGAGTTTAAATAAATTTTTCACGCCACTGCTCGGAAATGTGGCAAAAGATGTTCAGAATTCAGGCTTCAAAGCTGGGGTTAGTTGGACGTCGCACGAACAGGCCATCTATGACTTCAAACTGTCCAACAATGTTATTGTTGGACAGTTTGAACAGCGATCGACCAATGACAGGGCCCGGCGCGCGGTCGCGCCGCGCCGTGCCGGCGTGCGCTGCCAGTGCTCCTCCTCCGCGCCGGGCGCGAGGCAAGCGAGCCTGTTTAATATTATGATCTTTAATTTTGATTTAAATTATAATTATTTGCAATTTCCTTGCAGTAGGCGTGAAAAGCACTATGTTAAGCCTCGGCCGAAAGTGCAATAGCTGGACTCGTACTTTCGAGGGCCTCCGCTACTAACTCTTCCATCTATTGCTTTTTTTTTTTTTTTTTTTTGCTTACTTTCTAGCCTCTTCAACAATAGGATCACCGGCAATATCCACTAATGTGTATTGGACTTTCATAATTTATTCATAACATTATATCGAAAATTAAATAATATAAAACATTTTTCGTTATGACCAAGTTATGACAACCTGTCAATCAGTATTATAACAACGTCTGCTGTTAGAGCTGACAGAAACAAATACTAAAAGAGTTTTGCCTACTGCGCAAAACACCAAGACACCAGTCTCTTTCTAAGAAGATAAGTTGAAAAGAGGCTTCCGCTTGTGTGTAATATAAGTTTTGAGAAATGGGCCCCTGTCCTTCATGTCCACGTGGTTGGTTTTTTTGGCTAAAACCATGATCTATGGCTAGTCTCGTAAATGATGTTTTTTTTTTCAGATAAGATAAGATTTTCATTTTTGTTGTTCTTGTTTAGTTTTATTAGGCATTATTATTTAGGATTTTAAGTATTGTATTTTGGTTTGAGCTGATGGCCTCGATGCCAATGCTCCAAATAAATTTAAAAAAAATCTATGGCTAGTCTGTCAGTGTCAAACAAAATCTGTCTAAACGAAGTCAAAATGCGGTATTTCTATAAAATATTGTAATCAATTTATAATTTATAATAATCGCTTTCCTACTAGCTCTCCAACAGGCTTCAGCAAAACGAGCCCTAAATGCCATATCGGTGAGTCTTACCTTTGACGTAAAGCACCCTTAAGGTAGTTCTTAGTGCGGCTAGTAAAAATCCCCTTCCTTATTTTTACCCGACTGCCGAAGGAAAGAATATATATGTATAATATATGTAGTATATGTATAAAAAGAAATATGTATGTATAACAAATAAAATAAAATAATAAAATTGAGGGCAATCTTACACAAATCAACCTAGTCCCATAGTAAGCTCAATAAGGCTATGGGTATGTATGTATATATGTTTGTATCTATGTATGTATGTGTGTATGTCTTATTCTTTGGCACGCCCTATAAGGTGTCGTTGGATTCCTCTTAATCGTGGGAGTGACATTATGGCCATAATACTCATATTTGTAAAAAAGCAGTTGGGTTTTTCGTTTTTTTTTTTGATTTCACTTGTAATAACAAGTGAAATCAAAAAAAATCGATTCGAATTTTCCATTTATTCTTTTAGCGAGCCAAGACTAATTCACACAAAATTTTGGAATTATACTTTGAACTTCAGTTATTTAATATTGATATTGGGTATCTTCATTTTATTTGGCTGAAATCTTGCCTTATTATTCAGCGGAATTTAATCAATGTTGAGGATAAATAAGCGATTATTTGCAAAACAGCGTATTTTACAAGCGTTTTGTGTTGTTGTATGTTTATATTGTATGTATATTCTGATAGTCTAAGGTACCTATATATAAATATGGGCCTTATTTGCTTTATTGCCTAAATCAAATGAATTGTAGGTAATAAGGGGAAAACGAATTTTCCTAGACATGAAACCTAGCTAGATCGATAATCCACCCCCGTAAACCATTATATTTCAAATTTCATCGAAATATATATATATATATATACAAATATTGCTCGTTTAATAGTATAGGATAGACACTCCTACTGACTATCACGGTTCACTATACATAACATTGACGAGAATAAGCGACCTGATTGAACGAGACAATAGAGGTTTTCGACTTACCCAACGCTAATTCGCACTGGATCTCGACGGGGCTCCGCAGCAGATCAGCCACGTCAGCGCCGCCGGCGTGCGCTTCTAGCGCCAACGCGTTAAATGCTTTCTGGACCTCGGTGAGCCGGCCCCGCTGCTCGTCCCGTTCCACCAAATTGCTGAACCTAAGCAATAAATATAACTTAATAGTTCCTCATCATAATCTGTATCACGTTCCAATACAGTTAATTTATTGCCATGAATATATGTTTTTTCTATTCTATATTACAGGGCTTTTTTTTCGAGGAGGAGTTGAATGGAGCATAGTCGTCACGCTAGCCCAATATGGATCGAAAACGCCACATAGGTACTTATTTTATTTGCGCTGATGTGTAGATGAAAGTAATTATGCTAAATGCACTTATTATCAATATATACTGGTTTTGTCTGAATTATTACTAACTTAATTTGGTGCGTATTGAGATCAACAGTATCGCTGGATGCTAAACTCAGAAAAAAACGATCAGTAATCTTTTCTGTTTATGTGTTCCTCTAATTTACATAAAGAGGTCAAACCATCATATACCTAGAATAAAAACCGGACAAGTGCGAGTTCAACTCGCGAGGTGAGGGTTCCGTAAAATTCCTATTCTCTAAGCATTTATAGGCGTTCCACAAAAATATTGAGAATTATCCCGTTACTTTGAAAACTAAAACTTCTTATAGGTTTTCCTGTAATCTTTAGGCAAGGAACTATTTTCCATATTTTTTTCAGAATCTTAAGCTTAGTAGTTTCGGAGATAGGGGGGGGGGGGGGAGGGGGAATGGTCAATTTTCGTCTTTTTTCCTAAATTACTTCAAATCTGTTTTTGCTAAAATTATTTAAAAAAAAAACTGAGATGCTTACAACAACCCCTTTTATTTGATATGTCACACAATACAGTTTGCGAAACTTTTTTTTTAATTTTCCAATTTACCCCCCAAAAGTGGCCCCCTTGTTCAGAATTCATTAATTGACTTTACGCGTCCATCTTTGGCTCACCAATTTACATATGTTTACCAAATTTCAACTTAATCCGTCCAGTAGTTTCGGAGCAAATCGGCTGTGACAAACGGACAGACAGACGCACGAGTGATCCTATAAGGGTTCCGTTTTTTCCTTTTTGAGGTGCGGAATCCTGAAAAGATTTGATGTTGATACGAAACTAGATATAGGTCAGAGCTGCAAACTATTTTGATCCTTGTTATCATATCCTTTAAGTATAATTTTATATGCACTTGTCTACTTAGTACTTTGCTTTCAAAAGGTACTAAGAGTCTATGACTTTATAAAGGAATGAATTTAATAACTGACGAAGGTTTTCGTACCCCGACTGTACAAGTGTACATACTCGTCGATACATATGCTTTCTTCTTCGTCCAATTAATATTTTAAATTAAACAAGAAAGCTTCAGGCAACGCAAACACTTTGTATATTGCTTTTATTAAATCACATGGTTTTGTTTTCACGTACCAAGAACCCACGCAGCGATAAATTAAATTACAGTGCCACAAACAAAATCGGATACACAATATTATTAAGAGGACTTTTTCGTTAAAGAATTACGAGAACACGGTTTTCTAGTAGATTGTTAAACAAAGGTAGCCCCCCATTTCAGTCAAGATATTTTAAGGTAGTATCGTAGTACTATTACTTATTCTGTGGTAGTAGTTCGAGACTGAAATGGGTGGCTTTCGCCCGAGATAAACCCTCTACTTTTTATTTCGAATAATAGGAAAATAAACAACTAACACCAAATACAACATCAACAAAATTTATTAACAAATTATTGTACCTAGTTAACACTTCTTTTGCAAATATTGTCATGTAGGTATATTAGCTCTTTACTTAAAATTTACTGTCAAATTCGAGCAGTTTGTGAATGTTACCGAAAGGTTATTTTTTATTTTTAAGGTTCCATACCTCGAAAGGAAAAAACGGAACCTATATAGGATTACTTTGTTGTCCATCCGTCTGTCTGTCAAGATCCTTTTTCTCAGGAACGCGTAGAGGTATCAAGCTAAAATTTATATCAAATACTCAAGTCTACAGTCCATTGGAGCTGTGAAAAAATCAAACTTCTAAGCCAATGCAATCAAAAGATACAGCCGTTTATGCCGCAAATTTCCGCAAATTTTAGAAATTCGCAATAAGGGAATCACAAGCTACAGGGTACTTGCTCAGAATCTTAAAATTTGGTACGAAGCAACGTCTTATAGCACAGATAAAGGAAAAATGCGAAAACCGTAAATTTTTAGTTGGGTAAGGCCGTCGAAATTTGCGTTATTTTTTAACGTAGTCTGTTTTTGTGTTAAATTTTGTATGGCATGTAACACAAATTTTGTGTTATGCATAACACAAAGGTATCACAAAAGTGCCAAATACAAAACAAAACGTAACACAAAAGCAGACTTACGTTAAAAAAAACGCAAATTTCGACGGCCTTACCCAGTTACATCATATAATAAAAATATTTTTACTTATATACCTACAGGTTTGTACGGAACCATCGGTTTGCGAGTCCGACTCACACTTAGCCGGTTTTTTTTATTTACATTTGATATATTGTGAAATTTGAGTATCTTGCACTGTAGGATCTGTTAATGTCGGAGATGACATTATCTCATTAGCAGAGGAAGACATCGGTATCATCTCTAGCTGTAATATTCACCTCTTCACCTCTGAGATCCTGGTATTGACAGTCTGATTCTTTGCAAGATCCTGGTTGAGGCGAATATTGAGCTGAGCGTAAATATATGGCCAGTTATTGCGCTTGAAATTTTGACTTATTCTGCACGGAGTTTTCGATATACCCTTCGGCAACAGTAATTGATTTCCATCCTCCGTGCCGTTTTGAGCATAGTCATGTCTCCTCCAGCATCGGCTAAAAGTGTCGCAGATGTTGTCTGGAAGCAATGCCCAGAGTAAAGATCGGCATTTGGTAACTTAAGATACGTCGCTATTAGTTTAGGCATGCATGTGAGATGTTATGTTTGGCGATTACCTGCTTAAGACATTTGCCGCGTTGGTATTTCAGGAAAAACGATTAGTTTATATACTATCGGGGCGTAGTCCTTGGTATTTCATAACTAAAGCCAGGTCCAGACGTGACGTAATGTAACGCGAACACTGCGTGTGGACGGCAATATGAGCATTACACGCTCGTGCCGGCGCTCCTCGTGATCCGTCGGCTGTCGGTTTTTAGCGCGAACACAAAGGCGCTCGCAGTGCTCATTTGAACGGCGTTTGTGACGATTGTGTCGTGTGGACATTCATGACGTGGAACAATCGCTTTTTTGATCTTCAGTTTAGTCAAGAAAAACCTGTTATTTGGGATCCAAAAAACCCTGAATACTTTAAAAATTATTTGAAATCGATATTTGGGGTGATAATGTTTTTGCATTAGGAAGAGATGTAGAAGAATGTAAGAACAAAATAAAGATCTTCTTCTATACAATGTAGTTTTCCACCATCGACGATTTTTCCGGCTTCAATTAACAAATACATACAAATAAAAGCAGCCCCAGCTATCATGACCTTTCGGCGCAGCATGTTCGCAAGAACTAGTGGAACAGCTTTTAAACGAAATTCGTGTCTATGATTCGCATTGAATTCGTGGGCCGTCTACACTGTTGAAGCTAAATTACACGTACTCGTAATCTTACATTACACGTTACGCCCATCTGGACCCGTCTTAATTGAGTAAACTTTTCCTGCACGACAAATGTACGATTAATTTTGGTTTTCGTATTCGGAAATTTTACAAGTTATAATTGGCCGTGTCTTTCCACGTTTTTCACAGTTATGTTTGTAAGCACAATTCCACTGCCACTTACTTATATCCTTCGAAACTGCCCATATTGTACAACCGTTTCAGCCTCTTTTCTCATTAAATCAGGCGTTAAATCCATATCCGAATCGCTGGATGAACTCATTTTTGCACAATGTATAAATAGGTGAATACCTATTATGTAAATACATCACTCGTCTCGCTTTCCCGATTTTTTTACTTCTTATACGCGCAACTATTGCTGTAGAGACCACCTACTTTTTTTACTACTTTCACGACAGTGATTCGGGTTCATCGGTGTCAAGGAAATAATAAAATGCATATTGTATGACAATAATGAATGTTCTTTAAAGCAATATGTAGTAAGTAAATTATTTTGTTCACATTGGTAGGTATTTAAAATTATAAGTAGTCCAAGATTACATATGAAATGCTGATGTACCTATAGGTTTTGCCGTTGCTCAACAAGTGTAGACCGTTTTAAATAGTGTTTGTGTGCCATTTTTGCGCCACGCCGCGCATAAATTTTAATGCATTATATAAAATAATGCATTAAGTTTATGTATTTATTTTCGAACTGGCTTTAATAACTTAAATGACAACTTTATAGATAACTTTACATTAATAACTACCGATATACTTCAAAAACAATTCAATTTAATGAAGTGTGGCAGTTTAGGTTTCTGCCATTGGTCATTGTTTTTTTATTACTTTTCAGCCCTAGGGGCGACATGCCTCATTTTCAACCAGCAATTCAGATAAACAATTACCTACTTTCAGAGTATGAGAGATGAAAAATATTATAAAACTGCTGACTTCCAAATTTCCCAAAAACTGCCTACTATAATGAAAGTAGATCGAACCTCATTCCATCAATAGGTACCTACCCGCGACCCCTCTCACAAACGATAACCTGAAGGCCTTTTCAGGTGAAGCAATATTTATGTGTAAGGAAACCTCTTTTCATCCGCTAAATTATTTATTTTACGACCCTACTGAGTGTCCGGATCTCGTTTCAAGGAAACAACCATAAATTGTCATAGCCTATATAGATACGGTAGTATAAAGGTTTTTCTTCAGCCGCACATAAGGGATATATTCCTTAGAGGAGTGGAATCAAATATTTTATTGCCAGGCCGTTGGGACCTGTTGATTATTCTCATCCTAGTAGGTACCTGAACTTATTAATGATACTGTAAAAAATATAAACGAATAAGATTAGAACAAATATTTCAATAGTAGGTAGTAATAAGAGACTAAGCAGATACAAAACAGAGTACCATATTAATAATTGGCCATAGTTATGCAGAATGAGACCAATGCCATTTTTTCGAAAAATGAGTTAACAATGCCATCAACAACTAGATTTTTTAGACTATAATCTGCTAAAACCGTCATATTTTTAGCACGTTATTCCACTGAATTACAGTATTTATGTATAAAACGACCAATGACAAAAGAAGCGTTTTATAATGTAGTAACCAGCCAAAGTACCCAACATAGTTCATTTCGCCCGTTTAAAGACCACGTTTTCAATCTGCAGAAAACAGCCAACTTACATTTGGTTAGTTGGTCGCATTTGACAATAAACAGCGGTATCAGCTAACGCACTTTTTGATCTGCTTAAAGCGACCAGGTAGTTGGTCGCTTTCAACAATATTAGATTTTTTAGTCCTACCCGCCAGTTTGGTCGTTTAATGTAATATTTTTGCAGTTACCGTACTAATTTGATTGTTTCATAGTTTGCTGGACGAATGCAAGGAAGTTTTATGTGAACGTACGTTTTTCATGTAAATTTAAGTGGAAAATTTATGACTGTGTTCAGCAACTTTTTTGTTTTGGAATAATTTTATTTGAATTCACAAAATAAAAAAATACATTTATGTCACTGTGTAGTAAAACTAAAAAAATAAATCACAAATAATCTAAGTATGTTTTTTACTAATGCTACAATCTGCATAATATGCCTAGGTTCCTCTTTTTGTTAAACTAGTAAGATTTACTTATAAATTTCATAATCAGCATAAGTAGACTAGCGTGATGTTGGTTACGAAGATCATCTTAGTTTTTTTCAGAAAATTACTGTTACAGAATATCTTAATCAGCATAACTCGACTACAGTTTGGTCGTTTTCATAGAAATAAGAATAACAAGCAGCATGTGAAATATTGATTTTACAGAAAACGACCAACCACTTTGTTTAAAAAAAAAGACACGAAAAAAACTATTAATATGTACAATCAGTCCTTCATACATTACTTTATATAATATTCTACCAAATTGCATCTTTTTTTATTCGAGAACGTGGTATTAAAACCCTTAAAAAATTTATTGAACCTTAAAACGGCTGTATCTCTAAATCGAAAATTAATTATTGGTCTCATTCTGCATAACTATGGTCAATTATCATTTGTACAAAGGCGAACTTATCCCTTTATTATCTTACTTAGCTAATCTTTGAGCACCTGAGTGAAAAAACATAATGTGGCAATAGTAATAAGAGATAGTCAGATCTGGGAACAAATCTACACAGATCGTCCTAAGTAAAGCTTGTAGTATGGGTATTAAACGACCAATATACATACATACATAAGGTAGGTGCCTACCTACCTACCTATATATTATATTGATAAATAAATACTTGAAAACGTACAGAAAACATTATATACAATACATTATAAACAAACTGCTTGCAGAAATACACCCGAATTAGAAACCGAAGCAATCAATTCCGTAGTAGTTAGGGTCTATTTTCTAACCATTTCGTCACGATTTTTCATCATGTGTGACAAACATTGCAAACAAGATGACTTCGAAAGACGAACAAAATTAAGCACGATTGTTTATTTATTTTGCTGATCTGTGGGTTCGTCTGGCTCGTTGCCACCATCATGAGCTGGGCTGGTATTCACGTTTCATGTCATCTCACATCAGAAAAACCAACGTAAGTCGTTGGTCGGTGTCATGATACTAGGGGTAAGCGATGAGGTGAGGTGAAACAAGTTGTGAATAACATATTTATTTCTTTTCTGGGTTTGACGGTGGTAGGCCCTTTGGTAAGTCCTGTCCGGGCAATTATAATAACTCAAATTAATGAGAATTCTCGCCCGTTTGTTTGGTTCTAAGCCACCACCAAGAAATTGCATCGTAAAATATAACGGTTATTTAAATACATTTCTCTAAAACCCTAAAAAGTTATTTTTGTGGCTTTTAAAGAGGTTAAAAAGTTTTTAGTACCTATCTTACTTACTCTAGCGGTACCGCAGTCCAAGTTGGTAATAGTTTGAGTACAGTAATATGTTTCTAACCACCCCCAAGCGAATAGTTCTAATTATGTTCTCTTGCGTCAAATTTAAAATTATGAATACATAGTGTAACTGCTGACTTTGCGGCACAAAGTGAATTTAAATTAGGTCTCGTTGAAGAATAAACGTCGAGGGGATATTCAGTGGTAGGTAAACAGTATTTTATAATATTTATCATTTTATTCATCATCATCATCAGCATCATATCAGCTGAAAGACGTCCACTGCTGGACATAGGCCTCCCCCAAAGAGTGCCACAGTGACCGGTCCTGCGCCACCCGCATCCAGCGTACTCCAGCGACCTTCATTTTATTATAAGAGTAATTACTTTTAACTAGTAGGCACATAATTAAACTTTTTTGCGTAGTTTGATAATACATATAACATGCAAATATTTATTTGAATAATTTGCATGAAAACTAGCAAAAATATTTACTAAATGGTTGTACGATTACATTAAGTTGGCTCGGTAGGAAATCGAATCTAAAACACCACAAATACCAACCGTAAAAATATGTTATAATACGGTTCCTCATACATACTTTAATTTCCTATTTCATCTCCTTAAAATATGAGTTTTGGTACCTATAAGGACTATCTTACGTTCATCCTCATAAATCGATATAGCCAATATAGCCATTTAGGCGAGAAAACGGGACACGTAGATAGACATAGTTTTTCATGTACAAAGTGCTATTAAATACCTAATATCAATTAGAATTTTGGTCAATGCGAGTCGAATTTTAGTTTTCCCATTCATTTTGAGACCCAGCGCCTGATGAAGTCAACGAGCAAAATCATTTGGTCTCAATACAAGGTTTCATCCCCTTTTTCATCCCTAAAAGGGATGCAATTTGACATAAATTATAGCCGATGTCATATTCTGATATAGAAGGTACATAACTGGAAAGTTCCATATACATTCGACCAGTAGTTTTTGAGATTCAGTGGAACGTACATCCATCCATTCACGTTTATAATATTAGTAGGATAGTAGGATTAAACAATTTCACTGTACGAAATTGACAATTGACATGATTGATTGATTGATTTGAGATTGGCCAATTCATCTATACATATAATAAAGCTGAAGAGGGTCGAAAGTCTGTACATGGAAGATAAACGAAAAAAAATTGGCTGGGGATACTAAGAATTGATAACAGAATACGTTCCAACAGTTTTTAGAATTTTTGTCTGTTTATCTGTTTATCTGTTTGTCTGTTTATTTGTCCGAGCATCACGTGAAAACGGCTGAACGGATTTTGATGCAAACTTTGCTAATCTGTCGAGAGAATCGCCGGATAGGTTTTAAGCTATAAAAATCTTAAAGATTAGGGTTCAAAGGGGGTAGAAAATGGGGTTGAACTTTGTATGGGAACTCCTTGAATGTACGAGCTACAGACTTGAAAATTGGTAACCATAAACTTGACTGGAAAGTAAAAACGACCCCATTCAAACTTTTAGCAATGTATAGATAAAACGTGAAAAATATGGGATGAAAATAGGTTCTGAGGCGACTAGAAACTATATAATGTTGCAAGAGCGGGGTTATAACAGTATCATTACCATGGTAACATGTCGTCAAGATATTCAAAAATTCATCGTGTTCTTACAACTGATAGTTAGTCCAGTGGTTTCACCCATAGCTTACGGAGTCGGTGTCCCCGAGTTCAAACCCAGCAGCATGCACTTTTTGTAGTTTTAATTATTTTGTGTCTGCGTTTTTGAAAATGTATATTTTGAAAAGGTATATTTTCTAAAACGCAGAGAAGCTTAGTGAATAGAGGATTTTGATGCAACTTTTACTTAATCGGTCGAGAAAATCCCTGGCCAGGTCATAGGCTGTAAAAATGATAAAAATTAGTTCAAAGGGGGTAAAAAATGGGGCAAAACTTTGTATGGGAACTCCTCAAATCCATGAGCTTTAGAATTGAAAATTGATAAACATACACTTGACTGGAAAGTAAAAAGAACTCCATTCAAACATTATAAAAAAATAAATATAAAACGTGAAAAACCACGGCATGAAAAAGAGTGCTAGATGGCTAAAGACTATCTATAATAACCAAAAATGTTTGATATCTCAACCGATAGTAGCTGTTAGACATAAGAAACCTAATTATTTTGGAAACTCAGTCGCTGACAACGTCGCTGTTAATATTGAAATCCAGCAACCTTGATCTTCGTCTTCCTATATAATTGCTATGAATTCAGAGGTCATCTAAAGATGTATGGTAGGTTGAGTTTAATACTTACGTCGAGAGAGGTAGTTCACCAACGTCAAGAGATGTGAGTATAAAATTTGGATACAACGGCATTCCGCGGAGAATTAAGTAGGTACCATTTTTTTATGTACGTTTGTGACATTCAGAAATATTATTATTATTATGAATACTCGGGTATAGTGAGCGTCCGCATGAGCTAGCTCTCGGGCCTTTGGCCCTCGGGCTCGCATAGAGAGCGCTCTCTGAAGCGATGTATTGGGCCTTTCATTCATACGAAAAGCTCGGCCTTCGGGCTCGCTTGCCTCGCCACTCACCTTCGGGACTTTGGAACTCAGATTTCGCTTTCAAGACACTTGGAGATAGTGTGCGTCAGTCCTCGGGCTCGCATAGGAAGCGCTCTCTAAAACGGTTCTTTGGGCCTATCGTTCCAACGAAAATCTCGGCCTTTGGTCTCGCTTGCCTCGCCGCTCTTCTTCTGACTTCTCTCGCTGGGGACTTTGGTCTCCGGTTTCGCTTGCAAGACACCTGGGTTTAGTTAGTGTCCGTGAAGGCTCGATCTCGGGCCTTCGGCCCTCGGGCTCGCATTGAGAGCGCTCTCTGAAGGGTTGGTTTGGGCATTTCATTCCTACGAAACGCTCGCTCTCGGGCCTTCGGCCCTCGGGCTCGCATAGAGAGCGCTCTCTGAAGGGTTAGTTTGGGCCTTTCATTCATACGAAAAGCTCGGCCTTCGGGCTCGCTTGCCTCACCCCTCAACTTTGGGACTTAAGGCTCATGTTTCGCTTGCAAGACACCTGTGGATAGTAAGTATCCATGGAGTCTCGCCCTCGGGCCTTGGATGCTCTGGCTCGCATATGGAGCGCTATCTATAAGGGTACGTTGGGCCTTTCATTCCTACGAAAAGCTCAGCCTCCGGCCTCGCTTGCCTCCCCGTTTACCTTCAGGACTTTGGCTCTCAGGGGTAGTTTGACAAGACACCCGGAGATATAGAGTATCTTTGGGGTCTCGCCCTCGCTCGGTCCATTTGTTTCAATTATGAAATCTTATATTTAAATTCCGGTTTTGGTAATTTTTCTTCTACTATAAGTACTTAGGTACTTCGTTTGCAATAAAGATTAAGTAAATCAATATAACTAAATATTATTGACGACAAAGTTTATGAGGATTTGAACTGTTACACGCATAATTTATAGAAATGAAAGCGTAATAATCTAATTTATCAGTGTAGTAGGTATCGTATGGTGAAACATAAGAATATCATGTCATCCATAATTTATACGCGTACGGAGTCGCGGGCAGAAGCTAGTAACATATATGTATAGTCCTTAGATCAAAATGTTTTATTAATAAAAAACATAATTTAAAAGAATATAGGTGAAGAAGAAAGTAATAAAATAGTAAAATTGGTGGAAAATTCGGATGAAAATGTTGACTTGACAGCTTGCCTATAATATAATCAACTCACGGACCGCCACTAAGCTGTTATTTTGTTCTGCCATGAAGAAGTTTGAAGTGGCTGCCAACGCAAGTTCAACCCACTAGATTAAATTACTACACGACAACACTGTTTGTCTAAATGTATGCGAATGACGTTTAGAGTGCCGCGTAATGGGGAATGGATGAAAATTTTAGAAATGCCTGATTATTTTTTTTGGTGATAGGAATAACCTTCCTTAGCACCAGAAAAAAGTTTCAGATTTTTCAGCTGCGACAATTATTTTTGAAAAATATAAACAGTTTCCTCATTTACGTTTTGGGTCAACAACGGTAAATAGATACTTTCCTTGATCCGTCTCATATTACAAAAAACTATCTTAAATATCTGTGGCAAACTGACACTGGTAATTACCAATATAGCTGCTGCAAGTGCCAGTATCAGTTTACCACACATATTTAATATATTTTTTGCAATATGAGACCGATCGAGGAAGGTGCCGTAACTGACCCAAAACGTAAGTGAGGAAACTGTTTATATTTTTCAAAAAAAATTAAAGCAGCTGAAAAATCTGAAACTTTTTTCAGATGCTAAGGAAGGTTATTCCTATCACCAAAAAATAATCAGGCATTTCTAAAATTTTCATCCATTCCCAATTATATCTAGTGGATACAACTTGCATTTGCTAGACTCTATTAATAATATAGAATGATATTTTAAAACTGACTACCTGACTACTCATTTTATATACGAATTCTTGATGTTTCTGTTGAAATATAATAGTTAAGCATTCTACTCACCACTTATCGTCTCCTTGTAGATGATAAATGCCGTCTACGTGCAGTCGATAGCACGCCTGCACCAACGCCGCTTGGGGAGACCCGGGCTTGACTAGCTCCTCGAACGTGTCCTCTTTGATGGTGAAGGGCAGCACTGGCAGGTAAGAGGACGCGTCGCCGCCAATGAGGCACTAAAAAAAGTTTACTTGTAAATCTCGCAAAAAATTGGAACTGATATGATTTAAACTAGCTTTTTCCCGCGGCTTTGCCCGTAAGCAAGTGTAATTTTTGCAATAATTGTTACGCCGGCAACGGCCTACTACTACTTACTTCCCCTATGAATAACCATTCGTCGTCATATACGAACTTTCAAATTTCTAATTTTTAAATTAACATCTCTGTACAACTGCCATTTCACTCCTTTAGGGGGCAAGTTTTAAAAAATGTATTTCTGGATAGAGCTACATATTGTAACAGAAACCTGCTGCCCTGCTTTCGTGTTTCTAGCCACAGTTAATCATTAAAATCACACATTACTTATGTGAACTCTCAAGCTCAACCTCCATCTTAACCCCTTCAAAGGATGAATTAGAAAAAAATGCCCTTATCAATGTTTTTGACTGTACATCAGGAGCTTGTGACCGAAGCTTTAAGTCTAACTTTAAAAACGACATGTTTCCCATACAAATTTTCAACTCTTTTTTAATCCCCTTAGGGGATATATTTTGTAGTATCTAACGCTAAATCATGTTTTGCTTTTTAGTAAGGAACCTTCATGCAAAGATTCAAGTCTATAAATTTCCAAATGAAAGATTTCCATACAACGGTTCAACCCCTATTTCACCCCTTAAGGGTTGAATTTCGTAAAATCCTTTCTAAGTACACGTCCACGTACTGTAAAGAATATACGTTCCAAATTTCATGCTTATATCTTTAGCGGTTTAGGCTGTGCGCTGTCTGTCGATCGGTCAGTAACGCAAAAGTTTTGTAATATGTATAGATTTTGCGTGGCGGTATTCCCCATGTTAAAAAAAAAATGTTACCATACATGGGTCATACAGATTGAGTCAAACAAAAGTCGTCTTTCTTGTGAGCTACCATGCAAACACTTTACACAGATGTACTTTAGCACAATACGCACGCAAGATTCGTGGGTCCACAGTTTCATTTTGTGCGTAGAGTGTGGAGCTATTGGAGCGCCTGACTACATTTAGATATGAAGGGATTTCAAAACCCACACACGTAGCTTAGCCGCGTGGACTTTAAACCATGCAGTGGGTTCACGGCTTTATTTACAGTTCAAATTCCTTAATTCTAATCATACCTTTTTGTTACGAGGCAAGACGAGCGCTTAAAACTGGCAATTCATTTATAAAAAAATATTTATTTTTCACTATTTAATTACTAGGTAGTGAAAATGTCCTTATATCCAATATTTGATAGCTGTCATCCGTACAATTTATGTCATCATTGACGTTTATTGTACCGGGATGACGGCTGTCAAATATCGGTTGTTAAAAAAATCTAATTATAGTTTTATATACTCGTACTTTTTGGCATCGGGTATTTATTTTCGTTTCAGTGTTTATCATATCCACTGCTAATTGGGAAAGAACCATTTATTATTTCTAATTTTCTAAAAAAATACAAGAAAGATTGGTGTCGTTCAGCTTACCCTGTCTCATTTAAATTAATCGGTTTTTTTCGGAACGTTGCTCAAATAACAAAGCGGACTTAATTTTATTATAAGGCTTGAGAAATTACATTTTATTTTCATTCTGCTGACTTTTATAAAGGTTGCTTAATATTGTATTTGGCTAAGTACTTACTCTAAATACGACCTCACACGTTTTCTCAATAGGAACGTACTTCTATGGGCAGTTTGATTTGAACCATTGTTAAAATAATACGTTTGCATAAGAATGAAAATATTTTATGGTAAACAAAAAATAAAATAAAAGCGGCCAAGTGCGTGTCGGGCCACGCGCAGGTTAGGGTTCCGTAGTTGCCCGTCTGTCACAGAATGCGGATTTAAAAGGGGCTTTTGGGTTTTTTTATTATAGCTTACCCTCGTAAATAATCGTAAATATTAGATACTACATAAACTAATCGAACCGCAGATCGCAAACTTTTAGCAGCAACAGGTTATTACGTAAAATAATTACGAAAATCTCCGAACAGCATCAAGCCGCACATCACAAGATCACAACTAGCCGCGCGCGCGAGAAATACCGTGCCGTAAGTCCGCCTAAGTTTTAGCATTGCCACGGGTGAGGGGGGCATGTCGCAGGGCAGGTCTTTTGCGCGCTCGCCGCGGGAAAGAAGCACCGTGCCGTGAAAAAGCAACTCTACCGTCCACGGTAAAAGGTTCAAATTCCAATGACAATGTATATACACCCGAAATTAAGTGCATTTCTTACCAGTTAACTAGTTATGTCTACTTAAGGGGGGGGCATGACTCGAACAAAAATTAGGGCTTTAAATCCCATTATCTCGCAAACGCATAACTGAGTTGATGAATAGTTTTAGTAAACCCATAATATTTTTGAACAAGCTTTTCAACGACACCCCACACTATAGGTTAACGAGAAAAAAAAATACATCACCAATTTACATGTAAGGGACCTTAAATTTTTTTTTTTTCAAAATTTTGTTCTATTGTTTTGTCGGCGTGATTGGTTTATATACCCACGCCGAATTGCAGTTTTCTAGTTGTAAGGGTTACTGAGCTAAGCCGAAGACGGACAGACAGACAGACGGACGGACATGGCGAAACTATAAGGGTTCCTTGTTGACTACGGAACCCTAAAAAGACCCGTTATGAAAAGAAGTATAGGTACAGAGTTCGTCAACTCCATTTTACGTTTTCAATGGAAACTCTCGGTTCAACTTGTGAAGCAACTAGCTACGAATCTGTTTACTTTGGCCAGTCAAGTCGATAACTCAAACAGTCGCTTACGTGAGTGTTGCTGAGATCCTATAACCCACCCTATACTGAAACTAAACAATTGAGTTACAAATATAACATAGGTTTATAGGTACCTACCGGCCGGATACCGGATACTATTTTAACAAAAAAAAAGCATAGGTAAGAAGAGATAATCGTGTGAGTGTGTTATAATATTTTTAAAAATCAGTTGGATTTTTGGAAAAATCTTTTGATTTCACTTATTGGTATAAACTACCGAATCAAGTAAAGCCTAAGGCTTTAACTTTGTATGGTGGAAATTAACATTTGGTAAACACAATGAAACGCAATAACACTCGAGAAACCGTATGAGGAAACATTCTCTAATATTCTCTATCTTCTTATTATTTATTATTATTACAAATGTAGTACAATACCAGAAAGATATTCATTATTGTTCACTAAGAGAAAAATAATAAGGTCATAAGGATTCAATAGGCTTATTTTATAAATCTAATTAAATCTCTTTACCATAGGGAATTCTTTCCGCCGTACTCAATCACACTGAACTTTCAACAGTACCTACCCTTTAGATTCCATAGGTACTTTGAGTATCGTTTCAATAAACTTTGAACGTATAGTTTGGTAACCAATATTAGTAATATATACCAAGATAGCGGTGAAAACCGCTCGGAGTTAAGATATGAAACGACTAATAGCTATTATGAAAACTTTACCCTTTTATCGATAAGTATCTATCCTTACATCTAAAGGTGTGTACTCACAGTGGCAAAAACTTGCAGGTGTTTTTATACCGTACTCTGTCGTCGTCGTTCTTTGTCAGCGTAAAGTTAATATTAGGATAAGGCCAGCAAAATTAAGGTTTTCTTAGAAGCAATGTGTGCTTTTGTGTTACGTTTTGTGTGGTGTTTGGTACTTTTGTGTTATCCATTACACAAAAATTGTGCTACACACAATACAAAATGTAACACAAAAGCAGATATCGGCGCAAAAAAAAACTTAAATATTGACGACCTTTAGCCATTATTGGCTATCTTGTTGTAATGTCGTTGGCGAGAAAGTGATATTTATGTATCTAAAGAATGGTTCATACGGATAATAATTATTGATACACAATGAAGAACTTATTTGTAGCAAAATGTGTGCAAGCACTTTTTACCCGATAACCGAAGGAAAGGAGGGTTATGTTTTTCGAGTTTATGTATGTATGTATGTATATATGTGTACATGTATGTATGTACCTATGTATGTATGTGTGTATGTCTTATTCTTTGGCACGCCCTACAGCCTAAACCGTTTGACGGACTTCGACGTATGAGGTTTCGTTGGATTCCTTAAGAGGAATCCAACCCATTCAAGGCCCGTGACGACACGTATGCGTCCCTACGCCGTAGTCGCTTTCTGCTACATACGAGAAAAACCACGGAATCGGCTACGAGCGTAGCGCGTAGCGTTTCTGGGCACTGAATGTGTTAATCACGGGAGTGACATCGCCTATAATATTTGTAAAAAAGCAGTTGGGTTTTCCGAAATTTCTTTTGATTTTTACTCATCGTAAAGCTATTGCTTTGTTACATTTAACCAAGTAACACGTCACATACGACGCAGGAACGTATGATGCTTGATTTTAATTGGTTCAATATTAGACGGTTTTTACCAGTAGGTACATGTAACTTTACCTCAAAGTCAGCCGTTGTGATTCGAGATAAGCAAAGGGATCATGTTTATTGATATGTATGAAAATGTACCTAAAGTTTTACTGGCTGAGTTATTTTTAGTATTTTTATTATATTATATTCTTTACATTAAGTGGATTATGGTAGATTATCATCATAATGTTGATACTTATAAATAATATAAAAAGGCGCATTCAATATAAGTACCAAAACAGTACTACTACACACACATTTTACAGCCTTGACTTGACAAAAGATTTCGCCAATATGGACCAAAAACCACGGGCTGATCTCATCGCCCCCGTCCGTGCCGTAGTGGATGCCCACGAATCTTAGGGACAATAGCTCGGTTCCGATACCTACTTATGAGGAACTACCTGACTTTGGAAGTCTCATTGCAGCAGAGGATCTCGGCGAGGTGGTCCGGCTGGTCTCGTCACCGCCGTCGGTGCCGTAGTGCACGTCCACAAATCTAAAGGACTACGCCTCAGTTGGACTTACGAGGAAGTACCCGGCCTTGGATGTCTTGTTACAGTAGTGGATCTCGTCGAGGTGGTGCCGCAGCAGCGCGGGACCGGTCTCGCCTCGCCGTCCGCACCGTAGTGCATGCCCATGAATGTTAAGGACTACGCCTCATGGTACTTACGAGGAAGTACCCGGCCTTGGAGGTCTCGTTGCAACAGCGGATTTCGGCGAGGTGGTGCCGCAGCAGTGCAGGGCTGGTCTCGTCGCCGCCGTCCGTGCCGTAGTGCATGTCCAGGAACTCGATCTGCAACATAGCCTTACTATTAAACTTGTATTTTAATATGAATTAAGTAAACGTCTGAAAATAGTAAATAGAATCCACACTAGATAAAAACCCAAAAAAATCCAATTTTGAAAATAAAAGTTCATGTACACTTTTTTTGAAAAACGCTCCAAAAACTATACAACAATTGAGAAAAGTCACCAAGGGGAAGTCAGATATCTTTTTTTTTTATGAAACTTTCCTACTAAACGTTGTGGCAATACATTCACCAGGGAAAAAATACAAACATGTATGTGTTTTAAAATTGTGTCCATATTTTTGTCAAAAACTTACTACTCGTACCTAGCCGACCATCAGTTCCTAATGGGTAAATCATTCATTCATCATGTGACCCCTTCTGTTAGTACAACATATTTCCATCATCTATTGTTTAACGCTAGTATTTTTCGGCCAAAATGTCCTCTTTCACACCCCAAATCCCCACACTGTAGGGAGCCACAGAATGCAATTTACTGCAGTAGTCGGCGCAACGCGTCAATCCGTTTACGACGCGACGACAGGGTTTGGTAGAATTCGGTTGACAGCCACTGTTGCCCAGCGACTGTAATCCAAATTTCGTCGGCAAATAAAGCTTGAATCACACATGCCTTAAAAGTTTTGTTTGGAATTGTTGGGACGAGTTCGAGTGAAGCCCCAGTTGCAGAAAATGTACGTGAAGTTAAAGTAATTAATTTGGTGCAGTGAATAATCTGAGTTTGGTAGGTAAAAATTAAAATACTTCTGGAATACGGTTATCCACGATCGGTATTATATTATTATTGTTTTGAACAAAATGGTTTAGCTTTTAGGCGTAGGTGTAGAACGAAATATGTATTAATAATTAATTGAGGTTAGGTAGCCATTTCTAGTATAATTTTGGACGCAAAAGGGACACGAATGTTCAGAATGAGCATCTTCATCTACAAATAAAAACAAACATAAATATTGGTGTAATAATAAAATATTCAATTTATCTTAGCTACTTGGAAATTTACGAGTTGCGACTTAACTAGTATAAACTTGCTGTGGCCAATTTACAAAATCGTGAGTTCTCCTAGAACCCAGCAGAGTAAACGCGTTATAACATATTTATGAACTTAAATTTGTTGAGGGTGAAAATGACAATTGATGTGTCCTAACGCTCGTTCAAACACGTAAATACCCTGCAGGAATGTTTTACGCTAGCCCCTACTCCCGTGACTGGTTCTATCACGGCTACATATCGAGTAAAACGAAGTCCTCGGGTACCTACCAAAATTACAAGCCGTACACGCGATGTGAGCATTTTGGGAGATCTCGTGGTCTTTAATCTCTGTATGTATTGACACACAACAAAAGGTTGTTTTAAACATTTGACAAACTTTTGCAAAGATAAAAGTTTGTCATCCGTATTGATACGTAAGAAATTGAAGTGTAATGCTAATGCAGCTTTAATTGGTTAATTTTGCGACTTTAGACATTTTTTTTTCACATAATTTAGTAGTACCTACTATGACTGTTAGGCCGCGTTGCACATTAGATTTCTAAATGGAGCCCACCAACGCTCTTGTGATAAGTGCACCAACATCTAACAAACTGAACACTGTTATTAAAATACGTGGATTTATTTCTGTCTGTCTATTTTCAGGATTGCGCTAGCCAATAAATAAGTATGTGAGAATATTATAACATTGTAAGCATTTCAATGCGAAAACAGTACAAATGAATACACTGTGACGTGTCCACAAGTAGGTCTTATCCCATTGCAATAAGGTCTATGAATGCCCAACGAACATTTTGGTGTCAGCTAAGGGTTTTATTATAACCTTAACCTTTATAAGTGAGTTATAATTATCTCAGTTGGAACTAATAGTGTTATAGAGGAGTTAAGAAAAAAAATGAACTCCAAAAGTGTTACTAGAGTTTTATTGGCCGCTGCTAAACAGGTATTAGAGTTATAAGAGTGTTAGTCAAAGGAAGTATACTTAAGATGTTAAAGCTAACCTGTTTGTAACACTTAAACCTTTACAAGAGTGCTCGCTAACGCTCGTTAACTCTTATTGCTTTTAAGTTATTACCATGGAGTGTCTTATAAAGCTTAAGGTGTTATATCTACTATAAGGTGCAGGCAGAGACTTTATAACAGAGTTGGTCAAGAGTGTTGTACCACAAGATACTGGAAGTGTTGAACAACTCATTTGTAAGTATAGAAATTTTTTCTAACGCTTATGGTGTTAGGCAGATACACTTTAAAGACACTGAGACTTGTTTGAGTGTATTATAACACCGTTATGAAGGCAAAGCCTGCACTTTCTTGACTAAAAGTGTTGTGACTCAATAAGCGTTATAGTTGACTTAACTGACGCCGAAAGCTTTAATGAAAGTTCGCAATTGTTTTGGTGAACTCTAACCTACAAATTGATTAGGTTATTCAATATTTGACATCAAAATACTTCATTATTTATGTTACTCTTGTCATTCTGTGGATGCCACTTAATTAAACACGCCACTGGCCAAGAAACAAGAATAGAAAATAATAAAAACATTAGATGTCTATTTTATTCTTCATAAGTTTTATTAGAAATCTTTGTGTACTTACCGTAAAATCTCAAAGGCAGATTGTTTTCACTTAATGTCACGAACATTTCCAATTTAATTCACTTTCAATTAGTACGACTCTATAGCTGTCAAATATGTATAGGTATGTGATGTCATGAGTGATGACATGGCCATAGAGAGAGAGCGCAGGGCGCTGTTCGTGCGGTGCAATATGTTGGCTCGTAGGTTTGCACGTTGTAGCGACAAAGTTAAGTTGACGTTGTTTCGAGCCTACTGTCAGTCTTTCTACACGTGCAGCCTATGGGTCAATTATACTAAGCGCACGTACAGCGCACTGCGCGTACAGTACAATAATGCGTTCAGGGCGCTGTTCCGGCTGCCGTGGAGCTGCAGCGCGTCCGGCATGTTCGCCGCGGCGCGCACCGACGAGTTCCACGCTATCATAAGAAAGTGTTGTGCCTCCGTGCTTACCCGCCTGCGCACGACCACTAACAGCATCCTGAACGTCTTTACTGACAGGTGGAATACTCCCATGGTAAAGAGGTGGTTAGCCCTTCACTGTCCTAGTTATAAGTAGGTAGTTTAGTTCTATCTTCTATTGATTATATTTTTATTGTAAAAGTCAAAATTTATTTATTTTTATTGATTATGTTTTAATGTAATTACTGCTTCTTAATTGTGTACCTATGGATGAAAAATCTGAAATAAATTACTATTTAATTTATACTTACTAACTATCTTCCCCATTTTGTTGGTAGACTATATTTGTCTCATAATTTTATAGTAAAGAAAAGAGTAAGATGCTCACTTGAAATTAAGTGATTGCAAGAGTGTTATAACACCTTAATCGTTACTACTGTGTTTGTAGAGCGTTAGTCAACACTATGGGTATCAGATAACACTGCCCTACAGGCCTTCTAACACCTTTACTTGTAATACGTGGGCCTCTTTCGTGGTTATAAGGGTGTTAGAGCATGCTATAACACCTTTTTTACAGGCATTCTTAACACCTTAACACTTGGCTGGAACCGATATAAGAATGATATAAGGGTTATTTTAACGCTTGTGTGCTAGTTGGGTGGTCAGTGTTTTTGGGTACATTAACTACGCACTATCTAATTAACTACTGCTTCATATCAAACGATGTGATTCTTAATGTTTAACCCGATTTATAGACACATTTGTATAATAGACACGAAATGGGTCATCAGCTTTGATCTTCGGATGGTAGATATTTGATTTTAAATTTTAAGCTGACGATGAAGGTCTAGATCAAAATTAATATTGAGGATTATAGAGCATCTTGTTTTTCAAATTGACTGAAAAAAAAAAACAGTCATATTAGCTGCGGATTACGTATATACTTCATGCCACGTCCTCTGCTGATGCTAACATAGAGTTATTTAATTCAAATCAAAAGCCCAAATAAAAATAGCATAACATTCACATAACATAACATAACTTAGTTTGGCATTACATTTGACAATCCGTACTCAGTGCGGCCTCTTGTGCCAAATAAGTTAGCAGAATACACCCGCAGGCCAAAGTTATTTGTAGGTAAACCTGCCGGAGTTCCCAACTTGTTCGGGCTTCAGCTGATGCTTAAATAAATGCTATAGCTAAATGGGATACGGGAACTTGCTAAAATATGGAGGAGGCTTATAAATTTATGTAACACTCCTGTTCTCTTGCCCAACCTTTTTCTGACCACCTTACAGCCGTATGCTACCTGTCTTACACGATTCGCAAACTTTACGCTATTACTACTATATTTATGTTTATTTTATCTCTCTAATCTGAAGAAATAGATATATGTTTTCGATTAAAAGGTTTTCATTTTCCAATATATTTTGGCTTCAATAACGTCACGGACGGAAATAGACTGATACTAGGTGTTATTAAGTACCTCGATGTATCGATCATCGTAAGTCGCCTGCAGTTCCGGCCCCACCATCTCCAGGATCTGACGTCTCTCTTCACGGAAGTCTGCAAAAGAAACATACAATCTGAATTGTCCTTCCCTTAATTTACCGCTATTCCTAGGACACTATACATCTTTTACCCACTGCCAAGGTAAACCCATAAACAAACAACCATTCGAGGCCAAGCAACGCTACATGTGCTACGCCGTAGCGTGTAGCAGCATTTTCCCGCCTTGTAGCGGACGTACATGCAAGCATGACTCAATATATATGAGTCATGGTCATGGGCCTTGGACACATTCACCGCTAGGAATTGCTACGCGTTACGCTCATAGCCGAACCCGTGGGTTTCCCGCTAAGTAGCGGAAAGTGGCTATAGCGAAGGTACCCGCTTGGCTGCCTGGCAGGACTTACCATGAATACCTGTGGACAAATGGCGCAAACTGGTGTACGATGGGCGAAAAATCTACGATGAACGGTGGTTTAAGACACTCGCAGATGAGCGAGCCAAGCGACATCAACGTGGCCAATAACACCTGCCAGACTTGCGGTCATGTATGCCACTCCCGCGTTGGCTTACAAAGCCATGAAAGACGTTGTCTCCCTTCTTGACACTGCACTGCTTGTGTATGAGTAGTTTGTTACTTAAAGGCCATTGTACTCACCATTGTAGACAGATGCGACGTATATCTTGCAAGCGCGCGGGCCGGGCCACTTGTCGCTGTGCTGCGGGTGGCCCTGCAGCGCCTGCAGCACCGCCGGCTCCGGCGGCGCGCTCATCGCAACGCTCTACCCGCCGCTTGCGATGACCCACCGCATTCTGATGATAAGACATACAGTTCATAAAATTTACAGGAATGCGTGATGTACCTAACTATCAGCATTTGTTTTACCTGTTGTATGTTAGTTAAATTTTTAACGTTGGTAGTAAAATTTTATCTAAATTAGCCACTATAGCCGAGCGATGAAGCATGCGACTTTCAATCAGGAGGTCATGGATTCGAACCACGATTCCTACTCGTACCACTGAATTTAAAACTATAATTAGATTTTTTTAACAGCCGATATTTGGCAGCCGTCGTCCCCGTTCAATAAACGTCAATTCACATATGATGACATTAATTGGATGTAAGGGCATTTTCACTACCTACTCGCGAGCCTTTTTTTTTTTATTTCGAAAAAACCATAAAATTTACGAACCTGCTCACATCACGAGAATGGGTTGAGAAATGCGAGGATAACAGACGGACAGACGGACACCGTGACAGCCACCGAACCATACGAGTACGAACGACTTTCAGCCCAAGCTGAAACTTCGTTCGCCTTGCTCCCTCGTTCGACAAAACTTATGTACTAATTAACATTTTATATTTAATGTGAGTTTTTTGGTGAAAGAAAACATCAAGAGGAAACCGGTTTAATACCAGCAAATTTTCTCTCTGGGTTTGGGCTTTCGTAAAACTAGTAGGTAAATCTTGGGAATAGGTGCCAAACCGGATGGCTCCTTTAGAGTACAAAAACCGGCCAAGTGCGTGTCGGACCACGCAAAACGAAGGGTTCCGTGCCTATTAAAAAGGTCGTATCGTCACAGAAATTTTACGGCACTTACGTCCTTTTCTTTGAGGAAGGCAGTTTTTCAGCAATATCTCAAAAACCTCTGAACCGATCTTGTTCAAAACAATTTTCGGTGAATGAAATTAATAAGCCCTATGTCCATGAATTTTTCCATATTTTTAAAATACACCGTTCAAAAATTAGAGGGGGGGGGGACAGAATTTTAGTGACTTTCGGGGCGATTATCTCCGACCCTATTCACTTAATCAAAAAAAATGCTTAGAAACCTTATATTTATTTTGAAAGGCCTATCGATTGACGTGCCACACGGGGGGTCACAATAAAAAAATTTTTTTGACTTTTAGTTTTATGTATGGAGTGCACCCCTAAAAACAATTTTTTTGTCATTTTAATTACAAAACTATGTAGCGGCTAATAAAATACACCTATCCTCAAAATTTTATTCAAATACATCTTATAGTTTTCGAGTAAAATGCCTGTGACATACGGACAGACGGACAGACGGACAGACGGACATGACGAAATTATAAGGGTTCCGTTTTTGCCATTTTGGCTACGGAACCCTAAAAACCGGGAAAACGCTAGGAGGATGATGATGAATCAAACTTGGTGTTCCGTAGTCTCAGTAGAGAAAATACATACCTACATCAAACTTTATATATTTGATCACTTAGTTATACGGATTTTCTACTTTCTACGATCTCAATAATCCTCTTTTTATTCACTTTCATAATATTTTTCATACCTATGTTTATAATTCACGTACTCTTGACCTAAACTTTCTTTAGTATTTCTGGATTTGGTAAGTATTTTTCTTCCAGCTGTGCTATCTGCTGGGAAAGTCACTACTAGATATTAAAGGCAAAGACACAGAAGTACGCTCATTACTTTTTCTTATCTTTTTATATTCAGAGACGCATATTTTTGTCAGAATATCAATCGCATTGTAATGTCGGATCAGGAGCTCAAGAGTGTCGCAGGGAAGCAATCGGAATGGCGGTTACTCCACCAACAAGAGGCTCTTATATTTATAAGTGCCTGTCTCTACATTATGTTGAAATTTTGCACAAAAGCCGATTCTTCTTAAGTTTACTGTTACTGATTGATTATCATAATAATCATATCGTTATCATCAGATAATGTTAAATTATGGATAATAATGTTATAATTAATCACAAACCTACTACTAGCGCCATCTTTATAAATGTCTATAGCAACACTGTTAAAAAAAATAAACTCTTGTCTACGTTTAATCTTGTACATCCGTTGTTTCATTTTATAGTAAAGCCCACATATAAATTATTATAAAACTAAAAAACTATTAGATATGAGATTCTATTAGGTTATGGGCTATTTTTGCTTCTCAGATAATAGTTTAGTGTTTTACCGAAAAAGTATCGCCAATCAGTTCACCGAAAGTCGACATAACCTCAAAGTGTCCATCCGTCACATGGGCAATAATTTCTTTTTTCAGCAATTTCAACCAAATAGTACAAAATACCAGTAAATAATGGCCTCGCAAATATCAATGGGAACTATAGAGAAACTGGTTGGAAGGGAAAACTATCCGACTTGGAAATTTGCTGTCAAAAATTACTTGGAACACGAGGATTTGTGGGACACAATCGAACCGAGTGTGGGCTATGAACAAGATGGCAAGAAAGACATTAAAGCAAGATCGAAAATAATACTTCTGATTGACCCAATTAACTACGTCCATGTACAGGAGGCGACCACAGCGAAACAGGTATGGTCGAAATTGGAAAAAGTATTTGACGATTCCGGGCTCAGTAGAAGAGTAGGTTTATTAAGAGATCTGATTTCTACCACGTTAGATGACAGCTCTGGTGTTGAGGATTATGTTAACAAAGTGATGACAACAGCTCATAAGCTTAGAAATATCAATTTTGTAGTCGGAGATGAGTGGCTTGGTACCTTGCTGCTCGCTGGCCTCCCCGATGTCTACAAACCGATGATTATGGCTATGGAGAGCTCAGGCGTGTCGATTACTGCGGATTATGTTAAAACAAAGCTGCTCCAGGAAGTGAAAACAACAGACTCTTCCGCCTACTATGTAAATTATGATAAAATGTCTAAGTCTACAAAAGTTTCACCTGATAAAAATCAAAAGAAAGGCCCACGATGTTACAACTGTAATAAACATGGTCATTTTAGTAAAAATTGCTACTTCCAGACTAAAAAGAAGACAAGTAATTCAAAAAATAATGGTTATTTTGCCGCTTTTTCTGTTGCAGCCGAATTGCACAAGAACAGGTTTTATATTGACTCTGGTGCTTCCTTACATATGTGCCGGGAACGAACGTGGATGTACGATGTATTGCCTACAACAGTAAAAAATATAAAGGTGGCAGATAACAAGACTGTAGCAGTGGAAGGATGTGGTAATGTGAACTTGCAAATAACAGACTCCGATGGCAGGCCTCAAACAATTCAGGTTAGAAATGTGCTTTATGTACCTTCTCTGACGACTAATCTACTATCTGTGAGTCAGATGACAAAAAATGGCTGTGAAGTTAGGTTTGAGAAAAAATGCTGTAAAGTTTATCAAGACAATAAATTAATTTTGAAAGCTTTGCAACACAACAACATGTATGTTTTAGAGGATTTTTCAGAAACACAGGCATTGTTGTCAACTGTAGACGAACATGATATAAATATATGGCATCAAAGGATGGGCCATCTTAACTTCACAGACTTACAGAAGATAATAGATAGTACAGAAGGTGTAGAATTATCTAAAAAAAGTACACAGATTTGCACAACCTGCATGGAAGGGAAAATGAGTACATTTCCATTTAAGAATATTGGAACCAGGGCTAGTGAACCCCTGCAATTAATCCACACAGATTTATGTGGTCCGATGGAAACTAGTTCTATAGGAGGTTGTAAATATTATGTCAGTTTCATTGATGATTTTAGTAGAAAAGTCTATGTATATTTTCTGAAATATAAATCTGACACCTTACAGAAGTTTAAGGAATTTAAAAATATGGTAGAAAATGAAACTGAGAAAAGAATTAAATTTATACGCAGTGATAACGGCCGGGAGTACTTAAATAAGGAATTTAAAATGTATTTAGATAAACATGGCATACAACATCAAACAACTAATCCATACACCCCCGAAGAAAATGGTTTGGCGGAACAAAAAAATCGCACGCTTGTGGAAAGAGCTAAATGTTTGATTCTCAATGCCAGGTTGGATAAATCGTTTTGGGCTGAGGCTGTTTCGACAGCAGCCTACATAATCAACCGGTCACCAACCAAGGCTCTCGACTATAAGACACCATATGAAGTATGGTCGGGTAAGAAGCCGAATATTAATAATATGAGAATTTTTGGTTGTCATGCTATGGTCCATGTACCCAAGGAAAAGAGGCAAAAATGGGACTCGAAGGCTGTCAAAATGTTGTTTGTCGGATATTGCGAATACACAAAAGGCTACAGATTTTTTGATACAAAGCAGAGGCAAATATACAAAAGTAGAAGTGCTATTTTCCTTGAAAACACAATTCAAAACAAAAATGTAATTGTGCCATTAACAGAATTGCAAGAAAATAAATCGGAGGAAGCATCACAAATTGAGGACAGCTCTGAAGAGTCTCCTGACACACCCGAGACCCCGAGCTCGGCTGATACAACCCTCAACGGAACTATGAAGAAGGAGGGGTCATCTGATGATGATGATGATACTTACTTCACAGATAATGCTGATGCTGATGATGAATACATACCAGACAAAGATTTAGGTAATGTGTTACCTCATAAAATGATGCTAAGGTCAAGAAACAAACCTAATGCCAACTTATGTCATGAGACTTCGAGTGGCTCGAACCAAGCCACAGCTTTATTAGCAAAAGAACCAGAATCATTAGAAGAAGCACTTTCAGGCCTAAATGCACAACAATGGAAAAGTGCTATGAATAATGAATATGAGTCGCTCCTGCAAAATAATACATGGTCGTTAGTAACTTTACCTGAAAATAAGAGAGCAATTCCATGCAAGTGGGTCTATAAGATTAAAACTGATGCCAACGGCGAGATTTTACGATACAAAGCAAGACTGGTCATTAAAGGCTTCATTCAGAAGAAAGGAATGGAATATAATGAAATATTTGCTCCGGTAGTTCGTCATACTTCAATCAGGTACTTATTAGCCTTGGCTGTCAAGCATAACTTGTACATTGAACAAATGGATGCAGTTACTGCGTTCTTACAAGGGGAAATTGACACAGAAATATACATGTTCCAACCACCATCCTATGAGCATGGAGAAGAAGTATGTAAATTGAATAAATCCATTTATGGATTGAAACAGGCGAGCCGTCAATGGAATTTAAAACTCACATCGGTACTGAAGGAATTGGGACTGAAAAGTACATCTGTCGACCCATGTATATACCACAAAACTTGTGATGAAAATATGCTATTTGTACTCATTTATGTGGATGATCTGTTGTTATTTTATAACAATGAAGAAATGGGTCAAGAACTTAAGCGACAGTTAAAAAGTAAATTTGATATGAAAGAACTTGGTTTCATACATCATTTTGTTGGTTGGAGAATAAAGCAAAACTCGGTAAGAAACGAAATCTGCATCGATCAGACCGCTTATATAGAAAAAATTCTACAACGATTCAATATGACTGATTGTAATCCAGTTCATTCACCTTGTGACCCCAGCATTAAATTGGTCAGCACAGAAGATAAAAAAAATTTACTAGAAAACATACCATATCAAGAGGCAATTGGAAGCCTGCTATATTTATCTCAAGGGACCAGGCCAGATATATGTTTCATAGTAAACAAATTAAGTAGTTTTAACAACAAACCAGAAGAACAACATTGGCTGGCACTGAAGAGAGTGTTACGTTATATAAAAGGAACAAAAGATCTTAAATTGATATATAGTCAAAACAATGAAGAAAAGAGAGTGTTTGGCTACTGCGACTCTGATTGGGCTTCAGATGTTAACAGTCGGAGATCTTGCTCCGGCTACAATTTTATGTTTCAGGGCGCAGCAATTTCATGGCGTTCTAAACGTCAAAGCACCATTGCTCTATCAACAATGGAAGCCGAATTTATGTCACTTGCTGCCGCAGTACAAGAAGCGATGTGGCTTCGATATTTGGAGTCCGAATTACACCGTGATGTTGGTAATTCATCCACTGTCATTTATTGTGATAATCAAAGTGCCATTAAATTTGCAGGTACAGAGTCGTACTGTGCCCGCAGCAAACATATAGACATCAGGTACCATTTTGTTCGAGAGAAAGTTGCTAAAAAGGAGATTGAAGTAATATATCTTGGAACTGAGGATATGGTGGCAGATATCCTTACAAAGTCAACACCGCAAGTGAAGATTGAAAAATGTTCAAGATCTATGGGTTTGCGCTTAAAGGGAGGATGTTAAATTATGGATAATAATGTTATAATTAATCACAAACCTACTACTAGCGCCATCTTTATAAATGTCTATAGCAACACTGTTAAAAAAAATAAACTCTTGTCTACGTTTAATCTTGTACATCCGTTGTTTCATTTTATAGTAAAGCCCACATATAAATTATTATAAAACTAAAAAACTATTAGATATGAGATTCTATTAGATAATGATCATCATATTTATTTTGAGCATATTTATAAACTAAGAATATGTGTATTAGGTACGTGCAAAAGAAAGATAACTTCCATAATAAATATATCTATTTGCCCTCCTTATTGGGACCGGAATCGTAACTTATTACTACGAGGGAGTCCGCCTGGGGCCTGTTTTTGTTGCGAATTGAATGTCAACTAAGGAAAATATTCTCGGAAAATAAAGGGTACAAATGCATGAATTCATTATGCTGAAGAAACTATTATCGGGCTGGGCGGACTTCTTTATAATCTCAGGATATTGTTTAGATGCCTAAATTTTATGTTAAAGTAACTGTAAAAGTAAGCCTTGTTCGGTGTCTAAAAAGTATGAAACTAAACTGGTATAAAGATAACACGTACTAAGACATTTAGCCGAAGCAAAATACGGTTTCGAAAAACATTAATTTATAATAGCGTTATTTTTGCTTATTTCATTTTAAAACATTATTCTAAGATGCTTTATTCAAGAATCCACCAAACTTTCCACCCGGAAGTAATTATATAGATTTATATTAAACATTCATTGTCTTTTTTATTTTATTTATATTGAATATTGTAAAGCAAATGTAAATGAACCTAAATAAAGATAAAAAAAAATATTAATATTTATCCGGACTTTTTAGGAGCTAATTAAATATTGATTTTTTTGATGTCTGATTTTTTGTTGGATTTTGCCTCTAGGTAACAATTTAATTGATAATATATCCGTTACATTAAAAAAATTTGCTATTATAAATTATTTCCAAATATGTCATTTTTTCCATACAAGTTGTCAGTTCATTGCCTGGACTAATTAACGGTTTTTTATTATGAAAACCATGAATAAGTAAAAACAAATTGCAGTTACACATTTTCGAATAACCAGCCTTTTAGTATATATAAGTTAAAAGTCCTAGTGCCCGACACTTGTCTAATACTTGACAATTTCAATGTTACGAGTATGTCATAACAATAGAGGTGAACAATAATAGGTGTCAACTATAAGGCACAAGGTGGCGAAGCATTAGGATGTTTACTATCTCGAGATTGTTGTATTCAATTTTCTATAATATAGTTTCTTGTTTACATTATATGTAGACTTAGAAGTCATCTGACTGAGTCAACCTACTTACTACCCACTATTTCAGTGCTTTCCTAAATAAAGCTCCAAAAAGTTCTAAATTCGATAGCATTTGTAAATAATATTTTTTTGTACCTGATAGAAATTAGACTCAATTTCGTATTAAATTTTCATTACTTTAGGCGTTTCCGGTTGGTTTTGTTGAAAGTGGGCGTTTTTAAAAAAAAGTGTACATTTTTTTTTTTAATTTGTTTTTTTTGGATTGTTTTTACTCAGAATCGTTGATACTATCAATCCTTATACAAGAAAAATATTGTCCCAGATTTCACTAAGTAAGTTGTTTCTTCCACGTGCGTCACGTGGAAGAAACAAATATAAACAATAAATAAAAAAAGACTGCAAATAAAAATGTGACGATCTGGAATGGAATATTTGGGACACTTTTTTTTTGAACGAGGATCGATAGTATCACAATTTTGGGTTAGAAAAACCCAAAAAATCGAATTCTGAAAAAAAAGTTCATGTACACTTGTTTTTGAAAAACGCTCAAATGATAGATTGCAATTTAGTAAAAATTGCAATCTAAAAAAAGTACATATTTTAAGTAGTTACATTATTTTAGATGTACTCTATGAGTAATTATTGCCGGGATAATCAATAAATATAAAACTCTTGCGTTTCTGGTCTATTGACAGACAGCGCACAGCCTTAACCGCTAAAGATACCTATAAGCATGAAATTTGGAAAATATATTCTTTACGTGGACGTGTACTAAGAAAGGATTTTTCTAAATTCAACCTTTAAGGGGGTGAAATAGGGGTTGAACAGTTGTATGGAAATCGTTCATTTGGAAAGTTATAGACTAGAATCTTTGGAAAACAAATGATTTAGCGTTATTATTAAAATTCATCCCCTAAGGGGGTTTAAAAGAGTTGAAAGTTTGAATGGGAAACATGTCGTCAAAAAACATTGATAAGGGTATTTTTTCTAATTCATCCCTTGAAGGGGTTAAGATGGGGGTTGAAAGTTCACATAAATAATGTGTGATTTTTAATGATAAAATATGGCTAGAAACATGAGAGCAGGACAGCAGGTTTCTTTTATAATATGTAGATTTATCCAGAAATATGTATTTTTTCAAACCACATGCTCGACAATGCCGAATTATAGGTCATGTAAACCCTACCGAAAGCAAGACATTAAATCCCTTGGTATTAGCCGGGTTATAATGTTGTACTGAATTTCATTATAACCCGCTGGTTAATAATATGATTTCACTTTTCATAATTCTTATTACTATATGCATAAAGTTTAATTTTGCTAAACACAATTTGTCCTAGGCCATGGCCTACTTGATTTGACAAAATAAATGAAGTTTGCCTCCGTGTGAACCCCGGTCCGGAGGAGCGCGGTGTTCGAAATTCGAATTTCGAATCTAGGACCACGGCTTGTGCTTTCGAATTTGGAACGTCGCGCGCCTTCTTTTGTTCACGCGTGACGAACAAATCGAGTTCTTGTAGGTGCCTATAGAAGATTTAATTTCAAAAATAATATTGAAAATGTCGAGTGATGAAAGTGTTTTGACTCCTGAGTTTATCAAATTAGATGCCATAGGCATTGTCAACAATCTGCTGCCAGAGAAGTCAAAGGAAAAATACCTAAAAGCCTACAACGATTTTGACAAATGGAAAGCTGTAAAAGGCGTAAAGTCTGTGTCTGAATCAGTGCTTCTGGTCTATTTTGAATATTTGTCAGCTACAAAGAAGCCAAGTAGCCTGTGGTGTATATATTCGATGCTGAGGGCAACAATAAGTGTCAAACATGACATACAAATTAATACATATGCCAAGTTATTGGCCTTTTTAAAAAGGAAATCGGATGGACATCGAGCAAAGAAATCAAACATTATTTATCTACTGAGCCTGTTTTTTTTGTCTCGCATAAGGTGTGAAAAGTAGAGTATACACCTCGGGGATAAGACTGTTTTAGTCTTGGGCGGTTGAACCCCTCACTGCACTCAGGACTCAGTCTTAATTCCCTCGCTTCGCTCAGGAATTAACTTATAACTCCCTCGCTACGCTCAGGAGTTAAATTATGAGTCCTTCGTTACGTTCGGGATTCAATTCGCTCCCGTGACATAAAACGGTGCTTTATCCCCTTGGTGTATAATCTACTATTTAAACTTGCCCCCTAAAGGGGTGAAATAGGAATTGCACCAGGGGCGGTTCACTCTTTGATTTCGTCGCGCCGCACAAAAACATGCCGGCCGGCCGCCTTTAGGCGGTCTATCAGTGGTTGCCGCGCGCTGTTACGGGACGCACGCGTTCGCGCTTTGCATTGGATCGTCATTCGTCTCGTAAAATATCGTCTATTTATATTGGTTGAAAATAAATTTTCTTTACATAGTGCTTATGTATGTAGGTAACCCAGAGTTGTTGTCTTACATTTTGCAGAAACAGGCAGTTTTGATGTCATAACATAACCTAAAGGCCAATTACGCAGCTTTTGTGTAGTTGGGTGATCCTAAGTAAATGAAGAATAATCGTAATATCGTTAGTAAAATACACTATTATACTAAGGTACCTATAATTTAATAGGTCGAGCTGGCGGCAACTCTAGCTCTAAGGCTCCGCCTCCGAAAGAGCACTTTGCATGCGATAGAAAGAAATGGCCACATTTAGGCACGTTTGGCGTACCTAAACATCGAATTTGTTAACAGAGAACCTTCTGTACGTAGTACTATTACTTATTCTGTGGTTGTACAGTCGCCCACACTCCTAACTGACCATTCGTGAACCTTATATCAGTGACATAAGGTTTACAAATGGTCAGTTAGGAGTGTGGGCGACTGTACCGAGAAGACGTTCATTTAAAAACGTAGAAATTTGAAAGTTCGTATAATAATATGTCGACGAAGGGTTATTCATGGGGGAAGTAAGTCTACTAATAATAATTTAAAAATAGTTAAGGTTTTTACAATGTATATTGATAAAGTGATGATATTTTCTAAATGTCCGACGCGACAAGCTCCGTGTCGACAAGCTTTCAAATAAACATCCTTTTCAAATAAATCACGCGGAGCTTCATTTATTTTCCGAACCACGTAATAACTTCGGTATGATGCATTAGTTCCCGTCGAAGTATGAAAGATCGACTCATTTGAATTCAATTTATTTTCCAAAGTTTCAGGACTTTCCAAGTTATTACATTTAGTAGTTTGTAGGTGAAACTTTACTTTTCCATGCATAGTAAATGTACATTATACTTAGACTTGAAATAATAATGTAAACCTTTTCTGGGCTAATGTAAAAAAACCGGCCAAGTGCGTGTCGGACCACGCAAAACGAAGGGTTCCGTGCCTATTAAAAAGGTCGTATCGTCACAGAAATTTTACGGCACTTACGTCCTTTTCTTTGAGGAAGGCAGTTTTTCAGCAATATCTCGAAAACCTCTGAACCGATCTTGTTCAAAACAATTTTCGGTGAATGAAATTAATAAGCCCTATGTCCATGAATTTTTCCATATTTTTAAAATACACCGTTCAAAAATTAGAGGGGGGGGGGACAGAATTTTAGTGACTTTCGGGGCGATTATCTCCGACCCTATTCACTTAATCAAAAAAAATGCTAAGAAACCTTATATTTATTTTGAAAGGCCAATCGATTGATGTGCCACACGGGGGGTCACAACGAAAAAAAAAATTTTGACTTTTAGTTTTATGTATGGAGTGCACCCCTAAAAAATTTTTTTTTGTCATTTTAACTACAAAAGTATGTAGCGGCTAACAAAATACATCTATCCTCAAAATTTTATTCAAATACACCTTATAGTTTTCGAGTAAAATGCCTGTGACATACGGACAGACGGACAGACGGACAGACGGACAGACGGACATGACGAAACTATAAGGGTTCCGTTTTTGCCATTTTGGCTACGGAACCCTAAAAAGGAAAAGTCAGCTTTGTAAATTTTTATAGAGGGTAATCTCAGTAGGTGTATAGAAATAGAATGGACATAGACTATGTGTTTTAAGTTTATACTTAAGTTTACCGGATACTTAAGTTTCATTACGTCTTAAGACCTTACAGTATCTGAGCCTTTTATCAGATTCGAGAATTCCCAATAAATATTTATATCGCGCTGACGGAGGCGGGACCGTGCGCGAGCGTGTGTGCACGCACGCACACAGACACTTTCATATGTAGAACCCTACCTATATGTTATAAAATTCATGCAGTCTCAGTTCCGCGATGTTGACAGACCACTGTTGACTATTAAATTATGTCTTTCACGACACATTGTCCAACTTACCAGCCACAAATAAGTAGTTTAATTTCGAGTAGTAATGTACGTCACGTCATGGCCTGATCAGTAATCGTTAGTTTTCTGAGTCAGAGGTATCGGGTTCGAATCCCAGAGAGTAAAAGTTTTTTTTGCAATACTTTAATATAAGTTAAATAATCGTCTGTCCGGACTTAAGTTACTAACTGCTGTATTTATAAAAAAAAAGATCCAACACATATAGTTAAATAAAACATACACACATTCACACACACATGAACACACACACACCTTAACAAACACACACATTGTATTATTTATTTAAATTGATATTTATAATATACTAACTAATAATTATTTGAACATGCATGTAAAATGTAATATACGGTCTCCTGCGATACAGGCAAAGCCTAGTGCAGGGACTGGTACTTATAATACTACGTGTAAACGTGTTTGCTAAATAAATGTCTTATGTCTTATATTTAAGCTAATCTTAATATTGGTAAAAGATTTTAACCAACTAACTAACTTATTTCTAGAACCTTCCATGCTTTTCGCGATTTAAAAATGTATCACTAGGAATTTGAAAATATTGGTTTACAAAAAGTGCTTGCCGGTGACGACGTGGTGAAGGACGTGATTTCTTTTTCTTACACATTCATTAATATTTTACCTAAATAAAAAACGGAAATAGTCGTAATATTATGCATTTAAATAATTATGGATTTAATTACCATTAATTGTTTTTTTTGCTTCCGTGCGCGGGATAAAAGTACCTACTATGTAATTAGAATTTTGATATAATCGTGTTATACTGCAACTTTTAATTCCTGTTATGCTTCGAATTTAGAACTTTTATTTATTCACCTGCTGTGCGACTATATTCTAAATAAAACTTTTTTTTTCACTTACTATCAATAATACATTTTCTCTTTCTATTCTTCTCACTAAAGTCCATAATATAAAAAGAAGATATCGATGGCTTTAAATGTATCGATAACTTTTCACACCACTGGGATATCCACCTTTAGTATCGACAATTGCCTATCACTTTTTCGTCTGTGTACGTATTTACCAGATCGTTACCGCCCCAAAAATCATTGCGATAAGGACTGCAGCTCCGACTAAAAGTCCTAAGTAAATAATCATAAGAGTCGGGGTTTTGTTCTCGACTGTTTCCTCCTCCGAAACTTTATCAATCGTAACAAAATTTTGGGAAATTGGGGTTTTGATTTTTGCGCTTATTGGTAACATATTTGTGTATTTAGGCGTATGTTTGCGGACTATGTAATTAGGACCGCTTTAAGCTTTGTTTGAAGTAACCTAGCTAGAACATATAAAAATAAGAATATCAAAAAAATCAAAACATACCGATTACATAATACTGATGCCTCGGAGGAAACAGTCAAAAACGTTTGTATGGAAAAATTACCAGTGGTCTTTCCTCTTTACTTAACTTTGCCTAATACTCCAATACCTACTCATAGATCTCAAATTGACTACCCAGAATGCCCATTTTTAGACTTTCCGTACCTCAAAAGGAAAAACGGAACCCTTATAGGATCACTTTGTTGTCTGTCTGCCTGTCTGTCTGTCAAGATCATTTATCTCGGGAATATGTGGAGGTATCGAGTTGGAATTAAAACCGTATATACTCAACTCTACAGTTTCTTTGATTGAGGCTTTGAAAAAAAACACACTTCTAAGTTAACGTAAAAAAATATACGGCCGTTTATGCCGCAAAAAAAGTATATTTTGACACTCAAAATCAAAATTTTAAATTTAATTTTTATCAAAATTTTATACAAGTAATATCGTATTACGAGTATGCTACAAGTACAGGGAAAAATCAGAAAACAATACATCTGTAATTTTGTATGAAACCCTCGGTGGGCGAGTTCGACTCGCACTTACCCAACAACAAGTTAAGCGGACCATTAGGTATTTAGTATCTTATTTTAGTAAAGCAATGCCTAATGAGTAATGAGAGTAATACTCATGCACACATAGGTACATTTTTCAATTATTATGTTGGGATTATGTGCCAATACGGACCTTGGGCTCCTTTATTATGGAAAACAACCCAACCAGGAAAACACTAAGTAGAAGGATGATGATGATGAACATACAATTGGCGTTCAACTTGCCGTCTATTTTCGTATAAAACTTAAAGCATAAATGGAAGCAAATTAGATTGCCTTGTAAATCGAGTAAAGGGACGCAAGAGCAGCTGGCGCCCCGGAGCTTTTCTAACTCAACAATACGAGCCTAGCTAAAAATCAGGAAGTCTACTTTTCTCCATCGCATCCCACCCTAATCATATTTTAACATTGACATAAAAAAGTCATGTTTCGTACTATTCAGAGCTAACGCGACAGAACGAGCGCACGAAACACATTGAAATGGAATTAGGATGTGAAACAGTTGAACCGAATTGATACATAGGGCCGCTTATGTAAATCATATGCGGATCCGACCAGCTGCTGCACTGATTGTAACATAATATTTACAATTCGTTGCCAAATTCCGTTGAATTGATTTGTCAAATCTTCATCTTTATTTTCTAAAAAATTAACCTAACATTTCGTCGGCATTTGTCACGATACAGATTAAATCTTGCTAGTCAAATACGGCCATCCTCCACGATACCAATAAACTTGTGTCCTAAGATTTTTTATTTGTGTCCTAGAACTGAATTATCATCAAGGTGGGTTCTGCAACCAAGTTTTGTTGGAAAAATGCAGCATAAGTCGAAAACTATGTATTATTATTAAAATCTTTAACCTTCATTTAGCACCATATAAATAGGGAACAAATAATATAACTCGTTTACATTATCATCTGTAGCAGTCCCTCTGATTATGTGCGAATATGTTTTTTCGGAGAAAATTTTACATTACCGTAACACCAAGTTTGTAAGCGATTTATTTGCTAAGTTTTATTCGGTAGACCTCTCTGACACGTGTGTGGTGTGGCGTGTATGCGTCGGCCGGCACGGCACACGTGGATGTATCATTGCCGTGATACATAAATGAAACCAAAAATGGACCAGCCGGTATTACAGAAAATTATTACAGCTCTCCGCAGCTGCTTTTACACAAAGGCGGTCTAATCAAAAGCGACACACCGAGAGTCCATTATACCTCCCTGTAGAGACTATTCAGGCGGTGAGATTTATAAGCCATACAATATACTTAAGTTGGCTTTAATGGCACCACGCTGGAAGCTTTTATTACGAGTACAAGTTTTACAGTGCTAAGTTGAGTCCCCATTAGAGTAAGAGCCTACATACCTACCTGCATCCGTTAAAGAATGCAGTGTTTGCACGCGTCAAATTCTACGTTTGCCTCTCATCGAACGAAAGTTGTCTCATATCGAGGCTGCTTTAATGAAGACAGACTTTACTACCAGTTTTATTATACTAGCTATATACTATATATATATATATATATGCTCTCCTGACCGGTTTCGGCCACGGCGACTGCTTCAACTCTGGCGCTGATGTCGTACATGTGCTCTGGTGTGGCTCACGTAGCCGATCTTATTTACGAAGACCCGAGTACACAATGGGCACGTGAGCACACCATTTACAAAATTATAGCTGACCGCCGCAGGTGGTCGGGCCTTCAGCTCGTCCCGTTTGCAATCAAGAGCTATACATCGACGGGATTCAAAAGTGGATGTCTTCATTCTCACTGAAGATCTCCATTTCTGGCGGTTGGCTGCCTGCTTCTCCCACTGCAATGGGTCAATTTCACAATTTTTCATGTGACGCTTAAGCACATCCTTGTACCTAAGGAGTTGTCCGCCATGCTTTCGCTTGCCCTCCTCAAAATACTATATATTGTACTTATGAATGCTTTAATGGCGCTACGTTGCAGTTCTATAGTACTGACACGCCTTTTAATGCTCTAAAGCTTGTGAAATAGGTACTGTTATTCCCCTCGGCTGTAAGTACTTTAATCCAAAATCATTATTTTATACTTGAGTTGTAATAGTAAATGGGTGGTTTGCAAAAAAAATGTACATAGTTGAGAGCTTTAACCTAATACGGCAATTGCCGTTACGAAACCGTAAAAATGAATTAAATCGTAGATTATAGGTTAAGGCTCTTAAACTATGTACAATTTTTTTGCAAACCACCCAAATAACAAATGTTATACCGCCCTACCATTTTGTGAATGGTTTAAACTGAGTATAATATTTCGACTTTGCTGGCATTCAGATATTTGACACGTAGGTTAGGCTTCGCGGGTCAGCACATTCAGTGGTAACAGTTTTGTAGCTCTATATCTCCGCGTCAATCCCACTCATATTACCCGAGTGCTGACAGAGATGCTGTGTGCAGAGTCAACTTCTAGTTTCGATTTTCGTGGTAGTGCTGCTGGCACTGAAAGTGTTTACTTTAATACTGATTATAATAACTAACAACTAAATAGGTATATTGTTACATATCTATACTTGTATTATATAGAGGAAAAGTATGTGAGATAGTAGCTTGTAAGTTTGTTTGTATGTAATGGTTTAATCTCCGGAACCACTTCTCAAATTTCAAAAAGTCCCTGTCCCAGTTGGAATGGATTTTCTGGATATCAAAGGCTATTTTTTTTTCCCGCGGCCTGCGTTCTCTGGAACACACGAGCAAAGCCGCGCGGACTGCTAGTTTCGTATGTCATGAAAGAATTAAAATATCACACAGTAATCTACTCTGCGCTATCCTCTTTATTTTCAAACTATTTTTGCTGCTGAGTAAACAGGACGGGAGGTTAAGCCTGTTAATTGATACGGCGGGCTGTTGGATTTAAAGAGCATAACGGTAATTGCATCACTGAACAAAGCGAGTTTAAAAATGTTTGTTGTACGGAAGTCAACATTTCGAGCTGTTTTCATACACCTTGCTAAACTAAAATAAAACCGGCCAAGTGCGTGTCAGACCAAGCAAAATGAAGGGTTCTGTGCCTATTTAAAAGGTCGTATCGTTACAGAAATCTTAAGGCACTTACGTCCTTTTCTTTGACGAAGGCAGTTTTTCAGCAATATCTCGAAAACCTTTGAACCGATCATGTTCCAAATAATTTTCGGTGAATGAACTTAATAAGCCTTATGTCCATGTTTTTTTTTCATATTTTTAAAATACACCGTTCAAAAATTAGGTGTAACATACTGTATAGAAGTACTGTGCAGACACCGCGAGCGCAGCTGCGGCGCTGCGCCTCGACGCGGCGCGTCGCCCCGTGCGCCGCGCGCCGCACGAGCTGCTGGTGCGCGTGCACGCGACCTCCATCAACCCCATCGACCTCGCCATGATCCGTGAGTCAGTGTAACATACTGTATAGAAGTACTGCGCGGACACCGCGAGCGCAGCCGCGGCGCTGCGCCTCGACGCGGCCTATAGATTGATGTGCCGCCAAACGTGGGCTCACAATGAAAAAAAAAATTGACTTTTAGTTCGACGTATGGAGTGCAACCCTAAAAAAAAAAATTTATTCATTTTAATTACAAAACTGTGTAGCGGCTAACAAAATACACCTATCCTCAAAATTTTATTCAAATACACCTTATAGTTTTCGAGTAAAATGCCTGTGACAGACGGACAGACGGACATGACGAAACTATAAGGGTTCCGTTTTTGCCATTTTGGCTACGGAACCCTAAAAAGGACACGAATATAGCCGCCAGCTCTTCAATCACCAGTTACATCAACCAGACGTTTCGTGATTTCCGCAAGTAACTTATGCGCACTAGGACCCCACGGACCGAGGGTCTCGACGCCAAAGGGTACAAAGTTGTACTTTCTCTGCCGAGGCCACCAGGTATATTTATTACGTTTAAGATTTTCGGAGTTTTCCGCCGCTGCACCCGCTTTAAAAAGAAGTAGTCCGTTGGAGGTGGGACGGTGTCAGTGTGTCTACACAGGTAGCGTCCCACACAAGCATCCGTTGCAACCTCCACGGAACCAGAGACACACCATCGGGTCTTTTGCCATCATCTCTGACAATGCCAGGAGGCTCAAAAAGAGCAGGCACTTAATTAAATGTCGCGTGTCTTGAAAAGCGGCCTGTACTCGTACTTTTTTGAAGTGTGTTGCATGCATTAATTTAGAATAAATATTTTATATTTTAATGTTGCTGTGCTCTAATAGGGTTACCTATATAACATCTTGTAAGATGCAACAAATAAATTAATAAATAAATGAAACGTGCACATTTTCTCCACTATCCGATGTAATTTTGCCGTCGGGACACAATTTCAATTTTCAAGTGACTGCATACCTATCCAGTAAACGTATTATTGGGTAGTCCCGCAAAAACCAGGTTAAGGGGCTGTTGTTTCAAAATACCTGTATTATACATACCTTTCACGATACAACCCGCGGCGACACTCTCCCACCTTTAAGTATGATCCGCTAAGGTTCAAAAATGTTAACCTTTGTCGCCCACCGTAGCCATATAAGCCCCACCCTTCATTAACCCTCTCGAGGGGACGATTTGTGAATGTACATTTTAGCGCAAACCGCTGTGTGGGTGCCTTGCCTAATAAGTGTGACCCCTTAATTTGAATTAGATGTTCATTTTAATTGAGATTGCGATAATTCGAGACGTCTGGAACGTGTTTATCTAGACGACCTCGAGCTACCTGTAAGTTCACGCTTCAAACAAAGTGCAGAGCTGTGTTAGGTTTTATTATCTACATCGAAATGTGCTCGGGAGTGAAGTAAAAGAACTACCTCAACATTAATTCACATCCGGTAGGAAAGGAATAAATCTGAGGAAAGCGAATGCCGGTGCCGGTGAATGTTAAAGGAACCACTGAAAACCTATATTTTATAGATGTTTCACACGATAAAAGACCTTAAATTATAAATGTTGGATCGTTTTAAGCCTAAAATAATCTTCAGCAATTTGTTAAAAGCTGCATGCTGATTGAATGCGAGTGCGTGAGGCGAGTCGTGGCTATTTAATCCTATAGAAAATAAGTTCAAATTCGATTATCCTATCCTACTAATATAATAATATTAGTAGGATAGTATATTTTAAATTACACGTAGAATATGTATGCAACAAAATTAATAAGTTTATTTTTCCGCTTAGAAAGTTACGAGAAACTGTATCTCAAGAAGCTGCCCTTGTGGCTTATCATGGCTATACAATGTCTATCCTCCGATATGGTTTGATTATATGGGGAAACTCCACAGATATGCAAAAAGCATTTGTAAAACAAAAAAGTGCATCAGGGGCATTTTTTGCCTGAAACCTCGTGACTCACACTGAAAAAAATGGTTTGTTGGATTTACCAAATTAGCTAAGGTTAGCTGAATTACATGGAAACTATGATAAATATAACAAAGCTTCGCTATTGAACTTACAAAACTAAAAAGGTTGAAGTCGCTACCAGAGTTTTGGTGTAAATCAACAACGAGTATTGTACATTTTACCAAAAAAATGTCAACAATTTGGTTTGGTTGATTTAATCATAAAAATATGATAAATATAACAAGGCCTCGTGGTTGAACTTACAAAACTAAAAAGGTTGAGGTCAAAATATAGTCCCTACCAGAGTTCATGGTGTAAATTAACAAATAATATTGTACATTTTACCAAACAAATCTCTACAATTTGGTTTAGTTGATTTTATAATAAAAAAATGATAAATATAACAAGACCTCGCAGTTAAACTTACAAAACTAAAAAGGTTGAGGTCAAAATATAGTCCCTACCAGAGTTCATGGTGTAAATTAACAAAGAATATTGTACTATTAACCAAACAAATCTCTACAATTTGGTTAAGTTGATTTTATAATAAAAAATTGATAAATATAACAAGACCTCGCAGTTAAACTTACAAAACTAAAAAAGGTTGAGGTCACAATATAGTCCCTACCAGAGTTCGTGGTATTAATTAACAAAGAATATTGTACATTTTACCAAAAAAATGTCTATAATTTGGTTTGGTTGATTTAATCATAAAAATATGATAAATATAACAAGGCCTCGCGGTTGAACTTACAAAACTAAAAAGGTTGAGGTCAAAATATAGTCCCTACCAGAGTTCATGGTGTAAATTAACAAAGAATATTGTACATTTTACCAAACAAATCTCTACAATTTGGTTTAGTTGATTTTATAATAAAATTTTGATAAATATAACAAGACCTCGATGTTAAACTTACAAAACTAAAAAAGGTTGAGGTTAAAATATAGTCCCTACCAAAGTTCATGGTATAAATTAACAAAGAATATTGTAAATTTTACCAAACAAATCTCTACACATTGGTTTGGTTGATTTTATAATAAAAATTTGATAAATATAACAAGACCTCGATGTTAAACTTACAAAACTAAAAAAGGTTGAGTTTAAAATATAGTCCCCACCGGAGTACATGGTATTAATAAACAGAGAATATTTTACATTTTACCAAATAAAACTACAATTTGGTTTGGTTGATTTTAGAATAAAAATTTGATAAATATAACAAGACCCCGATGTTAAACTTACAAAACTAAAAAAGGTTGAGGTTAAAATATAGTCCCCACCAGAGTTCATGGTATTAATTAACAGATAATATTGTACATTTTACCAAACAAATCTCTACAATTTGGTTTGGTTGATTTTATAGTAAAATATGATAAATATAACAAGACCTCGCGGTTGAACTTACAAAACTAAAAAAAGGTTGAGGTCAATAATAGTCCCTACCAGAGTTCATGGTGTTAATTAACAAAGAATATTGTACATGTAACCAAACACATCTCTACAATTTGGATTGGTGGATTTTATCTAAAAAAAAATGATAAATATAACAAGACCTCGCGGTTGAACTCGCAAAACTAAAAAGTTTGAGGTCAAAATATAGTCCCTACCAAAGTTCATGGTATAAATTAACAAAGGATATTGTACATTTTTTACCAAACAAATGTCCACAATTTGGTTTGGTTGATTTTATCATAAAAATATGATAAATATTACAAGGCCCTGCGGTCTACTTACAAAACTAAAAAGGTTGAGGTCAAAATACTAAGTTTGGTTGATTTTATTATAAAAATATGATAAATATGTATAAAAATACCTCCCGGATAAACTTACGAAACTAAAAAGGTTGAGGTCAAAAATAGTCTGACAGAGTTCATGGTGTAAACCATGACAAACAAATCTCTAAAATTTGGTTTGGTGGATTTTATCATAAAAATATGATTATATATTACAAGAACTCGCGGTTGAACTCGCAAAACTAAAAAGATAAAGGTCAAAATATACCCCCTACCAAGTTTCGAATGAAATAGTCTAACTAATCTTGTTTCCCCATACAAACTTTGAACCCCCATTTCACCCCCTTAGGGTTTGAATTTTGAAAAATCCTTTCTTAGTGCACCTCATAAGAAACCTACGTGCCAAATTTGGAATCTCTAGAACCAGCGGTTTGGGCTGTGCGTTGATAGATCAGTCAGTCAGTTCCTTCTTTGATATATTTAGATAGACCCTGTTACTAAGACTTCACTGTCCGTCCGTCCGTCTGTTTGTCTGTCACCAAGCTGTATCTCAAGAACTGTGATAGCTAGAGAGTTGAAATTTTCACAGATTATGTATTTTTGTTGCCGCTATAACAACAAATACTAAAAAACTGGCCAAATGCGAGTCGGACTGGGGCTCCCATACAACAGACATGATTTTCTTGCCGTTTTTATAGATAATGGTACGGAACCCTTCGTGCGCGAGTCGGACTCGCACTTGGCCGGTTTTTTTTTAATCCACGCTCGGATTAGTGTTAAGAAGCCCCTCGGAACCTCAGATATCGATTTTGAACGAAATCTGACCGTATTTGAAGAATTTAAAGGGCTAAAAGCCTTTAGCCTCCAAGCCCATCTCTATTCAAGAGCCTAGACTCACAGAGCTTGTAACCTTATTAAAAGACTATATATTTAAAGGCTAAAAGGCTACCAGACCTATACCTAGTTAAAATTACTAAAGAGTATTGTAGGTAGGTACATTACATTTTACGAAACCAAATCAATAAAATATTTGATCTTTGCATGTTAGGTAGGAATACAGCATGTATGTACTCTTATCTAAATAAGTGTACTTATTACAGTTTACCGGATTCCCGATGCCTTAGACCCTTGAAATTTGGCATTGAGGTTGGTTTTATACCTAGCATAAGTAGGTGCCTACGTGAGTGTGAGTGCATCATGATTCTAGACTATGCCAAATGCTATCTTTAATGCTGTCTTTTAGTGCATAGGTAATGAAATACAGGGTGTCCCAGAACTACCAGGTCACAGTGACACTGGAGGTAGGTCAGCTCAAGACCTAACCTAACCAGCCTGTTTTTTTTTTATTTAAAAAAATTACAATTTGAACTTTTTATTTTTTTTCGAAAACCAATTTACATATTCTGCGATTTATCGCCTTAGCGTAATCTTATTATTTTATGATTGGGCGAATGTTTTGACGCACCGTCCCCCCCCGGACGGGATGTATGGGACTCCCGGACAGAAGTAATAACTCAAAAACCGTTTAACTTTTACTGGGGTATGTAGCATAGAATTAGTTAAGATACTTAAAAAAATATACGTGACGTTACCCTAAACTATAACTTCAAATTAGAAAAGTTGAAAAACCCCCTTCATTTTCATTTCAAAGCAGGGATCGGAACCGGTTTTTTCAAGAATCCTCGAAGTAGTCTAATATTTTGAATTATTTTAGGCTCTTAATGTAGGACTCTATCGTGTATTTAGGTAACATATTCGTATTAGACTGCCTGATCAAAAATGAGACCATAATCAAAGAACGAAATAATACCAGTTAAATTTTTATGGAGAAAATATCGGTATCCGATCCCTGTTTCAATATCTCAAAAACAGCTGAATCGATTTTGTTGAAACGTAGCTAAGAACAATCTCGATCACGTCAGCTTTTGGAAAAAAAAACCACATTCAAATCGGTATATTCGTTTAGGAGCTACGATTCCACAGACAGACACACAGACACGTCAAACTTATAACAACCCTCTTTATGTTTGTCATAAAGCCTAGATCATACTGGTAAATCGCTGAGTTAAAGGCACAACCGACTGGTTCGTCCAAATGTCACTGTTAATTTTAGCGTGATATAGTTGATTTTTTTTGAACTGAGCCGATCTACTTATCTTCAAAACAATAGCATTCAAGTTAAACAATACGATTGTGTGGTTGGCGTGTGCCAAACTTTGCAAAAAAGAGGTTACCGCCACATAAAATGGTCATTGCATAATGAACTCTACCGTCTTATTGAATAGATTCAAAAAGGACTAAAAGATTTAAAAAAAAACCCCGCTCACAGCGAGCCAGGTATAGTATAAACAATAAATTTTCCTTCATTGTTTGTTGGCACGCGTCGACCACACAATCGTATTAACTTGAATGCTATTGTTTTGAAGATAAGTACGCGGCTCAGTTCAAAAAATTTCAACTATACCTATTTGGTTTTGCCTTTGACCCGCCGAAAATATTCTCATTAGATAACGTAGATACTTAAGAACTCATATTCTATTAGGGCCTAATAGAATATGAGTTGTCAGTATACAAAAACGAATTTATACTTTAATTAGCCTTAAACTTTAATTAGCTTTTAAAGCGTCACCAAAGTATTCGTAACGAAAACGTGGAATTGAGGCTTCATAAAAGATAGAACTATAAAAAATTTAAATCCCTTCCCTTACCCTTATATCATTATTTTTAAAAAATGTGCGGAATACATTCCGTACATTACGAAATGATGTATGATGATGATCTTATGTACACTGTTGTTATTTTATAATAGTTTAGATGCACGATTTTTTCATGGTAAATTATAAATAAGGGTAACGTTTTTTGCCATTCAGCTACGGAACCCCAAAAAGACCTCGCGCAAAGACAGCTGCGTACATAGTTCCATCCTACTCAATTTATAAATATACGAGTGAGATGTGACTATACCCCTCCCGCACTGCCCTGCGGAGGTGCGCTCACTCCCCGCCCCGCTCCCGGCTACTGGCGCTAGCGGCTGGTAACTCACGTTGCGCGACTTGCACGTTCATGTTCATTCCGTTCAGCCAGTTCATAATTAGCAGTCGCGTTGTTTTGTTTGCGTATTAATTTAATTTTATTGTTCCGTCATTTCATTTCGGCTGTTGCGTGGCTAGGTGGATTTAGTGTGTGATGTGAAACTAACTATGGATAGTGATCTCGAAGATGACTTAAGTGTGGGGGTCACCGAATATTTGAAGGAATGGGGATTATCTGAATCTACCATAACAAATTTTGAAGGTAAGCATTTGATCGATATTACATTAGGTACAGTCACCGGCATCAATATTGTAATGGGTTAAAGGCCGCAAAAATATTTAAACGGCTCTAGGAATAGAGTTGTATCAGATATTTTTGCGGCCTTTGTTGTATCATTATTGTTAATAATACTTCAATGATTATAGTTTAATATGAATAGGAGCATATCTCATGCCTAGATATCGACCTAGAAATATTGCTTAGGTACCTACCTAATTACGTTGTTCAATTTACAAAACGAATTACAGTAAAATTTACCAGATCGGTTTGGTTGACCTTAAAAATGGACTAATTAATTGAAAAGAAAAACTGAACACTCTCATTTTGATCTTTACGAAAGCCACCTTTTTACGCACCTACTTATTATTAACAAGCCGCGTGCGCGAGCTGGCAAACGTACGAACGAACGCCGTTGTGCGCGACGGCTCAAATACCCAGATAAAAAAGGTCGTTGCGTATTTGTCTTTTGTCTGTATGTAACTAACTGAACCTTAAATAATGAGTCTTGTTTTTTAGAAAATCAGATTTCGTTTGAATTGCTCGACTGCATTCAAGAAACTGAATTGAAGGAGCTGATTCCCAGTTTAAAGGAAAGAATATTATTCAAGCGGGGGTTGAACAAACTCCAAAGCATTATTCATGTAAGTATTCCTGCCTGTTTAACTGTCAGTCTGTCTGTCTGTCTGTCTGTCGTCTGTCTGTGTGTATGTTTGTTACCTCTTAAATAGCTAAACCGATTAAGATGAAATTTGGTATAGAGATATTTTGAGTCCCAGAGAAGGACATAGGATAGTTTTTTATCGTGGAGGGAGAGAATCCCTCGCCCGCTGCCTGTGACAAAGCACGGGAGCACGGGCGACCTTTCTTTGGCATGCGAAGGTGGGAGGGCTGCTCTTCCCTCAGCGCCGGAGATAAGGCGGAGTCCGACTGCGCCCTCCCAACTTTGCGACCCTTTGAAAGCTCCGTCGGAATGCCTATCAGTCACTGCGTTGTAATCTTCACCTTTCATTGATCATTCCCCCTATATTCAAAACGGATGGTCACAGAGAAAAATTTTATTGCCATTTTATGCTTATTTTTAACCGACTTCAATAAAAGGTTTTATTTTTAATGTGTGTTACCTCAGAACTCCGTCATTTATGAATCGATTTGTACAATTATTTTTGTAATTGAAAGTATATGCTTCCAGGTTAGTCCCATTGTTTTCAAAACTCCAGTTGGATGATGAGAACCATGAGGAATTGGGGGAACTAAGTTTTTAGTAACAATAGTGACTCCCCGTAGCTCCAGCGCTGCGGGAATAGCAGACCTTCCGCCCTTGCGTGACGAAGCACGCAAGCACGGCGGGCGAGGGCTGCAGTTCCACCGCGCCTCCGTTATCTTTTATAAACACTAGGGGTAGGGCAGACAAAACCACGTGGATGGTGGGGTGCTCCGATCTGGTTTTGGGTCATTTTTGAATTCCAAATTCCTACTTTGAGGTCAAATATCTCGGCCATTTTTGATTTTAGAGAAAAGTTTTTCCTACAAAACATGCTTATTTTAGCGTATTCTTTACGATAACATCAAGAAAAATAGGTGTCATAATAACTTCACTGATGTTTTTTTTCTAAGTGTCTGCAGTCTGCACCCCTTTGCTTTAGACCAACCAAGTTATGTACTTACAATAGTTACAATAAATGAGTTCTACGCGGACGAAGTCGCGGGGTGGGCAAAAGCTTGTCTTTTACATAAAATTGATTGTTACAGGCGACAGAATCTGCTGAAACTGTCAGCATTGATAGCGATTTTTCTGCGCCTAGTCCTTCGGCCAGCACAAGCAGTAATGAGTTGCTGACCACGAAAGAGAAATCTCCTGTAAGTTCTTTTACCTTCATTTTATGTCTATTTAAGCTTAGTAGGGTAAATCGCCAGTAACTGGCCACCTCATACTAAAAATTTACTCTATTCAACTATAATAGAATTCATTTTAGTAGGATGACGTTTTAACTACTGCTACCCTTCAATAACTGGCCACGTTGTACTAAAATTCTATTACTGGTGAATAGAGTTCATTTTTTGTATGAGGTGACCGAGGCAATTAACCATGTACATTTTTGCACTTCTTGATAAGTGCTATCGAATGCAGTACGTGCCTACTTGTTACTCGTTGAGGTTATTTAAATCATGATTTTTTTGCTCACTGTACAAAATGCTCCAGGTTGCGCCCAGACCAGAGCAGCAACATGACTTAAAAAAAAATGCTTTTCGGCCATATGAAAATTCAGGCAAACGATACATTTGGAGAAACAAAATTCAAAGTTGTGATAGGTTCCCATTTAAAATATTGTATAAATAAACATAGTGTTTGATCATTACATCAAACACTTTATAGTGTAATACTTAATTATATCATAGATAACTAAATCAATTTTTATTTTTCAGATGTAAGAGACTTCTGTTACTGCGCGGCGGCGTGAGAATACAGTGCAAAGATACAGATGGCAAAAAAAAAACGATTAAGCCAAGCATACAGAAATCAATGAATAGTTTCATTCTCCATGCAAAGGTATAATTTAATTTTTAACACTATTGTGAGATGGCGACTTTCCATACAAACGGCCATCCACCCCCCCCCCCCCTAAACGTCCAATTGCGACCAATGTTTGATATACTGTCAGTCGGACCAAAATATAGGTTTGAACGTTTTGTTTTTTAAATATATATTATAATTATCAATAAACAGATTAGGGCCGAAATTTGTTTTGAATGAAAACACTTCAACGCGAATATATTTAAATTATTGATGATATTGGAAAAAGCGGAACGTACAAACCTAGCTTTCGTGTTCACTGACAATGTGTCAGAAATTGGAGGGTGTTCGCGCCACCACCGGACTATGACGTCATACGGGCGAGCGGGGGCCGCCCCACCACCGCCAGCAGCGAGCAGCGCATCAGCTCGTTCTATTCGCCTATCGACAGCGGCCCGCACACGCGCGTCCCATACTTACATATTGTATTATAGTACCATCCATACAAACCGATTGTGGAAACTTTATTAAACAGTTTTACTATTTCATCGTGTTTGTTAAACCTTATGTACGCCCGTACATAAATTGGCGCCCCCGGGTGGGCCGCTGTCGATAGGCGAATAGAACGAGCTGATGCGCTGCTCGCTGCTGGCGGTGGTGGGGCGGCCCCCGCTCGCCCGTATGACGTCATAGTCCGGTGGTGGCGCGAACAGAGGGTGGATATCGTTATCACCGTTTGTATGAAAAGACTAGTAATCGCCGTTGCGTCACGATCCTCATAAATATGAATTCCTTGTATTTAAAGTGGTAGATCAAATTATACTGCGTAATGAATATCCAATTTTATATGTATGTAATCTTTTTTCGTAGGGTAAGAGAAACAGTGGCCCATTTTCAGGTTCCATTCATATAAGAGGCATCTCTATCGCGCAATTAAATCAAATGCACATGTGCTAATGTGCATGTCTACGACATACCAGTTGAACCCGAAAATCGGCCTCATATATGTTGAAATTACCTTCTTTCGTGTTGTGTTCCTCTTACTCCACCTGACCTTACACTTCTTGTTTGAGATCTTAGCACAAACTGATATTAAGAGTGAATTACGTTCCGAACCCATTTAAATAAATATAATTACGATAAGGAATTATAAAAAATACGTTTAAAAGTAAGCAATCCATTTTAATTTCCAGAACTAAAGCCAAGTCCTCACCCAGCTGGACTATCGGCTAAAAGCTTAAATGGCTAAGGGTCTACGGTGCCAACCCATCATTATTGCTGTCTGACCGACCATCGATGCCCTAAAGTACTTTTATGTTGTGTATGACGACATCCTTTATAAAATTGACTCGTTCCTGAAAGCGCTGGACGTATGCTTTAAAACTTTTCACTGCCTGGATGCAGAATATATATTTCTGCAAAAATATTTTTATAATACTGCCGTGTCAATCCTATCTTATGTATCTTGAGATACATGGGTTACGCGTAACAGGTCTAAATCTGTTTATTTTCCATGCCTTCATCGACCTAAATACTCAGTTTTTTAATTTAACTTACCAATTCCTTATACGAGCCTGTCACGTAACTCATGTAAATCTGTTTTTACAATAGTGAACCATGGCTAAATACTGTACAAAAAAAACTTCAAACGGCGTTTTCTCAAAACTATGCTTTTTGAGATACATGAGATAGGCTTGACACGGCAGAATATTGACACAAAATCAGACAAAAAGCTTTCGGGAGTCGAATCTTTTATCTCCGACTTGGAATAAGTAATTTGTTGTGTGCTGCTCTGCGGCGGCGCCACCATAATGAAAATCAATTAATTGTATGGTGAAATAATGTATGTTGAATGTACACCATGTACGTCTGATGTTTATTGCTGTACGTGTACCAGGGAACGAAATAATGGGCATTTATTGTGGCGCCGCTGTGGAGCATACTCTGTAGCGGTGCCACTCAAAACTCATGGATAGAAATGATATTAGTTATTATTTTCTTATGGAAATTGATGTACAAATCCTGTTTATTGTGTACGTATTGAAAATAATAATCATTATTATTTAGTTATTTAATATAGGTACTTTAATTATTTCCGAGTTCGCCCTGAACGATAGGAGCTGTTATGTAAAAGTGGCGCACGGGTGAGCGAGAGGGAGATATAAATCCTTCCTACGCTCCCGCGCATCGCTCCCATTTTCGATAATAATTATGTTTGCGTTTAAAATCAGTAAGTAATAATTAATATTTTCAATACGTACACAATAAACAGCATTCGTACATCAATTTCCATAAGAAAATAATAGCTATATCATTTCTATCTGAGTTTTGAGTGGCGCCGCTACAGAGTATGCTCGCGCCACATTTAATGCCCATTATTTTGTTTCCCGGTACACGTACAGCTATAAACATCATACGTACATGGAGTGCGTTCAACGTACATTATTTCACCATATAATTATTTGATTTTAATCATGGTGGCGCCAACGCAGAGCAACACACAATTTGTTTTATAGATTTAATCAAAATGTTTGTTTGTTTCAAATGCCTCGCTTCAGTTGAAGATTACAAAGATTTTTGTGAACATTTAAAAGACCATCATAACTTAAGTTCAAACGCAACTTATCGCTGTAAACAATATCAATGTAATCGCGAATATCAAAATGTAAGGTCTTTTAGACGCCACTTAATTTCTCAACATTTGAACACACAAACAATTTTAAATCCAAATCTCCCTACACATAATTGCGCTTTAAGTGAAAATGTACATGATACGAGTAATTTGTTTAGATCGGCTACGCTAAATTAACATAAAGGTATGAATCAATTTATATAAAATCTGGGTAGTTTGGTTTTTTCTGTTAAGAGTCCTCGGCAAGCTCGGCCAAATTTCACCTTCCCATACAAACGGAGTTTCGTTCTCATTTTAAAACTACGTGTTGGGTTGTAACGAAACTTTGCATAAACAATGACATGAGATATATGATGAGGTCTGTAATGAGTTTATATGGCTCCAGTTTATACAAAAAAACGAAATACAGCAATAACAAGTTTTGTATGAAAACTTAAGTTCGCTGTATTGTTTTTACTGTGGTATCTGAAGCTACATAAACTAATTACAGACCTGACCCTTACTTAACTTATTCTAAGTACAAAGTTTCAGAACAAACTAGCTAGTTGTTTTAAAATGAGAGCGTAACTACGTCTGTATGGAGAACCAAGCTTGCCGTGGACTCTTAAATAATATTGACGGAGGGATTACCTTTCTTTCGCTTCACTAGTGGGTAGACGGTCAACTTAGCAAAAAGGTCCTGGGATATTTTGAGATGTCACCGTTTAGTATGCGCTAAAGAATTAGGTACAGCATTTATTTAATTTAAGCCTAGTCGGAAAATTTTATCATGACTTGTAACTCAGCCTATAAGAATCATACCTACTACATATACCGTGAACAGGGTATCTATCTCGTAAACTTAAAGTTTATATATGTACCTACACTTACTTAGGTTTAATTATTTCCGAATTTTGATTTTACTTATGTCTAGGCCCTCATCCTACGTCTGTGCCGATCGATGCGATATCACTACCAAATGTCCACTTCAGTTGTCAACGCTAACCAATAGGAAGTGTGCGTTTCTATGCGCTCCCATTAGATGGCGTGGGGTTGACAGATGAAGTGGACTTATGGTGGAGATATCACGGTTATAACGTTTATATGTCAAATGCGGGCCGCAACCTGGCAGCCTTTTAATATAAGAAAGGTTTTGTACCCTACTGAAATAATTTTAAAATAAGTTATTAAAAATAAATTTTATTACATGTACCAAAATTAACTTTATTTTTCTTTAAACCACCGTTTTTATAAAGCCCTTATAATGTTACTGGTAATTTGACGTATTGCTTTTAACAGTGTTATCTTTAAAAAAAAAAGACTATTTATAAATGTTCACTCGAGAAACTGCTGATTTTCAGATAGCCTGCATGACCTTTTAATTTCAAATGAGCTTTACTACATCTCCCTAAAAGGAATACGTTGGTTACCAATAAGCCTATATATTTTTGAAGTGTTGGTCAAAAGGTCTTAAAACATTTTTTTTTTCAGATCCTGTAAGCTTTTTTCTTCTACCATATTTTTAGGGTGTGGCTACGAAAAATCTTCAAAATACATACGTAGTTTGAAAATCTAAACTGCAGTATGATTTTGCTATCATACTATGTCAGCAATATTGCAGATTAGCTACCAAGTATCTAATTTTCAACGATACCACACCCTATTAATATTCTGGAAATCAAAAATGTGTTTGGTAATATATACTTAAAAAGTTGTGTACGTTTTACTAGCGTTAGTTTGATAAATTAATCAAACTAACACCAGTAAACTGTACACTACTTACTTGGTATGTTTTACTAAACTAAGACCGGTACAATTTGCAGAACAAGCACTGATAAAATATTGGTAGGTATTACTAGTAAACGTTTGGTAAAAACTACAGTACAAATCTGTTAGATTTTACCAAACTAATTTTAGGTCAAAATACGAAACACATGATAGATAATACTTAATTATATTTGATAAAATCTGCGATCCACTTATGGTAGATAATACAATATTATCTTTGATAAAAATTACGATCCTACGTGATTGATTATACTAGGTTAACTTTGATGAGAACTACGTTACATATCTGGTAGATATATCAAACACCTTTGGTAGTAACTAAAATTAAAATCTGGTAATGATTACCAAACTAAAGCTGACAAAATACACAGGTCGTGATTAGTAAATACTACTTAACTTTGTTTGTTAGAGTTCACCAAATAAATTATATTATAATTACAAGTCAAGTTCAGTTTTTTCTATCAAACTGATTTAATACATTGTACCATATAATGAGTGCTATATCTACCAAATTTTTGTTGTAGATTTTACCAAATAACTTTTGCATTTTCTACTGACTTACTTCGGTAATTTGTACCAAAAACAGTAAAAGTAGAACATGCCAAAGGTATTTGGTAAAAAAGACAAGTATGTTTGGTAAAATATAAAATATCTGTTTGGCAGATTACACCAAACTACATTGTAAAAAATTATACTTAACTACTTTGATAAAAAGGTTACTAAAGTACTTTGGTTAAGAATTTACAAAAGTTCTTTGGTGAGAAACGTTACTAAAGTACTTTGGTAAAAAAAATACTAAAGTACTTTGATGAGAAATGTTACTTAAGTACTTTGGTAAACAATTATACTAAAGTACTTTGGTAAGAAATGTTACTAAAGTACTTTGGTAAAAAAAATACTAAAGTACTTTGATGAGAAATGTTACTTAAGTACTTTGGTAAACAATTATACTAAAGTACTTTGGTAAGAAATGTTACTAAAGTACTTTGATAAAAAAATATACTAAAGTACTTTGGTGAGAAATGTTACTATATTACTTAGGTAAAAAATGATACTATTTACTACAAAAAATAGGTATAATATACCAAATAAATTTGGTACAACACCAACTTATTTCGTTTGGTAAAATCAACCAAAATTCGTGATAGGACCGAAATCAACCGCTAACTTTGGTAACATTTACGCGGAATCTGATAAATCCAACCTAACATTTTTTTCAGTGCATGCAAACCTATTTTTAAACGTAACAAACTATTTTCTTTGCCTTCACTGTACATATACGAGATAGCTGTATTTGTTCGTGGAAATCAACAATACTTTAAAAAAAATAGCCACGTCTTAACATATAATAACCGAATGTCAAGGCAAAAAAATCAACTTTACGTACCAAAGGCTCGTCTAAAACCAACCAGTCGTACCCCGTATTTTATGTGCATCATCAAAATATTCAACAAGCTTCCTAAAGACATAAAAGACCTACCCCTGAAACAATTCAAGAAGAAACTGTTTATATGGCTATCCGAACTATGTGTCTACTCTGTTAATGAATTTCTAAACATAAAAACTAGTAATAAGTGATCATTCTATTTTGTTTGTTCTTAACCGACAGCAAAATAAAGGCTATTATTTTGCATGCTTATTTAAGTAGAGTACGGCGGACTGTAACGTTTATTTGTACCCACATAATGTGACCCGTATTCCGCAAATAAATATTTCATTTCATTTCATTTCATATATATTTAAGCATGTACTTCCTAACTAAATTTGAAATCGTAGTACTTTAAAAAAACTACAAGTTATAATTGTACAAATCGCTGAAATCACATAGACTTGTAAAAAATAAAAATAAAATTGAAGTTTTATAGAATGGTCCCTAGCCTGCAATAGTACATTACTATAGAGGCCGGAAAACGAAGGGTTGAATGCAAAGTAGATATAGGATAGGGATACGCGGCCGGCAACCCCGTTTCTCACCGAGATTTGTATAGTGCTTTTCTCAAACTTGCAATTAAATAAAAATAAAAAAGTAGTCAATTTGTTTTATTTGTAGGTTAACACAACTAAATAATACGTTTCTGAACAAAACATTATCAATGACAACAAGTGTCAATCAAGCAAGAAATGACAGCTGTCAGTGCTGTCACATCATAACCTAGAATTGTATCCCACTCTCACATTTCTAACTAACTATTATTCTGCTTATTCTGTAAATTAAGTATTACTTTACAGTTACTTGAACTTATATCTAACTATATAGCCGAGGCACTACAACAATGCAAGAAAAGAGACTTATAATTTTTAATCATTAAACCTTTTTTCAATTTACGCGCCAAACTTTTTTTTAAACCTGTTTGAGGTAACCTTTTACCCGGTGACATTTACATTAGTTATAATGTTTTGTTTTTGATGGTTGAATGCCAAGATGTTGCGTTATTGTCACAATTACAATTTGACATTTATAAACAAAAGACGATAGCTTTGAAGAAGAAGAAGAAGAAGAAGAAGAAAATAATTTATTAGCGTAAAAAAAAAAAAATATACAAATATAAGCAACATTAACTTTCTTAAATCTAAACAAAGTGGAAAAAAGAGCAGTGGGCTTATACAGTATAATTTCCATTACACTAAAGGGTCCTCACTCAGCTTGGTGTCACGGAGCGAGCCACAAAACCCGCTCTGTGACGCTGATTTTCAGTGAGGCCATTAAGGGGCAAGATGACACTGAAAGAACACAACATAAAAGGGACAGACTCAAAAAATTAAAATAATTAAGAACACAAAAATTACATTTTAGTACAACAAAATTTTTAAAAATAATAACAATACTAATTAAAATCTCTTTAAAACTAACATAATTACCTACATATAACATATTTAACGAGAACTGTGTGTGGATGAGTGGATAAGACTGCGTATAAGTATGAGTGTAAATGTGCTAGGTTGCCTAAGTATTGTGTTTCTGCTTAGCAATCAAAAAATTTTTGAGGGACATTTTAAAAGAGGCGACTGTATTGGAATTACGTATTGGTGGTGGTAAATCATTCCAACACTTCGTGGCGGCAAAACGAAAGCTACCACGAAAGGCAACCCTGCGGTGTGAATGACTTGCAAGTCGAGTTGCGTGTCTGACTGCGCGCTGAGAGAAGATCAGTTTCTCGAAAAGGTACGACGGTACTTTATTTTTGATCACTCCAAAAAGTAATGTAGCGAAATGTAGGTGTCTACGGGAGCTCATGTTCATTAAGTCGTACCGGTTTAAGAACGGAGAAATATGGGCACGGCGCGGAACGGGAAAACAAAAACGTGCACATGCGTTTTGAATTCGCTGCAAGGCTTTACCAGTCCGGGCGAGTAGTCGCCCTCCGAATACTACATCACAGTAATTAAGCTTAGAAAGGATAAGTGAATCACATAATTGTATGCGCATGTCAACAGAAAGACAGTCACGAATTCTATATAAAACTTTGAGCCTATAAAAGCAGTTCCGCATCATCTCCGAGACATGTTTCTCAAATCTTAAAGTTTCATCCATTATCAAACCTAGATTGCGTGCTTCTGTGACTCTCTCAATGCGAACACCTTTTATACAGACGAGTGGGTCATGCAACGCAATTGTATCAATTTGTTTTCTCGAGCCTAACAACATAAATTTTGATTTGGAGGGATTTAATAGGAGATTATTTTGGAGACACCAGTTGTTTATATTACATAAATCTTCATTGAGTTTATTTACGGCTATACTTGTATCATTTTTATTTGCTTTAAAGGATAGGTACAATTGAATGTCATCGGCATAAATTTGATAATTGCAGTTTTTTATATGGTGAGTTATATCTGCACAATATAAACTGAACAATGTAGGACCCAAGATAGAGCCTTGAGGAACACCTCTACTAACTGGTAATGTGCTTGAAACTGTATTTGTACCATCTTCATTAGAAATTTTGACATACTGTGTCCGACCACTAAGGTAACTAGAAAACCATTTTACAGAAAGATTGTCAAAGCCATAATAAGCCAGTTTAGAAAGAAGAAGAGTAGTATCGATTGTATCGAAAGCTCGGGAGAAATCGAGCAGAACCAGTACTGTTCCCTCATCTACGTCTTGTGCAGCTAGAACATTATCTACCACATCTAAAAGAGCAGTTGCAGTGCTGTGGGACTTACGAAAACCAGATTGCTTTTGAGGCAGGATGTTTTTTGCCTCAAGATACTGCGTCATTTGTATGCAAACAACCTTTTCCATTATTTTGGATATTACTGGAAGTATACTAATTGGACGAAGATCTCTGTAGTCATTGGGATTTTGGATTTTAGGAATAGGTTTAATAACTGCTACTTTCCACTGTTCGGGGAACATGCCAGTTTCTATGGATTTGTTAACAATACCTGTAATTGCTGTTAGTGTAACTGGTAAAGTTAATGAAATCATATCCATATTAAGACCGTCGTTACCTTGCGCATTAGTTGTAATAGATTTTATTATTTTGAAAATTAATGCTTCATTCACGGGACTGAGTTTAAAAACACTTGTGTCAAATTTATGGAATTCATAATATGTCAAAAGGGATATGCTGCTTTCATTTTTGCTAGGGAGGTTCAGAAAGTGCTCATTGATTTTGTCAGGGTTACTTAAATGTGTAGGTAATTGCGCATCCGTTTTCTTAAAGTCAGCAACATTTTGTTTGATATTTTTCCATAGTTTACGAGGATTCTTTATATAATTTATATTGCGGTTGAAATATGCGGTTTTTTCACGAAACATCGCTACATTAACTATGCCTTTTAAATCTTTGTAGTATTTTTTATGTGTATCAAGTTTAGTTATCCTACTTCTGGAGTGAGCTTCATCGCGTAACTTCATCATTTCCCTAATAGTATAAGTGATCCAAGGATAGGAGCCTTCCTTAACATAGGCTCGTTTGATAGGAGCGTGAACATTAAATAACGCAAGTAGGTGCATATTGAATGCCTCGACCATTTCATTTACATTTCCGGACAAGTTTTCTAATGGCATTGAGTGCATATCCTCGAGGAATATCTCTCCTACTATATCTTTAAATGGTCTGTATGACAATAATTTGCGGGGATTTTTTTGTTTCTTTATATTTATTTCACCGGTAAGAAAGGCATGGTTACTAAGAGTAGGAATGTAATTAACTGATATATTGCTTACGCGCATGTTAGAACATATGACATCAATTAATGTTTCACTATGCTCTGTAAAGTGCGTTGGTTGGTTAACATATTGTGTAAGATTCATGCAAGTTATAAATTCGAAAAATTTTTTTGTGTTAGCGTCATGAGAGTCGACAATATTTATATTAAAATCTCCCAACAAAATCAGATTGTCGAACTCTGCCAGCGAAGATATAGACTCTGTAAGGGCGTCAATAAAGATGTCAGTGCTGAGCCACGGTGGTCGGTAGGCCGTACCGATCGTAAACTTGGTACCATTAATATTAAGTCCTAGCCACATTTGCTCAACAGAGTGTACAGGTGGGTGAGCAATTAGTCGCGCATTCAGTCCGCGTTTAATATAGAAGCCGACACCCCCGCCGCGCGCGCGAACGTCCGCGGGGCGTGGGATGTGGCGCAGACGGTAGCCGGGGGGTGCGGGCGCTCGGGCTTCTTCACCAGCTCGCAACCACGTCTCGTTAATAGCCATTATATCGACGCTATACCTGGACATGGCTACAAGAAATTCGTCGTGGCGCGTACCGAGAGACCCCGGGTTAAGCAATCCAATCGTAATTTTTTTATTCTTTACAAATTGAATTTTAAATGAAAAAGTGATCTGGATAAGTTTACTACGAGTTAAGTACTTGCAGAGCAGTGTTATGTGGCGCCAGTCAAAGTAATATAATGATATTTTCTGTCTGGTAGATAAACGCGAATTAGATATAAGCTTGTAAGTTATTTTTGTATAGTGTTTAGTACAATATTTTGTAGTTTTATCGTATAGAGCTGATAGTTGACACACGAAAATAAAAAAGTGATACATAATAGAAGCCATTTCTAGACTAAGCCAGTAATTACACACACCGTAGAAAAGTAATACATAAGCAGATGCAGCCGGGAAATCAGTAAACCAGAAAATAGTAAGCATTACGTCATAACATAAACATTTCAAAGGCATTTTAAAAAGAGGCATAGGTGCAAACAATGTCATTAACCAAAAACTTTAGTGATATCAGCGTCCGTGCGTAATCGGTGTCGGGGCGCCCCATGCTCCTTGCGCGCATAGATGCACCCATCGCGTGTCCACACGTATTTCCATTGTTTAAGCATAGCTTCAGCGCGGGCTTTGTAAAAAAGCTGGCGATTATGACGCGTCAATCTTTCATTGACATAAAAAGTTTTAACAGTCGAAGTCAGTCCCATGTCAGCCGTAGTGATACCTCGCCGGACCCGTGCCGCAGCTAGCAACTGCACGCGCTGCGAGCGGCGCGCCAGCCGCACGACGAGTGGGCGGGGCCGGGGGTCCAGCGTTTCGTCTCGCCGTATAGGACCAACGCGCTCCGCGTATACGATGTCTCGCTCCTCCAATGTTACACCTAATTTGTTAGACACGGTGAGAGCGATGTGTAAGGGCCGCTCGTTGTTCTCTTCAGGAATACCCGCTATTTCTACATCATTATGCAGGATCTCCTGATCACGGTCATTGATCTCCATCTGGAGACAGGCGATAGTTTGTTCTAGTTCACTGTTATTGGATATATTGTCACGTTGATCGCGTTCGCGCTCCAGAGCTTCTACACGAGATGTAAGTTCTTCAACTGTCTTATCGGTCTTCGTCATTGCTTCAGTAAGCCTCATGACAACAGACCTGAATTCGAGGAGTTCGGTAGAGACAACGGACCTGAAATCCTGGAGTGATGTTTTAATTTCTTCTCGCAGTAAACGAATCTCCGAAGATAGATCAGAGGGCGCCTCTTTCGCTTCACGAGCCGGCAGTGCCGGCACCGGTGATGTTTGCGGTGAATGATGGGAATTAGGAATAGACCTGTTAATATTAGTCTTACGTAAAGTAACATTTGAACGCGCCGGTTCATCAGGTTTCTTGGTCACACATTCTTGGCATTTCCAGTTTTTCTTATGATCAGGTGTCATTATTTTATAACGTTCCTCAGCATTAGTGCATTCAAGACCATAATTTTTTACACACTGGCTGCATTTCAAGAAATGCTTTGAGTTTATTTTCTTAAGACATTTCGCACACGATATAAGTCCTGCGGGCAGTGGCGACATCTTTGAGACTCTATCAACGACACTTAGATGCACTTAAACAATCGTTGCGCTTTAGCTGTCTGTACCTAGAGTTAGAGAGTACATGCAGAAAACCATAGATGGCGCTAGTGCAATAGCTGTTGAGTGATTGTTTGTCGTGGTGCGGTGTGGATTTCAAATTTTAAACGGTCGTCACAACACTATATTTGTATATTAGAAAAAGAGTCCGTCTTGAGGCACTTGCATGTTCATATTATAGTTAAAGTGTGTAGTAATCTGTTTATTTAAGAGAATTGTGGTAGCGAATGGTATTTAGAGTTTAAATGAGCACGAAAGCACTGTACACTTGATGGCTTTATATCTTCACTTCACTAAAGTATTTGACGAGTATAACATTTACACAACGTAATTGGCAGTTCCTGAACACATTTATAACAAAATTAATATAAAAACTGTGATTCTACTATTTTACCCATAATTTAAATACAGAGCCGATGTTACTCAGATGACAGCGCCACCTAGCTCTTGCAGGCTCAGGTGTGTAACGTTGTATGAAATTCCTTTAAATATCATCTTCACTCATCGCACCAGATACGTAGTACTTCCGGACCTAATTTGAAGTAAGTCATGTCAACATTTCATTGCAAGTTTGAGAAAAAATATTTTTCTCCATAATGGCCCGCAAAGTGTACATTAGTCGCTACATATTGGAAGGTAAAGTGTATAGTTTCGATCAGATCAAAATTAAAAAATAAAAAAACATTGCAGGCCGCCTGGAATGTTACATATAAATTCCTTTATTTGTCGAGTACCAAACTTTTTAAAAAGTTGAAACCGGCATATAAAAGACGGCACAGGTCGTATTCAGCCAATTCAACTCGTATGTTTTTGTTGCAAACGCGACGTTTTTCTATGTGTCTCAAATAGTTTGCGTTTTTCGGTGGAAAAATACACTTGCGATTCGGTTTAAAAAGAAAAACGGCGGGAAATTATTAATATTTTCACGTTGTGCAACGATATTTCACGTTTATTATTTCCCCTTTTTTGAGAAAAGCACTATATTAGCCTTAGCCGGAATGGCAATAGCAGGCTTCGTATTATAATTAAACGGACTCGCAAGCTTGTCCGTTTAAACAAATACTCAGCCTACAATTGCCTCCTTCCCGGCCACGGCATTAATGTACTATTATGAGATTAGAAAACTCTCTCATGAAGTTTATATCAATATCAGTATCGGTTTATATCCACTAAGATGGTATACATACATAAAAAATGAGGCCTTGCAAACTAATTTTGTAATACTGTGGAGTGGAGACTTTCGAGTAGGTATCTTATCAAAAGATGCTCGATCTGCGAGTAGGTAAAGAAGGACCCTATTGTCAAATAATGGTAGGGGCAAAGCGGTAGGCACCTATTAGGTAAATTATGTAGGTACCTACAATATCGTGTATTTCATACCTTTGTTACGACGTCTAACGTTAAAACGACTAAACATTTGTCTGTCAGTGAAAACCAAACGAAAATGACCCATTTCATTAAGTAAGTGATTGAATCAGGCGTTACTTTGCGGTAGTCCATGATAAGTTAGAAGAAGAGAGTTGTTCTTGTAACTTAAGTATTTGATTTCCAACAAGGAATATAAAATATCCATAAAATAACGTCTAGTTTTATTTTATTGATATTTTTTAAGGGTGCGTGTAGATACCCACCCACAGATGTGCTAAGCTGTGTATCCATACAAGTGACACCTAGCTGTTAAGTATGCGAGGTAATACATCTGGTTTAGGCATCTTTAAAGTAACAAAATATGGATTCGGGATATAATACCTCCATTCGAAAATGTATTATTTTTATTTCCTAATCCAGACATTATTTTACCCCCTTATTAAGCTGATTTAAGTGAAGACATTGGAATTCGATTGGAGTGTATCGAAGAGAAAAACATCCTTTTTTTTCGTTGGGGGAATGCGTTCATGAAACTTCCGCCCGATCGGAGGGGGACCGGATGGGTGTGTGGGACTCCCGGGCAGCCCTTCTGAGCCATCTTCCTTCTTTCTTAAAAAGAGGGTTAAAGGTGCTTACGCATGCTACTTTGACCAGAGAAAGACATCATGCGCCAACCCCAAGTAAATGGGATGACGGCAAGGCAATGATGATTGAAATTCGATTGAAATTAAATGTTTTATGGGAAAATTTGGAGATAAAAATGACATAAAATAATGCCGATCCTTCGTGAACAAGTAAATAATTTACACAAATTTATTTTTTGCTGTATCTTGGCTGCGGGCAATCCAGGCGTGCCTGTCAAAGCAAAACTAATTTGCAAAATACCCTGTGGAAATCCTGACTCGCAAGAAAGTATCACAAAAAAGGCAAGGCGCGTAGCCGCTGGAACATCAACCGTAATGTTTTAATACGTATTTCGTGAATTCAATTTATATTTGCGAATAAAATATGTTTCTACAATATAGGTACTGTCTGCATTATTAAACTCGCAGTCAAAAATTTCGGGTCACCCTAAATTAAATAACCGCGATAGGTTTATTTTAATATTGTACACTAGTTTTATTGACATAATATACTATTCATCGTAATACCCCAATGTATTAGCATTTTCCGGGATCCTATCATAAAAATATCTATATCCAAAATGACGATATTACGATATCTCGCTCCGTTAACGTTGTTTTTTTCACGAGTCCGATTTAAACCTGGTGATGTTATTATTTCATTTGTTATTTTTGCGGTTTAGACGTAAAATTAAATAAAGATCACGACAGAATAAAAAAAACTGTACTACCTTGCACTATTTTAGGATATAGGTACGACACTATTTTTCCGACCCGTATTCTTTGCCCGCGAGTGTATCTGCCTCGGCGAAGCACAAATATATCTGACATGTCTTTACAAATAAGCACTGTAAAGACTTAGGTACCTATGACTACCAGAAAAAATGAAAAAACGAAACCAAAGATGAATTATTCAAAAAAAATTATAGTATTTACTTCTATTATTAAGTGTATGTACACATTTCAAACACAATCATTGTATTGTTCATGAATAAATGTTGAATTGAATTGAATTGAATTGAAAACTTATAGATCTGTTAATTAAAAGGAATCTATTGTGAATTTTTAAATGATACAACCTTATTCAATTAAATATATATATATAAATGTAAATATTACTAAAATATAATGTAAATCATATTTACTTATATATCCAATTGATAAAAATGATAAACAACGATTAGGTTAAGATTTTTATTAATTATAACATATAATTCGAATTTTCAATTATTATTACCTATATAAATTGAATTATTTTATTGTCGACGCTAAATTTAACCAATTACTTTGTAACCTATTTAAAACGAAAAATGTTTTAATAATGTTTAAATTTCTTAATAATTTTCCACTACCAAGAGCTAAGACGTGTCACGGTCATGTTGCATGCCGTATAAAAACTAGTTTAAATTTAAATGTTGAAATAGTATAGGTAATTGATTTAGTTTTAGTTAAGTTCAACAGGATTCATGTCAACACTAGCTGTAAAATGTTCTTTGTAAGACCTTATGTAACACATGACTATTAACGCAATAAAATTATAAAAAAATATGATATTATGAATTACCTATCTATAGGTAGTCCCATTACAGTTTTCACCCTTACACTACATAGTACCTACCTACTTACTTACCTAATGAGTTTTTTACTACATTACCTTCTTAGCTGCATAAAAGTTTAACGTTAATCTTATTTACCTACAATCTTTTCATTCCAATTTAGTAGTTATAGTTTATACGAGAAACACAATTTTCCTATCGAAGCTAAAAATTCATGTTAACATTATTGTCCTTAGATTGACAATGTAAAAGCTATAAATATATCTAATATTTAGGGCCGTAATTGGGATCATTGTAAGATCGCGTGTTCCGAGTTACTGAGTCACGGACATTGTAAGTATAGGCAACCTGTAAGTATAGGTTGCGGCTGGATCATTACTACAATGTGGTAGTTTATGGCCACGTCACCAAATAATACAATGTTGCTAGGGCATTAGAGCATTGAAGCATTCATTCATCCATTGTATTTGTTTTAAATTAGTTGAGCTTGTATAAAAAGATGTAAGTATGTAATCGAAGCAAAAGAGGATTGTAAGAATCGTACGACTAGCATTTGGCACCTACATATACTTTCCCCAATAAGGACTGTGTAATATTTATATAATTCTAGGTTATATATAACATAGTGTACTTCTAGGCAAATGAAGACAGAACCGTAGATTTTGCCTTATTTTATTTAAAACTGAAAATAAATAATATTTATATTATATTTATTCAACGTCGGCTTGGTAAAATATTTAAGCAATTTATACCTCCGGCCGAAAGCATTCGACCTAAATTTGCCGCATATTTTATGCATGACGAAAGTTTTCGCGGCAAGGCAGTAATCTAGCTCTAATTCAGCGGATTCCAGATTGTTACAGTGAGGCGACTTTATTCCTATAATCCAATAAGATGCTAAAATGGCGGTATAGGTAAGAAGGATTACGTGCGCTGGAATTTAACATAAAATATAGGCTTTTGTGTTAGTACTATTTTGAATTATGACAGGAACATTTACTTAATCACGTATGGTAATCGTTATTCGTAATTAGGTATATAATAACAGCACTAGCAATATGAAATGGGTCCAAAGCAAAGTTTTATAACATCTTGTGTTATATATACCTACCTATGTCGGTCTTTAGCCGAGGATAAGATTTATCGTTCTGTGGTATATTATATAATAAATACTGACCACACTGGAACTTTTCGCAGCGTATAGGTACACGGTGACATGCGGCATCTCATGCGTCACATTTTTGACATGCATCATAAAAATATTTCGGAAGTATCGTGGACAAAAAATGTATTACATTAAAATACACAACTAAAACCAAGGGTTTTGCTATGGTGGTTAGGAAAATCCTCATTCATTACATAATTTCTTTGGACCTCGATGCTAAAGAAATCCGAAGAAATTAGCACTAAAATAATTAGAATATGACACAATACATTGTTTATATCTGTAATTATTTATTATATTATATAATTTCATATATCCTACTATGTTTAGATGTTTGGATGTTTATCTGTTTGGATGTTTGTTACTCAATCACGGAAAACGGCTGAACGGATTAAGATGAATTTTTGGTATACATATAGTGTATAGCCTGGATTAACATATATAATACTTTTTATTTCGGGAATCATCCCCTAAGGGGGCAAAATGGGGGGTGAAAGTTTGTATGGAGCTATGATATAAACGAGTTCCACGCGGACGAAGTCGCGGGCAGAAGCTAGTCTTAAATAAAATTAAGATTCTCTCGAATCAAGAGGAAAAACCTTGACGCAAGATAATTTCGCTACAAAATAATTTAAAAATTTTCCATTAATTTCGTGGTTCTAGAATCAATTAGGTACCTATGTCCAATTCACTTCCTAGTAGCAATTCTTCTTAAACGGAATTTTTCAAAACAGCAATTCTCGACATTTGTCACAGTCCTCTTTTTTCACATACGACCATTCGTATGATATAAAAAAATATCTAGCCTATTGCGATGAATCCAGATGGTAAAACAAGAAATGCTTTTGTGTAAAACTGTGAAGACGTTGAAAATTACTATAGTGGTAATAACTGCATTTTTGGTAATTCTTTAATAAAATTTTATAACCAAGCTAAAAAAAATTGAGAATTCCCATGATTACACTAATCACACCATAACAAGCTCCCCTCAACACTACAGGAAACGTAATTGGATGAAATATGACATTAAATAAATTCTCTTATCGAAAAATTGCCGTAGTAAAGGAAATGTTCTATAATTTATATGGCATTGTACATAATTTGAACGTACCTACATAGGTACGTTTGCGTGACCTGATGGCATGGTTCGTATAAACTGGGGCGTTTAATCGTTAAATAAATGAAGGTTCCTTAATTAATATGCTTTTAGTCATATTTATCGAATGGAGGACGTATTTATAGAAGGTATGGTCTCTAGAGATAAGACAATAAGTTGATATTTACGAATAAGAGAGTCTATGACTATGAATTATATGAACCATTCCGCAGTGGGTCGAGGATGTTTACGGGGGCTCGTGTAGATTCTACACCACGATGCGTAAACGCTGTGCAGCCCTGATACGCAAAGTTCGTGATAGTGCCAACAGCATCCTGAGCATGGTCGCGAATAGGCTGGACTGTCCGTACTTGAACCATTGCTGTCAGCAGCTTCACGTGCACATATAAGCTCAAATTGTCTATTAACACAATGATCCAAGTTGTTCGAAAAATAAACAATTACTATTATTAAGGGGCTCCAAGCTCCCAATGACCTTCGATCCGTAACGGTCCGTTCAATACAATACCACCAAACTTTGGCCATTTTAGGCCAAAAAATCTGTTTTTTGGATGTAACTTTTATGAATATGAGTTAAAAATAAAAATCTCTCGTATGTTGTTAGAGACGTCAATAAGAAACAGTTATATGTAAATTTCATATATAAAAGTGCATAAACAACATACTAATATCGAAAATAGAGCTTTATTGGACCATGTTTGAATAAATCATAACAAAAGAAATATGTATTTTTTTTCAAAATTCTCTTTGTGCAAGTATAGATAAAGGATTGAAGAACCGATAAACGTTGTGCCCTAAATATATCTGTAGTTTTGACCCCTTCATGGTCAACTGATCCCACATAAAATTCATCCCGTGGGCTGAATGGCCCCTTTTGTTTTTTTCGTGGGTGACTCGAGCCATTGCCTCGACAACTCATCCCACGGGCTCAGTTGACCACTCTCTGCCGTTTTATGGTCAATTCAGCCCGCGGGCTCAGTTGACCACTCTCTGCCGTTTTATGGTCAATGCAGCCCGCGGGCTCAGTCGACTACTCATTACCAGTTTAGGGTTGACTCAGCATTATTCAACTTCTTGTAATAATGCAACGGATGATGAAAAACGATGTAGAAAAATAAGAAAAAATGAATTTTCTAAAAGAAAAAGCGAAATAATGGAAGCGAATGATCACATTTCTGAAACAGTCTTGGACTTAAAAAACAAAAAAATTAGCCTCGATTTCTGTATCGAACATTTAAGAATGTAGGTAGCTTCTTTTTTCTTCAAGCAAGCTTAATAGGCACTAATTTCCATGTTTTTTAAATTTGCATTTAGAATTTACTTTATTTTGATGTACTGTCGTGGAAATTAAATATTTGTTTCATGTACCCGTGTTTATTACCCTTTATCGTAAGGGTTATTCCAGTCCAGAAAAGCTTACGTCCCATTAGTGCTGAATTTCATCACATTACCTTTTTAATACTTACCTTCCTCACGAATCCGTCTAGTGACAACCATTAAGCCGGTAGGGTGAGTAAACCCTTAAGCCTCGGATAGGGGTCGACTAAACCCGCGGGCTCAGACAACTCATACCTAATAGAGAGTGGTAAACTGAGCCCGCGGGCTGAGAAGACTCTTTAATGCTAAGAGTGGTTGAATGAGCCCGCGGGTTGAGTAGACCTGTAAGTGGGATAAGTGGTTAACTGGGCCTGTAGGCTCAGTTGGGTCGAGTCACCCACGAAAAAAATCAAAAGGGGCCATTCAGCCCGCGGGATGAATTTTATGTGGGATCAGTTGACCATGAAGGGGTTTTGACGCAGGAATATCAACTCAAAACTCGTCAAAAAGCGCGTGGAGCCCCTTAATATGCTTTAAGAAAATAATCAACACTACAAAAGATCGGAAACAAGAATTAGTAGTACCTATTAACTTTTACAAATTAAAACCAATTTAAGTACTTACTACTTGTAAGTGGTGTTGGCAAATATGCCATGACGGAATATATTCTGGATGACATTTCATTGGAATTGGCTTGAAATAGGTATAGACTCACAAATCATTTATATCTTAACTACTAAATGCTACATCAACAAAGTCGCTCACGATTCCTTAGTTAAATATTAGTCCACTACAATCACCCACCCACCTGCAGATAAGAAACGATAAGAATCTACTTCAAAATAATTTACGTGTGTGCAACCTGCAGTATACACATTATAGTCATGCCAAGTTAAAATAATTTAGTTAGACATGATTTAGCCTTGAAAGAAGCCTTTCAGTAGTTTAGTTGTAATTTTTGAATCATTTCCCGGGCGTAAAGCAACATTTTAACAGCCACATATTTAGTAATCCGTCGCCACATCGGATCAGATAACGGCTTCGAAATACCACGCTTTTGTATTGGGCGTATCGCGGGCACCTGTTGCGGGCACGTTAATATCGACCCGCTCTCACTGGACCCGTTCGTACCCCTAACATTACCGGGCTTGCTATTACTCTAAAACTTCGACGCTGTTATTACGTAGTTATCACACATTCACACTTCTCGTTACCTAAAGGCAATCGGTGAATTTATATTAGGTGCTTCAAAGTAAAATTGGCTGGAAAATAGTAACAAAATCATTAGTCAATTATGAACACAGTTATATCTGCCACTATCATTAGATTGATATCCATGCTATAATATGCTACAAGTAGGTACTATGTTTTTATTGTTGTACTATTGTTTAACTAAGATCCCTACTCTCGATCTGATCAAAGTATTGACTATGTACCTTTTGATAGGTACTAGATGATAAAGTGTAAATAAGTCTATGGGGTGATATACTATACAATATATCATTTCCTACTCGTATACCCAACAAATTACGTACCACGCAGCACTTTTTGTAGATAGTGTACCATGTAGTATTCTCATTCCTTTCCTTTCTGATCAAAGGGTAGGTACTGAAAATAGGTCAGCAGTGTTCACATTTTATTGTACCGGTGTCGTAATAAATGCAGCGTGCCAGGATATTTTCAGTCATTTTTTGTTGATCAAAGCGTCGGCAAGAGAGTTTTGGCAATGCGCTTGTGAATGCTTCTGGAATCACAAGCGTCCCGTCTGCTTTCCATAAGGCAGGCTTCTGGGTCATTCTTCTTTTCTACCGACTATAAAATGCATTTAATGCCGTGACAGAGTGGTAAACCAAAATGTGCTCCCGGGTCGTTCTTCTTTTCGACCGACAATAGCCTGTCCCTCGTCTTATTACGGCATCTCATTTGAGTAATGATGTTTACGGTTTTATAATGTTCGAATGAACGTCCATATTATTTTATTAATTAGTGATGTTTAATATTTCACTTTCTCTAACTAGCATTTTTTTAAATGTTTTTTTTTTTCGTAGAATGCCGTGACAGAGTGGTAAACCAAAATGTTGTCCCCACTGAAAGAGTCCACTTTGTCACATGTTTTTTTTTAGAAACCAACCGTAAATAAATATTTATATTGGCCAGAAAGGAAACTTTAATTAGTTCTAATGAAGAAACCTATGCATTTTTTTTTAAATCGCACTTCAAAACCACAATTTTTGATAGTTCAAAAACCAAAAAAACAGAAAAACCTCGGATCATTGTCGGTAAAAAAGAAGAACGACCCTCCCACTAAAACACTGAAAAAGTGCACCTAGTATATTACTTTTAAAAAAACCAACATAAAAAAATATATTATACAGTGGCCGGAAAGGAAACTTTAATTAGTACTAATGGAAAACAGCAATTATCAACCTTTCTACAGGTAATATTTAAAAAAGATACTGGAATAATGCTGCCCAGTGTAGTGGAGAGCGCAGCTGTATTACCGGAGCAGTCCCCGCTGACTGCATATTAAGTTACTCTACTCGTTCTCGCTCGCTAGGGGCAGCGAAAAATAGCAATGCAACTTTCATTGCCGAGGTATGAGATAAGCTTTGTTAGTTAGCCTTTGTACGGGAAAATAAATTTGGTGTTAACGGTTGTACCTACTTAGACCTATCTCGCTTCTGAGATAGGAAGTCACACGAAGACTGCATTACCTGCAAAAAGAAAAATAATACGTCAATGAAGTATAAATTCAAAAAATTTGACTCTAGTAAGATTAATTCTCTTCAACTTAGGCGTGAAATCAGGGATCAGGTTATGATATATAAAATCCTTAACGGGTTACTGGACTCGCCTACTCTTCTGTCTAAAATATCCCTGCGTTGCCCGGACCGTCGCACCCGCTCCTCCGCCTTATTTGCACTACCTTTCAATCGAACCTCCTACGCAAGAAATAGGTTTATTGTAAGAGCATGTCAAAAATACAACGATAAATATTCTCACATAGACCATTTTCACCTTTCATCGGTACAAAAATTTGTTTCTGCAATTAACAGCAAGTAAATAATGCAATTTTATTTTATCTTTAAGGAATCATAAAACTATTTTAATTGTTTAATTAAATTTACTTCTTGTTAAGTTCATGCATGTAGGCATGTTAGATAGTTTATAAAAAACACTCCAGGTCTAAATATGATGTCTTCTTTAAACCAATATCGTGTACAATAGTAGATTTCACTTTATATATATATATAAATATATATTATACTTTTTATATATTATAATATATGATAGTCTTGTCTGAGCAATAATAATGATATTAATTTATAAGTGGAAACTGTTTTGGCTTTTGTATTGTCTAAATTTAAGTATTCATGTGTGTTATTTTTTGCTGTTTGTTTCCCATGTTCAAATAAATAAAAATAATAATAATAATAATCCTTCATCGTCGGCTTCTTTGTTCTCTTCAGTCCCATCGTCACCTGCGTCTTACTTGAACTATCTCGATTCCGAGAGTGTGCCAGTTTCAGCGTGTACATCACCTGTTAGCTACATTAGTTTGGCCAAGGACGTTGTGCAGGAGGCAAGTACTGCCAACCAACCTGCACCCGCCGAGGTTAATCGAAATGTGCGCAAGAAATGGTCTCGTGAAATGAACATTTTCATCTTGCGCACATATTATAGAATCACCGCTCTTGAAACTAGAACAAGAAAATATCTTCCACAATTGCACGCCGAATTCAGCCAAAAATTCCCGACATTCAAAGTTAGCAAGCAACGTTTAGGAGATCAACGTAGGGCCATAGTAAACAATAATCTAGTATCAGAGGCAGATATAGCAGAAATTAGGAATCAAGTAGTAAACGATTTAAAAGATTCCCCTACATCATCATCATCGTCGTCTCATCAATCACAAATGGCCACACAAAATAACAGTCAAAGAATGTGCTGGACCAACGAAATAAATGAGTCCATAATAAAAGAATACTATAGAATAACGCAACTAGAAACTAATAAAACAGCATATAGAAAACCATTACACCAAAATATTATCGCTAAACATCCTGAATTCTCACACGTATCCGAGCAGAGAATTGCAGACCAACGACGAGCTATCATTAACAATGAATACTTGAGTGAACAGAGACTACAGGAGTTAAGACTTGAAATTTCGCATAATTTAGCATTAGACGACGATAGTTCCCAAACTATAAATGATTTGCCGCTTAGAACCGAAACCCTACCGCCTGACTCACCTGAAACAGAAACTGACCTTACAGTGAATCATGAGAACCCATCTGAAAGCTTAGACTCCAATGATAATGAAACACGGCAGTGTCATCTCCCGACAATAACACAGGAGGAGATCAAACAATCCTTTTTAATAGCTAAAGAACGTTTTCAAAATTCTGACCCCACATCTAGACCCAGCATACCAAAACAAAAGCCATCAAACAAACTTACCTCTATTGTGCACTATATTAACAGTGATATTCTTCCGACATATCTGTCCCAAGACTCTAATTTTGAAAACACTGAAACTGCACTTTACTGTGCTGCGTTTGCTGCAGCCACCCAAAACGGTTCTAAGATTACTGACTCCCGCCAGACTAGCAACCGCAATAACCAGCCCCCCATCTGGCAAAAAAGACTGCAAGATAGAATAACAGATCTTAGAGCTAAAATAGGTAGACTAACTGAGTTTATTAATGGAAATCGCAGTCCAAGACTAACAAGACATATAGATGCCATCAAGCGACAATATAAACTTCATTCCCGACACGAAAACGAAAACACAGACCTTACCCATTTTCTTGACACCCTGAAACAAAAACTTAGTGCACTGACAAATAGAATTCGTAGATATAAACTCACGACCCTACGTAAGACCCAGAATAGACAATTTATTAATAACGAAAAAGTATTTTACAGAACATTACAAAACAACAGTAGCAGTAATCACGAACCGCAACAAAACCCCAACGGCGACTCCAATTCCCCTTCTGCAGAAGACCTGCAGCATTTCTGGTCCGAGATTTGGTCTGTACCAGTTGAACATAGGAGCGCTGAATGGATGAAGGCTGACGAAGAATCTCTCAGTTCCGTTCCTGATATGTTATTTGAACAAATTAGTATCGATCTTCTACAATCAGTAATTGCAAAAACTCAGAACTGGAAGGCTACCGGATCCGATAAAATTCACAACTATTGGCTTAAAAAATTCACTTATTTACACCCAATCTTGCTCAGACACATCAATGAATTCATTTACGCTCCAGAAAAAATGCCTCGCTATATTACGCAAGGTACAACATACATGCTAGTTAAAGATATATCCGATAGAAAGAATCCAGCAAAATACAGACCTATTACCTGCCTCCAAAATATCTACAAAATCATAACTTCATGCATAAGTAAACTCATTTACCGACATATTGATACCCAAAACATATTAGCTGAGCAACAGAAAGGATGTCGTCAAAACAGTCAAGGCTGCAAAGAACAGCTGACTATAGATGCCGTCATCTCAAAACAAGCCGTTAGTAATAAGAAAGATATCTACACTATGTACATTGACTACAAAAAAGCATTTGATTCAGTACCTCATACCTGGCTGATTCATATTCTCAAGCATTATAAAATACACGACTCCATAGTACACTTCCTGGAAAGTGCAATGTTACACTGGTCGACTGTTCTCAAGTTATTTAATAATACCACTAACATAGAAACGGAACCCATCAACATTCGTAGAGGCATTTTCCAAGGAGATGCCCTTAGTCCGCTCTGGTTCTGTCTAGCTCTCAATCCGCTGTCTAATTTATTAAATAATAGCAAATCTGGATTTAAGCTTGATCATGGAAATGCCTCACACACGATATCACATTTAATGTATATGGATGACATTAAAATTTACAGTCATAATTTAGATGATATGTATAAGTTAGCAGACATCACACAGGAGTTTTCGTCAGATATTCAAATGCAGTTCGGCATCGATAAGTGCAAAATTCAATCAGTTCGAAACGGTAAGATAGAACGCAATAGTTACTCTCTTAACAACGGGGAACAAATAGACCCTGTTGATGACGAAGCTGGATACAAGTACCTCGGTTATCAACAAACGCAGCAAATTCATCAAAAGGTAACTAAAACTTCTCTCAAACAGAAATTCACTAGTAGACTCCACAAAATCCTTGACACTCACCTCAACGCTCGTAACACAATTAAAGCAATAAATACATACGCAGTCCCCATACTAACCTACTCTTTTGGTATTATACAGTGGTCACAAACAGATCTTAGCAACCTCCAAAGAATTATTAACACTTTAATGACTAAATACCGCAAGCACCACCCGCGAAGCTGCACCCAAAGAATGACTCTACCAAAATCAGAAGGTGGAAGAGGCCTGATTGATATTAGGAATCTCCATAACAGACAAGTAAGTACACTTAGAAAGTTCTTCCACAACCAGTCTTCCCGCTCCCCAACACACGAAGCCATCGTAAACGCTGACAAGAAATATACACCACTAAATTTAAATGACCGCGCAAAACAAAAAAATGAAACCATCTTGGAGCCCCAACAAAAACTGCAAGCATGGGTCCAAAAGTCACTCCATGGCAGACACCGTCTCGATCTGATCAACCCTAACGTTGACAAGCTGGCGTCCAACATGTGGCTCAAAAAAGGTGAGTTGTTCCCGGAGACCGAAGGATTTATAATCGCCATCCAAGACCAAATAATAGACACCAGGAACTACAGAAAATACATTATCCGTGACCGTAATTTACCCACAGACCTTTGCCGACGTTGCCACGCTGCCTCAGAGACCATACAGCATATAACAGGAGCGTGCCGATCTATATCTCAGACAGACTACAAACACCGGCATGACCAAGTTGCAGCCGTTATTCACCAATATCTCGCATTTAAACATCAGCTCATTAAAAACAGGACCCCGTACTATAAATATACCCCTCAGATTATTCTAGAATCACCTGAATACAAACTTTACTGGGACAGAACAATCATCACCGACAAAACAGTACATTACAACAGACCTGACATTACACTTTTCGACAAAATAACAAAAACTGTATACCTCATCGACATAGCCATACCCAATACCCACAACCTAGCATCTACCCACACCGAAAAGATTAGTAAATACACAGACTTGTCAGTAGAACTAAAATCCCAATGGAGAGTGAATACCGTAAAGACTATCCCAATCATAATTTCATCCACAGGTGTTATACCCCGCAATCTGCACACCAGTCTCAAAACCCTTAACATCCATCCGCTTACTTATATTCTCCTGCAAAAGGCCGCTATTATGAATACATGCAGAATAGTTCGCAAATTCCTAGCTCTAGATCCGTAGGCTCTATATGTATATTAAATATTGCCTTCCATATTTGTTTGGCCAAAAGCCCGCAAATATGGAAGTAAAATTACCTCCACTTGGAGAGAAAAGCAAAATACTAATAAATAATAATAATAATATTATAGTCATAACAGTGAATACCAATTGAACAGACTCTTACTTCATGCAATAAAGGTACTCTCTGTGAACAGTCAATACTACAGATTCAGTCCTAACTATAGGTACCTACACTGTAGCTTGCACAATTGGTACTTTCCTCATGTTCACGATCACGATCACCATACATTTAACGAAAATTATTCGAATTTATTATAAAAATATTTTCTATTGTTTTGTACTTTTTGGAGCAAGATTTCTGCTGATCCGATTTTAATACATCAAAACCTAAATACAAAGGTTTAATAGACATAGTGATTTATTTCGCCGTTGTATCTAACTTCTTTAGCAAATATCACAGTTGTATTGTTTCGCACGTTTCAAATATAGCTTAACCGGGACCCTGGGACTGTTATTGCTTTGAAACCATACTGGGTTATTTTATGTCGCTATGTTATATTTATATGTATTTGTCTTTGTGTACGAGCAAGCAAACATTTGTGAATTTTATGAACCTCCGTCAGGGACATGAAATATAAACACAGGCGTAAAAGTGCCCTTTATGTGGGGGCGGTAACTGGATAAAACCACCGCTAAAACACGCAAAAATCCTTTCATGTAATAACATTCGCGCTGAGAAACGAGATGCCGTGTGAGTGGAAGCTTCGGAAGGAGCTACAAGAGCTCGATCATTGAAAAACAAAACCTTGGAACCCAAAAGAATATAAAATTATACCTTGAAATTTTAGATGTGCGAGCCAAGTAGCAGGAGGAAAAATATAATGCTTGTCTGAGATATTTAGTTGCTGGGATATTGTGTACAAACAACACCTTCAAGTGAATCTGAACGTGAAGTGAAACTTTTAGATGTGTTTTTGCGTTTATACGTACTCGATTAATAATCTGACAGTTTATCATTTGGTTTGTTTAAAATTGAGTTGTTCGTGTTCCGATTTATAACATTATATAATAATTTACTAACTTCGATAAATTAAAAAAATGTTATATGTGTAAAGATTTTGTGCCTTAAAATGAGGTATTTTTTGGGTAAAATATTTTTACATTACCCCGATCAACTTTATACTCGGTGCTATTTATTCCAAGGATCCTCAATAACATATCATCCTTCTAGCGTTATTCCTGGTTGTGTTGTGCCCTAAAGGAGCCCGGGGTCCGCTTTGACACCTAATCCCAAGATTTGGCATATGCACTAAGTTTTACGAAAGTGACTGCCATCTGACCTTCCAACCCAGAGGGTAAACTAGACTTTATTAAGATTAGACCGGTTTCCTCGCGATGTTTCCCTTTACCGAAAAGATATATTATGTTCAGATAAACTCATTGGTACGAGCCGGGATTCAAACCCACGACCGCCGTGTGCCTGAACCACTAGGCTACCGTAGCTTCCAAGAATATGGTTCAAATAACATAATTAATTAAAAACAAAGTGGCAATAGAGCTAAGTTACATTTTATCAGTCCAATGAAGGATAAGTAATAGGCGGCCCTTCCCCTATATCTGTTTTTCCCGAAGCCCCGCGGTCTTTATAAATGATCTTTACCGTCATCATTTTCATTCGCATTCGCTAGTAAAATAACTTAAAATTTGATTACCTAACGATATCTAATTTAGGTATGAGTACAGTCAGCATCAAAAGTAACTACGCAATCGAAGACGTCAAAAGCTCTTATTCCCTTTTAATAATGACATTTGACGTCTTCGTTTTACTTTTAATGCTGAATGTACAAATCATTTTCTAAAAACACGTTTTGGCCAACATTCATATTTTTTATAGCAAAGTCAACAATTATCTAAACTCAGAACAGACGATTTTAGGTTTTGGTCAGCAGAGGTCGAATTCGAGGCTCAGAATTTGACACCTTCCGGCAATGGTGATATCATGTTACTTTTTTGCTTTTTAAAATCAGGGACGAATGTAGGGACTTCACCTTCTTTCAGTGAAACTGAAATTGCGGCTCTGAACTTAGAATAAACGCTTTTAACAATTTGATACATAAGTTTTTGATTTAACCCATTGGAGCTTTGTCAGGTATAGACTTCAGTACTAATGCGAAATCAATTGATGACACCAGTAGGTAAGCCAAGACTTCAGTAAGTAGGTACTACATGTGACATCATATAATAACGCTGGGCACCACCGAGAAGTTAAGAAATTATGCCACGCTTTTTCCCGTTCCTCTTTTATCAGTTACTTACTACTTTTATAGCCTGACAAGCCGCTATTTGATACTGAGATGGTGTCGCTGTAAACAGCATAATATAATATGGCAATAATGTACATACGTCATGTATAGTCGGGACAGTGTGTATTGCCTTGTGTTGTTTGTAGAATGTAAAAAAAATATGCTTAATTATAAATACCTATTCATCCATATCTGAACCAAGTATTCGATATTAAAATATTCTTCAGATTGTGACTTCGAAGACTTTGACTCAGATGTGTCGCTTTCAAGATCGACCTCAATGCACTATACTGCCTGTAAACCCAATGTCTTTTTGAAAAAAGGTAAGCAGGGTTTAAGGCTTGGCGCTTGTTTTCGCATCGCGTAAAATAGTTGTCTATATTATTAAAGTTTTTTTATTGGGTCTTTTTTTAAATTGGCGGCAACGACGGTAGCGTTTCTTTTTTTATATAGGTATATTTTTTACTGAAGACCTCTACGTAAATAAGAAAAAAAATGTACCTACTAGTAAATTTTTTAACTTATTAGGTATTGATTGAACTGGTTAGTTCGCGAACTAACCAGTTCAATCAATACCTACGACCACACTATAACATCATTACGTACCGGTCATGTCAACAACCAATTTCAAGACATTGTTTATAGGAATACTAGACAATCCCTCATCCTTTTTTTGCTGTAAATATTTAATTATATTCAAAATAATCTCTCTGACATGTCTTTCGACATATTTATATCGTATTTTTTTACAATTAGGAAATTTTTCGTCTTTCTTTCTGTTTGTTTACATCAGTGAAATTCATGTGACATTCGATGACTTCATACGTCTGTTCAGCAGGGATCGGAACCGGTTTTTTCAAAAATCCCCGAAATAGTCTAATATTTTGAATTATTTTAGGCTCTCAATGTAGGACTCTATCGTGTATTTAGGTAACATATTCGTGTTATTAGACTGCCCGATCAAAAATGATATTAAAAACAAAGAACGAAATAATACCGGTTTAATTTGTATGGAGAAAATACCGGTATCCGATCCCTGGTCTGTTGTCAAAGTTAACTCCTAGCCAGTAAAAGAAATTAGTTCCATAAAAAATCCGCAACGTGGCTAGGTCAAAAATAAACTTGTCGGATTAACTTTCGACCTCTATACTCTGGCAGAAAATCCCTTTGTTCGCATCATAATATAAAAGATTCAAATGGTAATTTAAGTTTGCCTTCGACGCAATGAATATATTCATACTCGAAACGATGAACTCTAACTTAAAAGGGAATCATCTCTCCTATTTCACCATCTGCGATGATAATTTTAGCCAAGCTAAGGTAAGCACCTTCACTAGATATTCATGTATAGGTACAGTAAGGGAAATGTATTCACGTATCTTTTTATGCCTTATTGTAATAGTAAGAAGAGCGAAAAAGGTATTACGTGAATACATTTCCCTTACCGTACGTACCGTACCAGTGGCGGCGCGTGAAAATTTTCAATAGGCAACCAAAATCAAAAAAGAAGCGGGTTGTGTCGGAGATACAACCGTTAATTAAGTTTAAGTGAATGCTTCTTTGTTGGCTATGGAATGTATTGTTACATTCAGTGTTTTGATTATTTAATGGAATCTGCTATTATGGTGTACCCGTAAAATATTTTATCTGAATTAATTCACTAAAATCTGTATAAGTACAGATAAATCGGTATCTATGGCAACATTGACTGCCGATGACGTAGCTAATTTGGAAGTCACGTGATACATTTTGAACTGTACCCCTATACAAGAACGCGAGCAATGAAGTATCCACTTCAAAAAGTTATGAAAGAGATTAAAGAATAAAACTATAGGCTTGCCTAAAAAGAAATTTTAGGCAAAACAGTCTTACCGGCTTATATGGGCGCTCCGCCATACATAAAGTAGGTACAGTTTCCAAAAGCATTAAAACAAATGTACAATCTCGTACCTATTAGTTAATAACACGAGATCATGCATCTTGTCATTACAAGCCCACGTGTGGCACATCAATCGATAGGCCTTTCAAAATAAATACAAGGTTTCTCAGCATTTTTTTTTGATTAAGGGAATAGAGTCGGGAGATAATCGCCCCGAAAGTCACTAAAATTGTGTGTCTCCCTCTAATTTTTTAAACGGTGTATTTTAAAAATATGAAAAAAAATCATGGTTATAGGGCTTATTAAATTCTTTCAGCGAAAATTGCTTTGAACAAGATCGGTTCAAAGGTTTTCGAGATATTTCTTAAAAACTGCCTTGCTTAAAGAAAAGGACGTAAGTGCCATAAGATTTCAGTAACGATCCGACCTTTTTAATAGGCACGGAACCCTTCGTTGTGCGTGGTCCGACACGCACTTGGACGGTTTTTTATTTCATACATTACTGGTCGAGCAAAAATTTGTAATACGTATGTAAATAAAATAAAAATAGTGAGTCGGCTTCTTTACATGATTTATTTACTCCTTAGGGCCTCTGCAGAATCATGCGTTTAAATTTTTTTGAAATCCTCCCAAGGTATCGTGTATATTATGTCAATATAATATTTTTTGAACAAAAACTAACACAACATTAGTTCGTTTCGCGAACGACGATATCCAAAAAGTTATACGTAATAAAGTAGTTTACTACTCCTCCCAGTTTGTCTATCATGTTTCACTTGAAACGGCCCTATTAACTTATTTATGAAGTATATTTTATAACTAGTCATCAATACTGAAACCTTTCATTTTATAATAGTTTTCCATTAACATTTATCGTATTTTTATTACCCCATTACATGCATCTTAATGGCATTTGAAAGGCAGGTTGTTAAGAGTGAATGTGCTTGACAGCTAGGTGTCGAATATATGAAGACACGGCTGTGCATGACTCTTGTAGGTATTCACCATAAGTATGGAAAATAATAGGGTCCATCTATATGAAAAAAGAAAAAAATTAAAAATGTTTATTAAGTAAAACTGTAGGTACAAGTTTTGTATCATATAGGGTTGGGACCTCCTAGTAAGTACAGTATACCTGTATCAGGAGGACCCACTTTCTATACTAATATTAAGTGGAAGTGTCTGTGAGATTGTAGCTTTGTAAAGTTCGTTTGTATGTAAGGAGTAATATCCGGAACCACTTATCCGATTTCAAAAATTATTTCAGCTGTATGTAGACTTTCTGCGTTCTCTGCACTACGCGGGTGAAGCTGCGCGGGCAGCTTGTATAAATGTATATAGATACCCCCTACCCTTTAGGGTTCGATCATAACATAAATTCGTGTAAACTGACCTAGGGCAATTCATATTGCAGGCATTACTACACTATGAAATAAAGAAATCTAATCGAATCTAATCATAAGAAAACTGTTCACCTGTACCTGGACCCATATGGTCTTATAACAGGATCATATTTTACTATAGTTATTTTCCAGGGCCATAGCCAGTGCTGAATTTAAGGTAGGGCTGCGGCGGTTACAGTAAAATGACAAGTGGGACAAAAGTAATTTTTCCGCTCCTCTCGTCCATGTAGCTCCATAGCTAGAACGAAACGACGAAAAGTTAAGTTATAACAACCACCAGTACGAGTACCTACCTACGAGTAAATATAGAAAATTAATTTTCTCGGATAGATTTTATCGGACCTAGATAGATTTTTCGCCCCCATCTACCCCAAAATAGAAAATCTTATCGTAATCATTAGAGCCCAGAACGTGATTACAGACATATACAGGATGTCCCAAGACTTTGCCACAAGGAGGGAAAGTACTTTTTTAAATAAATTGAATTATTCTTTTAGTAAAATTTCCCATCTTCAATATTTAAGGTACTTTCCCTCCGTTTGGCAAAGTTTTGGGACACCCTATATACAGGTTGTCCCATAAGTGACACGTCACAGTGACACCGGAGGTAGGTAACTATTAGGACTCAAAAAACAAGCGTTGAGAGCTTTCCAACTGAATGCTGCCACTGATAATGTTAAAAGGATGGAAATTCGTGCAACTTTTATACTGAGATCATGTTAGGCTGGTTCGGTTACTCTTAAGCTGACCTACCTCCGGTGTCACTGTGACGTGCCACTTATAAGACACCCTGTATATAAATATTGTTCGTTTAATAGTTTAGGATAAACTAGCAGTTGATATGTCGAACTGTGTGTAGTGGCGTGGCGGCGCGTGAGAATTTTCATTGGACAACCCGGAGCAGAAAAGAGCAGTCTTTTGATTATTTACGAGTTTGGTAATATTGGGCAAGAAATTTTAGGCAAGCCGGTGGGAATCGTCTTGTATGGGTGCTCTGCCACTGATGTCCAAACACGCGGGTGAAAAGTTAAACTTAACCACTCATACCAAGAAAAAATATTTTTTTTTTCTTGGTCTTAGCTTAACCAATGCAAGGAAAACAATGGTATCGCATTCTTTAAAATTCATTGCCTTCTCAAAAAAATTCGCCAGGAATTTTCTGAATATCAAGGAAGTGAGATTAAAATTAAACTTCCGTCATACTTGAAACCAAGTTTGTTGCAGTGGGATTCTTGATATACGGGTGCATTGCGATCTGATATTAAATTCTCGTTTCCTACTGAAGTGTTTGGACTTGGAACTCCCAAAGTCTTTAGGAACTTGCCTATTCTGACAAACTATTCCTGGTAGGTCCCACTGTTATGTTTATTGTTTTAACCTGAACTGAGATGATTTCCAGTTTAATTGATATTACGTTTCGCTTGGGTTGCCCCGCTTGGGTAATTATTTAAAAGGAGTCTTTATCAAGGGTGATAAAATAAAAGCATCTGTGTATTAGGTACTAATTCGACTTAAAGTAAAAACGGTGCATGGAAGTGTAGATTTAAAAGAACTGATGAAAACTTACAAAGATCAGAAAACACGTTTTTCTGGTTGTTGTCAATAGACATTTGAGTAATGTTGCATATCAGTTAGATTTCAATTAGCGTGCGTATCCACGTGCTGATGCAGTATCCTGTGCCATTCAGGTAGCACTATATAAAAGCACTCACAGTAAAGAATTGTACTGATTTAACTGACAGCTTACTAATACTGCACCGACCCCGCACCCACAAATGCGGAAGTGGCCTTTAAGTACCGTTCACGAGCTCCAATATCCCGCTAACTCTAACACTTTTCCACCTGCACGTACTACATTTATACATACACTATATCTTCACACGTACGTCTAAGTTCAGACGTGACCTTTCTATCTACAATTTATTCACACGAGCTTATGGAACCAGACAGTATTTAGAGAGTAAGCCGCAGATGACCCAATTCCGTCCCTAATTGACACTAGACACACAAGCGCTTTGTTGTTGCATACAACGGCCAAGTTAACACGTCATTACGCGACATAATAACTGCATTTGCCTGGAGATTGGCTAGCGTATGCAGATTTGCGGATTTGCATACCCTAGCCAATCTCCATTTTCAATAGATGTGTCTTTACGCAGGAAGGTAATGCGGAGGTGAATCGGATACATAAATTTCGCACTATAGGTACCTATTCCTCATTAGATTTTTATTAGACAAATTCGACTGCGTTTCTTCATATATCTAAGGTATCAAAGGGAAATATTTGACTAATTTTACTTATTGTTATCATTTAGTGCTTTTCAAGCATAACAATAACATGCTATTTTGAGAAGACACAAAAGTACTTTTTATAAACCCAACACCTTAAAAGGACGAGAAGGTTGCCAAAGGCAATCCCCTCCGCGACAGCTAACTCTGCTTACGCTGGGAGACAATACTAGTTCCAGTCTATTCACCAATACAACCTAATAAATCCCCTTAATGACATTTACTCCTTAACCTTTAAAGAGTGTAAAAACAAAATGACGACTTGGCTAAACGATAAAAGCTACTCCGATGTAGAAAGCTTATTATCAGAAAATCACAGATAAAACTCACTATACATATACCTACATAGGATCCACACCCACACTCTGTGGAAGAGCAGTGTCTCTTGACACAGGTATCTCGATACTTAAAAAGAGACACCAATCTGTATTTAGTTAAGTATCTTATAGGTTACTGAATAAACTATTTTTAATTTTCATTTTAAACCTACTTTTTTTTACGTTTCCAATGGTTTTCCTTGAAATTGCAGAACAATTTTGCATTGCATGTTTCTAATCCTATATGGAAGAGGGTCTAGCTGTCAAGCTTGTGAGGTGTCAAAGTCGGCTTGTATGACGCCTTGAAATGAAATCGGAATGCCAAATACGTAACCTTTAGTTGAGAGTAGACTAAAGTTCGGGAATATTATTATTAGGTGCTGTATTCACTAAGGAATGCAACGTCTGTACGAAAGTGATGGCTATATACACTAGGGTAAGGTCGATGTTAAAGTTATGTATACATTTTTCACCTTAAGGAATAAGGTGAAAAAATGGAAACATTTCTTTGACGTCGACCGCACAAAATACCCTCAATACCATCATTATCATCATCATTATTATTATTAATAGACTGTAAGCGCTTCTCGAAGAACGTCAACGGATTTGAGGATGTCGTGTAACTTGTTGAATGCCACCAAACCCAGCTGAATTCCCCTGGAGATCTCTTTGTTTTGATGCTCCTTGTCAAAGGATACAATTCATATTATATTATATACGTTATCGCCATACAAGATAAACGTACTGCTCGACCATCTCCAGTGACTCGTATCCAACCGATATAGTTGAATTAGAGTCACTGGAAACGCTCGCCATAACCTTAGTCTTGGACATATTCATCCTGAGACCTCCCTGCAAGGAAGCATAATAAAGGTCTTGGATCATATTTTGGAGCTCATCCAGGGTCTCGGCAAACAAAACAATGTCGTCGGCGAATCTCAAGTGCGATAAGAAGACACCATTGATATGAATACTGGTCCTTTATCCCGTGCAAGCGTTTTTATGACGTCCTCTAGAACAGCCGTGAATAGCTTGGGTGAAATGGTATCCCCCTTGTCGCACTCCCCTCTGGACTGAAAGTGGGGCTCTTATGACTATGATGAGTACAGTTTGCTGTAGAAATTTTCAACAATATTAACTATTTTTTCCCGGTGTGTAACTAAATTGTCATAGTCATCTTTCAACTTCACTATTTCTTTTACTCCGGTTCATAGCTTTCTTCTAAATATTTTTGGGCCTCGGTATTCTGATTGTGTTGGCTATAACTTCAATATTACGTTTTATTAAGTCTTTTCTGATAGCTTTACTATTTATTTTACTTATGTTTGCTATCTCTTTCTGATCTGCTATTGTGTTGTGTTTTATTTGCCTCCTTTCTTCTACTAAAGCCAGTGTCTCAGATAACAACTTCTCTTTCTTTCTTTGATGCTTACCAAGGTGTTTTTCTGCCGTATATGTTAAGATTTTTCCTAACAGGCTGTTCAGTATTTTAACGTTCTTAGCATAAAACACAAGTGTAAATTCATTTACTTTCGAAATCGATTGATATTAACTCATATAGCTAGTTTGATGGAGACAAAACCAAACGCTTTTCCGAAAGCTAGCAACACTGAACGTGATATGGCAATCTCCGCTTTACCGCGCATCGTTACAGCTCGCAATGAGTTTGCTGGAGCTTAAAAAACCCTATAAACCTCCCAAAATCCGAAACGCGACACGCGAATACTTCTCAAACCCAGACTTTAGCGGCCTGTGAGGAAATACAGCATCAGGTGGGCCCCCAGAACATCACACCGAGCGACGGATGAGTTCGAGGTAAGTCTCCTGAACACTAGCTATTTATCGAAGGAACTACTTAAAACACGCCACACAGGCTATTAATATGATCGACATAAAGGGTCATGAACCATTAACTCTATCCCAACTTTGTGACCGAATCGGAACACACCGAAGTTTGATCGCTTATATATACCACTTTTAAGAAGCAAAATGTATGTTAATATATCGTAAAAGACGCCTCAAGGCGTATACAAGCGTCAAGCTCGTTCGGGAAAATAAAAAAAAACGCGACACAACACTTACCTGCAATTAACTTTTGAGGAAGTACCTATCAGATTTTCAGAAAAACATATTATAAAATATTGTATGTTAAGAACAACGCGAAGCAGAAATACCATTATTAACACGTTGAACCTCCTATTAATCCATTAAATTATATAAATCGTTATTCCACCTACCAAAAGCACAAAAATAATATTATATTTTATGCAAACCCTGTTCCGGAATACGTGTATTTAATTACATTACGCAATGAATTCGCGGAACGACCACAGAGTTGTGTTGTTTTTAATTTAATTTATGTTCCAAAAGTTTCCATTTGACGTGATAGGGAGAGACGTTGTCAGAAAAACGTTTTGCGAATTTTCATTTAGCTTACAGATTTCTTAATGATTAATATACGTGGGTACAAAGTACCTATTATAAAGTCTCATTAAAACTATCATTAAGTACATGTTGTTATTCTCATTGAGTAATTTTCCCCAGGGAACTTTACCTAGTTATCAAGCCAACCCCATCAACCGTCAGAAAAAATAAACACAACATAGTGTAATAGGAGCATGGACGTGATAAATAATCCGTAGAATTCTAGGAATATTTATTTATGACAGTAATTAATATACCCGGGGCATGATGACATCTTATAAGGAAGTTATAAATCCAGAGTCTCAAAAGAGTGTCATACATAATATATACGCTCACTTTGTATAAGCTTGTGTAACTACTCGTAGTATAACGTTCACTGCATATAATGAACGAAAGGTACCTATAATTTCAAAATATCTATTTTCGTAAAGTACCTACCTATAACTACAATTAGATATAATATCAATTGATATAACGAACTATAGTATCTTAGAAAACGAATTAGAGCCAATGATGATTATGGCAAACGTTTCATTTATGGCAAATAAAATTAGGAATATCATTAGTAACCCGCCTACCGGTTGTCAAATAGGTACGTAGCTGGTATGCATTCTATTGGTGTTTGATTCAGTATGCGCCAAAAAAACGTTCTTTATCAAAACAAAGCTCGACGAATGTACCGGCCGTAAAGTCCGAAATAGCAACACGATGTTAACCGGTTATAGGTTAGGAGGTAATTGTTACGCTTCTAGTTTTCATTACTTTTGTGATCTGTGAATATTTCTTAGAACAATATAGGTAACTCATCGGGTTTATACTGACCTAGGTTACAGAGGTATCTAGTATGTACCTATATTAAAATCGATGCCAGGGCCAGGGTCTGACTTACTTTTAAGTGATTAATTAATATGTTGCTTAGAAACTCATAATCAAAGCATGTAGTTTAAAAAATCTGCTTTTATCGCTTCTAAATAAACATACAAAACGACTTTTATATAATCTATATAATTTATAAAATCACTCATATTCGTAATTACTTGTAAGAATAGGACTACTTTTTGCCCGCGACTTCGGCCGCGTGCACTTTCATATACCAAGTTCCACCCCCAATTTAAGATTCAGTTTCAGGTATAGGCAGTATCCTATTTTTAATCTAAGTTATAGGCGTTTTTTTCATTCAAATCCGTCAAGGTATTTTTGGGGGATTGAGTAACAATCGTCCAAACTTTCACATTTATAATATTGATATTTATTGCAAGTTATAAATGTGTTTTGCCAGTTTCCGCCTTAGTTATCCGAATTTCAATCTCCGTAACCACATCCCATCTTGAGAACATTACCTACAGTTAATTAATTCGCTATCAAACATGTCGATCAAATTAATGTCCCTGCTCAAACCCGACATAACATGATATACATGTATAAAATGATAGTATTCCTCCATTTAGAACATTGTGAATAATTCAGGGTACATCATCTGGATTCAATCTCTCGTATACTGACTGACTAACTATATATGTATGTATAATACCACTTTTGATTCTGTTCTTGGAAAATAGGTTTAGCTGCGAGTATTTATTTATTTCTTATAGGGATAAAATCGCATTTATACTTTAATTTAATGTGAACCCATGTTCACACAAAATGAAAGTATAAATGCGATTTAATTAAATTTACTTTATTTTTTACTAAAGTGCTTACATCTTCTTAGTCTCTGTTTAGCCCAATGGTTAGCTGGTAGAGAATGCCATCTGGCATTAAGCTGGCCATTTGTACATATATTTTTTTGTATTTTGTGCAATAAAGTTTAAATAAATAAATAAATATGTAAATATTCCCTGGTAGTAGTTTTATATGTATACGTATATGTGCAAGCATCAGCGGTTTATTTTAATGGCGGCGCGGTAATGACACTTAAACCGGATGATTTCGTGGTTGAATTGGGTTGGTGATTTGGGGTGAGGTAAGGATGTGTTTTGTTGATACAGCAATGGTGAACATGGATACTAGTGTAACATTCAAAGTCATAATGCAGTCATAGAAACATTTTTTTTAGTAAAAAGTAGTAAATACCAGAAATTCTTCATTAGATTACAATGGAAATAGTAAACGAAATCATAGAAGAATCGTTACGATTAGGCTTATAGCAGCATACTTATCCAAGTCATTAATCGTTGTAAATTGTAATTAACAAGAAAATTAACGTAACTTCTCCTACACGAACAATTATTGCAGCAATTAACTTTGCAATCATGTTAAACACATAACATTAAAACGTAAAAGTTATTCTACTTCTACGATTAAGTCTAATTCAAAATTCTTATTATGCCGTCACCTTTGTAAATCTAAGCCGGTAGTAAGCGCCGGAACTCTGTTTATTCTGTTTATAAATAGGGAAAAGTTTCCAATAATATGGCGGCCTAGTTTTTGTTAGTGAATAAAGCGATTTAAGGTGCGAATGGCATTGAGATGATCCTATAATTATAAATTGTTACTTTTTAGGGTTCCGTACCTCAAAAGGAAAAAAAAACGAAACCCTTATAGGATCACTCGTGCGTCTGTCTGTCCGTCTGTCACAGCCGATTTGCTCCGAAACTACTGGACCGATTGAGTTGAAATTTGGTAAACATTGGTGACCCAAGGATGGACGCGTAAAGTAAATTATTAAATCTGAAAAAGGGAGGCACTTTTGGGGGGTAAACTGGAAAATTAAAAAAAAGTTTCGCAAACTGTATTGTGTGACATATCAAATGTTGGAAGCATCTCAGATATTTTTTTTATAATTTTAGCAAAAACAGATTTGAAGTAATTTAGGAAAAAAAACTAAAATTGACAACCCCCTCCCCCTTATCTCCGAAACTACTATGCTTAAAATTCTGAAAAAAATATGGGAAATAGTTCCTTGCCTAAAGATTACAGGAAAACTTATAAGAAGTTTGAGTATCCAAAGAGGGAAAATTCTCAATATTTTTGTGTATTTTGTATGGAGCGCCTGATGCTTAGAGCATAGCAATTTTATGGAACCCTCACCAAGCGAGTTGAACTCGCACTTGTCCTATTTTTTACAGAATAATCCAACGTTTATGTGATGGGTTCATTCGATTCTTCATTACGAGTTTGGATCCAATTAAACGTATTAAAAACATGAATCGGTTCGGTTTACGCTTCTCTGGTACATACAAAAGTGTGCGAGGGAGCGACACACTGTTAAGGGCTGGAATGAAATTGAAATTAAACTAAAAATGGAACTAATTGAACCTTCGTTTGCTAACGAAAAGTACGACAAGGTGGCCAGTCGTTTTCAGTTGTGCGTTTTAATTTAAAAATGCGCAGTAACGTTGCCTTTGCTACATTTCACTGGGCTCGGGAAACAAAGCTAGGCGTGTAAGGCGTGTTACCCGCTTAAGCAAGCGTTAGTAATTAGCTTTTTCACCTGCCCGCGAAGATTCCACCGCCAATTCCTAATTTAAAACAAATAAATTATAATGACAGATAGTTTTGGCAGTTAAAATGTTTTACTTATCAACTTTAAACTCTCGTTCTTTGTATACATATCTAAATCATTATTTTACACGGGTCTAACTAACGCTATACTTCTAATAAAAGCAAAAATTGAAAAATTTAATCCGGCTCGGAGCATTGAATTTTTCCTTTAATTAGATAAATTTCGTTAGCAGCGATACTGCGTAATACAAAATAAACGCTATACTTATTTATTTACCTTTATTTCTGACGCGTTGACACGGGATTGCGCAATGGAGAATTTCTTGAGTGTAGATACATACATTTCAACTATGTCCGTTACCCCTTTCATATATCTATGCCAAAAATTCTCTGGTCTTGGAGACCACTGATTCAGAAACTGAAATATCGGGAGGTATCTTCGGATCTGTGAGTGTTGTGTGTTGTGCGCTAGACAATTAGTAAAATAATAAACAGGTAGTGGACTTTTTTCGGGTCTTCCCTCCACATTTTTATCGACTTTTGTAGGGTAGTGAAATATTATGACAACAGTCATCTGCGACCATGACCGCCAACCCGTGTCGAAACGTCAGAAATAAAGGTAAATAAATATCGCGTTAGACCCGTGTAATATAATCATTTAGATGTGTTTCACTTATCAGTACCTACTTAATTATTTAAAAAATCATCAAATAATCAAGAACAATATTCCGGCACAGAGGTTGACGTAATGGTCGGTAGATACTTCTTGTGTTCCCTACCAAAATTGGTTGGCGTCCGTTCGTCTATCACAGGTTGCTTTTTAAAAAGTAAAAAATAAATATATTTACACAGTTATTTAAATTATGCCTGATTTATTAGACATAATTATAATTATGCTGATTTTCTATTTTAGGCGTGTAACTATTTTATTCAACCACTTTTATTTCTTCTACAGGGCGGTAGGAGCGAGGAACAAACAAATGCCAGGCTTCAAGTTTTGTTATACTCGTATAACGGGTGAGTTTGCTTTGTAAACGAGAATGGGGCATTCAATTTCTTTGAACAGTTATTTGTTTTGTTTATTGCCCAAAATGCGTAGTTTTTTCGGAACTGAATGGGGTGATGTTATCATAATTTTTAGTTCCGTTTTCATTATTCTTATTTGCAATAAAGCCAAGATACCTACTAAAGTTCAATATCCATTAATGTTTATCTGCGGTTTCTACTACTCAGTAATTAACCAAATGGATCGTAACCCCAGAGGCATTGCAATTCCAGGCTTCGAATCAATAGACTCATTGAATCATTACCGCAAGCTACGTGCTGTTGTCGAATTACTTAGCCTAATGATAATACGCCTTTACATAACTACGTACGTTGTTATAACGTATTAATACTAATATATATACAGGGTGAGCAATCCAAATGGGTCAGTATGGCGGTTTTGGAAACCATAACAGATAGCGAAATCTTGGCTTAGGAACCATGACGTTGATTTTAGTAAAAAGAAAAACTGCATTCATATACTTACAAAAATACGTGTACCTACTCGGCCCAGGAATCGAACCTGGACTTTTTGAAAAATTAAATTTCGTTATTTTCCTTTGAATATCGGTTATGTAGCTCTTAAATAGTAAATGTTACTAAGAAACATGATATCTAAAACTAATAAAATGCATTGTTTTTAAACAACGAAATTTAATTTTTCAAAAAGTCCAGGTTCGATTCCTGGGCCGAGTACACGTATTTTTGTAAGTATATGAATGCAGTTTTTCTTTTTACTAAAATCAACGTCATGGTTCCTAAGCCAAGATTTCGCTATCTGTTATGGTTTCCAAAACCGCCATACTGACCCATTTGGATTGCTCACCATGTATATATATATGTATAAAGAGGATAAATTTGCAAGTATGTCGTTTTGTGAGTTTGCAAGTAACTTATTACCCGACTGCGTGACGCAAAGGAGGGTAATGTGTTTATCAGCCTATATATGTATGTTTGTTCCTATGTGGCACTCCAGAGACCAAACGCGTGAACCGATTTTGATGATTCTTACGTCAATTGAACCGTCTTATTCTTGCGTGTGTCACCAAAGACATGACAGTAATCAAAATTAAATATGGCGACAACTAGACGCCAAAAATGAAAAAAAAAGTTAACGAAATATGTCAAGTGGGTGTCACTGAATAGGTATTTAAAAATCAGTTATAGGTTTCTTTTACAGTTTTCCATTTAGAGTGTCCATTTAAAATCTATAACGTTATAAAGTTATAGGTTCTGTTCTGTTCAGTATTATTAATACTGCACTGCGCGACGCAAAGGAGGCCAATGTGACTATGTGACTAATGACTATCCTATAATATAAATATAAATATTATAATGAAGCCTATATGCACGTATAAATGCAAGTATAAAAAGTTGACATACTATATGTCAACGACAGAATTCAGGGCAAAATAGAGAGAAAAATGTTGCCATTGATATTGTGCTGGGGTGTTACTGTACATAAGCTACAAGGAACGACTTTAGACCGAGCTGTGGTTGATTTAAGTTCACGCATTTTTGCAAAAGGTCAAGCATATGTAGCTTTGAGCCGCGTTAGGTCTCTAAATGGATTAATTATCAGTAGTTTAGACCACCGCAAGCTACTTAATAATCCTCACGATATTAACTCCCTCAATGAAATGACAAGATTGCGAAATTTGCCGTCTTTTAATACTAACTAAAAAGTGTTAAATAAAAAAAACATAATTTAAAAAATAAAAAACCGGACTGAAAAAAAGCTAACGTTAGAGGGTCATTTCAAGAATCATTCATCCGATTTCAAAACTTTATATTTTATTCCGCGGTATTACTTGTGTTCTGCGTAATAAGCGGGCAGCTATTCATTTACATTTGATTGTATCAATACACTCTAAAACCAACATTTTAATTAAATCTGGTCACTGCAATGAATGAAAATGGGTCTGGCCTAAATAAATGAACAAATAAGCAAACATTACAAGTATCAGGTAAGTAATTGAAGATCGTTTTAAACTTCATTTCAGTTACTTTTTTATATATTTAATAAGTAGCGTTTTGTTTTTTTTTTAAATTCAAATAAAAAATAAAAAGGAGGATTTAAAGCCTTAAGGTATTATCTACCAGTCAACTGCAGGCCAAAAACCGCTTAAAGGTGCAGGCAAATTACTAAAAAAAACATAAATAAAGAATATCTCTAACTAATGAAAATACAATTCTTATTATTACATTATAAAAATGCACAAATACTTGACACAAATTATACAATGTAATAAAATATATATAATAGTTTTTTTTATACTTTACGAACCCTGTGCAAAATACTACGTCGTTAAATTAACTAGACAACACGCACTTGAAGGTGTGTTTTGTTTGTACTTGCCTGATACTAAGCGGGGAGCATTCCAAAGCCGAATAGCCTGGACAGTGAAATAATTTATGATAAACCAATAATAATAACGGGCCTTAGATGCCAGAAATAAATGGTTTAGATGGTATATTATCTATATGGTATATTGTCGCACGAAACAGCCGCGCGTTAGTAGCGTTTCCATCGATGCAGAAGTGATGCAGAATTAAAACAGCGTGACTGCATCGCGATAGTCGTGCGTTTGTATCGCTACTGCATCGCTGCTGTCGCGCGTTGAACATGCGACAAGGGGCCCCATGCCGCGACTGAATCGCTGCAAAAAGTCGCCGTGTGCGACTTCCTTAAGTGTGCATGTTAGCTCTCTATCACGCAATAACATCAATTTATTTATTTCAAAATAGTTTTGATAGTACTGATTAGAATAAAATACTTATTTTTTTATTTATGTTTATTATTTTATGAGAAAAATAAAAAGGGGGTTGTTGCTTGTAGGCAACAGTGAGTAATAAGTATAATGAAAATGCCCAAATTCCTCTGTCAACTCCTCAGCCAACCATATCAGTATCTAAAATCAGTCAAAAAATTAATCTACAAGAACAATATTCCTTTGCTATTCCGTTAAAAAACGTGCAGGTCTATTGGATATTCTGCACGTTTCTTAGCGGAATAGCAAAAAAATATTGTTCTTGTAACTTATCATAGACTTCCGTAAAGTAACGCCTGATTCAATCACTTAATCAAAAACTAGACCATACTCACTCGCATCATCATTAAAAACGGCCGCGATGATGTTGATATTTCGCAAAAACGTAGTAGTTTCGGAGATATGGGGGGGTAAGGGGGGGTGTGGATGGTCAATTCTCGTCTTTTTCCCAAATTACTTCAAATCTGTTTTTGCTAAAATTAAAAAAAATTAAATGAGATTCTTACAATAACCCCTTTTATTTGATATGTTACACAATACAGTTTGCGAAACTTTTTTTTAAAATTTTCCAGTTTACCCCCCAAAAGTGGCCTTCTTGTTCAGAATTCATTAATTTACTTTACGCGTCCATCTTTGGGTCACCAATTTACATAATATATGTTTACCAAATTTCAACTCAATCGGTCTAGTAGTTTCGGAGAAAATCGGCTGTGACAGACGGACCGACAGACGCACGAGTGATCCTATAAGGATTCCGTTTTTTACCCGACTGCGCGATGCAAAGGAGGGTAATGTGTTTTTTCCGTTTGGGGTACGGAACCCTTAAAACCAGATATTACTTGGAGATAACAATGTATGTTATAATATATCCTTTTACCTCGACGCTTTTAATAATATCAGACACTAAAATCATCAACAGATTTTTTTTTTATTTATAAAAATCAAGTTTTAAAAATTCTCCGAAACACTTAACAAATATTGAGTTTTCGCCATGTAATTGACTTTTGTTGAAACGTATTATCTATACATCGGTGTGTACAAACTACAATGGATAATTTAAAAATTTCCTTTAAAATTGACGGTGGGTATATGAGTATGTTTACTGTAGGCAGAGGGTTAATGAGCTAATTTGACAAAGTAACGTGCAGTGACAAGCTTTGAGGCGTGTCTTCGCGAACGATCTCTATACTTACTTATAAATGTTTGAAACGAAAAATTATCATATAAATTAGCGTACCAGTGAAATACTTAAGGTTCAGTCAACAATCTTTAAATTAGAACATATTATCCCATTACCAATAATATACTTCTTAAGTACTAAATATCTACTTCCTCCATTCAATTTGACCTAGATTATACCGACCACGATCAACTGAACACGAACCAACAAAATAAATGGACAATCAGAGGCAAGAGGTTATCCGCCTTCTTATACATCATTAGACAACTCAGACGTGGAGGAAACTAGCGGAAAAGGAACAAAGAAGTGTCATTATTTCCGTTGATATAATGCCGAGATAACTGTGGGCATAGTGGGAAGAATACCTCTAACTAAAGTGCCCGGCAGAGCGTATTGTGTTTTGCTAATCTTAAGCCGATAATTGATATAAGTGATATGCATAATACGTATGCGTATATAACTATCTTTTGAATCTTTTGCTATCCGTATTTGTCTGGAGATGTAAACCAAAAGCAAATAGACTACGTATCTTTAACTCATTTACCGCTACGCTACGCTCATAGCTCTACGCCGTAGTCTCTAGCAGCTATTAACACTTTACTTATTACGTACTTCTTTACTTGATTACTTACTTCCATTTATCTTAAATAACCTGCTCAAGAACTTATTACAGGACCTTATCAATGCCATTATTAGTCATGACAAATGTAAGAAGCTACTTAAAAAGTACTACCTAAGTTTAGATGAATAAGTGTAGGTAAGGAATGAAATTGTAGCCAATAATGTCAATTTGTTATCAATAATAACTAACGTAAGGAATGCGGACGAACCACGCGATATCGCCAACTATTGCCTAAACCATCCAGGTTTTAAATAGTGGCTTTATGATTATGTGTAACACTGTAACTATTTTTAAAAGATTGTATTAAATTAATTAACAAAAAAAACTTGCACTGCCAGGAACCTGCCTAACGGGTGCCTACGACGCCATAGGCGCGTTCCGCTACATACGGGGGAAACCACGGGATCGACTATGAGCGTAGCACAAAGCGATTCTTGGCAGTGAATGTGAACACAGAGAGCGCTACGCTTGTATCGTAGCGGAAAGCGATCACGACGCAGGCGGCCCGCTAGACGGGTTCCTGGCAGTAACAGTGTTAAACATCCCAAGAATCGCTACGTGCTACGCTCATAGCATTTCTGATATCGCACCGACTCCGCATCGTCGAATGAGGACGTGGCCTATGCACATATACGCGTCACGGATCTGCGGAAGATTCCCACTACTTCCTTCCGGAAAAGCATGTATGTGTTCATAACGAGATCTAAAAGGAGGTATATTTTCGTACATAGCTGAGTATATATTTGTTTCGCGTTTCAAGGATTCGCGCTAGCTAACCAATCAGAACGAGTGGTCAAAACATATTGAAATGAAAGAAATGAAACGATTTTAATAAAACCCTTATGTATTTATTACATTTAACTTCAGAAAAATAAATAGTAGGTATCTCAGTAGATGGTACCTACAACTACCAATAACGAGGGTAACGGCCGCGGAAAATGAGAATTGCTTAACTTTGCAAGAGTTTTGGATGGCTTTCTAACGGCACATTTAAAGCAGTTTCTAAAGTAATAAGTAAGCTGTTTCAATCACCCCACGTGCAAATAGCAGTTAGAAGTAATTTATAGACGGTAAAAATGTATTTATTTATATTGAAAAATTATCACTGAGACAAAAGAGATACTAACTATTTCCACAACGCAGGTTTCGACAATACATCCTAACAGCAAAAATCTGCAACATGCTTCGTCAATCATGTACAAATCATAAATCCACCACAGGTTTCGTCAACTATATTTAAACCCAGACCAAACGTGCCAAAAATACCGGCAGCATTACCATGTTGAATTTACATACATTAGAGTTCTATCATCATCATCATCATCATCATCATCATCATATCAGCCGAAAGACGTCCACTGCTGGACAAACGGCTCCCCGAATGCGGGTGCTACGTGACCAATGTAAATGCGGCTGTAGTAGAGGTAGAAGAATACATATTAAGGAATATAAAAATAGGGAATTAAAACATTTGTAGTATCGCCAACACAGTTAGCTGAACATCCGTGCACTTTATGTGCATTGTAATAAGGTTCAATATAAATACACGATGGTCAGTAAACTGTGTTGGCGTTTGTACACAGGCAAACTTATCAGAGCCACTGTAGCCGAGCGGTGGCACGCGACTTTTTAATATGGAGGTCTTGGGTTCGCATCCCAGCTCGTACCAGAGGGTTTTTTTCAAAAAACTATATGTACGAAATAACATTTGATATTTAACAATAGCTTTTCTGTGAAGGAAAATCGTGAGAAAACCACTCTAATCACCCAATAAGGTCTAGTTTTCCCTCTGGGTTGAAAGGTCAGATGGCAGTCGCGTTAATATAAAACTAGTTCAATATGTCAAATCTTGGGATAAGGTGACAAAGCGGACCCCGGGCTCCTTTAGGGCACAACCGGGAATAACGCTAGGAGGATGTTGTACACAGGCTAACTTATAATTTTAATTAATCTCTTCTAGCTAACTTTTGAGCATCTGAGAGTAAATGCGATATATACTGTAAATGTATTAAATTGTGTAGGTTTTTACTTTTACATTATTCTGCATACGTTTAATTTCGGTCAAAGGCAAAGGAACAGTTATTGCAAATTTCTTATTCAATGTTTTTTATTTATTGAATATTAATATTTTGACAGAAGTGAGTCTCAATTAAAAATGTTAAAAGCAATTGTTATGCACATTTTGCTACTAAACGAAAGCCAATTCCGCAATCGCAAAGCAAACTCGCCTAAATATATCAATATTTAAAGACATCGAAACAGCGAGTTGGCGTTATCTTGGTTTGTGATAGAATAAGTAAATTAAACCGCTGCTGGTTGAAGGGACCATTTGAAACCTATCTTGAATTTCACCTCTGGTCTTAAGCAAAATTTGACCTAGAGATTGGTGACAACTAGACGTAATCGGAGGTCTAACTAATACTGGTTCACCTGCCCTGCTACTCTGTAACTTGTTGTGAAAAGTTATCCTCAACGCTCACCCATACCCCACGGGTGAGGTGAGACGCATGAGCGCGTCAAGAATAACAGCTCTGAGGTCGGCGGATGCCAGCCGACGACCACCCATTCATCTTTTGAAATAAATGGTTGCCTTTACTTTCCTTTGTGAGGGCTACTTGTTTTGTTTTTTTTTATATTAACCGTTTTTATTGTAGGAATTCAAAATAACGCAGTAGTAATGAAATATTTCAAAAATATTAAATTGATGGAAATTCCAGGTGTATAACTAACTCATTCACCGCCACGCTATGCTGGTAACGCTACACTACAGTTCCTACCAGCTTAACCCTTTAACCGCTTAGAATTTTTCATCGGGCAGGCTCGTGCAGCCGCCGATACGAAGGTATAACACCTACCCAGAGTCGGGCTTGTATATGCGTGTCGCTATTAAAATATATGAAAAAAGCAAATCAAAACTTCGTCTTACTGTATATACTGCGGCAAAATGAGCCGAATATTTTATGTATTATAAATAAGATTAAACGGTTATGTCCATAGTATTTACCGAAGAGCGTCCGTAGCGCTCTGCGTAAGTTTTCAACAATTTACCAAAATGTATACAAGGGCTACTTCTAAATAGATTTAAAAAATAAATTTGTCACGCTTCTAACTGAAATAAACTTTTATAGTGTAAAGGATTATATACCTCTCTCAAAATATTGATCTATAAAATTCTAAAAGATATTTGCATTCGCCTAGCACGGATGTATCTACTTATTCTTTGCAAATAAATTCTATTCTAATATAAATTCTGACGCATGTGTGTCTTGATTAGCATTGAATGGGTTAATGGTATCATTCGATTTGTGTGCTGCGCGTTCTTAAGTTAGCGTGTATTAGCCTATATGTATAACCGAAATCCTCTAATTTAATCTCAATAAGTCAGTAGTGCGTATCATAGGATCTTGGGCATCCTGTGTTATGAGATACTTTTCTATCGGAACCTGGCGGCATAGCTAAATATTTGTTCCACACCTGCCTAGTTCCTTAAAATGTGATCTTACCTAAAGTGCCTGGTATTACACATTACAGGTCAAAAATAGGTATTACGAGTATACATTCCCCTTCGGCCGCGTACGCAACCAGAGCTTCGTAACCAGTTGCGATCGAAAACTATTTCTGCCTTGTACGAAACCAGTTGCGATCAAAAACTAATTTCTACTTATTCGTAACCAGTTACGATCGAACACTTTTCTTCTTTGTACGAAACCTATGTCTGGCCAAAAATCTATGGTATTTTTCATTTTTTTTTGTACGAGGTATGTCATGATACTCACAATAATTTCTTAAACTGTATAATATCGAGGAATTACAACTGCAAATATCGAGTAAATAAAGACAATTATTCACAGTAATATACTTTTAAAGAATGTCAGTGCTCCACGTCGCTTAAGTCAGTGTCAGGGTACCAACAAGGTTATATTGTACTATCGCACAAGGGTACGGGTTCACACTTTCTGTTCAAAATCGTCTGCACATGCATAGCGAGCGCTCGAAAATGATCCTAGAGGTGTGAACCCGTACCCTTGGGCTATAGTACATACTTGCCAACAATGTATTTGATTATTTCAACAAACTTTGTTTCCCTCAATAGGTAAAATTTTTGTGTTCTGATTTTTGACCAGATGTATGTATAACGTGTACAGTACTAATACTGTATGACATAGACTTTGACTTAAGTTCCTATGTCCCCTGGATAATAAGGTGTATATAGTCTTTGCTGACTTTTTGAACGGTCGAGGGGTTTCGTACAAAGAAGAAATAGTTTTTGATCGCAACTGGTTACGAAGCTCTGGTTGCGTACGCGGCCGAAGGGTACATTCAGCGCAGCGTGTTCAACTCCATAACATGCGACTTCTGCTAATGTTTCTCCGGGACGGACCATGCTTCCCTGCCATACACAGCTCTTTCAAGTTAACCAGCATTGGGGTCACAAACGATATAATTAACCTGTGTTATTTTTACCCAAGCTGCAACACGAGCCCTGACATGGCACTAGATACAAAGAGAAGAGATCTTAAAACTTCAACTAGTCTGCTTAAGCACTTTATCACAATAATGAATATATAGAAAACTAGTAGGTACGTAATTTAATTTGTATTAACGGAATACAATAATTTTATTGTTTTAGTGCACATTAGGTTATGCCATTATTACCACTATATTGTTGATCACATAATGGCTAAATAACAGGTCAATAAAAAGGAAACTGACTTTGGAAAATGCCCGTAATATTTTCCCTTGTTTCATTAATTTATTGTAACCAGAGGGGTAACGTAACGTTTTGGACGCGCGTTAGGACAATTTAACTGTATTTTCCATATAAAAAGTGAAATTTAGGCATACCTGACGCGCGTACCTACAATGCGTTACGTGATCGAACTGCGATGCAACATCCGCATAGCTGCAATAAAACCGATCGTTGCTCTGCGGGGCTCCTATTTCTGGTCTGTTTACCCTTCTGACATCTGAAGATACCTAGCGAATTAAAGGGGGGAAATCCCATCTACCGCGCCGCATTCGTACGTCAATATATCCATAAGTTTAGGAAATAGGTCGTGTTTAATATCGTTTTCGTATAATTCAAGGATGAGGAGCATTTCACTCGTTCATAGAAAAAAATGAGATCCATGCTAAAGTAGAAAAATAGGAAATAAAAATTCTTACAAAATCTATGCCTACCATTAAACTACGAGATTATGCTTTATAAAAAAAATATGATTAAACAGCCCTATTTATATAGAATATATAAACATTAACTTTCTTCATTCATTTAACTTATAAATGTGTCAAAAAAAACATTTGTGTCGCGTGGCGGCGGCAATTACCCGAGCGCGCCGCGGTACTAGTGTGCTGCAGTTGTACTTTGACTTAATTCCAAATCTGACAGGTATTTCCTAGGAAAAGGGAGGTAAAAAACTGCTATGGGAAGCGAAAAGCGGGAGGGAGATTTGTTACTCAGGCGTTGCACTCGGTTCGTCTTGCTTGTGAGTGTCCGTCTTGCCTTCGGCCCTCTCGGGCTCGCGTAGAGAGCGAAGCTACCGGGCTTCCTTTGTTGAAGATTTGAAAGGTTCCCATACAATTCATGTCATTAAATACCCGACTAGAGCGATAGAAATGTGTATGACTCAAAGTAAGGTCATAAATATACTTAGTTTCTTAAAATAGTAAGGTTGCCATAAATGTGTTGTGTTTTCATTCATTAACAGATTTGTATAAAATTTGATTTTTCCCTCCCCCTGGTGGCAAAGAAGGCGGCGTATTTTACTCGTACCGTATTGCAATATTATATATGAATCCTGATATGATAATCCTGGAGGAGCATGTCGTCCCTTACGCGGGTATTTTTGATGAGGGGTTTATCCTGATGCAGGATAATGCCCCTTGTCATACCGCAAGGGCTACCTGAGCCTACCTTCGCGAGGTGGGCATCGACACCATGGACTGGCTAGCGATGCGCCCGGACCTAAATCCCATTGAATACAACTTCCTGAAGAGGAGGGTTCGGCAGCGATAACCTGCCCCGTCTCATGTGGAAGAGCTAAAGCAAGTTTTGGTGGAGGAGTGGGAAGCCATCCCGCAAGATTACGTGAAAACCCTAATAGGATCAATGAAAAATCGATTAGATTGTGTGAGGAAGGCTAAGGGAGGGATACTGATGTATATTTTTTTGTAATTTTAATATAACTTTAATGATTACAATGCCTAATATCATTCTTAGTTTTCATAATCCCTTTTTGAAGCGTTTTTGTACCATTTTCTGGATTCAGAGCATATTTCAGGCTTAGGACTTGAAATTACATTGAAATAACGCGTTTTCTATTGCGTTACATTATCAGCTTTCATTTGGTACTACCATTTTTAAATTCGAGTAAAGATGTACAAAAATATTGAGTGTACATGAAAAATGCAAAGTGATGCAATTATTTTGCTCGCGAGTGTATAGAAAATTTTGTCAATTTTCAATTTATGTACGTTGCTGCGGTGATTTTGATAACGTCATGAGTGGGGATACCCACTCCTGAATAACTCCCGACAGTTTTGGGGTCCAGGAAACATGTCTAATGTTATGTATATACTATATAGTATCTAAGGTAGCTCGGTAATTCACAAGTACCGTTTGGTATAATAAATAAGTGGTTTGGTTTAATAAATAAACATCAATCAGTCCTAAATCCGTGTTTCATTGCTATCGAACATAATGCTGGCGGGAGTAGTATTTTTGGGTAAAAAAACTTTTTTTTTTCGTATAAACAGTGTAAGTAGACTGCTAAAATAATATACCTTTCTTTCGGCTCTACCGTAGTTGGACAAAAAACTCTTTACCACTAACAGTCCTTCACAGGGTTGCGAATATAGGAGACAACCGTTAAAAACTGGCCATTAGCGTCAGCTTTTATATAATAAAGTATGAGATAGGAGCAAAGTAAACTAATACATCCAACGCCTGTACATGTCGAGCAAAAACAAGGGTCACAACCGCAGTCCTACTTAGCCGGGCCTCGGATCTTCCAACTTTAATGGCGTAGTGTTCCGTGCTCCGCGCATTATCTGACCCTTGATAATCAATCAACCGAGAACGGGTCTAAGGAACTCGTTCCTAAACTTCTACACAAAAACCACTTAAGAATTGGTCGTAACTCCAACTAATTATAAGAGTTTAACGGAGCCTAGATTAAAGTCGTCTTGAATTACGTATTACGAATAAAGCAAATATTTTCATTGAAGATAGGTACCTATCAAAAGACGAGAATCGTCTGGTGAGGAAATCCTTTGGACTTTATTGCTGGAGTTATTTTATTAATTTTGGCGGCGAAAGCAATAAATCAAAACTTTTATTTATTATGAAAACAAAAGTGATAAAAGTAAAGTTTTAAGTGTAGTAAAGCTAACTACAACGAATTTCGGAGCATTTCAAGGTTGTTATACCTACTTAGAAGTAACTACGTAAATAAGACAAGTTCTACGTATTAAAAGTACTCCATCATCAGTCTGTCCCACTGTTGGGCACATGCCTCCTAGCATGGTTGAGAAAGAATGGGCAGCAGTCCTCACGCTGCACGCTGGCCCAGTACGGGTTGGGGACTTCGCATACACCTTTGGATTTCTTTTCATTATGCATGTTTTCATTCACCGATAAGCTAATGGTATATCAAATGAAATTCCTTGCATAGGTTTCGAAAAACTCATTGGTACAAGCCGGAATTCAAACCCACGACTGCCGTGTGACAGATGCATGCTGCTGTACGCACCCGCTGCGCGCGGACGGCTGCGCGGCGCGCCGCTGCTGGCGACGCCGCCCGCGCGCAGCGAGCTCCTGCGCAACGCGCCGCTCCCCGCCGCCCTGGCACTGCTCAACTCTGTGCTCGGCGCAGCGAAGCACGTCGATGTGTTCGCTACCCGATGGCCGCTACTGGTAGCGGAATGTAAAAGGATCTTCGAGTCCTTATATTGAATAAATAACTATAGTTAGAAACAAAATGTATATATATATATCTATATTTTTATTAAGTTTGTAATGCTTTGGCGTAAGCTGTAATTACAAATTATACTTTGGTGAATAAATAAATAAATAAATAAATAAATAAATGCTTAAACCAGTAGGCTATCGTTACTTAAAAATAAGTACTTTCAATAAAATCTGAGACTATACATTTTTTATACAGTTTTATAAAAAAAAAACGATGAAAATACTTTGTTAACCTCTAAACTCGACATTGATTTAAAAAAGCAAATAGACTGTCGTATACTTTCATATTATAATATCCATAATTACTTATTTGGACTGCTCACTCTGTAGGTAAATATATACCTCGGTGAAACAACGCAGCTAGCTGAAAGTTGACAGACAATGACTCCCTGAGAGCTCGTTTTCGGCTGTTGACCCAGTTGTTTAGTCCAAGTACCTACAGCCCAATTCTGTTTTCATATTTACATAGAAATTACTTAAGTAGTACTTACGTACAAGTAAAAAGAACTTGTATAAGAAGCGCATAACGTGTTTTTTTATATAAATATTTATTATAATGCTTCTTCAGTTTGTGTTTCGGAAATCGGGATACGCTTTCCGACTTTTACTTTGCGCTATCTTCAGCATCCTTGTCCATCCTTTTAGGCCCTTCCCATTTTTCTATTCTTCGACATAAAAATTGTTATGCACGAAAATTGTCGTCGTTCCTGGATAGGTAATTTAATTCACTGTAAGGCTTGCAAATTGTATACACTATTTCTGTGTAGGAATATATGGAGACGATGCTTATCAACAATTTCAAAGAAAATTATATTATAGTCCATTTTTAAAAGTTCTTTGACGTAATTTAATCCAAAAAGCCAAAGGAAATCGCACTGATTTTGCAAATAGACGTTGCTAGGTATAGCCGGAATCTCGGCTCAAACCAGCCCATTGTATTCGCAATAAGGAAACTCTGGTCAATTTTTCTGGCTTCCTCATTTTTTTTAACATAGATCATGAATGGTTCGGAATAACTTTTTAAATTAGGACTTTTATGAGTAGGAACTTTTAAATGTTGCTACTGACTGAGCAATCGACGTGACTAAAATATATCCATTTTATAAATGGAAAAGTGTATGTGTGTGTGTGTGTGTGTGTTTGTTTGTTTGTTTGTTTGTCCGTCTTTCACGTCAAAACGGGGCGACGAATTGACGTGATTTTTTAAGTGGAGATAGTTGAAGGGATGGAGAGTGACATAGGCTACTTTTTGTCTCTTTCTAACCCCGCACTTCCCTAAAATGAGGGGTGGGAGTTTGTATGGAGCATTCCGCAATTTTCAAGGTAGAAAGCTAAAAATTGGTATGGGGACTATTTGTGACTAATAAAAAAATCGAGCATCTTTTTTTTTGGAAATCTGCACCATTAAAGGGGGTGAAATTTTATATGGGACTTTTCGCAGTTTTCAAGGTAGGAAGCTACAAATTGGTACACAGTCTCTGTTACCAACGAAAAATACCTACCTTTTTTTTGTTAATTTTCCCCCAGCCCCTACCTATGTAGTGTCAGTACGTAGAGTCGATATGTAGAGTCAGTACTATCTAGAGACGATTTGTAGAATCGATATGTAGAGTCGATATGTAGAGTCGATATGTAGAGTCGATATGTAGAGTTGATATGTAAAGTCGATATGTAGAGTTGATATATAGAGTATATATGTAGAGTCGATAATTATATACAAGAAGAAACTGACTGACTGATATATCACCGCACGCACAGCCCAAACCGTTGGATCTAGAGACTCGAAATTTGGCACATGATTTTTAAAAATTCACCCCCTGAGCGGATGAAATGGGGGTCCAAAGTTTGTATGGGGAAACATAATAAGTAAAACTATTTCATTCGAAACTTCACAGGAGTATTCCTAGCGATAAATGAGTGAACATGGTTTTTTGAGAATTCAACTCCTAAAAGGGGGAAATGTGGTGACAATGGCTGAAAATCAACATGGGTATTGTTTCTATAGTTTACCGGGTCGCTGGTCGCTGATTACGAAAACAACAACGATTTTAAAATCCAACGTGGCGGACGTGAAATACAATCACCCCTGTTGGAGTGCGATGGAGTTGAAATGTCTAAATATGGGTGGCGTTTTTATGGTTTTTTGGGACGTTAATTACGAAAATGGCATCGATTTTGAAATTTAACATTGTGAACATGAAAATTCTTGAAAGTATTTGTGCCAAATTGCAATTCAATTGGAACATACGGGTCAAACTGAGATGCAACTTTTTTGTAGGTAAACGGTTAAAATTTCTTTTAGTACGCGGGCGAAGCCGCGGCCACAAGCTATTATATTATATTTATATGTATATACGTATATATGTTCTAAATAGCAGTCCCCGAGCGTTGTAGATTCGTAATTTTTTGAGACATGTGAATGGGATTTTCGTCACATATTTTTTTGCCCTCTTTCTCTTGGAGTACCTATAATAATACAAATCATTTTCAGTTTACAACTCTATTTGGCTGGAGTATTCGCATACCATGCGCCATGCTTCGTACCTACATTCAGTATCATTATAGATAGTAGCAGAAGCAGCCAAAGTTGTCAAATATATCATACATAACGCATCCTTACTCCTACAGTAATAAAGATGCTGCGATTTACTGTCCTATACACTTTGGCTGCATCAATATAGCCCCGTTAACTTCAAACGTTAAAGAACAAATATTCTGTTATGATAAAATCAGATTTGAAAGTGAATTTCGTTTTCATAGTATATATATATTATGGTGATCAAACATACCTTGTTCTTGCCTGTTTAGGCAAGCGTTAGTGTTTATGTGTGTTTACACATTGGCTAATAGATTAGTGTGTTAGGTAGGTAACGCAAATATTGGAGGATTAGTGTTGAAAAGGACCGATAAAGCAGCTTACTCATTATCTGCGGATTATCTAGTGGTAATCATCAAAATATAATTGCTGATCACAAAATAATAGGTACCTACCACCTACCAATACTTTCTAGCACATAAATACTAGAAATAAAATAAGCGGCTCATGTTGCCTACGTCTCCGCACATTGGCATTGATAACAATGTCTGTTGAGCAGTGGTTCTATAGTTTTGAAGAGATTTTTAACCTAAAATAATATAATTAATAGCTATGTCAACGAGCATGAGTGTGAGGTTGTCTCCGGGGAGATGACTGCTTTGAGTAGTTTATAACTAAGCACTTTTGCTTTGGAAAGCAAGCCGTTGATCCTAAATGTTTGTAGATCGCATTTGGACTTGTGTTAGTTTGATATGCTGTAATTTTAGCCCGCTCCCGGACTAACTTGCGATGTTTGAATAAAAAAAATCATATTGTTAAAACGAGTTATTATTTCGAGATGGAGGTGCGTTAAAATTTTAGATACAAACCAATCTTTTTTTTTTGAAAGCTGCAATTTTCAAGAAACGAGCTTCTAAGAATTTCTAAGAATTGTTACTTTATTTTGATATCGTATTTAATGTTCTACTAGAAATTCAGATTAATAATGAAGTATTGAAAAATAAGATGTTCTCATTATAAAAAGACAGATCTTATTACAAAGATGGCTTATTTAAATCCAGGGGGAGGCAGGAGGGTTAGGACACACTCCAACAGGCTAACAAAAAAACCGGTCAAGTGCGAGTCTGACTCGTCATGCCCCGCCCATTAATATTGGAAAAATATTATTAACAACACATAGTGTAATTAAGTCATGAGTACCTACAGCGCCATTTATCAGTGCATTTTGTTACTAACTTGCGCGACCAAGGAAGAGTGTATGTATGTTGGTTTTTCAGCGATAATTCTTTATGAAGTGAATTCATTTCGATACGTACTTCTTTTTTATTTGGTAGAAGGTACTTTAAGACTATTTTCATACTAATTTGAAGGAAAAAAATTAAACACAGAAGTATTCGATTACTTACAAACTTAATCAACAAATGGTTTTTGAAGAAAAAAAAATACGCCACATCTAGAGGTCTCGTTATACTTTTCCCGTAATATTTACGTTAATATTAATCAAATATTTAATTTGCAATTTTTTCCTTGGTTAACTTGGGAGATAAGGGGCGAAAAGGAAATGGTATTTTTTTCAACATTTTCCTTTATGAATCTAAATTTTACCACTGTAGAAAAAAAAACTGTTTTATAATGTGCAATTCAGAAAGTCCTCTCATATGATACCCCATTTGGCCCACTAATTATACCTACTTTTAACTTTTGCCCCTCATCTAATCCGTGATTTTTTATAAAAATTATATTTAAATTTTTAATTTTCCATACACCGTGGATTAGATTTGTTTTTGGTCCGGAACCCTAAAAATGAAAATAGGTTTACAAACTTTAGGTACCTACTTCTGATTTCATTATTGTTACAAAAGTCATGTGAAATTCATTAAACTCGCAATTTTGGTTCTCAGTTTCCGTCACCACAAACCATGTTCACGTTATATCTCTATCAAAGAGAGCTTCCACCTTCTTTCATTTTTTCTCCTCAAAATTCATTGAACTGGCAATTTCGGTTCAATTCATTGAACTGGCAATTTCGGTTCTCGGTTTCCGTCACCCCAAACCATGTTGACATTATTTCTCCATCAAAGAGAGCTTCCACCGACTCTCCAACTTTTCTCCTCAATGACAGCCAACACAACCGTCCATTATTTTGTCTCTAATTCAAATAATACCCGTCACAGCCCTCTGTTGGCGCACGGCGGAACTAATGAGCTACCGACTCTGCCTAGACAAATATGCCCTCGCTCGCTCTGACATTTCAATGATGATGATAGTAAAGCAAGATACGACCGAAGTCACGATAAATGTAATACAGAGGGCTGCATGAAACTTCTCCTCTTCGACAAATATAAGTATAAAATACGGCAAATTCAATATCCACCCGAAATATTTGACGTTGGCACATCCGCCGAAAATAGTCGACATTTCAATCGAGCCTCCCCGTACATTAATAATGAACCAGCTGCCCTACTACTGGAATTATTTATACGTTCTCTACCCTATTTTGCTGCTTTTAAAAGTTAAATATACATATTTGATCACGTGGTATGTTTAATGTTATAGCTATCAGCTCTTTCGATTTCTCGCAATAAATAAAATAAAATAAAAATCATTTATTTCTGACCACAAAAAAACCATATTATGTTTGTAGGTACATACTAATAATAATAACACACTAACGGTAATTATACACTTATTATATATGTTACGTTACATCAATAAACCGTATAAATAAATATTTATAATTTTCACAAAAAAATATACAGGTAATTTACAGTCAAAGTCGAACACTATTCCGTGAAATATGTGACATATTTTTTGTGTTAACTGGATAGTAGCAGACATACTGTGGCGCCGTCTTAGTTCAGCTGTCAATATCATGACACGAATCAAATATAAAAACACAGTATACTATAATAATTCTTGTCTATGATGTATGTAGAATGATATTATGTTTTTATGTTGCAAATGTAAAAGTGTGATCAAATAAAATAGGTACCTACAATTCAGCCGCATAAATGAATACTTAAAATATAATAATTTTAGGTAAATACTGAAATAATTCTCAGCAGAGGATCTATAAATCAAAACCCAAGGGGTACTTACCTAAGTTGTTAACAAGAACATTGATAACAAAAACAAAAGTTGCTCAAGTTTGTTCTCAACTACGATTTGGTACAGTCACAAAACAGATAGGTACAGAAATCAATCTACATACAAGTGCACTCGAGCAACGCACACATAAACACTACTCACGGACACGATATCTCGAACCGGTTGGAACCAGTGCGAGCGCGAGTGCCATCCGCTTGAGACGCGTCTCTGTGATTTTTTTTGTGCAATAATGGAGCAACAAAAAAAAGTAATTATAAATGTTTGCTGGACGGTTAATTCGTTCGTTTGGACGTTGATCGTCTAAGATCGATTTATATAATAGTTATGTATTTTGAATCGAAGTAACTAAATTTTTGTAAGGTAAATTCACGCGTCTAAAACGGATAGGGCAATGAACATTATGTAACTAGGGTAATCCGTTTAGAAGTTATTAGGGATTTTCAATAGTAAAAATTGACAAACGTAAAATTTTGTATCTTTCTGCTCTGTAAACTTTTTGTATTGTAATAGTAGGCAGGTTTATTGTTTTGTTTTGTAGGATAAGTTTTTTGGTATTAAGGGCTATAGGTAGGTACTGCGCGTTTGGAATAGCCCCTTCAGTCACCCCCTCCACTTTAATATTAATTCGTCTGGCCGGTTATTTTTAAAGTTACGGTATTTTTAAAGATAAAGTTACTACCACGATATTTTTTTGTGCATAAGCCATAGTTGACAACCCTAGAGCAACCGCCGAGCATAGGTATGAAAAGTGAAGTAGGTACGTGATTGACTTCTGTACCTATCTGTTTTGTAGTTCAGTTCTTAAGTTATAAGATGTTAGTGTCGTACTTTATGTTACATATTCAATGAATGAGGGTTTTATAACACCGGCTAGTGTTATAAATATTTACAATATTATACAGGGTGTCCGAAAAGTCAACATCAAGCCGCAAATGGGTGATAGCTCAAAGTCATAACAGTCATAAAAATTACATGGGACGTTTAAAAAAATTACTCGATGGAAATTGAACTTTGAATTTCCTAAACATGTGTTTTGTACCATTTTGAAATTTTTAAATCTACTTATTGCCATATTAGCGTACCTAGTACATTTTTTTTCAGTACAGTCAGTTAAAGTTAGTTGGTCTAATGATTTTAAGTACATACAGGATTTTTTTTCATTTTATTACAGATGGATTCACTCGTTATTCCCGATTACATACCTCACAATAAAAAAATTGAAGAAACGTACACTTTTGTAGCCGTAGTACCTACCTACTTTAAACATCATTACAGGGTATCCATTTTTTAAAGGCATGTTCTTTTTAAATATGACTGTATTTTCATTTTTTTGATAACTTTTATAACTTGGCCTGGCCTATTTCCCATTTACGGCTTGACGTTGACTTTTGAAACACATTGTACCTATTTTACGAGTATTTTAGTTATAAATAGGGCTGAGGCGAGAGGTCAAGGGGTCAAAATATATTTTTTATCATCATTATTTTGATTTAAATAGGGCTGAGGCGAGGGGTCAAGGGATTCAAATATATCAAAACTATTGTTTATCATCATTATTTTGATTTCATTAGTCTGCTGTCAATAAAACTTGTCGCCATCTCTTGACATAATATATTCAGTAAAAATCCTCATTTCGTAGAACTTATCCATGACGTAGCTACCTATACCTGTCATTTTATAATTATGGTTAATCAGCTTTTACATGGCAAGCATTGTGAGTCTTAGGGTAAATACAATTATTATATGGCAACATTATTAAAAAAACCTAGAGTAGCATGGAAGGGGTAAACGGAATTTGGAGTCAAGAACGCCGGAGAGCGCACTTTTGTTCGGGGATCCTAAGGCACCAATCACCAGTAGCTCTAGTCTGAGTTTACGGTGACTCGGAATACGCTAGCGACTATCGAGAAAAGTTAAAGATTTGTATGAAAACTCTATACACCGCCCTTGGCGGTCACTCACAGAAATAAAAATCTAATCGGTACCCCGAGTCGCTTATAAGTATACTTTTCTCGCAACAGTTAACTCGATTGTTCGTATAGTTTAATCGATTTTTCAATATTCAGCCTTAAATCACAGCAAAGCATTTATCGTTTCAATTTAAATGCTAGCGTTTGGCGGTTATGACATTATAGAATACGCGCATGACCAACGTCGAAAAATTCCTCAACGCCAAATTTTAAAGACTTTAAAGGAATCTATACCTTAAGCTTAACGACATTAAGTATAACTTTAACAGTGCGCCGATTCTCCACTGAATCAGTCGATCCAATATGGCGGAACGTATGGCAATTATTTGCATTTTTAAATACAAAATACGCAATCCGAATTTTGCGGATATAAGTTGTCGATTCAAAACCCTTATTTTTATAAGTTCTTTAATTTGATATAGGTATCGATCGGATCTACGGCAAATCTTGACGGAATAATAAATACGTTATCACGCACCATTTTGCAAGTGAAATACTAAACTACAGACGCTACGGTATTTTTCGATTCGAAATGTCAAATTTGTGTCTTATGGTACGAATTGGTCGTACGAATCGAAAGTTTAGATTACGCATCGAAAACTAGACGCTAGCGAGTAACGTTTTGTCGTTGTTTTCGGAGTATATCGGCACCATGAGACGACGCATTTGACAGCTCGAACTTGCGAGAATCGAAATCTACTCGAAGCGCAGTTAGCTCGATATCGAGAGAAGTTTACTATTGTACATTTTCAATAGCCACTCTTGGTAAGCGTACTGAACCAACCCTAATACCTACGTTATGGAGATATTCTACGAAATTCGTATACTGTCCTTAATGGTCCCTAAATGCAGAATTGGTTCTAAAACTCAAACCTTTAAGTGATTCTAAGTGACAAAATTGCTACTTTGATAAAATTTAAACATATTAGGTACTATTATTTCTTTTCAACAACTGTTGTCGATTATCTACTAGGTATCTACTGAATAATTGCCTGTTCCATGAACAAGTACCTACATAAATTCGCTGAATTTAAGAATTTGATTCGCTTTAACAAAGGAAGTGGCTGTATACTATTGTCATGTTAATTCGAGGGGTTTTCAGATTGATTTTCGAAATAAATTTAACTGTATAATGCAACCAACCTTCTTGGTATTCTGATGAATGATGCATTTTACGTTTAGATGCGACATTTCACATTTTCATTTTGACATGACGTATTCGACACATGTAAAGTCTGATACATACAAAAATAGTCAAAAATATTGAAACGCACACGCGTTTTAATGATTACTTTGATTAATGTTTTGATCCATCTAGCGCGTAGGTACAGTCAAGAGCAAAAGTAAGTTATCACTTTTGTACCTTATTCCATTGCAATAAGGTGAAAAAATGATAACCTACTTTTGCTGTTGACTAATACAAAGGAATCTGGGCTGAGTTATGCCTGTTGGGATTATGATCCTAAACTCAAATAGCGTAAGCATGAAATTATATTGTGAACTTGCACTTATCTCTATTAATCTTAATTTTTAGATTTCTTTCTAACTTCATGTTCTTTTTCTTGTTAATCGACAAAGAAAAGCCGGTGTACTTTGAAAATCACCTTAAAGCTATTCTGAGGATATTATTAGATCTGCTAACTTTAAATTTATGTTTACGTTCAGTCGTAGTTTGAGAATCGTCTCTCACTGAAAACACATTCAGTGATTCAGATGCAAATTGTATTCAGCAAGATAATCGGATTCCATTCAAAGTCGATGGAACTTCGGCCCTTAGATTATTCCTTCTTGCTTAGAATTAAGTGCGTAAGTATTAACAAGGCCTTTGCTCTCCGATTTAATCGCAGATGGAGTTAGTATTGCTATTTAATGTATTTGGAAATAGAAACATGTAACTTTAGACAGAGGAGGCAGATGGTATCATCAAGACTCTGCTGCTCCTTAAAAGCAATACGTGATGATATTATTATGACATCAACATTACAAATTCAAATTCAAGTTAATTACGTCCGTTGTTTGTGTTTTATGGTTAGGTAATAGTACATTACATACCTAGGGCGCTCACCTTCGGTTCGGGCCACAAACAGCTGCGATCTGGGGCTTTACGAATTACCGGCCGTGGTTTATCTAAAGTTTTACGTCTTGCCTTGGCCAGGAAGTGAGACTTCCTCCTCGCGTAGCGGGCAGAAAATAACACTCACGGCCTAGGGTGACATAAATGTATATTTCGATTAGAATACATTTTTACCTCGCAGAAAGGCGTATGTATGAACACAGGGCATTCTCAAAATAATCGGGTTGCACAGTTCTTTATGTATTTGGGCAAATGGATTCTGGCACAACTATAAATAATAAACTTATTTATGGATAAAGAAACTATTTCTTCAAATATGATGTTTAAACGTTTCATTTGGTAAAATGATTTATTTATGATTACAATTAACGTAAATTTTGAATTGAATACGATAATGTTTATTTTATTTGTACTGGCTGTTTGAAGATCCCGCTAGAGCCGCCTTGTGCCTGCACATTACATAAAGCGCCCGAAAAAAGTTGTCGCGCGCCACCACAAATATTTGTAATTAAACATTTTCAATTTGTGTTTGACTTTGATTACTATAAAAAAAAATGAAATCGTGGAGAAATGAAGTACAGTAAATAGAGTTGACTCGACTGGAAATACTTTGGGGATGTACGAGTACAATCAGTAGAATAATAGAATACTTGGCGGCCCAACAAATTTTCATCTCATGGAATGGATTTTAGGTAGGTACCTCGCATACGTGTTAAATGTGTTGAAAAATGTCGTATGAAACGCGCGAGCTTTGATCATTACACTCTCGGCTCTCTTATCTTGCTCGCCAGCGGCTCGCGAATAATTCCGCCTCGAGTGTCATAACCAACCTAGCATAATACTTGTATCACAATGTACTACATATTATAAATATCTCACAGCTTCCATTTAAGGGAAGTTGATAGTACATATTTCCATTTAATCCCAAGAATGCCGCCTGAAGCACGGTTCATGCAATCCATGTGGGCGTCGCGCCTTCCCCGCACAAAACAGTGAAATTGAAGGACACGGGCTATGGTGACCACATGAAAAATGTGATCAGCACACAACTTACATTTATACTAGCGAAGTGCATCAGCAACAAAGTAGCTGAAAAAATATAATCATTCCTATCTTTGGAGCGATAATTTTAGCGTAGGAATAAGACGCTTCTTTACTTATCTCGCAATTGGATGCCCAGATTATAAATGTTAGTTCAATTCAAAACACTACTATAACTGTCTCAGCCTTATCCACTAACTAACCACATGCGTTAAATACCTAATAGAAATGCTTATATAGTTCGATATATTTTTCCATCTGCGCAATTTCTCGTGAGAACCTGTATAAACGTATTGTCATATGCGGAGTATGTTAATAGCGGTATGTACACTGTTTTTATTTGTGTCACGTGGCTAAGCTAAAAAGCAACGTGTACCGAATTTATGGCGGAGTCTCGTGCAGGTAATGCTAAAACCCCCGAGTGTAATGCAAAGTAAAATACGTAGGGTGCCTGCCTTAGTAATTGCTAAAACCAGCACTAAATTACTTCTGCACTGAAGGCACGATCACTTTTATGCACGACATAAATTATTCGACTTTGTCACACTTATTAAGCTTCTTCATTTGGTGGGTGCAATAGGTACCTATGCGGTATTTTGTACTTTACCGAAAGCCTACTAATGTCACCCAGATATTTGGAGCACTACATTTGCGAAGCAGCATTATATCGCAACCGCGCCAATGTGAACCATTCATTAAAGAAAAGTACTGACATGACTGACAGTTAACATTGACAGCTTTCTGGTAGTGGTACTGCACCGATTCCGCACCGCCTAGTGCGGCAGTGGCATTATACACTCGCTAGTGAAGGACGTGTGCATTATATCCAACACACAGCTATGTTGATCATTACATCCGAGGCGGAATTGTTCACGCGAGCCGCAGGTGAGCGTGAAAAGAGAGCCGAGGATATAGTTATAAAAGCTCATGCGTTTCATACGACGCTTTTTCAACACATCTGCGAGGAAAATATCCTTTTCGTAAAATGAAAATTTTATAGGCTCCTAAGTTATTTCCTTTAGTTGTAGATGACAACAGTTTTTTACTCGCATATTTTACTTCGCCAAGAAATTCCAGTGGCGACAATTCTATTTATTGCCTAATCACCACGAGTCATCATTTTTAATACTTAAAGCGAGACTTAGATGAAATCTCTAAACAGCCAATGCAAAATAAAATAAATATCTTCGTATTCAATACAACATCATATAAAATGTTATCAAAAGTAAATGTTATCAATATCATATCCAAGAAGAAATAATCAATTAATTCACAAAAAGGATTTGATTTGTTTGTTCGAGTAAGAATCCATGTGTAAACCTGTACTACCCGGTTAATTTAAGAATGCACCGTGTCCATACATACACCTTGCTGCAAGGTGCCAACGTATCCTAATCGGGATATAACCATAAAACACGAGTGCCGTAATGTTATAAAACATGCGTGTTTAATACCCAGGATTATGAGCCTAAAATCGAGGTAATAAGAAGCACGTTACGAGCAAATATGTCGAAAAAGCAATTATGCCAGCTAGTTTGGTAGTGCAACCAAGTTTTCGTTTATGTTCTTGGCACACAATAACATTTAATCATTAAAATAAATTAAATCTACCGGGAATCCTATATATTTTTTTTTTTGAAATGAAATGAAAATATTTATTAACATATTCAGACACTCTGAAACATAGCTCTGGTCCCACACTAGGCTAGGCCTGTCCCGTGGAAACCAATACAAAATACAGATTATCCATGCGGCTTAGAACGAAAACAAGAAAAAGCATAGAGAAAAAAAAGAGAATTTAAAACTATCAATTAATTAAAATTATTCTAGGGTGCGTGCAGTAAGAGAGTGAGCATGAAATAATGTCGGTGCTGTTTGTGTGTGCGTGTGTGTGTGTGTAGTGTATATATGTAATGTATGTGAGTGTATGTTATGATATTACATTAATGATTGTTTCCGATTGTTCGTAATTCCAAGGTAACAATAGAGTTTGGATTTTCTTTTTTGCCTCTAGGACACTGCTTTTTCTTAGGTCGATACATTTAGCAAACGTGTTATAGATGTGCGGAAGAAGAAATGTATGAAAACGTAAAGCAAACTTAGTTTTAAGAAAAGGAGTAGGTACTTTGAAGATTCTCTTCTTTATCATAGTTATCATTATACGGGGTGTTTCCTGTAACAGGAGCAATAAATTAAATGGTAGATTATTAAGCTTGTGATCAATTGTTTCTAAGTGGTTTTAATTGAAAAAAAATTTTTTTTTTTCGGATTTTTTTTTCTTTAACTAAAGTTTTGGTGTACTTTTTTACTCTTCTGGAGTGATATAAGTATTTTATTATTTTAAAAACACAAAAAAAAATTGATAAAAATTGAAAAAATCACAAAAATATCTTTTGAAAACAAAAATGCAAAAACTATTATGACTCACTACATGATGCTACCTCAAAATCTGCATTGACTACTGTGCTATGATCTCGTGGTGCCAAGATACATTACTCGGAGGTCATAACTTCAGATCAATTTTTCTCCGAGTTAAAAACATTTGAAAAGAAATGGACAAAAGGGGTTACTACAAATGCAGCAAGGAAGCCTCCGTTTAATTTATTGCTCCTGTTACAGGAAACACCCCGTATAACGGTAAATTTAAGGTAGACTTGTGCACGTTTATGGCAGCCCGTAGCAGGAATAACTTTCGTACGCTGAGGACCTGTGCCTCTCTGTATAAGTCCACCGTGGAGTACCAGCGAGGTTTACCCAAGGACACTTTTAAAACTGCTCTTTGGGCTCTTTCCAGAGTTAAGAGAGTGGTCTTTGCAATTCCTCCCCAGGCTAGAATGCAATAATTTAGTATTGATTGACATTGGCGACCACGTACCGGAAGGCGCGGCGCGGGTAGGCCCCCCACAAGGTGGACTGATGACCTGGTAAAGGTCGCGGGAGTCCGCTGGATGCGGGTGGCGCAGGACCGGTCAATTTGGAACTCTCTGGGGGAGGCCTATGTCCAGCAGTGGACGTCTTTCGGCTGATATGATGATGATGATGATGATGATGATTGACATTATTAAACTCTTTAACAAAATTTCTGTATTCGCCATATTTTTTCAGAATTTTTGCCTTATTTCTTTCAACAGGTTCCGGTTTTCATGATGGATTAATGTTGATAAAAGCACGCCGTTGCGATCCGCCTGTTGGTTTAGGATTTTGGTTTCCATTTTGCACCTCAACGCGACGAATACGATTTTTTTATCCTGTTTAGATATGAATCGACTTTTTCAACTCGTATTAAACGTTTCCAACGATTTAAAATATGACATTTTAGGGTTCCGGAGCCGAAATGGCAAAAACGGAACCCTTATAGTTTCGTCATGTCCGTCTGTCCATCTGTCCGTATGTCACACGCATTTTACGTATGTATACAATTTTGGAGATGGTGTATTTTGTTAGCCGCTACAAAATTGTGTAATGAAATGACAAAAAAAATGATTTAGGGGTGCACTCCATAAATGTAACTGCAAGTCAAAAAATAAACATTGTAAATCCACGTGGCACATCAATCGATAGGCATTTTAATTCAATTCAACATTCGGCGTATTCGGTATACCAATTAAAAAAAACATGGTCATAGTGCTTATTAAACTCTTTCACCGTAAATTATTTTGAACAAGATCGGTTCATAAGTTTTTGAGATATTGCTGAAAAACTGCCTACCCTATAGAAAAGGACGTACGCGCCGTAAGATTTCTGTGACGATACGACCTTTTTAATAGTCACGGATCCTTCGTTGTGCGTGGTCCGACACGCACTTGGCCGGTTTTTTGTATTTGTTGACGACTCTATATTTGTCACTTGGGATTTAACCGGTTCCCTCGAACGTTTTCCTTCACCGCAAAGCTACTGTAAGATATCAAGGTTTTTTTTAAGAACCCAGTGCACAGTGTGGGATTTTTCCTCAATTTTGCGAAACACTACTTAACTGTTTAATTTGTGTAGTTTATCAAATGATAGCGAACATTGAAACTCCCGCGGTTCTATGTCTCATAGTTTTAGAGATTTTCGATAAATTGAGAAACAGCCATAGAAATCCATAGAAATATGAAAATTATAATTACTCACATTTCATGCCTCTTTTTAAAATCATCCTTATAAGTTAATATAAAAGTAGTTTTGATATACCAATATGATTCACTAAAAGTTTGAATTGATGTCTCATAGAGGAGATATCATCAATTTTCTAAAAATTTGAAAATATTTTTTTCTCGATAATCTTACATCGGTCGCATTTTATTTTACATTTTTTAAATAGTTTATAAGAAGCATTATCACTGCGAAAAAAAAGTAAATGAAAATATGGCAGGATTCGCGAGATATGAATTTTTAAATATTCAAGTTAGGGTTGTCACACACTAGGTAGGTTAATTATTTTCGGTTGGGATGTGGTGTCACTACTTGTTGCAAAATCGTAGTATGCTTAAAAATAGAAACATTCGAGGGCCTGTACAACAAAAAGCATTACCACTAGCAGAACGGTTGTGTCAGTATACTCTGTTGAATCTCTGATGAAGGGTATCATGTGGCATTGGGAAGGGGTCCGCCCTCGTCAAGCGCTTGCTGAAACCCATTTCAATTCAAATTCTTTATTTCGGATAAGTATCTAATGTTATTACATGATATTTGGGGGGGGGGGGGGGGGAGGTTAGTCGTTATGGAGCCGTTAAAGACCCATGGCGCTGCTTTGCCTCAACAGGAGCTGACGTTCTACTGGGGATGTCCTTTCGGGCGTCGACCTGGGGACTTAATTCGATAGGGGCAAGAGGCCGCCAAACCTCTTGTTGGTCAGCGAGTGGCAGATGAGGAACATGATGAAGGCAAATAAATTTCGTGTATTTTGTGCATCTGTGGCTGAAAATTATGTACCTACATTCATATGGCTGGTTTAACATACAACTTATGGATACTACTGTCCGAAATAAAGAATTGAATTGAATTGAATATGATTAGATTAGATTCATTTATTGCTTATTGAAAATTGATATTATATTTTACAAATTTTCTTTGTATATAAATAAAATGAATTCACAGAAGGCTCGTCAGGTACATTTAATAAATTTGTTACAATAATTTCTAACAATAATAATTAACAAGGACAGACAGAAATAGTTAGCAATTTAAAACAATATTGATCTTAGGTACCTAATAATGTCAGTCACTATGCACAAAATACTAATACACGGTTGGCATATCATTGAAATTAGTTCTCTGCCACTAGGAATGTTGTCCGAGCAAGTGAATCCCGCAACAAATTTTGGTGGTATGATCGTGAGCATCACACTCGAAAGATAGACCCGAAAGACTACAATTTTGGACCTTTTTCGGCGTGCTCTCGAATCTTCGGACCCTTTTATTTCACATTTGTCTTTAAAAGACCGCCATAGTAAACACAAACGATCACCTATACCGCCTCAAATTACCTATATCACTTATAAAGTCTACTGAGCCACATACTGCATTAATGCCCGAAAATAACGAAGACGACAATTTGTCACTCGTTTTAGACGAACGACTTTATTATTCTGATGACGATTAAACTTCCAATTATTCAATAAACTATTGAATAATTCATGCCAGTTAAGAAAAACAAAACCCTCGCCTCTGAACTCTGATATTATTTTCGTTTGTGTGTGGTAACCCTATTTCCATAGAAATGGAACAAAAACTTAGAAACGCTATAAATCCCAAATCCCATAAGATAAAATCGTCAAAATTTGAGGCATGGTAGGTACACTCATCATACGTCATTTAGAGCTAAAATAAAATGCGACCGTTAATAAACTTTGAAAAAATATTAATAATTAAAAAAATATATATATATTGAATATCATCGGGTTTATTAACTTTACCGTCTTGAACTTTTTTTACGTTACCGAATATTGTTTCTTGAAATTGGAGACGAAAAATTGGGGCATTATTGACATTAATTATAAAAATAAAAATACAAACATGTTTTGATGACGTCATGGATCTGATGTTTAGAAATTATTAACTTGAAAATTAAACGGGATATGTGGCTGGGAGTTTCACTATGGGCTTTAAAAAAGTATTAGCAAGCGATTAAAATCATAAAAAGGTAGTGAACAAAATTGAGGAAAAATCCCACACTGTGCAGTGCTACAAACCAGGGTTGGAACCCACGATCTCTCGATTGAATGTCGCGTGCCTTGCTCGGCTACAGTGGTGTAAATTGTGGTGTTTATACAACACAACAATTTAACTCGACGTGTGTTATTTGTATTTTTCATTCACGCTTCAGCGTCTGCGTACCTACATTGTTAGGTGTTGAGTTGCTGAGCTGAAGGTTAAGTAAAATAATAATGCTTGTTACAATCCGCCTCACGATGTCTCCTTAGTTTAATGATCATTCATCATGGCTATCGTATTACGCTTGTTCCGCTACGATGAGTAGCTAGGCAAGTAATGAATCAAAGATTATACAGAGTATTGCGTGTAACTACGATGAAAAGAATTTTGTTGTATAGGTATACCTATTGTTGTATAAGTAGATTTAACCCTGTGTAGCTACCAAACTATCGAGGCTTATCAATTACTTTATTATTGTTTAATAGTAATGTCACGATGAACTCTCAGAAACTCAACTTGCCAAAAATGTCGAGACCTTCTTTAATAAAAACCTATGACGTAGCACGATTAGTGATGTGCAGTTTCCAGGAACATTTAGGCAAGAAATTGAATTTTACATTCTGCCACAATTGATTATTAATTCAATCAGTTTTCAAATGATACCTGTCGCGACGTACGATTTATTTTAATGGTGCTTGTATAGAGTGTATTTCATATCTTTAATTACTCGTATATATTTACATCCAGATAATACGCTGATAAGATAACAAACACAACGCTTTTATTTCGGTTGTAACGTTTGGCTTATCGCGGCAGTCGCCCACATGCTGATGTTTATTGTTGCTGACAGTACTACTCGTGTACGAAATTTTTGACGCGTTTCATATCTCGGAGTGGCCTACTTTATCATGAAATGGATCTCGTGCTTATGGGTCCATACCGATTAGAAGGTTAACATTGTGCAAGATAATAGAATTAGGATTTTGTGTAAGAGATAAATATATATCAGTTATTCATCTCATGCGAAGGATTTTTTACCCGACTGCCGAATGAGGGTTATGTTTTTCGAGCGTATGTATGTATGTATGTATGTGTGTATGTATGTAGGTATGTATGTGTGTATGTATGTATGTGTGTATGTATGTATGGATGTATGTACCTACCTATGTGTGTATGTATATGCGTAGGTATGTGTGTAGGTATGTCTTATTCTTTGGCACGCCCTGCAGCCTAAACCGTTTGACGGATTTCGACATATGAGGTGTCGTTGGATTCCTCTAAATCGTAGGAGTCATAGGCCATAATATTTGTAAAAAACCGGCCAAGTACGAGTCGGACTCGCGCACGAAGGGTTCCGTACCATTATCTATAAAAACGGCAAAAAAATCATGTCTGTTGTATGGGAGCCCCAGTCCGACTCGCACTTGACCGGTTTTTAGTATTTGCTGTTATAGCGGCAACATAAATACATAATCTGTGAAAATTTCAACTCTCTAGCTATCACGGTTCTTGAGATATAGCCTGGTGACAGACAGACGGACGGACGGACAGCAAAGTCTTAGTAATAGGGTCCCGTTTTTACCCGTTGGGTACGGAACCCTAAAAAGCAGTTAGGTTTATCATAAAATCTTTTGATTTCACTTGTTACCAAATTTAGGTGAACTCTCTTAATTGTAATGACTTTCCTCGTTCTTAATGATTACAAATGGGTATCCATGTAATTGTAAACGAAGACACGTCACAATGTACGAGTACCATACTAGCTTTTGTCCGTAACTTCATCCACTTTAAGTCCCAAGTTCCATAACATCTTATATCCCCAATGACATCTCCTTGCGGTATGATTTCCGGGGTAAAAAATATTCTATGCTTAATCTTAGTTGGTGTAACAACGAAGTAACAAACATCCAAGCTTTCATATTTGTAATATTAGGACGATAACAATTATCATGACGTGGTGATTATCGACATAATATATATAAAACTCTTGCGTTACTGGTCTATTGACAGACAACGCACAGCATAAACCGCTAAAGAAATAGGCATGAAATTTGGAACATATATTCTTTACAGTACGTGGACGTGTAATAAGAAAGGATCATTCGAAATTCAACCCTTAAGGGGGCGAAATAGGGGTTGAAGCGCTGTATGGAAATCATTCATTTGGAAAGTTGTAGGCTTGAATATTTATTGGAAGGTCCTACTAAACAGCAAAACAAATGATTTAGCGTTATTATTAAACTTCATCCCCCAAGGGGGTTAAAAAAGAGTTGAAAGTTTGTATGGGAACATGTCGTTTTTAAAGTTAGACGTTTAAAACTTCGGTCACAAGCTCGTAATGTACAGTTAAAAACAATGATAAGGGCATTTTTTTAATTCATCCCTTGAAGGGGTTAAAGTGGGGGTTGCAAGTTCACATAAATAATGTGTGATTTTTAATGATCAAATGTGGCTAGAAACATGAAAGGACATCAGGTTTCTTTTATTTTATTATGTAGATCAATCCAGAAATATATTTATTTAATTTGCCCCCTAAAGGGGTGAAATAGGAGTTGTACCGAGAAGACGTTCATTTAAAGACTTACAAATTTGAAAGTTCGTATATGACGACAAAAAGGGTTATTCATAGGCGAAGTAAGTAGTAGTAAGCTGCTGCCGGCGTAACAATTCACCAATTAAATTGCAAAAATACCACTTACTACGCGGGCGAAGCCGCGGGGAAAAGCTAGTACAGTATAGATCTAGGGAGATATACAATACAATACAAATACTCTTTATTGCACACCTCACACAAACAAAGCAGTTACAGAGAGAAACAATACAATAACATGTAGGTAGAGGTAGACAACAGGCGGTCTTATCGCTGAAGAGCGATCTCTTCCAGACAACCTTTGGGTATCGGAGAAAGAGATAAAACTAGATTATACAGTAGGTGGTGGTGGTGGTGGTGGTGGTGGTCTAGATATATTTTGTAGAATGATTTAAAAAGACGAGAAATAAATTATACCTACGTTATGCTTTAATAAAATCAACTACCTAACATATCTACGATCAGTAGCGGATGTGTGATTCTTATTATTGATTTAACAATTCTGTAAATTAATTACTCATTAAAAATGATGTATGAGAATATCAGAATCAGTTTATGTCTATGAGACTGTTTCAAATCCATAAATAGATAACTAGACTGTCACTATTACTAAATAGGAATTAAAATTAAATTAAATCATGATGTTTTCGTTGTTAAAGGGTCCAAATAAAAACTTGGAGATAACAATAATAAAATATTCAACTTACCTTAGATAAACATAAAGAAAATCCCGAATGAAGTCAGTTCAAATCGCCACAAACAAAAACCATTCACAAATCAATAAAACAAAAACAAAATAAATCAATCACCACTGCACTAACCGGTACCGTACGGATAGGAACTTTTACTCTTGGTGACTGTTTTAATTTATGTTGTAGTATTACAGTTTTCGCGGGAGGCGCGGCAGGGAGCGGCAAAGGGGGAGCGGCTGGCCCGGCGTACGGAGGTAGACTGGCGTCCCCCTGCTCTGCGAGTGGGGGGAAAGGTGCGGGGCTCGGCGCCGCCCGCCCAAGGCATAATGCCTCGGCCACACATCGGACTATTTGAGTGCAATTCAGCTCTTGGCCTGAAGCAATTAGTAAACCGCACCAGGTTGTTGCGCCACGTTCAAGTGGTTCACGTTCGTTCTGAATTCAATTCGAGTATGTGGTGGAATTAAAAATTCATCATAGCGTGGGGATAAAAATCGATTTATACCTAACTATACCATAATATGTTAGTAGTAGGTACTTATATATTTTTTATGTATCTTATATATTTTTATTTCTTTTTATGTCTATATTTAGTGTATAATACTGCCGTGGCGGTGTAGCGCGTCTGGTATGTTTGCCGTGAACAGAGTGGACGACTTCTACGCTATTATGCGTAAGAGACACTGGTCCTTTGTCGGGAGAGTGAGCGATTCGACAAACAGTATTGTAAAAGTAGTGTGCACGACATGCTACCTAATGAGTAAGGTGTCTACGACTCCTTTTCTGTAGTGATTTGTTAATTTTTAAGTTTAATTTAATTTAAAATTTAATTTAATTTAAAAAAAAAAATTTATAATGTAATGTAATGGGTTAATACCTAAATAAAGAACTAATTTATTATTATTTATTATTATTATAATACTTTCTCCTCGCGTATATTCGTAACAGAAATTATCATACTCGTTTTTTTGCACCTGTTATAAGTCTCTGTTTAGCCCAATGGTTAGCTGGTAGAGAATGCCATGTGGCATTAAGCTCTCAATTTGTACTTTTTTGTATTTTGTGCAATAAAGTTTAAATAAATAAATATGCGGGAACATATCTCTCTTTTTAATCGTACTCTCACTGCTGTGGTATCGTCGCTCTTTTTGATCTTTTAAGTAATCAGTTGTCTCCAACGGTTGCGCTCCGTCGCTTGGTGAAGTGACACTGACTGTGATCACTGTGATGGAATACGGACATAAAATATTACGTGGAACCTTATAATGCCGACAACTATTTGTACCTACGCAATAAGTTAATTTAGGGGTAGGATTTTTATGTTAAGACATTGCAGCAAACTAATATAAAGACGTAAACTATATAGTTGTGTACGTACAGTCACGAACTTAAATTTGGGACCCACCTAAGGTGGAATATCGTTTAGCAAACCGAAGTTTAGAGGTATTTTAAAGGAGTGTCATAAAGTTTGCCATAGACGACCGCTCAGTAACGTCAACTGGGCGGAACGAGTCAAACAATCATTTCCGACTAAAGTCACTCGTGTTTGTCGCCCTGACTGCTCTCCGGCCATATTTGTTATTTGCAAATGATATTTTGTGAAAATTACAGTTTTCAATAAATCCTCTTGTCTGACACTGACACACAATGACACATGTTTGTAATTAGAAAACCGTAATAATAGCTTTTGGCAAAGAGGTTATCAATTCAAGGGCCCATTCGATAAGACATTTAACTGTCTTATCTTGACACTTCACCACTATTATTGAACTGGAGTATTCGACCTTATTGCATTGTGAATGTTCTAACATCATTTGAACGAAATGGGTCCCAAATTAAAGCATGTGACTGTGCCTATAGGATCACAGGTGAAATTTGAAAGAACTGTGCCAAAAAAGATTTCACCTAAATTATAAATTGAACCTCCAAGGTTCAAGGAAATAGGTTCTATTATTATTATTTTATCGTTAAATTAACGAACTTAACGGGGAACGTCTCTTTAAAACAACAAGTTAATTATCTCTTTAAAGTTCACCGATTTTAAACGTAAAGTTAATAATATATTTTCTAGCTTTGTCAACAGATTTGAAGTAATTTAGGAACAAAGTCGAAAATTTACCAATCCCCGCCCCCTTATCTCCGAAACTACTAAGCTTAAAATTCTGAAAAAAATATGGACAATAGGTCCTTGCCTAAAGATTACAGGAAAACCTATAAGAAGTAACGGGAAAATCTATATATATATATAAACGTAAAAGTCCTGATTGACTGGCTCACGCACTTAAATCAACGCCCAGCCCAAACCGTTAAACCTAGAAAACTGTTTTTTTCACAAAAGGTAGATTGTATAATGTAAGTACCCAATTTGAAGGGATTGTAGAAAATTTTACCCGCAAGGGGGTAAAAAGGGGGTTGAAAGTTTGTATGAAGATGGAGTAAAATTTTCAGTAAGAACTGTGTATGGGTCGTTCTTCTTTTCGACCGACAATAGCCTGTCTTTCGTCTTATTACGGCATCTCATTTGAGTAATGATGTTTACGGTTTTATAATGTTCGAATGAACGTCCATATTATTTTATTAATTAGTGATATTTAATATTTCACTTTCTCTAACTAGCATTTTTTTAAATGTTTTTTTTTTCGTAGAATGCCGTGACAGAGTGGTAAACCAAAATGTGGTCCCCACTGAAAGAGTCCACTTTGTCACATGTTTTTTTTAGAAACCAACCGTAAATAAATATTTATATTGGCCAGAAAGGAAACTTTAATTAGTTCTAATTTTCCTTCAACCTATGCATTTTTTTTTAATCGCACTATCGAAAATTGTGGTTTTGAACCACAATTTTCGATAGTTCAAAAACCAAAAAAACAGAAAAACCTCGGTTCATTGTCGGTAAAAAAGAAGAACGACCCGACATATCCTTACTACAATACAAGAAAAATTATTTTACGGCTTTGGAAAACCCCACCCCTAAGCGAGTTAAATAGGGGTGTAAAGTTTGTATGGGATTTTTTTTAACTAGAGATATAAAATTTTGTAGAAAGATTACTTAGTAGAATACAAAAAAAGTGATTACAGCGTTATCGAATATTTCGTCCTTAAGAGGGTTAGTTTGTCTAGCTCAATAAGTCCTGTGTTATGGATACTAGTCGACGATATATTTAATAGATATAATAACTTAAATACATAGAAAACATCCAAGACTCAGAAACAAATATTCATGCTCATCACACAAATATTTGCCCTTACCTTTATTCGAACCCAGGACTTTCAGCTTCGTAAGCAGCGTCACTACCCACTAGGTTAACCGGTCTTCAAATTGAATTAAGAGTTTAGTTACAAAACTGAAATTGGGACTCGAATTTTTGATGAAAACCACCTTCCTATGTTGCATTTTAAAAAATTCGGATGTTGTTTGTTCCTAGTTGTTGCCTGCTCGCAATCTGAACATGCAAGTTAGTGATTGATTGGAAATTTTTATATTTGACAGGATCGCAGCATTCGCAGCTTATTTGGCACAATTGAGCGTCTGTAACCGAATACAATATTGCTTTTTAATGTTTACTTGCAAATTAATATTATTAGATAATGAGTGTAGATGTTGTTAAATTACATTCATTCCTGGACACAGTGCGGTGACGATTTCCTGTAAATGGATCAGAACCAAGTTGGCTGTGAAAAACGGTCCATTATGTTGAAAAATTATCGAACCTTATTTCTCAATGAAGCTAACTGTGTTAATTCAGTTATTTCTCGATAAGATGTCTTATTTTATCGAGAAAGAAATTAAATTGATAAATTATTTTGAGGATTCACACAGTCCAGAACACAGGCTGACGAGACGAGTTAACATACTCGTAACAATGTTGTAAAAGTTCTGTCTTTCTCCAATCTTTTACATTTCTTTTTAACCTTTTAGATACCAATGATGAAATTATCTTTAGCGTCATTGTCTAACTTCTTGCATCTGTATAAGATTGAGAGCTACAAGTATTTTATTTGTCGTTCAAAATGTTCGAAAAATTCCTTTTACGAAAGGTTATTACTAACGTCTTGTTGTGTACATTTCTATAAAACAAGTCATAAGAAAATCCTTTACGCATTAGAGCAAATAGGATAGAACATTGATACACATCTTTGAAGCAATTGTGTCCAATGCGAGTAGTAAATTGAATAATATCTAGGCTCATAATGCTCTCATATTGGTTTTCTTAGAAAAGATGGGAATTTTAGGGACAAGCAATTTTGTGGCTTTACCTTTGATTCTGAACGAAACGTGTTCAAAGAATTTCTACATTTGTTCTAAGTATGTAATACTAGCTTTTGCCCGTGGCTTTGCCCGCGTATGCGTGCATCTCAGTTTGACCCGTATGTTCCAATTTAATTGCAATTTGGCACAAATACTTTCAAGAATGTTCATGTCCACAATGTTAAATTTCTAAATCGATGCCATTTTCGTAATTAACGTCCCAAAAAACCATAAAAACGACACCCATATTAATATTTAGACACAACCCCATCGCACCCCAACAGGGGAGATGGTATTTCACGTCCGCCACGTTGGATTTTAAAATTGTTGTTGTTGTTTTCGTAATCAGCGAACAGCAACCCGATAAACCATAGAAACAATACCCATGTTAATTTTCAGACATTGTCACATTTCCCCCTTTTAGGGATTGAATTCCCAAAAAATCTGAAACACGTATTTACTAATTTATTGCTAGGAATACTCCTGTGAAGTTTCGAATGAAAAAGTCTTACTAATTTTGTTTCCCCATACAAACTTTGGACCCACATATCACCCGCTTAGGGGGAGAATTAAAAAAAAAAATTAATACAGTTGCTCAAAAAGTGGTACTTTTTGTGGCTGCGTAGCGTGCGAGAAGCTCAATTTCTCGAACTAGTGCTTTTTACTTTTTAGTTCCAAACTATACTTTCGAAACGCAGTAATTTTATATTAGATTTTTTACTTGGAAATTATGAAATTAAAAACGCTTACGAATACTAGGAGTATTTATTTAAAGTATTCATTAATATATAAATGACGAAAAAATATTAAGAATTTGCATTTTATAACCTACTCTGTCTTAGGTATGCATGAAACTTTTACTTTCCTAAATATCGTTCTTTGATTTGGCTGAATGATACAAGCATATGCCTAGAAAAATTATCCTTATGAATACTGTCAGTGTCAACTGCCAATTAGTGTCAATTTAGTTTCTCAACTCGAGGCCGATGGCGCTGATTCCAATAGTATGTTGTCACTGTCAGTGTCATTTGTAAAGTATGGGTTCGTTCAAAAATAACTTCGAAGCAAGCATATTTTATCGCAATGATATATTAATTTATTATTTTTTCGCAATTGTATTAAAAAACGTCATTTACAACACGTGTGAAATGTCTTTTTACCACTCGTACCGAGTCTTGCCACTCGCTTTCAGCTCGTGGCAAGATACCTCGGTACTAGTGGTAAAAAGACATTCTTTTCACACTAGTTGTAAAATGTACTATTCTAAATGCACTCTTAGACCTACGCGCCAAATTCGGAATCTCTAGATCCAGCGGTTTGGGCTGTGCGGTGATATCAGTCAGGGAGTCAGCCAGTTTCTTCTTTTATATATTTAGATCGACTACATAGACTCTACATATCGAACATAGACTCTACATATTGACTCTACATATCGACTATACATATCGACTATACATATCTACTCTACATATCGACTCTACATATCGACTCCACATAATATCAACTCTACATATTGACTGTACATATCGACTCTACAGATCGACTCTACATATCGACTCACCATATCGACTCTACTTATCGACTACATATCTGGACCCCCATATAAAATTTCACCCCGTACTTTAAGGGGTTGGGTGCAGATTTCTAAAAAAATGATGCACGATTTTTTAGTTAGTCACAAATAGTCCGCATACCAATTTTTAGCTTTCTACCTTGAAAATTGCGGAATGCTCCATACAAACCTCCACCCCCCATTTTAGGGAAATGGGGGGTTAGAAAGAGACAAAAAGTAGCCTATGTCACTCTCCATCCCTCCAACTATCTTCACTTAAAAAATCACGTCAATACGTCGCCCCGTTTTGCCGTGAAAGACGGACAAACAAACAAACAAACACACACAATACACTTTCCCATTTATAATATTAGTATGGACTTGGATATCGCGAAAAACTATGACTAGCGGGCGTAGCATGGTTGCCATTTTATCACTTATCACCTGTCGTAAAGACATCCGTCACGTTCTGACAAGTATGCGAGTGCAAGAGAGACGGAGCCTTATCCACAACCATAAGTGATAAAATGGCAACCATTAGACCCACTGACACGGAAAACGAGACGTCCATAAAACCCAATTTTCACCACCGACCGTGTCTCTACTTTATCAAATGTGACATATCAAATGAAAGGGGTTGTTGTAAGCATCTCAGATATTGTTTTTATAATTTTAGCAAAAACAGATTTCAAGTAATTTAGGAAAAAAGACGAAAATTGACCATCCTCCCCCCCCCCCCCCTCCCCTTATCTCCGAAACTACTAGGCTTTAAATTCTGAAAAAAATTTGGAAGATAGTTCCTTGCCTAAAGATTACAGGAAAACCTATAAGAAGTTTGAGTATTCAAAGTAACGGGAAAATTCTCAATATTTTTGCGTATTATATACGGAACCCTCACCACGCGAGTTGAACTCGCACTTGTGTCCGGTTTTCTTTTTTCATTTTAATTTTAAAACCAGGTGAAAATTCCATATTGATAAATTTTCTTGGTTTAAATCTAAACATTGAGGATAAAACTTTGACGTCACTCTGGTTATCTTCTGGACGCCTCCTGAATTATTTATTCTTTAAAACTCCCTACGTTTTGTGCTTAGGGAAAAAATAGGAAACATTGAATATTTAAATTCCATGAATTCTGTATGGTTGAGGTTTCTATAAGTATACAATTTGCATAATTATTTTGTCGAGCAGGGTATGGGGATCATACCTACTTATACCAATTGATTTCAGCACGATATATTTCTTTGCTGTTTAAGATGTGCTATCAAAACAGCATTAATCAGATAAGGAACATATACTTTTATAAACTATATACAAGTAGATAATATTCACTAATTAAATTAAATAACGACTAAGTTAAATCTAAATATAAAGCTTGTAAAAAGCCCTCGGCCACTTTGATAAATACGTATAAAATATATGTAGACGTATAGATTGCCTCAGTGAGAAAACGTTTCCCTGTGAAAGTTTTATGATATTGGCATACAACTGAATTTCACCCGGTCCATGAAAAAATAATACTTAACCTGTACTCGCAATAAGGGCTTGTTTACACCCGCTTAGTGATTTTTTAAACTGATTAATACAAGTTCATATATAGGTACTCGCATTTGCAGCAAATGTTTGAAGTGGGTCTCTATTGGTTCCCATAAAATTTAAGTTCCGATTTTTTCAGTCCATACCGTTTCCCAACATAATTGTTATAAGTCATATTGTCGAAAGTCATAAAATTAAACAATATAAATTGGAGTTCCGATTTTTGCAAGTCATTATTGTTAGTCATAAAATTGGTTAGTCATAACATTCAATGTCCAGATGGTATGCCATTTCATATTATTGAAGGCAATAAACTTGCTTATTATAATTGTTGTAAGGTCTTTTTTCGCAGGTCATAATTATGGGTAGTCACGTGGTTAGTTAGTCACATTTAATGTCATAGTGGTGTCAGACTTCACAATGTTACAGTCAATAAAAACACTCGCAATAATTATAAGAAGGTATAAAATTCTTGTTCTAAATAAATTGTTGTTCTTGAACTAACGAACCTACCCAAGTGGTTGTACGAGTCAGTATAGGTTTTTTTTAACATACTAATCCATAAATATTGCAATAGCATACGATTTACATCCCAATTTGAGTAGTGCGTAGGATAAAAATTACCATGTTTGTGATGCAAAATTACAATATTTTTTAAAAAACAAGTTTTTCGGCTCTTTTGTAAAAAAATAACCTCGTGGACAAAAGCGGGAGCTTCTGTCTTCTAACCTATCCGCGATCCGAGTCGGTTTTGCGACTAAGTCCCTGTTCCAATTATTCTTTGAAAAATTTGAACTTTATACACCACTATCTTGGCATTGGTTGATCTCAGAGAAAAGTTTATTTGACGTTTTATGCTTATTTTGATAGGTTCTACATTTTGATAGGTTTGATAGTAGTTTTTACAGGTAACTTAGTTACTAAAATTTAATTTGTCCTATCGATGATTTATAAAATGTAAATTTGCCTATTGATTATTTGGTCAAATGAGTCATTTGTAGATAGTTGAGTTGTAAAATGTAAATTTGTTTGTAGATTATTTGGTCAAATGAGTCATTTGTAGAAAGTTGAGTTGTAGTTCATCATAATAATTATAAGTCATTATTATCGAAAGTCATAATGAAATGAATTAGCACTTTCAAATGTATGTCTAGAAATGTTTCTGAGTATTATATATATACCTTATTTCCGAAACTACTAGGCTTTAAATTCTGAAAAAAATATGGAAAATAGTTCCTTGCCTAAAGATTACAGGAAAACCTATAAGAAGTTTGAGTATTCAAAAACACTTATGAAATGTAGATTATAAATGGAACCCTCACCACGCGGGTTGAACTCGTATTTGTCCGGTTTTTTTACCTAATGATTGTAAATTAAAAACACCTGGTGTTTGAAATGAATTATGTTTTCTGATTGGTCGATTTTAATATTAGTAGTAATCTGGTAAGTTGATAGCAAATATAAGAGTTGTGATTGGTAATTTAATACGATGAAGTGTTTTGATTGGTGAAGTGAAATGTCTAGGGGCTAAATGTACTACTTTAGCCTCGCTTGCTAAGGCGGCTAATATGACACACTTTTCGAGCACGATAAGTGAAAAATACAGTTTTTCACCTTCACACTGTACCCTCCGTCTACTTAGATAGTTTCGCAAGGGGATACACTTGCGTTGATAAACACAGCGTTCCACAAAGGTTGCTCCGTCCATCAATCAGCATGTGCATTGTGAGGCAACAGGCTTAATCTGGCGCAGACGAATGGCCGCGGGCATCACCCACTGATTCTGTAGGGATCACATGCAGCTGCCGTATATATTGTTTGTTTTTCCTTTCATATATTGGATACCGAAAAACATGGTCCATTCTGATGCCAATCGGGAAAAATATTTTTAGAACCCGTATTTTTAACAACTGACTTACCTATGAATTTAAAACGGGCAGACAGCCATACAATTTTTTTATTAACTGATCGTAGCTGCCTGCAATACTATTAGCTTTCACTATGTTTAAAGTAAACAAAGTCTTTGGAGGTTATTTTCATGAGAGTAGTTACTAATTTAATAAATAGATTTAAAGCATATTAAAATAGAACTGAACTTGGGACTTAGGCCAGACAGAGATTCACGTAGCCGGACACAAATGGGATTATATAATTTCGTGTTTCAACATTTCCGGACATCGTTCGAAATGTCGCGATTTCGAACGATGTCCGGAAATGTTGCACCACTTCCCGCGGCATCGTTGGCAACACGTTTCGAAGCATGTTTCCCATTAGTGAATCCCAGCCTTAAGTCGCAGCAGGGTCGCTCTGTCTCATCGAGTTAAATTAGGTATAAATAGCACGACCCACATGACTGGTGTCGAAACGAATCATGTTTACTATACAGGTGAATGTAATACAAAAGAAACAATCTACTTACATGAAATGCGATAGACACATAATTCCAAAAAATTGATTGCTGTATTGGAAGCTCAAGATTTTCAAGATTTATTCTCGGTCCCGTGTCAGAGTGATCATGGTTGTAGAGATGAGGATGGTATGTTATTAAATTGCTATTGTCATATGTTTTCACGCCCTTTCGATGTATTATTGTCATGTGTTACAGCCAATTGAGTAGCGAGAGTAGTCTAGGATGGATTTTTGTGTGGCAAGGGCCATCTACCAACTCCATATACATACCTGCCCTCTGACCAAGTCAACCAAAATGTATGACATTGATATCATGTAGGGCCGAGAATATTGAACAAACTTCCCGTGGAAATAAGTAACGCGTTAATAGTTAAAGTATTTTTCTTATCCACTGATTTTATGATGACTGCTACGAGCGGTATATTGATTGTTACCAAATTATGAAATCCATTTTTATTCAGAATCAAACATAAATACCAGAACAATGTAGACGAAGATCACAAAGACTTGAACATAATTCAACATTCACTTTAACGAATCTTGTTGCCTAAAGAAGCAAAAATTAAAAGGCTTGTAATTTAGCAGCCGCGCCGGGCCTTCAAAGAACGTACCCAGTCGGCCTACTAATTACTTCTTAATTTTAACAATCAGTGAATTTTGTTGATTTTATCTTTGCGAGTCACAATTAGGGTGTGTTTTATCAATTTCCATTCCATCGTTACTGTAGGTATTTAATGTTTCTGTTTGGGCACTGTATTGCGTAATCGTAGAGGATTTTGATAAGTAATAACTATAATTTATCTCGTATTTAACTACTTAGGTACTTTTCAATGATTAAAAAATGATTGAAAATACGAGGCATGTTCTTTTTTTTTCACTAGGTTTCAGTCTTTTGCTTGAATTACTTTGAAGGTTCTGCAGCATTTGGTTAATAATTCAAATAAACATTTGTGTTTGTAATTTGAAGCCGAAAGACAATATTTTAATGACAATTCGTTTTGTTAAGTCAAAAAGATTATAGTTTTACTGTTAAATGGCATATTTTTACAGTCGCCAACAGTTATATCGGAGCGGCCAAACTGCTCACAAATATCTGAACACGTCTCTAATGCCTCGACAATAGAGACGTGTTCAGATATTTGTGAGCACTTTGGCCGCAACGATATATCTGATGGCGACTGTACCTAGGTAAAGAAAAATGTACCATTAATTATTTCTCAAAGTATTTTGGGGAACCTGTATCAACCGAGAGAAAAAAATATTGGCTCAAGATAATTTTGCTTCATTCCCGATAATTTAACATCTTCTTAATAAATTTCTTGGTTCAAGAATATTTGCTTCCAGTCAAGTTTTTTTTTATTATGTTTAAGTGCTTGTGCTGTAACTAACAAGACATAAGTGAAGAAAATGTATTTTCAGCATATTTACAATTAGTGGCTCTGTGAGCTACTCACGAGCCTGTCTTTTTAGGGTTCCGTAGCCAAAATGGCAAAAACGGAACCCTTATAGTTTCGTCATGTCCGTCTGTCCGTCTGTCCGTCTGTCCGTCTGTCCGTCTGTCCGTCTGTCCGTCTGTCCGTATGTCCGTATGTCACAGGCATTTTACTCGAAAACTATAAGGTGTATTTGAATAAAATTTTGAGGATAGGTGTATTTTGTTAGCCGCTACATAGTTTTGTAATTAAAATGACAGAAAAATTTTTTTTAGGGGTGCACTCCATACATAAACTAAAAGTCAAATAAAATTTTTCATTGTGACCCCCCGTGTGGCACATCGATCGATAGGCCTCTCAAAATAAATATAAGGTTTATGAGCATTTTTTTTTGATTAAGTGAATAGAGTCGGAGATAATCGCCCCGAAAGTCACTAAAATTCTGTCCCCCCCCCCTCTAATTTTTGAACGGTGTATTTAAAAAATATGGAAAAATCATGGACATAGGGCTTATTAATTTCATTCACCGAAAATTGTTTTGAACAAGATCGGTTCAGAGGTTTTCGAGATATTGCTGAAAAACTGCCTTCCTCAAAGAAAAGGACGTAAGTGCCGTAAAATTTCTGTGACGATACGACCTTTTTAATAGGCACGGAACCCTTCGTTTTGCGTGGTCCGACACGCACTTAGCCGGTTTTTTAATTTATACGAAACTGAAACGACCTAAAAATATATAATTATTGATCTTCCTCACAAAACTTCTCGAGAATCGGTTGAGAAATGCGACCTGTAATGCCCTCATACGAAAGATTTTTTGCCGAAGCTGAAACGAAGAACTTCGTACTACCTTCCTATAAACTTAGTTTCTAGTGGCAACTTAAGTAATGTAATCGATTTATTCATTCACATTGCCGGAAATCTATTTTCGCACACGCTGAAAGTGTATTGAAATTTAATGAAAATATTATTCGGTAAGGTCGCGCTCACTTCGTATCGGTAGGTAATATTCTTGCGTAACCAAAATGTGAAATGAATGGTTGTCAGAGAATGTTTGACCGGTGTAGTTATAGACAGATTAATACTTAGTTACTTTGTACATAAAAATGGATAATACAGAATAGGAACACAGTTTTCATCGGTGTTGGTGTTACGAGGGTTGCCAGACGTACTATATTTTACTATATACAAAGCATATAAAGTATGTTAAAATACTATATTTCCAAATTCATAAATTGTAGCTAAAATATGGTTTAAATTAAAAAATACAAAATTACAAAATAATTTTCGAATAGGAAATAATATCCCGTAGAAATTAATATCAAATAAAGTGCTCTGCTCTGAAATGTCTTGGAACTTTGAAAAAAATACAAATTCCTATGTCAATGCGATATAGATACAAATTCGCCAGTTTTCTAAGTATTTCTTTAATTGTACTTACTCCAATGACCGTGCTTCTAATTTATGATCGTAAGCACTTCGTAACGGAAGATCAAATTGGGAATGGATGAAAATTTTAGAAATGCCTGATTATTTTTTTGGTGATAGGAATAACCTTCCTTAGCACCAGAAAAAAGTTGCAGATTTTTTAGCTGCGTCAATTATTTTTGAAAAATATAAACAGTTTCCTCACTTACGTTTTGGGTTTAGGACGGCGAATAAGAAATTTTCCTTGATCTGTCTCATATTACAAAAAATAGTTATTTACGATACAAGTGCAGAAAATAGGAAATTTGAAACGAGTGGCGATAAATTAAAACACGACCGAAGGGAGTGTTTTAAATCGACTCGAGTTGCGAATTACCTATTTGCACGTGTATCGTACAACGTTTTACAGTACATATGGCTCTTTAAAGTTTCAACATATGCAAGGAAAGTGCTCATTTCCGCACTAGTGCGGGAAAGTAACACCATGTGTACTGTAAAATATCTTAAATATCCGTGGTAAACTGACACTGGCAATGATATTGACAGCTGCAGCAGCTATATTTGTCATTGCCAGGGTCTGATATTAAAATATTTTTGTAATATGAGACGGATCAAGGAGTGTCTTATTCGCCGTTCTAAACCCAAAACGTAAGTGTGGAAACTGTTTATATTTAAAAAAAAAAAAATGACTCAGCTGAAAAGTCTGCAACTTTTTTCTGGAGCTAAGGAAGGTTATTCCTATCACCAAACAAATAATCAGGCATTTCCAAAATTTTGATCCATTCCCCATTACACCACACCAGACATTTCTCCAAAGTAAAGTGTAATTAACTACAAATCATGCGAGTACGGTCTTGCACCCTCGTGCGCGAGTACGACTCGCACTTGACCGGTTTTTATCTTAAGCTTTATTGTATGATCGATTTTTTCATGAATTCGTACTTTATGCTGGTTTATTTCTTTTTCCTACAATATTTCATGAATAAAACCCCTCTTATTTCCTCTTAAAACCGCACCTCACTTCTCAAAACCTTTTTTACCTTTTTGTTACGTAAAATCTAAAACCATTATTCTGCACTGTTAGGGTGCCCATTCTTTTGGATTAGGAAAGGTTTTGTATTTACAATTCAAATAGGCTTCTGAGTAGATAAAAAAAAAACTGTTTTGTATTTCACCGATCGGAACATTCGGATATATTATTTTTATTCGGGTGTATTGTTTTAAATAGTTGTGTTTGTAATATTATTAACTACCAATTCCAATACTTTGGTACACAATATCTCGGCCGTTTCGTATCGTTGTACATTTTGAAGTGAATTTTATCGCTTGATAAAATTCACTTCAAAATGTACAACAATACGAGAAGAATGTAGAAAGCTCCAAAATGACTATTTACTTCCCGGCCAATCAAGCCTAATCGCCCTTATTATTATTATTATACTACTAGGTATTTATTCACAAGCTTAAGCTATAAGTTTGAGATATTGGACAAACCATGACAATTATAGATAACTTTTAGGCTGACTTGTACAAATATATGTACCTACATATATTACGCGTTAAATGTTATCAAACCGAAGTAATTTTCTTTCGAACCCAGAGAGTGTCCTACTAATAATGTTTTATTTTTACCTACTGGTCAAAACGTGTTACAAGTAATGGGATAAACAGTAAATGAAACTTAAAATCATAAAAAAAACTCTTACATTTATAATTTTAGTAGGAAGTGGAATTACCCAATAAATATAATATGTAAGGAATGCCATTCCCATTACAGCAATACAACTGAACAAATAAATACTACAATATTTTAAGATTATCTATTGTTGTACTGCAGTTTGGTCACCGTCCAGACGCCCGACCGCAAGTTTCTTTTGTTGCTCATAAACACCCTGAAAGCCTTTGTGGCTAAGCGTTTCCGTGAAATGCTCGACCTACTGCCACCGGTCTGACCAGCTATTGTGGCTATGTTTTACGACGTCGCTGCCTAGGAGGTTCACTAACAATTCTAGCAATGAATCGAAGGCTGTGAATTTTTACCCATCTAAATTATTTAGCTAAGCTTCAACGTAAGCGTTTTTGAACTTTTATCATCCTGCGGGGTAGATAATGTACTTTTACCGACTTAGATAAATGAAATACTGTTTACCGAGGAAAATACAAATTATAATGGAATTCACATCCAGTCAACCAAACAATAAGCTCAAATTACACTTATCACCAATTTTAGGACAATCGACCGATAAACCTAATCCGATCCGTGCGACGTCATCTTCCAGAGGTTCTCCCCGCCTCGTCTCTGGCCATAAACACACGCAGTGTTGCCAGGAGCCGTAGCATGGTTGGCCTTATCACGCGACAAGTGACAATATAAGAGCGTCGTCTCGTTCTATCGAACGGTGTCAGCCAGTGACACACGCTCTATTCTATCACCTATCGCGTGACAAGGCCAACCATGCTACGGCGTCAAAGCGCGCCTTTCCGCTAACGCCTACTAGTCACGATCCCTTGCAGGACAGTATGGTTAATTTTTCTTTGGTCTCTTATAGCACATAATATGTGATGGCGAATGTACTGACGTTGTTACTACGGTTAATTATCATATTTGTACAAGTTAGTGACTTGGAAATTACTTATTCATTACATCAACGTAAATGATGTAGATCCATATACCCTCAACTCGGATAGGTGTATTTATTTTGTATCTACCAAAACGTCACTGAAATACGTAAACCTAGTAATACATCCAGAGTAACTATATGTGTAACCTTTTTAATACTCATTAAAAATTGTACGAACGCCAGCACACAGTCATTTATCACTTCTCAGATTAATCAATCCATCAAAAAGTTTGCAAGTGCTCCGTAACGCTGCTCGCAGGGGAATTATGTACTTCAACATACCTTACATTACTGCAAACCTATTGGTACTCCTACTTGAGGGCACACCTACGTTGACAACATTTTGGGGGCAAGGGACAGTAATATCAGAGATTACCTGCTGCGGCAGCTAGTTTAAAAAACTAGCTACAGTAGGTTCATTATTTTAAAGGAACGCTACGTTGTGTTGACATTGCCAGTCGTTATAATTGAACGAACGAGCGAAGCGAACGAAGTTCTCTGTTTCAGCTTGGGCCAAAATTCTGGCGGTTGTCCGGCCGTTCTCCTCTACATGTCGCATTTCTCAACCGATTCTCGTGAAGTTTTGTGAGCAGGTTCAATAATTAGAATATTTACATAGAATATTTTTGTAGATTCATTTATTCGGTTTCAGTTTCAGTTTCTTTATTGGTAAATATCAATTTACAGGTCATAATAGATTTGCAACAGAATGTCTTATTAATAATATATCTATACAAAAGTATACAATTATAAATTGGACAGAACAATACATAACATAAAGCGGAAGCAATATACCATTAAAATTAACATTTAGGATGATGGTCAATCAGTCAATTTTCTCCCTGTAAAAACTCATCCACGCTGTAACATGCTGTATCTATAAGAGTGGATTTGAGTTTTTTTGTAAATATCATGTCACTTTCTGATGCTATTATGTGACTCGGAACCATATTATAAATTTTGGGGCCAATGATACTGAGTGACTTTCGGCACTTGGCTAGTCGCTGTATAGGAGCGAGCAGCGGTTATTTTACATAAAGCTTTTTGGGAAAAAAACAGTCTCGCTTTAAAAAAAAGTTCTACAGCTCACGGAAACACTAGTTAACTGATAGTGTATAAATAAACTACTTATCTATTTTTTACTGTGTGTTTAATAAAAAGTAGTTATGTACCTACTTTTAAAGTTGTCTTTCAAAGTTGTTAAACGAAAGCTAGACGAGGAAGATCTTGAAAAGCTGTAATGTTTCCTTCGTTTTTAAGGACGGCAATAAATTTTAAAAAGCGGTATTTTATATCTAATTATCCGCAACTGGTTCACAAATCACCTAAGCAATTAACAGTAAGATAAAAAATAGATTTGTAACTTTCGATAAAATCAGAAATAGATCGTTTTAAGTGACTTATACAGAGTTATTGCACCGCACAGCGACTTCAAGTGCCTTCGAATGAATTTCTTTAATTTAATACTCCTGTCATTCCTTTTTTAAATAACCTACTCCAGACTATACCTATGATATGCCTGGGGACTCGTCACATTTTGTATCTATTGATTTCAACTTTCATGACTGTCACCCATATTTTTTAATTATTTACGTATTTACTTTTTGGTTACTCTTTGAGATACATTTAGTAATAATTAACTTTAAAAAAAACCGGACAAGTGCGAGTTCAATTCGCGTGGTGAGGGTTCCGTGAAATTCCTATTCTCTAAGCATTAGGCGCTCCATACAAAATATTGAGAATTTTCCCGTTACTTTGAATCAGGGATCGGAACCGGTTTTTTCAAAAGTCCCCGAAGTAGTCTAATATTGTGAATTATTATAGGCTCTTAATGTAGGACTCTATCATGTATTTAGGTAACATTTTCGTATTATTAGACAGCCTGATCAAAAATGATATTATAAACCAAAGAACGAAATTGAACGAAATAAAACCAGCATTTTTGTATGGTGAAAATACCGGTATCCGATCCCTGCTTTGAATACTCAAACTTCTTATAGGTTTTCCTGTAATCTTTAGGCAAGGAACTATTTTCCATATTTTTTTCAGAATTTTAAGCCTAGTAGTTTCGGAGATAAGGGGGGGGAATGGTAAATTTTCGTCTTATTTCCTAAATTACTTCAAATCTATTTTTGCTAAAATTATAAAAAAAAATTATCTGAGATGCTTACAACAACCCCTTTCATTTGATATGTCACACAATACAGTTTGCGAAACTTTTCTTTTTAATTTTCTAGTTTACCCCCCAAAAGTGGCCCCCTTGTTCAGAATTCATTAATTTACTTTACGCGTCCATCTTTGAATTACCAATTTACATATGTGTACCAAATTTCAACTCAATCGGTCCAGTAGTTTCGGAGCAAATCGGCTGTGACAGACGGACAGACAGACAACCGAGTGATCCTATAAGGGTTCCGTTTTTTCCTTTTGAGATACCGGAACCCTAACAAAGTTTTAACCGACTTAAATTCAGTACTCCGCCTTATTTGAACAGTACCCTCGATTTCTCCAGAATCCCATCATTAGATCCTGACCTGATGACCATGGACCACCTTGGAAGGATACCCTTTCAAACAAAAATAGATTTTTCCAAATTGGTCCAGACCTCTTCGAGTAATCGGGGACCACACATAAAAAAATAAAAGATTCCGACGAATTGAGAACCTTCTCCTTTTTTGAAGTTCGGTTATAAATAACGTGACATTTTGGTTTTGAACTTAAAAAATTTTGAGAGTGTAAATAGGTACTTATATAATTATAATGGTTGCGTTTTTATCGTCGCACCCATCACTCGCGTTCCAAATATTGGTCTCCCCCCGTGCTAGAGAGAGAAAGTGATAAAACAATCGATATCCCTTATTTGGAACTTCGTTGTGATATCTCAATATTTGATATATCGGCAAATATCGAGCGTGGAAGCTAAATGACGGCTCTTGAGATTCAAAAGATTAGACCGCGATCGGTGAAAAGCTCTCGGAAACACTACACGGAACAAAGACAAGCACCATATCTCTTTATTGCGAGAACTTTCCTGCTTTGGATTGTATCGAAAAACAATATCACGTGACGGTTATTTTTCTGAAGCCTTTGTAAGAGAAAATAAAGATCGGCAAGCCCTTTTAGAAGCAGATAAGTGAAAAAGCTTGTTTCTTCTTCTGCTTCTGAAAGGTACAAGTACATTTTAACCTCAGAATCAAGATTGATGTACCTACAATTAATTTATCAACTCCGTTGTTCTAAGAGTAGACAGAAAGATACCCAAAGAAAACAATTTCAAAAGTGCCGACTTTGATGGACTTCTAACAAAACTGTTAAAAAGTTGTGGACCAGCTCATGGATACATAAATAATAGATGCTGCGTGTCCTTTTAAAAATTCATAGTAAGTACATTAACACGAAACCACATTTAGAAAATCCATACTTTGCCGGGTAAGATTACACTTTGTCATTCCAGTCAACGCAAAATGTATGACTTTATTTACAGACGTTAACATAGTTTCAAATTAGCAGCCCCTATCTTTCAATACTTTACACTTTTTAAATTTTGTGTCTGTCTGCCCTTCGGCAAAGGCCTCCTCCAGCCTTCTCCACTCACTACGGTCAGGTGCGGCTTGTCTTATATCATCGTCTTCCCATCTCTTCTGGATATCTCACCCTAGTTATAAAAATAACGACATAAGATATTTATTGTTCAGCTTCAAACATTTGTCTTTGCTATGTCCGTATCATCATCCTTCTAGCTTTCTGCCGGTTGTATCTTAAAAGAGCTCTTAGTCCGTTTTGCCACCTAACCCCATGATTGTCGTTATATAAAAACAACTAGTGGCTCAGTGTGCTATAGACCTCGCTAGTGTCTTTTTTTAAGTCCAATTTTTCAAAAATTGAATCAACAGAAAAGTCTATACATAAAATAATTGAACCTGCTTACAAAATTTCACGAGAATCAGTTGAGAAATGCGACATGTAAACGAAAACAGCCGGCCAGCCGGACATACTTTGTTGTAGGCCAAGCTGAGACGGAGAACTTTGTTAGCTACGCTGGCTCATTCAATCATTTTCCAGCGAATCAAGCAGCAAGACATGCGTAGTCCATTTTTCCTCCCTCAAATCTCCGGGTCACACCATGTTCCTTCGCAATGGGCTCTAGGATGAAATCCACGCTAATTTCCTAACTTTTATCCCCCTAACTTTTCCCATTCCATCGGCTTTATTCTTGTAATCCCTTTTACAAGCTTTTCTGATATTTTCGTGAGCCTTCTGCTGCCTCAACAGGTTACACCAAAGTAAATTCGGCCGAGATAGCTATGAATGACTTAAGTACTGACTCAAATTAACGAGAAAAAGTTAATAAAACGCCAATTCCATGAAGCACTTTGCAAGAAGAAATATATTTTCTTTACTTTTATTCACCGGAGTCTAAGATCAAGTCGGAGATTCCATGTATTTACATTGTGCTTATGTGGCTTCAGTATTATGATGTAATTTTCTAACCACCAGTATATTCAAGCCTGATACTTTTGAAAACTTCTTAAGAGCCCCCAGCATGGTTGACTCAACTCGACTCTCCATACAAACGTAGTTTGGTTCTCATTATAAAACGGCTTGCAAGTGAAAGTTAACAACATGAAAGTTATTATACACAATGGGATCCGCCTTATCTAGGTCGAAAACTAATTCCTGTTGCTATAAAGTATTTAAATGTAAACATAATAGAAAAAAAAACAGCGGATAGAGACATTGTATGAAAAACGTTCTTTTCGTTCTATTTTAGAAATATAATAGAAAAAAATGAAGTGATTAGAGACATTGTATGAAAAACATTATTTACGTTCTACCTATTTTAATTTGTAGCAGTGGAAACCATTTTTTGACCTAGATATGGTGGATTTCATTGTCTTGAAATAAATGTCTTGAGTTAAACTAAATGAAATTAAGTTTTTTTGATAAATGGGTCATTATTCGAGCGTTTCAACCTCCTTACTTATCGTGGATATATTTTTGAAGAGTCACGCTTTTGGATATTTGTTAGATATCCGGTAAACTCCAATACCTAACCAAACGAAATCTGCAGCCACTTCTACAACAATGTGAGCACGAAAGTGATTTCAGAACAAACGCTCGAATAAAATGACGCAATTATGTACCTACTATTTTTTTTTAATAATCGGAGAAATCCTTAAAAACTTCAGGTCAGGAGTACGGTCAAGGACTTTAATCGTTGAGCCATTAAGATGTCAACTAATTTTGGTTTTCTATGATGCTACGAAGTGTCCAGTATAAAGTGAGCTCTAAATGGCTCAAAAATTAAAGTCCGTGACTGAACCTTAAACCAACGAGCATGTATAAAGAATGTCATGAGAGTGAATGACGCAAGAAAGATTTTTCAAGATGTAAGCAAGTGGAAATCCGGGATCTCTGCCTACCCATCCGGGAAACAGGCGTGATTGTCCATACTTTCATACTTAATATTATAAATATACAAGTTCTGTCGGTCTGTTGACAGACCGATAGGTTAAACGGTTTAAGCGTGAAGACTCTTCTCACTGAAGAGGTTACAACCTTTACACGCTTCATCATCATCATCATCATATCAGCCGAAAGACGTCCACTGTTGGACATAGGCCTCCCCCAAAGAGTGCCAAATTGACCGGTCCTGCGCCACCCGCATCCAGCGGACTCCTGCCACCTTTACCAGGTCATCAGTCCACCTTGAGGGAGGCCTACCCACGCCGTGCCTTCCGGTACGTGGTCGCCACTCGAGAGCCTTTCTGCCCCAACGGCCATCGGTTCTACGTGCAATGTGCCCCGCCCACTGCCACTTAAGTTTGGCGATTCGGAGGGCTATACCGGTTACCTTGGTTTTACACGCTTAAACCGCTGAAAATGAAAATTAAATTTGGTATGGAGATAGTTTGAATTCCGGGGACGGACAAAGGATAGTTTTATTCCAAAAAATATCCCCAACGGGTGTGAAATCGTGGGCGAACATTTCTATGAAGCTACGACCTAAACGAGTTCCGCGCGGACGAAGGTGCCCACAAGCTAGCATAAGCACAACTTCTTGGTTCGTTATAATGTATATAGTGTAAGTATGGATTGTAAATGTACTAACCTCTAATTTGTAAGCATATTTATTTTAACTAGGTGGGTACTAACTTTTATGATAAATAAATAAAAACCTACGTTTGTATTTTGTTATGATACCTATTTATAACCGCAAAACTCGAAAGTCTTTAACAAAAGTACCTATCACATTTAAACTGAAATCAAAAACCTAATAGCTGGAATGCTCGGTTGAGTGAGGTTCAAAGATGCAGTTTGCCCCAGTTCCCAACTTCAGGCCTAACTAACTAGAGCGCCCAACAACGCCCAGTAACGGTAGCTAATAATGAGAACGTTAAATAGGCTATACCTTTGTTGGCCAGAATATTATTTGCCATATTTTCAGTTGCCATAATAGGCAAAGGCAATAATTTTGTTTACCATAATATTACATGTCATAACTGTTATTTGCCATAATATTCAGACAGAATTGTTATTTTTCATAATATTATATATATATATATATATATATATATATATATATATAAAACATCCAAGACTCAGAAACAAAATATTCATGCTCATCACACAAATATTTGCCCTTACCGGGATTCGAACCCAGGACCGGTCGTCCTTTCAAAAGCCACATTACATGTAAAATCACAAATTACTTTTGTGTGATCGGCTACATTGAAAAAATGGCTTCATGTCTTTGTAGACTGTACATACTTAATACATTTTGTATCTAATAGTTGGATGTAGGCACGGATAGGATTAAATATTCTGCCAAATAACGTGATTGTAATTTATTGTGTATGGTAGCAGAGTGTTTCAATCTTTTGACTTACAAACGGAGTTGGACGCGATAATTTGATTTATTCTCGCCGCCGTCGGTCCTATTCTACTCTAAGGCAGGTCGGTGTAGGGTGTAGGTATGACGACGAGCGAAGCGAGGACGAGCCTTAGGAAGAACTGCGACCCTACAACGCACGAACCGAGCGAGCGAAGCGAACGTGCCGCGGCACCAACCGGCGAAGGGACAGAACAGAACCGAACATTTTTAATAGTAATACGGTAAATTAAAATAAAACATATGCTGGTAGGTTATATAAGAACTGCGACACCAGACGGCTCGCAGAGATTTAGTTAACACTGAGAGCTTTCGAGGAAATTGGAATAGAAAATTGAATTTTTTTATGGCAATTGAATATTATGGCAAGTAAATTTTACGACATTTTAATTATTCTGGCATCCAACATTATGTAAAATAATACTAAGTCAAATACATATTATGGAAATTGTAACGTTATTGAATATAAAATTAAGGCAAGTGATATTATAAAAAAATAAAAAAATAAAAATATTTGCGGACAATCTTACACAAATCGACCTAGTCCAAACTAAGCAAAGCTTGTACTATGGGTACTAGACGACGATAAACATACTATTATATTAGGTATATGAAATTCTGGCAAACAATAGACAACCTCTTGTATAGCTTTCTAACTGTAATAAATATTGAAATAACTACGTTCAGTTACATTTGGTTCAGTAATTATGGTTACAGAAACGACAGTGGTGACTTTAATTTGGAAAACTAATTTTATCGCGAATTGTAAAAGAATTGGCAACACTACATTTATATAGACTTAAAATAAGACTAAACGTGACTTAGGCGTCTAAGTCAAGATTTTGTTTTTTAGTCTATAAAATCATATTTTTTGAGGTTAATGCTCTATTTACCCCAACATATAAATTACGATTTAAGAGTAGGTAATTTAACCTAACCAAATAATAATATATACGCATTAAGATTTTCCGAAGACAAACGTTGAATTGTAAATTATGTGCACAGTCAGAAACATTTGATTTGTTTAAAAATATAATGTAAAAATGATTTTTGTGAAAGAATATCTACCTATTATCTATCCATCAAATAAAAGAATAAGTAAATAAATATCGTGGGACAATTCACACCAATTGATCTAATCCCAAACTAGGCAAAGCCTGTACTATGGGTACTAGACTACGGATAAATATACTTATATAGATAAATACATACTTAAATAGATATTAAACTTCCAAGACTCGAGAACAAACGTTCGTATTCATAATATCTGCCCCGACCGGGAATGGAACCCGGGACCTCAAGTTTCATAGTCAGGTTCTCTAACCACTAGGCTATTCGGTCGTCAAATATTATTAAATTTAAAGTAAATACCTACTTATACGCAATGACAAAAGCTATAGTTTAGAAATTGGCTTGCCTCAGTACTTTTAAAGTTTAATTTCGGCGATTGCGACCAAAACACATCAAAGACCAAGTAACAATATACATTGTATTCGTAGCCAGGTAAATATCGTCAAATAGCGGCTCGCCCTCAAGTTTGACGTTTGGGGACGATGAATGCGCAAACAAACGATGATGGAACGTCCCTCGACGACCATCGATCTCCGGGCTCGCCTTCATGGAACAGAGAGGCTTTGCCTTATGTGCACTATCATTTTACGAGGATTTTCACTTTGCCAACTAGATCTGTGCCTTGATTGGCGTGTGTTGTAATTATGTGAGAGTGGTGACAGTGCGGTGTACAGTCAAGTGTAAAAATATGGTTGGCAACAATTTACTCATAAATATGTCCCATCGCTCTTATATCAGCGGACTAAGGTTTTGGCACATATATAATGATGATTCATTCAGCAGAGTCAGTCAGTCAGCTCGGACTTGTCTGTCAACAAAAATAAATATTCATCTGCAAAATTGTGACCTAGCTCGCTTCATTTAGGTGATAGCATTTTTTTCGATTGACATCCCTTGCTCTCGAAGATGATGATATCTACACCTGACCCTCCAGGCCTGGATGAAGTCGATCGAGCAACATTTGAATGTACTGTGCACTATTTCTTCTGAAAGAAAATTAAACTCGGACCAAAAAAACAGAGTAAGTAGAAACAGACCTTATGCCGCAAAGTGGGTCTTTGCACATCTCAATTAGCTGTCAAATACCAGGCACTGAAAAAGAAAGCGATCTGGAACTACCGTTCGTTCCAATTTCTTTAGGAGAAACACGATCTTTTGCTGCGCTTCTAGGAGCTAAAACAGTGTATAGAGGAGTTCACAAAGCTAACTAACATTAGCTCGATAGCGAAGCTGCACATAAGAAGATTGCGCAAGATTAAGAACGGTGGAGTGGTCATTAGCACGGACTCCAAAGATGACGTCCTGAAACTGAAACAGTCGACGCAGTTAAGAGTAGAATTTTAAAGAAGAGGACGGGACAGTGATAAACAGATTTATGTTCCGGCTTTGGCCCGGGCACGGGAAGGTGTAACGTACAATAATTCTTAAAAGAGCCTAATACGGATATCAGGTATCAGAAGCATCAGAACGAAATGTAACGAAACAATGTAATAAAAGTGAACTTCGGCGGTTTAATTCCAGCACTGCTTCCAGCCATAATTATCCCCGTACCTTTCACAATACCATTATGCTAACCCCTTCATTTCATACCTAGCTGTATTGGCCTAAACTGATAAGCAAAGCACTTACCTGCAGCGGCCAGTGCCTACGTCAAGGTGCGGGTGACACGGGTGTTCTCGGACCGCCGTTTTATTCAATTTTATACCTATATACACTCAGTATAAATAATGTTTTTTTTCATGACGAGAATCTCTACATCTGACCGCTTTTGCTTTTGTTTGTGAAATGATTACCATAGTACAGTAAGTATTTAAAAATCCGAGTGTTGTATTTATAGTAACCGAGGATGCCCTGTTTTAAAAGTGAGAGGCCTTACTTGCGGTGGTCGACACAGCTAATCACAACATCAATAGAGGGCTGATAACGCCCTTATGACTCCTCTGGGCTTGCAAGCGTCCATACGCTGCGGTGTCCACTTTCTACCTATTAGGCTGACCATATGTTTGTTTATTAAAAAAAGTATAACTTAGATTCCTACGTAGATTGGTGCGGTCATAACCAAGTTTAGAATGTATTTACTTACAACTTACCAGAATTGGCGTACCTAAACATTCACATACAAATTCTTAAACTCTTGAAAAAACACTAAATAAATACGAGAAGACAAATAAAATCGAAGCAATCCAAAAGAAACACCCTTGAACTCACATTGATGTCAATTCCAGCTAAAAGTACCTATCCCTCAGTTTTTCCCATCCGCTCGGATCTGACAGCTTCAAGCCTCGTTACCCGCGCCCCACCGGCCAGGGTTCCAATAGAGACATAAAACGTGTTAACATTACTTTTTCTGGCGCCTAAATAATTGGGTTCTGTGTAAGAAATTATTTTGTCAGCCAATTATGTATCACCCACACGTAAAGGAGTGACGTGAAAAGCTTGTTACTTTGCTATCTCATTATATTGTGGTGCCAGCGCCTCCCTCTTGTCTGATAAGCATTGTTAACACTTTCCTTTAGTGTACCAGAGGGGTTGCGTAACATTTGGAACACAATCTTTAGGAAAACTCAAAAAATAACATTTAGATATACCTAACGTACGGTCGCGAAGCGGGATTGTTGAGCCAATTGACACTGTATCGTGTTAAGCCATGTAATGCGAATCGTTCCGTGTTCTATAATGAACGTATAGGGTATAAGGTGGGTGCCAATATGGGAAAGGCACCCACTATTGAGTTGGAAGGCCGGTAACGGGCCTCTCTGCCCTATCTGGTCGGTTGCGTGTTCATGTTGTCTTCCTCGGAACTCGGTGGAATAAAATGCCGGTTGGAATGGAGATTGGTGTATTGGTAAACTTATAATTGCACTATGGAGACTAAATAAGATTCAATATAAAATTCGTGTTTTCAAGCTTTTTAGCAATCTAGTAAAGTCACATGACAGATAAAAATCTAGACATATAATTCATATTTCGAACCAGCCTAACCAGCCTGGTTGTGCAACAAGGTTGCCACAAACGTAATAGTCAATCAAGACCGATTCACACTACACTAAATTAAGACAAGTGGCAAGTGGCTCAACAATCCCGCTTCGTGAACCCAGCAGGTCGATCACGTAACGTATTGTACGTACGAGTATGTTCTTCGTCGATTTCACTCTTGATAGAGTGGTCGTGGTCATCATTTCAGGTGTTGGTAGCAAGCTTCACAACACGCCGCCATTCCTCTCTGCCAGTCGCCTTCCTTAAGCTTGCGTGTAGTGTTGCATCTACTACAACTTTAATCTGGTCTGTCCATCTCATTGCTGCCTGTTTTATGTTATAGCGGCGAACGAAAAAACCATAGAAGGCGAACTCCCTACAAATTTCTACCCAAACATGTGCCCAAAACCCGGTATGCGCACGTGTCGAACTAAACGGCTGCTTAGCATCCTTTTGACAATCCGGCCCACCGCTTCCCCACGTCCGCATACGTCCGCATGATGGCAATGTGCATCCTTTTTGTAGTTTTTCGACGCTAGTTAGACTTCTATGTTTTTTTCGTTCGCTGTATGTTAGGTATAAAACCCGTGTCACTAGCAGTTTGTTACAAAATTGTAGAATTTTACTTGTCTTTTATCTTAGAAGATATAAAAACGAAAACTATTATGTTAAAAATATCCGAGCATTTTATTGAGAAAAGCACTACCTATACCTACCCAGGCCGAAACTAGGGATTGCCTGTCTCGTATTACTATCCGTCATATCACACTTGGCAGACAATCCCTTCTTTCCCGGCTTTTGTAGTGATGTACTGACCTTTAACTTGAAGAATGCTATGAGGTTACATTACAACCATTTTATGAAACGTTATCATCAACTTTAGTTTAGTCTATTTTTATTAGATCTGATGTCGTTTTGGTTTGAATGTCAAACAAAACAGATCAACTATGTCGTACATAAAGCAAATATAGATGGCAATTATAGCCTATGGTAACTTGCCTTTTGTGCCTATATTTTGCATGTAACAATTATCTGCCTACCTATCATTTTAATAACATTCCAATCAATCTCAGTGTAGCTCACACATTCTAGAAGATGCAATAACGCAACAGGCTGAATATATTAAGAGGATTCATGATATTGGATGTGTATACCAGGTTGCCTGTATTACACAGAAACAAGCGAAGCTGCGGGATTAAACCTTTGACAATCCCGAATGTCTATTCTAAATTGTCGTCACCCTGATTAGTAATACAATGACTAATACATTAAAAAATTTAACCTTTTTTTTCATTTATTCATTCATTTTCTATGGCGGTACGAAGTATTAGTATAAATAGATGTTGACAATACGTCAAAAATGCGTTTCAATTAGGCGTAAGGTAAACAGCCCTAGAACGATGTTCTCTCAAGGCAAAGGGATCTCCACTAATCTCGGCTACTACACGCTACTGCGCACGACCGCCTTATGAGATAATTTCACATCTGACCGATTTTCCGTTCAATCGGGCGTTTATTGAAAAAGGTCCAAGGAAAGATTAGAAATTTATTAGGAAGGTCTAGTTGGAGCGAGATTGAAAATTTACGTGACCCTCAACCTGAAATTGACCTTCTTTTCTCCGCTTATGTTTTATCGAGTTAGTTCTTTTAATGACTAAGTATTATTTAATATTGACATACCGAAATTATTACTAGATATGGTGAAATATAGTTAGTTTCAAGGTTTTTTGGGAAAGTGATAGGATATTAATATCCTAATAACTTTGAAATAATTAATATTTGTGGCTTAACAATTAGTACCTTAAAGGCGAGTTTAGATCACTGACGAGTTGGTACAATACCCATTTTGGCACTGTTACCTAATCTAGATTTTATTTTGGCTCCGTTTTTACTTTTACTTAATTTCTAATTCTGAATTAAAACTTAATACTACTATATACCTCTGCTGGCAGAGTATAATACTTTATTTTATTGATTGTCTATCCCAAGGGGTGATTACGTAACTTTTTGAACGTATTTTAGGACAACTCAACTGTCACTTTCCCCACCTCCTCGGCGCGCGGGACCTACGCGCTGTTAGCGTCGCTCGACGCGCATCGCTGTACCGCGCTCGGACGGTCGTACTGCGCCGACGGAGTCACATGCGGATAGTTTGTGACGAGTTCTAGGTTTGATTTTGGCCTTAAATGATAGCTCTAGCCATGTAGAGCCTAGAACTCCGGAGTTCTAGGCTCTAGTGTTACATCTAATGCCTAAAGGAAATTGATCAAAAATGCAAATTTTGACATGCAAGTGCTGTACGATGACAAATAATTTTCAGAGGATTCCTAGCTAGTTTGCCAGGAAATAAAATAGATTTACCTGTGTAGGATAGATAAATATACTAATTAAATCTGTAACACTTAGTTTTAGGGTACGAAAATATTTTTAATCTTCATAAAATTGAAACAGATGATATGCTAACTTCACACGTGATATGCTGTGACGAGCCCAGAGCGGGGGAGTGTCGCGACTCGAGAGTCACCTATCAATGACACACTCGACAGACACGGCTGCGATCGCGTTAGCGCTCGCCCTATCGTGCTTCGAGGGAGTCCTATAGTCTGATGCTGCAATAGCCCAGATGCGACCCAGGGTTGTAAATCCCGGTCTTACACTCGACACCTGCTACCTATGACGAAACTACCTTGACCTACAACCTTTTCCGGGGTTATAACTTAACCGAATTAAAAGAAATCTTGAGCTTTATAAATGAATACATTGAACGATTTTACAATTTTATTTTACAAATGGGAACAGAACTATCCTGGGTAAAAAAAATATATACATATTTAGTCCGTCAATTAGATTGTCAAAAAACAAAAAATGAATGTTGCTAACATCATGGCGGTACGTATTACCATCAAAATGGTAATACGTACATTAAAATAGTGCAGTGCCGTGCGATATTTTATTAATTGTGACCTTTTGTGTGCTATTTTGTTCCGTCGCCAATATGAAAAGATTACGCACGATATTAGAACGAGTTTTGGAAGAAAACCCAAATGCAGATTCAACTTCGGCCAAACAAGTAAATACAATTTGCGTCGAATGCGAAAAATCTATGTGCCTAAAAGGATTAAAAATTCACCAAAACGTTACTGTCGCCTTAAAATATTTATGTACCTACCTACCTACTTCTGTATTTGTTTTCGAAGTAACGTATTTTTTTAGTTTTCTTTGCCATCGATAGTCGATATATATTTGTTTAATTTTACTTCCCTATTAATTTATCGATAAAGTTTAAATAGGTGCGGTACGAATTAATTTCAACTCGTAAAATTGGCAAATGTTGATACTCCTGTCATATACGTATCAAATTTAATACGTAACTTTGATACCTATTAACTCAGAAATTTTGCTTAAGACCTTTGTGCTATGAGAATAGGGTATAGTTGTGTTTTTGCAGTTAAATACCTATAAATATAAGTTTCCAAAAAAATACTGACTTGTAAAGGTAGGTAGGTTACGTATTGAAACTTGCGTAACGTAGGAACGGCAAGTCAGTAACAAGTCAAATTTAACACGTACCGCATTTGTGGATAGTTTTAATATCTCTTGTCATGATGATATGTATCATTTCAGTATAGTTTATCAAAAAAACTCAGAAAATTTCTTAGGGCGAGTTACACCAACTTCCGTTACAGACCGATCAACGTTAATAAATATAGCGCCGGCAGCTGTCATTCCATAGACACTTGTCAAACCTTCTCCAATCACATTTCAACGAACGCCGCTTACGACTTACGATTACTGACAACTTGTTCTAACTCAATTAACACAAAAATAGTGTAGCCAGTACCAGCAATGTTGTGCTCGTATCAAAACCACGCAAGTGATACTTTTTCAGCGTAAAGGGAACGAACCCTTTTTACGCGGAAATTAAATTTCCTGATAAAAGGCAATCGCATTCGCTACACCGGATACATTACAGATAAAATTGCCACTTCGAAAATTAATACTTATTTAGGAGTTATACTTATACATAATTTGTGGAAATTTGGAAATGTTATTTGAGTGGATTGCAAAAAAAATGTACATAGTTAAGAGCTTTAATCTAATCTATGATTTAATTTTTTACAGTTTCATAACGGCAATTACCCATATATTTTATATGGGTAATTGCCGTCACGAAACTGTAAAAAGTTAAATCGTAAATTAGATTAAGGCTCTTAACTATGTACAATTTTTTTGCAATCCACTCATTTATATACAATATGTAGGTACAACAGGGTGGGCTAGTAACAAGACCAAATTTAATAATTCATAAAAATAAAGTAGGTATTTGCAGGTATGTATAAGTATTTCGGACTTAATACTACATTAGGTACTAAACTCCAATCAGATGTCTGTCCGTCTGTTACAGGGAAGTTTATAGATTTTGAACCATAGCAGGTATAGACACTTGAAATTCGCATCTGCATGTTGAGTCTGTATTACTATGACCAGGATTCGTCATATTTTGGACCGTAGCAGGTAGACACTTGAAATTCATATCCGCATGTTGAGTCTGTATTACTATGATTAGGATTCGTCATATTTTGAACCGTGGCAGGTAGACACTTGAAATTCGTATCTGCATGTTGAGTCTGTATTACTATAACCAGGATTCGTCATATTTTGGACCGTAGCAGGTAGACACTTGAAATTCGTATCTGCATGTTGAGTCTGTATTACTATGACCAGGATTCGTCATATTTAGAACCGTAGCAGGTAGACACTTGAAATTCGTATCCGCGTGTTGAGTCTGTATTACTATGACCAGGATTCGTCATATTTTGAACCGCAGCAGGTAGACACTTGAAATTCGTATCTGCATGTTGAGTGTATTACTATGACCAGGATTCGTCATATTTTGAACCATAGCATAGGTAGACAATTGAAATTCGTATCTGCATGTTGAGTCTGTATTACTATGACCAGGATTCGTCATATTTTGGACCGTAGCAGGTAGACACTTGAAATTCGTATCTGCATGTTGAGTCTGTATTACTATGACCAGGATTCGTCATATCTTGAACCGTAGCAGGTAGACACTTAAAATTTCTATCTGCATGTTGAGTCTGTATTACAATGACCAAGATTCGTCTTATTTTGAACCGTAGCAGGTAGACACTTGGAATTTGTATGCATGTTGAGTCTGTATTACTATGACCAGGATTCGTCTTATTTTGAACCGTAGCAGGTAGACACTTGAAATTCGTATCTGCATGTTGAGTCTGTATTACTATGGCCAGGATTCGTCTTATTTTGAACCGTAGCAGGTAGACACTTGAAATTCGTGTCTGCATGTTGAGCCTGTATTACTATGACCAGGATTAGTCATATTTTTGGAGCGTACATAATTCCATATGGATGTATTTCTTTCGACCTATATCAAGTATGTAAATTTTACTTATAGGACGTTATTAAATTGTTGCATTATTCAGGCTGGACAATTTTTCATGTCGAGGATTTTCAATTTGACTTTATTCAGATTCGACCAATAATTTCAAGTTGTCAATTTTCCATTGGTGCTGAGTGACAGTAAATCCTAATTTGATCGCCCGTAGCCGTTCCTGGGGGGTAATCACGTAACGTTCCGACCGCACGTCGGGTAGATCCAACTGTCATTTTTCCATATAAAAAATGACATTTAGATCTACCCGACGCGCGTACAATGCGTTACGTGATCGACCAACAGGTGCAAAAGTCCTCATAGTACTTACTGGAGGCATTTCCACGTTAGATAGCTATGGAAAGCCTTTGCACCAGAAACGACTAAGAGCGGGGGTCCTGCCCTTTCTGGGGTTCCATAGCCAAATGGCAAAAAACGGAACCCTTATGGATTCGTCATGTCTGTCTGTCAGTCCGTATGTCACAGGCATTTTACTCAAAAACTATAAGGTGTATTTGAATAAAATTTGAAGGATAGATGTATTTTGTTAGCCGCTACATAGTTTTGTAATTAAATTACAAAATATTTTTTTTTAGAGGTCTCCATAGGTACATAAAACTGAAAGTCAAAAATGTTTTTTTATTGCAAGTCCACTTGTCATCAATCGATAGGCCTTTCAAAATAAATATAAGGTTTCTTAGCATTTTTTTTTTGATTAAGTGAATAGAGTCGGAGATGATCGCCCCGAAAGTCACTAAAATTGTGTCCCCCCTCTAAATTTTGAACATTGTATTTTAAAAATAGGAGAAAAAATATGGACATAGAGCTTATTTAATTCTTTCAGCGAAAATTGTTTTGAACAAGATCGGTTCAAAGGTTTTCGAGATATATCTAAAAACTGCCTTCCTTAAAGAAAAGGATGTAAGTGCCATAAGATTTCAGTAACGATACGACCTTTTTAATAGGCACGGAACCCTCCGTTGTGCGTGGTCCGACACGCACTTGGCCGGTTTTTGTCTGAGCCGGCGGCCTATGTCGCGAACAAACTGTTTCGCGTCCGCCCCCCAAAACCCCGCTGTTTCCACCGCCAAAGGGACAAAAATATAGCCCGGTCCCAGAGGAGCATATTTCCGCCGCTTCACCACCGCTTGAGTTTCGGCAGTAGCTCCAGCCACGCGTGTAGTGCGACTGATATGGGTGGTGATAAATGTGCTGACACACGTGCACACGTAGCATCCTACACCAAACACCGCCCCTTCTCCCACGGCACCAAAATGGCCGCTTGCCATCAGTGCGACTAAGTGAACGATGTCGTTTGGGGGCATGATGACGCGCGCGGATGCCTACCGCTACATCGGCGGCAACTCAATGCGTGATGGCCGTCAGCACCCACAATGGTACCGCAGATGCAAACATGTGGATGACACACATCGCAGCTCAGGCGGAAAGCAACGGATACACGCAACGAGTCACCATCGAGTAATGTACCCAATTGAGGTGAAGGCAACGCATTCGACCACGCCCCAGATTCTGACCGCGATACTGTCAGGAGTCTTGCAAGGTCCACACCAGCAGCACCATCAATAAGCCGACTGACAGTGGCCTTGCACCATACGTCATCCCACTCGCGCTGAACTTACAGGGTACGGCCGCCCCCGGGTTGAGAGCCGACCATGCCCCCAAGGCGTCGGCCACGTACTATCGCCCAAGGGTACGGGTTCACACTTTCTGTTCAAAATAGTTTGCACATGCATAGCGAACGCTCGAAAATGATCCTAGAGGTATGAACCCGTACCCTTGGGCGATAGTACGTACGTTTTAAGTAACTGAATTGGAATTCAACGAGCAAGTAATTGAGTTGAAAACGCGTAATAAAATGAATCACACGTCAATTTGTACGAGCGCCGATAACTAGCTGTCTCGTACGTACTGTTCAATAAAAGCCTCTTTGGTGTATAGGTTAGTACACACATAAGAGACAGTTTGATATGTAGGCAATACAAGATATTATACATGAGCATTCTACCGATCAGAACCAGAGGTGTGCAACCCGTGGCGTAAATTTAATATTAATTGACTACTTTACTTTAAGGATATACTGAACAAGCAAGAGTTTACGGCAAGAATGAACAGGCATTCTTTGGGTGAGTGTGATCCATCTTAGGCCTTTTCATCAGGTTTGACTAAGGACAAACGCAATCCCATTTTTAATTTAAAAAACTTACCATCGCCAAAATGTTGTCCTGCTCGCTCGTTACTCTACGCCCGCACGTAGATATTTACAAAAAAAGGCACAAAGGAAGGTTTTATCAAAATGGATCATTATTTCAAAACGGGAAGTAAACTAAGTTATTGTACATTCTTTTGATTCAAGAGAAGATTGCAAAATTTCACATTTGTCGACAATAATGCAGTAGTGAAATGGTATGGTTGGAAAAATAGGGGTGAGTTTGGAATGTATTTGTCTAAGTTAATTTAATTAATATAGAATCTATGAAAACTACGTTACTCCTTATGTGAACGACGCATCTCTTATGTAGGTACTACGCACACGCTTTATGCACCAATACTATGTAATACCTAATCTTAAAATGCTACTTGAATGTGTAAGAAAATAAAAACTTCCTTATTTAAGTACCCCTTAAATATATTACATGGTTAAATAGATACCTAAATAAATGGAATCACATAAAAAAACATGTTACGTAAAAGATTAGTTACGCAAAAGCGCTATGTCGCTTAGCGATTGACTATATCAGTCTAGTTCACCCAGAGAGGTAATCACGTAACGTTACGAACGCGCGTTAGGACAATTTAACTGTCATTTTTTCCAAATAAAAAGTGACATTGACGGTATCGACCTGCTGGTGAAGCGCGGCACTAATTAGGATTGTTCATTTTTTTTGACCCCCCATTTTTATTTTATTTTTCGAAAATATAGAGTAATTCAAGAAACTAATTTCAATATTTTAGCAATTCATCGCTTTGTTTATTTTTTATAATTTTTTGAAAATATGAGATACGACTTCTCGTAAATTACATGTGGTGGCTGAATCTATGTATAGGACACGCCCAATATAGAAAAAAAAGTTTTAAATGTCAATCGATGGTTTGTAGACATCTGTCAATGTCATCATTGTCATTCTAAACGTGTTCATTTCTCATTCTGAAATTTCTGCAATAAATTTAAAACCCAAATACAATGCCACATGCTTGCATGTGCTAAGAAAAAGCCTCTGTTTTGTGTTGCTGACCCATGTTTCGAAGTAACAAGGAATGTTATCTTAGTATGGGAAACTTTTGATGCATGTTACATAAATAACATCATTAAGCATGCGGAACAGTTTTGGGAAACCTATATATATATATATAGTCACTAGCAACTCAAAGCAAAAAAGTGGGATTACATGTAAACGAAGACAAAACAAAAGTAATGACAAACAGACAGCCTATACAGATCATGCTAGATTCGTCACCGCTAGAATATGTTGAAGACTACATTTATGTAGGTCACTTAATTTCCTTTAAATCAAGCACTGAAAAAGAAGTTGATAGAAGAATAAAACTCACATGGAGTAAGTATTGGTCCCTGAAGGAAATTTTCAAAAGTAAAATGCCTACTAAATTGAAAACTAAACCCATGAACACCTGTCTACTCCCATGTCTCACTTATGCATGCCAAACCTGGCCCCTAACCAAAAAAACGCTGTACAAACTGAAGGTATGTCAGAGAGGAATGGAGAGAAGCTATCTGGGATTGAAATTTAGTGATAGAGTGAAAAACAAGTCAATCATAAAAATAACCAATGCCACAGATGTAGTCAAACGAGCGCTGCGACTCAAATAGAAATGGGCAGGGCATACACTAAGAGTTAAAGATGAAAGGTGGTCAAAGATAGCAACAGAATGGTACCCCATGGACAGCATATGAAGAAAAGGAAGACCACTCTCAAGATGGAGTGATGATATCAAAAAGACAGCGGGATGCTATTGGGGAAGAAAAGCTAAAGACAGGGAAACCTGGAAAGCTTTGGAGGAGGCTTTCACCGCTTTAGGCGGTCCTTATGCGGAAGAAGAAGAATATTTTAAGAATAATGAATAGGAAAGTGAAATATTAGTGAAAAATAATAAAAAACAAACAATATAAAACTTTATTTTTAAAATAGTGCATAAAATATGGCCAAAAACTCTGTTATAAGGAAATAAAAGCTCATCTTATCTTATATATTTACAAAATTAATAAAAAGTGGTCTGAATTAAATAACATGTTTTATTTTCAACATTAGATATTCTCTTCCTGTAAAGTAGCTCCAACATTTCTTAGCTTCGCTGTAGGTTTAAATGTCGGTTGTTTTTTTCACAGATTTAAAGTTGCTGTTTGTCACATCTTTTTCAGGCTGCAATATGAACAATTAAATATGAAAAGTTATGTAAATAAGCTAAGAAACAAAATATATTAGGGAAATCTTAAATATGTGTGTAAATACTGTCACTTGCTAACCTCAATGGGGCCACGAGGGAGGCTTGTTTCTCGAGATCCCATTAATTACATTTCACTTTCTGTATATAATATAAATTACACATATATGTTGTAAAAGATAGGTTATAGATACGTAGGTTAGGTTCGTTAGGCATCCTTAGATGCCCGAAGGGCAAACAGAGCAAAAAAATTGTCAAAATACCAGGATATCATACACCTAACGAACATATCCTACCTAGTGTTGGAAGAAAAGTGGGAGCGCACATACATATACAGCATGTTTAAGTCCATTCCAATAGAACTTAATGGGACTGCAAGAAACAAGTCTCCCTCGTGGTCTCATTGATGGGACAAATCAATGGGACCACGACAAAACCGCGCACATACATAACACAGGCGTGTAATACATATGTATGTATGTACTCTGTTACTAAACCTGCCCATAAAGCTAGCTTTTAGTCTGATGAGTCTAGTAGATATCCTTTCTGTATTTATAAAATTTATATTTTTAAAACTGAATGAATTGAATGCATGTGGTTTTTTTATACTTACTTCGAAGTGATCCTCGCAGCAGTATTGTGTATAACCACTGATAATACTGCATACTCCACGTTGGCTTCACGACACCATCTTTCACGCAAGTCTTCCCGGATGCGAACTATCGTTTTCGAGCTATTTTTGGAGTCGTTTTTACACGTTGGATAATAACATTTCATGTAATTTTCCATGTCTTCCATTAAGTTAATCACAAATAACGATATTTAAATTAATTTCGTATCTCACAGTTCTGTTAAAGTCGGTTTATGTTTATAGTGGCTTGACAGAAGCTTGACAGTGACGGAAAATACCACAGGTTCGATAAGTGTTTCTTTTTTAATGACCGAAGTCTTTTCTGATTCAGCCACGAGGGAGGTCCACAGAAGGTCAAACAAAGGTCACACGGATATATGCTGAAATATCTTTAATCATCCATTATTTTGATGAAGTAAATGTCGGAAACTGTTTGAATACCTCATATCTCGAAATGGTTTTCGAAATAGCACTTAAGAAAAAAAATGAACAATCCTAATTATTGACAGTATCAAGCAGTATGGCTCGGCTCTCAAAGACAGCGCGACCGCTCATTGGCCGGGTATATGAACCCGACTTGACCATAGTGTCAGCTAGAGTTTGCTCTGATTGGCTGAAAAGATTTAGTATTCATTTCTATTATAAAGTTTATACTACGTAAATATTGCTTAATTAATTCAGAGAAAGCTAAAAGTGTAATAATTTTATAACCAGACATGGCACATACAACGGTAGTATTTTATTAAAAGGATTAGAAGGTGCCTTAACTGTAATAATGTCGGATTATAAATGAATGTAATTAATGGCCCGCTAAAGTTAAATGTTTTAGCAAAAAACTAAATTTGTAATAAACCTGTTATAAATATTATGAATAGCCTAGCATGCCAACAACCTTTGTGGAATGCAACATTGTTTTGAAGACGTTCACCCAAGTCACGGGAACGTAGGTAAATAAGGATTTAGTCTAATAAGATTTATATATGATTATGATAGATTGAAGTTTACGATTTTGTTTAATGAAAGTAGGGGGGATTTTTGCTATCCACTAATCATGATTTGATTATTCAATCAATCAAGAGCCAGAGAATCCCGATTATACTGTGCAGAGATCCCACTAGATAGATAGTCACTATTTAGAATAAAAAGAGGTCAGAATTCAAACCAATTTGTGTTCGCTCATCTCCTCTCTTGGAAAGCAATAACTTGTAAACAAAGCTATGAAAGTAAATAGGTATCTTATTGTAAAGTGTTATAGTTGTAAAATAAACAGTGTAAATTCGTTTCTATATATTTATTACTCCAAGTCTTCTTTTAATTCATAAACGTCACTGCTCCGGTAAAAATTAGTAGGTCTAAGTAGTTTCATCATAGATATAACAACAGGTGTCGAGTGTAAGCCCTGGACTTACAACCCTGGGTTGCACCTGAAAACTATCGCAGCATCCGAAGGCTATCTCGAAGCAAGATACGGCGAACGCTAACGTGTCTGCAGCCGTGTCTACTGAGATATTGCCATTGTTAGGTGACTGTAGAGTCGCGACACGCCCCCGCTCTGGGCTCGTCGCATGTGATTCCGTCGGCGCAGTACGACCGTCCGAGCGCGGTACAGCGAGCGCTGCGCGTCAAGCGACGCTAACAGCGCGCAAGTCCCGAGCACCGAGTACGGGGCGTCGTACACGTTATTTCTGCACATTTTTTTAATATTAATAAAATAAAATGGATACAGAAGTAGTTCGACAAGTCTTCATATTTTGACACAAACGATTAGTTCGTGACTGTACATTTGCTCACACAACATACCATCATACCATGAGACTGAGTGACAAAAAGATAAAAGTTTAATACCTAATACATTATAATAAACTTTAACAAAGTCCTACAAGACTCACTATAAGTCTATTTAATACAGAAGGTTTTTTCTAAAACACAAACGGGTGTTGATGAACACAGGCCGCTTCTCAAAGAGAGGGAACTGCTTATCCTCTCAAAGAGAGGGAATGGGCTATTAAAGACTACGTGTACGCATTGTGATTAGGGAATTTTAAAAACGCCTTTCACGCTACGCGCATTTATTTAACACCTCTGGAGTTACAAAGCGTCCATAGGCTGTGGCGACTGCATACCATCAGGCAGGTCATAAGGTTGTTTGCCACTGACGTGATATAAAAAAAGCTACGCAAACGGGAGTGTAAATAATGGTAAATCTCATACGGTATTCGTTACCTACACATGTCTCATATCTACCAGGCTTCAAACCAACATAAATATGCCAAGGTTTGAGATCTCTGGCTTGGGCATATGATACAGGATGCTAAATGCATGCCGCATCCAATACGTGCACAAGATTGATCGATATGCAATGAGAAGCGGTGGAATATGCAGTGAGTGTTGGCGGGAAACGAAGTTTTGAGCGTTCGTTAAAAGCGATTCCATTGGAATGGAATCATTTCATCATTCAAAGAATTGATAGGTTTTTTTTAGACGGTATGTTGACCTCTATACGTACCGAGCTAATGTGTCGGGACAAGCGTCCAAAACACATTCATGTCAAACTAGAACACGTATACCTAATATTAGTCCCTACTCGATTCCTAGGATTTTAGAGACAAAAAAAGTCGAAAGTATCACGGTTAGTACTCACTCGTATGTTCCATGGTTCCATGAGTGTTGTTCGTGTGTGTGTAATGTTCGTTTCGTGCGATTCACTCACCATTGTGTACAGGACAAAGTCTGTCATAACTCCAGTCGGTATTATTACATTTCTTTCCGAATCAATATACTCATATACATACTCATATATATTTATTGCAAAACCATGGTTACATAAGTATGGTAGAAATCTTAAATGCTAAGTACATGGGAACCCTGTTAGGGCGTAGCAATGTCTTATGGCTAAAGTCAAACTATAGGTACATGTATGATTTCCTTACAGTAAGTACCTATACCTTATTTACTTATAAATGTTTTAAATTATATACATAACTGGTATTTTGTTATTATAATTATTATTTATTTTCCTTGGGTATCCTCAAAGAACTCTTGTAGGCTGTAGTAGATCTTTTTTACTAAAAATTCTTTGAGTAGGTATATGCATCATTTTTTTTTCGGATATATTAACAAACATTATGTTTGTGCTTTTTTGATACAATTTTTATATCTCTCAGCGTAACGTTGTGGTTGTTCATCAACCTTTGTAAAGAATTGAGGGTATTTCCCAATGATGTAATATAAAAAAGAGGTAGATAGGTTATACACGCTCGAAAAATGGCACACTAAAATTGAGTCAATTGGCACAACTTGCCTCAGTTTCGAGTCGTCAATGGAAACGTTAGCTGCCAGATTTGGTGGCCATTTTTAAACACGGAATTTCGTATAGACAACATATCTACCTTTTTAGGGTTCCGTAGCCAAAATGGCAAAAACGGAACCCTTATAGTTTCGTCATGTCCGTCTGTCCGTCTGTCCGTCTGTCCGTCTGTCCGTCTGTCCGTCTGTCCGTATGTCACAGGCATTTTACTCGAAAACTATAAGGTGTATTTGAATAAAATTTTGAGGATAGGTGTATTTTGTTAGCCGCTACATACTTTTGTAATTAAATTTACAAAAAAAAATTTTTTTAGGGGTGCACTCCATACATAAAACTAAAAGTCAAAAATTTTTTTTTCATTGTGACCCCCCGTGTGGCACATCAATCGATAGGCCTTTCAAAATAAATATAAGGTTTCTTAGCATTTTTTTTGATTAAGTGAATAGGGTCGGAGATAATCGCCCCGAAAGTCACTAAAATTCTGTCCCCCCCCCTCTAATTTTTGAACGGTGTATTTTAAAAATATGGAAAAATTCATGGACATAGGACTTATTAATTTCATTCACCGAAAATTGTTTTGAACAAGATCGGTTCAGAGGTTTTCGAGATATTGCTGAAAAACTGCCTTCCTCAAAGAAAAGGACGTAAGTGCCGTAAAATTTATGTGACGATACGACCTTTTTAATAGGCACGGAACCCTTCGTTTTGCGTGGTCCGACACGCACTTGTTTATATTACATCAGTGGTATTTCCGAACAAATTTGCAAATAGGTATATAAATCGATGGTCAATATGCCATGTTTTACAAAATACGGCTTGCAACTCTCTGGGCTTTTGATATTGACAAGAATACGAATGCATTTTTTTGGAGGATAAACAAGTCTTCAACGTTTGTAGAATTACCCCAATATATTATATAATTATACCATATTTTAAACACGAGTATGCATATGCGTAATAAGCATTGAGGGCTGTTTTTAGGTTGGTGCATCTCCTTAGCTCGCGAATTATATACGCGGCGTATATGAATTATGATAATTTGTTTTTTATTTTTTCCATTGTGGTTTCCAATTAATGTGCGAGTCGATGTCTAGTCCAAGGAGCGTGAAAGTATCGACTCACTCGATTTCGGTTCCTGTAGGTAAATGTGTAGTCTATTAACAAGGAAACTTTTTGTCGGGGCCTAAATTGCATTAGTTTTGTTTTTGCGAAATTGATTTCCAGGTTGTTTTCTTTTAGCTAGTTGTTGAGTTTTGTGAGGATGTTATTTAGATCCGTGCATAGAATCTCATTGTTATTACAGGAAGTTATTATAGAAATATCATCTGCAAACATCACGCAAGTTTCATTTAGGATTTTCGGCAAGTCATTGATGTAAATTAAGAATAATAAACACGAGAGGGCGCCACCTTGGGGTATTGAACTTAACATTGGTAATGTGGTTGATTTAATTACATTAATTTTTCCGATCCTTTTATAAATAAGTATGCTGAATTCCGACGTAATATATTTACAGCACGTTCTGTTCTCCAAAACAAAGTATTACAAAACAAAGTAATAATTGAGTACTACAGAGGTAATTTTACACCTCGGACCCACTGGGTTGGGTATCACATCTGGCTAAGCTACGTATATAACCTTTGTGAAGTAGCGCCAGATTGGGATACCTACTTGTTCGAAGTTACGACGCCGGGGGGAAATTTGTTGGACAACCGTTACGTACCTACGAGCTTATAGTTACGAGCGGTGAGGTGATTACTTAACTGACAGCGGTGGTTAGGTTTATTGCTGATGTCGCCAACGATTGCTGTTGATTGATGTCACCTTCACATGCCTTTACACTGCTTCGACCGCCATAAAGTTACACTTAACGCTCCGGTATCCGACTTGCACCGACTAGCTTCACCCACACGTCGTCAACCTAACGCAAGCACGGAATGACGTCGCTTCAGCAGCGCTGAGGTGGCCGCATCGACCGCAATGTCTTTACGGGGCTGGTAAGTGTGCATTGCAGCACGAAGTTTCATACAAAAGAATACTGAACGTAGAGGTTGAGGCGGTATTGATCCGGTGCCAAGGCGACAAGTGTCCGTTAACCTAAAGTGTCTCATGCAGGTCGATCACGTAACGCATTGTAAGAACGTCAGGTAGATCTAAATGTCACTTTTGAATGGGAAAATGACAGTTGAGTAGTCCTACCTAACGTGCGTTCGAAACGTTATGTGATCACCCCTCGTGTTACTATTTTATTTACCATATTACGCGAACATAGCTGTCATGAACGAATTTAGACGAAGTAGTCTTTACACTGTTGCTGCATAAGATTACTTGGTCGCATGCAGCATACTTACAATATATTAAATTAAATACTTAGTAGATGTAGATTAATCTAGGCCCAAGCCTTATTCTTGTTAGATCAATCAAATCCGGCCTAAGGGATTACTATTATGGATTAGCACTATTATGAGCTCTGATAGATGTAAAACGCCAAGTACGAAAAGAGAAGCCTAAACCTAAACCCTCCTATGTATAACACGACTGGCCAACTCTACTGTTCAGATTCAGATTTTTATTTGTGAAACAAAGGTACTTAATACAAAATTGGTCTTACATAATAAGTATGAATCTCTATGTTTTACCAATTGGCATGCAAATATCAATGTCAAATTAATTACAACTTAATAAAATAATCATTAAACACCTACTTTAACAATGTCAATTAAATTATAGATATACATATACTTAACACCAGTAATTGACATCCTGTTGTTCACCTCTATGGCTATGCATTAATATTGAGATTGCAAAGTAATGGGTCAGTGTCAAACACTGGGGCGTTTATTTTACCTACCTAAAAACAGTATTTTTACCTATATAATGCCTTGCGAAAGTGAATATCACCGTGTGATAAAATTTCCCAATTTCGAAAAATAATTAACACTTTTCAGACCGCGGGACCTTCCCATGTCTTTAAAAACTTTAACAAGACTTTTGTACTCTTATACTTTTTTACGTACTCCCTAAACAACAACTAGAAAAAATAAAATCTATGGGATTTATAACGCCTGAAAAATTATATTTGCTTATCTTTCTAGCCATTATTAGTTGTCAAGTTTTATTATATATCATTTTCGAAGCTCAATCCCCAGTCGAGCCACGTAGGAAGGCTATTGGAGAACAATATAACCACGCGGGAACGCCTTTGTAACAATAATCGCATACTCAAGATGTGACGTAGATACCCCACATAATACCAAGCACCTTTACACTCAAAATCAATTAAAGAGTGCCATATTCTTTTATAGTTCGAGAATTTTCAAAAATTTCGAATTTATGTGACTGCCCCCAAGCCTTACCCCTTAACGTTCGATATTTCATCTAAGCGTAGGTTGTTAAGCTTTACGTTCAACTTCTAGAGACGTTTGTGCACCTGAACGGGTTAAGAAAAATAATAACCCAGACTCACTCACCGTCTGCCTGTTGACGTTGTTTTCGCCGATTAACGATGTTATTATATAAATTCAAATGAGTTTCCCATCCGTTGTTAACAAATTACGCAATAATAATCCAATCCATCTGAAATATTGAAAACCAATATGTCGCCAAAATAAACCACAAAACCAAAACCAAATAATCAGTGACGTGACAGCTCATTGGTTCTTAACAGATTATTACAGTGTCGCTATCCTTTTCAACGTTCATTTAACCGCTAATTTGTAAGGTTCAGTGGAAAGGAGGTCAATAATCCTCTTATTTGCGTTTCGGTTTGTGACATCAAATTAAATTCAATCTATAAGTGTTAGATCGATCCAACATACATTTTAAGAAGAATTGTATTGATTTATATGCCTCACAGTGCGTCAAAAACAAACATTTTGTCGTGTTTAAAGGTAAAAATAATGTAACCTTTTACGAAAATACGTAACTTTATAGCATCTCACATACATCCTTGTTCAGCAGGTCGATGTACGCGCGTCAGGTAGATCTAAATGTCACTTTTTATTTGGAAAAATGACAGTTAAATTGTCCTAACGCGCGTTCAAAACGTTACGTGATTACCCCTCGGAAAGTGGCACGTCTCCTGAGGGCCTACCGCTAAACGATATTCGTTTTCGTTCGTGTATCTCCGTCTCTGTCGCACTTGCTAAATCGAGTGACAAAGACGGAGATACACGAACGAAAACGAATTTCGTTTCGCGGTAGGCCCTCTGTCCGGATTCCTCTGCTACTGACGTGCACTGCCTCTTACTAGCCTTCAATAGACCGGTATCTACTTTAAAAGTGTTTTAGCTATGAAATAGAATTTAACAGCGCTGCATGGTAGCATGATTCGTTTACGTCTAATATAAAGCATTAGTCCCACTCGCACTTGCATAATTATATACTTGCAAGTGAAGGACGCATTTATACATCCGACACAAACGTGATCTTGCTATTGATACATTTGTATCGTATTGGAATGCAATGTGTTGCATGCATTTGCGCTTGTTCTCATACGTTAATCGGTTTATTACATTTTACTGAATTTTGCTTCCTAGGGTAGGGAAGTTCATGCATCTTGCTCCAATGTGTTGCTACGTCCGTGTCTGACAGGCTCGGGGCACGTTAAAATGTGTGCGTGTAATAAATCACTTTGTACCAATACCTAGTCCAATGGGTCAACTTATAAATAAAAGGTTCCCTATATATATCAAACAGAAAGAAACAGAAGCACTCTTATCTTATACAATATAATTATGTACACACGTATACACACGCACACACACACACACACACAAACACAAACATACTGTACTTGGATTTATAATACAATAAAAATTAAATTACATACTTAATATGTTCAACATATATATATATGTTACTTCTAAATTAAAATAGTTTAGTTTAGTATAACTTAAGTTATATCTGTACCTACCCTAATCTCTAAATCAAATAGTACTTTATTATGGGTTAAAATTACCACTTCTTGTTTTTGGAAGAGCGGTGTCTCCTGACACAAGCAAAATTGATTGCTTAATAGGAGGCTCCAACCTTGGCTATTTGTAAAAATCCTTTTTATAACCAAATAAACTTTTTTCATTTTCATTTTTTTTCATATTAATAGTTTCAATAGCAGGCTCACTGCGGGCAGGACAGTGAATCATTTATTTTATAGTATTATAGTATAGGGATGGGGTGCGTTGCTTTGAATCATAATAATATAAAAAGGACACAGTTTTCAGGCTGACAAAATATTTAACCCTCAAAAGACCTGGGAACCAATGAAGTACGAAAAATAAACGCGAACCACTGAAGTACGAATGGGCGCAAGCAAACCAATTTATATGAAAAATCATCAGCTCAAACGTGAAATTTGCAACTTTATGTAGCTCATTTCGTCCCATTTCACGTCTGGATCTACTTGCAAATTTCTCCAGACATGCTCATTGACGGCGGCGACATCAAAGGTTCCGGATAAATTTTGTTACTCGCTATATTTACTTGCGAGCTTGTTTGGCACAAACGAGAGTATATATTATGAATTTACATGAACCTGCTGCTTGAGTCGCGTGAGAACGTGCTTGTAAAACAATTACGCCGCAACTTGAGCCTCCATTCTAAATCAAATGATTCCACTCATATTCAATCTATTTAATAATGCCAATTGACAATAGGGTAGTTTCCTTATGTCAAAATTAGTGTTTCTATATGGATAGTAAACCATCAAATTGTTGCAATAAAGTGTAAATTACAAAATATAATCAAAAATCATAAAAAGATATGGACCTTGAAAGTTACAAAAAATATGCATTTTTTAAATCGTCTACGAGTAAATTTAAGGCTACCAATACAATACACACAACAGTACAATATCATTACAATATTATAGGATCCTTACGCTTTAGTAAAAACAAATTTGTATGACAACTATGCACCTAAACGCAGTATTTTACGACCAAAACAGCAATTTACTTAATTGTCCATACAGCGATTAGTACAAGTAGAAATCTGTGACGAGAATTAGTATGAACCGTTTCGGCTGTCGCCAGCGATATCCGTTTTTGTTTCTATTTTTTGTGTATTTAAGTTTATTTTATTTTATTTTATTGTAGTTACTGCCATACGAACATTTGTTCCTCTCCAAAAATTGGAACGAATGTCATCGTAAACAAATCTTAGAAATCATGCCTATTAAGTATACATTAGAATATAAATGAGTATGGGTATCTTAATTCACTTTTAGCGGTGCGAGAATATAACCACGGAAATCTTCATTAAAAAGGAACTATGTAGAAATGTTGAAAAAAGTTATTGGAATTTAGTTTGAGATTATTGAACTCACTCCAAATTGCCATCAGAATAATAACAAAAGAAGTTTTACAAGTCCAATCTTCCTTTCCAAGTTAGAAGTCTGTTATCGAATTGATATTTCTTATACATACGCTGGCTTTTTTGTGCTAGCATGTTTCTCGGTTAGCCCTCAAGGGTTACGTTTCTTATTATTATTACCATACCATTTAAACGTTTCTTCATTAGCTACTCATTACGAAGCCAGCATCATTACTTTAGCAAATCCCCGATAAATATTAAAATTCACTCTCAACTTTGCTTTATTTATGATTGGGGAGCTCAAGCCGCCTGACGTATAATGAATATGACGTGAACCCGGTTTGAAAGGCGCTCATTGAAAAGCACCTACTCTTGGAAAGTTGTATGGGATGAAGCGCGGATGCCCCCCTAATGATACCGCCCTTTCAGCATTTTTTGCAACAGGTATTCAGTTCTGGAACTACGTAATGAATACTACTATTCATGTATCTACTTATTTGTTTATTCAAAGCGGGTATCGAAAATATCTACATTTAGGGGAAGTCCGGGAGCAATGAACCCCATTTTACTTGAGGTCGAAACATTTTACTAGAAGAAATATTCTTGACACCGTAGTTCTACCTTGGAGTCAAGAGCATTTTGGCAACCAACCGTGGATATTCCAGCAAGACTCTGCTCCGTCTTACAGGGCCCGTAGTGTGCAGCAGTTGTGTAAGGACAATTTTCCCGGATTCATAAGCTCAAAAAAATAGCGACCGTACTCGCCTGACCTAAATCCAATGTGTTTATGGTCAATCTTAGAGTTGAGGGCCTATGCCACCAAGCACAAAAATATAAACGCTCTAAAATCAAACACTTACGAAGGAGTGGGAAAAAGATTACCTTAGAGGAGCTGCGAAGCCTGTAGCTAGGTCAAACTGCTCCCTACTTATTTCAGACGCAACATTTGGAGTTTGTTCAGTAAACATAGGTATACTGCAATAGTAGGAATACCATGAACAGTACGGAAGTAAACTGGTACGGAGGGTTCCATACTAACTTTCATATATACACATACACCATACTCGTCACAACCTGGACATTCTAGAAAAATCATAACTTGTCGACCTTGTTTTTTTTTGTTTAGGGGGGAAAATGCGTTACGCATACCACCCGGGTGCAGTAGGGGGTGACCCGAGTGGTTATGTGGGACTCCCGTATAAGCTGATGAGACTCACGGTATACCCACTAAAAACCCCCCCACATGCCGCCTCGCCGCCGTGTGACGAGGTCACGGGAACGCTTGCGCACACATCCGCGACCCCGCCGACGGCAGCCGCCCACAAGCGACTCCTTCGCGGATGCCCGAGGGCCCTCCACGAGAGGCAAGCCAGATGTTTTGGCGCGCCTGCCTCCTCGATCTCCACCCGTTCAGTAGCGGACCCCCCTGAGTCCGCTACGAGGAGATCATGGGTGCGGGAAATTCCAGCACCCGGTGGCGAATCAGGTCTGTGGTTCCGCCACCGACCACGCCTCGGCCGCAGAGGATAGGGAAAGCGGCGCACCGTAATACCGGCATTCCTCTTCCTCTGCGGCCCCACCAATGCCGCTTCCGCGGAACGGCCCCGCCAAGTTCGCAGGGGGTAGGGAGAGTGGCGCACCGTTATACCAACACACTGCGATCCCGCCTCGGCCGCAGAAAATAAGGAGGCACTCCTCTTCTTGTGCGATCCCTCGCCAACGCATCCTAAGCGGGCTTAGCCAAGCCCGCTAGGAGCGCCCTCCCCGGGCCAGCCAGCAGGCCCACACAGGCCGGCCCTGGGTGCCTCTTAGCTTCGCCGTGGGTTGCAGTCCACGGTTACTAAGCCCCCCCGCCCCGACAAGGCGGGCACCCTCGAGGGGGATAACTTGTCGACCTAACTTGGTTAGTATGTTGGTTTTTAAAAGAAAGAAAAAGGAAAATGATTATTCGTGACAAACAAAAGAAATATTAGAATAAATTGTGGACACATACACATTTTAATATTTGTTACGAAATGGTCACTACTCATCGTAATGCAGGCAGGGCTGGTCTAGGTGGTGCTGGTTTCAGCGATAATTATTTATCATGTGAATCGATTTTAATAATTTTCATTTTAATTGAAAAAAGGTAATTTCAGTAAAAATATATATTTTAAAAGAAAATAAAACCTGTTCGAGTTAAACTCGCGTGGAGAGGGTTCCGTACGTTGATTATAATCATTAAACTATATATTATAGAACTATAACAATATAGTATTTTATGCAACAGTTGTATAAGAGAGGTCAAAAAAGGCGAGTGGCGTGGGTTACAATGTGAGCCGAAGGCGAACATTGTAAAGAAAGACGCCACGAGCGTTTTTTGACTTAGTTATACAACGTTGCATACAATACTTTTTCTACGACTAGCTACTATGGACTAAAATGCAAAATTAAACAAAGAATAAATTTTTCTTAAACTTTGTCGTATAGGTGCCGAGATTTAGTAGGCAACAAATTTTCGGTCACTGCTTGTGGGCTGCCGGTGTATTTCTTCTGGTGTAGAAGCAATATTTTCATCGTCATCCATTTTTATTACTTTTGAGAAACACCAACTATTTTGTAGCAAACACAACGGCCGCAAACTCAAACAACAATTTATAAAATAACCGGGAATTCGGGAAACATGAAAATGAGACAAATGGGTGTCTATGGTTAACTTTGTTTTTAATTGATGTCAACTTGCCAGTACTGCCATATTAAGAATAAGTTAGCAGCAATGCCTTTAGTTCAAAAATTTCTAAAAAGTAAAAACATTCAGTGGTTTGTTAAGTTGGTAGTACCTAATGTATAGGTTTAGAAGCGTATGGCTGCTAAGCGTATCGTTTTGGCGACATAACAGCACGGCTGTGCCGTACTGTTATGGGAAATAGAGTATAGACTTTTCTGCAAACTTATTTTGTATGTCTTTATATTAGTGTTCGTGACTATGTAAATGACAGATAAAAGTACAGGAGTAGAAAAATATATTTAAAATCCCTACAACAAGCCCTTTCATTTGATATGCCACACAATAGAGTTCTTTTTCTTTTTAATTTGCCCCCAAAAGTCACCCCCAATTATAAAAAACAGTTGTTTACGTTATAATTTAATTTTTGGGTCACAGAAAAGCATACTAGGTACCAAATTAAGCTAGCAACTTGCGGAGCTGGGTCCATTTCGTGACATAATCTGTGTTATTTTAATTTCTTCTTTTATTTTCTGTATTGTCACCAATAAATGTTTGAGTTTGGTCCAGTAGTTTCGGAGCAAAATTAGCTGTGACAGACGGAAGGACAGACACACCAGTGAGGCCTACCTAAGGGTTCCGTATTTTGATTTTTCGTACGGAACCCTAAAAAAAAACATATGAAGGTGATTAAATTACAGACGTAGCCTAGAAAATATTTTACATTTATAATTTTATAGTAATGTCACTCTTATATAATTATTTCATAATTTTCATCATGATCACCTTAATTACTTTTCATGATACCACACAAATTAGAATAAAGTACAATACAGTTCACTCATTTTGACCCTTGCCGCTAAATTACCCCGCAATTGATTCATTTTGTTTCTTGATATTCATATTTACTTATGCACACATAGTCAAATACGAGTAGTGCGATGATGTGGGTACGCTGCATAGACAATCATACGCGCCCTTTACGGCCCTTGACTGTTCATGTGACGAGGGCCCTCCACTCAAAGAAAACTCGCGTACATGACGAGAAATAGAAACACCGAATAAAGAAAGACAGCTAGAAACTTTCAGTATTTGTCTTTAATTCTTTTTTGCAGTTTTTTTGTTATTGCATAAAACGTACAGCCGTGTACCATTTAAACTTAATTGACAGGGACATAAATAAATATCCCTACATTCCCAAAATATCGCTTTTTTTCATTTGTTTGTGTATTTCTTTCGCGCTATTACCTATGGTATTTTCCTAATTAATCTGATTTTTAAAGATGAAGAAAAAGTGGCAATACCACTTTGACAGTCTGGGAATTACATTTTCCAACTCGACCGGGATCCTGAAAGACAATGTGTGAAACCATAAATAGGTTGGATGGTTAATAGAGGCTAGAAATGTGTATGGTACAAGCGACGCTAATAAAGGCACTTAAACAAATCTAATACAATAATGATGCTTATCAGGTCAATATCAATACCACTTTTTCGTGAAAAATGTGGATACAATGACTTTTGTGTTCAGAACAACAATAAAAACGTCCTCATCAATCATCGGTTTAGCTATTATTTTCAGATTATAATTGATGATTTTGATTGCCGTTTCGTATACAAACTTTTTTACACTTTTGTTGAGGGCTTTGAATCGATATGAAAGGTTGCACAAAATGCGGTACCTAGCTAAATCTCATTAAGTATGTACTATGTAGGTAAAAGTAGTAAGCGATTTTTTTTAAAACTGTTTTAAATTTTTCGACTTTTATACTGATTTCCGTTTTATTACATATCCTTCCTATTAGGATTATCTATAGGTATTAATATTATAAAGCTGTGAGTTTGTGACTTTAAGTTTGTGTGTAGCGGAATTTGTTACGCATCATATTTCTCAAATTTCTCCACTGGTGTATTATAATTAGACCTTGGCGATGGATATAGGCTGTGATATTTTTATAGTAAAAATAGTAAAATTTATTTCAGAGTATGATTCACATTATGCCCTTACAAAAAACAGTGGCTCACACTAGGCTAGGCCTGTCCTGTGACACCACTTTACTAAAGATAATTTAACATTAGCATTAACATAGTTAAATATTTACATATCCGATAAAACATCATTGCATTTTTATTCTGCTTTTTGAATATGCAAGCTAGTAAGTGTTAAAAATAATTGAAAGTAGAGATATCTTCCACTCGCGCCGAGTCTCAGAATATCAAGCACGCGAATCATATTGAATTATGAAACCGGCGCAAATTTGTTGAGTCAAATAGAAGCCCTGAAATCCTTAACTACTTCAGTGGCAGTTTACTTTTTCACGTTTTACTAAATATTTTTAGATACCCACGACTGGCTATAATAATTAAATGAAATCATGGTATTTTATGGGCTATTTGATATTTTTTCAAGGATAACTTTATTCAGTTAAGTTAAGGCAGCTAAGTCCATTTAATTACGAAGGTCTCGAAACGAATGGCACAAATTTAGTCTTTATTATTGTAGTGAACGCTACCGTCACGTAGTACTAACAACCATTAATAACTCGGGCACCGCCATTAGCCTCCCGGGTTCCGCGAACTTTATAATAAATCATCATTTTTCATCGCATTGTGCGCAACAGGCCTATGACAATGAGACTTATTATTTATAATGCCCTTTAAGAAATGTTGGTAAGCAAAGTTGTATCTGAGGGTACAAAGAAGAAGTCAAAAGTAAAAGCTTAAGCATTTGCAAAAGTTGGATGGTCTATTCAACTTGATTGTATACTTCATAAACAACAACAAAAAAATATCAAACATGTTTTAGTACGTATTGTTTGTGTGCATAAATTCGTTCATACACGTAATCGTGCCGAAGTGATTTAATGTAACCGTCACCTTGCGTCTTTATCTTTTAGTAGTTGAAGAATATACTTTTCACCTCAGCGGCGCGAACATGGCGGTTTTGCTGCTTGAAACCAGTGAGGAAAATGAAATTTTGCTGCAAGCGTGAAGAAAACTAACTTTTTAATTTTTCATATCGTAGGTTAGTCGCAGGTCATCTTTTCATACTGCGGAGTGTAATACAAACTTGGAACATTTAAACTTCATTATCTCTGTCACTTTCAATCCTTTACAAAAAAAGAGAGAGATAAAATATGTCGATTCGTCATTCGACTTCGAAACCTTCGTAGTAAGTAGGCCCCCAAAAAGCGGAAACCAACAACTCGTTCCGAAACAAAATAAAATTCGACTCGTGTTAAACTCGTATAAAAATATGAAACCTATATTACATCTAATATTATTTTAATCATATTAGTATTTCATTATTCTTAAAATACAATGAAGAAATGCGATATTTATCGCGAACATTTATTTTTATAAGTCTTAGTTTTTTTATATGGTGAATGAATATAAATTTATATACAGTTTCAGAACGCACTTTATATTCTTTAAAAAGTTAGCGCAATTGAACTTTATTACGTTTTCTTGGAGGTAATTAAAACATAACTTAAACAAAAACTAAAAACTGTACTAAATATGAGTGAATCAAGTGACGAAGCCGATGTTTTAACTCCTCAAGAGTTGAGAGATACCGTCAAAGAGGGCTGAATTGTGTTTTCTAAGTAATTTCATCTTGGACATTGGACAAGTATCAGCAAAATGCATAAACAAACGGAAATAGACTTAGTTTTTTCCTAATGTCATGTAAAGTTAATGTTATGGGAGAGGGTAATTGTAGTTAATGTTTGTTATTTCATATGTATTTGTTGTTTGTTTTAGGGTTCCTTACCTCGAAAGGAAAAAACGGAACCCTAATAGGATCATTTTGTTGTCCGTCCGTTCGTCCGTCTGTCAAGACTCTTTTTCTCAGGAATGCGTGGAGGTATCAAGCTAAAATGTATATCAAATACTCAGGTCTACTCTCCCTTGGAGCTGTGAGAAAATCAAACTTCTAAGCCAACGCAATCAAAAGATACAAATTTCCGCAAATTTTCGAAACTCGCAAGGGTATCAGAACCTACAGGGTCCTTCCCGTGAATTCAGAATCTTGAAATTTGGTAAGAAGCAAGATCTTATATTAGCACAGATAAAGGAAAGATTGCGAAAACCGTAATTTTTTAGTTATATCATAAAATAAAAATATTTTTAATAATTTATATACCTACAGGTTTGTACGGAACCCTCGGTGCGCGAGTCCGACTCGCACTTGGCCGGTTTTTTTGCATAAAAATTATTTAATTGCTTCTATGTGGCGTTTTATTCCTTTGCGTTATATGTTCTCGCCGCTGAGGTGAAAAGTTGTATGTATCACACGAGAGCAAAGATATTTGCATCTCGTGTCTTTGAGTCCCTCGTTACGCTCAAGATTCTATAGTTGAATCACGAGCGTAGCGAGCGCTTGCTCGGGATTCAACATCAACACTCGCAGCAAAAATCTACTTTGCTCTCTTGTTGAACAAATAACTATTATGTACGTGTGTATTTGTTCCCCAACCACAGCATTTACCTACCTTTACCAGCTGCCACAGTGACATAACACCTTCACAAGTTATTATAAAACGGCAAAGTACTTGAAATGTATATAGCACGCCTTATATGTACTTCCAAAACACAACCGCGCCCTAACATAAAGGTATCTACTACAAAATAATACTGGATACAAAAATACCCCAGAGCCCATTACACGTCTAAAAAGAATAAGAATGCTTCGCCCAGACTGGATGTAGCAGAACAATGACAAATTGTTATTTTTCCCGCTCCCGGCGAAATCATTATTCTTTATTGCACTCGGTGGCTATTGTTTCCTTCATTCACTCCTTAATTAGGAACCTTGGATATTACGAGTAATTACTATAAGTACCTACCTGTTCCGTGATATTGTTACAGCGTTTTGGTAATCTGCAGCTACTCAATTATGGCCCTACTCTTTCTTTGGATAACATTGTCATTCTTTATCTCCATTTGATCGGACCAACGTGTAACAAAAGCGTTGGTTTCCATACATCACTAATATTCTCCAGTATGGTTTTTCATTTAGGTATTGAAGCGATACTGAACAAATGAAGGGTGTAGGTAGTTTTTTCAACTCTTTTTTTTCATTTGCTTTGAGTATTTTTAAATGATTACCTACTTTCACATTGTTCTTATATCAGGATGGTCAGTGACTGTACCTAGTCAAGGGTAAATGAATACGTACATAAATAAGGACATAAATATCTGTACAGGACTCTATAGTCAATGTCATAAAGGCATGTACAGATATTTATGTACGTATTCGTTCACCCTTGACTGTATCTGCAAATGAATGGGATATTAGTCTGATTCATGTTTATTAATAGCTTACATTTATATTGGTAACCCTGCTTAGGAGCAAACAATTGGGTTGAACATTCATTTTTCAATTACTAATTTAGTTATATTATGGAATTTAATTGTATTCTAATACCAACTCTAGCAAGATACCTGTAAGTACTTAAGAAGCATGCTATTCTCAATAATGTACGAAACCACCTTCCTAAAATCTTTAAATCATATTATACTAAGCTCAATAACAAAATCACGATGTGCGTCTTCTGTATTTTACTAAAATATTTAAGGTTCACCGACTGTCAACATGATCGCGCTGAAAATCTATTCCAAGCATAATGTTTACGTTTCACATTCGCACGTCACTTACGTAGACATAAGGTATATATTTGCCTTCCTTCCTTAATAGTCACGAAATACAGAGGAGCGGCAGAGTGGTACCTACTTACTTACAAGCTTACAACATAGTTTTGCATTTATTATTTGATGAGGTTAGGCAGGTTCCAGTGTGATTAAATAGGTTATAAAAGATCTAGATTTCAATTTGCATCTGCAGTGGCTGATAGTTATGAGTCCCCAGCACGGTCGACTCGAGTCAACTCTCCATACAAACGTAGTTTGATTCACATTTTAAAATGGCATGCTAGAGTAGCATGAAACTTTGTATACACAATAGAATCCGCCATATCTAGGCCAGAAACTAGTTTTGGTTGCTACTACTAGTTTACGATAAATAACTTCTACACCCTCAAGTTTTTTCTAGGGTCTCTTAAGGACTTTGGAGTATTGAGTGGATTTTTTACACAGGTCAGAGCTAACATAAGTAACGGGTGTATATATAGTATAGAGGCGTTTGCGGTGGTTTTGACATGTGGCAACGCATGGACAATTCTCGTTTGCCCAGGCAGATTATGTTGAGCCAAGTTGCATTCGAAAAGCACAATTTAGCCCCCCCCCCCTGCTACGCTTCAAGGACTGCGTGAAATGTGACATGGTTGCATTTAACATCGATCGCAGCACTTGGGAAGATCTTGCTGGCAACCACGATCGCAAAAGGTTCCGAAATCCCCGATGGTACCTAGTTCCAAGAACTAGCCCACAAACGCGCTAAGAGGCATACTCGTCAAGAGGTTGCCGATGATACGGTCCGTCAATTTGAGTGCCATTTATTAGGACGCAAATGTTGATCCCAGATCGAGGCGTTAGCCCTCGTATGCAGACGCTGTTTAAATCATATGTCAAGATGTATACGGCCTTATGATGATGACGGTTTGCTTAAAAGACTCCAGTCCTCGGTTTGCTTGATCACCAGTGTCCTTAAAATTTCAGGATCATAATTAAATTATTTTCCTATTGTCTGTTTAAAGATTAATTTGCATTCAAATGTCGTATAGTGCCGAATTAGCAGAATGCCGAGATAGTAGAATGTCAATATTGTAAACGGACGAAATCATAGAGTGAATTTCTGTAATGTCAAAGTAACAATTTCACAATATCTTACTATACCAATATAGAAGATATATATCCGGTTAAGTATAGCTGGCCTGCGACATTCTTTATTATACCGCCATAGATGAGTAATACTATTATGAACAATGTACTATTTTTTTTAAGTTAATTAATTAAGGAATAAAAATAACCTTAATATCTACGTAGCAGCATCTCCGTTACTTCTTTATGCCGTCGACTAAACATCGCCGCCAGTCTCGGGTGCTAACGAAGCGTCGACAACAAAACCGATGAATTGGCTTCATTATGCGGAGCCTGCGTTGATGAGACTTCGGCTTTGACTCATAGCTGAGACACGTGAGTCTAATGACTAGGATCCATATATGAGGTAACGAGGAACATTGCGATGGTTGAATCTAGATAATGCCATTTATATACTTTCTGTTTTGTTACCAATTTATTTAATAACTTCTAATACATTGTTTGGATACCTACCTATTGTTTAGAATTAAGTTTTAACAGAGCCTTAATTTTCAAAAATAGGAATAATGTCTATAAAACAGTGGTAACAAAACAAAATTAAAAATAATGATATTATTTTTAATTTTATTCAAGTCATTCATTTGTAAAAATATATTAGGAATGAAGAAGTACGCGTTCTTTTCCCAAAGTCTTCAAACACTACATTTAAAATTTGCATAGTCAACAAGGCATGACCTACTTACGCCTTATGGATTCGCTACTATAGTATAGTTCATTCATGTTATTCCCGGTAACCTACTCATTTTGTCCTTGATACATAATTCATATAGTACTTAAATATTCCATTAGATACAGCACTTAACTACATGCACGTGACACGTTCTACTTACGGAAAAAGTTGCCGTTATTTTTTATCACTTTGTGCTAAAATACTGGGGCTATACCCCTACCGAAAAAGCAAAACGGGGTAAATAAATACAATCGATTTTGGACACCTAATTGTAGGTTAATGGGTGGTTTGCAAAAGATGGTACATAGTCTTAATCTAATCTAACCTTTAACTTTTTTCCATTATGTAACGGCAATTACCCATACATATTAGATTAAGGCCCTTAACTATGTAATTTTTTTTTGCAATCTACACTAATAATGGTTACGGTTAACAATTTTGGTATTTAATGCGTCATGGCGTCATTGTTTTAAATGTGAAATTAGCTAAATTAAATAAACAGGGCAGTTTCTGATACAAATCATGCTGGTCCTATTCATGCGGCCAAGAGTAATCTTGATAATTCTTGATCATTTGGTAGTGATCGTACGGTCTTAATATTTTATTTACGGGTCCGTAAATGAAATATTACTTCGGCAAATAAATAGATTGGTGTTCTGCCTTTTCTCCGAACTTTTTTTGTCCGAATTTCATTTGCCAACCAACATTTCGCCGATGATTCACTTTGACAACCAACTATTAGCAAATTTTTGTATGACAACGTTCCATTTGGCAGAATTATTATAAAGCGGATTATTGTAATGACTCAATACTTTTGGCATACTGATCATTTGTCAAATCTTTCACTAGGCCTAACAACTATTAAACGAATAATGTTTCGTCAGTGTAACAGTGCCCTTTTCATATATGAGGCTACTTTTTACTTAAACGAAGTAAAAGATACACACTAAAACCGGATCTTTAAAACTATGACTGCTCTTGCCTTAGACAAATATGTCATTTGGTAAAAAAAAAACAAAATAGTACTATCTATCGTTAAAAAAACATTTCACAGAGTCCAGTTAGGTGCGACGACGAGCGAAGCGAGGAGGAGTGTTAGGTTCAACTGTGGCCCTACAGCGCGCGAGCCGAGCGAGCGAAGCGAGCGTGCCGCGGCAGCGGCCGGCGTAGCGCCAGAACCGACTGTTTTTTAATTCCCTCGGCATCGCGGCCCCTCATCGGTCAAAAGTCGGTTCTATGAAACCTCACTTATTGCTTAGAATCGACTTTTTATTGTTCATAAATATTAATTAAAAAACCTGTATAAAATACCTATATAAAATTTGCCCTAAGTGAAAGTTACATCCTTGTATAGTAATTCCTTCAAAATTCACTCGAATACTCTGTATGGCAGCTTTTTCAAAGTCTAACACGCATACTTTTGGCACCTACCAGATTAATACCATGTTCATTTCCATGCTCGATCAATAACTCAAACATTACATCCTAAGAACGTTTGTCTTTGTTGGTACATAAACAAAAACATAGCGGAAACGTCTTTGTCGTCAAAAAACACGTTTGGTAATTATTAACTAACTAAATGTATATTATACCGACTAAACCATAAACCACATGAAAATATGTATTTCAAAAAGTTCCAATTAAAAACCGAGCCCAAAGATAGAATTGCCAAACATTTAGTTGTGAAATAAAACAATTCCATAAAATGCAATTGGAACATGATCATTCGGCGAAATGACATTATGCGAAAAATTGGTTGCGATGTGATATTCGTACATAAATTTTTCGGAGATGATTTAGAGAACCAAATAGATTACATGCCTCAGGCTGAAGAAGTCTCTCCACATTCGTGAACTGTGCCCAGTAGTGGAACGTGTAATAGGCGATGACGACGATGAGATAAATGAAATGAAGCAATATCTGCCTTTGTAAGGAAACCAATTGTATTATAAAAAGCTTTCGTATCTTATTAAATCGTGTAACTATTAGAAGAGATACTAAAATTTTCACACTGAGATACAGATGTAGCGCATAATTGTTTTCCATCGTATTTTCACGGAAACGTACGAACGTGTCTTGCTATTTCAGTCGGTCACAGTACAAAAGTACTGAGGTTGACTGAAGTCGCATGACAAATGCGAACGTTTCGGAGAAAATACGATGGAAAACAATTATGCACTACATCTGTAACTAGTGTTGGTTGCTTGATTAACGTTAGTTCACTGAGTTATATGGCATACCAACAAAATAGATTTTTCCTAACTAATTATTGATTTCGCAAATAGGTTAGGTACTACGTTACATGCTTTTCGAATCGGCCCCTCAAGTTTTTCAAATTCTACTTCTGCATTTGGCCGTGGGGACGCGGTGCGGTATCAGTAACCAATTCGATGTTCATGCCAATATCGATTCTTCTTGTTCGCAATTCTGCACAATCTGAATTCCACACAATAGTATTTCACCACATTCGCCATTGTGCACAGTCGGTTATTTGTGTACAGTAGCGATTCTTCCTGTTCGCAATTTTGTACAATCTGGATTCCACACAATAGAAACCCATAATATTTTTGAACAAGCTATCCAACGATACCCCACACGATGGATTTAAATATAAAAAAACCGGGCAAGTACGCAAAACGAAGGGTTCCGTGCCTATTAAAAAGGTCGTATCGTCACAGAAATCTTACGGCACGAATATTTTGGTTTCATAATTACCTCAGTGGCTGTACTCAGTCTGTTAAAATAGGAAGGGAGGATGGCGTGTCACTAGTATCAAAACAGAAGCCACTTACTAGAGGAGTTCCTCAGAGCTCTATAATTGGTCCTTTACTCTTCGTTACTTACAGTGCAGATATAGTTAATGCCATCAACTACTGTAATTACCATTTGTACTCAGATGACGTCCAAGTTGCGTTTTGAAAGTCATGTAGGGTACGATCTTGTTTTTCCGAATTTTAAAATCCGAAAACTTTTAAACGAAAAGGTACGCGTAATTTTCTGTGAATCATTGATACTCTTTGGTTAAATTATGGAGATATTGTTTATGGACCTCGATTACTGGCGAAGACTCGGCGTCTAGTACAATGTGTACAAAATGCATGTACTCGTTTCTGTTACTCGATCCCACCTAGAAGCGACATAACACCTTACTTAAACAAGGCCAAGGCAACATTAAACATGTCCTCACGCAGACATTTACATCACGCATGCCTTTTATTTGATGTGATGAAACACAAAAGACCAGAATATCTGTACTCGAGAATAAGAATTTCATCTTTTCACAAAAGGCATGGCACCAGGTTGACACGTAGATGTTTTTTGGAAGTTTCCGTTATCTTGTAAACCAATGCTGGAATTACATGCCTACGCTAATTAGATGCTTACCATCAACTTTCATTTTAGTCGCACGTTAAGAAAATGCTCATGGAGGAGCAAATGGTAAGAATTCCGCACGGTTATTTGGTTGCAGATTTAGTTGTGTGACTGTGCTTTCAAAACGACGTCGACTCTCCTTTCTCCCTCTTTTTCTTCTTTTCCTTCTTTACACGGATCAGTACGTACACATTATTATTTTCTTTTTTGTCGTACCTAATGGCCACACGTTAAATATTTGTACTATCATTTTAATTACATTATTATATTATATTATACCTTCTTTTCAGATATTATGGTTTTTGACTTGTACAAGTAAAATTACATGTTTTTACATTGTTTCTTTCTGTAAATGCTTTATTTGTGTGAGGTGTGCAATAATAGTACATTGTTTAACGAGGGCCGTAAGTGGAATATTGCTAACGAGAGTGTATCAGAAGCCCGACGCCGAAGGCGGAGGGCTTTTGATGACTCGAGTTTGCAATATTCTTACGCCCGTGTTATACACAATGTTTTTCATCACATTTGCGAGGAAATAAATAACAACAAAAGACAGAAAAATGTATGCTTCATACAGCAGCACCAATCAAAAATTGACAACTTCACTTCCAGATCAGTGCTAGTAGAGCGCGCAGTTCAATATTTCAACCAATCACAGAGCAGTATTCTTGCGGGGCGGGGCGTCGTGACCAACTAGAGGTTTTTAATTAAACCAATCACACAGCAACCAGATTTGCTTAAGCCAATCAGAGGGTTCTATTATTTAAAAAAAAAACCATAACGCCCATGGGCGTAATATAGCCCATTACAGCTCAGTACGCTTGCGTATAATAACACCATTTTCGAGCAAGTGTGATGAAAAGATTATTTGTATTGTGTTGTATTACTATTATTATGTAGGTGCTTTTGTTCTGCCATATATATTTTCTACACAACATATTCTTCTGGGTTCTAACATAATACCAGTGTTTTGTTCAATTGCGAGCAAAGCTACGCTCTGAGTTGGAGCCTTTTTGTTCTGCTGCAATGCACACAGTTGGTTTTTTGTGCATAAAAACTGTATGTTTTATGTTTTTTTAAGTTTTGCGTTTGTTGTTTTTTTTTGTTGTAACTTGTGTGTATGTAGCAAACAAATAAATGATTTTTATATATATCTATTAAGGAAATCTAGGTGACATCAGTAAGCTCTCGGTAAGGTACAAAACACCGTACAAAGAAGGCATTACTGGTAGCGCCCCATCAAATGAAAAGATGGCCAATATAAACGTCAAGTAAATAAAGGTATTCATTTATGTTCCTCTTAACGCAGTCAAGCTAGGTCATCTCCGTAATATTACGTTGTAGGTCAGCCCTTAATTTTGCCTAAGTGCTCCCAAGTATGTGGTGCAATTTAATTTTGAACTAAGCACTTACTTGACTGCGAGAGCTCTCCTAGCAACTCGATTATTTCTCTCATGGAGGTGCGATAGGCTACAAATTGAATGAATTTCAGCAATTACTGGCTCAAGCCACGTAAAAACGGTAAAATATCGGTACTATACCTTATTTTTATACGACGGTGGTAAACATGCATACGACGACGTCCCTAATGATAACAAGATATCGTATCCCATGGAAAAATTAATACATCAAATGAATAAATAAAAAAAAATAAGGGACAACCTCACGCAAATCAAACTAGCCCCGCCCCACAAGGCTTGTGTTATGGATACCAGACGCCGATATGTAGGTATTTAAAATATAAATATACTTAAATAGACAGAAAACATCCAAGGCTGAGAAACAAATATTATTGCTCATACCGGGATTTGAACCAAACCTTTCTTAGTAATCTGAAGGAATCACAATACCATCGAATAAATAATAACCAATATTGCAATACGAAGTCTTCCAAACATAAGTAAACAAAATAATTTATTGATATTGCTTTGGAAAACAAGTAGCTAATAAAACGCCTACAATCTCGCATCAAATTACAGTTTGGACTCCTCTGTATACCTACGCATATGATTCAGCTCGATGCTTTTTAACGTGGCCCAAAGAAGAAGCGAACCCTTCATTCTTATTCGTTATATAGCTTATAAAGCTGACACTAAATGATATTAAATTTCTAGTTTTTGATCGCCAAAAATGTTGAGTAGTTAGGGTGGACATTTACTTTTTCCTTTATATTTTTTTAATTAAAATTACTAATGTTTATAATTTTCTTCTCTAATGATTATATAGGTTGGTAGTCTATTGTAAGTTATATTTTAGTTGTGACTGGCAGAATAGATTTTGGTCATCGTAGGTCTTTCATACCTAGTAGCAAGGGTAATAAGAAGTGGTTTTATGACTTTTTGTGTAATTAATACTTATTTGATTGAAACGTCTTTATTCTATTTGAATACCTAAACTCTTCGTCAAAACTCAAAAGCCTTTGGCGTCGAGCTGGCGAAATACCTCAACTCTCAGGCATAATCATAATTATACCAACCGTATAATTGCACAATGAACTATTAACACAAAGTACATAATAGGATGATTTTCTTCCCGTTTTTTATTATATCATTTTTACCGTCGCGTGTATGTACACCTTAAGTAAATAAAGTATTGTGTTATGACATTTTGCAAATAGCCTAGCAATGAAAGCAGGTACCTACATGCTACCTGGACCAGATATTTCTTTGGCGTATACATTGAATCGCTGAGAGCTCATTGGTCAGGCCCCAACGAGAGATATCCTGAATTATTTATATCCAATCGGTGGACTGTATTGTAGTACCTAGTCCTGCTACACATAGTATTATATTAGTCGTGAAACGGGAAGCCGTTTTATCCTTACCTCATTTTCTAACTGATATTGTGTATGTTACCGTATATTACACATAATACACCTCACAAGGTAGACACATTTGTAACAAAGTGGATCGCTTCTGTTCAAGATAATGCTTCAAATCTTCCTTCTATTTCTCGTTAGTATTTTTTCATGTAGAAAGTTAGTTGTTTTATTCAGATATTATCAAAATTCTTACATCATAAAGTTAAAGAAACATTTGTGCGATAAGTTCTTCTTTTGTGTAATAAAGATTTTCTGCTTACGCAATGGTGTCCCAAACCTTTGAGAGGGTGCGTGGAGCCGAATACCAATCAAGGACCTACCACATAGCCAACTCGTTCAGTGCAGAGGCCCTTTCGACTATTTAACGAAATATTACAAGGGAACACCGAGCGGATGATGTTCCTGCCCTTGTTATGGGACGCTCAAAGAGACCGTATCCGCTAGGCTGTATTAGGGATTATTGCTGGTTGATGGATTCTGAATGAACCGGGCTATTGGATGAGGCAACGGACTTCTGTCTCATAATAGGCTTGTGACCTAAGATTTTTTGACGATGCCATTCGAACCAGTTTTTGGAGAGGAACAAATGTTTGTATGGGAGCAACTACAATTAAAGAACATAAATACCCAAAAAATTGAGTTAAAGACGGACCTCGCTGGCGGCAGCCGAAACGCTTCATACGGATTGACTCAAAAGTATGACGTCACACTTTGCGATTTGAACTAATCATTGTAGGGAAAAATCAAGTAAATTGCTGTTTTTCGCGAGAAATACTGCGTTAAGGTCCATAATGCTCATACAATTTTGTTTCTATATATTTTATTGGTAGCTTTAAATTTACTCTTGGATAATAAAAAAAATGCATATTTTTTCTTTTAAGGTCCATATCTTTTTATGATTTTAATTATATTTTGTAATTAATACTTTATTACAATAATTTCTTGGTTTACTATCCATTTACCAACACTACGTTATCAATTTTAACATGAGGTCACAAGCCTATTATAATTCAAATAAATATAGGTACATATTTATATAGTTAACAAAACAGATTTTATTGTCTGACTTATAAATTAATTATGTAAGTGTTGTATTAAACTCAATACTCATGAATTTATGAATACTAAAACCAGTAAATATCACTCAGTAAATTGAAAATGATGTATAGGCACGCGCTGCGTCAAATAATTGGATTTGAAATATTCGACGAAGAACACGCGATATCGTTTCGCTGGCAAAAAACCTTCGAAGGTTATCTGTCAAACCTCTCCCTTCTAAAATAATTACGACTTAATCTTTCATCATAAAATAGATAATCCAAATAAGCTTAGTAATTTCTTGAATTTCTCTCTTCTCTAGCTGCCCGAGCGGCTCCTCCCGCGGTTAACACGGAACGCCAGCGAAGTCGCGGGATAAAATATACCACGTGTCCCCGTAGGTCCGTTCTATAAAACAGTTAAATATTTTTTGAAATTGTTTAAATAGTTCCGGAGATAAAACCTCCATCTAGTAAGTATTAAATATAATATTGTCCATTTCAGTCTTAATTAAACAGTATTCCAATATAATAAATAAATAATTGAACTTGGCATAAACACATCACCGTTGCTGTGTTTATGCCAGATTCGTTTGGTACGAGTATACCTCTGTAATTGCTATCCTTTAGTATTCACAATGGATGTACGAGTACATTGATAATAGCACTAAGCTCGAGTGTTTTAAGGCCTAATGCTGTACAGCATACACTATTACACACACATGATAAATCCTCAATGATGTGTTCGGGAACCATTAGAATAACCGCCATGCACTGCACCGCCATCGCCCTGGCCGACTATAACTAGATTTCCATCGAACAGTATCGGAGGCTCAGACCTCTGGGCCACGCTTCGAAATTTGAAAGTCATTACTTTATCAATACCTATATCTTAATGAAAATATGTGCAAAATAATTTACGGCCAGTTACAAGTTAATTATTTTTCTCCAATATGCTCGGAAATGTGCGCCTTACTGTAGCAAAAATAGTACGTGAAGTTCCTGGTTACTGGCAAGCGCAAATTTAGAAAGTTAAAAGTCATTATTGTAAAATTTTAGCGGCCAGGAAAATGTATGAAATTCCTTTACTGTATACTTTTTTACCTTTTAATCATATGTTTTGACCAAGACGAATCACTACTAAACAGCCAAATGCTCGTAAGTTTTTAGGCCTAGCAATTTATCATAACAACTTGCTATAGTTAGACTGGTTAGAAGTTTTATATTTTTTAATTGTCATAGACAAAACGATTACTTTTGCAAGAGATCGAAAAAAAATGTCTCAAATAGTATTAACTGAAGAAATTAAAATATTTTTGAAATAATATTCAAGACGAACTAAAATGCGTTTAGATTTTAATGCCGTTTAATCTTTAATAATTTTAATTACATAAAACATAAAATTGTAATCGATGTAAAATTTTTTTTTATGAGAGTCATTTGAAACTGGCACCATGAGTCATGCCGTGTACATACTTTAAAAAAATAAGTTGTGCGGGAACATGATAGGTGTTAAGTTCCTATTAACATAAAGTTTGCGCCCACGCAGTGTACCATCTGCCGTGTTTCTTAAGTATTAGATGATCCTTCTAATATCGCACTAATGTATTAGATGGCGTTACAAATGTATGAAAATGGTCACGCCATATCTAACCGATAATTAGCAAATCATTTACTTTGTCAATTAGTATTCAGCTATCGGTATAAACCAGGAAGTAATGTAATTAGTTCACGGCATTAACGATAGATGTCAATAAAGTTAATAATATATGTATTAAATATATAAAAAAAATGTACGAGGGCCCGCCGGAAGACCAGCGCTGGCTCGCGACCCTCGCGAGCCAGCATTATGCTGAGGCGAGACCATTTCGTGACAAACTGCTTAGTATATAGTTTATATGTCTAGTATTTTAAGTTGTAACTGTATGATTAAGCTTTGTCACGAATAAATTATTTCATTTCATTTCATTTCATTTCTCTCTTCTTCAACTAGACCGAACTGACACGGTTTATTTTTTATTTATTTATTTAATCGTATGGCATTTAATCAGTCGTATACTATAAAAGAATTTTCAAATTTTGCATCCATAGGATTACGTCACTGTCTAGGGTGAACAAGTCTCCGCCCATGGTCTCCATCTTAACAATAGGTTACATACTACTCGCTGTTTTAAAATTATTGAAAGTATTATTTGATTTCCTCGCATTTATGGAGAAAAGCACTATATCTGCCTCGGCGGGAATGGCAATTCGTGGATTCGTCTCTATTGTCGGATTCAGCTTCGCTTCATCCGACAAAATCAACTCATCCACGGATTGCTATTTCCCGGCCGCTGCAGTAATGTACTATTAATAAATCTTATTGATATAATGTTAGTCATTACTGCCAGTTTCTAAAAGCATTTTAGCGGGTTTATGGTATGTGTGTAGATATAAAATTACATTTTATCTAGGTACCTGACGTATGTACAAAACGTTACGCAATCAACCAGCAAATCTCAAGGAAATTGAGTAAGTTTTCGAATGAGCGTTAGGACATAATAACTATTATTTTCATCTTTAAAATTTAACAGTCGATTACGTTCTATGCTTTAACTAATTATTCTTATAAAAGATTGGTGTCACCATGAAAGCGCACTCCTAAGTTTCAAGTACAACAGCTAAAGAACGCTTAACAAACCGAGTCACTCTGTTATTGCTCCCGTGAACAAAGACAAGCACAAGTGCACTCCAGGCTGCGAAAATTGTATAGAGGGCATTCTTTGTACGTGCTAAAGAAAATTCACAAGATTGTTAGGGACTCCTCTTTAACACAACTTGGATAAAATGTTTATGGCTTTAAATTATTTAATAACGAAGTAACAAAATAAGTTGAGTGATAGACGATCCCTGCTGTAGTTGAATTTACGCACCAGTATTTGCTTATATAGAGAGAAGAGAGAAATCACAGAAGGTTTTTTGTTTAAAAGTTAAGTACTACTGTTTGTACCAAAGCTTAATAAATAAATCTGGATAATTTGCATTTGGTTAACACAACTTTGGAAAATTCAAATTATTAAGGAAAGACAAGTAAGTATTCATGAAGTCATTATATTTCTTTGCACTGAGACGAGAAAAATTAGAAAAACAAATATACAGTACCTGGACAGAAACTAATTTTCTCAGGTATGAGACCTAGCTTGATCGTTTCGCCCCCGTAAGGCACTGGTCCCACCGCGAGCGAGTAAGCTATGAGCTATCGGCTATTTTCTAGCTCAAGAAACGAACAAAAGATAATCGCTTTCGTGTCAATAAAAGAGAGAGTTATATATTTATAGTTTATAGCTGGCTGTTCACACCGCCGGCGATGAACTATAAATTTATTTACACTTGAGCTATATCTTTTGTTAGTTTCTTGGGCGAGTAATCGCCGATAGCTTAATAGTCTGTAGCCGGCGGTGGGACCAGTGCCTAAACCCCTATAGCTACAGAAGTTCGCCCGTATAGGATATAATAATTTCAATATGTGCACAAATGATCACGCGCGTGACAAATGTTTTCCGAAATCTCCAAATAGAGCAATTTATTTGCGAACTTTTCATGAAACAGACGATTTATGTGTAGTTATTCGAAACAAAATCAGCCGCAATATATCTCGGCGGTGGTAGACGCTGACGGGCGAATTTTGTTCGATCCGAGACGGTGCAATGGCGGTGGTTTATAACTAGTCGTATACATTTTAATGTCTGCTTACCACATATATTGCACGGATGCAGTTTGAAGTCGTTGCGAATAAACATGGAACATTTGAAATGGAACAGTTTGTTTTTTTTAGCTACAGATAGTTCAACTCATCTTTGCTGCGCGTGGCTGTTTGTAAGTGTGCGCTTGCGACTTTCACTGTGTGGGTGCGTGCGCCTGTAACAACCGCCGTGTTACTGTGTGCGTCAATTAGTTGTATATCTGTACCTCGTTTTGATACGTAATGAAATTTGACGTTCCGTCCACACAAAAGCTTTGATTTCGTGCTCTGGCTCTCGGCTTTATTCAAAACTAGGTAATGAAATCGTGTCAAGTCGAGTTTGTTTAGGATTTACTTCACTATTTTATTATGTAGGTACCTATAATACACTCAAGAGCAAAAGTTCCGGGTACAGTTTGTACTGAAATTCTATACAAAGTGTACCCGGAACTTTTGCTCTTGAGTGTAATATCATATGCAAAATGTAGTTTTTTTTCACAATTGAAAAGGACCACTTCCTTTAAAATGTGCACAAATACGATACAATATAATAATAAAGGGCAGTGGCCTTCTTCGAGCTTCTGCTTATGTCAGATGTACCTATTGTACGGTCGACGCCAAAAATACGTTTACACTATTCGCCTTATTGTAATGGAATAAGGTGCAAAAGTGTAAACGTATTTTTGGCGTCGACTGTACTTGTATTTGTAATAGAAATTGTTCATTGAACACACCATCACCAAGTGTAATTGGGATCTATTGATATTCAGTGCCTACGATTGTGAAGCGTGGTCACAGCAGAGTTACGAGTATCTATCGCCCCTGGAAGGACGCATCGCAGCGGCATCCGCGTTTACGTGTCACTTCCGTTCAGTGAGCCGCCGACGGGGAAGCAGCTATAATCATGCTTGTGATTCCGACAGAACACTCAACTCGACTGTAAAGTGCTTGTGTTATTTACTCTTGTAAAGAGATTCAAAGACATGGATATATGTTGGATTATTTTTAATAGTAGAAGCAATATTATTTGTAAATAAAAAAGCAGTTGGATTTCTTGAATAGTAGATTGTATGACAAGGGGCTAAAATAGGCCATATTACCACGAGATGGATATTTTCCCGAGCGAAGCGAGGGAAAATAATTCGAGGGGTAATATGGCTTTTAGACCCGAGTTATACACTCTACTTTTCACTTCGACTGCGAGAAAATAGTAAAACAAAGATTATCCATCCACAATCAATAACAAATTTCACTGCGAAGAAATTGTTCAATTTAGCGTGAGGCGTTTTCTTTTTTAATGATTTGGAATTAGGGACTAAAAAACACCTGATGTTTGATTGGTCGATTTGAATATGTAGCTGTATTCTGGTTGATTGATAGCAAAGAGAATTGTTTTTTGAAAGAGTTGTGATTGGTGGATTTAAATGATTTGGAATTAGGGACTAAAAAACACCTGATGTTTGATTGGTCGATTTTAATATGTAGCTGTAGGTATTCTGGTTGGTTGATAGCAAAGATAAATGTTTTTTGAAAGAGTTGTGATTGGTGGATTTAATATGGTGAAGTGTTTTGATTGGACAAATTAAATGTGTTAAAAATCACAAATATGTATACATATTTTCCCTAGGGGCTAAATGTACTACTTTAGCCCCGCTTATTAAGCCTAATATGACACACTTTTAGAGCATGAGATGTGAAAAACTAGTTTAATATCACTCGTTAGGACTATTTATTTCGTTAATGTTAACAAAGCTATCGCCTACAAGTTTAAAGGCCTTCTAGAATTCATAAAGGCCGCATTGGACCGTGGAAAATAAAACAAACTGCTCAAGCACAACTCATCAAACTGAAAGCCTCCGTGCACGGGACATTCGTTTTATACATATTTTATTGAAGTCAATTTGTCTTCTTCGCGTCGTTCATCCTTACTCCTGTTATAGAATAATCTTCATATGGGTGAAACTTAGCGACGGAGAAATTGATATTCGAATAGCTACATTAATAGTTTATTCATAATTGTTGAGAAAAGGAAAATAGGTACTCCAAAAGTGCATTGTAATGCATATTCGAGTCTAGTAAGCGAATACTACCCACGGAAAGGATCAGACGTAAGCCGATTGATATAACTACATGTAAATGGGCCGTACGTTTCAGGGATACTTGCAGCATTAGGAATGGATAGTTACGTATACCACCCGGGTGCAGGGGGTGACCCGAGTGGTTATGTGGGACTCCCGTATGGGCTAATGAGACCCACGGTGTACCCACTAAAAACCCCCCACTTGCCGCCACGCCGCCTTGTGGCGAGCTTACGGGAACACTTGCGCACACATCCGCGACCCCGCCGGCGGCAGCCGCCCAAGCGGCTCCTTCGCGGATGCCCGAGGGCCCTCCACGAGAGGCACGCCAGATGTTTCGGCGCGCCTGTCTCCTCGATCTCCACCAGTTCAGTAGCGGACCCCCCTGAGTCCGCTCGAGGAGATTCCAGCACCCAGTGGCGGATCAGGTCTGTGGTTCCGCCACCGACCACGTGTCGGCCACAGAGGATAGGGAAAGCGGCGCACCGTAATACCGGCATTCCTCTTCCTCTGCGGTCCCACCAATGCCGTTTCAGCGGAACGGCCCCGCCAAGTTCGCAGGGGGTAGGGAGAGTAGGGAACTGCGTATAGACTCTAATGACTAAACAAAATATTAAAAAAAATGAACCGCAGGCAGAAAAGAATAAGTAAAGAATAAATACAAAAGTTACAAATTGACGATTTTTTTATAATTTATAAAAATCAGCTTTATCTCAGAAGGAAATTTTAGCCATCGCTACCACGTCGTGGCTTCCGCTACAAAACTTGGCTCTTTATTTACCTTGAAAGCCTATTAATAATTTCTATCTCTCCAAAGTTAAGCATAGTTGAAGCTTCAACAATTAGATGCGAAACAAACTTGTACCCACCAACCGAGATGTTTACCGTTGGTAACAAATGGCGGTGGCAGACGATGCTAGAATATTCTAGTAGTTGATTAGAGTTCTTATTAGTTACGTAACATTGAAGCACGTTAGCTTGTCGTAAGTATTAATTTACGACGTTTTAGTGACAGCTCGTATAGACGATTGGGTAACCTACGTAAGTAGGTAAGTAATAACAGTTTGCTGCATAGACATTGTATTGAGATGACATAGTTTGTGCCTGTGTTTTAGACAACATATTTGTAGGTGCACTATGCTCTCACTCATAACTTTTTGCGGAAGCGAAGTACCGTTACCAATAGCAGTTAGCAAAGAAAAAGCTACTGGTAATTCAGCAGCCCTGTACAGTAAGGGAAATGTATTCACGTACCACCGTAGAACCCTATCGTAATAAGGTGATATATACCACTCGATGACGGGGCGGCCTGTCACTTGCGACAGGGTTCTACGCTTCTACGGTGGTATGTGAATACATTTCCCTTACTGTACCTACGTATCACATTACGCGAACTATTGGTATATTTAATCATAACCCAAAATCTATTTTAACATTAACACTTGTAATTTGATTTAAATATTAAAACCCTCTAATATTATATAGAAACAAGTGTGTTAGGTATAATTGTTACTATAAGAATATAGTCACAATTTTGTCGACAATATAGTAGAATAATTTATATTTTTCTACTTTTTTTAAGTATATTTATAAACATACTTAAAAAAATTAAAAAAAACATACATACCCAACTGTTAGGTATATATATATTATTTTTAAATGTTGTAGGTACCTATGTTCTTATAAATTCAGGTTTATATTTATTAAATATTTTTTATATGATTAGTACTATTACATCCATACAATTAATATTCAGTTGGATTTTAGTGACAGCTCTGGTTTCCTTGAACGTAAGGTACCTAATTTAGCACACGTGAGTGGAAATCATATTCATAAGCGGTACGTAGTATATGAAACTTGTCCTCCGCGAAAATGTATTATCGCATGAGCTGATTGCGCGTCGAAGCCGACAAATCATGAATAATGTAAATTCATATCTCTAAAGAATACCGTCGTATGCGTCATCAAATTATAATAGTAACTTATGCCGTTATGCTTCTGAGAAAATGTTTTCCTGTTCCCGTGATCAACGACAGATCACCTTGGCCTAAAACAAACTAATCTGCACCTTCCTACCTTTTCATAATGTAGGTTTTCCTCGCACAAGTTATTACCAATAGATAACGCTTCATCTCAATTGACGCCTCGAATGAATTTTCATCTCTGAATTTAGCCCTGTAGCGTGGAATGTGTGATAATTTAGATTGTCTTGTTAGCATTCAAAGAATGTACAATAAAATTAGGTTATTCATAGTTACAGTTATGAATGATGTGTTTTGTATTTGTTTCACGTGTCTATAAATAAGTATCACACATCTGTTCGAATGTGTGACCTTTCGTCGTTAAGTAAATCAAAATTTTATTTTTAATATAGGAAAGCAGCCGTTTTGTTCGAACACATATACTGAGTTTGGGGCATGTAAACCCAACACAAAACAAAACAAACCGGTAGAAATTTGTAGTGAGGTTTCTATGGCTTCTATGGTTTTTTCGTTCGGTAAGTTTAACGGATTCAATTAAAATTTGATTCGTATTGGAAGTGACGAACAAAATAAGACCCCCGGAGTTAATTATAAATATGCTGACTTTCAATGAAGGTTTTCACCCTTTTCTTTCGAGGTTTATAGTCAGAATAGATAATTAAATGTCAGCTAAATTACCATGTTAATAAACCTGTCGTAATGCGCAGGGCGTGAGTATGCGAGCTTTCATATTTAAATCAAGAGGCGAAATTAGTATGCCAACAGAATTTATTTAGACATCAAAATGCAAATTAATCGTGTCCATGCATTTGTTTGTCTGAGGATTTCGGCACAGAATAAGTAATAGTACAAGTACAGAAATTGCACTTCCTAGCAAAAACGGCGTTTAGGCATAAGAAACGTGCCTACTCTGTGCATTTCTGTCTATCGTATAACTTGTATTCATTCACACACGGCACGTGTAGCGCTAGGGCTGTCACGCCAAGAATACTTATAATGAGGGCAAAAAATGTTCTAGCTCACCAGATGTCGCTTGAGTAAAGTGAACCGATATTAATTAAGTACATGTTACTTCACATGTATTTTTCACACGTTCGTATTCCCAGCCCTAACACCTACCTCTGGTTACAATTTCAGGTAATATTAAAAATACAAGCAGTATAATTAAAGCTTTATATAATTGTCTTTAAATAACATCAAACTTTAATATATACTAGATACCCTTTCTTGGTCTTTCCCTTCTCTTCCAAAATTTTCGATCTATCCGTACCTATTTTCTTTAAATCCCGTTCCTCGTACTTTGGCTGAATGAGCCAAGAACGATGCCTTTAAAAAAAACTACAAATTCGTGTTTCTTAATTGTTTGAATTTGTTGATATATTTATTGAAATTACCTACGCCTTAATACGAAATTTGCGCATATAAGGCCTACATCACTCTGGCGCGGCTAACTGAGGCGGGTCATAGTAAATTTGACAGCTAATGACAAGTCCTAGAGCATACATAACTATAGAGTAGCCTTTCATTAACTTACCCCTCTGTAAAAAACCTTGCACAGACAATTTCACAATCGATCACAAAATCGCCTCGCAAGAGAACACTGATCAAAAAATGCCCGCAAGTTGTAAGCACTTGATATTATAAACGTTCAACCACTTCAAGCTTTTAATATGTAATTGAGTTTCAATATCCTATTAAGATGCTCTCCCCTGCCCCCGCAAAATTCGGCAGACTTTTTTATATGCAAATCTGACAATGAGTTAAACCTTCAAGTCCCAATAAATGTCAGTCTGTCATTCATGACATTTGTACTAAAATGACATCTATTGGGACTGCCAGCATAACCGCCTGCCATTTACTCGTACATTCGGATTGATTACCTAATTCTTATATTATCAGGATTTTTAATAAGATCACCATATGAAACGAATTCCATATCAGTAACTTGAGTAAATACCTGGTCTCCCAAACAGTATGAAACTGTTTAATACATCTTAAATGAGCATAATATCGTGATTCAAATAAGTATTGTCTGTTGACATGTCGGGCACTAGTACTTCTACCTTATTATTATTGAATGATTTCAGGAAAAAAATGTATTCTGGAACCCCACTGAAACTAATTGGTGTAGTCTAGTCGTATTTAGGTGTAAAATAAAATAAAAGTCTTAACAAAATGGCCATTACATGTTGAAGAATATTTTTATTATTCATACAAGTAGTAGTACCTATATATGGCCAAATACTGCCTGGTGATGCAATAAATATGAACTGTACAACCACGTATAAAAATGGACAAACACAAAAAAGATAAAAGAACACTTATATTTAAACTATAAGACCGGTGTTCCCGAAAACAAGTGGTACAACTCCAGGTAAGCATCGGTCGTGTCGCAGCATAATAACTTGCACCTGAGTCCACATACATAATTCATCGGGCCCTTGACGAGTGGTAAGCCGCATTATGTGGTCGTCACTCAAAGACATTTTGTGTGTAGGGTAAGTATTGTAATTCGTGTAGTATATTATAATCGCACGTAGGTATTCGTAGGAAAAAATAAGAACAGACTAAAAATAAACAAGAAACGTACAATAGGAGATTGTACAACAAGCGCATAAAATAAGCAATTAATATCCTGCCGGCTACCTCTGTTCAGAGATTTTCTGCGGAGGCTGTACTCTGTTTAGTTCACATACGGAGAATTTTATAAACACGGCAGGCAATTCACAATTGCCCTCCCAAAAACTGAATCATATTCAAAAAGTTTTCCTTCAATAGAATTTGCTTATTTAATTTACAATTCACTTTTGAAAACGCATTTAAAACAGATTCCAGTACTAACTCTGATTTATAATGTATACAACAAAACTAACAATAAATATATAAAATAATGTAAGTAATGATTATATGTAGTAAAACCTCCGGAATGTGTAATTGGAAATATATCTCGTATCGCAACAACGATGTTTATTCTCTGTTGTTGAAACTTGTTCCATTTAACTGGGTTAGTTTTTCAGCAAGTTATCCGGCAGGCCATATGTTATTTACAGAGCAAATAAAATGCTTTCAAAACTGACTTGATGTTGTTTTAGCAACGTTTGCATACCTTTTTTTGGGTCGATAGTTTCAGTGCGCACCGTCGTTCAGTTCACTTCATCTCATCAGTTACTAATTCATCGTCATTTTATTTGGATTATTAAGTTGAGTTTCCATTTAGTTCCCACGAGTGTGGGGGAAAAGATGGTCCATCCAGGCAGGGCCCCCTGTACCTGGGTAACCCTATTTACTCTGTAAGGGCGGGCGGTATCACAGGACTTACAGACTAATGTTTTTTTTATTGAGGTTAGCTCCTCTTGGCCCGGCCGGCTAAGGCAAGGCCCTCGGTCCCATCTGAGGCCGCGGGACGTGATCCACGACACCTCTTGGGATAACGAGTTTGAGGACGGCGACCGTAATGTTATCCCAGTCACGACGCCGAGACCAGGCGAACTCGTCCTCCCCTACCCACCCCTGGCCAATCCCTCCCCCCAACCCCCCAAAACCCCACCCCCCAGCGTCGGGTTATTAGGAGCACACCGGTAAGCAATATGTCATTAACGAAATCACTTACCGTTGCCTCCAGGGCGCACCAGCCAAGACCCTTCCCACAGTCCCGCGCGGATCCACAGGAACTGGAAGAGCCCAGACTCTCGTGGAGGTTACACGACCCAGCACCCCAACGTTTGCATACCTGTATTAACTTATATTAGATTACCTTACTAGGGGTAAATGGGTTTACATACTTCGAGATGCATTCTTTGATGCTGAACGCCGTAAAAACACAAAACAATAAGTACGTGATAATAATCGTTTCCATGTGCAATCCAAAAAAAAAGGAGGCAACTGGTAAATAAGTATCCGTGTTTACATGACAATGTCAGTTGTCGCCTATCTCTACTCGATAATGCGGTGGTTGCCTTAGTCGCAGTTAACCTGTACATTCAAAGGAAAGATTCACTCTACTCACTTCTAAGTAGAGCAAATGGTTTTTAACCCTTTGAGTTTATTCATGATCAAAGTACATCTTCACCCCGACCTTTTTAGTGGTTGTTGGCGTGGTGGGCACGACGGCACACGACCACTTTATAGGTTCTTGGACTTCAATGGGTTAAACATTTTTGTTAGGCACTTATGGATAACTAGGATAAGTAACGTTATAAATCCGGACTAAGCTGACTCGTGAGTACAACAAAGCACTGTTAATAACCCAGCCTCTTTCTAGCGCAGTAAATTGTCAAACTGAAAGCACCTGAAGAGAATTACGTTAATTTACTAAAACGGCCATTCCTGCCGCCCATCCTCTTAACCTAATTTATATTGTAAACGGAGTTGCTTATACTAAGTGCATTACTTAAGTAACCGAATCGAGTTTCGGGATACAATCTCGTTCGTGTCAACTCCAAGAAGCAACTCCAACAGAATGAAGGAACTTAAGACAAGAATTTGTCATGAACCTTTAGAAGAATAAAGTTCGGTCCCATTGTGTAAAAAATTGAAACTAAAGCTGCTCATTTTTAACAGTCAGGTAAAGTGACAAGCAATTGATTGGACAATCGTTGAGATTTATTAGTTCATCGAGTCGAGGGTGGACGTAACTACGGGTAATCGAACTGAATCCAACTGTTTTTTGTTTCATCCTTATTGCGGTATCATAATTTACTAAAAATGGCTAATATTCGAGATAAAATTACAATTTGTACCTTATTGAAAAATTGTGAGACTAATATATTTACGAGATTGATAATTTAAACAATTTCAAATAACTGCTATCTACTAAAACTTTGAAAGGACTACGTGCAATTTGATCTAACTATATACTTGGCATCGAGACCCTCGGTCCGTGGGGTCCCAGTGCTCGTAAGTTATTTGCAGAAATCGCGAAACGTCTGGTCGATGTAACTGGTGACCGAAGAGCTGGCGGCTTTCTCGCTCAACGCATCAGCATTGCAATTCAGCGAGGAAATGCCGCCATCATCCTCGGTACAATGCCTCGAGGGCCTTTTTTAGATTTAACTTAGTTTTAATTTAATTTAGTTAATGTTAATCATCATCTTGTATTTACTTTAGAAAATAAATGCGTTTAACTATGTACATAGTATCCAATTTCAACCAACTGAGAACGAGTAAATATCCTATCTGCGAACGTAGCGCCGTGTCCGGCAGCTGAAGGCCGGAGACAACGCTGTAATTCACGAAGTCGCACCACGGCGACAACACTGGCCGACCATTTTAATCTGATCTCTGATTATGATTTAGATATTATGTAACTAAGAATCAAAATAGAATAGAGAAGAATGTTTTAACGAGCCAGAACCGCTTAAAAAATAGGGAGGCATTTTGCTCCTAACTGCTTCGACCAAATATAATAATACGAGTATATTACCTCATTGTCGCCTACTCTCTCTCTCCAGATATTAATACACCTAGTAATAAATTCCAGCGCAAATAAATAGATAAACAGTATCATTTTTAAAAACTTTTCATGATTTGTATAGCAAGGGTAAGGTATGGCTGAAAGCAAACAAAACATTGTTTGAAGTTTTATATTGGTGTACATTCTTTATTTGTATTTTGTATTAATCGTTTGCATTGCAGATTTGATGTATCAGAAAAACACTACGATAACGGAGCGTTTTCGTGGAGATCATGAAATACTTAGTCCTTCTGTATTCCAAATGCGCCTCAATGTAATAAAACTAATCTTCTAGCATTTGCACAAAGGATACCTATTTATTTTATTGAATTCGTGCCAATTCGGGGCTTTAATCTGGCAGATTTGAATCTCATTAGGTACAATTTGTTACCAATTTATTTTCAATATAATTGAGTCAGTGTTACAAACACTTGGAAATGCGCTTACGCAAAGAAGCGCTTATGACCTCAGGTGATCCGCAGATAATTTACGACTAAATATGTCGACGGCCACTTACGCATTATATTTGCCAAATGTCCTTACTTTTCAGTATACATACTGTCAGTATGAAATTTTTGCCATTGTATTATTTTGCGCAGAAACGATGCAATGCCTACGCATGCAGTATAGTCCAGGCAATGAACTGACAACTTGTATGGAAAAAATGACATATTTGGAAATAATTTATAATAGCTAATTTTTTTAATGTAACGGATATATTATCAATTAAATTGTTACCTAGAGGCAAAATCCACCAAAAAATCAGACATCAAAAAAATCAATATTCAATTAGCTCCTAAAAAGTCCGGTTAATTTTTTTTTTTTTTTTTATCTTTATTTAGGTTCACTTACATTTGCTTTACAATATTCAATATAAATAAAATAAAAAAGACACTGAATGTTTAATTTATATCTATATAATTACTTCCGGGTGGAAAGTTTGGTGGATTCTTGAATAAAGCATCTCAGAATAATGTTTTAAAATGAAATAAACAAAAAAAACGCTATTATAAATTAATGTTTTTCGAAACCGTATTTTGCCTCTCGGCTAGTACTGGATTTGTACTGCCCCGCTTCCGTTCATCCCACACCAGACAGAATACAGCGACAATCTATACTGATTTGACTGACAGTGGATACTGACAGCTGACAGTTTATCCGCTTACTTGATTTCGCATCATAAAAAAGGTGGTCTAAATTGCTTTTAAAGCTTGTCCTTTCGCTTGGCAACCACAGTTGCCATAATCAATTTAGAGGAGCGCGAAATTGGCAACAGTGGTTGAGACAAGCAAGGGAGTAGTTACTGATACCGCACCGACTCCGCACCGCCATATGCAGCAGTGGCCTTACACATGCCTGGCTGGGCTTACGTGGAAAAGAGCGCACGAACCCAGACGATTCGCCTACGATCTACGAGAAAATATATCTGAAATACGCTGTAAAATTGAGCCTCAGATTTCAAATCCGATTATAACGACACACTGGCTTCAAAATAGCGGACAGTCAATATCGTATTACATGAACCTTCATCGATAATCCATATTGAAGCAGTATTGAAGACATTTTTGTTAAATATATTTCGGTGAAGCAAGCTGCCGCCCAATTTCAATTTCCGGTCTGTAATATCAGCGGCACGCCAACACCATCCGGGGGCTTCATCTAATATTACTATCTACCGAAATTGTTGACATACCATTAGATATTCAACATTAGACGGGACAGAATAAACCCTTTTGCATTAAAGCGGTTGAAACTATTTAGTAGTATCCCACCCGATTACGAATAATATTTTTATAAGGTGGGGTTCTTTCAATACCTACAGTCAAAAAAAGTAGAAAACCTGATCATCGGCTTGATCCTTAAAAAACCGGTCATGTGCAAGACTGACTCGCGCACCGAGGATTCCGTACGAAATTGCATGCATCATACCGTCTTGCCCCGCCCATTAATTTTGGAAAAATCTTAACAACGCATAGTGTAGTTCAGTCATGAGTATACCTACCTACAGCGCTATTTATCGGTGCATTTTGTTAGTAACTTGCGCGACCAAGGAACTCGGTATGTATGTTGATTTTTCAGCTATAATTCTTTATCAACTGAATTAATTTCGATAACTATTTTTTTATTTGCTAGAAGATACTTTCAGAATATTTTCATAGGAATTTGAAGGAAAAAAAATAAACACGGTATTTAATTACAAACTTAAAATATAATGATTACTTTAGTTAAGAAAGCTTTAGTTAAGAAAACACAATTAAACGTTTTATGAGTAATAAACAGTTTTTTTTATTATCTGGTCGAAGGATTCGCGGTGGGCTATACAAATGGCAATAGTGCCATTGTTCACAAGATAAGCTTTCAAGTGCTGAACGGATAGCTTATATAATTTTAACTATAACAAATGATTTTAAAAAGAATAAAAAAATACGCTAGATAGAGATCTCGTTATACTTTTCCGGTAATATTTACGTTAATATTAATGATATATTATATTATTTTCAAATTTTTCGCTTGGTGAACTTCGGAGATAATTGAGAATGGTATTTTTTCAACATTCTCTATTATAAATCTAAATTTTACCACTGTTGAAAAAAAACTTTTTTCAATGTGCAATTCAAGTCCTTTCATATGATACCCCACTTGGCCTACCAACTAACTAGACTTTGAATTTTTGCCCCCTCTCTTATCCGTCCTTTTTTACAGAACATAAAAATATATATTTAAATCTTTAATTGTCCATACAATTTTCCATATCCATTAGTTTTATTTACAACTATTCCAAAATTCAAATTGATAGCATTAGTAGTTCCTGAGATATTTAACTTTGTGACAGGCAGACAGACGGACGGAATTACACTTAAGTATATTCAAATAGAAACCTAAAATCAACTAAATCTACACAAACATAGATAACCCACAAAAAAACCCGTTAAGTTATTTTTTAAATAACAACTTGAAAATTTTGTGAAGGCCAACCAGATTCAATTCCGTGTACGAGAGATCCTGTATATAGCTGATAACTATCCTTACTCACACATTATTCTGTTTGTTTGTGAATTGATATAATAGAATGGAAACCTAAAATCAACTAAATCTTTAACTGATATTTTCCCGGCGAGTATAATTTTCCCATGCATTTTTTTTACTTTAAAAGGTAAGCTTTTTAAATCTATTAACCCATTCAAAGCCAGTGACTCAACATATGAGTCAAACCTCTGATATCCGTTACTGAGCGGAAAAACGCTGCTACGCGTAGCGATGCGTGGCCTCGAATGGTTTAACTATTGAACGTACTCATACCCACAAATGTATGTCATTCATACAATATTTAAATTAAACATGCTCATACTCACAGAATAGATGTGATGTGTGTCCTGTTGCAATCACTAAACTTCATTACCCAACTGCATCCTTTGTCCAAATGTTCATTTCGACAAAATGCCAGTTTTCTTGAAGACACCAAAGCTTTTTTTATATAGTTATAGCGTAGAACCCATTAGGTTAGATAAGACCTATGGTTTGTTTTATAATAAATCCTGAAATTTTCATGGTTTCAGAAAAGAACCGCTTTTTGTCGAACTCAATATTCGGCCAAACGATACACAGTTGGGAAATGAAAATGAGTGCTTGCGATATGTAAGCGTGTTTTAATTATGCAACACTAACAATACACTGCAACTTCTTTTTATTTTGCATATACCACTCTGTGATGAAGTAAATACGTTATAATATATGTACGTTCATAATAGAGTCTTGATTCGTAGTTAGATTATCTGCAACCCAACAGTTGCACAGTAGACAGTAGTTGTAGAGTATAGAACAGTATTTGTCTCAATCAATTTGCAGGAGCCAAAGTCTGATCCGATTGCACTCCAATCAGACTGCGCTGTACGTACACTCGGCTCCAAACTTGTTGACCCGATTCTGGCTCATCAACACAAATTCTATTTAAATGTAAAGGCACAGATAGGGATGTTGCAGATGCCCGCATCTGCATCTGCATTAGCAGTATGTGCGCTTAAATTCTAACATCTGTAAAAACAACGTGTACTTATTACGGATTGATACAATTGATGATGGTTTCGATTTTTTTAATAGTAGGTAGTGTTTGAATTTATATTTTAAGTTCCATTTTCCATCAGAGTTTCAGAGATATATTGGTACCTACGGTGCGCATTGCAGCAAAATGGAAACATTTCAATTAAATTGAAATGCGGAATATGCAATATAATAACTCACATTTTTATATGGAATATATCACTCACATTGATCCTGAGATATAAATTAAATGCATTTAGTTCATTATCTCTAAAGGAATCCGATGATGCACGCTCTAGGAAAGGCGAGTCACGGAGCAGTCAAACTCGGAACTGTGAATGTCTCTTGCATTAAGTACTATCGGTAATAGTGTTATTACGGATTAATATTGATTCCTCTAGGAAGAATGGACCATTACTTGAATTTACCTGTACAGTGCTTCGATGCAAGAACAGGTATAAGGGTAATAAGGCTCAAGATGCCTCGTGGGAAGACAGCAACATCAAGCTAGTCTAAGTTGACAGACATTCAGATATAATCTATGGGTAATGATTTCATGGATATGATAATACATGGAAGTCAAGTCCTGGAATCCCAGCTCAGTAAATTTGGTTCCTCGATCATATGCAAGAATTTCTAATTTGATTTACTACAGCTAACCAAAGACTAAAATTTGGCTTGAGTTGAATTCAACTTCAATTTATGCGTTTTTGTGAAATTATTTTACTCCTAATAATGTACGCCACTAGTACTACACCGTGGCCGTATCATTGTTTTCCACAGTCAACACACACATAATGGCCTAGGAGTATGGAGTATGTATGTACAAGTGTGAACGTTTTCATACCGTCTGACAGCTCAACAACCTGAGAAGGCCTTGTCAACCTAAGTCACACCAATTGAATAATCCTTGCTAAGTAATAGAGAGTCTTGCCTTGTATATAAAGAAAGGCAAAAAGAGAGATACAATCAAATAACAGTCATATTCTCATAGTTGGCCCAGTAATTTACACTTTGGGTCTTAAAAATATTTAAGTTTTACAATGGTTTTACCAAACCGCTTAATTACATTGTCTCTTCACGCAGCACCAATTCAATTAGAATTTAATCAACCACGTCACAGTTCTCATTTTCTGAAATGCCACTTACCAAAGCTAAATTGATAAGGGGTTCAGTGGCAAAATAATACGATGAAGATAAAAAAACATTTCTGTGAGACAGAGCACAAAGGGCTGAGAAAATAATTGAGCGGCTAGCCTGCGGGGTCGCGGATGAAGTTACGGTACGGAGCGGCGGTTTGTCCCAATTTTATAAACCGCTTTTAGGTACTTTCTATCGCTATTCCACAATTGTTACGAGTATTGCTATTGGATTCTATTCGATAAACATAAAATAAACGATAGAATTTACTCGCCAGCATTTTTAGCGTTTCTGGATTATTATTTTCTACAGCTACATTAAATCTTGGTTCCTGGATCATATGCAAGAATTAGATTGTAATGTTACGAGTATTGCTATTGGATTCTATTCGATAAACATAAAATAAACGATAGAATTTACTCGCCAGCATTTTTAGCATTTCTGGATTATTATTTTCTACAGCTACATTAAATCTTGGTTCCTGGATCATATGCAAGAATTAGATTGTAATTTGTTGTTCTACAGCTGATTGTTAAGGACTGGAATTAAGAATATCCATAATTTGAATTCAAACTAAATAAATGCTGACGTAGATTATACGTGGATACTTTTGTTGGAAAATAAACCAAACAGTTTAGATCATGAAAGCCAGTTAAGCTGGCCGCCTACTTGAGGCGCGTTGCTAGGTTTGTTTTCTGTTGATGTCTTGTCATTGTCTTAGAAGAAATATGTAAACAATGTATTATTTTCATGTCTGAATATATTCACTATTATTGGTTCAATCCTGGTTTAAATCCACTCTAAACCTAATAGGTTATGGGCCCAGGACGCTTCCACCGGCTTGGTACGACAAAATTGATAATGCTTTGACAGTTCTTCAGTTCAGAAAATCACTCAGTGAGCCCTGCGTTTACATTAAATCGGATGCGACTGGCAACCTCATTATAATAGCGTTATATGTCGATGACATCCTGATTTTCAGTAGAGAAGAAAAAACTGAAGGAGGAATTAATGAGAACATTTGAAATGAAGGATCTTGGCCGAGCCAACCAGGTATTGGGAATGCGATTGATTCAAGATAAAAATAGAATTATTCTTGATCAGAAAAACTACATACAGAAAGTATTAGAACAATTTAATATGGCAGACTGTAAGTCAGTGAATACACCTTTGGAAAGCGGCATGAAGTTTGAAAAAGGAGAGCAGACAGATCTTGATTCCAAGTACAGAAACCTCATTGGTTGTATAATGTATATTGCTGTGTGCAGTAGACCTGACATTGCTCATGCGGCCAGCCTATTAAGCCAGTTCAATAATTGTCATTCCGATACACACTGGAAAGCGGCGAAACGTCTTCTTCGATATTTGAAGGGAACTATAGACTATTGCATAATGTATGAAAAGACCACATTATCTGTCACAGGATATGTAGATGCAGATTGGGCGTCTAACCAGATTGACCGACGTTCGTACACAGGTTACGTGTTCAAAATAGGTAACGCAGCCGTCTCATGGGAGAGCCGTAAGCAAAGAACGATAGCTCTTTCTTCCACAGAATCGGAGTACATGGCGTTATGCGAAGGAGCAAAGGAAGCTGCATTTATTAGAAGCCTTCTACATGAATGCCTTGGTAAATACCCATCTGTGACTTTGTACAACGATAGTCAGTCAGCGCAAAAGATTTGCAATAGTCACACTAATCATAGTAGGAGTAAACACATAGATATCAGACATCATTATGTAAGACAGGTTGTAAAGGATAAAATCGTTGATTTAGAATATTTGCCTACTGAGCGTATGCCTGCAGATGTCTTGACTAAATCTTTGAGTAAAGATAAACATTTTAGTTGTGTTTCTAATCTTGGTTTAAAAACTGTTTAGTTTAAGGGCAGGTGTTGGAAAATAAACCAAACAGTTTAGATCATGAAAGCCAGTTAAGCTGGCCGCCTACTTGAGGCGCGTTGCTAGGTTTGTTTTCTGTTGATGTCTTGTCATTGTCTTAGAAGAAATATGTAAACAATGTATTATTTTCATGTTTATATATATTCACTATTATTGGTTCAATCCTGGTTTAAATCCACTCTAAACCTAATAACTTTAAAGACCAAAATTAGTCCTTGAAGTGTCACTTATTGGTCGATTGCGTAACGGTTCGTTACTTTAGGTAGATCTTAATGTATTTTTTGCACGAGTTGTTTTGTCCTTTTACTCATTCGAAAAGTTACGTAACTACCCCTCTGGTGGTAGAGTTTGGTATAATGCGGATTCTTTTTCCAGAGCGGATCTTATCTTAAGACCCATCGGTCCAACGATGCAATTGTTCAGCCACTATAGCCACGTGCCACAAACGCTTCGAAATGAAAAGGCCATGTTTACTGAATGCTTTATACTCGTACTCAAATAGCAACTCTATTGATAAAGTAGTCAATTGTTTTAATACAAAATGGTCAACATTACTAAGCATTTAGTATTTTTTAATGTGGTCTTTCCTTAGACGTAAAGCCGCTTTTTGCTTGAAAAGGTGTCCATGTTAACTATGTTCATTTTAGAATTGCAATTAGAATAGAAACACTTTATTCAACATCACCAGGCCTCGGATTATTTTTCGCATGGTAAGATGAAAGAAAACTATGGAGTCGATATTAAAATTAAATTGTTATTTATATTCATACTCATACTCATTCATTTAATTAAGAACGAAATTAAATTCTAAATAAAATAAATCATTTCAATAGAAATAAATTATATTACAAATTTAAAAAAAATTAAAAAAAAACATTACTTTCGTAATGTGCTCCTAGTTTCGAATATCCATAGAGCTTGTAGATACAATACAGGAATGAGTGCCTCAAAATCTTGACAAGGTATGGCATGTGTATTGTCCATTTCAAAATTACAATTGTAAAACGAGTAAATAATGGCAACTTTTTAACTAATTTGATATAGTTACAGGGTAAATGTAACCCTTTACCAAGCAAAATGCTTAACACTTCCCAAATCATACTACATAAATTAATTTTAATTACATTAAGTAAGATTAATTTTCGATTAACATTTTCTCATCATCTCATCTGTCAACCTGCATAAGGGACAAAAGTATAACGGGACTAAGAAAATTAGTGAGTATGAGTATGAATATGAGTTAAAGTTTAGTTTTAATATCGACTCCATAGTTTTCTTTCATCTTACCATGCGAAAAATAATCCGAGGCCTGAACATCACATTGCACGACATTATAATTAAAGATACATGTGAACCTTAAGATTAGACTTAACATACAAATTAAAATTAGTGGTTATACTTAACAACAAAATACGATCGCTTTGTTTACCACTTAACAATGTAAGACAATCGCAATAGCCTAGGCACAAAGACTGCAAGGATCGGAACCGTTTTTTTTTCAAAAATCCCCGAAGTCTAATATTTTAAATTATTTTAGGCTCTTAATGTAGGACTCTATCATGTATTTAGGTAACATTTTCGTATTATTAGACAGCCTGATCAAAAATGATATTATAAACCAAAGAACGAAATTGAACGAAATAAAACCGGTATTTTTGTATGGTCCTATCCCTGACAAAGAGAAGTGAATTTGGCCTAGACAAAGAATCCGCACTATAGGTACATAGATATTTTTCATAATGAACAGACATTATTTAAGAAGATTTTTACTGGAGGATCGTCCTCATTAGCCAAAACGTTTTGTTCAACTACCTACTTCAATTTGTGCAGTTTCTTTAAAGTTAAATAAAAGTGAACTCCCTTTCGGCAAATGGATTAATTGGCGAGAGGTATAATTTGCTTAATGGGCTGCCTTTAGAAGTTCAGAAATATAATTTTAATGAAATCAGAACGCGGCAAAGCTTTATTTAATCCACTTGATAAGTGATGTAGAACATTGGAAAAGCGACATTTTAATGTAGCGATTGATGTTTAGAATTATTAATTAAATTGTTTGACACGTGATTTTTATAGAGCTTTTCTAGAATACTTTGTACCAATAAAATTCGTCAATCAATGCATTCCATTTTTTAATTTAATTTTGTTACCATTGGTTCAATCCGTGTATAGTCCATTTGCACGGACTCACGCTTCAAGGATCCCATAAAATTACGAAAAACAAATAAATATACATAATTATAATCGGTAAAGGCTCTTTTAATTACATAACGACCCTACCAAGAGATCTTGCCTAATGAAGTCGACTTACTACAAATCTGACCAACTCAGAATCCGTCAATAAAAGAATCTGACCAACTCAGAATCTGGCAATATAAGAAACTGAGGGCCTACCGCGAAACGATGTTCGTTTTCGTTCGTGTATCTCCGTCTCGGTCGCTCTTGCTTGTTCGAGGGTCAGAGACGGAGATACACGAACGAAGCTCGTTTTCGTTTCGGGGTACCCCCGCTGACCTATTACGAATCCGACTCACTAAGAATCCGTCAAATAAAAAAATTAAACTACGTATCCGGCAAAATAAAACTAGTTATTAAGAATGTGGTGGCAATGGTTTAAAAACTCTAAACTACGAATCTACTTCATTCAAAGCAAAAGATTAAACTAATTTACTGTATTGGAACTTGTAACTCTCTCAATAAATCTATATTCACAAAGTACAAAATAATATCACTCGTTGTTCGCAATCTCGCTATTTGAAAGGTAAAAAAATCTAAAAGTAATTTCTTTGAGTCCCCCGGTCTCATTCGAATTCCCTTTATTCTCGAGGCAACTTTTTATTTAAATCCGCGGCTCGATTTAGGTCGAAACGTTCATTTCGCCATTTTGGACGTTGAATTTTAATCGGATCTGCAGGGTAGAATTATTAGGAAACCGCACCATTTGGACCGCTACACTAATTCCTAAGAACTCTAATGGTGAAGTAGGTACTTAACAATTTTACATGCACACATTAATCAGAGGGGTAATTACGTAACGTTTCGAACGCGGGACAATTTAACTGTCATTGTTCCATATAAAAAGTGACCTGACGCGCGTACAATGCGTTACATGATCGACCTGCGGGAGTCGCAAACGCAGAGCAACGTTTTTTTTATTTTTTCTAAAAAAATTATCAATGAAAAGTTTCACGATGGTAATTACGTAAAAACATAGGTAGATGGTACCTTTTAATATTCTCACATACTTAGTTTACTTATATGTTGTATAAAATAGTACTTCGAATCGTCATAACTGTGACGCAAAGAAAAGAAAAAAAAAGTAATGATGAAAACTCCGCAGTCTACTGGCATTTGACGTCGCAAACTAGCCTGACAGTCGTAAGTATAAACTTTAAAATTAGTTCACAAGACACGATAGCAGTTGCTAAATTGAAAAACTTTTTAAAATACCATGAAACAAGATGCGATTTCTCGGTGGCTTTGAAACTAAAACGATGAAGAGGCTAACTTGATAAGATAATAGATTAAAGTTCAAGACGAGTTGTGCTGAAACAGTAGCAATTTGTTCATAAAAGCAGCTTACGCAAGCTGTATACATAGCATCCAGCAAGCATACTATGTAAAATTATCCCCATCTCATCTTAGAGAAACCTTGGGTCTGCTCAGTATCCTTATCCCAAGAAAATTCCGTCAGTAGTTTTTTGCTGAACCAATTTGTACTATGTATTATCCTTTCAAGTATCGTTTGTAACTTTATGATGATGATCGAACACTAAATGTTCCAATCCTTTCACTTAACTACCACTACATTTTCTCTCCAGCAATGCTATAAACGCATAATCTTGTAAAGATGTGAACAGAAAATAATTGTAAGGTTCATACGTATTAATGCACTACTAACGCGAGAAACGCAATACCTATTCGGTTTACTGAGAAATATTTTCAATATCCTTTAAAGAGCATCCTTCGAGTTGGTCTGCGTTGAACAAGTTTGAAGTATTGAATTCCTACTTAGGGGAGAGGATTAGGTATCGCTCTATCTCGCCGAAGTGAAACTTATACTCAGAACTTGGTGACGGGTCAGGGATTGCGTTGAAATGGCTAACCCAATTTCAAAAAAAAACGTTGTAGTGTGACTATTTAAGCTAAAATGTAGTTTGTCGAGAGAATTGGTTTGTTTCGGAAATGACTAAAATAAACGTAGCGCAACCAGATGTTGCAGAAATGCGTTTTCCGGTATGTAGTGAAAACTATTTAGTAGGTTCTCGGCACTCAAGTTTTGTTCAGCAAGTTACGGTAGATATGGACATAGAAAAGTGTTTATTTGAAAGACAGATGTTAAAATACTGTTCGAGAGCACCGTTATATTTAGAGACACGTCCGTATGTTTCGGGGTGGAATAGGTATGCTGCGGTATTTTATACTTTATGGATAGCTTCCAAATGTCACCCAGCCCTGCTAGCATAACTTGACTCTCGACTCTACTCGCGCGCGAGATAGACTGTCCGTCACTTTCTGATTAATGCTGTCAAAAAGTGACAGATAGTCTATCACGCGCGCGAGTAGAGTAGAGAGTCAAGTTATGCTAGCAGGGCAGATTTCCTAACTTGTCAATTTACTGTCAGTATCATTTTTTTTAGTTTATTTAGAACACAAACAGTCACTTCTAAATATATATTTAATATACAAAAATATTGATAATTTTTCCGTTACTTTGAATACTCAAACTTCTTATAGGTTTTCCTAATCTTTACCATTTTTTTTTTCAGAATTTAAAGCCTAGTAGTTTCGCAGATAAGGGGGGGGGGGTAAATTTTCGTCTTTTTCCCTAAATTACTTCAAATCTGTTTTTGCTAAAATTATAAAAAAATATATAAATATAATTTTCCAGTTTACCCCCCAAAAGTGGCCCCCATGTTCAGAATTCATTAATTTACTTTACGCGTCCATCTTTGGGTCACCAATTTACATATGTGTATCAAATTTCAACTCAATCGGTCTAGTAGTTTCGGAGCAAATCGGCTGTGACAGACGGACAGACAGACGCACGGGTGATCCTATAAGGGTTCCGTTTTTTTTCCTTTTGAGGTACGGAACCCTAAAAATTAGCTAAAGGCGCTGCCAATCCACGAGCGCACAACTTAATGAAATGGTGATGAATCAAATGAGTGATGACTGATGAATTAAACTGAACAATCCCCAAATATATGGCAAACCGACTCTGGTTATTTTCCATCGTCCTGATCGAATCTTCTGCTGGCCAGCAACACCACACCTTGGAGAGTCTTACAAACACCAAAAACCAACAATTCTGTCCGATAAACAGTTCCGAATGAATTTCCGAAATTATAATCGCAAGACGCGCGACCAAGCCGAGCGAGCCAGACATCTATATGAGGAGGTAATGTGGGTCTAGCCTCCGTTTCGCTGCTAAGCAGTCTACCCTATATTAAAAGATTACGATGCCCGAACACCCTGTAATAACTTAAAGACGCAATCCTCCGATATTTTAATGGTATTAAGGTCTATAACGGAATCATTTGACACATGCAAACAATCAGATAGGACAGAGGAATCTGAAACAAACATCGAGTTAAAATAACTTGTTTAGAAGGTTCACCAAGATAAGACATTTGGTCAGGTACACGATTAGGTACTAGGGAACATTTTATTAGAGCACGGGAAAACCAAGAAGGGTACCCAGTATGTACGGGATATGATTTAAAATAAGTCTACTACACCGAGTAAAAAATACGTAACTGAATCCTCATCATAATTGCGTGTTAGTATCATATTGCGTGGAAAGTGGGGCGGTAGGTGCTGAAACTCACATGCTGCGTCAATGAGGGAGCACTCATATTTTTCAATGTAGGCAGTCGCGCAGTAAAGAATTTGTACAGATAAAACGGTCACTTACTGATACCGTACCGACTCCACACCGCTAAATACCACAGTGGCTTAACAGTACTCCTTAAAATGAGTAGGGCAAACCTTGGCTAATCGGTGATATGAAGTAATTCGGTGATAGTTACTTATGGCCTAATAGCGGAATTACTTGATATGTTTACGGCTTGTAATAGTCTCCAGTAGGTGGCGGCACTGTCATTCAACATGCCAACATGCAGCAAGTATCCGAACGCATCCGTCAAAAATAAGAAAATAAAATGTCAAACAAATCAATAAGTTTAAGTGTAACGTCTAACGATTTTAGTTGATCGGTGCAGTGTAAAAAAAAATTGAAGAAAAACAAATGAAAATATGGCAAAAACTAAAGAAAAACCCTTTAGGGTAAAAGTTTTTAAACACATCAATTATTTTTAGAATTGTAAAAGTAACAATTTTCAATTTTTTACCTCCTGCACCAAGCACATGTTACAATATTAACCTGAATATCACCGAATTATCTACTTTTTCATGTGTCAATAAAAATATTTATTAAATTAATGTGATACATCATACATATAATCAGAAGTTCAGAAATTGTGAACTTCAACGTGAAACCAATTCATGAACTTTTACTAAGTAATACTTCAGAAATAATTGAATTGATAGGTAGTTAATATTATATTGTCAAAAAACCTAACTATACCGATTAGCCAAGGTTTGCATTTCACAAAAGCGTACCATTAAAAGCGAATGCACATAAATCCAGATAAAATTCCTGCTTAAACGTGGATTTCTTTTTTTTTTCAATTTATCCTTTTCTCTAAATTGTCATTCCACGCTCTCGTAATTCAGCCTAAAAGCCCCGTTTACACGACCCTGGCAGCCATTTGAGTAACGTGCTCAAAGTAACTGGAGCAAAATAAGGATCTCAACATATCAAACGGATAGAGGTTAGGAAATGTTTTTAAACTTCGATCACAGTCATGATTTTTATGTGTTAATTGGAGTCATTGTTAATAAAAATACAGAATGTTTACATATAAAAAAATTATAACCACATAGGTGGGCGCAGACCTACTCTTGTTGACGAAAAGATAAATAAATAATTAGGTAGTTTTTTTTTCACGGATAATCATCGAAAAGACGAGCCAAGCGAAGCGCAAAGGGCAGGAACTATCAGTTTGACTTTAGAGATTGTAATAATACAATGAATCATAATCCTACTTTGTTTCAATATCGCAAAACGAGATAATCGTAAGTAAGTCTTGGTTTATTACAAGTGAGCATTTAGATTGGCATTCGGGGCTGTATTTCTCTCTCGCTTGCTCATAAACTTTCTTATGCTAAAATAATAGTAGATTGTTAACCAAGGGCTGAAAGGCACCCATTTCTGACGAGATATTTTTCGAGTCCGAAATGGGTGATTTTCACTTATTTTCGAGTTAACCCTTTTCCAGGCACAGGCGTTATATCGACCACATACAACCTGTCAAACATGTATCTTAATATCAATAAATAAGACTGACATTCGATTGTCATTTTTCAACTGCCGGCCTGGAAAAGGGTTAAACACTCTATCGTATCGTATCGAATACGAGGAAAGAAAAAAGACACAGACGGAAACATACCTTCATAATGTAATTGTGATAGACGAAAATAGCCTATTCGAATATTTAAATATTATTTGTATTTCTTTCCCACTCACGGGATATGATGTCCCGGACCTTTGGGAGGCGAGGGAGACAACACGTAGAGGCCCTTTTGACAATTTGATGGAATGCAAGGAGTACACATTTGTATTTATTATTAGTATTAGTTGAATAGTGGCTGTATGCGTTTCTGCCTTAGCTCACATGCACAACTTTAAGTTAAAAAAGGTTTATGTGTACTCCATTTGTCAATACCTCATTGAGCCTAGTGAATATTTTAGCTAAAATAAAAGTAATGAATAAACTTATTTTATATTTAATAAAATAAATTCCATGAACTAGTAAGAATGAAATTATTTCCCTTTGTCAGTGCCGGGGTAAGTATTGGTATTTATTAGAATTAGTTCCCGCATGATGCTTATAAGGCGAGGACTAATTGGAATACACTACTTTTCTACACTAGAGCAGAAACGTATTACTTTCTGCACACTTTTTAGATCAACAACGACCCGCTTTCAGAGCATGAGATATGAAATAGTAGATTGTTAACCGAGGGTTGAAAGTGACCCATTCCAACCGAGATATTTCTGGCGCTCTCACTTCGTTCGAGCGCCAGAAATATCTCGGTTGGAATGGGTCACTTTCAACCCTCGGTTAACAATCTACTATTCCAATAGTTCGAGGATGAAATGTGTAATTTCGCCCGAGTTAAACACTCTACTTTTCATTTCGACTGTGAGGAAAGTAAAATAGTAGGTAAATAGTAGGTAAAACGTACATTTTATAAACCAGGTATATTAATTAAAATACACATACTGCCAACTTTAGAAAAGTTTTAAAAACGTATCTAATAGTTTCATTTTTTTTTGTATCTGTACCTATAGTTAATTCTATAAATAAATGTACAGAATTATATGTATTATTAATATGAAATGAATTAATTATTACCTAAATTAATTAATTATACCTATATCGCACTGGCCACTTGCCACGGCCTACTAGATTGTAATCGAGTAGGCCGCGACGACGCGACTAATCTAGACGGCCATGCTGAAACGTGAAAAAAGAAAGTGTAGCATTATGGCGGGCAACCAAAACTTACAAGAATGATTTGGAATGTCAATTTCCTGTACTTACGAAAATAAAGACCAACTGTAAAAGGATTTTAATATCAATATATAGATCGTAATAAACCCGTCGTTTAATGTATAGCTGAGTTTAGATATATGTAAAGCTTTTATTTTAATAAAATTACGGAACTCAATTATCTTCAACTCCGTGGCTAGTCGTAACAATAAAAAAAAATCCTTTCACCCTAGGGCAGAAAACACTATTTTCCACCCGGCTATATACCCATAAAAAGTCAACTTTCAGAACAGGAGAGATGAAAACGATTTTACCCGAACCCGAACACTTTTATATGAGCTCCCAGTCTATAAGTGTGTTTATATATTTTTTTGTTATTAATTAGCAAAATAGTATTTCATACCTATCTTATGTAAATAAAGTCCATTATCCAAATATAAAGTAAAGCGCAGATGTTTAGTAGGCACTAAATTTCTATCCTTCACCCGTGTAATTCAGCCTGACGCCATTTAAATTCCGTCGCGCACGGCACGCGCGCTACTAAGCCGAGAGAAAGGGTACAAAGCTTGTATAACGGATTTGTGTAAAACCGGTCAAGCAGCATCCCGGTTGGTGCAGTAATCCCGGGGGAGCTTCGTCGTTCTGTGGATATAATAATATTCAGCTTAACCTATCGGATGGGAATCGGTTTAGTAGTTCTCGCTTCTATGCGTGTCAAGCATATCAGCCCTGATAGCATAACTTGACTCTCTACTCTACTCGCGCGCGTGATAGACTATCTGTCACTTTTTGACAGCATTAATCAGAAAGTGACGGACAGTCTATCTCGCGCGCGAGTAGAGTCGAGAGTCAAGTTATGCTAGCAGGGCTGAAATGAGAACGAGAAACAGGTCTTATACAAGGTGCGTGATTTCTGTTTAACTGTAATACTCTAATAATAAATCTATTTTTTTATAACAATAGAGACACAATAATTAATCTATACTAATATTATAAAGAGGAAAAACCTGTGAGATTTGTATTTTTGTACCTATGTACAGGTAATCCATGAAATAGCTTTGATCTGATTTCAAAAATTCTTCCATCTTTGTACAGAATGGACTTAGATTTTGTTATAAACAATATTTCATCCAGTGAATTTGCCTGCGTCGTTTGCAATACGTGGGCGGAGCTGCGCGGGCAGCTTTTTATAATTTACGTTAACGGCCCTGAGAAGTACCTATAAACGGTAGAGGTAAAGATATGTAAAGTAAGACTTTAGACGTCTGAGCCATTATTTGGTTTATCAGTTTTGGATCGTACTCGCACTACTTATAATACATTTCGCAGGCTTATTCTAAAGCTCAATGCGCGTCGAAGTGAGCGCACGAAAATTAAATTCTATTAATGAAGTAGGTATCTCAACTAGTGTCTCTTAAGACATTTTAGATCTTCGCTCAATTAAAAACCAGCATATGCGCGGCACACGTGACTGTTGGAGCATTGAATCCGCAAAAGTTTTGGTCACGTACATCGCATGGACCCGGAGAGACTACCTCGTCAAGTCATGCTGGGGCAGATGGCGGAAGTTAAAAAGACCTGTTGGGCGTCCAGTCTTAAGATTCAGGGACTCTTACAAGCGAGATATGATCAGTTTTGGGATTAAGACAGAAGGATGGGAAAAACGCGCCAACATGAGACCTGAATGGCGCCATGATATCAAAATCGGGACAACAAAACACGACAACGATTGGCTCGTGAACCTCAAGCAGAAAAGACTTCGCCGTGCTTTATCACCTCCTACAGACTCACAATTCGTCTGCAATCGATGTGGCAAGAAATGCCGCGCTGCTGTAGGAGTTTATAGCCACCAACGTAGATGCGGCAACCCATAGGCTCCTAAGCGCTGCAACAATCATCTGGCATAGATGCTGTGGCCAATGATGATGATATGGCCTATATATACATATTTTCATTTGATCTTTAGTTTGTGGGTACACTTTAAGTTGTATCACCTAATGGAAAATAAAAGTCATTTAACGTCGTATTATTTATTTCGTCTGTGTTCCAGCCGCCCGGTACAGATACGAGCGGCGTTTACTCGTTACCTTAAGTACACGTAGTAACGCTACTTTACCAAATGTCGAAATACTGATATTATCGGGAGCCAAGGCCCCGCAACACAAACGTTCAGCGGTCGTCGCTAAGAGAGACATTATAATCACTGATTATCTACAATGCATTTGATATAAATATTTTATTATATTACAAATAAAATTTCACTATTTAAAAACGACTTATAATTCTTTCTATAAATATTATTGAAAGATTTAATGAGTTAACGCTGACTTTCATCAATCATATCTAATCCGACATCTATAGTCCGCTCAAAGTATCACGGATTGTTAGGTACAGTAAGGGAAATGAATTCGCGTACCTTTTTATGCCTTATTGTCATAGTAAGAAGAGCGAAAAAGGTACGTGAATACATTTTCCTTACTTTACGTAATTAGCTAGCATTGGCAGAGCGTCCATAAAACTCAATTCCGTTTAGCTTGAATAGTGAACAAATCCCCAGAACTTCAAGAAAAACTAAGCCAAATGAACTACTACTTATCTTCGGATGTATTGACGCCACGCCACTGGCAGCTAGTTCATACAATTTAATTATGTGTTTTATCGATAGTTATCGTGAGTACAGTGAACGGAGTATAGCCACATTGCAAATACACTCATTTTTCTTTAACAACGGTCCCAAATAATATTACACTACTACTTATAACTTTTTATTTTCTTTGAATTGTACCTGAGCAGAGCTAAGAAATCATAATATGATTTACATTTCTATTGTACATATAATTAAAATCATATTCTTTGTTTCTTCGGTCTTTAAACAACTTCTCTTTTCTAGTCCAATACAGATTTTGAAATCATAGGTGAGCTATTTCTATATCTTGTCCTTCATTTTATGTTTAAATGTATTGCTATACCAACCTATACAAATTGACTTCAACATTCAACAATCCTATTCCTTTCAGGTGATAAAGACTGATAGCATAAAAACGTCACTTTAAGAATTATTCTAATCTATAGTATAGACACTTAAATATATAGCTCAAAAGATCCACTCCGCATAAAAACGCAATCACTCGCACGAAAACACTTCGAACAGTCAATAGAGTGTCTACCCCATTGAAGCAACCTTTGAAAGTATTTATTTATGTAGGTATTGCTCCTTTTCTTCAGACTGAGATCGACTCGATTCGAGTTTGTATCGATTTACAAGTGATGCGATATAAACGCACGGTGACGGTGCGTTTAAAAAACGCGGTGTGCATACCACTCCTTGCTTTACCTAGTTTACCGAGTTTTAGTACAAACCCGTTAAACTAGGTACCTAAATCAAGGAGTGTTATTACTCGTATTTATTTAACATCGGAAAAGTAGCTCCAGAGGGGTAATCACGTAACGTTTTGAACGCGCGTTAGGTAGATCCAAACTGTAATTTTTCCATATAAAAATTGACGTTTAGATCTACCTGACGCGCGTACAATGCGTTACGTGATCGAGCAGCTGTACTCTTTCACCAACACCAAATGCCATTTTCGTACATATACAGGGTGTCCCAAAAGTCAACGTCAAGCCGCAAGCGGGTGATAGCACACGTCATAACAGTTATTAAAAAAAACAAGCCATGTTAATTTGTTTTTCTTACTCGATGGAAATTGAGCTTCGAATTTCCTATGCCGTTTTACACAAAAACCAACAAGCATCTCACGCTCCTTTAAAATACACAAGTTTTTCTTCATAGCTTTTAGCTGTGTAATACCATTTTGAAATTCGGACTAAAAACAAACTTTTGAAGTTACTTGCCAAATTATCAAATTAGTAGTAGTTTTTTTTCAGTACAGTCAGTTACAGTGTGTTTGTCTACCAATTTTTATTACATGTTTGGGAAAAAAAGTAATACGCTTCTTTCGTTTTCGCTAGATCGGCCCTTAAGGCCGCCAGAGAGGTTGTCCCACGAAAATTATTACTGGCCAAGTGGCCAAACAAGGAAAAAAACGCACATATATTATAATGACTGTCCGCGGCGTTTATGTACGAGTTGTATAGTTGTACTTTTGTGCTATTATTTAGTGTCATAAAGTTATCTGTTGCTCTCAAAGCGACCGCCGCCTTGAAGCCGACTGAAGCTGTGCGCCGTGGTCACTACACACTACTGCCGCCGCGGCGGCCGGCTACGGTCTGTCGAGCCACACTTCAAGCCAATCACAAATGTTAAAGCTACGTTTATCGTATAATTATTCATCAGTGCGTGTTGGTGGACGTTGGATACATGTTTGCACAATGGTTGGCGATTGTCTATTGTTTGTAACAGTCCATTTTGGAGCTTCAACACGCCACATGTTTGTTATGACTTAAGACTCCTTTTGGAATTAGCAGGTATTTCTGGTAATGGATAAGGTATTATTAAAAACAAATCTAATGCGATTGTGTAAATTGATTCCATAATGAAACGATTCGAAGTTGATAAGGATTCAACTGTATTGTAGGAATGTCCACCTGTAGTATTAATAATTACAGGTGGACATTCCTGTTGTTGAACGTTATTGAAAATTCTAATGATTCTTAACCACTTTTGTTTTAATAATTAATACTTAATCATCGCTAGTGCATTTGTTTTTCTAATCAAGGACTAAAAACTGGTTATCATATGAAATGCAAATCACGTCCAATATCCAACAAAATGAACCGACGTTTAAAGAGTAAATATGACGGCCTTTATGTTACCTATTTACAATCATGTCTACAGTATACAGAGATAGATAAACATTGGTATATTATTCGTACCATATTAATTATTATTGTAGTAGTTTAATCCGTGCACGAATCTCATATTAACTTCAATTCATAAAGAAGCATATAACAGGAAGTTCACAATACTGGTTGGCTTCTTTACGTATTATTTTACGTTACGCACAAAGCGGTGAACGTTATTTAATATTGACTGTCAGTTCAACATTATTGTAACTCAGCAAGGGGGGTAATCACGTAACGTTCCGAACGCACGTTAGGTATCCAACTGTCATTTCCATATAAAAAGTGATATAGATCTAAGTGTCACTTTTTATATGAAAAAATGACAGTTAAATTGTCCTAACCCGCGTTCGAAACGTTACGTGATTACCCGTCAGATCTATACAGTCTGTACCTAAAACATGCACCCCATTATACGTAACCTAATGGTCTTATAAGCATTATTGGCCGATTATATAGTCTGTCCTTAAGCGACTAGACACTGCTAGTAGTACTTAACAGGCAAATCAAATAAAATGTTTCCCTTAAAACCCTGATAATTCAAATCAGAATGTTAAGGATGAGGCCATTCAATATTTGAATTCAAATATGGTATCAATTGATAGTGATTGTATAGATATTTCGGTACAAAAACCGTACGAGTTTTCTGATCACGAAACCCCATCCTTAGCGATTGAAATTCGTGGACGAACATGTAAGAGCTACATTATTATTATAAGCGAGGTTCCAAAGTAACGATCATTATAAACGAGGGGCAGGTAAAAAAACAAGTATCAAAACGTTTTTGTGTCCCATATCAGTCGTGTTATTTGTGCAAATGGTTTATAAAACAGTTATCAACAACAAAATGTTGTCTTGAAGTGTTGCTCAAAAGTGTCTGGTAACCATGTAGCTTCCGACAGACATATAAACAAGTGTATACAATATTACGCTTTCTATCAAAAATGGACCAATCATGGCAGTGATGATTACTAGATCAGTGCAGTCATTGGTCGATTTCCCCCACTCTTATATGTCTAGCAGACGCTCCTTTATATAATTGAACTGAGATTCTATTTCCAAATACCGAATCTGTACATCAATCATGATGGATCGTGTTAACCAGCTTATAAAAATTGACGATGGGTGCTAATGGTTCAAAATACTGAAGCGACTTCGGAATTTGAACATAGCGCCTCTGATCTTGAGATTGCGACCGACCCCAAACCTTAATTTATTCCTGTTCCCTCGCAGAAAAAGCGATCTGTGTAAATGTCTTCCTAACACTATTTATTATATTATATTTTATTGTTATATGTCAATGTTTGAGTAATTATAATTTTTTATCTTTGGCTTTATGATTAAACTCTGCATCGGGTAACTGAATATAGCGAAAATTTAATTTTATGTTATATGCTGATCGCTCGTTCTCCGAGGGGTCCGCGTGTGGCTCGCAGCCCCTACCTACTCTGATATGGTCTCAGTCTCAAGACAGTCCGTACGTCTGATCTCTATGATACTCTCTCCCTACTCGAGCTACTGGATTGTGCACTCTGTCGACGTCGAGGGACAGTACCTTTAATTTTATTGACGCCGTTTGAATTAACTTTTTGCCAATAACTTTCAATTTGGAAAGCTCGACGAGTCCCCGCCGAGAGCGCGCACAAGCCTCTGATATGTGGGATGATGTGTGTAGCGCCTCGGGCCGCCCGCCGCAGATCCGACCGAGGGTACAAACTGAAGCGTACCTATACATATACGTATATAATTATATACAATGTACATTACAATACCATAAACACTATTGAGGCTACGGGGCGGAGCGTCGGCGGTCGGCGAGGCGGGTGCCTCGCGCGTCAGTGTACATTCTCACAATAATATACATCGTAACTCGTTCTATATATAACAAACACTACGAGCGCGCACCACGCTCGTTAAACAACATAATATACAGCAGAATCGTAGCACTCTTTCGATTCGATAAAAAAATTGACTAGAAAATCTCAATTCGCTATGAGCACTATGTGTGCGTGGATGAGGGAGGGGAGAAGATGTCGGCAGCGCGCCACGCCTCCGCCTCCTCCTCGGCGTCGTACTGCTGCAGGAACGGGTTGGTGGCACTGCAGTAGCGGGGGCTCAGCGCACCGCCGCCGGCGCCCGAGTTCAGCGTCACCGCCAGCCCCGCGGACGTGCCCGGGATAGCGAACCGCGGGGAGTCCCGCGAGCCCGGCTCGCGTCCCGGCGTCAGGTCCCGCGGAATCAGCTCCCGCGGAGTGCTGTCCCGGGGCGTGCTCGTGCGAGGCGAGTCTCGGGGCGAGGACCGTGGCGAGTTCCTCGGAGAGGCTCGCGGCGAGGCGGCGCGGTCGGGCTGCCGCAGAATGGAGGACACGGAGCCGCCATGTTTTATGGTGTCCGCCGGGCTGTGGCTCCCGGAACTACTGCTGGGCGAACCGGGAGAGGAGACTGTCACCTGACGGGAGCGAGGAGGAGCGGGCAGAGGCCCGCGGAGAGGCGACTGCGGACGATATTGGCCGACCCTGACTGATGAGAGAACCTATACGAAAATACATTTAACCATTAACCAATATTCATCATAGTATAATGTCAAGACGCATTAGAAGATAATTACATATTTAAAATTTACTCTAATTGTGCCAATGGATTCTGAATACGGAAAAGTGAAGGTGCTTGTAAGAAGCGTAAAGCAAAAGCATTGATATATATGAAATAGGTGCAACCTAAAATGTGAACCTCCTTGATGCAAAATAAGTTTCATTTTGTTCTTTTCGTATAGAACACAACACATATGTACAACATCCAAAAGTTCACTTGAGAAGCCATGGCCTTGGCCTTGTAACTGTGTTAAAAACTATAAATATGTCTTATGACTGTGCATAACTGAGATCAATGGCATGATGTCAAATAAAGGTCTGTAATAAGGAACAAACCTTGTTTTTTTTTTTTGTAAGGCGGGTTATAGTGCACATTTGTACTGTCAACTCCGACAACCACGCCACTGAGAACTATGCGGGGGATGTGATCCAGCTGAGGTTCGATTTTAGTCAGGACTCAGCTGCTTTTGGGGTCGGGCTTGAGCCCCTTAGTGACCCTTGGATCCGCTAGTGAGTGTGTGGGAATACGAACATGTGCGGGCGGCGAGCGGTCGGGCGCGGGCCGAGCCGAGAGAGCTGGCGGCGGAGATGCTGCTGATGCTGCCGCTTGAGGCCGATATGGACTGACTGAGGGCGGAGCTCGGCCTGCCGAACAAGCATGATTCGTCACTTGACAACCAAAATTCATTAGTTTACACTTTCAGTGGCAGCTGTGCTCGTAGGCGCTTTCCTCTACGATGGTTCCTCATGTTATCGGCTACGAGCATACCTAACGCTATAAAATATTTGATACTGATTGTGGATGACTGCCTTTTTTCTTTTTATTTATTTAAAACTATTCTTAGAATCAGTTAAAGTTTTACATATAAAACCACTATTTAAAACCGAGGTTTACGCAATAGTTGGCGAGATCGCGCGGATCTTGCCGCGTTTCTTGAATTATTTATAATAAATTGCATTTATTAACTACAATGGAGAATGGATGAAAATTTTAGAAATGCCTGATTATTTTGTTGGTGATAGGAATAACCTTCCTTAGCACCAGAAAAAAGTTAACGATTTTTCAGTTGCGTAAATTATTTTTGAAAAATATAAACAGTTTCCCCACTTATGTTTTGGGTCAAGGACGGTCAATAGACACTTTCCTCGATCCGTCTCATATTACAAAAAAATATCTTAAATATCTGTGGTAAACTGACACTGGTAATGGTGTTGCAAGTGTTAATATCATATTATCATCTTTCCTCGATCCGTCTCATATTACAAAAAAATATCTTAAATATCTGTGGTAAACTGGCACTGGCAATATTGACACTTGCAGTAGCTATATTTGTCATTACCAGTGTCAGTTTACCACAGATATTTAAGATATTTTTTGTAATATGAGACCGATCGAGGAAAGTGTCTATTGACCGTCCTTGACCCAAAACGTAAGTGAGGAATTGGTTTATATTTAAAAAAAATAACTGACGCAGCTGAAATATCTGAAACTTTTTTCTGGTGCTAAGGAAGGTTATTCCTATCACCAAAAAAAAATCAGGCATTTCTAAAATTTTCATCCATTCCCCATTACCTATACCTACGTTCTCCGTTGGTCATCGGGACAAGTGCCCATACGAGTAAATGCGGAACTTTTCGAACGAGCATTAGGACAACTCTACTGTAGTTTTCCGTCACATTAATCACATTCTAACGTACCGTCATAGGTACAGTCACGAGCTTTAATTTGGGACCCACCTAAGGTGGAATATCGTATAGCACACTGGAGATATTTAGAGCTAATATTTTAAAGGAGTGTCATACTGACACATGTTCGTAATTAGAAAACTCTAATGATTGCTTTTGGCAAAGAGGTTATCAATTCAAGGGCCCATTCGATAAGACATTTAAGTCATTGTCTTATCTTGACACTTCGCCGCTATAATTGAACTGAAGTTTTCGACCTTATAGCATTGTGAATGTTCTGACAACATTTGATGGAAATGGGTCCCAAATTAAAGTTCGTGACTGTATGCCTCAGTATGTTCGACAGTGTTTCGATTAGTTCAGGGCATTTTAATACACAGATCCTAAGCAGTAGCGTTTAGAATCGAGCACACTGGTCAACCGCGTTATCGCGTCTCCAGTCTGTAGTGACGTGGGTACTCGTGGGGTTATGACTAATTCGCGCGCTCTGCATACCTATTGTCTTGATGGCTCCGCGGTATGGAGAGCGACCAATGATCCGAGGGGCGAAGGTTCGAATTCCGGACATGAATTAATTATGTGCAATTTGTAAACTTAACGACGTAGATCTGCCGAGTAATTCCAGCTCATGTATTTAAGGCAACAGTACGTGCCGTTATGGATTGTGGAAATTAATGTACCCCGCCATATGAAATGTGAATACATTATTGACTTGCCGATGGGCATATGATTAATATTCGTTGCAAATAAATTACGGACATTTGTTTTGTTTAAATTGTGTGCGAAGGGGTAAGTTAAAAATATTGTGATCAGGCGGTAATAGTGATATACCGACAATAGTATCTAAGCTTACTCCTTTATTTTAGCTTTAAGACATACGCTTTGAGGTATAGTCATAACTTCGAGGTATGATAATCGCGCTAACCGGCGAACCGGATAAGCAGGAATCCCGAACATTGATTTCAAATATAACGAGATCCGTTATCTACTTAGTTTCATTTGCTACCTGGTCCAACACATAACAGTACGTACGAACTGTTACGCAATCGACCTGCATGGATTAGGCTAGTAACCTGAGTCCCAGTACCCAAGTATTAACCAGGAGCCCTAATACGGTAACGTACTGCTAGAAAATCTTTCACTACTCTTGAAATAGTAGTACACTGATTTTAAACTGAAAAATGAGCTTTGTTATTAATAATAGTTATAAAATGATTTTTGGTCGTCAAGCGATAGTTTGTACAAGTCTACTAAAGTATAATAACCACCAACCGTTTGCAGGCATCATAGGTATCAACAATAAAGTATATACATACATATACATACATAGTGCCATGGTGTAGATAGAATTTAAAGACGTTTTACGCAAAACACGCAGACATGATTCCACCGTGGATATGGTGAACTGTGCTCCATAAAATTAGCAATACTTTAGTAGATCGTTCAATCAAAATTTGGTCAATTTTCATACAAAAAGTTTTCGAGCATTCACTTAAAGTAAATTCGCATCATTCAAATTAGCCCTATTTGAATGATTATTGCGATAAATACTGTTTTACGTGATTGTATTCCCTATGGTTTCCAATAATTATGGCTACGAAGATACACGCGTATTTCGTAGGTATATTTGTAGTACAATAATGATATAATTGCTTGTTCCCTAAAAAAAAACAACGGTATTGTGTGTCGTTATAGGTACTTCTATAATTTGATTTATAAATTAATTATGAACTACGTGCTCTACTTCCAAACGACAGTGCAATAAAAAGAATGACTAAGTACTTATAAAGATATTGTACGATCAGTATTGAAAGTTGCTACAATTTTGATAATTGTAATGTATACTAAATCTGAGAGCTTTTCCGACAAAATAAAAATGTGTTCCATTACTTTTGATACAGACCGTACTCACTACATAGTTTGACATGTCTTTGGGATCACCCAATATTTTCCTTTTTTAGGGTTCCGGACCAAAAAGGTAAAAACGGAACCCTTATGGTGGGACTCCGTCCGTCTGTCTGTCTGTCACAAAGTCAAATATCTCAGGAACTACTAATGCTATCGATTTGAAATTTGGAATAGTTATAAACAAAGCTAATGCTCGTGTATGGAAAATGAAAAATTTTAATATATACTTTTAATTTGTATAAAAAAGGGCGGATAAGAGGGGGGGCAAAAATTCAAAGTCTAGTTAGTAGGCCAAGTGGGGTATCATATGAAAGGGCTTGAATTGTACATTCTAAAACAGTTTTTCTTTTTTTTTCTACAATGGTAAAATTATGATTTATAAAGAAAAATGTTGAAAAAAATACCATTCCCCCCTTATCTCCGAAGTTAACCAAGCGAAAAATTTGAAAATAATATATATTATTAATATTAACGTGAATATTACCGGAAAAGCATAACGATACCTCTATCTAGCGTAGTTTTTTTTTATTCTTCAAAAATCATATGTTCATTTTGTTTGTAATTTAATACTTCTGTGTTTAATTTTTTGCCTTCAAATTCGTATGAAAGTGTTCTGAAAGTAGGTACCTTTTAGCAAATAGATAAAGAATTATCGAAATTAATTCACTTGATAAAGAATTATCGCTGAAAAACCAACATACAGTAAGGGAAATGTATTAACGTACCACCGTAGAACCCTATCGCAATAAGGTAACATACCGCTCGAGTTTGAGTGACGGCGGCTTGTCAATTGCGACAGGGTTCTACAGTGGTACGTGAATACATTTCCCTTACTGTACATACCGAGTTCCTTGGTCGCGCAATTTAGTAACAAAATGCACCGATAAATGGCGCTGTAGGTACTCATGTCATGCTCATGACTAACTACACTATGCGTTGTTGTCCAAAATTAATGTGTGGGGCAAGACGGGTGTGTTGTATGATATTTCGTACGGAACCCTCGGTGCGCGAGTCAGACTCGCACTTGACCGGTTTTTTTATTTATATATAAACACTTGAACTTACCATTCTAAATTGAAACAGTGTTGCATTTGTTTTGTTTCGTTCGATTTAAAACCAAACATACTCTACTTTGTTTCCTATTACAGTTGATTCCAATTTCATCGTCAATTTTTCTTCTATGGTGGCGCTAGAGGTCAATTTTGGTCGGTTCCAAAGTCGTCTGAGTTTATTTTTATGAGTTACCTTGTGGGAGGATGAGTGAGGCCGCTTGCGACGCACTGACTCTGTTTCCACGCAGCCCGGTTGCTGGCTCGCCGCGCCGAACTGTCTACAAACATACATGCGTTAAGGTACCGCTTAGCCCGGCACACATTGTGTTCACTTGATTGTGTTATTAGTGTAGCAATGTTTCAGTTCAGAAATGGTAGAAATTGTGCTAAGAAAGACTGTTGTCAGCGTTCGTGTCTATGCGTGGAAGAAAATGACAAAAACTAAGAAATCCACTTTAATCGGGGTTCCATCGATTTCTGAACAGAATATGAGTAAAGCAAGAGCTATGCTATCGGTATTGAGCACTTTCCCCGTCCATGATATAAAAGGCAAAATCAAGAGCCCACAGAGACATGCTGGACATACAACTGGATACACTGGACAGGGAATGTGTTAAATGTTGTCCTGGTTCTGCATCTGGATTTTAGATAGAGGCTTGGTGCATGCATGTTGTTGATGTAAATGTTCAACGAATGAATTTCTCTACAGTGTGGTCCAATGTAACAGAGCATAACAAACAAGTAATATGCGAAATGACATTACCTGAACGCTTAGGTGCCGGCCATATTTGTAGAAGACATTGGAGGACATGAATTGGTCTCTGGTAATCCAGATCCGTAGGTGGTTGAGAATGGAGCATTAACGGAGGCGCCAGAGCCACCGCTAGATGCTGAGGGGACATTTTGTTTCTGTCTTGAGCTGCCACGACTAACGCCAAGTGGTCGAGTAGGAAGACCAGGGTGGCGCGCGCGGCGCGGGGCAGGCATTCTACTATCGAGGCCATCAGTCGCGCGTTGCCTTCTCGGTCGTCCGGAAGACACACTCCTGCGTAATAAACGTTGCATTATTAAATTGAATCCGCTAGATGACACAAATCATTGCACTCTTGCAGATACGTATGCATGTGCATGATAAAGTGGCTGCTAGGAGCTTATGAAAGAGAGTGGTCAGCAAGAATAGATGACGATGCCACGATTGAGGGAACAACAGAACTGATGATGATGAAATTTAACTATCATATGATCACGATGATGTCGGGCACCGAGTCTGGGGCCAGCTGCACCCCGCGTGCGTTCCTCTCGAGCGACTCGCGGAGAATGCGCTTCTTGTTGGCTGGACCGCATATAGTTTACACGGTATTACGATAGGAAAAGAAACTTTTTAATGTAATCAGCGTACTAACCTAGTGCGTCGAGAGTCATCTGATACAAGCACCGACTGAACAGCGGCTGCGGCAGCTCCCGCAGATAGTCCTTGAGCAGGCCCGTGATCACGTTGATGTCGGGCACCGAGTCCGGGGCCAGCTCCACCCCGCGTGCGTTCCTCTCGAACGACTCGCGGAGAATGCGCTTCTTGTTGGCTGAACCACATAATCGATAAAGGCCTGCAAAAAAACAACAAAAGAATGGTTAATGCTCAAGAAAGCGGATGCTGCAGAAATAAGATCACTGATACATATATGAACGCTTTCTGGATCGCATGCTTGAATCACGGCTTGTATCAATAATGTCAATAATAATCATCATGATCATGAAAATATTTTCCACGACTCGTTTCTGTTCTGCACCCAACCGAAAATTATAACGAAATATTTTATGTCCGTAGGAGGTGAGTCCATCTGTTTTCCAAGTTGTAGACATGTGCCGATTGAGGAGTGAAGTCGATCCTGTCATTTCAAGTCCCAACCTTAAAGACGACTCCGTTTGCATGGATTTTTAGACACCGTATTTGAGTTAAAACCTGCTTGTTTAATACCTAACTGGCTCAGGATGAAACTCAGAGGTGAAAATTTAAGAAAAAATCCATTATGTCTTTATGCGTAAGTTAGGATATTATATCTCTGTATGCCCGCGCGTTACGAAGTCGTTTGCGAGCAAGTATGATCAAAAATCTCACTGATGATATCGAGTCCTCTCCACTCGATCTCCTCGACGCACCGGCACACGTGAGCGTTGGGCGGCGCGTGCGCCGTCGCACCTCCCGCGCCACCACCGCGCCGAGCTCGGCGCCGAACAGTGGCGGCGACGAGAGGCGCGGCGCGGCTGGCCACCGCCGGAACAACTCGTGTGGGTACGCGCACGTATAATGACATCATCATCATATCAGCCTAAAGATGTCGACTGCTGGAAATAGGCTTCCCAAAAGAGTACCACAGTGACCGGCCCTGCACCATCCGTATTCAGCGAACTCCCGCGTCTTTTACCAGGTCATCAGTCCACCTTGAGAGGGGTCTACCCACGCTGCGCCTTCTGGTACGTGGTCGCTACTCGAGAACCTTCGTGTAAAGACAGGATCTACATAAACAACATATCTCACCGATGATATCGAGTCCCCTCCGCTCGATCTCCTCGACGCATCGGCGCACGATGAGCGGCACGGGCGGCGCGTGCGCCGGCCGCACCTCCCGCGCCACCACCGCGTCGAGCTCGGCGCCGAACAGCGGCGGCGGCGAGAGGCGCGGCGCGGCTGGCCGCCGCCGGAACAACTCGTGCGGCTCCGTGTGGCGTACGCGCACGTATAATGTGCCGCGGGGCTCCATCTGTTGGGAAAGCAGTGTTCAGTTTTCCTTATTGCCGTTTGAGCTGTAAATCCGTCAGCTCATACGTACGTAACGCTTGAGTAGTTGTTGAATGGGAAAATGACAGTTGATTTGTCCTAACGTTCGTTCAATTATGAATCACATAAAGTTCCAGAATGCAAGTTTTATGGCAGGAACGAGCTTTGAATGGGCTTACATTAGCCAAGCGAATTTTAGACAAGGTGAGTAAATCGACTTATAATAATTCGTTGGATTTCCGTGAGTCTCTTCGTACCTTAATCGCCAACTGATGGTTCGGCGACCTCGCCAACAAATCAGGCAGCGTTACAGCGCCACGGTAGCACAACTTGTGCCGGTGCTGGGGGTCCCATGAATACACCAACACATCCAACTGCCGGTTGTCTACCAGCTCCAGCTCAAACGACTCGTCCCAGTCGAACTGTAGCTCCCCGGTTCGGACCTGATGACAAAGATTTGTAGGTTTCTTATCTTTGTTAATGCAATAGGAACCTTAAACCAGGCTAACAGATTTGTCGAATTGGGCATTGATAAGTATGATCGACAGAGTATGCTAGGGTACTGCTTCGCCCGAAATCAGCTGGAAATCCACCAGTGCGATAAAATCAAAGTTCTCGTAAAAGTTTTACCCAGCAGCAGAAGATGCCTATAATGATATACACACGGATTCTAATGTTAAGGGAATAAGGATCCGTTTAAATCATTTTGACCCTGTTATTTTGCTACTTCTGTTGCTGTAGGTACTTTCTCAACGGATTATTTAGTGGTGGATATTCAGTCAACATTATGGCTCATACAAACAAAGTGTTTAAACAAAGACCGTAGGAGGCGATGACGTAACCTTCAGTGATAGATCAAACTGCATCAAAATGGTAAGATGAATGACGAAATATCTCACCACAGTCCTCGCTTTATGCACCCGATCACACTCGAGCACGCAGTACAAGTCCCTCGGCGCCACTGGCGGCTGCGCCGGCGCCAGCGGCCCCGACGGCGGCGAGCCGGGGGACGAGCCCGTGGGCACCGGGCGCAGGTTCCGACCCGCCAGGAGGTGCACCCAGAGCATGCCAGATACGCCGCCAGAGAGACGGGATAAGCCTGTCATGGAGGCTGATAGACCGCCCGAGCCTGGCTTCTCCACTTTGTATTTTAGGAACTCTGGAGCAAAACATGTTGATAGGTTAATCATTATGAATTGAATATACAAAGTTATGAGCTTTACTGAAGATCAGCCTTTTTCTGGTATATGGGTGGTAAGTAATCGCCGCAGTCTATGATGGATCGGTAGCAAGAGTTTATGCAACAGAACCATCTCTTATAAACAGGAGCCTAACTTTGAAGCGATACCATAATTTCAACCGTCAACGGGAGTCGCCCACTGTCGACCCGTGAAGCGAAATATTGTCATAGAATAATACTCTGAGCAAAAAACAAATGATGAAAAAATACACTACATTTATTAAAAATATACTACATTTATTTGTATGATGATGATCATACGTCGCAATCCGGGCGTGGGCACGGAGATATATAGTTTGAGCAGTTGTACCTTGATCTTAGTTTGTTTCGCCGTTGGCCCGGGCAAGCTAATAACAATTGAAGAATGAAAATCTCACCATTGGGATTTATATCTAGATGTCGATGATGTCTGGAGCCAGGCGTGGGCACTGGACTCGGGTTCGGGCAGTTGAACCTCGAGCCTAGTTCTAGCAGCTGGCGCACACGGCGCGCAGACGGGGACCCGCCTGCCGTCGGGCCGAGCTGCTGCGAGGAGAGCGAGCGGGCTGGCAGGTGCCGCGGCCGCTCCACTCGCCGACTCGCCAGACCGAGGGAAGAGCCGAAACGACTGCCGCTTTCCATCTGATAATAATAGTAGTTCGTGAAGAATTCGAATGTGGCGATTTAAATTATTATTCAAAGACAAGTCTGCGACATTGAAGACTAATAAGATCGTTATGATCTCTGCATTTGGCTTCGCGTTAACGTCGGCTAATGAGTTTAATTACTTAAATCGATCTCTATACTGTCTCAATACATCATAGCGCTTCTGAAAATAAAGATACTGGGTCCCGTTTTGAACTGTTTATTAAATAAATATTAAAGAGGAAAAGTCTGAACAATTGAAGCTTTGTATGTAATGGGTAATCTCCGGAACTATAAGCCTTTCTGGATGGACATACTCTATATACTGCTTGCGTTGCAATACGCGGGCGAGTTACTTACATTTTTGAGCGCGTCGTGTATGTTCTCAGCAGAGTAGTGCGTGGGTAGCCTCGGGCGTAGGGACTCGTACAGCGCGCTGGTGGAGGGGGCGCGGGACAGCCACGCGCGGTACTCGTCCGAGGTGAACACTGACGAAGACGGTAAACCTGTGGTGAGGCTCCAGTACAATAATGTACTTGAGACTACTCCTACTACAGTGAAGCTAGACATTTACCTAATAAGTGCCGCGCCGCGCCGATTGTGTCGGTGGCAAATGGATGCATACAGGTGAATGGATGAAATATTTTTACTGCATTCATGGGCACGCACTATTAGTTGTCACTTTGTGGTGGTTATGAGTGCGCGTTGCCGCGTTGCTATGGCTATCCATCTGTTTGGATATCAGGATATCAAACAGGCTGCGCCAACCACTTTTAAACGCTACAGTTTTGACATTCATGGACCGATTTCGGCGCGGCGCCGTTCCGTTCGGTTTGAAGGAGCGATCAAACATAAGAGCTAAATGTTTCTTGGTACAGTCGAGTTCTCCTATATCTATGCAGACTACCTTTCAAAAATATCTACACATGCGTCTTATGTCAGTAACAATAAGGACTGTGTATAGATATTTTTGAAAAGTTGTCTGAATAGATATTGGAGAACTCGACTGTACAAGCACCGTTTGTTATACTGTGATATTGTGGAAGTGTTCAAATAACGATTATTTGTATCAAAAACTGGGAAAGGTAACAATATCTTACCTCTGGAAGAACGTAGATCTAAACGCGAAGATAATGGCTCTGGTTCATCCTGAAGTACGCTCCCTGCTCGTCTCGACAACCCTAACCTGGTAATGAAAAATAGATATATTTTTAGAAACATTAAATCCATAAGCAAATATGCTTATTCAACAATGACTGACTATTGTATGCCAATCAGTAATCTTACCTCTGACCCGTGTTTCTGACATCCCTTGGTAACGAGTTGAACTTCGAACTGATATCCCTTCCCAGCGTGCTGCTCCGGTATCCACTCAGTCCAGAGTAATAAGGCGTTCTAGTAGGAGCAGTAGCTTCTGTGTCCGACGAATAATCCAAACTTCGATTTCTTCTGCTCGTTCCAAACTTCGTACTATACGAGGGTAGTCCTAAGCCAGTGGTTCCATAAGTCCCTCCTAGGGTCCCTAGACCAGATCCCGTCAAGCCTCCGCCAAGGCCTGAACTCGTTAGGCCAGATCCGACTAAGCTTGACCCAGTTAATCCGCTGAGGCCGGTGGTAGACAGACCAGATGGAAGCCCTGGGCCTCCGTAACCGGAGCTGGTTAAACCGCTACCGGTTACGCCACTGCCTTGAAGTCCAGACGCCCCTATTCCTACTCCGTATCTTTGGTTATATCTTGACAAACTTGAAGCTGAAACAATTTTCACAATTCAATGACGTTTCCTGCAAGCCAGAAATTCTAAAATTGTTATGATACTTAAAATAATATAGGGGCTTACCACCAGTAGCCGCAGATGCTTTTAAGCTAGACCTCAGCAGGGAATGTCGACCAAAGTCTGAGTGAGTCTCAGCTCTCGGTAATTGTTGTTCTGAACCGGATCTTGGAACTCTTGAGTTATATCGCGAACTGCAAACAATCAAAAAATTTGAACTAGAGGTACAAATGTGTTGAATGGATAAAAAGCCTAGTTAGGCAACTCTGCAAAACGTAGTAAGGAAAATGTTTTAATTTATATTGGTCGGGTATGAGAAATGTGATGACAGATGTAGGCTAGCGCTTAATCGCCCGCGGTCGAAAACTTGCATCTCCTCATACCCGAAAAATATAAATCAACAGATTTTCCTCTCCAACTTTTGCAAACTAAAATCCCCCATTGACTGGATTAAGTAAGTGATTATAATTATTTTACCTTCCACTCTCAGATGGATAGAAGGAATGCACCTTCTCAGCGAGACTTTCCAATGTGTTGGGGTAGGAACGCTCATAGGGCACGAAGTGTGTTGCCTGTGACTTGGGCTGTTCTGTGATTACTGGTGGTGGCGGGCGGTAACTGCAGCCAGACAAGAATAATTGAGCATACTAAATAATTGTAAAGGGTAAATCGTTAGTAGCTGGCCACTGTTCAATTACTGGCCATCCCACACTAAAAATTAACTCTGTTCACCTATAATAGTTAGAATTCATCTTAGTATATATATACTCCCGAGTAGTACCTATAAGGTTTCAATTACTGGCCACCCTTCAATAACTGGTCACGTCATACTAAATTGAATTATGTTTGTAGGGGAACAGAGTTCACTTTTAGTATGAGTGGGCCAGCTATTGAAGGGTGGCCAGCTACTGGCGATTTACCCTACTTGGATTCAGGACTGTAAGCCTTACCTAAAGAGATCACAAACAGAGGTAAATAATATTTTATTCATATTTGTCAAGTTTTTTGCTTTTTCTATCATCATCAGCATATCACTTTTATATCACTTTGGGGGAGGCCTATATGTCCACTGATGGACATAGGCCTCCCCCAAAGTGTGCCAAAGTGACCGGTCCTGCGCCACCCGCATCCAACTGACTCCCGCAACCTTTACCGGGTCATCAGCCTACCCACACCACGCCTTCCGGTACCTGGTCGCCACCCGAGAACCTTTCCACCCATCGGTTCTACGTACAATGTGCCCCGCCCACTGCCACTTAAGTTTAGCGATTCGGAGGGCTACATCGGTTACCTTGGTTCTGCTGTGGATAGCCTCATTGCTGATGCGATCACGCAGAGAAACTCCCAACAAAGCCCTCTCCATTACTCTTTGGGTGACTTTGAGCATTCTTATGAGGCCCATAGCTTTTTCTATGCTTTTGTTTCTTTGCTTTTATTTTAGGGTTCACTTTACACATTCATTGCCAACGATTTCGTAGCTAGTAAAACTAAACGAACTAGGTATATCTGCTTAGTAACATAATCGAATGTCTCTACCGTCTGTGATCAATACCGCCAAAAGGTGAATAATGTATTATTTCATCACACTTGCTCATAAATGGTGTTATTCCATGCCTGTATACAGAAGGATAAAGGCCTAAATTGTTCCCGCGGGAGTTTTGGCGAGTTTGTAGTCCCTAGGAACACTCATAGGCCCAAGGTTACCAGAAGCACAGGGAAGCTCAAAACAACTTTTTACAGACTAGTAAAAGCGAAATAATCGTTCTTGGGAAATTGTTTAAAATTCTAGAACAAAATTCCAAAACACATTACCGAACTTACTGACTCTAAATTCAAATCTGTCGTAAAACAGAAACTTATTTCAAAAGCATATTATAAGATAAACGACGGATAGGGATATTTGGCAGTGATAAAATCCTGCACTAGAAATTTATCGCAAAATAAATAGGCTTTCCACTATAGCAATGTTATTTTATAATTTTATAATACTCTGATACTGAAATTTTATATTGTATACTGTTTTGAAAAAATGATACCTCGCGAGTTTTTTCGCCGGTTCTTTCCGAACAGAGCAGAGAGAGAGAGAGGCAGAGTCGTTCTTTCCGAACCGGTGGTAGGTTATCGACGTTCATAGGTAATATGCCCTTCGGCGTCGGGCTTCTGATAGACTCTTGTTTGCAATATTCCACTTACGCCCCTCGTTAAACAATGTATTAGTATTTACCTCCACGTAGAATGGTCAGAAGGCGGGCGCGAGTTGTAATACATGTCCAGTGCGTTGGAGTCGGGCGAGAGCGCGCCCAGCTGTAAGCGACTGCGCTCCTCGCGGCCGTCGCCCACCGGCCGCACGCCGCCGCCCGGGCCCGCCGCCGAGCGCAGCGTGCCGTGGCTGTACGACCTGCAATACTCGTAAGTGAACTCTTTGTAACCTTTGTTTATAATTACAATTAGGTACTACTAAGGCTTGTTCACGAAAAGAAGTAGCCACTGTTATATACTTAATTCAATTTTTCAATATGAAATGACATTTTTTAAAGAATTTAATTAAAAAGAAGGTCTTATATCAGCTGCTATCCATTTTTGGACTAACTTTCGAAATCTTTGGATTGTAGTTTTGAAATTTTCTCGTTTGGGTCATAGGGTTCTTTTTTTTCCTTTACTCAAATAGATCATCGATGCTATAATGTTCCGTGAATAACTTTCCAGACTCTTAATTACCGTATGCAGGTCATAAATTGTTTTAAATCATGCTAGAATTAGACACATTTCTATGCAATCATTTTAGCTTTAGGTATGCCTTTACTGGCATTATGTAGGATTTCACAACTTTGAAGAAAAAATGGATGGATTTTAGATTCTTACACATAAAAAAGAATACTCAGTTGGCTATCTAACTGTGGTTTGCCACCTAGACCTACTGGGTGACAGTGGAGACTTAGTTTTCGATGTCTACTTTTTTTCGTGAACAAGCCGCTGGCTGGTTACGCTGGTTCAACGACCCGAAGTAGATCTTGGCCTCCGGGACTAATGCACGTCTCTGTGCTAATAAGTCTGTCAAATTAGCACATTACTGCAGAGGTCGCGAAAGGATAATGATAATAAAAATAAATAAAATAAAATAAAATAGCCTTTATTTCCAGCATGACATTAAAACATTTAAAATACTTGGATATGATAGAAGCGGTTTTTTATTTTATTTTATTATTATTTAAAAATATATTTATTTTTAACTGGACGCCCATTTATGGGCAAAGGCCTCCTCCTGAAGGATAATGATACGATAAGATAATGATAGTAATACGAGGCTGGCAATCCATTTTCACGCTGATGTATAATTTAATATTGTGGACAATCTTACACGAATCGACCTTTTTTATGGGAGGAAAATCCGTTATGGATACCTCCACGCCACGGGGATAGCGCGGAGGTTATGTCGGACCCGCACCGACTAAAAACCCCCCGATGGTCCTCCTCGGAACGCACCAGTGCCCGCCCTATCGTCATGCCCCAGTGGTATCTACCTTTTTTCCGATTGCAGCACCCAACTGCAACCGTGTAACACCCCGAGGACCCCTTTTAGTCGCCTTGTACGACAGGCAGGGGATACACAAATCGACCTAGTCCCACCCAAACTAAGCAAAGCTTGTACTATGGGTACTAGACACGATAAACATACTTAAATACTTTTAAATACATAGAAAACATCCATGAATCAGGAACAATTATTCGTGCTCATTCATCACACGAATAAATGCCCTTACCGGAATTCGAACCCAGGACCTCTAGCTTCGTAGGCAGCGTCACTAGCAACTAGGCTAAAGCGATCGTCATTAAAGGTATATAACTATACATTGCGTATTTGAAAAATAGTACATTACTGCAGAGGCTGGAAAAATAGGGATTGCCGGCCAAGTAGATATAGACGGACGAGAGTAGCGAGGCTGGATAGGGATACGAGGCTGGCAATCCCTTTTCACGCCAAGGTATGTATAGTATACTTTTCTCAAACATGCAATGAAATAAAAAAAAAACAGTTTTTTTTATGGCTGAATGCCTCGATGTTGAGTCACGAATTGATACTGAAACCAAAGAAGGTCGCTTCGCAGGCTCCAATTTTGTATGAAATTCCACCTCTTGACGCATAATGCCCTAAATCAAGTCTTAAACGCAAAATGACCTGAACGCATGATGATATACGCAGATTGACCTGAACTCATAATTTCCTAAACGCAGATTTACCTAAACGCGTAGTGTCCTAAACGCAGATCACGCTTTGCAAATTGTACTTAAATAATATGTAAGTATTAGGTAGTAAAAAAGTGTTCGGTTCTGACGCTTCGCCGGCCGCTGCCGCGGCACGCTCGATCTCTTCACTCGCTCGGCTCGCGCGTTGTAGGGTCGCAGTTCAACCTAACATTCCTCCTCGCTTCGCTCGTCGTCAACCTGCCTTAGAGTCCCTCTAAAAATACTTTAAACTAGTAAACTTTAGTCTGTTAAATTGACTCCATTTTGCGTCTGAGACATTTTTTTAAGACGGGCATTTCGCGTCTTAGGGCACTTTGCGTCTAGGACATATCGCGTCCAGGGAATTTTGCGTCTAGGCCTTTTTGCGCCTAGGGTATTTTGCGTTCATAAAATAAGTCACTATGCGACTAGACCGGTTCCAAAGTAAAAATCAAACCTCGTCTCATATAGATATCTCAGAAACATTTAGCACTTACTGCGAGTACATCCCGTCGACTCGGTCTCTGTCCCTGTCCCGTTCCCTTTCATCGTCGTCCCTGCAGTCTCTCTTGAGGACCACCACCGGTGGTGGCTTGTGCTCCGAGCGAGGCAGAGACGGCGAGCCTGGACCCGATTTACCTGTTGGAGTGAGTTAGATATCACACGCTATATATATAATATTACTTGAAACAAGAATTGAATTCAAAAGACCGCCAATATCTTGAATGACTGAAGATGATTCTCTCGAACCAGGAGAAATCATCTCAGCGTAAGATAATTTCGCTTAATTCGAGTTATTGGTTCAAGAATGTTTACCTCTAATTTAATTCATCACATGTACTTACTTCTTGTTAATAATTAAGTAAAGCTAACGTCAACCAAAATACCAACGTCAGTAAAAAAGTTTCACGTGTAGAATATGACAATGTATAATCTAGTTGCTATGAAAGCATACAATAGTTTAATATGCGACTGAAAGAGTAAGGGTGCGGAGAAGTAGGTTCTTAATAGTGTTGAATTGACCTACTTAATGGCTATACCTTTAGCAGGAACTTAATATACACTCACGAGCAATAAAACGGATACACTTCGTATGAGCCCGTTATTTTAGCTCTTGAGCGTATTTTTTTTGCAACGCAATAGTTATTTGTTATGCAAGGCGGCAAAGTTGTTGCTTGGCGCAAGTCTGGTATTGAAAGCCGAGCTAGCCAAGGATTGTAAGATTGAACCATGAGCGAAGCGAATGGTTTAAAAGTACAATCCTGAGCATAGCGAGGAAAATTGTAAATGTAATAAAAGTCATTTGGACCTTTTATACTCATTTTCAATAATGGTTTTGAAATATAAAACAACATTTCAAAATTATTTATTTGTATTGTATCTTTATAAGTCAGTCTATTTATTAACATTTCATATGTAACTAAGAAAGGATAAGTATTATTAATTTAATTTTATCAAAATAATAATAATTAATTATTAGCACTTTTGGGCGCAGATTTTGAGCGATAAAGTAAGCCTTTCCGAGCTGGTTAGTTGAAAAGTATATTTTGCATGTGCTTACCTTTCCTCTGCCTCGTACAGAGCAGCAGCCGCCGCGGTATCGACATGATGATGACCACGTCATCCAGCGACATTCTCCTTACATCCACGAGGTTAACCGCGAGGATCTCATCCCCGACCTTGAGACAGCCGCTGTTGTACACGGCCGACTCGAGAGCTATCCGAGATATGAACACGCCATCCGTCCGGGCGCCTCCGTCGCCTTCGCGAATGTATAGACCCAGGGTTTGGCCTGGCCGCTTTACGATTTCCACTAGTTGGACTATGTGGCGGGCGTCCTGTATTGGAGAAAAATAATTGGGAAACGTTGAATAGTAGAAAAATACATTATTTAAATAAAAATAAAAATATTTAACAAAAATACACTTAATATTATAAACATTATATCCGTCAGACGCCAAACTAGGCTGAGCCTGTATCTTGGCCGCCTGCGAGTGCGATTAACACGAAATAAATAAAATATTACCATTTTGCAGACAAAACACTAACTTCTGTTATTATTATTCTTTTAAGTAAAATTAAGATAAGATTAACATTACAATTTAAAACTAAAATTACTATTTGCGTATGTGCGTGTGTGTGTTAGTGACTGTGTGTTTGGTGTGTGTGTGTTAGGTTTTCAGTCAGAAAATATGAAAGCGTTAGTAACACATTTGGCTTTAAACACGGTTTATATGTAATTATTTGATGAAATTATTCGTATTCGTTGAACCAGTTATTCCACAACGTTTTTGTATCGTTTTCATTGAAGTGTAGTCTAGTTAGTGGTGTTCAAGGAACTGGCCAGCTAGCATATGTGCGAAAATGCTTCCAATGTAATCGGCAAGCATGCTTGCATGTAAAGGGCTGATTTGAAATGACAAAATGTGGTGTCTCCAGTATGAGTAGATATATAGGAATGTATCTAGCGGTAAAAAAATCATTAGATGCACATTGGATGTGATTAATGGGTCTAATATGATAGAACGGAATTTAGGATATACTCTTCAAAATCAGAATAACAGGGATATGGAGCAAACGCGATATTCTAGGGATTGACCATTCCACATAATGGCGACACGTGTACATACATAGCGTATCGTATATCGAACATACGCTTTTATGTCCGACATACACTACGTGTATCTTTACGCTAATCGTGCTGGCTAGTCTGTAGGCTTTTCAATTTCAATTGGAAAGATAAATACGATTAATTAAACGAGCGAGCGAAGTGAACAAAGTTCTCCGTTTCAACTTGCAGGTCGCATTTCTAAACCGATTCTCGTGAAATTTTGAGAGCAGGTTCGATTATTATACAGATTTTAGTGTCGATTCAGGTTTTGTTTTTTTTTTTTAGTAAGGACAGAGCCAGGTCTACAGCTCACAGAGCCACTGATATTAGGTATCGTGATCAACTATAAATAAGCATTATGATTACAATTATATATGACCAACCACCACACTTCAACGAAAATAATAATAGATTTACTATGTCTGCTAGTTATTTATCAACATACGTAAGTTCTAATTAGTTTATTATATTCAATGAACCATGGTCTGTAAAAATTAGTTATAACTTTGAATAACGATGTTATAGAACTTAAGAAAACTAAATGATAATGGTATAACGTAATATGATGCTTTGACTTTGGCAAAAGTCAGCTTCGGCAAAGTTAGGAGCACGCAATAATGCTTAAGGCATACTTATTTTTGAATAAGGTATACGTGCGTAAGTAAAGATTTATTTAACTTGTATTAGATACCTACCCAATATAATACCAATCAATTCGTTGTTAAATAGCTCCTAAACTTTAAACTAGAAAATTATTCTACAAATCTTATTTCCGAAAACGTACACTTCCAACTCAATCTATTATTGGATTGAACTATCCAATCGAGGCCCAATCTATCTCTCGCATTCAAATAGGCGTACAATCAGCCACAGACGCGGCCGCAGAAAAGCGAGTACCTCGACAACGCCAGGCTATTCACAATAGTTCACCTCACGCCAGAAAAACCAGTTTAAGTCACACCTCCACTTGCACGGTGTTATTACGAGTCCCAGCGTCAAGATACTAGGGGTGAAAAGTAAGGTATAAAGTTGTGAATAGCAGCCGGTCTAGATTGCGTTCGCAGTGAAGTCACATTCCCGGTATCTAGGGCACCGTCGGGAACAATACGGTTCACTAGAGTAGCGTTCTTTCTCGGTGTTCTGTGCTAGGTTACGAGTCGGGTAATCGGGTCAATGGAGGGTGATGTTTTAAGGTTATAATCTCTGAACTAACGTGTATGGAAAACCTGCTTTATTCAAGATAGGCAAGGATTGACTACATATATAAATAAGTACTCCGGCAGATCATGGAGCTTACGTCTTCATGACAGAGATATAAGATTATGACAGAAAGAACCGGTTGAAGATGTTATGTATTAATGTGTTAGTGTCCATTTGACCAAACTGGATAAGAGTTTATTCCGGGATTAGTCCCTATAATTTTGACGTTTAACCTAAGATTAAGCCCTTATAACAAATATAATCTAAACAGTTTAGTCAAATCCGGCCTTAATTGCGCTATAAAACAAAGAGAAGTAAAGCACCAATCTTTCTGTGCGGAGTTTCAAAAAGCGTATAATAACTTTTTTTGTGTCGTTTACAATGCTAATGTAAAGTACAATTTAAGTTTAGTTAGTTCTTTTCCCCGTTCCATCGTCATAGCCATGATAACAAATAAAAAGAAATACACAAGTTTACCTGTAATGAGAAGAATTTCTTGGCGGCTTCAATATTGTTCCGGCCAACTTGTCTTATTTCTAGTATTCGAACGATCATCTCGCCGCGGCGCTCCACCGCCTGAAACAGAATTTGGAAAATATTATGTCACATATAATATTCTTAGATCAATTTTAAGGGCGTCGCAGGCACAACACTCACACCTAAACACTCTTATTCATAAACATTATTAAGTTGATAATTATGAGATGACGTTTAACTCTCTGCTTGTCCATTAGCGTGACCTACATTTTAATATCAGAAATTACTAAACTATCTTTAAGTTTCCGTACTAATTATAACCTCTATCTACGTCCATGTTAAATAAAACAAGCGTTTCTTAATTTCGAGAATTTATGAAAAACTAGCTTCTGCTCGTGACTTCGTCTGCGTGCACCCGGGATAAAAACTATCCTATTTATGTTAATCCAGCCTAAAAACTATCTTCGTGCAATAATTCATCAAAATCGGTTAAGCCGTTTGAGCATGATTGAGTAACAAACATCCAAACATCTAAACATCCAAACTTTCGCATTTATAATGTTAGTAGGATTTATCTTGGATGTAACATTAAATTATTTATCAGAATATAACATTAAATCTGGAAAACTTATTCTATTAGCATTAAGGAGAATAGTTAAAACAAGTTTCAAGAAATTTATTTTCGTCAAGGTGACTTGCTTTATATGTTTAAATTAATGCCCACATCTACGGGTTTTCTCATGACATTTATGAGACATACAATAATAGGCTGCATTATCATCGGATCGGATGACCTCATTCATAAGAGAAGGCCTGTGCTCAACAGTGGGACGTATATAGGCTGATGATGAGGATGATGATCATCGGATTAATAAATTACGCAAAATTCTGCTCTAAAACACCACACACATGGATCGATTTTGCTAGATTTGATTACAGGGAGTTAATCTAAGATTTACATTCAGCATTCTTATTCTATTTCAATATAGCGGGTGTAACAAAAATGGGGTGTAAACCCATTAAGGCCAGATTCGGTAACATATTGTAATTCCAAAAATGCATTTTTTAATTATTTAATTTTTATTATAAACCCTTCCACCCTTTACCCTCGCGGGGGAATGTTGTCATACACAAGCAATGTCAACAAAAACAAAGACTGTAATTTAAAAAAAGTTTTTCTTTTAAATGCACGCTACCGAATCTAGCCTTAATGGGTTCACACCCAATTTTTGTTACACCCTGTACTTTGTTCTAACACGTTAGCTGTGGATGCCAGCTGCAAAATTGGGATGCCATATTGTATGTCTCAAATTGAAACCACATGTGACATCTAAAATACCAACCTCGAGCGCCGCGGCCGTGGTCGCGTCGTGGTCATTCTCGACCATCTCAATCTGCCTGAATATTTCATTGCTAACCCCTGACACCTGAAATGTGAGGAGCGGGCTTTATAATCGCATTATATAACGAAGTCGTAGAGGTGTAGAGGGTGCTACGGCGTAGCAAAGCGTTGTAGTCGAGACGCGTACGACAGCAAATATTTTAAGAGTTCGTCCACTTAACCTATTAAACGCTAATCACGACATACATGTATCAGAGAGCTACCAGGCGATTTCGCTACATGTTGAGATTAGGCTGCTACCAACGACGGTAGTGAATGAGTTAATACGTTCACTTTTCGAGGGGATACGCGCGTAGCTGATGTCATGATTTCTTCGTCTTTTAGTGACAAATAGTTACAAACAATTAACTCGTATAGTGGGTTCTTGTCTTGGTAGCTAAAGTGCCATTATAAAATAAATATAAAGAGTATAAACATTGGGGGACAACGTTACTCGTCAAGCAGTCGCCCTTTTTGCAGCTTTGACCTCAGGGCGGCGATACTCTGTACTCTAGTTATGCAGTGAATAAAAGCAGCTTAAAAGTCTAAACATCTTCTTATTTCAGCCACCGTCTGACTACATCCCTCCATAGTACGCATGTCAACTTTTTTGGTAAAGAAACCAACACAATACAGATTTATTGTATAACATATATCAGCTTTTATACGCGTAAACTTTTCGAGTAACAAAACGTGTCTAACATATTCAGGGATAGCAACTACACGCTCAGGTGCATTGCTGCGCAACATAAATCTCTACAGTAATTTGCACTTTTAAATTATAGTCTGAAAGCACATTTTAAAAGCTGAAACGCTACTTAGAGCTTTATTCTAGCCGGGCTCTACTAGACACTATTCTGTTGAATTTATATGTCTAATTTTTTTGTAGAACCAAAAAAACTCTTTTATTATCAGTTGATAATTGTTGCGATTAGTTTCAATAAATACTTGCTGTATTTATAATTAGTATTAGTGTATGATATTTTGTTCCTACTTAGAGTAGAAAAATAAAAATCATGAGTACTTTAATCTTATAATAAAGACGTCATGGACTACACTCCAAGATACAAATCGACTGGAAACTTCTATCTGATATAAGTGTATTCCACGAACACGCAACACATTTGTTATGGGACACTATTAGTCGAGTCAGACTGACCTCAAGATTCATATTTTTTAATGGTAACTTAGATCGTTCTAATCACGAGGGAGCGCCACACTCCTTCTTATCGCATACAATTTGTCTTTGTTGATGGAGTATCTACTTTACTACCTAGTAGTACCTACTTTAGAAATGAATATAGGGCAGGTTGCATTAACCATACCTTAACACATTCGCTGCCGAGAATCGCTACGCGCTACGCTCGTAGCCGATTTCGTGGTTTTCCTCGTATGTAGCGCAAAGCGCTTGAATGTGTTAAAAGGCAGTAATCGGTAAATAGCGCCGGCAGCTGATGTCACATAGATAAAAGTCAAATTTCCCATAAGCGCAGACTTTAACGGACACCTGCGATTACGGATCATGTTGCAAATTTCATCGAAATCGTTAGAGCCATTTTCGCGAACGTGATTACAAATATATATACAAATATTGGTCGTTTAATAGTATAGGATTTGAGTAACTACTTTTCTGAAGTCGGGCTGCAGCACACAGGGCGGCGCATGGTTGGCACGCGGCGGCTGCGGCGGCCCGGGCGGCGCGCGGCCCGGCGACGCCGTCAGGTCCGGCGCCGCGCGGCCGTTCTCCTGCGGACAAAATTAGACTTTATTAGAATAGGGTTTACTCGTAGTATTTTTTTTATAAAGTAGCATAGAGCGGTTCCACAAGGAGACTTTTTGCACTGCTACAAACGCGATAGAAACGCAATACAGTAAGTATCGAAACAGGTGATTTTGACAGATAATCTATGGCAAGTACCGCGCGTGTGTATCGATGCAAAAACTTGCCGTGTGTAACAGCTCTTCGAAAATGTTTGGTGCGCGTATACTTTGTCTATGTGTGCGTATTTAAATTCTACTTTCAGTTAGTACTGACACACGTACCGCCTATAAAATTATAAAAAAAAACTATTTATTTCAGATAAGGTGCTTAACTCATTCGCTGCCGAGAATCGCTACGCTACTATTATAATAATGTTTATTTGCAGAAAAAATGAGGTTATATTGGGTTAGAACTGTGACTCCAACTGACACGAAACTGTGCCAGAAAAGTAGGCCATATACAAATTGTACTATATAATACACCTCTGGATAACGGACTACCCACCTGTTCTACTCTAAGGCAGGTCGGTGTAGGTACGACGACGAGCAAAGCGAGGAGGAGTGTTAGGAAGAACCGCTACCCTACACAAGCAAGCCGAGCGAGCAAAGCGAACGTGCCGCGGTAGTGGCCGGCGAAGCGCCAGCACCGATTTTTTTATTTTTCTTACGAGACATTATACCGCTAATACTTATATTATATAAGTATTCATTATATTTGGTAAACGTTATATCTTTTTTACTTTTTGAACATTATACACCATGAAATTATCTATTTGGTTGTTAAATCAAAAGTTTATTATGCCCCTTGTGATTATATTCTATGAAATTATATAAAATAATGTTATATCCAGTGAAAATATATCTAAAGTTGTTATACCGATCATTACACACCCAAATTAATCATATGATACCCTTTGTGACATTGAATTTCAGTACAGATTATGGTGTGAAAAGTCTAACATTGACATAAAATTGAACTTCATCTGGCCCGAGGAATTTTAAAAATTATTAATATATAGTCTCCGATAGATTAGAAGTCAATCCCAACGGGAGTGTAATTATCGGTATAACAACTGTAGATATATTTTCACCTACACAAACTCTTATATGTCACAACATGAGCTTGATTGATAATGTTCTGAGGCTCCATCAAGTAGGTAATTGTAACTGTAAACTCCATTAAGAATGATATTTGTCTGCCACCAGCATATCATGTGAGTCGTGGGAGGAACTTGCTACTCAGAGATCGGACTGGCGAACTGCTGTCAATACAGGTATCAATGACTTTGAACGCACCCGTCTCGAAGATCTGGACGCCAAACGCCAGTTCCGTAAAACTCGGCCCAAGCCCTCCTACCAATATACTTATAACTCTACTGGACAGCTTCACTGTGTCTCTTGCGGTCGTACGTTCAAAACCAAATTTGGTTTTGCAAGTCACACTCGAGCCCATGCACGTAATTATAATATAAATCTTAGATTATATTTTTTGTCAGGATGTCGCCGTCGACGAATACGTCTGGGAGGACATCATCATCATCATCATTAGATATCGACTAGCATGCATGAAATATGCGCTATATGGACAGTATGAACATTAAGTACTTATGTTTTATATTAGAAAAGTAGTGTAAATTAAAAAAAAAACAAAGAGATATTTATTCATGAGTTGCGTTATCGTAGAATGAATTTATGTCCATATAGAAGTGTCGAAGAAAATTGGGAAAACAGAATGCTTTTACATGATGACCTACTTGGCAGGGTGACCACAGCCCACAACCATATGCTCCTGATTGAATACCCTACGGATCGATTTGGCAAGAGGGTGAAGATGGTGCGACATCTACTTATATGTACATATGTTGTGTCGTGTTAGTATATATTGATGGAATTACTATTATAAGAATATTAATAATAATACCGGGATCAGGCTACCGCAGACTCACCTCTAGACAACCTTACAGCCGCTCAGAGGTGTTGCCCCATTATTGCACGGCACGTGCGACTGTTCTGTGGGCCCACTCGGCGAGCTGACTAGTCACCGCCTACCTTTATACAATTTTGAGACTGATTGTCACGGCACGTGTCCGCTAGTCTCCATCCGTAACCCATTTATACAGTCCATCCAACACTCAACTCAATAGCCCAAGACCTTAATTTCCTTCGCAGTCACAGTGCTGCACTGCAATAGTCTTTGCACCTGGTGGGGACCATCACCAGTTGTACCATGTTGTGGGCTCGGAGATGGTATCTGACATGTCTCTATCCCTTGCTTTTAGATTATTGTTGTTTTAAAGAGCCTCTGCGCTGTTGGCTTTGGCTCCACGCATGCCTCCCAACGGTTGTAATCACGCAAAGTGGAGAGTATCCAAGAATAAATTGAAAGTTGCCTATAAGATTCTTACCTATTTGCTTCAATAACAAATAACCTAAACGCAGTATGTCCTGCAGGGCTAAACTAGCAATTTACTTATTTTTGCAATGGCTAGTACCCATGGAGAAGAACATGTGTCGTAATCATTCTGTGTAAATTAGGGTGAGCCATTTTACGGTCGCCAGCGATGTCTAATTTTGATTCTTTTTTGCATTTTGTTGTGCCCTTATTGTAGTTGGTCCTATACAGACCTTGGCTCCCCTCTAAAAATTGGTTCAAATTGTATAATAAAAGAAGAAAAGTTTCTATCAAAAAAATCATTTCTGGTACAAGCTTTTATTGCCGACTGTACTTTTCTGTATACAGTCATCAATTACTCATTGCGACAATTCTAGCGAGCCCAAAACTCACAACGGGGTACGTCAGTTAAGTACTGAATTCCCATGATTAGTATGATTACCTTCTGTCTCCATTTACCCAAAATTTCAGCTCAATCGGTTGAAGATATCTGCTTCAAAATTGAGCTGCAAAATTGCACCCGAACATAGTTACATACATTGCAAGTTAATAGAAAACTTGTAAAAAAAGACAACCGTCTTTAAAAAAAACGTAAGCTTGTACAAACCAACACGTCTCTTTACTGTACGAAACGAGCCAGCAACCCTTAATTAAAAAGAAATGTACCTACCTATACATTCATATACAATGCAGAACTTTCCCACTTAATAATGTCGTGTCAAAGCGAAAAAGCCCTAATTAGTAGGATTAACTCGACTTCTTGAAGTCCGTGCTGGGTGCATGAAAACTTTTTAAAGATTCCGTGATTATCAATATGGGGATGTTCAAGTAGGTAAGAAGAAATTCTTGGGGAATATTTTAATTGTGTAAATTAACCCTCTTTGACCTACTAATATCCCGTAGTCCTTAACCCATTCGTGGCCAATGATTCACATATTATGAGCCATGCGTCTACGTGTGATTTCCGCTACAGAGCCGAAAAACGCTGCTACGCGCTACGGCGTAGCACACGTAGCGTTGCGTGGCCTCGAATGAGTTAAGGATAGGTACGCGAACGCGTTTATCCGTATCTTATAATAAGAGCACTTGCATTTATTCTGTGGTTATCGTAAATAAATGGCCGTAAGATCCTTATTTGTTATCCTTATATTCCGTGTTTGCATGATATATACCCTTGAACCCCTCGAGTACCCCTGAGTTAGAATAGAATAGAATAGAATAGAAAAACTTTATTCAACATCACATTGCGCGACATTATAATTAAAGATACATGTGAACCTTAAGATTAGACTTAAGACATAAATTTAAAATTAATGTTATAGATATTTAGTTATGATTACTTAATAATGTGATGTTAAAAAGGGGCTTGCCTCGGCATAATGTTACAGCAACGCCACTGCAACGCTGCTGTTCAGGCAGACCCTGGTAACTATATTAATCCATTTAACATTGCTCGCTGTTTGTCGGGAACAAAATGTCTCAGTTATAGACGAGAGTTAGTCTGGAAACCTCCACAAAGCCAATAGGCTGGAGGATTTTTGTGTGTGTTCAGAACACACATCACATTTGGCCCCTCAAATCATATTGGCCTCATTTGTTCAGCGAAATGACCACAGAATAAATGCTAGTGCTCTTATTATACGAACACCACCAACCATCCATACCATATCTATCGACGTTCACTAGGGACGAATTTTGGCCGAAGGGACTCAAGTTCCGGCGTAGACACCACGAAGTTGCGTAACACATCGCAGAAGAGTTTTGTTATATTTTAAAATTACGTTTATATTAATATGTATGTTAGTCTTTAAGGTATGTGTAAATATGGGTATACATTCGTTTGCCAGAATTTAATTTGCCATAGTTTCAGTTACCATAATAACCGAAGACCATAATTTTGTTTACCATAATTTCATGTGTCATAACATAACTGTTATTTACCATTGTACACGCTTGTAGGGGTGTACTTTGGGGTTCGTGATGCGGTGAGAAATGACACTCATAGTCCAAAACATGCACGTATAATGAAGATTGGGTGATAGTGATTTGTATTAATAGTAGGATGTAGGTAAAGATAGGATTAAATATTATTCCAAGTAACGTGATTGTAATTTATAGTGTACGGTAGTAGAGCGTTTCAATCTGTTGACTAGTAAACTGATTTGGACGTGGGTTTAAATCCTGGATGTGGGTGATTATAATTTGATTTATTGCTCATAGTCTCGCCGCCGTCGGTCTTATTCTACACTACGGCAGGTAGCTGTAGGTACCATGACGAGCGAAGCCAGCACGGCTATCACAAGACGGCGCGCGAGCTCTCTCGATTTTTCTCGCACTATACCTCTCTTTCTAAGTTGTCTAATAAGAGAGAGACAGATAGTGCGAGAAAAATCGAGAGAGCTCGCGCGCCGTCTTGTGATAGCCGTGCAGGAGGAGTGTTAGGAAGAACTGCGACCCTACAGAGCGCGAGCGCCGCGGCAGCGGCTGGCGAAGCGCCAGAACCGAGCATTTTTAATAATAACTCTATACTTGCAGTAGTTAGAATTAACGTCCCTTATAGGTTGGTTACGAAAATATAGATTAGATAAGAACTGCGACACCAAAAGAACCTAATGGCTCGCAGAAATGTAGTTTACAGTGAGAGCTATCGATAAAATGATTTATTTATTGTATTGAGTCAAATAAATATTACGGAAAATGAAATTCTGGCAAGTGAAATTATATTATATGAAATTCTGGCAATCGATAGAATAGACAACCGTAAATATGGGCCTTAGTTGCCTGATTTAAATGAATAAATAAATAAAAATTAATAAATAAATAGTAACATTTATTTATGGAGTGTGTAAAATATTTATTATTACGTACACTTCGGAAATAAATAGCAAAATTGACACTGAGTTAAATTGTATTAAAAAAAGACCATACTAATAACGTAAAACACGAGGTGATAAATTTGCTACTCTATCAGTAAAGTTACTGTGAATAATTATTATATGAGAATGCATTCTTCAGTTGAGAACAGAACTCTGGGAATGAGCTTATCATTGTCCAAGGTACTGGAAAAACTACGGAAGACGCAATCGTGACATGTTTAAAAATGGCGCCGTTATTTTAAATAATTCAACGCACGGCCTAGTTTCTTTTTTACGTTCAGGATTTTATGGCCCATAATCCGTTCCTTCGACTCGAGAGCATTTTGTTTTCCGCGAATGCGTTAGGAATTTGGCGGTCGATCGAGAGCGGGGGTGAGGGGCGCTGGGCCCTGACCCAGATCCCCGCCCCGGTCGCGTACACACGAGGTCACTGTACTGCAGTTGCAAGCCTCCGACCACCGCAGAGGTGACTGGACTATCCCACAACGTGAATAGTCTCGTGGCTAACCCGTACTATAGATCGGTTACCATTGTTGCTTCATATCGTGAAATTAAGCCCCATTTGTGGTCGACACTGCAAAGGTCGGGGTTAAATCAACAAATATATTTATATTGTTTTAATGGATTACAGCCTTTAAAGGGTACGTTGGAGTAACTTGATTATTTATTGTTTACGAACGCAATTAATTAATTAAAATCATACCGCAAATTGCTACGCATTTAAATTGTTGATTCATTCCGCCAGAACCGCCCCAACTGTGCACGTAACGGAAAACAGACAACGAAAAATCCGTTCCATGACTTGTACGTTGGACTGGACTTTTTCAACCTTTTCTGTTTACAAAGCAATTACGTGACCCTCCCCGTGTAACGAACAGCCACATGTGCATTCTGAAACAGCACATTAGACGGCCACCGTTCATTCTAAATTAAGACTTACTGCGGTGCGGAAAGTCACATAAGCCCGCCGTCCTGATTAAAACACAGTTTTATTGTTGCCAGGACGTCACAGCAATTGGAACACAGGGCACTGTTGTTCGTCACGCTATATCTCCGACACAGATTGCAATCGGAAAATGCACTCTGAAATAGTAAATTGTAATCGTGCTACTTAAAACGTATAGTCGTAAATAGGGTACAATCCTCATCATAAATATCTGTATTAACGTAGGTAATTACGTGATAATAACGCAATAAAGAACAAACATTTAGGTACGTATAAGTATTTAAAAGTTAATGTAAGTACATATTAACTTACTGAGCTAAATTGCAATACTGATCATTAGAGAAAAACAAAACCACATAAGTAGGTAGGTACTTAATTTGGCAATTAAAACTGGTACTCAATTGTTAAAACCTGCTTCGTAACTTTGTTAGGTTCATTCAAATGCCTGATACAAATCATAAGTATTTAAAGTACCTACTTTATCTACTTTACGTTAACATTACATCGTACTTCCAATAGAAAATAACGTGACGATAACAACACTTCCTGGAAAAATAAATAATTTATTTAAAGAACTGACGCCGCTGAGCTTCGCGTCAATAGAATCCATTAATTCGCAGGTACAAACAGTCCAGCCCCTCCTACGGCTCGAAGGAAATAACAGAAATGATCGTTAGACCATTTTGTATACCTAGCTATCCGTTAGCTCGCGGGAATGTTTTCTCGCTACCATGCTTGGGTATTTGACTTGAAGGAAAATTCCATACATTTGTCCTGTCCTGACTGACAACTCAGCTCGCTTACTTTTTATCCAACAAAGTAATTCGATTTTATTCTCCATAATCCCTCCAGCACCTACCCGCGTGTAAATTACGTTTCGCCTAAATGGAGTCTATATTCGGAATACAATTACCGTGTAAAGGCTCTCCGTCACAGAGTCATGCCATTAAAATTGATAATATATACCTATCGTTACACATATAACTTCAGTAAAGGGTAGAGTAAGCTCTACTCGTTGTTTATTTTATATGACGTTATATCTTGATATGCCATTATTGATTGGTAGACTATACCATTGACCGTATTCAGGCCTCTTCTTTAAGTCTCAGTTATGCGTAGTTTTATAGCATATTTTAATTGGAAGGAATGCATGCTCTGAATCTTCATCATATAATTATTTTAATTTATTTGTCACTTAACATGGACAAAGGCCTCGCTAGCTTTAAGGCAAGTTTTGTTAAACTTCCATTAGCCAAAAGGTCGCTTTTCCTGTAGCGTACTGTGTGCATTTCCACCCAGTCAGCTCCGAAAAAACAACGCACACTTGGACGAAGTCAAATAGACCGCGAAAACATCAAAGGAAATTAAATAAGAAATAATTTCTGAGTACGTCTTCCTGTGGAAGACTTCAATGGACTCCTCTTGAGAAACCCTACACAAAAGGGTTTTTACAAGCAAGCATCCTTAAATGATCTTGAACAATAATTAACTTCCCTTTAAGCTTGTCAGGGCATGCACTAACGGAGAAATATTAAAAAGTGCTTCTTACTGCTTTTATTCAAATATAATTAAGCAACTGGTGTAATTACTGAATCGCTAGGCTTTCGGATTTGCTTACAGTTCACGTATTAATAATCAAATAGTGGACAGTTTTAATATCGTGCTGATTATCAAAATGATACTCTATTTTGGAAACGAACTTACGTCAACTGTAAGTATTGCAACTCAAAGTATCGTAACGGTGTCGTGCCGCCGTGCGCCTCGAGCGCCCCACGCGGGCGGCGGTCCGAGACGCCAAGCGTACCAACTAAAAAGTGCTAGGGCAGAGTTAATGTGCTGTGCTATAAATTCTATAAAGCAGAGGGCATGTTAAACAAACTTACACAGTCACAATAAAAGTACGGCGAAATCATGTCATAACATGTTTTACAGACAAATTACGCGATGACGAATCGAATACTTTAAAGGGTTAAAAACATTTGAGAACTATTTTAAAAACAAACTAATCCAAGACTGAACAAGACGCTTCAGGGCGGCATACACCGGCTGCCGGGTCGATGGGCATGGTCCGTACTCCTAATCGATAGCGCCGTACTACCGCCTCAATGGAATGCGCGCGCCGGTGGCCTTACGTAACGCGCAACACCAACCAACACCTGTTGCTTAGTACTACCCCCACTTATAACCTAGCTAAATCAAAAAGATTCCCGCCAGTTTTACAAGCGCTTACGTTTGGGGGCACCAGATTTGGTCGGTTGTTCGGTGTCAATGCACCACAGCAACCTTCGCTGCACTCAAGGGTGCATAGTAGTGTAGAAAAACGATAATGATCTTCATTAGCGTATTGGACGGTAATAATGAAAGGATGTGTATTGTATTTAGAGACGATTTAGTTTTAGATTTAGAAGACATTGATGTCTCTGCAACCTGACATTTCGATCATATAGAAATTACTACTTCTACGCCTATTCCTTCCTCCAAAATTATACTTAACAGATTTTTTCTGATTATTCTATATAACTAGACTCGCTAAGGTTTCTTTCTTTGAACACTTTATATTTTTTCTAATTCTTTTTTAAAACCAATAATCGGGTGGAATATGTAGGTAGGTAAGAAGTAATAAGAGCCACTACGGCTATGTCATATTAAGCCGTTTTATGATCAAGACTTCGTTACATGAATATCACAGAAACAAAATATTCTTTCGACGAATTAACAGAACCTCTGAATTAAGGATAAGAACCAAGTTGTTTTAATAGTTATGACGATATCACCTCTAATGTTACTAAATCACAATTAATCTTCGCTTACTACCAAACTTTTTCCGCTCGCATTCTGCAAACAGCTTTTAAATAAGTAAGTACCAAAGTAAACGCTATTACCCAACGCGGCCCCGATGTTTTAATAAATTAAATTTTACGGTGTCTAATATCTGTAAAATTGCCAGCCTAGATTATGATCTCAACCCAGGCATAAAAATGAGGGCAAGTACTTTAATTTTAAACTAAATCCAAAATTGCCGAACATTGCTCGTACCGTAAAGAAAGAAAAATACATTTATTCACAAACACACCGGACACACACACAACAAACAAACATCCGCTTTTAACTTTTAATCGCCTTAGGAATTATTCCAATAAGTATTAATTCAATTTGAACAACAAACTGTATCTAAGTTATATCATAATCGTACTATGCCCTATTCGTAGCATTTGAAACTTTAATTGGCAAAAAGGAAATCCTGATTTAATTAAACCTCCCAATAATCCGACTCCGATCCGATTAATCACCTCCGACCAAACTCTTTTGCAGACCCTAACCTACATAGTTCGCATTCATTCTTCACAATCCCAATTCGTTCATAAACTGTTATTACATCCAACCAATATCACTAAACATACTTGTACAGTCAGCAACAAAAGTTTCTACGCAAATGATCTGCCAGTAACTCTATTGTAAAAAGAATAAGGTCTAGTTTAGCTCGTTCTGCCATCGACTATAACTAGTATCTATCAAACTGTGGGTTCGGAATTTAACGAGTAGCTATTAAGGCACAACCATAGTGATTTCAGTCGACCTCCAAGTAACATGACATTTTGTGAAGTAGGCGGTAGTATAGACTAAATTGACATTTACAACCAGCCCACGAATCAATGGAAATTGTGGACTTTTACTGAAACAATTTACTTGATACATTTTTTTAAATATGTCCGAAAACATTCCAGTTACGACTGCTTGTGAAACAAATCATTGAAATGGATTAGCCTTAGTTTGTATATTTAGAGCGTAGTAGGTATGTGGGCAGTTTGTACAGTGCAATTTGTCTGGAGAAAATGTTTATTTTGCTCAGTCGGTATTGCGTTTGACCACGTGCGTTTAAAGGGCACCTTACTGATTTATAACATATATTGCGCGATATAATCCATTTAAATGATTTGTTTTATTCTATAACCGAAGACAATATTACGTCTACCCAAACTTATTAAAAGAAGCTACCAAATGTCTTTCTAGCTACCTACTCCAGTCATAAAACAAACGAAATGAATCTTATTGAAAATTGGCAATTACTTGTATTAGAACCACAGACGACGCGCACATGACATTACTCAAATGAAAACATAGAAACCATAAAATATAAAAAAAGATACGGACTCTAATCCGTCTATGTACATACATACACCGCAGACCGAAACAAACTTTACTATATCAAAGTAATTTGAAATGCAATCCCCGTCTATCCATGAAAGAACTCCTAAGAAATAGGATTATTGTAATACTGCAGGGTACAGTCAGCCTGGTAATGGCGCAATATGGTCGCCAAGGCTAACGTCTAGACGGCGACAGCCGACAGCGGAGCGGCAACCATTATTAACTTGTCATTCACGGGATGACGTCGTCATATTGATATTTGCGGTGCACTAGTATTTGCAGATGACGTTGTGGGTATGTGGTTTAGTGACGTCATTATTGAGACTACTATCACACTAGAGAGGTAAAGTAATCAGCGGTCGTAAATAAATTTTATTAAATTACCTTTATAACAAGTTTTTTTTACGTCATTTATTATATTATAAATATATATAGAGCCTAATGTGTCCCACTGCTGGGCAAAGGCCTCCCCCCTCTTCTTCCACTGCTCCCGCTTTTGAACTTCATCTGACTAGTCCTTTAAAAAGGAGTCCTTTAATACCGAAACTTAAAAAAAACTACTCCTCGAAACACACGTTTCTAAGTTTGATTAATGTGCTGCTAAAATTATATTTCTTTCACTTTTTCTTCAAAATTATTGATTTACTATTATTTGATTCTTTGAATTAAATAAGGAGATATCCCTCTTATTCGTCTCTCATTCTACGGCGTCACATTTTGTTAGTTGAATACCGACCAATATACCAAACCAGTTTACTTCTAAGTGTAAATTACTAAAAATTCAAAAACTGACTTGATATTTTGCACAGTTATAAATTATGTAGACAATGAATTTTATGAATTAGATAAGGATTCAAAATTTCTAGTTTGAAATTCTCGAATGTAGATTAATTTCAACTTTATTTTAGGGTTTGAAGTAAGACAGACGGTCCCGATCACTAATTAAGCGTTCGTTTGTTTAGTGAAGTTAATTTCAACCCAGCTCAAACCCGATCAAATAAGGACTCGCACAGTCGCACCAAAGTGCGATCAATAATACTCTTTCGAGAGATGAAGCCTCGTGCGGGTGACAGAGTTAGGGCTGATTTTATTGAGGCCTATTTAATTTGTCAAGATACTTGTAAGGTCACTCGTTGATAAAATAATAATCGTGTTATTTACGATGAATTTAGAAGATTTTTTGTACTTATTAGAATATAAAACTTAGGATTGGAACCTCAAAAGTTGCCGGTCATTTAAGTTGGTGTAATTCATGGCCTTCACTACGGACTGTCGGAATGATAAAATAATAATAGCGTTATTTACGATTAATTTAGAAGATTTTTAGTACTTAGGTATTAGAATATAGAACTTAGAATTGGGACCTCAAATGTTGCCGGTCATTTAAGTTGGTGTAATTCATAGCCTTGACTACGGACTGTCGGAATGCTTCTACTTCTATACATAAACTTCCAGATTCCAGGCTGTGCGAGCCAACGATCTTGACCTGTGTAGCATTTGTCAGCGCTTACTACTACTTACTATGACATAAACTCCATTTAATTATATATATATATATATATATATATATATCTAATGCTTGGGGAGTTTTGTTATTGTCACGTTCCAGGATGATTCACAGTGCAGTTTTAGTACCCGGGCCGACTCCGGAACATATAAGTAACTCGAAAAAATCAAGTGTTAGGATGTTAGGACAGCCACATGTTTCCCCGTTTAATTATTGAAATTCTGTTTCCATCGCGATTTGGCGGGTTTCACCGATTCCCGGCCAGCGCGTGGGCGAATGCCGTCCATTGCTCGATCGTGTCAGTAAAAAGCGAGCAATAATTAAACAACATACAAAACGGATTTCACTTCAATCACCTGTCGAAAAGACTGCATATGTTTATTTAGTTGATACAAAAAGGTAGGTACCTACTAACTATTTTTGTACATTAAAGTTTAAATACTAATAATAACATCCGCGATGACTCACAAGTAGGTAACCCTAATAATAATGAAAGTAAATAGGATCTTGTTTTATCCACAACGAAATTATAGGGGGGTCGAAAATGGCCTGAATTGCTTCGAGAAAAGGATGGTACGGCCGTGCCGCTTTTTTTTGCTCGACTTGGCGGGGGCACTGCCGTGCCCCCAGATAAAAAAATACATGCAAAGACATGTAAATAATAATATAGGCAGCATCTCCCCTGAACTAAAAATTGCCATACACCGTGTTATATATCAGAAAGATGTAAGTAGGTCTAGGTATAACTCTATATTATTCCCTAAAAAAAGTCTAGCCCTCTCGTAGCTACTTAATCTATTCTGAACGTATTCTTATTTGCATATAACAAGAGCCAGACAGATTGTTGCCTTACTTTGCGTACGTATCTCGAAATAATCCCATTGTTTTAAAGGCAAAAAGAAAATAAAAATGCGAAATACCTTGTACACTTCGTTGTTTTGGTAAGGTAAACGTTATATTGTTTGGATCCTTAATTCCTAATTTAGCAAGTGTCGAGCTCTGGGGCGTTTACCTTGTATCCATACTAATGTTTGATTTAGTTCTATAAAAAGAAGGGATAGTTGATGGCGTCATTTCTACGGGTTTCGTAGGCGCTTGTCCATGACTCACAGGATTTATTCATTTTATTTTAGGACGCGTAAAAGATGTTCATACAAGACAGTGATTCGTTTTACTCGCAATAAAAGCGATTTAACTGCATTTTTTCTTAATGAGAGTTAATTTTCAGTTACTTTTACAGAACGTTACAATAACAAAAAAAAAAGCAATGTGACCGAAGAGCTGGCGGCTTTCTCGCGCAACGCATCAGCATTGCAATTCAGCGAGGAAATGCCGCCAGCATCTTCGGTACAATGCCTCGAGGGCCTTTTTTAGATTTAACTTAGTTTTAATTTATCTTGGTTAATGTTAATTATAATATTATATTTACTTTCAATAAAAAAAAGCAATGTTCACCAGGGAGGTCATTTCGCACCACTTAAATACTTGACAAATGAGAACATTCGTAAGTAACAACGCTCTCGTTCTCTTTCACACAACAAAATATGTAAAAGCCTAAATGAAATAAGACAAAAGCCTTTAGAAAGCTTAGATATTAAAAAACAGTAGGAACAAAATTACAGTTACTACCCAGTCATCAATAGTTAGGATTTAAGATCTCTTTATGTGCCTAACCACTTCACGCGAACCGTCTCTTAAACTAAATACCTTAAATATTCAAAATGTTGCCATTAAGGCCACTTTACTTACGTTTCACGTCGATGCCATTACAAAGTTTCAAGACTTTGGTATATCTTTTGCGGGAAATTCAGACGCTAGTAGCGTTTAAAAGGGTTGGTACTGATCTCGTATATTTTATCATCATTGGGCTTTTACACATAAAATATAAGGTTATTGCCAATTGGTAAACGGATGGAGCTTATGGGGGTTAAAAAATATCAAGCATCATTTTATGTGGATCGTCAATGTGTTATGTATGATGTTTCTGAAATCATTTAATGTATACAGTCCACTATAAAAATATGCATAAGTATAATGTCCATCCAAATTGATCTACTTTCATGGCTCTCTAGAGCCTAGTGTAGGTACAGTCAACTACAAAAAATCATATTCATTTTTCCACCGTATTGCGGTGTAATAAAGTGTAATATAGAAACATACTTTTACACATTACTACACATTATACACTCTAGGACAGTGAAATGAAAGCAGATCAATATGTACGAAAATTCTATACAGAATATTGTTAATCGCTTTCATAATTCTAGACTATATTATATAGGTATAGGTTTGTTTAATTGCATTAGCCTCGAAGCTTGCAGTTTCGTCGATACTGTTTAACAGCATTGCAGGTTTAAAAGACAATCGGTGACTAATGCGAACCATGTACCTTTCCCAACCACGTCAGAATGTAATTGAATTGAACGAGCGACCAAAGCGAACGAAGTCCTCCATTTCAGCTTGGGTTAAAATTATTTCGTATGTCCGGATGTCCGGCTGTTCTCCTCTACATGTCGCATTTCTCAACCAATACTCGTGAATTTTGTTGATCAGGTTCAATAATTATATTACAAAAAAAAACCGGACAAGTGCGAGTTCAACTCGCGTGGTGAGGGTTCCGTACAATTCCTATTCTCTAAGCATTAGGCGCTCCATACAAGATACACAAAAATATTGAGAATTTTCCCGTTACTTTGAATACTCAAACTTCTTATAGATTTCCTGTAATCTTTAGGCAAGGAACTATTTTCCATATTTTTTTCAGAATTTTAAGCCTAGTAGTTTCGAAGATAAGGGGGGGGACTGGTCAATTTTCGTCTTATTTCCTAAATTACTTCTAATCTATTTTTGCTAAAATTATTAAAAAAAAATTCTGAGATGGTTTCAACAACCCCTTACATTTGATATATCACACAATACAGTTTTCGAAACTTTTTTTTTAATTTTCCTGTTTACCCCCCAAAAGTGGCCCCCTTGTTCAGAATTCATTAATTTACTTTACGCGTCCATCTTTGGGTCACCAATTTACATATGTGTACCAAATTTCAACTCAATCGGTCCAGTAGTTTCGGAGCAAATCGGCTGTGACAGACGGACAGACAGACAACCGAGTGATCCTATAAAGGTTCCGTTTTTAGGGTTCCGTAGCCAAAATGGCAAAAACGGAACCCTTATAGTTTCGTCATGTCCGTCTGTCCGTCTGTCCGTCTGTCCGTCTGTCCGTCTGTCCGTATGTCACATGCATTTTACTCGAAAACTATAAGGTGTATTTGAATAAAATTTTGAGCTACATAGTTTTGTAATTAAAATTACAAAAAAAAAATTTTTAGGGGTGCACTCCATACATAAAACTAAAAGTCAAAAAAAAAAATTTCATTATGACCCCCCGTGTGGCACATCAATCGATAGGCCTTTCAAAATAAATATAAGGTTTCTTAGCATTTTTTTTGATTAAGTGATTAGAGTCGGAGATAATCACCCCGAAAGTCACTAAAATTCTGTCCCCCCCCCTCTAATTTTTGAACGGTGTATTTTAAAAATATGAAAAAAATCATGGACATAGGGATTATTAATTTCATTCACCGAAAATTGTTTTGAACAAGATCGGTTCAGAGGTTTTCGAGATATTGCTGAAAAACTGCCTTCCTCAAAGAAAAGGACGTAAGTGCCGTAAAATTTCTGTGACGATACGACCTTTTTGATAGGCACGGAACCCTTCGTTTGGCGTGGTCCGACACGCACTTGGCCCGTTTTTTCCTTTAGAGGTACCGAAACCCTAAAAACGACTCAGTCCTTCAAAAAAAATTTTTTTTTAAAGAAAGTCTGCCTCGCGAGTGTTACAGCTTTCAGAGCCACTAGTATACACATTTTTTTATTTATTAGTAGTCGTCTACAAAACAAGGAAACCATTAAAGTTGACATTATCAAAACTCGACCTCTTACTATACATCTATCGAGGTATCTAAAGTACTTCGCATATAAATATTAACGCATAGTGTGAGAGCGTTTACTCTACATATCTGGAGCTTACTTATCCTACCCACGCGTTGAGAAAAGGTTACTAGACACTGTGGGCGGTGAATAAAAATATCCCGAAAAATATATGTATATACCTAGTCATCATCATAAACATGTATACACTTTTCGACCTTATGTCTTACATGAGTGTCTACTTTTTGAATACTTTTCAATCCGAAAACGCATTTGTAAGAAAAATCAAAAAATTGTGTTAATTATTATGAGTATCGTCGTGATCATCGTGAATCTAAAAACATTTACATTAGGTATATTAGATTGTATAAAATAGCGTTTCTCCGTATTCGCAGTTCTTTATATAGGTTGTTGTCGGTATAGACCGACAACGACTGTCCCTGATCAGGCATTTATGAGAAAAAGCGAAACTTGACCAGCTAACTACGACCGGCGAGAAAACTCTAAACTTCTAAAAAGCCTGTCTATAGCTTTTAGATATTTCAACGTGAAACAGTGTTCACGGCTTTGTAATAAAGATCACGTCACGTCGTAGGGCCTTAATGACGTCACAGTTCATTAAGGCCACCCCCGCCCGACCGAAGTTATTCACAATCTATCTCGACTCACCTCCCCCGCCCTCAGTATATCTTGACCCAGAAATCCGTAAAAAGTCCGCGTAATTGAAGAATAAACTTACAGTGGTTCGCTTCTGGCGCGTGAACGGCGTTGTGAATGTCAGGCCAGACTTCTCACGCCTACTTTTGCCTTACACGCGGTAGGCGACCGGCGACAGATTTAATGGTGTGAAAAGGGTTTTGATCGTTGATGAAATTATTGAGAATAGCTTTTATTGTAGGCTGTAGTTTGCTATGCATATTCGTATATACGATACTCGAAACAAGTCCAAATTCCATTTCAATAAGGTATTGCATTTATTTTAGTTACAGTTCCTATGGCAAGATTCGGGCTCCATCGTAACATTTTTATCCAAGTTACAGTCTTACGCCAAATTTCAGCCCAAATGGACGGACCAAAAATTTTACTCGCAAGATGTAAACACGTACCATACCTACACCTTCTACAACCTACCTACTCATTTAATTTTTTATCGCTGCTTTCGTGTTAAGACATTGTTTTGTAGTGCTTAAAATGAACTACGGTAGACTACGACACCCATCACGTTCACTAAATATGTACCTACTCAGTCGCCGAAATCGACATCTAATGTTGATTTCTTTGAATTGAAATGAAATGAAAAATATTTATTCCGGAATACTAGTCCATATAGAGTACATGCATTATTATTGTCACTATTATTCATTGCAATTAAATTAAAAATGTCACAACTTACTCTACACGGTTATTTTTTATTCGTGATCAGGAACCAATTTTTCTAATTCAGTAATTGATTCCGAACACGATTAACTCGTAGTTACCTAAAACAAACGTTCTTTTTTTTCCTGAATAAAATTTAACTAGGAATTCCTTTTTAATGAAAAATCATTGTCATCCTAATGGTAGTTTAAATCTGTGAACCTAAAACCTCCTTGAATAATTTGTTTCATAAACCAACCTACGAACCAATAGTTGCCAATTACTAAATTAAGAGTAATATTTAAACTGTCAATTGTCACAGGCATGACAAGTAGATGTTAGAGTTTATTTACGTAAGACCTATCAAATTTCCTGCCAAAGCACTGAAATTTGACGTATCATCAAATCAGCCAAAAGACGTCCACTGCTGGACATAGGAATCCCCCAAAGAGTGCCACAATGACCGGTCCAGCGCCACCCGCATCCAGCGGACTCCAGTGACCTTTACCAGGTCATCAGTCCACCTTGTGGGGGGCCTACCCACGGTGCGCCTTCCGGTACGTGGTCGCCACTCGAGAACCTTTCCGCCCCAACGGCCATCGGTTCTACGCGCAATGTGCTCCGCCCACTGCCACTTAAGTTTAGCGATTCGGAGGGCTATATCGGTTACCTTGGTTCTGCTGCGGATAGCCACATTTCTGATGCGATCAAGCAAATTTGACGTATGTATCTACTTAACTTTACAAAATTTAGGGTGACCATACACATTCAGTGGATATTAGTGTTATCATTAAATGTAATTAACTAAACAGCGATGTAATTGCGTGAGACCTCATCTATTGGAATCTGTTTTGGATGGTTATTAATATTTTTGGACTCCTGATCACGGATTAAAAATCACCGTGTAGGTATACATATAGTTGGTAAAAAGGAAAATCTAAATGTATAAAAATGTTATACCAAGAGGTTTTCTTAAACAAATCAAGGCTTCATGACGTCAGGGGCAAAATGAAAGGGAGGAATGTATCGCGTGATATTTCTGATCTCTTCCCGATGAACTTCAAATTTCAAAATTAGAAAACTGAAGGCCTCCTCGCACGCACACATTTACAGAGACACCCCTAATTCGCGCGAAACGCAGCGTGAATAGATTTTACAAATACCAATATTTCAAAAAGATCTCTGACCACATGTCCTCTTAAGGTTCATCGACTGAGTAGGGTGCCATTTGTTGCGACTCCATATCTTAATTCCTAACCTAGCCACGTTTACCTTAATGCCTATAAGTAATGAATATTATAAGTATGTTTTCAAAACTCTAATATGCGGCATCTCGATCTAAACTAGGCTAATTAGTTATGATGAATGCACTACTAGACTCAGATAAATGCTAGTACTCAATCATAGCAGTTACTCGATCATAAGGGTTCCTGTGCCTTGTACATACAACTTGGCGGTTGAACAAGTTCTGTAGAACCTAATTAACTTTCTGTTCAAGCTGGTAGGTTTCTTGTGAAACTTATTTATAGTTTTCCCCACAGTGTTGTATTTTCTAAACTGCCTGAAATGCAGCTGCAGTAGGAATCATATATTTTACGGAGAAATTGTAGCAATTAGTTATGGTACCTTGCGCTTTACTGGTAGCAAAATTATGGTTATTCGCTTGAATGGTTTCCTATAACTTACAGAATTTATGTCGGGAGGTTTGGGATACTTTAACACTAATAACAAGATTTAACACTAATACGAATCCCCTGTCGTTAAAGGTATCTCCAAAAATGTTAAAATGATTGTTAACTTGTCCCAAATATTATGTTTAGCTTAAAACTAAAGCACTATTGTCAGTCAATTAAGGATTAACAAAAACAAAATTAAAGTGATTACACATCTTTATTTGGATATCGTAATTATTCTTGTAACAACATTTAAGTTTTCGTCAAGCATTAGCGGCGGGTTGCATCAATCACATTTTAAACGTTAAACGTATGGCGCTGGCAACTGTCATCCCTTAGAAATCTGTCAAACTTCCCATACAATTAGATTTTTACGGTCATAAATTACGTTTTCTCCAATATGCTCGGAAATGTGCGCCTTACTGTAGCAAAAATAGTAGGTACGTGAAGTTCTTCGTCACTGACAAGCACAAATTTAAAAAGTAAAAAATAATTATTGTACAGTTTAGCGGCCAGGAAAATGTATGAAATTCCTTTACTGTATACTTTTTTTACCTTTTAATTATATGTTTTGACCAAGACAAATGCTCGTAAGTTTTGTCATAACAACTTGCTATCATTAGACTGGTTAGTAATGTATGGCTGTCTCTTTCCAACTATTGCAAGTTGGTGTGACAAATTGCACTTGTTTGTAGTGTGCTTAAAGTTTTCCCAAGTTTTATTTTTTTAATTGTCATAGACAAAACGATTACTCTTGCAAATAGTATTAACTGAAGAAAGAAAAAGAATTTCGAAATAATATTCAAAACGAACTAAATTGTGTTTAGTTTTCAATCCCGTTTAATCTTTAAGAATTTTTATTACATAAAACATTAAATTGTAATCGATTTCTAAAGTTTTTAATTTTTTTATGTGTGTTAATTGAAACTGGCACCATGAGTCATGCCGTGTAAATACTTTTAAAAAATAAGTTGGGCGGGAACATGATAGGTTATTGACATACTAATCGCTGTTTTAAAATAATTGAAAATATTATTTGATTTCCTCGAATTTATGGAGAAAATCACTATATCTGCCTCGACGGGAATGGCAATTCGTGGATTCGTCTCTATTGTCGGGTTCAGCTTCGCTTCATAAGACAAAATCAACTCATCCACGAATTGCTATTTCCGACGCTATGGAACAATGGATCCTAAGGGTGGGTTGCATTGCACCAAACTGTCTGTAATCGTAAGGCGTGTTCGTTAAAATCTCAATGTATGTAAAGTTTGACAGTTTTCTATGGGATGACAGCTGCCGGCGCCATATTTAACGTTGATAGGTCTGTAATCGTAAGTGCACACAAGTGCGAGGTGTAAACAATTGAAGCCGTAAGACTATATCGCTGCACAGTAATCCCCGTGGATGCTAATATCACTAAGTGACACGTGCATCGCTCCCGACGAGTACTGTCCGCAGACAAAGAGCCGGGAAACAAAACGAGGCTTACGCTCTGACGCCAGCGAGACGCGAGTTCTAAGCGATTGCAAAATACTCGGTATAGGTAACTAACCAAGCGTTAACGCAGATACTTAACACATTCACCCCTGGTTTTATAACGATGCGTTAGACCTTGTGTGGGTCAGTCATTTCAAAATAAAAACTGAGTTACTAAAATTTGATTTGACACTGGGCCGCAGTGCCATTATTTTCGTAGTGTCATTAAGTTGTTGCCGCATACCGTGGATTTGCTGTCATGTAGCGAAAACTGACCACGAGCGGAAACCCCGCCACCGACCGGGTTCTTGGCAGCGAGAATCAGTCCCACCTATTTAATGAATGGTAGTATCTTTGGTTATTAAAAAAATGCTGTTGAACCAGGTTCGCCGACATAGCTCAGAGAGTTAGCAGACTTATCACATTAACTGCCAAGAATCGCTACTCGCTACGCTCTCGTAGCCGATCCCGTGGTCTTTCCCGTATGTAGCGGAAAGCGACTACGGCACAGGAACCCGCTAGGCGGGTTTCTGGCAGTGAAAGCGTTAAGTGGCAAGGGGCGGGGCACGATCAGTCGATCAGTCATTGTGGAGTAATTCGTTTGTATTGTGTTTGTGAGAACGAAACAAAAGGCATTTTAGTTAACATGGGTTTGTTAATTCGTAAAAAGCGTGCAAGTTAATTTGAATCTCTGGCGCTATTAATACACGTGGTTATGCACTTACGCAAGAAGGAACACATACACCAAGTCGATTCACATATCATTTCAATACGTCAAAAACGCATTCCAGAATTCAGCCTCTGCACTCATTCCCATACCCACCGCCCTCCTCCCATCTGCGTTCAAGTCTGTCTGCTTGCCGTGCCTAATGAGAAGCGCCGAGACCTAAAATTTGGCGCCAACTCGAACTCTCAAGTACTCTAGAGCGTCGAGAGCCGGAGCGACTGGACTCGCAACTGGGGCACGGGACTCTTGCATTAAAATCAAACGAATTCAAACCTTATCTGATCGGACGAGAAGCGACAGAGCATGCAAAAAATAAATTTGTCGATCCATACTCGCTCAGTGCCAAATGGCGGTATTGATAGAATTTTTACGATTCTATTTTTAAGAGTCACTTTTATGTCGCCTGTAACCCGATTTCTCAATTGCAAAGGATATCGGAGGATATCCTTTTGAGGAAGGAACGTCTTGGAACAGCGTGCAAGTTAAAATAGCACGCTTAAGCCCTGATCGAAACTTGAAAGCGTATTTTAAATGTCGTCGTACCCTAGCTCATAAAATTACTCGACTTTAACGCAGCGGGTAAGATGAGCAGGATTTTTTTACTATTAGATAACTATAATTATGGTGTTGACTTGTTGTTTAAATATTGTCAATCTTTCACAAATTGAACTGGCCCTATAGGAAGCTATGTAACGGATACTAGACGACGACATATTTAATAATAGATATATATCCCTAAATACGTAGAAAACATTATAAGATTCAGAAAAAAAAATATATTCATGTAAATTGCACAAATATTTGCCCTTTCCGGAATTTGAACCCAAGACCAGCTTAGCTGGCAGGGTCCCTATACCTACTTGGCTTAACGGGTCATTCATTATTCTATAACATATTCATACGTTTTAAAGCTACTGCATCTATAAATACTTGCTTGAGGCTTGGTTGCTTGATTTAATATAGTAAATATGGTGCCGGCAGCTGTCATTCCATAAAGAACTGTCAAACTTCCCACACAATCCGAATTTAACGGATGTAACTTACCATTAGCGTTGGTTTGAAACAATCCAGCCTAAATCTTTTGTAGACGCTGTACTTTTTTTGCCAATCAGACCTATTTCATTACTCATAAAACAACCAATACTAACACAGCGCATAAGAACAACAATGTTTTTAGAGTTTTTAAAGTAATCACTAAGTGTCGTGTATTTATAGCTGCATAAACTAATTGAAAAAAAAAAACTTCTGTAGTGGTTAGAAATCAATTACCTTCACGCAGACATGGGAATTCTCTGCAATTATAAGTCGATTTGTGAGACCAGCGTCCTCTGATAACCCACAAACTTAATAGCCAATTGAATAGGACTTAGCAATATAATGAGATTAATAATATTAACTGTTTTCCTGTGATGATGTAAACGTCTCAATGCTTGAAAATCATTACGTAGGTCTTACTTTTTTACTAATACGAAAATAATTCATGAACTCTCAACTGTGTCGCGACAGTAGCCATAGATCACCTGTAATAATGAACTACATTGATACTGAATCGCGTGTGTATAGCTGTAAAGTCGCCGAATGTAACCACGCTTCGAATTACATCAACGTTCTAAAGTGTTACAATAAATAATAACTCAAAGAATACATCTAAATTTTTCAATATTTTTTTCACACCTTTCATTCGGAAAAGTAAGTTTTGCTCCACGACGAAAGAGATCAAAATGCTACTTTTCTGTTTATGGTATGTGTGTAGATAAAAAGTCATTATCAACTTGTAATGCAAAACGCATGCTTCGAATCGAATCTCTGGGCCTGCATTGTGCCACAGTCATTTCAATACGTAATTAATGTATTAAATGTGTCTATATCTGTGCATCATGCTCCCACCCACGCACAGTCAATTATGTAAGAGTGGGCCGGACTTATTTATAACATCAAGTTACGTTTCATATTAAGTACATTAGTACGCCTACATACAAAACGCCTACCTACATTGTAATCAGACTCCATCGGTGTTTAGTCGGTATATTTCCATTTCTAGAAAACGTTTTAACTTTCATCTAGTATATAATAATCTCCCACAATGAGTTATTCTAATGGCCCGTATTGTTTTAAATAAATCACAAAGTAAACCGAAACACCAGGTTTTCAGGCGAAAGCTTTTGTCTAAATGCAAGACAAAAGAATTTGTTTTTCCCTAAGAAGCCTTTCGTTAAAAGCCTAAAATAAACTTTAGAATAGATTTTTGTTTTGCGAACTAAACAAGACCGTAATTGGTCTTTGTTCAGTTTGTTAGTATTTTCTAGGTAAAGAAACTTGTTTTGAGACCTTAGCTTTTATTTGTTTATCTTTACAAATTGGGTGCCGTAGTTCTGGAACAAAGGAGTCTTGACTATAAAAAGGCCAAATTATACTACAACACTAAACTTATTAGGACGTGGGCCATCCTTGGTTCACCTACCTTATACTTCGCCGTTGTCTCAATATATAATAATTAAAATATCAAAATTAATCAAAACAGTGTATTGTTCTTGAAATCACACAAAAACTATAGGGATCCGACTACTGTACTGGGGTCGTTCTTCTTTTCGACCGACAATAGCCTGTCCTTCGTCTTACTACGGCATCTCATTTGAGTAATGATTTTACGGTTTTATAATGTTCGAAAATGAACGTCCATATTATTTTATTCATTAGTATTAATTTAATATTTTAGTTTCTCTAACTAGCATTTTTTTTAAACGTATTTTTATCGTAGAAGTCCGTGACAGAGTGGTAAACCAAAATGTTGTCCCCACTGAAAGAGTCCACTTCGTCACATATTTTTTTTTAAAACTAACCGTAAACAAATATGTATATTGGCCGGAAAGGAAACTTTAATTAGTGCTAATGAAGAAACTAATGCATTTTTTTTTAAATCGCACTTCAAAATCACAATTTTCGATAGTTCAAAAACCAAAAAAAAAGGAAATCCTCGGTTCATTGTCGGTAAAAAAGAAGAACGACCCACTGATAGTTGCTAATCAGAAGTCAAACTCGCTATTGGCTAGTTTTTAAGGCACCGTTGACGTCATCGCAAAATTGCACAACATTATCGGTTTAACACTATCATAAATTAGCACTTCCGTTCGCTAAGAGGTGATAAAAGAGCTGAACTGAACCATGCATGGCACAATTCACAAATTCACGAACGTTATGAATGAGTAAACCTACATAAAACATAGTTTTCGATCTGTTTTTATGGAATCACCTCGGTCTGTCACAGATACTGTTTGACATACATAGTATCTGTTTAATACACTGTTTCAATTCTTTTAAACCACGCGTCCTTTTAAGAGACAATATGTTTATGTCTTTCGTGCACGCGAAAGAAAGATGCAACACTATTCAAATGAAGCAGATTTTATATAGGTATGAAACAAAAAGTCTCGAGCTTAAGGCAAAGAGCCAGGCGATGTATGGATTTCAAACCAACCCATTTCACGCGGAGCGTTACGGGCGCTTTTCGCTACATATGAACACTTTCATGGCCAGAAACTCGCCTAGCATACGGGGTAAACCAGGGATCGGCTACGAGCGTAGCGCGTAGCGATTCTTGGCAGTGAAAGCGAGTTGGCGAGTTAAAGTTTAAGCTGCTACGAACTACGGCGTAGCGCTACATACGTAGAGCGATGGTGATACATAGCCAAAATTACGGGCTACATCGGAAGTATCGGAACCGTATACTCACCGATGGACTAATATCATCCTCCTAGCGTTTTTCCCGGTTGTGCCCTAAAGGAGCCCGGGGTCCGCTTTGACATCTAATCCCAAGATTTCGCATAGACACTAGTTTTACGAAAGCGACTGCCATCTGACCTTCCAACCCAGATGGAAAACTAGACCTTATTGGGATAAGACCGGTTTCCTCACGATGTTTTCCTTCACCGAAAAGCTAACGGTAAATATTCCGAACATAAGTTCCGAAAGTCATTGGTACGAGCCGGGATTCGAACCCACGACCGCCGCTTGGCAGCCGTATGCCGGAACCACTAGGCTACCGCAGCTTCACCAATGGACTTATATATGCAAATAAATAGAAATAGCAATTTAAAATATTTACACATCTTGGGGCTATAAATAACTTCACACGCTATAAACACAGAAACACCCACATAACCAAACTGTCACTTTAAAAGCAACCCAAAACATACTGTCGCTAAAAATACGCAACATTTAACGTGGTAGCACGTAAATATGCACAATAATAGCTGTCTAACGAGATTGTGCGATGGATGCTGCGGGCTTAGCATAATAGACTCAGAAAGTGCATTATATGAATATATTATATAGTACCTACCTTATTCCGTTATTGTTTGGTCATTCATGCAATATCTCGCAACTTAGAAGCGAGACCCGGTTTACGAGCATCATATCTATGTACAGTTACAGTACATATATATATACGTACTTATGTGTTTATACAGTTCTGTTCCCCAACTTAGGGCTAAGTAAGAGCGCTCTGAGCTGGCTCTCAGGCGAGCGTTTTTCAAAAAAGTTAACATGAACTTTTTCACTTCTCATGCTCGAAAAGTGTGTCATATTATGCTTAATAAGCGGGGCTAAAGTAGTACATTTAGCCCCTAGGGAAAATATGTATACATATTTCTGATTTTTAACACATTTAATTTGACCAATCAAAACACTTCACCATATTAAATCCACCAATCACAACTCTTTCAAAAAACATTTATGTTTGCTATTAACCAACCAGAATACAGCTACATATTAAAATCGACCAATCAAACATCAGGTGTTTTTAGTCCCTAATTCCATATCATTAAAAAATAAAACGCCTCTGACCGTTAATAGCGCGTCCAAACGCTAAATTGAACAATCTCTTCGCAGTGAAATTTGTTATTGATTGTGGATGGATAATCTTTGTTTTACTATTTTCTCGCAGTCGAAGTGAAAAGTAGAGTGTATAACTCGGGTCTAAAAGCCATATTACCCCTCGAAATATTTTTTCTCGCTTCGCTCGGGAAAATATCCATCTCGTAGTAATATGGCTTATTTTAGCCCCTTGTCATACAATCTACTATTTTTTCAGACTTTGTTTTTTTTTATGGGTTTTTGTTACTCAAAACCGTTGATACTATCAATCCTTATACAAGATTTTATTTATTAACAAATAGTAAATGGAAAATCGAATCTATTTTATTGCCGACTTTTAACTAAACCCCTCGTTGGGGCGCACTGATTTCGGCCGGCGCCGGCGGCGCGCGCTAGTTTTGTTATGTGTTCATATCGTGTTTTATTTCGGATATAAATTCATCAATTTCATAGATCGTTGTCAACTTACGGAACTATCATCTGAATCGAAAATAATGATTACGCCCAGAGACTCAAATTTAAAAAAAACATGGTACGTAACTGTTTTCATGGTGAATTATTATCATAAAATACTAGAGAACTATGATAGGAAAAAAACCATACTTACTTATTCATTCGTTTGCATCTTAAAACAGCGAAATATAGTTTAAGGTACTTGTGAACCCATAATCTTATTACATGATTTTATTTATTATTTCGATAGGTCATGCGCATTTATCTTCTATGGGTGTTGACATGTGTCTAATATAGGAAGTAAGATATCACCCACTATATAATAATAATATGTGCACGGAGAAAGTGATACGTGAGTGGATTGCAAAAAAATTTTACATAGTTAAGAGATTTAATCTAATCTATGCTTAAATTTTTTACAGTTTCGAAACTGAAAAAAAACTGTAAAAAATTAAAGCATAGATTAGATTAAAGCTCTTAACTATGTACAATTTTTTTGCAATCCACTCACGTACATATTTATGAACTCGACTGTAGGTACTTAAAATCTATGCATGTTGTGTTTGTACAATCTAGCTGTTGCGGGTAAATCAACAATCCGTGATTTTATTAAGTCGCATTAGGCCGACCATTATAACAGGGTCTGCGGTGGCAAACTTCACTCAATTTTGTAACTTGGTTCCTCGCTAGTTATGTCAACAATGCTAGACCCAAATTACAGGCAACTATGTGCCAACAAAGCCACTAGAGGACGTTTATACGGCGGAGCGAATATTGTAATTACGTAATTTCGTTTAGGGTGAAAGTAGAGATGCAGAGCGCTCTTTGAAGCGTTGAATATTTCAAGTTATCACGCGCGTTATAAGTTTGCTGTCACTTCGGATACAGGACATACAAAAATGTAGGACACAAATGTATTCCCACCAATACTTAAGAAAGTAATATATTTAAAGTATGACAGACCGCCCTCATACATTACTATTCCACTCAGATCGTTTACACTAAAGCTTCCAGTTTGGCGGAAACACAGTTATGGAGCCATATGTTAGTCATTTAACTAATTAACAGCATAGAAAATTTGAAAACCCCCCGTCATTTTTATTTCAAAGTTCAATATCGTTTAAGAGCTACGATGCCACAGACAGACACACAGACACGTCAAACTTATATTACCCCTCTATTTTCGTCGGGGGTTAAATACTTTTTCACCTCACCAGCTCGAAAAGGCTTACTTTATCGCTCACAATCTGCGCCCAAAAGTCCATTGTATCCGCTAGCGTGGAACGTTCTTTTGAATTTCGAACATGACGCTCTATCGCGAGATCACACTTTTTTCTATACAAATTGAGAGGTCATTATCCTGCGTTCTGAAACTTATGTATGCTAAACTGCATGATCTTCAGGTCTTAGTTTCATCAAACCGGTGTATGAGGATTTTAGCTGAACATAGTGGTAGTATTGTAACACACAATTAACAAATATTAAATCATCATTCATCATTATCAGCCTGTATTCGCCCACTGCTGAGCATAAGCCTCTCTTCGAGTATGCCACTTATCCCGGTCCCGTGTTAGTCTCTTTTTTACGTCATCAACCCATCGAGCTGGTGGTTGAAATATAAAAATAGGTAGGTACTAATATTAAAAAAAAAACTTAAAGTTTTACTAAACTAGTCAATATAAAACAATACAGTTATAGAGTATCTTATCAAAACCGCAATTCCATTTATCATTATTGAAAGAAAAAGACATCTATAGAATATCGCTATTGTGTCATTCTGATCTTTATAAACCAATGACATGCCACCAATGTAACATTTTTAATCTCGAATCGTGCCCCACTGATTATCTATTGTAGTACAAAGTCCCCATAGCAAGCTTTGTGTAGTTGTTTATGTTCTTTTATTGAAACATACTCATAATGACTCATAAACACTGCGTTATGCCTTACGAAGACGGTCGAAGCCCCGCCCTCCCTGTTCCATTTTAGAGCACAAAGCAGACTGTCAATGGTTACGGTCTATTTTTACTGACCACTACACTAATGATATTTTTATCGGGTAACCTAATTTCATGGTTATTCTGATGCAAATGGGCCTCAAAGGCGTGAAATCTATTTTTAGTAAGCACGTTGTACGAGTAGCAAACAAGTTCAATGTGTTTTATTAGGGTTCCGGACCAAAAAGGTAAAATCGGAACCCTTATGGTGAGACTCCGTCCGTCTGTCTGTCTGTCACAAAGTTAAATATCTCAGGAACTACTAATGCTATCAATTTTAAATTTGGAATAGTTGTAAACAAAGCTAATCCACGTGTATGGAAAATGAAAAATTTAAATATATATTTTTAATTTCTATAAAACAGGACGGATAAGAGGGGGAGAGCATTAACGTAAATATTACCGGAAAAGAATAACGAGACCTCTATCTGGCGTATTTTTTTTTATGCTTCAAAAATAATTTGTTAATTTTGTTTGTAATTTAATACTTCTGTGTTTACTTTTTTCCTTCAAATTCGTTTGAAAGTATTTTTAAAGTACCTTCTAGCAAATAAGAAGTATCGAAATTAATTCACTTGATAAAGAATTATCGCTGAAAAACCAACATACATACTGATTTCCTTGGTCGCGCATGTTAGTAACAAAATGCACCGATAAATGGCGCTGTAGGTACTTACTCATGACTTAACTACACTATGCATTGTTAAGATTTTTCCTAAATTAATGGGCGGGGCAAGACGGGTATGTTGTATGAAATTTTGTACGGAACCCTTGGTGCGCGAGTCAGACTCGCACTTGACCGGTTTTTTTATATAATGACAGTGGTAAACAAGCATATGGCCAGTCTAATGGTAGTGGTATTTTATGCAGGTACTAGCTTTTGCCCGTGAGTCTACTTGATTTGTACTAGATGATTGGTAGGGAGTTTTTTTTTGTCCCGGACAAGGACAAAAGAACCTTTTTATCCAGGATAGAATATCAAATTACTGCAAAAAACTTTAGTATTTATGGACATAAACTTGTCAATCATTTAAAACGTATAGTAATTGATTGACACTACAAGTCTAGTCGTATTTCCGAGTTTGCCCGATGGAAAGATATAAGTCAATACATGACCATAGCTGTGTGTCTGTCATTTGGCTGACAATTTATAACCTCAAAACGTAAAAGATGAGGTAAATTGTAAAGCAACAGCTGTCACCGCATCTAATCAATCTGAAATAGTTATTACAGTTGTTAGGTATCCCATACCTACTTTCATCTGTTGGGATTGCGGCCTTGGTGTTTATATAGTTCTGCGCAAGCGCATCATAATGTAAAGTAAAACCACACCTTCGAAACTAAATAATTTTTCGGCGTTTAGATTAAGGGTTGCTCCAAACCATCTGAAATCGTAATCTGAATATATGGAAAGTTTGACAGCTTTCTATGGAATGACTGCCGCCGGCGCCATATTTAGCGTTGATCGATCTGTAATCGTAAGTTGGTGCAACCCGCCCTAAGGAATTATTGTTTCAACCCGTCGGTAAGTTATGTCCATTAGAATCAGTTAGTATGGAACATTCGACAGCTTTCTATGGAATGACTGCCGCCGGCGCCATATTTAGCGTTGATCGATCTGTAATCGTAAGTTGGTGCAACCCGCCCTAAGGAATTATTGTTTCAACCCGTCGGTAAGTTATGTCCATTAGAATCAGTTAGTATGGAACATTCGACAGCTTTCTATGGAATGACAGCTGCCGGCGCCATATTTAACGTTGATCTGTCTGTAATCGTAAGTTGGTGCAATCCGCCCTAAGGAATTATTGTTTCAACCCGTCGGTAAGTTATGTCCATTAGAATCAGTTAGTATGGAACATTCGACAGCTTTCTATGGAATGACAGCTGCCGGCGCCATATTTAACGTTGATCTGTCTGTAATCGTAAGTTGGTGCAATCCGCCCTAAGGAATTATTGTTTCAACCCGTCGGTAAGTTATGTCCATTAGAATCAGTTAGTATGGAACATTCGACAGCTTTCTATGGAATGACAGCTGCCGGCGCCATATTTAACGTTGATCTGTCTGTAATCGTAAGTTGGTGCAACCCGCCCTAAGGAATTATTGTTTCAACCCGTCGGTAAGTTATGTCCATTAGAATCAGTTAGTATGGAACATTCGACAGCTTTCTATGGAATGACAGCTGCCGGCGCCATATTTAACGTTGATCTGTCTGTAATCGTAAGTTGGTGCAATCCGCCCTAAGGAATTATTGTTTCAACCCGTCGGTAAGTTATGTCCATTAGAATCAGTTAGTATGGAACATTCGACAGCTTTCTATGGAATGACAGCTGCCGGCGCCATATTTAACGTTGATCTGTCTGTAATCGTAAGTTGGTGCAATCCGCCCTAAGGAATTATTGTTTCAACCCGTCGGTAAGTTATGTCCATTAGAATCAGTTAGTATGGAACATTCGACAGCTTTCTATGGAATGACAGCTGCCGGCGCCATATTTAACGTTGATCTGTCTGTAATCGTAAGTTGGTGCAACCCGCCCTAAGGAATTATTGTTTCAACCCGTCGGTAAGTTATGTCCATTAGAATCAGTTAGTATGGAACATTCGACAGCTTTCTATGGAATGACAGCTGCCGGCGCCATATTTAACGTTGATCTGTCTGTAATCGTAAGTTGGTGCAATCCGCCCTAAGGAATTATTGTTTCAACCCGTCGGTAAGTTATGTCCATTAGAATCAGTTAGTATGGAACATTCGACAGCTTTCTATGGAATGACAGCTGCCGGCGCCATATTTAACGTTGATCTGTCTGTAATCGTAAGTTGGTGCAATCCGCCCTAAGGAATTATTGTTTCAACCCGTCGGTAAGTTATGTCCATTAGAATCAGTTAGTATGGAACATTCGACAGCTTTCTATGGAATGAAAGCTGCCAGCGCCATATTTAACGTTCATCTGTCTGTAATCGTAAGTTGGTGCAACCCGCCCTAAGGAATTATTGTTTCAACCCGTCGGTAAGTTATGTCCATTAGAATCAGTTAGTATGGAACATTCGACAGCTTTCTATGGAATGACAGCTGCCGGCGCCATATTTAACGTTGATCTGTCTGTAATCGTAAGTTGGTGCAACCCGCCCTAAGGAATTATTGTTTCAACCCGTCGGTAAGTTATGTCCATTAGAATCAGTTAATATGGAACATTCGACAGCTTTCTATGGAATGACAGCTGCGGGCGCCATATTTAACGTTGATCGGTCTGTGATCGTAAGTTGGTGCAATCCGCCCTAACGAATTATTGTTTCAACCCGTTAAGTTATGTCCATTAGAATCAGTTAATATGGAACATTCGACAGCTTTCTATGGAATGACAGCTGCGGGCGCCATATTTAACGTTGATCGGTCTGTGATCGTAAGTTGGTGCAATCCGCCCTAACGAATTATTGTTTCAACCCGTTAAGTTATGTCCATTAGAATCAGTTAATATAGAAAATTCGACAGCTTTCTATGGAATGACAGTTGCCGGTGCCATATTTAACGTTCATCGGTCTGTAATCGAAAGTTGGTGCAACCCGCCCTAAGGAATTATTGTGTCAACCCGTCAGTAAGTTATGTCCATTAGAATCAGTTAATATTCGACAGCTTTCTATGGAATGGCAGCTGCCGCCAACATAGACAAATAAACTAAACTATTGAATTTTAACCAACCCGTTAAACCACCCTATAAGTAAATCAACATTGCAACGAGTTGTCAATATTGTTGTATTTGAGGCCCATTCTACGACTTATATCAACAAAACAATCCTAGGTCAAAACAGGCTACAAAATCCACTGTCCGAAATGGAAGATTCTGTTTAATTGAGTAATATTGTCATTCAACGCTCGTAGTAATAGTAACCGTACTAGTAACGAGATTCGTACTAAAATTAATATTAAAAGTAAGAAAACCTTCGTCTTTCATCCTTCATAAATGGGTTACATTGGCCTAAGGATAAAAAAAGTCTAGTACCTACCTACTCTTATCCTTCTCTACCCCGAACCACTTTTGATAGATCATCGAGTAACGTTTGATTTGTTTTATGTTCTTAAAGCGACGTTAGTATCTTAAGACAAGATGGCGAAAGATGCTACTAATTCCGGAATAACCTACTTAAACCCCATTGTCCCCATTATTGAATCAACACTAACAGCTTTTAAATTTTGTTTTTTTTTTTTCAAATGATGACTTAAACACATACTGAAAACTTCCACTGATGCTATAAATGCAAATAAAAGCCTTATTTTCGGCGTTTTTCAATGCAATTTGTCTGTTTCTATGCAGTTATATCTACGAGTTTATACCACTAGAAAAGCACATATAACGCGAAGCACTAATCGTAGCCCGCAGAGGCATGAAACTTGATCGATTTACTACCATGCACCACGTTCACGTGACCCATCCGCCGGTACTACCACCACGCTATCTTTGGATTCTATTGAACTTGGACATCAAAAACTTGGATGATAGCGCGACAGTTGAATTTGACGTTTCACCAGCACATCGGGACATGATGCCAAGAACGGTGGAACGGGGGGATCCACGAGTTAGAAGCGATATCTGGGGTCGTCGAACGGGTAGAAGCGGCGGCGTCCGGGCCGGGAGGGGCGACGGTTTCGGCGCGCGCTATCGATCGTATCGCATCGCATACCTTCCGTCGGCCGCAGCACAGCATCCTCCGAGCGCGCGACTGTCCGCCCGGCGAAGACTTCAACCTGGTAAGTTTTCGCCACTGCATGGGTGCTGTTAGCGCGGCGGGTGCCGGCGCGGCCGCGGGCCCGGGGACTCGCGCATCGCGGCCGGGACGCGGGCGGAGCGCGCGAGCCTTCCTCGCGGAGTGCTCGCTGGCCGCCCGCGCGTGCGCGCCAGCCGCCCGACCACACCGCCCTCTAACACCACCCTCCTTCTCCCTTTGCGATTAATAATTCCGGCTACGCTGCCAGTGCGTATGTGGGTTAGTTTTTTGGCGATCGATGCCGCTATTTGGTGCGAGCCGCTTCCGGTCGCTAGACCGTCGCGGTGCACCCCAGGCGAAGGCAGACGACCTATTAGTTGCCTGTCCGGCGATAAGCTCCGCGGTATTCATTCCAGGAATAAATGCAGGGATTACACTTAAGTGGCATGTCTGATTAGATGTGGAAACGACTATGGTTTAAAGTACCTACTAGAGGTTTATATGTCACGACATGTAGATATTAAAATGATATGGGATGTGTTGCCTACTCGCATCTACACTCACCTAATGTCACTTAATGTGTCAGCGTAATTTTTCAGAATTAGTGCGCATAACATTTCGCATACCATTATGATATCAAAATATTGAGTTGAGATTGAACGGCATTTACAACCTTTAAAACTACATTACAGTAACTAGAAAATAGATTTATATGTCCCTCAAAAGCCTAAAATTCTATGTTCTTTTGCACATACTACGAAGAACTGAATTTAAAAATTTGCTCCCGCCCTAACATCGAACCAGCTCCTTAAAATTCACGCGAATGCTTATAACCCTAATTATCGTTAAGAGCATAATTATCAAAAGGGCAGGAGTCAATGTGTTTAGGTTTAAAAAAAAATATTTCTCAAATTCAAGGACTTGACACAAAATGAAAAATAGTAGGTATCTTAAATTAACCTAGTAGGTACAATATTTTCCTTTGATATCCTAGATAGATGAAGAATTTGTCCGTAAAAAAATAAATGTTGTATGAAACGAGGTAATTATATAAATACATTTTCTATTACAAAATTTTACCTCAGGCTTACTATATATACCTATATATATCTGTTAAGTAAATGTATTTTAACTTTTAATGTATTCGGTGGGTAAACTTAAATTGGCAGGTAGACAAACAAATGCACCGATAAAGATGTGTTGACGTCGTGAGCGCTGCATAGTTGCACCGATAGCAGTGTACACAGATTAATGTTGGATGGATGTGGCTTAGAGCGCGTTACGGATATTAGAGCGCACTCAGTGAGTTACAAAAATAAAGTATTTAAATTAAACTATTTGATGATACATTTGATATAAAGATAACTATGACGTCACAAAGATGGCGGCATATGGTATTCATTTTTATCCATTAACTCAATAATTACCCAACCGATTTCGACTAATGAGCTGTCATTTTAAAGCTGATTAAATGGCGAATTAAACATGTTCAATAATGTAATAGGTAAAATAAATAAAAATATTTTGAAAAAATCAATATAAAAATGACGCTTTTTGAAGTATTTAATTAAACACAGTGTAATAGGCGATTTTCTGTAATAACACTTAGTAAAAAAGAGTAAATTACATTATTCATCTATCAAAAACTTTTTGCATTTTAAAAATGGGATCATAAATAACGAATCTACGTTCGTTTTAATACGGAGAGGGAGCGCCATGCAAGGCGCCAGCTCGCGCTAGCAGCGCCCGGTTCGTTACAATTGTAGTGATTGTGGATTCTACTGTGACTAATGGTAAAATGAAAGTACCTATTCATTAGGCTAGATTCTAAAATATGTGTTTAAAATGTGTAAACCATATTTTGTTCGGCATCAAGACATTACATATGATGAGGTATCATATGTAATGTTTTAATTTATTAAAATAGGTGTCAAAACGCGCGCATGGCTGCACGCGCAGAACTCCGCACCGCGCGCCCTCCGAACGTAGCTCCGTTATTTATGATCCATTTTTTTAAATTTAATAAGTATCATATAGATAAGAAACGGAAAATATCATTTACGTGAATTATTGTAGAGAAAATAGAATATTTGACTGCGTTTTTTAGACTCGATAAAGGAGCAACCCTTTTTTTTCAACCTATTGGGTTGTTAAACATGCTTTGTTTGTTATTTAGTTACTTATTTAGTTAGTTGTTTTGTGTGTTATATGACATTTGTTAAAATAGGTTCGGTAATTATTGAGCAATCACTACAATTGTAACGAAGCGGGCGCCTGCTAGCGCGCGCTGGCGCCCCGCATGGCGCTTCCTCCTCGCTATAAAACGAACGTAGATTCGTTATTTATGATCCAAAATTAAAAAAGTATTTGATATATATGAAAAGTGTAGTCTCTTTATTACAAAGTTTTTTTACAGAAAATCGATTATTTCACTGTGTTTTTTAGACTTCTAAGTGTCATTTTTTTATCGATTTTTAAAAAATAACAAATACAAAACATATAGAAGGACAAGATATTAAAAGTAATAATAACTAAACTAAACATTAAAAATTACAATCTGGTCTGCTGAACATGCCTGCACCCAGACGGCTTCACCTCGCCACTCTTCTCTTTGGCATAGTACGATCTGAGGTCCCAGCATATTTGCTGAGTAGACTTGCATGGTCCAAGAGTGCGCGTAGGTGTAAGGCGATGATTCTGGTGCCAGAGCATCGGACCGCGGCGTTTCGAGGAAGTTTTCGGTTCGCGGCGTCCAAGTGTTGGAATGATCTCCCTCCACCTATCCAAGGAGGGTCTAGCAAGTATACCTTTAAGCGCCAGCTTAAAGGCTATTTGTTGACGCTCCAAAAATCCCAACCCTAACCCATCCAGCACTTTTAAAATCCCAACCGTGTCGCGTTTTATGCTTTGTGTTTTTCATCCCGTTGTACTTACTACTGTTTTATTTTATTTTTTTCAAATTTATTACATTAATTATTTATTTATTATGTGTCCACTTATTTTTTTATCTAATAGTATGCTGTGTTGCGTTCCGTGGGCCACTTGCGGTGCTGTCTGAAAACCAGCGCTGTAGGTGTTTGTCTTACACCTCGGCACAATGCTGAGACAGCGACCGTTTCACTGCTGCGAAGACACACAATATGTGTCAATTGTATCCTTTTATGTAGTAAATAAATATCTTCTTTTCTTTTCGTTTCTTTCTTTTCAATCAAACTTTAGACCCCTAGGTATAGTTCCCATCACGCAGGCAGCATTCCCACGCTGGATTGCGATAGTAATTCTCTGCGCGAGAAAGCTGCCCGCGCGAGGGTCGCCTGTTGCCTCCCTTAGCCGTTTGCCAAGCGCCTTGTGGAGCCCCTAAACGCCCTTACCCCACGGGCCAAAAGCTATGAATTCTTATTGGGTGCCGAGACATTTGTATTTACGCGCCTTGATATTCTCCCGGGCGTCCGCCACCGCCCCGGCACGTTGGCTGATCGATGGGAGGTAGGACGACGCCAACGTGTCGCCACAAGTGGCGTCCCACACAAACGCACGGCCCACCTTCCATAGGATTAACGACATCCCGTCAGGGCGCTTACCATCGCTCCGCATCTGGGGCTCCAGAGCGGCAGGAACATTGGCACTGACGAGCGCCTTTCTGAGGATGTCGTTGAGAGCGGCATGGCGGGACAGGCGGCCGGCGCCCGAGGAGCAGGCGAGACCGTGGTGGCCGAGGCGGTCTACCGGGGCCCCCCAGGATGCACAGCTGTGGTTCACGCAAACTTCAACTTTTCATTTGTCATTTAATTAGCTTTCATATGACACCTCATTTGTCAGAATCGGTTAGGTGATTATTGAGTTAATTGATAAAAATGATAAGTTTCTGTCAAAAATTTCATTTTTGGTACAAGCTTTTATTGCCGACTGTACTTTTCTGTATACCATCATTCAACTACTGATTGAGACGATTCGAACGAACCCAAACTCAACGGGGTTACGTCGGTTAAATACTGAATTCTCATGGCCATCTTCTGTCTCCATCATCAGATCAGCTCGATGGTACCATAATATTAAATTCTCATCCAAACTATACTGATACCCAACATTTTTCATACTCGGGAGACCTCACTGAATCCAATACCACCTGTGGGTAGGCGCCTCTTCAGTCAAACGGAATTTTGGTTTTAGCCAATTGGCCTCCCTACTAAACCGTGGAACCGACTTTAGGGACTCGCTCCCGTCAGTTTTCTACTCAGATTAATGGAATTTCAACGACCTCTGCAGTAAAAACACAAAATCGTTAGCCCGAAACTTTCAGACGCTGCATCCATCACCCGCCCAATGGCCGTAATCTGAGGGAATAGTGAGTGATATATTTTGTACGGAATTAACACTCTACTTAATTATATTTTAGTCAAATTTATAGAGGGTCTCTTGCCTTTATAGCGTTATTATATATATCTAATGAAAATACACAAAAATGCACTTGACATGACGGGAACATGACATTTAGTCGAATCGGGCCTTAGTCGAAAAGATTGAATAACAATTGAAAACCCAAATTCATGACTTCATGTAAATTGACCGACTAATTTAATTTACAATTATAATCTTATCATGAAATAAATGAATCTCAATCTGAATTAAATTTTACGCTCAGTCGTTTCAACGCAACGATTTTCGTTCTAAACGTCAAGGTAACTTGACTTCGACTGTGTAACATTTCGACAGTCCTTAATTAGTCGTGACTATGACTTACACCCCGCGCAAAGTTCTTGTTTATGGACAGGCAACGCGTACTGCGGTTCGATACGGGAGCTCTCAGGCGTTTTTTGGGAACGCTCTCACTTACATTCAGAATAGAAACACTTGTCCATTAACGCAGCCTAACGTGTCAGAATGAGCGTGAAGTCTAATAGAAGTTTTGGTTAAGTAACATAAAGTTCGTTGAAATTAGAAGCTCTTCTATGAAAGCTTTCATATCCCATTAAAGTATTCACTTAAGGACGCTAATGTATAATGATTAATGGCTCTTCATTTAAGGTTTAGATTATTTTTAGGCATAAATTCCGCATTACTTTGCGAAACATTTCCAACATTAAAATATGATTAAAATAACATTACTAAGAAAAATAATTGCTGAAATGCGCATTTGGTAATTCAGCATTTTTTTTGACGTAGTGTATTTTGCGATATTACCGTCACTATATTCAAACAATTAGAAAATATCCGACTTTTATTTTAATGAGAAGATTTTGCCGCATGTACCTACGCTTTGTTTTGATACTAAAGTGTATTTGTAATATTACTGTCACTATACTCAAACAATTAAAAAATATAGGACTTTCATTTTAGTGACAGAAAGTCAATCAGCATATTTGCAGTTTTGAAACTAAAGTGTATATATTTGTGATATTACCGTCACTATACTTACTCAAAAAAATGAAAAGATACGACTTTCATTTTATTTTAACGACAGAATGGATGGTGGACCGGTAAAAAATATTTTTCTTTTAAGCTTTTTGCCTTTTATGTCTTATTATTAGGTTGTTTTGTTAACATAAGTATTATGCATAAATGAACCTCCAGGTCTTTATTCTCTATGTTTTTGGTACTATATGTATGTATGTGTACCACATATAAATTTGTTATGTGACTGTGTTCTAAATGAATAAAAAAAAAATGGCGGTCAGCATATTCGCAGTTTTGACACTGTATAATAACTAAAAATACTTGACACTGTATAAATATGCAAACAGTTTTAAAATAGAGACAGAACTAACATTTACTAATTCCAACCACTAAAATAAACAAACATCACGAAGAATCCGACTAATACGACAAAGCCCTTAATTTGGAAATGGCGTGGCACGTCGTGGACTAACCGGATAGATTGCGGCAATTCCCAAAATCTAGACACGCGGCAGCGTGTCAAGCTAAGTTCAAGCAAAGGAACTGGCTAGCCAGCGCCGAGTGTAATATTACAGGAACCACTTGGTGCCACTTTTGACCCTTCTATAACTCAAAACCTCTTTAACGTAAACACATAAAACTACGTGTGTTTAATTATATCCATAAGGACATCTAGAAGCCCAAATTTCATGAAGCTAGCTCAAAAGGTTATAAAGATATGAAGGTCAAAAAGTCGTAAATTTTAGTATTGACTGACACATAGTACCTAAACCTAACCTACTTCCTGATGACCTAGAAGGATTAAATTTGCAATAAAATTGTGTGTAAGCGCAAGAAAAAATCTAAAAATAAAAAAAGTTAAAAAATACGGGGGGTCCCCATACAATTTTTTTTTAATTGTAGCGTTGTAACTTGTAACCGTTACAGGCAGATATTTGAATCTATCCCAATATATGTATTATTATATTTGCTATATAAAAATAAAGTTAAGTCAAAAAATAAGTGGTGTCCCCATACAAAAAACTTGTAATACGCGCTAAACAACCGGCCAACGGTGTGTCGTCGGCGGCGCGCGGCACCACATAATTATACACAGAACAGAAGTAAATCTACATAAAAACGTTCCCGAGCAACACGGAAACGCAAGAAATCTCAATACCTGCCTAGTTTTCTTTACAAAAAGTAATGATATCCCACCAAAAACATAAATGTAAAAAAGGAGACCCAAGTTCAATACAAAAATTATGCTTGGCTGTGGGCTTCGCCGCAAAAAGGATGGAGATCTAAATGAGTGCCAAGTTATGCAAAATCCAAATATGTATTTATAGGAACAAAATAACATTATGAACAAGTATTAAACTCTATTTCTTTGCTTTATTGGATACCTATAACAATTGTTGTTATTTAAAAATGTGAGATCTTAAATTAGGTTAGATTTGACTTGGCCAGTTTTTATCAGAATTGAAATATTGAATCGTTTAAGTGATATACAGTAGATTTGTAATGGTTGGAATCACGAATTAAGTAAAAAATAAAAAAACCAAATTTACAACTTTTTTACTGTGGTGATGACCCTTTTTTATTTATTTTTTGTTTAGGGGGGGGAAATGCGTTACGCATACCACCCGGGTGCAGGGGGTGACCCGAGTGGTTATGTGGGACTCCCGTATAAGCTGATGAGACTCACGGTATACCCACTAAAAACCCCCCCACTTGCCACCTCGCAGCCATGTGGCGAGGTCACGGGAACGCTTGCGCACACATCCGCGACCCCGCCGGCGGCAGCCACCCACAAGCGGCTCCCTCGCGGACGCCCGAAGGCCCTCCACGAGAGGCACGCCAGATGTTTTGGCGCGCCTGCCTCCTCCATCTCCACACGTTCAGTAGCGGACCCGTGGTGATGACCCTAATACATCTCCTTGGCGTACAGAGCACGTCACTTCGTTAGTTTTATGGCGGTGAAGAGGTTAAGCTTATTACCGAGCGTTGACGTAATCGCACTGATGTATGATTGACGCATAAATGTGAAATAAATCAATTAAATGATAAAATATTAATATCAATTACTTTATTATTACTTATGGCCACATCTAACCTCACACTATCTTCACGGTGTTCAAATGCCCCTCCATGCCTCATAATGCACGCTGCAGCCCGCGTCCGATTATGTCGGTGCACATGTGATATTGTCTGCTCTTCAACGTTTTTCCTACGCAGACTGACGAAGGCAGCAATCAACCTTTATCTAATTTCGTTCGCAGTGTCGTATTCAGTTTTGGAAGACCAGCGCTGGCTGGTCTTCCAAAACTGAATACGACACTGTCAGCATCATGCTGCGTTGGACCCATTTCGTGACACGGCACAGAATCACTTTTTTTCTTGTGTCTTTGTCTTGTAATAAGTAATGTATGTTGTGTTGTGTTACGAATAAATTTTAGATTCTTGATTATTTTGTACAGTATGACTTTAACACAGCCCAACAGGAATAAACCTGAACAAGTTAGATCCGAAGACCTGGGTGGCCAGCGGTGCGGCCTAAACCATCCGGTGGTGGATATGTTTCTCGATATCGTCTTGAAGTTTCAGCCACATTATAGCTGCATGTCGCGTATAAAAAGAGCCAATTTACAACAACAACGGCATTTTTATTTGAAGAATTATGACACCGTCTCTCAAAAATGTATTTTGACTTTGACATAACAATGACCCATCTTGTTGATTTCTAACCATGCAAAGAGGTTCGTTAGTTATCAAAAATGATTTGATTCTAAATATTTAAGTAATGTTTCGCATGTACGTTTTTAATCAAATAAAAAACAAAGACAACCTTTTGCATGAAAAATGTGCTTGCTCAACCAGGGCACAGTTTCAATTTAGTCGAGCATGAATTTGTGAAACGAGCTAAAACCTTTTTATTAGTCCAGGTAAACAGAGATATTTATGAGGAAAGGAAAGAGGTTACGATATCATCTTTGAGCTTTCTTAGAGTGAGTACTTTTGAGTGGTTGTCAATGTCAGAATTTGAACTATTTGTTTGGTTAGTTTTATTCATTCAAGGAATTGGGTCGTTCTTCTTTTTTACCGACAATGAACCGAGGTTTTTCTGTTTTTTTGGTTTTTGAACTATCGAAAATTGTGGTTTTGAAGTGCGATTTTTAAAAAAATGCATAGGTTTCTTCATTAGAACTAATTAAAGTTTCCTTTTTGGCCAATATAAATATTTATTTACGGTTGGTTTCTAAAAAAAACATGTGACAAAGTGGACTCTTTCAGTGGGGACAACATTTTGGTTTACCACTCTGTCACGGCATTCTACGAAAACAAAAAACATTTCAAAAAATGCTAGTTAGAGAAAGTGAAATATTAAATATCACTAATTAATAAAATAATATGGACGTTCATTTGAATATTATAAAACCGTAAATATCATTACTCAAATGAGATGCCGTAATAAGACGAAGGACAGGCTATTGTCGGTCGAAAAGAAGAACGACCCAATTACATTTATTTACTTCATCCATAAATTGAGTGGAGCCACAATGAGAATTGCCCCCGCAAATTCTGCAATATTTCTTACCGCGTTGCAAGAGCTAAGAATAGATAATCGGCAACAAATTAACATAATATCCTGTCTTATAACGATTGTTTACTTGTAAGTTCATTGACCCAGTCACCTATTTAGGGTTGGCACAAATAGTTTTTTTCGTCAATGTTTAAAAGGCTATAAGTTGAAAACGGCTGCACATATTTACATAGTTTGTATGGGGGAAATATAGTGCTAAGGCTAAAATATCTCCCATTTCCGCAAAAGAAACTCGTGGCGTTCCACGCTGTATATATGTTGAATAACTTTATAAAATGATTGATGTAATGAAAACTGGTCAAGTCTAATCTAACCTACTTTAAGATCTCACATTTGTAAATAACAGCAATTGTTATAGGTATCCAATAAAGCAAAGAAATAGAGTTTAATACTTGTTCATGTTATTTTGTTCCTATAAATACATATTTGGATTTTGCATAACTTGGCACTCATTTAGATCCCATTCTTTTTGCGGCGAAGCCCACAGCCAAGCATAATTTTTGTATTGAACTTGGCTCTCCTTTTTTACATTTATGTTTTTGGTGGGTTATATTTATTTCCACCGTCTCATCGCGACGCGGCGAAACAATTTCATGCCCGGACTATAGTGGGTGGAAACTAAACTCGTGAGCTTAAAACAGGTACACATTCTATTGAATTTCACTACAACGTGTACCCGTTGTTTCTGCTGTCGTAGCTGGGAATACGGCATGAGTTCGACGTTTTTAGTCTTAAATCGTTGCTGAAGGCTTTCCTTCATTCGGAGAAAATTACGGAGTATAAAAAATATATGACAGCATCTAGAGCTGACGGTCGATCAGAGACTTAACTTTCTCAGGCCAATTTTATACCATAATGTTTCACGATCCCTTTCTAACTCTTTAGCTCAACGCGTGTGATTACGTGCACGCTAAGGACATTGATTTGATATTGGGATGTGATATGTCGTCTGTGATCGACCCACAGATTCTCATCCAGTAGGTACCAGAAAATCAAAGGCTCCTTCTATTTGTGCCAATTTCCAATTATTGAACTTGCTCCCAAATTTTCACGAGAATGGCTAAGAAATTCTACCTGTAGAGGAGAAGAGCCGGCCAAACGCCGGACATACGAGATAATTTTGTCCCAGAAGTCGAAACGGAAAACTTTGCTCACTTCGCTCGCTCGTTCAATTATTAACGTCTTACACTTTCACATATCTGACGGCGCGCTAGTACGTAATCAATTATTAACGTCTTACACTTTCACATATCTGACGGCGCGCTAGTACGTAATCAATTATTAACGTCTTACGCTTTCACATATCTGACGGCGCGCTAGTACGTAATCAATTATTAACATCTTACACTTTCACATATCTGACGGCGCGCTAGTACGTAATCAATTATTAACGTCTTACGCTTTCACATATCTGACGGCGCGCTAGTACGTAATCAATTATTAACGTCTTACACTTTCACATATCTGACGGCGCGCTAGTACGTAATCAATTATTAACGTCTTACGCTTTCACATATCTGACGGCGCGCTAGTACGTAATCAATTATTAACGTCTTACACTTTCACATATCTGACGGCGCGCTAGTACGTAATCAATTATTAACGTCTTACACTTTCACATAACTGACGGCGCGCTAGTACGTAATCAATTATTAACGTCTTACACTTTCACATATCTGACGGCGCGCTAGTACGTAATCAATAATGAACGTCTGACGCTTTCACATATCTGACGGCGCGCTAGTACGTAATCAATTATTAACGTCTTACGCTTTCACATATTTGACGACGCGCTAGTGCGTAATCAATTATTAACGTCTTACGCTTTCACATATTTGACGACGCGCTAGTGCGTAATCAATTATTAACGTCTTACGCTTTCACATATTTGACGACGCGCTAGTGCGTAATCAATTATTAACGTCTTACGCTTTCACATATCTGACGGCGCGCTAGTGCGTAATCAATTATTAACGTCTGACGCTTTCACATATCTGACAGCGCGGTAGTGCGTAATCAATTATTAACGTCTTACGCTTTCACATACCTGACGGCGCGCTAGTGCGTAATTAATACGTTTCTCGTTCAATATCCCTTAATATCAAACTTCTGTAGTCTCCAAAATGTGATGATTTTATACAATATAGCGAGTTTCTATAACATTCGTCAAAACAATCTTTTGAATCTACAGTCATCTAAAATGTTACTTCACTTTTCGTAGCTATAAGCCTAGTCATTCGTAGCAATCCATAGCGTAGATATTAACTTGGGTTCGCAAATCTCTGATCTTATTTGAATGATATTATTTGATCATACAATTCATTTGAAAGGATTTGGATTAAAATACTTCGTAAGTACAAACATTTTGCCATTATTCTTTAGAAAATATATATGGGCAGAGCAGGAAAAAGGGCGAGGAAAAATACAATTTCTACCTGATTCTAAAAGATATCAAACAACTTTTGCCCGCTTAAGTTAAAATATATATTAGAAATTTTTGTTTGTATTAGGAAACCTATAAAAAAATCACAAATATCTACATAATTCAAAATTGTATGAAACCTTGCTCGATGTATTAAGAAAAAAGAAGGGAGTTAGCAACAACATTTGTTACTTATATAATTGAACACTCCAAGCAAGGCCTGGTTCATTCGTTATCTTGATGACACAGTTGATTGATTGACTAGTCAATTCTGTTGTAACTAAAAATCGATTAACAACTACACATATGCATATGTGTCACAATCGTGAATGCTATAACGGAATTCTATACTAAAGCATTATTTTTTATTACTACTAGACAGCTATTTTTAAATATGAACAAAAGTATTACTCGTGTCTACAAATTTTTAAAACTTCAAAGTCAACAGACCCAAATTCTAATGGGTACTAAATCTTTATGATGAATCTATGAAGCATTTTTTCCAATTCTCAAATCATTGTTAGCACTAACGTTAGTTATAAAGATGTTATGGTTAATTTAACAAAGTATGGATAGCAAGTATTTGTTTTAACAAATAACTTTTAATAGTTACTAACACGATATGTACCACGATACCTACTCGTAATTCTGAAATAACTAATTTGAAATAAGTTGTCCGAAAATAAAATAATACATTTTTATATTTTTTTTTTAAATATTATAATTTTACAGAGCTCTCTCCAGCTAGTACGATAGTAGCGTCACGTTTTACGGCTGAAATGTACTGAATCGTCACGTAAAACGTTACTATAAAACGTATCGTGCTAGTTGGCTAGCATAGCCGTCTATCATGTGAAAGATATAGGTACAATTTGTATTAACAGATCGATGAGCAGTCGTGGGGCAGTGAATTGTGACTTAGTAAATTAATAAATATATTGAAAAGAGTAAAGGAATCAAGAAGTTTTAATGGCATCCTGCGTACGCTTGATTCTATAGTCAGTCATTAATATTCACAATTAAATAGGTACTTAGTTTACCTAGAACTACCTATATAATCAATGATTTGTATTCCACTTAGCAACAATAGATACGCCCACATAAAACAACATACCTACCAACTTCTAAATAATGTAGTTGAGCTGAGCGACATAATTTTAGATTTATGACTTCAGAAATAACCAAACTTATTATGTATTCCAATTCTCCATTCTTAAACTTTTTCCATGTTGTTAGGCTAAATAGGTACTACCTACTGTTTAATCGCAGTTGTCAGGCAAGCAAGCAATTTGCCTGGTTCCGGGGTATTACGGTTATGCAATGCTGATATCGTTCTTTGATGGGGAAATTTCAATTTAGCTTGTGGTCATTCGGCATAATGGAATCTAAGCTACGAGTAACTAATGAAGTAATTATTTTGTTTGAACATGGCTTCTTACTTCGTAAGTTGTTTTAGAAGTTAATGTACATACATTATTACGATATAAAAAAATCAAAAATTTTCTTGTCATTCAAAGATATTGCATAACTAGGGTCTAAAATAGGCCAAAGTAATTCAAGATGGCTATTTTCCCGAACGAAGGGAAGGAAAATTGTTCGAGGGGTAATAATAATATGGCTTTTAGACCAGAGTTTTACCACAAAACAGATAGGTACTAATGTGCATATATTATAATACATATAAAGTGCGCTCGCGTAACGCACACATAATATATGTATACTTTTAATTTGTATAAAAAAGGGCGGATAAGAGGGGGGGCAAAAAAGTCTAGTTAGTAGGCCAAGTGGGGTATCATATGAAAGGGCTTGAATTGTACATTTGAATGAATTGTATATTAACGTGAATTAATATCCGGAAAATAATAACGAGACCTCTATCTAGCGTATTTTTTTTTTATTCTTCAAAAATCATATGTTATTTTGTTTGTAATTTAATACTTCTGTGTTTAATTTTTTTCCTTCAAATTCGTATGAAAGTGTTCTGAAAGTACCTTCTAGCAAATAAAAAAAGAATTATCGAAATTAATTCACTTGATAAAGAATTATCGCTGAAAAACCAACATACAGTAAGGGGAATATATTAACGTACCACCGTAGAACCCTATCGCACTAAGGTGACATACCACTCGAGTTTGAGTGACGGCGGCCTGTCAATTGCGACAAGGTTCTACGGTGGTACGTGAATACATTTCCCTTACTGTACATACCGACTTCCGTGGTCGCCCAAGTTAGTAACAAAATGCACCGATAAATGGCACTGTAGGTACTCATGACTTAAGTACACTATGCGTTGTTAAGATTTTTCCAAAATTAATGGGTGGGGCAAGACGGGTGTGTTGTATGATATTTCGTACGGAACCCTCGGTGTGCGAGCCAGACTGGCACTTGACCGGTTTTTTTAGGCTACCAGTGCTTCCAGAGAGGTAAGTAGGTATTTGCTAGTAGGTATTTCGATGGTTCGTTTTATTTAACGACACAGAACAGTTAGGTAGGTAGATAAGCGCCCGCCCCGGCCCCCGAAGAATATTATCTAAGATCGATTTATATAATAGTTTCCTATTTTGAATCAGTATAAACGAAGTAATAAAATTTTTGTAAGGTAGGTTAATTCACGCCACTTTAATTTGAAACATGTTTTTTGTTTGTGTAGATATTGTGTTGTTGTTAGTGTCATTTGATAGGTTTAGGTCTAAAACGGATAGGGCAATGGAAAATGTGTAACTAGGGTAATCCGTTTAGAAGTTATTAGGGATTTTCGATAGTGAAAATTGACGAACATAAAATTTTGTATGTTTCTGTTCTGTAAACTTAATTTAGTAGGCATGTTAATTGTTTTGTTTTGTAGGACAAGTTTTTTGCTATTGTGGGCTATAGGTACCTACTGCGCGTTTGGAGTAGCTCCCTCAGTCACCCCCTCCACTTTAATATTAATTCGTCTGGCCGGTTATTTTTAAGGTTACGGTATTCTTTAGGGTTCCGTACCTCAATAGGAAAAAGAGTTGAAATTTGGTACACATATGTAAACTGGTGACTCAAAGAGGGACGCGTAAAGTAAATTAATGAATTCTGAACAAGGAGGCCACATTATGGGGGTAAACTGGAAAATTAAAAAAAAAAAGTTTCACAAACTGTATTGTGTGACATATCAAATGAAAGGGGTTGTTGTAAGCATCTCAGATAATTTTTGTTTATAATTTTAGCAAAACAGATTTGAAGTAATTTAGGAAAAAAGACGAAAATTGACCATTCCCCCCCCCCCCCCCTCCCTATATTCGAAACTACTAGGCTTAAAATTCTGAAAAAATATGGAAAATAGGTCCTTGCCTAAAGATTACAGGAAAACCTATAAGAAGTTTGAGTATTCAAAGTAACGGGAAAATTCTCAATATTTATACTTGTCTGGTTTTTTAAAGATAAAGTTACTACCACGATAGTTTTTTGTGCTTAAGCCATAGTTGACTACCCTAGAGCGACCGCCGAGCGTAGATATGAAAAGTGAAGTACATACGAGTACATGTGATTGACTTCTGTACCTATCTGTTTTGTGGTTTTACGCTCTACTTTTCAAGACTTATTACTACTTAGACAAGAACTTCGAGACTTATTTTTTACATGGTTTATTTATCCCTCGCGCTCGCTTCCCCGGGCCCTATACCACAATGCTTACAATTACAAATTACAAATTACATATTACAAGTTTGTAAGGGGTAATTCCATGTAACGAGTGTTACAGGTCGTATACTTTTAACAGATATTAAAAGTTTTCCTATGGAATGTACACTATGTGATCCGATATTTTGCCTACAACTTAACAATTTTGTTGACTGCACCAATCATCCAAGACTCCGAAATAAATATTCTTGCTCATCAACTACATGTACTAAGTTGTATATGTATGGATAATGAATATCGATCTGCTGAGGTGTTTCATTATTCCCCGGTGTCCCAAAGGGGTGGAAAGTTCTAAAATTAGATGTACGAGCCCCGCCAATGGGTTGGTGTTAAAGAAAGAATAAGTAGCCTTGAAAGTACCACGGTGGTTTGACTTCGTGTTGTGATTTACCGCACAGTTTATTACCTACCTAAATCTATTGTGTTTTAAGGCATCGATAATTTGGGTATGAATTAAATAAAAGATAAGGAAACGGGTCACTCACGTCTTTGAGGTCGAATATCGCTCGAAATGTTTCAATCAAACCAATACGACACTACGTGGTCTTTAATCGTGCATCGGCAATCCGCTTATCACAAACGGAACCCTTATAGGATCACTCGTGTGTCTGTCTGTCCGTCTGTCACAGCCGATTTGCTCTGAAACTACTGGACCGATTGAGTTGAAAGGTAAACATATGTAAATTGGTGACCCAAAGATGGACGCGTAATGTAAATTAATGAATTCTGAACAAGGAGGCCGCTTTTGGGGGTAAACTGGATAATTTTAAAAAAAGTTTCGCAAACTGTATTGACATATCAAATGAAAGGTGTTGTTGTAAGCATCTCAGATATTTTTTATAATTTTTTTAAAAAATATTGAAAATAATTATTTGCCTAAAGATTACAGGAAAACCTATAAGCAGTTTGAGTATACAAAGTGACGGAAAAATTCTCAATATTTTTGTGTATTTTGTATAGAGCGCCTGATGCTTACAGCATAGCAATTTTTACTCTTGCACTTTGATTATATACGGAACCCTCACCACGCGAGTTGAACTCGCACTTGTCCGGCTTTATTACTGAGACTCAAGGGAGTTTTCTATATGAAATAAATATAGACTGTGAATAAAATAATTCAGTGATCATTCATGATATAAGTACAAGGGGGGGAAATAGAAACATATTACGCAATGTGTTCACATTTCGTTTTAATGTGTTTCGCGCGTGCTCGCTTTCACTCGCCGAGCTACTATGTCAGACAGAACGCGCGGGCGAACCACATTGAAATGCGTAATATTTGTCTTAGAATTATCTATATATATATATAACATGAGAAAGTTTGGATGTTCGGATGTTTAGATGTTTGGATGTTTGTTACTCAATCACGCGTAACCGATTTGGATGAAATTTTGTACGAAGATAGTTTATAGCCTGGATTAAAATATAGGATAGTTCTTATCTCGAGTCTACGCAGACGAAGTCGCGAGAGGAAGCTAGTAGATATGTTTTATAATTTATGAATAAAGAAGTTTATTTTTATTCCCGTTTAATTTAAGGAGCGAGCGATGCGAACGAAGTTCTCTTCTTCAGCTTGGGCCGAAATTATTTATTCTTCCGTTTAGGTCAATAGTTGTCATAAAAATTTGTTTCTATAAATGCGTAAGGATTCTATTGGTATCTTTAAATTTACTCTTAAACAATAAAAAAATACATACTTATCTTTTCAAAATTTTCAAGGTCCATGTCTTTTTATGATTTTTATTATATTTTATAATTTGTACCTACTTCATTATAATAATTTGATGGTTTACTATCCATTTACAACACGACGTTATCAATTTTAACATGAGGAAACTACCCTTTTGCTTACATACCTACAAAAGTTTTCGTTTGACTCACGACAACCACTTGCGTTAGAACTGGGGAAAATTATCACTTCGTAAAATGTTTTTGCACGTTACCGCATATATCATATGGATATCATTACTCTTTCATTTCTCCACCGTAGCGCCCTTTGTTACCACAGTTCTCTTGAATGCATATATACCTAGTCAAGCATAGGTACCCTCCTCCGAACAACACTCTCGCACGCTTTAACCCATTCCCGGCCCGTGACGACACGTATGCATACCTACGCCGTAGTCGCTTTCCGCTACATACGAGAAAAACCACTGGATCGGCTACGAGCGTAGCGCGTAGCGATTCTGGGCACTGAATGTGAGAAGCAAGCGGTTGAACGACTGTGTTATCGGCTGATGACTTTCGTTAGAGTCGTTATCCTGTCTGCGGGGAGTGCATCAACTGACTTAACGTCAATAATAATTTACTTTAAAAACAAAGTTTTAACCAACTTCAATTTAGTACTCTGCCAAGTCAAATGAACATTTCCACATTTCCTTTCCACTTTACCACATGGACTGCTTTCCGAGAGTAAATACGTTGATTATTACAGACGAAAACCTTATCACTGTATGTGGGCCGATAATATTTGAGGAGTTCCGTCGATTTGGCACACTTGACATTTAGGACTTCATTAGTTGCTATTTCAACGGAATCATATCAGAATCAGTAACGGTACTTTTACAGTTTTAAGAACGAGTTCCATAAGTCATCTGTGGTCTTCATCATCAGTTCCACTTCACGGAATTTGTGATTTTCGTATGTAAATACACTAGTTATAATAGAAAATACCGAAATTACTACATGCGTGCCTTCTATATTTGAGGAGTTCCCTCAATTCCTCATGGTCCCATCATCCAAATGAAGTTTTGATAACAATGGGACCAACCTGGAAACATATACTTTCAAATAAAAAAAATGTACGAATCGGTTCATAAATAACGCAGTTCTAGGGTAACAAACATTTAAAAAAAAACCGATTTGAGAACCTCCTTCTTTTTTTGAAGTCGGTTAAAAATACGTAGCGTGCTAAATACTGTACCTATGTAGCGCGTAGCGTTATGCACAGCAAAATTGTTAAAAGCTGTTCAAAACGTAAACCAAATAAACGCCTCAGAAATTCCCTTACACGCCCATACTTGCGTTGAGTGCTCGAGTGTTAGACACACAATCCCGAGTTGACAAATTCAACGCAACTTTGGTTTGCTTAGGACCCGTATCGTCAAACTTTGCTGTCAGTCTATCGAAGTTTCAGTAATGTTGAACACTGAACATCTCGAATATTATGGTGAAATGTTAGATAGATACTGTAATACTAGGTAAATCATTGTTTCGCGTTGCTTTTCTAGACAGCAATTTTACTTCATTAATTTCTTCAAAAGCGCTCAGTTATCATAAAATGCTACGCTACTGAGACATAGCTGCACTTGTAAAATATGAAGGCTGCCAATTACAACATTTCCCATTAGATGGCGTTGTATAAACGAAGTCACACATATTTCGACCTATTTAGCTTAGTTGGTAGTGATCCTGACTACGAAGTCCCGGGTTCGAATACCGGTAAGGGCATTTGTTTGTTTGATGAGCACGAATATTTTTTCCTGAGTCATGGATGTTTTCTAAGTATTTGAGTATTTATTTATCTAAGTACATATACTGTGTAAGTACCTACCTATGTGTATAGTTTGGGACTAGGTAGATTTGTGTAAGATTGTCCCCAAATATTTATTTATTTATTTCGGATGATGCTGAAATCACATCTATACTAACATTATAAAGAGGAAAAGTCTGTGGTATAGTAGCATTGTAAAATGTAAGTTTGTATGAAATGGTTAATCTCCGGAGCCGCTTTTCGGATTTCAAAAATTCTCTATAGAATGGTCTTTCTGGACGGCTATAGGCTACATTTTACCCCGCAGATTTGCCTGCGTTATTCACAATACGCGGGCAGCTAGTTAATTATACATAGCCATTTAGTTAAACTGCTGGCATTGACAGTCTTTATAATAATGTAGGACTTGGGTACTATGCTCGATGACCTCAGTAAAGCCTCCGAGCGAGTTGGTCTAAGGATGAACATGGATAAGACGAAGATCATGTCAAACGTCCACGTAGTACCAAGTCCCATTTCAATCGGACACTTTACACTCGAAGTTGTAGACGAGTATATATACCTAGGACAGACTGTCCAGTTAGGTAGGTCCAGCTTCGAGAAAGAGGTCAATCGTCGAATCCGACTCGGCTGGGCAGCATTCGGGAAGCTACGGCACATCTTTGACCAGTGTGATGTTGCCAGTGATGACGTATGGCACGGAAACGTGGTCGTTTACTATGGGCCTCATAAGAAGGCTCAAAGTCACAAAGGGCAATGGAGAGGACTATGCTGGGAGTATCTCTACGTGATCGCATCAGAAATGAGGCTATTCGCAGCAGAACCAAGGTAACCGATACAGCCCTCCCGAATCGCTAAACTTAAGTGGCAGTGGGCGCGGCACATTGCACGTAGAACCGATGGCCATTGGGGCGGAAAGTTTCTCGAGTGGCGACCACGTACCGGAAGGCACAGCGTGGGTACACAAGGTACACAAGGTGGACTGATGACCTGGTAAAGGTCGCTGGAGTCCGCTGGATGCGGGTGGCGCAGGACCGGTCATTGTGGCACTCTTTGGGGGAGGCGTATGTCCAGCAGTGGACGTCTTTCGGCTGATATGATGATGATGATGATGATAATGTAGGTGTATGAAACCGTTCCTACACGTATACTATAAGTGGATGGATGTAATGTGGTGAATGTCTGACGTACCTACTGTGAAGTGATGGATGACCGCCCCACTTCTGTTTAGGTTTGATGTAAAAATTTGACCATATGTTCGTTAATATAGTTATTGTTATTATCATTTTTATGTGTAACTTTTATATGTATAGTGTGTCCTAAATTCCGCAGTGTCTTAGTGTAATACCGTAATGCTGTTAGTTGAATAAATAAATAAATAGCGTAATTGAAAATAGGAATTTATCTATACAGGGTGGCTCATTCAAATCGGTCAGTATGGGAATGTCTGAAACTATAAGACATACGAAGATTTGTTCTTAGGAACCATGTCACCGATTTTGATAAAAAGAAAAACTGCATTCATACATTTGAAAAAAAACTGTACCCAGCTCGGGAATCGAACCCGGTTGTTTTGAAAAAATAAACTTACACTTTTTCTATTTAAATATCGATTGTGTAGGTCTTAAGATGTAAATGTCTCTAAGAAACATGATGTCTAAAATGAATAAAATGCATTGTTTTGACATACTTTAATTTATCATAGTAGGTGTTCGAAGTGACCACCGTTACAATATTCAACAAGTTCAGGCATGTAAAATTGTCTCTATGGCTGTTTGTATGTACCTCTCTACTTGTTACATACACCTTATCATGTGGCATTAGCATTGCATTAAATCGATACTTAAATAGAAAAAGTGTAAGTTTATTTTTTCAAAATAACCGGGTTCGATTCCCGAGCTGGGTACAGTTTTTTTTTCAAATGTATGAATGCAGTTTTTCTTTTTATCAAAATCGGTGACATGGTTCCTATGAACAAATCTTCGTATGTCTTATAGTTTCAGACATTCCCATACTGACCGATTTGAATGAGCCACCCTGTATACCGGTTAAAAAAAACTCATGGATGTGTGGTATCAAACAGTGGATCTAATAGATGAATCTAATAAGATAGAATGGTTTGTCAAAGTTAAGTTGTTTTATTCTTCAATTTAGGCATTTTACATGCACCTATGAATGTCGATAAACTACCACCGGTTCGGAAAGAAGACCTCTGCCTCAAGAAGATCCGGCGTAAAAGACTCTGCGATGTATCATTTTTTACAGCATATGTGCGTTCGTTTACCACTTTAGAACCTTAGTACACAAATAAGAAAGTCAAAACGTGGTAGACCACTTCCTTTGCTTACCTACTCTAACTATCCTATAGGCACTCGTAGAATGAAGGGGTTTTGCTGTCGGTCTGGGGATCTATTACATATACGAATACCTACTGAACTAACGTATTGATATCGAATTTGAGCCATAACATCGTCATCGACGTTTTTGGTGTACTTAGTCTCTCCTAAACTCAAGCTCTCCACAAACCGGTCGCGGTTGCGGCGCAAGCACGGGTCGACCGCGAGTTGTAAGTTGTAAAGCATTGAAGCTACACTTCAAAAGTACATCGAACGCGGTTCGAGCGCGGGCCCGCGCACGCGCCGCGAAATTACAACTCGGGCCGCGCGGACACGGCGCGAGCGCGGCGCGAGTTAGACGCGGGCGGCCACCATCGAAGTATTCAAAAAGAAACTCTATCATCTAAGGTAGAAGATTGCGCGGGACCAACGCGTGTCCAGCGCGGTAGCAACGCGGGCGCTCGCGACCGCGCTGGACACGCGCTCAACTCGCTACCTGCCTGCGGTATGAATATACTGCATCAACGCGCTGCTACCGCCTCGCGCCGTGAACGCCTCGCGTTCAATGTGTGGGGGCCTTAAAGCTAAGCCAAACGTGTGTGAAAGAGAAAACATTATTAAATAGATACGATTTGAATCGAATCTAAATAGGTCAGTTTTGCGTTCCTGAATTGAGACTAAAATTATTACTAAAAAAACAAGGTTGACATTGCAGAGTAACCCATTAAACTAAATAGATAAAACATCCATTGTTTACGTCTGTATGCTCCAATCCAAATTAATCGTTAATTTCGATAACCTCATCTGCAAATAGCGTCATACGGTGATTACTCATTTGCCTCACGCTTATTATAATATTCATGAACCGACCCGCGCATGTTTTCCAAACTAGACTTTATTTCTAAAGTGGTAAGGTCGCTGGAAGACGCATGAATCTCAAAACTATACATGGTCAGTACTAATGAGTATCGTACTTATTGAATAGGATGTTGAGAAGATCGTCATTCACTTGTTTGTAACGATGAGATGTGTTTTGGTGTTCGTGGTTTGTGGCCTGTGGTCTGCAGGTTTAGCAGCACCGGCAGAATCTACAAGCGAAGGTGTGTACATGGGTAATTTAATGCTATTATTCAGTAATTCGGTAACCTTTTTGGTTTAGTGCCTGTTTATTGATTTGTTCAGAATTAAATTCAGCAGATGTGCGTTAAAATAATAGTTAATAAGAACCTAAGTAAAAATATGTTCCACAGGAAAAGAAAATGGATAGGTAATTTTAACGCTCTAGCTATTTATGTAGGGCATTTTTTGTTTCTTAAATGTTGTTTATATTAGTCGAGTTCATAAATATATGAGCATTCCCAAGGCTTCAAAAATAAATGTACATGAAACGGTACATATACATCTGAACAGACATTTCAATCAAAAATATGTACACATGTCACCTGTCATATTAATCTGAGCAAGCCTCTCAATAATATGTAAGTAACTGAAAACTAATAAATATCTGAACTAATATTTTTCAAAATTATTTAATCAACTGAAAGTTCATAAATATCTAAACAAGGGTTTTTTTTCAAATATTTATAAACATGTAGTGGCACAAAAATATCTGTACTAACGTATTCCAATTTTATGTGAACAAGTAGAAGTTCATAAATATCCGAACAAACATAACACTTCGAATTTTGAAAAATGACAATCACCGAAAAGAGTACCGTACTGTCAAATGATACATTTGTCTCTTTTACTTAGTGTGTGACGTCATAGAAGTGTCATTGATGTTTGATTGTGGCTTGTTAACCATTTTTGCTACTTTCGATTTACAATCGACTTAAAAGAGGTTGTTATCAACATTTATGACTGGCCACTTACCAATTTTTAAATGATAAGCTATTCTTGAAGTTAAGTCATGTTCAATTGTCAATCACATACAAATCGTAATTCGTATGCGTTGCATTGAATTGATAAATTTTATACCTGTATCAAAATGTACAGAATTGAAATGAATTAAAATGCCACCGAAAAGCCCAGATTTGAACCCCATCGCGAATGTATGGTGCAAGATTGGAATTCTACAAAGGCTCGAACTCTCAATAGTTTACGAGCACACGTCAAAGAATTTTGGAAGACATACAGAGCGACCGAAGCCTGTTAAAATTAAAATAGGTTAGATATGGCCATAAGTAATAAAGTAATTGATATTAATATTTAATTTGATTTATATACGTATACTCCTGCCCACCGTGTATAACTCTCTCTTTTATTTATACGAAAGCGATTATCTTTTGTTCGTTTTTTGAGCTAGAAAATAGCCGATAGCTCATAGCTTACTCGCTCGCCGTGGGACCAGTGCCTTATCCTGCGATTCTTAGATTCGACGAGATTATTATTAAAACATGTGTTATCGTGGGAGGGAATGTTTTTGCGTCTTAAGTCGGAAGGTTAACGCAGACGATTTTTGTTTGCATACTGTATAAATAAAAGGTAGTCAAATCCAGAAGTGGTCAAATCCAGAAGTGGTCAAAACCAGAAGTGGTCAAATCCAGAAGTTGTCAAATCCAGAAGTGGTCAAATCCAGAAGTGGTCAAATCCAGAAGTGGTCAAATCCAGAAGTGGTCAAATCCAGAAGTGGTCAAATCTAGAAGTGGTCAAATCTAGAAGTGTCAAATCCAGAAGTTGTCAAATCCAGAAGTGGTCAAATCTAGAAGTGGTCAAATCTAGAAGTGGTCAAATCCAGAACTGGTCACCGACCGACAAAACGATATATAGGTATTTTTTGTTAGGTTAGTTAGAAGATGTATGTAAACACCACGAAGACATTCGTTTTGATGTTAATGCTGAATTTTATATTAAATCTAAAAATATGTTTTTGGTTTCATTAACGTAAGTTACTTCTTCCATGCATTCTGACGTTTTCGACTCATTATTTCAATGATTCACTGATAAAAATTTCAAAAATAAGCCACCAAATTGTCTATACCTACACGAATTCAGAGCTTGACATTATTTGCATCCGTGTATTTTGATAAATACCTAGGCTGTGAGAATCAGATGATTTATTTATTTATTTAGTTTTATTCAGATGATTATGAACTTCTTCTTGTTCACATAAAATTGAAATACGTTAGTACAGATATTTTTGTGCCACTACATGTTTATAAATATTTGAAAAAAACCCTTGTGTAGATATTAATGTACGTTCAATTGGTTAAATAATTTTGAAAACTATTAGTACAGATATTTATTAGTTTTCAGTTACTTACATATTATTGAGAGGCTTGCTCAGATTAATATGACAGGTGACATGTGTACATATTTTTGATTGAAATGTCTGTTCAGATGTATATGTTCCTTTCCATGTACATTTATTTTTGAAGCCTTGGGAATGCTCATATATTTATGAACTCGACTGTACAAATCTGTTATATTGCGATGAAATATATAAATCGACCAAGTGCGAGTCGGGCTTACACAAGGGTTCTGCACCATAAACGTAAATCGGAGAATACACGTTTCTGATTAACTATAAGTAGTTATATATTTTGTTATTTTAGAGTCAATAGTAAAGCACACACTGTGTCAATTTCTAGTGTTTACCTACGTATGATATTACGGACACAGCCCTGGAACAAACAAACAGACCGCGGGCCCTTTGTTATAGTTTTGGTACGGAATACCAAAAACTGTATACTTATACCTGTTTACGAAACTTTTCCTTAAGGTTGTCTGTCTCACATAAGTGACGACATAAGGCGCACGCATTTAGTAACTCGAAGTTTTTTTTTCTCCAATTACAAGTAATTTGTAAGACAAACCGTCTGCATATTACAACCGTCACGAACTGGTTAGATCATAGCCAGTAAAATAACTCAACGACGCAAATAAGTAAGTAGGAAGCGGATGGATTTCCCCGACAGGTAACTTTCCGAGGACATCATTTCCACGTTTTAGGTACATAGGAACCTATTAGGAATTTATTTGTCGCGTATATTTTAAAACATACAACATGTCTGATAATTTTTGTACGTAGATACTTAGGTATATTTTTCATTTCACGCGGCGGACTTGACTTGCGGTAGGTATAGGTAATTGGCCTTTGAAGGCATATTTTTTAATCAGTAAAAAGATCATTGATTTGATGATGGACGAATTGTTTTTCATCGTTTCCACTACCCAAAGGTTGTCTGGAAAAGATCTCTTTTTAGCGATAAGACCGTCTGTTATCTACCAATGTATAATGTTTAATGTAGGTAAGTGCTGTTTCTCTCTTAGTGTGGTTTTTTTGGTGAACATCATCACGTCATCCTCCTAGCGTTATTCCCGGTTGTGCCCTAAAGGAGCTCGGGGTCCGCTTTGACACCTAATCGCAGGATTTGGCATAGGCACAAGTTTTACGAAAGCGACTGTTCTCTGACCCTCCAACCCGGGGGAAAAACTAGATTTTATTAGGATTAGACCGGTTTCCTCACGATGTTTTCCTACACCGAAAAGCTAACGGTAAATATTCCGTACATAAGTTCCGAAAAACTCATTAATACGAGCCGGGATTCGAACCCGCGACCACCGCTTGACAGCCGCATGCCTGAACCACTAAGGCTACCGTAGCTTATTTGGTGAACAATAAATATTGTACTCTATTGATGATAGCAAACAAGTGAACGGCCTGCTTGGTGGTAAGCGGGTACATACAGTAGCCTATGGACGCTTATAACTCCAAAATAAGACATTATTCATTTGAGGATTACTTAAGTAGTTAGTATGTTGAGAGCAAAATACAAATGCTGTTCATCGAACCAAGGCCGCACCATCGGTTAGATAATAAATGTAGAAATGTAAATTCGCCAATGATTCAGTGTGAACTAGGGCATGCAATCCGGGATTTATTGCAATCCGGAATAAATACCGGGATTGCACGCCCTAGTGTGAACATACCTACATTTATTACTACTACCCTTCTACCTACACATTACTAGTCAGCCGTCTACGGTAAGCTTGTCCAACAACACTCGCCTATACTATAAAACAATCGGACAAAATGATAAACGAACAAAAAATACCTGGAATTCTACTCTTCCCACTGGTGAGTAAAGGCCTTTTTCAAAGCCAAAAGCCCCTTTCTCAAAGATTTTAGGTACTGTCAATTGCAACATGGTCTGATTTTCGAGTAGGCAGTCTGCCGACTAAGCCTTTTTCACCACTGTTCCTCATCTTTTTCTTGGTTCGATCGGCTCTTGATCACTAACCTATCGTAAATAATATTCATATTATAGACCATCTATTTTGGAATAGACTGGTCATTCCGAGTCAAACATTCATATAGAGTAGGTACCCTACTGAAAACGGCCAAATCACATTGATAGGAATCGATGAAGGTGACTTTACGTGTTGCTACACTACACATAAGTACAAGAGTTTGTTGGAACGTAAGTAGCGTGATAGTGAAAAGTAATATTTGCAAACTTTGAAGTAGGTATCGGTACTTACATTTTGCAAATTTCTAGTGTTCCGTACCAATATTGTTCTAAACGATCACTCGGTGTTCGTCTATCCGTCACAGCCAGTTTTCTCAAAGACCGTTTGACATAGGAATCTAAAATTTGGTATAAGTAGATTTATGAATTTACGCACATAAATAAAGTCAAAATTAGTAAACCCCAATTAAGGGGGCAGTTTTGGGGGTAATAAGGGGACAACCTATTTTCTTTATTTCTAATTGTGATAGTCATAAGCTCAATACATTCTTCAACATCACCTGACTATAAAACTGTTTCTTCCAGCTCCCGTGCACTGCCCACCAGACGAGTACCACCCAGGCGGGCCCGGCTGTGGGCTGGAGCCCTCCTGTCCTCCTCGGGGCTTCCACACCGCCTCGTGGCACGCCAGCACCGAGTGCATATGCTGGTGCAATCCTGGCCTATATAGAGAGTGGGAAACCAAAAAGTGTATACCAAACTGCGACTAACTGTTGAATTTAAGGTTCCATGGATTCGTTACTGCTATTGATCTCTATATGGATACACGAGCCCCTACTTCATCAACTACAGCTGGAGTGAAACGTGGCCCCCCTGCGTACAGACCCCCACGCCACACTAGTCACTACCTACAGGCCAGCACTAGCCAGGCCAGAAACGAGACTACGTATCTCGGTTGGCCAGTGCTGGCTCGACGAGTGTAGGTGGTTGCTGGACAGTTACTTATGGACCCAGCAATGTACAGTCGTGGTATTCAATTCTATTCAAGTAATTTATTCCAGGCTTGCCCAACACCCAAAAGTGTTTTTAATATACAATCAAATCTTAATCTATGGTTGATAAAAAAATGTTTACTTACTTAACTAAGGGTTGCGAGGACATGGAGCTGTGTCTATCTAAACACAAGCAAAGAAAAGGTTCGTCACTTTTAGACCTTAACGTCATTAAAATAAAGTTGTCATAGTCAGGTGGCAGTTGTCAATTTAGTGAAATAGGGGCCAGGTTGACTTACGGCGCCCAAATGGTTTTTAATACCACAATGGTGGCTAAAAAGTGTACGATCCACCTGATGGAAAAACCTTGACATCCAACAGTAGGGGGAAATTCCGTTTGAAATCACTACAAGTAAGCTGTATACTTTTTAATACAGATATTACATATATACTTAGTGAGGTACCGGCGGTTCCGCAGCCGGCTAATTGGTTGAGTTACTAGTACATTTTCGCAGCTACATATAGTGTGCTATCTTTCAAGTTAGGTATAACTCTTGGATGTATGTTAGTTTTAAGGTATTTTATGGGCCTGTTGCCTGAATTAAACTATAAATTACATTTGATTTGTTTTTAGTGCATGTTACCTAAGTAGGGTAGACAGCTTGTATTAGCTAAATGAAGTATGGAGTGCCCTTTTCCTGACTGCAAATCATATTTGTATATTTTGTTTTGAATGTCATAATAAGAATACTTGTAAATGTATTAAATTTAAAGTATTGGTATTAATGTTAACAACAGTCAGTGCAGAACTGGATGTGGCCATGTTAACACTCAATGCCGCAAAACAAGTTTGCCAAAGCTGATAATGTTAATATGTAAAATTAAACAATCGAGGAAGTTTGTTGTGAATTAAAAGTGTTTATTTAAGAAATGAGTATTTAATTTAGGAACTTCGAAATTTAGATGGTATGTATATTTTTCTGTAAAAAGTGGTACAACTGATTATTGTTTTTATAACATCATCTTCAACAGTGTTTTGTCACTTATTTGCAAGGTTTGTTTAAAAAGACATACCTACATTATTGTATTTATTAAAAATGATCATAAAAGAGGATATACCAAGTATTTTACTTATTGACTAGCTTGCCGTAGGTGTTCCCAGGGGTCCTGCAGCATTGAAGGGTGTAGATAGGCATCAATATTGTACTTGTCTCTGCCAAAACTCATGTTACTACTGTCACTCTGTAACAGAAAATCAGTGTTGATGTACTGGTACTGCTAGTTGTGGATTGTTGATGTACTGGGACTGCTCATTGAATGGTACAAGGCAAGAGCAGCTCTTACATCAAAAGCAGCATCGCCACTAACATGGAAAGGTTTTTCAGTCAACATCAAAGATATGTTTACACTTTTGCACCTTATTACTTGGCAAAAAATGTACTTTGACATTAATTTTTCTGACTTGTTCAGTGCAACATGGATGGCAATGGATGCTAAAATAAATTATACCATTTTCTGCATTCAATCTGACGCAGAGCTCTCAGCAGTGCAGATTAATGCATTTTGCAATCCGCCATGTCATGGATATCCTCATATTGTACTGCAGAAGCCCTAATGGAATGAGGAATGGTAAGAAAGTTACGCGTGCGAAAAATCTTAATTCCTGTCCAGGTGCCGTAAAATTTTGTAGTGCCTAGTGTGCACAAATCAAAGGGTAAATTAAAAAAATATCTGGATGGAAGAGCCGGATCTTCCGATACAAGCATATTATAAAGCTTAATGGTAGGTTCCAACCTTGTTTTATTATAATAACGTATGAAAAAGTCAAATAAACTATTTTGTATTTGTATCTGCAACGTTAACTTACACCAAAGCTGCTATTTCTTTGAGAATTGCTGCCCCATCTGTTGTTGTGCCCATTCCCTCTTCTATTACCGTTTTGGTATCTGTTATTTTGATGTCTCGGTTGACTTTGATTTTGTTTCCTGTCTTGCCATTTACCCTGCACAGGCGTACTCTGATTGAAAGGTATGAAATCGTCAGACATAATTTATTCACAATGATGAACTATTCAAAACGAATATTATAATTTATAAAAATTGGACATCAAATACAAACACAAAGTTCACAAATATAATAGCGACAATCAAATGTCTCACTGACACTGACAGTGACAGTAAATCAAACGCGTAAAGTTGCATACACACCAAGTCAACAAACTTCATCAGACAAGAGCAGCATGTAAAGCTTTAATTTTAATAATATAACGTAACTCAATTATCTTCGACTCCGTGGCTAGTCGTAACAATAAAAAACAAAACTTTCCACACTAGGGCAGAAAACGCTATACAACGAATGGTATTTCCGTTCCTGTCACACTTATCGAGATTTGTATGCTACCATCTGGCTCGGACGTGGTATTATTATTACTATAGCTTGTTCTGAGTATCATAGGTCCATGTTGCGTTCTATATGCGCTGTTTGAGATGTTGGTAAAGCCACCGTTTTGTGCTCAAAGACATAACAAAACAGTAGTTTTTCTGATAGCAACACAATGCAGATACTTGTCAAATGTATATTAGTCGATTCGATTGTCTTTTTGTGAAGCACATAATTTATTTAAGTTTTATTATTCTGATCAAACAATTATCTGTGTACGATGTTATTGTACATTTCGAGTATATAGTTAGATAAATATTGTTACGGCACAGGATGTGGGTGCCGACTAAATCTCCTAAATTAGCAGTTGGTAAGACAAACCTTTTATGTATTCAGTCGGCAATATAATACATCCTGTCCGGAATTGCAGCGGAAACGAAAAAAATATATGTGTATTATTCATGTTCATACAAATAGAAGAGATGTTGTCTCTTACTTGTTTACATTTATACTGCCATAAGTTGTGTGACAATGGTGAACAAGTCATTACAATAATTTTAATTGATCCTTGAGTACGGTCCTGTTTATATTTAAAAATCCACAATCCTTCATACAGAGCGCGCTAATTTATTTTTATATCAAGGCATTGAACTCCAGTTCACAGCCCTGGAAAATACTTCTGTAGTTTCCAACTTATATTGAACTTAGTAAACTTGTTTTTAAGTTATATAATTTGTTTTGTGAGAGTGAGAACTCTCTATGATGCAGAAAATAATTTGCGTATATTAATAACATAATTTCACATCAACATTTAATTTGATAGGGTTCTTGTGAGTACAAAATTAATGTTTAAAATGTGTACTTAATACATTTTACTTTAGCCTAGAAGGTAGTGACGCTGCCTACGAAGCTGAAGGTCCTGGGTTTGAATCAAGGGCAAATATTTGTGTTATGAGCATTAATATTTGTTTCTGAGACTTGGAATTTTTCTATGTATTTATATATATTGTCATACGTCGTAGTACCTATAACACAAGCCTTATTGAGCTTACTGTATGCCTAGTTTGATTTGTGTAAGAATGTCCCCTAATATTTATTTATTTATACGTAAATGTATCTATGATATCTGTTTATTGTCACAAGTTGTAACTATAAATTTTGCAATAAACCCATATCATCACATATATACAGGATTTATTAACATCAAGCAGTGTTTTACAACTTGTGAGTCGTTTTGCACAGCCTTTTGAAAGTGCAACCCGCTATTTGTATTTATAAAGTTGTGATAAAAAAAAGTGATAGAAGCCTTTGATATTAAAAAATTAATTATTCATAAAGTGTAAAACGTAAATGTTTTGTTCCTCTCTTATATGTTATCACAGTGACTTTTGATATTACTGGAGTTGATTGTCAGTTTGTCTTTTGGCAAAAGTCTCCTCCAATATTCTTTGTATGTCTTTATTAGAGATGCGCCGAATATTTGGTAATTATTCGGTATTCAGCATATTTTTCAATGTTCGTTATTCAGCCAAATTTTTCGGTTCAAATGACGAATATAATTTTAGAGGTGTTTGTCTGTAAGTTGCAAGAATTTAATATAGTCATTGCCCTGTGAAATTATTATTATGAAACAGATTTTTATGATTTATTACTATTAGATTACTATTCCCAGTTGTGCGCTAAAGAAGTTCTGAGTCTTTGGTTTAACTAACTTTATTGTAATCTCTTCAGTCTTTATTGTATTTCACTTTAAAAATCATCAAGATTTTTACCATTGAGCGAGTCTGTTTTGGCATGGCTAATGAAGGCATTACGTTGAACCAACTGAACCGAATAATTTCGGCCAAATATTCGGTTTGGCAAAAGCTTTTTCAAAAATCCCCAAAGTTCTCTAATTTTTTGAATTATTTTAGGCTCTTAATGTAGGACTCAATTATGTATTTAGGTAACATTTTCGTCCGATCAAAAATTATATCGTAAACCAAAGAACGAAATAGAACATATTAATATCGGTATTTTTGTATGGTGATAATACTGGTATCAGACCTCTGGACCGAACATTCGGCAGAATAATCGTATATGGTAAAACCCATGTTCATGCATTACAAGTCATGTCCTGGTTTTCCCAGCTACTTGGACAACAACATCCACCCATCTCTTTACCTTCCTATTTTTTTTTCTTTTTGTCTCTGGGGTACCTATGGTTGACAAAGTATAATTTGCACCAATTTACCATACAATTTGACCAAGGCAAGGTGCAAATTATCTTTCCTCCACTTTACCTACCATATTGTAGTAGTGTTACTTCATTTATTTTGATGACATGATATGTCCAATCCACTTCTAATTTAGTTTCTTGATCTGCTACTAGTACTTTATTGATATGATATGATATAGTAAGTATATATTTATGTTCAAAAATTTTTTTTTTGACATGACACGCCAATATATTTGAAAATGTTTTTATATGTTATATAGTTTTTATAGTTGGGTTGTGTCCTCATGTTAAAATTGATAGCGCAGTGTTGCTAAATTGATAGTAAACCTTCAAATAAATGCAATTAAGTATAAATTACGAAATATAATTAAAATCATAAAAAGATATGGCCCTTGAAAGTTTACAAAAAATATGCATTTTTTTTATTGTCCAAAAGTAAATTTAAAGCTACCAATAGAATCCTTACGCTTTTATAGAAACAATATTGTATGACAACTATGGTCCTAAACGCAGTATTTCGCAACCGAAACAGCAATTTACTTGATTTTCCATATAACAACTAGTACATATATTACCCTGTGACGTCATGATTCAATGTTAATCAGTATGGAACGTTTTCGGCTACCGCCAGCGAGGTCCGTCTAACTCAATTTTTTGGGTATTTATGTTCTTTAATTGTACTTACTCCCATACAAACATTTGTTCCACACCAAAAACTGGTTCGAATGGCATCGTAAAAAAAATTATGACACAAGCCTATTGTAGCTTATCACGTAGTTTTTTTGGTAAGTGTGTCTTCACAAGAAGTGCCAAAAAAAATTAAGCAAAAAAAAAGGAAGTTTTTTTCCCTTCGGCCGCGTACGCAACCAGAGCTTCGTAACCAGTTGCGATCAAAATCTATTTCTGCCTTGTACGAAACCAGTTGCGATCAAAAACTAATTTCTACTTATTCGTAACCAGTTACGATTGAACACTTTTCTTCTTTGTACGAAACCCCTCGACCGTTCAAAAAGTCAGCAAAGACCTATATACACCTTATTATCAAGGGGACATAGGAACTTAAGTTAAAGTCTAAGTCATACAGAATTAGCCTTTTCTCAGCCGACGAAAAACAAATTTCGTTTAAATTTAAACTCTAACACGTTATCAATAGAGTCGAAGATCATAACTGCCATAATACGAGTTAGGTTTGTGATCGGCTGTGAAAGGGTTAGTACTGTACACGTTATACATACATCTGGTCAAAAATCAGAAGACAAAAATTTTTCCTATTGAGGCATTGATTTAGTATAAGTAACTAGATACACAATCAGCCGAAAAAAGTGGCCGTCCAAAAGAACCGCGCGATCGACACTTGCGGCTCTTTTGCGTTTAGTCTGGTTTCGACCGTGAGACTTGACGGTTGTCAAAAATGACAAAAATGATCTGTGAAAAAATTGGTTAATAGCAAATATAGCAATAAAAAATAAATAAAAAAGGATTGGATATATTTCTTTAACTAAGTTCTATTGATAGCGTAAAGAATTTCATGTAAACTCATTGGCATTTCATAGTTTTGAATAAATAATTTCGTTAGTACAAATGACAGATTATCACGGAACAAAAACCTAAGGAGTCAGTACCTACTTATTAGATTTTTTTATGGAGTAGCACAGTTACGTTATTTGTGGTTTTCAATTTAAGATTCCCGAGAAATCCTTAGCGATGTGCAAAGTAGGCCGCAGTTATAGGCTTATAGCACGAGATAGGAGACATCAACGACGAAGAGTGGTGACGACTTCGTCGTGTGTTTATTTTTCAAGTTTATATAAATCTTGTAAAAATAAATGTTTAACTAAAGATAAATTGATATTCAGATTGTAAGTCATTATTATATGTCGCAAAGGGACTAATTAGATACGTCAAATATACCACGCTAAAATGATCTACATACCTAGTTTTTATAATAATTCCCTTTTCACTGGTCGTGCGTAGAATTTTTAAGGAGTTTGACAGCTGCACTGATAATACGTAATGCCCACCGAACAATGTTTTGTGTATATGTATTTATATAAAAAAATGAAAGTGTTAATTGTTTAGGTATTGCCTGCTTGTAAAAATAAATAATCATGATTTATTTGTGTTTTTCGTCTTCCTGTTTAAATAAATAAAATATTATAGATTTTATTCATTAAAGTGTGACATGTAAAATACTTCCAAACAGCAAAAATCCGCAACGTACTTCGTCAATCATTTACAAATGACTGTAATGTTTATACAATATTATTAAAATATTTTTATAATGCGACTCCATTCATTCGCTATTTAGTTTTGACGTGAGCAATCAAGTCACATTATGATAAAATCTCAATAAACTAAAAAGTTTTTAATCTGCTTGATGCTAATTCGCTAATATGGCCCTTACAGTTTAAAACACTAAGTTCTCTTTTATATGAAGCATATATCTCAACGCAGGTTATAAGTAAACGCGATTGGCATCAACTGAAATATAGCTAGAGTTGTCAAATTGGGACACATTTCTTGAAATTTTTGTTCGACATTGTGCGTCTATTTACTTTATTATACGTCAATGTATTGAGGTAAACAAAATTTGTTGAAATAATCAAATACATTGTTGGCAAGTATCTACAATATAACCTTGTTGGTACCCTGACACTGACTTAAGCGACGTGGAACACTGACATTCCTTGAAAGTATATTACTGTGAATAATTGTCTTTATTTGCTCGATATTTGCAGTTGTAATTCATCGATGTTATACAGTTTAAGAAATTATCGCGAGAAAAATACCATCACGGCTATCACAAGACGGCGCGCGAGCTCTCTCGATTTTTCTCGCACTATACCTCTCTTTCTAAGTTTTCTAATAAGAGAGAGAGGGATAGTGCGACAAAAATCGACAGAGCTCGCGCGCCGTCTTGTGATAGCCGTGCATAGATTTTTGGCCAGACATAGGTTTCGTACAAAGAAGAAAAGTGTTCGATCGTAACTGGTTACGAATAAGTAGAAATTAGTTTTTGATCGCAACCGGTTTCGTACAAGGCAGAAATAGTTTTCGATCGCAACTAGTTACGAAGCTCTGGTTGTGTACGCGGCCGAAGGGGTTTTTTTCATCTACCACCTTGATATTGTAACATTTTCAAGATTAAATCTGAAACAAAGGAAGATTGATGGTTGATATTAGCCATACGATGTTCTTAGGTCCTATTACTACTCCACCTAATAGTATATCTAAATCCCTCTTATTAGCTTAGCCTGCTAGACCCTTTATTGAATAGTAACACATTTACACAGTTATGCCCTCAATCTTTGTATTTTCAAGTATCTAATCTCACATATTTATCAGATATTATTATTACAGCCGTTTACAACTGGAAGGGAGATGTCCGGTCTGGGTTACCTTTGGAGATAGGAGAGACTGTGCAGATATTAGAGGAACACTCAGGTAATTCATCTCTGCAGGGCCGATACAAGTGCGTGCAACGCGAGAAAAGGCGCGACAAAATATAATTTATGTTCAACGCGTATTCTCGTGTGTCGCGCACTTGTACTAGCCGTGCCGTGTTTTTACTACCTAACACATTTAATTGGGAGTAAGTAAATAGTAACGAGAAAATGATAAATCATGTTTACTCGTATCTGCTGTCAAACACACAAAGAACTTGATAAGCAATATTTTTACGGAAATGTGTGGCCGGCAACTATGGGCGTCTTGCTTTTACTCCCATGCTAGAACAAGATGCCAATACTTGCCGGCCACACATTTCCGTAAAAATATAACCCGTCTAAAAGCCTCCTTCGAAACATGGTGAAATTAATTGTTGATTATAAGTACAACAAACTTAACACACATGAAAGGAAATTTTACATTTACAGTTTGCAGTATTTTTCCAATATTTGTCAAAATAAATCGCAAATATTTGATTCACTTGTATTAAAACATTTTAATAATTTTTGCATTACAAAGTTAAATTAAAAATGTAATAAGTCAACTCAAACAGGATTGAAGTTACTTTCTGCTTATGTAAAAATTTATCAAAATAGAATAGAATCTTGGCCATTGGGATACATCACGCAAGTGCTTATCATCTCGAATACATTTCCAGGATGGTGCCGTGGCTTCAGCACAAAAGACAGGTCAGCATGGGGTATTTTTCCCCTCTGCGTGGTGTCCGTACGGCCCTGCACAGTCAAGGGCTCCGGGCCCACGGCTATAGCGGAGCTGAAGGACGACCCGCTTGTGCGGGAGATTGCTGTGGTACTGAGAGAATGGGCGCGGCTTTGGAAGAAACTTTATGTGGTAAGAATACTTTTTGACTGTACAATAAAGGGGTATGGGGACAATTCCGATAAAAAGTTGCACTGAATATTCAAAGTAGACTTTCGGAATTAGCTAAATAAAAGAGCATTGGAATAGTTCTCATTCTGACACAGTAAACAAAGTAGTATTTTAACACTTTTAAATTACGTATTTTATGACATATCGGTCATGATGTTACTGAAAAACTAACGCGCAATAATCACAATTATGAATGAAGAGTAGTAGTTACTCATGTAATATCAATTATACCTACTCATATCAGTGTGCTGCATAATCATAAACATATTCGACAATTTTTTTCGACTATACACAACTATTTAAATACTGTAATCTACTTCTTGTACAAAAAAAGATGAAACTTGCTGTCTTAATTGAAGAATATCACAATGTTGCAAAACTCAAAGTTAAGAAAAGATGTAGTAGATTAAGAAAATTGTCATCCCAAACTCAATTTTGTTTACCTAAATATTATAACATATAATATGGTGCTCGAAAACACGCACACTTACTGCCTAAAATATTAAATGAATTACCTGAACATGTACAAAACTTATATTTACTTACTTTTTAAAATATCAAAATTTAACCTATATTCGATAAACTGTAAAATAAGTTGTATAACAACCTACCATAAGTAATTACCTACCTTTAAATTAGCTAATATAATTTAGATCAGTAGTTAATAACTCCCCATCGGCAAACAAACCTACTAAAGGTTTTGCCAAGATGGGCATTGTATTGAATTGTAATCATGTATTTTCTTTTTGTCTTAATCAATAAATAAAAAATAAAAATTTAAGAGCATTTCTAAAATAGTTAGTTACAATTAAGTATAGGTATAAATTAATTAAGACATGCTTGGAATGTTCTTTATTTGTTACCATTTTTTATAATATATAATCCTACATATGTTATGAGATTAATTAGAATGGGCATGATGACTCATGTTAAAATTGATAGCATAATGTTGCTAAATGGATTAGTAAATCATAAAAAAGATATGAACCTTGAAAGTTTAAAACAATATGCATTTTTTTATTGTCCAAGAGTAAATTTAAAGCTACCAATATAATTTTATAGAAACAAAATTGTATGACAACTATGGTCCTAAACGCAGTATTTTGCGACCGAAACAGCAATTTACTTGATTTTCCGGATTAGTACCTTAGCAGCATACATACACATAGCATTGTGACATGTGTGACGTCATATTTTTCAATTAATTAGTATGAAGCGTTTGGGATGCCGCCAGCGAGGTCAATCTTTGTCACAATTTTTTGGGTATTTATGTTCTTTAATTGTAGTTGCTCCCATTTGTTCCTCTCCAAAAATTGGTTCGAATGGCATCGTAAAAAATCCTATTACGATGCCTATTACGATAATATAAGTATAACAGAAACTTAATTATAAAAAATGTAGCAAGTTCATAAAAAATACTGAAACTTCTGTTAAGAAAATAGGAAAATTAAAAGTATGCCTAAATTGACGTACCTATTTTATTGGTAGGTAACTATTTTAGAAATGCTATTTTATCGTATTCTCCTTGAAGTTGGCCTTTGACTCTTAAGGTTAGCACAACATTTAACTTTGAGTCAAATTACGCCTCATAGTGGCACCACACCTGGCGGTATTTGCCCAAATATTCGTGTTGCATCTTTTTCCTTCCTATACGGCAAAAGAAAGAGAGCCAACGATGCTACGCGAACACGCATTCCCAAGTGTGGTGCCCACCATCAGCAATACAAAAAATGTGAAGTACCTGGCCTATATCACTCGCATTTTGGCACGAAATGTCAATTGTCTTTTATAACCTCCCTATTCTTAAAATAATATCATTGGATGTTTATTTGATCTGTCTACCTTTGTGCATTTTTTTTTGTGTTAAGTACGTAATATTGGATTTCAACTTTGTTAAAATCAAACCTGGTTGTGTATTTTTTCAAAAATGAATTTTCCCAGATTTGAGACCTATTTAGATCGATTTCTCGCCCCCGTGACATTCATCGAAATCGTTAGAGCCGTTTCCGAGAACGTGATTGCAAATATATACAGGGTGATTTTTAGGGGTATACACGGTGTACCCACATGAGGAAACCGAATAATTTTAACAGCGTATTCCTGAGGTGGTAAGAAGCAAAAAATGTTATATGAACCCAGGTTGACATATGATTTTTATTTTTTTTAATGTTTTCATACATAAGAAATATTTTTTTTTTCCTTCACCAGTAAAACAACACCTTAGGATAAGCTGGCAACGTTTCTTATTGTTAGCTCTTTCCATTGGAAGAGGCAAGTCTATGTCATAGAGAAATTTCCTTTTCAGACAATTTTTTTCAGAGCAGGATTTACGTAAAAGCGCAATCGAAACTATTTACTACGTTTGTTATTGTTATCTCTTTTCATTAGAAGAGTCAAGTCTATGTGATAATAAAATTTCCTTGTAAGGCGTTAATTGTTTCAAAGCAGGATATACGTAAAAGTGCAATTGGAACTATTTACTCATGATTTACCTATTTAGACAATTATGTAATATAAAAAAGGTAGATATGTTTTCTATACGAAATTCCGTGTTTAAAAATGGACACCAAATCTGACAGCTAACGTTTCCATTGACGACTCGAAACTGAGGCAAGTTGTACCAATTGACTCAATTTTAGTGTGACATTTTTCGAGAGCGTATAACCTATCTGCCTCTTTTTAGGGTTCCGATACCTCAAAAGGAGAAAACGAAACCCTTATAGGATCACTCGGTTGTCTGTCTGTCCGTCTGTCACAACCGATTTGCTCCGAAACTACTGTACCGATTGAGTTGAAATTTTGTACACATATGTAAATTGGTGACCCAAAGATGGACGCGTTAAGTAAATTAATTAATTTTGAACAAGGGGGCCACTTTTGGGGGGTAAACTGAAAAATTAAAAAAAAAAGTTTCGCAAACTGTATTGTGTGATATATCAAATGAAAGGGGTTGTTGTAAGCATGTCAGATACATATTTTTTTTTATTTTAGCAAAAACAGATTTGAAGTTATTTAGGAAAAAAGACGAAAATTGACCATTCCCCTCTTGACTCCGAAACTGCTAGGCTTAAAATTCTGAAAAAAATATGGAAAATAGTTCCTTGCCTAAAGATTACAGGAAAACCTATAAGAAGTTTGAGGATTCAAAAACACGTATGAAATTCTGGGGGCAAGTCGAGCAAAAAAAAGTACCATCCTTTTCTCGAAGCAATTCAGGCCATTTTCGACCCCCCTATAATTTCGTTGTGGATAAAACAAGAAACCTGATTTTTCAGTAACTAATCAGGCATTATATAAACACGGTATATTTAAAATTTCAGTCAATTTGAACCAGTAGTTTAAGAATGACAACTTGTTAAAGTTTCTAAATTTTGTCACTCACTGACTCACCGATCATCAAAAGTCCAAGGCACTTCTAGCAGACATAGAAGCTTCAAATTTAGAATACAAATAGAGTTTAATTTCTTAATCATGGGAAAACCTATCTGGGGGCACGGCAGTGCCCCCGCCAAGTCAAAATAAAAAAAATATCATAAGACAAAGCCTTTAACAAAATTCGTTAGAAGTAGATGGTACCAAAAGTAGGACTCTACAAAAAGAAGTGAGATGCCATCAAAAACATCCTGTAAAAAAACCCAAGTCTCGCAGCTCAGTCTTTCTACCGTAAAAAGTTGTGAGATCCATGTAGTACCAAGTCGGTTAATCTATTTAGTCTCTACTTAAAGGACCTTCTGTCTTAAGTTATTACATAAGATATTATCATGCCAATATTAAAAATATTTTACGTTTTAAACAAATAGATCGACTTGGACATATTTGTTCTGCAATGTTGGATTTTAAAATCTTTGTTGTTTTCGTTTTCGTTGTTGTGTGTACGTAATGTCTGCTTTTAGTTAATAAATTAAATAAAAGGATTATGTGTATTAATTTGTATAATTTGCGGATAACATGAAGTAAGTAACCGGAAGTAAGACTAACAAAATGTTTACAAAATTAAATTGAAACAAGACTAGTACTACATCTTTGTGTTATCTAATCCACTTGCCATCAGTATTCATTCATCAAATAATAATTTTTACAATGCATCAATGTTCCAAGATTCGCGAAAGTTTCTTCCAAAGAGAATATAACCACTACCTACTTAATTTCTTCATATTTATTGATTTTTCTACGTTTTTGGAGGAAAAATAAGCTGACGTTGACATGTAAACATTGATACCGAATGACAGAACTAAATTTGACTTTTACAGTCATCTTAAATATGGCGAGCTCGCAACGTCTCAATCATAAGGGTGTTTTGTACTGGAGATTTCATTACAACTTTTTTAAACAAAAACGCAAATATCTCAAAAACCAAGCTGAATCCAGCAAACATTATACGACATTTTTAACTTCAAATATGGTCAATAATACGCTGTTAAAATTATTCGGTTTCCTCATCACACGGTGTATATATAGGTATATATAAATACAAATATTGCTCTTTTAATAGCATAGAATTTAATGAAACGCAATTTTTGTAATCCATCAGCATTTATAATCTAGAATAGCCTCGATATCAATAAGTAATTTGTGTGATATCCCTAATCCACAATGAACCTGTGTAGGAACTTAAGCAAAGGGGAATACCCCTTTGTTTGTCCATGGGAGAAGTGTGTCCCGCAGAACGTATAAAGCGTATATACGTATAAGGGATGATACTATTATCGTATCTATAAAAAAACGGGAAGTTCCCATTATGATATTTTATGGTAGGTAACTGTAGGTAATGACTATAAAATATCATAATGGCAACTTCCTGTTTTTTTCTTAACCACTTAGTCATTTTTAAGTTATTCTGTTTCTTTGTGTTAGTATGAGTCACAAATTGTAACTGATCAGAAATGTAGTTCTCAGATCATTAGCTTGCAGAATTCTATAACAGTTTCCGTGAGCCAATCTAGATGGCGCTACACGACTCTGTTCTGAGGACTCTTAAAAAGGCAATGTAATTTGTTTAGTTTTGCCTCAAAAACTAGCAGGACCTTCTTCTAGCTCCTCTCAGAAAACAGATACTTCTATCAAAATAAACTATAAAAGAAATAAAAGAAGAAACGGGAGGGTTTGGTGAAAACAATCTATATGCCGAGTAAGGCAGTAAATCTTGTTCATTGTATGAGTAAGATGTAATACTAAACTTTCTTCTGAGATTTTTTTTTGAATAACTATGTATTGTGTTCCATTGATGGTAAAATGCCTCCCCTCTTGTCCGCCTCTCGTCTCGGTCCAGTGGCATTCTTTGTATAAAAAGTAACATTATTTGACAGGAACGCGAGACCTACCGATTCAGCGCCGTCGCGAAGGTCATGAGGGAGCTCTTGAGCGGCCGACGAGCGCTGCTAGCCGGCACTCTCACCCAAGATCAGACTAGAGCGTTGCGGCTGAAACTCGTCGCTAAACTCGACTGGGGGAACCGGTAAGTGATTTATATACTTAGGGCGGGTTGCACCAACTTACAGGCCGACCATCGTTAAATATGGCGCTGGCAGCTCTCATTCCATAGAAACTTGTCAAAATTTCTATATGTTAACGAACACCGCTTACGATTATAGACGGTTAATGGTGCAACCCATCCTAAAATGACAGTGGCGGGAAACCATTCGTTTCGTGTTATTGTTTTAGTTGCTCATTGCAGTCGTAAAAGTCATAGTGGCAACGGGGCTCTCGCTGTAGGGAAAGTTGTCTCAAAGATACTTAATAAACTGATCAACTTTCGGTTCAACACATTTCATAGCGAAATAACTGTGTTAAACTTATTTTGTTGAATTTATATGACAACTATGGTTAGAAATATGTCACACATACCTTTGCAGCACCATTCTAACTCTGTTTCATGAAATTAAGCTAAATTTTCAAGGTATGTTATCAAGCAGGTCAGTCCGTGATAGTGCGCGCCTTAGAACTTACTGATAAATACGATAGTTACCTTGTTTGCTGGCTGGGTCCCAGTGCTCGGTCACGACATACAGCGGTGGCGGCAGCGCTCCCACGCTGTCGCCGCTGCCGCCGCTTGAATTTGTGGCTGAGCCGTCAGAAGACAGAGCGTGGCTCTCGCTCAAGCTCTTTCGCGAGGTCCTTAATGCGCCATATACTACCTCAAGTTTACTGAAGACTAAGCGATGGTGGAACTGTCACATGCCAACTTCCATAAATAATCTTGGGCTCCTTCGTTCTTCTCCGGCTGAATACATTACGATCGCTTTTCAGCCAGTATTGTGTTAATAATATACGGTGGTGGTGTTGGGTTTGGCACGAAATAAAATATGTTGATAACTTTAATTCGTTTATTTGAAAGAAAATATAACCAAATTACATAGAAACTACGTGAAAATGTGCACACAGTTTCACAGTAGCAGTCTTTCTTACATAATTGTACGTAATGATCGGCTACAGGTATTCACCATATTATATTAGGAATAAAAACAAAATATTGTTTATGTAGTAAAATAAAGTAAAATACCTAGTTAATGTCACAGGCATACTGCTACAACTGAAATAGTAACGTCTTACTACTTATTCTATTCTTTATCCAATATGGAAAATACAGTGGGGATGCGAGAAGTTTCTGTCAAAATGATTTATATCTTACTCTTAAGAATATGGCTAAAATGACTGAAAATAATATTAACTACAACTAAGTATATCATTTGCATAAAACAATCGAGACATTGAAAGGGAAAACGTACAAAGTATTGTAGGAAGTCAGGAAATGCAAATCTGGTGTCCAATTTCATCCAAACAGGCATAACAAGGATTTGTTACAATGGCACAATATTTCGAGTAACTTACATGAGTACAAAAATATTCACTACGCTTTTAGTACCCTATAATTTGCACCGAATTCCTACCACTTAAGTATTTAATTTGTACCTATTACTAGTAAAAAGTAAAATTCTATCATTTCATGCGGTGATATGTGTATTCGTCTTTTATGTGTCAATTTAAGTATATAGTGACGTCAGTATTTGATTTAAAATACAGCATTACTAGTCAGCTTAAAAAGTATTGAGATAAAAGCATTTATTTAGATATACCACTAAGCATCGCAGAACAAGTCTTGAAGATGCTCATTTTAAAACTATAAAGGAGTTACTTTTATTATTATATTTGAACTAGAATAATATCTCTCACAATGTCCGTCTAAACCACCCTGTAAGAAGCCATCCCTGCGAATTATTGTATTATGTTAACAAAGTCATTTTTAACTGAGTTTTTTCCTTAGACACAAAGTTAACAAACATCTTCATTTACTAACGAAAATGCAGTTTCTATCTACTACTAGTAATTTCTAATGATTTCGATAGTTTTACCGTGTTAGTTCACAAAACAGGCAAATACATCATCGTCTACAGTCTCACACCAATTAAAATATCATAACAATTAGATCACTCCTTACATCTACCTATCCGTTCACACTATAAAATTCAATTTATTAACTATTTTATTCACAAAATATCAACGTACAATTTTGAAAAAATATTTTACACTAATTTATTTGATTGAGACCCAAAGTTAAAGCTTAAGCTTAGAAAAAAGGCAAACCGAGGCTCAGTTCTTAGCATGCGTATAGTCAACGTTTTCGTTTACTTTTCTAGTCTAATAAAAAGGAATGTCATGAACCGTCTATTTTCGTTAACTGGAATACCCGAAGATTGCAACCCCCGTACGTTACTATATAAAGTAATACACATTTCCTTCGAATGCCTCTTTACCAAGAATTAAGATAAAATTATCTTTCACTGTCCGTTATTTCAATAGTCTAACAGAGGCACTATGCCAAATATCAAAAGACTACTGGACTAAATTGTGTACTACTTTAAAGAGAAATCGCTTACGTCTCTGTTTCCTTGGAGAACTTGTCTATCTTCGGGTATATTATGGGGGCCATCTCTATGGTGGATGGGGCCGAAGGGGGGTTGGAGCCGTGGTGCAGTCTTCGAGACAACTCGTCCAGGACTTCGCCGAATACCCGCATCGACATGTTTTGGCCGAGCAAGTGCAGAAGCAGGAAATCACCCACCTGTTAGGGAAAAACAAATTGGCAATAAAATCGGTTTGGAAAAAATAACACGGTAAGATACAAGAGTACCTGGTTTTCTTGGTAAACGAAGATGACCCTAGCCGACATATACAACGTAACAACGAATATACGGATTAAGATTATGTTGCTTGTTGCATAATAGGTAAGTCTTTAAGGTATGAGGTAGTGTTTGCGGTTTTATTTGGATTTTAATAAGAAATTAAAGAGCCTTAGCTCAACAAAAGATATGTTATCTAAAGAGCTCGACTTACCTGCGTCTTTCTAACTAGAGCCTCGACTCCCTTCGGCGTTCCGAAGCGGAAGCGACGCTTGAGAATCTGCTCACGGGTACTGGGCAGGAGGATCACAGCCGCCGAGTACACTAGAGCCAGCCCCGACACCACCGATAGAATGATGAACCTGAAAAGCGCGTAAAGAAGTGTTAATAGGTACCTCGTTTATATTCAGCAATCCGTGAAAAAGGCAATTCTGTCATAGTCTTTTATTTGCCTGAATCATGGTAGTTACAATATAGATGACGGATATAATTTGACAATACAGCTCAGCACAATTCACCAATCTTGGTATGCAAATATTTAAAACTCAATTACACTCAAATCCAAAATAAAGCTGGTATTAATGTGTGCAATGTGCAGGGAAAAAATTATAATGCATTTTCTGCTGTGTGCTGTGTGTGTTCGCAATCGTACTTACCAGAACCAAAGGAAGATGAATATCTTCTCGTTGAGGATGTTCAAGGCAAGAACGCATAGCGAGTCGTGTTTCTGAACCGAACCAGAGGGACCATATTTGTGGAATGTGCACTTTGTCAATCTGGGAAAGACTTCAATCTGGAAGTAAAGACAACAATATAAATGAAACGAATGAAGAAAAATACAAATGAAACAGCTATCGGGTGGATTGGGTATAATTATAACAATAATAAGTTTCTGTGTGGAAAGCAAAAAAAATTGTATATAGTTAAGAACCTGAATCTTAATCTAATCTACGATTTAACTTTTTTCACTTACGTAACGGCAATTAAGCGTTTCAAAAAAAAATGTCACAATTTTTTTTGCTATATTTTCTGCAATTTTTATGTTATTTCTATTCAGAATCACGACCTCTTCCCATCCCTATAGGAGAAAAAAGTGTCCCAAATTTTCCATACATTTTTGAACTTTCCTATTGTGTTAACGCCATACAAAGTATATGGGAAATGGTAACACAATAGGGAAAAAATCTTTGGGACATTTTTTCGTCCTTTTAGGATCGAAAGAGCTCGTGATTCTGAATGGAAAGAACATAAAAGTCATAGAAAATTTTACAATTAATGTTAGTGGCATTTTTAGGGTTCCGTAGGGTTCTCACCATAGGATCTGTCCTCTGCTCCTGGTTCATGTTTGAAAACCTGACCACGTCAGTTCCGTAAGTCAAGAAGGCACCGTTGAGGAACCTGTCTAGGAAAAAGATATTGCCAACCTGAAAATAATACACACTTCTGTTAGTCTATTTATCACGTGTCAAGGTTTGAACGTAAGGATCGCTCTACGCTCGCATGACACTTTAATACATGATATATTTGCTGATACGCAAACTGCCGCAATGAATTAGTTTGTTCACAATTTTGGCAACGTCTATTGAACGCCATTTAGGTGCAGTTAAGGCAATGGAATCGTGGACAATTTGTATAGTCACAGTGACAATAAAGCGATCCTTATTTCACTCCTTGACCGTACACTAGTGTACAAAGTATTAAAATGTCCATCGACTTCAGAGACGTACTACTACACTACTTGTTAAGTGAAAGGTCCATACTTACAACATTGATAAAGTTCAAGGCTTCACAGAAGAAATACCCGAAAGAGTAGGTGTTGTGCATGTTCAATGTGTCTAAAAGGTATACGACGAGTCGGTTCTGAAAGTAGATAATTATTTGTTTAACATTTTTACGTTAGCATAGTATCGATAACAATAATGTTTTAAAAGGAGGCCAATGTCAGTCCATAATCGCTAGAACAATAACTAATTAGTTTTTGTTTTCCCAAGCATTTGGTGGCTTTGACTGAGCGATGAATGACAATGCTATATCCAAATAATAAAATTCGGGTTCGCATTGTTTGTGCTGATTAATGCCATTAATCTTGATGATGATGTGACTAAAACCATGATACAGATAACAGTGTCAAAATAAGACAAACTGTGGAGAAAACATTATATTTATTGAAATCTATTATATGTACACCTGGCGCCAATTGCGTAATGAAATAAAATGCAATTTAATTAATTGTACTATTACTTATTTTGTATATATCTTTACTAATAGTCTCCTACTAACGAGTGTTCATTACTAGATTAACTTATTGCTCCGAAAAATCTAAAAATCAAGTCACTTCTGTCTTTTCATTTTTTGCATAGTAGTAAATATTTGTTTACTACTATTATTTTGTTGTGCAATATGGAATGAAGTCTGACAATATCTTACTTTTTTCGTAATATCAAAACGATCCGTTTGTTTAGTATGAAGTTGGATGTCACTAAGATGCATGATCAAGCCACCTTCGTTCATAGTTTTAAGTTGTTGCTCATTAATACATAGCTGAATGCGCAAAAATGTGTCGCTTTTCCTTGTACATAGTTTCACATTGTTCTAAAGGAATTTGTCTTTAGATTGTGGTTTGTTTGGCCTATGACAAATCACATTGTTTACCTGTCGCTTGTTCCTGTCATCGGAGATGTTGGCCACCGTCCCACGGATGCCGTCGGAGATCATGCGGACTTTGCCCTCCTCCCAGTTCTTCCAGATCCAGTGGGGGATGTAGAACAAGAGACCCTGGAACAGAAAAACATATAAATAAGCGACATGTGTCAGTAGACGAGAGGTCAGGAGAATAACTTTCAAACGAGACATTTGAATGCATGATAACTTTTGCTGTGAAGGTAAAACGTCCTGAGGAAACTTGCTTACATCTGCAGCGAAATTTAAAGGTGTATAAGTACCTGATCCGTAAGAGGAAGCTCTGTCCAGCCCAGCAGGGGGACTTAATATATGTGTAGACTGATGATGATCATGAATCATAGAATCGCAGACCGTGTCCGAATGCAAACATTTGCTATTTCATATATTACGCAAATTTACAATTAATTTCGTTGACTTGAATATTCGTACTAGTACTTAGTTGTCAAACAGCAACCAAGTTTTATCTTTTTACGACATCCAACGCAAATACGGGAAGGGCTCTTTTGTGAGTAGTTCGACATTGAACTTATGTCTGCGCGTATTTAAATGTTTACTCAATACATTATTATTGCCGTTGTTTTTCCATATGTATAGACGTATTTATAAACATTTAACATGTTCAGGCTTGTCTTCATCATAGCGAAGTTAAATTTTCATGTGTTACTCTAGCTAGTGCCACATAACAAACTACCTATTTGTTTCAAACCTGTAAAGTGCAATCACTTCACTTTGAGCTAACGTCTGATAACTTGACAACTGACTATACTCTTAATATGAAATTCATAGTCTTAAAGCTTAGCCATAACCACTCGTTCATAATAAGAATGTTCTTATGTTGCTGTTAAATTAAATCGATTAAAGCCATGTCAGATGACAACTGACAATCGCTGTAGTTGTTGGTCGAAAGATAAAATGATCTTACCTGAAAGAATAGCATGAACGGCACCCACTGATAGTACGAATGTATGCGTTTCTCTTCAAAGTCGTTCTCGTTGCCAAGGTGCGAGAAGCCGGGATGAGCGGATTCGGCCGATGGGTTGAATGGAAGTGTGAACGTGTACGTGATCCAACAGAAGTTGTTTATCACGTGCTGGGGTATCGAGCCTTCGGTGATACACGATATCGGGTCACCTGAAATAAACAATAAATGATTAGCATATTAAATATCTATGGCGGTCATATTAAACGTCGGAGATTGCAGGTATTTTTCAACGAAGTCAGAGGGCAATGGTAATGGAATCTTCGACTTTGTTGATCAGTACAATTCGTGTTGTGTCATTATTATACAAGTTTTACGTCTTCCTCGGGCGTTCGGCTAGAAGTGGGATTATCTGCCGCGTTAGCGGGTGATAATTATACCCGGCATAGGATTATTGAACTTAAGTAGTAAAAAGTAGTTTATGTGACTGTAGATACATGTACATATTGAAAGGCCTTAAATCACGAGTGACGTTTTATGGAACGAGCGTGAGCGAGTTCCATAACGATCACACGAGTGTTTTAGGGCCTAATTATGTACAGTTGCATACACTACTTTTTAATACAGTTGCTCAAAAAGTGGTACTTTTTGTGGCTGCGTAGCGTGCGAGAAGCTCAATTTCTCGAACTAGTGCTTGTTACTTTTTAGTTCCAAACTATACTTTCGAAACGCAGTAATTTTATATTAGATTTTTACTTGGAAATTATGAAATTAAAAACGCTTACGAATACTAGGAGTATTTATTTAAAGTATTCATTAATATATAAATGACAAAAAAATATATAGAATTTGCATTTTATAGCCTACTCTGTCTTAGGTATCTATGTATGAAATATTTACTTTCCTAAAAATCGTTCTTTGATTTGGCTGAATGATACAAGCATATGCCTAGAAAAAAAAAGTTTAAAAGCAAATCAGCCCGCCCTTTTGAAATAACTTCTAACATTATTTAACGCATATAAATATATAATTTGGTACGAGAAGTTATAAAAATTATCCTTATGAATACTGTCAGTGTCAACTGCCAAGTGTCAATTTAGTTTCTCAACTCGAGGCCGATGGCGCTGATTCCAATAGTATGTTGTCACTGTCAGTGTCATTTGTAAAGTATGGGTTCGTTCAAAAATAACTTCGAAGCAAGCCTATTTTATCGCAATGATATATTAATTTATTATTTTTTCGCAATTGTATTAAAAAACGTCGTTTACAACACGTGTGAAATGTCTTTTTACCACTCGTACCGAGTCTTGCCACTCGCTTTCAGCTCGTGGCAAGATACCTCGGTACTAGTGGTAAAAAGACATTCTTTTCACACTAGTTGTAAAATGTACTATTATCTACACTCATATCATAAAATCCTGAGTGTTCGGGAACCATTAGAATAACCGCCATTGCACCGCCATGGCCGACTAGATTTTCATCGAACAGTATCGAAGGCTCTGACCTCTGGGCCACACTTGGAATTTTGAAAGTCATTACTTTATGAATATCGATATCTTAATGAAAATACGTACAAAATAACCTACGGCCAGAGACAAGTTAATTATTTTTACGTCACCCTAGGCCGTAAGTGGGATTTTCTGCCCGCTACGAGAGGATAAAATCTCACTTCCTGGCCAAGGCAAGACGTAAAACTATAGATAAACCACAGGCGGTAATTCGTAAAGCCCCAGATCGCATATTTATGGCCCTCACCTTCGGTTCGGGCTAAAAACACCTGCGATCTGGGGCATTCACGTATGTAATGTACTATTATAAATCTTATTGATATAATGCTGGTCTTTAGGTACTGCCAGTTTCTGAACGTATTTAAACGGGTTTATAGTATGTGTGCAGACAATAAATATTATGTAAGTAGATTATTATAAGCGTCACCTGCGCAAGAGTATAAGCCAGTAGTTGTAATTGGTGATCCCCTCGAATGATATTAATGTATTTGGCATAATATATACCTAGGTATACGTTGCGTCTACGTACAATACCTAGTAGTACCTAGGTATCACAATGTGACTTGTAACGACATTAATTATGATTACATAATATGGGTCACATCATAAGACGCTCACGTTAGCACTAGTTATGCTAGTTCACTAAGGTCACCTAGTGACGACGAATGCTCAGGGTCGAAGCCACTAGACAAACTGGTCAGTCGGACCAAAAACGAAGTACTCAACATTTATGTATTTCGTGTGTCGACAATAGCAAAGAAAATATAAAAGTACTGTCAACCTTTTATGGGTACGCAGGTAGACACGTGGCTGTGAACTAAATCTCTAATTTTAAATGAGTTTTTACTTATTATGGACAGGAAGAATACTTACACCTAACCAATCCGTTGCCCAGCGGCACAAAGAGGTTTCTATAAGTAGTTCCTTTTATGACTAAAGCAGTTTACAAAGCATGTAAACTCGAACGACAAAAACTATGGCATCATCATAGAATATTAATAGAAGCTTGTGAATAGATACAAATAAATGCAATCTTTAAGTCTATATAAGATTGCAATCATTGTATCCGGCGACCTCGACATTGTCCGATTACAATGATACGTCTTTTATTTCTGAAGAATTTCTGACAATTAACTACTACCTACTTCATTAGATGTATATAAATGCGTAGTATATCGTCCAATCTTCACGGGTAGCTGGGTGAAAAATTAAATATAAATGTTACAATTTACATGCAATTATGGTTATTGCCCCCGCATTCTTCACTATCCGAATCCACTGCTACAATTTAGATGTAAAATTTTGCTAGTTCTTCATTTGTTACTGCATAGTGTTTGCAATTATTAGGTATATCCTTCGGCCTCGACATTGCACTAGCGGATGGTACTAATATTGTAATGGCTGCAGCTGCCCCTGCCGTCACAATTGCGCCCGTGACTCGATCACCTTGCCCGCTAGGGGTTACCATGCTTATTTATAGAATGCACGTAAATTTATAAATACAAACGTTGATGTCCAGTCGGCCAATGGATCTAAGCATGCTTTGAACTAACAATAACCACTGACTGGACTATCGGTATAAGTTAACCAAGACTTTACACCTGAAATATGCACCTACTATAGTATTTTTTTCAATGTTTAGGTGCCTAACTATATGTCACCCAAGGGAGGGTTGCATTGACGACATTTAATACAATGTGCCACCGGTAGTTACCACCCTATCAAACTGTCAGATTTCCCATTCACTCACAATATTAATGGACTTAACTTACAATTACAGACAGTTTGAAACATCTAGCTCTTTAAAACGCGAGGTAACCAGTTGCATACAGTTTATTGGAAATACGTATCTCGTGTCAGTTTTCTGAGAATGGTGTCAAGCTGTGTGTTAAAGTTAAATGCCACATCGAGTTTGATAAATGTGTGCAACATGTGGGTTCTCCGCTTTGCCCTCCGGCGAGCGATAGTCTTGGGCATTACCTAATCAAGTAATCACGTAGAAATATTTATGAGCGTTCGGCTAGTAATATCGGTAGTAGGGCTATGTTGATGTAATTTTTTTTATACGATTGATGTATATTTGTTTCCCAAAATTTAGACGAAGGTAACTTGCTTTTCTGATCAATAAATATAGACAAAATATTTTGTATAGCAACTTCCTAATCTTTAGTGTGATTTATAGATTTGCCCAGCGTTCGTTCGTGTATATATATATATAAACACACACGTATACAGTGATAGGCAACTAACGGTGATATCTGCTTTTTATGCAATAGGAACGCAATCTACAGAAAGTTGTATTTGAAGTTGTAACGCCACTCTTTAACCTGTCTTGCCTTTTTCTTCTGAAAATGTGAGTCCAATCCCCGACTTCACTAAAAGCAGTGCGTAAGCAATACATAAGATGTAATCCTGTAAAAACAAGGAAAACAACATCTCCAGCAGACATTCAAACATTGTCTTAGCCCGACATTATTACATGACTCACTAATAATAGCCTAGGTGTGAATTTGACTGACTCGCCGCGTTGATTGAGCAATAACGAGCATTTAGGGCATTAGTTAGAGCATTTATCATCAACGCTCGCTATTTATTATCCGACCGAGCTCGACTTCGGTGTTACGCTGAATGAAGTGAAGCTTACAATCATTAGGAGATAATACATTCGAGCGTTTTTTTTACGGTTTTGATATTGCAAGAACTATGGCTTGTAGTAGGTATGAAAAATTGATATATAATCTTAAAGTACAAATACCGTGACGTTAGCCATGGTTTAATTATGTAAGTATGATTCAATTTCAAATGTAGAATAGAAATTAAATATGCATTGAAATGATACCCATAATCCAATAATGGAAACATTGATTTTAGGAAATTAATGTGGTTTACATATTTTTTCGAAAGTGAAGCAATCCTAAAGCGTAATGAAGAAAATTATGTTAACTAAGAAGCAAGATCGTCAGTTTCGAAATATTCAAGCTTGACCGCGTCATCGGGCTACCTACAAAGTGTCTCTTAAGGTGACCAATAACCACATCCATAGCAGCTTCTCCACAGGGCATTCAATTTTTATACTTACCTCCACATTCACCATGCATTCTACTACTAATTCTAGGTTTGCATGATCTGTAACTCAAGATTTCGCAATAGTAAAAGACATTCGCGACGTACTCGTAACAATGCGTTCAATATTTACCACCCTTTCAATACACGAGTATGCTATCGATTCAGGTTATTCTTGTTATGGTAATTGCATCGCTTGTGTATATAAAACACGAGATAAGGGCTTTAATCGCCGTAGGTGACCGCTCGCAGGTTGCACAGCTGCAGGCGACTTGTTACTGGGTCACGGAGAACTTTGCAACTTGCAACGTATGAAATTTATTGACGACTTCTTAAATCTATATGTAGGTACCTCGTCAATCTTAAGAATGGTTACCGCGGCGACTTTTTGCAGTGATACAAACGCGGAACAGTGTCCATACAGGTGACAATGACAGGTGCGATACAGTCTATGGTTAGTGCGAGGCGAGGCATTAGCGCATTCGTGAAACGCCGTTTGTATATCGTTGCGCCCACCGAAAACGCTCTATATTAACCCTTGAAGTGGTTAACGGCAACATATTTGCCGCCATAGATGAAACGAAAATGATTGTATTCTGAACGATTTACGGTTCAAAATTGAATTTATTGTTAAACTTGTCAAAGGGTTAAACGGGCACAGAGTATGACGTCACAATATTCTCGGCGCGTTTACTATGGAGTTAGACATTAATTTGCAATTATTTCCTTAAATTTTGCATTTAAGTCTACAATTTTCATCCAAAATATAATTTCTAATTCAATATTCTGTTTAACTGTTATGTAATTTACCGAAAAATCTAAATATATAAAAGAACAAAACTGACTGACTGACATATCAACGCACAGCCCTAACCGCTGGTTCTAGAGATTCCAAATTTGGCACGTAGGTTTCTTATAAAGTTTAGGGGTGCACTTATAAAGGATTTTTCAAAATTCACCCCCTAAGGAGGTGAAAAGGGGGTCCAAAATTTGTATAGAGACACAAGATTAGTCATTCGAAACTTCACAGGAGTATTCCTAACAATAAATGAGTAAAACACGTATTTCAGGTTTTTTGAGAATTCAACCCCTAAAATGGGGAAAGGAAAAACATACGGGTCAAACTGAGCACTTCCTTTTTTTGTCTTTAGAGCATACATTACTGTAGTAGCCTTTCAGTAACTGACCTACCCATCCGTAAAAAACCTTGCACAATTGCAAAAAATCATACGAAGACAATTTCACAATCTATCACAAAATCGCCTCGCAAGAGAACACTGATCATAAAAATGCCCTCATGTTGCTATAAGCACTTTAAATATTATAAACGTACAAACACTTCAAGCTTTTAATATATAATTGAGTTTCAATATCCTATTAAGATGCTCCCCCCGCCCCCGCAAAATTCGGCAGACTTTTTTGTACGCAAATACGACATAAGGCTACTCCAGTTATGTATGCTCTAAGAGTCTGCGTCATAAGGGCGGGGAAAACTAAAGACATTATTCTTATTCACCGTTTAGAAACCCATGACTAAACAGTACCTCGTATGAGGAACTTTGTAAAAATTTATATGTATATTCAAATGAGCAGGAAATCTTGCGCGTGCTTGAGACTTCTTAGACTTCGTTACTTGATCATTCTTGCCTATCTATCTATATTATATTACGCGAGGCCGATTTTTGTAACATGTCATCAGATCTACATACAGTTATGGCCCGATTTTGATAAATGATATGCCATTCGATTCGTCTTATGCTCGAGAGTTGCAATAAGCTCTTTGTTTTTTAATTTTTATCGAGAAAGTACTAAAATTCTACTGTGCTCTGACCACGTCACTTTGGTTGCGTAACGTCACGTGACTTAACTCCTATTTTGACTTGAGATGACAATGTAAAATAAATACACAAGAATTGAGTTCAAACCAGTAAGTTCTTCAGCATAAGAATTTAAAAATATTGAGTTATACAAATATGGATAAGTACAATACTGAGAAACATAACAAAACAGAAAATAAAGGTTTTTCATAATGTTTACAAAAACTGACAGACGTATTTTCGTAACCGTGGTTTTTTTTTATTTTATTGGGCTCTATGTCAATATGATTATGCAATGTAGGGATTTTCTTACTTCAAATAAGTTTATATACAAACTTATTTTCCCATATTCGAGATACTGGGAGAAGAATGAGCTTTAAATTAAACCCATTAATTAACTGTCGTGGATCCCATAGACGGCTTTGTTAAACTTACTTAGCACAATGCCAGTAAAGATGTAGTAAACGAAACTGGATAACTAAAATTTCTTCTCGGATGCCGGAGACTCAAATTGGCCAGTACCATCCAAATTATTTCAGGCTCAGATAATTTATATTCCGATTACATGTAGGTATAAAATGTAATTTCTCAAACAGATATGACTTTTAAATACCGGAAAAAAAAACCAGTATTAAACTATTTAGCGGTAGGTTAGCGGTACTTAGTCAAATGCAACTAACCGGTAAAATATTATGTTAAAACCATCAACGGTCGGCGATACAGTAAATATTCTTTGATCTGTGCCGATACTAATAATAAATACTTTTGTGAATTATATATTATGCTACGCCCTTACAGGGTTGCCATGTATGACCTTATCTTGTTTGTAGCACCATTGTAACCATGGTTTCTGCATTTAAAAAAATAGACATTTGTAAGTTTGTTGGTTTGTATGTTGGGGGTAATCTCAGAAACAATACCCATCCTATTCTAAAAACCCTTTCTTCAGTAGGTTACATGTATAATGGACCTACGGGATTATGTGCTTTATTTTTTCCATCGCTCTGCCTAGGTTCTTTGTAGGTAGAGGCCGAAGCCGCGCGGCTATATAGCTATATACCTTGTGCTTGATTAATCCAGGTCATGAGTTAACAATGGCCCATATTATGTTTGTTTTAACGTTGGAAGTTACAACATCTGCATTGTCAGTTATTGATAAAAGCCTCATTCAGAAACGTCCGTTATTCATTTACTGTCATTTACACTGAATTTACGTATTCAAATCCAATGAATTCTGTCAGTATAGTTTGAAAATTATGTATATGTGTACGTATACGTATGTAAAAGTAGAAAATCCTAGTATTTTACCATCGTATTTATAAAAATATAGTGAAAATCGTACTGGCAGTTGCGAAAAGTAGTGTTTTTTTGATCCATCAATGGATTTATCTGATAAAGTCACACTAATCAAAGCTAATTCAAGTCGTCCAAGATCGCTAAATTAGCTATTTGATCAGCCATCTAGGCGACTTAGCAACGGCTGACGCATGTGATATCTGTTGTTTTGATTACTAACACCTGGAGCACAAATGTGCATGTGTATAACTCATCGTGTTATGAACTGTGATCACGAACTAAAACGTTTGCTATCTTGTAAGAACTAAGTATTCTAAACACGCTGTTACTAACCGTGTCGTATAAGTGGCATTCGAGTTCAGGTATTAAATACAAAAATAAAAAAATCAGAGACTGTCTTTTCGAATGTGATAAATTCCGTCTTATATTGCACAATTTGGTTAATTCAATTAATTCTGATATAATGAATGCTAATGTCTGTCTTTTTAACCCCCGAAACAAAAAGAGGGGTGCTATAAGTTTGACGTGTCTGTGTATCTGTGTGTTTGTCTGTGGCATCATCACTCCTAAGCGAATGGACCTATTAGGTATACTTAATGCGGTTTTTTAAATTATTTCAGCGGTTCGGGAGATATTGAACTTTGAAATGAAAATGTCGTAGGTTTTTCTACTTTTCTAAATTGTTCGTTGTTGTTTGTTAGATAGGTAGATAGGCTGAATAGATTTAGATACAATTTAGTCTGGAGAAACTATGTTTCGCGGAAGGATATTGGGGAAGATTTCCGGGGTAATTTTAATGCGCTAGAATGCGGGTTAAAACTGTATGGGAGTGCAATTAACTATGTATGTTGCATCCGGGCGGAGCCGCAGGCAGAGCAAGCAATACTCGTAAGTTAATTTAATAACCTTCGAAAGTAATATGTCTTGCGCTCAAAATTCGCAAGAAGCATTTCTAAGTACTTAATCTTACAGCGAGTGATGTGAATTCGAGAAGCTGGGTTTAATTAACAGCCACTTAGAGACACACTACAAATTACGAATGGCCAGTCTGTTATCATTCTAAATTGCACAGCTAATTCATGCAATTTGCTAAATTAGGTAATTATTGACTAGCGTCTAGCCCCAATAGTAACCAACTATTTCAGATTATTTGAAAAATATTATGAAACTTTTGATAGAATAGACCATAGCTGGTTAATAATCTGTAGTTAATAAATTACAATATACGTATTTCGTAAGTGGCTATTACCGAATCTGTTTACATATCGGTGGCAATCTGAACGAGCCATGCGATAACGCGAACATAAACAGCATACTCGTGTTCCCGCCTTTGTGGCCACTTCACTTGACGCGGGCTCCCCGTTCACTCGAGATGAACCTCTAATTACTAGTAGCTAACTGATAGATCCACTTGACTATGAGAGACGGAGACCGCTGCGTAACTTTAGTACGAATTTGTCGGAGTGTAATTTACTAATCGATTATATTCGCTGAAATTAATAGACATAATAATGCTTATGATGGTTTTTAATAATGATTTGTACCACAAATACGCTAATGATTGTCACCTTGATTGAGCTTGTTTTCTGGCACTTTCTAAGTAACCTTCGGTGTTTTATGCCTGTTTTAGGTTACGGGTTTATCCTACTCTAACCTACTTGTACTTAGCAAAAAAACTTACTGTACTTACAATTTGTAAAATTACAACTTTTAATTGACTTTTAATTAAGACATCGTCTTATTAACACTAATGAGGGAAATAGTTTCATAATTGACGCAACTAGTGTTAAGTGAAATAAATCACGTATCTATAGGGTATTACGAGTATCCCCAGTTAGCTGCTACACTGTCACGGAATGATTCGGTAATTCAAAACAATGGCACTTGCTACCTGAGGAGGTGCACAAATCCTTAACTAGTTGCAGTTCAGTAACCCGATTCGCTTCATTGCCTCGAACGTGTACCCTACGTATTTGAAAGGCGATGTTTTGTTTGTACAAGCGATTTGTCGATGACGTATCAATTTGGGTAACTGTTATGTAGGTGCTACGTTTCCGTAGCACTACTGAACGATGACCTGAAAATGACTCATGTTGTTACAGCGACAAACTGTTATCTTTCATGAGCGGATTCATTGTTATATGTCTAGTTCATCAGGTCAATAGATTTGCGTTTATGGCCCAAAACCACGAAGGTGGCGAATTCCGATTTAGCAATTTGCATGTAAAATCTTGAAAGGAATAGCAACATTAAACACTGAAAATAATTGCAACGTTATTGCTCTTTATAGATTTAAAAGGGGCGCGCACAGATTTCACTTTTTTTTTTATTACATCAATTTTGAGCAAACTTGGGAGTAAAATTCGTCATATCGGGAACAATTTTTTTAATTTTAATTTTAATAGAAGCAGTCTTAAAAACGTTAGTTAATTATTATTTCTTACAGTACTTATTATATTAAACTAAGTGCAAAAGAAAATTTTGTAAAAATATAAGCATATTTCCAAAAAAAATTAAACTGAAAATCAAAATGACCATAAGTCCCAAATTTCAAGCATTAAAGTTTCTATACCAGAAAATACGAATGATTTGAAAAGTAAACTTGCTTACGATCATAACAAGAACTGTATTTTCTTCGTATTTAACATTTTACCCGTTTAAAAATATTTGAAATTTCTAATAAAAAAACAAATAAAAGTGGTGTTCCCGAAAATGATTTAGTGTTCCCGGAATGACTGAGGCGTTCACTGAATGATTTAGACGGGGATTTGTTACTGGTAAAGGTGTTTTTTTTAAGTAATAAATATTAAAATATATTTTTATAATAATTTAATCAGTCTTGTAGTAATACGTTTCATTATGGAATTGACAATTGCAAAAACAAAACAAAAACAAACAAAAAATTGGTAAGTTTTGACGAAGTGCGACGACTGTATTTCTTTAGAGTATTTTGTCGTGTAGTTTTCCAAAAAATCAATTTGGACCATGGTCTCATTTTCAGTCATTTTTTCTTTCAGCTCCTTTTTTTGTTTATTATAGTTGTAAATTCCGTAAAGATGTTGTTTCATAATTGGAATGTCTTCAGCTAAAGTTTTTTTCAACTCTTTGACTGTGGTTGTAATAGGAACTTTACTTGTAATTTTAAATGTCTTTTTCTCTCCCTTAATAATACTTTCTTTGTTTACGGATTGCCATTGAAAATATGTTACAGAATCTACGTTTTCTCCTTCTACTACTGTCAGTTCTTTGCAAGTATTGCATAATCCATTCATACACTGATAGGAAGTCAAGTCACAAACATATTCTTTAATAAATGCTTCGGTGTCACGGCAACCTGTTTCATGTAAGTTATTTAATTTCCTTAGTTTTAGTTCGAAGTTCTCATGTTTGATACACAGACAGGTTTCACGGTCCCTTAGTTTTGGTGCTACGATCCAAAATGGCTTCGCTCTTAGTAATGTTGTGTATGGTAAATTGATTCCAGTTTCTTGAACAAACTTTGGATGTAATGCTTTGACTGACGATAATAGGACGCGTTTTTGTTTCTTGACACCATCTTTTTTTACGAAGTCCCTTTTACCTGGACACATCCTACTAACATAGTCTTTTTGGAAGAATTCCTTGATCTTTTGGCGTACATCCGGCTTCAAAACTACTTCGCGAACTTTTTGATCTGATTTTAGAATGGTTTTGTTATTTTTCTCTTTAGGCATAAATGTCTTGGCCATATGCAACAATTTTATATTTCCTAATGTCGGTGCCACTGACCTTTTTGAAAAACTTCTCTCTCTTTTGAGTTTTTCTGCAATGATGTTGCCTTCGTCTTCAGTTGAGTTGATAATACCTCCCCAAATAATAGGTGTTTGCGTACATGAGGAGGCACAGGTACATCTTTGATTAATTCATCCACTTTGCTATTAGGTGACATAATGTGTTCTATATTCTTCTTCTTCTGTGATTGTTCCTTTCTTTTTAATTTTTTCCTCATTGCTTCATTTTTACGTCTCAGTTTTGTAATCATATCTTGTTGCTTTAATATTTTTCGATAAGCTCTTGTTCGGTCTTTTTTTACTCTTTTTCTTCCACGTTTTCTTTGCATTAAATCGCGAGAGGGTGGTAATGGTAATAATGGTATATGTAACTCATTACCTGAAGGCGGAGGGGTATCACTGACTGCATTTGCTAACATCTTTTTCTTGTCTCTATATTTTTTTGATATTTTTTTCAATTTTTTTCTTACAGCTCGTTTTTCACGTTCAGTCAAATCGGATATTTTATTAACCTTGTTTTCGGCTTTCTTTTTCCGGTAGTACTCTCTGTCTTTAGCTCGCTTAATTTCTTTTTGTTCCTCGGTCATATTATCTAAAAAAAATGTTTTTCTTACATTGGCTTTTTCTCTGTGGCGTAAATAAGCAGAACTGTCCTTTTTAAGTGATTTTTTAGATTTTTTTTCGTCTTCCCATTTTCATTTGTTTCCATGTTTGCTGAAAGTAAATATGAAACTCTAAATTCCACAAAATACTAATTTAATATTCATTCAGCGCCAATAACATCATATCGGGAACAACTAAGTCATTTCGGGAACGTGCCATCATGTTCGGGAACGTTGCCATATTGACTGTTCCCGTAATGACGTTTTTCAACTTTCGCACGCTTGATTCCGACGCCGGCCATCTTAGATGCCTTATTCAGAGGTTAACCTCAATCTAACAAGAATAATTTTAAGTAATACACATTAAAAAAACTGGCATCTTGATTTAACAAACGGTTACACACGTTCCCGTAATGACATATAATAAAGGTACGGTCAATATAAGCTGATTACAAAGGTACTTACCATTTAAATTATTATTTATTTGTAAACAAAACAAACAACGCCTGTCTCACAAAACACCTGTTCACTACTACAGCGCACTAGCGCCAAAAGTCGCCTTCAGAAATAAAAGTTTTGCCTATTTATTGTTTCGTTCACGAATATGACGTATATTTTGTTGCACAAACTTTTAACTAATCCCGCGTTAAAAAAAAATATTTTGTTTATGTTACTTTAAAAAACTTACTTTTTAGGATCCAAAATACTCACAATTAATGTTGAAAACATTTGAAGTTTGGTTTTACTATATTTTTAAGTAAGTTCAAGTTACAAGGTGGTGTTTCGGACGCGTTCCCGTAATGACTTTTTAACCTTGTTTTCAGTTAAATTAATGACTATTACTTATTTTTGAAATTTGTTTTTTAAGGTATAGATATATCCGACTGATTCCAATAGTATTAAATGCTTATTTAGTAAAATTCATTTATATGAGATTTTTTATGAGTTGCCAAACCAAATTCGCCACCTTCGTGGTTTTGGGCCATATATGGCAGTGGTGTTAAGGAATATTAATTACTTTCACTGTATATCTGTACTTCATGTTGCGAAAGTAATATTGCCGAAGCATGTGACGTTTCAACTTTCACATCTGCCCTTTGGTGTTTATTTTACACTTGCGGTGTTCGTAGGTGTTGGTTAAAATGTAACTGTTGTGTTGTTTTGCTTTTCTCGATGTCTCATTGAGGTTACTGTGTCATTTTAAATCACGACTAAGCGTACGTGCTAGTTTGCTAAAATAGATAACATCGTCAACAACATCAAAGGTGCAACGGTAATTTTAACGTGTGAATATGGTGCAACTTACCAATTAGATTATTGGCCGTAACGAGGATACAAAACAGGAACAGCATGGCGGATGTGATGCGATAGTGCATCCTGAACACCATGTTGTCAATGACGGCCTTGTCGATCAGGTAGCGGACTTTGACGAAGCCCGCCACCGCGGAGACCATACCAAACACCGCCATCTTGTATTATCTGAAACAAATTAATGAACTATATACGTAAAAGAATAAAAGATTACTCCCAATCATACAAACAAACACAGTAGTAACAGGGACTATAAATAAATCCACGCGGCTATAGCATCGTGACAAGTGCCATGCGCTACCCATACTAAATTAGAACTTTAAACGGTAAATTTTACTACGTCCGATATGATTCGGATCAATGTGTTAAACAGCTGTACTGTCGTTCAACATAAAATATTGTTAGCGTGATCTTACATCCAAATGAACAGGAGTTAGTCTATTGTTGAAATGATTTACTCGTAGGCATGAAAAACAAAAGTCAATTAGAAATCGTAAGTTACAGTTTGAATGTATAGTTGTTTGAGCGCACATAGGGCAGCATCCACTGCCGTCTCTTCCCAATCAATGACCTCTCAGCATTATTTAACGATGCGGCTACCTCTCGCCCACGCCTTGCATTAGGCACTCAGGGTCTATCCCGTTTTATAAACTAATATTTTTGGCCCGGCCCGAACACCTTAAGCATCATCATTTCGATCATTACTTATTTAGAATCCGAATCGCCCGTTACGTACGTCTTCTTGTCTTACTACCGAGATAAGCGTATAAATGAATACGTCTATGAGACAATTTGTCCCTAATGGTTCCAACCTTGGCATGCCAAGTCTTCCTGCGCTATCGCATGTCCAGCCCAGTACTTTATACTATTTAGGTCGTTTACAAGGGGCATAGGCTAATGGACAATTGGAATTGAATATCATTCATTACCTACTTGTCTTGTTATTGCTGGTTACCGAATTAAATATCAGCTTTTCAATAGATTAAATACTAGACATAGTAAGAGGTAGGAAACAATCATCATTGACAGATTGAATGACCTTGCTTTTAGATTTTTAGCTACTCAATTAAAATTATTGTATGTAATTTAGAGCTGTCGGGAAGTTTCATTATACTTCTTAATGAACATTTTAAGGTTCTTGGGGACATTTTCCCACTAAATTGATTGAAGCCATTTCAAAATTGATTGGTGTTCCTGTCAAGAATTCGCCAACGTCTTGGTCGTATTCGTGTTAGAATAGTCCGCGGTAGAGGCGAATGTTGCGCCGGCGCAGGGCATGCGGCGGGTCGTCGACCGGCCGCTGCTCATGCGCCTCCTGCGTTTCCAACCGCCCCCTCCCCCTCATCCCTCCTACTCCCCTGACCCTGTGCTGATGCACCGCGTGGCAACGCGAATTTTACGCGGAAACCAGTTTGCGCGGCGACAAACGTTGCCTGATTCGCACGGCGCGATCTGCCAATCGATTAGTTTTGGGAAATTCTTCACAGTCGGCAGCAGTGAGTCAGCCCAACCTTAAAAAACCGGAGATCAGACTGAATTCTGCAGTCAATTTATATCGTACAGTGAACTTCTTCGAGAACATATCTCTGAATATATCGACGGAGTGACATGTTCCAAATGAACATTGTTTGCTAACGCGGTGACCGATAATAAGGCCACAGGGTGGGCGCAGCGCGGGCGCGGGGTACGGGAACATTCCTCCGTTTATGACAGGCACGGGCGCACTCGCTGCCGGTGGGATCTATCCCTGAACCTGCTTTGTCGCTCGTAATATACTTATTACATTTACTCCTTACCCGAGCTCATTAATCTTAAGTATCTCTCGTTCGCAGCGCACTGCAGCATTTTGCGATAAGTAGATACTATTATCATTAGTAATATAATAAACACCGGTGATATTGACTACATACTGTTGCTCGTATTTATATAAGGAGTAATATCTATCCTTGAAGTACCTACAGCAAGCAACCCACACACTTCTTGCTGACTTAACAAAATGATAACCAGTTAAAGTAATCAGCTGCTGTGCTTATACAAGAGCGCCGGCACGCGTCGACTCGCCGCTGAATGGACACTAATTGCGGCAGATGAGAGCGTCCGACTGAGCATCACACGTCTACAGTCTCACACAATATGGACAACCCGTACGTGGGAAAAGAATCTCGGAGTCACTCGCCGACAAAACACAATATCGATACCCCTTCGGACAATAACGGGCTATTTAAGCTGCAGACTTAATAAGAGAGCGGTAAAAGCGTGACTAATGACAGGAACGACGAGGTCGGTTGAAGTTATTGAGCAACCTGCAGATTTGCGCGTTCCAAGTGAATGGAGAAGTGACAATAGGCTTGTGACCTAAGATTTTTTTAAGATGCCATTCGAACCAATTTTTGGAGAGGAACAAATGTTTGTATGAGAGCAACTACAATTAACCAACATAAATACCCAAAAAATTGAGTCAAAGATAGACCTCGCTGGCGGTAGCCGAAACGCTTCATACTGATTGACTCAAAGGTATGAATGACGTCACACTTTGCTATTTGTTGTATGGAAAATCAAGTAAATTGCTGTTTCTGTCGCCAAATACTGCGTTTAGGTCCATAGTTGTCATACAATTTTGTTTCTATAAAAGCGTAAGGATTCTACTGGTAGCTTTAAATTTACTATTGGACTATAAAAAAATGCATAATATATTTTTGAAACTTTCAAGGTCCATATGTTTTTATGATTTTAATTATATATTATAATTTAATATTGGATGGTTTACTATCCATTTAGCAACACTACGTTATCCATTTTAACATGAGGTCACAAGCCTATTCTGATGAAATGCAAGCGTAATTACGATCAAGAAAAAAAAAAATTAAAATTGCCTTTAAAATTGTCTCGCTTTGTACGTTTTTATTCCCATCTACTTTTGAATGGTAGTGGCAATATGACGCTGTCGCTCGGTTGGGGTCGCAGGCAGTGACGTCGACTATAATTAACTGTGTTGTCTGCGTACTGCTTGTTCCGGTTACTCCTTCATTGTTTACCTCGTAGAAAAATCACGTGCGTACAGTATCACACGGGAACTCCGTACTGGACATCATCATAGTCATGTCTAATGAATGAGATAAGCCAAAACGATATCGATTCTAACACATCCGCTGGGTTGAATGTTACGCATGGAATACGCCTGTTTTTCGTCATAGGCTTACGTATATGGAACTACACGGAAACGATATAAGTACGCTGCGGTTGCGATAGCCCGTTGTAGCTTGAGTGTCATAGAAGGAGATTGGGTGGCTAGTCAATCATGAACCACATCTATAAGGCTTCAGATTATCCGCTTATATAAAAATAAATATACGTATAAAATACTATATCTACCAACCAAGATCATTAAATGATAATTGTTATCAAGGTAAAGGTGTAATTCCGTGCATCGCGGCCGATCGCAGGCGCGCGCGATCGATCGCGTGCGACTGACGCGCGCGGCATGCGACACTAACACTAGTCTATGAAACAGCCGCACGCGTCTGTCGCAGACTTCGGAATAGAGAGTGCGATCGTATCGATCGTACGAGATCTCGCGAGATTGGGAGATTGAACTGTCCATATAAAACACGGCATGACAAAAGTTTCATCTGACTGAAGATTATTAAAACATACTATTAATTAATTAAAATATTATTAAGGTAAACGTCAGAGTGCTCGACGCTGTACTAGTATATGGCATGGGTACTCTATGTCAAAGCAATATGGGTTAAATTCGAACTAAGAGGATTTTGCTTCATTCGAATTTAAGCCATGTCACTTTGACATAGTGCCTATACAGCGTCGAGCACTCGGACGGTTACCTTACTATTAATTATATCAAAACCTTTAAATAAAAATATTTTAAATTTCAATAATTTATAAAAATATAGTACAATACAGTTTAAATACAATTTAATACAGTCAATAAAACTACACTAAATTAAATTAAATTTCAATATTAAATATTGAAATAAAACGGAAATTATAAACCACTACATACAGTGTCAATTTTTATTTAATACTAGCTTTTGCCCGCGACTTCGTCCGCTATATACAAACTATCGCCCTCCATTTCGGCCCCATAGGGATGATTCCCGGGATAAAAAGTATTCTATATGTTAATCCTGGCTATACACTATAATATATGTATACCAAAATTCATCTTAGTCTGTTTAATCGTTTTTGCGTAATTGAGTAACAAACGTCTATCTAAACATCCAAACTTTCGCATTTATAAATATAATTTTAGTAGGATTAGTATTAGAATGTTGTTAATCAACGAAGGAAGCGATCGGCCGCGATGACCGGAATTACACCTTAAGATCAAAGCAGCTAGAGGTTACAAACAAACGCACGCATTGTGGAACATGCGGGTTAATTGATATCGCGTGTGTTGCGTACGAAATGAGCCTGCTCAGTCTTATCGGCTCACTTAGACCATTATCGATGAGACCCGCACTTACCCAGACACGAAACGACGAGGAAATGCCACGCAATAAATCGCGAATTGGTGGGTAAAACGGTTGTTAAAAATTTAACGAGAGGTTCACCAGGCGCCGGAATCATTGGTTATGCAGGTAGCGTGGTGCAAGCTCCGTGACAAGAGTCCAATGACTGTGACCTGTTAGCCTTTGTCCAGAACAGTGAGAATCTGACACACCGTGTGGTGGGAAACGAATTCCACGCCACTGGCTGTCATTTGAAATTTAAATGTTACAATTTAAAATGCAGGTTTTGAAACGTCAATTATATTTAACTTCTAAAAACTTATTGAGTAGATATAGTACTTCCAACCATATTCGTACGAGAGTCTTGGATGGAGATGTCGGTTTTATTTGCCTTGACATAAAACTGTCGTATAAATGACTACCCTTGAAACAAAGATAATCAAATCTTTTAATGGGCTTTAATTGAGAACAACAAATAGAACCTACTTTTAGAGATAGGTGCTAACTAAACTTTAGGTAATGTGGCCAAGTACGTGTGTTGTGTACAGTCAAGGAGTTTGATTATTGAGCCATTTAGGAGTCAACTAATTTTGGTTTTTTAATAGTTAAACTTTGAAGTGGTCCAGTACAAAATGGGCTCTAAATGGCTCAACAAATAAAGTCCTTGACCGTACGTAGGTAATAAATAGATAGATCCACCAGGGATCTTATCTATTTCATTGATGCATACTGAATTCAACAATTCTTAATAGCCTATATCCGGGTCGGCCGTGAATGGGGCAGGTACTGAACATTGACCAGTTTATGTGTTATTTAGCTTGTCCTTGGCCGGAACATCTTCAATAAAGATCCGTGGACCGTGACAATTCACGTGCTGCTTCAAATTCATGTGTCTACCTGTTTCAAAGCATGTGGGCGATTTATTGATGATAGTCGTCGTGAGAAGTTAATTTTTATCCAACCACCCTTTTTTAAGAGAACATTAACCTTAAAATATGATTTTCTCGCCTAAGGTGTTGTTTAAACACATTTAGTCATTACTTTAGAGTCAGAGCTGCTTTGTCTATTGTATAGAAACAAACGTTCCCTGATAAAGGGAGTTGCGTCCCTTCCCCTTCGCTCGCCGCACAGGTAAATGGGGACAGCGCCGCTACCTGCGAGAAATTTCATCCTGACATGTCATATAGTGTCCATTTCGCATCATAATATCTATCACCTGATAGACACTTGTATCAGTCCCATATTACTTACTGTACAACATTCCTCAAACACGAGAAAGCGAGCGAAAAAAAAGGCCAGGGATGACTATGCACAAGGCTTTTGTTCCCGCATATGTCCATTATGCTGTCAAACTGCATTCCTCGCATCGAAGACAGGAGCTATACGCGTCTCGATCCGTCCCTAAAACCAAGCTTTTGTGACACAACTTACCTGTTTTAAACCTAACAGTTATTTTTCTAGCGCCACCTCCGGTTTCTCAAAACTTACAATTTCACGTTTAGTCTAACCACAACACTCCGATACGATCTCACATGTAATTTAAATAGCACGTTCTCATATTAATTAAGCACTGGTTTGTTGGATTCGTGGGATTTCATATTGGAACGATGTAAAATGTGTTAAGTAAAACGGGTGGTCCGGGCGGCTGGCTCGCACACCACCAGCTGCACGCGGGTCGAGACACTGACTGGGGGATCAGTGCAATCGGTCCGCCGGCCTCCTGCCTTTTCACTACCGAACTTGCGTATGCGCAGCTTTCCTGTCTATCCTTGTCGCTCACGCCTCGCGCTCCAATCGCTCGTGCTCTGTCTTAAACCAAACCGAGTGAACAGTAGTCAGTAGCTCTTAGTGAACCAGTTCTGTCGAGCGTTGGGCCGCGTTACTGCGCACCGTACTTGCGTTTTCTCTTCTCCACGAGCAATATGTCGGAAGTTTCATTATGCCATTTTTTAGATGAGATTATGATTGCCGGTTTAAAGGCTTGTAATTGCTCTGGGCTATTGATTGTCTCAACGAGCCATTAGACTTCCTATCTTACGTACTAGATGATTATTATAATGATTGCTTATCGATAAAAATGTTACCGTACATTGAAAATATGGCTTGTAAATAAGCTACATGCAGATTAATATAAACGTAAGAAATGTTATTCTTAAATTACATATTAAATAATAAATCTTAATTCAAGATATTAAAATAGTAAACAATATTGTTTGTGGATACGGCATACCTAATACTTATGATTTTAGGTCATCATTCACTTGCGCCAGGCACTGGCCTTTAATGATTAACGCTCGAATGTTTGGGATCATGTCATTGGATCGGACTCGTGTCCAAGTTAAACCAGAAGTTTCTTAACGGTCACTTAAAAACTGTGATCTTTTATCTCAAAAGGTTTTTACGGTTCTCGACATCACAAATGCATATTTTTTTTAACCATGCGATCATCTAGTTCTTTCTCATTATTTCGCCAGTTATAAAAAAAGTTTGTATTTCTCTAAAACATTAGTGCATTATAAATACCAATAGATTATATTTATACATCTTTATTTATTATAACTTCATCCTACTAATCCTACTAATATTATAAATGCGAAAGTGTGGATGTATGTTACTCAATCACGGTTAAACGGCTCAACCGATTTGGATGAAGATTGTTTATAGCCTGAATTAAAATATAGGATATTTGTTATTTCGGGTCCATGCAGATGAAATCGCGGGCGGAAGCTAGTTTTAATATAATTGTCTTTAGAGTTTAGACGGCACCAACAATCGCAGGTATTTTATCACTGAAAGCTCGATGATCTGAGTGCACCTTGCTCACCTTGTCCCTTTGTGAGCAAGTGTTACAAATTCCTTTACGAACCACTTATTCTTCTGGCACGGCGGATGATGCTCTAGTATTATAAACAATACAATCTAGACAAATAAAGTAGCTAACAGGTTTTTGAAAACTGGACAGGCATGGTTTGGATGTTAGTATTCTGGCAAATATCTGCGTGGATGAATTTACCGTGTCATCTGCGAAACAAATATTTTGTATAAAAACCTTTTAAAATATATGTATATATTTTAAAACAAATTTTATAGTTAGAGATCCCAATCACAAATGAAGTGTTTATAGGTAGTAGTCACCTTGTCTACGAAAAGTCGTAAAGTTGATTTAATGACGATTATAGCGACACCTCATCTCCATATATTAACTGGAAATTGGTCATAACATAATGTATCAGCAATCGCTATCTTTACTGATCAAATCTTTATCAACAGGTATCCTCTTCTAGTAAAGATGACCAAGGTAACTTCGTGAGAACTTATTTGACACCTGGTTCCTGGCTTATTTCCTTCGTCTAATGCTTTGATGCCCTTACCCCATGTTTGCGATGCTTAGTAGTCAGAAACCTTGATATAGGTATTTTATTATACTACTTAGATTGGGTGGCAAGCATGCCACAAGCTTTGCCAGACATCTCCCAGTGTCGCTTGACTAACTGGTTTGGCGACCTTTCCGTTGCACACCGATCGGTCCCATGCCACGAGACAATTAGTCTTAATCTCAGTGTTAGTCATAGCATGGAATATAAATACAACTTAGAAAATCTGAAAAACCCCCGACGATTTCATTTCAAAGTTCAATATCTCAAAAACGGCTGAACCAATTTTGTTGAAACGTAGCTAAGAACCATCTCGATCACATCAGCTTTCGGAAAAAAAACCGCATTAAAATCGGTCCATTCGTTTCGGAGCTACGATGCCTCAGACAGACACACAGTCACGTCAAACTTATAACAGCCCTCGTTTTGCGTCGGGGGTTAAAAATAGTATACGAGTATTCTAATAAAAAAAAACAAATCAAACATTTATTCGTAACACAACACAACATTGTGATAATGTACAAGACAGACATAAGAAAAAAAAGTGAACCTGTGTCGTGTCACGGAATGGGCCCAACTCAAAAGAAAATAAGTTTTTGTCAAAAATATCACTTTTGATATTGTCTTTATTGCCGACTGTATCTTTTTTGCGCAGTCCACAAAACTACTCGTTGAGGAAAACACGATGGCTTTTATCTTGTGTAGTATAAGATTTGCTATGTCCACCTTCTGTCTCCATCATCAGATCAGTTCGTTGGTGCCATAATGCCCATAATGCTCAACCGGAGTCGGGCAAATGGCTGAAAATAGGTTTGCGGATTTTAAAATACAACTTACTATACCTAATAGGTACCTATACATGCATTTATAAGAAATGCACAAGTTAATTACTCTACTGACGTATCTAAAAAGGTTTTTTTTGCTCCTCGTTTCTTCCCCGCATCGGGCGCTAAAATTAACCAAGCAATAACACTTCAAAGAATTCAATAGTCTGAGAGGTTTCATTATTACAATATAATTCGATACTTCTAAGTTGACGGCTAAATATGGCCACAGAAACAAGTCTACTTTGGCGTGTGCGTGTCTAGACGACGGAAAGGCTGCGATCGTATTTGCATGAAGTCCGCTCCGCCGGCAGAGTTAGTGGGGCGCATAATTAGCAAATATTTGCCCCCATCACCAGCGTCCAGTGTTCATGGAAATGCGATGTTCTTGCTCATTTGCTTATTCCAATATGTAAAATATAGGTTCGTTTATTACCAGTTTCTTTTTTGCATTAGGTCATTGACCAGATTCTGTAATCTGACAACGGAAAGGAACTATCCGTAGTTTTTGCTGCAAGCTTTTTATGTGGGAGCAAACGCGTGACTTCATTTATTGTCGCCTTGATTACATAATTAATGAATCTTGATTACATCAATTAGTGTTCATTCTCAGTGTCTTCGCAAGGCTGCGGCTAATTTAAAGTAAATTGGCTTGCATAAAATGACTATTTAACATCCTTCCTTGAAATCAAATTTAATAATTCCACGATTTCACATAAAACGCCGGGGTCCATTAAAGGATCTACTGGAATGTAAATTTAAATGTGAAAGGTTTAAGATTGGTATTCGTCTGTTTCACCATGCTCTTAAAAACTTTCATGTTGCAATCTATACTGAACTGTAATTCCTGTGTGATAAGATTTGTTTCACCATGGAACTTTATAGGAATCATCGGTGTGCCAACCAATACGCGTCTTGATTGAAAGCTCGAACTACAACGGCGGTTACGTGACCGATTATCCTCTCATTTGGCCATTAAAATAGTTTTTCTTAAATAAATGACTTGGCAATTTTAGGCGCACCGTCTTTTTGTGCTAGGTCGGACAGGAAGATTAATAAAAATTAGGGGAATTAGATACCACACTACAGTGCTAATAACTGCATTAAAAATACTTATGCTAAATATACCTACACCTGAAACACATTACAAATTGCACTATTGGTTAGTAAAGCGTAATTATTTGACACCAAAAAGCATTACGGACTACATGTGTAATTGTGCATATTCTCTTATTTTTCTACCATGGCAGCGAAACCCGTATATGGATGTAGTCTGATGACTTAGCGTGAAGTCATTTTGCAGAGATTTGCAAAAAGAAATCCCACTAAAACATTACATGTAAAGTGATTGCCAAGACTCCCTAGCTCATATAGCTTTCAGCGTTAAAAAGATATCAGATCGCAAGTAGCGCCAAGCTTCCTGCTCCACACGGCTTAACTCTACCAGCCCACGCTCTACAAATTCTATATCTTGGCTAATTGGGTAAAAGTTCCATTTTTTTTGGATTTTTTTGTTGTTTGTGTACTAAGGGGTTTGATGATCAACGTGAGTGAGTGAAGAAATCGGCGTTATTTAGATATCAATAAAATCTAAAGTATAAGATTTATGCAATTGAAACTTTGTGTTTAATAAGTTCACTATTGATATCATATCTCGAGAATTTTGTGTATTTGGTATAATTCAAACACAAGTTATGAGGGTTCAAAAAAACGACGAAGTGCTTCGAGAAAAAGGTAGGTAGTGCCCTTGCGCTTCGCTTGGCTCGTCTTTAGGGCTTTCAATCCCGGGATTTATTACTACTACAATATTGTTTTTTACCCGGTATTACCCGATATTGAAGTACCTACTAATAAATCTCGGAATTGGAAGCCCTGCTCGTCTTTGCGGGGGCACTCACCGTGCCCCCAGATAGGCATGGGGAATGTCACGTACATATTGTAGTCATCTAAGAAGAATTATCCTTTTGCAACGCTGAGTAACAAATCCACGAGATCTGAGACGTATGAAGTACCTCATAGCTTGAACAAACAATTAAGTAGTAACTAGTAACAGTAGGTAATATTTTTTATATGCAAACTTTTTTTCTTATACGCATCGGTGGTTGCGAAGTGCCTCCAATCCCATCAATTAGATTATATCACAAGTGCCCAACAATCATGGATATAATTGGACTCATCGCTAATTTTGGTAGCTAAATCAAATTTAATGTCGTGTACTGCGATGTCACGTCACTATTTTTCTCTGTACCTACACTGATTGGGCTTAGACGTCAATATTCACGATAGATTGAATAATGCGTAACCCATGACAAGATAGCCTAACGTGGTGTTCAAATATTTACCCTCTTTTTATTGGCCCAACCTAAAGCGGTATCCGGTTTAATAATTCTTCGAGACTTTGTCGAGTGATTCATTATGCTCTCACAACCTTTTCGTAGACAGGTTACATTGCGGTTTTTTTACACAAAGAATTTCGATACGACCGCTGCTTTTGCATATCAATTTGGTATTTGAATGCTGTCCATAGCAATGCGGAGCTACATTTATACGCATTTAAATTCAACGCATAACGTTTCTTTACACGAGCTAAGCGAGTGGTGGAGTTATCGCAAAATGAACTACATAATTTGAAATTATTGCCTTTCGTAGCTTGTAGCTTCCTTTTGAGGAAAGCGTTTAAGGCTGCATAAGGCTAACGGCAACTGTAAGAGTAGGTATATATATAGTACCTACTCGACGTAATGTGACCTGCTTTTTCCTGCATTAAGTACGGCGTTTGGGCTTACCCAGACCACGACGAGTGACTGCTCCAGATGACACGCCTGCATCTCAAAGAAATGACACGTCGGCTCACTAATGGTTTTCATGTACAAAACATAAGTAATATAGTATGTATGTAGGTAAATGAAAAGTGTAGACAGTAAACGTAGTGCATAAGATAGAAAGCTGTAACATAAGTGAAATACCAAAAGCGATTGCATTACTTATCTCTAGGTTATACAAACAGGTGCTTAAACTCTCGTCATCGATCGTTAGTTATCTGTTTGTCTGTTCTGTTTCCTGTATTTAAATAAAACCCAAATAAGCTCGAACGCCTAGTGGCTCCCTCGATTCGTCCACGATTAATGGTCTTAAAGTTGACTTGTATCAAATGGTAGCTAGCAGAAAAAGGACGGTACAACGAAATGTCTCGCTCTTATTTGAAGCAACCCGAGTTCTCATCCTCAAATCAATAAATTTATAATGAGGCTGGCCGTAGTGGCCATAAGCTTGTCTGACACCATTATGATCTAGACACACGGCAGTGTGTCCGCCAAGTTCGTATACTGCAGACATCTGATGAAACAGCGGCACTACCTATTTAATTAATTAATATTGTATAAAATTCGTACACCGGTTTCCGGTAGAATATGTTAGATACCTACTAAGCATTATTTATATACCAGCTAATGTGACCATATTCAGCGAATAAATTATCATTCATCCATTCATTCACTTGCTACGCAAAATAAATCATAATTGGTCCACAAATACAGGAGTTTTGAAGTACCTACCTAAATACAAAAAAAATCTTTTACTTTTTTGGAAGTAGTATCTACAAGATTTAATTCCATAAGGCATTATCTACCAGCTACCCAATGTAAAAGTATTCAACAGACCTGTGTGAGGTTGTGAGTTTGTGAGGTGGTGAGCGAGGAAAAAATCCACAAAACAGCATTGCAGGATTTGCAGGGCGCGCGTTCGCGAATCGCTTCCCATTGGTGCATTTTTACTTCGCTTATCGCCTCACAACCTCGCACAGCTGTGGTGGATACTCACCCTTAGACAGGCCTATAAATGACCCACTAAAAACATTACATGTAAAGTGATTGCTAAGACTCCCTAGCTCATATAGTTTTCAGCGTGAAAAAGATATCAGATCGCAAGTAGCGCCAGGCTTACTACTCCACACGGCTTAAATCTACCAGCCACGCTCTACAAATTCTAAAAAGTATATAGTACGTACACTACCGTCAAAAAGTTTAAGACCAAATAACACAATGTTTAGTTTCATTGTCACAATTCTTCCAAAAAAAAACCGTCAAATTAAATTTGCAATCATAGAAAATAACGTAAACTTATTATTTTTGTCATTTAACTATTAGCAAATACTCTTTTCAATACATTTGTAAAGAAAATTTATGGGATCAACTCGACCGTAGAGTCCGAAGACAATGTCCGACATCTGCAACAGCTCGATGGGAGATAGGTACTGCAATATGAGTGGAAATCCATTAGCCCAGAAAATCTACACAAACTTGTAGAAAGAATGCCAAGAATCTGCTCCGAAGTGAAAAAGCGTCGAGGAGGATTTTTCGATGAGAAAAACGTTTTCACTTTTTTATTATTATGTTCCCTTTTTAAATAAAATTTCTGTGGAATAAATTGTTATACGTTTTATTTTCTCGATTGTAGGTACTGCAAAGTAATATTTTCATAGGAACATCATAAAATGTTGATTATTTGCATATTTTGTGTTTGGTCTTGGACTTTTTGTTTGACGTTAGTGTACCTATGCCACTATTTTAAAATAAACAAATAAATACACACTTTGTTATTTGTTTATTGATTCTGATTTAAAATGAAGACAAAATGAATAACATTTAGATGTTGACAGCAACATCGTTTTTTTTTGTCGATAATATATTTTGCTGCATCACTTTAGTATAGTTGCCCCGAGTTAGCACAGTATGTTTATAACAAGTAGTCCCTATATCAATTTTCAGACCTCTAACATCAAAATTTGCGGAAGTCTCATACAAAATTCCATCCCCTAGTTTAAATGGTTGGGGAATAAAAGTTCCAATTTTTAGGATGTTTTTGTTGTTTGTGTACTAAACTACTAATACTAGCTTACATACCAAATTTAAGCTTTCTAGGACTTCCGGAAGTACCCTAAGGGTTTTGATGATTAACGTGAGTGATTCGGTGACGTAATCGGCGTTTTTAGGGTTCCGTATCTGAAAAGGAAAAACGGAACCCTTATAGGATCACTTTGTTGTCCGTCCGTCTGTCCGTCTGTCTGTCTGTCTGTCTGTCTGTCAAGACCCTTTATCTCGGGAACGCGTGGAGGTATGGAGTTGAAATTAAAACCATATACTCAAGTATACAGTCCCTTGAAGCTGAAAAAATCAAACTTCTAAGTTAACGTAAAAAAAAAGATACGGCCGTATCTTAGCGAGCTTACGAGCAGTTTATGCCGAAAAAAACGTATATTTCGACACTCTCAAGGGCATCAAAATTTATGGGGTACTTCCCGTTGACCTAGAACTATGAAATTTGGCATGTTGTCTTATACTACAAGTACAGGGAAACATCTAAAAACTATACATGTGTAATTTTGTACGGAACCCTCGGTGGGCGAGTCCGACTCGCAATTGTCCGGTTTTTGTAAGAGCTATGCATTTGAAACTTTATAATTATGTTTAAAAAGTCCACTATTGACATCATATCCCGCGAATTTTGTTTGTCTGTCTAGTATAATCCAAACACAAGTTATGAGGGTTCAAAAAAACGACGAAGCGCTTCGAGAAAAGGTAGTTGTGCCTGCCGTTACGCTTCGCTTGGCTCGTCTTGGCGGGGGCATGGGCACTACCCCAGATTCATGGACAATACAGATCAGTCGTTACAATTGTTTGTTCTATTTGTTCAGGAAACTGGGTCTGGAGCTGGTGCCACGGCGCGGGGCGGCGGCGGTGGAACCCGAGGACATGAGCCTGGTGGAATTGTACAGAGTACACGTGGAAAGCGCTGAGCGCGCTGCTGCGGTATGTATGCTAATTGTAATAAGATAATAACAGTGCTTGTAAGATTTCGTTTGATTCAAATAATTTCGACCGTCAGGTAAACGTGCTCGACGCTGTAGCTGTACTAGTATATGGCATGGGCACTCTATGTCAAAGTGACCTTGGCTTAAATTCGAATGAAGAAAAATCCTCTTAGTTCTGATTTAACCCATATTGCTTTGATATAAAGTGCCCATCCATATACTAGTACAGTGTCGAGCACTCGGACGTTTACCAAAGGGCTCGTCCACATGTCTGCGGCGCGGCGCGGCGCCGCAAAAGTTTCGGCGCCGCAGAAATCCAAGGCGTGACACCGCAGAAATTCACGACACGTCGCGCGCCGCAGAAATTCACGACGCGGCACCGTAGAAAATTAAACAGCGCCGCGCACCTTCACCACAGTGTAAAGAGTAACAGTGGACCGACGCATCTATTGTAAAGCATGCACATGGTTTGGTCTTGAATTGGCGTTAGCCCTGACAGACATGTCCCGAGCTACTGACAATGGCGACGTATGCAGCTCGGGCTCGCCCTACCCGCCCCTCGCCCCTCACACCCCGCACGATTGCCCTGTCTAGATGGCTTCGTCGAATGACTGTATTGGTTTATAGACTGTGCCTATATCCTAATAATTTTACGATCATTTTTGTTTCTAAGACCAAATGTTTGTTAGAGAAATTTTATAGATTAGTATAATAAAATAGCGAGTGTTTGTTTTTTATTTTATTTTAGTTGGTTCGAGCCCCGAGCGAGGCAAGCGAGTTTTAGAAAATCTTTAAATGCAGTTTTGTTTATTTTTAATAATAAAGGAAAGTCTCCTTTAAGTAAAATGAGCCAACTTAAGGATTTAAGGTAGTTTCCCTTCAGGGCCCGACTTATTTTTCCACCCTGTATATCTGGAACTGGACCATCCTCCATACAGCCTAGACTAAAGTCCCAACGACTTCACATTCTCCAATCTAAGTTGCGGGGTCAGTGGTTCCAGACACCGGCAGAAACAGTAGAGGCTTTTAAAATGGCCATTTTGTCGACCCCTATTTCAGCGTTCGTTAAGTGTTTTAACGACTGGTTTGAACGCATGGAAGAGTGCATAAAATACAAAGGAGACTGCTTTAAAAAACAATAAAAATACTTTTTCACGCCACTGCTCGGAAATGTGGCAAAAGATGGTCAGAATTCAGGCTTCAAAGCTGGGGTTAGTTGGACGTCGCACGAACAGGCCATCTATGACGCCAAACTGTCCAACAATAACATTGTTGGACAGTTTGAACAGCGATCGACCAATCACAGGGCCCCGCGCGCGGTCGCGCCGGCGGGCGCTGCCTGTGCAGCTCCTCCTCCTGCTCCGCGCCGGGCGCGAGGCAAGCGAGCCTGTTTAGTATTATGATCTTTAATTAGATACTTAATTTTGACTTAAAATTATAATTATTTGCAATTTCCTCGCAGTAGGCGTGAAAAGCACTGTGTTAAGCCGCGGCCGAAAGTGCAATAGCTGGACTCGTACTTTCGAGGGCCTCCGCTACGCGTCGGCCCTCGAACTAACTCGTCCATCTATTGCTTACTTTCTAGCCTCTTCAACAATGTACTATTTCACGCCACTGCTCGGAAATGTGGCAAAAGATGGTCAGAATTCAGGCTTCAAAGCTTTAGTTGGACGTCGCACGAACAGGCCATCTATGACGTCAAACTGTCCAGCAATAACATTGTTGGACAGTTTGAACAGCGATCGACCAATCACAGTAGGGCCCCGCGCCGGCGTGCGCCCGCTCCTCCTCCTGCTCCGCGCCCCGCGCCAGGGCGCGAGGCAAGTGAGCCTGTTTAGTATTATGATCTTAAATTAGATACTTAATTTTGACTTAATGGTTTATGGTTTAAGACATTTATTTCTCAAAAAAATTTACATAAATCACTTACTGAGAAAACAATAATTTTAATTTTGCTTAAATCTAATTAGGAGAGGGTAGCATGCAAAAACGGTCGCCGACTTAAGTACAGCCGGCGCTTGGCAGCAAGCGCATGCAACAATGTAATGCTGTGCGTGGAGGCCAGTTAAACCGAACTACATGTGTGACCACTGGTTAATGATGGGGTACATTGCATATATCCGTGGTTTATTATTATATTAGGTACTTAAAATTATATTTTTTTTGCAATTTCCTCGCAGTAGGCGTGAAAAGCACTGTGTTAAGCCTCGGCCGAAAGTGCAATAGCTGGACTCGTACTTTCGAGGGCCTCCGCTACGCGTCGGCCCTCGAACTAACTCGTCCATCTATTTCTTACTTTCTAGCCTCTTCAACAATGTACTATTATTCAATTTAACTGCATATTTTTTTCTATTCCCGAAACTTTCAGTTTGACCCTCGTAGTAAAATGTACGGGGCAATCAATAAAATTGGTCACGTTCAATGTTCAGATGAACAAATATATATTTTTCACGCCACTGCTCGGAAATGTGGCAAAAGATGGTCAGAATTCAGGCTTCAAAGCTGGGGTTAGTTGGACGTCGCACGAACATCTATGACTTCAAACTGTCCAACAATGTTATTATTGTTATTTATGTCTCGACCGATGGACACCTATCATGTGTTGTGTGCCCGAATACGCGCTGGTGGTCATCTTCAGTCAGCAATAGCTACGCCCTAACCGTACGCTGGTCTCGTATGTCGAGCCTTTATCCCAAACATGCAAGCGCTGAAATATAATAATTATATTATTTATTATATTATTTACAGTGGCGTGGAACACTTCGCCGCGCCGGCGGCTCAGGCAGCAGTTTCAACTCCGGAACCCTCACAAACACAAGTGTAACCAACGGCACCACCACAGCTCAGAGCCATCAGTGTGCAAGCCTAATGTGCAGCATGAGAGACTTTGGCCACACGGCCGGCGGCGACGAGGCAGAACTATTGCTCTGGCTACACGACGCCAGGAGAGCCCAGCCTTTGTCAGAGAGGTTCAGGGTTAGGATAGCGAGGGACGGCTTCTCGAATTATGTGGATAGACTACACGCGAATAGCACCTTATTTGCAGTGAGTATAGAGATCGTTTTGGTACGCAACTATTCCTGGCACAAAAGAACAAAAAAAAGTTCAGTTTTATTGTGTTTTATGCAAAGCACTTCAGAATATTGCATCAGCAAGAATGCATGCGGTTAAGGTAAAAACCCATTCTCATTTCTTGTAACTTCAAGTCATTGACGGGAAATAACATCTTAATGACGGTATTAAATTGAGGATAGTAAAATGAAGTTTTAATATTGTGTCACTTTCGTTATTATAACAATATATTAAAATACCTTCTGTAATTTTCAAGAAGTTATTGATTGGTTTGTATGATGGAGAATTTACATATGACTTATTTATTACTAGTTTGTAAATTTTGCTATAAAATGTACCTTACGTGATAGGATATTTACACTAAAATTCAACTATTTTGTTGACTTGTACGCTTGTAAAGTTTTTTGGGATATTGCTGCACGGTTATCACAAGACGACGCTCGAGTTTTATTATGGCGAGATACACTATGCATCTCTTTTTAATTAGAACACTTAGAAAGAGACGGATAGTCTATCTCCCCGCGAGACTGCTCACCCGCCGTCTTGGGATAAGCGTGCTGCACCTTTCGCTTTCTGTCAAATGAGTCGAGTCGAGTGATTTAACTCGCATTCTCATCAATGCAATAACCGCGACCTCTATAGTTAATAGTTAAGTACACTAAAACAGATAAGTATGAGATTTAGCTTTCAAAAGAGTGTTTGATATGTTTCCCCCGTGCGCGGAAGTCATACAATGTTTATTACATTAAAATCCCCAGGAGCTCTCAACAACAGACTTATCCCGCGAGCTGTGGCTGGTGGCGTGGGTGGTGCGCGTGGGGCGCTGGGCGGGCGCGGGCGGCGGCGGCGCGGGCGAGCGGCGCGGGCCCGTGGCGCGCCGCCCGCTCGGCGCCGGCGTGCTGCCGCTGCACGACCTGCTCCGCCAGCCCGGCCAGGCGCCCGCGGAGAAGGAGTACACTTTCAAGGTATACTTCACATCTCATCTGTCTTACCGGAGAGTTACACTTGAGGACGATTGCTGAAGCAGCCGGGGCAGACGCCTACAGTCAAGGAGTAAACATTCAAGGTTCACTTTATATATTCCCCATAAAGCTGTGCGAGGCACCGGAGCGGTACACGATGGAAAAATCTACCAATAAGACGCGACGCGCGTCACACACACATAAAGTAATCACTTAAAGCGGTCACATACCACACATTGACCCCGGGATCGCTAGAGACCGGCAGCGTCGATGCCCAAATGAATAGTGACGAAATATCGCTTGTTGGTTGATTGTTCTACTATTATAATTGGACTAGTCTCCAATCCAGCTCGTTCACTCGTCAAGAGTTCAGTCTAATAATTTAGAGGTAGACCCCCCCCTCCCACCACAAGGTGGACTTATGACCTGGTAAAGATCGCGGGAGTCTGCTGGACGCGGATGGCGCAGGACCGGTCATTGTGGCACTGTGGGGGAGGCCTATGTCCAGCAGTGTACGTCTTTCGGCTGATATGATGATTATGAGTTAATCATAAATTGTAGGATTCGGGAACCTTCGTCAATGAATACACTCGAGTACGGCTGGAGTACGTTAGCGTATGAATATTATTGAAATCGACACATGAATGAATCGCTGTTGTAAATATTTACCTATTTCAATACAAGTCTGTGTAAACATGAACTGGATTCGTAATGCGAATGGTTTCTGATTACAGGTATACCAAAGCGAAGAAAAAGACTTTCATCAACTACATGATATGCTGATTCGGAAGCAAACTAATAAATGTAACGTTTTACCTGGGCAGCCCAATTATGGTACGTATTATTATTTTCTCAAAAATAGTATGGAATGTTCCCATAACATCTGTGAGGATAGTATCCGAAAGTGACTCATCCTGGACAATTGCTAGAAGTGTCCAGGAAAACGCAAAATTGTCCAGGAAATATAATATTTAAATGTAGAACTATTTTTTTAACAAAGACAAGCTAAGGAGATTGCCGGCACCGGCAGTGAGGGACCCTTAAAATAAAAAGGAGGAACCATAGAGGTTGACGTGTACGTATTGCACTTGTATTGCTCGATATAAAGTGGCGGAAAATTCAGTTTAATCGTGTTTTTTTTACTATTTCGATATCAATTAGGCATGGGACCCACCTAAGGTGGAATATCGTATTTATTTTATTTTTATTTTATTTTATTTATTTAAAAATCAATGTAAGTTAACAGCACGCTATTATAGCACACTGAATACATTTAGAGCTAATATTTTAAAGGTTCTCCTTTATTTTATGACACTTCTGTGTCATAAATTTTGCCATTGACAACTTGGTGGCGGTTGGTGGCAACCGCTCAGTGACGTTAACGATTATTTCCGATTTTTTCCGACTAATTGTGACCCTGTCTTCTAACCGGCCATATTTATTATTTATAAATAATATTTCGTTAAAATGTCAGTTTTCAATAAATTTTCTTGTCTGAGGTCTGACACTAACACTATGTTCGTAATTAGAAAACCGTGATGTTAGCTTTTGGCAAAGAGGTTATCAATTTAAGGGCCCATTCGATAAGACATTTAATTGTCTTATCTTGACAGTTCACCACTATTATTGAACTGAAGATTTCGACCTTATTGGATTGTGAATGTTCTACATCTTGATTAAAATCAGTTAACCACTGACAGATTGGATCAAACCTTGGGATATTCTACCTTAATATCAATGTAATTAAGTCTTTATTACAACCGTTATATTTATAGGCAGCGTGTTTACAAAATAAACTAATATTCTGACGTTAAGATATCTAGTGAATTAATGCCAAATGTCAGTAGTTAACTGATTTTAATCGTAGTGTAACAACATTTGAAAGAAATGGGTCGCAAATTAAAGTTCGTGACTGTATCTTAAACAACATAACATAAAACAATAAAAAAAAGTAGCACACATATTTTGGCGGGATTGACTGCTTTGAAATAAAACATATAATTAAAAATGAGTTCTGATTTTTTGACATTGCGACATAGATTGCATGCTATTTAAAAGCCGAGGCGGAATTGGCGATAAATAATTTACCTCCACCTAAATCCAAGGAGAGGATTTGCACAATTATGAAAAATTCATGAAGTGAAAAGCTGAACATCAAACTACAAATTGGTCAGAAAATGTAGGTATTTATTTTTGAGAAAAGAACTATACATGCTTCGACCATAAGTGCCATCCTGGTTCATCGTATTATAAAATCTACTCGTCGTAGCTAAATCACTGACTACTTACTGGATGGCTACCTACTGGTCTCTGCAGTAATGTACTATTACAAGATTTTATTTTGCTTACTTCCCGACTATATATATATATATATATATATATATATATATATATATATATAGGCTTCTAGACGGGCTATACATATTTTTACGGAAATGTGTGGCCGGCAACTATGGGCGTCTTGCTCTTACTTCCATGCCAGAACAAGACGCCCATAGTTGCCGGCCACATATTTCCGTAAAAATATAGGTCGTCTAGAAGCCCCATAAGCCGGATGACAATTCAATATTATGGTACCATCGAGCTGATCCGGCGGCGACAGGTGGCCATGTGAATTAAGTACTTAACCGACGTAGCCCCGTTAAGTTTGGGCTTGTTAGGATCGTCTCAATGAGCAGGTGATGACGGTGTACAGAAAAGTGCAGTCGGAAATAAACGCTTGTATACCAAAAATTAAACTTTTGGCAGAAACTTATTTTACTATTTCAGGCATTGTAGTAGCCCTCCGGCTATTAACCAACACCGGTAGCATCAACGAAGCCGTGGCCTCAGGCGCAACAGTGACCGCCAAACGAGGGTTCCCTGACGTCATAATGCCGGGAGACGTGAGGAACGACCTCTACCTTACCCTGGAGAAGGCAGAGTTCGAGAGGGGAGGGAAGAGTACTGCCAAGAATGTGCTAGCAACGGTCACGGTGCATGATAACACTGGACAGACTATTAGTGTGAGTAAAACAATAACATTTTCTCAGACATGCAATGAAATGTCGTCATTGCGTGCGTTATAACAGGCTTGAAACTATCACGTTTCGGGCGGAACAACTCGAGAGAACTGTAAAGGAATTTCATACAAAATTGAAGGCCTAGGCCGGGAAGTAATTTTAATGTAAACTGGCGTCTGTGTTCATAAACAGGCTAAACAGCTGAATTATATTTTTTGACTGTGTTTTTTGTCTTCAGTTACCGCGATATTAAATTTTATTTTTGAGTGGTGTAATTTTTTATTTCATTGCATATGTTTGAGAAAAGCACTATACATGCCTGGCCGTGAAAAGGGCTTGCCGGCTTCGTATCACTATCCTATATACACGGTGCCCGTGAGCATTGCGAGAGATTTTAATAGGATATTCCTGACTATATTTTAAGTTAAAAATGTTAATTTACGTCGAGTAAATTCGGTTCGGTTTTAGAGATATTTCCATTTTTGTGTAAAAATGTTGTAATGAAATCTCCAGTATGAAACACCTTTATGATTGCGACGTTGCGAGACTTAACCATCTACTTTGACAGCTCGTCCTAAAGACACGTTTTTACTAGATTAGCAATTATTGTGTATGAAAATAAGAAAAAAATTAAAAATCATAATTCGACCTAGCTTCATATACTCCTTATAGCCTCAGGAATTCGTGATTAAAATCTCTCGCAATGCTCACGGGCACCGTGTATACCTACTCACCCGACAAGCCCTTCTTTCCCGGCGTCTGCAGTAATGTACTATCCCTTCTTGAACGTTAGGCTTGGCGAATGAGAGCCAGGCTAAGACTTCGACCGTCTCAGTTGCTCGTCAGGAAGTGTTGTGAGGTGAACCGTTAATTTTCGTTGTTCCAATTACGTGTCTCGCGATATCTTTCACTGTTTCGCCCTATTGGGTAAAGTAGTTGGATTCTGGCGCAACAGTAACCGCCAAACGAGGGTTCCCTGACGTCAGAAGATATCTGGAACTACCTCTAGGTTACCCTCGAGATAACAGAGTTCGAGAGGGAAGGAAAGAGTACTGCCAAGAACGTGCTTATGACGGTCACAGTTCATGATAACATTGGGCAGACTATAAGATTTCCTTTCTCTCTACAAAGGATGTTGTGTACTACAGTATTAGAGATTCTAGTTTGCTAATGGCTGTTTCTATTTTCCCCAGGATTGCGTATGGGGCGCTAGCGGCAGCGGGGCAACACTGTACGAGTCGCTAGTGCTGTACCACAACAACAGCCCCGCCTGGGGCGAGCAGCTGCGGCTCACCGTGCCGCTAGAGACCTTCACGCTCGCGCACGTGCGCATCGAGTTCCGGCACTGTTCCAGTGAGTGTTCTTGTACGAGTCGCTAGTGCTGTACCACAACAACAGCCCCGCCTGGGGCGAGCAGCTGCGGCTCACCGTGCCGCTAGAGACCTTCACGCTCGCGCACGTGCGCATCGAGTTCCGGCACTGCTCCAGTGAGTGTTCTTGTACGAGTCGCTAGTGCTGTACCACAACAACAGCCCCGCTTGGGGCGAGCAGCTGCGGCTCACCGTGCCGCTCGAAACCTTCACGCTTGCGCACGTGCGCATCGAGTTCCGGCACTGCTCCAGTGAGTGTTCCTGTACGAGTCGCTAGTGCTGTACCACAACAACAGCCCCGCCTGGGGCGAGCAGCTGCGGCTCACCGTGCCGCTAGAGACCTTCACGCTCGCGCACGTGCGCATCGAGTTCCGGCACTGTTCCAGTGAGTGTTCCTGTACGAGTCGCTAGTGCTGTACCATAACAACAGCCCCGCATTCTTTATTCAGTACAGTCACTTAATGCTTGTTGGTCTAACGATTTGAATTACGTTTGGGAAAAAAACGTGCAATTTTGCCGTAATACTTAAAACATTATAAGCATTACAGGGTGTCCATTTTTTAAATATATTTTTTTGTATACCTTGTTTTTAACATGACTTGGTATTATTTTTACTTTTTGGATAACTGATATGACTACTAGGCTATCACTCGTTTTCGGCTTGACGTTGACTTTTGGGTCACTTTGAATAAGAATAATTGAAACGAAGTGAATAGACCCTTGTAATCCTACTAATATTATAAATGCGAAAATTTGGATGTTTAGATGTTTGGATGTTTCTTACTCAATCACGCTTAAACGGCTCAACAGATTAGGACGAAATTGTGCACGAAGATAGTTTATAGCCCGGATTAAAATATAGGATAGTTTTTATCCGGGGTCCACGCAGACGAAGTTGCGGGCGGAAGCTAGTAATTCATATTATGTACATATTTTAATTTCAGCACGAGATAAAAACGAGCGGAAGCTATTCGGGTTTTCTTTCGCCCGACTGATGGAGCCGAGCGGCGCCACGCTCCGGGACGGCGCGCACGAGCTCTACGTCTACAAATGCGACGACCCATCTAAGTAACAATCATTTATATTATAACTCTAATAATTTTTTTTATTATTGATTTGTAGGCCTTAATATGCCGCTTCGACCAGGAAGTGATCTATTGTGGCAGCCCTTTTTTTAGAGTTCACCGTTAAGGCCCGTTGCCTCCAGGAAATTCCAGATTCCTTGGGCGGTGATATGTTGTACCGGGATCCTGCCGTTTAACCAAATTTATTTTGATCAAATTTCATTTCCCAAACAAATTTTAGCAACTGTTTTGTTTGCCAATGCAAACTTTGGTCTAATTTTAATACGAATATTTTCATTACGTCAAATTTTTATTCTGCAAAATATTATTACGAAAAATTACATTATGGCATTTGGTCTTTTAGCAAATGCTTTAACAAGGCAAAAAAACATTAGACAATAAACATTTAGTCAAGTTAATGTTATGGCAAACCATAAATAGACAAAAATCACATTTGTTTGGGTTATGAAATTTTACTCTTAACTCTAAGGCAGGTTGGTGTAGGTTACGACGACGAGCGAAGCGAGGAGGAGTGTTAGGTGTACCGCGACCCTAAGCGCGCGAGCCGAGCGAACGAAGCGAGCGTGCCGCGGTAGCGGCCGGCGAAGCGCCAGAACCGACTTTTTTTGAATTTCTAGTTTTCCGAATATTAAAAAAAAATGTATTCCCAAAATATGTATACGCCCATCATTCCAAAATCGCGTGCTGATTAACCGACGGAATAGAAATGGTAAATTGAATATTGACGATACAAATAATTTGCCTTATTTTGTTTTGGTTAAAACATATTATGCCAACTAACGTATTTGACTGAATGAAATTTGGTCAAAGTAATAGTTGGTAAACGAGATATTGCTTAAACATGAACATGCCAAACATCAGGTTTGCATAAAATTTGGCAAATGAAATTCTACGAATAATTTTTTGGGAAGTGATAATATGTCAATTTTTTTTTGACAAAACAAAGGTGACCCGTTGTACCTCTTCTGGGTGCACGATTTACCGCCCTAGGTAGGTACTTCTTTTGTGCATGAGTGGTCCGAAGAAGCAGATAATGTGCATTGCTGTCTCCTCTGCCTCCTGGCAGAACCTGCAAGTTTCATACCCATTTGAAAAAGGCGTTTGTTCAATTTGCAATGAAACTCCAATATAATAGGGTTGTAAACTAAGATTTTTTACGATGCCATTCGAACCACTTTTTTGAGAAGAACAAATGTTTGTAGGGAGCAACTACAATCAAAGAAGATAAATACTCAAACATTTGAGACAAACATTGACCTCGCTGGCGGTAGCCAAAACGCCTTATACTAATTGACACAGGCATGACGTCACAGCTTTCCATTTGTACTAATCTTTGTATGCAAAATCACGTAAATTGCTGTTTTGATCGCGCGAAATACTGCGTTTAGGTCCATAGTTTTTTTGTGTCTATAAAAGCGTAAGGATTCTATTGGTAGCTTAAGTTTACTATTGGACAATAAAAAAATGCATATTGTTTCTAAACTTTCAAGGTTCATATCTCTTTTTATGATTATAATTATATTTTTTAATTTAAGTATACTTTATTACAATATTGATGGTTTACTCATTTAGCAACACTACGATATCAATTTTAACACATACCCCTATTTGTCATCTTTGGGAAACGATTCCGATCTTCGTAGATATTTACGGTCAGGGACTAAACAGTTGTCTCTTAAGGTGAGTTGCACTGCACCAAACCGTCTGTAATCGTAAGTCGTGTTCGTTAAAATCGGAATGTATGTAAAGTTTGACAAGTTTCTATGGGATGACAGCTGCTGGCGCCATATTTTAACGTTGATCGATCTGTAATTGTAAGTTGGTGAAACCTGCCCTTCGTTTTAGCATTAATCTAGATTGCATTCTCAGCAACATCTTCGAGCTGTTCGAAGCTCCAAGTCTGTTTTCTCTTTCTCCACCACTTCGCATGATACAATACAATACATACAAATACTCTTTATTGCACACTCTTCGGCATCCTCTGATTGTGTGTTGTGATACCATCGCCTCATCGCCTGATAGGGACTAGATAGTAACGACCGTATTCATAAACGTTCTACAAGCCTATTTGAATTAAAATGGCGTTAAAATTAGTTTTTCTTTATCTGTCACTTTGACATTTGTGTTCGTAAGAAAGGGACACATTTTATTTAGCAGTGGCAGTTTCATTTTTAATAACGCGGTAAAGATATACGTCTGAGCCCTCTATTCCATGCAAAATATTGCGCGTACAGAAAGTCCTACTTGAACTTACATAATCACTTTATTATAAGGACTTCAACGTAAAAGAAACAGACCAATATCTATAAGTTCGTTTAGCGTTTAGAGTGCGGCTTCACGACACAGATGATTGGTTAAAAAACTAAATAAAATATAATGCAATGAATAATACGCAGAAGTAGCTTGAGTACATTTTATCTCAAGTATGTACGAAAATGGCAGCGCCAGATGTGGTTGTAACAAGTTGTAACATGATTGCAACTACTACTAACGACATCTACAGTCCGTTTTTTTAGGATTAGAAATACGGTAAACAAAGAAGCAGTCGTCGTCAACCTTTTCTGCTTGGAACAAATATTAGATGTTACGAAGTCCTTAACAGAACGAGAACTTAACAGGCCTATATTAGTTATGTTGTATTTTTCCTATGTAATAAAAAGTGTGTATTTCACATCAATTTATTATGTAAATAAAACTATGTAAGTAAGTACTATAAAATAAAACATGTTTTTATTTTGATAGCCTTAATGAGCCTTTATATCACAGAGCTGTGCTTTTAAGCACGATATGGTGATTACGCGGTGGGTGCATCTGGTGGCGGCTGCGTTGAAAAATTTATATCGACAAACTATGTAATTTAATACTTGTATCGCTCTTGAGCGAGCAGCACGAAGTAAGAGTAGTTGAGGTGCTTCGTCAAAGAGAAAAAAATGATTGCACTCCTGCCACTTATTTACCTATTCGTCATCTGAAGATGTTGTGTCATCAGTCATCTTAATATTAATTAACAAATAGATACTCGTATAATAATCTCATCATCTGAATTCAACAATTTGTTGATTACCAAGAAAACAAAAAAAGAACGTGATACGATTGACAATTTAGACAATGTCCACAGCGAAAAATGAACCGATCGTTTAAAACCTCTTCTTCTCTAGGTTTTTTATTATGCAACCTTTCCAGAACTTAATAACGGAATTTAAAATAACACGAGTCAAAAAATAAATAGTTTAAAAATAAATATATTGTTGTAAGTATTATTTAGATATAAATAATGAAAATACTCGACAATAATAATGTAAGTCTTTTTTAATGGCGTTTGAGATTCTTTGACAAGTGTGTGGCATAAAGTGTCTTATATAAAAGACCTCAAGCTTCGAGCTGTAATCCTTCTTTCTAATGCTAAAAATAGTGGCAAGACAAAAAGAAGCAGATTTTCACTTTAGTAACCTAACAATTCTTTGTTCTAAAGAAGTGGTCCTGTTTAAAATATGATAAATTATTTCGACGCTTTTCATGTATAACTTAAGAAATTGAATGACGTACGGATTTTTAGGAAAAAAATAGGTATGCCTCGAGGAGTTTAGTCCGACTATTGTTGCAACTACTAGCGACATCTATGATCCATTAAATCAAACATTCAATGTCTCATGTTTCTATTTTAATAAACAGAGAACTTTCATAGAATAACTTGAAAATTTATTAAATATTATTGTACGTTAATGGTGTACATTGTTTTCTTTGTTAAGACAATAATACATATGCAAATTACTATAAAGATACTACTAGCTCCACCTAGTCCTAAATTGTCACGGCTGAGGTTACTGCTAATATAATGATCACAAATGCCTCGCTCTTGCACAAACTATGAAAAAGAAAAACAGCGAAAGGGATATTCTTATTATTTTTGCTCTCAGTGATATAATTTATGTATGAAAAATATAAGCAACAAATATGTTCTTCATTGTTTCAGACTAGCGACAGCAAGCTACCTCTCACTTCCTTCATGTAGCACTGACACAGCTCGTACTTCTGCTAATGGTGTAGTGGTGTCATTCCAAAGAAGTTCCAAAGAAAATTGTACGATCAGCACGCTGCTATGTTCTACGAAACTGACACAGAATGGTTAGTAGTTGATTTTTTAATGGCTTAACGACTAGTGGAACATAATATCGGTAGGCCAATATTATGGAAGTATAAATGCACAGTTTTACGTGAGTTAAACAAACATTAGTAGAATACACGCAGTAAAACAGAATAACTAAACAAATTTGGTGACAACATTTGCCGCTAGATGTCACTGTTACGTCCGCGGTGATTTGTACTTCGCGCTGTTAAGATTTTTCCTGGTTTAGTGACACCCCTCGCCTAACTATTTTTAATCATACTTACCTGGCATAGGGGATACCGTGATCATGAAGGCGGTTCCCCCAGGGCGAGACTCCCCCATTGCACTGCGGTTGGGTTGACCCTTGCGATTATCCCTAATGTGGATAACTCGGATGCGTAATTTTTGGTAGTGGGGACTGCGTACGCGCTGTCCCCCTTGTTAAACATGAGTAAGGATTAAATTGCTCTGTATACATTGCACGTTAAGATTATGCCTCTCAACAATGATTTTCTTCTCATTTGCGCTTGTCTTCGGCTCGGGCGAATTATGGGAATTCTCTGGTGTTTTAATATTAGGATTTACAAAAAAAAATTAAAAGCCTTGCTTTAAAAACGATATATGTACCTACCTAATGACTGAAAGATACAAGAAAAAAACCGTATATGTCAAACTTAATATAGGTATTAGGTAGAGCTCAGTATGCCTGCAAAGTATGGAGCACAATACGTTAAAGTGTGATCAAAAATATAAAATAAAGACGTATGTCAAAAATAAAAGTCCGTTCAGTTTCGGCACTCCGTAACATACTATTGTTTTGTGCCATAGAAATATATAATTTGTAGGCACGCGTGAATTTCCTGCGTTCGCGTCCCCTTCATATTTTTTGTTTCTATTAGATTGCACTTACTCATTGATAAGATAACTCATCAAGTCATCGTGTAGTTTTCGAGAAATAGACCAATTTATTTCGTTTTTAGGGTTCCGTAGCCAAAATGGCAAAAACGGAACCCTTATAGTTTCGTCATGTCCGTCTGTCCGTCTGTCCGTCTGTCCGTCTGTCCGTCTGTCCGTCTGTCCGTATGTCACAGGCATTTTACTCGAAAACTATAAGGTGTATTTGAATAAAATTTTGAGGATAGGTGTATTTTGTTAGCCGCTACATAGTTTTGTAATTAAAATGACAAAAAAAATTTTTTTTAGGGGTGCACTCCATACAAAAAACTAAAAGTCAAAATTGTTTTTTTCATTGTGACCCCCCGTGTGGCACATCAATCGATAGGCCTTTCAAAATAAATATAAGGTTTCTTAGCATTTTTTTGATTAAGTGAATAGGGTCGGAGATAATTGCCCCGAAAGTCACTAAAATTCTGTCCCCCCCCCTCTAATTTTTTAACGGTGTATTTTAAAAATATGAAAAAAATCATGGACATAGGACTCATTCATTTCATTCACCGAAAATTGTTTTGAACAAGATCGGTTTAGAGGTTTTCGAGATATTGCTGAAAAACTGTCTTCCTCAAAGAAAAGGACGTAAGTGCCGTAAAATTTCTGTGACGATACGACCTTTTTTAATAGGCACGGAACCCTTCGTTTTGCGTGGTCCGACACGCACTTGGCCGGTTTTTTTTTTTAATTTTATGACGATGCTAGCTTTTGTCCGCGGCTTCGCCCGCGTACTAAAAGTAATTTTAACCGTCTACAAAAAAGGTGCATCTCATTTTGACCCGTATGTTCCAATTTAATTGCAATTTGGCACAAATACTTTCAAGAAATTTCATGTCCACAATGTTAAATTTCAAAATCGATGCCATTTCCGTAATGAACGTCCCAAAAAAACCATAAAAATGACACTCATATTGATATTTATACATTTCAACCCCGTCGCACCCCAACAGGGGAGATGGTATTTCACGTCTCCGCCACGTTTTATTTTAAAATCGTTGTTGTTTTCATAATCAGTGACCAGCGACCCGATAAACCATAGAAACAATACCCATGTTGATTTTTAGACTTTGTCACCACAACATCCCCCTCTTTTAGGGGTTGAATTATCAAAAAATCTGAAAAGCGTGTTTACTTATTTATCGTTAGGAATACTGCTGTGAAGTTTCGAAAGAAATAGTCTAACTAATCTTGTTTCCCCATACAAAATTTCGACCCTCATTTCACCCCCTTAGGGGTTGAATTTAAAAATCCTTTCTTACTGCAATCTTATAAGAAACCTACGTGCCAAATTTGGAATCTCTAGAACCAGCGGTTTGGGCTGTGCGTTGATATGTCAGTCAGTCAGTCAGTTTCCTGTTTTATATATTTAGATAGATGTCCATAATATTAAAGTCCAAAATCGATGCCATTTTTGTAATTAACGTCCCAAAATACCATAAAAACGACACCCATATTGATATGTTGAACATTTCAACCCCATCGCACCCCAACAGGGGAGATGATATTTCACGTCCGCCATGTTGGATTTTAAAATCGTTGTTGTTTTCGTAATCAGCGACCCAATAAACCGTAGAAACGATACCCATGTTGAATTTTAGATTTTGTGACCACATTCTCCCCTTTTAAGGGTTGAATTCTCAAAAAACTTGAAACACGTGTTTACTCATTTATCGTTAGGAATACTGCTGTGAAGTTTCGAAAGAAATAGTCTTACTAATTTTGTTTCCCCATACAAACTTTGGACCTCCATTTCACCCCCTTAGGGGTCGAATTTTTAAAAATCCTTAAATAATATGGAAAATAGTTCCCTACCTAAAGATTACAGGAAAACCTATAAGAAGTTTGAGTTTTCAAAGTAACGGGAAAATTCTCAATATTTTTGTATATTTTGTATGGAGCGCCTGATGCTTAGAGCATAGCTATTTTACGGAACCCTCGCCTTGTCCGGTTTTTATGATGACACTGACGTCACGAGCTGACACTGGAATGACTTAAAATGTCCGGAACGACCAGCCCGAAGGTGTTTCTTTGTACCTAGCTTGCAACTGATAATGATGAAAATTTGTCAGAGGACCTCCTGGCGCTACTGCAATGGCGCGCCCGGCCGGAGAAGGTGCAGGAGACGCTGCTGCGCGTGCTGCGGCTCGGCGACGGGCTGAGCTGCGAGGAGCTCATCAAGTTCCTGCGCGACGTGCTGGACGCGCTGTTCGCCTTGTTCTCCACCGAGGACGGGAACAGGTAGCTCGCATGATGTATAGTGGACAGGGGACCTCCTGGCGCTACTGCAGTGGCGCGCCCGGCCGGAGAAGGTGCAGGAGACGCTGCTGCGCGTGCTGCGGCTCGGCGACGGGCTGAGCTGCGAGGAGCTCATCAAGTTCCTGCGCGACGTGCTGGACGCGCTGTTCGCCTTGTTCTCCACCGAGGACGGGAACAGGTAGCTCGCATGATGTATAGTGGACAGGGGACCTCCTGGCGCTACTGCAGTGGCGCGCCCGGCCGGAGAAGGTGCAGGAGACGCTGCTGCGCGTGCTGCGGCTCGGCGACGGGCTGAGCTGCGAGGAGCTCATCAAGTTCCTGCGCGACGTGCTGGACGCGCTGTTCGCCTTGTTCTCCACCGAGGACGGGAACAGGTAGCTCGCATGATGTATAGTGGACAGGGGACCTCCTGGCGCTACTGCAGTGGCGCGCCCGGCCGGAGAAGGTGCAGGAGACGCTGCTGCGCGTGCTGCGGCTCGGCGACGGGCTGAGCTGCGAGGAGCTCATCAAGTTCCTGCGCGACGTGCTGGACGCGCTGTTCGCCTTGTTCTCCACCGAGGACGGGAACAGGTAGCTCGCATGATGTATAGTGGACAGGGGACCTCCTGGCGCTACTGCAGTGGCGCGCCCGGCCGGAGAAGGTGCAGGAGACGCTGCTGCGCGTGCTGCGGCTCGGCGACGGGCTGAGCTGCGAGGAGCTCATCAAGTTCCTGCGCGACGTGCTGGACGCGCTGTTCGCCTTGTTCTCCACCGAGGACGGGAACAGGTAGCTCGCATGATGTATAGTGGACAGGGGACCTCCTGGCGCTACTGCAGTGGCGCGCCCGGCCGGAGAAGGTGCAGGAGACGCTGCTGCGCGTGCTGCGGCTCGGCGACGGGCTGAGCTGCGAGGAGCTCATCAAGTTCCTGCGCGACGTGCTGGACGCGCTGTTCGCCTTGTTCTCCACCGAGGACGGGAACAGGTAGCTCGCATGATGTATAGTGGACAGGGGACCTCCTGGCGCTACTGCAGTGGCGCGCCCGGCCGGAGAAGGTGCAGGAGACGCTGCTGCGCGTGCTGCGGCTCGGCGACGGGCTGAGCTGCGAGGAGCTCATCAAGTTCCTGCGCGACGTGCTGGACGCGCTGTTCGCCTTGTTCTCCACCGAGGACGGGAACAGGTAGCTCGCATGATGTATAGTGGACAGGGGACCTCCTGGCGCTACTGCAGTGGCGCGCCCGGCCGGAGAAGGTGCAGGAGACGCTGCTGCGCGTGCTGCGGCTCGGCGACGGGCTGAGCTGCGAGGAGCTCATCAAGTTCCTGCGCGACGTGCTGGACGCGCTGTTCGCCTTGTTCTCCACCGAGGACGGGAACAGGTAGCTCGCTTGATGTATAGTGGACAGGGGACCTCCTGGCGCTACTGCAGTGGCGCGCCCGGCCGGAGAAGGTGCAGGAGACGCTGCTGCGCGTGCTGCGGCTCGGCGACGGGCTGAGCTGCGAGGAGCTCATCAAGTTCCTGCGCGACGTGCTGGACGCGCTGTTCGCCTTGTTCTCCACCGAGGACGGGAACAGGTAGCTCGCATGATTAGTGGTAAAACATAAAATTTGATCGTTATTGAACTTGACAATTGTAACGTATTTGACACGAAAATGTTTCTATTTTTAGTACACCTCACTCGGGAACAGTGTTTTTGGTACTGGTTTCGATCTGCAGTCTGCTGGACGAGAGCCGGTTTCAGCATTTCAAACCCGTGTTGGATGTTTACATTGAGGAACACTTTTCAGCTGCCCTGGTATACAAGTAAGTAAATATTACTACCCGGATAAAACAATGATTGAGATTATATGCCAAAGTTTAGGTACAGACATTTATGTAAAGAACACACTTTTTTTAACTGTTTTATGGTATACTCTGAAGCGTATTAAGCTCAGTTTTTATACTGCAAACGTAAATTCTCGGCCACGACTTTGAAAGGCTACGCTCCGGTCTCTCTCACACATAATGCGCACCGTTGCCGCTCTAAGCCGTGGACAAGCCGTAATTGGAGTCTCAGTGCAAAATACATATTATGTGTTCCGTTCGACTTCCAATATCCGGTTAACTTGAGAGGGCGCCGCTGCGCACGATCGAACGTAGCCATTTGCGTAAACAAGTCGCTCCACGCCATCGCCGTGACGTCACATCCGCCTCCACTCCTGACAAACCAGAGCCAGCGCCCGTGCACCCGCCGCCATGTTGGCTTTCTCACTGTTGCGTCGTCTGCCGTAGAGTTCGGACGTACCATAGCTATTCTGTAAACTATGCAACGAGGAATCTTAAAACCTCGATTTTTAAAATCGGATAATATAAATTTTACCTAGAGGGAGTCTTAAAAACGATAAAAATTAAAGAAATCGAATCGCGAGTGATATTTTTTCCGTTGGACTACCCTCTCTTGTAATTTTTATTTTATTTTTTTTGTACTTCGTTGTTCGCGAGTGTTTCGGAATCGCATTATGAACAACGAGAGTCGCTCCGCGTCGAAGGAGAAGGAACGCGCTTCGTGATCACGTAGGCACGTGCGCTCATCGAGCTGCATTATCGGGCCCGGAACGGAGGTTTGAATATCTTTCGAACCAATCGGTGAGTCAGTTACATAACAATATCCTCGGTGCCCCGCGTGCCCGCCGTCGCCGCGGCGGGGCAGGCCGCCGGCCCGCGCGCCACGTGGCGGCGCCCCCGCCGCGACGGCGCCAACTTCTGTGGTGTTGCCGACTGTTATGGTGTAATGGTGCCAATGGCACAATGCCGCCACCGACAACGATGTTCATCACTTCTTACCCTGGTGCCGTCCGCCTCAATGGCGCCACCCCTTTATCTGGTGCCGTCCGCCTCAATGGCGCCACCCCTTTATTTGGTGCCGTCCGCCTCAATGGCGCCACCCCTTTATCTGGTGCCGTCCGCCTCAATGGCGCCACCTCCTACTATGGGCCGTCCGCCACGATGGCGACGCCGTTCGCGATGGTGCTGCCCGCCGCTGGCTCTGTCGCCACGGCGGTGCTGGCCGTCTCGCTGGTGCTGTGGAGGAGCTCACAGAGGTGATCACCGCGGCAGAATGGAATGTGGTAAATTTAGACCGCCAGGGAGGCGCTGCCCGCCATGCTGACGCCACCCGCCTCGGTGGCGCTCTCTACCACGGCGGCGCTGTCCGCCACGCTGGCGCGATTCGTTAGGGTGGCGCCGTCTGCCCCCCTGGCGTTGTCCGCCCTGGCGCTGCTGTCCGCCACGCTGGCGCTGCCTGCCACAGAGGTGCTGTCCACTACGCTGGCGCAACCCGCCACAGTGGTGCTGTCCACTACGCTGGCGCTATCTGCCACAGTGGTGCTTGTCACTATGCTGATGCTACCCGCCACAGTTGTGCTGTCCACTACGCTGGCGCAACCCGCCACAGTGGTGCTGTCCACTACGCTGGCGCTACCTGTCACAGTGGTGCTGTCCACTACGCTTGCGCTACCTGCCACAGTTGTGCTGTTCACAACGCTGGCGCTATCCGACACGCCGGTGCTGTCCACTACCCTAGCGCTGCCCGCCACAGCGGTGCTTTCTACCACGCTGGCGCTACCCGCCACAGCGGTGCTGTCCCACGCTAGCGCTGGCCGCCAAAGCAGTGTTGTCCGCTACGCTGGCGTTATCTGCTACTCTGGCGCTGCCCGCCATCCTGGCGCTGCCTGCCACGGCGGTGCTGTCCGCTATGCCGGCGCTATCCGCTTCTAAGGCGCTGCCCGCTACTCTAGCGCTGCCCACCAAGGCGGTGCTGTCCGCCATACTGGCGCTATCCGCTACTCTGGCGCTGCCTGCCACGGCGGTGCTATGCTGGCGCTATCCGCTACTCTGGCGCTGCCCGCTACTCCGGCGCTGCCTGCCACGGCGGTGCTATGCTGGCGCTATCCGCTACTCTGGCGCTGCCCGCTACTCCGGCGCTGCCTGCCACGGCGGTGCTATGCTGGCGCTATCCGCTACTCTGGCGCTGCCCGCTACTCCGGCGCTGCCTGCCACGGCGGTTCTATGCTGGCGCTATCTGCTACTCTGGCACTGCCCTCTACTCTGGCGCTGCCTGCCACGGCGGTGCTATGCTGGCGCTGTCCCTTACTCCGGTGCTGCCCGCCACGGTGGTGCTGTCGACCACGACGGTAACGCCCGCCGTCCGGAGTGGAAGATGACCACGTTACATCGATGCAGGAGAACTACTTACGTCTCCGGGCTTCATAGAGGTAATAATCACTGAGGAGCTGCCCGGCTTCCCCGGCGTTCTGGCGCTCGCGAGTGACCCAGTAGCTGCAGAGTGCCGCGGTGCAACCTAACGCTCAAGATGAAGCCCTAGGTTCTCAATTCTATCCAATTGGTCCATTAAGCTGCAAGCCGGGACGCCCGGCACGCTCTTACCTACTTGACAATCAATCTAATTACAAGATCCTGCAGTTCGTCTCAGGAAAACGTACCATAAGGTCAGGGGACTCAATCTGAGATTTGTTAACGAGTAAGTTGTGGAGGATGTCGGATGGGTCTCCGACCTCTGATTATATATTTCTCAGCCCCGTCAAACTGTCCTCGTACCTATGGAGAATGGAGGTCATGGGCAAGGTAGGCAAACAGATTTCACATCGTCTCTTAGCTCGCTCTCCCGCTCAGGTTCTTCTCTCTAAAGATAAACCTTTCGCAGAAGCCTAATAAACAAAATTGGGATAAAACAACTGGCCGCTCCTAAGCGATCCCGAGATTCCGCTCACCTCAAATCGGATAAGCCACTTTAGAAAATTACTTCCGTGAATTCTCAGCGAACTGTCTTACCGTAACAGTTGCATTGACTTGAAAGCCCCGAAAATCATCTCAGAGTTCAGATCAGTAACGGTTTTTTCTTTTGTTCAATAACCCCTATTGATTGTGCTATCTATCGACTTCGCTAATGCACAAGCTTTTACACTGCCATACGCATCCCGATACAGTCTCGACACAGAAAATCTCTTCAAAGAAGCTTTTCAAAGCTTAAGTACTTCTGCTAGTCTAAAACTTGTAGTTATAAATTATTCATGACTATTTTAAAGAAATTAGCGCAATTTACTAGGGCCTTCTGGTAATTGTCTATGTGGACGACGTCCTTGTTACAAACCAATCGAAGTGATCGCTAATAAAACCGAGGATTCGTTCATAAAGTTCATGTCTTTTTGTAGACATTGCCAAAATTAAGGGTAATAAAGCCCAACTTCTTGGTAGGACTCCTAATAGTCCGTATAAACGTCTCCTGTTATATAATTTTATGCAATAGGAACTTTGTATACTTGCAAGTAAGCCCTTAACTACTTGCCACGGGAAGAACGACTTTTGATTTTGGTCCTCACGCAAACCTTCGAGTTCCTGGTGCCGAGGGAAAAGGTAAACTACTTGGCGCGACTTATATGCCTGTCTCGCTTTGGACAGTCTTGTACTGGAAGGAATCGTCTCAACTTTGCAATATTTGCGACCCACGGAGAAAGGTCGCATTGCTGCACTCTCCGACTATACCTGTGAGACCACGAGGAGCGCCATGCACTCTCCATCGTCTCCCTTCTGCTGTACAAGATACCGTGCCATAACAGTAAGTAAGAAAGACTAACTATATTGTAAAGAGTGTTGTGCTACAAATGGACAACCGGTGGATGGCAGCATGCATGCCTTTCCTGCTGCAAACTGCTGACAAGAAAGAACTGGGAAACACTGGTCTCATACTACCTGCAAGATCGGTAGCGCCCAGAAACTACCGAGAAAGAAATCTTCATCCGCTCTGGGGTGCCTCGCCCGTCGACCTCAAGGTCACCTCGCAGGGCACACACTTTATGGCAATACGTCTCGATCGACTCGCAAGTCTCGAGTGCCTACTGTCACGACGTGTTCAACAGCTTCTGGTGTTACGACACGACTACGCCTACGTTCCAGACTCCTGCCTCGCGCTCCACATCACCTCGACATCATGTTGTGTCTATTGAGCACAATGACTATCAAGTGAAGCAGTATCATGTGTTGACCAGACCTGAAGAGGCAAGCCGTAGCGGAATCATTGAAGGTTCACAATTTGCAGGCGTTCCTGCGTGACACGACATACACGGGAAATACACGCCTGTATGACCAATGGCCGTCATGGCGCGCCAGGTACAATATCAACAGCCAGTTACCTCCTCCCATGCGCACTTATTTCTGTCGCATGTGTTCGCGTACTGCATTCAGTACGAATTATTATCTTTGTTTATAAATCTGCAATGATCGCTATTGTGTGACCTACGTTTTTGGTCACTAGGATATCTTCGAACGCCTCACTCAAGAATACCATCAAAACACCGTTCTTGTGAATACCACTGTCTCCCAAACCACTGAATAGGTTTGGAATGTGGTAAATTTAGATAATTAATTATGCTAAACATAACTATCTTACTTTAATAACTTATATGACGTATCCAGAAGATCGGCTGCACTTTTACTGTAAGAGTTTTCAGGCCCCAGAGATCATGGCTAAACTGTAGCCCAGACAAATAGACAAATTTTGCTCTATACCCGAAGTCTGATCCTAAATAAGATTGTTATCAACAGAGTTATCGAAAGCTGTGTTCTGGATAGGTATAACGATTTCAGAAGGTGTAAACTAGCGTCCAAGCCAACCTCAACCACGCTTATCGGAGACGAGATTTAAAGTACATATACATACATATACTTTATCTACTCTATGATTTATGCTACGCCTTTGGACAGAATCGGGCCTTTAAGTAACATCTGAGTAACTTTTCGACCCGTGGTATCGTTAAAACTGGCTGGACAACTACCCAATTACATTTTATTTAACAAAAGCTATTTGGCAACTTGAATCTATTCTCAGACGTTTATCTCGAATCTATTTGAGTACCTATAATGATTAGTGCCCGTTAGAAATCTAACGATAATCTAATAGTTTTCTTTTGTAGGAATTTTATTTTTCTACAGGCGCGTGGGCGCCCGCTGACCCGCCACCAGGAGATAATAAACAGATCTCAAGTTAACCGGATATTGGAAGTCGAACGGAACACATAATATGAAATTTTACCTTCCAATAAAATTGGTATTATGTTTCCTGAGACTTCCAATATCCGAATAATGGCTTCCTGGTGGGCTGCCAACGGCATTTCCTCCGCAACAGTGAGAAAGCCATCATGGCGGCGGGTGCACGGGCGCTGGCTCTGGTTTGTCAGGAGTGGAGGCGGATGTGACGTCACGGCGATGGCGTGGAGCGACTTGTTTACGCAAATGGCTACGTTCGATCGTGCGCAGCGGCGCCCTCTCAAGTTAACCGGATATTGGAAGTCTCAGGAAACATAATACCAATTTTATTGGAAGGTAAAATTTCATATTAAACAGTTACATAGTTCGAACGACCTCGTGACGTCATACCTTTGTGGTGCGTCTAAGGCTATGGCGAAAATCACGTTGGTCATACGACAACACCCATCGCTGACGCTAGATTTGTCGCGTCAATTTGGTTGTCGCCTCGCAGTTGATTTAATTGAGCGATCATTATCTGTGTTTTAAGTATTAATATTTATTAAGTCTAATAAATAAGTCTTCGCGTAGTACCCATATCAAATTCAGATAGACTTTTTAATGAGTTTACTATGGGGCTAGTTCGATTTGTGTAAGATTGTCCCCTAATATGTTGGTTCATCATCATCAGCCTTACGTACGTCCCACTTGTTGGGCACAGGCCTCCTCTCATAAATGAGTGAGAGAACGGACAGTAGTCCCCACGCTAGTCCAGTGCGGATTGGGGACTTCACATACCTCTTTGAATTTCATCTCAGATGTATGCAGGTCTCCTCACGATGTTTTCCTTCACCGTAAAGCCTGAACCACTAGGCCACCGTAACTTAATATTTATGTTATTTAATATACGATATCCCTCTCAGAGGCCTGCTGTCATCAGTCCAGCACTGCGCCGAGTGGGCAGCGGGCGCCGAGGGCCAGGAACCCATCCGCAAGTGCCTGCGCTCGCTCGGCGCCGTATTCCGACTGGCCGTGCGCTCTCGGCGATTGTTCGCGCGAGCTACAGGCGGCCAGTATGAAGATAGTTTCCGGAGGGACGTGCGAGCGGCGCTGCATGCGCTTAAAGCGCTCGCTCAACACCCTCACAGAGACCATCTGGCTCCTGCACAGGTACTTAACCTTAGATTACGTAATAGGACACGATCAGTAAACCCACATACACATAACCTACGTCAGCGCAATAAAATAGTTCAAGCAGTTCCCGCCAAACTAACAATGTTTAACAAAGGCCCTTACGCTATGTCTATAAAAATCTATAACAATATTCCACCATATAAAGAAAAAAAAGAAAAGAAAAGAAGAAAAGAAGACATTTATTCACTACACAAAAGACACACAGAGACAAAGGAGTAGACATACATGACAATTGACACGTATATTCGAAATGAAGCAAAATATAATATCTTTGTAAATAAACTTAAGGCTTATCTTGTAACGGAATGCCCATATTCTCTGCAAGAGTTCATGGGTTATTAGTTATTAGTCATATTATGTGTCGATGTAAGTATTAAAATAGATATCTTTTTTATAAAAAATATGTTGTTAATGTGCAGAATTTATATATTTTATTTTATTTTTTATACTTAGGTTTAGTTTAAACTTGTTGCTACACCCTAGTAGGGTCCATGTTTGTACTGGTTAGATTTTAAGAACACCTTTGTAAATACCATGGTTGCAACGAATAAATATGAATATGAATATATCCCTCCACGGTTCGGAGGTTACGGAGACATTTTCCAACGGGACGTGTGAGCGGCGTTGAATGCGCGCTTAAAGCGCTCGCTCAGCACTACACACAGACCATGACAGAGACCATTTGGCTCCTGCACAGGTACTAACAAATCGGACTAGGTCATTCAATAGAGGCTAGTTTTGGCTGTCCACGCGAGCGCAATATGATGAGTGCGAGCGCTTAGAGAAACTACTTAGCTCCTATAAAGGTATAGCAAACATTATCAGAGGTCTTTGAAGTAAAATATTCTCAGAAACAAACCCTTTGTAACATTTGTAACCTGCAGTCGACTATTACAAGTTTCGGCTTCGGTAAGAGGAATGACAATAACGGACAAGTCCGTTAGAATTGCGATTGTTATCACAGTTGATTCGGGGATGACATGTTTTTGCATTGGCTATCTGCTGCCGGTCGATCTTTCTACCTGTGGCCCAGTGTTATTTTCGAATAAATTAAATAAAATGAAATCAAAAACATTCATTCCGGAAACATACTAGTTCATATAAAGTAGATACGACGCAGGCCTATGGCTCGCACAGGCCTATGATACTTCTCCAGTGCTCATGTAGCGGGCTGGCGTCCCACTCTCTCACCGCCGAGAGCATTATGTTGGAAGAAGCATAAATAGCCTTTCTGGCGGTGGCGGTCCTCGCGCGCAGCAGCGCGGGCCTGCCCGGTGCGTGCCCCTCTGCGAACATGGCGCGCGCCCTTCCGCGAACATGGCGCGCGCCCTTCCGCGAACATGGCGCGCGCCCTTCCGCGAACATGGCGCGCGCCCCTCCGCGAACATGGCGCGCGCCCTTCCGCGAACATCGCGCTCGGGCTGCACCAGCGCGGGAGCCGGAACAAGGCGCGCCACGCGTCGTTGTATTGCACGCGCATGTCTCGAACGGCAGCGCATGTAAAATTTGACCACAGTTCTACTGTGTACACACTGGTACAGAAGCTCAGGACGACGCCCTGACGCCCCTGCTATACATTTAGCCACACCACACACCACACCACACCACCACCACCACCACCACCACACCACATGAACCACATGAGACTGTTTGTTTCTAAATAAATAAATTTAGAGAATCTCCTGGCTAGCATATTCGCTCGTACTGCGATAGCTCGATAGGTATCTAATGAATATCTAAGATATCAACGAGTGAAAATTACTTCAAATGACAATACATCTTAAATTACAGGTAGCGTTGATGACATCCTGGGCCAGCGTGGCTAAGGAAGTGGCTATGGCGCTCGGGCCGGTGGAGGCGGCGCGCGTGACGGCGGCCATGCTGGACGCGCCGGCCGCCAGCTCGCCGCCCGCGCTCGCCAAGGCGCGCCTCGCCGCCGCGCAGGAGATACTCAAGGGGCCTCTGGGGGAGGATCCTGGTACGTTCCTACTACTACTAGTGTAAGACAGACCTTGATGACATCCTGGGCCAGCGTGGCTAAGGAAGTGGCTATGGCGCTCGGGCCGGTGGAGGCGGCGCGCGTGACGGCGGCCATGCTGGACGCGCCGGCCGCCAGCTCGCCGCCCGCGCTCGCCAAGGCGCGCCTCGCCGCCGCGCAGGAGATACTCAAGGGGCCTCTGGGGGAGGATCCTGGTACGTTCCTACTACTACTAGTGTAAGACAGACCTTGATGACATCCTGGGCCAGCGTGGCTAAGGAAGTGGCTATGGCGCTCGGGCCGGTGGAGGCGGCGCGCGTGACGGCGGCCATGCTGGACGCGCCGGCCGCCAGCTCGCCGCCCGCGCTCGCCAAGGCGCGCCTCGCCGCCGCGCAGGAGATACTCAAGGGGCCTCTGGGGGAGGATCCTGGTACGTTCCTACTACTACTAGTGTAAGACAGACCTTGATGACATCCTGGGCCAGCGTGGCTAAGGAAGTGGCTATGGCGCTCGGGCCGGTGGAGGCGGCGCGCGTGACGGCGGCCATGCTGGACGCGCCGGCCGCCAGCTCGCCGCCCGCGCTCGCCAAGGCGCGCCTCGCCGCCGCGCAGGAGATACTCAAGGGGCCTCTGGGGGAGGATCCTGGTACGTTCCTACTACTACTAGTGTAAGACAGACCTTGATGACATCCTGGGCCAGCGTGGCTAAGGAAGTGGCTATGGCGCTCGGGCCGGTGGAGGCGGCGCGCGTGACGGCGGCCATGCTGGACGCGCCGGCCGCCAGCTCGCCGCCCGCGCTCGCCAAGGCGCGCCTCGCCGCCGCGCAGGAGATACTCAAGGGGCCTCTGGGGGAGGATCCTGGTACGTTCCTACTACTACTAGTGTAAGACAGACCTTGATGACATCCTGGGCCAGCGTGGCTAAGGAAGTGGCTATGGCGCTCGGGCCGGTGGAGGCGGCGCGCGTGACGGCGGCCATGCTGGACGCGCCGGCCGCCAGCTCGCCGCCCGCGCTCGCCAAGGCGCGCCTCGCCGCCGCGCAGGAGATACTCAAGGGGCCTCTGGGGGAGGATCCTGGTACGTTCCTACTACTACTAGTGTAAGACAGACCTTGATGACATCCTGGGCCAGCGTGGCTAAGGAAGTGGCTATGGCGCTCGGGCCGGTGGAGGCGGCGCGCGTGACGGCGGCCATGCTGGACGCGCCGGCCGCCAGCTCGCCGCCCGCGCTCGCCAAGGCGCGCCTCGCCGCCGCGCAGGAGATACTCAAGGGGCCTCTGGGGGAGGATCCTGGTACGTTCCTACTACTACTAGTGTAAGACAGACCTTGATGACATCCTGGGCCAGCGTGGCTAAGGAAGTGGCTATGGCGCTCGGGCCGGTGGAGGCGGCGCGCGTGACGGCGGCCATGCTGGACGCGCCGGCCGCCAGCTCGCCGCCCGCGCTCGCCAAGGCGCGCCTCGCCGCCGCGCAGGAGATACTCAAGGGGCCTCTGGGGGAGGATCCTGGTACGTTCCTACTACTACTAGTGTAAGACAGACCTTGATGACATCCTGGGCCAGCGTGGCTAAGGAAGTGGCTATGGCGCTCGGGCCGGTGGAGGCGGCGCGCGTGACGGCGGCCATGCTGGACGCGCCGGCCGCCAGCTCGCCGCCCGCGCTCGCCAAGGCGCGCCTCGCCGCCGCGCAGGAGATACTCAAGGGGCCTCTGGGGGAGGATCCTGGTACGTTCCTACTACTACTAGTGTAAGACAGACCTTGATGACATCCTGGGCCAGCGTGGCTAAGGAAGTGGCTATGGCGCTCGGGCCGGTGGAGGCGGCGCGCGTGACGGCGGCCATGCTGGACGCGCCGGCCGCCAGCTCGCCGCCCGCGCTCGCCAAGGCGCGCCTCGCCGCCGCGCAGGAGATACTCAAGGGGCCTCTGGGGGAGGATCCTGGTACGTTCCTACTACTACTAGTGTAAGACAGACCTTGATGACATCCTGGGCCAGCGTGGCTAAGGAAGTGGCTATGGCGCTCGGGCCGGTGGAGGCGGCGCGCGTGACGGCGGCCATGCTGGACGCGCCGGCCGCCAGCTCGCCGCCCGCGCTCGCCAAGGCGCGCCTCGCCGCCGCGCAGGAGATACTCAAGGGGCCTCTGGGGGAGGATCCTGGTACGTTCCTACTACTACTAGTGTAAGACATACCTTGATGACATCCTGGGCCAGCGTGGCTAAGGAAGTGGCTATGGCGCTCGGGCCGGTGGAGGCGGCGCGCGTGACGGCGGCCATGCTGGACGCGCCGGCCGCCAGCTCGCCGCCCGCGCTCGCCAAGGCGCGCCTCGCCGCCGCGCAGGAGATACTCAAGGGGCCTCTGGGGGAGGATCCTGGTACGTTCCTACTACTACTAGTGTAAGACAGACCTTGATGACATCCTGGGCCAGCGTGGCTAAGGAAGTGGCTATGGCGCTCGGGCCGGTGGAGGCGGCGCGCGTGACGGCGGCCATGCTGGACGCGCCGGCCGCCAGCTCGCCGCCCGCGCTCGCCAAGGCGCGCCTCGCCGCCGCGCAGGAGATACTCAAGGGGCCTCTGGGGGAGGATCCTGGTACGTTCCTACTACTACTAGTGTAAGACAGACCTTGATGACATCCTGGGCCAGCGTGGCTAAGGAAGTGGCTATGGCGCTCGGGCCGGTGGAGGCGGCGCGCGTGACGGCGGCCATGCTGGACGCGCCGGCCGCCAGCTCGCCGCCCGCGCTCGCCAAGGCGCGCCTCGCCGCCGCGCAGGAGATACTCAAGGGGCCTCTGGGGGAGGATCCTGGTACGTTCCTACTACTACTAGTGTAAGACAGACCTTGATGACATCCTGGGCCAGCGTGGCTAAGGAAGTGGCTATGGCGCTCGGGCCGGTGGAGGCGGCGCGCGTGACGGCGGCCATGCTGGACGCGCCGGCCGCCAGCTCGCCGCCCGCGCTCGCCAAGGCGCGCCTCGCCGCCGCGCAGGAGATACTCAAGGGGCCTCTGGGGGAGGATCCTGGTACGTTCCTACTACTACTAGTGTAAGACAGACCTTGATGACATCCTGGGCCAGCGTGGCTAAGGAAGTGGCTATGGCGCTCGGGCCGGTGGAGGCGGCGCGCGTGACGGCGGCCATGCTGGACGCGCCGGCCGCCAGCTCGCCGCCCGCGCTCGCCAAGGCGCGCCTCGCCGCCGCGCAGGAGATACTCAAGGGGCCTCTGGGGGAGGATCCTGGTACGTTCCTACTACTAGTGTAAGACAGACCTTGATGACATCCTGGGCCAGCGTGGCTAAGGAAGTGGCTATGGCGCTCGGGCCGGTGGAGGCGGCGCGCGTGACGGCGGCCATGCTGGACGCGCCGGCCGCCAGCTCGCCGCCCGCGCTCGCCAAGGCGCGCCTCGCCGCCGCGCAGGAGATACTCAAGGGGCCTCTGGGGGAGGATCCTGGTACGTTCCTACTACTAGTGTAAGACAGACCTTGATGACATCCTGGGCCAGCGTGGCTAAGGAAGTGGCTATGGCGCTCGGGCCGGTGGAGGCGGCGCGCGTGACGGCGGCCATGCTGGACGCGCCGGCCGCCAGCTCGCCGCCCGCGCTCGCCAAGGCGCGCCTCGCCGCCGCGCAGGAGATACTCAAGGGGCCTCTGGGGGAGGATCCTGGTACGTTCCTACTACTACTAGTGTAAGACAGACCTTGATGACATCCTGGGCCAGCGTGGCTAAGGAAGTGGCTATGGCGCTCGGGCCGGTGGAGGCGGCGCGCGTGACGGCGGCCATGCTGGACGCGCCGGCCGCCAGCTCGCCGCCCGCGCTCGCCAAGGCGCGCCTCGCCGCCGCGCAGGAGATACTCAAGGGGCCTCTGGGGGAGGATCCTGGTACGTTCCTACTACTACTAGTGTAAGACAGACCTTGATGACATCCTGGGCCAGCGTGGCTAAGGAAGTGGCTATGGCGCTCGGGCCGGTGGAGGCGGCGCGCGTGACGGCGGCCATGCTGGACGCGCCGGCCGCCAGCTCGCCGCCCGCGCTCGCCAAGGCGCGCCTCGCCGCCGCGCAGGAGATACTCAAGGGGCCTCTGGGGGAGGATCCTGGTACGTTCCTACTACTACTAGTGTAAGACAGACCTTGATGACATCCTGGGCCAGCGTGGCTAAGGAAGTGGCTATGGCGCTCGGGCCGGTGGAGGCGGCGCGCGTGACGGCGGCCATGCTGGACGCGCCGGCCGCCAGCTCGCCGCCCGCGCTCGCCAAGGCGCGCCTCGCCGCCGCGCAGGAGATACTCAAGGGGCCTCTGGGGGAGGATCCTGGTACGTTCCTACTACTACTAGTGTAAGAGAGAAATTGGGAATGGATGAAAATTTTAGAAATGCCTGATAAATTTTTTGGTGATAGGAATAACCTTCCTTAGCACCAGAAAAAAAATCAGATTTTTCAGCTGCGTCTATTATTTTTGAAAAATACAAACAGTTTCCTCACTTACGTTTTGGGTCAAATATATATAAAATAGGGGTGTTCTGCAGAACGCTGTACTATGTTGTAAGCTAGCACATCTATATTTAATCATTTTTATATATTTTTTCCAGAGGCCCGCAACATAGTCCTAACAACCGCGTGCCACCACCTGCGCGTCCACCTTGCACGGCGCGACGAGCTCTCCCAATGCGCGGAAATGCTCGGCGAACTCGTCGCACTGCTGTGGAAGAAGGAAGACCCCGACGAGGCGGTAGACCCGGACGAACTGGACCCTGACGTCGATGTTCTGTGTCTGAACACGCTGGATGTGCTTGTGGAAACTGTACTACATTTGATTGGAGGGAACTCGCCAGTATTGGTTAGTATAGCTTCCTTTATTTGGCTCGCGGTTGTTTTCTGCTTGAAGAAGCAGGATGTACTCGTGGAGACTTGATAGGATTTTGTTGGTATACTTTCTTTTAGATTGATCACTTGGTGTTTGTATCAATCTGATTCAAATACGTATTATCAAGCAGCCTGTATTCAATTGAAAATCATGAATAAAATAATTATATCTCATTTATTGTCATCTCTACATCAACTTGTTACACTGTTACCCAGTTACCTACTCTGTTTTTCACTCGCTGATTTTATATTCTTTGATTTGCTTTAATCAATTTCACTTCCGTGTTTTCTATTACTCTCTCCTACTCTATAAAATAGAAGTATTTCTTTTAAACGTATCGCAACATTAAATGATTTGGCAGTATGAAGTAGGTACCTAAGTTTTATGCTACGTGTCGAAAATTAAACATAAAACTTTAAAAAGTTAAGTGGCGGGAATGAACTATTATTTTATTAACTTTTGCAAATTATTTTCTCGCAATCGGAGTGAAAAGCAGTGTGTCTAACTCGGGCATAAATGAGCCATTTAACCCCAAGACCTAACTACCCACCCTTGCCGGTGGCTCGGGTGGAAATAAACGTCTCAGGTTAAATGGCTCGAAAATAACCCTTATATGCACTTGTTGTGCAATCTACTACCTGGTATTCTTACTTCATAACTACCTAATTATCCAGGGTTCTATGGTAGCGGGTCTGCTCGGCGCCATGGAGCTACTAAAGCCGGCTCACTACCAGCGCCTGTGGAGCCACCTCGCGCCGCACCCGCACGACCGCAAGCCGCTCAAGGACTTCCTCATGCGGGCGTTCTTGGTGTTCCGACACCTTATCGAACAGGATGTGAGTGCATAGTATATGTGTTCTCAGGAAAAAAGGGCATTAGTGTCGCATTTGTGTTGTAGCATCGTTAGTAATGGATAAAAACAGGAGGCGAGACAGACCACTCAAAAGATGGAGCGATGACATCGCAGAAGTACCTGGCGCACTTTGGCCAAGATTGGCCCAAGATAGAAAACTTTGGCATAATTTGGTGGAGGCTTTTACCGCAGAAGGCGGCTCTTACACCTAACAAATAAAGACAAAACAAATAATTTTAAGAAACGTACTAACATTATGTAAATTAAGTTCCAAAATCATTTTATTGTTACTTTTTGTAAGGGATTAATAAAGCTTTTGATTTGATTTGATTTGATCGTTAGTAATGGCATAAGTGCCAGTCGCACTAAGATCCAGATACTAATATCTTCTGATATTATATGTCTAGGAAAGTTAGGAATATCATCTTGCTCGATTCAAAGCCGCGCAACTGGGAAGGCATCTCCAAACAGAACATCGTGGCTCAACACTCTAGGTATAGGTATCTTATTTATGGAAGGTGGCCAGAGTTCTGAGGACGTGACGAACGACGTGTGTTGACGGCGAGGGGCCTGTATTTTGTCAATTTAACTTTAAATATGAGTAAGGGTGTTCAAGGGCAAATTAACACAAATTATTTCGGTGGTTGGGTTAGGAGACATTTACATAGTGCAACAACTCGCATGCGAGTTTTATTACATTGCCGGGTTTGATTGAATTCGTCGTATTTCGGTAGCCCGCAGCCCCGCAGTGTAATGAAAATCGCATACGATTTGTTGCACCATGTAAATGACCCTTTAGGCTTGGAAAATACTACCTATTTCGAAAAACTGTTTTGTTTGATTTGATCATACTTATACCTATTTTGACTACTTTTCCTTTCAGGTTTTTCCTGCCGATTGGATGGTGTTACGAGTACAAAGTTGCAAAGTTCTTCTTTCCGCATTGCAAGACTTGGCTAAACCTCTATTAGAGAGGTTCTTGGGCGACGAGCCTCCCCAGTTTGATTCGCAGGTAAGTTCAAAAGAGGTTTGGTTGGAATCGACACATCATCGATAAAAATACTCATCACGCCTTCTGTAATGAGTTGTCAGAAAGAGATTGTCAAAATAAACATAAATATTTTTAGACAGATCGTTAGACCAAACGGTATTCTTAAACTCGAAATTGACTGTGATGTGTCGCGACTGAAGTGCAAGGCTCTGAACTAACATATACTTAAATAAATAAATTAAGTTAATTAATTAGTTTTTAGGGTTCCGTACCTGGAAAGGAAAAAACGGAACCCTTATAGGATCACTTTGTTGTCACATAAAATAAAAATAATATTAAATTTTTTATAATTAATACTAAAATTTATATCACATACTCAGGTCTACCCAACTAGCACACTAGCGTTAAAATAACCCTTATATCAGTCTTATATCGGTTCCAGCCAAGTGTTAAGGTGTTAAGAATGCCTGTAAAAAAGGTGTTATAGCATGCTCTAACACCCTTATAACCACGAAAGAGGCCCACGTATTACAGGTAAAGGAGATAGAAAGCCTGTAGAGCAGTGTTATCTGACACCTATAGTGTGGACCAACGCTCTACAAACACCGTAGTAACGGTTAAGGTGTTAGCTGAGAGTCTTGTAACACTCTTGCGCTCACCCAGTTTCAAGTGAGCATCTTTTATCATCTCTTTTCTTTACTATAAAATTATAAGACAAATATAGTCTACCGACAAAACGGCGAAGATAGTTAGTAGGTATTAATATTTGACAGCTATGGAGTCGTTCTAATTGAAAGTGTTTGTGACATTAAGTGAAAACAATCTGCCCTTGTGATTTTACGGTAAATGTTTCCCATCTCAATTTTAACGCGCCCAGGATTTATTAAAGATTTCCAATAAAACTTATGAAGAATAAAATAGACATCTAAAGTTTTTATTATTTTCTATTCTTGTTTCTTGACTAGTGGCATGTTAAATTAAGTGGCATCCATAGAATGACAAGAGTAACATAAATAATGAAGTATTTTGATGTCAAATATTGAATAACCTAATCATTTTGTATGTTCACCGAAACAATGGCGAACTTACCTTAAAGCTTTAGGCGTCAGTTAACTCAACTATAACGCTTATTGAGTTACAACACCTTTAGTCAAGAATATTTTGCTGCAGGCTTTGCCTACATATCGGTGTTATAATACACTCAAATAACACCTTAAGCGTTAGAAAAAGTTTCAATACTTACAAGTGAGTTAACTCTGTTATAAAGTCTCTGCCTGCACCTTATAGTAGATATAACACCTGCTTTATATTATAAGACACTCCACGGCAACAACTAAAAAGCAATAAGAGTTAACGAGCGTCGGCAAGCACCCTGTAAAGGTTAAGGTTATAATAATACCCTTATCTGACACCAAAATGATACAGCCGTTTATACCGCAAATTTTCGAAACTCGCAAGGGAATCAAAACCTACAGGGTACTTCCCGTAAACTCAGAATCTTGAAATTTGGTACGAAGCAACGTCTTATAGCACAGATAAAGGAAAAATTGCGAAAACCGTAAATTTTTAGTTACTTCATATAATAAAAATATTTTTAATAAATTACTTATATACCTACAGGTTTGTACGGAACCCTCGGTGCGCGAGTCCGACTCGCACTCGGCCGGTTGTTTTTATTTTCTTGTAATGAAAAAACTGAATTTATTACTATTTTTATATCAATGGTATTTATTGTATTTTGAGCTAAATAAAACAGTAAATTAATTAATCACGGTTTATTTGCAATGAAAACGCGGCATAGGTTCACAATGACAGTTCTGCAAGAGAGTGTTGCCATACTCACACTCTCCACCCCCTTAGCCTAAGTTCTTAGTCCTAAATTTTTCACTTATATACTAAGTACATACAGGATATATATGTAATGAAAAATCCACCAGTACATCGTTACAGTTTGTGCAATTGGTTAGCATGACGCTTCCATTTCGCTCCTTCCACTTCCACCAAGAATGTAGAGCCAGGGATCAAAACATTAAGTATGTGACCTTTTGACCATTTTTTTCCCCTTCTAAAGTCTTTAACATTCACTAAATCTCCCTCATTTAACACTAATACTCTGGCACCCCTAGCATACTTTAATTGTTTTTCTTGTGACTCTACGAGATTTTGATATATGGGTGCAGGTCTCAACAGTGAAAATCTATTTCGCAGTTCTCATCCCATCCTCGTCGCCATTATTGTATTTTGAGCTAAATAAAACAGTAAATTAATTAATCACGGTTTATTTGCAATGAAAACGCGGCATAGGTTCACAATGACAGTTCTGCAAGAGAGTGTTGCCATACTCACACAGTCAGGTTATCACAGTATTAAATCAATGGAATGTGCTCAGACATACTTACTGCTGTGGCGCAACAACCCGAATTGGCCTTGGTCTTGGCCTCCGACAATAAAGACCGCCGGCTTCCCTCTCCAGTTGACGGCTCGGAGTTCGTTCAAATCTTTTCGGAGTTCGACACACCACCGGTATCTACGACGCCCAACAGGTCTTCGATCGGTTGGTCGTCCCGAGTACGCTCTCCGGACTCTACGATCGTCACCCATGCGGCCTACGTGCCCGAGCCATCGGAGTCTTGAGGATTGCGTTTCTCCTATGATGTTCAGCTAGGACAGTAGATCTTCGACTTCTTCATTTTTACGAATTCTCCATGTGCCATCTTCTCCACAAGTGGGTCCTAGAATGTGCGGTAGATTTTCCGTTCCGCCACTAGCAGCGCATGTTCTTCTTTTTGTGTTAATAGTCCAAGCTTCGCACTCGTACTTCATTATTACCGTTTTATATATGAGAAGTTTAGTGTTTCTGATCTCCTTTTCCCTTTGGTTGGTATCTGTGACGATGCGTCCAAGATAGGTACTAAATCTGTCCACTCATTTGTAGCAGGTATCTCCCACCGAACTTTCCTACGAATGCCGGTTTTTTGTATCGCTTTATTTTCAGTTTTTTCATTGCTAATTCGTAGCAACGAAAAAACTGATACGTAGTACCAACCTTCACGGCTGCTTCTTCCAAACTTTGGGCGGCCTCACGGGCATCCGCTTTGTTTTCTTCCAGAAGAGCCAGGTTGTCAGCGTATTCAATGATCTGATGGTGTCTCCCATTCAACTCCACTCCGCCATTAGGAACAGTAGCCTTCCTAATGTAATGACATACTCGAGCACCAAGTTGAAGAAGATAGGGGAAAGCGTATCTCCTTGCTTGAGACCTGAGACGAAGTCAAACGGTCCGTTAGTTCGAGACCCGTTTTGACTGTCATTTGACTCTTGCTAGTAGCGAATCTTATCATCCTCACCAGTTTCTCGGGTATTTAAACAGACATAACTTTTAGTTAATATGCCTGCTCAATATGCACACTGTTCTCAGCTGTGGTCGGGCTATATGGAGCTGGGCGTGGCTCTGGTGACGTCGAGCGCGCTGACGCCGGAGCGCTGGGCGGGGCGCGGGCCCGACCGCCCGCGCATGCGCGCCGCCGCCGGCCTGCAGGTGCTCGCCGTGTGGAGCCGCCTCGGTGAGTATATGTGTTCACTACACACTGTTCTCAGCTGTGGTCGGGCTATATGGAGCTGGGCGTGGCTCTGGTGACGTCGAGCGCGCTGACGCCGGGGCGCTGGGCGGGGCGCGGGCCCGACCGCCCGCGCATGCGCGCCGCCGCCGGCCTGCAGGTGCTCGCCGTGTGGAGCCGCCTCGGTGAGTATATGTGTTCACTACACACTGTTCTCAGCTGTGGTCGGGCTATATGGAGCTGGGCGTGGCTATGGTGACGTCGAGCGCGCTGACGCCGGAGCGCTGGGCGGGGCGCGGGCCCGACCGCCCGCGCATGCGCGCCGCCGCCGGCCTGCAGGTGCTCGCCGTGTGGAGCCGCCTCGGTGAGTATATGTGTTCACTACACACTGTTCTCAGCTGTGGTCGGGCTATATGGAGCTGGGCGTGGCTCTGGTGACGTCGAGCGCGCTGACGCCGGGGCGCTGGGCGGGGCGCGGGCCCGACCGCCCGCGCATGCGCGCCGCCGCCGGCCTGCAGGTGCTCGCCGTGTGGAGCCGCCTCGGTGAGTATATGTGTTCACTACACACTGTTCTCAGCTGTGGTCGGGCTATATGGAGCTGGGCGTGGCTATGGTGACGTCGAGCGCGCTGACGCCGGGGCGCTGGGCGGGGCGCGGGCCCGACCGCCCGCGCATGCGCGCCGCCGCCGGCCTGCAGGTGCTCGCCGTGTGGAGCCGCCTCGGTGAGTATATGTGTTCACTACACACTGTTCTCAGCTGTGGTCGGGCTATAAGGAGCTGGGCGTGGCTCTGGTGACGTCGAGCGCGCTGACGCCGGAGCGCTGGGCGGGGCGCGGGCCCGACCGCCCGCGCATGCGCGCCGCCGCCGGCCTGCAGGTGCTCGCCGTGTGGAGCCGCCTCGGTGAGTATATGTGTTCACTACACACTGTTCTCAGCTGTGGTCGGGCTATATGGAGCTGGGCGTGGCTCTGGTGACGTCGAGCGCGCTGACGCCGGAGCGCTGGGCGGGGCGCGAGCTTTTTCGGATACCTATACGACCTCCTTGTAGAGAATATGAAGAAAGTTGAGTTTATGCTGAATGTGTCTTCTCGTGCTTATAGAGTGAGTTGTGTTTTGATGTCCTCCGTGTATTCGCAACCAAGTTTTAACCCGTCATCATTATCCAGGTCCGGCTCAACTCCACCTAGTGCCAGGCGCAGTAGGCGCCCTGCTAGAGATCACGCTAGTGGGCGAGTTGCGGCGCGCCGCCCTGGGCGCACTCGTGTCGCTGATGGCGGCCGAGCGCGCCGCCACGGGCTCGGCGCGGCGCACCGAGGCCGCGCTCGTCGACAAGCTCGACTCGCTCGTGGCCGACAACAAGGCGGACGACCACTACCGCCGGCTGTTCGACTGTGTGTGAGTATACAACCACTAACACACTGCCCTAGGCGGAGAGAGCGAGATCCTAGAGAGATTACGGTAACGCTGGACGCTCTGTTGTTGCTGATGGTTAACTGTATCGATTCGATGGCTGATAAGACGCGTCTTACGTGGAGACGACGCTAACAGATCGTTGGTCAGAAGCCGTCTCACGTCAGCGTCGAGCGGTGATGGCATGTATCTCTCAAGAGAGATCGTTAAATACTTACCATAAAAGCCTATGATTGTGTATTGAGATATTACATTATATAATAATATATGTAAATGTTATGTGCTAAAAACCGAACATTAAAAGAAGGAAAAGAACCATTGAACGCTACATTAAGTGCCAATTGTAGACACATCATAAAAAAATGATTTGTTAAATATTTTATTATGAATGATCTCTTATAAAATATTTATTGCACATGCCGCCGCATTCATGCATAACAGGGAGCATCTGAGTTCTGTGTAAGTATAATTTATGTTTAGTGTAATATTAATAAAATTCAAACAATTTTTTTTTATTTATTTATTTAAACTTTATTGCACAAAATACAAAAAAATATATGTACAAATAGCGAACTTAATGCCAGATGGCATTCTCTACCAGCTAACCATTGGGCTAAACAGAGACTTATAACAGGTGCAAAGAAAAAAGTATGATAATTTCTGTTACGAATATACTTGAGGAGAGAGGAAAAAAATACAAATGTATTATACACTACATATAGACATACATAAATAAAAATATATAAGATACATACAAAAAGATATACTACTACATATTCAATATATACTACCATTATGTGGATGGATTTTAGTCGAATTCTTGTTTAAGCAGATGCTTACGCAGCATCCGCTTGAAAGCAAACTTGCTTGGGGCTTGTCTGATGTTGACAATTCTAATTTGTATGAACTGTGCAAAGTAAATTTTACTACACCATCTTTTAACTAGCATTTGTCGTGTTTAACGAAGCCTGCGTCCATTCGACTACTGATAAAAATTATCTTTCTCATGAGCTGATCATGTAATTTTACCCTAGGACTATGACGCCAAAGAGAAGTTGACCATCCCACTATACGTACAGTCACGGACTTTAATCGTTGAGTCATTTGGGTGTCAACTAATTTTGGTTTTTAATAGTTAATCAGCCAGATCCCGGTATGTAACGCTTGTTTACGCGAGCAGACTCATGGAGCGCGTGTCGACGGAGGGCTGGCGCGAGGCCGGCGCCGCCTTCGTGGGCTGCGTGACGCGCCTGCTGGAGAGGCTGCTGGACTACCGCGCCGTCATGCAGGGCGCCGAGCACCGCGACAAGAGGATGGCCGCCACCGTCAACCTGCTTGTGAGTCCTGTATCTGTTGAGATGTACTATACAGAGTGTTTTTTTTTAATGGGACAGTATGGGGAAATCCGAATCTAAAGGAGATAGAGGAAAAGTGTCCAAGGAGACATTAGGTGTTTTTTTATGTAAACAAATTTGGCTCATTAAAATTTTTGGTCAAGCGTGAGTTGTTCTTAAAAAATGATAAAGTTGGTCAATTTTTTTTTTGACGCGGGTCGACTCTGTTTTATGTAAGGATTATTTCATTGTATGGAAAGAAAAAAATCTAAACAGCAGAAGTTGGTCAAATTTAATGAAAACTAATCTTCATACAGTTGGTTTATTACTTGAGTTGAGTAAATGTTCGATGTGGCCGCCGTCTTGTCTTATGCAGGTACGAGCACGCTTCAAGACACTTCTAGTTGCATTTAACAGAGACTTATGGTGAATTGTGTTTTTAAAGTGTTGTAAACAGCATCTTTTAATTCTTGTACGGAGTTGTATCGGGATTCATAAATTCGACCCTTAAGGTAACCCCATAAGAAAAAATCTAATGGCGTTAAGTCGGGCGATCGTGGGGGCCACTCGTTCCAAATTTGAATTTTTTTTTTTTTAAATTTCAAGACTATCGCGTGCCATGATGTTTACGAAGATTAAAAAAAATGTTCTTCTCTTGAATCATCAGGAGCTCTTATGGATTATTGAAATTTAAAAATGGAATAATTTTAAATATTTTTTTACACGCCTAGGCACTTGTAGCAATATTAAAAGGCGAATACTGCAATTGTATGAAGATTAGTTTTCATTAAATTTGACCAATTTCTGCTGTTCAGATTTTTTTCTTTTCATACAATGAAATAATCCTTACCTGAAACAGAGTCGACCCGCGTCAAAAAAAAAAATGACCAACTTTATCATTTTTTAAGAACAACTCACGCTTGACCAAAAATTTTAATAAGCCAAATTTGTTTACATAAAAAAACACCTAATGTCTCCTTGGACACTTTTCCTCTATCTCCTTTAGATTCGGATTTCCCCATACTGTCCCATTTAAAAAAAACACTCTGTATAGCCTATGGCCGGGTTGGCAACTTACGATTATAGATCGACCAACGTTAAATATTGCGCCCGCCTTTCCATAGAAACTTGTCAAACTTGACCTGTGAGCCATATACTATATTCACCCACTAGAAAGACCAAGTCACCAAGTGACTTCAGTCTCTGTACTTGTATAATATTCCCCTATCATGTAACGATAATAATAATTCACAGTATTGCATGATTTTTGTGGAATATATACCCAATAAATAAACGGACTCGTTACAGAGCTTCTACAAGAACGAGATTGACCGCAAAGAGATGTACTTACGCTACGTGTACAAGCTGCACGACCTGCACATCGCGTCCGACAACTTCGTGGAAGCGGGGTGCACTCTCCTGGTAAGATAGCTGCTTTCCAAAATTTTAAACGTATACAAATCGATGTCCCACATTTTTTCGGTGCAGGAAAACATCGAGAGGAAACCGGTCTAATCCCAACAAAGTCTAGCTTTCCCTCCAGGTTAGAAGATCAAATGGCAGTCGCTTTCGTAAAACTAGTGCCTACGCGAAATCTTGGGGCACGGCTGGGAAAACGCTAGGATGATGACGAACTGCTTTGCCAGTTTGGGGGGGGTCGTTTTTGGGTTGATTCTTGTTCCTGGACATTTCTTTGTACGTTGGACTATCCTTGTGTGTGTTTTCGAGTAGAGTAAGGTTCGGTTTTATATCAAGGTTTTCTTCACGTGGCTGTACAAAAGCATTCGACCCACTTTTACCATTGTATCGATTGCCAGAGGCAAATACATAACATTTTATTTTTGCAGTTGTACGCAGAAACATTGAGCTGGGAAAGCGATCAAGTGGGGGTCGATCCCGAATACCCGGAGACCCCGGAATGGAAACGAAAGGAAGCCCTTTACAATCAAGTCTTACAGTACTTCGACCGCGGAAAGGTAATGCTTCGTGACTTTTGTAAAAGTGATATTGTGACGGACTACTGCTCTGATTGGGACTTTATCTACACACGTTAATGTTTAAAGTACTAATCAGTAACATTCAGTAAATTGTGTTTCATATATAAAAGTACTTACGGCATTTATAAAATATCTGGAAAGGTTAACGAGATGCGATTTAAACAAATTGATGTGGGTTGTTCGACTAATCAATGAATATTGTATATCATCAAAGATCGGCCTTATCGATTTGCACTATTGACGCATATGAAGGGAAATAGACTTGTCCTAAAATTTTCTTCGAACCAGTTTTTGGAAAGGAACAAATGTTTGTATAAATACCCAAAAAAATGAGTTAAAGGCGGATCTCGCCGCTGGTGGCAGCCGAAACGTTTCATACTAATTGACATTGAATTATGACGTCACAGTTTGATATTCGTACTAATCGTATGGAAAATCAAGTCAATTGCTGCTTTACTGCGCTTAGTACTGCGTTTAGGTCCATAGTTGTCATACAGTTTTGTTTTTATAAAAGCGTAAGGACTCTATTAAATAAAAGCTAGCTTTAAATTTACTTTAGGACAAAAAAAAAAAAAAACTGAACTTTCAAGGTCCATATTTTTTTATAGTTTTAATTATATTTCGTAATTATATTTTATAACAATAATTTGATGGGTTACTATCCATTGAGCAACACTACGTTATCAATTTTAACATGAGGAATCTACCCTATTCCTTATAAAGTGGTATTTTTCAGTGCTGGGAAAAAGGACTACCATTACTCCGCGAGCTAGCCACCCTGTACGAGCAGAAGTTGTGTGACTACGCGCGTCTGGCGCACTGCCTACGAACACACGCGACATTCCTGGACTCCATACTGACGGAGATACGACCGGAGCCGGAGTATTTCAGAGTCGGTTTCTACGGGAAAGGGTGCCCGCTGTTTGTGAGGGTGAGTCACTTTGTTTTGCTGAATTATACATGTTTATTTTCTCAAATATGCTCGGAAATGTTCGCCTTACTGTAGCAAAAATAGAACGTGAAGTTCCTCGTTACTGACGAGCGCAAATTTAAAAAGTTAAAAGTTATTACTGTACAGTTTTAGCGGCCAGGAAAGTATATGAAATTCCATTTCTGTACACTTCTTACCTTTTAACAATATGTTTTGACTAATACAAATCACTACAAACAGCCAAGTGCTCGTACGTTTAAAGGCCTAGAAATTTGTCACAACAACTTCCTTTAGTTAGACTGGTTAGTTGTGTATAGCTGTCTCTTGCTTTCTATAGCAAATTGGTGTGACAAATTGCCCCCGTTTGTAATGTGACAAAACGCTAAATTGATCGAAGTGACGTTTTTAAATATGTCTCAAATAGTATTAAATTAAGAAATTAAAATATTTATCGAATTAAAATTTGTATCCTATGGTAATGCAGTTGGCTGTACTATAACATAACAAAATGTCGTGGTCCCAGAACAAGCAATTCGTGTACCGCGGCTACGACTACGAGCGCATCGGCGCGTTTACGCAGCGTCTGCAGTCCGAATATGTCGCCGCTCACATCATGATGAGAAACACCCCGCCGGACGACTCTATAATCGCCAACGACTCGCAGTGTAAGTCCTCGACTAGCCCACTACCACGTGTGTTAGGTCAATGCCACATTGGCATGACGCGTCTTGCGTCTGCGATTAGCAGGATAACCTAAGGGGTGCTATATAGGCGCGCGTTCATCCTATTGTGTCCGCGCGATTTAGTGGATACAACATCTGTGCTCAGAGATTTGTATGGGTTTGTTCAAGAAAGGAGTGTGATATTTTTAAAGGTTTTGGCAACGGATTCTAACTAATCTCTATTACGGATCTCTTTAAACTCGGACTTAACAAGTAAATTTGCACATGTGGGTTTATCACTATGTATCCTTAAGTTAATCGTACCCCTAGAGTGGCAAGCGTCCATAGGCTACGGCGACGGGGTGTTGTACATGATTTAACATGTTTTCAGATATTTTTGAGCACGCTCTCGCTTGTATCGCACTGCGTGCTCAACGCTCGCGAGCGGCCAACGGTACCTACTATTCACTTCTCCCGCCTCTGCAGGTCACTTTACCGCCCGCCGTGTTCACATCAGTGTGGCATTGCGTTACCTCTTATTCCCAAACGTTGGGGCCTGTTTACACATAGTCCCTAATAGTCCCGGTACCGCCGCATACCAGGAAGAGTCAGTCCGACCCAAGTCGGGCCTAGCTGAGTTTTTTGCTGGACTCTTCTCAGCTGCTTAGCTGAGAAGAGTCCAGCAAGAAACTCAGCTAGGCTTTAGCGAACCAGCGACAAGACTTCTAGTAGTTCGATGCCACTTACACCCCAGATTCAGTTGAAACCGTTCAACCAGTCTCACTGAAGCGCAGACTCGTAGAGTATTCCAGTGTATAAACCGCCCCCGCGTGGTCGTGTCGGAGGTTTCCCCCGGATTTCCCCCAGGCTACTCTCCAACCACGCAATTTGACCGCTATATTGGGTTTGTCCTATTAAAGCAACATTGATGAACATACACACGCACATATTGATTACTGTTTAGTATTAGTCTATACAAAACCTACACGTATCTAAATAGAACACAATCCTATTCTATGTACTCTCACTAAATACCAGTCATAGTTATATAGAGGCCCTCAGGCTCATGCAGCATTATGTAACTCGTGCCACCATCCTACAGACATCCAGATATGCAACGTGAAGCCTGTAGCGGCGCGGCGGCAGTGGGGCCTGGGCGCGCCGGAGCAGGCGCGGCGCTTCTACGCGTGCAACGACGTCAACACCTTCCTGTGCGACCGCCCGCTGCACAAGCCGCCCATCGACAAGGACAACGAGTTCAAGGTAACTCGTGCCACCATCCTACAGACATCCAGATATGCAACGTGAAGCCTGTAGCGGCGCGGCGGCAGTGGGGCCTGGGCGCGCCGGAGCAGGCGCGGCGCTTCTACGCGTGCAACGACGTCAACACCTTCCTGTGCGACCGCCCGCTGCACAAGCCGCCCATCGACAAGGACAACGAGTTCAAGGTAACTCGTGCCACCATCCTACAGACATCCAGATATGCAACGTGAAGCCTGTAGCGGCGCGGCGGCAGTGGGGCCTGGGCGCGCCGGAGCAGGCGCGGCGCTTCTACGCGTGCAACGACGTCAACACCTTCCTGTGCGACCGCCCGCTGCACAAGCCGCCCATCGACAAGGACAACGAGTTCAAGGTAACTCGTGCCACCATCCTACAGACATCCAGATATGCAACGTGAAGCCTGTAGCGGCGCGGCGGCAGTGGGGCCTGGGCGCGCCGGAGCAGGCGCGGCGCTTCTACGCGTGCAACGACGTCAACACCTTCCTGTGCGACCGCCCGCTGCACAAGCCGCCCATCGACAAGGACAACGAGTTCAAGGTAACTCGTGCCACCATCCTACAGACATCCAGATATGCAACGTGAAGCCTGTAGCGGCGCGGCGGCAGTGGGGCCTGGGCGCGCCGGAGCAGGCGCGGCGCTTCTACGCGTGCAACGACGTCAACACCTTCCTGTGCGACCGCCCGCTGCACAAGCCGCCCATCGACAAGGACAACGAGTTCAAGGTAACTCGTGCCACCATCCTACAGACATCCAGATATGCAACGTGAAGCCTGTAGCGGCGCGGCGGCAGTGGGGCCTGGGCGCGCCGGAGCAGGCGCGGCGCTTCTACGCGTGCAACGACGTCAACACCTTCCTGTGCGACCGCCCGCTGCACAAGCCGCCCATCGACAAGGACAACGAGTTCAAGGTAACTCGTGCCACCATCCTACAGACATCCAGATATGCAACGTGAAGCCTGTAGCGGCGCGGCGGCAGTGGGGCCTGGGCGCGCCGGAGCAGGCGCGGCGCTTCTACGCGTGCAACGACGTCAACACCTTCCTGTGCGACCGCCCGCTGCACAAGCCGCCCATCGACAAGGACAACGAGTTCAAGGTAACTCGTGCCACCATCCTACAGACATCCAGATATGCAACGTGAAGCCTGTAGCGGCGCGGCGGCAGTGGGGCCTGGGCGCGCCGGAGCAGGCGCGGCGCTTCTACGCGTGCAACGACGTCAACACCTTCCTGTGCGACCGCCCGCTGCACAAGCCGCCCATCGACAAGGACAACGAGTTCAAGGTAACTCGTGCCACCATCCTACAGACATCCAGATATGCAACGTGAAGCCTGTAGCGGCGCGGCGGCAGTGGGGCCTGGGCGCGCCGGAGCAGGCGCGGCGCTTCTACGCGTGCAACGACGTCAACACCTTCCTGTGCGACCGCCCGCTGCACAAGCCGCCCATCGACAAGGACAACGAGTTCAAGGTAACTCGTGCCACCATCCTACAGACATCCAGATATGCAACGTGAAGCCTGTAGCGGCGCGGCGGCAGTGGGGCCTGGGCGCGCCGGAGCAGGCGCGGCGCTTCTACGCGTGCAACGACGTCAACACCTTCCTGTGCGACCGCCCGCTGCACAAGCCGCCCATCGACAAGGACAACGAGTTCAAGGTAACTCGTGCCACCATCCTACAGACATCCAGATATGCAACGTGAAGCCTGTAGCGGCGCGGCGGCAGTGGGGCCTGGGCGCGCCGGAGCAGGCGCGGCGCTTCTACGCGTGCAACGACGTCAACACCTTCCTGTGCGACCGCCCGCTGCACAAGCCGCCCATCGACAAGGACAACGAGTTCAAGGTAACTCGTGCCACCATCCTACAGACATCCAGATATGCAACGTGAAGCCTGTAGCGGCGCGGCGGCAGTGGGGCCTGGGCGCGCCGGAGCAGGCGCGGCGCTTCTACGCGTGCAACGACGTCAACACCTTCCTGTGCGACCGCCCGCTGCACAAGCCGCCCATCGACAAGGACAACGAGTTCAAGGTAACTCGTGCCACCATCCTACAGACATCCAGATATGCAACGTGAAGCCTGTAGCGGCGCGGCGGCAGTGGGGCCTGGGCGCGCCGGAGCAGGCGCGGCGCTTCTACGCGTGCAACGACGTCAACACCTTCCTGTGCGACCGCCCGCTGCACAAGCCGCCCATCGACAAGGACAACGAGTTCAAGGTAACTCGTGCCACCATCCTACAGACATCCAGATATGCAACGTGAAGCCTGTAGCGGCGCGGCGGCAGTGGGGCCTGGGCGCGCCGGAGCAGGCGCGGCGCTTCTACGCGTGCAACGACGTCAACACCTTCCTGTGCGACCGCCCGCTGCACAAGCCGCCCATCGACAAGGACAACGAGTTCAAGGTAACTCGTGCCACCATCCTACAGACATCCAGATATGCAACGTGAAGCCTGTAGCGGCGCGGCGGCAGTGGGGCCTGGGCGCGCCGGAGCAGGCGCGGCGCTTCTACGCGTGCAACGACGTCAACACCTTCCTGTGCGACCGCCCGCTGCACAAGCCGCCCATCGACAAGGACAACGAGTTCAAGGTAACTCGTGCCACCATCCTACAGACATCCAGATATGCAACGTGAAGCCTGTAGCGGCGCGGCGGCAGTGGGGCCTGGGCGCGCCGGAGCAGGCGCGGCGCTTCTACGCGTGCAACGACGTCAACACCTTCCTGTGCGACCGCCCGCTGCACAAGCCGCCCATCGACAAGGACAACGAGTTCAAGGTAACTCGTGCCACCATCCTACAGACATCCAGATATGCAACGTGAAGCCTGTAGCGGCGCGGCGGCAGTGGGGCCTGGGCGCGCCGGAGCAGGCGCGGCGCTTCTACGCGTGCAACGACGTCAACACCTTCCTGTGCGACCGCCCGCTGCACAAGCCGCCCATCGACAAGGACAACGAGTTCAAGGTAACTCGTGCCACCATCCTACAGACATCCAGATATGCAACGTGAAGCCTGTAGCGGCGCGGCGGCAGTGGGGCCTGGGCGCGCCGGAGCAGGCGCGGCGCTTCTACGCGTGCAACGACGTCAACACCTTCCTGTGCGACCGCCCGCTGCACAAGCCGCCCATCGACAAGGACAACGAGTTCAAGGTAACTCGTGCCACCATCCTACAGACATCCAGATATGCAACGTGAAGCCTGTAGCGGCGCGGCGGCAGTGGGGCCTGGGCGCGCCGGAGCAGGCGCGGCGCTTCTACGCGTGCAACGACGTCAACACCTTCCTGTGCGACCGCCCGCTGCACAAGCCGCCCATCGACAAGGACAACGAGTTCAAGGTAACTCGTGCCACCATCCTACAGACATCCAGATATGCAACGTGAAGCCTGTAGCGGCGCGGCGGCAGTGGGGCCTGGGCGCGCCGGAGCAGGCGCGGCGCTTCTACGCGTGCAACGACGTCAACACCTTCCTGTGCGACCGCCCGCTGCACAAGCCGCCCATCGACAAGGACAACGAGTTCAAGGTAACTCGTGCCACCATCCTACAGACATCCAGATATGCAACGTGAAGCCTGTAGCGGCGCGGCGGCAGTGGGGCCTGGGCGCGCCGGAGCAGGCGCGGCGCTTCTACGCGTGCAACGACGTCAACACCTTCCTGTGCGACCGCCCGCTGCACAAGCCGCCCATCGACAAGGACAACGAGTTCAAGGTAACTCGTGCCACCATCCTACAGACATCCAGATATGCAACGTGAAGCCTGTAGCGGCGCGGCGGCAGTGGGGCCTGGGCGCGCCGGAGCAGGCGCGGCGCTTCTACGCGTGCAACGACGTCAACACCTTCCTGTGCGACCGCCCGCTGCACAAGCCGCCCATCGACAAGGACAACGAGTTCAAGGTAACTCGTGCCACCATCCTACAGACATCCAGATATGCAACGTGAAGCCTGTAGCGGCGCGGCGGCAGTGGGGCCTGGGCGCGCCGGAGCAGGCGCGGCGCTTCTACGCGTGCAACGACGTCAACACCTTCCTGTGCGACCGCCCGCTGCACAAGCCGCCCATCGACAAGGACAACGAGTTCAAGGTAACTCGTGCCACCATCCTACAGACATCCAGATATGCAACGTGAAGCCTGTAGCGGCGCGGCGGCAGTGGGGCCTGGGCGCGCCGGAGCAGGCAGGTCTTGACCACTTTCAGAGCCAGGAGACAACTTTTCTCCCTTATTTTATTCCTATGTTCCGCATTCTCCCGCGAGCGTAACATGGTTGTCATTTTATCTTCTACAGCGGTTAGACACGGCGACTTTTTTCAGCAATACAAACGAGCGACTGTCGCGCGACACTAGCTATAGATCTCCTGTCAAAATCGCAGCGGTTGAGTGGTACGGGATTTGACATAAATGAACAATGGATTGGATCGTTACTGTTGGCAGGATTGCCGGACAAGTTTGCGCCAATGATAATGGCGATAGAACACTCAGGTATTTCAATCGACGCAGATGTCATCAAGTCGAAACTGCTCGATATGGAATCGAGTGAATCGGAGTGTAGTGGGGCGTTTGCTGCAAAAGGTTTCCACAAGTATAAAACTGGCAACACCAAGAATGGATCTATGGCTAGATCAAATGTCAGTGTCAAATCGACAAACAAGAAAAACATAACCTGTTATCAATGCAAACAGCCGGGTCACTACAGAAATCAGTGCACCATGATTGATAAATCAGACAAGAAAAAGCAATCAAACGCATTTAGTGCAGTATTTATGAGCGCGAAGTTTAGCAGCTCTGATTTTTATATCGATTCGGGTGCAAGTATGCATATGACTCCGAATAAACAGTGGTTGACAAATGTGTCAAACAAACCTCGCGTAAATGAAATAGTGGTTGCTAACAAAAGTAGAATACCTGTTGAATGCAGTGGCGATGTGTGTATCACCACAGAGGCTGAGGGTATTCAGTACGAGATTCCAGTCACGGAAGTGTTGTATATACCGAGCTTAGCAACGAATTTATTGTCGGTCAGCGAATTGATGCGCAAGGGCAATAAAGTTTCATTCGAGGAAGAAAGATGTTGTATTTACAACAAGGAAAACGTGTTGGTCGCTACAGCGGATTTGACCGAAGGTGTCTACAAGTTAAATACAGTGAAATTTGACAGTTGTTTGTTGGCATCAGCGACGGGAAATGTGTGGCATCGCAGATTTGGTCACATCAACAGTGATGATCTCAATAAAATGAATGAGGGTGCAGTCACCGGAATGTCATTCCAAGACAAACTTCACATAACCAAAGAAAATTGTGTTGTATGCTGTGAGGCCAAGCAAACTCGACTACCATTTTCTCATGTGGGTGTGAGAAGCACAGAAGTTCTTCAGAGAGTGCACGGAGACTTATGTGGTCCTATGGAAGAGAAATCTATAGGCGGCTCGAGATATTTTCTTCTGCTGGTTGACGACTACAGTAGAATGGCTTTTGTTTACTTCTTAAAAACAAAAGATGAAGCGTTCGAGTATTTTAAACAGTTTAAGATATTGGTGGAAAATCAAACTGAGAAGAAAATAAGATGTCTGAGAACTGACAATGGCCTTGAATTTTGCAATAAAGTATTTGACAAATACTTACACGATGCAGGTATCATACATCAAAGAACAAATCCGTACACTGCGGAGCAGAACGGATTATGTGAAAGAAACGTCAGGATGGTTGTGGAGAAGGCCAAGAGTCTGGTGTTTGATGCAGAATTGGGAAAGAGATTCTGGGCAGAGGCTGTACATACAGCAGTATATCTGAGGAACAGATCTATAGCATCAGGTTTGAACAATAAAACACCATATGAGATGTGGACAGGGCAGAAGCCAGATGTCAGTAACCTGCGTATCTTTGGCAGCAAGGTAATGGTGCATATACCCAAAGAACGACGTCTGAAATGGGACAAGAAAGCAAAGCAATGTACTCTTGTTGAGTATCCCGATAACGTCAAAGGCTACAGAGTGTATAACCCAAACAATAACACTATTATGACCAGTAGGGATGTAGTGGTTATTGAAGAGGGAGTTGATAGAAACTCTAGTGTGCATATAGAAGTTTCATGCCCTGAAGCGAAGACAGATTCAGTTGAAGACGAGGTGCAGGCTGAGGAGGAGGATTCACAGATCTCAGATCATAGCGAAGAGGGTCGGAATTTTTCAGATGAATATGAAGACGTAGAGTTTTTTGACCCCGATGTCCAGGAGCTAGGCAGTGAGGAAAGCATTCCAGTCGGTGAGGAACCGTTAGTTCCAGCTTCACCGAGCACACCATCCAAGAGGATAAGGAAGAAGCCAGAGAGGTATGGGTTCTCAAATATGTGTGTGGAATCAAGTCAGAGTACGGCTGAGGGTGGTATTACTCTAGAAGATGCCCTGAATGGGCCAGAGTCTTCATTCTGGAAGGATGCTATGAGGGAAGAATTGAATTCATTTGAAGAGAACAATGCGTGGGAACTGGTGGACTATCCTGAGAATAGCACAGTGGTTCAGTGTAAGTGGGTGTTCAAAAAGAAAATAGACTTGGAAAATAAAGTGAGATATCGTGCGCGTTTAGTTGCAAAGGGCTTCACCCAGAAGGAAGGTGTCGACTTCCATGAGACATTTTCACCAGTGCTTAGATACTCTACTTTAAGACTTCTTTTTGCACTTGCTGTAAAACTAGACTTAGATGTAAGTCACCTGGATGTAACTACTGCTTTTTTAAATGGTTATTTAAATGAAACAGTGTATATGAAACAGCCTATTATACCTGGCTGCAGTCATAGTAATGGGAAAGTTTTGAAATTAAATAGAGCCATTTATGGGCTCAAGCAGTCTTCTAGGGCTTGGTACCAAAGAGTAGAGGAGTATTTACAGAGTCTTGGTTACTACAAATCTAAATTTGAACCATGTTTGTTTACAAAGTTTAATGGTGATACAAAAATTATCATAGCTCTGTTTGTTGACGATTTCTTTGTTTTCTCCAATTGTAAATTAGCTACTAATCAGTTAGTGGCCGAACTGAGTGCTAAATTTAAAATTAAAAACTTAGGTCAATTGAAACAGTGTTTAGGCATGAGGGTCAAGGTCACAGATGGTATGATAACTGTAGACCAGGAGCAGTATGTGACTGAATTACTACATAGGTTTAATATGACCGAAAGCAAGTTGGCTGAAACTCCTATGGAAGTAAATTTACAGTGTGTAAAGTCAGAACATAGCTGTGGGGATAAAACATATCCTTACCAGCAACTGTTAGGTAGTTTAATGTATCTTGCAGTATTAACTCGCCCTGACATTGCCTATAGTGTAAGTTATTTAAGTAAATTCAATAATTGTCATAACGAGAGTCACTGGAAACATGCCAAACGAATTTTGAAGTATTTACATAAAACAAAAAAATTTGGTCTTGTGTATAAAAAGGATGACTCATATCTTGAATGTTTTGTTGATGCAGACTGGGGGTCAGATGTCAATGACCGTAGATCCTACACAGGATTCTGCTTTACTTTGTCCAATTGTGTTGTATCCTATGAATGTAGGAAGCAGAGAACTGAGTCGCTTTCAAGCACAGAATCTGAATTTGTAGCTATGTCCGAAGCGTGCAAAGAAGCTATGTATTTAAAAAATCTGATCACTGAGATATTAGGTAACTGTGATACTATTGTTTTATATAACGACAATCAGAGCGCGCAAAAGTTAGCCGTAAATCCCATGTTTCACAGAAGGTCGAAACATATTGACATTCGCAGTCACTTTGTCCGGGAAGCCGTGGCAAATAAGTATGTAAACATTAAGTACATGCCAACAGCTGAAATGCCAGCCGATATGCTTACTAAAAGCTTATGTGCTGTTAAACATTATAAGTTTGTTACTCAACTAGGCATTTCAACTGTTTAGTATTATAAGTTTATTTTTGTATTTTGTTAAGTGGTGGTGTAGAAAATGTAACAAAATGCATATTTAGATACCACTACTGCCACCTGTTAGCGTCTTACTGACAACTCATGTCATGCATAACGGTATATTTAAAAAGTAAAATAAATCAGTGTGTTTGCAACTGTCACACGAGTTTTATTAATCTCCTGTCAAAATCGTGTATCGATACTGTATCGCGCTTGCAGCGCCGCAAAAAATCGCCATCTGTTACCGCTCTTATCGTTGCGAATACGACATCCACCACGTTCTGACGATTCACTCTCGCACTCGTGTGAGTGCGAGAGTGACTGATGTCTTATCCACAATGATGGGTGATAACGGCAAACTTGTTACACCGGCTGCTCTAAGCATGACTCATCCCATAGCATAGGCCTCATGTTTATGATAGTGTTGAGTTCTTGGATACCTTAACGGGAAGTCGACACTATATACATACCTATAATAGTGAGATTATCATAACGAGATTTATTTTAACTTTCAGAGCCTCTGGATTGAAAGAACTACGTTGGTTACCGAAAACACACTTCCAGGCATTTTGAGGTGGTCAGAAGTTGTAACAAGATCCGTTGAAGAAATTCCACCTGTTGAAGTAAGTAAAACATGCAATATATAATATCTTACAAATGGGCAATTACTTAAAGTGTATTTGGCCTGCAATTCGGACGTCATAGAATAGTCGTATCGCAAAAACGTAACAGACAGACATCGAGATTCCACGATGGTTTTGTTGTGCTAATTTGGTACGTATCATCATCACAAATTTAATTTGGTACCGAACGCTAAAAGAAACCCCATCACTATTCCGATCAACAATTCCCCAGTTCGCCTGCGAAACCATGGAGTCAACGGAGCGGGAACTCCGCGGCCTCATATCCCAATACACCGCCGATCCAACTCGCAACATCAACCCGTTCTCGATGCGGCTGCAAGGCACGATCGACGCCAACGTCCAAGGGGGCATCACCAAATACGAGCAGGCGTTCCTCACGACTGAGTTTGCGAGGAGCGCGGCTCAGAGGGAGGCGGCCGCGGCCACCAAGCTGCGCAGGCTGGTCGCCTCGCAGCTCGCGGTGGTCGACGCGGGGCTGGCGCTGCATGGCCGCCTGGCGCCGGAGGACGTCAAACCGTTGCACAGGTGACTTGTCCTGCATAATACTTAAAGGGACCGGTAGGGCAAGCCTTCTCCATACAAATTTTGTGCAAGTTTTTCTTCGTTTGTGTTTGGGCTATAAATATAATTTTTAGGTCAGTATACTTATTTTTCTGTTAGCTATTCACTGATGTTATTATTTTTTATTTTTATACTTTTTTATATTTTTTTAATTTTCATTATTTTTATATCTAACAAAATTTTAACATCATGTGCTGCGTAAATTCAATATGAACAAGCAAAAAAAACGAATATTCTGTAGTGCCAAAACCGACGAAAAAAAACTTGCACAACGTTTGTATGGAGAATGCCTTGCCTTACCCGTCGTCTTAACTTGTCAGTCCGATTGGCTGCACGTGATATCATCATTTAAAAAAAATATTAGAGGACAATCTTATCCAAATCGAAGTAGTCGCATAGTAAGCTCAATAAGGCTTATATTATAAGTAAATTAAATTAGATTGTAAGCCATACTAACAAACTATGGATTTTATATGGTCACACAAATATGTGCCCTTACCGGGATTCGAACCTTAGGACATTCAGCTTCGTAGGCAGCGTCAGTATCCATTAGGTTAACTGGTCGGTGGTCGGATTACGGACTGCTTTCTGTAATTTGATGCGTTTGAACCATTGACGTATAATAAAGTAAATAGACGCACAATGTCGAACAAAAATTTCAAGAAATGTGCCCCAATATGACAACTCTAGCTATATTTCAGTTGATGCCAATCGCGTTTACTTATAACCTGCGTTGAGATATATGCTTCATATAAAAGAGAACTTAGTGTTCTGAGCTGTAAGGGCCATATTAACGAATTAGCATCAAATAGATTAAAAACTTTTTAGTTTATTGAGATTTTATCATAATGTGACTTGATTGCTCATGTCAAAACTAAATAGCGAATGAATGGAGTCGCATTATAAAATTATTTTAATAATATTGTATAAACAATACAGTCATTTGTAAATGATTGACGAAGTATGTTGCGGATTTTTGCTGTTTGGAAGTATTTTACATGTCACACTTTAATGAATAAAATCTATAATATTTTATTTATTTAAACAGGAAGACGAAAAACACAAATAAATCATGATTATTTATTTTTACAAGCAGGCAATACTTAAACACGTGTTAATACACGTTCATTTTTTTTATAAATACATATACATAAAACATTGTTCGGTGGGCATTACGTATTATCAGTGCAGCTGTCAAACTCCTTAAAAATTCTACGCACGACTAGTGAAAAGGGAATAAGAACTAGGTATGTAGATCATTTTAGCGTGGTATATTTGACGTATCTAATTAGTCCCTTTGCGACGTATAATAATGACTTACAATCTGAATATCAATTTATCTTTAGTTAAACATTTATTTTTACAAGATTTATATAAACTTAAAAAATAAACACACGATGAAGTCGTCACCACTCTTCGTCGTTGATGTCTCCTATCTCGTGCTATAACTGCGGCCTACTTTGCACATCGCTAAGGATTTCTCGGGAATCTTAAGTTGAAAACCACAAATAACGTAACTGTACTAGGTACTCCATAAAAAAATCTAATAAGTAGGTACTGACTCCTTAGGTTTTTGTTCCGTGATAATCTGTCATTTGTACTAACGAAATTATTTATTCAAAACCATGAAATGCCAATGAGTTTACATGAAATTCATTACGCTATCAATGGAACTTAGTTAAAGAAATATATCCAATCCTTTTTTATTATTTTTCTTTTGCTATATTTGCTATTAACGATTTTTTTCACAGATCATTTTTGTCATTTTTGACAACCGTCAAGTCTCACGGTCGAAACCAGACTAAACGCAAAAGAGCCGCAAGTGTCGATCGCGCGGTTCTTTTGGACGGCCACTTTTTTCGGCTGATTGTGTATCTAGTTACTTATACTAAATCAATGGTTTGAACACGCTCCGTGATATTTATACTATATATTCAGAATGAGCCATCTTTTAATGCAGTTTTTCTCAATTCTAAAATCGATGTCGTAGTTCCTAAATGAAAATGTTTCAAGAGCATGGCCAGCGAGTCGTGTCTCAAGCATTTTTATCAAAATATTACATAAAAGATAAACTGTCACTTATAAGTTACTATTACATCGGTATGCACTTCGTGTTACCAGTATGCGTTTATTCAAATAAGCCGCATTTTTTGTGACACGGCTCGTTGGTCCAACTATCTCTTATGAGTACATATTTTCTGATTTCCCTTCACTGATCCATTTGGACTGCTCACCTTGTACGGTCAAGGACTTTAATTGTTGAACCATTTAGGTGTCAACTAATTTAGGTTTTCTATGAAGCTATGAAGTGTCCAATTAAAGTCCATGACTGTACCTGTATCGATGCTTTACAAATTTTAATAGTAATATTGTTGTTACATTTACTTTTCAGACGCCTTGTGGAAAGATTCAATCAACTGAGGCAAAACCTTGGACCCGGTTTGGCTAGGGCGAGACGGCAGATGTCAGAAAGCATTGTCAAGTAAGGTTTTACTTAAAAAAATACAAAATGGAAAGTGTGGCATAGTAGGACTATTTTTATATAAATATTTATATTTCAGCACGCCTTTACCACCGGTGCCACAATTGGACAAGCGATCGCAGAGTATACAACAGAATGACAACTACTACGAAGATGGACATCTTTATAACAAGCCTATCGTAAGTTGTACTTCATGTTGTGCGTGACAATTTGTGCATTTGCTTATGCATCAGCGCGCGCCTTGTCCCCTATTTCACCAACTTGGCAATTGTACATTACTGGGTCCACAAGTAGAGGTGACCGCTGGACAGGATATCGTTACTTATCGATCCAGACATTGATAGGAATATCGAATTATCATTGTCAGGTATGTGTCGAACGATTGAGTAAGGCCTCGCCGTATCGTATCATACTTTGCCCAAAGAGAAACCCCATAACGAACAGCATTTTCTCAAACATGCAATGAAATGTCGACATTACGTACGTTATAACAGGCTTTAAAGTATCACGTTTCGGGCGGAACAACTCGAGAGAACTGTAAAGGAATTTAGTACAAAATTGAAGACCTAGGTCGGGAAGTTTTTTTTTTTTTGGTTTTATATCAAACATGGTGTCTGTGGTTTTGAACAGACTAAACAGCTGAAAGCTGAATTATATTTTTTGAGTGGTGTATTTTTTTATTGCATTGCATATGTTTGAGAAATTGTATATTACTGCAGAGGGCGGGAAAAGTCATTTCGTGGATGAGTATGGTTTTGAAGGACAAGGCGTAGCCGAGTCCTCCTCCTTGCATTCCATTAAATTGTCAAAAGGGCCTCTACGTGTTGGCTCAGTTGGTACTTTGTAGGTAGGTACCTAGCCCCACGCACGCCTCCCAAAGGTCCGGGACATCATGTCCCGTGAGCGGGAAAGACACACGACAGAAAATCTTTGACAAAATGAACTTCACGTTCCCGCCTCAATTGTTTTTTTAAGGATATTAAAGTTCAAAGTTTTGGGTCCGAATTGCATATTTGGTTCCACATAAAATATAGTAATGAAAATAAATAAAAAGAAAACTTATAGGATTAGTAAATATAAATATAATGCATTATTACATTTAGTTAGCCTGATGCCTCGTTTCAACAAATCATAGATAATATTAAATGTACCCATATAGATGAACAAACTACAATTGTATTAATGTTAGGTGACGGGTCAAATATTAGATACTCTGATTTAAAGGCTGAATTTGATTGTCTGTCAAAGCTAGGTGCTAAGAATATTATTATAGGCGCGTTACCCTATTCTGCTTCTCCGTGCAGTTCCAACAGCCAGGCATTTAATCTGAATAAGCTTATGTATAAGCTGACGACTCGTCATAGCGACGTTATATTTTTTGACACTAATAATTTTATTAGTGATTATCGGTTTACTACTGACAGACTTGCTAAATCTTTAGCATCTTTTATAATTTCCGTTTTCGGAAACCATAGCTCCCCCCCTAACTTGGATAGGACGACATCTCCAACCGAGGATTTGTCTTTAAACTGACTGCTGGGACAACGGAGAGGCACAATGGTGTATCATTATTACACCAGAATATAAATCGCTTCACTGGCAAAATATTAGATCTAGAATTATTTACAGAACAACAAAATATAGATGTAGTCTGCTTAACAGAAACATGGTTAAAAAACGACATGATGAAATTCAATGTAAATAATTACGTATTGGCCAGCGCGTTCAACAGAACTACCGCGGAGGGTGGTGGTTCTATTATCTTAGTAAAAAATGGATTAACTTTTAAAGAACGCAAAGACCTCTCAGGCTGTTCTGTTGATCGTGTTTGCGAGATTGCTTGCGCAGAGATGGATCAGTATCTTATCATTTGCGTTTATAAACCACCATCAGGTAACTTAACTTCGTTTATTGAAATTATGGAAGATGTACTTGGTAAAGCAACAAATAATAAAAAATCAGTAGTTGTTTGCGGCGACTTTAATATCGATATTTTGTCCCAGTCGGTTGAAAAAGATAAGTACATCACTCTATTTAAATCGTTTAATTTAGATTACTTGTTTGAAGTGCCTACCCGGGTGACTCCCACCTCTGCCACTTGTATAGATAATATTTGGTTAAATTGTCCTCATCTATACAGAAACATAGTGAACGGAGTACGTTCGGATCATAAAGCTCAGTTGGTAGGGCTACCTTGCGAAACAAAACATCCAGATCGCGTTATAGAAATAAGACCGCTGAGCAAAAGTAGGCTAGCACTATTAAAGTCAAATCTACTAGTCGCCATGTCGAATACCCAGGCAGAATCAAATGATCCGAACGATCAATTCAAAATGCTTCTGAATACCGTCTGTAAAGAGTTTAATGGAACTTGTGGTAAAAAACGTATCAAGATTAATAGTAAAATGTCATTCAATGAATGGGCAACTGCCGGAATCCGGAAAAGTAGAGATAACTTGTACCAACTTTATGAGAGGAGGTCTTATACCACTGACGAGCGCTTCCATCAGTATGTTAGGGATTATTCCAAATTGTTTAAAATTGTGTGCACGAAAGCTAAAGCAGTGCACCTAAATAATAAAATAAAGTCCTCCGATAACAAGGCCAAGACAGTCTGGAAAATAATAAACACAGAGACTGGGCAGAAAAATAAAAGCGATTCCACCATTTCTTTGAAGATAGAGAATGCATTAGTAACTGACGCAGGAAAAGTAGCCGATGAATTTAACAATTTCTTTTCCAAAATTCCGTTTCAGACAACAAAAAGTTTGCAATCGTCTAGTACATTAGCTGAATCCTTTCTGAGTGAGAATGTAAAGTTAGAGAACGTAGATATTTTCAGTTTTCATCATGTTTCTCCTCTAGATATACTGAAATCTTTTAAATTGATAAAAATAAAGAGCACGGAGGACTTATGGGGCGTGTCAGTCAAGGTACTGGAAGCCATTCTGGAGGTTGTTGCACCTACTCTAGCTCTTATTTTTAATAGTTGTATAGACAATGGCATTTTTCCAGATTTAATGAAATGTAGTAAAGTAGTTCCTATTTTCAAATCAGGCCATAGAGATAATCCTTCTGATTATCGTCCCGTATCTATCCTACCCGCGTTTAGCAAAATATTTGAAAAAATAATGCTAACGCAATTGATTTCTCACTTTAATTATAACAAGATTTTGCACGCACAGCAGTTCGGCTTCACAAAGGGTAGGTCAACTACTGATGCTGGTGCAAGTTTAATTAAATTCATTCTGCAGTCTTGGGAAGAGTCGCAGGACGCCATTGGAGTCTTCTGTGACCTTTCCAAGGCATTTGATTGTGTAGATCATAGTACCTTAATTTGTAAACTTAAATTTTATGGCATTAGAGGACATGCATTAGATCTCATTGAGTCATATTTAACACAAAGGAATCAAAAGGTAGCGATAAATGGGGCCATTTCGTCAGAGACAGTGGTGGAGATGGGAGTACCTCAAGGATCTATTTTAGGTCCATTCCTGTTCCTTGTTTATGTAAATGATCTACCATATATGGTAAGCCGAAGATCAGGCATTGTCATGTTCGCCGATGACACCTCGTTACTGTTCAAGGTTAATAGGAAAGATACTGAACTCATTGAACCAAATAACACCCTGTCCATGATATCTGACTGGTTTGCTGCCAATAACTTAGTGTTGAATCCGAAAAAAACGAAATGTATAAAATTCACACTAGCGAACTCAAATGTAAACTTAGCCTCAAATATTAAACTTAATGGTGAAACCATAGAATTTGTAAAGTCAACTGTATTCTTAGGTATTACGTTAGACTCTAAACTGCAGTGGGGTTCCCACATAACTGCGATAGGAAGTAGGTTGAGCTCCGCTGCTTTTGCAGTCAGGAGAATCAGGCAGCTTACCAATGTAGCAACGGCACGGTTAGTTTACTTCGCTTACTTTAACAGTATAATTACTTATGGTATTATTTTATGGGGATCAGCGGCAGATATTGAGACTGTATTTATTTTACAAAAAAGGGCTGTTAGAGCAATTTATAACCTCGGGTCGCGTGAGTCATTAAGAGAATTTTTCAAGGAAACAGATATTCTAACACTGCCGTCGCTATACGTATTTGAAATAATAATGTATGTTAGGAAGAATTTATACAACTACCCAACAAACACTGATAGGCCCAAGGTTACCAGAAGCGCAGGGAAGCTCAAAACAACTTTTTACAGGCTAGTAAAAGCGAAAAAGTCGTTCTTGGGAAATTGTATAAAATTCTACAATAAAATTCCAAAACACATTACCGAACTTACTGACTCTAAATTCAAATCTGTCGTAAAACGGACACTCATTGCAAAAGCATATTATAAGATAAACGACTACATCATGGATAGGGATATTTGGCAGCGATAAAATCCTGCACTAAAAACCTGTCGTAAAATAAATAGGCTTTCTACTGTAGCAATGTAATTTTAAAATTTTATAATACTCTGATACTGATATGATATATTGTATACTGTTTTGAAAAAATGACACCTCGCCGAGTTTATTACGCCGGTTCTTCTCGAGGCAGAGGTTTACTTTCCGAACCGGTGGTAGTTTATCGACATTCATAGGTGCATGTAATATGCCTAAATTGAAGAATAAATCACTTTGACTTTGACTTTGAGTTAAATCGGCAATTCCTAAACGCAACACATTAAAAGAAACCATACCTTTGTTACAAAATATTTATCAGTCCGAAAAGATCATTAAGTCTAAATAAACTGTATTATGATTTGGACACAATCATTATTATATCTATCTCGGTTTTTGTACGTGACTATCGGACGCAGTTTAGTGAATAGAATATTCAGTATTGGATGAAATTAAAAGTAAAAAACCTGCACAATAATGTACACTTCCCGGGCATGTCCGGAAAGTAATTCCACTTTTTAGGGTTCCGTACCTCAAAAGGACAAAAACGGAACCCTTACAGGATCACTCGTGCGTCTGTCTGTCCGTCTGTCACAGTCGATTTGCTCCAAAACTACTGGACCGATTGAGTTGAAATTTTGTATACATATGTAAATTGGTGACCCAAAGATGGACACGTAAAGGGCCACTTTTGGGGGGTAAACTGGAATATAAAAATAAAAAGTTTCGCAAACTGTATTGTGTGACATATCCAATGAAAGTGGTTGTTGTAAGCATCTCAGATTTATTTTTTTATAATTTTAGCGAAAACAGATTTGAAGTAATTTAGGAAAAATTACGAAAATTTACCATTCCCCCTCTACCCATCTCCGAAACTACTAGGCTTAAAATTCTGAAAAAAATATGGAAAATAGTTCCTTGCCTAAAGATACTCGTAACAGGAAAACCTATGAGAAGATTGAGTATTCAAAGTAACTGGAAAATTCTCAATATTTTACGGAACCCTCACCACGCGAGTCGAACTCGCACTTGTCAGGTTTTGGAACGATGGACTTCGCGGTGTGTTTTTACTACATTAATGGGAACATTTAAACCTCATACCTCAATAAACTGGATCGCCTCCTCAATAATTGCATACGATTCATTTTCGGCCTCCGTAAATATGACCACGTTTCCTTCTACCGTCGTCAACTTAACTGGCTCTCCATTCGCCGTCGTAGATCCCTCAGATTACTTTGCACCCTTTTTTCAATCTTGTCTGAGCCTTCTGCTCCAGGATACCTCAAAAGTAAATTTATTTTCGATACCCCTCGCCCAGGCTGTGAGCTGCGTACCTCCCGTGTCCTCAAAATATCCATACCTTCGCACCGCACTAGTTTTATGACTCACTCCTTCGCCGTACAGGCAAGCCGTCTCTGGAATTCACTCCCTCTCAACATCAGACAAGCCCCAAGCAAGTTTGCTTTCAAGCGGATGCTGCGTAAGCATCTGCTTAAACAAGAATTCGACTAAAATCCATCCACATAATGGTAGTATATATTGAATATGTAGTAGTATATATTTTTGTATGTATCTTATATATTTTTATTTATGTATGTCTAAATGTAGTGTATAATACTTTTGTATTTTTTTCCTCTCTCCTCAAGTATATTCGTAACAGAAATTATCATACTTTTTTCTTTGCACCTGTTATAAGTCTCTGTTTAGCCCAATGGTTAGCTGGTAGAGAATGCCATCTGGCATTAAGCTCGCCATTTGTACATATATTTTTTTGTATTTTGTGCAATAAAGTTTAAATAAATAAATAAATAAACATTTCCAAACAAGTTGGGCCTGGTGAAAAGGGCTTGCCGGCTTCGTATCACTATCCGGACTCCCTGCGGTCGGCCGTCTGTACCTACTCAACCGGCAAGCCCTTCTTTCCCGGCATCTGTGGTAATGTACTATTTCTTACACATGCTCGGAAAAGTAGACTGCGAAACACAGCGTTACGAGCGTCACGAAATTACATGTCGACAATGGGATTTGTATTGGTAATTGCCGGCGAGCCGGAATAACACACTCTGCAGGCAATCGCTTCCTTCCCGGCCTCTGCAGTAAAATGTACTATATTCTTTAGTCATAGAGGAAGAATAGAATAGAAGGACTCACACAAACATACACACATGAGTGACAAGGATGTAAGCATAGACTACCACAAGTAGGAACGAGATACAATATCAAATCTCCTGTCCCTGAGCGCGTATACTCGTACGTTCTTTGTTTTTGTCACCAGCTTGTTTGTCACCACCTGTCAAAATATTGTACTGAAACTGACGTCACCGATATAACACGACTAAATTATAAACGACATTAGACGTTAAGAATGTATTAGTCTTGTGATACTTCGGACTAGACTGATACTCGGACGCCATCTATTAAATCCTATATCTACGGTTTTAGTACTCGCTGGACGACAGTACCGAGCAGCGCGCGGAGAGCATCATGTCGACGAGCCTGCCGAGCGAGGCGCGCGAGGCGGACGACTCCATGGTGAAGTCCGCGCCGCCGCTGCCCTCGCGGCCCAAGTCCGGCGACCCCAGGAGCCCCACCCGTCACCTCGACTACCGGTATGTACTATATGTTTAGTACTCGCTGGACGACAGTACCGAGCAGCGCGCGGAGAGCATCACGTCGACGAGCCTGCCGAGCGAGGCGCGCGAGGCGGACGACTCCATGGTGAAGTCCGCGCCGCCGCTGCCCTCGCGGCCCAAGTCCGGCGACCCCAGGAGCCCCACCCGTCACCTCGACTACCGGTATGTACTATATGTTTAGTACTCGCTGGACGACAGTACCGAGCAGCGCGCGGAGAGCATCATGTCGACGAGCCTGCCGAGCGAGGCGCGCGAGGCGGACGACTCCATGGTGAAGTCCGCGCCGCCGCTGCCCTCGCGGCCCAAGTCCGGCGACCCCAGGAGCCCCACCCGTCACCTCGACTACCGGTATGTACTATATGTTTAGTACTCGCTGGACGACAGTACCGAGCAGCGCGCGGAGAGCATCATGTCGACGAGCCTGCCGAGCGAGGCGCGCGAGGCGGACGACTCCATGGTGAAGTCCGCGCCGCCGCTGCCCTCGCGGCCCAAGTCCGGCGACCCCAGGAGCCCCACCCGTCACCTCGACTACCGGTATGTACTATATGTTTAGTACTCGCTGGACGACAGTACCGAGCAGCGCGCGGAGAGCATCACGTCGACGAGCCTGCCGAGCGAGGCGCGCGAGGCGGACGACTCCATGGTGAAGTCCGCGCCGCCGCTGCCCTCGCGGCCCAAGTCCGGCGACCCCAGGAGCCCCACCCGTCACCTCGACTACCGGTATGTACTATATGTTTAGTACTCGCTGGACGACAGTACCGAGCAGCGCGCGGAGAGCATCATGTCGACGAGCCTGCCGAGCGAGGCGCGCGAGGCGGACGACTCCATGGTGAAGTCCGCGCCGCCGCTGCCCTCGCGGCCCAAGTCCGGCGACCCCAGGAGCCCCACCCGTCACCTCGACTACCGGTATGTACTATATGTTTAGTACTCGCTGGACGACAGTACCGAGCAGCGCGCGGAGAGCATCATGTCGACGAGCCTGCCGAGCGAGGCGCGCGAGGCGGACGACTCCATGGTGAAGTCCGCGCCGCCGCTGCCCTCGCGGCCCAAGTCCGGCGACCCCAGGAGCCCCACCCGTCACCTCGACTACCGGTATGTACTATATGTTTAGTACTCGCTGGACGACAGTACCGAGCAGCGCGCGGAGAGCATCATGTCGACGAGCCTGCCGAGCGAGGCGCGCGAGGCGGACGACTCCATGGTGAAGTCCGCGCCGCCGCTGCCCTCGCGGCCCAAGTCCGGCGACCCCAGGAGCCCCACCCGTCACCTCGACTACCGGTATGTACTATATGTTTAGTACTCGCTGGACGACAGTACCGAGCAGCGCGCGGAGAGCATCATGTCGACGAGCCTGCCGAGCGAGGCGCGCGAGGCGGACGACTCCATGGTGAAGTCCGCGCCGCCGCTGCCCTCGCGGCCCAAGTCCGGCGACCCCAGGAGCCCCACCCGTCACCTCGACTACCGGTATGTACTATATGTTTAGTACTCGCTGGACGACAGTACCGAGCAGCGCGCGGAGAGCATCACGTCGACGAGCCTGCCGAGCGAGGCGCGCGAGGCGGACGACTCCATGGTGAAGTCCGCGCCGCCGCTGCCCTCGCGGCCCAAGTCCGGCGACCCCAGGAGCCCCACCCGTCACCTCGACTACCGGTATGTACTATATGTTTAGTACTCGCTGGACGACAGTACCGAGCAGCGCGCGGAGAGCATCACGTCGACGAGCCTGCCGAGCGAGGCGCGCGAGGCGGACGACTCCATGGTGAAGTCCGCGCCGCCGCTGCCCTCGCGGCCCAAGTCCGGCGACCCCAGGAGCCCCACCCGTCACCTCGACTACCGGTATGTACTATATGTTTAGTACTCGCTGGACGACAGTACCGAGCAGCGCGCGGAGAGCATCATGTCGACGAGCCTGCCGAGCGAGGCGCGCGAGGCGGACGACTCCATGGTGAAGTCCGCGCCGCCGCTGCCCTCGCGGCCCAAGTCCGGCGACCCCAGGAGCCCCACCCGTCACCTCGACTACCGGTATGTACTATATGTTTAGTACTCGCTGGACGACAGTACCGAGCAGCGCGCGGAGAGCATCATGTCGACGAGCCTGCCGAGCGAGGCGCGCGAGGCGGACGACTCCATGGTGAAGTCCGCGCCGCCGCTGCCCTCGCGGCCCAAGTCCGGCGACCCCAGGAGCCCCACCCGTCACCTCGACTACCGGTATGTACTATATGTTTAGTACTCGCTGGACGACAGTACCGAGCAGCGCGCGGAGAGCATCATGTCGACGAGCCTGCCGAGCGAGGCGCGCGAGGCGGACGACTCCATGGTGAAGTCCGCGCCGCCGCTGCCCTCGCGGCCCAAGTCCGGCGACCCCAGGAGCCCCACCCGTCACCTCGACTACCGGTATGTACTATATGTTTAGTACTCGCTGGACGACAGTACCGAGCAGCGCGCGGAGAGCATCATGTCGACGAGCCTGCCGAGCGAGGCGCGCGAGGCGGACGACTCCATGGTGAAGTCCGCGCCGCCGCTGCCCTCGCGGCCCAAGTCCGGCGACCCCAGGAGCCCCACCCGTCACCTCGACTACCGGTATGTACTATATGTTTAGTACTCGCTGGACGACAGTACCGAGCAGCGCGCGGAGAGCATCATGTCGACGAGCCTGCCGAATTATGCTATAATGTTATGTTACTGATAGTAATTATTATGCTATTCATTTAAATGTTTGTATTTATTAGTATTACTATTCTTTAGTTTTGTACATTCGACATTATTATTTTATATTATTATATTCAAACACAAATTATATTGTTATGTGAATAAATGACTATGACCAGGTGTTAATTTAGCTGCATAGGAGCCTTTCCGTCCCTCATTGCGGCAACACGTTTAGCTTGCCCTGAGTATTATAGGTCCATGTACTAGGACAAAATAATGAATATGGAGTTGTTGACAGCGATCTGGACGGCGCCAGCGACGCCGTGGAGCCGCGGCGACACAGCCGCGCGTCGTGGAGCGAGCCCGGCGACGCGCCGCCGCTGCCGCCGCGCGTCTCAGGTACCACCTCATCACCCTCCTGGCGTTTCCCGGTTGTGCTCTAATGCCTCAGCAACACTGTGCTCCTTGCTAGTGCTCCAATGAGATGTACGTTTGCAAAAATTGCGGACCGACTTTATAGAAAGCCATGTTACCGCGCGCGCGCACGGTCCTTTGTTATTACGTCACGGTACTCTCTCTTTATGTCTGAGTTAAAAAGAGACAGAGATATAGTGGACGCGGACTATTGGACCATACAATATTTGAATCCATGTATAACATATACCTTTTTTTTTTACTGGGAGGATAATCCGTTATGAATACCTCCGCACCACGGGGACTCGCACAGACTAAAAACCCCCCGATGGTCCTCGACGCATTTCGGATGGCTCTAGGATCTCCTACGGAACGCACCAGTGCCGCCCTAGCGCATGCCTCAGTGGGTCATACCTTATTTTTATTCTACTATTGCAGCCCCCAACTGCAACCGTGTACCACCCAACATACCTAGTATTTATATTTCGGCGAATGTAAAGGTTCGGCGCGATCGTGGGCAGAAGCGCCGCCGGCGGTGCCGCGGCGCGCGCGCGACGACGAGCGGCGCGCGCGCGACGACGAGCGGCGCGCCGACGACGCGCGCGACTCCGGCGTCAGCGTCGACCACAACTACACCAACACCGACGACCACCGCCGACAGCACGGTTGGTATTACAAAGGTTCGGCGCGATCGTGGGCAGAAGCGCCGCCGGCGGTGCCGCGGCGCGCGCGCGACGACGAGCGGCGCGCCGACGACGCGCGCGACTCCGGCGTCAGCGTTGACCACAACTACACCAACACCGACGACCACCGCCGACAGCACGGTTGGTATTACAAAGGTTCGGCGCGATCGTGGGCAGAAGCGCCGCCGGCGGTGCCGCGGCGCGCGCGCGACGACGAGCGGCGCGCCGACGACGCGCGCGACTCCGGCGTCAGCGTCGACCACAACTACACCAACACCGACGACCACCGCCGACAGCACGGTTGGTATTACAAAGGTTCGGCGCGATCGTGGGCAGAAGCGCCGCCGGCGGTGCCGCGGCGCGCGCGCGACGACGAGCGGCGCGCCGACGACGCGCGCGACTCCGGCGTCAGCGTCGACCACAACTACACCAACACCGACGACCACCGCCGACAGCACGGTTGGTATTACAAAGGTTCGGCGCGATCGTGGGCAGAAGCGCCGCCGGCGGTGCCGCGGCGCGCGCGCGACGACGAGCGGCGCGCCGACGACGCGCGCGACTCCGGCGTCAGCGTCGACCACAACTACACCAACACCGACGACCACCGCCGACAGCACGGTTGGTATTACAAAGGTTCGGCGCGATCGTGGGCAGAAGCGCCGCCGGCGGTGCCGCGGCGCGCGCGCGACGACGAGCGGCGCGCCGACGACGCGCGCGACTCCGGCGTCAGCGTCGACCACAACTACACCAACACCGACGACCACCGCCGACAGCACGGTTGGTATTACAAAGGTTCGGCGCGATCGTGGGCAGAAGCGCCGCCGGCGGTGCCGCGGCGCGCGCGCGACGACGAGCGGCGCGCCGACGACGCGCGCGACTCCGGCGTCAGCGTCGACCACAACTACACCAACACCGACGACCACCGCCGACAGCACGGTTGGTATTACAAAGGTTCGGCGCGATCGTGGGCAGAAGCGCCGCCGGCGGTGCCGCGGCGCGCGCGCGACGACGAGCGGCGCGCCGACGACGCGCGCGACTCCGGCGTCAGCGTCGACCACAACTACACCAACACCGACGACCACCGCCGACAGCACGGTTGGTATTACAAAGGTTCGGCGGATTCGTGGGCAGAAGCGCCGCCGGCGGTGCCGCGGCGCGCGCGCGACGACGAGCGGCGCGCCGACGACGCGCGCGACTCCGGCGTCAGCGTCGACCACAACTACACCAACACCGACGACCACCGCCGACAGCACGGTTGGTATTACAAAGGTTCGGCGCGATCGTGGGCAGAAGCGCCGCCGGCGGTGCCGCGGCGCGCGCGCGACGACGAGCGGCGCGCCGACGACGCGCGCGACTCCGGCGTCAGCGTCGACCACAACTACACCAACACCGACGACCACCGCCGACAGCACGGTTAGTACCTATTTCAAGAATACCTTTAGAGAATGAAACACAGGACCTAGGTATCGCTGGAGCGACATGGTACTGGTGGATCTGCTTGAACTCCAGATTTCCAATTGGCAAGAGCTAATGCAGAACCGAGAAGAGTGTGATGTCGGAGGCCAAAATTCATTATGGGTCGCAGAGCCAACGAAGTAAGTTAAGTAGATACGCCGTTTCCGTGAATACGGTTACTCCCGATGTGTATAGGTGAATTCCTAGCTTAGGAATATTCCCCAACAATCCCCATACAAATCAGGAACTTTTGGGAATGTTTCCGTGAACGGCATATCACTAATATTAGAACCAGAGCCTCCTGTTTAGTAGAGCGGATGTGGAGCGTATTTTTCACGTCTTCGAACCATGTTCCCTTTTTTTTAGTTTTCTATAATGAGACAGTTTTATAAATCTTAGTTTTGTTTCAACCAGGGATCGGATACCGGTATTTTCACCATACAAAAATACCGGTTTTATTTCGTTCAATTTCGTTCTTTGGTTTATAATATCAATTTTGATCAGGCTGTCTAATAATACGAAAATGTTACCTAAATACATGATAGAGTCCTACATTAAGAGCCTAAAATAATTTAAAATATTAGACTACTTCGGGGACTTTTGAAAAAACCGGTTCCGATCCCTGGTTTCAACATTGACTAAGAATTTTATGAGTAACTGATATTTGATATCAGGGCTAATTAAGATCTTTAAAAAACCGAACCTACGTAAGACTTGAAGTTCGTTTCATAGCAACTCTAGAACTTTGTGTAATCTAGACGAGTACCGCCAATCACGCATGTATAACTAACAAACCTCTTCAGTTTCAGATTTCGACTTGACGGCGGAATCGTTGCGCTACGAGGAGATAATCTCAATGATGTCGGAACCCCTCCGAGTGGACGAGGGCGAGACCCCGCCGCCCATCCCGCCCAAGGGCCTCGGCCATCTCAGCAGCTTCGACTCGGGCCACCACGAAAACGGCGAAACCAACTGCTGAGGTAAGGTAAACCAAATGAATATTCGGGACGGAAAATTCAATCATTTAAAAATATTTGAGTTTAACTAGGGCTTTCTTAAACACGCTAGAGCGCCAGCAAAAGCTTTACTTTATAAGAATCCTGCCAAACTATTGTAAATTAGATCATGTGACATCGACGTTAAAGTTCAAAGTGGCTTCACGTATAATTCATTAGAATCTTTAGCGCCTACAAATAAATATAAAGCAATGATTTTGGGACGCGTGTCATTGCCCGTTTAAAAGTTTACTCCGTCATTTACAACAACTTGTAACTTTTAGCTTGTATTATGAGAAATTCCTTTTAAATTAGGTAATATTGAATTCGCTAGGAAAATAATGTTATTAAACATATTATTTAATTAGGCGTGCATATCATTCATTTTAGTGGTGTAATTGCAAAGTGTGATTTGTGACATGTTATCATTTCTTAATGTTACATTTAGTTTTTAACCGGGGCCATATAAGACGTGATACATAATAAAATAACAAACTCAGATGCGTAGCAGACTCGAATATACACTTTTTTGTGTACACAAAGTGTAGTAAACAATTCAGCCTGTATTGTTTCACGCTAGCAATGCAATGAAAATAGTTTAAAGGCAGCTCTGAGAATGTATTAGTGTTTTAAAATAAGATTAGTGACATGGAGATTTGTAATGGGAATTGTTTATATAATTATTTAGGAGCGTTTTTGCTGAACATATATTATGCGCAAATGCTATTTTTCATATATTTTAATTTTATTAGAGAACATGTATTTGTATTATTTTGTCCTTTGCTTCTACTATAATTATGTGTAAACTGTCAAATGTACTCGATGTTATCTTAATGCTTGTCGATACTCGTCAACTGTAGAATGGTTTTAAAATACATAAAAAAAAACCAGTAACCGTATTACAGAGACAACTCGAGACGAGACTAAGACTTTGGCAGGTTTCACGGTGTTAAGTTACATAATTATACATGTCGTTTTTTATGTGATAATTTGAATGAAATTATTTACTCGAAATCAATTTTATTGTAAGTGATCGCGTTTTACTGTGTGACATTTCAATCAGATATGAATCAATTATAAGGTGGAACGATATCGTGAACTTTCCATACAAACATTTTTCGGACACCGAGCTGGATTAGAACCAACGATTTTCTGGCAACCAGGACCAGTCGCCAGTGTGTAGCGACATCCTACCTAGAAGACTAAGGTTTCTCAGGCGCCATCAACGTTTGTGTTGCCAAATTACTTAATAAAGTTAATTAGTAATTCGAAATATAAAATGGTTTTAAATTAAACAATATAATCCGGCAAACATTTGTATGGAGAGTTCACGCTGTTGTTCCATCTTAATATTTAATTTTTGGTTTTGCTCAACAAGATAGATCGTACAACATACTTCACTATGGCTGATCATAGAGTCATGTTTTAATAATTAACATGCCGATATAGTACAGTCAGCATCAAAAGTAGCTACGCAAACTTTTTTATTACAAGGGAATAAGAACTTTTGACGTATTCGATTGCGTAGTTACTTTTGATGCTGACTGTACTAGGCTTCAGCTTCTTATAATGAAACACTATTTCAAAACACGGCAGCAATATGGTTAATTGGTTATACACAAGTTTGTGAAGCGGTGCTTGTGGATGCTATGCAACACCATTGGCAGCACGTAAAGTGGGATACGTCCCATCTATTCTGTAAGAACTTACCTAATAGGTTGCATAAAATTAAAACCTAGAATGCGTAGTGGTAGGTAATTTAATAGCTTTCTTTCTTTGGGACGTATGAAAATCCCGCACTTAATAGACCTCTGAATGGTGCAATTTTTAATTAGTTTTACATGTATTTCTACTGTTTTAAGGATTTTTATAAGTTTTTTTTGGACATTTTTAATGTTGTACTATAATTATTAACTTGAAATGGCGTATTCCAAATTAAAAAGTGATTTGATATTAGAAAAATATAATAGTCCAAAATAAAAACGGCTTTAAGTTTAGATCTCTAATGTTTTACAAACTGTTCGTAATTTCTCTTTGAGACTGGGCTTTTATGCATTTTTACAATCGCATTCTTGATACTGTATGTTATATTTAGGTATGCGAACCTGCTTATTCCAATGTTGGGCGGAACAACACATGTTTCTAACTCTTCTAATAGTTTTCCATGATAACGTGATATTTTTATACGTTTCTATTCGATACTGTAGTTTTTTTAACTTATACTCTTTAAGACCTAGCCCTTAAGTTCGCGTTTTCAACGAACAATATACATGTTTATTCATATGTTATTATACACTTGTAACTAATACAATCGGTTAGTACATGCATGTTGGTGTAGTTGGTAAGCGATGGACACTATTTTGTATTCAGTAACGTAGAATAGACAGGTATTAACGAGTGTTCCTAAGCGTAAAAACTTTTAAGTTTGTTGCTTTGAGTCAAAATGTTCAATTATAACTTGACCACCGGAATCGTATGTATGTAAAATAAAAAAAACGCTTAAGCTTATGTAAGCTAAAACAGCTTGGAAGCAGTTATAGGTAAAAACTAACTTAGTAAAGCCCATCTTGCACGTAGGGGTGACTAGTTCGAATAGGCATGAGTTATGTTTTTGTAAGACAATTTAAACATGTTATGTCTATTCGAATACAGCACCACTACATACAAGAAGGGCTCTACTTAAGTTTTTTACCTATACACTGCCTAAGCGAGAGAAAAATCTTCGTAAACATAGGCCTATGTGTTCACTATTCACATAAAGCCTCATATCGTTGGTTCGAAAGTAACAAACTTAAAATAACATCTGTATTATTTTAAAGGTCATCATCTTTCTGTATCTTTATATAATTATATGAGAAATGTTGTCGGGCATATAGGGCGCACTTGCGCATCCATTGTTTAAATTTGTACCCTTACAAGTACTTCTAGCTAGATTTGGCTTTCAAATACTTAAAAATGTGCTCTAATTATTTATAAGCAGATATAATAAATTATATAATTTATTTTGTGCCCGATGTGCTCCGGCAGATTATACGATGAACTTTATTTTAAATTTACCTATTTCTATTTTATTCGCGTTTATAGTGTCAAAGGTAACGCTTCTCCAAGCTTTTATTTAATGTAATAATGACTAAGTTACCTTAGTTCGGATGAATTTGACTGATATTATCGATAGTTGGTATGCGAGTCGTGATTATTGTATTCCTTTAATATTATTATCTCATTAGGATAGACTATTATCATTATTCCATTTAACCTAATTCGTAAATGAACCAAAAATTGAGTCGGCTATTTTTGTAATCTTAATCAAACTATTCTTTGGATTTCATATTTAGTACACAATTCGATTCTTCCGCATTGATGCTATGGTCTTCCGCGGATTACGACTCCTTCAGGCTGTTCGTTACAATACTTAATCGTAATGGCTATTTTTGTAGCACTAATTCAATTTTGCACTTTATACGACAACAATCTCCTATTATTGTTAAAAGTTAATGAACTTAGAAATAAATTTATTTGAGCGCTTCGCACTTGAAGCGCTCGAATAAATTTACATTTGTTTATTTAGATTTGTTTACTCTAAACAAATTAACATTGACTATGACAAGGTTCAGAACCAATTAATCATATTAGTAAACACATTTCATTTAACATGTGACCATAGAGTTGCAGAGATCGATTTGAAACAAAACAAAATACTTACTCTATTTCCTATTGTACAGTTGACGTCAAAGATATGTTTACACTTTTCCACCTTAATCCTTTGTAATAAGGCCTTAAATGTATACATATCGTCGACGATACATACGAATAGTTAATTCAAATTTAATTGATTTTTTTCTTGTATACACAATGAACGAAATAAATGTAAATGACCAACTTAAAAAAAGTTGCAATCAGTATTATAGGACCGACGTTTAATTAAAATGTAAAATCTTGTTTTGGCTGTACTATACTTGCACTTCACTGTTTTATGATTGGTGTGAAATCTGAATGAAATAATTCCTAAAACTAGTGATTAGTGGAGGCCAATGCAATGTTAAGTACAAAGCTTAGTCTTAAATTAGATGGAAATTATTAAATAGTGAAGACATGTAGCCATTTGTAATTCAAACGATCGGAATAAATATATAGAATGGATCGTACATGTTGTTTGATTTTAAACCTGGTTATTGAAACACAATGGTGGATGGTTGTTTTATATTATTTTTTTCTGGGAGTTTTATTTTAAATTTACCGGTTTTCATGCTCTGGAGTGTATATTGGGTAAGTTGAGGGATATCTTGCGGAAGAGTTACATAAAGCTCGTCTCCGTTAACGAGCAGATTTTTTAAAAGAGGGTTCCGGGATAAAAAAAAAATTGCAATAAACTGTTTATTGTAATAAAAATATTTTTATTACAATAAACAGTTTATTGCAATAAAAATATTTAATTCTAGATTACATAGCTACAATCTTTTACATTTAAGATTTCTTATTCGTGCGAGAAGGCTGTTCCAGAAACGAGCCACCTGAACGGTGAATGAATTAGATGTACCTACCTAAAACCAGGGATCGGATTCCGGTATTTACTCCATACAAATTAAACCGATATTATTTCGTTTTTTGGTTATAAATCATTTTTGATTGAGCAGTCTAATAATACTAATATGTTACCTAAATACACGATAGAATCCTACATTAAGAGCCTAACATAATTCAAAATATTAGACGACTTCGGGGATTTTTGAAAAAACCGGGTCCAATCCCTGCCTACATGTACGGAATTCATGAAATAATGGAAATGAATTAACAAAACTACCATCGTACAAAAACCTGCTGTTCTGCGTTTACGGTACAAATTAAACCGGTATTATTGCGTTTAAAGATAAGTTATAAATATGATGATAAAATTCAAAAATCTTACTGCGTTGCCTCAGTTACAAAAAGCACAGGTTTCAGTAATTAAAATTCGAACACATTCAGTTGAGAGTAAGGTGTCCGGCAAAGAGGCATCGAGGCGTCGCGTGCGGATCGATTACTGTATTTATGAAGCAGATTTCTAAATAATAAGCGGCGTTGGACATTACTCTTCCAAAACAATAATGCGCTAAATTGATTTCAATGTTAGTAGTAAAGTCGATCTTATCAGATACTCAATATGGTCTAAATTAATACAGGGTTTAGATTAAGTAAGTGAGCTCGTAATTGAGGGTTCCGACGGCTCTATGTTGGATACACATGTCTCGATTCGCTGCCTTTAAATTACTACCGATTTTAAAGTAGGTTCGAATATGGAGGTTTTGTCGATAAGCAAATTCAAAATTATTTGTACGTTGTTCCACTTAAAATTTTTGTAAAGTAAACAATTCGACATCAAAACACGATACCGCACATCTTGAAGGCCTGATCAAGGTTGCAACGCTCTCGAATTCTACTAAACAGGTATCAGGATTTAATCAGAGTTTAAACGTTAAATTAGATTTAACTAATTTTCATCTGGATGAACTAGTTCGGTTTTGGTCGAATTGACTTTAGCCATACGATTGAGTAAAATAAATATAAAAACAATTTCCAAGTTTTTACAAGTCCGATTATCATTGATTCGATCCATAGATCATTTGGACAGGAGAAACTAGCCAAAAAATAATTTATTCATGATTCACGAGCTTCTCCAAAGGCTAAGAATTAAATTAGATACAATGTAAGCCCATCCAACAACAGGTTTTAAAACGTCGATAGCTATAATTGCAGAAAAAGGTAAATGGCTACTCACATGCTACTCAAGCATTATAATTTTCTTTACAAGCTCTTTAAGTGGAGCCTGGATGTATACTTAAGTAAGTCATCTGCAGACCTTTGTTCTTACATGATGACTATTACCGCCGGGCCCGCCCCGGCCGGCCTAATGGACGTTGTTTGACAAAATGTGACGCCTTAATGAGAGAGAAGCTGTGACTTGGTGTTACAACACGGTGTAATGTAATCGAAAGTTACGTGTTATACTTATTTGTTTAAAGGTTAAGATGGGGAGGTAATATGGAGCGGGCTATAAAGCGCTATTGATTTGGTAACGTAATGCCTAATTTTTGCATGCTTTTACTTTTTGTTTGTAGTGTTAGGTAGGTTTTTGTTCCTGATTCGCCTACTTATAGGTATTCCATATTACATAAGTGGAGTCATCTTAGGGGATCACTATGATACCATACGTACCTACCTACTTCCGATTTATGTAGAAGCATATCGACTGTAGTTCCTTCATTTTAATATGCACAAAAACAAGTATGAAAGTATTTTATATGTATCAAGTTTGAAACATATAAAAATACTATTGAGACATCGTTAAGTATTAGAATCAGCAGCAGATAAAAACACGTGAATTAATATAAACGAAATAGTTCATAAACAAACAGCCGCACCACGAGAGGGGGCAAAAACATCTGCAACTTGCACTTAAGTAATAACAATTACACCGGGTGTCAATACAGTGATAAGATCGCATCACTTTGCTATCTTCTATGATCCGTGTGATCAACCCGGTCATCGTACGGTTATCAATGGAAATGGATAATTGTTTCAGATACCTAGAATGTTGCCTTTTTCATACTACATAGTTCGGAAGTCGTGTTCCATGAGAATAGTTATTAAGTATTTTTGGTTGAGGAAAGACGGGCAACTGTGGCTCTAATTTCTGTAAAAATGTCCTAGGCATAATATGTAGGTTTCATAGTTTGTTTTTAAACACCCATCTGAGTGGTAAATACTGCGATTAATATACTCTAAATCATTGAGTTATATTACTAGAGCACACGTCACCTAGCATAAGTTTGCGCATGTCACCTACTCTCATGAGAGTACCTTGGTTTACCTATAATTAGTTTTTTTTAACAGCCGATATTTGATAGCCGTCATCATCCCGGTACAATAAACGTCAATAATGACATATGATGAGATAAATTGTACTGAGATAAACACCTGTCAAATATTAGACGTAAGGGCATTTTCACAATAGTCTGTGGCGGGGTAATGACGGTCGTTACGAGTGTAGTTTGACTTAAAACTTAAAAAAACTTCTTGTGCGTTGCGCTACTGCACCAGCAACAAACACAACAATAGTAAAAGTACGGGAATCTCTTTCTGTAATTTATAAGAACATTTAGAAGTGACAAATTCCTAATACCTTTTTGCCTTATTAGCTAAGTACCGGCCGTGCTAATGGAACATTAAACTTAACAAACTGACTATTTGAAGCTTTAAAGATCTTAATGTTTGCACCATTTGCTTTTTTTTATTTATTATTTTAGTTTTTATGAATTGACAACGATTAGTTGCTATTTAGATCTTGAGTTCTACTCATTTAAATCCTAGGCCAATTCTCTTATAAAATAATGTACGCGACGCGAGTATGGTCTCCGAATATGAACCCATTAGCAATCTAGAAGAATAAAGGTCACAGCTCATTACAGCCACCCGGCACCCGACCCGCACCGCCTCGCCTCGAGTGGTTAGTATTCTTCAAATGGATTTGTATGGGCATGCGCTCACTACATCAACTCCGTAGCATCACCGGATGGCTGAACGCGGCGTCCACCCGTGGGCCACCTGTCGACAACGAGTGGACGCCGAACGACGATTTCTGAGGATCCCGAGGGACATTTTTTTTGTATTGCTGCGATTGCTATCGAAATCGATATCTGAGGATCCGCGTATGTACCTTTAATAGGATTTTGTCATCGAATCTGATCCAATTTGCTGAGACAAATTGCATCAACAGTGCATCCTCGGGAACTATTTATAAAGATATTCAGTATAAAAAAATTACTAATACCAAATGTCGGTGATTAAATCAATAAGTAATCATAATACTAATCAATCATTTATGTGATATAGAACACATTTCCAAATGCATGCAAATATAGTTATAACATAAAAGTACAAAATTCAATTAAAACAAATATCAACTTATATTAAATGTCACAAACGTAGTATAATAATTTTATAAGTTAAACAATAATAATAATAATGCAATTAATAGGTCAGTACGGATAGAAAAAAAGTATAATAATAAATTAAAATAAAAACTGGAAAAATGAATGTCACGAAAATTTGTCGAAAATTCTTGCATAATCTTTGATTGAATAGAATGGACGGATCAAAAAATATTCCCTTACTTTTTTGTCATAGGATCTTAACTCTTGAATATTTTTTAAGTCGTCAGGAAATTGTACACTCTAATGGCAGTATTACCTATTTAAAATTTTGTCAAAATGGACATAATGCACATCATTTAAGCATAGTCTATTTCTTTCTCTAAGATAATGCTTCGTAGTCTTGCCTTGCTGAACGGTACAAATAGAGAGAAATTACAGTAAGAATTTTATTGTCAACAAATATACCTGCTATGGTGAGAGTCAGGAACATTTGCACATTTTTTATTAATCTCAGAGCTTTTTTGTTTGAGGAGCACTAAGTTAATGTTAGTTCCATTTCCCCAAACCTCGACACAATATGTAAGGAAGAAACGGAACCCTTATAGGATCACTTTGTTGTCTGCCTGTCTGTATGTATCTAATTATGCTTTCAAGTCTGAAAAATACGTGGTCAGTAGTACCTATTTCTTTGCTGGCTATGTTCATCAGTGATTTCATTGCATAGCAAGCACCTGCTAGTATCTTATGAACCTTATCGATATGGTCATTCCACCTCAAGTATGGGTAGTTTTTATTTATTTATATGAGTGTATTAAATCACGCTATGGCTATATCTGAATCCGAACTCAGAAAATTGTCGTATCTACTGCACGTTCACATATTACTCTTTGATTTCTCCAAGATAGCGGGAAGAAAGACATCAAGAAAAATATTCTAGGTTGCCAGTTTTTTACGTAGTAATAGTAAGTCAATGCTCTAAATCAAGTTGTGCCAATTGACTCAATTTTAGTGTGCCATTTTTCGAGCGCGTATAACCTATCTACCTCTTTTTTATATTACATCATTGCTCCAAATGTACATTGACAAGCAAACTTACTTAACATGTTGGGGACCAGCACTAAGATTTAAAATTAACGACAGTGGGTTCGCGCATTTTATTCTAATGGAGACAAATTATAGCACCATGTTTTATTTGTTTTCTTGGAAAGATGTTTTCAGTTCGTGTAAGAAGAATCATTGCTCGGCCATAAAAAAATCTGAATTCATTAGTTTTATTACTATTTTATAGGTGGACGCCACAGCGTGACCATCCACACTTGTTCCGCTGTACGTAAGTACTTTTTTATTGCCTTTGTGTATGTTAACCGCGGCGTTAAATATCACACAGTTAATGCTAAAACGTACCGTCAAATATACCTAAATTTCTGCCCAGTATAGGTATCTACTGTAGACATACAAAGACTTGCCACTTGTGGACACCTCAGGTGTACCTAACCTAATATTTTTTTGTATCAAAGAACACCACATGGATTCAAGTATGAATGTTACTAGAAAACCAAAGGGACTTACAACTTCTCGACGACCTCTCCTTAAAAGCATTTCAAATACTTTTGAACTTGATACAGTATAAGTTTATGTCTAAGTATGAGATGCAAATCTCATACTTAGACATAAACTTATACTAAAAAAAATTAAATTGTTTTAAATGCTTTACTAGCAGTTTAGAAGGGTCAGAGACTACAATACTAAGCTAAAGTGGGGGTAGAGGTATTCCTCTTGACTTGACTTGTTATGAAACCTTTTTGAATTTATTACCTAAAACATGAACATGGCATAAACAAAACTTAAAACATCAGTGTGTGCTGTCACGTTGACAAAGTATTTTCCATTCTGATTGCTGAAATAAAAATCTATATTTGTTTAAAATGGAACTGACACTATCAATGGAGTCAAACCCTGATACCATGAACAAGTACTTGCAAAAGTTGGGAGTGCCCGACAACTGGCGTATGGTGGACGTCATAGGGCTGGAAGAGGAGGCCTTGGGCTGGGTCCCGCGGCCGGTCCTCGCCGTGGTCCTACTGTTCCCGCTGTCGGACGCGTACGAACAACACCGCACTAAAGAAGAAACCGAATTGCGCTCTACGAAAAAGGAACCTCCTAAAGACGTGTTCCACCTCAAACAGGTGCTAAGCAACGTGTGCGGGACCATTGCCCTGGTACACAGTATCGCCAACAACGTCAACAAAATACAACTCGGCGACGGACTCTTGAAGAGCTACATTAACGACGCCGCTGGCTTGGATTCTGCGGCCAAAGGACAGCTTCTAGAGAGCTCTACCGCAATCCTTGAGGCATATAAAGAGTTAGTTCGTAGCTCTAACAACGAGGCGGAGAATGGGGAGCCGGTGAACTACCACTTCGTCACCTTCATTCACAAGGACGGTCATCTGTACGAGTTGGACGGACGCAAGTCGTTCCCTATCGACCACGGACCCACTACTTCGGAAGGGCTCATGGACGACGCAGCTAAGGTCTGCCGTGAATTTATCAAACGTGAACCCGACAACATCGGGTTCAATATTGTGGCATTAGTGCCTGCCCAGTAATAGTTTCTGATACTTAAATACTTTGTTATTTCCTCCCTTTCGCGTTAATATCATTTAAATACACTTATTGCACATATTATAAAAGTCTTTAAAGTAATATTATTCAGCGAAGGTAAGCCATTATCCAAGCTTTTTGTCCTCTTTTGCAATGAAAGTATCATCGCTAATGAAATAATCGCCGGCAGTGGCAAGTGACTGAAGTGACGCGCGCTTGCCGGCGTCACGCGATTCTTCGATATGGCACTACGAAAAATGGCGTTCATTAATTCTCTTCATTAGCGAATACGCGCAACTTAGCCGCTTGCACCGGCCGTCGATTTAAGACTTCCATTCATAATTAATCTCCCCGTATTCAACAAATCGCCTCTCAGTGTTCGAAACGCTATGTTTACGTCTCAATTAAGAAATCGGCGCACTCTCGCAACACGGCTCCCGCATTCCTCCTTAGAATTCTCTATCTTTGGAAACTAATTAAAAATTCGCCTCGCCTTCTTGGCCCGGTGTTCAATCGGGACGATATAACTTCATTTAAAAACGAGCAATCTTGTTGAAGATAAAGGCTGGCGAGAACGAGAAAACAACGAAGAGCACCGCGCCACACGCGGGCCGCCCGCGCCGCGCCCCCGCGCCCGGCGCGACAAAAAGAAAAACTACGGGGAACTTCAAACTTTTAAATGGAACGCGAGAGAATTCACCGCGTTAACTATGTCGATACTGGGAAGGACGCGACATCGGTAAGTCACGTCACCAAATAAATGACGCCGGGGCTGAAATAAATATATAAATATGTGTAAATAAAGAAAATAATACGGCGTGGACCCGAAATGCTTTAAATATTCAAATGAACCCAGCCGAGGTGAAATACGGAGGTGCGCTCGCTCGAGTTGAGCCCAATTAAATCGGTGCCACTGAGGTAGAAATTAAAAACAAAAGGAGGATGACGGGGGTCCGGCGCGCATTTTTCTCATGAGTATTATTAGCGCGATGTCAACCCACAAAAAACGGATTTAGAAGCCTGTTGCGGCGATCCCTATCGATAACAACCCGCGTTTTGTACTGTTTTGATAAGTGTGATGGTTGGGGCCCGCGACGTTTTGTTGACGTTTACACTCCGCGTACAGCCGTGATCGATACGCTGGCCGCGCGGAGGAATTCGACGGATTCCTTGAGGCAGTTGCAGCTTGAATCGGTTAATATTAACGTTAAACTCTTCGTCAGCGTCAGGATCTTAGTACTAACGTCATAGAACAGGTTAAGTAAACTTGAGCGTCCAGCGAAAAAATAATAATATTTGTATCTGCTGTTTCAGAAAACTACAAGTGCAGCATTCAGGGTATGTAAAAATTATTTAGACAGGATTTTTGGTATTTAGGCATTTTGACAGTTAGGTAGTAGTTTTGAGATCTAGAAGTATTGGAGTATTAGGCAAAATGAAATTACGTTGTCATGAACTGAAACCGCACGTATAGCAGCAGGTCTGAAGTGGTAGTCATCTACCATTGTCGGTTGACGGTATTTTTTAAGTAGATAAGGCTATTGCTCCAAAATGAACTCCCTAGCTACGGCCCTGTGTTGCACTTGTACAGTCAGCAGCAGAAGTAGCTAAGCGGGCCTAGCGCTCAAATGTCAATGTCAAGAGAATAAGGTTCTGTGCAGATCATTCTGAGCATGTTAAAGTGCTTAGCTACTTCTGCTGCTGACTGTAGCTATCAGAAATTTACTTAAACCTAATCTGACCTTCAACATTAATAGACATATAGGTACGTATCTGCGTGAATAAATAGGTACTCATCGATTTAAAGGCGTTTATTTTTCTACATTGTCGTCTTCATTGTTAAAAGTGATTTTCACAGTCGACTTTTGTTACAAACGCAAAACAATACAAGAGGTGCTAAGTTTTGTTTGATCAAAGTTCTCGAGATTTGTCCTGTGCCTTAATTAATTGTGAACAGACAATTACTTTAGAATCGAGCGTTTTAAACGCAAGGAAATTCGCCCACCTGCTAAACAATGTCTAGATCCAAGGAATTCAAACTTCAAGTACCAACCTATTAGTGCTCCTGCACAAGGCTCCTAATAGCATAGCCAAGTATTCAGAGTATTAATAAAGCCAAAGGGAAAAACAAGAACAACCTTAACCATGTTGGCAACGGTCATCAGTCATGGCGCGGAGTGAGAAAAGAATAATAATTTGCCTTACAGTATACTTACTCGTATTATGTAGACCTACCTTTTTATTTATTTTAGCATACTGCTGCATGCTGGTTGCACTTTTAATTGTAGGTAGATACATTGGTAGGTATACAACAATCTTAAATATCTACTTAGTAGGTAGGTTCAGAATGTACTTGGTCGGCGTTTACATTGAGCACGGTTCTTTTTTTATATTAAGGCGAAAAAAACATGCAAGTATAGGTGCAATGCAACTAAATGGCAATAAATATCTTACATATCAGGTAATTACAATTGATAACTACAGGTAGGTACCTAACAAATAACTACATAGAACTATAAGAAAAAAACTAGTTTTATAATAAGTATTTCCTATTTAATATGGGTATCGTTAATTCGTATTGTGAGTGTAGTCCATCTCATCGTTTATATTAGTCAGTACCTAAAGTGGGCATTCATTAACACCCGCCGCGACCTCTGCCGGCACCCGCTCGATTTATTCAAACAAAACACATTTATTTTAGACACAACACCCACAATGAGGATCTAAGTGCTTATTGGGAGAGTTAACTACCATTGAATTATGAAACTTGAATCGTATATCGTTTTAAAATGTACGCTTTTCACCGCAGCCGTGTAAGCTAGGCTGTTCCTCAAGGCTTTGTTGGAGAAGCAGTGGATGATGTGTAATAAGGAAGTATGCTGTAAGCGGAGGGCACCAGCGTGGCAGTGAGAGGCGCGCGACGGGGAGTCTACGGAGGCCTACCGACGCTCATCACTATTCAATAAGCTCCATTTATTGAAATTACATAATTTGTGTGTGAATAATGACGATTGTGATGAATCTTCGTGGGCGATGCGAGCGACTTAAGCCCGGTTAACTTTTGACCGAGTGCGTATTAATAAGCTGTCCGTGGTCGAAGGTCACTCCAGTGTAGAATGGTAGTAAGGGCTTTGAATCTAAGGTGACTTTACTTTGTTTCCCATTTGGTTATGAGGCGTAATAGTAATCATGTGGCAAAGGAACGTTTAAGTCGTGTGTATTGATTTCTGGCGTGCTGTCTGAATGAGCTAGTCGTTCAATGGTATCCAATTATGTGTGAACGCTCTGCATAGTTAAAAACTAACGTATACCTAAGGTTCCTATGGCTACTTTACTGAGCTTTTGGTATTAAACCTTTTTGGCATTTGACATGGTATCTACGTGGTGTGTTTCTGTCGGTAGTACTCGTAGTTTTCCCTTAGTTTATTTACCACATTAGTAGAAATTTAGTTTCATGAAATAGACAATAAAAGCTTAGATAAATCAACGTTCCGTAACGTATGAGCATAAATAAATAACTACTTACTACCTTTCAATAACCGCCGGCACCATAGGAAATTCAGAAAGTAGATGTGAATCTACTTATTTAAAAGGAAAAGAACATTCGTGTTCAGTTTTTCATGAAATATTACAGACAAGCCAATTTTAGGCTCGTATGTATACAGGTATTATGAGCATGTAGTTATTCTCTATGTCGGAGATGCGGGTTAATTCTTCGCAACTGTACTGGAAAAGCGCATTGTTTTCTAAAAATATATCTCGCCGTGTTTCGGGATATGTTGTTGTACCTGCTAAAGTTTTTTTTTAATGCAACCACCAGGAATTCGCCAACGTTTGTAAATCGTCGCTGAATTTATCATAGTTGTACGACATCGCGGATTCGCAACGAACATTACCGTCTTTATGAATAAAACATCTCTCCATTGCCAAATGTACGGGTATGTAGAAGTCTGCTGTTATCCTTCACAATCACGTATCATACTTGAGTAAATAATGGAAATTGCAACCATGTGTTGCCCAAAATAAAGTTCAATATTGAACGGTAGTCTAAGAAAAGCACGTTATTGTGGAAGTAACAGCTCGAAGTGGGATGATATCTTGCGCCGACGCTGCGTTTACGATTTCCACGAACGGCAGCGGTAAGGCACGACGCGGAAACGGTAAATTGTCTAAATTAAATGTAGGTAGATGTCCGCTCGTGACGTGAGATTGGATTTAATGTTATCATGACGTTTTTTCATCTGGAAATTTGTTAAATTCTTTAAAGTTAGTGGCACGTGGAACCTGGTTTTGACGTTTCCCTAGTTTTGAAAGCCTCGTAGCGTGGATTTCGTAGCGAAGATGCTGCTTCAATCGAGCATTCGTATGCTCGGCCGCACGCCTCGCCCAAGCCGAACGTTGTCAGCTTTTTGACGGAAATCAAAGTGCCGAACACACGAAAGCACTTTTCATAGCGATCGGGAGCTCAACTAATGGCCCGTAGGCAAATTCGGCCGAGCCAATTGCTCGGACTTGCCGCGCGCGTTTGCCTCAGACACGCTAAAATTCGACCGAGCCGGCCGCACGCCTCGCCCGAGGCATGCGGCTGAGCATGCGGACGGCTCGCACGAGGCGTACGGCCGAGCATGTGGACTGCCTCGGGCGAGGCGTGCGGCCGAGCATGAGTCCAGTGCGGACACGGCTAAAGATAAATTAAATTCAATACATTAGGTACCTAAGTACCTAATGGATTGAACCAATCGTTAAGACCTGATTTCAAGAGTACGTAGATTTCGAACGAAAAAAATCTTACTAGTACTAATACCTACTTTGCAATGTTGGACGTTCTACAAGGTCCTGGTGCAGGGATTTCTAGGACAATATGAAAACACGGCGTCTAATGAACATTTAATTCCGATGTTTTTAACAATATGGACTTTATTATAATAACAGGCAGAGTATTTTTACGCACCACCAGTTTGGGACCGCATAGCTATGGGCGCAGAAACCAGAGGGGCCAGATGCTGGTTAACTTCCTCAGCATGCAGGGATTGTTTTGCATGAATTCTTTCTACCAAAAAAAAGCCTCAACGGAAGTTAACCTGGAAGAGCCCTGACGGTAACACGAAGAACGAGATTGACTTCTTCATGACGGATAAGGAGCAAATATTGGATGTCTCAGTGATCAACAGGTTTAATACCGGAAGCGACCACCGACTTGTTAGAGCCACCCTGAATATCAAGGTTTGTTCTTCGTCCAACTGTGCCTCAATCAGGATATGATGCGTTCCAACTGGAATTGCAAAACAGATTCGCTGCACTAGAGACCCCGGTAAATGTTGATGAGGGCTTGAACAGCATAATCGGGGTTGTACCTGATCTTGGAATGCTCACTTTCGGAAAGGGCGATCAGGTAAGGAGTCTAAACTTTCAACTCTGGAACTGATGCGACTGCGACGGGAAACCCCAGAGGAAGCTTTATTAGACCCCAATCACTCCACTAAAAGATACGGAGATTGGTGAGGCGTGACCTCCGAAGATGGAACACTCGTCTCATAGAGACGATTGAGCGAAATCGGGGGTCAAAAGTCTTCACGAAGATATCTGGAAGGTGTTATGTGACAAAACTGACTACCTCGAATGGTGATACCGTCACACCGGTCCCATAGATACTCGCTGAAATTGAAGAATTCTACAGGAATCTGTTTGCCTCGCATGCACCGAAGCCTCCACCAGACGCGAGCGACCCTAGAGCCCCACTTGCTCGCCACTTTATTGAGAATCTCCCAGACGTCAATGTAATCGGGGTGGGTCTCAGACAGCTTAGTAATGGGAAGGCTCCCGGGGAAGATGGAGTATCCTCTGAGCTCCTTAAGGCTGGAGGAAAACCTATCGTTGAGGAGCTCAAAAGGTTATTCAACTCCGTGATAACCAATGGGAATTACACCGTAGGCGTGGAGCAGAGGTGTAGTGGTGTTGTTTTTCAAAAAAAGGAGACAAAACGTTTCTCAAGATCACATCTGCGAACACACTTCTGAGCCACGTTTGTAAACTGTTCTCGAGAGTCGTCACGAATCGTCTGGCATCAAGATTTGACGCCTTCCAGCCACCGGAGCAGGCTGGGTTTCGTAAAGGCTATATGTAGTACCGTAGGCCACATCCATAGTGTACGTCAGGTTATACAGAAGTCCGAAGAGTATAACTGGCCCCTGTGTCTGGTTTTTATGAAAAGGCCTTCGACTCTATCGAAACCTGGGCTGTTCTGGAGACTTTGCAGCGCTGCTAAGTCGACTGGCGATATGTGGAAGTGCTGAGAAATCTTTACCAAACGGCGACGTTGTCCGTTCAAGTCCAGAATCACCAAACAAGACCCATCCAGTTGCTTCGAGGTATAAGACAGGGTGGCGTTATAAAGAAACTTCACGAACGCGCTAGAGGATGTCTTTGAGACGTTGCAGTGAATCGCTGCAAGACTTGCGGAAAATTCTGTCCAGTCTCAATGCTGCCTCAAGACAGGTTGGGCTGGGGATGAATTTGGACATGACCAAGTTTATGTTCAATGAACACATCATCCCTGAACGAATTTACGTCGAAGGTGCAGCTCTTGAAGTTGTCCTGGATTACGTATACCTGGGGCAAAAGTTGCAGTTAGGTAGAGAGTTAGAGACAACTTTGAAGGTAAAATCATCAGAAGAGTGCAGCTTGGGCGGCATTTGAGACAGCGTCACATTTTCGGGTCATCTTTGCCACATGCCTAGAGACCAAGGTGTTCGATCAATGCGTCCTACTAGTCATGACATACGGAGCTGAGTCGTGGAACCTGACTTACTCAGACAGCTATGGAAAGGTGTCAGGATCTCGCTGAGGGACAAAGTCCGGAACGAGATTATCTGGCAGCAGTTCAAAGAGACCGACATAATTCAGAAGTGTAACAAGTGAAGTGTCACATCTGTCGCAGAACCAATGGTCGGCGGAGTAAGCGGGTTCTTGAATGGAGGCTACGGCTTGGCAAACGTAGTGTTGGACGCCCTCTGGCCAGATGGACCGATGACTTGAGGAGAATAGCTGGTTGTGACTGGATGGCGAAAACGGGAGACCGGGTCTTGGGGCGTACCTTGGGGGAGGCCTATGTCCAGCAGTGAACTGCAATAAATAGGCTGATGTAGGTTTGTTTCTTTCCTTTATTTCTACTTGTAAACATACGCACAAAAATCCGGATTTCATATAAGTCCGGATTGCATCCAAAGCATTATCCGAAAATCCGGATTTCGTTAATAATATCCCTATCCCTTATATTTGCAATCCCTACTCGTGGGGGTGCTCAGCACGGCTATCACAAGACGGCGCGCGAGCTCTCTCGATTTTTCTCGCACTATACCTCTCTTTCTAAGTTGTCTAATAAGAGAGAGACGGATAGTGCGAGAAAAATCGAGAGAGCTCGCGCGCTGTCTTGTGATAGCCGTGCTGGTTGAGAGGACACTAATAGAAGCCGTTCGGTAGAGTTGAATTGAGACTAGCGTTGCTACATGTCGTCAGAGTGGTGCCATGGGACAATAACAAGATTCACTACAAAATCTCATAACACTTTTACTTTGTTCAGAATAACACACATGATGACGTGACACTTTGTAACCTTCAAATGTAAAGTGCCAATGCCAACCTCAAAAATGTACCTAAGTGAAAGTGTAACGGTTTAAAATAAAGATGTTTTTTCCTATGTAAGTGTACAGGAAATTATTTTAAAAGGACCTATATAAATAAGTGACAAAATAATATGTGGTAGGTACCAGTGTTGGGCATTCACGAATAAAATCATGAATAGAATAAGAATAACGCGTGAATAATTCACATGTGAATTATTCACATGTTATTCTTATTCAAATCATTTCGCCGTGAATAATTCACACGTGAATTATTCTTGCGTTATTCTTATTCAAGTAAATCTCTAATCCTGATTTTTTATTTTAAATAAAGTTCCATGAATACGAATGTAGTTCGGATCGGATACATACTACAGCTACTTGTATACCCCTCGAGTTTGGTATAATTTGGTTTGTATGGACGAGTTCCATACATTACACTTGCTGACGATGGTCTGATGATGGAGTCAGGAGGTGGATAGTGGAAGACTCCATCATCAGACCATCGTCACCAAGTTTAATGTATAGAACTCGTCAAAACAAAACAAAAGAGACCAAACTCGAGGGGTATAGGTACAAGTAGCCATTGAGGAGTTCCACTATCCACCTCCTGACTCCATCATCAGACCATCGTCACCAAGTTTAATGTATAGAACTCGTCAAAACAAAACAAAAGAGACCAAACTCGAGGGGTATAGGTACAAGTAGCCATTGAGGAGTTCCACTATCCACCTCCTGACTCCATCATCAGACCATCGTCACCAAGTGTAATAGATAGAACTCGTCAAAACAAAAGAGACCAAACTCGAGGGGTATACAAGTAGCCATTGAGGAGTTCCACTATCCACCTCCTGACTCCATCATCAGACCATCGTCACCAAGTGTAATAGATAGAACTAGTCAAAACAAAACAAAAGAGACCAAATTCGAGGGGTATACAAGTAGCCATTGAGGAGTTCCACTATCCACCTCCTGACTCCATCATCAGACCATCGTCACCAAGTGTAATAGATAGAACTCATCAAAACAAAACAAAAGAGACCAAACTCGAGGGGTATACAAGTAGCCATTGAGGAGTTCCACTATCCATCTCCTGACTCCATCATCAGACCATCGTCACCAAGTGTAATAGATAGAACTCGTCAAAACAAAACAAAAGAGACCAAACTCGAGGGGTATACAAGTAGCCATTGAGGAGTTCCACTATCCACCTCCTGACTCCATCATCAGACCATCGTCACCAAGTGTAATAGATAGAACTCGTCAAAACAAAACAAAAGAGACCAAACTCGAGGGGTATACAAGTAGCCATTGAGGAGTTCCACTATCCACCTCCTGACTCCATCATCAGACCATCGTCACCAAGTGTAATAGATAGAACTCGTCAAAACAAAACAAAAGAGACCAAACTCGAGGGGTATACAAGTAGCCATTGAGGAGTTCCACTATCCACCTCCTGACTCCATCATCAGACCATCGTCACCAAGTGTAATAGATAGAACTCGTCAAAATAAAACAAAAGAGACCAAATTCGAGGGGTATACAAGTAGCCAGTGAGGAGTTCCACTATCCACCTCCTGACTCCATCATCAGACCATCGTCACCGAGTCCTATACATTAGTATAGGACTCGTCAAAACAAACAATGAACCCAAATTTATCATAAACTCTATATTGTGTGAAAATTAACTTACAAAATTTTACCGATGATACCTACCACAAAATTATTCTTATTCAAATAACATTTTATTTGAATAAAACCTTTGTGGAATAATTATTCCGGATTTTATTCTTATTCAAATAAAAAGTAGCATGAATTATTCACCTTCATGTTATTTTAAATAACGGGCGCATGATTTTATTCTTATTCACCTCGAGTTGAATAAGAATAACAATTCTGTTTTCATTCTTATTCCTATTCAAGTTAACTTTTGCCCATCTCTGGAGGTACCTACTTGTTTGGTATTTCGGTACTTCGGCTCCACGCACGCCTCCCAAAAATCCGGGACACCATAGAAAACAATCTTCTGATAACAGTTTTACGCAAACTAGAAACCAATAAAACATCTAATTCCAGTCAATATCCAGTCAATTTAACGCCCAATAAATCTGAGCTCAGACCTCGTAAAACCCTATCTACGAATCGTAGGCAGTTTCGGTAGTCAGTCGGCAAACAGTGTCACCGGCCGCCCGCGGCGCTTCCCCCAATTATGGCTCGAATTAATTCCTTTTAAAACAAACAGCCTTTACTGCTTTTACTGCATTAGCTCGACAGGACTCATAAACTCAGCTTTTGATTGATAAATCCTCGGGAGGTAACGGCCGGGCGACGCTCGCGTAATGGTCGCTACTGGACCACTTCGAGAGCCCCGCGCAGTCCGCACCTTGGACTCAAAGCGAACAATCTGCATAATATAATAGTCGATCCGCTTAAATACTTTTATTTAAATCAGTCAAATAATCGTTAACATCACACCGCGACACGGAGTTTTGAGTAGTCTGGTTAAAATCATAATAAAATTCGACATTTTATAAGATCTCGTTACGTTTAAACGTCGATGGTCAGCTCTTATATTTATATTACAAATCGCATTCCATTCAGTACGTCTCAATTTTCTCAAACATATCTGGCACGCCTTATCGGCTCTACGAAGAGTCGTGTCAGATAGTATTAGACTTCTTGTCCTGTTAAATAACATTGTAGGTACCAGCAACGAAATTCTCCTCACCTAGGACGCCAGGTGAGGAGGATTTCGTTGCTGGGATAAAGATCCCGAAGGGCTTTTTTGCTACCTAATCCTACGAATTGGCGGTGGCACTAGTTTATGTGGAAGCGACTGCCAATCTGGCCTTCTATATTATATGGATAACAGAATATCCGTAGCTATATTAACTTCTACAGTAGGTAGACCTACTTCAGTGTTTGTATAACAGGTGTCCACTTGTTCACGTTGAATGAATTGTCATTGTCGAGTTGGTGAAATAAGGACCGAAGCCCCTGAAGGTACCTACTATACAATACTAGCTTTCGCCCGCGACTTCGTCTGCGTGAACCCGAGATAAAAAAAAACTATCCTATATTTTAATCCAGGCTATACAGGATGTTAACGGGGTCATGATCCGGAATGACAAAAAGCGAATAAGATGATCATACTGAACAACCTTTCCCATGGGACTAACCACGAAATCGCAAAAAAAAACCAGGTATTCCATACATTAACTCTCAATTAAATCGCAGTTAACTCACAGTTAACTCTTAATTGGCTCTTTTTTTTTGCGATTTCGTGGTTGGTCCCATGGGAAAGGTTGTTCAGTATGATCATCTTATTCGCTTTTTGTCATTCCGGATCATGACCCCGTTAACATCCTGTATACTATCTTCGTGGAAAATTTAATCCAAATCGGTTGAGCCGTTTAAGCGTGATTGAGTAACAAACATCTAAACATCCAAACTTTCGCATTTATAATATTAGTAGGATATACTAGTGGCTCTGTGATTTGTCAAACTCGCGAGCCTGTCTTTAAAAAAACTTTTGTATTTCGAAAAAGTAACTCTACAAAAAAAAACTATATGTATAATTAACGATTTCACAAAATTTCACGAGAATCAGTTGACAAATGTAACCTATCGAGGAGAACAGACAGACAGACGGACAGCTGGACAGACACCGGACACCGGACATACAAACTATTTTCGGCCCAAGCTGCCATAGAACTTCGTTCGCTTCGCTCCCTCGTTCGAATAGGTATCTTTATTTCAGGCCATAGTCATATGATATGTTAGTGACAATGATTACTTAAGAGCATGTTATGTTCATCATCATCATCATATCAGCCGAAAGACGTCCACTGCTGGACATAGGCCTCCCCCAGAGAGTTCCAAATTGACCGGTCCTGCGCCACCCGCATCCAGCGGACTCCCGCGACCTTTACCAGGTCATCAGTCCACCTTGTGGGGGGCTACCCACGCCGCGCCTTCCGGTACGTGGTCGCTACCCGAGAACCTTTCCTCCCCAACGGCCATCGGTTCTACGTGCAATGTGCCCCGCCCACTGCCACTTAAGTTTAGCAATTCGGAGGGCTATATCGGTTACCTTGGTTCTGCTGCGGATAGCCTCATTTATAATGCGATCATGCAGAGAAACTTCTACGAGTAACATAGCCCTCTCCATTGCCCTTTGGGTGACTTTGAGCCTTCTTATGAGGCCCATAGTAAGCGACCAAGTTTCAGTGCCATATGTCATCACTGGCAATACACACTGGTCAAAGACTCTCGTCTTGAGACACTGCGGGATATTAGACGAAAAGATGTGCCGGTGCTTCCCGAACGCTGCCCAGCCGAGTCGGATTCGACGATTGACCTCTTTCTCGAAGTTGGACCTACCTAACTGGACAGTCTGTCCTAGGTATACATAATCGTCTACAACTTCGAGCGTAAAGTGTCCGATTGTAATGGGAGTTAGTACTACATGGGCATTTGACATGACCTTCGTCTTATCCATGTCCATTCTTAGACTAACTCGCTCGGAAGCCTTACTGAGGTCATCGAGCATCGTACTTAAGTCCTCCATGGTCTCAGCCAAGACTACTATGTCGTCAGCAAACCGAAGGTGAGTGATGTACTCGCCGTTGATGTTGATGCCTATCCTTCTCCAGTCCAGTATCTTGAAAACATCCTCCAGTGCAGCGGTGAACAGTTTTGGAGAAATAACATCTCCTTGCCTGACTCCCCGCTGCAGCGGAATAGGTTTCGAGTTCCGGTCCTGGAGTCGAACTGACATAGTGGCGTTCTCGTACAAACACTTCAGCACTTCGATATAGCGGTAGTCAACTTGGCACCGCTGGAGAGACTGTAGTACAGCCCAGGTTTCGACCGAATCGAAGGCTTTCTCGTAGTCCACGAACGCTAAGCAGAGGGGCAGGTTATACTCCTCAGTCTACTGTATAACCTGACGGAGCGTGTGGATGTCGTCTACCGTACTAAAGCCTTTTCGGAAACCGGCTTGTTCGGGATGCATGTTATGTTAGTAGATAATAATCATCAGAAATTAGGTATGTGATAATTATACAGGATGGGCCCTGTAACAGGAGCAAAAATTAATCGGTAGATACCTAGGTGAACTTGTGAGCAATTATTTCCAAAGGGTTTCATTGAAAAAATATTTTTCTTAAAATAAGTAACTTTTTATTTTAAAAACACTAAAAAAATTAAAAAAAAAAATTAAAAATCACAAAAATATCTTTTGAAAACAAAAATGCTGAAACTATTATGACTCATTCATTACATAAGATTATGCTCAAAATTTGTATTGACAGCTGCTGTGCTATGATCTCTTCGTGCCAAGATACATAACTTGGAGGTCATAACTTTAGATCAACATTTCTCCAAATAAAAATTTTGGACACAAGGGGTTACTGCAGATGCTCTAAGGAAGCGTCCTTTTAAATATTTGCTCCTGTTACAGGGCCCACCCCGTATGTGCGTCAAAATCGGGCAGTCGACCTGCCAGCTACACACACACAGGATATTGTATTATAATTGTTATGTTAGACACTAAATGATTGGTATATTGTAGAAGTTAAAATATGGATTCTCTGTTTCAGATAGCACGGCTATCTGTACCTACTTCTATGTATATTATTATCTAACGCATATTAACTACCGATCAGTTAATCCCAACAAAATAGTTTCGGATAAGCGGTCCCGGAGATTCCTCGAATCTGTGTACGTATCGTTGTGTCAGGTTAATTGGTGAGTGGCGGGGGGAGGGGGGGAGCGGGTAGATTAATGAACGGCTACCGCGCGCTTATCGCGCAGCATCTGGCGCATGACTGATCATCTGTCGTGCGCGCGCGCGGGATTAGGGACGACGGCGACTGTCACTTGTCGATGTTTATTTAGGGACAAACTTAAAACTACATACTACTCTTGAATACGGATTTATAGAATTCCTTGCAACATAGACAATCTTCTGATCTCAGACAAAGAAAAAAATACCTCTCAATTTTTTCTTGGTCCGAGTTCCTGATAGGTAGTTATTTTACGCAATGGTAACTCCATGAATCGTCCCAGCCTGACTCACAAATCTCACAATCCAGTCAAGTGACCGCGCGCTACTCGTCCTTATTATTTCACGAAATACCAGCTGATATTGACACTATTAGTCGTATCATTTCTGGCTCGCCAAGTAACGACCGTTCTTGGCGACCATGGTTACAATTACAAGTAAGTGTAGATAGATAAATAGATAAATCATGTATTTGTTTGCTACAGACACACAAGTTACAACAAGAAAAAATACAATAAGACTTAAAAGCAACATACAAAGCAAAGTATCGACACGGAATGATGGATACGACGAATTGCGAGTGTCAGTTCACGTAGGTAAAAAAAAAAGATAATTTAGAAAATAAAAAAACCCGACTGCAAAAAAGCTATATTTAGAAAAAAAAACTGAAAAGTTAAAAACAAGTTCAGTAGTCGAGAACATTGAATCAGTTTCATGATTAACATTTCGTATGTCAATTTGGACCTTGGAGACAGCAACTTCAACAGTCGGGACCCATTAAAAGTCTAGGCTGCGGCACTAATGTTGACGACAATAACGGGTCCCGACTGTTGAAGTTGCTGTCTCCAAGGTCCAAATTGACATACGAAATGTTAATCATGAAACTGATTCAATGTTCTCGACTAATGAACTTGTTTTTTTCTTTTCAGTTTTTTTTTCTAAATATAGCTTTTTTGCAGTCGGGTTTTTTTATTTTCTAAATTATCTTCTTTTTTTTTAACACTTTTTAGTTAGTATTAAAAGACGGCAAATTTCGCAATCTTGTCATTTCATTGAGGGAGTTAATATCGTGAGGATTATTAAGTAGCTTGCGGTGGTCTAAACTACTGATATAATTAATCCATTTAGAGACCTAACGCGGCTCAAAACTATATATGCTTGACCTTTTGCAAAAATGCGTGAACTTAAATCAACCACAGCTCGGTCTAAAGTCGTTCCTTGTAGCTTATGCAGTAACATCCCAGCACAATATCAACGGCAACTCCTTTGCGTCGCGCAGTGCAGTATTAATACTGAACAGAATTACTATAACTTTATAACGTTATAGATTTTAAATGGTCACTCTAAATGAAAAACTGTAAGAGAAACCTATAAATACCTATTCAGTGATACCCCACTCGACATATTTCGTTAACTTTTTTTTTTTTTTCAATTTTGGCGTCTGGTTGTCGCCATATTGAATTTTGATTACCGTCATGTCTTTAGTGACACTCGCAAGAGTAAGACGGTTCGATTGACGTAAGAATTATCAAAATCGGTTCCCGCGTTTGGTCTCTGGAGTGCCACATAGGAACAAACATACATACATACATACATACATACATACATACATACATATATAGGCTGATAAACACATTACCCTCCTTTGCGTCGCGCAGTCGGGTAATAAAATAGGAGCTTGGTCTTCTGGCAAGGCGCCTCGAGAACGCGATTAGTAATACACATCAATTAGTCGAGGATCCTCTGAATGTGAAGTCCTGAGTCTGAGTGTGAGACTAATATTTAGTACTACTAATAAACTTTTTCTTAATTAATTTATGTATGTAATTATTTTACAATACACGGCCAGGCAGCGGACAAAACCCAGCAGGGTTCAACTGCCACTGCTTAAGGTCCAAAAACTGCATGCACGTCTATATACAAGCAGATTTTGTTGCGGTTTGTCACATATTATATTTGTAAGTACATCAGATGGTAAATCATTAAGGATACTAGGTAACGAATATTCCCACCTTCGGTTCGTTTCGTTGGTACATTTTTCTAAACTATCGATTTCTTCAGCAATAAATAGAATTTTTATTATTAGTTGCATTCCTTTTCATCGTAGTCTATAGTCTCATCGACACCGCCGATGGACAGCCCTACAGTCGTGATATGACAGTGCCCGGGCACTGCTTCTTAGAAGTCATACTCATCGAATGCCTTACGAGCACCGTGCCCCACTCGGCCGAGGTTTTTTCTCCGCTCCATAGTTTTATTGGGCGCATTGAAATATTTTTGTTTAGATTAAACGTCGTTTAACCAGTAGGTTGCTACATTAGGATTAATGTCGGACATCAGTTACTTACCTGTTTGTCCCGATGCTTTATATTGTTGTGCTATTGAGGGATCGGTCATGGGAACTGATCTGAGTGACTGAGCACTTTGATTTTGATACGTGGCTTTTTTGTGAGTTAAAGCCGTGCTGCTATTCATTAAAATGAGGGTTTAAGTTTGTCTTGTTTCGGCTGTATAGGACCGATGGATTGGAGAATATGTACCTATTGTTTTCATAACAAGATATAATAAAACTTTAAATGATATCAAACTATGCCTAAGTGGTATGTAGTTGTAGGTACTACCTATGATATGTGGGTATCTCAGGGTGGAGCAACAGTTAATTAGGTAAGGGGTCGATGACTATTTGGAAGAATACTCGGATATCAGTGATTGGTTTTTAATACACTTTTCTTAACATAAAGTGTATCCCCTAACAAACAACGATTCCCACCAAGGATTGCAGTAGAATGACCATACAACTGGTTTATCTGACTGAATTTAAAAAGCAGACTGAGTAAGTACTCAGTCTGCTTTTTAAATTCAAATAAAGGAGCGGTTCTTTTTGTATGGCTAGCCCGTCAAACCTCTACAGTCCACTATTAAGATCATCATCACCATCATATCAGCCGAAAGACGTACACTGTCGACCTAAGGCCTCCCCCAAAGAGTGTCAAAGTGATCGGTCCTGCACCAGTATTAAGACCATGCATTAGCTCAGCCATTTTTCAGATTCGAGAATTCTTATTCAATATTTCTGTCGCATTGACGGAGGCGGGACCGTTCTATTTAAATTTAAAAGATTACGTTATGAAATTCACGCTGTCTCAGTTCCGCGATGTTGACAGATCGCTGCTCAAATTATGACTTTCACGACACATTGTCAAACTTGCCAACCACAAATATGCAGTTTAATTACGAGTATTAAATGTACGGCACGTCGTAGCGTAATCAGTAATCGTTTGCTTTGTGAGTTAGAGGTCTCGGGTTCTAACTTTACGTCATATTGTACAAATATGCTCCCATATCATAATCATAAACAACATTTTTCCAAGATTCAAATTATCAAAACCTACCGGGCAAAAATTAAATTGTTAAATGTATGAGTCATAGTTGCTTGAAATAAAAATCAATTTAATTTAATTTATTTAAAAACTCGAGGGATAATCACGTAACGCTTTGAACGCGCGTTAGGTAGATCCAACTGTCATTTTTCCATATAAAAATATATATTTTATATATATATTGGAATCTTTCATTTTCCATACACATGGATTAGCTTTGTTTACAACTATTCCAAATTTTAAATTGATAGCATTAGTAGTTCCTGAGATATTTAACTTTGTGACAGACAGACAGACGGACGGAGTTTTTACCTTTTTGGTCCGGAACCCTAAAAATCATAAGAATCGAGGTTTCATTCTCGACTGTTTCCTCCTCTGAAACTTTATCAATCGTAACAAAATTTTGGGAAATGTCGGACTCAAAGTCAAAGTGATTTATTCTTCAATTTAGGCATATTACATGCACCTATGAATGTCGATAAACTACCACCGGTTCGGAAAGTAAACCTCTGCCTCGAGAAGAACCGGCGTAAAAAACTCGGCGAGGTGTCATTTTTTCAAAACAGTATACAATATATCATTTTTGATTTTTGCGCTTATTGTTAACAGATTTGTGTAGGTCTATTAGGCGTATGTTTGCGGACTATGTAATTGGGCCGTTTTAAGCTTTATTGGAAGTAACCTAGCACTTATAAAAATTATAATATAAAAAAAAACATACCGTTAAAGATATTGATCTTATAAAAAAAAGCACTACGGTCAAAAACCTCGGAGGAAACGCAGTCGAGAACGTTTTTATGGAAAATTTACCAGTGGTATTTCATCTTAAGATGGGAAGAATTAGGTACTTATTACATTTTTGAAATAAATACACCTTAAAACCATGCCAGCACACAATTATGATTAAGAGCACACACCTTTCTCGTACAGTCAACATCAAAAGTACTACGCAATCGAAGACGTCAAAAGCTCTTATTCCCTTTTAATTAAGCCTTTTGATGGCTTTGTTTGCATAGCTACTTTTGATGCTGACTGTACGTACCTAATTTCCTAAACATACGTCCATACAACCATGCAGTGCAGAACAATCTTATCTCGAAACAGAAGCCCAGGAGCACATCACATAATAATTAATTGTTCATTTAAATACAAAGGCTAATTTAATAAGTGACCCGACTCGAAAATGTCAAAGTGCTTCAAATAAAAAACGACACAGAAAATAAATATAATAAAGAAGGATGGCGCTCAGCCGGCAACGGGCAGATCGCCCAGGCGGGTGTCATGGGAAATGTGACTTTTTATACTTTAAATAAATTGGGAGTCATTTTTTAAGTGTCTCTTTTTTTGTTGTTTGGGTATTGAGCAGTGGTACAATGGGTGGACACGAACGGCTGTTAGGTAACATTTTTAACATCATTATAAGTGAAAAGCCATGAGTGATGACCCGTCCCCCGGGCTCGTTACTCCCAAGGCTTAGGGCATACGTTTCTGGGAACCGCCTCTACGCATTTCAATTGTATGCATTTGCTATTGGAGGCACAAAAACAGCCTCAGCCTCAAGGCAACATAGTTTATTAAATTAATAATGTTAAATCATTGAAAGGCACAAAACACAATGAACCTTTTGTTCTACGGACATGTTTAACAGCATCATAACTCTTCTGAAATGTCACCGTTCCACGATATTTTTGTTTTTTTTCCTAATAAGTTACTGCTTTATAATTTCCTGGACTTCCGTATAATTGTAAAAAAAATAGTTTTGTATGAAAAAGGGACATTCCTCGTGTGTTGTAGGACCGTGGGAGCGCCCCCCGGGGCTCCCGCCGCCCCGGTAGCGCCCGCCTCCCCGCCGCCGCGACACTCGCCGCCCATTACTGATCCAATGCATGATAATTAGCTGACAATTATAATTAAAAACGTATTTAAAATGCTGGTAAGATACATGTCTGCCTCAATTACTTGCTTTATAATGTATACCAGATTTGATCAATTTTCAAGTCACCTCTCTAAAGTTGCTTTTCCCCGTCGAACCGTTGAACAAGTGAGTAGAGTATTGAATTGGAATTGCATCAACCAGTGATTAAACAAATGACTGTTTTATCGCGGACGGTATAAAAAATCCCTCTCCGCTTCGCCCAAAGGTGTGATATTTTAAGGTTACGCTACATATTTGTAATATTCATAGGATTTAAGACGTTTTTATTGGCATTCACTTCATAGATAGATAGTAAAAATTTGTGAATATTAAATTCGCCTTCGAAATTACGTCCATTGGTACTTACCTAGACATGACATACAAGAAGAATTGTTTTTATTAACTAAGTAGAAATACGACGAACAACAGTGGTCATGAATGGTAGGTACCTAAATTACCTACAAAGTTTTATTTTCTTGGTCTTTCAGAAGCCACAAACGTACCTATTTCAATCGATTCAGAGTGTCCATATCTCAAACAAGAACATGCAAAGAATTTCTTTAACGATGCCATGTTTTTTATTTGAAGTCTTCGAATTCTAACCTCTAGTTACGGAGCCCAACACAGATCATTCAGATAGACGGGCAATGTTTGTTTTTTGGGGCCCGGCTATAAAAGCATCATGATTATCTATCATATTTAAACATCGACAGATACGTCGGGGACGTTCGCTTCGGAACGTACGGGCCATCGATAAGTGACGATAAGGTAATGGTCGAGATAGAGCCTCAGCTACCGAATCTGATACGCGACGGTAGCCAGATGAGCGGTCACTCACACCACAATAACCTCAATACTTTATGGGGCACCATTCTATTAAACGTGCGATTGACATCCGAGCATTCCGGCAGCGAGAATAAACCGAGCAGCTAATAGGCACTTATACGACCGGCTGCGGCGCGGACATTGTGCGCGCTAATTTTATTGATCATCCACCGCCTTATTACGCTCTCCTGCCGAAAGCCTAATCTAAAAGCCATCAATATACAGTTATCTAGAACGGAGCGTCAGTAAAGCAAGTATACGATCCATAAATGAATCTACAAAACGGTGAGGGGCTCTAATCGCGAGATACCCGCGAGGATGAAACTGCCAATATTTATAACGCGAGACATAAAGTACCTAACACAATAAAAACGAAATGGCAAGACGCGCAAAATTTTATGCTAATCGACTGTAAAAATGCAATAAAAAATGCGACCTTGTGGAGTTTGGCGTTGACGCGAGCTGCGGCGGGCGGAGACTGGCCAGCAAATAAATAAAGTTACATTGTTGATTACACATCTGCGTCAGAACCAACAAGAAGCATTAAATATTTAAGAAAACGCATTTATACTTTCTATGACCTAACAAAGCATATTATTCGACATTCGATTGAATGTCCATAGTAATGTTAATAATATGATAAGTGCGTTAAGAGATAAAATTGACAGAAATTAATTCCATCGGATGTACAAAAATTTATAGCTACGGAACTCAAAAATATAGGTATCTAATTACATATTTCTAAAACTCTCGATCGATAATCATCATCGGAACATGCCGTCTAACACAGGTAGCATGAATAAATAAGCATCTCACAATCTTGTTATTAATAACAGGCCACTAGCTTCGTCTGACAGTGTTGACAGCTCTTTATTTGTCAATGTCCACTCCGACCGACGCATCATCGGTCGCGAATATTTCCAATTTGGTTAGTCAATGTATACGGTGATGGCATCCGGTTAACTTTTTTGTTCGCAAGTTAAAGTGATCAGAAATTGTATTGGTTTCGGTGTATATTCTATCCGTAGCTTTGCTTAGCCAACTACTAGAAGCGCCTTCAGGCTAGCCTTAATGTATGTGTATCATTCATAACATCCTGTGTAAACTGTGATTTAATGTTGGCGATCTTCAATACCAGGGGGTCGGTCGCGACCATTCGATGTCATCGGTCGGTATAAAATCCGAGGAGTCACATGCGTCATAGGCTAGGATGTCCGATTACCTACCGCACGTACAGCTAGTTCTACCATCGTCTTGCGATTCTTCCGCGCCGCCCTGTAGCGGACTCAGTAACACTTCCCCCAAGATGCGCGCTAGGCCACAGGGTAAGCACCAGACTATGTGAAGACTGAAGAAATTTCAGATTGCGTCGGTTACTCTTTCACGAAACCTAGAATATATATACATCTATAATTTTATATATAGGCACTTCCTAAACCACAAAGGTATCTAAAAAGCCTCGTCAAACATTTTTCAAGTTGTGATCAAGTGTTGAATTAATAACTGTGTACGTATCAGTGCTATCTCCCCTTTGTTACCGGACCGAATTAATAATTTGTCCGATTGCTATGACATCCACTTTGATTATATATATTAGGTTCGCAATTATTTAGACGAAAACCGCACTATTTTATAAATGACTTACCTACTTGTCTATATAATTAAAATAGCCCATAATAAAACTCTTCTAGAAATAGTAGATTGTATGACAAGGGGCTAAAATAAGCCATATTACCACGAGATGGTTATATTACCGAGCGAAGTGAGGGAAAATATTTCGAGGGGTAATATGGCTTTTAAACCCGAGTTATACACTCTACTTTTCACTTCGACTGCGAGAAAATAGTAAAACAAAGATTATTCATCCACAATCAATAACAAATACCACGGCGAAGAGATTGTTCAATTTAGCGGCATGTTTTTTTTCTAACTTTAAAAAAAAAACACAGATACAAAATATTGACGCCACGTATAAACGCCTCTGAGGCACGGTGAAGTACTATCACGCGATCCACGCGCTCTCTCTTTCTCATTGCATGTTATAGATAAAGACAGCCATAGTGGATCATCAGTATTTAATCACCGTGTATTGGCAGCCTGACCGTCTACAGGCGCGTCGTTGACGGCCAGATACGTTTTTTGTTTTAATTATTGTGAAAAACACCAGATATTTGAAATTTATTCTGTTTCCTGATTAGTTGTTTTTAATATTAGCTGTAATCTGGTTAGTTGACAGCAAATACAAATGTTTTTTGAAAGAGTTGAGATTGGTGGAATTAATAAGTACAGTGAAGTGTTTTGATTGGTCAAATTAAATGTTTTAAAAATCATAAATATGTAGGTATACATATTTTTCCTAGGGGCTAAATGTACTACTTTAGCCCCGCTTGCTAAGCCCAATATGACACACTTTTCGAGCATGAGAAGTGAAAAAAACTGATCACTTGCCCTTATTAGGTACAACTTTTTGTTTTAGGTGACAATTAAAAGTCACATTACTCCTTTCCCTTCCACTTTCCCGCTAACTACTGTAATAATGGACAGTACCTACTATAAATGAAAACCAACGACAGGATTAGTTAATCGTACCTATATTATAGATGTACTTATTAATCAACCATAGGTGCATGTAATATGCCTAAAATGAAGAATACCTTTCTTACTAAAGTGTACTAAGTACTAAAGTGCGGGCTGCACGTTCACTCCCTCCTTCCTCGCCTTCGATCGGATGTCATCGTCATCGAGTCTTGTGAACCCGGAGCGATAACACTACTAAGTAACTATCGTTAACGTAAGCTTCTCTTTTTAACTAGGTACAGAAATTAAATACTAAGTCAATCATACATCATTTTAACAGCTTTCTCAAGTCAGGGTATTTGATGAAGTTTTTAAGTTTTTTCTTTGGTGCCGTAGTTACTTATATAGGGCAGCTGCCTTTAAGAGCTTTAATCTAACCTACGCTTTAACTTTTTTCCTTTGTGCAACGACAATTACCCATACATTTTATATGGGTAATTGTCGTTACACAATGGAAAAAAGTTAAAGCCTAGATTAGATGTACAAATTTAACACTAATATCAAGACTAATTAAGATTTTCTAAAGGCGATGCGAGATTTTTCAAACTATCGGCGATAGTAATTTGTTTTATTACCGATAGTAGGTAAGCAACGTTTTGCATCGTCTCGTCACGTGTATCGTTGCCGGGGGACAAGCAACTTAAAAATAAAAAACCGGCCAAGTGCGTGTCGGACCACGCAAAACGAAGGGTTCCCTGCCTATTAAAAAGGTCGTATCGTCACAGAAATTTTACGGCACTTACATCCTTTTCTTTGAGGAAGGCAGTTTTTCAGCAATATCTCAAAAACCTCTGAACCGATCTTGTTCAAAACAATTTTCGGTGAATGAAATTAATAAGCCCCATGTCCATGAATTTTTCCATATTTTTAAAATACACCGTTCAAAAATTAGAGGGGGGGGGGACAGAATTTTAGTGACTTTTGGGGCGATTATCTCCGAGCCTATTGACTTAATCAAAAAAAATCCTAAGAAACCTTATATTTATTTTGAAAGGCCTATCGATTGATCACGGGGGGTCACAATGAAAAAATTTTTTTTGACTTTTAGTTTTATGTATGGCGGGCGTGCACCCCTAAAAAAATTTTTTTTTTGTCTTTAATTACGTAGCGGCTAACAAAATACACCTGTCCTCAAAATTTTATTCAAATACACCTTATAGTTTTCGAGTAAAATGCCTGTGACATACGGACAGACGGACAGACGGACAGACGGACATGACGAAACTATAAGGGTTCCGTTTTTGCCATTTTGGCTACGGAACCCTAAAAACGCCATGTTTAACCTAACCCTAACTACCTACTACAAAAAAATACGTTACCTACTCCAGTTGTGTTTTTGTACGTGGCTTCTGTAGAAATTCTAAGCGTCTATATGGTTTCAACATTTAATAACAAAGCATCCGGCCGGCGCCTGCGCCGTCTCTGCAATGGGTTCCAGTAATGCGCCAACAGCATGCTAATTGCAGTCTAAAAACTAACCTTCGCCGGAAAAACTATCGGCGCGCATCGAGGGCGCATCACCGCCACCACTGCATTACGATTAATTGATGCTAATTAATAAATTAATTATCCATGTTAATACGACGCTCGAGCGAGCCTTGTTTTTCTCTCTGCTGGCACTTACATATTTGTCTGAACTACATTTTTATTACCAACTCCAGCATACCCCTTTTTTGCGAGTCCCGCTCTTTACGGCATGATCTCTCGGTTTAGTTCATAATTTGTAATTAATTTATTAAAATTAATTACGAACATCGAGATGAACCGCACGGGCTCCTAATTGGGACTCAGTTATGACAGACGTTCATATTTTTATTATTGATTGATTTAAAGCCGCAATTCGTCATAATTTATGTCATATTTTCTCATATGTTTGATTTCACTATAATTAATGTGCGCCGGTCTGAAAGAGGTTTTCTCGGCTTAGAATTTGACGTCGTTAAGATAAGCAAAGCATTTATGCGCTGATTTATGCGCGAAAGAAACTCTGTTCATTATGGTTTTAGTGCTGTTGCGCCGATGCCATTTACTTAAAGGCTTTCAAGTTTTTAGTCAAGTGTTAATAAATATGTATTATTGGTATAAGAGAGACGTGTTGGCTTTGACGTTGTCGCGACCTATCTGCGGAAAAACTGGGAAAGCGGGGCATTAGCAGGCCGCGGTGCCTGTGCGCGCCGCAAAATGCTCACTAGCATAGCTCCAGACTTGCACATTATGCAAATACAACCCTTTTTTTCTTACCATCGTTTTGGAATACAAAGTTAGCTTTTTTAACTACTTAAGACGGAAATAACTGCACTTCAATTACAACTTCTTATAGCAATAGTTTCTAGACCACCGCAGTTATCATCGGTTTTGCTTATGATCTGAATCTGAATCCTTCTAAAATTCAATAGCAATTACTTACGCATCGTAATAAAGACTGTACACGATAAAATCCGGGAACACATGATCTAATATATTTTTCAACAGCTTATTTTTGACATTGGAAATGTCTTTTCGTTCGCATTCCGTAGATTCATTTCCAATGTGCTCGATAGTCGTGTGAGGCACGAAATCTGTGTTTTTTTTTAAATAATCCATAGATGTATATTAAAAGTACAATCATATTAAAATATTTGAGCATGCAAATTTTGCACGAAGATAGTTTGAATTAAAATATAGGATAGTTTTTATACCGGGTCCACGTAGACGAAGTCGCGGGCGGAAACTAGTTATTGTTATATTAGGTTTTTGTACGTGTTCGACGAGCTCTATGCTTTATTAATTGGTATTTTCACAATAACTAACATATTTTTAATTGACTTCTGTTTGGAGCCGTTGGGAGATATTTACCACTTTAGTCTATTTTTCTCTGTCCATCTGTCTGTCTGTCTGTCTGTCACAAAGTTAAATATCTCAGGAACTACTTATGCTATCTATTTGAAATTTGGAAAATTTGTAAACAAAATTAATCCATGTGTATGCAAAATTAAATATTGAAATATATATTTTTAATTTCTATAAAAAAGGGCGGATAAGAGGGGGATCAAAAATTCAAAGTCTAGTTAGTAGGCCGAGTGGGGTATTATATGAAAGGGCTTGAATTGCACATTCTAAAACAATTTTTCTTTTTTTTTTCTACCATGTTAAAATTTTGATTTATAAAGGAAAATGTTGAAAAAAATACCAGTCCCACCCCACCTTATCTCCGAAGTTAAACAAGCATAACATTTGAAAATAACATATTATATGATTAATATTAACGTAAATATTACCAGAAAAGTATAACGATACCTCTCTCTAGCGTATTTTTTTTATTCTTAAAAAATCATTTGATAATTACGTTTGTAATTATTACCTTTATTTTTAATTTTTTTCCTTCAAATTCGTACGAAAGTATTCTGAAAGTACCTTCTAGCAAATAAAAAAAGAATTATCGAAATGAATTCACTTGATACAGAATTATAGCTGAAAAACCAACATACATACCGAGTTCCTTGGTCGCGCAAGTTAGTAACAAAATGCACCGATAAATGGCGCTGCAGGTACTCATGACTACTATAATAATGGGTGAATAATGCATGACTACTAAAATAACTACAAAATTAATGGGCGGGGTAAGATGGGTATGTAGTATGAAATTTTGTACGGAACCCACGGTGCGCAACTTAGACTCGCACTTGAACGGGTTTTTTTGACTGGTATTTGTTAAATAATTGTCTTCCATACAAAAACTACTTTCAGTGCTTGAAGTGGACAGTCTTGCTGGCTACCCCAAGTAGAAACCAGTAAAGTCAACTAATGTAACTTTTCGGTCGGATGATATTTTAAAAAGTGTAAAACACCTTGTTATAATGTATTCATACGCATACTCATTATTTATTTATAATAAAAATTACAATTCAACATAATACGGTAATACGATAATGGTATTGTAGTAGAAAGTGGATGTCCATTGTCAAAATAATGTAAAAAAAATAGGTATGTTGTAATGTATAATGCAAAAACTCATACATTTTATATTAGTTATAGTATTATACAGCGTGGAAGTCGATGAGGGACTTTTGCGGAAATGGGAGATATTTTAGCCATAGCACTATATTTCCCCCGTACAAACTATGTAAATATGTGCAGCCGTTTTCAACTTATAGCCTTTTAAATATTCACGAAAAAAACTACTTGTACCAACCTTAAACAGGTGACTGGGTCAATGAACTTACAAGTAAATAATATTTTATCATTTATTTGACATTTATACGTCACGTCAATCATACATCAGTGCGATTACGTCAACGCTAGGTAATAAGCTTAACCTCTTCAGCGCCATAAAACTAACGAAGTGACGTGCTCTGTACGCCAAGGAGATGCAATAGGGTCATCACCATATTGAAAAAGTAGTCTTTTATTTTTTTTACTTAATTTATGATTATAACCATTACAAATCTACTGTAAATCACTTAAACGATACAATATTTCCGGAAACGTTCCTCATCGACTTCCACCCTGTCTAATTCTATGAATTATTTAAAATAAGTGCTGTTTCTTGAAGAAGTGGCTTGAGTGAAGTGGTAGAAAAATATACTAAGATCTTACTGATGTGAACTAAATACTTGCTACTTTTAAGTGATAATTTGTGTGTCATATACTTAGATTGAGAACCTTCTATTCTTAGGTCGTATGTGCTTGGAATATAATTCGTGTACTATCTTCTTTAAGATCCATTTAATTTATTAGAGTCATATTATTATATGAGTTAGTTCATCTACTTTTATACGGTGATAGTTGTGCTCAATGGCCCGGGTATACAAAATGTTCACATAACCAAACAGACCCAGCAGAAATTGCTATACGACGAAAAGATAAATCAAAACATGTCGTCTATTGTTTGATTAGTACAAATCATGATTCCAATTTCAATGAAAACTTCTCCTCCCAAGAATTTACAAGACAAAGGCAAGCAAGCACGAGCACGCGTCGGCACGGCACGGGCTTGCGCACAGGCATAAATACAAACTGTGCTGGCACATAATATAACGAGTATAGGGGGCCAATTTAACAGACTTATTGTCTCCGAGCAGCTACAATGCAGACATGGTCGACGCAAAACGACCACGACGCCGGGGTCCCCTGACTGCCGATACGAAACAATGGTATTTAATCACCGATGATAAATGCTGTATTCGACCACGTTTTTTTAACGATACAGCCGTATTGTTGTGGCGGGAGCTTACCGTTGGATACGAAGATAACTCGCTGCTGAGAGTGGCTTAGCTGACAAATTGGAATAAAAGGAATATTTATTCGTGCTCGCGTCGTGCAAGTTTGGACGTGGCGGATCTCGCGAATTATGGATATGCGCGCGGATTCCCGGCGCGAGGCGTTCGCGGGTTTCGGATGTTGATAGGGCCATCCTGGCATATTTCAACTTATTGTGAAAAGTTTGTATTGTGATATTGGTTTCCTTTATCGCAAACAGAGAATAACTGATCAGTAGAGTTCAAAATGATGAGTATCTCAAGTAAATCCATCATATAGTCCACTGTTTACTTATATTTCAAGGATAATTTTTAAGTACTTAGATACATTTTCGGTTTCAATAACCGAATAGGTCTCCCAGCCACGCTACGCTCGCTGGCTCCAAACAAAAGCGCACTTATGCGAGATTTACATAAATCATGATATTTTGTTAAAATAATGCCAAGAAAGGCATGGGAAGGCTGGAGGCTCGTAAATTCGTGGCTTGTCGTAAACAGCAGGACGCCGAACGGAACTGGGGACGACGGATAGACCAGCGAGCCTTATGATTTACAATTGCGTTCGAACAAGATCTGTGATTCTATTTTGCGAAATTGCTTGACAAGACATCGAGCTCCATGTGTGATCGTAGTTTGCGACTCCACGGTAGAAAATGTTGATTCCTCTGACCATAAAATCATTTAGTAAATATTGCCTGAGGTTCTGACAACCTCCGGATTTATTTGAAACTTTCATATTTCATGTCTCTTCAAAAATTAGGCAAAAAAGATAAATGAACATTGATTTCAAACTGTTCGATAAAATAATATTGAACCTATGCTTTTAATATTATTTTATCAAAATTGACGTAAGACAGAATTTCAAAAATGTTTTTATTAAAATCGCCAATAAGACGTAGTTTTATCCTGGACTACCATCAAAACCTATATTTTGCCACCGATTACAGGTACCATAATATATACACATATATATAGATACCTAAGTTGACAATATTGTTTAAAGTTCTGGTCTGTCCTTAACAAGCTAATTAAGTGTCAAAAATGTGTAAGAATGAAACACTAGTAAGCAACTTTGCGATAACTTTAATCGATTCGTTTTCCACTGCCATATACGCATTGAATAAAATACGGTATTTGACAACATTAACAATAAATTATTTATGTAACATTAAACACAAAGAAATAACTTACGAAAGTAGGAAAATATCAAGCTACAACTAATTTTTGGATTTTTTACGTAATAACTAAAAAAAAGAACGCTGTTTGATCATAAAAGAAACTGGACAAATGCGAGTTGGACTCGCCCACCGAGGGTTCGGTACAAAATTACAAATATACAGTTTTCAGATTTTCCTTGTATTTTTAGTATAAGACGATATTATTTGCCAAATTTCATAGTTATAGGTCAACGGAAAATACCCTATAATTTTATACTCCCTTGAGTGTCGAATATACGTTTTTTGCCGCATAAACGACCGTATCTTTTTTTACGTTAACTTTAAAGTTAGATTTTTTCACAGATTCAAGGGACTGTAGACCTGAGTATATGGTTTTAATTTTAACTTCATAGCTCCACGCGTCCCCGAGATAAAGGGTCTTGACAGACAGACAGACAGACGGACAACAAAGTGGTGCTATAAGGGTTCCGTTTTTTCCTTTTGAGGTACGGAACCGTAAAAACGGTGACACCACTACTTTGTCCGTGTTTCCCTTCAAGCTTTATGCTAAACTAATAGAGCGTTTATGGCGTTTCATAAAAATATGCTGATTTCAATATCAGTCAAATACCGTATTTTGTTTATTTGGCTAAAGTTTAATGAAAGTAATTTTATAAAGCTTACTATAAAATACTATGTCTACTTGTATGTATATTTAACAATGCTTAACCTCACAAGTTTCCCACAATAGACAGGCATCCACGTTGAATAATAGCGTCTCAAAACTGGCACTAGCCGTGCGCCGGCGCTGCGTGCCGGGCCAATCTGCAAAAACAATTATGTCGCCGCGGAATGTTGTATTCGTATTTGTGTCCGTCGTCGTTTTGGTCTCTAGACGCCGGTGGTGCCGGTATAATGCGTGCCGATAAATATTTATACAATTTATTCATATTCGGATCGGATGCGGCCGGGCGGTAGCAGGGTGCAGCGTAGAAATGGGTTCGATTACTGGCTGAATTTATCTTGCAGTATTTACCTTTTTTATCTCTCGAAACTTTGGGAGCGATTGTAAACCAAATGGTGTGCTGAAGGCTTTCAGCTTTAGAGTGAATATTGACCAGAGATGTGCGAACCCGAGTTTTCATTTCCATATAGGTACCTACTTATTTGATACATAGCTGTCAAGCATACGTGTCAAATATATACGAAATCACATCTATTAAATACCGGCCGTGTCTTATCCAACCTCGACATTGGCGGAATTATCAAGACTTTGATCGAGCCATATAATCCAAAAATTAATTGAATGATCTACGCACATCTCTGGTGGATATTCCGCCTTACAAACTTAGGATTTACGATTTTAACATAAATCAAGACATATCTATGTCAGATTTTAGAATATTTAATTAATTAATTGCGACTTCGATAAACACCTGCGTAACATATGGGTAACATTTTAGCTAAGTATATACGTTAAAATTTTTGCATAAATAAATCCCTGCAGAGAAAGAGTGAAGCTACCGCATATGAATTCTGGCGCGAACGAATATCAAAAACATTTATAAGAACCAAAGCAGATACAATAGGAGTCTGTATCAAATGCGACCGATTCGATTGTCGAATCTGGCATCTGTGTAGGCGATCGTCGGATCAGTGTTGCGCGCGCGACGAAAAAAGGGAATGCGCGGATTTCAGCGCGCCCGGCGGGCTCTGCCGCGCGTGACGCTTTTTCTCGTCAGCTTTGACTTTGTATTGTGATTATTAATTTTAATCTCATAAAATTACATCTCGAAGAACCTTTTTAGGTAAAAATAAATTCGAAACCTGTAAAATCGTCCTAAAGCCTGTGCATATCCGGCATGATGTGATGAAAATTACGAAACAAATGCACTATTACAAGCTTTTTATTAACTTGCAATGTATATATACCAAAAAGAGTTCTCTGTAAAACGCAGACAGGATTATGTAAATCTTTTAAGTTTAAATTAATTTTAAGTTTACTCGTTGTAGTCTGAATCCCGGGGAAGGACATAGGATCGTTTTTATCCCGGAAATCATCCCTTAAGGGTGATGAGAAATGGGGGGCGAAAGATTGTATGGAGCTTACGATGTAAACGAGTTCCACGCGGACAAACTCGCGGGCAGAAGTTAGTGACTGAATAAAAGTACTCCTACAACTCTGTGAGACCTCAAAATTCCTCTTCACATGCGACATCACTTAAGAATGTGCTTCGTACGAGTAGATGTCAAAGTTCGGGGAAGATGTAACGCACGTCCTGTCAACCGACGTGGAAACGCGCTCATATCCTATATTATTCCAAATTCTCCCGCCACTCGATTATAGCTCTTACCAACAGTACTTAAGGTCGTTAATGTAAATAGTGTTAAGTTACGGATGTTCTAGGAACGTGGAGCGGGCGTGCCCTCACGCGCGCGGCATCTGATAGTTGCGTCTGCGCAGAGTTTGCACGCTCGCTCTGCTTTACTTCCACACGCAAACGAGCCACGGAAGGCTTTACTATGTTGAAATGGATTTGTCATACCGTTCCGTCAAGTTTACTTTAATTGGTTTGAAATTTTTGGTCAGCAAAGTTTGGAACAGTGAGTTAGAAAATACATATACCTACAATACACGGACAATGTGATAAAAAATATAGCAAACTCCTATATGACAACACGACTTTATTGTTAAGGGATTGCTCAGAGAATTTTGAACCTTTGGGGATGTACATATATTTAAATTGTCGGCGGCACTAACAATTAATTAAATAACGCTGTGCAAAGTGGAGTCTATTACATGTATAAAAAAAAACTCTTCCTACATAATATGCAAATGAATCGATAAAAATATTATAGTTTAAAATGTATAAATCGATTAAGTAGGTACTTGTGTAGTTCATCAGTAGCGGGCGAGCGTGGACGCGTGCCCCGTTTAAGGCGTTTTGAAAAAATCATCTGAATTTAAAGTTTAAGAATTATAACTTAAATTTAATTAACCTACAAGGAGTCTATAAATTCCATTTTCTTACTGACAATCTAACTAAAATTATACGAACAATGTTACCTCTGCACAAGGAACGCATTACAGCGACGTAACGTTTGTACTCCATAAGCGGGAGAGGTTACATCTCTGATGGCTAGATCCAGCATCTCTGATAGCTCGCAAACTGCCGCTAGGATTACATACAATCTGCAAATAAGCGGGATAGCGAATCACGCAGATTTGTGTACGCGTGATTAACTCGCGATTAATCGTCCTAGAAATTGGTATGTCATCGGTGATTGCGGCACAGAGTCGTCGGGAGTAATCGGGAATAGTCAGGAATAATTCGCGTAGTTGCGCGCCGGCGCGGTGTCGGCCTTAACAATTCGCACCTTCGGAGAACAAGGTCGTATCTGACAATGGGTTCTATAGTAGATTGCGGCGTTGTAGTACCAAAGGTGCGAATTGTCGCGGACGTTTTGCGATAGCATCGTGCCGCGGCGCCGGGGGATCTAGATCGCGGTGCGCGCGCCAAAGACATGCTCGACGGATAAAGTCCTCACCGGCGACATGCCCGCATGTGGTATGCCTTTGAAAAACGCAGCAAGACGGATCGCTCCACTACAGTCTTTGCCCGTTTCTAGGATATGCTGATGTTATACTTGATTTTCAGCCAAAAAATAATTACCTATTAATTGGGAATATCGATTGTTAGTCAGAGGTTGAAGCTGATTCTGATGTCAGTTACGTAGAATAGGCATACTCATACTATTTCGTCCCACATGTAGGTCATATGGACGCAGAAAAACATAAGGAATCTCATCCTGTTCCGAAAAATTTTGTGCATTGGAGCTTCATTTCTGGTTGAGAATATATATGTATAGGTATGAAGTACTCCGGTACTAGTTTTAGTCTGTACCAAAATGCTGGGTTTCTCATGAACCCATGTCCTAAGTATTAAAAGCATCAGGTAAGGCAAATATATGCCTAAATCCTTCGCATATAAAAAAAAATGTGTGTAGTTTCCCATTTGTATTAAAGAAAAACTGTACCTACTGAAATTGTGCGTAAGTACTTATTCTGCAAACGTAAGCGGAACATACCGCGCCTGGACAGCGCCGGCGCGCCACTCGTGAAGGCATCCTAGCGAACGCAAGCGCAACGCAACGCAACCCATGTGTAATGTATTTTTTTATTCAAATCTACTTTGTTAGTGCCGACAAACAAGACACACGTGATTTACACTCCAACGTACAGGCTTGCAAATTAAAAGAATTTTCCACCCGCAACCATTGTTGCCACACGACGCTTTTTATTGTTCCGTATTTAACAGAAACGTTTAATTATTTAAGACACGTCAGGAGCCTCGTATTTGGCAGGTTGTTTTTAAAACAGTTTAAAAGTTGTCGCCATTAAAACACGCTGTAAACAGGCCGCCATACATGTGATGGAAACTAAACTCAATTGCTTGTATGGGAATAACTGAAAGCTGTTTTTATTCGGGCGAAGTCGCACCGTCGGCGTTGATATCGTCACGTCGACGTGGCAAGGCATCTCTAACTACAATTTGAAGTCCATCTCCGGTGCAATAAACAGCATTGTCGCTTTTTCTTATGCCTGATTTAGCTCGAATGACTTCACGTTAATCGGTAATAACCATTAATTACCTACGCTGCGCTGGCGACTTCGCATGCCATTGCTCGCTGAACAACATTTGTAATAATCGCTGAAGAATTCGCTCGAGACCATTCCAGGTGTCACCAATCATACTTTAGTATTGTTTAATAATTTATTGATATAATTTTGGAGACAAACTTTTTCGATGTTTAATCAAATACATAGCGGCTAAAATAATTGTCAAATATACTTTTATTAAAATAAAATAATTAAACTTTGGATTTTTTTAGAAGTAAATAAATGCTTGGCAGTGATATTAGCCATATTTTGAACTGGTACTCCATCTAGTCACGCCTGCAGCCCTTGCATTTTTTTTAACAGATTTGTAAATTTGTTACAATGAATATTTAATATTTAGAATGCCAATGATATTATAACATTTTAATCATTTTTTGGCAATTTAAAGCTCTGTAATAACTAACAATTAATAATAATCGTTTCTTTAAGTGAACATGACTAAGCCAGATCGATCATTGATTTTCTAAAAAAAGTCCGTCGGTACGACCCGTCCTCCCAAATTATAGTGTTTAAACGTTTTAATACAACGCTAAGAAATGTGCGTAAAAGTTATAAAATTCCAAACTTATAATATATGTAACACTGCCTTCTGGCGGCCATTACTTAGGTCTGGGCTTGTTATTAAATTCGGCCTTATTTATTTATTTATGAGCATGTTTATTGTATGCGCGCGACGAGCCTCTAGCGGGCCGATGGCGATGCTCGCCGCTGGAGCGCGTATTTACATCTCCACGATACTATCGTACGGTTTCAGATATTTGCCATACCTACCACACCAGTACTTGCTTTGTGGGTATTTGATGTTTTGTTCCTGGAGGTGAGAAAGGTCGCCAGAGGTCCCGAGGATGCGCTGTCTTGAGAGTTTGGGACCTGCATCTGTCTCCACATAGCTTGAACACAACAAATCGTCCATCAGTCGGCGGCACGCTTTTGATCTTCTGGCCCCTATTTCACCAAATCGACAATTGTCGCCTGACAATGAAAATTCGACTTACATGGCTGCGTCGACAGGTTAAGGTGGTTGCTGGACAGCTTATTGACCCAGCAATGTACGTGGAATTGTCATTGTCAGGTGACAATTGTCAAGATGGTGAAATAGGGCCCTGGTGTCGCAAACATCCGGTGTCTGCGTTCCATCAGGCATACTTGTTGGCACCTTCGTAGTATTAAAAATATATGTGAAGAACACAGTTATGTACTTAATCTATGTAGTCATACTTATTTCCTGATTTTAGTGCAGCAGGTATTTGAGACACATGCATGATGCACCCCAAGTCAATTGGATAGGCATGGGCAGGCAAATGATGATGAGTGCAGCAGGTTCCTATTTGTTTCAAGTACGTAAGCAGCCCGTTCCCTCTCATTCATGAGAGGAGGCCTGTGCAAATTTTAGGTCAAGTGCGAGTCAGACTCGAGCACAGAAGGTTCCTTGCTTTAGCACTGCCAAATATTTACTCCTATATAATATCAAACGAGCAATATTTGTAATCACGTTTTCAAAAACGGCTCCAACAATTTCTATGTGCAATATAGAGGTTTGCGGGGGCGAAAAATCGATCTACCTGGGAATTTTCAGCAGGTACCTACTAAAGTTAATAGTACTTAGGTTAATATTTAGGTTCGGAATACGAAGCAGTTTTTGCGGTTTCTCTACGTCGATTGTAAACTGTAAACTGTCGGCACCTTCGGGTTGAATCCTGACATTGGTGCCCGTGTGATCTTTTTTTTTTTTTGGAGACATGATTGAGAATCGATATTAATCAGCTTTAATATGCTCAGTTGGCACAGTTAAAATACATACTTTTGTACGCAAATGCTTTTTAAATATAAAGCTATCAAAACAAGTAGATATTTGTTTTGGCTCGATGAATCTTCCAAATGTGTCGGCGATCGGTACCATAACGGCTAACGCCTAGGCGTGAACATTAAATCTGAGAATTATAATCCAGACTTAATTACAGACGAGCTCGATCACATGAAATATCGGTTTGGGAGGAATAATCAAATGGACGATACAGGTGCCGCGGCCCGCCCCAGCCCCGGGCCTCGACACTTGCGCCCGCGTCGACCACTTCCACAGCCCCAAACGTAAGTAGGTAATTTATACTTATTTATCGACCATCCTCGCGTTTATACCAGATTAGCAGTGTTGTTCGCCATTTCCCCCATGCGAACCTTGGTCTATCTAATTAAATTTCAAAAACAATCGCGCTGATCGGAAAACGAACAAAAAACTGTCGCTCGAGATGGCAAAAGTTCCTCGCGAACTGTGCATTTCAGTTGCATCAGATAGGATCTTCTATATGCAAGGAACACAGAACTAAGTTAAGTCTTTCTCCTATCGCACAGATTTATCTTTAAAACCTACTCGGCTCGGACCGTTCGCGAGGAGCATTAGCCGTCCTCGTCTGAAGCAGATGCATCGTGCACGAATGGTGTTTTCCAATAATTTCATACTCGAGGCATCGAGGAGTCATACCACCTATCTGCGGATCCATCTCCCGCCTTTAGCCACGCGCTCGCTATGTACGGTCCTTATTAAATGCAAAATACGAGTAATACATCTTTACATAAGCGCGATCTCGTTAACATTGCATTACCAATATTTTAAATGTATGTATGCTTTATGCGGCTTTGTTAAAGTCGATACGATATACTGGGAATGTTGTCATTTTAAATAGCTTTAGATGTTGTTTGGGACGATATATGTAGGTACTGCCTGGATATGCTTTAAATAATACTTGGGTTTTTATCGACGTGGTTTTGAATGAATCCTTAAGTGAGATTTCCTATTCATGTATGACAATGACTAATAGATAAGTATCTGAAGAAGATAGATATACTGTTAATAAGCATTATTTTCCACTATCCTCCTCCTTAGTCCTTAGCGTTTTCCCGGTTGCATTCCAAAGCATTCACAAAGTCTGTATTTTTGTAACTTCCATCAGACTTTCTAGCCCAAATGGAAAACTAAACTTTGTTGTTTGGGTTTTGTCAAGTTATTTGGCCCATTTTGGAGCATTTTATGCATTCAGTTAGAAAATAAAATTGATAGAGATAATTGCGCCAGTAAAATGTCAGTCAATAGTTTTCGGAAATGAGGTAAGTACATACAAACAAATTACCTAGCCCCCGCTCCACACTTGTCTTACAAATAATGTGGGGGGAGGTGAGGCTCGGAATAAAATATGGTTTATTAAATGTACATAAATACAGGTAAGAGAATTTCTGAAACCTGATTCATGAATAGTTCCAGAGAATACCCTTTACATACAAACTAACAAACTTTACCTCTTTATCAGTATGACTAGTGCCCGCGTGGCTTTGTGTGCGTATTACCTACAAATAATTACACATGCAGAGCCAAGTCTGTTTTATATACCAGTCAAAAATCATTTTAAATCAGATGAGTAGAGCTTTATAATATTAGAAATTGCTATGGCCTCTTTCTCTCTCGGTTAATACAATAGGTATGAACATAAAATGCAAAAAAAATGTATACAAAATAATATGATAAAGTGAGAAAAGTTTTTCTCCATTAAAGTCTGGCATTGACATAAGATTTAAATTCACCTGCAGGCCTATGGAAACGGTCTTTTCACTATACCTGTACGCGATATTGAAATAGTACCTACCTACTTATTTTATACAATCGTTACACAATAAGGGCTCTTAAAGTCAAGTACCTACCGTGTTTAGGCCACGAGGCTTGCCCAGTCGTCTAAGTAGGTACGAGAATTTAAGAGCTAATTGTGTAACTATTGTATACAATACATTTTATACACGAGTCAACATAAATAATTAAACACATTTGGTATCTAATGAAAAATATCTAAGCCCTGCTGAAACGAAGTGCAAGTCAGAGGTGCGCAGCGTCGTTGATGTCTTTTGTATTGGAATCAACGCGACGTCCTATTGATTGGTCAAATTAATTATAGTTCAGTAAAGGCGCCACGTGATTGGTCGAATTGATTTTAGTTGTCTAAAGCGTTGTCTTATAATTATTATAGTTTAGTTGGGAGCTCCATAGAAAAAAAGTATGTGCTTTTAGTTTAGTGTACGAAGTCTTAATTCAAACATTAAAGTCGACGAGTATAAAAAAGTAGATAACATACTTACGCAGCAAAAGCATTTAAAACTTAATAAAATTAGCATGACGGGTATGAGTAGGTAAGAACTCATTATTGGGCGACTCTACCATGTCAAATGATTTTGTCTTGCTATTCCTTTCATTCAACAAGTAATACACCTACTAACTAGTATTTAACATCGGTCCACGCAGTTGATATTTCCCTTCCGTCTAATTATGGAGTGACCTATAACTTAGATATTTTATGGTGTTTGTTGTGCACGACAAGCAGAGTTTTACTTCAATGGGCCAAGGGCATGCATGAATTGGAAATTATGAAACGAACATACGCACGTCACGAAATTAGATATTTGATTAATTATTTAAACTAAGTACCTAGAATAGTTCACCAGTGGAATGAACACAATGAGATCTGACTCTACGGCTAAACAAAAAAACACAAGTGCGAGTTCGACTCGTGAAATATTGAGAATTTTCCCGTTACCTTGAATACTCAAACTTCTCATAGGTTTTCCTGTAATATTTAGGCAAGGAACTATTTTCCATATTTTTTTCAGAATTTTAAGTCTAGTTGTTTCGGAGATAAGGCGGGGAATTGTAAATTTTCGTCTTTATTCCTAAATTACTTCAAATCGGTTTTCGGTAAAATTAAAATATATATATATAACTGAGATGCTTACAACAACCCCGTTCATTTAATATGTCACACAATATCGACGGTGGAAAGGAATAACCCCTTAAGCGACATTTAGTGAATTGTACAGGAGAGTGTTTCAAAGTTTTCTTTTTGAGAAAAAAAATCATAACTTTTTTCCTATTTGAAATAGGTAAATGAGTTCTTAAGACGATAATCTTATTTAATTTTTCTCTATTTTATGAAATAAACATTTACCCCAAAATCTTACAGGATCCTGAAAATGTTGTCGCTTAATTGAAAAGGTCCTCAAAATATTCCCGGAAGAACCATTTAAGCGACATCATCATAGTACTATAAAACTCACTGAAGCCACTTACCTTCTTTAACTTGTCTCTAAGATATTCAATTAAGCAACAGTCGTATGGGCAGTTATTACGTGCCAATTTGAAGTGGTATACCAGAAATTTGAAACTAAATAGACACTTTTTTGTGAATTATAACGCTAGCTTTAATATTTTTTTAAACTATTTCATATTATTGAAAAATTTAGAATATATTTGCGGTTAAAAAACGCTATATTGTGCGTTTTTTAAGGAGAAAAATAAAATACTTATACGAAATTAACGTGTATTTTTATTTTAATAAAATAAATCTACTTCTAACAAATAACTCTTAATTAAGTATGCACTTTTTTGAGATCACAATCATTTTGAGTTTATAAATTATTAAGAATAAGTAGCTAGCTTACTTATTTACTTTTTGGTAAGTGTATAAATATACAAATTACAATTATCACAATGTTTTAATAGTAACACTTAGCTTGTTAATAATTAAGTACTCAGGCACTTTTTTGAGATCACAATAGTTTTGTGTTTATAAATTGTTAAGAATACTTAAGTAGCTAGCTTACTTATTTACTTTTTGGTAAGTGTATAAATATACAAATTACAATGATCAAAATGTTTTAATGGTAACACTTAACTAGTTAATAATTAAGCACTTAGGCAGTTTTTGATATCACAATCATGTTGGGTTTATATTTTTTTAATTATAGATAAGTATAATGTAAAGTATTATTAGAATAAATTAGTACAACATCACAATGTTTATTACGTACGCTCTTCGTCATATTCCTCATCGTGACACGAAACTGAAATGTGTAGAATAATGTCTGGTATAACTATACACCGTGTATTTTTCATTTCCATTAATTTCAGGGTACATTCCAGTGTTCTTTAAAATTCAGAAATCATTACAAAAATTTTTGACTACTGAGACAAAGCTACAAAATGAGACACCTGTGTATTAATTAATGAAATTATATATCAGGCAGCGATCGGCGACACAACCGCCGCACTCCGGTGTTCGTCGCTGACTGAAGCGACCCACTGCATTCCATTGTATAAGTAAAGCACCATTCGCGTGAAATTCGCGCCAAAAATTGTTCACTGTACCGACATCAAATAGATTAGAGCAACACTTTAACCGTTATCATACCATTTTCAATCTCCACTTAACCGACGTATCGCATTTATAAAGTATACTTTAAGCGACAGGTTCGGCCGCGGTAAGGAGTGTCGCTTAAAGCAATTAAATAACAACGTCATTTTTCGTAACATCCATTTAACCGACAATCGTTTTATTAAGCAGTTTTGAAGAACCACTTAAGTACAGAATTCAAGATATATGTGCCCGGAATAATCAATTAAGGGACATTACATCGGAAACGAACTCTTTTTAAAAATAATTTATACGACTGTGGTAATATTGGAGTAGGTTTTAAGTGACACAGATAATATTTTATTCAAATTGTGTGTCGCATAAGGGGTGGTTTTTCAAATTCAGACCTCATTCGCGAATTACTTTAAGCGACATATAAGTCATCGGATCGCCGTGAAACCCAATTCAAACGACGCAGAAAAAAACGCTGATTCCAATGATATGTATAACTCATTTTCGACCAAAATGTCGCTTAAGTGGTTCTTCCTTTCCACCGTCGATATAGTTTATTGCGAAACTTTTATTTTTATTTTCTAGTTTACCCCCCAAAAGTGGCCCCCTTGTTCAGACTTCATTAATTTACTTTACGTGCCCATTTTTGGGTCACCAATTTACATATGTGTACCAAATTTCAACTCAATCGGTCCAGTAGTTTCGGAGCAAATCGGCTGTGACAGACGAACAGACAGACGCACGAGTGATCCTATAAAGGTTTCGTTTTTGTCCTTTTGAGGTACGGAACCCTAAAAAAGTTTATTGAGATATGTGATCAATTGACCATCGTGATTCCAACAATTCGTTGCAGATAGGTACTGTTTTCCTCTTTTTTCCCTACATAAGACGATTATGATCTTTGTTTTTAAACGACAATTGATACGTTGCGTATTACGTGCCATCATGTCTTATAAATGCAGAAATTTTCAGATTTTCAGCTTTTGTAGAAGAAGGCGACGAATCGAGGATTGGACGGAATCACAGAGGCCAAATGCTGGTTAACTTACTAAAGCAAATATTAATAAAATCTTTTTCAAAAAGCATCCCTATAGAAATTGCATCTGGCGTAGCTCCGACAATGTGACACTGAACGAGATAGACTTCACCATGACGGATAAGCGGCATCTGTGATCAATAGGTTTAAGTAATACCGGTTGTAATCACTGACTTGTACGAGACACTCTAGATATCGCACGTAAGCTGGAACGAAGACGTGTGCTGAAGTTTACTCTTCATCCAACCCCGCTCCACACCGCCTCCAGCGTTCTAACACCAGCGCTACAATGGAGGCAATTGAGCGAAATAATTGCTCCAAAGTGTTCGATCAGCGGCTAGGGAGATATGTAGGTCTTTACACGAAACTCAAGACTAGAGATCCTTGCAGAAGTAGATAGATTTAATGCAACCCATTCCTCGCTTGCCCTGAAACCTGCGCATACGCTCAACAACGAATGGACTGTAGGTGATGACGAAGAATTTGAAAAAAAAGGCTTGTCAGAACAGGTCAAACTCCAATTGAGTATGAGTATTTTTTCCGATACTTAAATAGTCAGAAATGACTTGAATTGTTCGCTTTTATTTGTCAAAATTCAAACTATCTTCTGAAATATCCATTTCAGTCGATTAGAAATATTACGATATTTCTAACAATTGGGTTCATAAGATGCTTATACACACAGAAAGTTAATGCGTAGGCGTTGAATAAACTTTGCCTATTTATTCGGGTATAAGTTCAAGGTTATTATTTTATCATTTGTTTACAAAATCCTTTATCACGTTTTTTATTTAAGATTTTATGCATATTAGCCCTAATAAGTAGGGTTAGTTAGGTAATTAGATTTAATATTCAGGTTGTATTTATAATGTGATAGTCAAGACACTAGCATTGTTTAGTAAAGGTAAAAGTGGCGTGGGCGCATCGTGGCAGCAGTAAATTGTTTGTAGTTTCTACTCGAGCCCAAATTGTCGGTTGTGACGATTACGGCGTAGCGTAGGTTAGGTTACACCTGCGCCATCCTCGCATTTACATAAAACGAAATCGCCTCATGGACGATACGCCACGGAATTCAGAATATCCATAAACGTAGCTGCCAGCACACTGAGGCCCATACTTAAAAACAAAATTAAAGGGGATAGCCATACGATAATATGAATTAAAAATAATAAAACAAAAAAAGAGTCACGGATCGCCTCGAGTGAGTTTTTTTAAGTTTTTTCAAGCGAAGCCTGCGAACAGAGTACGGCCGATATCTCCTGACAATATCTTTGACGAGTTTTTTATGCTGCATTATTTTTAAATGAACTGATTATAAATGGATGTTGGGCGATTTAACGCCCAATCTAATTAGGTAAATGATATGTGTTTTCGAGAGGAGATGATGGAGATAGCGAGTTTGCTATTTATTGATTTTTAATTAGGTGTTGTGATTGTCGGAGGTGGTCAATCTGTTTTATATGGCGACTTGTCGCCGGTTTTGTTTCGGCGGGTACTTGCACTTTGGCATGTTTCTATTTCATTAATGCTGTGATTTAGTGGCTTATAACTTTTATGGTGTGGCGTGGCGACCTGTAGCGGGACCAGTTTCTATAAAACGCGATCATGTCCAACGGACTTACTAATAAGAGTATTTAGGTTTAGGTCATTTAAATATAATATTTATGAATTTTGCTTAGGTAAAATATAGTTAACAATAAAATAATTTAGACTTTTACGACACAATCGAGTAGTGTTTAACCGCGTAAAGTCGGTTTATAATGCCAATGAACTACATTTAAAAAATTATTTACACTGACGTTAATTCACGTGCATTCTACTCGTATATTATAATTAGTCCAGGCAGTGAACTGACAACTTGTATGGAAAAAATGACAAATTTGGAAATCATTCATAATAGCTAATTTTAATGTGACGGATATATTATCAATTAAATAGTTTCCTAGAGGCAAAATCCAACAAAAAATCAGACATCAAAAAAATCAATATTTAATTAGCTCCTAATAAGTCCGGATATTTTTTTTTGTCTTTATTTAGGTTCATTTACATTTGCTTTAAAATATTCAATATAAATAAAATAAAAAAGACAATGAATGTTTAATATAAATATATATATAATTACTTCCGGGTGGAAAGTTTGTTGGATTCTTGAATAAAGCATCTTAGAATAACGTTTTAGAATGAAATAAACAAAAAAACGCTATTATAAACTAATGTTTTTTGAAACCTTATTTTGCCTGGAGTAAATAACATATCGGCACCAAAGATGCCCCCCTACCATAATGTCAAAGCTATTCATAGGACTGCTAATGATTTATTTAACAAAATATTTAAAAAAAACTTTAATGTTATTTGCATTACATTAGAAAAAAGCCTGATTAAAAATGTTGCAAATTATTTTAAATAATCGTTTGATCAATGTTTAAATATTACTATCGTCTAGAACTAATAGTAAAATACACTTTTTAATTAAATTGCTTTAATAAAATATTGAACATTCCCCAAAATTCAAGCTGTGGGCTTCTTAGATGTATGAAAATGTAAAATTGATATAACGACAGTAACTTTTTAAATTAGAAAACACACATGTGTGAGATTCTTTATATATCAACCTGTATCCATCCATGATATTCATAAAGGTCCGGCCACACCGGTGCTCAAAATACGGTTACGGTACGGAATCGCAGTGACATATGACGTTATTGACATGAAACTTCATACTAGGTCGGCCGTATCCGTACCGTCACCGTTTTTTGAGCACCGGTGTGGCCGGACCTTAAATCGGTTCTTTATTCAAACATTTTTTTTGACGTGCTTATGTGTAGTCAGGGATAGGCACATACAGTGGGCCTTATTAAGTAGGGGACTTTTACTTCAGTCCAATAAAGTCTCTTAAAGGTACATACAAATAAATTTAAATTGACAGTATTTACCTATAAGTAATTGGATGTTAAACAGATTAAACCCCTAATTTCACTAAAAGTACTGACAAAATTTGCGTTATTTTTTTTAATTTTGGGTCGGAGGCATGCGTAAAGCATTTTCACACCATCAAAAAAAAAAGGTAATTAGCCACCGAATTGACCCCACAAGCACAAAATAGGCTAATAAAAAAATATGTAAAGGTTGGAAAATAACAAAACGTGCAATATTTTAACACAACACAGCAACCTGTATTTTTTTTTACAAAATGGCAGCGCGCTTGAGTAAAAACTGAAATGCACGTTTGTTGTAACCATAAACGCATGTGCTCACGAAATTTGAAGTAGGTAGTTTGGAAAATTATAACTTCGAGATTTTAAAGGTGGGGTCATCTTAGGAGCCGGGCCTTCCTTGGTGCAACCACCTTATAAAAATGTACCGTGAATAAAATAAAGTATCTACCTAGTCTCAATATTTAAATAAGTTCTTGATTTTCCATTTAACGTTCCATTTGAATATCTTCGTCTTAACTACGCAAAGTTTTACACAATACAGATGTGCAATGTTATCTGGGCATTTTAACTCTTTTCGATACAATTAAGTCGCATCAAGCAGTGTAAAACTGTTAGGGTTGTACTTTTCGGTAATTTCGTTACATTGTAATTCAGTTTAGTTTAAAAATACAGAATACAGAAATACAGAAATGTATTTGATAAGTTTCCCAATAACGTGAGGTTGGTCTCATTTTATGTATTTCTTACTTTGTATGTAGGTACTTACATATATTTGCTGCTGACCAGCAAAATACATTTTGATTTGCACCTTTTTAGGGTTCCGTAGCCAAATGGCAAAAAACGGAACCCTTATGGATTCGTCATGTCTGTCTGTCTGTCTGTCCGTCCGTATGTCACAGACATTTTATTCGAAAACTATACGGTGTATTTAAATACAATTTTGAGGATGGGTGTATTTTGTTAGCCGCTACATAGTTTTGTAATTATACTACTAAAAAAAAATACATAAATTGAAAGTCAAATTTTTTCTTCATTGCAAGCCCACGTGTGATACATCAATCGATAGGCCTTTCAAAATAAATATAAGGTTCCTCAGCAATTTTTTTGATTAGGTAAGTGGATAGAGTTGGAGATATTAATCTCTAATTTTTGAACCGTGTGTTTGAAAAATATGAAAAAAATCATGGACTTAGGGCTTATTAAATTCTTTCAGCGAAAATTGTTTTGAACACTTAACTGTTGCTCGTTGTCAAACATAAGTATTGGAGACTCAGATGATCGTATAAAATATAGGTTTATCATTATCACGCTGAATTCTGGACATACCCTACAACAATTTGGGATTAGAATCGAGTCCTTGAAGTGTTCTACTTCATAGTACTTTTTAGGGTTCCGTAACCAACGGGTAAAAACGGGACCATATTACTAAGACTTCGCGGTCCGTCCGTCCGTCTGTCTGTCACCAGGCTGTATATCAAGAACCGTGATAGCTAGAGAGTTGAAATTTTCACAGGTTATGTATTTCTGTTACCGCTATAACAACAAATACTAAAAAACCGGCCAAGTGCGAGTCGGACTGGGGCTCCCATACAACAGACATGATTTTTTGCCGTTTTTATAGATAATGGTACGGAACCCTTCGTACGCGAGTCCGACTCGCACTTGGCCGGTTTTTTATACTACTTTTCATAGTTCATATAGGTACTTTTTAGGGTTCCGTACCTCAAAAGGAAGAAACGGAAGCCTTATAGGATCACTCGTGCGTCTGTCTGTCCATCTGTCACAGCGGATTTGCTCCGAAACTACTGGACCGATTGAGTTGAAATTTGGTGAAAATATGTAAATTGGTGACCCAAAGATGGATGCATAAAGTAAATTAATTAATTCTGTTGCCCCAATTTTTGGGGGTAAACTGGGAAATTAAAAAAAAGTTTCGCATACTATATTGTGTGACATATCAAATGAAATGGGTTGTTGTAAGCATCTCAGATATATTTATTTATAATTTTAGCAAAAACAGATTTGATGTAATATAGGAAAAAAGACGAAAATTGACCACCCCGCCCCCCTTATCTCCGAAACTACTAGGCTTAAAATTCTGAAAAAAATATGGAAAATAGTTCCTTGCCTAAGGATTACAGGAAAATCTATAAGAAGTTTGAGTATACAGTAACGGGAAAATTCTCAATATTTTTGTGTATTTTGTATGGAGCCTGTATGGAACTCGCACTTGTCCGGTTTTTACCAAAGGCACTGCTCTTCCTTTGTTAATGGTGGCCCAGGAGTCCTAGGACTGGTATCTACTAAAAGAAATCACTGACATAGGACGTGGAAAGCGCAAGTCACTCGCTAGAGGACGTGTGCAACAATGTAGAGGCATCGTGAATGCGCGTGAGTGTCGAAGTTGTGCGTCGACTGCTGATCGGCCTGCTATCGTGGGAACTTGCCGAAGAAAGTGGCAAATCACATAGATTCATCTCGTGTCCTTGCTCATTGCACACACGTATGCCTCAATAAAAATCCAATAAAATTAAAATATAGCGGCCACTTAGCTTTGCCATTCGTGAAACCATAAAAACTTTGAAGAGCTCACCGAGAGCGAACGTCTTCAGGCAACATCATAATTTAACTTGGCAAAAAGTGGTGTCTTAATAAATAAATCAACGGATTTTTTCACTGTCCATAACTTAAAGAACTCGAGGCGGGAAATCCGATGGAAGTCGAAGGCGAAGTTTTAAAAAAGGAAACTGCTCTTGCGGCGGCGGGCCGCGCCGCGATTGGCCGAGCGCGCGGGGGCGGCGCGCGGCCCGGCGATTGGCCCGCCGCCGCCGCCGACGCACCGTAGGCGCGCTCATCTCGAAACGCGAACAAATAGATTTTTTTAAACAAAAGCAATTTTCCTATTCTTCTTGTTGGCTTTTGTATAGTTTGTTTTTGCTGAGCTTCGTTTTGTATTGTTTATTGTAGTCGAGTGCGCGACAATCCACTCCCGGGTAATTCTCAGCGGTATTAACACGACTCCTCCGCTCGTATTGTTGCGTCTCGCCGGGGCCGCATGTAAATTTGTAAAAACAACAATTGTTATGAAAAACAAACGCAGAGAGTTGCAACAGGCTATTGTGTGAGGCTGCGTCGATGATAGATACCTAATTAACTTTGTATCAATAGGCTCGCCTGACAATAGGCAGTAACACTCAGACAATAGTTATAGTTAGGTACATACTACCACTGATTACATTTGTTCATAAGATTTTTTTCCGACAAGCTTTGATTTCAGTTTCGATAAAACTAATAGCATCAAGAAATCACGCGGCAATCTATTTGTTTAAAAACACTAGTTATTTTAGGTTGAGGTTGTATGAAAACCTCGAGAAAACTTTCTGATTTTGAATTTTGACCAATGCGGTTGTTTTATATCAATATCACCATCATAAAACTTTTGACATCTTATACACGGTGTTATACAAACATATCCCTTTAGTGGAAAGGATGAGTCCCTACTAAATATTCAAAATCAAAACCGTAGAACAGGTAGGTGTCGATATAGATTTTTGAGTAACCGAAAAATGTAGCTGATATACCCGTAAGTATTTTTGGCACTAATAGAGTCTAAAAGTAGCAAAAATTTAAAAACACCGGTATTGAAAAAAAAGTTAGGTACGTTCTTTTTCTGTAGAGCAGCCGAATTGTTAATAATAACAATCTCGAAAAATAAACAAAATATAAAATTATATGGATTAAAAACAATAACATTTTGCTCTGAAACCAATCTTGACTACCCTTCATCAAAGACTTCAGTGATTTTTTCGTTAATAACTGAGTTTTCGGTTTTTTCCTCCGCCATTGTAAAATTTCTGTAGCAAATAAAATTATTGGAAATGGCATGTATATTTATTCCAATAATATTTTATTTTACTAACTTTATACTGAGTTATGCTAGCTCTGGTGGTGGCGAAAAACATTTGTAGCTTAGTTTGTACGTAGTTGCAAGGCCAAATACATTTCACGATGCACGAACTTATATTCTTTAGTAATTAAATAGCAAGAAGCTAAATAAATGTAGCAAGATACTTTCTTTTTAGTGTCCAAAACTTGGACCCCATCTATTGGTTTCAACGAACTGTCAAATGTTTGTGGGTAACGGGGAATAAGTGTTACTACGTAAAATTTAAACGAATATTTACCCAGTTCGTTCCGAAACTACGAAATAATGCAAATAAATGACTCTTTAAAAAACCTGGCTTCTTCATGCCACTTATCCCTTACCTAAGTATCGTACAATAACAAGATTAAATTATTTTTTCACTTCTCGTGCTCTAAAAGTGCTTCATATTAGACCTGCAGAGCGGGGCAAAAATCGTATTTTAGTCCCTAGGGAAAACATGTATACATATTTTTCATTTAAAAAACACTTCACAACAGCCAATCACAGCCACTCATCGGCAGTTAATCGGAACTGTGGTTTTTTATTGGTACGTATTATTTAAGTATTTAAGAGAAACTTCGTATTTGGTATCAACCAATTAGAATACAGTTATATTCAAATTCACCAATCAGAAAACGTAATTCATGTCTCAAGATATAATAAGGTGTTTTATAGTTCTTGTTTACAATTATTAAAAATATTATTCAGCCGATGTCATCATACCAGAAACTAAATTGCTAAACTTTTTGTTTGCTCATTCTGTAACGTGAAACCATCTTTTATCTCCCTCGCTTTTACTCAAAATGTGTCAATGCGATAGAGAGGCAAAACATCTTTTTTAAATCGGGAATTTCATGGCAAGCATTCGGCTGACAAATTTAGTACCTTATTAATTTTATAAAAAAAAATATAGCCGCCAAATTCTCAAATTTTTTATACGTTCATTGTTCAAGTTAGGTACTTTAATTCTGCTGGACTTATTTAACAGTTTTAAACACCACATAATAAGTAAAAATACTATAAAATGACGTCAAGTGATGACGAAATGGATCTTTCGCCGAATACGCTAATGGATATAAGGGCAAGAGAATTAGTGGAGAACAATTTGCCTGCAAAATCACGACCTCAGTATTTGAAAGCTTATATAAATTTTCTTGAGTGGAGAAACTTAAAGCAAGTGGATTCTTTCAGTGAAAGTCATCGACTCTGTGGAACATTTATTCGATGCTTCACTTCAAAAATTTGAGTCCACAACAGCTTTCGCCTACATTTACTCCCGAATCGACTCAGAATTCAATAAATCTGCCCGGAATACCTCTTTCGCCTCCCCAGTTGACTAAGAATACAATTAATCTACCCGGGAAAAACATAGCTCTACATATAATTTTTTTTACCAATTGTACTTTTAATATTTCATAAAATATAAAATAAGTACCTACCTGTTGTTTTTTTTTTATTCAAAGTGAAAAGTAGAGTGTATAACTCGGTAATAAAACCCATTTTAACCTCACTGTGCATATCGACCCTCACCGTTCCGGCTCGGGTAGCTATATGCACACCTCGCCTAAAATGGATCGTTTTATTCCCTAGTCATACAATCTACTATTATTACTCTTATGTCAATAACAGTAGCATGGCGTCCATAGAACTCTATTCCCACCGGCTTACCTATTTCATGACATTTAGAACCTTAATATTCTGCTATTGATGAAAGTGTACCTACCTAAGCTAAATTAATTTTGTCTTGCCTACAGATGTGTTTGAAGCTATGAATTGGTCAAACCTATAGTTAACTGAAAACATGATTATTTATTAGAGAACCTACCAAGTTCCACTTCTAAGAACAAGTGAATTTCGTACTAAACGAGTTTAACAAGTGTCTTCCAATTTTTATTTCTGTCATAAATATAAGTGGGCAGTTATTATCGAGATTTGTTGAGACAGTAAACAGGGTGGCATGATGTCGTGCACCGCTGGTGTGGAATATAAAATGGCGATTAAGACTTTAATCTGTATTAGTGCAGACGTGTTACGAATGTAATGAATGGTTCAAATAAGGCGAAGGTTATCATGCTAGGTAGGTATATGTTTTTTTTTTGGTCAGCGCTTGATGTCGCTTTTCACACGCCTTTAAATGATATACAAACTCACTTGTGTACCGTACCCTACTTTAGTTGTAGATATGATAAGTTTGTGTCTACCAGCCACCTATTATTTATTCGCAATATTTACTAGGTCGTTACCAAAACGATACGACAATTTAGGAGATAGGAAATAGGGGAGGGAATTTCTACATCACGCATCGAACTTGCTTTCTAACACGTTTTATAAGAATAGATGTGTCGTCACATATCGTCTACCGAAAAAAGTCCCTCGTTCGTGTTTCCAAAAGTTAACAACACTGGAGCCTTATTTTTGGCTTAAAAGTATTGTTATTTTTAGACCATTAGTTGTACCTATACCTACTTATTCAATAATAGGTACCAACTAGTTTCTCTGTGAGCTGTAGAAATCGCAAGCCTGTCTTTTTTCAAAAAAATTCAAGAGAATCGGTTGAGAAATGCGACCTGTAAAGGTAAACAGCGGGACACAACACACCGGACACTGGACCGGCACTGGACCGGCGACAGACAAACGATTTTCGGCCCAAGCTGAAGCATAGAACTTCGTTCCCTTCGCTCGCTCGTTTGACTATACCATAGCGTATACAATGTTAGGAACTGAGTCAACATCCAAGTTATTATTAGTGGCTCTGTGAGCCAGAAAACCACGAGCCTATATATAAAAAACTGAATTTCGAAATAGTGACTCGTCTAAAAAATATATATAATTAACGAACCTGCTCACAAAATTTTCTCGAGAATCAGTTTAGAAATGCGACCTGTAGCAGCGGGACAGACAAACTATTTTCGACCCAAGCTGAAGCATAGAACTTCGTTCGCTTCGCTCCCTCGTTCGATTCAAGTAGATACTTAAGTATAGGTACGGCACTTCTGACTTATCCAAAATTCTGGGTTTTTTTGCTCTTATTTCATGTTAGTTTAGTAACAACTATGGAGACCTGTGTTCCGAAATAAAGATTATATTATTATTATTTGTATGTCTTTCCCGCTCACGGGACATGATGTCCCGGACCTTTGGGAGGCGTGCGTGGGGTTAGGTACCTACAAAGTACCAACGGAGCCAACATGTAGAGCCTCTTTTGACAATTTAATGGAATGCAAAGAGTAAACCGAGTGGATGCTGTCCCTGCTCGTGTCATGAGACACACACAGAGACAGCACCCGCTGGGGTGTATAAGAACTGTTACTGGTTGATGGAATCTAAATAAAACGGGTCATGGGTGAAAATGATGGACTAGTGCCTGAGCTATTGGATGAAACATCGGACGCCTGCCTAATAAAACTTTTTCACTTTTTTATCTCTGGCAGACGGTGACTCGCCAACTGCTAGATGGGCCCCTATTAACAGCGACATTAAAAAATGGCCTGAGGGCAACACCGGTCAGAGAGCTGGGGGGGTAGAGAGGTGGCACTGGACTTTAAACATATAGCCAACTCGCCACTTAGGTGTCCACATCTACCCTCGAGCAACAGCTCTTGCGACTTCACTCTGGACGGTCGGTGAAGGCAAGCCAGAGATGGGGGGCCTGTCCAACCATCCACCCGATCGTCTCAACCTGACCACAGGACACCCCCAGGAGCACTCAGGTACGTAGGGTCGCTACTCCCTAACAGCCCGCCACAAGCTGCCTTACGCTGACTGATTGCACCAGAAATCTGGTAGGCGATGGGGCCGTCACATTCCTACGCCTTTTCATTATTATTATTACTATTTCCCATATTTTCGTCTGTCTGTTCTCGATTGATGTACCTACCAGCTACACAAAATGTGGGGGAGGATGGGGTACCACCGGATAGTTAACCCTTGTTTATCATAATTAATTATTACAAATATATATATTTCAATAATAGCTCACATCAAAGTCCGAGTCCATCAGAGTCCGTTTGACGACCGGTTAGCCTAGTGGGTAGTGACGGTTCGAATCCCCGTAGGGCCAAATATTTGTGTGACGAGCATGAATATTTGTTTCTGAGTCTTGGATGTTTTCTATATATTTAAGTATTTATATCTATTATATATATCGTCGTCTAGTACCTACCTATAACACAAGCCTTATTGAGCTTACTTCGATTTGTGTAGGAATGTCCCCTAATTATTATTATTATTTATTAAAGCCGACTAGTAATTGACTATCATTTGGCACGAACTTAAAGAGATCAAGTTATTCCTTTAGAGATCAATCAACATTTGCTTAAATTTAGTAAATCCGATTTCACCCCTTTTATAATTGTAAAACCAGATATCTGTATTTCAATAGTGGGGTGAATACTAACTATTTGCAGTCATCACTTACGAAAAACTGTAATTGCTGTGCAGTACACCTCGTTCCACCTTCGTGGGCCCATTTCAGACAAACATAAGATTAGATCTGTAGGTTTTGTACGACTATATTTTTCATCGCAATTGAGACATTCAGCATCTACCTCATTTAATTCCTATCCTACGTATTCGGTTGTGTGTATTTTTGCCATATTTTATTTTTTAGTATTTTTCCCTTTCCTTTGAGTGAAGGAGTTTGTGGTAACTTGCTTTAGTTTTTGTAAGGAGACTTAGCCAATATGGGCATTTCTCCGAGCGTTTCGACCGCTGTGATTTCGGTGGTCGCATTATTGACAATGTCCTTAGGTTTTTGTGGTCTATTTAGAAAACAATGATAGCACTTCCCGCGCCTTCTCCACAAAAGCTCAAAAAATCGTCTTCAATTAAAATCGTCTTCAATAATACGACCACCGAAATCACAACGGTTGAAACGCTCGTAGAAATACTCATATGGTAGTATACTATACCCGATTTTACGCCGTCTGCTTCTACCCAACGGCCTTCATTTTGCAAATGAAAAAAATACTTATGTAATAATTTAACGGTCGAATTCAGAACTATTTAGACGTAATTTACATGTACGTTCTCAAACCAATAGTGATTTGATACGTTATAAAACTAATGTAATATTACATCAGTTACCACTGTTTACTTTTTTTCTCAACACCAACCTAACAAGACGCACTTTTCTGAAAGGCATTTGCACGCTCACTAAGCGACCTCTGCCCGTGCTGTCTAAAAGTGTCTGAGCGAGTCACCGATAGCAGAAATCCGAAAAAGCATGCCATCTGATTCTACCCGCTATCCGAATTCACCCGCCTTTAAGTATTACAACCACAAGTAATCGGTAAACTAGACACTGTACTGTACCTACCCCGCGCTACATACCATTGCTTTAACATCAATCAGTGTGCACAAACGCGCGTCAGCCGTAACGACAAATCCACATTAGTAGGCGCGAGCGCAGCCCCGGTATCGCCCGAGAGCGCCCGAGAACGCCCGAGATGTTACGAGATTGCGCCCATTTTTCCTCCAAATTGCGCCCTTTGTTATGCAAAACGCGCGGGCGCCGTGTGCGGGCGCAGCCGCTGGGTTCCAAGTCGTTTGTGCCCCGTGTGACGCGCCTTTATCGCTCATCGCCCGTACTTTTACAATGCGCTATATGACTGATTAGAATATTTCATTTGCTCCCAGTCTAGTTAGCTAGTCACTTATTTTCTTACAGACTTATATGTTTTTTAATTATGTCTATTCAGTTGGAACTCGAAGGGAGGTCAGGTCAGGTTTGGGAGGTAATGGGAGGGCTTTAATCTTTAGCAGGAAGTTTTAGTGAAATCATCGTGGGAATCAGTCTAATACCTATACGTGTAGGTACGTAAAAGTTGAATGCTCACTTACGTGAAACTATACTAAAACATATTACACGTATTAATATTTAGTGATGCATTTGCTTAATTATAGCTTCTATGAACATGCATTCTACACAGATATTTGCTAGCTATTGCAACCAATTAATTAAGTGCTAATACAGTATAAAGAAATGTTTGCACATGCATTGATAGATAACAATCAGCTCGAATACACCGATCATCCATTTTATTATGAGTAGGTAGGTACTATACGAAATGAGCTCCCATTGATTTTCCTACATTAATTGCGAGAATTGAACAACAAACACCTTTATTTGCCGCTGTGAACTTAATGCAACATTTCTATTTTAATACCGATAAAGGTTGAATTCGCGTAAAAACAAGTTTGTTGTCAGAGTTGGTTTCATTTTAAAACGTTGAGCCGGGTTTATCATTGATCGTGCCAATGCATCATATTTGTTGAGCGTTTCGTCATAGGACGGACGGATCGCAGATTGGAATCACATCGATAATGAAGCGAATGCATTAAAAATATCAGTTGCACTCTCACCTGTACCTAGCCAATGATGGATAATAGAAAGAAAACTATGTACTTACTTACTATGTATCATAGAAATTAGAAAAAAAAACGTAGCAAAACGCTGTTAGTAAAATCGTGTTCCGCAGAGACTCCCCGATGGCGATAAGTTTATTTAGTAGTGTCTTACTGCAACCGATTTGTTCTTAAACGAGCTTGTAAGTCCACGAAACAGTTTTATCATGCTGCATAGCTAATTTTCTCTGGACTAGGAAACGTAGTTTAAAAGGAAACATGCCAGCCTCGGTTCGACATCAGATGTTTCAGGGACCGAGATCACGTGAGATTAGTGTCCATGTTTTTTGCTCCAAGCTTACCTTTACACGCTTAAAATGCATTCCATGAGCATAAATTTGAATTTCTGTTATCGAAATTGTTGCAGAATTTACGAGCGGCTAGGAAATGTAGCCGAATGAGTTATGTGACGTTGGAAATGTTTAAGGGAACGTACGCGTGTTTTACATGTCTAATTGCGTTAGAGTGGAGAAATGGGAGGTTCACGCGCGGCACTATAATCGCATGGAATTTATACTGGAGCTGTGTCAAAATAAATTAATGAATGCAACACTGCTTGTTTTATCGCGGAAGCGTCGTATAACTTTCAACTGAAACGTAAATGTCTTGTAAATCATTCTGTTCTTTGGATTCATAGTTATAACAATATACTCTGATGTATTTGTAGTTGGAAATTATTTAATAAGGATAAGTAACTGTTTCCCTAAGGATAAGGTAGTTTTCGTTTGCGCACGAAACCTTCTTACTGCCATCTAGTGTGAATGTTCATAAAGCCAATTTGAATTCAATTCAAAATAGGTTAAAATTCATAGGGAAAAGTTAAAAGTTCAAATACTTACTTTTATATATCAATGATAGCTATTTTGCTAAGGCGTCTGTTACAGTGGAGGTAACCGCAGGAGCGTCGGTCACGCGACGGACACCTTTGTCTGCGGTCGGAGACGATTTAGGGAGCCAATCAACTTGTCGACGGGTTATTGGAATCGTGGTTTTTGGAAAAAATGTCTTTAATTCATTTTATTGACTTTGAATTAGTCAGGAAAAGAAAATTAACGGGTTTATATTCAAAGAAATAAAGCAATGTCGTTAAAACCTAAAAATAATAAAAGTTTAATTTAGTAGCTACCTACTAATTTCAAATGAAAGGAACTATCGTCCAATCGAATATAGATATACCTAGATATGTTACCTTCTTCTAGGTAAATACACGTTATTTTTTTCATCCATTCAACCATTCATTGTTACAATAGCTGTAAAATAATTAAGTAATGATCAAGAAATAGCAGTATTTCTTATTCAATGCATTATTGGTAATACTTGCAAGGCATTCCTATTTCTTTACTGATACGGTCATAAATTACATCAAATTGCAATACCACACATTTTCTAAATATATGCATGAACGTTCGGAACATGCGTTTAAGGCCCCTCCTTTAATTGCCGCCATACAAAGCCATTCCCAACCTATCGGTCCACAGCACAACTCACTTCTAGCATAGCTTGACCCCAGGCTTTGCAAGAAATATGCGAAGTGAGAGGTCAGCCTTACACTGGTACGCCGTGCTAATAGGACTCGTCCGTTCTTGCGATCCTTGTAAATGCTGCCAGTAACTGTATTTACCGTATATTTGCGTTTTTTGCAGATAAAGTATTCCCTGAATGATGATACTTTATAGGAATGAGTGTTTATTTGTATTTGTCCGACTTTAACTCCTAACTTAACTGCGGCGACGCATCATTGACAACATTATAAATCCAATTAAATGTATTTTTTTACACAGCAACTATATTAATAAATTTAGGGTTACAAATACATGCCCCAAAGCGTGTAAGTTGATCAGAGTTTACCCAGACTTTGCAGTTACCAGGGTTTAACTAGTTCTGTAAACCCAATAATCGGCCTCCACTGTATCTGTGACACAGATACAGTGGAGGCCGATTATTGGGCCGTACATTAACCGGCACCAATCGAACTAGAAACTTAATATTTTGGATATTTCTAGTTTTATTTTCAAAAGTTATTGATGTGATTTTACTCATTGGGTTTACTCTTTCTATTATATTTACGGAATAATCGCCTGGCTACACTTAACGATGGGACACCCTGGGTGTACCCTGTATACGTGTCCCAAAAGTCAACGTCAAGCCGAAAACGGGTGATAAGCCAGGTATTACCAAAAAAAATTTTTTTTTACAGGCACTGAAAAAATGGACAATCTGTAGGTACTGTAATCTGTAGTATGTTTGAAGTAGGTACTACGGCTAGTATTTTTACTAATATGTAACCGTGTATCCCTTCTGTAAAATAAATACTAAAATTAGAACACAACTGTCACCGTTTTAAATAAAATTACACTTTTTTCCCAAAAATCGAATCGTTAGAACAAGAAACTTTAGCTGACTGTAATGAAAAAAAAAGACTTAGCTAATTTGGCAAGTAGCTTCAAAAGATTGCATGGCATAGGTGTTTAGTATGAATTTCCAAAATGGTATAAATAACACTTTCTAGATTATTGAAGAAAAGCTTGTTTTTTTAAAGGAGCATGTTTGTGAATGTTGTTCATTGTGTAATACTGCATAGCAAATTCAAAGTTCAATTTTCATCGTGTAACTTGGTCTTTTATTTCAATTTTTTTATAACTGTTATTACTGCCTGTCACCCGTTTGCGGCTTGACGTTGACTTTTGGGATACCCATATATATCCCACCAAAAACATAAATGTAAAAAAGGAGCTTCGCCGCAATAAGAATGGAGATCTAAATAAATGCCAGGTTCTATGCATAATCCAAATATGTATTTATATGAACAAAATAACATTATGAACAAGTATTAAACTCTTATTTCTTTGCTTTATTGGATACCTATAACAATTGCTGTTATATAAAAATGTGCGATCTTAAAGTAGGTTAGATTTGACTTGGCCAAGACCAAGACACTGCCAAAAGTTTGAGATCCACAATTTCTTCAATTTTGAACAGGAAACGTCCGAAACTTTGCCGAACTCACCTTTTAGTGCAAACAATTCATCACATTATAGTTAGTTTTAATTAAGGAACTACTTACGTATGAGTTTGATAGTATCAAATTTTGTCAGGCTTTTTGCAATGGAAACACATGAGTAGGTACGTTTAGCAAAAAAATAAATGGATTTCACAACAAATATTTAGCATTCTAATGATTTATTTACTCAGGATTACTTACTGTTGCACGTTAATGCAATATTTAGTGTTTAACTGCTCAATTGGACCATCTGAAAATCTAAAAGTACTTAAACCTACCCATGATGCCAAAATAATTAAGATTTCGAAAAATCCAGGGTTAATCGAAAAGCAACGGGGACTATTAGGGATGACAGGAGGGGTCAAAAGGCACTTCGTTGGTAGTTAATAGGGACGTAATAAATTGAATTCGGGATGGTAAAGGCTGTATAGCACAGGGCTTTATTTCAATTCGCCTTTTATTATATAATATGTAATTACATTTATACATCTATGATAGCCCAGATCCCTTTCCCCTATAGGTACCCTTATTCGTCCCTATTGGCCCCTTAAAGTTTAAGGCTTAAACAGTATGAATATGGATTTACTTTAACATTTATTTAAAACATTAACATTAGCCCTTATGAAAATATTTCGTTAAAATCTTGTTCAAAGTTAAAAATCGTGCCTATTGACCCCGGTTGACGGTAGTAGTTACAATGGCAAAATTTATCAGCTGTCATCACAATAAAACTGTGTAAGTAATAAATGTCATAATACCTGTATATTTTAAGTAAATTAAAAGAAAGTTGAAATAATAAATTAAACAAGATAATAGGTACCTAATAAATTATCAATAAGACAAATTTTCATAACATCAATTCATTCTACATGTTAATAGCATACCACACGTTCCTTACCTTATGACACGAGACTATCAGGTAAGTACTTCTTTAAAGCTAAGATTTTTGTGTACAATGTTTTAATGACACTGCTAGTTTTTAGCTTGTCCTAGTAGCTTTTGAGATAATAAATAGGTAATAGTCATAAACACCGGAATTTTATGACTATCTGTGAATTTCATGACTGAAGAAACGACTAGATAACGTCAAATTAACCTACTTAATCTTATCTGAGAGAAAAACAAAGAACTTGACTGCACTTTGCATAGAAATCAAACTGTATCTACCCGTTTTCTATGTTCTTGAGTAGACTCCGTTTGCTTTGCACTGTTTCATTGCTTTTGAGTATTCAACGTGCCCAAACCCAAGTTTCTCTGCCGACGCTACTGGTAGCGATTGCATCGTCTGCCTCGCGCAGCGTTGCGCCCAGCTAATGAATTCGCGTGTTAACCCGTGTTGTCGACATAACCATGGGAATATAACCCGCTTGAGTGTTCCTACGACGCGACGTCTGGAAATAGATTATTGGCTTAACACATTCACTGCCAATAATCGTTACGCGCTACGCTCGTAACTGATCCCGTGGTTTTCCCGCTAAGTATCGGAAAGCGCCTACGGCGTAGGCTCCGCTAGGCGGCAGTGTATGTGTTGTCAAAAATGTAGTTTTATAGTATTTTTTTATGATTAGTGCGTCACACAATCTTGATGCTTAATTTAATATCATAATATCAAGTCCTTGTTTCGGTTTCTCGGGCCTTAGTTGTTTCAATTATGTGAAGCTTTATTGCATTTTAATTAGGTATTAGTATGAAGTAGTTTTCGAGTGTCATAGAGCGCTTATTTTGATAGATTTTTCCAGTATACTCTGGGCATTATCATTTTTATCAGCTACTAACTGCGCGTGCTGCTTCGCCTGCCTACCTATCACGAGAAACAAAGGCGAAGTCGCTGAATAAAATATAGCCTATATCCATCATGAAGGACCATTGTATAAACTGATGTGAGTTTTTTTTTTTAATCGGGTGAGTAGTTGCTAGCGGGTGATTTCTCGTACCTACTACACAATCTTCAGTCTAGAAGAGCCATTGGACAATTTCTCACCTCTTACCCAGGTACTTTTATATATAACTTCCTTTTTGAAATTGTTAATATCTTGGTGACACCGTCTGTATTGATTGCCGCATCAATAACAGTGTCACCGCCGAGATCGATCACCAATGGCCGTTCACCTTCACCTACGTTATCACTGTTTTGGCTGTTTAACCGCCCGACGATAGCGGTTAACAAAAACATGTCTCTCGCGTGAGTCGCCACATTTGTAGCCCCCGGAGCTTGTACCACCCGGCCAGCTATTAGTTCCCTTCAGGCCCACTCGTGCCCATATCGCGGCATCGCCCAAGCTCCTGGAAGTAACGCTAGTTTTTTGCCAACGATAAACAGATACGGAACAATTAAACGATGCCATCGCGAACTCGAAATCGAAAACGTTCGCAATTTTCACAGTTATTTGCATTGAAATTGGATTTTTTAAACGTCCGCAAAGGATGCGTTCGGGCATGCACGAAACGCATGTGAAATTAAAACCTTGAAATTCTAATTACTCATTAATTATATTTTTACTTTAATACGCAATGGAGTTGATGCTGGTTCGCACGCATTCGATAATATCGGTATTGCTTTTTAGGTTTTTTGTAAACAAATATTTAACAAAGCGTTACAGCTCGCACCTTTCAATTTAAAATGGAGGCAAAAACTTTTGTAGTTGGGAACAGTTTGTTGTGATTGATCCATTTTTCAAACAACCAACAGGTTATTAAGCAACAGCAATGGGATTTTATTCAGATTCATCAAACCAATTCGAAATCATAATTGATCTGCTGTGTAAAAAATATGGGGCTGTTAGGTTGGGGCTAGGCGCCAAACGTAGTAGGTAGTACGAGTAGTATGGAGTTGTATGGTGCGCTAGCTGCCGGCGGATGACTTGCCGATCGGGGAACCCAATTAACGGAGGGGCCACGTGGGACCGAGACAATGCCAGCAAGCAAACCAAACAATCACCCTAATGATTATTTAAGTTCAGTTAAATAAGTACATATTAAGCACATAATTTTATACTTTGAACGAATTAATTAGGATATGAAAGTTAAACTTTATTTGGCCAAAATAAAATAATAATTTAATTCGAGATTGAAGACAAAGTTACGTATACGGAATAATCTCGAACTCGACTTTGGGCGTGTTTGGTAAATAAACAAATACTTATTAGAAAACAATCTTACACAAATCGAACTACATAGTCCCATAGTAAGCTCAATTTGCTTTGGCTCGTGTGTATACTAGACGACGATATATTTAATAGATATTATAATACTTAAATACATGTCATAGACAACATCCAAGACTCACAAACAAAATTCATGTTCATCACACAAATGTTCATACACCATCACTATAGGCTAACCGGGCGTCAAATTGACACACGTGGAAGCGAAATTCATACTAATAAAAAACATTTTTAAGTTGTCACGTGTATCTGATGGGGGTTATAAATACAAACTACAGAAAGATCTAAAAACCGGCCAAGTGCGTGTCGGACCACGCAAAACGAAGGGTTCCGTGCCTATTAATAAAAAGGTCGTATCGTCACAGAAATTTTACGGCATTTACGTCCTTTTCTTTGAGGAAGGCAGTTTTTCAGCAATATCTCGAAAACCTCTGAACCGATCTTGTTTTGAACAATTTTCGGTGAATGAAATTAATAAGCCCTATGTCCATGAATTTTTCCATATTTTTAAAATACACCGTTCAAAAATTAGAGGGGGGGGACAGAATTTTAGTGACTTTCGGGGAGATTATCTCCGACCCTATTCACTTAATCAAAAAAAATGCTAAGAAACCTTATATTTATTTTGAAAGGCCTATCGATTGATGTGCCACACGGGGGGTCACAACGAATTTTTTTTTTTTTACTTTTAGTGTTATGTATGGAGTGCACCCTGTTCAGAACGCATCCAAACTGACGTCATCGACGGCCGTTTGCATCCGAAGTTTGAAGATCGGCAACGAGCGGGAATAACGGTCGCCGATAACATCAACGACAATCTCTAACGGACAGTAGAACGAGACACAACTCACTTGTTAAAATCTATTTTATTTTCCTTCGGAATAAATCCGTTTTTGTAATTTAAAAATAACATTCTTCATTGAAGATCCACCTAGGCTATTCCCAATACCTAAAAGGAACCTAGGTTCTAAACATTGGTCCTTCACCCGTCGAAGAAGAGCGTCGAGTTCAACTTCAACACCAGCGCCTACAGAAAACGCGTCCGCAACGCAGCTTCGTCCTGTTCCCGAAGAGAAGATCTCCGCGAGCCGCACCAGCATCCCACGAAAAGGACTGGGCCGATTTCATCGAACGGACAAGCCGCAGCAACGTCATACGGTCAACAGTTTCGTCAAGGACATCTTCAGCAGCCTTCATTCGTCGACGAGGAAGCAGCTGGTCTGAGGAATACCACGAAATCCGTCCGTCACCGTGTTCAACGTCGTCCTGCTGCTTCACAATCCTGCGAGAATTGCAGCCTAAAATCGAAAGTACAACAGGTCGAGTTGGGTGCAGCACAAGTGAGTTCGTTCCAATATCCCATTCACACTCAATAGAAGTAATTCTTCTTCCTTTCCCGTGGTTAATTACCACACAGCTTCAATATATCGAACTGATATTGCTCATTTATCCAAAAGAAATTCAAAATTTAACAGTTTTAATTTCAACACAAAAGGGTCAAAGTTCACTTTGTGCGCAACGCAATCGAAACTCCGTACTTATTTAAAATAGTTTAGTTAACGCGTTATTAGCGCAGCTCGCAAAACAGCTGATCGATTTCACTTTAGAGGTCAAGATTACGGGTAATTTAGTCACTCCCGAGTCGCCGCGCGCAGCGCCTGAGCTGCATTGCTTATCGCTAACTAATTAGTACCTACATATTTGTCGTGCAGTGAATATCGATAGTTAACTATTCGCACGTTATTTTGCAGTGTTTACGGTAATAATTTTTAAGTGTGATTTATTTCTCGTGTGTAATACCTATCTCTTGTCCATTAAGTGCTAATCATGGCGGAGGCGCAATTAATTAGGCAGCGGGGAACCTTAAAATGTAAATTAACTAACTTTAGTACGTTCCTTACGCCATATCTGTCTATTCCGAGAATAAATGACTTGCAGGCTAGTGAAGTCGAAAGCCGTCTTAGCAAGATCGAGGAAATGTATGTGACGTTTGATGAATTACAGGAGCAGATTGAGACAGCTTCGGAAACTCCTACCGTACGTTATGCTGAGCGAACGGAGTTCGAAAATGAATACTTCGCCATTGTGGCTTACGCGCGGGAGTTGCTACGCAAACGAGGCACCGCGGATGTTAAGGTTATGTCTGAGGCTGGTTCCAGTTCTTGTCACCACAAAAATAACCTGGTAAGGCTACCTAAGATTGATTTACCTCACTTTAGTGGTCACTATCAGTATTTTCTTGAGTTTAGGGATACATTTCTATCACTAATTCACAATAATGATTCTATAGACGACATAAACAAGTTCCATTATTTACGTTCTTCCTTACAAGGAAGCGCCTCATTAGTTATTAAAAGTTTGGACTTTAAGGCAGAGAACTATAAAACTGCTTGGGAGTTATTGTTGGCTAGGTATGATAATAAAAGACTTTTGGTTAATAATCATGTGAAAGCATTGTTTAGTGTCGAGCAAATTCATAAAGAATCTCACAGAGCGTTACGTCATTTGTTGGATATTACAAATAAGAACCTTAGGGCGCTTACGACCTTAGGGCAGCCGACTTCTCAGTGGGATACGCTTATAATCTTTATGATGTCGTCAAAATTGGATTCAGTTACTAGTCGCGAGTGGGAGGAATACAGAAATACATTGGATAACCCCCCGACATTGGATCAATTTACTACTTTCATTTCAAACAGGGCTGATTTGTTGGAGACTCTGGAGGAGTCGAAATCTTGTCAACATAAAAATACTCATCAACCCAACAAGCAACGAAATTTTCTTGTTGCAAATGAGACTACAAAGTCAAACAAGGCCAAATACAGCTGTCCTATGTGTAAACAAAATCATTTTCTGTTCTCATGCGATTCATTTCGCAAATTATCAGTTGACCTTCGTCAAAAGAAAGTCAACGAATTGGACGTATGCCAGCTGTGTCTTAGGCCAGGTCATCAGTTGTCCAAATGTCGATTAACTACTTGCAAATATTGCAGTGAACGTCATAATACTCTGCTTCATGCAGAAACAAATAATGATACGATAGAGGTCGCTGCTGTATCATCTGATAAAGGGGCTCCAACTCAACAATCTTCTGTGTTGCTATCCACAGCCATGGTGAGAGTCAGCGATGCCAAGGGTGTTCAGCACGTTGCCAGGATCCTGCTGGACAATGGCAGCACGACCAACTTCGTCTCTGAGAAGCTGCGCAGCAAGCTGCAGCTTCCACTTTCTTCCACAAGCTCCACCGTGACAGGTATTAACAATTCCTTTTCTAAGAGTACACAGTCTTGCAACCTAACCATTCAATCGATGGCTGGAGACTACAGGACGGAACTTAGGTGCCTGGTGCTTCCTGAGATCACAAAATTGTTGCCCTCGTCATACGTAAATATTAAGAGCTTGCATATACCTTCGCACATACAGTTAGGCGATCCTACTTTTAACATTCCGTCTGTCATAGATATTTTAGTAGGCGCGGAAACCTTTTGGGACGTCATAGGTTCTAATCGGATTAATTTAGGGAAACGTCAACCAACCCTGTATGATTCAAAGTTTGGCTGGATAATTTCCGGGTCTGTTCTTAGCAATCAAAAACATCATACGGTCTGTCATGCTTCAGAATTACTTGACACTGACCTTGATAAGCAGCTTACCCGCTTCTGGGAGCTGGATAGTGTATTACCGATACATAACTTCACCCCTGAGGAACGGGAATGTGAAGAACATTTTTTAAAAACCACAACGCGGACTGATGATGGTCGGTTTGTTGTTACCATGCCACTTAAAGAATCACCAAGGGTTCTAGGCGACTCCTATGAGATGGCTAAATGTCGTTTCTTGTCATTAGAAAAAAGATTAAAGCATGATCCTGACTTTAGGCAAAGTTACAACGCGTTTATGACTGAATACTTAGAGTTAGGTCACATGTCCATATCTGAGCGTAAGCTAAGCGATGATGCTAAAGAATGCTGGCTTGCGCACCACGGAGTAGTGCGAAATTCAAGTTTAACCACCCGTTTACGCGTGGTATTCGATGCCTCTGCGCCTACAAAATCAGGCGTATCGTTAAATGGAATACAGAGGATCGGTCCTACTATTCAAGATGACCTAATTTCAATTCTATTAAGGTTCAGACAACATAAGTACGTTATTTCAGGTGACATCGAAAAAATGTACCGCCAGATGCTAATTGCACCTGAGCAAAGATGCCTTCAGCAAATTTTGTGGCGGTTCAATCCAACCGACCGTCTTGAGCGCTACGCCCTAAATACGTTAACATATGGCACTGCCAGTGCAGCCTATCTCGCTACGCGATGTCTAAAGCAGTTGGGTTTAGAGTCATCTGACCCCGTACTACAGCAAACTATCGTGCACGATTTTTATGTGGATGATTATTTAAGCGGCAGTACTAGCATTCATGACGCCATACAGTTAGGAAAGGGAGTAATAGACACATTAAAATCTGCTCAGCTGAACTTAAGAAAATTACGCTCAAATAATGCCGAAATTTTATACAGTTTGCAAGTTCACTCAAATTCAAACGGTTCACAAAACAATTTAGCTGATGATTTAAATAATTTAAATATACAGAATCTAAGCACCTCCGCTTCAGCCAAGACGTTAGGTCTGAATTGGCAGTGTGACAAGGATACACTCTTCTTCAATATTAATTTGAAAAGTAGCAATAACGTTACGAAACGTCAAGTACTTTCGTCAATCGCGCAAGTATTTGACCCGATAGGTTTAGTCGGACCTTGCATTTTAGAAGCCAAAATTTTGCTTCAACATCTATGGCAAGCTAAATGTTCTTGGGATGAAGTAATACCTCCCACCCTCAAAGCTCAATGGTATAAATTTGAAACTACTTTGCCATTTCTTAACGAAATTAGCATACCGCGCTGGGTTTTAGGTGACATTAATCAAGAGGCTGAATTGCATATATTCACAGACGCGTCGGAAGCCGCCTATGGAACTTGCGCTTATATTCGATCAAAGGATAGCACAGGGGCACCCACGGTCCGTCTTTTAGCTTCGAAAAATAAGGTAGCACCGATCAAAGCAACCACGATTCCGCGTTTGGAACTTTCTGGTGCATTGCAGGGTGCAAGATTGTTTACCAAGATACTTAGCTCACTCACGATTAAATTTAGCAAGTGCACATTTTGGTGCGATTCAATGATTGTACTAGGGTGGCTAGCGTCATCACCCGCTAATCTTAAGCCTTTTGTACGCAATCGAGTGAGCGAAGTACAGGATGTTACTGCTGGTCACGTGTGGCACTATGTGTCCTCAAAAGAAAATCCTGCTGATTTAGCATCTCGTGGCATGAACGCCAAGCTTCTAGCCACCTCTGAACTGTGGTGGTCAGGTCCAGATTTTCTCAAACAGGATTCAGTATCCTGGCCCAAGCCACAGCCTTCGTTGCCTACGGATTTGCCTGAAATGGTACCATGTCTGGCAACGGACGCCTGCGAATCTCCACTTTCTCTTCTCGTCGATCGAGTATCGAAATATTCCAAATTAATTCGAGTCGTAGCTTACGTTAAGAGGTTCGTCAACAATTGCTCAAAAAATAAAACTAAAGTAGCTGGGTTTCTACAAAGTTCAGAAATAACTTCAGCACGAAAAACAATTTTATCTTTGTGTCAAGTAGAAATGTTCGCAGAAGAATACCCCATATTAAAGTCGGGCAAATCAGTCCCTTCAAAAAATAGACTTCTCCCTCTCACCCCGTACATTGACGCGGATGATTTGTTAAGAGTGGGCGGGAGACTTGACAACACTTATTACAGTGATGATGTCAAACATCCAGTCATGCTATGTGCCAAACATCGTCTCACAAAACTAATATTTAAATATTTTCATTTACAATTCTTACATGCAGGTCCTCAATTATTGCTCAATAGCGTCAAGCAGCTTTATTGGCCTCTGGGAGGCAGGAACTTGGCGCGGAAAACGGTGGAGAGTTGCGTCACGTGTTGCAGGTTCAAAGGTCAAACTGTACAACCCATTATGGGCAATTTGCCTGCTGCACGTGCTCAATTAGACCACACGTTTTTTAACACCGGCACGGACTATGCCGGCCCAATATTGATAGCTGACCGCAAAGGTAGGGGCTGCAAATTAATCAAAGCCTGGATTTGTATTTTTGTGTGTTTTGCAGTAAAAGCTGTGCACTTAGAACTAGTCTCAGACCTCACCAAAGATGCATTTATGGCTAGCTTAAATCGTTTTATTGCTCGTAGGGGCAGGCCGAAGAATATCTACTGTGATAATGCTACATACTACACGGGTACTAGTAACGAATTACATAGAGTACTGCAAAAATCAAGCATCGCATCAGATCTTGCTCAGGCGGAAATAAATTTCGTCTTTTCTCCTCCATATTCACCACATTTCGGCGCGCTGTGGGAACGAAGCGTGCGATCGGTAAAGCACCACCTACGGCGCATTCTAAATCTAACGCACTTAACTTTTGAAGAAATGAGCACATGTCTGTCGGAAATTGAAGCTGTACTCAATTCCCGTCCTTTAACTCCAATGTCGAGTGACCCTTCCGATTTGACTGCCCTCAGCCCTGCCCACTTCCTTATTGGACGATCACTCATGTTTGTTCCCAATTCGCAGAATCCTGTACCTGAGGAGAAGATCAAAACACTGCAGCGGTTTCAACGGGTCGAGCAGCTCAGACTTCACTTTTGGAACAGATTTAAATTAGAATATGTGTCCCAACTACAACAAAAAACCAAATGGTTTTCATCACATGACAAGCTAGTAGAAGGAGCTCTTGTCATTGTCAAAGAGAAAGGGGCACCCCCCTTAATGTGGCTACTCGGTCGCATTGTAAAACTTTATACGGGCAAAGATGGGATAGCCCGAGTAGCGGACATCAAAACAAAAAAGGGAATCATCAAGCGGGCATTCAATAATATATGTCCCCTCCCTACTTCCACGTAACAACTTGCATAAATGCTCACATCACGCTCTGAATTATAGGTTCCTTGAAGTACTTCAACGCGGGGAGCATGTTCAGAACGCATCCAAACTGACGTCATCGACGGCCGTTTGCATCCGAAGTTTGAAGATCGGCAACGAGCGGGAATAACGGTCGCCGATAACATCAACGACAATCTCTAACGGACAGTAGAACGAGACACAACTCACTTGTTAAAATCTATTTTATTTTCCTTCGGAATAAATCCGTTTTTGTAATTTAAAAATAACATTCTTCATTGAAGATCCACCTAGGCTATTCCCAATACCTAAAAGGAACCTAGGTTCTAAACACACCCCTAAAAAATTTTTTTTTTGTCATTTTAATTACAAAACTATGTAGCGGCTAACAAAATACACCTATCCTCAAAATTTTATTCAAATACACCTTATAGTTTTCGAGTAAAATGCCTGTGACATACGGACAGACGGACAGACGGACAGACGGACAGACGGACAGACGGACAGACGGACATGACGAAACTATAAGGGTTCCGTTTTTGCCATTTTGGCTACGGAACCCTAAAAACACAAAATATACGCACATTTAGTGTTACAACACGTTTACTTTAAGAATGGACCTCGCTGGACCCGACCGTCAGCGACGCCAGCTCCAAACTTATACCTACCTAGTAAACGGGTTGTATGTATGAATTTTATTAAGTACTAGCTGCCTGCACGGTGTAAAATACAACCTGTTTACTATACGTTTGGAGCTGGCGACAATGACTGTCGGTTCCAGCGAGGGCCATCCTTAGAGTAAAGAGGTTGTACAAACAAACCCCTATAGAACATAATGTTGCTCCAAACTCAGAAATAAGTAGTTAGGTACTTGTATTTAGGTGAGATGTTTATTTTGGTCTGGTTAGTTTGAATCACGGCTCACCCAATCATCATGGTCAAAACTAGATTTCTTATAAGAAGTTCTTTTGTAAGTCTATACTTACAAAAAACTTCTTGTACCTAATCTGGTAAACCTGGCCTGGCCTTAACATTACTTTAACTTTCAGCATTTGCATTGGTCTTCTTATAACCTGGCTCATTCCAGACCAGATACATTTAAGGTGAACCAGTACGTTCTTATAGCTAGTTAATTATTAACTCTGAACAAGTGTGCTAGGCTCTAAATAGCATGAGCATTAAGACTCGCGCATCTGAAAGTTTCTAAGCTCTCTCTTGTGCTCTTAACAATGCTCGCTTAATCCTTCGCTGAAGTGTTAAATGCAGGCGTAGATACTAGTCTTAAAAGGCATTTGGGAAGCATACAACATTTCCTTTAGATACTCCTACGTATTTTTAAGAGGATATCCTGCAACGTATTTTATATGGATATCCTACTACTTATTGTTATATTGATATCCTGGAAATAGTTTTCCCATCGCCTACATATGCCATGGCCTCTGGTTAATAGAGATTAACATATATTTCTGTGATTCGATATTGTCACTTAAATAGGGTCAAGTGTTAAGATATTTTTGAGCACGCAGTGTGCACTTTTAGTTAATTGTAATTATATTTTATTTTAATTGAATGAGAAAAGTATTTTTTATTGTAAATGTATTCCAACCTAATCTAGTAGGCCTATGTAGGTACGATATAAATTAACGCTCTGGCACAAGTTTAACAATAACACCCCTCTTTTTACGTCGGGGGTTAAAAATGGACGCAGTTTCTTGATCACTCCGTAAATATTCATGAAACGGGATGAAATAATTACTAGTTCTATGTTTTGACTGAATCTTCAGTATTCTGTCTAAATAGCAGTCACAAGGTTGGTTCAGTCATTGTCTGAAACTCTGACGGCGTAAAGAGAGCGGGTTCACTTGGCACTTTTCCGTTTCAATAATAATTTCACGAACGATGGCGCGGCGACAGCGTCGACGGACGCAACACTCAGTTTTGTTACAGTACGAAATCATATTGTGTTAGCATATAGTTAGCATGTTAATGTAGGTAAGTACCTAAAGTACCTTCCTTATAATATTACAAATATTATATGAAGTTTTTTTTCAACCAGTATAACTTTCCACCAAAATCCTTTTAGGTATGGCCCCGCCTAGATGGCTGCAGATGTTTTTGGGCCAAATAAGAGCCGGAACGGGGACCGCAGCACATCTATGATGAGTCTACCGTGGTACCCCATTAATACAGAGGGCCTTCACTTTTACACGCCACGAATTTCGGTCCCCAGCATCTCTCCCGGCCTTATCCCAGCTCGACCGTTACTTCCAGATACGTTAGTGTAAGCGAAACCAATAGGTACATTGTTATCTGCTTGGTTTGGGATCTCAACTTAACTTCTCGGGGTTGCTGCCACATCCCTCATGACATCATATAAAAGAACTACTAACACAAGTAATCTCAAAGGTTAGCATTAGATCTATAGTTTAGCAAAAACAAGTTTCTTTCATGTTCACGTACTTTTTCGACTCGGCGATCATTGGAAACCTCGATCATAGATTTGTAACCAATCGTTCTTCAGCATAATCTAACCTGACCGAACGAACGAATAACTTATCAAAATTATAAAAACAAAACAACAATGGCCGCTGACGGTATTGCAAGTAGTAGTTTAATTAAGAAGCGTGAATTGCATCAGGTATAAACACCGTTTCGTTATTGTTATTTCTATCCTAGTTAGGAATTAGTCTTATCCTCATGATCACGCGAAATTAAGTTCCAATTGGTCCTTCCTAATCAGTTAATTAATGTCATAACATAAGCACAATTTCAGTGCATGCCAAAACTACGTTAGAAGATAGGCATATTTACTTAAAGAACTTAGAAAAGTATCTCCCTGTTGTCCTTTTGACTTCCTTCTTCTTCTGCCTGTTCCGCTCAATATAAACATCGTTGCGGTTGGTGGAGTCAGAGGGCCTACCGCGAAACGATATTCGTTTTCGTTCGTGTATCTCCGTCTCTGTCGCACTTGCTAGTTCGAGTGACAAAGAGGGAGATACACGAACGAAAACGAATATCGTTTCGCGGTAGGCCCTCAGCTTGCCCCTGCGGTGCCGATGTAGGTACGGTCTGTTCTGTACCTACATCGGCACCGCAGCACATATTCAGCACTGCCCCATAAGGCGCTACGCCGGTGGCCCTCGAGAAGACCTGATCGCCCTTAGCGACGAAGCCATCAAATGGCTGATTAGCCTCGATATTAATTTATAGTTGACTAGCTACCGCCCGCGACTTCATCTGCGTGGATCCGGGATAAAAACTATCCTATGATTTAATCCAGGCTATAAACAATCATCCAAACATCCAAACGTTCGCATTTATAATATTAGTAGGATTATGTACTCGTATCTATAGTTGTATGATGTATATTTGTTACTGTTTCATCCTTTTTATATAGGGCTATTTTAGTCTCGAGTACAGAGCCTGGCCAGGGAAAGATGACCCTAGAAAAGAGCGAAAAAAAACAGCGTGTTGCAACACTGTGTATAACGCGATAAAATAATAATGATACTTGAACAATTATTATTTTTCTTCAATTCCCACATTCCAACTGATCAAACAGAAGTAAGTAAAGTTATATGAAATAAAACTCTTTAACTTCATTCTACTTTATATTTAAGAACAATAATCAAAACCACTCTCCAAAATTTCAATTTTTACGAGACATAATAATTGAACTTTTTATGATATTCTTCAATGTGAATAATATTAGCAGTAAGCCACCCTTTAATTCTCTTAAAAAGCAAAAACAGCCCAATTTATTATGGAATAGTTACTTTCGTAGTTACCATATCAAGTATCAAGATTAGGACATCATACTATTAAAGACAATTGACAATGATATTTTTGATGCCATATTCCCTATTTGTTTATGTATCATATATTTGTATTTGTGTTATTTGTATATAATATGTATGATTGTGTATGTATTTATTTTATAATTATTTTGATTTTTGATTAATAATAATCTCTGCACCACCTACTGCATAATCTAGTTGTATCTCTTTCTCCGATACCCAAAGGTTGTGTGGAAGAGATCGCTCTTCAGCGATAAGACCGCCTGGTGTCTACCTCTACCTACATGTTATTGTATTGTTTCTCTCTGTAACTGCTTTGTTTGTGTGAGGTGTGCAATAAAGAGTATTTGTATTGTATTGTATTCCCTGGCCAGACTCTAATATATAATATGATTTTTTGAAATATGGAATAACATTGCTTGTGGTTAAAGTGGAGTCCACGAGCACTGTTTTTAATCAGTGACTGGGGCGTGGAGAGCGTCGCATCGGTGAATATCGCTATCGGGACAACAATGACTTTCTGGCTGGCTGGCGATCTTCTTTCAAACGTAATTCGCATTTTTCACGGCCCGCTCCCGGCCGGCCCGCACTGTTAGATATGTACCGCACGGAATAAATACTAAACGGAAAACAAAAGGGGACAACGGAAACGCATGGATGGCTTTTCAGGCTTTACCGTAGTTTACAGGTTTTCATCGATGACTTTGTTGGACATATTTTTCCAAAACTGAGCTACGGTGGCTGAATGTTGTCGAGAAACAAGCAAAAGATGAGATAATTTGACCCTGATCTCAGTCGGGAAAACCTCTATTGTTAATTGTTTAGTGAAAATATTTGCTTCACAAATGGAAAATCGCATTCAACGATAGTATATCGTACATCGAAGGTAATCAAAGAAACCAATCACTTTAGTTTGTCGAAAGACACTGACAAAAAACCAATAAGTTTGGTTTGTCGAAAGGCGCTGGTTTGACAATGAAATATCTTCAACAATTCAAATTTCTTCATAATATTTGCTTCTTTTTCCTACGTTTCCATCACTGTTCCAATGAATAGCATTGCTACTAGTCCCTTTATTATTTTTATTTTTTCTTATCTCTTTTACACCCAGTGCACACTGACAATTGTCGCTCCCTTGCTGGTCAATAGGTTTCGATGATACTGTTGTGGGACATGAAACGTAAAAAAATATTTCACCCGCAGAAAATAAATAATAGTTATTTATTATAAACCCTTAACACAATTGGATGATATGAATGAACCGCACTACATTGATATTCCTTTATATGCCTTCGCTTTTCTACTACTTATTAAAATACGAGAGTGTCAAAAAGAAGTGTGAAATGGACTGTTAAAAATTCGGGTTCTTATTTATTTCAAAGGGAACAAAATTAACTATCTATACCCTTAAAGAGACCGCTTTATATGTATGTAGGTATAGATAAATATGGATGTAGGTAACTCTTGTATGTAGTTGTGTCAAAGTCAAAGTGATTTATTCCTCAAATTAGGCATATTACATGCACCTATCTACCTACCAGGCTATCGGAGCAGGGGAAGACCACTGACACGTTGGGAAGACGACATCAAGAGGACAGCCGGCTCACTCTGGTACGAAGTCGCACAGGACTGAGATAAATGGTCATCCTTGGAGGAGACCTTTACCCACCCAGGGGTTCTTGCAGACCAGCTTAATACTAATAAAAGATAGCTAGTTTTTTTATTTTATTTTTAACAACGAAATTTAAGCTTATATTACTATAACTAACGATTTGTAACTTTTTGTACTCTGTAAGAAATAAAAGACTTTTTTATTTTATTTTTATTTTATATTTACATGCACCTATGTGTGTCGAATAAACTATATATTTAAAGTTTGTAACACAGACAAAACAAATGCCTACTCGAACAGTCCATAACTGCATGCAAGAGGGGCTTTACTTAATATCTAAAACTGTGGCAAAGACAGTCATAGTAAGCGGTATTAGGCATGTATATTTCTAAAACGATTAAGTACAAACATAGATCATCAACCGAAAATCTATTAGCAAGAGTTAAATAACGATAAAAAAACTGTGTCTTTATTGTGTTCTTTTACTAGGTAGGCGCTGAATTTGCGTTGTAGTATCGGCTCGGACACCCGCTGTTACAGCCAAGACGAACGACACTCCAGCCAGACTGAAGAGAAACGGCAACCAGTCATGAAAGCTTAAACCCAAATAACTCGGTCGCCCCAGAATGACGTTGTTCGCCCTTTTAGGAGCCTATATTTCTCCGGCGACATTGACGGCGGATGTTTGCGCCAGTACATACGGGCCGTACATTGTATTTTAATTAATTGTTAGGACGGGGTCAAGACGGCGAGAACGACCCCGTGGCATGAAAGCACTATTAAATACAGGCCAATAGGCTCTGTCGCGTATAAACCGTAGATAAATAGCTTTTATGGGTTTTAAGTGGACGTAAAAACTGTGATAGAAGTTTTACTGCAGACAGTTCGGGGTTTTTGGCGCGAAAAAACACGCGAAGAGCTAAATCTTACCTTTAGGCGTCAAACAAACATAAAAGTCACCTATAGCCACATTATCTACGAGAAAACTTTTAAAACTAGAGTCAAGTAATTTACCTCTAAGACCGTAAAACAAATGATGTTACTAATATAATATTCTGATTTTATCTAGGTAATGGGTATGGTTAGGGTTCCGTAGCCAAAATGGCAAAAACGGAACCCTTATAGTTTCGTCATGTCCGTCTGTCCGTCTGTCCGTCTGTCCGTCTGTCCGTATGTCACAGTCATTTTACTCGAAAACTATAAGGTGTATTTGAATAAAATTTTGAGGATAGGTGTATTTTGTTAGCCGCTACATAGTTTTGTAATTAAAATGACAAAAAAAACATTTTTTAGGGGTGCACTCCATACATAAAACTAAAAGTTAAAAAAAAAAAATTCATTGTGACCCCCCGTGTGGCACATCAATCGATAGGTCTTTGAAAATAAATAAAAGGTTTCTTAGCATTTTTTTTGATTAAGTGAATAGGGTCGGAGATAATCGCCCCGAAAGTCACTAAAATTCTGTCCCCCCCCCCCTCTAATTTTTAAACGGTGTATTTTAAAAATATGGAAAAATTCATGAACATAGGGGTTATTAATTTCATTCACCGAAAATTGTTTTGAACACGATCGGTTCAGAGGTTTTCGAGATATTGCTGAAAAACTGCCTTCCTCAAAGAAAAGGACGTAAGTGCCGTAAAATTTCTGTGACGATACGACCTTTTTAATAGGCACGGAACCCTTCGTTTTGCGTGGTCCGACACGCACTTGGCAAGCTTTGCTTAGTTTGGGACTAGGTCGATTTGTGTAAGATTGTCCGCAAATATTTATTTATTTATTTTTATTTATTTAATGTTTCTTGTTACGAAATTTTATACGAAACTTCAAGGTCTAATACTCCCTTAGATCGTCTGCTGTGAGAGACCACCCGCAGCAGTGAAAACACATATTAGACAAATTGGCCACATTATTTCCCCGGCTGGTCATATATTGGTACACAATCCGCCGGCTTACCCGTGATTAAAACCCGCCGTCGGATAGCCGATTACTATGCAAATAGCGGAGCTAACGCGGTGTCGGCACGAGCGAACGTTAGGTTCACTGATGACCACAGCGGAACCACAGGAGGAATATATCGTGCAAGTCTTAAAGAGTCGAAATCGCGGACATCGATAGAAAAGGTACCTATGCTTGAGAGGGTTAGTTTTTCCTGGAGCACGACTTTAGAATAAGAGAATTGATGAGCTTTTGCAGATACTTTTCAGCACGTCTTACACATGTGTCTTATATCTCAAAAACTGAGCATTGATCCATGACAAAAAGTAGCTGAGCAGGTCTGCCGAACAAGCCTCACCACTTAACTAATGAAACCTCTACAATATATTTCTCCTATCTACCCGTGTTCAAATAAGGTAGTGTTTATTCCAATATTAACTACTTTATTCAAGTTAGATTAGTCGAATCGGTCCTCAAACTGACTACCAAGAGGCACTACCAGATCATATTTACTAACCATCTTTGCAGTAAATATGCAAAAGTCCCAAGGCGAAATTGCCAAAGCCTATAGCATGACGGGTTTGCTCTACATTATTTTAAACCCATTGGGTTCGAGACGAAAAATATTATGACGTTCCTTGATTGAACACCAAAGAAGTGATTTTTCTAGCTTCTCTCTCGCCTCGCAGCAGTGTGTAGCCAGCGTTACCGCCTAGTTGCATGCTAGCTATTGTTAAAGCTTTGGTCAGTCTGTAGCACGCATAATAATGAATGTTAATAGCTGTTTTCCTTTCACCAAATGACTGGATGTTTTACCTCCGACCTTTGCCACCTGGTTGATGAATAAGAAATCAGCGTGCGATGGCCACATGCGGGGAATGAATTTGCTTGCTATATAGGACAATTATTAATTTGAGGGTTTGCACAATTAGCTGTGATTGTTCAAAGTTTTATACACTAGATGATATAGTTCTGACATGACGTCAGCGTAAGTCTATGTTTGAATAGAAAAATATTATATTCTTGTCGGTTGTACAATTACCAACGTTATCTATCTGTACAAAACTGTTTAATGGTGAAAATATTTGTACACAACTTTACGTTTTGATGACACATCTAGAGTCATGTACAGATCACAATGCATGATAATAATTTCCTGCGAAGGAAAAGTATGTACTAGTAGAAAAAGCATAAAATCCATTAATTAAATGCATGTATTTTTCCAGTCATACCTACCGAACGGCCCAAAAACGGTTCTATATCTTTTCACAACTATATCACCGTATAAAAAACAGTTGCTTATTGCCTATGGCAACCCTGTAAATACAATGGCGATCAATTCCAAACATTGGTCGGTTATTGTCTAATGAAAAGTAATTAACCGGTCGTACCTCGGCATGAGGGGGGAAGGAGGGGGTGTTGTCAGACAAAGCCGAATGGAACAATCAGTGGTTCGAGTTAAAGAGGCGACGCTGAGTCAGCGGTCTAGAGACATGTCTTGTAAGTACCTAACTAGCTGAATGTGGGCATGGAGTTGAAATAATGGATACGGTATGTGTGGTACAGACGTGGCGGGCGATGGATATTAGTATTAATTTTGGTGTATAAGTACATCGTTCCAAACACGAGGAAGTTCCTTTTCTTTTGTAGGTATATAATATCAGGAATCAGATTCAGATTATTTCAAATCAGTCTAGTTACTGGCCCGTCTCAATCAACATATGAATCAACAGTGAAACTGCAGTCAAAATCCTACTAATATTATAAATGCGAAAGTTTGGATGTTTGGCCTGCCCGCGACTCCGACCGCGTGGGACTCGTTTATATCGTAGCTCCATACAAACTTACACACCCCGTTTCACTGATTTCCGGGATAAAACTATCCTAGGTTCTTCCCCGGGATTCAAACTATCTCCATTCCAAACTTTATCTCAATCAGTTCAGGAGCCGTAGCATGGTTGGCCTTATCACGCGATTAGTGACAAGATAAGAGCGTCGTCTCGTTCTATCGAACGGTGTCAGCCAGTGACGCACGCTCTATCCTATCACCTATCGCGTGACAAGGCCAACCATGCTACGGGGCCAGCGATTTAAGCGTGAAAATGTAACAGCCAGTTACTTTCGCATTTATAATATTAGTATGGATGTGTGACTTTCGGCTCCGTAATCTTCACTTGTCATGTAGATAAGTGCAGAGTGGGTGCATAGGATCGTTTTGATTGAGTTAATTTTTCAAATTCAAATTCAAAATCTTAATGTGATAAGGTACAAAGTATTTGTGGTTAAAGAACTTTATTTTCTCAAAAGAAATGTAATATTTCACTTAATGAGAATAAGGCTTGCATTAAATTAACTTATGTATATTTCGCCAGTGAGCGACACTAATTACTTAACAGGTCATTATACACAAGTCACTAATATTAGGTATATGAAGACTGAAATTATAATAAGAACATAAAATGTGACATGGGGGTAGAAATAATTACTTATAAAAAATTATGTTCCATACCAGCATTGGGCATGCATCTTCTTACAATATTATCGAAACTACGGCATCCTGCCAGCCTACATTATTTTTAAGCCATGAATTTACATTGTTACAGTGTCCATTTATTGTAATAATTTATGTCAATTGATGATAATGAATACTAATGAAATATTTTTTTACATTAATTTAGCAAAAGGTAATAAGGCTATTGCTGTGTGTCTTTCGTGTAGTGAATAAATGTCTTCTTTCTTTCTATTTATAAATGGTAAATGTGTACCTGTAAACTGACCTCTAAGTATGCCGTGGCACCCCGCCGCCATTAGGCCACGGCCTGTGTTATCACAGGCCAGGCCGGATCGTGCCACGCCTGTGGATGCCTGTGCCGAGTGCCCGTGCCCAAGCCGGAGTCCCACGGCCTGCTAACTTGACCAGTTCGTATGTAAGTATATAAGTATGTTGTAAGTTGTCCGTCAAAATTTGCAATCCGTTTTTCAGTCACTTGCCGTTATCCGATTGGGATTAAATTTTGGATGACAATTTAATATTATGGTACCATCGAGCTGATCTGATGATGGAGACAGAAGGTGGCCATGGGAATGAATTATTAAACCGACGAATTATTTAACCCGTTGTGTTTGGGCTCGTTAAAACCGTCTCAATTAGTAGTTGATGATGGTACATAGAAAAGAACAGTCGGCAATAAAAGCTTGTAAATACCAAAAATGAAGTTTTTTGCAGAAAATTATTTTATTTATATTTAACTTGCACTGTTCGTATGTAATAAGTTGTCCGTCAAAATTGGCAATCCCTTTTTCAGTCACTTGCCGTTATCCGATTGAGCTGAAAAAATACTTATTTGGTGATAATGCAATATTACCACCGAGCTGACTTGATGATGAAGATAGAAGGTGGCTGCAGCAACTCCTAAACTACATAAGACAAACCCGTCGTGTTTGGGCTCATTGGAACCGTCTCAACGAGTAATTAATGACTTAGGAAAAAAAGTACAGTTGGCAATAAAAGCTTACAGCAAAAAATTAATTTTTGATAGAAATTTATTTTTATGTATGTTCAAATAGACAAGTGCCGCATCCATCGGGCGCTCCATCGCGGTCTCGTTCGGTTAGTTAAACCGCAAAGACGCCGACATAACTTCATTGATTAAAGTTCATGTTAATCGAACGGTCACTGATTTGTAGAACTGCTCACGGAATTCAGAATACGTGTACGACGAATGACAACGAATAATAAACTCAGGTTTGTGTGAGTGAATATTAAACTGCATACCTAGTTAATAACTTGCCGGTGTTTTCTTTATGTGCCAAATAACTTTTACCGGTGCGCGTATCTAGAGCACGTCCCCGAGATGTCACAGGGATCACCATACTTTCTTGTGTCTGATTTAAAAATGTCATTAAATTGCTATTCAAGTGAGCCATGTAGGAATTCCCTCAGACCACTGGTCAGCCCGTAACATTTATCTTATGTCAATGTCATGAAGACTGATAGGAAACACTTTTCTCACTTGATGCCTCTCACAGACTGGGGCGGCCTGCGATGGCGGGCAATAGTAAATTTGACAGTTATTTTCAAGTTTACTACCATTGACCGCCTCCGCAGGCCGCGTTAGTGTGATTCAGGCCTTATGTGTACCACCGTTTCATTCATGTTTTAAATTCGATAACAAAATACCCTAGTGACGTCCCCTTTTTGTGATTAAGGCAAGCGGAATACCGCACCTGTTTCCTTGCTTGCTTGGTATAAAACATTCGTTGGTAAGCCCGGTCGCAACCGTAAATAATACCCAATAGGTATCCATCTATGATGAATCAAACCAATGGGAATCGAGCTCTAATTATGTACCTACCTATATTCGCCACTGATACGAGGAAAAGTTCTGCGAATATTTATGTTATTGAGTTTTTCCTTTACTCTGTTATTTTCTACAGTGCACTGCAACTCGAGTGCAGTGCAACCCATTTCTACACTACACCCCTCCACCGGTAAAAGCAGGCGATTTTAATTTTCGCAGGAACACAATTAGCAATTACTTTTTAATTCGTGCATTACTGGAGCTCACGAAAGGCTGTATTTTCATGGGGAGTATGGTAAAGTTAGGTCGTTCGGCGCCTGGAGGGCGGACAGCTGCGCCCGCGCCGACGCGTGAAGATGCCGCGATACCAACCGCCCGCCAACCCGCCATATGACGCCACGCACTTGCCGAACTGACGTGACATAACTGATATTTGTGGGTCATGTACACATTAGACTTGAAACCAAACGATGGCCCTACCATTTTAGAAACTAAAAATCCATCAATTCACGTAGAAGCTCCCTATACTTAGGTACCTCGCTATGGACAAAACACAAACAAGTAGGTACCTACGCAATAAGCAGACGGGCACTTCCTCGTGGATTCATTGATCTATTTGGACGCTGGATGCATTTAGCAGTGTCGGTGTAGTTTGGGGTCTGTGAAAAACATATTTAATATTCCATATTAGAACCGAAATCTGTGTACCAACAATGACAAGTGACAAGTCGTATGGACCCTTCAGGGAGATAAGATAATATTAATTTTAGAGCATTTCTTAGTCATTTGAAGTGAGTGTCATCTAAATTCTGGTATCAATGTTACTAATTTTAGTTGTAAATGGTATAAATTTTAGTTTAGTAGTAAGTACGAGATAATAAGTATTTGTGCACTTTCCGTTGGAAAACAATGCACTATGCATATGGCCACAACGACAAATATAACAACCTATTGACAAACTTTGCAATTGTAGTGTTGAACACTGCACTTTTCTACTCATGGGTTTGGTGATTGGGCTATTTGGGTTTGTGTGGATGAAATTATGATAAGCCTCGTCTTACAAATAAAAGCCAAATAACAAGTCCCATAGATATTCCTGAAATGATAAAAGGCGTAGGTAAGGTAAACGTTATAAAGTTTGACCTTAATTTTAATTGACATCCTACTTTACACCTTTGTTGCTATGACTTAACAATGAAGGTGTCAGCAATTGGTGCAGTGTAGGGAACTGGGACGTTTTGCTTACCATAATTTGAATTAACTAATTACCTACATAGAGGTAATTAGTTCTAGTGTAGCTCTTAACTTGAAAAAAAATTGCCCCATCAACTGTGTCACTTTCAGAAAATGTATCCAGATTAGATTACATATTAAATTAAACACAAGACAACGGCCCAATCACACGTAGGCGTGCTGAAGCGCAGAACCTGATGATTGCTTTCTGATACTGCTTACGAAACTTTGGACCGTTAGTAGACAAACCAAAAATTAAAATAGCTAAACGGGCGGTGGTGAGGCGGCTAAGCAGGGCAATTGTGGAGCGCAGCGGGCGGCTCACCTCTCATTATTTTATAATAACTCGCATAGTGGGCGCGTGGAGAAACGGCGTGTCATGCTGCGGTATTACGGCCAGCCACGGGGCGAATAGCCAGCTCTTACCGAATTAATTGCTCCGTTCTGGGAGGTAGCTCGTCAGTCTAGCTGACCCTAGCTCAACGACTCATTGTCGCCGCCGCCGGACCCGCTAAACTGCCGATCCACAGATAACGGAACAGATTGTTTTCCATGGACACCGGATTGTGCGCTTTTTATTTCCCCACACTGATTGAAACGTTTCAATTGTTTTCTCTAAGCTTCTATCAAGAACAAAATATTGGAAACGTTTATTGCTATAATCAAACCCACATTGTCTAGATATAGGTACAATTGCAATGAACCCAAAGCGGTGATCATGAACTGATATAATACTTTTTTCTCGTTGATGAGTATTTGTGTACGAGCTAGTTAAGGATACAGATCCATAACCGGGCGCCGTATACGTTCGGAACATCTGTACCAATCGATATAGCACTCGATTCGAGCGCGAGATTATGCTAAAGCGATGTCGAGACGTGTCGAATGGACCTATCTCTGGATCGATATAAATCATCTTATTAACTATTGTTTCGGGAGGTGTGGTGTGAACGAGCCGCGATCTTATCGCTCTTCTGATGTGTTTTAAATTAACATAATAGGTTTTGTGAATGGGTATTGCTTTTCTGTGTTTGTTGTTTTGAAAGCTTGCTATGGGAAGCCTTTTCGCGTTGCTTCGTATCTTAAAGCAGCTTATTCATTTCAAAAACTGCACTTACTAACATTAACTGAGTAACTTCGAACTAATTTAAGTTCCCACTGTATGCCGACTATGCTGTATTTTTAAATTCTTTACATTTTAGTTCAGACGTAAGGGCTCGACTTGGAGGTTTCTCCCGCGTTGTTTCTTTACAAAGTACTTACATGGAATTCTAGTTGAAGATACGTGACGTGTTGAAATGTTTATGTGCTCGATATCTGGGTGTTTACGATGTTGGTCCATGCTTATGTTGTTTATAACTTTTTTATAGCGTCACCTTGCCGCCTGTAGATAGGTTGTGGCTTGCTTTACTGGGACGTAAAATTGAACATGGAAACTAGCTACTCTGACAAAAATAAAGATTATAAGTATCTTGGTAATTTGATACATGTATCATGTATGTATGTACCACGTACCGGAATATAGAGAGGATGGATGAAAGAAGATTAACGAAGAGAGTGTATATAAAAGGAGTGGAAGGGCATGTTGGAAGGGGAAGACCTAGGCGAACTTTCTCTGATCAAATTGGAGAAATGTTACAAAAAGGCCAGGTCAAAAGTACCCTAAACCGACGAGCATGTATGAGAAATGTTATGAAGGTGAGTGAAGCGAAAGTGGTTTGTCAGGATCGTAGCAAATGGAGATCCGTGATCTCTGCCTACCCCTCTGGGAAAGAGGCGTGATTATATGTATGTTTGTATGTATGTACGTACCGGAAGGCGCGGCGTGGGTAGGCCCCCCCAAGGTGAACTGATGAGGGAGTCCGCTGGATGCGGGTGGCGCAGGACCGATCAATTTGGCACTCTTAAGGGGAGGCCTATGTCCAGCAGTGGACGTCTTTCGGCTGATATGATGACGATGATGATGATGATCATGTATGTAACATAAATACGTTTTTCTGTGCGAGGTTCTAGCAGGCACGAAAAATCTAACTGATGAGTCCAAAAATATAAGCTTCGTTTCCACTTTAAGAGTTGCCAAACTAAGTAGGTACCTACTCACTAAAATAAGGATGACACTCGAATGTTAGAATTGATAAGTAGTGTGAGTAATTAAGTAGGCATACAGTAAGTGTAACTGACGAATTGGCAATTGTTGCGTTTTAGACTAAGCTAAATGAAGAAACTGATAGATCTGATTACTATCACCTTGCAAGATTTTTCTTGCAGTTTCTGGTGCAAATTCACGAGTGGACTTTAACACAACGAATATAACTTTTACAGAAAAGATTGGACATAAAAGAAATCAGCTTTAAGAATCGTCTTCCGCTCCTTATCCTACCGTGTTCCCTGCTGTCTTTAAATCCGATAAAGTACTTACAACATAATATGTGCTTATCAACGATAAGCTAAGCACTGGTCTCGTCCTCCATATTGAGCAATCAGATAAAAACAAACAAGTAGGACCTCTAAATATGCTATCTGAGGCTTTCTTCACTACCTCCCGTGGTGAGTACAAAATGTAACGTCTCCCACTAGACAGGAAATGGAACTTTCCACACGCATAGCTGGCTGGAATTGCATGTGGTGGGTCGTAAAATATACACGTACCTAACTCGTGGTCGACCTGCAGTTTCATTTCTAAGTACCTACGACAAATCGTTGTTATACGTCAAATTGTGATTTTACACTACACTTAGCACCCAGTCTATCATATCCCAATTTGCTTAAACCGACACGGACCTCACGTATTGTCACGGATCCGATTCGTAGGTTCACTATGACACGCGTAGGAATTATATTCCAAAGATTCACACTTACCGTATAGACACATAGATGAGAATAACAATCACAAAGCAAAGAGTTTGATGCCCCCAATGGTGTTACATCGGATTAGTTTAACTAGCCACGGTGCACAAGACAAAGCTGACTCATCTGGGACTCAAACCAAACAATGGCCTCTCCGCCCGCTCTCACGCGCTCGTCCACAAACCGTACCGTCACTCGCGAATCTTTGTAACTACCTACTTATTTAGATTGAGATAAACGGTATATTAAAGCGATCTATTGAAGTGTAGGAGGACCATAATAATTTGTAACTGGCATCTGATAAGTAGATAAATGAAAATACCGTTATACTTAGTTATAATCAATTGCCTACCTTTGCAGTGGATTTTTACAAGATATGTCCTTGTGATACGAGTATGACAATATTAAATACATAGGTAAACTAACCTAACTCCTTCACTACTAAGTTAAGCTACGCAGCGCTACGCCGTAGTCCGTAGCAACTTAATCTTAATGTGTAGCAAAATTCGGCCGTAGCACTCAGTTACATGTGTGCTGTGATATGGGCTAACCAAACGTAACCTAACCACAACAATCTTTAGTTAGCCAATGGTTTTCGTAACACTTTTTTAATTTCTCATGCTAATACTATTGTTGATACTTAATTATCAAAATATCCTGTCATCTCTGAACCTGCACGTCATATCCGTTGTTCGATTCGGGTACCAACAAACTAAACAGCTTGGGTTATGTTTCTTTCTTATGATTATAATTAGTAAATATCCGCATTTAAATCTTTTGTTACCCCAATTTGTTTTTTATTTGTCATAATTGTTTACTTCGTTCATAAAGACGAAGCCCTTGGATTTAGCTTATTATGTCTATTGAAAACTTTACGTCATACCTATTAAAAAATCATATGATTAATTAAACTAAATAACGAATTACCATCATTATGAATTATTAATTAACATCAGACCACTTGGTACAGTTTTTGAGAGTGAAGTAGCCAATCAGCAAGGGGGATCAGGATCACGGGTTTTCTCTCAGCGCTCAGCTATTCTAATTTTTCTCCAAATTAATCATCTTAGATATGCATGTTATAACATTTACACAGTTATTGAGTGTCACTCATATCGAGCGGAGTTTCCAATCGATCTAATAGAAATCATCAAAACATTCATAATTTTATAAAACCTAGTTTAAGAAATAATATATATCACGCGCCGAGACGCATGATGATTAAGCATTAACTGATCGTGAGTAAATAACGATAGAATAGGCATGATGACTAACATTTTTTCACGATGCCATTCGTACCAGTTTTTGGAGAGGAACAAATGTTTGTATGGGAGCAACTACAATTAAAGAACATAAATACCCAAAAATTGTGACAAAGATTGACCTCGCTGGCGGCATCCCAAACGCTTGATACTGATTGACTTAAAAGTTTGACGTCACACTTAGCTATTGAACTAAACTTTCTTTCTTTCTTCTTTCTAACCGTTGTACAGAAAATCAAGTAAATTGCGGTTTCGGTCGCGAAATACTGCGTTTAGGTCCATAGTTGATATACAATTTTGTTTCTATAAAAGCGTAAGGATTCTATTGGCAGCTTTAAATTTACACTTGGACAATAAAAAAATGCAACTTTTTTCTAAACTTTCAAGGTTCATATCTTTTTATGATATTAATTATATTTTTTAATCTATACTTTATTACAATAATTTGATGGTTTACTATCCATTTAGCAACACTATGTTATCAATTTTAACATGAGTCATCATGCCTATTATCAGTAATCAATTCAGTCTTTGTTTAAAAAAGTCACATCCTGACTACATTCTAAACAGTCAATCATCAATCAATCCGAACAGTAGATCCGTACAAACCTGCAAACAAAGAAATAACCACTTCAAAAGGTTCTCTTTTTCAGACGCCATGATATTTGGTACCTACCTAAAATTTTCTGGTAAAGACAAGGATATGTAGATAGTGTGTAATTTTTAACATTTTTTCATCGAACGAGCGAGCGAACCGAACGAAGTTCGATGCTTTACCTTGGGCTGAAAATTGTTCGTATGTCCGGTGTCTGTCCAGCTGTCCGGCTGTTCTACTCTACAGTCGCATTTCTCAACAGATTCTTGTGAAATTTTGTGAGCAGGTTCGTCGATTATATAGATTTTTTTTTGTCGATTCACTTTTTCGTTTTTTTTTGTATACTGGCTCGCGAGTTCTACAGCTCACAGAGCCACTAGTTACGTAGTTTTTTTTATTTATTGCTCGCATAAAAACATAACTTAAAACTACTACAAGTTAGGTAGGTACCTACTTAAATTACTACTGTACTAACCTAACTAAAAATCCCAATTTCTTGTTTCGAATTAAAATTATCGCTTTCTCCTTAACACTTAACAATCATAAACATCAACTTAGCAAAACAATCTACATATTTCATTAACAATGGCCAGCTCGGAAATTAGAATGGTACATGCAGTCATTCACGTACACTTTCTTTTGCAATAAATCAAGGTGGGTGCCCAATAACGTGTCACCGGTGATAAATTATTGATTGTGCGATCGATCGCTCTCGTTAGCTTTATCTGAACGTGCGCGGGCGCCGTTGCGCCTGTGATGCAATTATACGACGCCTGCTGGTATATTTTAGATTGTCGCTTCCGATCACAATCATATTTCAATGTGTTTCGCATACTTGCTAACTTACGCAACAATGGCAAATTGCGAATTGAAAACAACAGACGTATATCGACCGCTACGCTGAGCATAAACCAGGCCTTCTAGAAGAGATGAAATGATCTAAGAACTAGTCCTTAATAATTGATATTGATTAGTAATTGAGAGGTTGAGAGAGTACCTAAGAACACCTCAAGCGGTAGTAGGTACCTAATAGAAAAATGAGAGTGCTTTTTATACCTCGACTAGTGAGTTGTGTTGGTGTTGAGTGCCCATTTAAGTTTCGATTGAATTTAGCTCATGATATTTTGTACCTTCGGAAAGATGTTATTCCAAGCAAGGGCTATTTTAGTGCACGCCATGCATGCATTCCAATGAACATTGTCGGAAGAATTCCTAATTTAAACCTTGTTGTAATGTAAACGGGATTAGGGGTCATTGTAAACTCTGCTATAAAAATATGTGGTCGACCAAGCTTAAAAAAGCCGTTGCACAATATACCACTCATAATTTTACAACATGTTTTGCATCATAAGTTTGCGCTTCACTCCCTCGTGCAGGCCGTGGGTTTAACTCTCCCCAGCCCCGCCTACCAGAGATTTTTCGTACGCAGCTTGTTTATCTCAGCGAAGGTGATTAGTTCTGGGATTGTTCAATAAATAACGTCTCATTACAATGGCAGCTCGCGGCCGCTTCGGACGGTATTTCACGCGCCTTACACAGGGAGCTGCAGGGACGTAGTTGGCGCTCAACTTAGTACTAATACTGCTTACTAATGCTTTCCATAATTTTTGTTTCTTAACTTAAACTTTGTGGTACATATGGTGGGCCTAATGCCATGAGGCATTCCCTACCAGTCAACCATTGAGCTACACAGAAATATTCAGTGCCGGTGTGACCATACACTGTATTGGTGTTGCCCTAAAATCGATATTCCCGGACTAACTTCTTAGATTTGTAATTTAACTTAATTTACTGGGTGTAAGTATACAACGATTATTTAAATAATCGTGAAAATTACATTTGTTAAACAGTAGGTAGTAGATAGTGTTTGCTATAGATTATCATAATTTGCCGATGATTATGGTAAATCGATTCGGTGTCGATAATAAGATCCCCTTATTTAAACATCAGAAATGTAAAACGAAGAAACGACATTTTCTAAAATATTAGATTCCAATGCGCGTCTGTGGTAGACATTTTATCACTCTCTGATGACAGTTTTTAGAAGTGGAGGCTTGCTGAGCTACTGCACTCTTGAGACTACGTAGCAAATGGACCGCAGAATGCAATGCTTCAGAGGAGGAGGATGTACTATGTGGGCATTTTCGCGAGAAGAGATGCATCGTTAATGAAATCACCGAGTAAAAGTTATAATGTTCCATTTTATAACCAAAATTAACAATACCATTTGTATGACAAATAAAAGTTACAAAATGGATTTTTTTTTTAACTTTTACTCGGTTGACGTCACTAACGATACATTTCTTCTCGCGAAAATGCCCACGTACCTATAAGTAAGTGTAAGTGGTGACTAGATACATAAAATTGGCTGTGGTCAACTTTGGGTTTCCTTGAGGATATTAAATAGTTCCTGTGTCCATTGGTATTCCGGAATAGGTGATTTTTCGGTCGTCAAAATACGAAGAAGAATACGATAGAAAGTTGGGCACTTGTAAGTACATACCTACGCTATATACGAAACCCTCACCGCAACTACAAACTCACGTGCTTTCATGTAGATGTCAAGAAATTAACATCCTCGTTTTCCAGAGCGTACCAATGCACGATCAAGTCCCAGATACTTCGTTATCATCCCCACATAATCCCGAGTTTCCACCAGATCCGTTCCTGGCAGGGCGTGGCGGTCGTGGCGGCCGCGGGCGCGGGCGGCGCGCGCGCCGATAAACGGCCGTCCGGGCCGCGCCGAGGGCGTCTGCACCGCTCCGGTTTGCGCACCTAGCCTTTCCACGTTCCAGCGTTATCACTGTTGGTACACTCAAATTTTATTAGTTATGAGAATTTGCTTGGGACTTGGCCGTACCCATCCATCCCATATCATATTTCGCTCCTAATGTCATTCCTTTAGGGTATGATTTCCGGGATAAGAAGTTCCAGCGTTATCACTGTTAAGAGCGTTCACTCAACTGTAACTTCATCCGGAGTCGAGAGATACAGATGAAGTCGCAGAAGATGGTAGTGTGTAGTACCTACTGCCTACTACCAATCGAGGATGATTTCCGGGATAGGAGTAGGTAGATATACTATGTGGTAACCCACAAATTGTGTGTCATATTTCATCTTTAAATGCGTCCAGACATTTTTGTGCGATCAAGTATTAAAATGAAAGAAATCTCATCAGTACTTCATCCATAGTGGTTAAATACCATGACCTTCTTAAACTCCGCCCATGGCTTCACCGGTAGATAGGGTATAAGGTATGACAACGTGACTTAAACATTTAAAAAACCCTTGACACAACAATCATAGCTTAGAACTATCTCGAAGTCCACAGACAAGATTAAAAATTCAAATCACCAAATAAAAAAAAAATCTTCTGTTATGTAGTATGTTATATTTAAAACTCGCATGGAGACGTACAAAGTTATGCCATCCAATCCAAGGTCAACATCTAGGTTGCATGGATTGAATCTTTGCTGTCCAAGCCATAACTCTGCGCACTTTGAAAAAAGCATACCGTACTGTCCGTGTCACCAAAAAATTTCAACCATCTGCCTGAAGAAATAAAGTCCCTATAATTCATACAATTTAAAAATACTTTATTTAGTAAGTCAATGCGAACATTTTCAAAGTAAGAATTCATAATATTATGACATGCGCAATATGCTGTCGTTCCGTTCCTGACATTTTGTTGTAAATAATCATTAATTTGGTTTTATCTTATTTTAATTTCATTCTATTTGTCATTTATCTCATTTTCTGTGTCTTTTTCCTGTTTATTTTATTTTATTTTCTCATTATCATTTATGACATAGCATAACATTGATATTTCTCCTTTTATTATTATTTAATTCCTATTCTTAATATTGACATTCATGTGTAATTTGAATTTTATTTCTAGGACATTCAATTTCAATGACATGCTGCTAAAATGTAATATTGTACGCCATATAATTACTGATTGTGACTTGTGACGAACCATTATCACCTTTATAATTACTCACTTTCACACAATAAATTATTTGTGTTGAGTGGTTTGAGTCGAGAGTGAAGACTTTTTATTAAAAATAAACCCTCAGTCAAATCGGTTCGTTTGGGAGCTACGATTGCGCAGACAGACACACAAATACACATGTTAGACTTATAACGCCCCCGTTTGCGTCAGAGGTTAAAAATCATGACCGCCCCATTGTTATTACAGTTGATTGTGATTTTCTTAGAAATGTGGTATTTTTTTACGAAAGCCACATTTAAACAAAATTCAACTAAAATGGTCAAATCTTCAGCAAGTTTAGTTCCTATTCGTGTTCGACTGTTCGCCTGGCACTCGGCGCGTAGACCCGCGTTAGATATCTAAAGTGAGAATGTGATTTACTCTTATTGCTTGTTTTAGATAAATGCCCCGGGATACAAGATTTAACTTGTTGCGTGCTTGCTGCTTTAATGCACGTTGTTGCCTGATAATTTCCGCGATAGTATGAAAAACTTAGTTTAATAATAAAATAACAATGAACAAGTTATTATACAATATCTATGTGATGCAAAAGCATCGTAAATGCCACTATATATAAAACGCAGTTGTATGACCAAATTTACTTTACTCGAATTTGCCTGAATTGATAGGTAGCACTGACCGGTTACAGGCTGAAAATGGTGGTCATGATAACATATGTGTAAACAATATTCAGACTTTAAAAGCTGCAAGCTAGACTTTCTAAAAAAGTAGTGAGTAAAGATAAATCATAGGTAACAGCATCATACAGCTCCAAATATTTTCAGAATTTAACTCAAACCGTGTGTTGGGTGATCTAATCAGCAAAAAATGAGTTAATCAACGGAATCATGAAAATTAATAAATTGATTTTACAAAGAAAAGAATAACGTAAGTCTGAAAAATAGTAATTTTTATTAGCCCTATAATGAACACACAATCTTCTAGTTTTCTTTAAAGTCTACCTAATATGCACAAATACATGCCTATTACACCATCGCCACTCCAGTGCTTGCAACTTCCCAAAACTCAGATCAGTTATTAATACAGTAGGTGTGAAATATAATTTCTTTCTTCATCGAGCACCAGGGTCGTTAACAACGACGATATCGGCCGGGCTATCTGCGGCTGTACTGAGGTGCGTCTGCCTTAATAAAGAGCGATAATTAAATGTTGTACTTGAGTTGTTTATACCGGGACGAAGGCCCGCCCCCTGCGTCTTGCAACGGTAAGGGATTAACGAGTTTGAGTACATGCCGGCCATGTATACGGGTAATCCTGGGTTCCAATGAGAAATGCAGTGATAGCTGAAGATATTCAATTAAGAATTTAGTCCAATAACATACTACATAGATTATCCGTGGTAGGATCTATATCTCACCTAAGATTAGGGAACGGCTGTTAGATGGGCCACAGTTGTTGTGTTCAACTTGAGACACAAGGTATTGAATTAAAAGTAAGTACTTACACAAAGCATCAACAAAGTTCTATAAACATTCAGGGAAAGGACAGAAGAGCAGAATACCATCAATTGTCTGAAAACTTCAACTTTGCGTTTCCCAGTTGCATCTTTAATTTAATCCCAAGTAATGGCCCTAGATTTTGTGAAAGCGACTGTCATCTGACATTCAAAGCCAAGCTGTACCTTGTTGGAGTAGCCTTCGTCAAGTGAGTAAGCAACTTTACCGCTAGAAGTTTTCAAGCTACTTCGATGGATCTAGTTTAGCTAGAGAATGCTGTCAAAGATAACAACTGGGATCAACGGCTTGACTAGCCTTCCAATGCATTATTACCGCTCAAAACGGCTAACGTTGCTTGACACGCACAATTAATGCGATCGTGCAGGTACCGCCAGGCCATGAGCGATTCTAGGGTACTGAGTACCTACATACACCCCTGTTGTAGCTTCGAATCCTCAGAATTACAGGGATACTTCGTACAATTTTTGTAATTGTTAAGTTCACCTGCCCTCTTCCTTTACTGCGGAATTCGTTCACTGCAGGAAGTCTCCTCTCAGCAGTGTACCTACCTATAGGATGCTGATGAGATGATAGTGAACATGAATTATCAAAAGTTCGTAAATGTTAAAGTTGTTTCACTAGATGTCGCTTGAAACCACTTCATACAACTCGTAAGATATAGGATACACTTAAGTGTATCCTATAATAACCGCCTTAGGCTAATACCTACAGTAGGTACCTAAATAAGTAACCGCCTTAGGCTAGAAGGCAGAAGCAGATTTGATCTATTTTAGAGGCTAGAGTTACAATATATTGAAATAGCCTGAAAATGTGTTTTAAAACTAACATGAAGGTGATTAATTCTGCAAAATTCTTTAAAGCTATGACCCGGAATTATAACATAACAAACGTCTTGGGAGTTATCCGCTTGCTCCAGAAACCGAAATAGATTTTCCCAAAAACACGAAGTGAAATTTTTAAGAGGCATTTCAGTTCCAAATCTTCAGCATATTGCTAACAAATCACTGCGAATGGGTCGTTTAGCCGCCATTTGTTGCCCTCGGGAGGGGCAAGCCGTACAGCGAACAACATGGAGATTCGTGCAAATTACGCCGAAAATAGCCTTTATTGCCAGGCGTTAAGGAGCCAACTCAATGTTGCTACCACCGTAGGTAATTTTACTGTTTACAATACAACCCCCTTCCCCTTTCCCCCCGTTTCCGCTCCTTTCTCATCCGTAAACATCGGAGCGACGCTAAGCGCTTTCACCTCGGGAAATTTAAGAAAAGTGTGTTGGTAAGTAGATCTTACATTAAATATGATGACAACAACACAAAAAAGGCAGTGCAGTTTAAAAAAAGGATACATAGATAAATACTGCAAGGGATGTAAGTATAAAAGAATTTCTAAGTCTGAATAGGTATGTTAAAAAAATCGAATGAAGGCATAAAGAGTCGGCGTTTCCTTTTAATGTCTATTTTTTATTACAACCGAATACATGCAATATTGACACGTTTAGATATTTAAGAAGATATGTATAAAGGAAGTAGTCAAGTTTACTAGGTACGTCATTATATAATGTAAAGACTTCATACAACCTCCTTCCTTCGCACACCTAAAAGGTAAATGTCGATGTCTTTCAAATGAATACCTACCATGATCATTTATAAAGGTCATAACCAAAATATTCCGAGCCAGAGAACCAGCTAGTACTAAGAAAATAAATTTAACAGACATGACTATTATGCTAAAATTTAATATTAAGGGATAAAATAATTACAAATGCCTGAACTTGGATTTCGTGTTTCAGGCAAAAAGAGGTTCAATTTAACTATTTTTAAATATCATTGTACATATTAACAAAATAATGAACCAATACCTATGATTTTCATTTAATTTTCCACACAAATGTTTAAATACACAACCTAAATGTAATTCTGAACCAATTCAATCATGCACATAAATATTTTTTCTAGGGCACCCTGTCGATATTGATTTTTGATTGAAGAATAGGGCGTCTGCCTTGAAGTCTTGAAAGTATTACCCCATACAAGACTCTGCTCTATATCCTAATACGCCGCAGCAGCGAATGGGAAGGAAGGAAGGCAGCATCCCTAACGAGCACGCGCGTTCCATGAAAGTCTCGTAAAAAATAATAAACAATTTACGTTCCTCGACACGCACACTCATTACCCGTTAACCATCATGGATTTTTCCGAGCTATGGAAAAATACTCATTTTCTTGGCTATGGGAAGTGCCCCTTGTTTTCTGCAGCGACTATAACGCCAGTTTCTAGAAAAAAAATCGGTTATTTGGCCTGCTATTGGTATTGGTACCTAGACCACGCCTTCGAAGCTTATTTGTTTGATGAACACGAATATTTGTCCCCGTGTTATGGGTGCTTTCTTTGTTTCGACCTATTTATCTATCAATACTAATATTATAAAGAGAAGTCTGTGAAATTGTAATTTTATAAATTTTGATGTATCTGTAAAACAGAAATTAGAGAATTAGACGATTATTAGATTATGTGATTAGAGTATTTGTATTGTATTGTATCTTCGGAACCACTCATCTGATAAAAAAAAACTATTGACAGTTTTGAAAGTGTCACAGAATAAATAGTAGAACCTACTTACGTATACCTATAGAATAGACTTTCAGAAAGTACAATATTTTACACCGCGGCATTGCCTGCGTTCTTTGCAGATACGTGGGTGGAGCCGCACTAGCAGATAGTTTTTCTATAATAGTACGTACCCATAGAACAAACTACGCTACTAAAGTTATGGTTTTAATAAAGTAATTCAGGGTTCATGAAATCATGATTAGCCATTATAAACTAGTGGCTCTGTTGGCTGTAGAACTCGCGAGCCGGCTTTCTTCAATTTTTTTTAATTTTGCTATATTTGCTACAAAAAAAATGCTATATAACCTATTTATAACTCTTAACGAACCTGTTCACAAATTCACGAGAATCGGTTGAGAAATGCGACCTGTAGAGAAGAACAGCTGGACAGCGTGACACTGACATCGTCACAGACACCGGACATACGAACGATTTTCGACCCAAGCGTCGTTCTCTTTGCTCCCTCGTTATCTCGTTGTCTATTTATTTAGTTACTGGCAGAGATCCAGAAATGATAAAATTTAAATCGCAGTATACCAGTTAACTGAAGGACCTTCGTCACATACTTTAAAAACAACCTATTAGGTCACGGATGCAGGGCTACGTACAAATACTTATAAAATAAATAAAGCAGCTGTTAGTGATTTCACACCCATCCACCACTATCCTTTAATTAATCTTCAGGTAAACTGGGATACTGTAAGCGACACGTGCGACCGAGAAGACAGGCTTCTTGCGTGATAGGTCGCGCCAGATGATTATTGGAACAGTACCTAGTTATAACTTATAAGTATTCACAAAACAACATTCGTCTGCCAACAAAGCGCACATCGCTTAAATACAGACCCCCAGAGCGGCGATACAGTATCGACACCGCACGGTTATCACAAGACGTCTCTTTCAGAACACTTAGAAAGAGACGGATAGTCTATCTCGTCGCGAGAAAGGTCGCGCACCGTCTGTATGACAAACGAGGTGATTTTGAAAAATAGGTACCTAATCTATGGCAATAGTCGGTCGCCCGTTCGTCAAACGCCCGTCCTCTTTCATTAGTAGTAGGTAGCTTTGCGTAAACGGAGGTCACAGTTATTCTAGTCTTCTACAGCGCAGCTCTGGAATGCTCCTGTTGCCTTTTGTGAACTGCCCCGCGGATAACGCTGTGTGCTCTTGTGACACATTCCAATGTCAAATAGCGTAATGGATACATCTTTTAATGTAGGTAGGTATACTTAAGAACTAAGAATTTATTGAATGCAATAAATGTCATTATATTTAATTTGCGAATTGCGATTTCGTATTTTGTTACACTTTATACCTATAAGTAATAATTTCTGATATAATATTGGAACTTGTTTTGTGACATTAAATAACCAAAATATGTAAGTAAGTAAGTAAGTATAGTACCATAAGTAAATCTTTATTTGGATGATTTTAGGTGAAGACAGAGATATCACAAACAGGTACAATAGAATACTTAAAAGGCATGCACATTATTAAATCATCTTATATCTAACTATACCTTCTTATATTCTAGGAATTCTTGAATATTGTAGAAATATTTATCTTTCAGCCATTTTTTTAAGGCTTCTTAAATTGTATAAAAGGCAGGTCTTGTTTATTAAATCTGGAACTTTATTAAAATTTTTTATACACATTAAATATGCATTTTTGCAACCAATGAAAGGTTTGTGTTATCCTTTGAACGTCAAGAAAATCTGGATCAGAATTTCATTTGTTTTCATTGAAAGAAAGGGACGTTCGTCGGCTATCGCTTTCGTTTCATGTCTACTTCATTTTGATTTTCAAAAACAGACACGCGAAAGAGATGATATCCCTACGACATGCCGGGAATATCATATTTTGAATCCTGAATCGGACTCGATTTCTGCGATCCCGGGTTACTTAACATCTGAATCGCTGGTGGGTGGTGGCATGTCGGTTGGTACAGTCACACAAGTACAAATCAGAGCGACCAAGGTGTCCACAAATAACTGAACAGGACTCTATTTTCAACGCGTTAGAGTGCATGTTGAGATATTTTAGAGCACCCTGAACAGTATGCTCTACTATTAAGTTTATATTCTGTATCCGTTTCATACTCTGAGGTGTACAGTCAGCAGCAGAAGTAGCTAAGCGGTCCGGGTGTTCAAAATAACCTTCACACGCTCTTAATTTCTTAAGAATAAAGTCGTGTGCAGGTCATTTTGAACACCCGGCCCGCTTAGCTACTTCTGCTGCTGACTGTACTCATACTCATACTTATTTATTTATAATATTAAATAAATATTACTTATACATGTCACAAACTTAATATTCATCACAATTGCATATAACATACAAACACACATATATTAGGTACTCTTCTTTGTACATATAATGTAAAAAAAAACCTACGTGGATTGAACTTATTATTTAATTAATTCACTTTCAAATTTTAATCCAAAAAATGTCGCAATGCCATGTAGGGGCCGGTACTTATCATATTTGTAAATTATTACTTATTGTTTTGTATTGTATACCTACATGACGGCGCCTGTATGCATATTTCTATATGCATGTCGTTTCTTCAAGTAAGTATCTATAAGCCAAGTCATCTTCAAAGCCTGCAAAAACAACTAGGATATAGTAGTAGTATATCACTCAAAAATTACAAGAGTACTCATACTCAAGACAAAAATATCAGGATGATGCTCATCAAATTTCACTACTTTTGTCAAAGAAGCATACCTAGTTAGTGTCTCATTCTTGACTGCGTATGCATTTTTGCAGCTGACTGTACCAAATAGCATTCAGGATTCATTACTGCTGTTTAATGAACGAAAATGTACGACATTGTCGATAATAACAGCGCTTAGCTGAATAAATGTAATAAGTATAATTGTCTCGTTAAAGCGCCATCAGCTCAGTATAAAAACATATACGCTTTTCCTATTAAAAGGCAGATGTCACCAAAGATACATTAGGAGTATTAACGACCCAAAAAAACTGTCCCCATACAAATGCAACAAGTGTATAATTCTCGGAATACCTAACAAATGTTAAGTTTTTTCGTTGTCCAGGCTACATGGCCCAATTAAGGGGACACGGAGCCGAAGGCTCTCTTATAATTTATTCGCTGGGATTTTGTTTTGTGCCACGTTTTTGTCTCGATGAGAATCGGGGTCGTAAACACCTTGTTTAGTCGTCTCCGAGCTTTGTTAGCGATGATAACCGGTAATGTTAAGTATAACAATAAGGTATTTAGGTAGTTTGAAACGTTTGTATGGGTATGCCATAAAGACGTTATTAATAAATAAATAAAACATTAAATACAACCAAGAAGTCACAAATTATCTGCATTTTTCCTTTGTATCGCAAAATGAGAAAGTACATAGTAATTTTACTGGTAATGGGGTACCTATTTTTGATAGCACTTAATGACTATATATACAAATAAGTTGCCGTTGTTTTTCCATTATTTAGCGTATATATTATTTTAGCCAGCTACCCCGCGTATCGGCCCGCGCTCGCTTCTTGGAACGCTTTAATTGCACTCCAGCGCAGATCGAACGTTTAAAATCGATTTTTATTCGATTTATTTCCCCGGAGCCCGAGTTCGGCATCTTGTTTTTGTTTTGTGTTGTGTTTATGTAAATTTTACATGCATCTACTGAAACTACTCAATTAATTAACGTAAGTGTACAATTAAGTAAGATACAATTGAGTAATAAAAAATTAACATGGATCGAATGTCACGTTTTACCAACACGGTCGGGGTATACAATACTTACATAATATTTAAGTACTAGCTTCCACCCGCGACTATATTTTAATCCACGCTATAAACTATCTTCGTGCAAAATTTCATGATAATCGTTTAAGCGAGTTTAAGCGTTGATTGAGTAACAAACATCTAACCATCCCAATATCTAAACATCCAAACTTTCACATTTATAATATTATTAGGATGATTAAGTAGGTACATATCTGAGATACTAAATAGCTAAAAGTAAATTCCTCATAACTTTTCACATCTGAGAATGAGACTGAGAATTTTACCATTCAAGCACAACATACATAATTAGTAAATACTTCATTTGTGAAGGCATATAAATCTTCTTTTAAAAAGTTCCTATGGAAATATATTAATTGGAGACGTTCAAAAGCTAGGCAGTGGGCCAGGTCGCCAGTCCGCGTATTCCAAGCGGCAGAATTGTCGCATTCTTAACCGGAATCCCGCACCAGCTCGTGTCTTCACACCTCAGGATTATAGTGAAATCTATCCCAAAAAATATCCAATTGGACCTTAACTTAACAGAGTAGAATTCAAATCTGCCCGTCGCTAGCTTTCCAATAAGAAAGACGCCAATTTCAGAGCTTTAGGTCAACGCTTTAAGTCTAATTTTCTTTACTCAGACGTCCGGCAAGTCATTCCAAGATTATCGCGTTGAAGTAATGTGGACTTAATTATGAATAGTGAAGGTTGCTTTTAGATTGCCTTTGTATTAATTTATCATCTTAAAATGTAGGAGTAGTATTGGCGATACCTATTCGTGCGCGTAATGAGGTGAAACAATTCAAAACGCTAGCGAGCCCCGAGTGCCTGCAGAGTGCATGTGTCCGGGGAATTGCTCTAATTTATTAAACCTCAGGTAACATACACACATTTATTATACTAAAAAGTGCTTTGAAAATGTAAAAATGAAATGATATGGCCGTCATTTGTAACTGATAAGTCAATTTATAACTTGTTGCAACATCTTACATCGTTTGAATGCCATTTTACCCACTATATTACTCATAGTGACGACCACGTACCGGCAGGCGCAGCGTGGGTAGGTCCCCCACAAGGTGGACTGATGACCAGGAGCTGTAGCATGGTTGGCCTTATCACGCGACAGTGACAAGATAGGGGCGTCGTCTCGTTCTATCGAACGGTGTCAGCCAGTGACGCACGCTCTATCCTATCACCTATCGCGTGACAAGGCCAACCATGCTACGGGGCCTGGTAAAGGCCCTGGAGTCCGCTAGATGCGGGTGGCGCAGGACCGGTCATTGTGGCACTCTTTGGGGGAGGCCTATGTCCAGCAGTGGACGTCTTTCGGCTGATATGATGATTACTCATAGTAAGTACTATCTACTTGGACAAGTGTCTTCAGAATCATCTTTGGCCTAGCAACCTTATCGCAATTGCATGATTGTTGCAGCGTCCTCGTATCATTATTGATATTATTACGCTTCTGTTGATATACGTTCTCTTATTTTTTTTGTGCCAACAGCAGCACGAACGTTCTACAATATCGTCATCATCTTAGCGTCTAGCCAAGTTGTAGCCTAAAGGATCCCGGGGTCCACTTTGACACCTAATCCCAAGACTTAAGCGTAGGCACTAGGGCTAGGCGAACTTTTACAATATACCAACGAAAAATTAAAAAGCTACTTCCTCGACCAGCTAATCAAGCATTTGGATGATTACCTACATGTAAGTCTGTTCAAACTGCTCCAGTGGATCGTACGGCTGATCACTTTTTATTTCCAACTACAAATGCAATCCCTTCTACAGTTAACGATAAGGGGCTAATCCTCGAACGTCCGTTAACTCCGTATAGCCGACGGGTGATCCGCTTTACATCTACTATCCTTTATAATCGCCACTAGCTGACCTCAGTTCGACAAAGACAAACGTCTTAAACAAAAGCGAGGGAAAAGGACAGGTGCGCCAACCGCTCACATTCGGAGCAAGGTGCAACAAAATCGATCAGGTGTATTTGTTTAAACAAGGTGCTCCATAAATGTCTCAGGGACTGTCATAAAATTAATAATTCGCTTTCCGTGGTCCCGCGGAGTCGGAAGTTTGACATACGACGAGTTAAAAAAATGATTTTATATCTCTTTGCAGTACCGACCGGCTATGCGATCATTTAATGTCAGTTTCTATGACAATGAATTAGTTTCCTATTATAGAATTTTTAATGGAGCTTTTATTTATTTACCTGTTCATTTAATTAAGTTAATTTGAGACGCTATATAAGTACTTTATGTTAGCTACGCGAGAAGCAAAGCTGCAAGTAGGGATGTATTTATTCCATAAACTTTTTTCCGCGAGAGGTTGAATAGATATATTACAAGGTACATTTTTTGTGTTGATGTAAAAAGTTAGTGTTATGTATATATTTATATAATTCGATAAATTATAAAACTTTCGTTAATATAGGTAGATACATAAAATTACCTATTTCCTATTTGTAGAATACTTAAGAAAAATGCAATTGTTATTTTCTTATTACAGTAAAGTTAATAGTTAAATACAATACGTACATATCTAATTGAATAAAAAAATACAATTTCATATATTGTACCTACTACATTTATAACAGGTTGCCTACGATAATTCAGAAATTGTTCATCAATACCTATCTTATTATTATGCTTTTCTTTGCAATATCTTAAAAAGTTTTGGCATGTTTTTTTATTTTCCTTAATCAGTCATTTATTGGCTATTAAATAAATCCTTTTTTGAGCTCTAAATTTAATTAGTTTTTTCACAATTACGAGTTTTATGCCAAAAGGTGGGTTTTCTTAAAAAAACTCTAAAAACTCGAATAACTTGCAAACCAATGAGTTTTGACCCCCGGTTGACTGGATCTAAATCATTGCAAATGAGCTATAGAATAACCCCTTTCAAGGAATACGTCGAATTTCCCGTCACCCTGTAGATCTAGACTTGCTTCAGAACTTTGCGTAAGCACTTGTGTGGATATTTTATTTAGCTAATTTTATAAATAATATTAATGTCAGAAGAAACTAGTAAATTAGAAAGATTGCCAATCTAGTTCGGTTCACTAGATGGCACTATATCTATGTCAAAGATTCATATATTTCTTACACCGCTGAAACCTCGCTTATACAGCGCCCTCTAGTGCAACTGTTGACATTTACAGTCCTAGTCTGTGGTGTAGTAATTTTGCCTTATGGAGCGTGGCGCAGCCTGTATAGTGTATACGGTGACAGATCAGGCGCGCGCGCCGATGGAGCGTGTAACTGTAATCTCAGACAGGCCGGCGCGCGCGATGGATCATGTTGCTATCGCCTGATGTCCTGCGGTTAGTCACTACCTTTTCATACATACTTGTAGGTAATTAGAATGCCTAACATTACAGGTGTCTGTTACTTTATTTTTATTTTTTATACTTATGGAATAATTTGAAGTGGAAAATATCACACAACCAACCCCACATATTCTTTAATATGAATATGATTTTCGATAATTATCATTATTAGGTAGGTACATAGGTATCTTTCTTTTACACCCAGTTTTTTAATTAAAATCTAATTAGATTGGTTGATTTGCAAATAACGATGAGGCATAGTAAAACTTTTACGGACAGTGTTTTATAAGGTAGGTAGGTACCTTATACAACTTGATCAATGAATAACTAGGTAGGTGTATAATTCAATTATTGTAGCAGTTTTTTTAATATTTTGATCATACTCTTGCATGGTCAGATTAAAATCAATGAAACAATATGTAACTGTTACAAGACAAATAAGCTTTTAAAAACACATTCCTACAGTAGGTATAACATATATAACATGATACAATATAATCGATTATCCCCAATAACGTATCTGACAACATAATTACCGATCCAATTCCAAAGTGACAGCCGCCATGTAAAAATTAATAAATTCTTCTTTTTGCATTGATTGATATCAATTGTAAAAAGGTAGAATTTTCCAAAGGGTGATTAATTGATTATAGAACAGCGTGCACGGTCGCTGCGCCGAGCCGAGACACCTGAGCGTGCTAAGTAGAGGAGAAGGCTACATGCGTCTAATAATCCTAATTAGAAAATTCTAGTTTTGCTAATAAGTGATACTTGTTTTGCGTTACATTTTTATCATGATTAAAAAAAACAGATGCTTCACAGGGACACTATTACTATTTGTAGGTACAGTCAGCGTCAGATAGTTAGTAGCAGCCAAAGTAGCCAAACATATCGCAACACGTCTTTATTACTATAGGAATAAGGATGTGTTACGATATATTTGGCTACTTTGGCTCCTACTAACTATATGACGCTGACTGCACCTATACATTTTGTTTAGACACAAAAGAAGGCTTTAGTATTAATGAAAAATCTACAAAGTTTTACTACATATCGTACACTAACTAATGCGTAGATAGCTTCTAAGTAAACCAACCTTTTAAAAGCTAATATTAATTAGAATGGATTAGAAAGGAAATTTAACAATATCAAAAACATATAGGTACCTACAAACGGACATGTGAATAATCAGCGAATCAATGATAACAAATAATAGTGAAAACACAGCAACATTGTGGCATTAAAATTTTATTTCCTTTAATGATTAACCTAGTCTACGAGTTAATTTGAATAATAAACAGTGAAAGGTGCGTACGGCGGTCAGGCTCTCGGGGCTTCGCTTGCAATCAGGGGCCATAAACGCGTGCGCAGCTTTGCCAACAGGTGCTGAACATACCTGTATTTATAAAGAAACGTTTGAACTGGGCTAAAGGAATTGTTTCGTAGAAATTACTGGTTAGGTCTATATTGGTCAATTTTATTCGGGGGCATTGAATGGGAATTATATGTGTATGATGAGCGGGGTAGCCGCTCGAGTCTAAATTATGCCTTGAGCTCATATATGAGTCTGCTGGTTAAAAATAAGAATGGATTAAATAACACTTTTTGTATTTTATGGATGGATTAACCGAAAGTTTAAACCTATGAATCATAATCGAAATCCATACTAGAAGACAAAGGAACATAGCGTAGGCGGTAGCCTACAATAACTAAGGGCGTGAAATGTAATGAAAGATTGTTACAGGGGAGTTGTGATTAACAAATTCTACGCTGATGAATTTGCAGCAAAAATCGTGGGTAGAAACTAACCTTTTTAGCGTTGGATGCGAATAGTAGGTACCTACATGACCGAATGGTTTAGTAAATATTGAGGAACATCTTTGTGTAACAGTTGACATTGTTCAGCTCAGATGAAAACATGGAGCTTGTGTCCAGGCAGGTAAAACCCCACACATCAGCACGCTTTCTATCTTCCATGGAATCAAAACATCCGTCCGGTCTCTCGCCATCATCTCTTGAGAACGCCGGTCGGCGCTAGCGGGTCTGGGAGTCGATTCGAGATGTAGGTACCCACTTACGATACGCATTAAAATTTGATTTTGATTTGTTTGCTCTGTGTTTCGCGTGCAAGCTTACCAGTTAGAACGAGACCGCGAAACATTAATAATAGGGATTGGTAATTGGTATATCTGAAACAGATACAGGTCCAGATAGATCTATGTAAATTGAATTAAATATCACAGGCATATTTTAATATCTACACTTCTTTGTTTTATACAAGATATGTTTTAAAATCCATATTCCGTGAAAACAATAACCGTCAGTAACCATAAAACTAATTTTATTTCATATATAAATAATCACTATCTAAAACCAGTGTGAAACAAGTTCTTAACTGACAACCGATGACGGACAAACATGTCCAATTAAAATTTTATTAGATATTAGGACATTCTGTAGTGATTAAGGAACTAAGATGATAGGATAGCCGCTGGCTATTAAACTTTGTCATCAAAGCGGACACCTATTCATTATATTGAAAATTATTACAAACTGCTTGTTTCTTGCTAAACATGAAGCGGACTATAAAATGGGAAGAGAAAACAATCATGTGTAAAGTTGTGTACCTTAAAGTTCTATTGCTGTTACCAGAGACCATATGCATCGACCTAGTAGGAACGAGTATATGCACATATTTAAACTGGCTCGTTTAAATAATATAATAGGTATTTACCTACCTAATAAAGATTTCATTTACAATCGGCTTGAAAATTTGACTTTTTACTCGACTATGGCAGAGCCGAACGGAAGGGATATGTTTGTGTTCCACCGTAGCGTTTAATATATACTGAACCGATTTTGATAAATAAGGTTTCAATCGATTCAAAAATATGCTCCGTGTGACATAGGCTACATTTTGTATGTAAAAAAAACGGTTACGTTTCAGTAGTCTGCAGCATCTAGGTACTTAGTTTTACTACAGAACGGACTCTATATTAGGTACTAATAAGTACCATTCATTACATATGACAAATAGACCTAAGAAACTGGCACTCTATACGAGCTTGCATAGCTTTTTCATGAGTTTATAGATGGCGACATTGTATACTCATACTCATACTCATTTATTCACAATATTTTTAATATTACAAGTCACATATTATTACTACTATAGACATTGTCATCCTTTTAAATTTATTGTAAATACCTACTTCGGTAGTCACCATACTCCTCCATACTTCTCTAACTTGGATAGCATATAATATATCCCCATGTATTTATATGGATGTTGAAACCTATCAAGATATTGCAAGCGAAAATACAATCGGCATGGACTAATGTCCACAAAAACTTTCGTACTCATTAAAAGCACATAATGAACTCATTAAGCGTATTAAGGTTTCAGGAGTAAGAAACTCGTTAATTCACCCCATGAATATTAACACGTAAATGTAATTTATTCCTTTGGCTGTGTTGAAGGATTTATTTTCCTAATGTTTGGGCAGTCTCGTCACGACATGGCTCAGAAAGCCATATCGTGACGAAACTGATATACCTAACAACATAAAAAAATTGCACCTAGCAATTGCGTATGAAAGATGCTCTATTGGGATTAAAAATAAGTATCCAATTTTTTTCAATAGATGGCGCTGAGATACTAATATTTTGTACGGCTTTCAGTCCCATTATTGAAATTCATGTTTTGACTAAGTGAGTACTTTTTCCTTTCTTTGACATTAACTTATGAAGGGGATCTTTTTATTTTCTGGTTTTAGTTAAATATTTGCGCTATCTTCATGTAGTCGTAGAGAGTAAGCTAGCTCCATACATAGGTAGACTACGTATTTTCAATTCGGCTCGTAGGAAGGGACGCTCCAAATTCTAGTCCATTAAGAGACAACTCTTGTAATGGCGTAAGTTTGCATCTACAATGTGCTTCCAAGTGGCTTTCAACTGTTAGATTCTATACAAAATGGATGCCGTTGAATTGATTATTCCTTAAAATATACAATTATGAAGTTGATGTTTTGTCACTATTTTAACAAGTGCAAGTGCGTGTCGCATGTCATTAGGTAGCCAGAAGTGCGTATTGAAATGCTGCTGTCAGTCCATCAAAATTCCGTTTTCACCTCACCTGTCTTACACCCTCTCGGCCGTTACCTCAGTCGTACGGGACAATTAGCATACTTTTACTGTACAAAAACTTCATTCTACCCCCGATTCCTTAATATTCAATACGTTACCAAATAATAATTACGGCAGTTCGTCTGCCGAATGCATTAAGGGCCGTTTTCTCTGCATATATTATAATATTAATGTGTGAGGGAGCGGGCAGGTGGACGCAACGTTATTAAGTTACAGACATCCAATACCTAACACACTGTTTATTGTAAGCCGCGTTCGTAAATAAAGTATTATAACACGTATAACTTACGTTCACATAATCTGTATAATTCGGATGTCGACGGCTGTGTCGCATGCTTTTATATTTGTTTATTTATAAATTACCTACTCCAGTGTAGGATTCCATTGGACCGGTGATCGTTCCTGTTGAATTTAAACCTTTGATCTGTTATCTAATAGGAGTATTTCCGAGAACAACATTTTTTTGATTCCAGAATGTGATACTACATAGTTTCATAATTTTATTAGTTTATCATATAGCTTACGGATGAAGTCTTATGATACACTATCATAAAAAACAGCTTTCATGATAGCATTTATTGTGCAATAAAATAATCATAGAGCGTCAATACCCAATCATGCCAATCTAAATAACCAATCGATATTTTTTCCATGCCTTGTATCATTTCTGGTAGGTATCTATTTATGCTCTTGCCTGCTGCTCATCTTAGCGTTATCCCGGTTGCAGCCTAAGGTAACCCGGCGTCCGCTTGTCAAGACGTCAAGTGTTGGCGATTTCTGGTACCTGCGAGTATAGGTACTGAACCTGTATCATTTAGCTATATTCAATATTCCCTTTGTTAGATATCTCCTATGACCTATGTTGTGTCTAAATAGCACGTCTCAATAGATATATACTTATAGATATATAGGTACTTATGTGTGAAGGCTCACAAAACAAAGTAGAATAAAAATAAACATCAATCTACTGCAATCATAATAGAACAGATTTTAATACAAATCCGTTGACCATGTACCTGCCCTGCCCATTCTCATCAAAAAGCAATCTTTCTAGTAAAGTCGAGGCTCGCGATAAAGGGGAGTTCACACTTGATTGGAGCGTAATCCGGGTCCGCGGGGCAGCAGGGCGGCACTAACTTGCCGAGTGATGACCGGATCATGCATACAGGGTCCTCGGAGTCTATCTGATTAAACTGGATTGAAATCTAATTTACATTTGTTGCGAGCACTCGTGTCACGTTAAAAGGCTCGATGGAAAATTGACAGTTAGGTCTACCTAACGCGCGTTCAAAACGTTACGTGATTATCCCTCTGATAAATATGTTTTGTCAAATAGACCTACGATATCCATTTCTAATTGATTTCCAATGTTATCTGCACCAATCACATTTACGATAAATGTTGAACTGTTTTCAGAGGTCTACATTTTATAGTTTCATACCTAGATCTTTACCGGAATTAGATACACGGATTGAGGAACCACGTGATAAAAACTTATTGAAATTGAGCGGTTGATAGGTTTCGATGCCAAGGCATGGACACTGCTTCTCTCGTGCAAGTGTAACAAATGTGCAAATGCAACGTCTCGGTGCGGTAATTAACTAAATTGTTTCTCAAAGTATACCTACAGGCACACACTGTCTAGTCTCGTATTTAGTTAGCACAAAAGCTAGAGGTTCGGATGCTATACCAAAAGAAAGATACTACCTATTTGATTATTTACACGACTAAGACTCAGCAAATATTCGTTCTTATGAGCAAAATATTTGCTCTTTCCGGGATTGGAACCCGAAACACGAAGACCTAAACTAACTTAATTGTTGTTTAAAGATTGCTATGAGTACAAAAACTACATATTATATCTAGATTTCAAAATGCCTGACTTTTGATTTTTGGTGTCGTATTTAGGTACTAGGTATTTTATCCTTATCTGTAGCGTCGAGGACTTGCCTACCAACATCACGCCTGACCAAACATTGATACTTCATCCAAAAGCACCAGTCTGAATTCGAAAGCAAATCAAATGCGTCGTGACATTATTCTGGCGCGGGGTCAGCGAGATAAGCCCAAGGTAAGTCCGAGATTGATTCCCGGATCAACCGGATAGTCGCACCCGCTCGAGTGTGGACGATCCTTTACTCACGATCCGCCGCTCTCTATGACTGGCTCCTTAAGGGATTTGTGAGGTTATTGTCTCGGACACTTTAAATCAAAAACAACAATTCCGAAAATATTTTATTTACTGTGAGCTAGCACTCATCAATCTTAAATATTTGCGCTGGCCTCGCGTATTTGCTGCGTTCCGAAATGCCTGCAGCGTTCACTTACTCGTAATTTAGCGAAGTGCGAAGTTCCGTCACAGAGGGGGGTAGTGCATTCCCTCGGGTGTGAAGAACATCGCGTAAGTCTCGAATATTCCACGAGTGGCCGCGCTATAAATCGCGTAGAGTGATGGTTGCTTTTTGTTGTGGGACATTTTTTCCCGCGCTAGCACCGCATGTATCACGACGGCGAGGTGACTTATGCGGCTGTCTCAACTCGCTTGCTTAAAAATACCCCACTATTTTTGCAAACGCTTGCTTATCTTTTTGGCCGCTCTGTCTCCTTCAACCTTTATTCCTACGCTATTGTACGGTCATTTATGAAACGGAAGTTCGTTATAACTATTTTTAGGTTTGCAAGCGCTGAGAATTTGGACAATCGACTTTTAAGCCCGTAATCTCGACGCTCTGAAGCATGATCGCTTACAAAGTTACCAAAATCTCCGACTTAAAAAGACCAATTGCAAACATTAATTGTGTCACACAATAGGGCACCCATGGGATCCTGTCTGAATTAAACCGCAAATAAACCGAGTCTCCGAGTACTATCGCAGCGGAGCGGGGAGCGTTTTACTTTTATCCGATGGCTATTCTTCTGAAATGCGATTAAAATTGAATAGGTCCATATGTCGCAAGCAGGGTTGCGTCACAATCACACGGCCGGCTGCATTTTCAATTTGCCGCGAGATAAACGCGAGTTTTGGACGACTTTTTCTGCAGAATAGCGGAATTGATCCGGCGACTTACGGCCGACGAAGAGGACGAAATTGGATGGTCAATTGATTTGCTTTCTGATTTAAGACTATTTGATGCATTTTCAGTGTGAATGGAGGGATACTGTTGCCATTTGGTTGTGTGTTAGATGAAAAGGTGAATGTCGTTGTCGTTGGTTATGTAATGAAACTTACTGTTAATATCAATATTGATAATTTATTCACAATTTTATTTAAAATACACAACTTCACAATGTCTTGTTTTAAAAACTAAAAACTTTAGGTACTGGATATCGTTACGGATTGTGTTGCAGTGACCACTAATTTACAATTTTATTTTGATAGTCTTATAATGATTTCTTTATTTCTTTCTACAGGTTCATTTACATTCATAGTATGTACATATTTGGGTGTTTCAGAACAAGTTTGTATATGAGGTGCATGTTTTTATCTGAATTAAATGAATACCGATGATGATTAATTCGGTTCAGTAGGTACTGAATTTAACGATACATTCACAAACTTGTTCTAAATATATATGGCCACTCAATATCTTAATTTAACAACGGTACGCTTGTAATATAAAATTTAGTTTACGACTCTTGTGACATAGACAATATTTTTATAAATACCAATGAGCTATTAAATCCAGTGGCCATCTTCGGTCGCAACAACGGAAACATATGTACTGATATCCACAAAATCAGTTCTGAATTACGTCACTAATTAAAACGGCTATTATTTACAAATTGCATGATTTAAAACTATTACATAAATTACTATTGCATTTCATTCAATATCAACTATACTAATAAAATGTACAAAGGAAATCTCTGGAATAACTCTCTGAACACATCACAATTCCTATAGCGAACCGAGCTGTCCAAATTAAATACAAGAAAGAAAACAATTTATACAGGAACGAAATATAACTTAATAAGAAAGATATGTACAAATACACATGTTGTTTCTCGAACAATACTTAGTTATTTATATATCATCTAAGTCGACTTCGTACCGACCTTATATTATAATACTGTACAATTTCGCTAGTTACTTCATCACTGTAAAACACCTTATTCAATACTCGTAGGAAACTGATCACGGAATATCAAAGTCTTGTGGGCAACGTGCTCCAACATCATCTGCCGTTTCCGACTGTAACTACGGTCACGGCGTTTACTTCGTAACCAAATATCATGAAGTTTTGGTATACTTGCAACAGTGCAGAGGAGATCAGCCCGTCACTGGGATTCCTATTCAGCCATCTTCAATTCTAACTGCAGAACGTTTGTATAAGTTTACAAACATCAATTCTGTTTACAGTCTTATAAATTATGTGATGTGCCGAAGTGTCATTAGGATAATTATTATAATACGGTTAGTAGACCGTGGTGATCACAGCATGTTTTGTGGTTGTTTGCTTGCGCGCCGGTCAGAGCCGTCCGCGGACGGTGTATTTCCTTGAATAACGTATCTCATAAATTAGCAGGCTCTTGGGTTTGGTTGACTTATCACGTGTACTCACTCCTCCAGCCAGTCTGCAAAGAAATAAAAAATAATTAAAAACTAGCCACAGAATCTAGTTTCTTGGGGGTATACCCTTAACTTTAAAAGGTTTGACCACCATTCCACAACAAATTAAAATATACAGTCTTCGTTGCCAATACGAATATACGAAACGAATAATTATTCAAAGTAAGTATGTTGTTGTATTGACATTCGTCATAGCTTCAGTTACACGCATGTTTTTTAACTGTAGACGATAAAACTGCATTAAATACACATTCCTATCTAACGACTGATAACGATTTTTTCGATCAAATGGGTATCTTTTGATTTAATTCAGCGATTTTATCACAGGGAATACGGCAAGACCAATTCATTATTCAATACCTTGGAGTTTAGATGCGTGAGGTGGCGGTGGAAGTCAACACATTAAATAGCTACATCCCATTTCGTATATATAATTAATATACTCGTAACTTTCTTAAGCATAAAGTCTACTGAAATCCTGTAATGCGTAGGTCTATGAAACAAATGGGAACAACCTGATTACTAGGAACAATCGCCTGCGTTCGCGATGTACCACCTCTAGGTCGATAATCTTTTGAACGCCTCCCGTCACACGGCAAAATTTTCTTAAGTGGAACACTGCGAACGCAGGCGATTGTACATCACACAGCAATAGACAAGGATGACTTACCATAGAGTTGAGCTGCGCGAGGTGATGGTGGTGGTACGGGTTGTGCGAGGTGGGGGGCGGCGCGAAGCCCTGGTGCGGCGCGCCGTACCAGTGGGACATGTGCGCCGCCGCCGGGTGCACCAGACCCACTTGGTGTTGGCCTGTATACACAGACATATCGTAATGACACATGTGTCATGCCACAATTTCAGACGGAAGAGGGGACGACACCCAAGTAACTGTCTTTCGCTGATTACTAGATAACAGACTCCTAATCATCTGATTCAACATTAATGTTCTACTCAATATTCACCCAGGAGGACATCGCGGGAAACCGGTCTTATCAGGACAAGGTCTAGTTTTTTTCTGGGTTGGAAGATGGCCAAATCTTGGGATTAAATGCCAAAGCAGACCCGGGTTCCTCTAGAATACAACCGGAAAAAACGCTAGGAGGATGATGATGATATTTAGTCAGGCACTGTAAACGCTAGGTGCTAAACAATGAAATATACTGAATATTTTTTAAAGAAAAATGCATAATGCTCTTTTGTATGTAAGTAGGTACTAATCATTATAAAGTTATGTTCTTAAGAGGCCGCGTTGCAAGGGAACGAATCGAATGGTATTCTTGCAGCAAAAATGACAACTTCCACTAACCGAAATCCATAGCCGACGGGAAGGCCGACCCCCCGAACCCCTTGCTGGCGTCGCCTAGCGGCTTGATCATGTCGCCCATCACGCCGCCGAGGGCCAGCGCGCACGCGCCGCCGCCCATGCCCATGCCGCCCTTCTTCTTCTTACTCTTGCTGCTCAGCTTGCGGTTCCGCGTCTGGATGCCCTCTTTCTTCATCGTGAGAGGCCGATTTACCTGCAACAATGGAAAGTGGAAATTAGTATGCTTCGTCTGCAGAGTTGGAACTCAATCCTAGCACCGTTAAAATCATAATTGAAATTAAATTTAAACTATAAAGTGCGGCTCCTCCTCCTCCTCAAGTGAAATCAAATGTTCACTTATAAATAGTTAGAAGTAAGAGGTACTGAATTTTAATGACGTGTGTATTCGCTAATAGACACGGAATAGAGACCTAGATGTATTGAAGGTAATTTAATGGACGGTTTGGTTTACTAATAAACCAGAGGGTTCTGGTTTAAAAGTAAGTTAACTCTATGGTCTCATTTAAATATTACAAACTCCATATAAAAGTTCGGTTTCAATCGTTAACTAAATGTTAGCTACAAGCACACTGGTCATTTAACTTTATGATTCACTTAGTTTAATGTTTGACTTTTTACGACTAACCGTCCAACGTAAACTGTTTGCAAACGCTTATTAAAATGACAAAGACGCCGTTGCTTTTACATCCAGAACATAATTCTGTATTTTAATAAGAGCGTACCGTGAATACCAACGCGGGTTTCCTCAATGAAGTAAAACATCAGCACCACAACTATAAATCGCAAATGGGTTCCGAGTCATGCGCACAGGCAAGACTTTATCGTTGACATTTAGCGGTATGAAAAAACGTCAGCGGCACCATGTTAGAATGCTAACTACAAGTATAAAGGCTCGCCGAGACCATAAAATGTTATCACAATAGTGCTGCGAATATTTAGCTGTTGTCCTGCCGACGTGCGCCCGACCGCCGACGCATCCCAATTACTGCGCTGCACATGCAGTTGCTGGGAATTGACGGTAACCTTGTACCTCTTTGTTTGAGGTTGTAGTCCTCTTCTATCTATTGTAGAGGTCATGGTTTTAAAATGCGTCATCAAATTATTTGCCGTACTCAATGTAATTTCTTAACGATTTTGCTGTAATGAGCGCACATATTGCCTTCAAATTAATATCAATAGTACGGATAGATGATGTTTAAGTTAAGAAGCTCTGCGAATCAGCCGTTTGTTTACCGTTGCCCGTAGCGTTGCGTGTGTTACGTAACTAACGAATTTCTTTCATTTCCCCGCCAAATTCACGGGTCAAGTGTCCCGGTCACTTTCTGCACGGCACTTCGGCAAAGCATGCGTCACGACGGACGGACGGACAATGAGTTATTCATTGCCTTCAAGGAAGGCGGCATGTGCCCTAAACGCACGATTTGATCGCTCCGCCAGGCCGTACGCATGACCTGATCTTGTTTGTTTTCTTTTTGGACATGTGCAATGACTGTTACGCTAATGCAGCTTGATATGTTCATGTGAGCGGTACATGACGAAATTATTAAATCCTAATGAGGCCCTTACTGGTCATGTTTATACACGAACAATATGACGCAACTTTAGTTGAGTTGTAAATTGCTGATAATTTGACAAAGTACATACCGCAGGGACAAAGCATACGACGCGTAGGAAAGGCTTATCTAATTCGAGTAAGATAGACATCAATTCCATGATAGCGCACAGGAGGGCCGTCGAACACACCAATCATGGCACGGTACAGAGAAACGTCTAACGCAAACCGTAACATCATGCATTGGCATTGAAGCTGCAACTGTATCGTCATACCCAAGCTTATAATGTTCGTCTCCGAAAAATCCACTGCGGCTATAGGGCATCGACCGTAAAGGTTACTTAGACAAGTAAAAATTATAAGTTAACTACAGAAGTTTCTATGATATTTTACTAGTTTAGACGAGAGTCTTTGACACTGCGGACTGAAACGTGGTCGCTTACTATGGGCCTCATAAGAAGGCTCAAAGCCACCCAAAGGGCAATGGAGAGGGCTATGTTGGGAGTTTCTCTGCGTGATCGCATCAGAAATGAGGCTATCCGCAGCAGAACCAAGGTAACCGATATAGCCCTCCGAATCGCTAAACTTAAGTGGCAGTGGGCGCCATATTGCACGTAGAACCGATGGCCGTTGGAGCGGAAAGGTTTCGAGTGGCGACCACTTACTGAAAGGCGTGGCCTGGGTAGGCCCTCACAAGGTAGACTAATGACCTGGTAAAGGTCGCGGGAGTCCGCTGTATGCGGGTGGCTCAGGACCGGTCAATTTGACACTCTTTAGGGGAGTCTTCTTGATGATGATGATGATTATGAGACGCTTGTATGTTACAGATAAATACATTAATAAAACTGAATCTCTTTTCAAAGAATTTGCAATGACTGCAAAAAGCACAGCTAATTATCCACGAAAATGACTCCTTTATCCCCATTGAAGACGCATCCTTAACGGCCAGTGCGCCAATTCCCGTAATGCGTTCCCGCGAATCGCCCACACAGGCATCGCATACCCCGCCGTCGACGCTTTCAATTGAACCAATATAAAATGCATTAATACAAGGCACTCTGTCCAGCGATTAATGAACAACAGTTGTGAAACTGAAAAGTTATGAGATATTTTATTTTACTACTCTTATTTCAGGCTCCCGTGGGCTGATAGCCGATAGAAAGAAGGGAGACTCACATTAATATACTCAAATCATAAAATCAATAAAATTCCACCGGCCCAATATTTTTTTTGTTTTTGAATGTTTTAGATCATAAAATCTATTGATAGTCTATTTTCCGTCCCCTTTTAAATCCACTTAGTCAACGTAGTAGCCAACAATAACAAACTATCGTTTGCATAAATCAAAGTCCTCTAGTTGTATATCTTCGCTGTGCCTATCTTCGCTGGTTGAAGATCTTTAGCAAGCTTGTGCCGGCAGATTTAGCCAGAGCAAATTAGGTCGAGATACTTCTATGAGGTTTTTCGCGATTGCGGGGGCGAGAAATGACGACGACGAATTAATGGACACTGATGTTTCGAGCTAAGAATAGACGGGGAGATAAGGTCAAATGTCTGCTATCCTGATAATTGTATGTGAGAAAACGTATATATAAGAATAACCTATTGTTGATTCAATTATTACAAATAATTTCTCGAGTAAAGTGTATATTTATGAATAATGACGTTAATATCCAAAACAAATCGGGTTAGAGGAGAGTTAAAAACAAAACCAAAACACATACAGGATTCATACCTATCCAACCCTACATCAGCTAAAGATGTAAACAAGCATTATATGTCAAGTAACAACTATGATTAGGTACGCCTTGTAAGTTATATTTACAGTGATACAGTAAATGGAATACAAGTACATAATGTTTATGGAAACTGTCACGATCCACACACATTATTTTTACTAAACCACAGAGGTTAATATAAATAAGTTACATATGTGATTAAGTCTCGTTTAGTAAAAAAATAATTTGAATGTAAACTACATACCTAGTAAATAGTTAGTCCGAACTCTAGCTGTAAATAAGCCATTAATGGCTTTATCAAGTAATACCATGAAACTCTGCGAACTAGAATATTTGGAGCTTTAAATAAAATATTAATAAAAAAAAGTTAATTCAAGAGTGAAAACTATGAGTGTAACTCATATGTTTGACTGACACATTTTATACTGTTACCCAAATAAAAATCGTGGTTGTATAATGAAAATCGTCGGATTCTATTAAGTTATCTTATTATACCAGTATAGTATTGAACCAGATCTACACATCTCTTGCCCAGTCTGTATTGGTAATATGGGGTGGAGCCACAAAAACCAACTTCATCCAATTAGAAAGGGCTCAGCGGGCTCTTCTTAAAGTAATGTATTTCAAGCCACGTAGATTCCCGACTTCTGACTTATATGTATTGAGTGGCCTGTTGTCTGTGCGCAAACTGTATGTGCTGAATGCGGTATTGAGAAGATCTATCAAATACTTACCAATAGACAAGCCGAAAAGGAGGAGAAGGATTCATGTCATCTCAATACAGTCAACTAAAACTGCTTTTGCGCGGAGACAATATGCCACTCTATCTGGCAAACTCTACAACATTATAAACAATCAAATTGATATCTACCCTAACACAGCACATAAGTGTAGAGCTAGGGTGACTGCGTGGCTGGAAACACAGAACTACGGCGGCCTGGAAAACCTCATACTAGATACTTATAAACATATATAAATGCATAATTAAATGTAAAACAATCTCACCTACACACTGATATTCTCACGCACACACACACACACACACACACTCACACACACTTACACACATACATACACACCTACTTGCACTACACATGTGTATAATTATATGTATTGTTAGAATTAGTTTTTAGAATTAGTAAAATAGCTTAAAAAAATATATATATAAAAAAATATTGTACTACTACATACCTACATTTGGAAGAGCGGTGCCCCTTATCACAGGTATTTCTTACTTAAAAAGGGACACCAACACATGTCAAAACTTAGTACTTAAGATAACAAATAAATCATTTTTCATTTTTTCATTTTTTCATTTTTCATACCACTTTTATTCCCCACTCTCACTGAATTTTCTAATCTGCCCTCGAGCCTTGCTTCCAGTCGTATTACTGTAACTAGTCCGTACTCTCCAAGTAGCTAAGAGCAGCAGCAGCGTTGGTAGTTGTGTCAGTTAAGAATAAGGCAAACTATTCGCAATCGGTGGGTCATTCAATTCTTACTTTCCCGATAAGTGTAGGTACCTATGTTAACGTTGAAGCAATTAATGCATTACTCGCTATAACAGTACTCCACCATAGCCGGTACACGGAAGCCGCTCGAGTATATAGTGCATGTTACATGACATAAGGCATCCGCCATGTTGAGCAGAAATTGCTTAATAACTGGCCATTATGTCAGGTTAATTACGTCGCTGCCTGTTCCCATTCTACGCAACGTATGTACTTGCTGTTAGGTATGTAGCCTGAGTATACAGTTTCGATATATGCTGAAAGCAGTTCTGTAATACGATAGTGAAGTTAGCAAGCGTGGCGCAATAACTCATTGTTACGCTTTCAGGTTTTAGGTCCGTTTTGAGCGATATCGTTCGATGAAAATGTAGAGGTGTAAATCTTCCAAGTTGAAGTAATATCGTTTATGATAATGTGAACAACTAATATTGTTGTGAAGAGTGGTGTTTATGCACAATTGCGAATAGGAAGAAAAACTTTTATGTAAAAAAATGGGGACTATGAAGCATAGCGATTATGGTGAAATGCTGTTGTGAGAATAGCATTTGTCAAAAATTGCGAATGAGTAGACACATTTCTGTGTGCAGCCTAGCCTAATTCAAATGAATTTCATTGAATTAAAGGAAAAGGAAAAACCCAATCTACGAGTAGGTTAGCATTTAAGAACATGTGAAATAATATAAACTTAGGTTTAGAATAAATAGCGTCGCCTGATTTTGAACGAGCAACAAGAACGTGCTTGCTGAATATTTGAAGAAAAGTGCATCTAAATATATATACTTCGGATCGCTTCCTGATCAACTTTAGCATATGAAGCAGCTCCTCATCTCAATAAACCGTGTTTTTTTTTCAATATAAACACGTATAATAATAAAAGAATGTAGTTAGTAACGTTAGAGAGTAAGGTTAAGTAAGTCCCAGAATTTTCCATTATATGTGAGTGAATCACTTTACGTATGCGTTCGCTTTAGAGTGCATACATGTGTGATTAGTTATCATAACACCAAGAAAAATATCACATTTTACGATTAACTAATAACTTATCAATATCACAGTTTAAAATATTTATATTAAACAATTATAATACTTAAACTCTCGATAATTTATTTGTACAGGTAGGCACCCTTTTAAAAAAAAAATCTAATAATGGTTTTTTGATTCAATATTTAATGCATCTTTTACATCTGATTTTATTACGATCGGGACTTGGCCAGGCTAATGTAGTCTTGTGAACTGTAAGGTACGTATTTTATTCAATTATTATTTTTTGATAAGTTGGTTACCTACCTACTACAAACTACAACGCGAGAACTAAAACTCCGTGCTGTATTCAATTACATATTTGCAATTCGTAGCAACGAAACAAGAATCCGCAAGCCTCAAATTCGCCATTAAACGCTAAGGGCCACATCACATAGGAACATGAAGAATCATAATTGCGGCAGAAATACGGGGGTCATACGGCGAGCGTTCGCGGCGGTAAACGAAACACGCACTTTGCATGCAACATTCCGCCCCCGTGTTCTACGTGACGCGGGTTGCACGTGACGGGTGGGGCAGGGTGGTGCGGGCGCATGCGGGAGCGGGAGCGGACGGTGAAGCTATTGGTTTGTTAGGGCTCTACTAGAGTTTGTATTGCATTAGTAAAACAAATAAGTTTTGATAAAGGTATACTCAGAGTTATGAGAAGATAATTAGGTAGTGTAGGGGCTCGGATATTCCTACCGATTTTTCGTAAGAACATAGGTACATAATAAGAGTAGACATGTGTACGCAGTGCATTCTACAAAATATTACGTGTCAAAGACAAGTGCTGAAAATGCGACACTCTCTACCTACTCGAAAACGTTACCGATATAACCCTTTACTTCGTTAGCCGTGATGTATAAAAATATCACATAAAAATGCAGTTTTTTAAACAACAGACGGAACTGAAAAATTGCAGTTTTTATAATAACTGATGGAACTGAAATAGTTCACCTCTAGGTATAAACTCGAACATATAAACAGCAACTTATCGTGATGTATCCCATAATGTTCTTATTCCCGCCCTAGCTCCCGCGCCCGCCCGCTCCCTGTCGTGGCCGCAACGTGAAACGACGACACATAAAGCAGCGCTATTGCCCAGGCCTGTTAAAGCCGTAAGTTCACGGAGATATGTGCTTTAAACCGGGACTAATAAAACACCGTCACGGTACCAGTTTTTACGCTAAAATTTCAGCTGAAATTCATGTCGCAGCATAGTTGCAGAAATTGCGCGAATATTTTGATCCTTGCTTTGTCGGTGGAATTCAATGTAAGTATTCTTCCCTATTTCTGGTTTGTACACAAAGTAGTAAAGGCATTTTTTGAAAATGTTTTCCTGCAAAAATGTGTAATAGACTAATATGAAAAATCTACGTTAACACCTACAAGCTACACAAGTAATTTAAATATTGACGAGACTGTAAGTCTACCCTATGTTATTATAGGTTTATTTGCATTACATTTCAAAGGACATTGGGCCCAGATCGCTTTATACGATGCTTTACTTTAATACAGATAATATGCTGTCAACAAACTAGTTCCTTGCGCACCCCTGACTAGCGTTTGTATGCAGGTGTACACAGCTAACTATACTGACTGTACAAATGGGATGGATGTTCTAGTCTTCACGATATTCATTCAAATATATCTATGCACGCTCGAAGTTCAGATTGTCGATAATATCTTTCACGAATACTATGCATGCACTCATGTACACTAGTAAACAAAAGTTAACACTTTAATTGATTCAGGAAAACCCAGCGCACGGTGGCATGACTCGGGTGGCGTGCGCGCCTCGCATTCGACCCACCCTTGCTGGTATCAAGCAAACATTCACCTACAAATCTGAAAGATATTTACAAGCTTATGTTTGAGTTGCGACTTGAATTGTACGGTACATGCTAGTATGAGCGTACGAAATTCAGTTTTCAGCATTTTTCTTTTCAGTTTTACTACAGATTAGATTACTGATATTTAGATTATTTGGATTGGTAATATTGTCTACTCTTCCAGAAAACATCTTGTCTTGAAATAATGTTATCTGTACTAGGCACAAAACCTTTTGGAGAGACGGATACCTGCTGCCTAAAACTATATTTTATTACATTTTCCGTCTTATTTTACCGCTATCTAATTACTCAGTCCAAGCTTCGCAGGCTTTATGTTGCATAAGCTGATGTGTTTCTAACCAACTAGAGTAGGTACAGCCTACCAATTATAAGCATTATATGAACAACCCTGGGAAAAGCAAACAATACTTTCATAAAATACGAAACCTCGTTTTCTATAAGAGCTCACTCGAAACAAAACTACAGATGTTCAGATACGCATCGCAGAGCAGTCACAGCACGTAGACTACGCACTTGTGAAATCAAGCCATAAAAACTTATGCGAATTCCAGTGCTAGCACGAAATCACCTGCCGAGTATGTAGGTATTCAAACGTGAGAGCCACTCAATAGAAACGTAACGAACGCGTTCCAAAATTAAAGTTTCGCGATGCATTTTATTGTGCGTGCGAATAATTACGTTACATTTCTAGATGCGGTATCGGGGACGAAGTTATTACACTATCAGATCCATCTGCCGAGCGAGCACACACATAAAACCGCTCAAATGGGAAAATAACAGGCTCACTCCACAATGCCATGGAAAATACTGCTCACGGTACCATTTTCCAAGCTAGAAAGCCTAGGCGGTTAATTGTAGGGAAGCGTTGCAACCTTTTATTGCTCTATAAAAGTGCATTCTTAACAATGAATTGTAAATCATTTTCGCTTGTTATGTACCCGTTTGATTAGGTTTCTGTCTTTAAAGAGCAATAATATACGGCATTTTCCAATACACCATGCTGCAGATAAACATCGGATGAGTTAGACAGCAAGTTTAAGTACACAATGAACCATATAAATTAGCAACCAATTATCGGGTAAAAAGCGTGCACATCCATTACGGCACAAAAACGCCGTGAATTGCTCTATTGAAACTGATAGCCGCATTATGTGTGAATTCGTTTTTTCTCCTAACTAATAATCGTATTGTCATAATTCGCGCAAATGAAGAGTTATTGCCAATCCTTTAGGGGTGTCACGAGAATTATCGCATGCCCAAGGCACTAGTTATTTAGTCTAAAATAAACATTTTGTTATTAATATTATAAAGTACCGTCAGTTAATTAATGTAAACCTACGTCACTTGAGATTACCCGATAAATAATGTATAAATGAATCACTGCTATTTTACAGAGGCACGCATACGTTGCATGTCGTTTTTGAACAAAAAATAGTAAAATCGTTTGACCCAATAACTCTGGTAATGCGGTCACGTGATGGATAATGAGCGGAGACGTGATGTCACATTATTAGCTATCGGTTAGATCCTCTACATGTTAAGGCGAAAAACAAACTATGCCTAGAAAATTTGGTTTTTTTGTATAGATGTAAACTTTTGAGGCTACAAAAGCCTTGAGTTTGAATAGCTACGAAAAAAATCTATATGTGCTCTTATGTGTTATTTTCTAATTATGTAAACTGGTCGCAAGCGGAGGTAAATTATGAATAACTATTAGGATACTTTCGACACATTCATAAAAATAGCTAGCTGTACCTATTTTTACAACTGTGTCGAAACTTTCATATAGTGGCACGCCGTACAGTACGTTCAGTAAACAATCCAATAACTAAGTCATAAATATCGTATTGTTATCCGATAATACTCCAATTTATCATGTAATGAGTTTTGTCTACTTAATTAACGAAAGCAATTAGTAAGTATCCCACACTTACTTAGAAGTCACTTAATTATTGCCAGCATTGTTTAATGTGTCTATTTTCATTTTGTTCGCGACACCTTAAGTGTTGCGTGCGTTAGCTTTATTTCTTTTTTCCGCAACAGCACGTTTTATATTTGAGCTCATTATAAGCGAAGAGTTTCTAGACTTGGCTCTGATTTTTTTCCAGTTTATCGGCGCGTGTGAATTGTGCGAGGCGCTTGACAGTTCGCACTGGAAATGGAAGTGTCTACAATTAGCTATTTAAATTAAGTATCTGCCAGTTAATTAGGTATTCAAGTATGCGGTGATATGGGATAAAAAAGTAAGCATCTTACGCACAGCCACAGATGACACTGTTAATGAGCAATAAATGCCATCACTATACCTGCGTCAAATATTTCTACAGGTTTTGTCGGAACTGTCATCAATTAATTTATGTTCTTTCAGAGAGTCCTCGAGTTTACATGCATTCTCACCTGCTGCGTCCGTTATAGACAATATAATACAAATTCAACTAGACGACAATACTGTAAAAAGAAACAATTTCTATAATCCGGAATTATTTATAAGGTAAGTTCTTTCTTTGAACCAAAGACAAGATAATCTCCCACAAACGGAGCAAAATAAGCAATTAAACCGCATGTTTCGGACGGGGTAGATGTGGCGTGGCGCACCGGCGCGGGGGCAATTGGCCGTCGCGGCCACACGCGCAGGCGCCGCTAAGAAAAACGCAATACTTCTTACTATAAAAGACAAAATTACTTTCCATTCGTGAATCTTACTGCAATGAAATAAGGTCTACCATTGGTCAGTAAATATGTCTCTGTTTGTACAAGGTTCGGGAACACATACCTACTGCATTTTATATCACGACGATAGCGCGCCAGTACAAGGAACTAACCGATCTGTCGCTCTCTTTTCGAAATTAATTACGCTTGATTCATGGAAATGCAAACGGGCCCTTAAAATTGGAATTCATCTCAGTTTTACACGTATATCTGTAATATATTAATTATTATTTATTATTTTGCTAGATAAAAGAAATAACGCCAATATGCAGAATATGTATATTTATCTAGACTGAAAAGAACTGCAATCGATAGAACTTAGTAACACGATTTGGCTTATATAAATTTAGTTAATATCACAAATATATCACGTATATTTTTAGAAACAACATCCCAGCTTGCATACTTATATTAAATTAGTATTTTTTAGAACTACGATCGAAAACGAAAAAAATACGAACATGTGTTACTGACGCCACTAAACTTGAACAGTTCTACGTTCGGTCTACTGAAAACCAACCGACTATCACTAGAAAGGGTTCGATGATACCACACAGCATTAGTTAAGAATGTTATCGCTGACGGGAGTAATGACAAAAAATGATTTAAGTAAATTAGTTCCAGGCAGTTAGCGCGCGTCTAAATAGAGCGTTCACTGGCGCCGCCGGCCTTTTATACACTAAATGTTGACAGATAGGCCTATTTTTAGAGCATTTCTAAAAAAGTTTGTAAGTACCTACAAATTAAGGAAGTCAATTAAGGCATACTTTTAATTTTCCTATTTTTCTACTAATTTCTACCACGATGTTTTGAGACTGTTTAGAATTAAGAAAGTTAAAGTATAAACTTAATTATCAAAAATTTATTACTCAACAATTTGGTAACAGAATAAATAGCATATTAATAGGGTAATACGTTGTGTCTGTTTTATGAAATGCTTTTAAAATCTTTCGGTAGGTATACTAAAATAAAAATAAGATATCATTACTCCCAAATTCAAATCATTGCATGTTTTATAATAAGAACAAACGTTTGCTAAGTTTAGTTTAGAACATGATAAAAATCCAAAATATTTGATATGGTTAGATGAGGTGACTTTCTCTGTGAAACACTATCCATAAAATATATATTATACGTATATTTAGAATCCCGTTAACTTCTTTATATTCCCAAAAGCCATCAAAAATACAAAAATGTGTTTTCGTAATTAAGGATGTGCCCGAAGTTGTCGATAAACTGCGGTTTTGATGTGTGTGCTGATTAAAATAAATACTCGGCGGTAGCGCCGACAGCTGCTCCCGGGGTAATTGAAATGACGATTTATATACGCGCCGAATGTATCGACATCGGTAATTTATAGTGAGGAGCTACGTTATTAATTTTAAATATATTTTGATTTTTGTTTTATGCATAGTATTTCTTTATAAATAACGTTTACAATACTTATCCGATAAGTCATTAATGTTACTTCAAATAATATCAACTCGAATGAAAGTCAATAGGAGTGTAGACACTAAATAAAATAATCAATAATGTTGTATTTTCTCGAAAAGGGATTAAAAATATAATCAAATGGAGAAAAAAGCCACGCAAGAGGTTAAATAATCACAAAGTTATAAGTGTCCAAAGTTTTAAGAGGGGATATATCCTGTCCCTTTTCCGCAAAACGCACCCTCATATGAAACGATTGTCATTTACTATGACGCTCGATGGTCGTGACGTCACGATCCCCGAGCGTTTTCTCCCTCTAACAAGCAACACTAAAACGGTTGTAGCTCCATAATTTTTTGAGATATTTGAATAGTAGTTTCGTCATTAGGCATATGTTTTTGCCTTTTTTCTTTTGAAGTAATAATAAGGGTCTACACCCTGCCAAAACCCAATTATAAAGATTTCTTTATTACGCCAACACAATTGGTGGGACACAATTGTAACTCAATCAACTCTTACGACGATTTTATGTACGCTATTTATTTGAGATAAGCCGTAACAGTTTATCTCTGACACTAAAATTATTTTGTTCATCATTAATTAGTTCTCACGTATCGATACAAAGCAAGTGTCGATGCCGACGGGAGCTAACGTAAATCAAAATTGATTGATAAATTTCCTGCAAATGGATGCTGTATAAAATCGATAAAATGTATCGATGAAAAATTTTTTTTCACACAGCAAATTTGTCTACACATGGGTATATCTATACGTAGATGCTGAGTTGGGCCCATTTCGTGACACGGCACAGATTCACTTTTTTCCTGTGTCATTGTTTTGTAATACTGTATGTTGTGTTGTGTTACGAATAAATGTTTAATTTGATTTGATTTTGATTGTTTTGATAAATGTTTATTTTGACTCGTACGTGTAGTAGGTATTGTTGAGTAGTACCATATGAAATTATAAAAATAAAATGAATGAATGCTTATTAAATTAGTGTGTGCTAAAGATCATTCGCTAGTTTATATAAGTTTTATTATTATTTTAAACATTTATTTATTTCATGCATAATCAGATAGATACATTAAATTGCATAGATGTTGGTTGCAAAGTAAGAGGCACTGATGCCCCGGCATCGGCAGTTCATTTTAAATTTGGATGCAATAACGTTATAAAATATAAAATCGGCATGCTTATTCTTATTATTGAGTACATTCATTTTGGAGGTCGTTGAGTGAAATATTAATTCATTGTAATTATACATAAAAATGTCAAATATTTGATAGACTTACTTACTTTAGTCACGATCAAATCATGCGTAGGTAGTTTTTTTTTTGTTTTTTTTTAGAACACAAACAGTCACATAAACAAATATACCTATATAGGGTACACATAGACAAGGCTAACTTCAAATTCTGGCCTTTCTCCTGTATCACAAACACCAAAAAAATATCAAAAAATATATAAGGTAACTCAAGTGGTCGCCACCGTTAATTTATTGCATAGAGTGTCGATGTAGCAATTTGCAATTTAATAGGTTGTACTCGACGTTTTGAAATAGTAAACGTTAACAAGAAGTGAAATATTTGCTTCAAATATCTCCACGATAGTTCCCTAACATATTTGTAATGAAGATAGTATATGTGGCAGGGCATCACTAAGTTCACATCTCAAAAACAATTATGGAAAACAATAAATTTAAATGTTTTGCGCCCGTGGGCTCGAACCCGGTCCAATTAGAGCCTGGCCGTCCGCACTAAATCTCGCAGTGCTACCATGCTACACTAATTCATACGGCCCGCCAACGACCACTCATAACTGTCGACATCGACACAGACTAAAACAGCTTCTCGCACATCGATAACTTATATGCTGACGCCACTACACTAGTTCCGATTTGGAATCAAATGCGGTTTTGTTATTTAATTGAATGAGTTGGACTAATATTGCAAATTTAAACGAATCAAGTTAAAATTTACTATACTGTGCGTAAAGAAAATCTACTACTTACAACCTACTAGTCCAGAATTATTTTAAATAGATTTAGATATAAGTAATGATTGTGATATTTGTGATTGTTAATTCTCGAGCAACAGTCATCATCTACCGTTTACGCTATATTTTAGAACACTAAACGCATTTTTGTTCGCTCATTGAGTGCAGTAAAAGAATATTTAAACTCTTAATAGTCACAATAAAACAGACGAGGTAAAGGAACAGAGTATGCTAAAATTACAACACGTGGCATGCCAATCAACTTTTGCACCTTTTGCGAATTACCTACCACTTATTTTGGATTGAAAACTTACACTTGATTTCATTAAAAGGAACTCATAGAAGTTAAAGTTGAATCGTACGATTTAAAATAACAATAAAACATTTGTTTATTTAAATTTTGTGATCAGTAGTTGTTTAATTCTTTGGAATAAACTGCACATGAGTAACACCATCATAATCGTTTTTATTACATTCGATAGCCAAATGTGTCTAAGAACTTGGTTTTAAGTGATTTAATTTATATAAGGCAGCAGGCAGTAGTCATTTTTTAGCGCGGGCGCACCGCTGCGCCGCGCCGGCCGCGCGTGCGCCGCCGCCCGCACCTGCTCTAAGCCCTCGGTAATTATTCCACCACTCATTATATGATTATAAGACTTTTTTGGTGCTTTCAATCAAATTACACCTTGACTTGGCCACTTTGTACGAGTGAGATGTCATAAAAGTTTTTTGTTCAATAATTTTCGTTTGACGGTTAAGTGTAAAACGAAAATATTTTTTTTGGCGACCTAAATACAAAAGCCAACCTACTTCACTTTTGCTTCGTCGGTTTATCCGTCCAACTGATTGCAAAAATCTTAGAAATAGAAAACATGGACTTAAGGGATTAATGTGAGCTTTTGTTACTTGCGAAGGATCAGACATTGTTACAAACGAGTTTTATCTTTGTGTTAGCAACATGGACAATGGACATGAGCACTTTCAATTTGAATGCTTTGAATAGAAGTAAACAGTGGCACCCGACAAAACTATACCTCGCAAATTCTGTTGCACAAAAGCGAGATGTACAGTCACCACTGTCACCAGCATCAATATCTGCGGCAACAATGCGCGCATAAATAGGTATCTGACACTATTCACGACTCTATTCCTAGGGCCGTTAGGACGTGTCAGATATTTTTGCCAGTTAAGGCAGATATTAATGCTGGTGACTGTACAAAGAATGTTTTGCGCTAATTTCGTACTAAACTGTCACCCAGATCACCTAGATGATAATTCTAAATTTGAATTCGTGTAAACGTGAGCTCCGCAAAGTTTAGCACTCAAGCGCATCGATGGTATGATAGGCGGACATAAATAAATAATTAGACGGAGCTCGAGGAAGTAGGGGAGCGAGGGGGCACTCGGATAGTTCGAGATACTATCTCTCGCAACCGCGCTTTGTGTCAAACGTCAGATGCTTATCTCGAAGATGTTTACAGATGTACCGGAGGGGTAACGGCCCAAACTCTCTCGTGGACGCAATCAGCCGCATAACACTAATAGGTTGGCTGGCTCGATAGACTGTGAGTTAATTACTTTGCTTTGTCTCGACATTACCGATCCGACTACTTGGAGAGGTTGAGCTTTTTCGAATGTATATTTCCAGTGGCTATAAAAAAATGAAGTGCAATGGGACCCGGTTTAATGTGTTCCGAGCGGCCGTAGATCACGCTAGATGGCGCTGATAGCGTGGCTGCGGGCCAGATCTGCGATCATCTCGCTCGGTGTCTAATCGCCTAATTACCTCGCGGTAGCCCGCTGTTGCTAGGTACGCCGTTTAAGATAAACCAATATACTTGTTAGATCGGATCATACAATAAACACCTTTACCACGATCCTAACATTCACTACAGTTAATTAATAGAACAAACCACGAATTGTGGTGACAACCGCGCCATAAGACTGCACATTCAAAGCAGTAAAGTCAAACCAATGTATTTATTGACACGCCTTGCGTTTTGCCGTCATCACGACCGCATGAATCTGTTATAAATGTACCAATAACGCAACGGTCTTTTCTCAAGCATCGATATCGCAGCCTAAAATCTCCATTTCTCGTGACAAAAGCTTGTGACAAAGTGGGCATTGCGAAATCTCGCCCGACCTAAGCGCAATAATTGTTTTGTGCAAGGACACAACCTTATCACCCGTACGATCACACTGACGTGCAGCTGCTATATTCGTATTTTTAAAACCTACTGTAAAATTAAAAATATGGAACGAAATAGACATGTAACAATTAGCCGTAAAAATCGACGCGGTTGTAGAGGCAACCATTTTAAATGAAACATTTGTTGATGGTCATATATCGAATCATTCTGCTTCGAATTTATTGTATTATTTTCCATTTAGACAGAAGTTTGACCCTACTAATACGAGTGCCTATCTACTTACGAGTATTAAGAATGTATTTACATTCCTGTTTTTTTTATCTTTGCCTCTAGGTGCCTCTATACTACAACTGCGTGCTTATTTCACGGTATTTCCATATTGAAATCAGGCTTTATTTTAAACCCGGTTCTAATTGCTTTCGGACTGATAGTTTCTTGAATTGCGACGCCCATTTTCTGAAAATTTATTACTAAGACGGTAAATCAGCTGGGAATCGCTCACTAAACAGAATGGGAGCTTAAGACTCATGAATAAAAACATTCTATTTAGCGCTACGCTCGCCGGCGCGGGGTCTAGGGTGAACGACATGTGCCTTTAAACAGTAAGTAGGAAGAGTCAAAGTCGCGTATATTCGGACATATTCGGCTATGTGGGGCAGCTCAACGCAAACGCATTTCCGGCCGAACGCTGCCGGGAAAAAGCCATTTAAAACAAAAAGAAAAAAATAGTAACGCGCCGCGCGCCGCGCTCGGACACTTCCGGTGGGCGCCATTTTTTCTGTATTGCCAACAGATAAAATCTTTCCGGCCTACTGCGCGAACACCCGCTCTTATTTCTTTTATAAAGGTTTTTACGCGATCGCTTTTTGGCAAAATTAGGTGTTTTCTTAATAGAAAAACTTTTATCGTTCTTTTGAAATTATGACTTTTCCGGTGTTCGTATTAATTTTACAGTTTTGCCACCGCACACGATACACTAAATGGGTTTGAATTATTGCTACCTACCTATACCTACATACTTGTAACAATAGGATAATTTGACGATTTAACTTATTGATTTCTGATTCCGTATCTATTTCCCGAGCTAAGTTAACAACTACGTTAATCTAGTAATTCCAAAAGCGGATGCCAACGCCACGTTTTCCATCGAGTTCGCAAAACTCAGGAACAATGAACACTACAATTAGTGTAGGACATTTGCATCGCTACAAATTCAACGGCCGAACTTATGTAAATGAGATAGCTGTTCAATGTTGAATATTCAAATTGATGTCATTATAACATACGCCCAGCCAAGCGGCCGTTTGGCTACCGGCCAGTCTGTTTGTAATGTAATGTAATGAGTAAATTTTAACGCTCCTTATTTTATGCCTCTCATTCGCATGTTCAATTTTATTCCCTATTGTTTGCAGTTCCTGCTCTAAAACGTTTCGACCACGAGTATCGACAAAAAGGTATTCCGTACAACCTATACAATATACGCCACACTAAAGTGTTATTAATCGATACCTTCACCCGATCGTGCGCAGTGATTTATTTTGTATCCATAACCTAACATTAAAAACCTAATGCTCCTTTAGTGCGACTGGCATAAAAGAAAAACACGAGAAAAAACAGTGACTGTCAAATTCCCTCGGATGCTGGCTGAACAAAACAGCACTTTAGACGAAATAAAAAATAAAAAAGCAAGAGCTAGAAGAGCGTTCTCGATTCAAAAATTGAATTGATCGCCCCATTGTATTCCAAATGTATCATTTGAGCTGTTATTATGGGCTCTCTCTCTCTAGCGCTCAATACAAGTTGGTAATCCAATACTTTTGTATGGGAGGCACTTAACGCAGCGAGCTAGTTACAAAATGTCTCATGTATTGTAATTTGTTTAGTATCTAGGAAGAGTAGCTACATTCCAATTAACCTTTTATAGAGTTATATTAGTTTGGATTCATTTAGACATTTACCATCAAATTAGTAAAAATAGATGCAATAAGTTATATACACACATCGTCGCAAAACCACCCGACGGGTAACTGTAGAAAACAATCGAGCCCAAAAAACTAAAATAGCATTTCATCGGAAGATTAAGAAGGCCGCTACAAAAAAATGAATAGTTACTAACCACAAAAACCTAATCGAGTATAGAAGGAGGAAGTAACGAATAAACGAGCGTGATAAATTAAATAAACAAATTTATAAAAACTTCAACAGACGGACGAAGCTTTGTAATGGCTTATTGCGGTCGGTTGGCGTGCGGGAATCGAACCCACGCACCTACAGTAATCCTATTACCCATTGTGGATGGCCAAATAAATAATTTATTTTCAATCGTTTTCAATTGATACCTACAGGGTTCTTATTCCCAGGGCGGCTATTCTAAAACTGCACCGTCATGTCAACCACTTCGAGGATTTGATTCTATTCCGAGTTAAAAAATTGCGTTGTAAAAATGTCGATCGAAATTTGCATAATCATTCCCATAAGGATCTTAAAGTTAAGTCGACTCATGGGCCAACCCAGCGCATTCCCATATCAATCAAAAACAAAATGTATACAGCTAATAAATGTTGTTATTGAAAACAATAACAAAAGAGTGGGGCAAAAGAACAAGGTCCTTGAGTTGTATGGGGCAATTGGAGAGCTCGTGGGCTCGCTACAACTGTAGTCACGCTCGTACTACCTTTGAAAGATATATTTGGAGTAAACATACTTGAGCGCATTGTTTGTGCATATGCTTCGCTGAATATTCTTGATACTTTAGGGCGATGGGGAATTAGTTAATTACCAGTCACAGATTAGAGAAATGTGAATATTTTTTTATAAATACGTTAACAGATTCACCCCCGAGAATCGCTACGCGCTACGCTCGTAGCCGATCCAGTGGTTTTCTTCGTATGTAGCGGAAAGCGACTACGGCGTAGGCGCCCGCTAGTTGGGTTCCCAGCAGTGAAAGTTATTGTTATTGGTTATTGTTCTAGAGCTACGAACTACAAGGTAAAAGTACAAGTATTATTATTTATTATCCACGGGATGATACTACACAAAGCGAAATTTAAATTACATATATACTTTTGTTTAATTATACACGTTTGCCTAGCAATACATATTGATTGTTGATAGATGCGTTGCTTTAATTTTACCTTAAAGTATCAAGAGCCTTCACCCCCGTACAGTACGGTAACGTCGGCATCACAATGCGCTCGTGCTTTGTTGTATGAATTGCATTTTTTGAGTGAAATCGATCACGAGGTATCCGCCTCGGGCCACTTATTATACTGTATTTATTTACACATTGTGTCGGAAATTTACTAAGCAAATCGACAATATCGATTCTGTTTCTTTTCCCTTTGTGAGGTTTTGACGGTTGTTTGACAATTTGTACGTTGTAAAGTGATTTATGTTTATTTAGTAACAGAGTTTAGATTGATTATTGTTAACGTAACATTTAATCATCAAGCACAGTATATTAATTCGTTTCCCGACTTATTTAAATTTTCTACGATTTTACCCATTTCTAAATAATTTTTTACCAAAAATATAATTATTTTAATTTAAATTATCAACTTGCATATACTTCAGATAATAAAATATACATAAAAACTAGAAGGGTTCTGTACTCAAAAGGAAAAAACGGAACCCTTATAGGATCACTTTGTTGTCCGTCTGTCTGTCTGTCAAGACCCCTTATCTCGGAAACGCGTAAAGCTATCGAGTTGAAATTACAACCGTATACCCAAGCCTACAGTCCTTTGAAGCTGTGAAAAAAATCAAATTTCTAAGTTAACGTAAAAAAAGATACGGCCGTTTATGCTGCAAAAAACGTATATTTCGACAGTCTCAAGGGAATCAAAATTTATAGGGTACTTTCCGTTGACCTAGAACTTTGAAATTTGGCAAGTAATATTGTCTTATAGGTACTACAAGTAAAGGGAAAAATGTGAAAACTATACATTTGTAATTTTGTACGGAACCCTCGGTGGGCGAGTTCGACTCGCACTCGCCCGATTTTTTTTTATATCGCGAGTTTAAAAGGTTTATGAGTAGCAACTATTGGGTACAACAAAGCGACATGAATAAAATATACATTTTCCTTGACGTAGAACATGAATAAAGAATCGTTTCAGTGCGTGGCAAATTAAAAATAGTCGCAATTGTGCTCCGAGTGACACGGTCGTATACATATGTATGAGGAGGCGGTGCGCTACCAATGCTACTATGCACGCCTTCATTATTCTTCCAGCTTCTGAAGGAGTTCCAGACGCCATTGTAGCTTCCGAATAATTAGACCAAGCAACAATACTCACAATGTCGTATACATTTCTAGAGAAAAAATGTCGAGTGCCCTCGTAAAAGCCCCTTTGACAGTTAATTTTAGTCATTGTTGCGTTCTGCCGTTTGATTCTTTCGAATCGAGCGATTTTCGATTGTTTTTTTGGGGTTCGGAGAGCCGTGAGAATAAATGCTAATACCACTCTGTTTCTTGATGAACTGAAAATTAACTGTGTTTAACTAAATCGAACAAACTGCATAAGTATTCCTCAAATGTAGAACAACGTGTTTTTAACGTATATTTTTTTGTGGAATTTAGTTGATATATTCAAATTGATACTAAAGTTATAAATTATGTAATATAAAATATTTTTGAAATTATCTTCACTCGATTCACGTGGACTCCCTAAACTTTAATTAAAATCCCCGATACTTTATTCAACATTAGATCTTATCCATTGTCCGTAATTCATTTGAGACAATCGTATTGGGTTTTATGACACATTAGGCAGGTCAGGGGTGCGTTCGACTGCGACCCGGGTATCTGTCACCGAGATACTGTCAACTTATCCCGGGGGACCCGAGGGGGCCCGCGTTAAATAGACTTACTCACAGAATGATTTTTTAAGCTACCCTTCAAATAAGTTGTGTCATACAAAAATCAACATTTAAAAAGTTATTATACAGGCTGTTTGGTCCATCTTTTCCCAAATTAAAACGGCAGAGATAGGTTGGGTCATTTTGCTATCTCTATACCGACCTCCAAAAAAAAACTGTGCCCACGGATTTATTTTGTGTTTTTAGGGTTCCGATACCTCAAAAGGAAAAAACGGAACCCTTATAGGATCACTCGGTTGTCTGTCTTTCCGTCTGTCACAGCCGATTTGCTCCGAAACTACTGGACCGATTGAGTTGAAATTTGGTACACATATGTAAATTGGTGACCCAAAGATGGAGCGTAAAGTAAATTAATGAATTCTGAACAAGGGGGCCACTTTTGGGGGGTAAAATGGAAAATTTAAAAAAAAAAAGTAACACAATACAGGTGTGACATATCAAATGTAAGGGGTTGTTGTAAGCATGTCAGTTTTTTTTTTAATTTTTAGCAAAAACAGATTTGAAGTAATTTAGGAAAAAAGACGAAAATTGACCACTCCCCCCTCCCCTTATCTCCGAAATTACTAGGATTAAAATTCTGAAAAAAATATGGAAAATTGTTCCTTGCCTAAAGATTACAGGAAAACCTATAAGAAGTTTGAGTATTCAAAAACACTTATGAAATTTAGATTATATACGAAACCCTCACCACACGAGTTGAACTCGCACTTGTCCGGTTTTTAGGGTTCCGTAGCCAAAATGGCAAAAACGGAACCCTTATAGTTTCGTCATGTCCGTCTGTCCGTCTGTCCGTCTGTCCGTCTGTCCGTCTGTCCGTCTGTCCGTATGTCACAGGCATTTTACTCGAAAACTATAAGGTGTATTTGAATAAAATTTTGAGGATAGGTGTATTTTGTTAGCCGCTACATACTTTTGTAATTAAAACGACAAAAAAAAAATTTTTTAGGGGTGCACTCCATATATAAAACTAAAAGTCAAATTTTTTTTTTTCATTGTGACCCCCCGTGTGGCACATCAATCGATAGGCATTTCAAAATAAATATAAGGTTTCTTAGCATTTTTTTTGATTAAGTGAATAGGGTCGGAGATAATCGCCCCGAAAGTCACTAAAATTCTGTCCCCCCCCCCCCTCTAATTTTTGAACGGTGTAGTTTAAAAATATGGAAAAATTCATGGACATAGGGCTTATTAATTTCATTCACCGAAAATTGTTTTGAACAAGATCGGTTCAGAGGTTTTCGAGATATTGCTGAAAAACTGCCTTCCTCAAAGAAAAGGACGTAAGTGCCGTAAAATTTCTGTGACGATACGACCTTTTTAATAGGCACGGAACCCTTCGTTTTGCGTGGTCCGACACGCACTTGGCCGGTTTTTTTACATTAATTTTGGATAATTCTAAGGGCTTACGCATTACAACTTAAATTTAAAAAAAGAAGGGGTAGGTCCTAATTTTTTTTATTGTTATGTGTAAGATTGTAGGTAGGTATTGTACGGCTGTAGTAAAGTAACGTCTACTTATTTTAAATTGGCAAATTAATAAAGTTCATTAAAGGTTTTTTGGCATTATTGCACATCATTAGAAAGAGGATAGACTAGAAAACTGTTTAAAGAATTTTAAGAACATTATCTTTTTTTATATATTTTTTTATAATTGCAAATCAATGTTACCGAAGACAAAATACTTGCACCTTGAATTTTTTTTTGTGCGTAACAACTAAAATAAGCAGACGTTACATGGAAATAATTTTGACTTTGATAGAGCCGTATAACGTTACACACTACAATATTTTTAAAAATCGGCCCTATTACTTCCTTTTTTTTTAATTCAAGTTGAAACGCGGAAGCCCTTGGAATTTTCCTAAATTAAAAATACAATAATGATTCAGACTATACGAGTGGATTGCAAAAAAATTGTACATAGTTAAGAGCCTTAATCTAATTTACGATTTAACTTTTTACAGTTTCGTGACGGCAATTACCCATATAAAATATATGGGTAGTTGCCGTTATGAAACTGTAAAAAATTAAATCATAGATTAGATTAAAGCTCTTAACTATGTACAATTTTTTTGCAATCCACTCATACTTCACGTAAATAAAATAATTTTAATGTAGGTAGCAAACGCTTCATTAGTGTTATTGATAACGCTTCACATACTTGAGTTATGTAGGTATCTATCATAATTTATATGCGTAAAGCGTTTAATGTTAGCAATTATAAATGTAAAGACTTAATTGAAGCATGTTTTTGCAAATAAGTACCCATAACAAAAAAATACCTGACCATAGTCTAAAATAAAATTATAACCGTGCATTATTCTATATATTATATGTATCTTATGATCGGCCTAGCTGTGTCATTTTATGAGGTGGTACATTTGCTTGAATATCAGTGTATTGCTGAAGATATTTTTATTTCAAAAAGGTCTGTTTTGTCTAATTGTCACAAATTTGCATAATGCATGGAAACCGACAGAGGTACCTACACTATCATCTGTCCTTTTTATTTAATTGTTGTCATTCAGAAAGCATGTGACAATTCTATTTCTATGTAACTAATCTTCCTGAAGTTACTGTGGATGCCAGATATAACAGAAATAACTTTTTGGTCAGGTTTTTGGTTCCTTACTCAGGTTTTCAGAGCAGCGAGTTTCAACGCGCCGACATACCTATAGCCAAAATCATCATCCTCCTAGCGTTATTCCCGGTTATAGGTAAAGTACCCTAAAGGAGCCCGGGGTCCGCTTTGATACCTAATCCCAAGATTTGGCGTAGGCACGAGTTTTAAGAAAGCGACTGCCATCTGAGCTTCCAATCCAGAGGGAAAACTAGATCTTATTGGGATTAGACCGGTTTCCTCACAATGTTTTCTTTCACCGAAAAGCCACTGTTAAATATCAAATGATATTTTGTACAGTAAGGGAAATGTATTCACGTACTTTTTAATGCTTTATTGTCATAGTAAGAAGAGCGAAAAAGGTACGTGAATACATTTCCCTTACTGTACACAAGTTTCTGAAAAAAAATACCAGTGGTACGAGCCGGGGTTCGAACCCACGACCTTATCTGAATGTCACGTGCCTTATCGCTCGGTTACAGTGGCTTACATATCGCCAAAATGGACGACGGAATTTAGTATGTAATTTTTCGAGTAGGTACCTATTGTGTCGGCTCAGCTTTAACGCATTCACTGCCGGCTTGCACATGTGCGTTTACCTATACAAATTTGTTCCTAGGGACGTGGCTGGCAGCGAATGCGTTAAATAACTTGACGAATTAACAAGACGTTGTTTGTCTGGTAGACGTTGTAGGTACTCACATTGTGCAGTTTGTAGTACAGGCCGCAGGCGTTGCAGACGGGCTCGCCGTTTTGGTTCCGCCGCCACAGCGTGGTGGTCGTCGTCTTGCAGTTGGCGCAGGACGTGCCCGCGCGCCGCGCCGCGCTCTGCAGCGACTGGGGACAACAGGGCGCTGTCAGTTATACAGTCTAATACAGTAACAAGCTACTAGGGCCAAAAGGGTGCTGTCAGTTATTCAGTCTAACTCAGGAACGAGCGACTGGGGACACCAGGGCGCTGTCAGTTATACAGTTTAATACAGGAACAAGCGACTAGGGACAAAAGGGCACTGTCAGTCATTCAGTCTAATACAGGAACAAGCGACTGGGGACAACTGGGCACTGTCAGTTATTCAGTCTAATACAAGAACTAGCGACTGGGCACAACAGGCTGCTGTCAGTTATACAGTCTAATACAAGAGCAAGCGACTGCGCACAACAGGGCGCTGTCAGTTATGCAGGTTAATACAGGAACAAGTGACTGGGGACAATAGGATACTGTCAGTTATGCAGTCTAATACAGGAACAAGCGACTGAGGACAACAGGGCGCTGTCAGTCTAGCACAGGTTACAGGTATGAGAATAATAGCTTATCGTAAGCTCAGCTGAATTCACAAGTACCTAAAGAGTTGTGGGGTAATACATTAATAGTAGTCTAATGTGCCGTTTTGAAAACTGTGTTTAAGACGTGTTTGACGGTATCGGTACTATTGATAAAAACAAATTACGACGTTGATTTTTTTTGTTGAACGCTTGTGCTACTTTCCAGAGGAAACTGTTACAAATAGTTAGCCTTATGAACTACAAGAATATATACCGCAGTGGTAATAATTTACTCTGAGCACAGTCCACAGACACAGCCGCTGAGCTGACTCCACGGTAATTTTATTACCACACGACACCCGCTTTTCTAGACACGATTTATTGGAGCAAACGTTCCATTACAGAAAATATGTAAACTGACACACGCAAATTTAGTACCCCATTAATGTTGGGTAAAACAATCAGCATAAAACATGACAGAATCGAGTCGCAAAACGACGCGACCGACAAAAAGTGAACATTCGAACATCGATTCTAAAAAGCGAGGTAGCTATCGCCGGCTCTTACACCTGCCCATTACTACCCGTCAATCAAATAAAAAATATCCACGCCACCACGGCATGCGGTGGCCGTTTTATACAGTCCACAAAAGTGCCTCACTCAATTAAAAATGCATTCGTCCCAAACGGACACGAAAATAAAACGAGCACAATCCAACTCATAATAAATCCATTAATTTGTCATGTCATTTTATCGAACAAAAAGCATTTAGGTCGTAAAGCATCACGAGAACTATTCGAGACATCGCTTCTTGCGCCGTAAGTAGAGGCAAGTACAGTCACTGCCGGCCATAGATCATTGTTGAGTCCAATTCTTTGCTTCGATAGGTACCATAAGTTAGCTGCACATTCTCACTGAACTACGCGAGATATGTATGTCGTAGGTATTTAGTTTCCTTAACTAGCTATGGATTCGATAGCGCGTGTCTTGAGTTTGCTACAAATGGCACACATAACATCGCGCATTATGAAAGATTTCAACTAGTACCTATTGCAAATATTGTGTTAGTCAAAAATAATGCATAAAATTTAAGATATAATACAAGGTTTTTTCATATAAAAATAAACTGAACAAACAATATTGTCTGCGCAAAGTATAAAAGACGGCAGTCGAAACAACTTCATATTGCAATATCGAAATATTAAATGGTTCGCGTTAATATTAGCCGCGTCATGGCAGCTCCTTTGTGTCGGAATCGGAATAAGATTAGAGCTCGCTATATTAGCCGACCCGACCACTGACACTTTTTCTCCGTGTCGGCAGAGTAAATATAGTGGATACCATTTGCGACTCTTTACCTACATGTTTTATCTGGGGGGGTAATCACGTAACGTTCCAAACACGCGTTAGGTAGATCCAACTGTCATTTTTTCATATAAAAATTGACATTTAGATCTACCAGACGCGCTTACAATGCGTTACGTAATCGACCAACTGGGGTGGTTAAAATAATTTTCGTTTTATTCGATATGAATCAGATAAAGTAGAAATTAGGTCTAGATTTTATGGCTCAATTACCCGAAACCGATTTTATAATCTGGAGATAAGGTTTCTCATCAAGTTATAACGGGAGCGTGCATCATCCGGCCCAGGGGAGCCCAGTAAATCAGAGAGGGCACTAAGCCGATTACAGGAGTCAACCGGCGCGAGGGGTGGTTTTATTTCCGCGGAGAAACGGCTGTTTACTCGTAATTTTATGGGGGAATTACTTTCTCTCCTCAAACGCTGAAATGGCTGGAAAACTCGTAAATTTTATGACCAAGATATTTTTTTATTTGGGTCATTCGTTATTGGAGTCACGGTGCGCAAGCGTCGTATAAGATACGAACCCGAAATCCTCTTGCGGGCATCTAGATAACGAATGCGGACTATGCGTGCACTTGTCCTGCTACAGAAGAGGGTTATTAATTGATAACCCGTTTCACTGTCAACATCATTCCACGATCGATGTCGCACAGACATAAAAACCTATCAACTACAAAACACACCGACAAAGATCTAATTCAACAAATAAATTAATGCAGTGCATATTGTGAAGTCGGTACTCTAATTTTCAGTGTTGTGTAAACTCAAAGCACGGCGACAATATCAAGGGCCTGCTTTGATGGCTGACAGGAACAAAAACAGGGCTTTGTTGCAAAGGACCGATCTCGAGATTATAATAGACACACGACCCTATAAAGTGGACAGTTTACGTGTCTGCAATGGACGGGAATCAGATAAATTGTCGTCATTGTCAGGTACAAAGGAATTTTGTAAAAACATGTCATTGAAGTCGCCGAATGACGTAATTAGGTCGAAGTGGCTTATTCCAGGAAATTCCTATTAAGTATTAAAATGTGATAGAACCAGACGTAGGTGAAGGTTAAAATAAACAGCAACGTTGTACCAACAAACTACCGTACCTATTTATCAATATCGGCTTAATGTTTTACTTCCTCTTCCAAGGAATTATTTACACATTTTATTAAGTGTACCTACTCAATGCATAATAATTCATTTACAAACTTTATCGGCGCCGAACACACAAGCCGATTATCACGCGTCACTTAATACAAATTCGGCTAATTCAATAAGGCACCCACATTAAAAACATATTTCCATAAAGCCGGCCCTCCCCGCGATCCAATCAGCCTTATCTCCCCCGGCCCTCGGCAAACACCTCCTAATCTAATCAAATCACAGCCTCCGTCTTCCCTAATCTATCTACCTATCTACGCCTAAACATAAAATTATATTGCAAAAAGGGATGGTTACCGACATCCCCTCATATATTCGCAAACACAAGCAAAATTTAACCTACCCGGAAGCACCTCTCTATGCTACTACATAGCTAGGAAGCCGAGCATAGACGTAGGTATAGCTGGGAACACAGCCCTACCGTCACGCACACAGCCATACGACATTCACGTCGCCACGCACACTGCGGCGCCTATCAGCATATCTACGCCATCTAGATCCCACTACGAGAACCCCCAAGGGGGAGGCAATCCATTTACCAGAGCGATTTCTCCGTCCAAATTTGCCTCTTACTCGTTTAAGTTTAGAGATGACAATCGCACAGCAAACGCGCTGTTTTTAAAGGTTTACACGGCCCCTAGCAGTGAAAGCGCGGAATCGATGTAGCCTTTACCCCTCGCCCCGCACCAGTTTTTCCGGCACTCCGTCCTTATCTGGCCAGAGCGATTAGATAAAGAGAGATAGAGCGTGAAAATAAAGATTTTCATCGTGTTCACTCACATCACACTTGTTTCAGGAACGCGCCAATGTAGTGGTTCCGTGGTGTGTGTGTCATTTAGGTATAAAGGGGTTAGTTATTGCGGGAGGCTCTTGGAATAGAGCAAGGGTCGACTAAAACGTAGTGACATCACTCGACTTCAAAGGAAGGTATAAGAACAGTTATATTCAGTTTTATAACAATCTACAAGGCAAGACAAATCTGTTCTCATCAGGAATGTGATAGTTCTCACATATATTAAAGCCGCGACAGACATAAACTGGTCCTCGTTTACTAAAAACAAAAGGCATCTAAAATGCCTGTATCGGCGGTTGTCGATCGACGCTCAACTTTATCACCGGCCGGTGTAATGTTGGAGCGATCATAAAAACAAAAGGGAGGATCGTAATTTTTCAGTTTCCACGGACCAAGATGCAGTGCGCGCCCCTCCCGCGCGCGGAAGCCATGTTGGGAAATTCGCTTAACGATTTATTTGTGCCGGTTGTAGCCGACGGCTGCGTACTAACCGTATCAAACAAACAAGATCAACCTTTTTGGCATCGGAATTTCGAGCAGCTAAAAAGTCAGTGGCTTCGGACCTCACTTTTTATGCGATTTAGATGTGATAAAGCAGCGTTCTCAGGTCAACGGCTAGTTGGACTGCGAATTGGACATCGAATCATGAAACGTCAACTCTGACAGCAATAAGAAAGTCGGTATTGATTTCGGTTCATGGGCCGTCGAATTTTATAAATCCGTTAGGATAACAAAGCGTGGCGGTTGCCCAATAGGAGCTATCGGGCGATACCGATCGACGGCGCGATTGACACATCAAACCGCCGGCCGCTCGTACGAGATTACCATCGACGTACATTCGACTCGTAATCAACACGCCGAAGAGTGAACCAAACTCCTGAGGAATTTGGGAAATGTTTTAATTTAGAGTGTCCTCTGCTGAATAGCGCAAGAAGTCATTGACACTATGCAAGGACATCGGCTGTCTTATTTCTTCGCGAAAGATTTTTTTTAGCTCTGATACCAACAAATACCTACCCAATATATAGGTACCTACTGCATGTTATATACGTGACGTGCTATTTATATTTATAATTTTATTTTCAAAAATGAGTTTACTCAGAATACCTACTTACATTTGTATGTGAACCCGTTCAGCGAATAAACTTAGTTAACTCATTCATTTGTTAAAGGGTAAAGAAATCGCTACAAAGTACGTATGCATCACTATTCTATTGTCACGTGTAGATAAAGTAGATTTATAAATGCAATAAAACTGAATAAAAAATCAATAATGCGACTACATAATAATTAGTTCGCTAGGACGTTGATGGATGGAGCCACTGGTATCGTGTCGCGATACGGACCACTCTGCCACAGTTAAAGTATCATTAGTACCTTGACTTTATTGAATCAATTATACAGCTTATCTAGTACTTGAGTGCAGTTTCTACTGCGACGATAGATGGAGCATATCAGTGCGGAATGCAGTTCTAGTTAATGATAACAGTGTAAGGCTGAATTCCCGTCAGAGCTATCTTATGTTTGCAATATCCCGTTTACAATATCCTCCAATCAAAATTGTTTATTTTAACATGTAGCTTAGTTTTGGTGGAAAAGGGTAGGTACACGAAACGAAATGTATTTTAAAATGTATTTAGGTAGTATGCAATGATGTGAGCTGCTGTTGCGAACTGGAGCGCATCTTCATAACATGATAATATCTTAGCCGAACCCGCTACACGCTTACCTTGGTGTAATACCTTAGTTTGTTAGTGTGGGACAAATCTTGGAACGGAATTTTGAACCAATTAACCTCAACCGATCGAACTGAAATTTTGGGTAGTTATAAGTATAGTTTGGATGATAATTCAATATTATGGTACCATCGAGGTGATCTGATGATGAAGACAGAAAGTGGCCATGAGAATTCAGTACTTAACCGACGTAAACGTAACCCCATTGAGTTTGGACTTGTTAGAATCGTCTCAATGATATTGATGACGGAATACAGAAAAGTACAGTCGGCAATAAAAGCTTGCCAAATATATTTTTTTGACAGAAAGTTACCTATTCATACTTGTACCGAGCCAGGGTACTGTTTATAGTGCTCTGTAGATAATGTGTGAACAACCTCGCGGAATAACTCAAGCGGTGTTTGTTATTACTTAAATGCATCATAAATTCAGTTATATTCAAATAAGTGCTTATTATAATTAACAGTTAGGGGTATTTATGCAGTTTTTTTTATTATTAGAAACTTCCCGTATTGTAATGAGCACGACTGATTGGCAATTATTTTTCATGGTTTGCGAAAGTATTTTATGCTTTCTCGTTATAAAGAAAATATTACCTATATACTTACCTATTCACCTAAGCGGAAATTATCTACTAAATGTTTAAGCCCAAGTGAAAAAGTTACCAGAATTATTTTAGCTTATTTAGTTAAATACTGTGTACCTACTTGCTTCATTATGGGTTTCTTTAAATTACTGCTTTCATATATATGTTATTGTGAGTTATCATTGTTTTACCAAAAAAAAAATTGACAAAGTATCACTTCACAAACAATTTTACGCATAATTTCATTTGCCAAATTATTATGTGGCAAATAAACTCTTCACATATAATTATATACACAAACCTAATGTTTGGCAAGTGAACGTTTAAACAAAGACTCGCTTACGAGCTGGTACTTTGACCAAATTTCATTTAATCAAATGTTTCAGTTGGAAAAATATACTTTACGCAAAATATAATGAGGCAAATGATTTGCATCGTCAGTTTTCAATTTAACATTTCTATTAAATCGACTGCTTAGTCGACGACAATTTATTTGCATCTTTATTTCAGTTATGCAGAAGATACAAATTTACTATGTAACTTTAGTATAATCGCCTACAATTATTTTAAATAATAGTATTATAATCTTACCTAAACCTAACGTAACTGCCAGCGCGTCGACGTCACCCCGCTTCGGGACACAAGCTAACCATAAATAACCTAACCTACAAATAATACCATTGTTACGATTATTTGTTGTTTTTTCCTGAGGAGGGCTTCGCCCCCCGAACCTCGTACCCAAAGGTTGCCAAAATTACTTTGGATAGTAAAATTTTACCAAAATAACTAAAAAAAAATCCGTACAGTCGGTTCTGGCGCTTCGCCGGCCGCTAAAAAAAATCAAAAGACTACTGTGTATATATAACATTGTCTTTTAAAGATGTAATGCAAATGTTTAGCAATGTTTCAAATTGTTTACGCGCCACAGAAGTTGATTGGGGAAATTTTGTAAGTCAAATAACACTAACTACTATTTTCTTTGAGCACGACGATATTGCAGATAAGTGTAACGCTGCCTGCGCAGACGGTGATCGATAAAGGCGAACGCAGGCGCATGCATCATCGCTGTCATCGCCAAGACAAGGCCTTAAGTACTCTAAACAACCTTTAATCACACAAGTTACTATTTAGTAATACAAAATAGTAATCGTGGGTAGCTACTTAAGTTTTCAGGGATTGTTGCCGCTATTGCCTAGAAATAAGGTTGATGTGATGGGGGACCTTCATCACGGGGTCAGTTTACCATGAGTAAGTACTACCTATGTTATAGTAGTCGCTGTTTTTTTATGACGATCCTGAATTATAGGTAACTCATTCACTACTAAGCTACGCTCGTAGCGCTACGCCGTAGTCCGTAGCAGCTTAATCTCCGCATGTAGCGACAATCGCCCGTAGCACTCCAGGGCACACATGTGTCGCGCATTAGCGCCGAATGGATTTACCAAATATTTTTTTCTTTTCCCTTGTGATATCGATATTAAAACCATTATTGTATACTTTTTCTGTATAACCATCGCAACGCGTTGAAATCTATAAAACTGCATGTTTTATCGATTGCGTTTTTGGTTAAGAAAAAATATAACTCGGGTTGACAATAAAGTACGTGATAAACGCACGCATAAAATGTATCCACAGGATAAATAAACAACAGCCTACATTATAAGGGTTGAAACCTCACCCGCCGCAGCCCCGAGCCACGTAGGTACGTTTAATTTGTGGCGTTGTCTCAAGTTTTTTCATCGACAGGTGCATGGATTACTCGGCTATGTCCCTACAATTTACGGAAAAGGGCCCCCTAAATAACACAAACGAGGCGTGAGTTCGGTAAAATTATAAAGTAACTTAAAATTATGACCCGAGGGCGACTAAACGTTGGTAATTCTGTCTGGAATCGCTTCTTATAACGTGTGAATTTGCATTGAATGGCAACACGGCTACAGGACACAGGCTACGCGATTCACGATCTTCCACCCAACTGACCACTCGTATCTAGTGTATCTGGACCCCGAGATTCAAAAGAAATTTTCTGATGGGAGGTCAGACTTACACTGGTTAACTACCCGAGACGAGATATCGGTAAACGTTTTCATTTCAATACCAGTTCGGTGCACGGCTCGTCGCGTCGTCCCCGGGTGCTGTGTCGGTTGTCACGTGATATGTTGTGCTTATTATATCACTTATTCATGGACACTGTGCACGTTGGGACGGTAATTGGAATTCCTGAATATCCGGAATCTGTTTACTAGTATAACGTGATTGCATATTTTGAACATGACGTTATATTTTGAACTCGCTCAACGTGAAGTATCAAAACGTGTCTGTGAGTAAAGCCAACCTTATCGATGTTAAGGCTCGTAGGATTCAAATGTATTCAAATAGTCAAGCCGATTGATAACCTAGTTCTCAATCAACCATTACTGACCATTTTTAATTCGATGAATTCTTAATAAAAAAAAACAATAATCATCTTAGGTTCATAGACAGAGTGGGTTGCTGCTGCTATTCTTACGACACCGCAAACGTATTGAACAATTAATCACATACAACAGGTGCATAAAACAGTGCAAGTGAATGGTTTCATAGTAAAGCTGCGCTGCGCGGGAGTGGAAGTCGTAAATACTGACAGCTGCCGATACACTTAATATGCGGAGACATTCGTTAATCCAACAATTATTGAAACTAGAGTCGTTTTCAATTAATTGATGCAAAAGTTAGGTCGCTTTATGAGCTATAAACTATCTCTACTTTGTAAGATTTTTTTTTATTCAATAAGCTTGTTGCATAATTTATCAAGTTAGGTTGCCTTGTTGACTGAAATAGCTATATAGGCCAGGAAAGAAAAGTATTCTCTAGGTAACTCGTCTAAAATTATTAACCAAACAGCCCATCCACCAGTCACACGTAGGTTTTTTTTATTTTATTTCAATTACCTATGCATGAAAGTCGTACAAGCTTCTCAACTCAAACTTGATTCAAGCATTTTAGGTCCAGAGTTTTTCACAGCAGGGGAAAAGTGAGTGATTTGTATGGCCAGTTTTTCAGGTTTATACAGATACAAAATCAAGTTTTCTCCGGCCTCGGTAAGTAGGTAATCATTTACAAAAAAAAATGTAAAGATAGCCAATGCAGTTCTTTGAACTAACTTTTGAAATGCCTAAGATGTCAATTGCTGTTCTTCGTCAATGCCTCACTCAGCTTGCCTGATCACAGAATCATCGCGGGTCATGCACGTTCCATGTTCTCACGGCAGTTCTTATATGCTTAACCGTCGAAATAATTAATAAACACGTTGCCGTTTGAATTATTGGCCGAATGCAGGAGTGCGAAATTGCAAATGCGCCGATACATAGTGATGGGCACGGCGACCCCGCGGCCCGGGTCGCGGGTCAGTTTAGCACCGCGTCATATTTATAATTACTGCACGCACGCTCCGCGCAGCTCTCCCGCGCTGCCTGCGCTGCGCGCGTCAATAAATCAAAATTTTAAATCACCGGTGGGCGTACCGGCGCGCTCGGCCAACGCCGAATAAAATGAATTAAAAATAAAATAACGCGAGGGGGCCGTGCGCGTCCTGAGAAAATTTAAAGATATTTCGCTTTAGTTTTTTTAATTAATACCTTGTTAAAATTTAATATTGAGAGCGCATGCGTTATTACAATGGGTGTGCGCGAGATTTTTAACTCGCTTTCGGTAACTTATTGAAGCTTCGCGAGCCGTTTAATTGGATCATTTTTTTAACGAGAAATGATAAGCGTCGATGAAGGGTGAGACAAGATCATTAAACGGGGTTCTCGTTCTTGCAAATTAATTGCGCGGGGTAATATGAGGTTGGTGGGCAAGTCAGTTTAATGAGACTAGGAGCTCTTCGTGGTGGAATGTGAGTGTTGCCTCGGCGGGCCGGAGTCGGGCTGTCTAGTCGCGCTCACACAGACAAGCATTAAACTATCATGTCACGTCAAGCTGCCGGGTTCGTGGCTCGTCACAGTGTCCGTCCGTTTTGATGGTTTATTTATCTTAAACACGATATTGTATTCATTTGCTTTTTTAAATTATTTAATTACCTTGACGTAACCTTATAAAACCTATGGTTGAGTATAAAAATTGCACCAAATTTAATCCGAAACAGAAAAGAGGCACAACTACCTACAAAAGACAGTGACAAAAAGTTAATTAATAGGAGGTGCTTGTACTTGAACAATTAAAAGATAAATGAAAGATACAATAGGTAAATGCCATAGCTAAACAGAACCAAGTAGGAAAACATTTTTTAGAACACTGTTAGCTTTGTAGTAGCATAGCGAAATTGTAGGTACTGTATTTTTACTGTTACTGAAAATAAACAGTAAATCAAGTATAACCTAACCTCTTTCACACCGCTAGACGTCAAAGAACACCGACATAGAATTGAAATTACTTAGCGAAAATGGTAATATTTTTTCATCCGCTACCAAAGGTCACGCACCCCGCGGGCGAGTACTGTCGGACAGTAGTCGGCCGCACTCGCCTGACAGCTCGTCAAACTCAAGCTGTACTGGATTGGTATTCACAACACTTACTAAAAAGCTACAGGCTATCCAGTATAGCTCTGATGTCAGAGTACGCGTAGCAGTTAAGATTGTAAGGGTCGAGCAACACTAGAGGTAAGCATTTATGTTAGTCAAAATAGATTGTAAATAGCATAGCTGGGCTTAGTATTCACAACGCTATCGGCAACTTGCCAACCAATGTAAGATTATCGTCCGTTTATCTACAGCTAATACGAAACTCGGGGTCAAATAAAAATGAGTATAAGTTTCAAGACGAATGAGGACAGGTTGTGAATAGCATAGCTGTACGCTTCTAATTCCCTTCATCACGCCGACGTTTATTGCCTATTTATTTTAGATAAATTATTGTTTAATGGTTTGACTCGAAAGGCCATGGATATTAGAATGCACTTGAATACACGTACTACAAAATAACATAGAGTACATAAGTACGGCTCAGCACCAAAGCAGGGAGAGACTAATTAGGAACATTATAAAAACTCTGAACGTCGCAGAAACGTTCGTTTCTCCAAAATAGCAGTTAAACTACATAGATGGTGAGAAGTAGGTTTGCTATTATTGAAGAACGAGTTTTTTTACATTTATATATCGTAATTCTCTGGTTACGAAAAGGAAAAGAGCAATTTTTCTTAAAATATAAATATATAGGTAAGTTAGCCTGCATCAAAGTAATATATAAAGAATCAACCAATATAAAGTGTACGTGTAACCTCAAGATATTTTTTTCTATTGAATGGTCAGATATGTTCTACAACTCCATCACAATTCCTTATTAACCTTTGCGCACGACCGCTTTCAATATTGGGTTAGCTATCGTTAATTATCACTTACTACTTATCTGTAATATAATCGATTCATTCAATTACTGGCATTATGTTAACAATGTGTCAATTCTCCGCTTATAGATATAATAAACTGATATATTTTATAATTTTTGAGCAAGTCTGTCACATACAATATTGATAAGGAATGAAGAGTGTGTAAATAACTATCCATTTCCTATTAGTTCTTAGGGTTCCGTAGCCAAAATGACAAAGACGGAACCCTTGTAGTTTCGTCATGTCCGTCTGTCCGTATGTTATTTTACTAGAAAACTATAACGTGTACTTGAATAAAATTTTGAGGATATAGGTGTATTTTGTTAGCCCCTACATAGTTTTGTAATGAAAATAACAAAAAAAAATTTTTAGGGTTGGGCTCTATACATAAAACTGAAAGTAAAAATGGTTTTTTTTTTCATTGTAAGGTCACGTGTGGCATCAATCGATAGGCCTTTCAAAATAAATATAAGTTTTCTCAGCATTTTTTTGATTAGTGAATAGAATCGGAGAAAATCGCCCCGAAAGTCATTAAAATTGTGTAACCCTCCTCTAATTTTTGAATATATGAAAATATGAAAAAAATCATGGATTATAAATTCTTTTACCTAAAATTATTTTGAACAAGATCGGTTTAAAGGTTTTCGAGATATTGCTGAAAAACTGCCTTCCAAAGAAAAATACGTAAGTGTCGTAAGATTTCTGTGACGACACGACCTTTTTAATAGGCACGGAACACTTCGTTTTGCGTGGACCGACACGCACTTGGCCGGTTTTTTTTTGCTTGCATGCATACTTATACATAACATGGACAGTTTTTTTTATGGTCATTTAATTAAATTTGTTATTCTGGTTACCTATAAGGCAGAAAGAAATGTACCTATTTGTAGGTAGGTAAGTATGTAAGTTAGTCGTCATATATCAAGGAAGACAGGTGGCCAGTAAATATTATTTAATTCCAAATTCAAAAAGTTTGTAAAGGACTTGTGACATTTATAGTCCCACTAATGGCCGCTAACATTACTTGTGTTGAACGTGGTTTAGAACAGAACAGGTGCGCGGGTCGCCTAAGGTGGATGGCATTTTGGTTTGCGACCGTTTGCTATAATGCCGTAAATACTAAGTTACAACCAATATTATTGACTAAAACTAACATTACTTTTAATTAAAGAGTTCTCAGCTGCCTTCGTGTATGGCATGTTTACGGGTGAAACTTGTGACAAAATCGGAGCAAATGATCAATACAGGACACGTATAACGATGGCTGACCGATTATTATGATTATTAGAATGTCTTATTATAAATACCAAGAATGAACCTATAGCGATGTATTGCATAATTAAAGTTAATTATGTACATAATCCGTAACGAATGGATTATCTTTCTTGTCGGCATGTATAATGTTAAGCATCTTTGCTTTACTATGATTACAACCGTAAAATTAAGTAGAACTAAGCTCGCGCTTGAAAACGCGCAGTAAAAAGAAAAATTAACCCCACTACAGGCAGTTAGAACCATTAAGTAAACAGCGCCTAAAAAACTACACAATAAATTAATTTACAAACAAATTAAAACCATTTTAACACCAATCTAAAAGGAATGTTAGCTTTGCATCACAAGTGCATAAATTAAGTACCTACCTTTAGTTAACCCGGCGTAAGTTCCGGGCAAAAACGTTAATATATAAGAGGAGGAGCGCTATAACCCGGCAATTAATTACTACCAACCTCTGCCAGCCCTAAGTGACCGTGAAATGACATTCAACATGAAAAGCCAATACATTTTTACACTGTTCACTACAGTTTAGCTGTTTTTGCAACGTGCGTCCGACAAATAACTGTCTCATTTCAATTAATGAGCAAGTTCATTAGCTTTCATTTAGTCTACTAATTTCTTTTATACCTTTTACGTTAAGCTTAACAGACGGGGTGTCGTATAATTTGCATGCATATATAGCTAGTCTAGCCCGACGCCTGTAGCAACTATAGACCGTGTGAACTGCGGAATACATCAGAATTAATTAAAAGATAATTATGATTGACTTATTGTAATTTACTCACGATCGGGCTAGACGTATTTATAACATAATTTACCTATGCAGATTAATTATTACGCTGTACACAGAACAAAAGGATGTTCAATAGCAATTAGGGATTACTAAAAAACAGTCAGTACGTCGGTAAACAAGGGTGGCCCCTCATTTAACAATACGGATTAATTATCGGCCAAAATCGACGAGTCAAATATACCTGTCACCGTGTAGAACGTCGTCCCAATTTATTTGGCCTCCGAACAATGGTTAAAGCGGTAAACACAATGGGAAACCGCGCAAAACGAGCAAAAGGCGACTTTGCCGTACAGCGAGACGTATTATGCTCTTAACAAATTCAATAAAATACAATGCGTATCCAATCGGAAACCTTTTTTTGTTTATGGATAATTAGTGATAGGATGGTGATAGGACAAATCTATGCGTGTTGCAACGAATTGACGCGTAGTGAAGTGGGGTGAAGATTGTCAGATTTAGATTTTGACTGTGACGATTTCCCTTGTTGATTTTGCAGTGCAATTTTCATAGTCTTAGCTTGAAATCGTTCTCGCTGTGTTTTGTTTCGTAAAGTAAGTACGGTTTCAACTCATTTACAATCGACAAGATTTTGGTAAAGTCCGTAAGTATGTACTTACCTCCTACTTACGGACTTTAGCAATTTGAACTCAACAGTGAATTTTATGTTTGTCAACGGTAAGCTTCATATTATGAGAAATCGTCGAGAAAATAAGGCAGCGCTATTGTTTTTGGCGACTCATAGTATGTAAATTGGCATCAGGGCTGAAACATGTGAAAGGGCGCAGCGCACGCGCGTGCGGTGACGCGCGGACCACCGGGCCGCGGTGTCAGCCCTGATTCACGGCCGTGGACTTTAGGGTTGTCACACGTTCTCAATAAATACAACTTTTTTACATGTTGGTAATTGAAGTCACCTCGCATAATAAAGCTACAACGTGTATTAACTGTCTATTTGTGCTTTTAAAAAGTACCGAACCAAAATCCATTACAATAACTGTTATTATTATAGATTAAATGATTTCATAACATTATCATTCTAGAGTTAGAAAGTGCATTAGAAGTATGCTTCTGCAACAAGCATTGTAATGCTGCATTGTAGCAGCCCTGCACGAAGTGGCGGCAGCGACAAGCGTAGCATTGTTAGGCGGAGGCCGCCCTGAGCCCTGAATAAATACATTCATATTGCCGCTCTAAATATCTTCAATCGATTCCCTTCGGCTTCTCAAATGCCGACCATTGCAAAAAAACTGTATGATCAATATGAAGCCGATACAGTAAAAACGTAATATTGTTTCATAATACAAAGTGCGTCGACGATTTAAATGATAAACAGAAGTTGAGAATGGCTAGCAAGAAGGTACCTAATTGCAAAACAATTGCCTTCATACCGCTAATGCGAATGCTTCACCGAACCGTCAGAGTGCTCGCCGCCTGCCGGGGAAGGTGTTTACGAAAGATTTAGATTGTTAGCATTAACAACTTACTCCTATCGACCTCCCGGGCTTTAATCGCACAAAATCTGCCGTCGCGTCGCATTCAGCGCGCCGAAATGTGCAGAAAATGGAAAAAACATGGCGCTAAACCGCGAAACTGTATGTATTTAAACGCCGAATTCGAGATTCCGATTCCCAAAAAAGCGGCCAGCATTCGGTCATTTAAATTTTTCCAAAACGTGAACACAATGGAACAGATACAGAAAGTTGGTTATTTTTTGTTCTATTTTTAATTTCAAAATATAAAAAGGAATTCGTTTCGGCAAGCCCTGTCACATCATTCCAGCGCGGCTAAGTGACGGCGGACGCACGTCAGTCCCCTGGATATGTTTTATTTTCATACGAATCGAACTGACTCGCCGTGTTTTTTGTTATCATAGTTGATGTAACCGAGTCTCGTATATGATTGCTTTTATAATCGTTTATCGCTCGATGGAAGCTTAAATAGAACTGGGCATAATTTATAGCGTATCTCTGCTGTTAAGGTACATTCATCGTAACTAATTTGCTACAAACCGCCTACACCTGCGTATAGCCATTTATTAAAAAGTTTTGTTTCAATTGCCTCAGTTTAAAGAGAAACTTCTTTCAATTGTCTTGTACTCAATTCAGTGCGTGTTCTCGACTAGCGACATCAGGCATCAATAATAAGAAGTCGGCAGTATAAACTGCATTGATATTGATTTTATATCAGCAAGATCGGTTGGTTTAGCACAATCCACAATATTATAGTAGTAGTTGCACAATAAGGGCCGTCGCACACCGGCAGGGCGACGTCCACGTCTGCCACGATTGACGTCCGTCCACATGACGCTAAGAGGTCTATTGTATACGAAACGCTCGTTACGGCGGCCCAACCGGTCTTTAACACGATCGTACAATGTGATCACTCTATACATAGCCGTTCATCTTCCAGGAAACATAGCTCGGTGTTAGAGACATTATAGCTGACTGTTTTTGTTAGCCATTAATTTTATCGAACATAATATTAACGCCATGCATTAACAAATCGGTGAGGCTGTTTAACAATGACGGACAAAAGGCAGTGTTAACAGTGGCGTTTGCATATTTAGCGCAGTGGTATGTTAATGCTAGGCTCATTATGGTTCAGGTGGCTCGTGGGGATAAGGCTATCGCGCCGATGCGTGATCTTGAGATTCGTGCGATTCTGCGGGTATAATCGGATGTCAATTACGCATTGATCGGATGCGATCGAGTCGCATACATATGTATGTATGCAGCGACCTGCGTGTCAATTGTGCAGGACAAACTTCGGACGTTTACCCAGATTGAGCACGCTACTTATTATGCCCTTTCTTTTGGGTGTTCTCACGTATAACAAGCGTCGGCCGATGAATATTTATTTTATTATAAATACGATTAACTCCAACTGTTTAGTTTTACATCGGATTAATAAGGCGCTATTTTTTAGTTATATGCAATTTGCAAACAACTCCTGTTATTTGGTTTGTATGATTTTATCTTAACTTACTACGGTAAGTTTTCCATATAGTGTATAATGTTAAGATTTCCATGAACCCAAAACACAACCGTGAAAATTGGAATGATTTATTTTCTTATACCGGCCTGATAAAGGGTTAGGTATAGCACAACGAGAATTAATGAAAAGTATGCTACAATGTAGAGCAAAATTTCCGTTCCGTTCCGTTTATAGAGCAAAATTTTGTATGAAATATTGTATTCATAAAAACTAGAATATACAAAGTCAAAGCAATAAACTAATTTTACTACAGGCAAGTGTAGTTAAATCTAAGTCTCTATATTCACAATTCGACTCCAGTTAGACGTCAATAGGAAACGAATCCAACTGAAGTGCACGTAACTGTTAGATTTAGCGAGCGCGGACGCGGAAGTGGCCGGATCGGCGCCGCGTGGGCGATAACACACGCTGACAAAATGCTGCTAACTTAGCCACGTTAGCCTGTCTGCGTACCGTTGGAATACCCTCTGGGGAATTAAATTCTGAAATGATCTTGTGAATTTTGTTTTTAGAGCTTAGAACAACACACATGCGGACCGCCATGACATTCATCCTGCTCAAAAATACGAATAATAGCATGAGGTAGCGAATGAAAACTCAATAAGTTTATGTCAAAAAAATAATTTTTGCTACAAGCTTTTATTGCCGACTGTACTTTTCTATATGCCGTCATCAACTACTCATGGATTGAGATGGTTCTAACGAGCCCAAACTCAACGGGGTTACGTCGGCTAAGTACTGAATTCCCATGGCCACCTTCTGTCTCCATCATCAGATCAGCTCGATGGTACAGTCACGGACTTTAATCGTTGAGCCATTTAGGTGAAAACTAGGTAATTTTGGTTTTTAATAGTTAAGCTATGAATATCCAGTAAAAAGTGAGCTCTAATTGGCTCAACGGTTAAAGTCCGTGACTGTACCATAATATTGAATTGTCATCCAAACTATACTTACTTAGGTATACCCAAAATTTCAGCTTAATCGGTCACCGGGAAGTGGGTCAAATTTAACTTGCAAGATTTGATGACAAACATCGGGACATGTGAAATTAAATAAAAACTTGTATTCTGTCATAAAATTCATTTTTGGTACAAGCTTTTATTGGCGACTGTACTTTTCTGTACACCTTCATCAACTACCCATTAAGACGATTCTAACGAGCCCAAACACAACGGGGTTACGTCGGTTAAATACTGAATTCCCATGGCCACCTTCTGTCTCCATCATCGGATCAGCTCGATGGTACTATAATATTAAATTGTCATCCAAACTATTAGTACCCAAAATTTCAGCTTAATCGGATAACGGCAAGTGACTGAAAAATGGATTGCAAATTTTGACGGACAACTTATTTACATACTTACCTACTTAGTTACATACGAACAGGTCATGTTAATATAAAGCTTGTAAAAATAATCTTAGCTCTGCTCAAAGTGTTTTATGACAGCTCGTGACATGTTGACCACAAGCGCGGAGTAAACAACGGTGATGCCACAGGCGGTCGGTTAAATCTTTCTAATAAAGTGCAAGAAAGATGAAGTGAATATAGTAAAATTCAGAATGTGTGTTACTTGGACAGGGTCCTTCATCAAAGGTTTGTCTATCGTTCTATTTTCTGTTAGTTTCCTGATCAACCAGTTTAAAAAACCGTTCAAGTCCTCGAGTGAGCTTCCTCGGCGCAATGAGCTCTTGTTAACTAATCGCCTCGCACGCAGCGGCGGGTTATTTATCGGTAGCCCAGACGTCCTCCCTGATTTAAAGCCTCAAATTGCACGCTGCAGCCCGCTCTCGATTTAAGTTCGTGTACAATCAACACTTCTATATTTTATGTCTGCGTACTATGGTGAAGTTATTAACGGACTAGAAAGATGTGGAGCTCGGCTTTGTAAGAGTTTTATTTTTATGGCTTAAGCTGGCTATTTCGATTTCGTAGTCTTAAACGATTTTTTTTCGTCATCTGAGTCATCAGGTTATCTTAAAATTCCAATCGCGTTTTAACTTGGACGCAAAACCTACAAACACATCACGCGGGGTTTGTTAGCGGGAATATAATATAAATGTTGAAAAAGTCAACTTTATACGCCTGTAAGAATATCTTACGAGACAGTATTAGGATGTTTTCATAATCGAAAGAATAAATTTACACTGTCTCAATCCTCACGCCAAATTAAAAGCATTTTTAAAACTGACAGAGCAATCAACCGCGGATTTTTTGCCCTTTTTCGCTCGATCCAAAGTTAGCAATTAAAAGCATTAAGCAACCGAATGTTTGAGAGCACTACCGTATTACGTTTTAATCCGGGCTGAGCCGAGATTCCGACTGACGTGCGATAAGTGGCCGCTCGGCTACCGAGTGATAACGCAACACGACCAAAAGTCGATCTAATAAATAATGCGATGCGCCCGAGTCTATCCACTTCCTCACAATTAACATAGCAGGAAGCCCGGACTGTCATTAACCCGTCAGCGCTCCCAACTGCACCGAAAAGCATTACACGAATCACGGTACTCACCGCCAATATAATTAGGACTCGAATGCTTTATAAATACAAATAAATAAAAGGAGCGGTGCGAGGTGGCAGCCAGCAATTACCGACGCGTTCGGGCAACGCGGAGCGCTCAAATTGTCGGGTGCCTGTCTCCCTGACTAATGACGCCACAATGCCAACCGTATCATAAGCATATTTAATCAGCCAGCTTCAATATTTGATATCGGTAACATATGCCGCGAGCTTGCATAATTTGTTATTTAATGGCTTTTCTTTGCGCCCTCTTTCTGGCGAGTGGCTTACATTTTAACGAAGGCTGCGTTGTCGCTATATGTTACCGACGTTCTTCATGAAGTAGAGTTTACTCGGATTACTCATTCCATCCATTGAAGTACGGCAATAATTGGCAATAGAATTAGTCCCGATGTCGGCATGTGTAGGTATTATTCTATTATTATGATGTGTCTAGATATTATTATGCAGTCCCTGGGCCACCGAGCTCTGCTCGGGTGAAAATAGAGAAAATACGGAGAAAACGAATTTTCCCAGACATGAGCCTCAGCTAGAGATAAGAGCGTGGACGTTGGCGGAAAACGGTTGACCAATCTGCGTTTCGCCGATGACATCGTTCTTTTCTCATCGTCAGCTACAGAGCTCAGTGTCATGCTACAAGACCTTAGCAGAGCAAGCCTTAAGGTGGGATTAATGATGAATATGTCAAAGACCAAGCTCATGACCAACAATGTAAAAAGTAGCATATGCAGATAGCGGAAGAATGGAATATGTCCAGGCGCGACAAGACAAAGAGGTCGCCAGACGCACCGAAAACGCCTGGAGGTGCTATTGGTCTGATATCATTAAAACGCAAACTGATGGACATGTGCATTCTTCCAATCCTTACCTACGGAGCACAAACTTGGTCTTTGACAAAAGTTCAGAAATCTGCCCTCAAGGTTTGCCAGAGAGCCATGGAACGCAGTATTTTGGGCGTGAAACTAACGGATCGCATTAAAAATACAATACTGGATATGTGGAAGAAAAGGAGGGAGGCCTTTGCCCAGCGGCGGGACACTTAAGGCTCTTAATAATAATAATAAATGAGACTCAGCTAGATTGATTTCTCGCCCCCGTAAACCCTATATTCCAAATTTTATCGAAATCTTTAGAGCCGTTTTCGAGAAAGTGATTACCTCTTTTTTTTCTCATTCTGTTTCGCCAAACTGAGGGCAGTTTGTCGCAAATATATATAGGTATACTTATATATATACAAACATTGCTCGTTTAATAGTAAAGGATAAGAGGCAGGATTCAGAAACTATAATTAAAATGAAATACTGCAGGCAAATGCTGCCCCACCTTCTCGTTAAACTAAACCATCGAACACAGTTTCGACAGTTGACATACCAATTTGACGGTGTTCGGCTAAGCCCGGTGCTCTCGAGCACGCATCGCAATCGATTCTCCTCGGCGCGTGAAATCGAGCGCTCTCGATCGATAGCTGATTCGATTACCGCCCTACACTATTCTATTAACTATTCGAGTATCACACGGTGATTAGATAAGCTAATAAAGGTGATTTTAACAACAAAAACAATTTTTTTTTCAATTTTTTGTTGTTTTATTGTGCTTAAGTATAGTCAGCACCAAAAGTAGCTACGTGGGTCAGGAGCTCAAAATGACCTACACACTACTCTAATGTCAAGAGGATAAGGACTGTCTAGATGGCGCATACTGCTAGGGTGCAATCAGTAAGATTGTTCAACAAAATACCCACTGAGTTAAAAGCAAATAGAAGCTCCACAATATTAAAAAAAAGCTAAAAACATATGTATTACAAAAATGCTGTTATGACATAAATGATTTTTGACAGTTGTCATTTTAAAGAAATATGTAGTAACATTTTTTTTAAATAATTAAATCATTTAATATAAAAACATATACGCTTGGGAGTAAAACTACTTAAATAAAATTAGAAATAAACAATTAAAGAAACGTATCAATACTTTGCCCTTTAGGCAGGGTGCCCATCACGCAGGCAGCATTCCCGCGATGAATAGCAATCGTTATTCTTTGAGCGAGAAAGCTGCCTGCGCGAGGGTCACCCGTTGCCGCTTACTGATGACACAAGGATGTGGAGCCCACGCGCGCTTTTTCCCCAAGGGCCGAGTGTCTCGACGCCAAATGCGACAAAATCGTACTGGGCGCCGAGACAGCTATACTTTCCAACCCTCTCGGGCATCCGCCGCTGCCCCGGCTTGTTTGGACGTGACTGGCTAGTAGGACGCTGCCAACGTATCAGCGCAAGTAGCGTACCACACCAGTGCACGGCCCATTCGCCAGGGGATTAGTGAAATCCCGTCCGGACACTTGCCATCATCCTCAATACTCAATACTCAATACTCAATAGTTTATTGCAATTTCACAAGTAGTTGTACAGGTGGTAAACTTATAAGCTAGAACTTTGTGAACCCTGTTGGGCACTGCAATATTATTATTATTATTATTACACACACTTACAAAAGCACAGAATCAATAGATAATAATAATTCGATTATAATTGGTCGTTAAAAAATTCGCTTACAGTGTAGTATGACTTAACTAATAACAACTGTTTAATTTTATTTATATATAATTTATCATTTTCTTCTTCTTTTATAGAGTTCGGGAGGTGGTTGTATATTTTAATAGACATTACTAGGGGGCCTGATGATAGTAGTTTAAGTTTACAAGGTGGTGGGATTAGTCTATTCTTATTACGGATCGGTCGTGTAGAGGTTATGTCCCCTCGTTTTGTATAGAATTCCCTATGCTTTCGAACGAACTTACACATTTCTAATATGTATATAGATGTAAGGGTCAGCAGTCCAAGTTCAGAAAAGTAAGGCTTGTGGCTTTCGATTTCGTCAAGGGTTTTGTTTATTAAGATGCGAATAAGCTTTTTCTGAAGGATAAAAAGTAATGGAGCGTTGGTACTGTTACCCCATAAAATAATACCGTAATTTAGCCAGGCATATGCATACCCGTAGTATGTTGTTAGGGCTGTCTCCAAATTTGTGGTAATTTTAACCTCCCGAAGCGCATAGACGAATTGAGAAATTTTTTTCCTAATTTTTTCTATATGGGATTTCCAATTCATGTGGCTGTCTATATCTAAACCCAATAGTGTAGAGCTTTGCACGACTTCTAGCTGCGTATTTTCGTAGGTGTAGTCTATTTCTAGTGGCGCTTTCTGGTATGGGTAGAATGCAATTATTTTGGTTTTTTTATAGTTAATTTCGAGGTTGTGGTCTCTCATCCAGGAACTAATTACATTTAAGTTAACTGTAAGTTTTTCATTCACGTCTTGATGGTTTTGGCAAGCTGTAATTAGTGATACATCATCGGCAAATAACACACAGGGATCATTTATGATTTTGGGGAGATCATTGATGTAAATAAGGAAAAGTAAACATCCAATAACGCTCCCTTGCGGAATAGAAGCGTTAAGAGTTTCAGAATTCGATTTTATAGTTTGTATTTCTCCAGTTGCAAAATTATAGTGTTCTATCTCAACTAGTTGCTTTCTATCCTTTAGGTAGGACTTTAGCCATTCGAAAGCACCCCCGCGGATTCCTATCCCATAAATTTTATTTAATAATATGTCATACTGTACCTTATCATAAGCTTTGGTCATATCCAAAAGTATGCCAATGGCATATTGTTTCGAATTAAGAATTTCCAAGATTTTTTGTACATACTTGTATACTGCCAAGACTGTTGATCTATGCTTCCGGAATCCGTTTTGGCAGTCGTTAAATATGTTATACTTTTCACAGAAGGTGTAGATCCGGTTACACATTACTTTTTCGAACACTTTAGATGCTGTTGGTAATAGAGCGATTGGGCGGTAATTATTTGGGTCTAACATTGAGTTCTTTTTGTGAATAGGCTTTATAACAGCTATTTTCAACTGATCTGGAAATGATGCTTCATCAAACGATTGATTTACTAATAAACACATTGGATAAGCAAGTTGGTCAGCGCAGTATCGAAACAAAGACGGCGGAAGTTCATCAATTCCATAACTGAATTTGTTTTTTAAGTTCCTTATTATTTTAGTTATTTCGGGGACGGTTACCGGTGAAAGAAACATAGAATTTTCGGTTTGCTGCACGACGGGTCGTCCGGCAGCAGGTGTGATACCAGTATGATCTTTACCTATTGATGAAAAAAAACTATTAAACGTGTCAGCCAGTAATTTAGGCTCTGATATTATGTTGGCCCCAATTTGTAACTTGATGTTAGTTTTAGTTTTTTTCGATTTCTTGTTCGTCCGCTCGTTAATTACACTCCACATCGTTTTTACTTTATTATTAGATTTTTTTATTTTATTTGCGTAATGTAATTTCTTAGCTGTGTTAACCAATCGTTTTAAAATTTTTTCATAGTGTTTGTAGTGATTACGTAGTACTTGGTTATTCGATTTTGTTACTAATATTTTTAATAAGCGCTTGTGTGTACAAGATAATTTTATTCCTTTGGTGACCCAGTACTTTTTGTAATTAGATTTTAGTTTAAGTTTAAGTTTTGGTATGCATTTGTTTAAAATATTTTTTAATGTTTGTATAAACGCTGTATAATTATCGTTTACGTTCCTATCGGGTCTTATTATTAAGGACCAATCCTGTTGGCAAAGTTCATTTTTAAAGCATTCTATATTTTTAGAGTTAAAGTGTCTTTTTTCTGCTGTCCAAGTCATTTGTTGTTTCTGTTGTTGAGGTAAGTATACACATAAAATGGTTCCGCAATGATCAGAGAATCCCAGTTCTTTGACACTAGCATGAACATTATTTTTGAAATTAGTAAAAATTAAGTCTAGACACGTTGATGTAAATGGTGATGTATAGTGTGTAGGTTCCTTGATATGTTGATTGAATTTATACTCAAGCATATGATTGATAAATCGACTACTTTTCGAATTATTTTCTAAAATATTAATATTGAAATCACCTCCTAAAATGACTTTACATTTCGAATATTTACAATTAACATACCTTAGTACCTGCTCTAGTTTAGTGTAAAATAAATCCTCCTCTCTCCTGTTCCAATACATTACAATTATAATTGTGTTTAACTTAGATAAAGAAATTGCACAAATTTCGAGCACGTGTTCAATAGAAAATTTCGTGATGTCGTCCTTTGGTGTGTATTCGATGTGGTCTTTTAGTAGTATACAGACGCCTCCACCTACTCTTTCTTCGCGGCAGAACGATCCAGCCATTTGATATCCACTTAACTGGAATATACTTAGTTTGTTTTTTGATAGCCAGGATTCCGAAATGCAAATAGCGTCGTATGTCGAGTCGTCGTGTGTGAAAGCTTCTAGTAAATATTGCTTATTAGCTACGCTTTGGAAATTTTGATAGAGGATTTTAAAATTATAGTCATTCCTGACGTCCGTTACGAAAATTACAGTTTTCATTATCAGTTTCTTCTGCTGTGTTTATTGTTTTTTGAAGACTTTCTGTATACATAGTACAAGAGGGCGTCTGGCTATCATATGACATCACATCACTCCTAACACTGGTGTTGGTATTAGGCGGCGGTACTTTCGAAGAGTCACGTTCCAGCATCGTGGTTTGTATAGTACTAGTGCTGCTTGTTTTATATTCCTTGCCGTTGGCGAAAACCTTATTATTCCTAACCACAGCATGCAAGCCCTTATTTCTTGCGTCTTGCAGGGTCGCCTTTATAGTGTGCCTTTGTTGTAGTCCTTCTTTGTCCATATATTCCGAGACCACTAATCCTACATTTTTGAGTGTTAGACTATTTCGAAGTATATATTTTACCATCCTCTTGTTTATAAAGTCGATGACAACCGGCCTTCGGTAGCCGTGTCTGCCCAAGCGGGAGGCACCATCAATGAAGCCGTTGGCGTCTATGCCGAAGAGGTCGTAAAGTATGTAACTAACACGCTGTATGAGATCTTGTTCCGTCTCATTCATAGTCTCATTCAATCTGTATAGAACTATAGAGTTACGAACCTTTTCTGTCATGCTTCCTTGTTGATTTTGTATTTTTTTGTGTAATAGTTCTAATTCTGTCTTTAAAGAATAATTTTCTTTTTGCAGACTCTTGATGTTTTCATCCAATGTGGTTATTTTTTTTTCAAATTGTTTTTGTCCTTCGGATATAGATGCAGTATTGCATTCGACTTCCAATTTCAAGTTAGTGATTTTGGTATTAAATTCGTTGAGTAATACATCCCTAATATTATCTGTGATAGTCCTTGTTAGGCTTTCTTTCATTTCTCCTATTTCCATTTTTAAAAGTTGTCTAAATTTATCAAAACTGATTGATTCGCTTATAGTCTCCGCAGTCTGCAGCGGGGCAGCTTCACTTGTTATTGATCTGGTATTAAGTAACCTGGGCGGCTGGACTTCTGGAGTATCCGTGTATGTATCACCCAGGCTGGAGTGGTTACTCTCGTCGCAGGACATGTTAGTGATTTCTAAGTGTTCAGTAGAAGGCCTTAAGAGGACTATAACAAAAAACACGCGTAATTGTAAGTTTTTATCGTCAAAATTACATACCTTCCATTCGTTTTTTTAAATAACAACTAGTTGGTGAAGATAGTTTGATTTCTCCTTTACAATATCAGCATGACAAGTGACCGATAATCTTTTTACTGATTTAGTAATGAATTTTCTGCAGCGGCATGTTTCAGCTAAATCTCGTGAGAGACCTCATTTCGGAGTGATAATTGGTCAAATCAGTTAAATAGTATGCACAAAAAAAAATCTGTTACAATCACAAATACCCTGTAGTTTAATCAAAGTAATTAAAAGTTAAATTTTTATGAGCCATGTGCTGAGAAAAAAAATCTGAAACGAATTACATTTTGCACCGAAAACGGTCAAAATCAAGTCATGATTTCTCAAAATCCCTGCATTATCTTAACGTAATTCTGATACCAAAATGATCTCCAGTATCTGTTTATTACGAAACATTTATTAAGTGGATTTAAATCACCACGATTTATTTTCGACGAATTATTAAACAATACCTCATTTTACATGACTACGGCGGCCACGCGCTGCCTAACGCTCAGACCCGCGCCAGCGCTCGTCGAGGTAGGACCTATGTTCGTCGGCTCCGCACAGCTAGCAACGTCGCTATGCGTGACATTTATGCTAGTGTGCGTCGGACGGTGTGTAGCGGCATGAAACATTGTTAATGTGTGCGCGTATAGGACGATAGTATCGACTTGATCATTGTTTGTTGGAAGTGGAAGTATCTAAGATTGGTGTTATAATAATCTTTATGTTTAACTGTTTTTCCTTAATTGATTGCTTTATACAAATTGCATAATTGTTATGGATGTCAATCCTAACTTTTTTATATCTACCATGACGGCGGTAAACGAGTGTACGGCCTGCCCGATGGTTTTATATGCACTGATAATAATGATATTTTCAGTAAATAAATATTATTATCCTACTATTAATATTACAAATGCGAAAGTTTGGATGTTTAGATGTTTGTTACTCAATCACGCTTAAACGTCTCAACCGATTTGGATGGAATTTTGCACTAAGATAGTTTATAGCCTGTGGGTCGATCACGTAACATTTCTTACGCGCGTTAGGTAGATTTAACTGTCATTTTTCCATATAAAATGTGAAATTTAGGTCTACCTGACGCACGTATTTACAATGCGTTACGTGATTGACCCTCTGGAATCCATACTTAATATTATAAATGGGAAAGTGTATGTGTGTGTTTGTTTGTCCGTCTTTCACGGCAAAACGGAGCGACGAATTGACGTGATTTTTTAAGTGGAGATAGTTGAAGGGATGGAGAGTGACATAAGCTACTTTTTGGCTCTTTCTAACCCCCCACTTCCCTAAAATGAGGGGTGGAAGTTTGTATTAAGCATTCCAAGTAGAAATCCATTCAAGGTAGAAAGCTAAAATTTGGTATGCGGACTATTTTGTGACTAACAAAAAAATCGTGCATAACTTTTTTTTTGGAAATCTGCACCCGACTTCTTAAAAGAGGGGTTGAAATTTTAGATGGGGGTCCAGATATGTAGAGTCGATATGTAGAGTCTATATGTAGAGTCGATATGTAGAGTCGATATGTAGAGTTGATATGTAGAGTCGATATGTAGAGTCGATATGTAGAGTCTATATGTAGAGTTGATATGTAGAGTCGATATGTAGAGTTGACTTGTAGTCGACATGTAGAGTAGACATGTAGAGTCGACATGTAGAGTCGATACGTAGAGTCGATATGTAGAGTCGATATGTAGAGTCGATCTAAATATATAAAAGAAGAAACTGACTGACTGACATCACCGCACAGCTCAAACCGCTGGATCTAGAGATTCCAAATTTGGCACGTAGTAGGTTCCTTATAAGGTCTAAGAGTGCACTAAGAAATATTTTTTTTAAATTTTCCCCCTAAGCGGGTGATATGTGGGTCCAAAGTTTGTATGGGGACACAAAATAAGTAAGTTTATTTGATTCGAAACTTCACAGGAGTGTTTCTAACAATAAATTTCTAAAAGTAAATACGTGTTTCAGGTTTTTTTGGAATTCAACCCCTAAAAGGGGGAAATGGGACAATGTCTGAAAATCAACATGAGTATTGTTTCTATGGTTTATCTGGTCGCTGGTCGCTGATTACGAAAACAACAACAACTATTTTTAAATCCAACGTGGCGGACGTGAAATACCATCTCCCTGTTGGGGTGCGATGGGGTTGTGTCTAAATATCAATATGGGTGTCGTTTTTATGGTTTTTTGGGACGTTAATTACGAAAATGGCATCGATTTTGTAATTTAACATAGTGGACATGAACATTCTTGAAAGTATTTGTGCCAAATTGCAATTAAATTGTCATACGGGTCAAACTGAGATGCACCTTTTTTGTAGACGGTTAAAATTACTTTTAGTACGCGGACGAAGCCAGTTTCTTCTTTTATATAATTATTTAGATCGACTCTATATAGACTCTACATATCGAACATATACTCTACATATCGCTTATTGACGTTTGCGTGTCAGACCCTGCGCGGTGATTCGGACTGTCCAGAATTGGTGAGTCGAGTTGTGCGACTGCATGTTCCAGACATCCCCAGGATAGCCCTCAGGCCGCGGCGACGCGATCTGTTGGCTTTGCCAGCGGGACGCACCGTGTCGCGCCTGAACTCTCCGCTGCTCCGTGCCCTCACACACTTGAATGCTCTCTTGGCATCAGCACCCGAGTGCGACCTGTTTGCGTGGCGATGGGCGTCTGTGAGAAAAGAATGCCTCAGATTCTGTGAGATGATGGATGCGAGGCCTACAACCGTGAAACTGTAATTGGTAACAATAATTGTACCTGATTGTTATTTGTAATAAATAACTTTGTTGTATATGTTAATTTTAAGTGTCATGTCGAATTGGAATAGTTCTGTAAGGGCATGTATACATATCTTCAAATAAATAAATAAATAAATATCAAATCTACATATCGACTCTATATATCGACTCTACATGTTGACTATACATATCGACTCTACATATCGACTCTACATATCGACTCTACATATCGACTCTACATATCGACTCTACGTATCGACTATACATATCGACTCTACATATCGACTCTACATATCGAATCTACATATCGACTCTATATATCGACTCTATATATCGACTCTACATATCGACTCTACATATCGAATCTACATATCGACTCTACATATCGACTCTACATATCTGGACCCCCATATAAAATTTCATCCCCTCTTTTAAGGGGTTGGGTGCAGATTTCCAAAAAAAAATGATTCACGATTTTTTTGTTAGTCACAAATAGTCCGCATACCAATTTTTAGCTTTCTACCTTGAAAATTGCGGAATGCTCCATACAAACTTCCAACCCCCATTTTAGGGAAGTGGGGGGTTAGAAAGAGACAAACATTAGCCTATGTCACTCTCCAGCCCTTCAACTATCTCCGCTTAAAAAATCACGTCAATTTGTCGCCCCGTTTTGCCGTGAAAGATGGACAACCAAACACACACATTCACTTTCCCATTTATAATATTAGTATGGATTAGTATGAATATGGAAGTATGGATTAATTAAACACTTAATCATATAACAATACCTACAATACGTTTGTATTCTCATTCCCATACATGGCATACTGTGTCCTCACTAATGGCTTCAGCGCTGGATCAACACTATTTCGTCGTCTTTCACATTGCAGCGAGTAAGACGTGAGACAAATGATAGCGCGAGCGGAATGGCAACGTCGCGTAAAAACTGCGAATTGGCTTACAGCTCCAATGTTAGAGGGCTCTTAAGCCCGCTGGAGATGCGGGTGTATTATCGTCGCGACGTCGCCTCGTAATATTGACACAAGATGGGCATTTCCAGATTTTTTTTAACTCCATACTGTGCTCTCTAAAGAAAGCCGAGGTCATATTAAGACATTTATAGTGATAATATGTTGCACAGTTAGTGCAACTCAGTAGTTCTCCTCTTTCGATTTTGAGACCACAGGCGGTACAAGTCATGTTGGTAAAAGTTAGTTTTTGGTTTGTTTACTTAACGAGTAGTCGAGTAACGAGGTCCAAAAATTGTTGAGGACTTTATGTTATTCTATAATCTATAATAGTTACACGTTACTAAAAGCTCACTGCCTCTTGAATCGCACGCTTATAAATGCTCCTTCGCTTTTGTGCGAACGTATCGTAGTTGTGACAAAAACGTCGTAAGCGCCGCTAATTTCTATAATACATACGCGTTTTGTTCGGACATATGGCACTTGTTGTTATCGTCGGTGGTTTTACTTTGACAAACAAACTGCTCATGTAATTTGCACTTCACACATATTCAATTCTTGTCTTCCCCATGTTTCACTTTGTTCAAAATGAAGTAACACATAGATTGTACCAAAATTTCACCGGAAACAAACACTTTAAACCACTAATATTTAATTAATTTTGAGGACCTAACGAGTATGCGCCGTACGTGTCCGGAGTTCGGAGGGTAGATCCTGTACAATCCGTGGCTCAAGAGCCACGGGGACGCAGGCGCTGGCGAGCGCCCTTCTCAAGATGTCGTTGAGTGCAGCGTGACGGGACAAGCGGCCGGCGCCCGAGGAGCAGGCAAGTCCATGGTGGCCAAAGCGATCTACCGCTGCTCCACAGGAGATGCAATTGTGGTCCACGCACACATCAACTTCAACGCGGAGAGCAACTGTAATTCGGAGTGTGCCCGGATCAATAAAAGTACCCAAGTTAGGAGAGGGGTACGCGTGAAGCCACTGCCCTGACTCTGGCCTGGATGCTGCCAACAGCCTGGCTCGGTCCCGGCCGGACGAAGAGTCGATCAAAGACTATGACAGCGGAGGAAGCTAACGAGTCCCAAGCCCTTTGTATTTTTGGTCTTGATGGCACAGTAACATATTATTTTTATTTGTTACATTTTCTTGTTATTGGATTTTTCTTGCTATTGGACAATCAGTAACGGAATATCTTATTGTCATTTAATTGTGTGCCTTTTTATTGTAATTTAATTGTTTGACTAGATATTGTAATTTGATTGTTTGACTTATTATGTTACATTCAAACACAGTGAACATTGTTAATTAATTAAATAAACTGAAACTGAACTGATCATTTTGAGCGTGTTATTTTGCGTATAGATACTTCTGCTGCTGACTGCGTCTGCATCGTAATATTTACTACGTAAAGCTGTTAAATATTCTAACCCTTTAAATTTCTACATTTTCCAGATGGATTCCTATGATGTATTGGACCACTACTTTAAATTTCCAAAATTTTACCGATTCTATGTTTTGTAACTCGAAATTAAAAACACGCGTCACTTCCCTTGCCTTGCAAATACATATTCCACTTGAACTCTAAGATTAGCGCTACGACAACACTCGATATCAATAAATAAACTATCAATAGATGCAATCTAACAGACAAAAAACGGTTAACATCGCACTCGAATGCAGTTCCGAGAACATAAAGAAACATCAGGCCATATTTTAACAAGTAAATAAAACAAGTTCTTTGCACTCCATCATTAGAATTTATGAAGTCCGTGGTTGCCCGTTTCCTTGTTATTAATATGGACATTAATGCTGTCCCAATATCCTCCCGTAAATGTCACCGTGGCGCCTAGCCAGGTAGACCACCGAACTATAAAAACACCAACACAAAACATTCAATTCTCTATACGATGACTCAGAAAAAAACATTTAAAATTTATAACACCTCCCGCTACCCGGCCGGCGGCCACTGGTATAAAAATGCTGGGAATTGTAATTTTTCTTACAAAATTTAGTGATATGTCAAACCTGTTCGACGTGGCAAATAAAAACGTACGAGACGAGGGTGAAAAAAATAAACTAAAGACTTCGGGTTATTGCTAAAACAAGGGAAGGTTACCGTATCAATCAAGGCGTTGACAAAAGTGTTTTTTTGTTTGGCCTGGCCGTGGGATGAAAAAAGGGTCGGTGTTTATGGAAATGCTATAAAAGAGGCTCGAGAGGCTCCAGCGAATACCCTACCCACAGCTTCACAATAGATAATTGTAACTAAAATGTTCAAATGTGATTTCACATGAAAAAATCAGCGCATGTGCAAGTTCAGTGATCTGAAACTTCGTAGATCCGGACCAGGGATTGGTGTAACTTATCACTACATTCCAATGCTTTTGTTTTGAAATTAAAATCAAGCGTGAAAAACACATGAAACGTGACTATTGCAACCGACGAACTAAAATATATCTCCAGTAGAGCCCTAACTTTCGTACCTATTGTGTCACGGGTTAATGAGTAAACTAGCTTAGACACTCGATATCCTACCGAGATTGTTCCCAAGCTAACGTCCCCCGTCGGACAGCAGCCCGCATTGCAGGGCAGGTAAGCAAGTGCGAGAATGGTAAAAATGCACGCGCGCCCCGCAGAGCTAGCCGCGTGTCACTCACCGTGCGGGGTGGCCGCGCCGCGGGAAAAAACCAACGTCATCATTCCAAAAACAAAAATAAACGCACCCATCATCGTTTAGAATTATATTATTTGTAAGCTACCTTTTTTGCTCAATGCAGTTTAGCAAAAAAAAAATTAGATTAGTTTCAATATTTATCACGACTTAGCCCGTGACAGTCGTGACGTATATTCAATAATGACAATACTAGTTACTTATATCGATCATAGTAGAAACTATACGAAATCAACACATCAAACTGGTCATAATCCATAACAGCAGTGACCGCAAAACGTGCGTACGAACCGCCCCGCTAAGTCAACTGACATGATATGAGTCACTTAGCACTCTGTGCTAATAAGAACCCAATATTGTCCCTTATGTGCCTTTTCGTGTGTGCCATAAGAGCTATCGGCATTCATTCGAGAATTTATTTCGTGATAAAAGCATAATATTTTCACACGTTTATTTGGCTCGCCCAAATGAGGCCGATTGGATTAAATTAAGCGTCTTCAGTATCAACAATATCCTAATATCGTGTCCTAATAGTATTTTGCAAGCGCCTGTTGTTCATAAAACAGTCTGAATACCGTCTCCATTCTGTTAAATTAATAAAAGGTATATTTCAGTTTACTTTTGTCAAATCTATTTAGAAAGGCTTCATTTCGTGTTTTGAGTGTACATTTTAATGTGATATAGATATTATATACTAGATTTCGCCCGTGACTTTATCTGCGTGGACCCGGGATAAAAACTATCCTATATTTTAAGCTAGGCTATACCTAAACTATCTTCGTGCATTTCCAAACATCTAAACAGCCAAACATCCAAACTTTCGCATTTATAATATTAGTAGGAAGTAGGATGAAGGATCTCTTGGCCAAGATGGGACTATCAAACAGTACAGATTGTAGAATGTGTGGCGAGGAGGATGAGACTATGGAACACTTACTGTGTGAATGTCATGCCCTTGCCAGACAAAGAATGAATCTCTTTGGTAACGGCTACCCGCAACCAAAGGAATTCAGGGTACTCCCACTAAGCTGCATCATCCGCTTTGTGGAAATGATGGAGCGAGCTTGGGAGTAGCTATAAAGGGGAGGGCAAATGCACAAAAGATCCCAATGGGTCGAAGTGTATCCGAAAGGGCCCTCAACTATATAAGATAAGATAAGATAAGATAAGGAAGTAGGATGTATTTTTCTCATATAATCAGTTAATTAAAATAATACAGTTAAAATAAAAAATTAAAATATCTACCCGAAAGAAAGCTAAAATTTTAATTGGTTTGCGAAGGAATAAGAGTCAAAGCTTACCCATCACATTCTTTCGGAATCTTACGGAATAGGGAATATGCATCTTTATTTTTTATTGCGAAAATCAAAAGTATAATCCAAAGGAATATCAACTGTAACATTAAAACTTTCTTACGATTTTTTTTCCTGATGTTATTGGCATTTGAAATCTGCACGCGCCGGCACCCACCGATAACGCTCTATATTAAAGGGGCATAGACTATGACGTCACAATCCATATTCTGGACGCGTTTAGTATGGAGTTAGTCATTAATTTGCAATTACCTCCTAAAATTTGCGTTTCAGTCTATACTTGTCATACAAAATATCATTTCTAATTCAATATTCTGTCTAACTGTTATGTAATTTTATTGAAAATTTATTTAAAAAAAATTGAGTTATTTTTACGTGAGATTACAATACAATAGTTTTTTTTAAATATATATTTCTGTTGTATGATATTTCTACGTATATCCGCATCGATTGAGTGCAATTTATTCAAAATTGAAGTCCCATGCATATTCCCTATTCTTGATTACCTTATTTTAACGGATTTTAAATTAAAATTAAAAGTTTATAACGCTCAGTCTATGACTTTGACCAAACATACGAACAGAATTTATTCGACGGCGAGCGGTGATCGATGACCGTCGAGGCTTGTCCCCGCCACCGAGACAACACGCTCAACCGAATACTGTTCCCAAATTTAAAATAAATACCATGTTCCAAATTCAAATTTTATTTAATTACTCACTGCACTTTTTACTCTTTTGTTTTGACAAACCCAGCCAGTACGTTTCGAAACGTAATATGAAAAAAGGCTGCAACTTGATTGCTATAATATAGTATTTTATGCAACAGTTGTATAAGAGAGGTCAAAAAAGGCGAGTGGCGTGGGTTACAATGTGAGCCGAAGGCGAACATTGTAAAGAAAAACGCCACGAGCGTTTTTTGACTTAGTTATACAACGTTGCATACAATACTTTTTCTACGATTAGCTACTATGAAATAAAATGCAAAATTAAACAAAGAATAAACTTTTCTTAAACTTTGTCGTATAGGTCCCGAGATTTAGTAGGCAACAAATGTTCGGTCACTGCTTGTGGGCTGCCCCGGTGTATTTCTGGTGTAGAAGCAATATTTGTATAAACACCAACTATTTTGTAGCAAACACAACGGCCGCAAAGTCAAACAACAATTTATAAAATAACCGGGAATTCTGGAAACATGAAAATGAGACAAATGGGTGTCTATGGTTAACTTTGTTTTTAATTGATGTCAACATGCCAGTACTGCCATATTAAGAATAAAGGTTTTTCCTAAGTTAGCAGCAATGCCTTTAGTTCAAAAATTTCTAAAAAGTAAAAACATTCAGTGGTTTGTTAAGTTGGTAGTACCTAATGTATAGGTTTAGAAGCGTATGGCTGCTAAGCGTATCGTTTTGGCGACATAACAGCACGGTTGTGCCGTACTGTTATGGGGAATAGAGTATAGACTTTTCTGCAAACTTATTTTGTATGTCTTTATATTAGTGTTCGTGACTATGTAAATGACAGATAACAGTACAGGAGTAGAAAAAGTAATAAACGATGTTCTGAAAACTGGAAATGTAAATATGCTCGGACACAAGCAATATTTTATAATCGACAACCGTTTAACAAAACTCTAAGACCAGTAGCTTGAACAGAACGATCGTGTAAAATAGAAACTTTCCGCGCATAAAATATCTTGACAGTAAAATTCACAGCAATGAATAATGACATCATAACGATTATAAATCAGGCAGACAGTGTGGGACCGACTTGCGTCAACGTTTAAGGCTACAGAATTCTTATTGTAATAGTTTATTTGGCACTAGTTTGGGCTCTGCATGCCAAATAGGAAAGTTCCATGACCGCCTTGCGCGGTAGTATTTTACATACGAAGATTTATTGGCCACCTATCGCGTTCCTAAAAGTTGAATGAGCCGCATTAAATACAGATAAGCTGACGACAAAAATATATATTCTAAAAAGGAGTAGGTATATTTTCACATAGTAAGCTGTGGAATGCACACGTTACACATAAAGCCTTAGCACGTCTCACATTGCGATGCAAAGAGCATGAGTTAAAAATGTTATTATAAAAGAACGTTGCAATCCAAAAAAGAGTCCAACAGAAATAGTACATTGTAGTAGAAAGTAGAGTCGGAAACAGGCCAGTAGCGTGGCAATTGCTATCGCCGCCGATCGCTACAAGTGAAGCTGGCATTTTCGCTGTACAAATATAACTTGAGACGTGTTCCTAGTGTTCTCACGCGTTCCTTTTTCTCCGGGGAGAAATATTATAGGACATAGCTCGTAATGCATACCTCGCTTTATGGTCCAGGGAACAGAGTTTTATTGCCCGGTGGCTTGCTGAAGATTTCGCACTATCTATCCGTTGTGGCTACCGTAGCGAGGGCTATCAACAGGCGATCTCACTAACTAATCGTAAACTGCGCACATTTACTTAAACATGACGTTTATATTGTACATTTATGCAAATGAGAATACACTCTTGCTCGAGTGGTCACTATCCTCCACATCAGTCATGATATGGTGTGATAAAATTGAGCCCATACAGGAACATTTCCGTCAAGTTTAATCTGCCATTGTGACGCGTTGGTAGCATACTCATTGATGCAACGAGTATCAACGAGCACAGTCTTCAAACAGACTGACAACCCTACATGTATTCATAATATCGTGACTGGGGAATGCAACCTCACCCATATTTTACGAGACTGAGTCTCGTACAATTTTCGTACGAGATCTCGCGAGATTGAGAGATTGAACTTTCCATATAAAACACTCCATGAAAAAAGTTTCATCTGAATGACAAATTAAAACTTACTTTTATTCGATTAAAATTGTAGTACTTTTAATTACTTATATTAAAATGCTGGTTATATTTTTTAATGGAAATAAAACGGTTATTATGAGCCACTACATGCATATTTTTTATTTCACATGTTGATAATCATTAAACGGAATGGATAGCATTTGCATACGTTTTCAGTGAAAAACGCCCAATCTCGCGACGTATCTCGTGACTGTGATTTTTAATTTATTTAAATAAAGCAAATGTCCTCTGCGTCTAAACTTAATTTGTATCTCACATGTAACCACAAGAACATATTTAAATGAGACCCTGTTACTTGTTCACTAAATGACTAATTACTCGAAGAGCTCATAAATATTTTAAACCAAATTAACACAGACTTAATCTTATTAGATTATAATTATTTTATTAGGTGCAACAAATAATTAGGTGTCGCGTAACCATTTGTATTGTCGAAATGTTCCCACTACGAAGTGGAGCCAAGTGCAGGATAATTGGGGTAACCATAATAAATGAGATTAGGTTGATTCTGTTGTTCTAAGTTAGCTGCATTGTCCAATTAGGTGTGTGGACAAGGTCGCCGCTTAATGGCGGCATCTAATTGCCGTGTACTAGTTTTGGGCGTTTAATTAATTCTTGCCAGCATGTGTTCTGGCGCAACGACGTCAATAGATATTTTTTCACGTCTTTGAATGCAGTTCTTACCGTAATAAGTGAAGGTCAACGTCACATGACGTAGGTATAGCACAATTAACACAAACATGCGAATATCTAATAGTGTAGTAAGTTATAATAAGAATAGGACATTTTTTGTGCCTATATTCACAGTTATCACACCTATCTTAGAACTGCTATTAATCCTTAAATATTGAAAAGTAAGTATTATTAATATACTATACTATTAACTTGTTTACTATCAGGTGTGGCGTTTCGTTAGTAGTCAAACGCAACGAGGCACAAATTAATAAATGTTATAATTCGCAATTTGCTTACGAAACAAATGTATGTGAAACTATTGAGTGAAGAAGTCTTAAAGAAGTCATTAAAACGGTGGATCTCATGCAGCGGCAGATACCTGCGTCGCAAGAATGCTTCAGGATTAGCACATTGCATCTCGTCGTCGGGACACACATTGTCTCGCATTTCCCACAACGAAAATAAAAGTGAGAATTCAATCTTCCAAGCCTTCAACGGTACCTCTCTACAGTACACTGAGTTTAAAAATACCCGCACCGACATCCGGGTAGCCGTGACTCAACCAACCAACCAAATAAAACCGTTTTTTTTTAATTTACAATTAGTGGAATGTAAATTAAAACGCAAAACGTGGTTTATTGTTAAAAATTTGTAATTTCTTTAAATTACAAAGTTTGTACAAAGTATTTTGGCAGTCTTATTCGCGTCATGGCTCTTTAGCCATGACGCGAATAAGACTGCCAAAATAATGTTCGTATTGTCAATGCAGATTGCAGGAACAGAGGGAGTCGGTCCGGTTGAATGACGGGCGGGGGTGATGTAACGTGGCGTCGGCAGCCATTCCGCTAGTTTATGTCCGCGATGCGGTATTAAGGTAAATTGTACAATTGTGCGCACGGGCCAGTCGTTATCCGCGCGGCTGACGTGCCGGCCCGCCGGGCCGAATGTCGCATTGTTTCGGCTTTATGCTTCGACCTCAGATTAGAAGTCCAACCGCAAGATTTATGGCGGTCATGAGCTAGGCGAGCGGTAGAACCTCGACGTTTTTCGTCGAAACGCTAAACTTCTTACGAGCCCAATTTGTGGCGTTTAATGTGTTGTCGTGCCTGCGTGCATGCCCCGCCTTTTTATTAGTGTCCCGTAACAGTAAACATCACCCATTCCGACTCGAACCGCCTTCTTGTACCTACATAAGCGCGATTGTACGAAGATAAACGCAGTTTCAGAGATGCTTGTCTGATACAGCTAGCTGAGTTCCTAATAGAAATGCAAATCCTCGACACTTCATTCAATTTGTAAGGACTTAGTCGAATGGTAATTTGATTACAGAGATTTATGAATAGTTAATGATCGGTTTCCATATCTGCGTGTAGAGATCGGCGGTGTTGGAGGGCTCGGATGCTTACGGCGAGTACACAAATTGGTCGGATTCTTACACTCACCAATCTTCGCTTGGGCTTGATGAGGGGTCTGTTCTGTCCGTTCATCTTGTAGTAGAGGCCGCACGCGTTGCAGAGGTAGTGGCCGGTCCCGTCGCGCCGCCACAGCGGCGTGCTCGTCGCGCCGCAGTTAACGCACTCCCGACCCTCTGCCATACAACACAAAGTATTAAATACAACGACACTGGAACTTTTCGGAAATTGCTACATTTGAGAAAGCGTTGCCAAAAGTATACGAGCAAAATGGGCGATTTTCCGCGATATGTCATAATAATGTGTATTCCGGAATCTTGATTTCTTCCAGGCGCGAGTATATTTTTGGCAAATCTGCAATTACTGTGCTTCATTGAGGGTGAGAGAGGAGAAAACAAGAGTGAATAATTATTAACTAGGAGTGTCTAGGCTTGAGGTAAGTATAATGTATTTACAATGAAAATGTGCCTTAACATAGGTAGGTACACAATCACTTTATCAAAAAGTAAAGTTTTTGGATGGTGAAAAAACTATGACTTATTATGGACCATCATTTCACTTTATCATTTAAGTTTTTCATTTAACCTTATGCACTATCATAAAAATAAACAAAGAAACACACACAAGCACAACAAAAACCAACACCACAAAGAAACCATATAGATTCACATTTTTGAAAAATTGGTTATGGAGGCTAAAAAAGTGCAAATAATAATTAGGGAAAAAAGTTTGTATGTTAGTGTTTTATGAGTGATTTACCTGTCTCCTGGCAGGCTGGGAGATGAGAGAAAAAACACATTCAGAAACATTACCAATCAAATTTCACTAACAAAGCATGCAGACACGTATTACGCTTAGAAACAACCACTACAGTAGCATTTAAATCGTTAACAATAAAAGTAATTACAATTACTACGAAAAGTAAGTAAATATATTCAATTAACCAGGGAAAGCGTACCGCGATGCCGGAGGAAAAATTGTATCATGATTTTTTACACGCAAGGAAAACAAGAGAAAGTTACATCGAGCGAGCGTTAAGCGGAGCGCCCTTCAAATGCTGGCTATTTTTAGTTTTCGCATACACTTGAGTATGTAAATCAGTACCTAGCTGTACCTTGTAATTATTGTAACATTCTTTACCGAGGCCCAAGCCACAAGTCGATACAGAAACGTAGAATGCCAGACCAATATGAAATTAAAACAGAAATGCAAGTCAATAACTACGCGACCATAAAATAATTAATATTTTGGAAACGGCAATAACAAAAGCTAATCGCTATAAAAATAAATGATGTTACAAAAATGTTCGAGAGCGTCTAGCGGCGAAACAGAGCGGAACCAGAGCTATAAGGTAATGTATGTACATTCTGATTTTCGCAATCTGTGTACGAACATGTCTAAAATAATATTACACTGAAGCATAACATCTCATCCATTTGTTGTTAATCTATGACGAAACAAGCTCAACTTGCCTATTAAACTGATTGTCTTCACAACACAGTTACCTACTGAAGCATAGCATTTCAAAATACCTACGGATCTAAAATGACTCATGCCCACTTACTATCAAAATCATGCATGAATTATTCACATTTAACCCCCAGGATGAGTCACCCTCCGTGGAGATTTTGCAACCAGTTTTTTTTTAATAATTTTGGAATGATTACCACCAAAACGAGCAAATGAGGTACCATATTTACATGGTTAGCGAGAGGATGTGTTCACAATATGGGATGTGCGCGCCCGCCCACAATCTTTCTCTAAACTCGATTACTCGATCGATGATTTACTGCAATCTAATTAAGAATCTCATCTCGTTACTCTCACGCGCCCAATAAAACGCCGTGAAATGCGCACAAATGTACGCTGACCCAATAGTGCGTAGGTACTAAAATCAATAAAGTCACATTCGTATGTTTACTAACAGACTGTAATAGATTCAATGATACAAGTTTATTGCCCCAGAGATGGTATCGGCAGATCGTATATCGGTATCTCTATAATAACATTATGTATCTAGATCTGATTATTCACGTCGGGACAGACAACGATCCTCTGCATAATTAATATTCGTAAGGACGCGCAACGAGACGGTGAAAGTGACCGAATGCGATAGAAAAAATAAGTTAAACGAACTGAGAATGTTTTACGAGCTTTAGGCAGAGCAGCCATTCATCTTTTTTATGTAAAACCAGATCACAACCGGCAATTAAATCGCCCGGACCTTATCGAAAACGTATTGCGATCGAACCGACGACTCACTTTTTGGGCTAACCCTTTATTTTTTTGTTATTTGTGTCGATAAAGCCTGTAATTTGTTCCGAAGATTGTAATAAATAAACACCAATAACGATTATTAGGAAAAAATAACAGGATATTACACGGAGCGAGAAGTTGATGTTAGTGTTTCTCGCTTTGAGACTGATTTAGTTCAATAGTAACGTCTCTATTTGGTAAAACTATGGCCGTTTGTGAAAGTCGACGGCCGCGGGGGCCACGAGATTTACAGCCGCCTGCCCTCTTGCCTCGACATTACACGTATTATTAAAGAGAGCAGTATTTCTGATTAATTACCATCCGATTTAATTGTCCGGGCCGGTCCGATCGGCTCAATCGTCACGATAACCGTTGTTCAATCCGTTCGCATTGTAAGAGTTACGTCTTTATTTACACGATAATTGAACTGCCTTCCGGCAACAAGGCATTGTAACTCTTTTTTGGTACAAAAAAAATTAATTGACCATTTGCTTGTCAAAAATAAAATCGCATCCCTAGATCTCGTAGAATAGTTTTAGCGAATTTCCAGTGTTTGTTTAAAATTAGAATGCGGTTCATTCTCTTTATTGCGGGGAGTGACGGCGGTCGTGACGCGGCGGCGCTACGTGACCGCGATAAAAGATTTTCATCTGCCATATTTACGTTAGCCGAGTGGGCGGTTTTTATTCTTCAAGAGTCTCCAGGCGAGCACACTCTGGCTCAATGTTTTCACACGCCCTCCTGCGTGGGGAAAACACCAAAAACCACGCAGCAGTTTACGAGTGCGGGTCGAGTGATGTTGACCCGGCGGGGGATTGAGGGAAAACTATCGATGCATACACTTGAAGCACCGCCGTTACTCCTCAATGAAACAGTACAAAAACTAGACCATAGCCACGTTTTATAACCTCGACGTGTAGTAGGGTAATGTAATTTAAATGAAGGACTAATTCGCTCCCGTGTACCGTGACGCGCTCTTGGCGCATCGGCCCATCAACACGTAACGGTGAGGCTATTTTGCATACAAACCATTACATTATTGCTCAAAACTTATTCTTTGTTGCGCCACAGAGGCTGTTATTAGGCCTTAATTACATGCCAGTATGCAAATAGAAAATTTTAATAGAAGCCAATGATCTCGCGCGAGGCCTCTCCTTTCATTAAGCATTAACGTGTCTGGAAATCCTGTAGTTTTTCTTACGATATTGGTATATTATTATATGAAACGTTAATTGAAATTTGTATGTGTCTTCGTGCATGTCAATGAGAACGAGAAGTACCTTAGCCAAGTGTCTATACACCATCACCTACGTTAGTTGGCTAACTATATCAAGCCAGATCTATGTATATAACCAGGTCTTGTAATTGAGTAGGTAGGTACCTACGGACAATTTTAACGTCATGGTCTTGTAGGGCTAAGAGTTACCTAACCACAGTATCTAGACGGACATTAAAAACTAATTTCCCGATTCACGTATCCGAAAGGACAAAAAAATATGTAGTTACATGTAGAAAAGTTGATCAGAGAAGTAAAAGTTGCCCTTTGTTTTTGTAAGAGGCTAAGAGAATGGTCAATCCACTCTGAGTAAATGCTCATATTACAGATCTAAATTTTTATTCATACTCATATTTCATTTTTGTCGAGTACCTATTCCAACGTACTTGTTACTCGTCAGTGGCTGAAGGAATGAAGCCATTTTTCACGTTCCATGCGCCGCGGCCGGACGCTCTCGTATTTGCATTCGTTATTACCGTACGGAGATAATTACGTGTGACGAGCGATGCAGCGCTGCACTGAACCCGCGGTAATTACCGACCGACTACCGACCGGCTAACGCACAGCCGACCGCCGAACGACCGGCGGCCGGCTTTTGCGATGAAAATGCTAGTCATAACTTTGTTGTATTGGCATAATTTAATATTATACATAGGTAGATGAATATCATTTAGATACATCATGGGTACGATAATGTTAACATTACGTTAACGTTCGAACCTTGATACCAAAGGTGAACGCGGATTTTACTAAAACATATTGCATCGCAAGAGTCATCATCGATTTCGGTTTTATTTTAATACTGTTACAAAAGTAGTTATAGACTATCTGCGACCGAAATCTAAACAACTAACGATCGAATGACATAACAGAAGGTAAAAAATGATAAATTGTGTGTTTAGATAGAGAACATTTTACGCGAGATTCTTGCCAAGGACATCATTGACCTAATAGATGATTAAATAAAATAGAGATGTAGGTAACTTTTTGTTAGATCACTATGTCAAAGTGTTGCCATTGTCACTAATTAACTCGTTATTTTCAACGGCTCGGCTTTGGCATCAAAAGCATTTTTAATTATTGTCAGGATTGTATTCAAAGCCCTATTGTCCTCATTATAATTGAATTAATCACTGAAGTTCCGAGGCTTAAATAAAATGCAAATTTTGAAATGCAATTGTAACCCACAACCCGCACTGGCAGAGCGTGACGGACGCAGTACGTGCGCGTTTTCTGCTTGTTGTGTTACAAAAATATTCATTAGGTGCTTGTTCCCGAATTCGCTGGACTATGTACAATTATTAATGATTTAGTTGCTTCGTACAATTACAACAACAACATTATGTTAACTGTGCAAAAATACTGACCATAGCCTTAAAAATGTTTTTCAGTTCACCAGCTCGGAAAGCCCTTTTTTATTATTTAAAAACAAATAGCAAACGAAACTGCATTTTATTCACAACAAGGGTGTCAATAATATTTGAAATCCGAACATGTTATATTAGTTACTATTCTAAACATAATAAAGGTCCATCGTTAGGACGATTTTTCGCCCATCTGAATTGTCTGATCAAATCAGGTGGTGGTGGAGGTAGTGGTTATGTAGTGTATTTCAGTTGTTTTTTTTATGTAGTATTTTCCTCGCTTTAGTGAGGTGAAAAGATTTGTGTTACACACGGGTGCAGTTATTTTACGTCTCGTGTGTTCCAACACACGCTACGCTCAGGATTCTATTTTTAAACCCCTGGCTTCGCTCAGGATTCTATTTTCGAACAATAGAGTCCATTCGCAAGGTCGTAATTCAACCCTATAGAATCCAATCGCTAGCTCGTGTTTACACACTCGCGGTTAAAATACAGCTTTGCACCATTGTATAACAAATAACTATTTCAAAGTAGCAAATATATTTAACTCCACATTCATATATTATGTTAAGAACGTTAAAGTATTTGTAAAAAAACCGGACAAGTGCGAGTTCAACTCGCGTGGTGAGGGTTCCGTATATAATACACAAAAATATTGAGAATTTTCCCGTTACTTTGAATACTCAAACTTCTTATAGGTTTTCCTGTAATCTTTAGACAAGGAACTATCTTCCATATTTTTTTCCAGAATTTTAAGCCTAGTAGTTTCAGAGATAAGGGGTGAATGGTTAATTTTCGTCTTTTTTCCTAAATTTCTTCAAATCTGTTTTTGCTAAAATTATAAAAAAAAATCTTAGATGCTTACAACAACCCCTTTCATTTGATATGTCACACAATACACTTTGCAAAACTTTTTTTTTTAATTTTCCTGTTTACCCCCCAAAAGTGGCCCCCTTGTTCAGAATTCATTAATTTACTTTACGAGTCCATCTTTGGGTCACCAATTTACATGTGTTTACCAAATTTTAACTCAATCGGTGCAGTAGTTTCGGAGCAAATCGGCTGTGACAGACTGACAGACAGACGAACGAGTGATCCTATAAGGGTTCCCCGTTTTTTTCCTTTTGAGGTCCGGAACCCTAAAACACCTACGAAGAGGTTTAGTATAATTGATAAGTAGTAGTAAACGAACGACGACGGATTAGGTAAATGTAAAGTAACTGTTGAATATCCAAGTCAAAGTAGAAGATGGCAAAAATACAAGAAAAATTAAATCCTTGTTAGATCGTTTTCACAACATAACTCATTAAAAAAAAAACGAATATTATATTTAGTGTTAGCAGCCAGCAAAATAATGGTTGCTAAATAATAACATATTATAGTGGACCCGGGACTTCATTCCAGCGGCGCGGCGGGCCGTGGCGCTCGCGCACGTACGGCGACGCTAATTGGTTGCGCAAGCGCATGCAACGCAACGACACAACTTGCGTTGCGGGGTGTACCCCACAATCCCGTTGCTAAATAATCTTTCTGGAAATCTGAAATCCGTCGTTTTGGGGAAACTCTTATTATAAAACTTGCTGGTTTTGCTGTGACTTCGCTATATTGTAGTGGTAATTTAAGATAATCTATAACATAACAGTAATACTTTATGGACTCCAAATGTCAGGTTTTTTTTTAATGGTATGTCCACCATATATTAATACCACAGATTGCATTGGACACGGGAGAGACGGAGCACGGTGGTTGGATGGTGTTATCGTAACAGGTACCTATTCTATGTATTTCTCAAATAAAAATCTCTTGTAGAAAATATTTTTTCCGGATATTTCACAATATTGTAACGACGCTTTTCCGGAATAGCTATTGACAACTTAAGTTACATTCGATTAGATACTTAATCAAGGTACCTACTGTATCTTAAATAGGTAGGAAACATCATTAAGGCAAACAAATTCCCAGGAGATAACGTATTGGCATGTAGCGATGTTACTGTGGACCATAAGAAGCCCGGTTAAATGTCGTAGGTGAGACTCTGACAACAACTGCCAGATCAAAATGTACTCTAACTCGCATTAATAAGGTAAAAATCGTAAGAAAGAATGGAACATTGACCAGCCACCGTATAGTATTGTTTAAGAGCTGATTATTAAATTGTTGAAGTGTTTAATTTAAATGCCATTTGAATGAACGGAGTTTTAGAAAGTATGGAGTGGAACGGTTGTGCTCGAGATGTTGGTACGCGCCGGTTGGCCATTTGTTTTAAATGCCCTTTCCATGGCATTCCTTTATCCGAACAACTATTTGGGCAGCTTTTACTCACGATTTTTCGAACACCATTAATTGTTATGTTTTATCCGAAATCTGAGCGTGATTTGTGATCCTATTTTAAATACGAGACAATAATGAATTAAGCCCTGTTAAGATTTGCATGGCGGACATTAAGTGTGCCACACCGTGAACGTTGCTAGCAGTTTTTACCGGATAACACAATGTTGGTAATTAACAGTCGGTTACAAGAAACAATCAAGTACTTGTAACAAAGTATCGTTCAGATCAATTAAGTATATATAGTTTTTGTCAGCGCAGACAATACGGCAGCTGTGCCATCGATACTGTATTCTGCATTAACATTTAAGTACTCGCAATCAGCGAGTTAAAGACGGTGGTGTAAATGAAGAGCTTTAATTCTGGAAACGGTGTTCGATAGGAGCGCTGGGCCGAGGTCAGGCGATCGGCAACAATGGAATGGGCTACATCCGGCCTCTGCACATTATCATATAGCTTCCACCGAGGAGCCGGCAACGGGCCGAGGCTCGAGCCTGCCTCTTACCTCCCGCGGATTTACATGCTACCATTTGCTTCTAAATCGGCGACAATGAAGAAGAATCGTGAATATAATTTTACTGTCATGAAAACGTATGCAAATAAGTTCATTATAAAACTACTGATCAAAAGAGCGCATATTTTATAATGCATTAAAACGACGTTTAGGGAGATTAGTATACAAATTAGATAATTTATAGGCTGATATTTCCACATTCTTGGAACGTGTGCGGTGATAACGCTTTGAAGAATTCTCTGACGTTCCGCAAGTGCGAATAAAATGAATGTGGTAATACAAAATGTTAAACGAGTACGAGCCTACTCGGGTTGTAATGTAACTAGTAGGTATGGTAGCGTATGGCATTACGTTTTTTACAACAATTAGCGAGAACACGCTGAACCGAACAAAAACCGAGTAACGACGCGTAAACACTGTGTAAATTGGATGCGAGCCCACTATAATTAATTGGATGGTCTATGGCTGAATCTTTCCATTTTGCCTCGCAGAGCAAATGATAGAATAAACCTACGTAATATATTGGAGTCACCTCCAATTACGGCGGAGCCTGAAACATTTGCGGCGGCCACTTAATTCGATATCCCGTGTTAAAATTTGCATAATGCAGTATTAAGGAGAAAATTTATGAAGTGGCATTAACTTTGACAACTAGGTGGATTGTTTTCGAATAGTTCCGTTTCCGTGTAATGCCTTTTAATTAGCTGCCCGTTTTCATTCGCTTTCCTGCGGTAATCTTATGGGAAACCATCTCTATCTAGTGCAGGCAGACGTTCAATCGCGCGCGTGAGATTCCATGCTAATGTTAATCCATTAGAAAAGCCACTAAATATTGAACCCACAATTGAAAAGGCTCGCTATTCAATGGCCGCAATGTTGCACATTCATTACCCCGATGTGAGACAATAAAGGACGGCCATTTTTGGTTCCCGTCCATTGTCAAAGCTTAACAAGTGTGAGAGGCTATAATTACAATTTTAAATATGTATGAAATAAAGCAGTCGCATTATGTGCTGTTAACACAATTTACTGTTGAGTAATTTTTTGTTATTATACGTACCATAGCGGGTAGCATTGCGAAAAGTTTGCCTCACAATAACCGACGCAACAATGCACGCATTAGTGTAAAGGTCATGACGAACAATATCTCAATAAATGAGCCTTACGAGTAAACGATATATTTTACTAATTGTCTAATGCATTGTTACCAACCCGCGAATCACGCGCGATGGAATTTGTAAAAATGATAACCTGGGACTCTTAAAGATAAATCTTCGGCGTATGTTCAAAGATGCACTCACAAATAAGTGCCTACTAAACTCTTGCCAAAACAATAGCAATGCCCACTGTCAATAGGAAAACACGCCGTTTCAACAAAACGAAAGAAAGTGAGGTGAATTAACTTTGCAATTAAACTCTAATTTAGAAAATGGTCTTGAGAATTAATGGAAATCTACTTAGAGCATTTGTTTAATTGCGTAAAACAATAGTAAGTTGCAATTAAGTAATGAGAAATAGTTGGTTTGTTTGGTCAACATCAAAAGAGCCCGCGTGGGTTCACATGACGTAACAATGAATATTGCGCGCCCGCGCGACTAACAGACCCAACGTGTGGACGGGAACAGTGGCGAGGCATGGGAACACCAGCTACAGACTTAACTGCTGATCTCTCGCCTTCCGCCTCCAACCAGCCTTGTGCATAACTTTAAATGAACGTCTAAGATATGCAAAGACCTACAAAGTAGATATAATATTTAGGTATAAACATCGAAATTGCTCATCAAAATTCCTCCCATTATCATGAATGCCAATGATCGAATACGTAGGTTTGTTAGTAACCTCCACCGAAATGTGTTAGCGTTAGGGTAAGCGTTAGACCAGTTAGTAATTCCAAGCCCGTGTACTGAACACAAACGTGTGGCGCCACAACCCCGGCGCCCGGTGCAGGATACCCCGCTTATCCGACCACATCGGCCACTTCCAATCATTATTACTGCACAATGACATTTGGAAATAACGAAATATTAATCTCCAAGTGCTTATCGAATTAATAAATCGCAATTGTCGAATAGATGGAGCTGAGATTCTAATTACGCGGCGGCCATTTTGTAAAGGCTCCCGATTAACGAGTCTCGAAACGCCTCACAGGCTATTTGATTTAGATGCCGATTATAACGACTGTGAATTTAGTAAGTGAAAGCTCTCAGATAGTCTGATAAAGAGAGCAGCTTCGTGTCTCCAATCCATAACCTTTTAAGTCTAGACAGTTATCGTTATCTATGTATTAATTCGACAGAGTGTGATCGGGTAAGCGTTGTATTGTATGGTGGTGTGAGTATCGCGTGCGTCCCAGCGAGGCGAGGCGGTGCAAGGCGAGCGAATAGTCCCCGCGGACTCACCGGCGCTGGTTCGCGTCTTGTTCGGGCGCGGTTTGTTCTGCTGTTGCGCCCCACTATACCCCTTGCCCTGGTAGTTGTAGTAGTCGCCGCCGGCGGCATTGTACTGGGCGTTGTACTCCCCGGAGGGCTGACTCGACTCCTGGGGACACGACTCCGACTGCGCACCTTCGCGTTGTTTGGACGGCGCGCCCATCATAGGTTTGACGTCCCCACATAGCGGCAGCTCTTGCTGCTGCTGCATGAAGGCGACGCTCATGGCCGTCGCGTGCGCCACGGCGGCCTGGTAGTCCTGCTGGCCCAGCGCCGCCGCGGCCACCGAGTCCGGCGTGGAGTCCTTCGGCGGCGTCGGCGGGAACGAGAACAGCGGGTGCGGGTGGTGGTGCTGCGCGGGGGAGAGGGGCTTGTCGGCGGGCGCGGCCTCCTGCTGGAAGCTGCCACCCCACGCGCCGCTGCCCAGCGCCTTGGACTCCAGCCAAGGGTGCAGCGGCGTGTGGAAGTGCGGCCGGCACACCTGCCCGCTGCCGCCGCTTAACGTTCGACCTGCACACACAAAAAACAATATGTTTTATCTTTAAACTAACTCCTAAGCTTATGAGGATATGACGAAAGTGAAGAACTGAAGATATAACTTAAACGCTTGATGCCATTAGCATCCGTACTTTGATTCCCTTAACCTCTTCGAGTTTACGAGCGCTTAAGTAACCATTATCGTCGCGGACGAGATCTACCGATAGGAGAGGCATCGTAACACGAGCCCGGAACATCAAAACTTGCCGTCATTAGGAGGGATAATTTGAAGGTGTTTTGTTACCCCGCCCGCGCTTACCTAAATTAATATCATTTGTGTCTAACAACTGGTCTTTCACACGACATCTTCATCTCAAAATATTGTTATCGCGGTCATGAATATTCTAGTCTCTAATGCGTATTTGATAAACAAATAATGGGTATAATTCCGAGCCAGTCGGCCGGGCGCGTCCGTGAACAAAGGCCGCTATTTTCCGAAATGTTTCAAAAGCGCCGTGTCACAACACTGAGCAATTAAAATAGTAGGCCAGCTGGAAATTTCATTAATTATGTACTCAGTTCTGATTATACACCGCGTTGATTTGTTTGCGTACGTGGTTAAATCGTGAAACTATTTAACAAAGGAGCTTCTGTTTGCGAAACGGAAAAATGGTAACGCGGCGCTTCGTTCGCTGAGTTCGCGTTCGTGTCGGGCGTCCCCTTTTTTAATTCAATTGTATTTGACAATTATTATTTAAACGTGAAGGCGAACATATGTACCGGTGTGTACATTTGGAAGGGTGCCGTAATGATATCTGTTGGGCTGGTTCGATTGGTGGACTAGCTGGGGGACTTCCCTACGCCCCGCGCGGCCCTGCGTCGCGCTACGGGTACCCAACTATTAGGTTACTTACAGTCAACTCACTCGGTAACATATGTTAAACGCACGCGGTTTCATTAATGTATTTGAATAAATATTAGGTACACTGAGCATTCCTTCTGTTTTCTCAGCATGAGGTAAGGCGGAATAGCTCAACTAAAAATGCCCTGTAAAATTTAGGGGAAGACTCCCTGCATAGGTACATGTGCTTACATACTCAATAGGCTCCAATGCATGCCCGCATCACATCGCCAGGTGTCGATCGCAGCAGAGATTATCGTCTATCAGCGATGTTATCGCGGCCCGTACTGCGACGTATACATTGCGCGCTACCCAGTTAGACAAGGTGATCGAACAACAAAAAAAAACTCAATGAATGACAATAATGATTCTTTACAGTGAAAAGTTCTGTATTGTTCCAGAATTTTATTTTTGCATTATGGTTAATGCCTGGGCAATGAACATTATTTTCGCACCCATTATACAATTTCATTTATTGCTGTCACATGAGCCGATATCACGAAATACCTACTAACCGCAACCACAAAATCTGCCGGTCATTACAGCAAATACGGTACAAAACAATAATTACTATGAAATAATCAATCCACAGCATTAGGCGGAGTGCACACAAACGTTTTGACAGGGTCCGCGCACCCTCGCGTTTGGCCGGGGCCACAATAGCGGGCGATGGCGGACGATAAGCGTATGAATAATTCGTGTTATCGCGCCATCTCGCCACATGCCCTACCTGCCCGGTACCAATGAGCTCCAAATCAGCAGTCGTGCGACAAACTTGGGGTAAGTCCGCCGTGGGTAGTTCGGATGAAGATATTATTTCTAAGCTGCTACCTGCCTACTACTTTCAATTATTCAACACTAGCTTTCACCTGCGACTTCGTCTGCGTGGACCCGGGATAAAAACTATTCTATATTTTAATCCAGGCTATAAACTATCTTCGTGTAAAAAATTCATCCAAATCGGTTGAGCCGTTTAAGCGTGATTGAGTAATACATCCAAAAATCTAAACATCCAACCGTCTAAACATCCAAACTTTTGCATTTATAATATTAGTAGAATAGGATACACAACGTTTAAAAAAGCAAAACATCAGTCAATACCTTCACTAGTTATTTATATAGGTAACGAAGCGTCTATTACTGAATCTATTTTTCCAAACCTATAACGTACCACAGTAAACAGTAATCAATTCTTACAAAATATGAATATATTAGCTACTCGTTTATATACATTGATTTATCAGTTATCACAAACTACGTTTACCGTTAACCTCTCGCACTTTGTAAACAAAATAACATTATTTAAATTATTTAAATAATATCGCGTTAGACCCGTGTACAACAATAATTTAAATATACGCTTACCCAAGCAAAATCATGGTACGGGGCCGTGCTTTTTATTCATTAAGGGTTTTCAGTCATGTGCTAGATACGCCATTTGCGCAGCCGGATTGTACTCCACCAGGGCCAATAGAAAACAAAAACTACACGAACAAGGCACGGAAATTAAATTAGGATTCCAGATGCGTTATCTGGGGAAATCTCGCATGCATATGTAATTTGTATGACCCACATTAAGTGGTCCTCTCGAATAGGATGCTAGTTTTACGCGCTCTCGTTATCTCGAGTGGTTGTTTCGTTCCGATTTGATTATGAATGTCTTTTGAGGCCCAACAAATAATAAAGCTAGGAGTATGTATATCAGGAATTTAAGGTTTATTGTTTAATAGGACATTTGTTTGGAAGTTTCATTGATGGAAAGGAACAAAAGGTTTGATTTCTAACGATTTCCTTATTCACTATCACTTCGTATTTATCGTATGCTACTTTGGTCACTTATTATATTATATAAAAACCGGACAAGTGCGAGTTCAACTCGCGTGGTGAGGGTTCCGTAAAATATTGAGAATTTTCCCGTTACTTTGAATACTCAAACTTCTTATAGGTTTTCCTGTAAGATTTATTAATGAACTATTTTCCAAATTTTTTCAGAATTTTAAGCCTAGTCGTTTCGGAGATAAGGGGGGAAAATGGTCAAAATTCGTCTTTTTTCCTAAATTACTTCAAATCTGTTTTTGCTAAAAGTATAAAAAATAAACTGAGATGCTTACAACAACCCCTTTCATTTGATATGTCACACAATACAGTTTGCAAAACTTTTTTTTTAATTTTTCAGTTCACCCCCAAAAGTGGCCTCCTTGTTCAGATTTCATTAATTTACTTTACGCGTTCATCTTTGGGTCAACAATTTTCATATGTTTACCAAATTTCAACTCAATCGGTCCAGTAGTTTCGGAGCAAATCGGCTGTTACAGACGGACAGACAGACGCACAAGTGATCCTATAAGGGTTCCGTTTTTTTCCTTTTGAGGTACAGAACCCTAAAAAGCATTATAAAAGAATGATAATAATAATTATACTTCGATTATGTTAGATAGGTACGGTTCAAGCATGTCTGAGCTACGGATACTTGTCAGTAATACGACTTAAGAGTAAAATACAGTTACCTGTGATTCGAACACATTAATACTCTTAGCTTTGAAAGACCCACACGAGAGCACAGATTATATAATAGTTCTACGAAGAGAGCCCCTATCGATCGTGCAGTTTTCCCCTGTTTTCTAGCAAGTATTGATTGATTTATTTATTTATTTCCGCAGATATCGTACAGCTAATCACAGTGGACAATCTCACTAAAATCATAAAGCAATCAGGCAGACACACGGATTCTCACAGCACGACCGGGAACCGAACCCTGCCCCCATGGCAGATGCAACTCCAGATCTTATCACCGCGCCGCAGGGCCCTGTTGTTTCACGAGCTACGGGGGTTTACTCTGTAACGGTTTTCACCCCTTTTGCAGTTGACGAAACTTTTTAGCCATTATTCAGCTGTCCTGTTAAACACATGAGAACAACTTTTTTTTGCATGTTTAACTACTATTGTTATCATGTACCGACTTGAACAATGTGAATCTGTTTGATAATGTCTCCGTTTATTATGGTGCCATGATATGATTCGAAATAACAATCTTCCCGGTACAAAAATTCAATTCAATCAATATTCTTGCATTTCTATAAGTATGTAATTAATTTTTAGGATTAACAAAAACAAGTATAAATGAAACTACATACTTATAACTAAAATGGGGGGTCTCCCCGCGGCATGGTGCCGAAGATACTGACAGCATTTCCCCGCTTTATCGCAATACTATTGCGTTGAGCGAGGAAGCTCTTCGGCAGTGGCGGCGCGTAAAAATGTTCGATAAGCAACCCGGAACAAAAAAATATGAAAGAGTTTAGAGTATCTATATAGGCTTGCCTATAAATAAAATTTAGGCTATTTTCATTATTTATTCGTACAGATTTTCATAACACCGAAATAATGCTTTAATTTCATTTATCCGCCCCTTACTTATACATTCACAAACATATTAAGGCGTGGTTAAATCTAAAGTGAGCACCCTCCTTTCCTTAGCTCGCGGCAAAAATTGCCCCTTCTGTTGAAATTGCCTCGTAACCGGCATATGTAGAATACCCCTAATGTGCTCATGCCCTGCGCTCTGATGCGCCACGCAGCATGACGTCTTCCGGTAATAAGTGCAATTACTTCCCCTAAGTATACCAATTTGATTACAGTTCAGAATTGTAACCCTGTCGTTTTATATAAGCGGTGCTTAGGTAGCGGCTACCATGTCTATTCGTCGCTTGGAGACAAAGATAGGGGAATTGCAGGAGTCGTGAGAACTTTCTCGCTGGTCGCCAAGGTCAGGCGGCCGCGTCCTCCAGTCTAGCGCGGTTTATTTGCAAGCCGTGACATCAGCCGCATCCGCATGCGAGGCGAGCGTGCCGTGCGTGCGCTGATGTGCTCCTGCCTTTACACCCGCACGCATGCCATCTTATCCCTTCCACTCATTGTCTTTAGATGTGTTATCCTTTGTTGGAGGACAGATCATTACGTGCTCAATCACCGGTACAGCGTAACCTCTATAGTGTTGTAATAAAGATTACGTTCCCGCGGCGAGCGTCCCCTGTGAAATGTCCGACGTGTTAGCGAATGATAAATGTAGGCGTCGGTATCGCGTATCGGATCTCGGCGTTCGCACGCCGAATTAATTTTAATTTATTGATCGTCGTATCGACGCCGAGTATTTTAGGTGCCTACTAAAGCTGAAACGATGTCTGTTTTGGTTTCGGAATAACATTAGCTACCCCATTTATGTTTCGCGACCTACAAGCAAAAGATCGCAAGGAAGTTCTAAGGCTGATTATAAATGATAAATATGTGGCAGGAAGAATGCTGGCCCGGAAGACGCTCGGTTGAAGAACCTGCGCGACTAGATAAGTTGCAGTGAACGAGGGTTGTTTCGTCCAGAAGTCAACTATCGCCACGATCTCATTTCAGCTGTGATTGAAGAGGAACTATATAATAGAAGACAAATCATCGGGTGGTGCTTTGACAGTAGCCAGCTACTTTATTTATTTATTTTATTACTTTTGCTACTTAGACTCAACTGATTTGCACCTGAATCTACAACATGCTTCCCCCAAACTTCAGGGATTTTTTGCATTATTAATTGGCCAATCATTAATTAACGCATGAGATACAGCCGTGACGGATTGACGGCAGTGTACGTATACATTCGCTAATTATACGGATTTCCTTCAACATAATAAAAAGCAAGTCATACAAATCTGTGGTACACGTGTCGTAATGAATAGTCAATGAAACGATGTGTGTGTCTTTGTCAAGTTCTAATATATTTCGGAGTTGTTAACAGTCAAAAATATTTAACGATTGGTTTGGTCGCGGCCCGAATGGTAAGTGCGGCTCGCGGGCGGTCACTCCGCGTTACCTTGTGATTGGATTATAATGCTTTTATATTACAATTCTTATTATTGTGCCACCGAGCGGCGTGTGACAGCAGACGTTGAGAATAACAACTAGTGCCGGGAACGGAAAAGCTGTCGAGTTGCGCGACAACGCAAGCGACAAGCGTATGGACATTTAGGTTAATATCGTTCAAATAATAACATTTTGAACTCTTGCAATTTGTACACACATTTAGAAGGTAATTATTTGGGAGTCATTTACGTACATTTAGGCCTAACTAACGTTTTAACGCGGGTTTCAGCGGCCATGGTCGCGGATAACAAACGTTTCAGCAAAGTTGTATCGGAAATATGAGTAGGTACACAACATTTTTGCGCCCTGTAGCCCGCCCAACTAGCACACTAGCGTTAAAATAACCCTTATATCATTCTTATATCGGTTCCAGCCAAGTGTTAAGGTGTTAAGAATGGCTGTAAAAAAGGTGTTATAGCGTGCTCTAACAACCTTATAACCACGAAAGAGGCCCACGAATTACAGGTTAAGGTGTTAGCTGAGAGTCTTATAACTCTCTAGCTCTCACCCAGTTTCAAGTGAGCATCTTACTCTTTTCTTTACCATAAAATTATGAGACAAATATAGTCTACCGACAAAATGGCGCAGATAGTTAGTATAGGTATTAATATTTGACAGTTATGGAGTCGTACTAATTGAAAGTGAATTTAATTGGAAGTGTGTGTGACATTAAGTGAAAACAACCTGCCCTTGTGATTTTACGGTAAGTGTATACCATGTTTCCCATCTCAATTTTAACGCGCCCAGGATTTATTAATGATTTCTAACAAAACCTATGAAGAATAAAAAAGACATCTAAAGTTTTTATCATTTTCTATTCTTGTTTCTTGGCCAGTGCATGTTAAATTAAGTGGCATCCATAGAATGGCAAGAGTAACATAAATAATTAAGTATTTTGATGTCAAATATTGAATAACCTAATCAATTTGTAGGTTAGAGTTAACCAAAACAATGGCGAACTTACCTTAAAGCTTTAGGCGTCAGTTAACTCAATTATAACGCTTATTGAGTTACAACACCTTTAGTCAAACACCATTACTCTTACAGTGTCTTTAAAGTGTATCTGCCTAACACCTTAAGCGTTGGAAAAGGTTAATTCTGTTATAAAGTCTCTGCCTGTACCTTATAGTAGATATAACACCTTAAGAGTTAACGAGCGTCAGCTAGCACTCTTGTAAGTGTTTAAGTGTTAAAAACAGGTTAAAGCTTTAACATCTTAAGTGTAATTGCTTTGAGTAACACTCTTATAACACTTTAGGAGTTAATTATTTTTCTTAACTCCTTTATAACATTATTAGTTCCAACTGAGAACATTATAACTCACTTATAAAGGTTAAGGTTATAATAATACCCTTAGCTGACACCCAAATGTTAGTTGGGCGGTCATTAGAATACGGCTACGGTATCTCCTGCCTGTCGTACAAGGCGACTAAAATGGGTCCTCGGGGTGGTACACGGTTGCAGATGGGGGCTGCAATAAAGGGGCTGAAATAAAAATACCACTGAGGCATGACGATAGGGCGGCACTGGTGCGTTCCGTAGGAGATCTCAGAGCCGTCCGAAATGCGTCGAGGAGGACCATCGGGGGGTTTTTAGTCGGTGCGAGTCCGACATAACCTCCGCGCTATCCCCGTGGCGTGGAGGTATCCATAACGGATTTTCCTCCCATTTAAAAAAAAAGTACTAGGTACCTACAAGTCTATAAAAAATTAGGATAGACGGAAAAAATGTCCGCTACTGACCCATTATTTTATTCATTGTCTACGGCACGACATGGCACACAACATTCGCGCACAAATCCGTGACTTCAGTTTCTGAACCAGTGACCCTCAAGTTGACGATAAAATTTAAACGTCAGAAATAAAGGTCCATAAAATATCGGGTTAGGCCCAAAATCTTTTCAAAATCGGCAAATTAGACCACGATAAAATGTTCATATATTCGCTTTCACACCTCGTTATGCTCATGCTCAGCAGACAATTTTTCCTTTGGAAGTTTGAAGACATTTTAAATAAGTAACGTTTTGGTTGCGATACATCCCAGCGCGTGCCTATAATTAAGTTGACTGCTCATTTGAAAATAATTACATTGCATAACATATTATCATCCACAAAAAAGAACCACGAATGAATAAAGCACGTTATATAGATAAACTAGTTTGTTTTCTTCCCACTCCAGTTTTTTTGAGTATGTCAAAATCGATATTTGTTTCGACAGAAGCCGTTAAGCCCGGATTAGTCGTCGACTAGTTCGTCGATCGTCGTGGGTGTCTGCCAGCAGTGATTTATAGCTCGCTATAGAACGGTTATGGCATTACGATAACACCACTAAAACACACAGCGTTTTGGTGATAAACGGATAATTAAATTAAACCACGTCAAACCCCAACGCGCCCGCTTAAGCGACTTTAAATGTAAAGTTAAGTCGAGCGCAATAATCATAAATGGTTCGGTAATCCGCGACTATAATGAGATGAGCAAAAGCGGTAACAGATCATTTGACTACCAATTGCCATCCAAAACACCAGACATACTTTCCAGTTTTTGCCCAATTGACTGTTAGCATCATTACCTTGAAGGTGGCAATTATTGTAGTCCTAGGAAGACTTTTCCCGACGCATTACATCGTTTAAAAATCGTTCACTAAGGCCGCAAAAAGCGTCTTCGTTTGCATGCACGTACGCTCACCGCGCAAACATGTAGGTGCTGGGGCTGAGCTGATTTAATACCTTCACACACCTATCGCAATTATATAGCTGCACTATTACTATTTTACGAGGCAGACTAACTCGCGTAGCCACATTGTAACAAGATGATAGGACAATTTCTTCTCAGCCACACTCCCGTGGCAGAAATTTCTTTGCATACAGGACATGTAATTTTAAGCGCATGCGCCCTGCATACGCGATGCACCGTCTTAGGAACCCACATTGTATTTTTATTTTATTTTCATACGAACCCATCACTTCTCATTAAGTGGCGTTTGGAGAATAACTTAACATTACTAATGTCCGGACACGAATTTTATTGTTATTGCATTTTAATAAATTTTCATTGTTTGGAGAATTGTCAATGGACAGACCTGTTTCCGAGGAGCAAGGAAGGAAGTACAACTTTTGTTTTCGTTATAGAATCTGACAGGTATTGTTTATTGATTTAGTCTGTTGGTAATACAGATTAAATGTTTGATAACATACCTATTCACCATTCACGAACAATCCCAATTATAGGTACATATATGCCCTCGAACTATGATATAAATAGAAAGAGATTGATAATATTAGTCCTGCAGCCAGTTGTACCAGCAGTCCAGCACTGCACTTGCCCAGTTTCTCGAACATAACGTAAGCGTGATTGGCGTGAGTTCTCCTCCCAAACAACTCATCTAAGCAACTATCCAAACCTCCGCGTACAACAGCCACTCAATCCAGTTAACCGTTCAAAAACCAAGTTCATAGATGCGTAAAACAGCTGTGGTAGTGACCGCACGGATATGTCACGTTACACTTGTGATTCACAGATCAAAGCCACCGCCGCGCCTGCGCTCTTTGCTATGCCGCCGGCGTGCGCAGTGCCAACCTGCCTTTGGAAAATTTCCGCTCCACTTGACGCTTGAGTATTGTGATGAACAGGTTAGGGTTAGTGAGTGTAAGAAAGTGGGTATGATGTGAGGAAAAATCATATTTCATAGGATGCTTGATTGTAGAAGAGTTATGGAACCTTCGTTCGCAGTCCACTTCAGTCCCAGCATTCAGGTTTCATGTCATATTATATGAATAACTTAACTAATAAATAAGTTTGATCACTTTTGTCAAAACTCACTATCATACCAATATATACCCACGTATGGAACATGTGAGGAAAAATCCTATTTCATAGGATGTTTGATTGTAGAAGAGTTATGGAACCTTCGTTCGCAGTCCACTTCAGTCCCAGCATTCAGGTTTCATGTCATATTATATGAATAACTTAACTAATAAATAAGTTTGATCACTTTTGTCAAAACTCACTATCATACCAATATATACCCACGTATGGAACATGTGAGGAAAAATCCTATTTCATAGGATGTTTGATTGTAGAAGAGTTATGGAACCTTCGTTCGCAGTCCACTTCAGTCCCAGCATTCAGGTTTCATGTCATATTATATGAAGAACTTAACTAACAAATAAGTTTGATCATTTTTGTCAAAACTCACTATCATACCAATATATACCCACGTATGGAACATGTGAGGGAAAATCCTATTTCATAGGATGTTTGATTGTAGAAGAGTTATGGAACCTTCGTTCGCAGTCCACTTCAGTCCCAGCATTCAGGTTTCATGTCATATTATATGAAGAACTTAACTAACAAATAAGTTTGATCATTTTTGTCAAAACTCACTATCATACCAATATATACCCACGTATGGAACATGTGAGGAAAAATCCTATTTCATAGGATGTTTGATTGTAGAAGAGTTATGGAACCTTCGTTCGCAGTCCACTTCAGTCCCAGCATTCAGGTCTCATGTCATATTATATGAAGATCTTAACTAATAAAGAAGTTTGATCACTTTTGTCAAAACTCACTATCATACCAATACCAATCAAATTGTACAGTCACGGAGAGCTCACCTTTTACTGGATATTCATAGCTTAACTATTAAAAACCAAAATTAGTTGACACCTAAATGGCTCAACGATTAAGTGCGTGACCGTACTAGTCGACTTGCATTAAGTCATTAAAGATTCATCTCTATGTCGAATTCGACATAAGTTAAATTGTTTAATACCAGTCATCGAGTTATCATTAATACGTGCAGAATTGATCCCCAGGTATTGGAAGTTTTTTACTACCTACAATCTTTTTCAAAGTGTGACGAAAATGTATGGTCTTGAACGTGCCACCTCGTCATTTCCCTAGACAAGTCAAAAGAAAACTCTTTTATACAAGATTTGACATTGTTGATCAATTGTCCCTTTAACAGCTTTAAGTTTTTTAGCATAAAAAAATCACCTCAAAACATTTATGACCGCAACATCCACTTTAAATGACAATCGTTAAATCTTATCTGGCTCTACACGCGACAACATGCTCGCAACGACTCAAATTTTCTGTAAATGAGTCTACAAACGAGTTTGTCCGACAGTACAAGCGTTGTCGTGTACAAGTAGTTTAAGGAAAAATAATACCTTTCCTGGTGAATGGCAAGGTGTGCCCTATAGAGCCCGCCGCGTTCTAAGCAGGTGAAGTCGCTATACGCAAATAATACTTACGTCATTGGATTATGACAATTCTAACCTTACCTCCTCACTTACTTAGTATAGCGTTAGACACGACATGAGCAGAATATGAGTCGTCATAATCATTTCCATAATTAATAACCGTGGAGCGGTCACGATGTCTATCATTAAACGTGATATAAGACGCTCTTGAATCTCCAAAGTAAATTGTTTCGCTACGATTTATTGGGTTACAGGAATAGTTGTTGCGAAATTACAAGTTTGTTAACGTCGGGGTCTCTCTGACCCCACAATCTTGACAATGGCGGGGCGAGAGAGCGAGTGTTCCTGCAGTAATGTCTATAATGACGGCGCCGGCCGGCAGCCTGCTTACATAACCGCTCGTGACTCGCGCATTACGGTATCGGAGAAAAATACTCGACAACGTGCAGGGTCGAAATGACAATGTGTATTTGCCGAGCCGCAGTATGTAATCCTTGGCCGGTAAGGACCCTTGATTATACGCTAACTAGCTCCTCGCCAGACCGACTATACCTACACAATGAGCGGTATAATGACGATGATGCTAGAGAAGACGGGTAGAATTGAGACTTATCATTCCATCGACAGACTCGACATTTTGCTAGTCAAATTTCCAGGAGTTAAAAGGTTAGCGTCTACTTCTCATTTTTTTGATTTCTTAAGAAAGAAGACAATGCGTTTTACTGGTCATTACTCCGACCGAACAGAATCGATCGTGCAAGAAACGGCGCAAAATATCCATAATTTGTAAAAGCACCATTAATTATACTGACTGAAGTGGATAGTAAAATTAATTAAAAGAGAAATACGATTTTAAATGCTTTTAGTTTATCGTACAAAGCTGTGTAAAAACGGGGGGGGGTATCACGCGATCTGTGGCAATTATTTGACCAGCCATGAAGAAAGAAGCACTTACCTAACTGGGGAACGCCGTTTGTCTTGCACCGTTCGTCTATCTATTGGCAATGTTAGAAAACGTTCCCCCGGGTCGTCCCATCGGGATTTTATAGTGGATTCGAGCTAGCCTCCAAAAAAATATGTGAGAAAAAATAAAATAAATTTAAATGTTAGAAAACGTAATTCTGTTTATTCATTATTGTGATGCAATTGTCATTACTGCTGCAACTGTAGTTTGACTTCAGCTGGATGGAATTAAGTTGATTTTTCAAGAGCAGCCTTATTTATTTATTTTATTTTAATTATTTATTAAAAACATGTTAACACGACCTTACAGTAAAAACGAAACTAAACATGACTAAAAACACATATAATTACATTGGTACACTTGATTGCCTGTCATCCATCTCCTCACAGAATCTCAGACATTCACCGCACACATACATCTATCGCCACGCAAGTAAGTCACATATATCAGACTTTGAGTTTTCGAAAGATATTTCTTGTCGACGGCGCAGAGTCCGGGCCTGCGCACGGGCACGCAGCTAACCCGTTCACGGATCGTCAACAACCTATAACTTAATCTCACCTCATAACCAGGGTCTACTAACCTTCAAACTATTTCATAACAAAGAGCTCGATTATTGCTCCCATTTTAGCTTGAACTTGTTTGTAATCATAGATTTTCAGGTAACATTGGGGAGGGCAGCCTGATGTGAGTCACCATACGGAGAATTTATGTCTTTCTATATATCTGTACACATGCAACAACTACTGATGTGTATTGAACACCGACGAGAACGAGCAGAATTTATCATTTCAAATGTTTAATTCAAAACTTAAATAGACGGCAAATTAAACGACACTTAAGTACGCTTCCCGCCGTCTCAAAAAAGTATTTTATAGCTTAAATATGAATACTTAATGTACTATCACATGCGCAGCATTAAGCTGTACTTGTAATATGCAAATGTATGTCTGCAGATTAACGCGGTTATTTCTTTTCAATAGCTATTGCCATTTTTATTAGACGCTTAATTGTTTTATTGCTAACGAAGGTTCCATCGATGCGTATCATTCGGTTATAGTTTTACTATCGAGTACCTGCTTAGCTATTCTAACACGTGCACTGAAAGGAAAAAATGTATTTTTTTTACCTACGACTTTACATAGACCGATCAACGTGGTATAAAAAAGAAACATATCAAAAATCTTCACTTCTACAAAACTGTCTCATATGTATTTTATACCTACCAAACTGTCAGTACCCCCCGTTTCGGTGCTCAGACGCCTACAGACGTCAAACATAAGGCTTTACGCTCAATTGACCTATTCAATCAATTGGGTCTACGCTCATTGATATGTTCCTCTTGTGAATGCGTAGGTACCTAATGATAGTTTATTTATTACGAGTAGAGTAGAGTTTGTGTGGTATTGTATGATAGATAACTATGGTAATGTTTCATAATACTACTAGCTGTTGCCCGCGACTTCGTCCGCGTAGAACTTATTATCGTCTTAGAAAAAATATTGCTATTAATTCTAGGCGCAAACTGAATTATCGATGTCCCAAACAAACTTACCATCTTAAAGGTCATCCCTTAAGACCGTAAGTTTAAAGGATAGTTTTTTATCTCGGAAATCATTTTCCGAGTTAAAAACTATCCTATATCCTTCCAAGGGTTTCAAATCGTCTCTACCTACACCTAATTTCATATAATCCGTTAAGGGATTAAGCGTAAAAAAAGTTAACAGTGCGATGAATTGTTTAGTTTAAATTGCTATCAAATCTAAATTGAAATTTCCGTTTTTACAAATATAAAATATCTTAAGTATCTTAAATATGTTAAGTTAAATTGTTTTTTTAAATAATTTATATAGAAATATCAAGTTTTTTGACGTCTGCTAAGCTACAATACTGGAAATTTTACCTAACCTACTTTTCTGCTAGCAGTTGGATTATGGATTTTGACTACTTAATGGCTTATTGAATAGTATGTGACCGAAGAATTCCTTTACTTCAAAAATTACTTTCAACCCCTTTTAATCTCATTACAGGATGAATTTTAAAAAACGCTGTAATTTGTTTTCTAATCTTTGACCGAAGTTACAGTCCCCAACTTTATATTTTCCCGTACAAACATCCAACTCATTAGCCCCTTTATAGTATGAATGTTTTTAAAACCCCATATGGAATCAAATTCAAAAACGCGGAATTTAATTTCCTAGTCATCAAACAAACAGTCTTAAACCGAAGTAACAAATCTGTTACTTTAAAAATATCTTGGTCTTTGTATAAAATTTTAACCCCCTTTAACCCACTTAGGGGATAAATTTCCATAAAAAAAATATTTCTTTTATAATTTTTGAACAAAAAGTCTAAAACCGAAGTTACAAATCTCTTACTTTAAAAATGTATTTCTCTCTATACAAACTTCGAACCCCCTTTTAACCCTCTAAGGGGATGAATTTTTAAAAACGATGAAATTAGTTTTGCATTCTTTTAATCTCTTACTTTGATAATTTCTTGCTCTCCATAGAAACTTTGAACTCCCTTTTAACCCGTTTATGAAATGAATTTCAAAACAAGCTGATATTAGTTCTGTTGTCTTTTAACAAACAGACGAAGACCGAAGTTACAAATCTCTTACTTCAAAAGTTTCTAGTCCTAGTAGTTTCGGCTGTGCATTGATGATCAGTCAGCACTTCTTCTTTATACGGAGTGGGCCCTGTAACAGGTGCAAATATTTAAAAGGAGGCTTCCTTAGAACATCTGCAGTACGTAACCCCTTGTGTCCAATTTTTGTTTTAATCCGGAGAAATTTTGATTTAAAGCTATGACCTCCAAGTAATGTATCTTGGCAGCACGAGATCACAGCAAAGCAGTCAATGCAGATTTTGAGGTAACATCATGTAATGACAATGAGTCGTAATAGGTTTTGCGTTTTTGTTTTCAAAAGACATTTTTGTGATTTTTAGGGTTCCGTACCTCAAAAGGAAAAAGCGGAACCCTTATAGGATCACTTTGTTGTCTGTCTGTCTGTCTGTCTGTCTGTCAAGAACCTTTATCTAAAAACGCGTGTAGGTATCGAATTGAAATTAAAACCATATACTCAGGTCTACATTCTCTTGAAGCTGTGAAAAAATTAAATTTCTAAGTTAACGTAAAAAAAAGATACGGCCGTTTATGCCGCAAAAAATGTATATTTCGACACTCTCAAGGGAATTAAAATTTACTACTAGGTACTTTCCGTTGACCTAGAATTATGAAATTTGGCTAGTAATATCGTCTTATACTACAAGTACAGGAAAAAAACTGAAAACTATACATTTCTAATTTTGTACGGAACCCTCGGTAGGCGAGTCCGACTCACACTTGTCCGGTTTTTGTTTTTCAATATTTTTTTGTGTTTTAAAAATAAAAAGTGTATTATATCATTAGTGAAAGAAAGAAGAAGATAGATAGATTAGTAAAAGAGAAAAAAAATACACGTAAACTTATTTTAATCAAAAAAAAATCTTTTTTTTTCAATTTCAACCACTTGGAAATAATTGCTCACAAGCTTAATAATCTACCTTTACATTTTTAGCTCCTGTTACAGGGCCCACATATCTATATATATATAGAAGATAAACATAAATATGCAAAATCAATGGTAGATACTTGTCGACGGACAGGGTCAGATGAGCATTATAGATACCTAGAGCATATCAACATTATCAACTCATCCCTAACGCGCGCGCGCGTTCGCATCTTTACGCGATAGGTAAAAAAGTCGTAAAAAAACTGTATTCGATTCAATAGGGAAACAGCATCGGAAGCAGCAGCAGACGTCTCATCCCATCTATTCTAATAATTAGAATCTGACGCACTTCACAATTCACATGTAAGGTGGTGATCAGCACTAATAAATCAGCGGCAAGACTGCCCGCGGACTTAATCAATAGCATTACGGCCGCGATGACGGACGATCGTGGCCGACCGCTTAGATAAGCACGGCTTGACACTTTAGCTTTGAGGCCCTTGTTGATCTAATTTGACTTCAGTGTCACGACATTCTCAGTTATGAAGCTACTCTAAATACGAAATTAATAATTGACTTTGAGGGATAGATTTCGCGGAATTGATGAAACTGAAATAAGGGCAGATTAAAAATTTAAATATCTAATGTGGACTAAATCTTGGAATAAACCTCATTCTTGGTTCATCTAATAGACACTGACTGACTGATGAAACAAATGCAGTTATAGATCGGTCTTGTAAATAAGACCCATTTAAAAATAGTTATTTGATTTAAGATATCTCACAGCTACCGGACATTTTAAAATTCTAGTTTACGTTCTGTGGAGGCAGCCAAAGCGTCGGTTGGTTAGTAAAAAACACCTGAACTTTAGTAGATTGAGCACCGATAAGCAACGGAGGAAGAGAAAACAGATGCTCCGAGCCGAGGGGCAGAGCGGATGTCTAGATTCATACTTTCAAAATAGTTGATACTTATTTATCGAAAATTGGAAAAAGTTACTGCTGCTTCCAGGTTAAACAATTAAACAATTTATCGTGCGTCTAGAAAACAATTTAAACGTTTGCATCCTAATATTTTTTAATTAGTGGTTGGTACCTACTATTTTTGCACAGGCATTAACTACTTGTCGAGAAAGTTCCAATGAGTCCAAACGCTAGTTTAGGAGTTGCCATGGCCGTCTTCTGTCTCCATCATCAGATTAGCTCGGTGGTGCCATAAATATAGCGTTGTCATCTATAATTTACATAAGTAGATATCAGTGGCGGAGCGCCCATACAAGCCGATTCCCACCGGTTGGCCCAAAATTTCTTGCTATACATGACCAAACTCGTAGATCATCAAAAACAGCCCTTTTTTGCTCCGAGTTGTCCAGTGTAAATTCTCACGCGCCGCCACTGATAGATATGCCAAATTTCAGCTCGGCGGACCGGGGGCTGAAATATGGGTTCCAAATTTAGAAGGATTGCTTGCATATTTACATACACATACGAAGTGAAACTTGTTAAAAGTGATACATATTTTTAAAAAGACCGTATAGAACATTCTGTTCAATCCCATCTGTAAAGTAAGTTAACTTTACAGACGGCAAGGCTATAGAAGCCTGGTGCCTGTAGCTGCACCTGCCGGGACCACGGCCACTGATGACGGTTATTTGATCCGCGAGCTCACCAACTATAATAGCTGCGGGGTTCGGTTCTATTGTTTTAGCTTCATAAATAACCTGCCTTCCTCGTATTTTTGTATTAGTATAAATAAATATGTAGATACAAAATAATTAAAATTGCTATATGTTTTAAGGAATGCCATAAAGAATTCAGTCTTCAGTATTGGGTTCTATTTGTAATTATAGTAACTACATGGATTCATTGACATTGTCTGCCCATTTGGCATGATTAAAATATAAGTACTAGGTTGTGCCAAGGTATGAAAAGTACTAAGCAGTTTGAGTAAAAATTTATTAGGTATTTTCGTATTTTTGGTGTTCATGTATTCTTCCCACAAATCCTTTTCGTAGAAGGGCATTTCTATTTAAACTTGTACCCTCAACTTTTGTTTTATATATTGGAAATTTTTCGTAATTTCTACTCAGAATCACGAGCTCCTTCGAACGGGATAGCAATTTTTTTTTTAGTTTAGTTTAGTTCTACGAAAAACTACGAAACAATATGAGCGCTTACTCAAGTACATAATTGTATAGCGTGCAAATATCAACCGTATATTAATTCGATCAATTTGAATACAAGAGGTCCGGATCGAACACCGGGAAGCAAGCGAGCGTGGAGACATAGAATAACGAGGAACGGGCAGAAGGGGCACAGTGTGCATCGGAGATGGTACTCAGACGCATGTAGCAGATTTAACTGGGTTAGCCATTCCTGACTAACTATTTAGTCAGGAATGTTAGTTTGGAGTCTGATGGATATACCCCATATCATGTAAAAAGTGTTTTTGTGAAATAAATAATATATATATATATAAATATACCTATGTATGTATAATATTGGCTATATTTATTTTATTCAATCGAATGGCATACATTATTTCGCCTTGAAAATTTGACACTCTTTAGCACCAGGACATTGGCTATATATTTACCTACGTACTTAATAGGTACAACAATGTCACAATAGGGTTTAATTAAGGTGACCATGTAAAAGATAAAACTTAAGTGCCAATTTTATCTAAAAGTGCCTAGACTAGAACGTCGCTTTATTACAACAATAATTGAAATTTAATCAAACAAAAAAAATCATTGACACCGGACACGCAAGGTGCCCTTTGATTCCATTAAACAAATCGAAATGAAGTAGCAGATAAACCGACCCGATGGCTATCTCCACTCGTACAAAGAGAGACAAATGCGATATCTTCTTTCTTAGCGCGGAGTATCCATTCTTTATTGGGGGCTAGTAATGAGTCTGTGTCGCGGCGCGCAGCCACAGCCGAATAAATCATGGCCGCCAGGAAATCATTCATCCTCAGTAATGTGCTGCGAAAATAGGCTTCCATTCCGAGCGCCGCTTACCGCCGTTTACGGTCAGCTCTAATGTTTAAAAAGCAAAAATTTTATAGCCTTAATGAAAAACATACCTAAATCGTAATTTCTCGGCGATTTATAGGTGTGCGTTCGGTCGTCACCACACGCAACTTATGGCCTCGAGCCCCCGTTTACTCGTTGTTTGCTCAAAATAATGGTATTAATTTATACAGCGTTTCCAAATTTAAGTACCTCTTTACCGAGAAGTGGGTTGTTAGTCTGCAGAGTTACAGCGAAACTGAAGTAAACGTCCTCTTCACATTGTCATTATACCTACACTAACACATACCTCAGGTCAGGTCTTATTTTAAATGCCCTTTAGCCGAATCTTGAATTCTGCTTTAACCCGCTCTTGAGAGCCGATCAAATGTAAAAGCGAACTTTCCTGCACGACCTCTATTGGAATGCTGCAAAGCATTATCAATTAAAAAGATAATCTATGGCTACCCGGAATGATCTTTCCCATAGCATGCTTCTCATAACTTCTGCTTACTTAGAACAAGCTCCTCGAGGGATGTCCGTAACCACAGCTCAATGTATGACAAATCGTGACAAAACCACCGACTCATCTACACTACGTACATCTCGGACAAACTAAGTTCTACATTCGTTAGATCCGTGTGCAAGCTATTTGAAGCCTTATTTATGTGGGGTAAGGCTTCAGTTACCTATTATTTTGTTTTATTGTTGGTAGTTGGAAGGTTGTGCTCGGTACACGAATTCATGTGGCTGAGCCGCATGCCTGCGCTACCTTCATCCATCAAGCTCAGCGCGCATCACCGTCACCATGCCAACCGACCGGAAACAATGTACACCCTGCCAACCTCCAATTTGGACGGAGACAATTATTAAATACCGCGCCACATAATCGTTCAAAGTGAAACTCAAAGCGGTCAAAAAGTAGCGTAAAAGAATGACGCTTGCTAATCGATAATGTTATTAATTCAGCTGCAAATTCGTGTTAATCAAAAAATACTAAAATACAATTAGGTAGGTACGTTATCAGATGTGAATACAGAATAAACAGTTCGTCCGTCCCTTCCCTCGCGCGTAACCCCGTCCCTTTTACGCATGCAGCGACGGTCACAGATTTTAATATCAAATATCAATATTTGGATGCAATCAATCAAAGTTAATCACGCGAAAGCTATAAAAGCAAAATGAATACATTAAGTTCTTTGGTCGACGTACGTCAGTGCACTCGAGCGGGCTCCGGACCTTTTTTATATGGAACCTAATAATGAACGATTAGAAAAAAAAACTCGATGGGAAACTATAGACATTGTATTAAGTACGCCGTAGTGACGTAGGCAACTTTGACGATATTAATTGGAATGAATTAAAAGTCATAAGGGCGGAAGAAAGTTAACTAACTATAAACAGGCACGCTACATTTTCGGCGGTTGTTTTGCTTGTAGTCTACAGTTTAGAATTAGGTAGTTGGCTAAGTTCTACACGAGACAACTAATCGCTTATAATGTTGACTAAAAAGTATCTATCCAGCCTTCTAACTTCTAAAATTAACTACGTCTAAATTACAAGTTAGGTTCTCTAGTAGGAAACTAGAGCAAAACGCCGATTCTAAAAAGTTAACTAATTAGGTCACCCAGTGCGCTACACGTAGATGGCGGTCGAGTCAGGCGAACTTTCGAGCGGTAAGCACCGGCAATAAAACTAACTGTTGTTTTCTCTTCTATTTGGTAGCGATCGATGTTTCTAATTGTGCCCACTGTTTCCATAGGGCCTGGACTAATCGATACCTCCGCCACGCGCGGCCGCGAACATGTTTACAGAATGCAACAAAAGGGAGGATAAAAATAGCTCGTAATTTCAAGCAACTCAAGCACGATGTATACTTGTCTATACTAATAGAAGTGGCTCTGTGAGCTGTAGAACTCGCAAGCGTTTTTTTTTTCAAAAACTGAAACGACAAAAAAACTTGCTTACAAAATTTCACTAGAATTGGTTGAGAAATGCGACCTGCAGAGATCAGCCGGGACAGCGGGATATCCGGACATACGAACGAATTTCGGCCCAAGTTCGTTCGCTTCGCTCGCTCGTTCAATAATTAATATTATAAAGAGGAAAAGTTTGTGAGATTGTAGCTTTGTGAGTTTGTATGCTTTGGACTGCGCTAAAATTGTAACGATAGTAGAGTGTCTGTCGGTTGCTTTACATTATTTTTCATTACCTAACAGTTAAAATAAATAAAAATCATTTATTTGAGACTCAAGAATCCATAGTTTGTTAGTACAGTCGACTACAAAGAGATCGGTACAGCCAAAGTTACAAATATATGTATACACGACCTTAATGTTAAGGCAATAAAGTCGTGTATACATATTTTTGTAACTTTGGTTGTATCTTTCTCTTTGTAGTCGACTGTACGTAAAATAATTTAAAAGCTAAGTGTTAGTAGGCAAAACAGAACAGTTAAGCGGGAGACGGAGATCTAGAAAGTGGTAGATGGAAATCAAGAATTATAGATTCATATTGGGATGTTTGTCCCTCGCAGAGTTTTTGTTTACTCTTTTGCTGATTGTAACTAAGTATTCATTGCAACTCACAAGTACGTAGACAATAGTAATTGAGTTATTCACTATTAGAATTACCGATACATCGCCTGAGAAGAACCATCTTAAGTCTGACCTACGATTACGCTTAGTTGTTACAGATCTGGGGGTCAAGATATACTAGAGAGGAGCGGATAGATGAGTTGACCAGTTTGTGAACTAGCTGTCGGTAATAGGACCGTTGCATCACGTTACCCGACTACGACGAGCCGGTTAATGTATTGTGACGGCCAGTAAACGGCTCTAATGGCTAACGGCAGACTATACTTAATTAAACCTGATGGGCTTCTGTTTTGCACATCGCTTTATGATACGATATTGCTAAAAAGGAACGAGAAACTACGAGTAGAGTAAACTATTCAAGGTTAGGCCAATTCCAAAATAATTGGCCCCGGGCTCTAAAGCACCACCTGAGTATGTAACCCGGATAAAATGCTCTAGGTCCATTTCGCGACAAGTTACAGTTTGTGTAGGTACTAAGATTTTTTTACGATGCCATTCGAACCAGTTTTTGGAGAGGAACAAACGTTTGTACGGGAGCAACACAAATGAAGAACATAAATATCCAAAAAAAATGAGTTAAAGACGGACCTCGCTGGCGGCAGCTCAAAACGCTTCATACTAATTGACATAAACGTATGACGTCACAATCCGATATTTTACTAATCGTTGTATGGAAAATCAAGTAAATTGCTGTTTCGGTCGCGAAATACTGCGTTTGTAATTCCGGTACAATTTTGTTTCTACAAAAGCGGATTCTACTGGTAGGTTTAAATTTACTCGTAACCAATAAAAAAAATGCATATTTTTTCTAAACTTTCAAGGTCTGTTTATGATTTTAATTATATTTTTTAATATATACTTTATTACAATAATTTGAAGGTTTACTATCCATTTACCAAAACTACATTATCAATTTTAACATGAGTCCTATTCCTATTTTACAAGATTAATCCAGCAACACTGGTCAAATGGTCCGTCGTTATTGGCCTAGCGCCTCAGTGTTGCCAGTTTCGTGAAATAGGCGGGGGACATACAGATGTAGTAAAACAAAAGTCGTCTTTCCTGTGGTCAATAGTTAAGAGCTTCCGTGCACATAAACAATGTCTTGATTGCATGAAATCATATGAGATTAAGACGCCGTTTATGCGGATTAAGAGTCTAACCGAAAATTAGGCTTTATAGTCCTTAACTTTGGCAATGTCCACTGAAGAGATGCGAACCTAAATCTCTGTAAGATCCAGGCCACAGATGAGAGAGGACCGGGCTGGCTATCTGTTTGATATGCAATTTTTTGGGCCGCAGTAAAAATAGGCATAGGACTAATGAGCGGTTTCAAAAACCACGTATCTATGAACCTCGATAGGTCATACCTATTATATTATCTGACTGAACAGTAAGATATTAACATTTCGTTAGCTTTCCCATTTAACCACGGACAAAATGATGATGTTCATACATTTCGTTGGAAAACAAATGGTGGGTACCGGATTTTTACTTAAAGACGTGCTCACGATATCAATTAAGTTGGGATCGCTCCGCTTTCGAGCGCAGCGCTATCGTATTATAAATATAGTAATAGATAAAAGAAGTAGATATGCTTGAAAAACAATATCGTAATTGGGTACCCGGATTTTAGTTACCTACTGAGAAGCTACCTACTGGCAATTGCAAGTGTCGCGCGAGGACTTTCTAATTTCAAAACCTATACAGTCCACTTTTTATTAATTTTCTCATCCCTTTTTTTGATGCTTAAGGGACATATCGAAGGTCAACCCCTCAATTATTATTTTTACCGCGTTCCAAATATGGATTAAGCATCTCCATATTTTTTGGTTTGAAGCTAATTTGACAGATGGCTACAAATAAAACTGATTATTTCTTTTTTTTCTCATCATTTTAGACACTCGATCAAAGTTTTCTTAAGAAGCGTATAAGTTAATTTTACGGTGTAGGTATACACTGATTTAAATTGTCATATTCAACCAAATTTTAACAAAATATATCAATTTTAACGAAATTACTATATATAAGCGTATTTGTAAGTCGGTTTTTATCCACTTCCATTAGACAAATTTTATGTACCTATAATATAGATGCCAATACAATTGGTAAGAGTAGATACCATTAAGTTGATCAGAAGGCGGAATTCTTCACTTATATTTGGTTTATCCTAGCACTTCTCCCGCGTACCTACTTTTGCCGCTAACTGTAGGTACATTTATATTCTGTATACCTAGTTATAGTGAACCTTGTAGCCCGTTATTAAGAATATAAAGGCCCAATATATACGGCTCATGGCCACGCTATATGTACACGCTAGTCGGAAAGATTGCCTCGTCTGCTGCCAGCGAATTCGGTCGCGTCTGGAAAGTTAAGCAATACTCCATTTCCGTTCGCGTGAGCTACGCTTGTACCGGCGGGCGCACAAGTGCTTACTTAATTTATCTATACGTTCGCATATTATTGACAATATTTGATAACTATACGCATCGTGATCATCAGAACTTAATGCTGATTTAGAGACTGGCTATTTTTGAACTGCTCGGGAAAAGGCAGTTTTGTAGGTAGGTACTTAGTTAATGTGTTGAAACTAAAATCTTTGTTTTTCTTTACTTAGGTAGGCAACGAAGGTGGGTACAAGTAATAATAAATGTACCTAAGGTCAATGTTGGTAAGACCGACCAAGGTTGGTACTTAGTAGGTACGTTTTTTCAAGGTAAACTTTGGAGTGATCTAACTACGTAATTTTTCTAACTAGGTTAACAACTGTGATGGCATATAATGAAGAATGTTGTACTTTACGATTTAACCCATTCAAGGCCCGTGACGACACGTATGCGTCCCTACGCCGTAGTCGCTTTCCGCTACATATGAGGAAAACCACAGGATCGGATACGAGCGTAGCGCGTAGCGATTCTGGGCACTGAATGTGTATAAAGTGCCTCAGCATTTTAATACGACTTAAATAACGAGTTTTTTTTTATTTTATTTGACGTGGCGAGACGGTCTTCCCGTATAGTTGAGTGTAAGTCCGTCTAGTAGGTAATGATTTGACGGACAATTAGGTCGCTTATACGTTCGAAAATAAGTTCATCCATAAAATGATTCACGACATTGAAATGTGTGCTTAAAACTCACCTAAATAGAGTTTAAATTCGGAGTAAATGTTATTTTTCTAATTTAAGGCAAGATCGGCAATTATGTCACAGGGATGAGGTTGTAAACCATTTTTTATATAATTAAAATACATAAATATAATTACCTACGTTGGTACTATTTATCCAGTATAAGTAATATTAGCAGTACGATATCAGAATAAAATTGACTCCGGAAAAACAGTTGCTAACTTCTGCCTAAAGGCAAATCGTAGACGGATTTTCCAGCTAATACAATCTTAAAGCCCGAAATGGTAAAATGATTAAAAAAAGTAAAGCTTCATAGACATCTGCTGAAAGAAGAATTTGTATCCATCGTCAAATAGGTATATGTATTATTTTATCATATTTTTGTAGGTATAACTGTAAGTAATAATGTGTAATTAATTACGTAGGATTATTATTTTAATATAAGTCTGTACTACGCTCTTAACGTTGAGCATTTACTCTGCACTGATTTTAAGTGTCTCTGTGTGGTTGACTGGAACTGCCATTTGGCATTAAGTCCGCCATTTGTACATTATTTTGTTTTGTACAATAAAGTTTAAATAAATAAATAGGTATGAAAAATACTACTTAATTCGTAATTTGGATCACTTGTGCCCGCGCCAGTAGGTACCTACCTACCTACCGATTTAAATTGGCTAAGTTTGGCGCATTGGTGCGTATTGTCGAGATAACTTCCACCTACATGTGTTTTAGCGAGTTCGTGTTATTTCATTACACTTTGCCTGTTCCCGTCTTTTGTTTATGCATGCCGGAGCCCCAAACACGAATACTTTTTAGTTTCGTTACTTGTTTTAATTTATGCGTTTAGGCTCTCGTTATTGCAGCGTTTGAATTTATAATCGGTTAGTCAGATTTAACTAAAAACCACGCTTTAAATACTGGTACAGCACGCAAAATTAATTAGGTGCATTTAGGAATCTAAATTTAAATTAAACAATTACTTAGGTACGAAGTTATAGGTTTGTAACAAAACTTTAGCAAATAAAAACGCCTCGTTAACGTGGTATTCTGATCCCAGATGTACCTAACGTCATTATAACACACGACCAATTGTGCCCATCGGATCGCAATAAGACTAAATAATCGATTAATTTAAATAATTTAGCGTCCGACGCACACAGCCGGGGAGGAGATGTCGCCGCGTACGCAGGCCCCGCCCCCCGGCTAATTGCACCAATCTGCGGGGCGCGCGCACGCACACACGCGCACAATGCGCACGCACACATGCGTACACGCACCGTGTACGTGTGACACCCACGTTGCCAAACCACAAAGGAGCTAGGATTCATGGATCCCACGATGCTCCTATGTAATGCTGCATTGTTAGTGCCCTATTTAGATGTGTTTGCATAGAATTAGAAATGGTATAAGGGGGCTCGTCTTTAGGTCTCATATTACGGGGAGAATATATAGCTTGTTCTAGGTGTTTGAGCAGGTAAACAATGATTAATTTGTTTTTTTGTTAATGTTTGCTGCAATTGATACGTTGTACCTACCTATGTAGGCCACAGTTTCTGCAGTCCGGCATAATATTATTAATCTAACTAGTAAGTCGAAGTAGTAGATGTAGGACTGCAGCTACACGTATCTATATCTATCTAATTCAATTAGTATTTAGGATGAGAACGCGAGTTAACACTAATTTACTGGCACCGACCGAACGAATCTACTCTATAATCTACCCGAGGCCAAACGGCCTAATTTTAAGATCAAAATTTTCAGCCGTAACAGCTCAACTACAAAACTTTGTCTAATAAAATCTAAACCCTATTTCGTGATTGGATTTTTTTAAACGAATAGTTGCTTATAAACTTTACACCGTAATTACAAATATATTTAAAATAAAGTAGATACAAATATATTTTCAAATATGTTGTCATCCCATCTACAAATTATCTACCTAGGTGCAATGACACAACGAATGAGAATGGGAACTAGATATCAAACCTACCACCCAATTTCCAGCACAACTGAATGTACAAAAGGCAAAGTGCAACACAAGCCAATGCAGTGTGCAGCCACAGATAGTGAAGGGCTGATGCGTCAGACAGTTCATCTTGTCCCAGACGGAGTAATTGGAAAAATCTCATTTGCTGTCTAGCTAGTCGCCTAAACTTGAACCTAGGTACCAGGGAAAAACGCCGCTTGTATTCGCTTTTCTTTTAGTTCGGACGTCGACGAGACAATAAGGTATTCTTAATTTGAATGGCACAGCTCATTCATTGTAATAAGTCTAGCCATATTTTTGTAAAAATAAAAGCAATTGAAGTGACTCCAACTTTTTCATTGGCTTATTTTTGTTTATGAGAATCCATCTTAAGACAAACATGATTAAACATTGTATGATTTGTTGTTAACGGGGTACCTACTCATAAAATACATAAATAATTTCATTTGCCATTAATGTAGCGTTTGCCATTAATCATGATTTGCCCGAATTACTTAGTATTTCTTAGAATGTTTCAACTTTTCAAGACTTTACAGGGTTCTATAAAGTTTTTATTATTTTTTATTATTTTTATTATAAATTGTCCTGAAAATGTTACGGCTTCAAAGTAAATCACTTTTAGGGCAAATGATGATTGCAAACGTTATAGACATTTATGGCATATAAAATGGATATCGAAGGTATCTCATTGTTAACACCACATATTAGGTCTAAGCACCTATTGCATTTCGTGACTTTTATATAGAGAATCTCATAGTTCCTAATCTCTATGATAAAATAAGATGCTCTAGCCAGTTACATAAAAACCCTCCAACAATTTCCATTTCAAAGAATTAGGGGTGTCACGTGTCTACATAAAGAAAATAAAACTAACTATAAAAGTGAATCGTAAACTGAAAAAAACAAATATTCTCCAAATGATCAATCGAGTGACTGCATTATAAATCAAGCTTACGTGTCAAATGGGAACCTCGTATCGAGTTACCGCGGCCAGCGACCGTTCCCATCGCAACTTTGAAAACGATTCAAAATACTAAAACTTCAATTTCTGTATTAAGTAGGTATTAGGTTGTGTACTTATTTACGGTGAGGTAGACATAAACTAGTTTTTAAGTCTATTTATTGTAATTACTAACACATTTATTAATAGGTACATTAATTACTTTATAGTTACTCAAAAATAATAAAATGTATTGTGAAACTTTTTTTTTACTGTTTTAATGACGTGTACTGTTTTAATGACAATATTTAACAATAAAGAATACAATACAATACAATGTTTGGACCCAGAGTCTAAAATAAATAAATCAGTATTTATTTTCTAAAGTATACCTACATATAGGTGCAAGAAGATAATTTTCCTACATTAACTAAAATAAATTAAAACTAAGTTAAATCTAAAAACTGCGCTACGGCATTGTAGATACCGAGGATGCTGGCGGCATTTCCTCGCTGAATTGCAATGCTGATGCGAGCCGCCCCGTTACCAGTTACATCAACCAGACATTTCGCGATTTTCGCAACTAATTATGCGCACTGGGACCCCACAAACCTAGGGTCTCGTCGCCAAATAAATAAATAAAAACTAGCCCAACAATAAGCTCAATAAGGGTGCGAAGATATATTTAATCCCACCAAAAACATAAATGTGAAAATGGGAGCCAAGTTCAATATTAAGAATATGCGTAAATGGGTGCCAAGTTCAGTAAATATTCCAAAAAAAATGTATTATCTAACATACATAAATTCGTACGCCAAAAGGCACATCATGGCTATGTAACTACATTTAATTCTATATTTACACCTTTTTTTACCTGCGATGAGCAAATAAATGATTCTGATTCCGATACAATTTCTTATTTTTTCTATTACAACAATGTTGGCTAGGTATAAAAGTATAATTTCTTCAATTGGAACGTTAGAATAGAATAGAACTTGGGTAATACCAAAGCAGATAACTTAGGATAAATTGATGCTCAAGATTTGACTTGGATAGTTTTTATATACAAGATATTTGGCCAATCAACTTATCATCTTTATGTTATACGTATATAAGTAACTGTTTATATATTGTAACGTAATATCTTAACTATTCGAAAAATTTGGCTTGCTATAGTAGGTAAGGCACATGCGTTATTATCAGACCTAAACACGGCATTCATATTTTTTACCCGACTGCCGCAGAAGGAGGGATAAGTTTTTCGAGCGTATGTATGTAAAGATTGTAAAGTATGTACAAAAGTACATGTATGTGGAGACAAAATATCTATTTCCAAACGGCTTGATGGATTTTGGCATACGAGTCGTTGTTGGATTCCTCATAATCGTGTGTGATTGGCAATATTTGAAAAAAAAAAGGGTTGGGTTTTTTTTTAATATTTTGATTTTGCTTGATGAGAAGAGTACCTATTTTTTTAAAGCTTCCTCTTTATTTCTACGTCTATGTACCTATATGGGCGATTCTCTGTTAACTCGAAATTCAAAGTCCGAGCTAATTTACATAAAAATTAAAATGTTACCTTTAAATAATTTTTAATCAACTAAAAAAGATAATACTCAATCGACATGTTAGAAGCGTACAACTCCCATTGAAATAAACTTTATTGTATCAAAAACATTTTTATAGTGCCCAAAGAACAGTCCCCCGTGTGTCCCAAAAACAATCCCCTGGCAAAAACATCGCAAAATCAATGTTTATCTCATAGTTATATTGAAAATTGTTTTTCACCTCAGCAGATCGAACAAGTCAAATTAGCTTTTTAATTTTGATGTCGAGCTCTGACATTTCATAGCGCGGGGTTTATTACAAGTTCAGAATACTTGAACTTTATGAGCTCTGTAAAAACTTGTACCTAGAGTTGGCGAGTTTACAGGGATTCACCCATATAAAAAGGGGCGAAATGATTTATTCAGTAAACTATTTCACGCCAGCAACATTCCAAAGTAGTTGTATAATTGCAGCATAATATTCTCGCACAAAAACGGTCATTAAGGTGATATAATATCTATGTGCAATTATCATTCCAAGCGCCACGTAGGTATCACACATTGGTGAAGTTATTTAGGTACTATCTAGAATTAGTCTTTAGGAGTATCTAATTAAATCCATGGCAGTGTCATCCACGGTCGTGATTTTGTGCACAAAATAATATTCTTATTAAACGCAAACTTTTAAGAATCTGTCGAAGTTGGACTGTATACTGAAACGAATAGACAACTAAATCTTGGTAAGAACCGTGCCCAAACTAGTAGCCCTAAACAGTGAGTAGGTAGTATCTGGATAAGAGTCCACTTCGCAAGGGATTAACAAAATATCATAGGAACAAGTGCAGTAAACTCAATAATTAAGACTTTAATATACTTAATACTTACTTTGCTTCAAAGATCTTAACTAAGATTAGTATTTAATTCCTACATATTTGTGTTCGAGTGCCTACTTGAATAAGTATTTATGTAGAAATTTATATCTGTACCTATACTTAATATATTTTATGATAATACTTTATTATTGTTTTATGTTCTTTAATAAGATTTTATAAAAGGTCCTGTGCTTGAGATGAAACTGTTCGCTACATAAAATTAAAGCAGCATCAAAAGTAAACGGGTGGCAATGATATGACATGTTAGGATACATAAAACATTTCCTGAAATATCTAAACAAGACGTCAATTAAACATATATAACCGGTGGTTACTTCAGTGTAGGACTGTATTTTACGATCATAATGGCTATTACAATAATAATATTGCGTATAAATGTATAAATAAAGCGGGTATATAAGTCGGTGGTCAGGCGACGATGCCTTGCCTCACGAGGTCGTAAAGTGTCCTCGGTGAAAACGATCCCAGTTGTCATCGTAACAAGTTTATGTGCACCTACATTAAAAAATAAGTTTTATCACTCCTCGAGGACCGAAGTCATCAACAAAGAAACTTAACGGACACTTCTCAATGACATAATCCAGAATCTTAAACTTCTCAGACATTTTCATGAGGCAGTTTGAAAAAGTTTAATTAAATAACAAAGTTGACCTAATCAGTTCGTGGAAATCGATGTTTCGAGCAATAACGTGTAATGTAGTCAGCGATCGTGGGCTTCACAAATGAATTCACCAAATCCAGATGTAATCAGCGCGACAAGAAGCCCGACACTGGACACGACACGATAACGACAAACCCGCCCGCATAAACCAACACACGTTACTGCTGGGAACGCGACCAAATCAATTCCCTGTTCCGATTCCGAGAAGTGACACAGTTTCTTGACTGTCGCATCACTACCGACGCACCGCTAAATAAATTCTAATCGCCCTTCCGCGCTCGCACGCCAATTTGACCCCTAAGCACCCCGCTATAGATGAACTTTCCTCCGGGCCCGACCAAGTCGTTAAACTATAAAGAAGAGCCACCTGTCTCCACGAAAAACTTTATAGCCGCCATAAAATTAAGCCTCGAAAGAAAAAACAAAACGCATCTCATTTTTTTAAAGGACGCGGGTCCATTTTAAATCGTGTTTACCTAACTAGTCACCTACAGAATGGCGATTTTGAGTTGTCCGGACCGTTGAATTAATTGAGGAGTTTTGGAGAGATATAGTCTGATGTGCGATAAGATCCGATGGGCTGCCTACCGTTGGTGTTGGTTGAATTACCTTCTGAGATTTGCGGATTGGAATTTCGCTAAACTGACATACCAAGCAACTAAACAGGTTCTGCTGGTTAGATACAATACAAATACTCTTTATTGCATACCACACAAACAAAGCAGTTACAGAGAGAAACAATACTATAACATGTAGGTTAGGTAGAGGTAGACAACAGGCGGTCTTATCGTTGAAAAGCGATCTCTTCCAGACAACCTTTGGGTATCGGAGAAAGAGAAAAAACTAGATTATGCAGTAGGTGGTGCAGAGATTATTATTGACCTAAAATCAAAATAATTTTAAAAATAAACGTACATAGATAGCTCTATTTATATAAATATACATACACAATCATACATATATACAAAATATATGATACATAAACAGTCTGCCAAAAAATACAATCGGGTTAGGGGAGTCAGGGTTAGATATTTAGGTAAACAAAAATAATACGAGTATGAGTTGTTGTACGCCTATTTCTTTTGTTCATGATAATATATTATGCACATAAATGAAGGTAAATGAGCACAAAAAGCTTATTCAAATAGACAGTAGGTAATAGAGATACCTCGATAATATTAAAATTAACGGGATAGCCATATACTTAGGCAATACACATTTGTCTGCATAATATTTACATCAACACAAAATCAAATAGCTGTTTTAGGAAAACTGTTGAACCCATAAACAAAACATTTAAAGTACCTACCTACTAATTCTAAGGGATGGTTTACATCAGGTTTTTCGACGGATTCGCCGGTCAACAGCGCCGTATTAAAACGCTGTCGACCGTCCAATTAGCTCGATGACCTAACTTAAAAAAAAAACCATAAATGAATGGAATTGGAATATCACTCACCATGCGAGCTGACCGCGGCCGAGTAGGAGGGGTGCATCTGCTGATGGTAGTAGCGGGCGCGGCTGTGGTGGCCGCCTTCCAGCGGCGAGTGGAAGAACCCGTCGCCATTCGTGTCGGAGTTGACGTCCCCGGCGGCCGGGCTGCCGTTCACGCGGCTGTCGTACCACCGCTGCTGCAGCGTGCCCGCCCCCGCGCCCGCTCCGCCACCCTCGCCGCTCATGTCCATGACCGCTGATCCGACCTCACAAACCATGCATCGCTTTTACACTCACGCACTATAAGTCCGCTCCCATATCCGCATTTCAACAGTCAATCTAATGTCTCGATTACAGTGTAACCGAATTCAGTGCTAACATCGCGGGCAGTCACGTCGCCCAGTCCATGCCCCGTATCTGAAACAAAAGACGCACTATAATATTACCCGTTTATGTAATCGTTTTGCTAGCTGGCTTTGCGCAACTTCAAAGAAAACGAAATATAATTCACGGGTCGGTGTTTTGTCAAAAAGAGACAATCAATTAAGATAATACAGGTGCGCTATCGAAAGTCGTCAGCGCTATCGGGTCGCTTGCACTTTGATTAACTGATTGTGCGAACAAGTCGATATCGCGGCGATAAGCGATAAACGCGCATTAAACGGTGTTAGCCAGCCAAGCTGTGATTTTTATTGCCACTAAATTCCTAAAGATATCAGGAATTTGTAATTCTGATCGGTTTAGCGAACTAGCATTGGTTTTTTAATTTTTAAATATTAATTGGAAGCGATTAACCTCTTACTGCCGCTTTACGCCGAAAAGCAATGTTTGAAGAAACAATACAGTTATTATAATGAACCTCTGCAGACTGCATGATTAAGAAATATATATGAATAATAACTGAAATGAATTAATTGCAACAGCTGATGAGAATTATTCATATATTTAAACAGCAACACGGACATTAAAATAAATGGCCACATATTTTTTCATAGTTTATACTGCTAGAAATAAATATCTAGGTACCAGTTTTCGCGAATAGCAGAATTTTAATAAGCGTGGTATCAACACTTATTCTATTTATAAGTCATAAACGGTATACATTGTTGTTTTTATAGTAACTATTAAGTCCTTATATATAACTCTTACAGATTTATGTAATAAAGTTGGAAATTGTATATTTCTTGGTTAACTTACATTTTAGGTAATAAAATAACATAACAAAACGCAAGAAGCAAATAAATTTTATTATATGTGAAAAAGGTATAACTGTAATCTTGCACTAGACTTGCCATCTGAATTATTCCAAGCACTCAAATTTAACCGTTACAAAAATACAGACTTTGGCTGGCACTACCTAAAGTATAAGTTGATTTATTAGAGTTTTTGTAGACACAACTGTAAACATGCTGCAAGAATTCGCCAGCTGTTATAAATTGTTCTTATTGGTGACGTATTGTGACTTCCAACAACTTTATTGAAGATAATGAAAAGGCTACATAAAATATTGTGAAACACCTACCAACAAAAATACTTTTAACATTTTACAATTAGTACCTATACATAATAATCTTTGACCACATGGATTTCCATATGGACACTGTTTCACATTTATAATATTAGTGTGATATATATATATATATATATACTTTAAAGGTTAGTCTTGCCATTAATTTATTTAGGTTTTGTATGGTGGTCAGGCATTGTTTTATAAATAAACAATAAACATTTAGACTCAAACAGTACAGCTTGACAGAAATAAGATTCAAGAATTCAAGAAAAAATAATAGACATTTCTTAACCAATTATTTGCATATTTTATTAATGAGGCACAATAGGCAATAGAATATAGGTTTTATTACTTTAGGTGGGTTTAAAAATATCCCGTGGACTCCATTTTATTGAGTTATCTGATATCAACTTTACCTATTTTATAGTATTATTCGGCTAGTATTTTTCTTGACGAACAAGTGTAACAATTCGGGTATATATTTTTGGGAATGACCATGGAAATTGCAGGCACCTTGGCAACAGGCGCAGCAGTAGATACCTACTTGAGATAATGAGTCATTGAATTCGATAAGATTCTCAAATCAAACGCCGCCGTTTCCGAGCACCGCCGATAAAAGAGCCGATGAAACGTACGTACTCCTTAATTAAAAGCAAATTAATGTCCGTCACTCAAAATTGATTAGGTGCTTGTATGGACTTGTGAGGTAGATATATGTATACTTATCTTGATTACTTGCAAAACACTACAAAAATAGTTAACCAGGTAGATTATAACACTACCATAGTCCGGCCGGAGAAACGACAGAAATTAAGGAGACAGATACTTAATTTGCTTTTTGTTTTTATTAAAAGCATAACAAAATCCTATTTACTGCTGGCAACGAAACAGGGCTCATACTAACGATGGCTATAGCCACTAGAGGATACATCTTGACGTACTTACTGCTGTTTGTATATGACAAACGCTCCTGCGCACGATTTTGGATTACCAGTTCTCCAAATTAATTAACCAGCCGCAGCCGCGAAAGACAAAATGAAACCGAACTCTTCTTCTAAAGAATTAACGCAAATGACACGTTACATATGATCGCGATAACCATGTGCGTTTTGTATGAGCTAGCTAAAAATACCCACTACTAAAGATATACAATAGATATGAATATTGTAATTGTACTGGTATTATAATGGGGCACATTTCGTGTCGCCTTGCACATAATCCTTTTTTCGGGCTATATTACGTAGCCCTATTACAAAACATTTCAAACCTTTGTAAAATACGGTTTCAATATATTTTATTAATATGTTAAAATATCAGCAAGCGACCTGTAAATTGTAATGTAATCAAGCAATAAAGCCTTTATATGAAAAGTGCACCGGGACGTTTATCCCTAAGGCAAATTCGTATGAATTGGGAACTACATAGGTCCTTAAATATAGACTCGCGACTCCCGCGAGTCCGTATCTTATGCAGGGTTGCAAGTCCAAGAATTAGAATGATTAAAATTATTTTTTATACATATTATTTTTAAAGAATTATATATATTCCTTTTTATAGAAAAGAGTCAATGATTTATTAGTGTTTTTTTTTGATAGAATGAAAAAATGGCATACTTAGCTTTTTGATAATTGAAGAGACATAGATTAATAGAAATACTTAAATAACCAAAAATATATGAAATTTCCAGTTATCGACACCTAAGCTCCATTGCACTAATCGATTCCGACATTATTTGAAAGATATTTATAGCAATACTAAAATAATTATTACATTAATATATTTTGAAATGGTTTGTACACAGTAGGTACTTGTAATGTTATAAGTTGAATTAAAGCAAACAAATTACCTTATTAAAAAAAAATTAAAATGAATATGTTAATATAGTAAATATGTTATTGGCAAAAGAGTAAGTACCTACATTAACTATCTTAACGATTGGTTTAAGAAATCTTGATTTTTAGGGTTTCGTACCTAGGAAAAAAAAGGAAACCCTTTTGGATCAATTTGTTGTCCGTCTGTCTGTTTGTCTGTCTGTCAAGACCCTTTATCTCGGGAACGCGTGGACGTATGAAGTTGAAATGAAAACCATATACTCAGGTTTACAGTGCCTTGAAGCTGTAAAGAAATCAAATTTCTAAGCCGTTTATGCAAAAAATGTTTATGCGTTTGTTGTGATTGTCCCCAAAATATTTATTTATGCCGCAAAAAACGTATATTTAGACACTCAAAGGAATCAAAATTTATAGGGTATTGAGTTCAAATTTGGTAAACATATGTAAATTGGCGACCCAAAGATGGACGCGTAAAGTAAATTAATGAATTCTGAACAAGGGGGCCACTTTTGGGGGGGGGGTAAACTGGAAAACTGAAAAAAAAGTTTCGCAAACGGTATTGTGTGACATATGAAATTAAAGGGGTTGTTGTAAGCATCTCAGATATTTTTTTATAATTTTAGCAAAAACAGATTTGAAGTAATTTACGAAAAAATATAAAACTTGGCCACCCCACCCCCCGCTCATTATCTCCGAACCTATTTGGTTTAAAATTCTGAAAAAAATATGGAAAATAGTTCCTTGCCTAAAGATTACAGGAAAACCTATAAGAAGTTTGAGTATTCAAAGTAACGGGAAAATTCTCAATATTTTTGTGTATTATATAGGGAACCCTCACCACGCGAGTTGAACTCGCACTTGTCCGGTTTTTTTTACGTTACCTTAGTAGTATGATTTTTTCACAGCTTCAAGGGACTGTAGACTTGAGTATATGGTTTTAATTTCAATTTGATACCTTTACGCGTTCCCGAGATAAACGGTCTTGACAGACAGACAGACGGACAGACAGACAGACAGACAGACAGACAGACGGACAACAAAGTGATCCTATAAGGGTTCCGTTTTTTCCTGAGGTACGGAACCCTAAAAGTGTCGATTATTGATGGGTGTCGATTATTGGTGCAATCACGTTTAAATTAATGAAATATATATATATATATATATATATACATCGATTTAAGGATAAAGAGAAACTCGCATGCAAGATTTTCATACACACCTGGGAATAGAACATTCGAGCCCAGTTGAATCTATAAAAACTGGGAATAATTGAATTAAGGCAATAAAACAAACTCTATAGCTTGTTAAAAATGCACAATTTTTACTGACGAAGTACCTACCTACGGTTATTGGGGTCATTACAGATCACAGAAAATTATTTAGACTTATAACAGCATATACAATTACTAATAACGTCAATAAACACTTACCAGTATTAGATCAGATAATATTAGCCGACGGATTATAATATGCTCTACCAAGGATAAATTCAACACAATATCACAACCTACTTAAACGTTATCTGACCATCGACTGAAAATGGATAACTAGATAACTAAAAAAGAAATCACAAATTTATCGTAAATTACATTTTTTGGTAGTGATATCCTTTAAATATCTTATCGCATCAAAGGAAAATAACGTTGGGCTCGTATTGCTTTGTTAAATTTTACACCAATACATTACGATCAATGACATTATATTAGCCTGCGATGGACGACAAATAAAATTAGTGGCTTGATTATTAACGACATCGAAATGAATAGTGCATTTACCTAATGGCATTCCCATGCATAAACTTAACATGCATAGGTATTATGCAATGAAGTGATTGTCATTTAAATTTAAATTAAATAATCTAGGTTACCATGCTGTCTAGTTTATGGTAACTTATTATTCTTTTTTAAATGACAAGGTTATGTTTTATTGCTAAACGCCCATTTATTTTATAAAGTTATTTCTATCCGTTGTTCCATTCAATGAGAGAATGACAAACCAACAAGACTATCAGCGTCATGTACAGTCAGCAGCAGAAGTAGCTGAGCGGGCCGGGTGTTCAAAATGACCTGCACACGACTTTATTCTTAAGAAATTAAGAGCGTGTGTAGGTTATTTTGAACACCCGGCCCGCTTAGCTACTTCTGCTGCTGACTGTACCTACTTAAATGTTATTTTATTTTAGTGAGTAAAGATAACAATTATAAAAAATATGTAGGTACAAAATCAAACCTCTAAACAATATTCATGTGTGATGTTAAACTATTTACATAATAGCGCACGACCAGATAATGCCCTATTATAGCATCGCTTTATTTGCTCAAGCCACAATCTACGGCGATGCGATGGCGTAGGTACCGTGTGATCGATGCCTGACCGCGCGATACTGAGCTATCGGATGCGATCACAATCGAGTGATCAGGGCTGAGCAGTAGCCCATCTCAGTCCATAAATCATCCTTGATTGCCTATAACTCGATACCAATGATAAACATTGTGATTTTACACCCAGCGCCGTAGGTTGTTTATTATTTTATGAATATTTACTATTATTTTCTAGTCACAATTTTCGCTAAGTGGCAGTAATGCGTTGTATTGGTTTTCATGCGCTTCCTGGTTGCAATTAATAAAAAAAAGAAATATATTTTTAAAATGCTTTTCGCTAATTTTTTTTCATATAAGTGTTTAAGTTAGTAACAACAATTTGATAACATTGCCAATATTGCACATTTAATAAGGTTAAAATTTAAATAAGTACCTACAGTAGGAATAGTTACTGCCACTGCATCGAGCATTGCATCCATTTCTTTTTGCGTCAATAGGTACAGTACAGTCGTTACACCGTGATCTTATGATTACTTTGAGTGGTTGTTTTTTTAACTATAGGTTAAAATTATGGACTTACGAAAACTTGTAGACCCAGATCCTAGATCTATTTTTGTGTTAAAAGAGTAACATTTTGTTAAACATTATTTGCCTTTATTCATATTGTGTTAGGAGTTTTTAAAAAGTAGTATACCTTCGGTTTCGTCCCATTATGTCCTCTCATAAATAAACGAACGTAAACTCATTTTTTCTGTTATTTTTTTGTTCATCCGACGGGAGGTCCGTAAGAATCAATTATCTTAATTGGAGCATCCCTAATCTTAATAAGCTGATAGCGCGCACACGTGGCGTTATAACGCCTCGGTTACACTGATCTCTAACTATTTTGAGGTGACTTTTATAATTCATGATTCGGTTTAAATGTCTATAAATAATGAGATAGACAAGAGTTGTAAAAGATCAGGAGCATTATTCTGTACAGATAATAATATGAGCTGAGATATGTATAGTATGTGATGTTGAATAAAGTTTTTCTATGTCTAGGTATGCCTAGATAGCCCGAAAAGTCATTTTTATTTTAACATAGGAATGAGTTAGAAAATAAATACTAAATGTCATAGGCTTCTAAATGTTTTACTACTTAAACGTCAACGTTTTTCTGCGAATTGTGCAGTTCAATTTTTTCTGTGTTATTTTAATTGTACACATTATACACATAACATGTATAAAATATAAATATTTTAATGATTATAGGTTTATTCATGTCAATAAAATACAATGAAATACTAACAATAAGTAAACTTAGGACTAGCTTAGGCCTAGTCAAAAAGTCCCCCTCGAGTTCTACCTTCTTTTTCAATATGTTTAACTAGTTATTGTGTAAAGGACAGTTTTAATAAATAAGAAGCATTTTGTGAGGTCACTAGTAGTCTCTCTTTTATTATTGATGACATAGGAAAACAATAAGGTATCGGTCATTCGATAAGCGTTTCAAGTTGTCATAATAACCGGCTAAGCGCACTCGAGAGACAAAGAGTGGGTAAGCCTTCTTAAACCACACTTGGAAGTCGACTGCACCATGGATTAGGCAAGTTTCGGACACAATTTATTATGGTAGGGTACACAGATGGGCAATTAAAAGAGTTAATTATTTATTTAAAAATATACTGTACCTACTTTAATGTTACAATCAGCACAGGCTTTATTTTAAATAAACTTGGCATCTAAATGTGAATGGATGTCCATTAAAACATAAAAATAATAACATGCAAAGTAGAGATTTGCTTGGTTTTCTCATTTCTTAAGATCAGAATGTTTATTAATCAAAATTAAATAAACTAAAAATCATGTTGAAGCCCTAAACTTAATTTAGAACACCTAAAGCTCATATGTGATGGAAGGTAATTTAAAGTTCAGAGAGACGTGGACAGATATGGCTGATGGATGCCTTTAACCGGCTCAAATAATTTATACGGCCTTTGATTTATTTCTATATTGAAATGGACTTAATGCGATGTTGATTGGTGTTCAGCAAATTGTTTGAATATTGATTAATTATTTGAAGCATCAGTGGATTAAAACTGTAAGAACATCTATTGTGAAGCTATTATCATTTAATTGATTGTTTCTTTTTTTTAGTTTTAGTTCAGTAGTTTTAGTGTTTAAATGTCTAAAATTAGCAAATGAAATGTAGCTGTGTATCTTCAGGTTTCAGGTTTTTGTTCAGAGTATTTAATCGTGTAAAAAGTGGCAATTTTAATTCATTTGTTTTTTGGTAGCATAAAACATGAGCTTTAGTCAGTTACCTTGATTATTTCTACAGTAGGTACTACACAAAATGCCAATCATATAAAACATCAACTGGGAAACGACAAAATATTACCTTTGGCTGACATAAACACCAATCTTGCCTGTCACATGTCACATACTGAGTGGGGTTAGCAAAATGACTTGAACTTATGAGTAAATACTATTAATATCTCAAACATCTAATCTTCCGCCTTAAGAAAGAAAACCATAAGTGACAATTTTTGTCAAATTGAGTTTTTAACAGTCAGGAAAAAAGTGATTTTTCTATCTCACACGGGTTTGGATATCTCTAATAAACCAAGATTTAGACAAGCATAAGTTCATGTTATTTTCTTAAGTTTACTTCCTGTTTGAAGAAGAAAAGTCATAACTTCATGTTCATAGGCAAAAAAGTATTAAGTAACTACCTATGTTTTTTAAATCTTTGTCTTGGATATGTGCCTATAGTTTTTATCATAAGAATAACAACCATATTTTCATTTTGTTTCAAATTACTAAGTTAAAAACACTTAAGATGAAACATGTGCCATATCTTGTTAGTTGGTAATTTTAATCAATAATAAAACTTTCAACTACCTAAATAAACCACAAGAACCCATTTGTGATTAATTCCTAAAAAATAGTAAAAGAAGCATTTGTGAGTCCCTACTTGTGTTGTTATTTCTTAGATGTCATAGTGCAAAGTTAACACAAAAAACATATGTGCGCACCTCTGTTCTTTTTCTTGGAAACGATATTTTCAAATGGTTTTTTTAAGAAGCAGTACCTACCTTTTTTTCTAAATAATTAATATAAATAAATAAAATTGAATTGCATTAAAATTTTACAATTTATGTTTATTTATAACACAAGTTTCAGCTTCATACTTTGAATTAAAACCAAAGTAAAAGTAAGCCAAGTGTAATTTTTTTTGGATTTATCTCGAAACTTACTTTTTGTCACTTATGGTTTTTCTCCTTAAGACGGCAGTAATATTCCTTTGCTTAAATCAATTAAAGTGTATTGTACGCTCATCACTTTATTTCTTAAACAAGTGCTAGGTATACTTCCAAATGCGAGGAGCATTTTATCTTCCTACTGACTTTTTCGTAAGTGGTCAGATATTCATAATCATTCAGCTATATCCGGCGGACGTTTCAAACATTATATAACGCACAAGCTTATCGGAATCTAATCGATCGGCGTTTGCGCATCTCGCGGCGCATTCAAATTTGGAACGTCGTTGTCGACCAATGCGAGCTCGGAACCTTACTGACTTCTCGGAAAACTGCGTGGGATGACATTGACATTGGCATTCGATATAGCTTTTACATATCGAGGGTTTATTTATAACCGAGCCGCTGTTGGCATACAAATATTTTGAATTGTTCAAGCTGAAAGATCACTTGCTTGAAGAATGTAGGCGTCCAGCGCAGCATTGTACTGTATTGTAGGTACTATGCACGCCTTTAAGGAGTCATAATTTTTATTTTAAATATAATAAAATATATAGTATTTTTAATCAAACTACACATAGATACATTTACCTCAGCGAGGTTAACTTTGTAAAAAAAGACATGAGAGTAATTGATTTCAGGACTACAGTCGGTCTTAATGTCGTATTATTTAAAAATATACAGTGGAACATATAACCTCCTCCTTTTTTTGAAGTCGGTTAAAAAAAAGAAACGTATTGGCAAATAACAATGCTTTTCAATTTACGGGTACCTAGGTAACCAAATGTGTAAAGAGCAAGACCCATTTTAAAACGGATGAGTATTCAGACCCAAGTACAAAATAATCGAATTTACTTGCCTACCTATTTATAAATAAATATAATTAATTGGTAGTAGAGTCTGACCGGGGAAAAATGAGCTTAGAAGAGCGGCAAATTTAAAAAAAATTGTGGTGCAAGACTGTGTATTGAACGCGATACAATAATAATAATGATACTTGAACAATTATAATTTTTCTTCAATTCACACAATGCAACTGATCAAGCAGAAGGAAGTACAGTTATATGCAATAAAACTCTTTAACTTCATTCTACTTTTATTATATTTAAGACGAATAATGAAAACCACTCTACAAATTTTAAATTTTGACTAGACATAATAATTTAATTTTTACATGATTTTCTTCAATGTGAATAATAACTATTAGCAGTTACTTTCTTAGTTACCTTATCAGTATCAAGATTAGGACATTATACTAACATTTAAGACGTTTGACACATTTGACAATGATATTAGGTACTGTTACATATAAAAAGTAGCACTATTAAAAAAAGGCTCATCTTTTCCTGGCCAGACTCTATGGTTTCATTTTATCAATTATGCCTATATCGTTGTAGAATCCGAATAGAATGTAGGTACTTATTTATGACTACCTTCCGCCCGCGACTTCATCTGCGTGGACCCAGGATAAAAACTATTCTATATTTTAATCCAGGCAATCTACTATCTTCGTGCAAAATTTCATCCAAATCGGTTGAGTCGTTTAAGCGTGATTAAGTAACAGTAAACATCCAAAATTTCGCATTTATAAAATTATATATAGTTAGTTCGATTTTATTATTTTGTATTTTAGATACGTATATATCTGTAAGTCGTATCTAACTAGTTGATTCTTTCGGGTCAATTACCTACATACTTATGCTGCATTGGCTACTACACTAGTTACCTATGTATCTACAAATCTCGGTATTTGATGTTATTTATATATGTATGTAAATACTTTATTGTATATTGTTTAGTTAAGTTGGTACAAAGGCGAACCGATCTACTTATATTTCTTTTTCTTTTTTATTATATATTTTTATCTGAATTTTCATTAAACGTACAGTAAGGGAAATGTATTTTCATTTTCATTCACGTACCACCGTAGAACCCTGTCGCAATTGACAGACCGCCGTCACTTAAACTCGAGTGATATGTCATCTTATTGCGATAGGGTTCTACGGTGGTACGTGAATACATTTCCCTTACTGTACCTAAGTATATTTAAATTATACATGTACTAATTCTTCTACTCTATGCTGTTTATTCAAGACACGTGTAGATAATTATGCTGATAAAGTTTTTCAGAAATAATTTAATTTTAGATAGTAGGTACAAATTCCACGCATCTATCTTTATTAGACTGATAAGTTGACATATTATTTTAACTAGGTACATACACATACTTACTTGCGAATAGAGGTAGGTAAGCATCTATAAATGTAAACTAGGTACTTACGGAATTTATACCATGGCATCGAAATACACCTTTTAGATGACTATCATCGCACATAAATATCGGTTCAAGGATTAGATTTGTCAATTCTCTTGGAATTATCAGTAGTGCCACCGCCAAGTCAAGCAGGCACAGGCACAGCACAGCCATAATATTCTTTCCTTAACTCCAAATAAAAGTACCCAACATCAAGCCATTTTTTTTAAAGCTATTTTTTTTTGCTGCTATATATTGGATAATAAGGTAATATATGGCAGTAGGTACTTATTAAAACACTAGTTAAGGACAGATTTTTGATTAAGATCCCTAATTGATTAGAAGAAATTTATTTGTATTTATAATTTTTATTTTGATCTAACATTCATCCCACTGAACGCGAAACAGGACCGAAGTAGTAAGTAACCATGCTAAAGCCAATCAAGTTACAATTTATTTGTAATGCTATACAAGTGTGCAATCATTGCAAATAAATTTTCAGCCGATAATCTTTATTTGCGTAAGTAAATAGATACCAATAGTACGGCCGTGATTTATTACGATATACTTACCTACCTATCTGTATTATCTTAAAGATAAACTGGTTATCTAGGAGTTACTGGAACTTTTTTTACCAATTGGTTGGTATATTGTATTTAGAGGTATCTCCATGCAGAATAACTACCTTCAAAAATCATGCTCATTTTTCTCTTTCGATCATGGATTAGAGTTATTTCATTTTTAACTCGCATTATTTATTTTTTTCAGTAATCAGTAATCAGTAATCAGTAATTTATTTTGTGAAACATAGGTATTATACATTCTAGATCTTAAATTAGGTTGAGAGTCCTCTATGTTCTGCCTTGCGGCGTACAAAAATAAAATAAAATAGGAAATCAATTTTGTATAATATATTAATTATTAATATTATATACCGACCATATGTCAATACTCTAACATTATTCTCAAACGTCTAGATGACTACTTACACCTAGTCTGAATATTGATCTTGAAGGCAGAAACCCAGTTACTTTTACAATTTTAGTTCTAGCAATTTTAGAGTAAATATTTAATTATTAATCGCCTTGGTAATATTGGTAATGTATATACTACTGGTAGAAGTACATAATAAAATTTACCCCTAAGACAATGAATGTCTAACTTCAAAAAATGCGGATGGTACCTAAGAACTGTACATATTTCGACTCTACCTACTATCAATTTTCGTTACCGTCGGGCGGCGCACGGAAGCAAGAACTCTACAAATTGAAAAGCAAGCAATAATCAGCTCTACGGAAAAGGCTACAATGTGTATTATACCTAACTAGTATCTTCATATTGTGTATTTCATAATCCTCGTAATGATTATAATTATTAAATAATGTCGTGACTACCATGAGTTTTATTAGAAATCTAATGTTTTAATTACTATTAGATAGGTATGTATTGTATCTACCTATTTGAAAATATAATAATCAGAAACTGTATCAACATACGATTATTAACATACCTACTAGGCAATAAATCAGTTGGAAGGTAATGAAAATACCTACTATTGACCTTTAACGAAAATGATAAGAATTGCAAGAGTCAATGTTGTACTTTTTCCTAGAGTCATTGATTCTTATCAGATGATAAGATCATAGATACATGGAACAGTACTTTATTTACATTAAGTGTATTTATATTAACATAAATACCTTAATTTCCCTTATCAAATGCGTATCACTTAGTCGATCACAATCACTGGTTATCACTGAGTATAGAAAACACACTGAAATCATGCGCTCCATTCCGTTGGCAGTTTCATTTTCATCAATAAAAATTCATCACACACAAGTACTGAGATCTTTTGTTTGATCCGTTCGTAATTTGAATTTGGAATAACAAAACAGTGTGTAGTATGCGCTTGCGCACCGACCGTCAACGGGGAGCGGCGTCGTTGGGACGCGACCCGACACTAAACCAGTCTCGACACTTTTTGTTGTTCGCGCGCCCGATCGGCCTCTCTCGGCTCCACTCGGCATTTCCAACCGCCGTTCGGCTCTGCTCGCGCTCCGATTGGCCCTTTTCACCCACGGGCGGCCTAAGTGGGCGGGGTTTGTTGTTGGAATGGGAGTGTTCGCTTTTTAAATTTTCTTTTTCTCTTTTTGGGCGGGCGTGCGATGGTGTGCGTTTAGTCGCGCGGCGCGCTTGATGGATGGCGGTGGCTACAATGGAAGCACTTTTATAATTTTGTCATGGATGCCGGATGATTTTAAAAGATTTCATATGATGTATATGAATGCTACGGCCCCTCCCAAATTTTATTGGTAGCTCAGAATAAGTAACAAGTCGATATTTCATACAATTCATAAGACTATTCCAAACTCAATCTTGTTCTGATTATGAATATCTACTTACTAATTGTCTTAATCAATAGAATAAGTTGTGTACATAAAACGTACTTATCACAAAAATACCTCTTAATCACAAATAAGATAAAAAATCAAACTCAAAAATTTACAACCGTAGGTAGTAGCATAAGCTGTCATGTCGGTCAACCTGCATGATTTGGCTTACTTAGACTATTTTAACTTTACAAGTAGATGCTTACTTATTAGGCAACAATGTCAAGATCATCATTCGAAATAGTCATTTAAAACGGCAGTCAAATATGTCAAATAAAAGCAGCATTAGGTAGTAATTACCATTTACCATATAATTTCTTTAAATACGTCAGTGACCCGTTTTCATTATATTTTAATAGTAGGCAAACCTTGGCTAATCGGTGATAGTTAGGTTTTTTGACAATATAATATTAACTATCAATTCAATTATTTCTGAAGTAGGTATTACGTAGTAAAAGTTCATGAATTTGTCTAACATTTCTGAACTTCTGATTATATGTATGATGTACCAAATTAATTTAATAAACATTTTTATTGACACATGAAAAAGTACTTAGATAATTCGGTGATATTCAGGTTAATATGTTACATGTGCTTGGTGCAGGGTTAAAAAATAGAAAATTGTTACTTTTACCATTTTAAAAATAATTGATGTGTTTAAAAACTATTACCCTAAAGGGTTTTTCTTTAGTTTTTGCCATATTTTCATTTGTTTTTCTTCAATATTTTTTTTTTACACTTTGCACCGATCAACTAAAATCGTTAGACGTTACACTTAAACTTATTGATTTGTTTGACATTTTTTTTCTTATTTTTGACGGATGCGTTCGGATACTTGCTGCACGTTGGCATGTTGAAGGACAGTGCCGCCACCTACTTGGAGATGATTACAAGCCGTAAACATATCGAGTAATTCCGCTATTAGGCCATAAGTAACCATCACCGAATTACTTCATATCACCGATTAGCCAAGGTTTGCCTACATCTGATTCTCAAGGGAGTTTTATATATAAAATAATTTCTAATGTTTATATCTAAGTAGCTAACCTATCATAAGTAGGTAGGTACCTAACTATTGTCACCAACACATCATATGGGTCTATGACCTGAAATAAAGATATTTTATTATATTTGTCTCTCCAGGGATATTGGGCAAGAATCGAAACAAACATTTTGTCTTTAATTGTAGTACGGTTGAAACCATTTTTCGTAGGTACCTATCCTATCGTCTATAGTTTTGCTTTTGTTTTTAATCAGCTAGCGTTTTTGCGCATACAATTTAAACTCTACTAGGTACTTACTTTTTAACTAATTTATGACTACTTAACATTGTCATAGACCTTATTTATGTAAATTAACAAAAACAAAACAAAATAACTGTTTGAATTTTAAACGTAACAAACTAATTAAAAACACATCAAATTAAACGAAAAGAAAACTTTCTTTGACTTTCATTAGTCACTGTCAAGCCAATCACTCTGTTTCAATACTTTCAATCGTCCCCCCTTCCACTTTCTGTAAAAAGCCGTTGCAGTAGGTATGCGTGGTAATAGGTGAGAATAATGATACAGTAAAACTAGATACGCTGACATGATCCACAAGCTTCACTTCAAACATAAACACACACTGAATACTCACAATTAAATAGAAACCAGAATAATTAAAAAACTACGAGTGAAAATACTTACTTTTGGGGATCAAAACAGAATAGGGTCTTCTACAAACAACTACGCGCGCGGGAAGCTACGAGTAAGCCCGTGCTAGACGGTCGCCAACACGCCCCTCCGACCGAGCGACCTTGGTCCGCACCGACCGTGTAGACAAAAAACCAACAACCAACAAATTTTGTTTCCAACAAAATTTCATACTACAACGGTCGGGGCCGACCAAGGTCGCTCGGTCGGAGGGGCGTGTTGGCGACCGTCTAGCAGACCTTTAGTCACGATGTTTTCCCCTCGGACCCCCCGCCGTCCCGCCAACGCGGTTTGCGGGATATTTGTGTTGTTTCAATCGTCCTGTGTTTCAACCGTACCCAGTCTAACCCTAACTACTTACATCATAGTAAGAGCGATAATAGCGATATGAGACAATTGGGAGATATTTATGAGTAAGTTATATGCACCCATATTTTACACTTGACTACCTAAGTTGAATTTCGTTAACTATCTATCGTTTTGTTTTGTAGGTACCTAGTATGTAGATAGGTAGGTACTTAAGGTCCATTTAATTTATACGGTACCTAAGCTAAACTTAAAAAGCACTTTGCAAGTTTTCCGATTGCTGTCTTACCAATTAGTTAAGTTAATTACTTACTCCCAAACTTCATGTTATTGCACAAGTTTTATTAGGAATCGGATTTATGACAAAAAAGTTTACTGTAAAAAATGGAATGTCTATATTGACGTGTGACTTACTATAATCTGATATTCGGATTACAGTTATAGGTAGGTAGGTACCTACTTAAAGTCATTTCAGATTCATACCTAATGAATGCACCGGCATGATGTGAAACAATTGGCGTTACCTGCACCTTGGATACCTATTGGTGTAGGACTCATAATCCTACGCGGGGACCCAAATAGGCAATACGTTATTACTAGATATAGGTAAATATCTAGCTAGACTAGGTATTTGGCCAGAGATTTTTGTCTATGAAAACATGCGTCGTTAAACAACCAAAAAACACTCTTTTATTAGGGTCCCGTAGCCAAAATGGCAAAAACTGAACCCTTGTAGTTTCGTCATTCCGTCTGTCCGTCTATCCATCCGTAGGTATATGCAGGCATTTTACTCGAAAACTATAAGGTATTTGAAAATAGTATAATATTTTGTTAGGCTGTAGCCTGTAGGTCTTTAATGACATCACTAAATAAATATTTTTTTAGGGGTGCACTCAATACTAGTCCATACCATTTTTTTACTTGCAGGTATGTACAGTCGACGCCAAAAATAGGTTTACACTTTTACACTTTATTCCATTGCAATAAGGCGAATAGTGTAAACGTATTTTTGGCGTCAACCGTACATGTGTACATACCTGCAAGTAAAAAAAATATAATTGTAATTCCACGTGTGTGTGGTCGATAGACCTTTCAAAATAAATATAAGGTTTCTCTATAATTTTTTTGATTAAGTGAATATAGTCGGAGAAAAAAAAAAGTATACATCAAGATAAAATACGAATATATTCACTGCCACAGTTTGACAAGTAAAAACCATGATTTCGGAAAAAACCTATTTGATCAAAGTCATCCCAAAGTAACCTTAATCCATCGTACCTGCTTAATTGACCAAATCTTACCATCGTCTATTTTTAAATAAATAAGTATTTATTATTAGGTGGGACAAATAAAATAACATTCACAAAGTTTTTTTTGCCCAAAACACAATTGAAATAGGTTACAATTTACGAATGTAGGTAGCTAACTTACAAATATCAAGAAAACTTAAATGAAAGTAGGTACAGATAACTTTTAAGTCGAGGTTTACCCAGACATAACAATCGTTATGAAACCTAATTTTTTAAATAAATGACACGGATTTGCTGAACTAATTGTGTTTTCCCATTAAGAAAAGTCACGTATCATTCTTCTTAGATTAACTTGTCTCTGATAAAAGTGATAAAAGAACCTAAATATGAGCTACTATTTACTCAGTGAGCTGTAGAACTCGCCTGTACTTACTTTTACAATTTTTTTTGGAAAATGTTAACGACAAAAAATATTCTATGTTGGCTAATTAAATTATTGAACCTGCTCACAACATTTCAAGAGAATTGATTGAGAAATGCGATCTGTAGAGGATAACAGCCGGACAGCGGGACAGCGGGACAGCGGGAAACGAATTTCAGCATAGAACTTCGTTCGCTTCGCTCGCTAGTTTAATTATTAATATTATAAAGAGGAAAAGTCGCCGAGATTGTAGCTTTATAAGTTTGTATGCTATGGACTGCTAAAATTGTACATACGAAATACCTACTTTTTGCCGAAGCTGAAACAAAGAACTTCGTCCGCTTCGCTCGCTGTTCAATAAACAGTTAAATAGCTTCTGTGGTATAGGTATCCATAAGTATATAAAATTATAAAAACCTTTATAAACTAAATCTATATCGAAACTGGGAATTGACGATTAGGTTCGTTTAGACTTCCTAGTCAGATAAAAAACTAGCAATGTTCACAATTTTATTATATATATACTATATGAAAGAGCACCTATTACATCATAGCATGTAACTTGGTGTTATTAATAAAGTATTTGTATTTTGTAATAATGATAAAACATGAGAGTATTCCCGAGCACACCCGCAACACACAAAAACCCGCCCCACTAACCCCTCAAGACGCAAGACGGCATCCCCGGTGATTTACACACACCCCTATAAATCTGTCTGGCGCAGCACTATCTCGCGCCACGCGTTAATGGCCGTGGCACAACACTAGCTAAGCTTGAATCTGCTTAGAATAAACTTGTGGGAATTGTGTGACGACAAATAGGTACACCACAAGTAGGTACGTACGGTAGAGGTTTGATGTCTATGCCATACAAAAAGAACCGCTTCTTTATTCAAATTTAAATAGCAGAATGAATAAGCTGTCAGATATAGGTACAAGTTGCATGGTCATTCTACTCCAATCCTTGGCGGGAGTCATCATTTGTATCAGCTGGGTATAAAATGTACCAACCTATTTTGTAAATGGGTGAATCGACTATTTTCTGTCACTAGTTGTCATGGTTACGACTCCTGAGTCACTTTTTAAAACGGCAATTTTATGGATTTAAATTCTCCAAACGTGTCCATATTATAACAAATTTTCTAAGTAACTCTGCTAAATTGTCTCTTGGCTGACGCGACAGAATAACAACAATAAGAAATAGTTCATTGACCCAGATATAAGAAGAGTCTTCTTTCCAGCAATCACCATCCCCGTACCTCACTAACTGTGGCTCTGCCCTGAGATAGGCCACATATCATAATATTTGGTGGAGGTGGAAAAACCACTAAATTTTCAGGTTCAGCAATAAATAATTTTAATCGTTAATGCGCAAAGGAACGAAGAAAGGATAATTTCACAGTACATCAATGTGCAAAAAAGCAAGTTTAACTGTTTAACGGATCGTATATATTTACCATTTTTGTAAAAGGGCGTAAGTTAACAGCGAGACAGTTATCTATTTTATCGTGTAAGTAAGTAATTATTTCCGCATCAAATATATTATCATATACCTATAGCTGGGTACTTCAGACTAATAGGGTCTACTTTTATCGAAGAAAGAAAAGGGCTTAATTATATACCTACTATACTTAATAATAATAACCTATCATGGTTGATCATGAATGATGATACTTAATCAATATTGATGAGGTACAAAAACCAATTCTTCTTAATTCTATTTTCTTAGGAACACTTCATGTAATTTCATTGGTAAGTAAGTTGTCTAGCAGTGGCGAAGCGCCCATACAAGCCGGTTCCCACCGGCTTGCCTAAAATTTATTTTTAGGCAAGCTTATAGTTATAGGTACTCTAAACTCTTTCATGACTTTTTTGTTCCGGGTTGCTCATCGAAAATTTTCACGCGCCGCCACTGTTGTGTTTGTTTGTGTGAGGTGTGCAATAAGGAGTATTTGTATTATATTGTATTGTTGTCTAGAAAGTAAGTATCTACCTATTACAGAAACAAAACGAAGTTTATTCCAAAAATAGAACGTTTCCCAGTGTGCGACAACACCCACTCGTTTTCTAAGCGGCGAGCCAGACAGACTGAATAATATTTAACCCCTTTGAAATGTAAAAGCATTACGGAATGAAAAAACAGCACTTATGTACCTCCCGATGCAGATAAACCATCTACCGTACAAAGCGCACAAAGATACAATGCCTCTGAAAGGGTTCAAGAACGCACTTTCAAATTAACCAGTCTCGGCGAAAAAACGACGCAACTCACGCTTTCGTCACACCCTATTCTCAACTCTATCGCCCCTGAATATCTCGATTTAAACAATGCTATTTGCTTGAGGTGATACCGTGATATAAATGATTACTCGGCGTAATAGTCCTATTTTAAATAGGGCCGTTTACATTTTTCCTTTTCATGTCATTGTCTCAGCGCGGAGAGCGCTTGCAACCGTCACGTTCCAATTTTGAAAAGTGTCGGAACAAAATGGTAGTCGCTTTGTGCCGAGCCCTCGCTCGCTGCTGACTCGAGTTTAGTAATTTAGCAGATGTTCCGCGACCTTTGATGTCGCGTCTTTAGGAGACAGACGCGTACCTAGAATAACAAGCATAGATACACGTCAATAGAAATCCTCTTGTAGGCGCTATCGTATACTGTAGATACGTACTCTTAGAAAAACATAAAAACAAACAATCAGTCGGCTAACTTGGAGCATGATTCATAATAATTCACAAAGTCAGCATACCGACGTCAAAAACATCATCCCGACAAGAGAGAAGTCATAGATACTAGCCTTCCATCAGCATAGCTGGTAACCAAATTGGAACATCACCGTCCCATGTTTACAACTCAACAAAAAGAGAAAATAACAAAGAAGCCGAATTTAAATTCCAATCGAACTTTGACACATGTCTGCCACCATAAACAATGGAAATTCAAATCATCGTTATAGGTTCGGCGGCGGGCGAGGTAATGCGATTGTGGCTCGGTACTCTATGGCTCTTCATCTATAAATAGGAGCCTTTTCTTTCGCTTTTTCTTCACAGAATCCGAGTGAAGATCGACCGATAAGCTATCTCGTGTGAGACGGTCTCAATATCCACAGATGGCCTTGCTCTCGTGTAATCTCTGCGCTCAACGTGGATATTTTTGTCATTTTTTGCTGTTGCTTCTTTGAAAATCTCGCTTTGTACTCTAATATGGGACATTATTATGACGTGCAGCACGCCGTCTAAATATGTAAACACTGATTGAGAATAGATAAGTAAGACAAAAGGAGTTTGGTGATGGGAATAGGACAGTTTTTGTGGCATTGCAAATAGTGGTTACTCGGGTGGGGATTCAAAGGTGAAGCTTTGTGTCATTTTATGTTCTCTGGAAAACTGTGGCAGCTGCTCGTGTGGTTAAACCTTCAATGGCTTATATTTTCCAATTCATGACTTCCGAGCACAGCGACGTCGTCTCAGGATTGGCTTAATATTCTTGGCGTAGTTTTAATGGGCTTATCGAAATGATTGTGTATGAAAATATTGAATCATTGCGTCATATCTATCATGTTCAAGTATATATAAGCATTACCTACACTCTGTACTTATAAACTGATTAATTTTTGTGCAACATACATGGCTTGGCCCGAAATAACTACCTATAATCCGTTTAGTATGAAAGTTTTTACATTACTTTGAACATGACCGTAATTTACTGACTGAAGCCATTCTTTATGTTACAAGTACGGTAAGATATGAATTACGAACGAGAGTCTATTAGAATTACAGCTCTGTATGCCTGCGTGTTATGACGCCCTTTACGAGCAAGTGTGATGAAAAATATAATTCATAATATATTACTATTCTATTTTTTAAATTGTCAGCTTAGCCAACTATATAGATCTGATTTATGCACACGAAAAGCAAAGAGTGAAGTTAAATTTAGTAGTATTTAATTGCTATACGTGTTATAATCGCACTACTAACTTTGATAATGATAAGCAACACGATTGCATTAAGTGAATTGTCAAGAAAAAGGAGCAACTATATTTCATTGTACCTACTTTAGAAATTTACGTCATACTCGTAAGTCCTTTGAATTTTAATTGCTGTTGATTGAAGTTGTTGATAACGTTAGGTACCTAGGTACCTATTTAGGTACTATATTTCAAATTAATTTAAACACAAAGGCTCTTTGGTATTGAAAGTTTATGCTTAGGAAATTTTAATGCACCAAACTTTTAGATCGACTAACAAATAAATGTGTTCTATTTCTTAGACAACCGAGTCGTGTATTTGACACTAAATCCAAGAATTAGTTAAAAAGACCAAATCATAGTATGTTTCATTTGACAGAATTTCCATATTTGACAACTTTTTTCCTGAAACATTTAAATATAATTTTCGATATAATAGAAGTAATTTAATAAAGTACCTATCCTAAACGAACAAGCTGTTCTGGTCGACCGTGAGTGTTAAATCTTTAAAGCGAACATACAAACAAAGTTATTATAAATACCTAATATGCAGGATTATTGGATTGCGGGAAATTATGATGTCTTTAAAATAATATTTTACAAATTGTCTGAGGTAACACTATGTTATCAAAGATTTTTCCATAAAATGTATAAGACAAGGCTCTGCCCAACATTGTAACCCATAAAGCAACCCTTTGACGATTTATTTCAGTTGGTCCAACTTCGCGCCGCGAATAAATCTTCGCCCCAGACAATCCTAAAAAGCCGATTTCGTTTTAAACGGAATGAATATCAGATCTAGGGCAGGTACTTAAGAGGGTGACTATTACTAGTATTCGTAGTAAGTGCTCTCGCGGATCCATCGGTAAGACGCGAATTACGCCCAGGAAAGGTTTCAATTATGAAATGCAATACTTAATGTAAGTAATTATATACCTAATGTAACATGCAAGGATAGGACAAACGCCCGTCATTTTGAAATCTTAACCCTGTTCTGTACAGTAGAGACTTCGTAATGATATTTTTTTTTTAGAAGTTTACTCAAAATATTATAATTTAATGTAAAACAATATACCAATGTCAACAATTAGACATGCCCCAATGACGTCAGTAGACTGTGAATGCACTTTTTCGGGTCCTAAACTCACGTCGATATAGGCTCACAAGTGAAAATTTGGAAAAAATTATGGTCATTCTTTTCCATTGGCGAAAGTGATTTATCGCCTTAATCATCGTCATTTGAATAATTTGTCACTTGAAACATGTAAATTATGGTACTTAAAATAAATTTATAAAACATTACTTTTGTCCTTTGTTTTGTATTGTCACGAATAAACTATTCTTATTCTTATTTAGTACCTAATTTTTTTTATTAATATAAGGAAGTCTCTACTGTACAGAACAGGGTTAAGTTTTCAAAATGACGGGCGTTTGTCCTATCCTTGGTAACATGTATACAAACGAGCGAATGCCTAGTAGTTCCTAGTTATTGCTATGTAATGTAGTTTTTATATTGTTAGTAATATTGATTTCTTATTCATTCCTTTGTTCCTAGTTTTCAAGATTAGAGTGGAAGGGATGTTGTATACAGCGTGTGACTTTCATAAGAACATTTATTTTAAGGGCTGAAAGTATAAGCCCTAATGAACGTAAATTGGTATCTCTAGTTTAAAAAAAACGGTTATTTTTTTTTCATACAAATTAATTCGGCCCACAATGTATTGGTAACAAAGCTAACAACTGACAGTAGCTCTGCCTCTCTGAAACGTCAAGTGAATGTTAGCAGTACATTGCTGCTCAAGAAAATTTAAAAAATTAATAACTCTCCATTAGAAAAGGTAATTGTTATATTTTTTTGATAAAACGGTTCACAGCACTGAAAGCTATCGTTCCTTAAAATAAATCTTCTTATGAAAGTCACACGCTGCCGCTGTATGCATACCGGCGCAGGCGCGCTGTCGCTGCCCGCGCACTTCTCAGCGAGTAATAAACGGACCACCGCGTCGTAACTGCCGTGTTTCATTACTAGCCACATATACCTTACCTTATTTTAAAATATTCATTTAATCATTATTTGATACAGAGACCAAATACAAAGAAAAAAAAGAACTGGGATCGAATGTAGGATTTGAATCTGCGCCTCTGCCTACCTATTTGGTCGTGGTAACTTTCCACGTTAAATTAATAAAAATAAAAATATATTTAAGAAATAACTTGATTCGATGCGTTCATAGTATTATTTTCGTGATATGTAGCGGCATATAGGTAGAGTTAGCAGCACAAATCCTCGATGAATTTCAAGACCTGTCAGTTTTCTTATAGACGCCTTTTCCCACAATTCCTCTCCTTTGTTATACCTAATTGTACAGTCAACGCTGCAAGTTTTTTGGCCAGGCTATAGAGGTATAAAAGTCTCGTCTAAAAACGTGTCGATAACACAGAAGGTAAAAGCATAGATGTCCTACCTTCGGGATAGCCAATACCTACTATATGTATAGCTTGCTGGCCGTTTCTTTCTTCAGAAAGAAAAACAAGTTCAGAATCTAAACTTGTTAACCCTCCATTGACACAAATGATGGCTAGACTATAAATCGTCATATTAAGAAATTATCTCATAAATACTTCCGCTTATGACCCGACCGGCGCGACCAGTCAAACTGGACCTAATAGCAGTAGCGACCTCTTGAGTTAATGGAAGTTCTGAATCCCATTCATTATAAAAGCATGCAACTATTCATATCATACCGAATAAGTGCAAGTTTCTCGTGATAAATGGGAAGGGAAGGCTTGTTCCGTACAAGCAGCTTGGATCTATTTAGTACCTACCTAAATAATAATGTGGTGGAAAATAAAGTGGTTATTGGTTTTGTTCTCACTAAGCTACTTTTGCTGGTAATATATGTGGTCATCTCCTTTAGTAGATAGATACCTTTTCTTCTTAACTGTACCACTTTCTAAAATTTTATTCTGGAAATCACGTATACTTCATCTAAGTTTGAGATCGATATCGGTCGTTCAAATAGGCCGAATCGCGATACTCACATTCAGCTTATAGATAGGTATTTACATCGTAGTGGAGCAGACAATTTCCGTACCTATCCCTTATCTGTGCAACTTACCAAACAAAACATCGCAGCGGACAATAAGCATAAAACAAAATCGCTCCGACCCCACACACGCCGACGCCCGAACACTTGGAAAAATCCCTATGGATTTTCCGCGAGGGAGGGGCGCGGAGGGGGGGAAGGAACGTAAAAGAGAAAAGCTGCGAGTTTTTATCTCGGCCCCATAAATTTTATTCGTAGCGTGATTTAGTGCGCAGATTGCCCCCCGCCCCCCGCGCCTACGCCCCCCGTAAGGCTGCTAGTCATTGTCAAAATTATTGCACCCCTATCTACTGAAGCTTTAAATATATGTCCCAGACTCGGACGCCTACAACCCGTTACGCTAACTCGTCATTGTGAATTGGTTTGCATATTTAAGAATACCTTTAAAAAATAACAAAAATAACACGTTCTCGAAAGTCGTTGAAAGCCATTGATTGATCAACTTCGTTTTCAATAAATCGGCCGGTTAATTCAAAACTATGTTAAGAAATGAGGATTTAGAAAATTCCAACTTCAGTTTTTTCCCTTGTTTATTCGCTGTCCGCTGGATTGTTCGTTACGCAAACTTCACTTTCTTAAGGTTTGAATGCCTTTGTTTCCACTTGATGTATTCGCAATGCGTTCTGTTGCTGTTAACTCTGCCAAGGAATCGCCGTCTGTAGCATAATGCAATATCAGACCACTGGCGCCAGAGAGCCTTAGCGTTCAAGTGAAAAAACTACTCCGCCCGCCATCCTAATCCTCCATTATTTTCAGTTTAAAAGTAAATCTTAGTTATTTGTCAATACCGAGCCACAAAGGCACCCAAATATCCTTACACTGGGTGAAAGGCATAATACACGCCTCATAATACTGGACCAATTCGGATACTGTTAAGATTATAATGCGCTTTTGTTGGCCTTTTGACAGCTTCATTTTTTCCGTAGGCTTACGCGGTGGTGTCGTGTTGCCGTGGCTAGTGCGTATTCTCGCGCGAAAATGACATTTTTTTTCATCACTATTTCTGGTGAATCCTCGATCGCTATCGCGCCGTATTTTATGTAAACACAGCAAATTTCGTGGCAGTGATGGAGAATGCGGCCGCAGATGCGCCAGTATTATTTTTATTGTCTACGGTGGTAGATCGGAGGCTCGCATTTGATCCGGGACGCTCTACACTGTGTCTTATCTCGGATCTGGTTTTATGAAACCCTAAATTTACGACTGCGGTCGAGGGTGGGGGTGTATTAAGCCGACTGCCAACGCTTCGCTGCCACAGACACTTTTGTCGTCGACAATTCATGACGGAGCACGTTCGGCGAAAGAATTGCGCTTCAAATTTCGGCAACCGGCGGTTGATTGATGGATAGATTAAAACTCGAATCAATAAACGGGCTCGCCTCAGTTCGCACCTGAAGCATTCCATAAAGCACTTCAATGTATTTATATTAGCTACTTACGGTAAATTAACGTTAATTACAATTCTATATTGTGCTTAGGTAAGTAAACTACACGTGCTGGTGGCAGAATATGAATATCGTATCGTAGCCTATTTCCAATATCTTATTTTATTGACAAACAGAACTTAAATCAATGTTGATTAAGGGTTTCATTATATGGTACCTGAAGCGAGTCTTAATTGCGGGCCAGAGCCGGCAGGGTTAGCCCAGATACAGGCGGATCCTCTATAAATTACGGGAATAAATCCCGAGGAAGAAAAATTGCCCTCTGGAGCACATAATTCTTGCCTTGTCACAAGCCCTCCTTATCTGGAGCCAATACCGGATTACAATGCGATTTTTATTTCATGCTATAGGTACTGCTCCCATTTCGAATGTTTACGTACGTGTTTATCTAGTTTCATGCACCTAGCAAGTACCTATTTATATCCATATCTTCCTGTAAATAAATAATTAAAGCCAAAGTTTCGATAATAGTCAATAGACTGGTGCTTTATAAAATAAATATTCTACAGGTCATTTTTAACAACCACGAATAATTATTAAACTATTTACACAGAGCACTACTTGACTAGTTGTGTATACAAATCACTACATCATAGCTACAATATGTGGTCAATATGTTATAAAGTTTTCGAACAATATCACCTAATGGACAATGACAAATGATTCCCTTTGTATCTATATTGAGATGTCACTATGCATTGTAAAGTAACAAATGAACAAATTCCCTCAAAATTCAGAAAAAAGTCAAATTCAGCGAAATATTTTGACAAGATAATGAATAAGCGGGAGGCGTGGAATGACAGCTAATGATACCTCGAAAGGGAAAGAGGTTCTTGTTTTTTTTTTGCTGTGACATTTGCAAGTTGGGCTATTTAGTTCCATATTCACTTTCGATACATTCCACCGGACTACCTGTGGTTTGTACCTTAATAACCAATAGCAAAATTCTTTACCAGAGTGACCAGAGTTAATGCAATATTCATTTAGTTATTTAGTTGTTATATTATAATTACGTATTATCCGTTCTAATTTTTAGAACTTCATATTTGAGTTACGTACCTACCTACACATTAACCCATAATACCTACCTAATATTTTTATTCTTTATTATTTGACGACCGCTTTAGCATTGTAAGTGACACTGCCTACCTATTGGTCCTGGATTCGAATCTCGGTAAGGGCAAATATTTGAATGATGAGCAGATATCGTATATATTTTGTAGAATTTTCGGTGCAGCGTCGTGTAGTAACCGGAATTGATAGGTATAAACCATTCCAATCGTTATGCTTAATTAGCTTTAATAACGTTACCTAATATTAACTATGGAGATAGAACCCTCAAAAAGTGTATCCCATACCTACTCAACAGTTTGCCCGAAGCCATTATATGTGAAAAAAATAAGAATAATTTCAAGAGACTATTAAAAACGCATTACCTAGATGTACTCATATAATACTTTATGTACTAATTATAAATGAACTCAAGTATTTTTTTAATACGTTTATAAAAAGAAAAATACATTTCGTTAAACAGAAAAGTGAAGTTAAACCCTATCGGCTTTGTATCGACACCGCAATTCGTGAGCAGCTACTAACTTCAAACTTCAATACATAAAAAGAGCTATCATAGGAGGTAAGGTTAACAAATAATTATTTTATATAGCGAGGTAACACTAGATATGCGTAGCTACATAATTCCCAACTTTGTTAAACAACCAACTTAAAACTCAGTTATCATATTTATTTCATAACTTTTGTTTTATTGGTAACATTCGCCCGTGCGTCGTGACTACGCTATTATTGTTTTGATTTGAATAGACCTCATTCTCATTTAGTAAATATTATTGGGTAATTCTCCCATAGTACGCCTATTATAATAACAATTTTCCATAAATTGCATAACAATTGCGGTGACACGTCACAGCGACGATTTATTGCTTTCTTTTGTTGCCATATCGCTGCAACTGTAAGCAAAAGTTGCCAACACGGGGACAATTGCAGTTATTTATTTTTGTTGCTGTGATTATTTATTTATTTGTCGCCGGTATTGTTATCGACGCTTTGTGGGCATTCAATAGCACTTCACGAGGTTGTAACTAAAGAGGCTCAATGTCAGTTAATTTTCGAATTCATGTTTAATAATCAAAATAAATCTATTCTGTATGTTTATAAACACTTTTTATGAGTTGATTGCTACCCCACTTACTTTTTGCTGCATAAAAAGTGCTGTGTGGAAACCAAACAGAAGACTCGAATAAGTAGGTACCTTAATGTGCCGGTTGGTATAGTTTTAATTTAGTTACTTAAATAAGAGTGTCTGTCTGTTAATTAGGTATTGCGGACTGTCATTTTCTTTGCACTGGGGTAAACTATGAATTCACAACTCACAGAAATAATTCTAACATGTCTAAACTCTGGGATAGCATTGTTGTCTTAGTTCTAATGGCTAGCTTGTGACTCTGTCAACATCAGTGATATGACTAATAGGTTAGCGATGGGCAATTTCTGAAACATTTCACATATTACCTTAACTGTGACATATTTCAACTTTTGAAGATTACATAATTGACAAGAAACGTTTCTGACAGTAATATTACCGAATAAATTACACTTAAATTTCATGTCACATCTCCGCTAGTTACTTCTGACGTCAGTAAGTTACGGGTTATGATTATAAAATTCGAGACTAAATATATGTCAGTGGCCGCTTGGCCTAGGGGTGTCTGTTCCCAGTTTTTATACGAAGGACGGAAGTTCAAGACCAAGTTAAGAAGTGCCTTCTTTATTTTTTTTTGGTATGTGTATATTAAACAAATATACATATGTGTACCTGTACTTAAAAAAAAACCGGCAAGCCAATTATTTCAGCCCTCTGCAGTATAATATATATATGGTATTGAGTGATTATATGGTATTGAGACTTTGCTATGTTGTGAAAATATTTAAAAAAACAGTGTCGTTGATACACAAAATAATAGTACATTACATAGGTACATAGGCAGGTGAATTCGTGAATGCCCCAGATCGCGCCATAAATATGTTTTTGGGGCTTTACGAATTACCGCCCGTGGTTTGTCTAAAGTTTTACGTCTTGCCTTGGCCAGGAAGTGAGATTTTCTCCTCGCGTAGGGGGCAGAAAATCCTACTTACGGCCTAGGGTGATGTAAAACACTTATTCAACTTAAGAACTTTATTTCTTAAAATACATTTCGATGCAACAAATCTACTAACAAAAAAATACACACAAAAAAAATATTAAAAACAGAAAAAAACACGGGCATTTTACACGAGTTCACGGATACTATTTGTTTCATCACTAACATTTATTCTGAAAAATTCAGACTTCTTTACAAGCTATGAAATAAAACGTTTTTGCAATTAAAGCACTTCATTGTGTCCTTAAAAACATATACAATAAGAATGTTGCTGTTTATCGGGGAGTATAAAATTAAACACAAACAGATCAATTTACACCTGAATACTAACTACAGAATCTTAACAGAAATTTTCTATATAAGTATGTTTATCCGTTGTCTAGTACCCATAGTACAGGCTTTGCCTAGTTTGGGACTAGTTCAATTGGTGTGAATTGTCCCACGATATTTATTTATTAATTTTATTATTTTATATGAAAATTACAGCAACCTACATGAAATTTACATGAAACTTTCACTTTTATAACTTACAAGCTGCCCATCTCTAGACTAGGTACCTACATAATGTTGCTATGTATTTCGACTTAATTGGTATCAGCTCAATTAAAGCTTTAGCTCAATCGAACACTGGAAAGATGTTCAAACTTAGGTTACGATACACGATAAACAAACAATAGTTACTTACGGTACAAGTGCAGAAAATAGGAAATTCACACCGAGTGGTGATAAATTACAACACGACCGAAGGGAGTGTTTTAAATCGACACGAGTTGCGAATTACCTATTCGCATGTGTCTCGTACAACGTTTTACAGTACATATGTCTCCTTAAAGTTTCGACATATGCACGGAAAGTGCCATTTCCACACTCGTGCGGGAAAGTAGCACCATGTGTACTGTAATAGTTATTTACGATACAAGTGCAGAAAATAGGAAATTCGCAACGAGTGGTGATAAATTAAAACACGACCGAAGGGAGTGTTTTAAATCGACACGAGTTGCGAATTACCTATTCGCACGTGTATCGTACAACGTTTTACAGTACATATGGCTCCTTAAAGTTTCAACATATGCACGGAAAGTGCTCATTTCCGCACTCGTGCGGAAAAGTAACACCATGTGTACTGTAAACATATTTAAGTAGGTACATGCAGTTAAGTACAAGTACAAGTTGGTAAAAACACAAACGAACAAATAAATACTCGAACCTATCTATGCAGGTATGCATGGTAGTAAATATACTCACTCACATTCCTTCTCTGAAATTATACGAGTATCATACAGCCCATTATCTACCGAAAAGTATGGGCAAAAAATTGCTAGCGCAAGGTGGCGGTACCAGAGAGCGCCGCCCGGCCAGCGATGCCACGCTCTATTACGATTCGCCACGGCGTGCCTTGTTGCCAAACAACAAAAACACACCCATATTTATTGCAATATGAACAAATTTAACGATGTGAACCGACGCCCCTCCAAGATAATTCGGTCAAAGTTTAACACGTTGACAAAGATTACGGCACTTTCTAATCGTTCGGGCGTGATGTTGGTACTGCGATTTCAATTTTATGTTCGGTTTAATTGTGAGAAGCGTCCGCTCGTGTTTCGAACAATAATTTTGCTATAAAGCCAATGAATGGAAAATATGATAGGCGTAATTATTACGTACGCGAAGCCTTGATAGAACATGCATGCAAGTGAGAGTAATAACTAATTATTGCCGGCGAAAGTATGCTGAAATAATTATGAAATACGGGCGCATACATTATATTAAATACCTAGTAATGTAGCGCAGACCACTAGTTCACGCTCCAAACTAAGATTCTTACCTATTTTTGGCCAAACAAAGGAATGGAGTTTTCATGCACGGACTAATAAAACTTAACAGGGCGTCAGCTCAGTTCGACTTTTCACTGTTAGATTCAAATCACATTTTAGTATGTTTCGCTTATTCTAAGACGTTAGCTTGAAGAAGAAGTGTGAGTGATTGAGATGAAGACTGAGAAAAATAGACTACTATAAGTTATTCCACTTAAAATTAATTTTGACACGTAAAAAAATTTTAGGTACTTACTGAAAAAAATATTAATTATCAAATTAAATAAAAGTAGTACAATACTTCTCTTTGATATTCTACAAAAATGAAGAAACGTAGAATAATTAGATTATTTGTCTGTTACAATTCTAACGTAGGAATAAATAAGATTAAAGATGATATCGTTCCATGGAACAATTATTGTATACCGAAACACTATTTTTTTATTCAAATGTTTAGTTCTCAGTGCACCTATTGATAGTTGATACAACTGCTTGAAATGGCTATAAATTAGATAATTCAGATATATGTTAATTGCGAGTCATAATAACTAGAAAGTTATTATAATAATTGTATTAGGGGAGTTTCGGCACAGCTCATTACTTATTAGGTACGGTTAGTGATAACTGGGGTGGTTCTGTACGCAAATCGTTTAGGGCCCTCCGTTAAACGAATTAGATTTGGACGTGGTACAACACCTACTGCATGGTAACCGTATCTAAATGCCAGTGACGAGTCTTCTCTTATTGTCTTTTGGTCAAAACAAATCATTAACCTTTCGAACGCAACGTCAAACGTGATAAAATAGTACTGTCATCATAATGTCAACTCCGAAATTCAGCCTTGACATATCCTTGATATCGCACAGCACACCTTGACGGGTTTATTTGTCGTTGGCGTTGAACTGGTAGTGGGGATATATGTTTATTTGACGACTAAAATATAAATGATATGTATATCTCGGCAAGAGAATCTACCTACTCCTACTCGAACCATTGCGCTCTCTGTTCACTTTTTATGCTAATCAATAGTACAGTAAATTCACTTACCTGTGACCTCGTCTCCATATAATTAGAAGACAAAAAATATATCTAAGTCGAGCTATTCCGGTCCGATCCTCCATTTTTGGGTTTCCGTACCAAAAAGGTAAAAAAGGAGTCCTTGTGCGATTCTGTCCGGCTGTTCGTCCGTCTGTCATTATCCAGTATAGAGCCAGTAGCACGTGCATAGAAAATGTTTTTTTTTATTTTTATAAAAACTGTAGGATTAGTCAGTCCAGTAATAACGTCATGTGGGGTATCAAATGAAAGGGCTTCAGATGCACATTACGAAACAGTTCTTCATATTTTTTACAGTGATTAAATTTCGATTTATGAAGTAAAATGTAGAAAAAAAGACCCCCCTTTTGTCTCCGAAGTTTACCAATAAGTAAAAAATTTGATATTATTACATAAGATTAACATTATTATAAATTTTACAGGAAAAATATAACGGTATCTCTATATGTAATCTACGCTATTTATCTTGAAATCATTACTGAAATAAGTTAGTAACTTAATCACCTTTTCATGGAATCGTTTTTCTGAAAGTTTTTTTTTTCAAATAAATAAAAAATATTGAAATCGGTTCATTATCGCTGAAAATCCAACGTATGTATGTATTTTGGTTCGAGTTCCTTGGTCGCGTTAGTAACAAAATGCACTGATTAATAGCGCCGCAACGCATAGTGTAGTTTAGTTACCCATCACGGTAACTACACTATCCGTTGTTAAGATTTTTCCAGAATTAATGGGCGGGGACCATATGTTGTATGAAAGTTTGAGTCAGACTCGCACTAGACCGGTTTTTTATAATTATATTTCATTTTCGGTCTGAATAAGGAGGTATTTATTTTGGCATCCTTACATAAAAAAAACCGGACAAGCGCGAGTTCAACTCGCGTGGTGAGTGTTCCGTATATAATCTAAATTTCATAAGTGTTTTTGAATACTCAAACTTCTTATAGGTTTTCCCGTAATTTTTAAGCAAGGAACTATTTTCCATATTTTTTTCAGAATTTTTATTCCAGTAGTTTTGGAAATAAAGGGGGGGGAATGGTCAATTTTCGTCTTTTTTCCTAAATTACTTCTAATCTGTTTATGCTAAAATTATAAAAAAAAATATCTGACATACGTACAATAACCCCTTTCATCTGATATGTCACACAATACAGTTTGCGAAACTTTTTTTTTAATTTTTGCAGTTTACCTCCCAAAAGTGGCCTCCTTGTTAAAAATTCATTAATTTACTTCACGCGTCCATCTTTGGGTCACTAATTTACATATGTGAACCAAATTTCAACTCAATCGGTCCAGTAGTTTCGGAACAATTCGGCTGTGACAGACGGACAGACAGACAACCGAGTGATCCTATAAGGGTTCCGTTTTTTTCCTTTTGAGGTATCGGAACCCTAAAAAGTGATCAGTGATAATAATAAACCCCATACTGTAATAATATTAAGTTTGTTGTACATAAGTACTATTTAAAATAACAATTTGAATCAATTTCACCATAATATACACGGTGATTTTTAATTCGTGATCAGGAACCAATCTTCCTAATTCATGATTTGATACCAAACACGATTAACTCGTAGTTAACTAAAATAAACGTAACGTATACAAAAAAAAGACACGGCATTTTCGACCAAAATTAGGGGCGTTTGATGAACATAATCTCTTTTTAGGGTTCCGTAGCCAAAATGGCAAAAATGGAACCCTTATAGTGTCCGTCTGTCCGTCTGTCCGTATGTCACAGGCACTTTACTCGAAAACTATAAGGTGTATTTGAATAAAATTTGGAGGATAGGTGTATTTTGTTAGCCGCTACATATTTTTGTAAATAATAGACGAAAAAAAATTTTTAGGGGTCTACATACATCAAACTGCAAGTCATAAAACATTGTAAGCCCACGTGTTGCACATCAATCGATAGGCCTTTTAAAATAAATATAAGGTTTCTTAGCAATTTTTTTGATTAAGTGAATAGAGTTGGAGATAATCGCCCCGAGTCACTAAAATTGTGTCTGTCTAATTTTTAAACGGTGTATTTAAAAAATATGAAAAAATCATGGACATAGGAATTATTAAATTCTTTCACCAAAAATTATTTTGAACTAGATCGGTTCAGGGATTTTTGAGATATTGCTGAAAAACAGCTTTCCTTAAAGAAAAGGACGTAAGTGCCGTAAGATTTCTGTGACAATACGACCTTTTTAATAGGCACGGAACCCTTTGTTTTGCGTGGTCCGACACGCACTTAGCCGGTTTTTTCTCTTTTTTTACCCTTTTTTTGTCTCATGATTAGGTTGTTTTGTTAACATAATTATCATATATCTATTAATGAACCTCTAGGTCTATGCTTTAGTTGTTTATGCGACTGTTTGTGTTCTAAATAACAAAAAACAACAACCTTTACTCAATGCAAAATGGGGAAACAAGCTCATTAATTGCTTTAATATAGAATAAACTAACAACAACGGCAGTAGTGCTTACATATTTGATGAAAACTAAATATTGATTCAGCCAAAAAATCATAATTTTGACAGCCTTACCGGTCCGCCGGACCCTTCAATCGTTTGTTAATACTTTAATTAACACAGAGAATCCAACCGTAAAAAAGTAAAAACGAGAAGGGTCCTTTAAAATAAATATTCAGATTGGAACAACTTCACGAGTTTGACCTCCAATAATGCATAGTTGTTACAGATCTCGGGGTCAAGATAATGATAAGTTCCTCCTCCTTGCATCGGTTTCCTCATTTACTGAGGGTCGTGGTCATACCTATGGAACATTTTATCTCGGCTGATGTGTCTCCATCTCTTCCTATCTGTAGCCGAGTGCAGAGACCTTCGTGAACGGTTGTATCAAGGGTTGCGCGAATTTGGTATGTACATACAGCGTATCGGGCTTCTGCCTCTTGGTCGCTTGCTTTCGATTGGTGATTTAGTTACTATAGGGAAAAAAGGTGAATTGAATCTCAGGTTATAAACTTATGAATCGTATCACTGTGAAGGTAGTGATGCAGTGATAGGTATCACATGTATACCTAAGTATAAGTAGAATGCAGTATCTACATGTATACATACCTATAGGTGCCTCACCTCGCTAGTCAGCTCGAGTGACAGATTGGTAAATAGCGTGATAAAGCAGCGAGCGCGATGTAATTCGAAAGATATAGGCACAAGAATGGAATAGCCTTACTTTGGTTCCGTGAAAAAAATACATAGCTTAAAGGTTAAATATGTTCACCATTTTTAGTGTTGCATACTAAAATTGGTCAAACGGTACACTTATGCGGCCATTTATTGTCTGTCCATCAGGCAGTTTTTTTATAAAACATCGATATATCGGAAGATGCGGAGACGAGATCGAAAATGCGTTGGTTAGTTTATGAGCTTGATATATCTACAAATCGATGTAGTATTTGTATACATATTAGAGATAATTTTAAGAACGACGTATGTTAAAATACATATGCCGGAAAGATGCAAGGTACAAAGGGATACAAGAAAATACTTACTCCATTCGTCGAAAGTTAGCAATAAATAGCATTTGAGTTGTAGGTATTACACAACGTGAACACATGCATCAATGTATAAATATGGCATATTTACATAGCATTTAATATTTAGTTTATGTTACAAAAACATCAAGTATTACGCAGTTTTACAGCCCGCATCCGCTGTTTAAATGCCAACCTTGTAATAACCGCATAGTTAAATCATTGATTTCTGATCTTAATTTCTCAATCATACTTTAAATTTATGGCTGTGGCCTCCGAAGAGAAATAATTTGCCTAATTAGAGGTAACACGGTGGGATGGGATACGTACAGGTTCAGAAGCCGATGGTTATCGCGACCTCCGAACAAGGATTATGTGGTGATAAAATGTAATTGTTTATTTATAATTCAATAAAACCTTATTAGGAGCTGTTTTAGAACAAGTAGCATGTAGAAAGTTCGTCTTTGGTTCCTAACGGGTTGGTCCGGGCTAAACTTATGTTTTGAATTTACGATGCGAAAGTAACTCGATCCACAAGAGGTAATATCTCATTACGTTACTTATACTAACTAGTCCCTAAATCCTAATATAAAGCTCATGAGGTACGTGAAGAAAACGAAGAGGCTCATGTTTGTATATATATATGTATCATGTTCTTGCTTACCTGTTATGTAAGACGAAACCAAATTAAAAGATTCAACTGGAGATTTTGTAGGCGCAGTGCTCGAATGCTAGTATTTGTAGATTTTCGCATATACCTATCCAAGGGCGGATTTAGATGAAACGAACTAAAGAACATACCTACGATTAGGAACCTTATGAAGATTTTAAGAAAACTTAACATTCGTAGGTGCATACGTAATATATGGCTAAATTGAAGAATAAATAAGTTTGACTTTAACAGATCTTGTCAGAATGCATACTGCCCGCTTGGTCTAAAAACCATAAGTTGGGTCACGGCGATTGTCCCGAATCAAAAAATTGACCATCGAGTAACGCACAGGCTTCTAAACAATAGACTATCCAGATTTAAAGCCAAGCAGGTAAATTGCATTTCTGGAGTGTCAGTTCAGCGCTCTTAATACTTTGGTTTAAAGTTTATTATTGAGCGACATTGGTTGGATGCATTAAAATTAATTAAGGCGGGTTGGACCGCCCGCGCGCTACCGTCCCGACGGGGCGCCCCGTGACAACTTCATGCAGCTTCCCGGAACGCCCGGGTGACGGGGTTACGTACCTGTGACGTGACGCCGGACTATGTTATCCTACTGATGAAAAAGGACATGTAGCATGTGTATTTCTAAGTATTTACTCTCTTTTTAAACTGCATGGCGGTACAGAATAGCGCGAGAGCGTAATTTCGCATAAGATGAAGTTATATTTTTTTACTGTTAACATTGATCTACCTAGTCCATTCGCCTAACAAACGATACCTACTGGAATTTTTGTGTCCGTAGTGAGCCTCTGAGACTATCTTTTTCAATATGGATATTCTGGGTAGGTGCCTACTCTTGGTTGTAGTATTGTAACAAACATAGGATAGCGCTACGCCACAGTCATAAAGTCACGTTGCAAATAGTGGACCGTATGGTTTACTTCTAATTCTAATGTTGCACCGATGTCCCCATCAGTCCCCAGAAAAATTAGAGACCGACTCACCCTGACGCTGCCGTTGCCGCAACGTTGGAGGAGCGCTCCTCTTCAACTCCGTTCTCCGCTTAAGTGCACTTTATTGATGAGTTTTATATTAATACTAGCTTTTGCTTCGCCCGCGTAGTAAGTGTAATTTTGCAATAATTGTTGAATTGTTACGCCGGCAACGGCAACTACTACCTACTACGAACTTCCCCTATGAATAACCCTTCGCGTCGTAATATACGAATTTTCAAATTTCTATATTTATAAATGAACGTCTTCTCGGTAAGTACAACCACCCCTTTAGGGGGCAAGTTTAAAAAAAATATTTCCTGATGGATCTAAAATTGTACATATTATAAAACCTGCTGTCCTGTTTTCATATTTCTAGCCACATTTTATCATTAAAAGTCACACATTACTTATGTGAACTTTCAACCTTAACCCCCTCAAGGGATGAATTAGAAAAAATGCTCCTATCAATGTTTTTCACTGTACATTAGGAGCTTGTGACCGAAGTTTTAAACTTTAAAAAAACCGGCCAAGTGCGTGTCGGACCACGCAAAACAAAGGGTTCCGTGCCTATTAAAAAGGTCGTATCGTCACAGAAGTTTTACGGCACATACGTCCTTTTCTTTGAGGAAGGCAGTTTTTCAGCAATATCTCGAAAACCTTTGAACCGATCTTGTTCAAAACAATTTTCGGTGAATGAAATTAATAAGCCCTATGTCCATGAATTTTTCCATATTTTTAAAATACACCGTTCAAAAATTAGAGGGGGGGGACAGAATTTTAGTGACTTTCGGGGCGATTATCTCCGACCCTATTCACTTAATTAAAAAAAATGCTAAGAAACCTTATATTTATTTTGAAAGGCCTATCGATTGATGTGCCACACGGGGGGTCACAATGAAAAAAAAAAATTTGACTTTTAGTTTTATGTATGGAGTGCACCCCTAAAAAAAATTTTTTTTGTCATTTTAATTACAAAACTATGTAGCGGCTAACAAAATACACCTATCCTCAAAATTTTATTCAAATACACCTTATAGTTTTCGAGTAAAATGCCTGTGACATACGGACATACGGACAGACGGACAGACGGACAGACGGACAGACGGACAGACGGACAGACGGACAGACGGACAGACGGACATGACGAAACTATAAGGGTTCCGTTTTTGCCATTTTGGCTACGGAACCCTAAAAAGAGATGTTTCCCATACAAACTTTGAATTACTTTTTAACCCCCTTAGGGGATGAATTTTTATAATAACGCTTAATTTTTTTTTTTTTTTAGTAAGGAACCTTCATAAAAAGATTCGAGTCTATAACTTTCCAAATGAACGATTTACATACTAGGGTTCAAAACCCTATTTCACCCCCTAAAGGGTTGAATTTCGAAAAATCGTCCACGTCCACGTACCTACTGTAAAGAATATATGCTCCAAATTTTATGCATATATTTGTGCGCTGTCTGTCAATCAAAGTCAAAGTCAAAGTCAAAGTCAAAGTGATTTATTCTTCAATTTAGGCATATTACATGCACCTATGAATGTCGATAAACTACCACCGGTTCGGAAAGTAAACCTCTGCCTCGAGAAGAACCGGCGTAATAAACTCGGCGAGGTGTCATTTTTTCAAAACAGTATACAATATATCATATCAGTATCAGAGTATTATAAAATTTTAAAATTACATTGCTACAGTAGAAAGCCTATTTATTTTACGACAGGTTTCTAGTGCAGGATTTTATCGCTGCCAAATATCCCTATCCATGATGTCGTTTATCTTATAATATGCTTTTGAAATGAGTGTCCGTTTTACGACAGATTTGAATTTAGAGTCAGTAAGTTCGGTAATGTGTTTTGGAATTTTATTGTAGAATTTTATACAATTTCCCAAGAACGCCAATCGACCAGTAACGCTTTTTTTTTCCTGGCCGGCCAATACTTGTTTCCAGGAGTATTGAAGTCCATCGGTCTATGGTTCGGCTATACTACTGAACACGCAGACCGAAGCAAAATATGTTTAAAATTATTACTGTCATTGCTACTCCTACCTTTTACTGTAGAAATTGTCCGATGAATTTGTATTATCACAGATTGTAAAATACACAACAATCCCAAATAATCTCTGCTACTTCAGCCAGCTTCGCATGCTGTGCGTCGAATATTAATGGGTTCCGTAGCCAAACACGTTAATTTTCAGCTGTGTAGTTTTAATCCACAGTGAAACATTAAAGGGTAACATGTCGATTCAAACATATATTACTGCAAAGTCTTCACTGAATTCCATTTGCAATAAAAAAAAACTAACATCTATTTGTAACGTTGAGAGAGCCTGCGACAGTTAATCAACAAACAAAAGACCTAAATTAAAAAGGCATTGCATCGGCATTTAGCGCATACGCGTGGCGACTCGGCAGCTATTGAAGCATTTTACAACGAGGGCGCAAAGAAGCACCCTTGAGCGACTACCTGTGCAAACACTGTCACAATAGCCCATAGGCGCTCTGCCCCTTGAATATTTCAATATTTCATCGATTTTATTGTGGCTCCGATGTCAACCCTGTCTCGACAATAAAGTGTCGTTAACTTTTTTGCGCAATCGAAAATGTTTCACGCCGAATTATACACAAAGACCTAAGGAGGCGTGTTACGTTTTGTCTATTGCCGTAACTCTTGTTTTATTAGGCAAGTAACTATTTAAGATAAATGGCAAAGTTCCGACAGTATTATCAGGTTAAATTAAAATTTGTTAAAATTATAAAATACAACTTTACAAAATCCACTGGCGCCGTCAAGTGGTTCTATGCAATCCAGAAATAACAGTTATAAATGTAAGGCCTTAAAATTACAAAGCCTTCGGTTATACATTTGAGTGAAATATTTCTTGACTACCTACATTTATTGTTTAATGAAAATTTTGTGTTATTTTTATTCCGTAACTACCGAATCACTAATCCTAATAAAAGATCATACAGTAGGCTTAACCCGTGCTCACCTGGCCTCGCCCGCACTCTCCCACAGATAAAAACTCTTATAAAGAGATAAATTATTGCATTATGGCTTTTTGAAAGAGTCCACTGCTGCTGAGAAATGACAATATTATTAAAAAGTACGCGTCTTTGTCACACTATCTTTTTTGTGTTCGATATATTGTCACCATAATAAATGCTGCCCCTTTATGGGTCGAGCATTGTGCTCCATACCTTTGTGGACATTATTAAATATATTTTAAAGAGTTTTATTAATGGTGGGCGTCGTAAGGAGAATGTTTGATTTATTTTTTCGACGCGTGTGCCGTAGTCCTTGTGATATCCTTCAATCATATTAAATTAATGGATCTATGGAGTGAACTGTGAAGTAATACATTTATTTCTATAAGTTCTGTAAATTATATTTTATTAATACGCATAGAGATATGAGCCACTAGAATTCAGCCCTACCGACTTTGCAAAGTTTTTTCTATGTTGTCAAAATTTATTTGTTTATTTGAGGATACCTTTTAAAATCCCATCGGCGTCAATGGCATAAAACGTGCGAAAAAATTGTGATATCCAATTCGTTGTTTTGAAATTGGAAACGTTTACCTCCTTCGATGCCTTCACACCTTCTCGAGCTCTTATAAAATCGGTTTTATTATGATCATATTCACAATTTATCTGTTTCTATAGAGGCGATCTGGTTTCATCAAACAGGTATTGGTACAACCACAATTCTTTGCGTTTTTTGCTGTATATGTAAACTCGAACAAATAGACATTTTGTCTAACACCTGTGGTTGTTCAGAGACGGACTCATACAATTATTTCACATGTAAATTGATGTGAACTTTACACTTCGCTGTCACATTCTCATTCATGCATGCATTTAAGACTAACAGAGATAAACTTGCTCGCCTTCCATAGCATTCATAAATCAATTGCTTAATGCTAGTTTGAAGTTAATATGAATTAGCAATTCATAATGAAATTTTTGTAGATAACATCTGTCAACTTATTTATTTCGAAGGCTATTTTTGGGGTTCCGTAATCAAAGGGTAAAAACAGGACCCTATTACTAAGACTCCGCTGTCCGTCCGTCTGTCACTAGGCTGTATCTCATTACCGTGATAGTTAGACAGTTGAAGTTTTCACAGATATGATGTATTTCTGTTGCCGCTATAACAACAAATAATGAAAAACAGAATAAAATAAATATTTAAGGGGGCTCCCATGGAACAAACTTGATTTTTTTGCTCGTTTTTATAGTTGATGGTACGGAACCCTTCGTGCGCGAGTCCGACTCGCACTTGGCCGGTTTTTTTATGTTATTAATTATTATGCCAAGGCTAGTATTCCATCTGCGATAACTGACAGAAGGGGCCACTTTCATGTTTCAGTCTTTCAAAATTAGAACGAAAGAGACTACAAAATGGCGATATAAACAGTAATTTTTCCGATCTGTTCCGCTGGTGTGCGCGTTAAAAAAAATCTTTGAGATTTGGATTTGGTATCAATAGGTGCACTTTTAGACAAAGTAACATCTTATGCTTAACACTATGTACGTAATTCAAGTGTTCAGAGGGGTAATCACGTAACGTTTCGAACGCGCGTTAGGACAATGCAACTGTCATCTTACCATAGAAAAATTGACATTTAGATCTATTTTACGGAACAATGCATTACGTGATCGACCTGCAGATTTTTAGAAACTAAACTATGTGTACCCTTTGTTATGTCATACTGCTTCAAGCAATATGACTTGTCTAGGCAGAAGCTCCTACATCAAATAATCGTCCCATTTAAACCTACCACTGGTTATTATGCACGTAATTTCTTCAAGTAGGTACCCACATAATACAACATTTTATACAACGTTTATATGTTCCGGTCGCACGTAGAAAACTCTGTAAAATAATCGTAGTAAACAGAAACATGTTGTCAAACAAAAAGCGGCTTTATGTAAAAATAGTATTTTTTGATATGGACCATATTCATAATAAAGAGTTCGTTATTATGGAAAAGAAGCAGGTCTTTTTATAATTTTGACACTGAAGAATAGTTTAGTAAGTATACTGAACTATATTTACTATATTTCATTTCCCAACTGTATCGTTTGTCCAAATATTCAGTTCGACAAAAAGCCGATTGTCTCTGAAACCATGATATTTTCAGGATTATTATAAAACAAACGTAACTTAATCTAAAAGATTCCACGTGATAACTATTAAAAAGATATCAAAATCTTTGAGGTCTACGAATAATTGGCGTTTTGCAGCAAAATAAAAATTTGGACAAATGATACAGAAATGGGAAAAGAAGTTTAGCTATTGCGATAGGACACCATATTAAATATTGGACTAAGTGACCTTGAGCCCATGCTACATGATACAGATGCAAAAAACGCACTACGAGTACCTACACACAAAACTAACACAAAAGCTTATCGTTTAACAAAAAACGCTTCATCAAATAATTACTTGGCAAACGAGTTATTGCGCAAAAGTTTCATTTTACAAACGTTTACTTGACAAACACTCAATTAGCAATAAGTATAAGTACATAACGTCAAATGTATTTATATCCTAATTTGAGCAATCAGTGCGTAGGATAAAAATTACAATGTATGTATTGCAAAATTACAATATTTTTTTGCAAACAAGTGTTTCCGCTCTTTTATACAAAAAAAACCTTCTAACCTATCCGCGATCCGAGTCGGTTTTGCCACTAAGTCCCTGTTCCTGTTGTTCTTTGAAAAACTTGAACTTTATACACCACTATTTTGGCATTGGTTGATCTCAGAGAAAAGTTTATTTGTTAGTAGTTTTTTTTTACAGGTAACTTAGTTAATACAATTTAATTTGTCCTATCGATCGTTTATAAATGTAAATGTAATGTGTATGTTATTATTTGGTCAAGTGAGTCATTTGTAGAAAGTTGAGTAGTAAAAAAAAATATTGCCAAAACAAAATTTTGTTAATTGTTGCTTGTGTAAGTGTAAATTTGCGAAATGTTTTTTGGTGAAACGACAGGAAACCAGTTGGGTTTTTTTTGATGAAAAATCTTTTAATTCCACTTGTTAATTAGGTCCGTGTATTGATATTGCGTAGACACTGACACATTTACTCGGCGCGGTGCAAGCGGACGCGCGCAACAAATCCAAATGCGATGCGAAGTGATGAACCAAATTGACCTCCAGGGCTATTCACAACGCTTAATGACTTGCTTAAGACGAACTAGTTTAAGCCTGACGTCCGATTACGCATAAATCTTACAATGGACAGGGCCAAGTTATACCTGCGAAGCGATGAGTGTTAAGCATGACAAGTCAATAAAGTTTTAGGTAAGTAAATAAGAGAAACTGTAGTTGTAAGGATTTTCTATACTTATAAGTTCTAATAAGGGATATTGGGATGTATCTCCTTGTGTGTTTTTGCATGCAGTCAATGTACGTTTGCACGTACCTATGCCTAGTTGCTGTCTACGTACTAGAGGCGAATTAGTTCTGTAATTAAATATGAGGAATTAAGTCCCATAATAAACCTATACGAAAAATACAGGTTGAACCATATTTAGTCAATCGTCTATTATTGGTTATTTTTGCCGTAGGTAAGTACACGCTAAGAATGACTCCAAATAGCCACGAATTTGAAAATATATTCATAAATATTTGAAATATCATTTTAGAAACATAATATTAACACATGACAGGTGAATGTGGTAGGTGTAGCTGATCGATCGCCACAATTCTTCTATTTATTGAGTGTTGTGACCGTTCTCGGAAGCTGTAAAGGTCTCCGGTATAAATGACAAAATAATACTCCGTGGCGCTTACAAATCGCTGCTCCGTGCTTTGCCACCGGCGCATCGGACTGGGCCAGAGACTAATTTACATCAGACACGGCATATTAATCAATAACATTTTATAAATACATTTATTTTTCTATAATTTATAGTCGATCACACGCAATAGGGTCGAAGTGTGTTGTGGGCTAAATGGGCAACCCATATTAGTACAATCTCATATTTTTTTTCCAACTAAGTATCAAGCGAACTATTTCTTAATGGAGAGTAAACCCTGTCTAAATAGGTAGATAACATTAATCTGATCATTTGGTTGAATCAAATTTAAATTAAACAATGTTACATTAATAGCAAATAATTCTTAGTCGTCATGTGATGTCGGGTTATAATAGCACCACCCCCCTTGCTTCCCGCGGGTGTCGCAAAAGTCGACTACAGGATCGGGTTGAGGAGTCTTGTAGGCGAGCGATATTGTCAAGCAACCTGTATCTGCAATAAGTATCACATTTTTCTTCTTCCTTACAGTCTTCTCTTTTTAGAATTTACATTACACCAATTGCCAGATATAGCCACTTGGCCATTTGTCTAGGATCAGTTTGATTGGCCTTTTTAAGCCCGAACGAAAACGTGGTATAACTTTAATTTGTATATCTGTGTTTCTGTGTCAGACTACATAATGGAAGGCCAAATGTGGAAACAAACTACAGATAATTTTTGAGTGTGATTCTTACTATCGAAAGTCTTGTCTGTCTCTAAATGGTTCTTAGCTATGTATGTTTATATTTTTTAAATTGGTGTATTTTTTATTAAAGTCGGTACCTAAGTACCTACCTACTTTTGTACCCTCTGTTTTAGGACTTACTCTGCGGCCCCCCGCGCGCCCAGCTGGCTAGTCGGTCGCGCTCACTGCTCATCAATATACATGTCTTATGTTGTATTATAGTAGCCGTGATAAATACCGGCTATATACTATTACTATTATGCCAGATACGATTACGGATTAGAAACTCGTCGGATCTTATTGGAATCGATTTAAATATGAACAGAGTTTAAAAAAATAGTTACTTGCGTGCAGGATATAGGCACAGTTTAATGTAATAAACGTTTGTTTAGGTAAATCTATAATTTATTAAAATCAAAATTACTAATTTGAATTATCCAAATTCACTTGAATGTTACCTATTGAGCTTTATTATGCTGAATTTATTGTTTGATTTCCAATAAGCTGTCGTAAATGATGCATTTCTTATGAGAAATATAAAAACAACCAATAAACTTACTCCACACGAACACCATGGACACAAATATCAAATTGGTCGTATATCTGAATCGATGTATGATATGGTCCTACTAAAACATATTATAAATGCGAAAGTTTGGATGTTTAGATGTTTGTTACTCAATCACGCTTAAACGGCTCAACCGATTGGGATGAAATTGCGCACGAAGATATTTAATAGCCTAGATTAAAATATAGGATAGTTTTTATCCCGGGTCCATGCAGAAGAAGTCGCGGGCGGAAGCTAGTAAAGATATACCTGACACTTGTCGCCCACTCTCGAACGAGTGCCAACAACAATATCTAATTCCTTTTTAGCCATCATCATCATCTTCTCCCTCCCGTATTCGGCCTCAGTGACTGCTAATCACTGCTGAGAGCGTCCCTGGTGCACCCTCAGGTGACTGACATCTTAGCCGATTTTTGCGGCGAATGTGCGACCACGTGGTTTTAGTACCACAATGGTGGTACTAAAAACAACATTTTAACCCATTCCCCCATACTCGTATGAGTTATGCCTCTATGAGCGATTTCCGCTGCAAGGCTGAAAAATACTGATACAGACTACGGTGTAGCACACGTAGCTTTGCTTGGACTCGAATGGGTTAACTATTTCACTGATAAGTTAACGTGTGCTACGCCGTAACCCGTAGCTGTCTGCTATGTAAATCTGTAGATCATGGACATGGACGCGCAGGGTGCGTACGATCGTACGAGCTAGAGGTCTATTTTTAACCGACTTCAAAAAACGAGGACGTTATACAGGATGTTTGGTAAAGCGTTGTGGTGCCATATGGCTAGGGTGGGTAGGTGGGTCCCTTGCCACACGACTTGGGCCAACTAATAACCTTCCCGCATGCGGTGAATTTATTAAAGTAATAAATAAACGGAATTTTCCAAAATTTTACCATTTTACTTATTTCATGTTGGTGGGCTGATGATGAAAGATACTACTCCGCAACGGTTAGGAGTTGGACGATATTTTTTTTTTAATTTTATAGGTACGTATAGACCTTTAATCGTATTCTTTTAAGTTATTCAGGTGAGCACAGGTCAGGATTTGATGATGGGATCCCAGGGAAATTGAGGGCAACCCTCAAATTTTATAGGCACCCGAGTAGTGACTTCGGTGTTTTCTATTATAACTTGTGTATTTTCCCTCGGAAATCGCAATTTTGGTGAAGTGGAACTGGTAATGAAGACCACAGATGACTTAACTGCTCAAGGATGTAAAGTACGTCAAAGATTCTGACATGATTCCGTTGAAGTAGCAACTAATGACGTGTCAGTTCTGAGATCCTTGAGGAATCGACGGAACTCCTCAAATATTATCAGTCCACAATTAGCGACTTCCATTTTTTTATAATAATCAACGCATTTGCTCTTGGAAAGCAGTTCATGTGGTAAATGTGGAAATTTTCATGTATCTATGTGGCTTGGCGAAGTACTAAATTGAAGTCGGTTTAAACTTTGTTTTTAAAGTAAATTATGTCCATCTCTTCCGATCCCAGTCACATTTCAACGTTGTCAATTCAGACCCCGTAAGAATGTGGTAGACAGGGGTCGTTGCATCTTTTGTCGTCTAACGGCGCCGCCGGCTTACAGTAACACTAAAGATAACGGACCTAAATAGTCTCTAAAATCTTATTGCTGAGCCGGGAATTGTTTCGTCGAGCGTATTTTTTAACGATACGATGTTGCTCAAGGGGTAAGGGTTGCTTATTTTTAAAGTCTCTTTCGACGCGAGTGTGTTGGTTATTTATTTAATCGTATGGCGATATTGTCTGATAGGGGAATATGAGGTATATTTGGCTCTATATATGTACCTTAGTTCTGCTGCGGATAACCTTTTCTGATGCGATCACGCAGAGAAACTGCCAGCATAGTCCTCTCGATTGCCCTTTGGGTGACTTCTTATGAGGCCTGATAATAAGCGTCCACGTTTCAGTGCCATATGTCATCACTGGAAACACAATGTTCAAAGACTCTCATCGCAGAATTAAGGTAACCGATATGGCCCTCCGAATAGCTAAACTTAAGTAGTCGTTGAGGCGACCACGTACCGGAAGACGCAGCGTGGGTAGACCCCCGACAAGGTTGACTGTTGATCTGGTAAAGGATTCCGCTAGACGCGGGTGGCGCAGGACCGGTCACTTTGGCACTCTTCGGAGGAGGCCTATGTAGAGCAGCGTGGATGTCTTTCGGCTGATATGATGATGATGATTGATATTGGTATAATACAATCACTTTTGTGGTCTAAGTGGTAAGTACAATGGTAAAATTTTTGAAAATTCCGTTTTTTTTACTTTAATAAATTCACCGCATGCGGGAAGGTTATTAGTTGGCCCAAGTCGTGTTGCAAGGGACCCCACCTACCCACCCTAGCCATATGGCACCACACGCTTTACCAAACATCCTGTAGGTATAACCTCCTCGTTTTTTGAAGTCTATAGACCTCGAGCTCGTACGATCGTACGCATCCAGCGCGTCCATGTCCATGATCTACTGATGATTTACGCTACATAGCAGACAGCTACGGGTTACGGCGCGGCGTAGCACACGTTAACTTATCAGTGAAATAGTTAACCCATTCGAGTCCAAGCAAAGCTACGTGTGCTACACCGTAGCCTATATCAGCATTTTTCAGGCTTGCAGCGGAAATCGCTCATAGAGGCATAACTCATACGAGTATGTGGGCATGGGTTAAAATGTTTTTTTTTTTGTCTTGGGCGACCAACGTTTAATTGCTGGTGGCCCTGCCTCCAAAACTAAAGTTACTAACTTACTTTTTGACTAACATTATCAACTAATAATAACTGGCAAAGTTTAGCTCACGAATCCTACTAATCCTACTAATATTATAAATGCGAAAGTTTGGATGTTTAGAGGTTTGTGGATGTTTGGATGTGTGTTACTCAATCACGCTTAAACGGCTGAACCGATGTGGATGAAATTTTGCACGAAGATAGTTTATAGCCTGGATTAAAATATAGGATAGTTTTCATCCCGGGTCTACGCAGACGAAGTCGCGGGTGGAAGCTTGTAGTAACAAAATTCTACATATATTTAGATATACCTATCTCTTTAATAATATACGAAATTTTCCTTTAAAACCATAACAATTCCATTTAAGGACAATCGACGTCACGCCGGTGGTCCGGCGACCGCGCCAACACGTGCCTTAGTTATATCACTTCACATACCCTTCAACAATGTATCCGGAACCCAAGCACCCACTACACGGGATCCTTTTCCACAGCAAGCAAACAATGCGAACCTAACAATTCATAGGTTAGCAATTGTCTTTACAAACTACATAAGTATTTTCCAGAGTAGGTACAAAACGTTTACTAATTCCGAAGACTAATTTTTCCGTAATTTTCCTTATTCCGAAGTTTCAAAATTCCGACCGCCCAAAGGAAAATTTGAATAGTTATACAGAATGATTTCGGGGTCGTGATCCCAACCATTTTTTTCTGACTCAGTAAATGATTGCGATGCTACCTGTATTTATTTTAATTGAAACAAAGATGATTCGTTATTTACGTATTTTTATTTAAAAATTATTATTTATTATTGACTCAAAATGCGTGGTCACCCTACTTTTAATTACACATTTTTAGAAAACAAACTGCAACGATTGTTAAGTCCATGCACTTGACATAAGTTTTCTTGGGAAATAGTAGGGTGACCATGATCTCGAATTATCGCAGTTTTTTTTGCTGACTAAAATAAGTCGCTGGTGTACTGTTAGTCCTAACCTATCGTGATCCTTAGGAGAAAGTAAGTTAAATGCTTCTTTCTTGCTCCACGACCCCGTAATCACCCTGTATTAGTTTAGGTTGATAGGTAAGTATGTATTATATCTTGAAAAAACTAAATTTTCTTTAGAAGAACATGGTTGTCTGAATATTTATGAAATTCGGAAAAAATGCTCGGAATTATGTAAGTATCAAATAATTGATTCAAATATACATTAAGTACCTACCTACTCGTATCTCCTACGTATCGAAGTATGAAATAATTGATAGATAGGTACATCTATTCAAAACATCTATATACCTATGTAATATAATATATGATCGAATTTGTGTGGTCAAGACGAATGCATGTCCTTCTAAGTATGTTAACCCATTCGAGGCCACGCATCGCTACGTGCATCGTTTTTCCGATCTGTAACGAAAATCGCACGTAGAGGCATGACTCATATGTTGAGTCACTGGCCATGAATGGGTTAAACCGAAGAGATAGATGCATGATTAATCTCTTAATGGTAAGTCTAAAAACTACTCTCAGAATTGGCTACTTTCCTAAAAAATTATATTTAGTCTGTCAGTTAGATTATCAAAACATATTGGACACGTACTTTTTTTGTTTGTAAATTATACAAAAAATGATTCATTTTTTATTTATTTATTTATTTAAACTTTATTGCACAAAATACAAAAAATATATGTACAAATGGCGAGCTTAATGCCAGATGGCATTCTCTACCAGCTAACCATTGGGCTAAACAGAGACTTATAACAGGTGCAAAGAAAAAAGTATGATAATTTCTGTTACGAATATACTTGAGGAGAGAGGAAAAAAATACAAATGTATTATACACTACATATAGACATACATAAATAAAAATATATAAGATACATACAATCATTCATTCATTTATTTATTCATTTAACAATATACATTGTGTCTGAAATATGTCAATCGTAAAAATAGTAACAAAAAACTAACTCTATTACCATAAATTATAAATATCAATTTTCAAGAGCCTATGTTATCAAAATCATTTAAACTTAACTACGAGTATGTCAAATAATAATTGCAATAAATAAATGTCACTAATGTTCCAAATAAATAAAATACCTAGTATTAATCCCGGCCCTGATGAAGATATAGCCCGTTAAAGTTCCGCGTGACGTCACATCATGATACACTTTCTATTATAATGTGACGTCACGCGGAACTTTAACGGGCTATAATCATTGTAATTTAAAAAAATACATGTTCAATATTTTTTGATAATCTAACTGACGGACTAAATAGAATTATATATTTTTTACCCAGGAAAGTATCCAATTGTAGTGTGACGCTGTATAATATTGCACTTTATACCGTGTTTCACCTACGAGACAATATTCACGAAATCACGGTGGTCTGACCACCGGGCGTAGCGCGTGCCCCCATTTACCCACTCCAGGATCAGTTCCGAAGAGCACTTCCGGACACCACCACAGCTGCGCATAGCACGAGCACTTCAAGTGTGCGCATTGTTTCACTGCGCACATTGTGGCACTCTAGGGTTGACATCTCGATCGCCTCTTAATACCTAATTGTGCGCGTGAGTGCGATTTTATGCGGTTGTTAGGGACAATTTGTTAGGCCTTTGTTTGGGTCTTTCCTCTCTTTGTTGATTATTATGTTGTTTTTATACACTTTTAATTCAGGCTGGGCAGAATTGGCTTCTCTTAAGAAGCTTATATATAGTTAATAAAATAAAGGTAAGTAAGGTGGTGTGGTGTGCTCTTCCCTAACGTTAATTATTCGTTAACAGCTATTAGTTAGGTAACTAAATGAGCGTTTCTCAAAAAAATGCCACCTAAATTAATTGTAAAATTTTCTATGAGTTTTATGTTTTATATAGAAAAGTCCCATGAGAATCAGAAATATTAAAATATAATGAAAACAGCACTCACGTATTTTAGTTTTATGTTATTTCCACTCAGAATCTCGAGCTCTTTCGATCCAAACAGGACAAAAAAATGTCCCAAAGATTTTTTTTCCTATTGTGTTACCATTCCCCATATAGTTTGTATGGCGGTAACACAATAGGAAAGTTCAAAAATTTATAGAAAATTTGGGACACTATGTTTCTCCCAAAATGAAGAGGCATTTTTTTAAAGAAACACTCAAATAATACCTAGATAAGTAGGTAATACCTGTTATTCAAAAAATAATTATGATTTACAGTAATTTGCTTTTTTATATGAAATACTCATATTTAAATAAGATTTTTTTAATTCCTTGGTCGCAATCGCAATTAAAGCAATAGCCTAAGAATAAGCTCTCTATTAAGTAAGTAAAATCTTAATTTATCTTCTTATTTTTCCGGAGCGAACGAAAAGCTCACAAAAATAGTCCATCAACTGTCCGAAAAGGGAATTTACTCGGGTTAGAAGGTAATTTCCCATTTATCTCGAAGTTACTTCGCGGTGCAATCTGGAACTTTGAAACACAAACAGTAGCTGTAAATTAGCAAACAAGTACTTCAAAAAGCACAATAAATATCCCGAGCGAGCGTAGCCAAGACAATAGTTCACGATGACACAAAAGCTGCGGGTGGAGTAAGGGTGGAGAGGCAGGCGGCTCTGCTGGAACTTAACCCAATAATACACAGATAAATAACTTACCCGTTATTTAAAGACAATTACACCTTGTTCAAAGGCATGTATCGGAAAATTCAAGCTGTGGGCATGGACCTTCATCGCCTTTTATAGACTAAAAGTGAAAAACGGATTTTCTTGAGATAAAATTCCAACTACCGCATTCGGCATGTCGAGCATTCCGAGTTAGGTACCTACTTAGATAACGAATCCTCAAACCAATAACGGGTTGGCAACGCTTGTTAGGCCGTATGCTGGTTTGCCACCATGGTTTAAAAATATTCATTATCATCACTTAAAAAAACATGTCGTACCTGTAGTACGGGAGTTGCCTATATGAAAAATAATTTGCACACTTGGATTTTTCTAGACTTTTAGTATGTCAAAAAGACACACACAAAGAACTAAAAATATCAAACCCCGTTTGTGTTGGAATTATTTTATGACCCCCAAACGCTATATCTCCTCTGCTAATACTTATATATTTCAATACCTAATCAACATTTTTAATATAACTACGTCGCTATATATTATATAATCTGGATCCAAGCGATTCCTCCCATGCCCCTCCGTGCGGTAACGGCAGTTCGAATTTATTGCGCCTCGCTACTAGTCTTCGCCCTGTGAGTTAAGTTAACCCGCTATCATACGGCGCTAAATCACATTATCATCCCAGTTACTTTAAGGTGTAAGAGTTAGCAATGTTCCAAGTGATGCAGATTTAAGGCTACAGAGAAGAAAAACGTTATGCTCTTCGTTCTTCGGCAGTGAATAAAAACAGATCGAAAATACCTGACGTAGTAAGTTAATGTAGTATATTTTTTCTTTGTCACATTTTCATAGTTTAAAAGTAGATATTTGATAGTTATTTGTTATGCAAGGCTGCAGAGTTGTTGTTGTTTGGCGCAAGTGCTTTGTATTACCGAGCTAGCGAAGGATTGTAAGAAACAATCCTGAGCATAGCGAGGCCTTCAAGGCACGAGACGCCAAACAACTTTGCTGCCGAGCGAAACACACAAATTTTCACCTCACCACCGCGAGGAAAATTGTAAATGTAATAAATGTCATTTGGGTCTTATACTCACTTTTAATAAAGGTTTGTTTAAATTTCATAAAAATCAAAGCATTTAATAATTATTAAATGTAACATAAACGTTTTTGCATCTTTAAATAGTCTCCACGCTTACATTAAAAAAGTCAAAGTATTGTTGGAAACCTACTAAACTAATGTCATGCCCTTGCCAGACAAAGAATGAAACACTTTGGTAATGGCTATCCGCTACCAAAGGAATTCAAGGTGCTCCCGCTGAGCTGCATCATCCGTTTTGTGGAAACGATGAAACGAGCTTGGGAGTAGATATAAAGGGGAGGGCTAATGCACAAAAGATCCCACTGGGTCAAAGTGTATCCGAAAGGGCCCTCAACTAGATAAGATAAGATAACGGGTAAACTAAGGCTCAAATACGCATATTTTACTTTTTCCGCTAACTTTCCAGGCATTAAAATTCATATATGTATATGTTCTGCACTAAAGTCTATAAATAACTTCCATTATTTTGATTTTACATAATATATCATTATTATTTTTTGAATACAAGCACTTGCGCCAAACAAGAACTTTGCAGCCTTGCATAACAAATAACTATTAATTAAAGGTAGATATTAACATTACAACCGACTCTAAACAAACCGAGCCGTATGCAATTTTTTAAGCAAGTACGTAGTTAATAAACAGGAATCTACTGAAAAAACGAGATAACATCCTTTCAATTCACCTAAGTGGTCGCCAACCGGCACACTAAATTAGGTAGCCGGCAAAATGACCATATTGGGAAATATTTCTGAGCTGGGAATATTCCTCATCCAAAACAGGAACAATCCCGAAAACTCAAGAGCTAAACAGCGCTATCCTACTAGTATACCTACATGAAAACCTGAAACCACTTTGTTTATTGAGAACCAACTCCTTCCAGTGAACATAACCTTCCATTACTTACAAGCTTCTTTGTAAAACGAAATAAGTAAAAACCGTCTCCGCAAACAGAGGGGGGGGGGGGGGGGGGGTCGTTTGAAGTCCGCAGCCCCCGGTGGGTCACAGGGGGTAGATCCAGATGCTATCTCGTGTCCAACTGCCTCAGACAGATAGCGTGTGTGAGGGATGAATTTTAATATAAAATTAGTTGAGGTTTACGGCCAGTGGACGCGGTAAATTGAAAGGTTAAAGTTATGCGCACGTTCTGTGGTTATGGCGGCTAATTGCGGGCTTATTGCGAAGATTAATTTGCTTAATTTGTTGTATCTTTTGCCGAAGTTATTTATTACGAGTTCCTTTGGGATAGATCTGTTGAGTTATTACTGCATGTTTACTTCTCTTTTTCTAATATAGCGTAGGATTCTATTGCATGTTTTCGTAGGTAAGTGTGATATTGGGACTTAGACGCCATCTGGGTCTTGTTGTTTTCTATATTCGTTGGATATCTCACAATATCGTGTTTTAATTTTACTAAAATTATTAATCTAGCACATAATCAGTAGGTATATTAACACAAGTAGGGAGCATATTATGCAGGAAAATATATGCACCTTCTTATATCCCACTTTTCAGCTTACAAACCTACCTTCCACGTCGTTTAAATAAACCCCCTAATTTCCGCCGATCCAACTTCTGCTCCAGGCTATCCCAAACAAAGCACGCTGTCGTCAACAAAAATTAAGCGGGAATTATCAACTTTACCCTGAAAAATGTGCAGGCACGCTGGGTCGATACCGACTCCCCCCGCGCCCCGCAGGTGCGACGAGATAATCCAAGATGGCCGCCGAGATAGGACATGACGTCACAGCGCAGCGCCCCCACCCCGCGCCCCCGGCGCATCCTCGAGGCCTCTCACCACCCTCCTTAGATCCTTTCAGAAATCCGGCAAGTACCGTCAGCAGGCTCAAATCTTGTGACAAAATTGTTCAGTTTTAGAATTGTCTATAAAAGTAGGCATGTCTCGCAAGGAACATGGAAACGATAAAAACTAATCAGATCCGTAGGGAAGGAATAAGTTATTCATTATTTTAAAATGACTACTTAAAATATATCATTGGATCTACATTTTCGGGCTATTGCCACCTATTACCGCCACTTTTCTTACATATTACATGCACCTATGAATGTCGATAAACTACCACCGATTCGGAAAGAAAACCTCTGCCTCGAGAAGAACCGGCGTAAAAAACTCGGCGAGGTGTCATTTTTTCAAAACAGTATACAATATATCATTTCAGTATCAGAGTATTATAACATTTTAAAATTACATTGCTATAGTAGTAAGCCTATTTATTTTGCGATAGATTTCTAGTGCAGGACGTTATCGCTGCCAAATATACATATCCATGATGTAATCGTTTATCTTATAATGAGTTGAGCTTTTGAAACGAGTGTATGTTTTACGACAGATTTGAATTTAGAGTCAGTAAGTTCGGTAATGTGTCTTTGAATTTTATTGTAGAATTTCCCAAGAACGACTTTTTCGCCTTTACTAGCCTGTAAAAAGTTGTTTTGAGCTTCCCTGCGCTTCTGGTAATCTTGGGCCTATTTGTTGGGTAGTTGTATAAATTCTTCCTAACATACATTATTATTTCAAATACGTATAGAGACGGAAGAATTAGAATATCTGTTTCCTTGAAGAATTCTCTTAATGACTCACGCGACCCGAGGTTATAAATTGCACTAACAGCCCTTTTTTGTAAAATAAATACATTCTCAATATCTGCCGCTGATCCCCATAAAATAAGACCATAAGTAATTATACTGTTAAAGTAAGCGAAGTAAACTAACCGTGCCGTTGCTACATTGGTAAGCTGCCTTATTCTCCTGACTGCAAAAGCAGCGGAACTCAACCTACTTCCTATCGCAGTTATGTGGGAACCCCACTGCAGTTTAGAGTCTAACGTACCTAAGAATACAGTTGACTTTACAAATTCTATGGTTTCACCATTAAGTTTAATATTTGAGGCTAAGTTTACATTTGAGTTCGCTAGTGTGAATTTTATACATTTCGTTTTTTTGGATTCAACACTAAGTTATTGACAGCAAACCAGTCAGATATCATGGACAGGGTATTATTTGGTTCAATGAGTTCAGTATCTTTCCTATTAACCTTAAACAGTAACGAGGTGTCATCGGCGAACATGACAATGCCTGATCTTCGGCTTACCATATATGGTAGATCATTTACATAAACAAGTAACAGGAATGGACCTAAAATAGATCCTTGAGGTACTCCCATCTCCACCACTGTCTCTGACGAAATGGACCCGTTTATCGCTACATTTTGATTCCTTTGTGTTAAATATGACTCAATGAGATCTAATGCATGTCCTCTAATGCCATAAAATTTAAGTTTACAAATTAAGGTACTATGATCTACACAATCAAATGCCTTGGAAAGGTCACAGAAGACTCCAATGGCATCCTGCGACTCTTCCCAAGACTGCAGAATGAATTTAATCAAACTTGCACCAGCGTCAGTAGTTGACCTACCCTTTGTGAAGCTGAACTGCTGTGCGTGCTAAATCTTGTTATAATTAAAGTGAGAAATCAATTGCGTTAGCATTCTTTTTTTCAAATATTTTGCTAAACGCGGGTAGGATGGATACGGGACGATAATCAGAAGAATTATCTCTATGGCCTGATTTGAAAATAGGAACTACTTTACTACATTTCATAATCTGGAAAAATGCCATTGTCTATACAACTATTAAAAATAAGAGCTAGAGTAGGTGCAACAACCTCCAGAATGGCTTCCCAGTTTTTAATTACGAACATGTATCAGTGTCAGATCTTGTCTGTTTGAAAACTGTCATTTTCACGAAATATAATTTGCAAATAACAAATATGGCCAGAGAGAAGACAGTGCCAAAAAGATGAGTGACAATTAGATGGAAAAAAATCGGAAATGATCATTTGACTCGTTGCGCCCTGTTGACGTTACTGAGCGGTTGTTCCTAGACACGTATAAACGTAAGTTTTCTATGGCAAACACTCCATTAAAATATTCGCTCAAAATGTCTTCAGTTTGCTATACGATATTCCACCTTGGGTGGGTCTCAAATTAAAGTTCGTGACTGTACCTATCTGCACCGAAAGTCATCATCATCATATCAGCCGAAAGACGTCCACTGCTGGACATAGACCTCCCCCAAAGAGTGCCACAATTACCGGTCCTGCGCCACCTGCATCCAGCGGACCCCAGCGACCTTTACCAGGTCATCAGTCCAGCTTGTGGGGGGCTTACCCACGCTGCGCCTTCCGGTTCGGTATCTCTGCGTGATCGCATCAGAAATGAGGCTATCCGCAGCAGAACCAAGGTAACCGAAATAGCCCTCCGAATCGCTAAACTTAAGTGACAGTGGGCGGGGCACATTGCACGTAGAACCGATGGCCATTGAGTAGGAAAGGTTCTCGAGTGGCGACCACAAGTCTTATAACCGAGACAATTTCTCGCTTGCTCTCGGATCGATAAAGTCGAGAGTAAAATACCTGTTATAACACCTAGCTCGTCACTTCCATAGCTACAAAATTAGTCAATGTATATCCAAAAAATCGGCCAAGTGCGAGTCAGACTCGCGCAGAAATCACGTTTGATGTATGGGAGCCCCATTAAATATATATTTTATTCTGTTTTTAGTATCTATTTGTTGTTACAGCGGCAACAGAAATACATCACCTGTGAAAATTTCAATTGTCTAACTATCACGGTTCATGAGATACAGCCTGGTGACAGACGGACAGACAGACGGACGGACAGCGAAGATTTAGTAATAGGGTTCGGTTTTTACCCTTTGAGTACGGAACCCTAAAAATAATCATGGCACTGTACATACAGTACAGGAGTTATATGAAAAATAATAGGTGATAGGTCATACTAATTCCCACATAAACGAGACGGGTTTTGATTTTTTTTCGTTTTTTTGTTTGTATCTTTTTGACATACCTACTAAAAGTCTAAAAAATAAAAAAAACTGAGTGCAAATTGCTTTTTTTTTCCACCAGTTTAGCTGTATTGTTTTGTGATTTACGGTTGGTGTCATGGAAAACGTTGTTCAGTACAAGTGTGTGGTCTTCGCTTTTTGTCTTTTCCATGACGCCAACCAGTAAATCTAAGAACAAAACAGCCATTCCATACATTAACTCTCAATTAAATCATAGTTAACTCACATTTAACTCTTAATTAGCTCTTATTTTTTCGCAAATTCGTGGTTGGTCTCATGGGAAAAGTGGTTCAGTATGACTATCTTCGTCACTTTTTGTCATTCCCAGTCAATGACCTCAAAATCAAGTACCTAATAGTAGATACTGGGTATTATTTATTTTTCAAGATGGTGGTAAGCGTTTTGCACACTTTGATTTTTCTAGACGTTTTTTTTTGTGGGAATTATTATAACCCAAACGCTGTATCTCCTTTACTATCAATAAAATAAAACGATTTTGTCACGACAATGTCATAAAATTATTAATGTTATTTTAAAGTATCAGAAAGAAAAAAGCTTTTGCCCACAAGCTTTTTTTTGTACGAGTCTAATAAGCCCGAATTTTTTACACACATACGAGTACAATCATTACCTATATCAATATGACGTTGAAAAGATTGTGTAAAATGTAAAAATTACAACTATAGGTACCTAAGCTACGAGATAAATAATTGACAGGGAGCGAAACTATGGTGCCGATGACAGACGTATGACGTCAAGCTACATACAGAGTGTTTTTATCTAGATTATAGATACCTAATCAAATAACAACTTATACAGAATTATATTTCCCTGAAAGTACCTAAACGTGTGAAATGTATATAGGAAAGAAGATGCGATATTATGTTTAAACTTTTTCTGCATACTTCGTCATCCAACGAAACATTTGTTGTGTTGTTTCATTTAGTTGAGGTAAAATATTTTTTGATAGAATTACGTCATTACCCAATAAAAAATGTTATTCATATAGTTTTTCAATATTTACATTATTTTTTGTATAAATACTAAACATTTTTATAAATAAACAGTAGTACCTATTTATATTACCATTATTACATTATTAAGAATCATTGAGGTGTTGCAATGTTGTTTTAAAAAACATCCTATATGCGACTTTGCGTCATAATGACGTCACGGGCACCATAGTTTCGCTTCCTGATAATTGTATTCAAAACGTTGGTCGAGTTGTTTGCTGTCGGTACCGGCGAGGGTGGGTACCTATAGGCGCTATGTGCTCTGAGCTATGTAAGGGGTTATCTCCTCGGGCGCTCTATCTGAATCTGTATTATCGCAACACGACGAATAATTATTATTAGCTAACACCTTCTATATACCGGCTCGAGCCAAGTATCGGAGCTGATGTATTGAATGTCTTTGAGTCCATTCAAATTAATTATAAGAACTTGAAGTTTCAGGCTTATCTTGCGTCTCTTAATAGAGTTTTACTTTTTAGGTATGTTTATACATTAGCTACTACCCTCCTGATACAAATGGGTCATTGTCAGTCAAAAAACCAAAAATCGTATTTTCTGTGGTCAATAGTTAAGGGCTTATGTTTATACAGGGTGGGCCCTGTAACATGAGCAAAAAATTAAACGCTAGATTATTAGACTTGTGAGCAATTATTTCCAAGTAGTTTTAATTAAAAAAAACTTTTTGTTTTTTTTTTTCAAAATAAGTTTACGTGTTACTCTTTACTCTTCTGGAGAAAAAACAAATTTATATTTTGAAAACAAAAAATTACAAACTATTATGACTCATTACATGATGTTACCTCAAAAACTGTATTGACTACTGTGCTATGATCCCGTGGTGCCAAGTTGGAGGTCATAACTTTAGATCAAAATTTTTCCGACTTAAAAAAAATTGGAGAAGAATTGGACACAAGGGGTTACTGAAGTTGCTCTAAGGAAGCGCCCTTTTAAATATAGGCAGCCTGTATATAATATGTGTTTATCGCATAGACTTACAGAAGAAGCGACGCCGGTTATGCGGATTTAGAGTTCAAACAAAAATTTATTTATTTATTTATTCATTCCTTAAATTAGGCTTTATAGCCCTTAACTTTGGCAGTGTCCACAGAAGAGACGCGAACCTAAATCTGACAATGTCCCAAATAGGTAACAGTTTATAAAGGCTAAGCCTAACCTATCTTAACCTACATCATTTTGAAATTAGTCCAGGCAATGAACTGACAACTTGTATGGAAAAACCGGCCAAGTGCGTGTCGGACCACGCAAAACGAAGGGTTCCGTGCCTATTAAAAAGGTCGTATCGTCATAGAAATCTTACGGCACTTACGTCCTTTTCTTTGAGGAAGGCAGTTTTTCAGCAATATCTCAGAAACCTTTCATCCGATCTTGTTCAAAACAATTTTCGGTGAATGAACTTAATAAGCGCTGTGTCCATGAATTTTTTCATATTTTTAAAATACACCGTTCAAAAATTAGAGGGGGGGGGACAGAATTTTAGTGACTTTCGGGGCGATTATCTCTGACTGTATTCACTTAATCAAAAAAAATCCTGAGAAACCTTATATTTATTTTGAAAGGCCTATCGATTCATGTGCCACACGTGGGCTCACGATGAATTTTTTTTTTTTGATTTTTAGTTTTATGTATGGAGTACACCCCTAAAAAATTTTTTTTTAGTAATTTTAATTACAAAACTTTGTAGCGGCTAACAAAATACACCTATCCTCAAAATTTTATTCAAATACACCTTATAGTTTTCGAGTAAAATGCCTGTGACATACGGACAGACGGACAGACGGACAGACGGACAGACGGACAGACGGACAGACGGACAGACGGACATGACGAAACTATAAGGGTTCCGTTTTTGCCATTTTGGCTACGGAACCCTAAAAATGACATATTTGGAAATAATTTATAATAGCTATTTTTTTTAATGTAACGGATATATTATCAATTAAATTGTTACCTAGAGGCAAAATCCACCAAAACATCAGACATCAAAAAAATCAATATTCAATTAGCTCCTAAAAAGTCCGGATAAATATTAATATTTTTTTTTATCTTTATTTGCTTTACAATATTCAATATAAATAAAATAAAAAAGACAATGAATGTTTAATTTATATCTATATAATTACTTCCGGGTGGAAAGTTTGGTGGATTCTTGAATAAAGCATCTCAGAATAATGTTTTAAAATGAAATAAACAAAAAAAACCGGCCAAGTGCGTGTCGGACCACGCAAAACGAAGGGTTCCGTACCTATTAAAAAGGTCGTATCGTCACAGAAATTTTACGGCACTTACGTCCTTTTCTTTGAGGAAGGCAGTTTTTCAGCAATATCTCGAAAACCTCTGAACCGATCTTGTTCAAAACAATTTTCGGTGAATGAAATTAATAAGCCCTATGTCCATGAATTTTTTCATATTTTTAAAATACACCGTTCAAAAATTAGAGGGGGGGGGGACAGAATTTTAGTGACTTTCGGGGCGATTATCTCCGACCCTATTAACTTAATCAAAAAAAAATGCTAAGAAACCTTATATTTATTTTGAAAGGCCTATCGATTGATGTGCCACACGGGGGGTCACAATGAAAAAAAAAAATTTGACTTTTAGTTTTATGTATGGAGTGCACCCCTAAAAAAATTTTTTTTTGTCATTTTAATTACAAAACTATGTAGCGGCTAACAAAATACACCTATCGTCAAAATTTTATTCAAATACACCTTATAGTTTTCGAGTAAAATGCCTGTGACATACGGACAGACGGACAGACGGACAGACGGACAGACGGACAGACGGACAGACGGACAGACGGACATGACGAAACTATAAGGGTTCCGTTTTTGCCATTTTGGCTACGGAACCCTAAAAAACGCTATTATAAATTAATGTTTTTCGAAACCGTATTTTGCCTCGGCTAAATAGCAGATTCGATTTTGTCATGTGAAGAAACTAAGTACCTACTTACTTATAAAACTCCTTTAGATTTACACGGTTAGTCCCAAAATGCTGCTACGATATACTGCGATATCTGGGGGCACGGTAGTAGTAGTGTAGCAAGCGAAGCGCAAGGGCAGGCACTACCTACCTTATCTCGAAGCGCTTCGTCGTTTTTTGAACCTCATAACTTGTGTTTGGATTAGGTACACCAGATAATAGTTATATGTTCAACAAGAGAGCAAAGTATGCAACATCAATAAGATTGTTGATGTTGAGCCCAAGCAAGCGAAAATCTTGAGCGTAGCCAGGGACTCAAAGGCACGAAATCTTTGCTCTCGTGTGATACATGCAACTTGTCATCTCAGCGCTGAGAACATATAACGCAAAGGAATAAAACGCCACATAGAAGCAATTAAATCATTTTATGTATGTGTTAAAAAACCAAACAACAAATACATATGAAATAACAAACATTAATACAATACAATTACTTTTTCCCATAACATTAACTTTACATGACGTTAAAAAAAGTTAAGTCCGTTTGTTTATACATTTTGCTGATACTTGTCCAATATCCAAGATGCATGCCTTTTAAATTCATTATATGTACTACTGCCACGAATTTTTTGACTTCCTCAGTAGCCATTTAGCTGGCAGGGGGGGGATGACACATGACTCGAACAAACATTTGGGCTTTAAATCCCATTGTCTCGCAAACGCATAAATTTTTTGATTGGTTTATACGAGTATACCCACGCCGAATTGCAGTTTTCTAGTGGTAAGGGTTACTGAGCTAAGCCGAAGACGGACAGACAGACAGACAGACGGACGGACATGGCGAAACTATAAGGGTTCCTTGTTGACTACGGTACCCTAAAAAGTTAGTTTTTTCACGCTCGCAGCAAAATTGCATTTTCCTCACTGTTTTCAAGCAGCAAAACCGCCATGTTCGAGCCGCTGAGGTGAAAACTAAATTCTCTAAATATGATGTCAATAGTAGACTTTAAACATATAAAGTTTCAATTGCATAGCTCTTATACTTTAGACTTTATTTTAAAAAAACCTATTTCGTCACTGACTCACTCGCTCACTCACTCACGTTGATCATCAAAACCCTTAGGGTACTTCCTGAAGTCCTAGAAAGCTGAAAGGGTGTAACAGGATAAGCCTTCAAAAATTGCCCCCAAAGCTTTGAGTTCAAAACTACTACCAGTTAATGCCCTGTCAAATGAAAATAATCCATACAAATTTTTAACCCTCTACTGCCACCTGGAACCCCACAACATTCACTTAACCCTAAAACGTTTTTATTTTTTTTCTCAAAAAGTGTAAATAGCACAATTGTCAAATTTTTCATAAATGTTGATGTGATCAATATAAACTATCAAAAAAACTGAGCTCTCTACTTACTTATTTTCCTAGAAAAAAACCTAAATTAAAAAATAAAACATCCTGTATAACAATGCAGGCTCGTCGTACTATCACCATTTTTAGGGTTCCGTAGCCAAAATGGCAAAAACGGAACCCTTATAGTTTCGTCATGTCCGTCTGTCCGTCTGTCCGTCTGTCCGTCTGTCCGTCTGTCCGTCTGTCCGTCTGTCCGTATGTCACAGGCGTTTTACTCGAAAACTATAAGGTGTATTTGAATAAAATTTTGAGGATAGGTGTATTTTGTTAGCCGCTACATAGTTTTGTAATTAAAATTACAAAAAAAAAATTTTTTAGGGGTGCACTCTATACATAAAACTAAAAGTCAAAAAATTTTTTTTCGTTGTGACCCCCCGTGTGGCACATCAATCGATAGGCCTTTCAAAATTAATATAAGGTTTCTTAGCATTTTTTTTGATTAAGTGAATAGGGTCGGAGATAATCGCCCCGAAAGTCACTAAAATTCTGTCCCCCCCCCTCTAATTTTTGAACCGTGTATTTTAAAAATATGGAAAAATTCATGGACATAGGGCTTATTAATTTCAATCACCGAAAATTGTTTTGAACAAGATCGGTTCAGAGGTTTTCGAGATATTGCTGAAAAACTACCTTCCTCAAAGAAAAGGACGTAAGTGCCGTAAAATTCCTGTGACGATACGACCTTTTTAATAGGCACGGAACCCTTCGTTTTGCGTGGTCCGACACGCACTTGGCCGGTTTTGTACTAAATATTAACCAACTACCTATCTACATAATATGTAAGTTTCATGTAATTAACAAAGGTGGAACAGTGTGAAAATATAGGTATTGTTCACTCTACGTACCATGTATGTAACACGCTTATTACGGTCACGACATTAGTAAAATATATCGGCCCGCCAACCGGGAAGCCATCCGTAATCGATTTTTTTTTATTCAATATATATTTCAAAATGATATAGGGACTCCTTGTTATAAATAATAAAATACATATTTCAGGATTTGTAGTAAATCACCCCCCAACCCCACCCCACCACCCTTTAAATTAGGGGCTGGAAGTTTGTATGGGTTTTCAGAACGAAAACCCATACAAACTTCCATCCCCTACCCTTCAGCTTGGTCAGAACGTTTTCAAAGGCAAGGTGTAGAATTTGTGGAGCGCGGCTGGTAGAGTTCTGCCGTGTGGAGCAGGAAGCTTGGCACTACTTGCGATCTGATATCTTTTTAACGCTGAAAGCTATAAGCTAGGGAGTCTTGGCAATCATTTTACATTGTAATGTTTTTAGTGGGATCAAATCTTCTTAAAGTTATCATTATATCAAACCTACCTACTTATAATTACAGCGGAACTGATTTCATACCTAAGTTAAAACGTTATTTTACTGTCAGCTTCTCGTGCCTACGTAGGTCCACTCTGATGCCAATAAGATCCCGTATCCTCAGCTCTTCTACGACTCTGAGCAGCGAGCATCACTCAATTCGCACTCGGGCGCAAAAATCACATAAAAGCGTAATCCGTGGTTAACAAAGGGCTTCTTGAGCCTGGCTCAATGGATGGGCTGCCTTATCTGCCATCGGAGGCTGGTAAAGGATACTTCGGCCCGTATTATAATTTCAAGTAATCGACAGTTCCGTGTTTTAAAAAGGCGATTAAGGGCAGTGAGAAGCATCCTTTCGACGATGCAAATCTTCCTAGAGGTCTATTCCGTAGTGGTACCACCTATTTGTCTCACTCATTGTACGCGCCCAAGGTTTTATCTGGGGGCACGGCAGTGCGCCTGCCAAGTCAAGCAATTCAAAGAGGCACGGCCTCCTTTTCTCGAAGCCATTCAGGGAATTTTCAACATCCTGTAATTTTGTGCTGGCTAAAGCTAGAACCCTGAATTTTCAGTAACATATAGGGCCATATACTATGTATATGGCTTAGAATTTAGATATATTCTCAATAACATTCAATTGGAACTTTTAGTTTGGCCCGCCAAAGTTACTTAGTTTTGTCACTGACACACATACTTACTCACTGATGATCAACATAATTCTAAGGTACGTACTTCTACAAAACCCAAATTTAAAACATAATTAGTTTTAAGCCTATCAATTCATAAATACCTAAAAATATTGCAATGTCAGTCACGTTTCAGAGATATACAAACTGCATAAGTAAGTTTGTAATAATCCTATACAAATACATGCGATTACATAGTTACTTTTGTGGTTCCTGCAAATAGTAATAACAAGGTAGGTACAGTGCACTATATTATGTATCTGCATGCGGTTAGCAAAAATATTATACCCAGCTGCATTCATAATAATATAATTTGTATGTACCTATTGATAATACAATAACTTACAAAAAGAAATGAAATCCCATAAAAAACATACCATGTAAAAAAAAGGCCAAGTCTCGAAACTCTTCCACAGCAAAAAGTTATGAGATATTCCGTAGAGATTAATCTTTATTTGCTCATATTTTTGGTAGGTAGATATCAAATTGAATTGTAATCATAATCTTCGCATGATCAACTATAGAAAATCACAACTTATTCCTTACCGAAAGTCGAACTGTCATTAAACTCACTCGTTATCCAAATTGTCAATTAAATAAACCAAACTATCGAGTAGGTAAAGGCATCAGCACACGAGTCGTCTCGCGGCGGAAATGGCGTCTAACCGGATATTGTATCGCGCCTTCATCTCCGGCTGGCTTCCGGTTCCGGCCCCCTCCCACCGGCCGTGCGTCGCCTAATTACTTTCCCATGAGTATAACAACACGTATGAGCTGAAATTCAGGAATATATTTAGCAGATTAAACTTGCAATTTTGGGATTGTACTTTTTAGTTAAACTGAAGCCTTCAGAATGTAGATGAGAAAAAAAATAAGTTATCTACCAAAAGACACGTTCAGAAAAACAAAAAAAATCTTAACATTACATTAAGTATAATTATACTTATAACAAACGTTTTCTTAACTTAATGTTACGAAAGGAAGTTTGACAATGCGTTTATAAATAGGGATTTCGTATGTCAAACTGGCTGATAGATAGCTTTTACTATCGCAAGTATGGCAAAACTAAATATAAATAAAAATACTGAATATCTGCCGTGATTCTTAAAAAGGCAGTCTTCTGCATACAATTTACTCGTAGATGACTGCCTTTTTAAGAATCACGGCAGATATAGGAAAGTAGCAGGCTAAGTGCCGATTATCTTTGATGTAGATTGTACAATAACGTCATCCGCTATGGTGGAAGTAGTCGCAGATATATTTTAAACAATGTGGAATAATTTTCTAATATTGTTTTAATAAAAACTATTCAGTAATAACCTACAAGTAGATACCAAGATCAATCAATTCAATTAATAATAAATCAAGAAAGACACCAATATGCCCTAGCCTATGTCTACTTGCCTAGTCCTAATAATTGTCAACAAATAATAATAATAATATAGCCACATTTATTCCTTAATAAAAATAATTCACAATTACATTATATTTAATTTCGTGCATGTGTTATTATTCGTTATTATACATATATAATTATTTATAAGTATTATATCAGAAATTTATTATAATAAATAAACAATAAAATAATAAATTGTCAACAAATACCGTCCTATAATTAAGCAGTACTTAAATAAACTGAAATGTTCATTTTATTGGTGTCCATATTGTGGGAACACCGAGTCGCGGGTGCGAACAAGCCGCGACATGGTCCCCAACTGTCTTGCGCAATAAACAACCCCCATTCAAACCGATCCCCAAACCAGAATAATACAAACCGAGTGTATTCTTAAACACGTCATACATATGCCAGCACAATTAAAATACGAGTATATTACGGTGTCCTATGAATCGCTATTAATGGAATTTTATTTAAGGTACTAAAAAATACAACATTGACTACCCAATTTCAAGACCCAAATTCTTAAAAATAAAAGCCAGACCCGAGCTTGATAGCCTGGAAAAACGTAATTGTTGTGAGACATGTGGGAAGAAAAAGGAGTCGTGAAAAATCCCTGAATAACAAACGATGCAATTTATCAGAACGAAATGAAAGGTATGTATTTCTATCTCATTCCGACTACTTATAGCAAGTTGTTGTAAGAAATTCCAAAGTTTGTAAAATGGGCTTGACTCGTTGGACCAATTCAATTAATTAAGGAAACTTGTAGATCCGGATGACCGAAAACCCGAGCGGCCTGTAGAGCAATAGTGCACAAAGCGTGTATATACCTAACTCACGAGCCTCAGTCAATGAGGATGCGTCGAAGAAGAATACAGTCACATCATGTTGGTGTTTTTTTTCTAGCTTTACAAAACGTTGTTACTCCCGCGCTGGTTATAGTGGTTATGTACTTATCATGTTTCCATGTTATTTTTATTTATCATTGATCAATAGACACATGCGACGTTGAGTCACCTTAAATTGAGCACGAAGCTGTCACAATTAAAATTCAAATGCTCTTTAAATTTTAAAAGATTTTATCATCCAAATTCAAAACCCTTAGACGTTGCGTGCGTTATCTACGCACGGAACACTCGATACAGTATACCCGTGTGCGGTAGGGTTTATAGGAAGTCGGAATTAGCGTGGCTTCACGCGCAAGCGCCCGGCGCGTGCTCTATTGTCTATGTCAAGTTTTGCGCGGGAAAAACTAACGCTTCCCCTATACTGTCAAGAGTGACGTATGAGTGACGAGATTTTAACTTACGCAAGGTGTAGGCACAGACTAATACAGACCCGCAGAATTAAGCAAGACGATGTATCATATAGTTGTCTCTGTCACTTCTTATGGTCAGCTGAGGTGAGTTAGAATGAGACAAATAGTACGGTATTTTGAGGCTATTAACGAGTGTTCTCCATAAACTGCACACCGCAATGTTTAAAAAAGTAAACAATACTCCCAGACGTCAATGTCAAGTCAACGTCAAATCTATAGGAAATTTTCTTATTTGAAAAATATTTAGTTGTAAAACTATATATTTGTGTTGAAAGTGCAAGATCTAATTTATATGTAGTGGCAAAATGTCTTGTGCAGTCCCGTACTATCGGACTTACTCTAGATTAACGAAGAAGACCGGTGAAAATACCGGTTTCCATCGGTAACAACCTTTTGCTTATTTTTCAAATATTGCATGTACATTACGCAATATAATGATCTGGGATTACTGCAAATGCTGGATGCTATCAAATAAGTACTTTTTACAAGGTTCCAAGTTGATCTTATTGTGATTTTTGGTAAAAATACTATTGTCGTAAACACGGGTAGTGTTGTAACCAAATTAAAATGTATATATCGATATTTTGTCGACATGAATTATTTATGTAGGCGTTAAGACAAAATATTTTGATGTTACATGTAGTTAACTGTTAACTTTAGAATTCCGGAAAATAACAAAACTCTTCTAGAAAAATGGATTGACGTAGTTTAAAACAGATACCTTACCAAATTTACCTTAAGTAATTAATATCGAGCTTAGACTTTTCCCATTGTTTCCATTAGTGACACTCGATGACTTTTTAATCATTGCCATTATAACTTACTTTAGAAACAAAGTTTTAACCAACTTCAATTCAATACTTCGCCAAGCCACGTGAATATTTCCACGTTTTATTTCCACATTACCACATGAACTGCTTTCCGAAAGCAAAGCATAAGTCACTATTAAAAATACCCAAATCGTCAGTGTGCCTATAAAATTTGAAGATGTCCCTCGTTTTCTCCAGGATCCCATCATAAGATCCTGACTTGATGACCATGGGGGACCACCAGGGAAGGATACCCTTCCAAACAAAAAAAAAACCTAATCGGTCCAGGCGTCTTCGAGTATTCGGAGAATATACTACATGAAAATAAAAGTTTCCCACGAATTGTCCAACTCCTCCTTTATTAGGTTAAGTAGGTTAAAAATAAATTAGTTCCACTAAAAATCTACAAAATGGTGATGAATTAAAAACTAACTTGTCTGACTACCTATGTATTTGCATAACTGAATTCGTAGCGAATATCTGTGTCTTGAATGCAGTTTATTAGTACTTAATGTTTTTTTTAAATTGGTAAGTTCCATATGAATTTTTGCACAGTATGGATGGAGATACAATTTACTTACGAGTATCGCATATTACAAATTTATTAACAGTAAATATCGATATCGATAACTTGTAAGAAAATATCTTTCGCTGCACCAAATCATGAGCGAACGAGAGAGCGAATTACGTCGTGCGAGCGAGAAAGCGGAGACAATGACATATGAAGACCTGTCAGATAACATGGTTCTATCCCGTTCTTACTCGTTGTTCAGTACGAAAGTGAGATGAGATCGGATGTATAGAAAACGTTCAATTTATTAGGGCCTATCTGCCTATTTCTGTAATCTGTGGGTGTAGGTAACAATGGTGTAACATCACGATGGGAATTTAATGAAGTACAGGCGATAAATAAAAAAACTAAAACAATATCTTTTGTTTGTATCTGTTGCATCACGATTATGAATCTCTAGTTTTTTTAAACAATTAATTAGATACGAAAATTGCAATTTCTTCGGTTGTCTAACTATTTTAAAATTAACAACAGCTTTAATGGCCTGTTTACACATTGATTAGTGATTAGTGCGAGTCCATGCAAAAGCTACTCGCACTTACAGCCTGTAAGTGCGAGTAGCTTTTGCATTATCATTATACCTAGATATTTTTCTAGCAGGAACAACATTTGTTTAGTGCTTGCCACAATAAAAATATCGAAAATCCTGCTATCGATAAGTACATACTACTTCAACGACAATACGTACATACAACCACAGACTTATATTGGCTACCTACCTAGACGCCGCGTGCACCTACACTGTAACCATATACAGAGACACAGATTTGTTTTGGGACCAAAAACGGGTTTGGGAAAACTACATGTGACATTCTGCGTCGATTTGAAAGACAATTTCGGTGTGTGTGTGTGTGTTATGTATGTATACTTCGGGGATAATTAATTCAGTGACACGAAGAAAGAAAGTTACGAAAGTATTGCAAATTGTTTTCTGAAGTATGTAAAATATAAATAAATAAGTTCTTAGTGAATATGACATATTATTATTAATGACATTGTAATTTAACTTTAGAGTATTGAATTGGTTATAGAATAGAATCCGCAACAGGCTTCGTCAGCAATACGTACTAAACTAACAAAAAGGACCGTCCCGGATCGTTGGTGGCCCGAAAGTTTCCATGACACTGGCGGCGTTGCCGCGCTGGATGGCCAAGGAAATCTGTAAAGTAAATAAATTGATAGTTTTGTTATTATTATCAATTTTTTAACGCACCCTATTACCCTATACAGAGTGTTTTTTTTTAATGGGACAGTATGGGGAAATCCGAATCTAAAGGAGATAGAGGAAAAGTGTCCAAGGAGACATTAGGTGTTTTTTTATGTAAACAAATTTGGCTCATTAAAATTTTTGGTCAAGCGTGAGTTGTTCTTAAAAAATGATAAAGTTGGTCAATTTTTTTTTTGACGCGGGTCGACTCTGTTTCATGTAAGGATTATTTCATTGTATGGAAAGAAAAAAATCTGAACAGCAGAAGTTGGTCAAATTTAATGAAAACTAATCTTCATACAGTTGGTTTATTACTTGAGTAAATGTTCGATGTGGCCGCCGTCTTGTCTTATGCAGGTACGAGCACGCTTCAAGACACTTCTAGTTGCATTTAACAGAGACTTATGGTGAATTGTGTTTAAAGTGTTGTAAACAGCATCTTTTAATTCTTGTACGGAGTTGTATCGGGATTCATAAATTCGACCCTTAAGGTAACCCCATAAGAAAAAATCTAATGGTGTTAAGTCGGGCGATCGTGGGGGCCACTCGTTCCAAATTTGAATTCTTTTTTTTATAATTTCAAGACTATCGCGTGCCATGATGTTTACGAAGATTAAAAAAAAATGTTCTTCTCTTGAATCATCTGGAGCTCTTATGGATTATCAAAATTTAAAAATGGAATAATTTTAAATATTTTTTTACACGCCTAGGCACTTGTAGCAATATTAAAAGGCGAATACTGCAATTGTATGAAGATTAGTTTTCATTAAATTTGACCAACTTCTGCTGTTCAGATTTTTTTCTTTCCATACAATGAAATAATCCTTACATGAAACAGAGTCGACCCGCGTCAAAAAAAAAATGACCAACTTTATCATTTTTTAAGAACAACTCACGCTTGACCAAAAATTTTAATGAGCCAAATTTGTTTACATAAAAAAACACCTAATGTCTCCTTGGACACTTTTCCTCTATCTCCTTTAGATTCGGATTTCCCCATACTGTCCCATTTAAAAAAAACACTCTGTATATATTTGTATTTATTTACCTCTATGACGTTGAAGTGGTACTTGTCGATAACAGGACTGTAGATGTTTTTATTTTGTCAATCACTTACAATAAGTCGTTCGTGCTAGAAAAATATCTAGGTATAATTATCATACATTTGCTGTAAGTTACAGCAAATGTATGAACTCGCGCTAATGACTAAAGTGACAGGCGTTTCCCTTAACACAGTCCCAAATTCTACCATACGAAGTAGATAGGTTGTTTTCAGCAACTTTCCTAGTGAAACCCTTGACTGATCTGACCGTAGACACCATAGTACCTATGTAGTACCACTACCAAACTGTTTAGCATAGTAATTACAGATAAATCGTTATTTTTAGGGTTCCGATACCTCAAAAGGAAAAAACTGAACCCTTATAGGATCACTCGGTTGTCTGTCTGTCCGTCTGTCACAGCCGATTTGCTCCGAAACTACTGGACCGATTGAGTTGAAATTTGGTACACATATGTAAATTGGTGACCCAAAAATGGTCACGTAAAGTAAATTCGTAAATTCTGAAGAAAGGGGCCACTTTTAAGGGGTAAACTGGAAAATTTTAAAAAAAAAGTTTCGTAAACTGTATTATGTGACATATCAAATGAAATAGGTTGTTGTAAGCATGTCAGATATATTTTTTTTTTTAATTTTAGCAAAAACAGATTTTAAGTAATTTAGGAAAAGAGACGAAAATTGACCATCCGCCCCCCCCTTATCTCCGAAACTACTAGGATTAAAATTCTGAAAAAAATATGGAAAATAGTTCCTTGCCTAAATATTACAGGAAAACCTATAAGAAGTTTGAGTATTCAAAAACACTTATGAAATTTTGATTATATACGGAACCCTCACCACGTGAGTTGAACTCGCACTTGTCCGGTTTTTAAATAATAATATTCATTTTGGTTATGACTTTACAGTAGGTACAGCATCCCAATTAGGTACGTCATATGTTCATTAATATAATTAACTGCATGAATATGAAACCGGACTGCCTCAGAATAATTAAGTCTCATTAATCTTACTGCTTAATTAATTGTTTTATTAATAGACGAATATCCATATGTCGTACCTACCGCAAAGGGTAACGCGTACCAACCTCAATTTATTAAACTAAATAATTGTGTGGGAATTCTGATACTACGCATAGCCGTGATTAAACACGTAGTCCAAAAACCTGCATCAAAACATGTCTCAAATGATCATAGCTATCTACTACTCTCTTACCGATTGATCCTTCTAACACGCCGTATAATTATAATGTAGGTACGATTATTACCGTGTATGAATCAATCATGAAATCGCGAAGGAAAATCTGTTCCATACATTTCTGATTGATTAACAGACGATGTTTTTTTTATGTAAAAATCGTCATAGCAAGCCGTTCAGTACAATCTACATAGATCACCATGTTTCTCTCAAAAATATGTGTGCTTAAAGCACCGTTAAATTATACACCGTGATATGACCGTGATCCTGAAGTAAGAACCCGATATCACTTCTACAGGACAACCAAGCTACCCCCAACGAGCAAATGCCAGACGAAAAATCGAATCAGGCTGCTTGGGATTATTTCAAATTAAACAACACCTTCCATTCCCTACTCGACGATCCCGTCAATAACTACGAACGAGCCAGACTAATGGCGGTTTCAGAAAAAGAATCAGGGCACTGGTTGCACGCGCTCCCGTCACGTAACCTTGGCTCCGTTCTAGACCCCTCTGCACTACGAATAGCAGTGTGCCTTCGCCTGGGCCTCAAAATATGTGAGCCTCACGCATGCAGCCGCTGTTCCCAACCCGTGGACTCACTGGGTCGTCATGGTTTGCACTGCCCTATGAGCGCCGGTCGTCTATTCAGGCACGCCACAATAAACGACCTCATCCGCCGTTCACTCAGCACGGCAGCTCTCCCTGCGACGCTGGAACCAATGGGCCTTTCCGCTTCTGACGGGAAGAGACCTGACGGTTGCACTCTCGTGCCTTGGAGCCTAGGCCGCCCTTTAGCGTGGGACACCACCTGCATAGACACGCTGGCTCCGTCCCACGTCGAAGGGTCGGCTCGGAAACCTGGGACTGCCGCTGACCAAGCCCAAATGTCCAAACGCCGAAAGTACGCATTCCTCACCAATGAATATGAATTCGCGGCTCTTGCGGTGGAGACTTTGGACCCTTGGTCGTCCGACACCAAAAAATTTATGAAAGAGGTGTCGGTCCGACTCATTGATGTTTCAGGCGACCACAGGGCCGGTTCCTTCTTTGCCCAGCGTCTAAGCCTAAGCAGTGCAAAGAGGCAATGCAGCAAGCGTCCTAGGGACAACCATTCCATAAAATACACTGGCAAAGCTCTTTTTACAAAATGTAGGTACCTCAATAAGGTAAGGTACCCCTCGACGGTACGACCAGGCAATATTGTACTTAGAGAGGTAATAGTAGATTGTATGACAAGGGGCTAAAATAAGCCATATTACCACGAGATGGATATTTCAAGGGGTAATATGGCTTTTAGACCCGAGTTATACACTCTACTTTTCACTTCGACTGCGAGAAAATAGTAAAAAAAAGATTATCCATCCACAATCAATAGCAAATTTCACTGCGAAGAGATTGTTCAATTTAGCGTTTGGACGCGCTATTAACGGTCAGAGGCGTTTTCTTTTTTAATGATTTGGGACAAAAAAACACCTGATGTTTGATTGGTCGATTTTAATATGTAGCTGTATTCTGGTTGGTTGATAGCAAAGAGAAATGTTTTTTGAAAGAGTTGTGATAGGTGGATTTAAATGATTTGGAATTTGGGACTAAAAAACACCTGATGTTTGATTGGTCGATTTTAATATGTAGCTGTATTCTGATTGGTTGATAGCAAAGATAAATATTTTTGAAAGAGTTGTGATTGGTGGATTTAATATGGTGAAAAATGGAGAGTCTATCAGAACTTTTGATGACTCGAGTTTGCAATATTCTTACGCCCGTGTTATACACAATGTTTTTCAGAAGGTTCTATATTTTAAAACTAAACTTAACAGCCCGTGGGAGGTAAAACGGTTATAACTGCTCTATACGCTCGCAAGTAATAATGCCATTGACGAGCAAGTGTGATGAAAAGTATATAGAATGTGCTCGAGACATAAGAGTAACAGTCATCTCGTTTCCTACGAACATGCACAGATGAATTGCATGTTAAAGGATAAATAATGGGACTATCCGCGTGAATAACCCCACAACGAACTGCTACCGACCTCCCGGAGTGTTACTCGACGCTGATATGACACTGATAGGTACCTACTTTAATTATAACTCCACCCCTGCTATATATATAGACAATTTTATTGTTCCGGTTCTTTTTATAGCTTTAAGGAAACTTGGGCAGGTTCTGATTTTCAAATGATGTAATTCATGCAGTTACAAGTTAGGTGTAATTATACCTACTTATTGTACAGTCAGCAGCAAAAGTAGCTAAGCGGGTCAAGTGCTCGAAATGACCTACACACGACTCTAATGTCAAGAGGATAAGGGTTGTCTAGATCATTTTGAGCGTGTTATTTTGCTCTCCTCTAAATAAAATTCGCAACGCGCATTTGTCGAAGAAAGTGTCAGATTCCTACAGAATTTTTAAACTCTTTGCAAGTACCAGGAATGGCATTACAGTGCCTTCAACTGAAATTTGGATCTTACTACATACTTACTCAGAAATCTCAACTCACCAAAACTATGTAATGGAACAAGAATGATCGTCAAGCAGCTATCGAATAACATCATCGAAGCCGAACTTATGGCTAGAAAGGTTAAAGGACACACAGTACCTATTTATCACCAGAATACCACTGATCCCTACTGAACGGCCATTCCAATTTAAAAGATTGCAATTGCCGTTAAATTGGCTTATAGTTTTACAATTAACAAAGCGTAGGGAAAAAGTTTAAAATATTGCGGAATCAACCTTAAAGACTCCTTCTTTTCTCATGGTCAACTATGTATTGTACCTATCCATTTATACCCCGGATAACAAAATGAAAAATGTTGTTTATAAACAAGTATTGTAAATAGTTAGAATATGTTTTCAATAAGAGATATTAGGTACTTCTGATATTTTAAGGTTTATTCTTTTATATTCCCACACTACCACACAATCTTATAACAACTCCCCGAGAAGCCGGGTACTCCAGCTAGTGTTTATATAAATAAAGAAATTATTCAATGTCCGCTTAAGTTAATGTGCTAAAAATAGTATACCCAGCTATTTATTGAGTAGCCTGTTAATTATGGCAACATTTTTTCCAATCGGTTGAGTTTAGCCATTCAAACACAATTACATCTGTTATTTGAAGCTAAACTATCCCCAGCTTCCCTATTCCGATTCATAATAGAGGGTGTAGTGTAAGCTACAGTAGGCAAGGGGAGCATTTGACGTTTAGAAAAATAGCCGAAGATTAATGAATCCGACAACTTACCTAAGTGAACTGTTTACATGACGTTACAGTTAATCTAGACAGATGTACTAAGTATAGTCTAACATAATTTTAGTTAGCATTTACAACATTATAAGCAGGGTCATAACTAAATTTGTTTTTGAGGATAAGGAAAGGTCTAGGTAGTTACCTACTTTTAACTTAGTAGGTATATTTGTACACTTTTAACCGATACACACTGTAGGTATAAAGTTAAACAATACGTACGCGCAATTAGCAATGTAAGTGCGATAGAGATGGATACACGAACTTCGAATTTCGAAGTTCGTTATAAAGCACAGCTACTGTATTTGTGTGCACAGTGTCAACCCCTGCGACGCTCCAGGGCTCGTTTAACCCCTCGATCATAAAGCCGAACAATGACGTCGGCGGGTGGCCGCGGCGAAATGGTTGCCGCTGTCTAACAGGCAGGCGCTTAAACATTTTTATTTAGGTAGGTACATTTACACATTCGTGACACCAATGCTTGTTTGATACGTTTAGATGCCATTACACTACTACATACATAGATATTATAGCATGCCACGCAATTTCTATTCGAAGTCACTTGTAATTCGTTCATATTTGTATTTTGAGGCAGACTATGATGATGCCTTTTTTGCTAACGCCAGATATAATAGTACATTTCGATGCTAGTGCGGAAAGTATGTCAATACGTCACAATCACGAGTACCGAGATATCTTGCCACGAGCCGTACGCGAGTGGCAAGACTCGGCACGAGAGAAGAATGACATTTCCGCACGAGTATCGAACGACGTTTTTTAATACAGTTGCAAGGAAATAAGAAAAAGAATAAGTAAGGAATTTGAAATTTTTCTTTCGAAGTATTGGTAGGTTTGATCTAGAGGGCGAAAGATAAGTGTGTACCTACTTACCTAAATCTCTGTATGATATACATATGTCTATGTGAGAATCCTACGATCGTTTTTTGAAAAGATTACTTTTACTGCCACAACATTTTCATCGTAAATCCTCGAACTTAGGTAGATCCTCAAACGCCCTGGTATAGACAGTGAAGAAATTCATAAATCAATCAAAGTTTCCAACAAAGATCATAACTCCAACAAAACGAGTCTTCTGGAAAACTTAAATTACTCTTTTTTCCGCATTACGAGTGCGAATAATCTTCCTGACGGGCTGCGAAATTGATGGCGTCGAAAAAAACGCCTCAAAATCCAAGGAACTTTTTACGTCAGCCGAGTTTCACTTAGAGAAGTTTCCACATCCATTTGGAAGTTGGCTCTGTGCGACAAGCTGACAAATTTTAATGAACCCGAGAGGGCTGCTAATGTCTGCGAGCCTCGTAATGGGAAAACTTTGATGCCTCCCGCTTACGAAGCCGCGTTGGCAAACGCGGCTACCATTTTTGCTGACGGTACCTATACTTTTCCGCCTAAATTGGAATATTTTTTACTAAAATCAGGCACATATAGGTATACACTACACGCATAGCGTAATTTACAGTGCAGACAGTGGCTTCGTGAGTACTTTCTAGGATAAAATGGCTAGATTTTTCTTGATTGAGTACCTGTTTCTTCAGACGCCTGTATCGCATCGCAACCGCCTGACACTGTTATGTAACATTTAATTATTTTGTTCACGTTCCAAACATCATATTCGTAACATTGTATCAAACTTAATTTTTTTTTAATTGCTAGTGGCTTCGGGACTTCTAGAAGTGTTTGAGACCATATTGCTGACAGAGTCCGGCCAACGAGCAGATTTTACGTATGAAATAAGCTTCAGTTAAAACTACCTGTTAGCCTGTTACGCTGCTACTTATGCATTTCGTGATATCGGCATGCGTTTTTTTTTCAAATGGTGAGACTCTAAATAATCGCTTATATCGAATAGAACCATCTAAATTGAACCATCAGTTTAACTTTCACACCACAAACAACATCCCTAATAAAATTCCCAGTACGCAATCATTAGTAAAAGTAACGCAACACCTCGCTATAAAAAGCGCAATCATTCTGTCGTGTGCCATTTCAATTGTAAACTCTTTTGGGTATCCGTTACATTATAAATTTGACCCATTTCAAAGTAACTGTTATTCAGCTCACTTCACCCCAGACGGACCGTTGTAAGTGGGACCTCCGATTACGCGTTATTATTACGACGCCCGGCGTCAAGATATACATGGAGTGAGTGGCGAGGTGAGGTGAAACCAGTTGTGAATATCATAGCTGTTCAGTGACCAGCGAAAAAATATACTAGGGGTGGCGATTGTGATTTAAACGGGTGGCCCCGCGCGAGGGCGGCGCGCCATCCATCATACGCTTTACATATGTTTGAATAAAGCTCGTGGGAAAAGGATTTCCTCTCAGAAGTCAAAGCTACATTCTGCAACACCGTAGGGTGACCGCGACTTGGATAAATCGAGACCCGAGTCCTCAGATTAAATCGCTTGATTCTCTACTCGGCGTATGGGCACAATAGTTATGAAATCGATGATTTAACTTTACTATTTTTAAATAAGTAGGTATACAAAATAGGGTTCTAGCTTAGTGTTATGATTGTATTTTCACAATATCTACCAAAAATAAATACGTCCATTTTAAAAGTCACGAAAGCTGTATCTAATTATTGTACGAGAAAATACTAAAAGGGTGCGCTGGAGCTCCACAGGGAACTCAGCAAAAGGTTAAGGGAGGCAACAGGCGAGCCTCGCGCCGGCAGCTTTCTCGCGCAAAGAATCGCAATCGCTGTTCAGCGCGGGAATGCTGCCTGCGTGATGGGCACCCTGCCAAGAGGCACAGGTCTTTTATCTAATTAGTCATTTTATTTATTTTTTCTAAGTTTAAGATTTAGTTATTTTAATTTAATAATAGTTTTAGTATTAATTTTCATAATTAAATGTATTTTAAAGGTATTAAATATATATTTTACTAAAATAAGATAATATCATCTTCACTCCAACTCCCCAGAATTCGGTTTCTCTACAATCTACATGACACTTATCCTTGAAATCAAAACTGAACCTACGAAGGAATGCACAATATTGAAGAAAAAACTAGACAGGCCCTACTTAAGATAATTTTTCAAAATGTAAATTTTAGGTAGGTACAGCAGAAGCAAACTATACATATACCTATTTATCATTTAATAAGTTCGCCCTGGGCTGTTATTCTTTACGCGCTCATGCGTCTCACCTCACCCGTCACGCCTAACGAAACTATAGACCTCTAACTACGCTTAGTTACTTCGAATCGCGGCGTCAAGATATATTTATATAAGATATATATATATGTTGTGGGTGAGCGTTGAGGTGAACTTAGGTAAAACAAGTTACAGAATAGCGGGGCTGTGTCCTACAGCCCGCCCGTAGCATGGTGCTCTCACACTACAAATAGCGGATTAGGGCAGTTTGGCAAACAAGGCGGCGCCCGCGCCCTTACGGCTAATGCTGTATTAATGTCTATTAGGAGCCGGCATTGTTCGACGCGATTTATTCAGATTAAACTAATGCGACACGTACGCGCGACTTTCGCACGATTATGCGACGATAAAGTCGAGTGCGTTGATTGCCTTTTTGACGGACGGTTATTGTGAGCCGAGTGTTTGTTTGTATTCAGGCAAAACCAGCTTTTTGTTTGTGGTCCTCTTTCTTGCACCAGTTTACCTACTCATTGCTGAGAATCCTGGTCATTTCATAATTGGCCACCGTCTCTTTATCTCTGTAGCCGAATAGAAGCATCGAGACCCACTTGACTCCACTTAGGTTGCTTATTGTTATGAAAACCCCGTGATATCCAAGCCTCTCCAGATTATCACTGTGTCTAAGACTGTCACATAAGAAAAATATTGTAAGTGCGTGATGGGTCTTTAGGAACTATCAAATTAAAAAACTAATTTTATTAATGTCAGTAAAGAATTACCAATCATCGCTTAGGCATTAAGTGCGGAATCTGTAAAGACCCAGTTAGGTACGTACGATTACGTACTTATATTAAGTGAAAGGGCTAAGATATAATTGCGATGTTACTCGAAACTAAATATTGCATAACACAACAATAGAAACCACCAGATAAGGATACCGTGAAAAAATGTTAACAGCCGTACATAAAACATACAATAACGGAAAGGAAATTTAGATTAGCTGAAGCGATCCATTTCCCTTTATGGCTTTTGAAACAATGGATGTCAACATATAGGAACCTACTATGCAGAAGCAGCCGGGTTCCAAAAGGCAAAATTGTAAAATCTCATTTTGTTTCGCTGCGTAACAAATCCATTGAATGTTCCTGGCGTATTCACATAAGCGTGAAAAGATAAAGTGGTGAAACAAAAGCCAAATTAGCTAATATTGCTGCTCGGGGTATATGGATTGCGTACGTTTATATTTTATGCACGAGTAATAGTCCCCCGACTTGATTACAACAAATCTGGTCGAGTTGAAGGTTGAGGGTGAGTTTGAGGTGAGAATATAAACGGGATAGGAATGTGGACGGGTTAGAAATGTGTACAATTGAGAATGTGGATGTGTTGAGAATTTAGACGGGTAGGACCTAGTCACAAGTGCTAAAATGTCCCTTTTTGCTTTGTTCCGGTAGATATGTGGAAGTATAATAGATCGTGCCTGGTATGGAGATAAACCCTAGTAGATCTTACTACTTCTCAGTACAGCCATACAAGCCATTCATCTCCTAATTTTCAAAATTTATATCTAGGTACCTAACACACCGGATGAAAATCCAATACTTACTTCTAGTAAGATTTATAAGTATTAATAAATCCCCAGTTAAACTCACATATTAAAGTCAGGAAAGGTGATGACATGTTTCGAACTCTTCGGCACTCTTCGCAGCCTCACACAACAACTCCAGCTCAAGATTGTGAGATTTGGTGACCGTGACAGATTGTTCCGATAGCTCAGTTATGTGTATTTATTTATTTCATCCCAAAATAACTACGTTGATATGTAAGTACCTACCTAAGCGTAAATGCCATCAAGTGTTGGAATGGTTTGCTACCACCAATACGAAACTCCAATACAGTCGCTTCTTTTAAAATGTCCCTTCGATTTTTTTTTGTTAAATAGCTGAAAATGTACATACCTAGCACCTACTTAGGCAACCGTTCACACATTCACTTTATATTACCGCGCACTTTCATGTGCTCACTGATAGGTACCTAACCTAACATACATTAGATGATTAGAGCATAAGCGTAGGTAAAGGAGTAATTTTTTATTTGTATAGTTTTGGTTGAAAGATGTTGTGTTTCTTTTATCTACTATTTTTTCAGTGCCGTGCCATCTAGGTAGTCCAAATACTAGCTTCCCTGAAAATCAGCGTCACGGAATGTGTCCTCTTGCTCGCTCCGTGACAAGCTGAGTGCAAGCCCGTTAGTGCAAAATACTTTTCACCTCACTAGCTCGGAAAGACCTTTTTTATTCTTTAAAAACAGATAGCAAAACTGCATTTTATCCACATGTGTGCAAAGAATATTTGAAATCCGAACGTGTTATTAGTTACTTTTTTAAACATAATCCATACTAATATTATAAATGGGAAAGTGTATGTGTGTGTTTGTTTGTTTGTTTGTATGTGTGTGTGTTTGTTTGTTTGTATGCGTGTGTGTTTGTTTGTTTGTTTGTTTGTTTGTATGTGTGTGTGTTTGTTTGTTTGTTTGTTCGTTTGTGTGTCCGTCTTTCACGGCAAAACTGGGCGACGAATTGACGTGATTTTTTTAAGTGGAGATAGTTGAAGGGATGAAGAGTGACATAGACTACTTTTTATCTCTTTCTAACCTCTTACTTCCCTAAAATGGGGGGTGGAAGTTTGTATGGAGCATTCCGCAATTTTCAAGGTAGAAAGCTAAAAATTGGTATGCGGACTATTTATGAGTAACAAAAAAAATCGTGCATCATTTTTTTCGGAAATCTGCACCTAACACCTTAAAAGAGGGGGTGAAGTTTTATATGGGGGTCCAGATATGTAGAGTCAATATGTAGAATCGATATGTAGAATCGATATGTAGAGTCCATATGTAGAGTCGATATGTAGAGTCGATATGTAGAGTCGATATGTAGAGTCGATATGTAGTCGATATGTAGTCGATATGTAGAGTGGATATGTAGAGTCGATATGTAGAGTCCATTTGTAGAGTCGATATGTAGAGTCGATATGTAGAGTCAATATGTAGAGTCGATATGTATAGTCGATATGTAGAGTCGATATGTAGAGTCGAAAATAAAGGCTGATTATACATATTTCAGTTGTTTTTCTTATGTAGTATTTTCCTCGGTTTAGTGAGGTGAAAAGATTTGTGTTACACACGGGTGCAAGTTATTTTGACGTCTCGTGTGTTGCAACACTCGCTTTGCTCAGGATTCTATTTTTGAACCACTCGCTACGCTCAGGATTCTATTTTCGAACCACTCGCTTCGCTCGTGGTTCAACCATAGAATCCATTCGCTAGCTCGTGGTTCAACCCTAGAATCCATTCGCTGGCTCGTGTTTCAATTCCACACTCGCGGTTAAAATATAGCTTTGCACCCTTGTATAACAAATAACTATTAAAATAATGTGTAAGGTATTAAGTGTACTTTTGTTGCACTTTCATTTATGTATAGTTTTTGCAGAAATAAATTATTCGCTTTCTTTCTTTCTAAGTATTTTTTGGTCTAACTGTGACTTGATTTAATGAATCAGTTCAAATTACAGCCTATAAATTGACAAAGACACAAGAGGCAACCTTGCCGACTTGAGGGCTGCGCAAGGCCACTGCCATAGATGTTATCTGGAAAACCCGATAAAATAGGGTAAGCTTATCATCACACCAGCACGCGCCGAGTGCACCCCGGTTCTATAGATACTTTATTATGGTTTGACGAGGGACACAGCATTCCTAGCCTGAATGTGCCGTTGAATTATTCAGGCTCCTGACCTACAGGCCGCGTAAAATGCCCAAATAGGCTTGTGTCCTAAGATTTTTAAACGATGCCATTCAATCAAACCAGTTTTTGTAGAGGAACAAATGTTTGTAGAGCAACTACAATTAAAGACCATAAATACCCAAAAATTTAAGACTAAGATTGACATCGCTGGTGGCAGCCCAAAACGCTTCATACTAATTGACATGCAAGTATGACGTCACAGCTTTCTATTTGTATTAATCGTTGTATGGAAAATCAAGTAAATTGCTCTTTCGGTAGCGAAATACTGCGTTTAGGCAGGCCCATCCCACTGTCAATTTGGCGCGAAACGAAGTTTGTCTATGGTAACCTCCTGTGGAGGTCTAGCAAGGGCTGTACCTACGGCGTATCGCACACAATGACGTTTCATATACCTATGGGTAAGGAACACAGAACAATAAAAGTAAGGAAGCCTCTCACAGCAAGTGGCGCGGCCTGGCCGCGTCGGTCAATAGTACCTAAACTTGTCATTAGCTATCAAATTTATTATGGACCGCTGCCGCCAACAATAAAAAAAAATTGCATATTTTTTCTAAACTTTCACGGCCCAAATTATTTTTTACGATTTTACTTTTTTTAATTTATACTTTATTACAATAATTATATGTTTTACTATCCCTTTAGCAACACTACGTTATCAATTTTAACATGAGGAAACTACTCTGTTATTGATAAAATTTCACACGTTTTAGATACGTAACAACTATAGATTCCCACTTCTCACAGAAAAGACTTGTAAAAACTAGATAGTTATATTTAGGAAATGTATGTAGGCCGAGTTTGGGCATTCCAAAATAAAATTCAAGGTAACTACCTACTTTAATAGAACGGCCACAGATATATCTAATCCTGAAGTCATCGATGCTGTTCACTGAACATAGGGTAACTCTTCCTCTTCGTGTGAAAGTTGTGTAACCAGAACAATCAAGTCTGACCTCCGCTTACGTTGTTACAAGTGTACAGTACAGTACCTACCAACTAGGAAAGATCGTACAATCGAGTACCTATAAAACGTTTTGAGAATAGACAGATAGGAAGAGAATGTAATTCTACTAAATTCTGCTGCTGACAATACAATGTACATTGAGTTTTTTCATAGACCTTGTCGAGATGATTTTATGGCCAATACCTAACTTCGAACATTAAACACAATTTGTGTTGGTACTGTTGATTCTAGGTATATCGAGCACAAGGTAATTCAACGCAACACCGTCCTAAGTATTATATAGGAAGCTCTAGGTTGGTTAGGTATCGATTCCGCTAGTTCTCGCGCGTCATCCCACAAAGCGATCTCATTACCGCCGTTTCACTTTACACTTCCTGCTCATTCGTGTGCAATCTGTAGTGCAAATCCGTTAATCTCATTTGGCGGTAGTCGCTGCACGCGTTGCCACGTGCCGTCAAATCGAACTAATCTAAAGGCCGTACGCGTCGCGGGGCAGGGCGCGTGCGCCGCCCCGATAACGCCAAGAAACGCCATTCATTCCCGCTCTTTTGTCGCGAACAATCACTTATTTATTTATGATATTTGCTGCTATTCAACCTGCCACGCTCGTGAGTTAATGCGCACTTAGATCAGCTGGGATGGCGTAACTGAACTGAACTGCTTAGCTGCAACGCTTCTGCAGATTATGTTCTGCCGTAGGTATATTTATCGTAATGCTACCTACTAGCTCATAGAAATAATGAATATAAGCCAAATTAATTAAAAGCACAATACCTACTCTTCTGAGAATGTAGTCTATGTAGCTATCAAAGTACTTAATGGGTAAGTAGGTTAGGTAGGTAAGGCATAAGAAGGTTACAATTGTTACAATACTGACGTTTCAACCAAATGGGGGTTTATTGCAAGTTTAGTCCACACGTGGTGAACATATTGATTTAATATCAGCATATGTATTTATTCGAGTTAGGTCAAATCGGGCCAAAGTATATGCATACTTAACCTACTAGCTTTTGCCCGCGTAGGACGCGTGTACTAACGTCCACGTACCTACTGTAAAGACCATATGTTCCAAATTTCATGCCTATATCTGTAGCGGTTTAGGCTGTGCGCTGTGTGTCAATCGATCGAGTTTTATATGTAGGTATAGATTATAAACCTACCTACATGCTTGGATCGATTCATGATTCCCTAACTGCGCACGTGGGAGAAAAATTGATAAGAAATTAATGACCAAAACCTTGCTGCGACACACCACCCTTATTTATTAGGTATACGTAAATTACATTTGACCTCCACAAAGTTTATAACATACGGGGGTAGATACCGAATCGTTTTGACACGGTTTAGGTCGCTGTCACCCTAAGATACGGATTACGGAGTAACTAATTGAACATTTCACAGCCAGGAACGCAGGAACCCGTCTAGCGGGCACCTACACCGTAGACGCCTTCCGCTACTTGGTGGGAAAACCATAGGGCTCCAAGCGTAGCGCGTAGCGATTTTTGGCAGTGAATGTGTAAATCTGTCAGGCTGAGCTGCCAAACTGTGTCAGAAGGCCTGGGCTTCTCCGGGATCCTAGACTTCTGACACCATTTTGAGATCAAATCACCCAATAGGTAGGACCTACCGACACCTTCTGCGTTTCGAAAACTGTTGGCAGCGCTCGAATGTGGCTTTTAGCACTACAAGTGCCTTGAACTGCCAAACCGTATGCGTAGAATTACCTAAGCTCGACCCTTATTTATTCTGAAAACGATTTACATTATTTAATTCCTCCATGTCCATAGAAAACTAGATATAAACCGCGCCAATAAAAAATATAATCTACTTATAATTTACTTTAAAAACAAAGTTTTGACCGACTTCAATTTAGTAGATACTCAAGCCAAATGAACATTTCCATATTTCCTTCCCACTTTACCACATGGACTGCTTTCCGAGACTAAATACGTTGATTATTACATACGAAAACCATATCACTGTATGTGGGCCGATAATATTTGAGGAGCTCCGTCGATTTGGCACACTTGACATATAGGCTGACTTTACTTTATTAGTCACTGGGCGAGCGAGCTCTGCTCGGCTGAAAATAAAATCGATGTAGCTAGGCCTCATGTCCGGGAAAATTCTTTTTCTCCGTATTTTCTCTATTTTCACCCGAGCAGAGCTCGGTCGCCCAGGGACTTCATAGTAAAAACCGCCATTTTATGGTGGCACCACCCTTCGCGGTATTTGCCCAAATATTCGTGTTGCATCTTTTTCCTTCCTATTGCAAATGAAAGAGAGGCAACGATGCAACGCGAACACGCAACCCTCAAGTGTGATACGTTTATAGCTAACTTCCTAAACGCAACCATAAAGAAAGCCATAGACGTAGGTTGTATCGTGGTTGTATCAATGGCAGCCAATACACGGTGAGTATTCTGACAATCCACCTATTGCTATCTCATTCTATTGGTCGTACCACACTTGGGGTTGCGTGTTCGCGTTGCATCGTTGCCTCTCTGTCATTTGCCGTGGGAAGGAAAAAGATGCAGCACGAATATTTGGGCAAATACCGCCAAGTGTGGTGCCACCACATCGCATTTTATAGAGACAAAGACAGAGGGGCTACCGCGAAACGTAAACGAACTTCGTTTGTGTATCTCGAATATCTCCATCTCTGTCACTCGAACTAGCAAGAGCGACAGAGACGGAGATACACAAACGAAGTTCGTTTTCGTTTCGCGGTAGCCCCTCCGATATAAGCGGATGTGGATTGTCAGTATTACTCAGCGTCATGGACCTAAGATACTCAGGACAAGCTATGGCAATAATAATACCACGTCCGAGCGAGAAGTAGCATACAAATCTCGATAAATGTGACAGAAAGGGAAATATCATTCGTTGTCTTTGTTCCACTTTTTTTCTGTTTGCCACAACTGAGGGCCTTACGCGAAACGATATTCGTTTTCGTTCGTGTATCTCCATCTCTGTTCCACTTGCTAGTTCGAGCGACAAAGAGGGAGATACACGAACGAAAACGAATATCATGTCGCGGTAGGCCCTCAGTTTTTAATTTAGCTGCATAGAAGCCTTTCCGTGGCTCATTGTGGCATCACGTATAGCCTGTCCTGAGTATCATAGATCCATGCTCAGCGTGTATTGGCCGCCAATAACAACTTGACAAGTGACAACTATACTACCTACACACACACGTCAAATCGTCAATTATGATTCAATAAAATAGCTACAAGATTTACAAGAACACGAGTGGTGTTTTAATTTGTTTTTGTGGCTTTGCCGTAGTTGATACAGTAATCAATATACGGAATATAATGGAAGAGGAAGACGAATATGCATGTGTCAACAAATCCAAACTTAAAATTAAGACAGATTCTGGTATTAAGAAGAAAAAGAAGAAGAAGTCCAATAAAGCTGAAAAAATAATCCAAGAGGAGGTTAAAGAGCAAATAAAACAACAGGCAAATACTGACAAACGGACCAAAGCCGAAATCACCTTCCAGAAGATGCAGGACAAAATGGTATGTACGCCAGACAAAAACTATTTGGTCAATTTTCACATTTTTTTAACGTTGGGGAAATGCATTTACGCATCCCGTTCTCTCCGGGGAGGCAGGACTAGTATGACGGACTAACCGAAGCTATAAAGCTGTGGACTACCATCTAAAATCACACTACATGTGACTATTTTCACTTGAGAAATCTTACTGTGTGTAAAATACAATTATGATACAATATGCTGGAATTTTTTATTTGAACGTAGTAGTTATTGACATCTATATTTTCTTTACAGAAAAAGCAGAGAATACTACAAAAGGCAGAGATGACTCATAAGCAAAGAGTAGAGAAGTTCAATCAACACCTTGACAGTCTGACAGAGCACTTTGATATACCAAAGGTGTCTTGGACGAAGTAAAAATGTTGTGGAGTTTTATGTCGAGGATATGGCGTAGGGTTGTCTGCCGCTTAACTGTATTTTAGCAGTTAAATAATATGCGTTTTCTCTGTAAAGTATGCTAAGTAATATCTTTTTTGCATATTTTGGTGTGATGTAATTGATGCCTAATTTAAACTTATTACTATTATTATGTTATGTTCATCTAAAATATGTTTAATTTAATTATTGGTATGGCTCACCATATCCCCAATATCCCTATATCAAGAGCCTCTGCTCTTAATATTTATTTATTTAAACATTATTTCACAAATAAAAATAGTACAATTGGCAGACTTAATGCATTCAGGCATTCTCTACCAGTCAACCATTGGGCTAAACAGAAACTTTAGTAGTGCTGGATCCTAAATTGTGAGACTCAAAAGGAAACCCAAATCAATTAAGTACATATATTATGCATACAATATAAATATTTATATACATACTTAAATAATACAATTGGGAATGGATGAAAATTTTAGAAATGCATGATTATTTTTTTGGTGATAGGAATAACCTTCTTTAGCACGAGAAAAAAGTTTCAGATTTTTCAGCTGCGTCAATTTTTTTTGAAAAATGTAAACAGTTTCCTCACTTACATTTTGGGTCAGTTACGGCACCTTCCTCGATCGGTGTCATATTACAAAAAAATATATTAAATATGTGTGGTAAACTGACACTGGCAATGATATTGACACTTGCAGCAGCTATATTGGTCATTACCAGAGGGCCTACGGCGAAACAAAATTCGTTTTCGTTCGTGTATCTCCGTCTCTGTCGCTCGAACTAGCAAGTGCGACAGAGACGGAGATACACGAACGAAAACGAATTTCGTTTCGCGGTAGGCCCTCTGTGTCAGTTTACCACAGATATTTAAGATAGTTTTTTGTAATATGAGACAGATCAAGGAAAGTGTCTTTTTACCGTTCTTGACCCAAAACGTAAATTAGGAAACTGTTTATATTTTTCAAAAATAATTGTCGCAGCTGAAAAATCTGAAACTTTTTTCTGGTGCTAAGGAAGGTTATTCCTATCACCAAAAAAATAATCAGGCATTTCTAAAATTTTCATCCATTCCCCATTCTGATACCACTCTCAAGCTTTTATTCTACCATATTTCCATATGAGAGTCTACAGCCTGACTTAAGTGCATTCACACATAATCAAGCAAAACAGGACTTGCTGTGTAACACATTCTCTGCCAATCTTATAAAGCCTACACATTTGCCAATAACATGATTTTCCATATTTTAGTGAAAACTCACTACACAGAACCCTATATTGCTGTGGCATGAAGTGAAAAAATGTTTAATACTGATGATAGGATATTTTCTCTTGGATTCCTTGTATGGTGGATTATTGGTAGCAAGTTTAATGGGTCAAAAATATATAGAGTATTCAAATTGAATGAAACCTAACAAGTAACAATAATTCGCCTATACAATATGATCTTGTGTGCTAGGTTAGGACAATTAGTGATTAATGTTTTTTGTAACAACATAATTGAATGATATTGGTAATAAACTGAATATACGATCTAAAAAGTATTATTTTTATAGCTTTAAGAACTCATTCATATAATTTTCCTTACCTGAAAAGTAGAACACCAAACCCTACTATAAATGAGTTGCGGGCAGTAGTACGTAGTACTATTATATTATTCTGTGGCTATATTTAACGAACTTATCTACCCTACCCCTCTGGAAATAAGAAATAAACTCGAGGAAAAACGTCGACTAAGGAGACAATGGCATCACTCACACCATACGGCTGATAAGACAAAGTACAACCGCGCAGCGAGAGAGCTCAAAAATCTCCTCAAAGAATCTTCTAACGATAAAATAAAAACCACATTGGAAATGATGTCACCAAGCGGCCAAAATGAACATTCACTCTGGAAGGCCTGCAAAAGCATCAATAAATCGAAAATCCACTGCCCTCCCATAAAATCAGGATCCTCTTGGGCAAGAACTGACGAGGAAAAAGCTGAAGCCTTCGCGCTGCACCTTTCCAGAGTATTCCAGCCAAATGATAACGATAGCCTCTCTAATGAAAGTGATTTGGACGAGATACTAAACCAATATCTACAATTATGCTTACCCATCAGACCAACGTCTCCAAGAGAAGTCGCAAGTGTTATTCGAACCCTAGATTCCAAGAAGGCGCCGGGTTATGACTTAATCACACCGAAGGTACTCAAGGAACTACCAAGGAAAGTCATTACTTTTCTAACGTGCCTGTTCAATGCGATCTTCAGAACCGGTTGCTTTCCTGGTCCATGGAAAATTTCGCAAATCATAATGATACACAAACCAGGCAAGCCGCCACATGAAACTGGGTCGTATCGTCCTATAAGTCTGACTCCAGTGCTATCAAAACTATGGGAAAGGATTTTCCTGGTCCGTCTGAAATCGCACTTGGATGCATGTGATGTAATACCGACACACCAATTTGGATTTAGAAAGTCACATTCAACAACTGAACAGGTACACCGAGTACACGATGCTATACGCCAGTGCTTCGAACGGAAACAATACTGCTCGGCAGCGTTTTTGGACGTGCAACAAGCGTTTGACCGTGTCTGGCACAAGGGCCTACTGTGCAAGATAAAACAAAACATACCGCACTCACTCTTTAGTGTTCTATCTTCATACCTATCAGAAAGAATATTTCAAGTGAGACACGGTGATGCAAGATCTAGCTTTTACGATATCAAGGCCGGCGTGCCACAGGGGTCAGTGATTGGTCCCGTTCTCTACAACATATTTACCCACGACTTACCTACCTCTGAATCTGTGACCGCTGCCACTTATGCAGATGATATTGCTTATCTCTCCTGCCACGAATCACCCAAAACAGCGAGTGAACAACTGCAGCTAGTGTTGAACAACACCCACAGATGGCTAACAAAATGGCGCATAATAGCCAGTTCTTCAAAATCACAGCACATTACCTTCAGTCTGAGAAGAGGAGATTGCTCACCTGTCCAACTGGGTAACGACGTCTTGCCGCACTGCGAAAGCATCAAGTACCTAGGCTTCCACTTGGATCGACGTCTAACTTGGAAAACCCACATAAAGCACAAGCGTAACCAGATGAACCTAAAGTACAAAAACCTACACTGGCTTATGGGACGTAACTCAACTCTTTCTGTGGATAACAAACTTCTCCTGTACAACGCCGTTATCAAACCTATCTGGACCTATGGCATCCAGTTGTGGGGGATTGCCAGTGATAGCAACATAATGTGTCTGCAAAGAGCACAAAACGCAATTCTACGCGTAATCGCAAACGCACCGTGGTTTACTCGAAACGACGAAATACACGATTACCTCAACATGCCCACCATAAAGGACGAAATCACAAAGTACACAAGACGTTATATCGAGCGCCTTGTAGGCCACCCAAATCCTTTGGCTACAAGGTTACTAGACACGACACAAGCTGTGAAACGCCTAAAACGAAAGCACATTGTGTAGGGCTGCATAGTGGTTGAGCGAGGCGATGGTCTCCTAAACCCAATATCACAAAGACACTCACCAAAACTGATAATAGTCGTTATCGACTGATGGCAGTTCTATAGATAAGAAAAAAAAAAAAATATTTAACGAAAATAAACTACTGATATCGCTTTTATCTGTATCATTTTCTTCTTCAATAATAAACCGACAGCAGCATATTGAAGATATTCTTGTAATTAAATAAAATATTCAAAAGCTGTGATGATTTTCTAAACTGAAACTGATTATTTCATTAGTGTGCCCTAGCCAAACTTTCCAATCAATCTCTGCCGTCCACCTGATTGTTTTGTTGACCCTCAGGAATTAAAAAATATATATTTCATGTATAATATTACCTTTATTATGTAAATATTACAGTAAAATAAGGCTTAGTTGTGATGGTAAACCTGGACAAAATCATACTGACATTGTATAATTATAAAAAAACATACTTATTATACAAATAATATAATATCATTGATACATCTCTATTTGGACGGATAAATTTGAAAAATCACAACTTAAAATAATATAATCTAGAATTGAATGTTACACAGTTCTTGATATAATACAACTCATTATGTTGCCATTCTCAGTAAACATTCTGATAGGAACTAATTCTCTGTTCGTACCGTTTGTGAAATGATACATCTCTATTTGGACGGACTAATTTGAAAAAGTCACACCTTAAAGTAATGTAATCTGGAATTGAATGTTACACAGTTATTGATATATTGCAACTCATTTTGTTGTCATTCTCAGTAAAGATATCTACAAGCTACCATTCTGTTATACTCTAATTAAGGCACATAACTAACATTTATTTGATTTATATATCTACTGGTCTGTATAAAAAATTATAAATGAGATTCCATTTAGCTTACATCTATTATTATTAAATTAGAAGTAAAGAAGAGTAGAGAATTTAAGAGTAAAGAGAATGCAGCAAATTAAGTAAATTGCTTAAGTTGTGTGCAATTAAGAGTTAATCTCCTATTTATAATAGACTTAAAATATATAGTTCGTTTTGAAGAAAACAACCTTTAAAAAATTCATAGGTGCCATTTATAAAAAGCACGATGTCATGTTATCAATGACTAAAGCATTCATTATTTACCAAATATTATAATAACCGAATAAGAGCAGCCAATAAGAATGTTTTAAAGCTCAATGCTAGAAATGGCGCGTCGTTACTCCTCCAAATGGAGTAGCTAAATTTGAATATTTTGATAAAGTTCTCTTTGGTGGTCCACGGATCGCTTCCATCGTCGAAGTGCATGGGGCACTGGTCCCGTTCCCTCTCGTATTCCTCCATCTCCACGGCGACTGCGGCGCCCTCTGTGTAGTTCCATGACGTCACGTCCTGCTTGAGGTCGCAAAAAGGCCCTATTGCCTGAGACATAAGTATTCTGAAAAACACAGTGAAGTTATAAATTAGAATGAAGTCGGTATTCGTTTAGAATCATACTAAGGCGGCCTTTACACCTGTAAGTTACTTATGTAAGTTCCGTAACTACAATAATAATAAGTCTGAATAAGTCCTGAAGGGAACATGGCACCATGTCGCCTGTACTGACAGTTTATAATATAATTATCAGTATATTTATAAACATGACTCATGATAGTTTAAGTTCAATGAGGTATTTCTTTTTCTTTTCATATCACATACATATGTACCGGCAGCAATGCATTGGCAATTAAATTGTGACATATAGACTGCCTTCTACCTGCAATATAAATTATTTTGATCAAGCTCAGCACTGGAAAGTTTCATCAATACCCATTCTGTAATTATTGGCAAAAAAACGAGGGGCAGACCGAAGTACCGTTGGGTAGACGATTAAAGAAAGTAGCGGGTAGCAACTGGACTGCAATCGCGAAAGATAGGGAAAAATGGAAACAGATGCAGGAGGCCTATACCCAAAATGGGGCCATGACTTAGTGTACTTAGTTAATTTTATTTTTTGCTTGTCAGTTTTTTATATATTATTATAAAGGCTTTATTATTATTACTGAAAAGAATAAGAAACATCCAAATCGAAACTACATTTTGCGTTTATATTCGTTAGATAGTGGAATTTACCTATTAAGATCAGCCCTCTGATACACCCAACATCTGTACTTGGAGAAAGGATCCAACTCGTCATAAGTAATAAGGTATGATTTCAAATTCTCCTTCCAGTAGCCAATGCATTTCATTTTATAATCAGGATCACTGTATATGTCTACTGGTCTGCCCAGGTAGTCCACTGATAGGCAGTAGTTCTCCTTGATTTGGACGGTCTTTTGATCAGTATCACAGACAGAGAAGTCACTTATGTTGTCCTTGCAGTATAAGTTTGGACGGGGACTTAGAGTAACACCTCCAAGGATTCTGGTCTCAAATCGGACGTCTCCTTTTTGTGTAAAGTTGAATTTCCCAGCAACAGGGCAGCGAATGGGTGACGGGTCCTTTTTGAGGAAGAGATCGTAGCGCCATTGCTTTTTATTGGGGAACTGCACCCATGAGCACACTGTATGGAAATTGCTCTGGATCATAGCGAGACCTTTGCGATATCTGAAAAAGAAAAAGTTAGTACATAAACAGCCAAAGGATACACATCGCCGCATATTGGCGTGTCTACGAAAAAAAATTACAGTTCATTGCATTGCATATGCTGTCAATGAAGGTATTCTCCACATTTTTCAAGTGGCCAGATCATTACAGATCGGTTTTTATCGACCGAATTTCTTGCCACGATTTTCGCATACCTTATGATATTGTGATGCTGTGGCACAAAGTCGAAGCACACATAGTCTTTCTGGCAGCCATCCACGGTCAGCCGCGCCATCATCACTCTGCTGTCTCGCTGCTCCCTGTAAAAGTAAAAGCGACAATGGTAAGGATAGGAATTTACCTACGTCATAAGCCTACCGTGATATTGTTTAGCCCATGACACATACGCGTCACGAATCGAAGAAAGATTTTTTTTACACAGCGCCGGTGGCAAACAAGCATACGGTCTGCCTGATTATAAGCAGACACCATAGTCTCTGGACATCCTCGATTCCAGAAGAATCATAAGCGGGTTGCCTACCCTTTATTGATTTGAGGATTCGTTGTATTGATGACTAAAGACAAATGCGGGTGACCTTACTCGCCACCGGGAACACAACACCACATACCTACATTTACATTACCTACAGAGCAAGTAAAACACGTCCGTGCCTTGCCCTCGAATTCAAGTTAACCTGTGGGGCTCCATTATTGAACGCGCTAATGCAACTTTAGTTAGGAATCACTTGCTTTCACTTGCTTTCAGTTCTTTATTTCTAGTGGACGAAAGAATAGGTATGAGTTCAACCTAAATCTCATTATTAAAGAACACCCGTTTCGGCCCCAGGAAAGCGATACAATAAGAACTGTAACTTAACGGTAATTTTTACCTGCAGACATAGATAGTTCTCCTGTATCTGTCCTCATCTGGATAGTAAGTCTCAATTATGTGTGTTTCGTTGATGAACACGTCGGCATCGATGTTGGCGGTGTTGATCCAATCTCCAGAGAAGTTTTGAGGCAACCGACAACCAGGTTCTACCACTTCAGACTATAAATGAAAATAGTACAAGAATACAGATTAGATTTAGAATTTACTGGATTGGATTTCAGGAACGGAACTACAGATCCAATTTTGAAATCCTTTCACCAGTGTTTAGAATGGATATAGGCTATATTTTAACCAGTGGCTCAGCTTGGGTAGTATAGTATATGTTAAGACGACGGAAACGCGACGGGAGATCAGGCGACCCCAAATCCAATCTCATTTTAATCTATGGCTGCGTTTATCGACTGCAAGGAGTTGGGCACGCGTAAACACAAGATAATTATAGCGATGCGTAGGAGTGTTTATGTACAGAGGAGAGAGTTTTTATACTCGCTTGACAGCCTGTGTTTTTCCCACACATAATCAAGGCCTTTCTCAATGAAAGAAGCATTTTGTACAGCTTGCATTTCACATAGATATGTTGCCTGAACACAGGCCCTAAGAATATCAGACAAGGCTAATTGTAATTGTAGTACAATATTCTGTAAACTGTATTACCTTAACAGGAGTGACTTTATATCTTTCCGGGGACTTTTCAACAGTCTTAAGTGCGTTACATTCAGGAGTAATAGATGCACCAAGGTACAAATCATCATCTCTGTTCTTGAGGAAGCAGCGATACCTCTCATCTTTACGAGATTCCTTTGTGTTTGCTACAGCAAAGAAGTGGTTTTTCCCAACAAACCAATGCCCTGAAAAATAAGAGTTTTTATTATTATTTATTATTATTCCCAAAACAGTGCTAAGTTCCCTAGTCCCTAGCCCTACCCTGGATTCACTAATTATGGAACTGTTTTGCTAGATAGTTATCTTTATCACTTCTAGGAATATTCAAGGTGATAAATATGATTCAAGCTGGTGTGAATTAAGTGATAACAACAGACAACTCAAAAAGTTAAGGCTAATAAATCACCACTATCACACTTATCAACAGGAAACTCTATCCATACAGTTCTAACGATTGCTAAGAACACAAATAGATTATCCATATAGGCAACGTGCCTAGGGGCACTGGGTTCCATAGGGTCACGACAATATTTTTTTCGTTACAAATTGTTCTAAAGCCGCTAGAGGGGCGCCGTTGAGGTGCTTGCCTAGGGCACTCTCGACATTTAATCTGCCTCTAGATTGCCATAATGCCTCATCTTTGGTCAAGATGGTAACTAATGGTTCACAACCATGTGGATTAAGTAAACAGAGCACCAATTGGCGCCAAACTAATGTGTGTATAATAAATATAATAATATTGGTGAATGCTTCTCAATACGTATACCATTCTACAGTCAAAATATGTCATAAAATTTACACTCAATCAAAGACAATTCTCATATTTTCACGTAATATCACCAGTCAATGCCACCAAAAACTCACAGAGGTGTGTGCAGATAGAAACAAAGTTACTATACAATGGATCAAGGGGCACAGTGGCTCAAGAGGAAACGATGGAGCGGATGAACTGGCCAGGAAAGGGTCAGAGACAACGGCATACGGACCGGAGCCAATCTTGCCCCTGCCACAAAGCTACATATATAACAAACTAGACCAATACACCAAAGACCTACACCAAAGATACTGGGAGGAAATAGACACATGCAGACAGACCAAAGAGATTCTGTCGAAGCGCGACTACAAACTCACAACTGCACTAATGAAGACGCACAGAAACCAACTACGCAAGATAGTAGGAATGATAACCGGACATAACACCTTGAACAGACACCTCAATAATTTAGGTATCACAGACAGCCCCATGTGCAGAGCGTGCATGGAAGCAGAAGAAACGACTAAACACATTCTACTGGACTGTAAGCAGGTAGAAGTATACAGGAAAAAGCACCTAGGGTCTCCGGACACACTATGGAACGCAGTCAGTAATACCAAGGCACTCTTAAACTTTTTAGAGGAGCTGGGGTGGTTAGAGTAGCGCCACCCTGCCGTTTCACGCAAAATAGGCACATTTGGATGTCGACTTGCGGAAAATGCCCAGTAAAACTAACTAACTAATCACCAGTCAAGTAATAAATGCTCTAACTCACTCCAAATAAATCCAGTGGAAATGGTCAGGCTACATCCAAAAAGAGTAACTCATTGGGATGGGACTCTCGGAAAAAGGAAAAGAGGCAGACCCCCCAAGAGATGGCAAGATGAAATAATAAAGGTAACAGGTGAAAACTGGGTATCAAAAGCCCAAGACAGAAAAACGTGGAGTAGAAGGCCTCCTCTGGGCCTTTACTCATAGAGAGATCGTTAAATGAAATTTGAATACAAGAGAATTATATACCTAACTTTTGAATTAAATACTTTATAGATATAAATCACCAGTCAAGGTGCTCTAAAAATTTCTGTCACAATTAGATTGTAGAGCTGTTAGAGTTTGTTAGTAATGCAAGCAACTGCACATATTTGATTGCACAAATTTGTAATAGGTTTGCCATAAAATATAAATAAATCACAAATTTACCTAAGCAACTGTACTCCACCACTCCATCAAATGTCCCCGACATGCCAGAGCACTTCCGGTAAGTGATGTTGAACTTCTGGTTGGTGATCAAGAACTGTGTGCCTGCGGTCTGACAGGACCGGATCTGGGCATCAGGGTGGGTGCACTCTCCTGTGAACCGGAACCGGTTTTGGTAGCCAAACTTCCATACACCTTCCAAGGATGAACGGCAGTTCACCTAATATAAATAGGTACAACATATGTTTAATAATACTTTGAATTTGCAGTCCACCAGCAATTTTGGCAAATTATAGATTTAGTACTGAACCTATGAAACAAGTATGAAAATAAAATTTCAAAGAAAATAGTTTAAAATTTGTTGAAATCTTATGTTACTCACAATTTTATGCAATGTTTCTTTGGAAGTAGAGGTTACAGGGATCATTTGCAATGGTCAACCTTTAATTTACAGCTATGTTCACTTCGATAAAATAAGAGACAGACAATTCGATTATAGCAATCTTACTTACTTAATCTTACTTAGAATAAATAAATTCTTACAAGAAACTTACTGGGATATAGTTTTCAGAAAACAAAGTTGTTAATTGCTGGTCAGCCCTCAAGCCTCGGCAAACTCTTTCTACCGTTGGTTCTTCATCTAATGCTAGATCCACACAAGGTGTCTCAATTTTCTCCAGTACATTCACTGTCCGCACGATCAGCTTTACACAGTAGTAACAATTTGTATATTTAAACACCATTGTGTAGTTCACGTGAAAATCTGCCTTAATATTTACGCATACTCCCCTAAAAACAATTAAATAAAAACATTATCAAATAATACGGCTATACGAGTGCCGATTAATACGGAACAAAGTAAATAAAAATAGGTATACCTTCCTGTCATGTCGCTGGCGTTGATATCGGTAATAGTTTGCTTTCCATTTTCAAAAGAAAACCAAGTGTTTCGTAAAACAATAGGAATCTGGCACTCAGAACAAACCGAAGCAACTGAAATAAATTATAACATTTTACGTTGGGCCATAGGGCGTCACCTTTATAGAAGCAACATGTAAATAAGTAAAACGGACAAGTAATTACTTACTTCCAAAGACTAATATTGGTATAACCACTTTCAGGCACATGTTTGGGGCCATTTTCTATAATTTATTTTCAGTAATCCATACATAAAAGAGTTAAAACAGTAGCCAACGATTTCTCAAACTCGTTACTCGTTTCGTCTGTTCACGTTCGGTTTCACGGACTCACGCACGCAACGCACGGGTTGGGTTTTTTGATTGGTTGTTTGTTTGACGGACGGGTGGATGTGTGTGAATCAATTAAATATGGTGTGACCACAGGAAATAATGGGTTGTTGTGTTTGAGACCATGGACCAAACCATGGACCTAAGATACGCAGGACAAGCTATGGTAATAATAATACCACGTCCGAGCGAGATGGTAGCATACCAATCTCGATAAGTGTGACAGAAAGAGTAATATCATTCGTAGTCCATGTCATAGTTCCACTTTTTTTCTGTTTGCCACGAGTGCCACAACGGAGGGCCTACCGCGAAAGGCATTCGAAGTTTTCCCTCTCTGTCATACTTGCGAGTTCGTACGTAAGTGCAACAGAGAGGGAAAACTTCGAATGCCTTTCGCGGTAGGCCCTCTGAGGCCCTACCGCGAAATGCATTCGAAGTTTTCCCTCTCTGTCAGACTTGCGAGTTCGTTCGTAAGTGCAACAGAGAGGGAAAACTTCGAATGGCTTTCGCGGTAGGCCCTCTGATTTAGTATGAAGTTGTGACCAATAAACCACTACCCACCCAAATTAAGTAGGTTGTTTATGGTAAGCGATCAGCCATTTTAAGACCAGTTCTTAATTTAGCTGCATAGAAGCCTTTCCGTCCCTCATTGTGGCCTCACGTAAAGCCAGTCCTGAGTATCATAGGTCCATGCACAAAACTAAATTTCCCTCTGTCAGACTCGGACGTAATTGACGTTTCTTCAATTTAACTTAACATCTTTGCTTTTTTCGTCTTGTTCTGCTTGGAATTGGAAAAAAGATAATATTTTATCGTGATTACGGCACTTTATTAAGAAAATCATATACATTTACATATTCTGACCCTTACCTATAAGGGTGTAATATGGGACTGCAGTAAAAGAATCAATCGCAGATCTCGCCTATAATTTTCAATCCCAATAAACAAAAACTAGGAAAAGAAAAGGACTAAGTAAGTAAAATACAAATGGTTCGTTAACAACTAAATCGCTCCATAGACTTAGTAAGCATGATAATAATTATACTAAAACCACTTCTATGTGATATCAGTATGGGTCGCCGCAAGTCCAAAAGGAAGCCGCCAGCGAAGAGGAAAGCCATAGAACCGCTTGATCAACAATTCAACTGCCCATTTTGTAATCATGAGAAGTCTTGTGAGGTTAAAATGTGAGTAAATTATATCCAACATTAACCACCATATATTTTAACATATTTATGTACACTGTTTATGTTACCAGCTGGGATTATACAATGCAATTTCATTGTTTTCAGGGACCGAGCGAGGAATACAGCACGAATACAATGTCGAGTATGTTTGGAAGACTTTCAAACAACTACCAATGTTTTGTCTGAGCCTATAGATGTTTACAATGACTGGGTAGATGCTTGTGAAAGCGCAAACTAGCTTTTAGGTTATAATGCCCTAATTGTGTGTAATGGGAGTCTCCACGAAATCTTATAGATACGTATTTTAAGAAATTTACTTTTGTATTCACTTTTCAGTCTTAAATATTAATTCAAATTATAGGTCTCATAGAATTTAAATATTCAGTGGACTATTAATATGTCTGTAAAAAAGATACTGTGATCTTTTTTACAGACAGTAAAGTAAGTTATAAGACAGTATTTAGCTTGAGATCTCTGTAGATCTCAAGCTACATACTGTCTTATAGTCCACTTTTGTTCCTGCCCCTAAAGTGCAGATAATCCAGATTCAGCATGAATGTTCAACACTTCAGTGCCAGGAACCCACTAGGTGGGCACTCTTTGTAGGCACTTTCGTCTGTAAACAGGTTGTTGCATGTTATTGGCTATTATCTTAGTGTTACGAATTTGTTGGCACTGAATGTGTTAAGCCATCTTTTTTACCAGAGTTACCCTAGGGCAACTCTACCTTAGCAGTAGACCTATAGTTTTAAGACTTGGGATCTACTTCAAGATTTAGACATCAATGATTAAATTATGAATGAACTTTTAGATCAATAAACAACATGAAATAATACACTTTATAGTTTATCATTAACTTTATTTCCCAACAGTCATTTGGTAATTCCATATTCATAATTCATTACACTGTAATACATTCAAGCCTACCAAGTTACACCTAAAAGCATGATTGAAAGTTTAACACAGTATATCAATAATGGAATTCCTTTAATAAGTACATTGACTATAATATTGAAATGAGATTATTGCGTAAATGAATGTGAGTATGGAATGTATTAATTAAGTCACTTCAGATCAACCAATAACACACTAAGAGAATTCAATATTAAAAATAAAAACAATATAATTTCGTTAATAAAAGCATAGCCTTAAATCAATAAAATATTTGTTAAAGCTCAAACTGTCTGATATTTAGCATCCGGACAAGTGGTGGCAAATTTCACACAGAGAGTATTGGAGTCCTATGACTTTTTATGATTGAATTAATAAATTATTTATGTAATACATATTTTTAGAGGAGTAATTACAGGAACACCATCAAATGTTATGTTGTAAATGTTATATTTTGTTACCCAAGTTGTATTAAAAAAAACATTTTTTTTATTGCAATTCATGACTTGCATTAGACGAAACACTTGATAATGTGGCGTGCAAAGTCGTAAATGTAGTACACGCGGACACAATTACATCAGGAGCCGTAGCATGGTTGGCCTTATCACACGACAAGTGACAAGATAAGAGCGTCGTCTCGTTCTATCAAACGGTGTCAGCCCGTGACGCACGCTCTATCCTATCACCTATCGCGTGACAAGGCCAACCATGCTACGGCTCCTGTGGTTGATGAAAGCTTGATATTTTTGTGGGAAGATAACTTAACAGAAAATATAAATACCTGTACATTGACATTTCACAAACTTAATATTTACTCGCAGGAGAATTATAAGAAATTTGTCACCACTTGTCTGCACCCTACTGATAATAATATAGAATTGATTTAAATAATTGTATCCTTTGGCTTGTACTGCCAATGTGCTTAGGCAAGGCAGTCAATCAAGACTCTAAAGTGCAACAGATTAGCCTATCCTTTATAATATTACATATTTAATTGTACTCATATTCAATGTCAATAGATGCTTTGTAAGGGAGCTACCCTCTACTTCATAACAACAATAAGCTTTAATACTATTAATATACTTTATCAAATTGACAACATTATCTTATATAGTATTCGTCAATTATACACAGATCAAAAAAAAATCTAAAACAAACATAATGGGACAGCTAAAGCTGAATCACATTTCAACAGTAAAACTGAAATAAATAATATTGCTTTTCAAACAATATAATACATTACAAATTGAGCTATTTCCTAGCGTAAATATTTAAGCTATAACATAACTTACAACCCTGGGATATCTGTAACCATGTCATGATTCTCTTACACTATATCTACAGATATGGTGGATTGTAACTGCTACTTTACGGAAAGCTTAGTGTTATTTACACAGAACTAGTAACAAGATTAATAAATAAGTTTGTAACTTACAAAGGGACATGACATGGTTAGAGAGCTGCATACCACCGTGCCCTTCCGTGCAAAGCTGTGTAGGTTCAAGTGTCAGCATAGCTCACAACTAACTTACCCGGATACAAAAACAGGATGGAGTGTAATGGAATCAAGGTCCCGCTTCCACACTATCTACAACGTAACACACTTCACACTTGGCAAACACAACATCCTCTTTTTATAAACTTTGTACTCTCAAGATTAAATAACGCAACATGTATATAATCACAGATAAATATTAAACAGCGACATGTTTAAAATACAAATAAACATGTGCGGAAGCTTTACAAGTTTTATAACATCGTATCGTATATGAGTAAGAGTGAGAGGGTAAAGATTAAAATTTAGAAGTTTCCCAAATCTACAAAGGAGTCGTATTGCAGGTCCGAGCTATCGCACACTGTGTCGTCGTCGGACAGAGCCACGAGCGGCGGCGGGCGCGCCTCCGACACCGCCGTGCCGTCCGACGCCGACCCCGAGCTGTCCGACGCCGACCCCGGGCTGTCGCTGTCCACGTACTCGAACAGCTTGCTCCGGCCGTCCGTCCAGTAGGACATGTCCGATATCTCTAAAGTACTCGGCATGGTCGATGTGTCTACGTTGATAACGTCTAGCGACTGAGAAAGCAAAGCGTCCTCGCACGAAGACGCGGGGACTGTTGAGGTTGGGTAGTGAGAGCCGGGGTCCTCGGTGAAACGACCGGAGTCGCCCATCTCGGACAACAGAAGAGACAAGCTGACATCCTCAACCGGGAACGTCGCGCTTTCACTTAGCGCTTGCGTATCCATATCCTGGACGTTCGACTGAGGACTGTCAGCTTTAGGAACAGGACTGACGGCGATTTTCAATGAAACTGAATTGTCTTCGGAAAAATCTCCTTCTGCATTAAGCGTGACGGAGTCGTCGCCCTCCCTCTCCAGCAAATGTTCCAAGTCGTCGACGCATTTAGTGGAATCGTCGCTGCTGTCGGACACGAGTTCTATACTCCTATCGAGAAGGCCAGTATCTGTGCAAGTGGACATTTCGTCTTCGAAGACGATCTCCACGCTCCTTATTCTCATAAGGGGCATTTTGGCGGGAGAGAGTTCGTTGCCTTTGGCAGTCCGTCCCTTTTTTCTGGATTCCGTTATCTCGGAACATTCGCTAACTTCGTCGTAGTCTATCTCGTAGCTTCTAAGGTCGGATGTACATGGTGTGCATTCTGTGGCTTTGGAGTTATGCTTCGAGGCGTGAGTGAGGTCGGGTGAGGTGGTATGCGTGTGTTGTCCCTAAGGTTGCGATGATTCTTATTGTATAGTAGTGCCCAGGTCGAGTCCGCCTTCCTCTTGCATTTTCGTGAGGAACTTGAATACTCTGTTCTCCTCTTCTGTCTGTTTCACCATGTCTATTAACGCTAGCAGCTTCTTGATTCCGACGAAGATCCTGTGGAAACATATTGATTAAGTATAAACTGCGGGTTACAAAAATGCTGTATTGAGAAGCAAGTATTTTACATACTTTGAATCGATCTCTTGGTCTTTAGTTTTCGTCAACTTCTTTTTATACGTGAATGACGGCTGTAGCCGTTGATACCACCTTTAACAATGAAATTATAGGTCTGTATCTTTCAATAAAACAATAAACAACAACTTCATTAAAACGGATTTAAGGGTTAAGCCGCTTTAGTTTGCTGCTTATCTGCCATATTAGATGCGACAAGTTATACGATGATATTGCATCACTATTGAATTCTAAAGTAGTAAGGGTTTTTTGTCTTGAGGAGGAGGACCTTGTGGAGATCGCCCTTGGCACGCCTGTCCCCCAGCATGTATGATACAAACCTTTGTAGACTCACCTTGCCCCGCGAAGATCGTGTTGTATCTACTGCAGACGGTTAAAGCAAACGTCGCTTCCGAGAACGGATTTCTCACAGATCATATTATGTAGTTTTTCTACTCCTGTACTTTTATCTGTCATTTACATAGTCACGAACACTAATATAAAGACATACAAAATAAGTTTGCAGAAAAGTCTATACTCTATTCCCCATAACAGTACGGCACAGCCGTGCTGTTATGTCGCCAAAACGATACGCTTAGCAGCCATACGCTTCTAAACCTATACATTAGGTACTACCAACTTAACAAACCACTGAATGTTTTTACTTTTTAGAAATTTTTGAACTAAAGGCATTGCTGCTAACTTATTCTTAATATGGCAGTACTGGCAAGTTGACATCAATTAAAAACAAAGTTAACCATAGACACCCATTTGTCTCATTTTCATGTTTCCCGAATTCCCGGTTATTTTATAAATTGTTGTTTGAGTTTGCGGCCGTTGTGTTTGCTACAAAATAGTTGGTGTTTCTCAAAAGTAATAAAAATGGATGACGATGAAAATATTGCTTCTACACCAGAAGAAATACACCGGCAGCCCACAAGCAGTGACCGAAAATTTGTTGCCTACTAAATCTCGGCACCTATACTTAAGTTTAAGAAAAATTTATTCTTTGTTTAATTTTGCATTTTATTCCATAGTAGCTAGTCGTAGAAAAAGTATTGTATGCAACGTTGTATAACTAAGTCAAAAAACGCTCGTGGCGTCTTTCTTTACAATGTTCGCCTTCGGCTCACATTGTAACCCACGCCACTCGCCTTTTTTGACCTCTCTTATACAACTGTTGCATAAAATACTATATTACAATTATGGACTCGCTTTTCCTTACGAACATCGAGCTAGATCTTCTGCAAATCGCGCTTGGAGGAAGCGGCACACTCTAGAACAGCAATCACATGTTCTGGCTGTTATACATATAGCACAAAAGATTCACTTTGCTCCACGTAGATCGTGCTGGATCTACTGTAAGTTGCGCTTGGAGTAGGCGTCGCTTTCAACGACAGCATTTGTTACAGAACAGAGAACATAAATTTACTACAAAAAGATGTGGACTCACTTTGCCCCACGAAGATCGTGCTGGATCTTCTTTAAGTCACGCTTGGAGCAGGCGTCACTTTCAACGACAGAATTTGTTACAGAACAGAGAAAATACATGTAATGTAGTACAAAAAGGTACTTATCTTCTGCAAGTGGCGCTTGGAGAAAGCGTCGCTCTCTAGAACAGCCATCACGTGGGCCGGCTGCGATCGATTGGGCACAGAATACATACAGAACAAAAAGGTGTGGACTCACTTTGCCCCACGAAGATCGTGCTGGATCTTCTGCAAGTGGCGCTTGGAGAAAGCGTCGCTCTCTAGAACAGCCCTCACGTGGGCCGGCTGCGATCGATTGGGCACAGAATACATACAGAACAAAAAGGTGTGGACTCACTTTGCCCCACGAAGATCGTGCTGGATCTTCTGCAAGTGGCGCTTGGAGAAAGCGTCGCTCTCTAGAACAGCCCTCACGTGGGCCGGCTGCGATCGATTGGGCACAGAATACATACAGAACAAAAAGGTGTGGACTCACTTTGCCCCACGAAGATCGTGCTGGATCTTCTGCAAGTGGCGCTTGGAGAAAGCGTCGCTCTCTAGAACAGCCCTCACGTGGGCCGGCTGCGATCGATTGGGCACAGAATACATACAGAACAAAAAGGTGTGGACTCACTTTGCCCCACGAAGGTCGTGCTGGATCTTCTGCAAGTCGCGCTTGGAGAAGGCGTCGCTCTCCTCTAGAACAGCCATCACGTGTTCCGGCTGAGACAGGTTGGGCACGTGCAACACGCCCGTGAATGCCGATAATACTTCCATATCCTCCAGGACTTGTCTGTTACAGAAAACATGCCACTATAATAACATTACAGATTTAGTGTAACCCTTTCTGTACGAATCGACGGGGTTAATGTAGCAAAAATGGTGGTGTTGAGCCACTTATTTCTAGTCACAATGCGATACCAATTACCGCTTTAAACAGATCGCCACTATTTTAGTCACATTGTGTACAGAAAAGAGCATACATACATTTGTTAAGGAATTAGAATAAATGATATCGATAACCTTGGGATCTACACGCAATATGAGCTAAAGAGCTCAGTGTTCCAAGGGTCAGAATCAGAAATGAACATGAACCTGACATTCGATGTTTAAAATTCGAATGTTTATTCTGCAAGTAGGTCTAATTTTCAAGGGCTCTTGTCAGTTTTATCGAATTACAGTGGCGACATAAAGTGACATGAAAATACATAACAACTGCTAGTGGTGCACAATAAAAAAACCGACCAAGTGCGAGTCAGACTCGCGCACCGAGGGTTCCGTACAAACCTGTAGGTACGCGTTCATGAGGAAAGGGGTAGTAACTTTAAAATTATTAAATAGTTATTTACGATACAAGTGCAGTAAATAGGAAATTAGCAACGAGTGCTGATACATTTTTAAATCGACACGAGTTGCGAATTACCTATTCGCACGTGTATCGTACAACGTTTTACAGTACATATGGCTCTTTAAAGTTTCAACATATGCACGGAAAGTGCTCATTTCCGCACTAGTGCGGGAAAGTAACACCATGTGTACTGTAAAATATTTTTATAGTACACATGGTGGAAGGAAGGGAGTGTTTTAAATCGACACGAGTTGCGAATTACCTATTTTCTGCACTTGTATCGTAAATAACTATTATTGTATGATGTAACTAAATATTTACGGTTTTCGCAATTTTTCCTTTATCTGTGCTATAAGACGTTGCTTCGTACCAAATTTCAAGTTTCTGAGTTCACGGAAAGTACCCTGTAGGTTTTCATTCCCTTGCGAGTCTCGAAAATTTGCGGCATAATCGGCTGTATCTTATGATTGCGTTGGCTTAGAAGTTTGATTTTTTTTACAGCTCCAAGGGTCAGTAGACCTGAGTATTTGATATAAATTTTAGCTTGATACCTCCATGCGTTCCTGAGAAAAAAGGGTCTTGCAAGACGGACGGACGGACAACAAAATGATCCTATAAGGGTTCCGTTTTTCCTTTTGAGGTACGGAACCCTAAAAATTAAATACCTGGGAACACATTCTTCCGAGGAATGTATTCCCAGGTAAGTGAGTAGTCTCAGCATCCATAAATTTAAAGATGGATATGTAAAGAGTCTACCTGGTGAAATAATTAAATTAAATTTGAAGATGTAGAACTAAAGTCTCCACAGTCGAAAGGTGAAGTAAAAAACAAAAAAGGAGCTCTGGAGGTGTAAGGCTTGCAACACACCGGCGCGGCCTGCGGTGGCGGACAATAGAAATTTGACAGCTAATGACAAGTTTACTATTGCCCGTCGCGGCCAGGCCGCGCCAGTCTGTGAGAGGTCTAAAAGGTTTCCAAAAAACGTCAAATGAAACTAGAAGCGACTCGAACACCGACGGAGAATAGCTTGCCTAGTCCAGGAGACGCTCGATGTTCTCGACTATTAGAAGTAACTAGACATGTTTATCCCGTGTGATGTGGATGGCAGCATGCCTCACCTGCGGCTGGTGGTGCAGAGGATGAGCAGCTTCCTGCCCTTGGGCGGCTGCTTCTTGAGCAGCACGAGTAGCGCCTGCAGCGTCAGGTTGGAGTAGCGCGGCCCGATGGGGCCGTAGTCCAGGAGACGCTCGATGTTCTCGACTATTAGAAGTAACTAGACATGTTTATCCCGTGTGATGTGGATGGCAGCATGCCTCACCTGCGGCTGGTGGTGCAGAGGATGAGCAGCTTCCTGCCCTTGGGCGGCTGCTTCTTGAGCAGCACGAGTAGCGCCTGCAGCGTCAGGTTGGAGTAGCGCGGCCCGATGGGGCCGTAGTCCAGGAGACGCTCGATGTTCTCGACTATTAGAAGTAACTAGACATGTTTATCCCGTGTGATGTGGATGGCAGCATGCCTCACCTGCGGCTGGTGGTGCAGAGGATGAGCAGCTTCCTGCCCTTGGGCGGCTGCTTCTTGAGCAGCACGAGTAGCGCCTGCAGCGTCAGGTTGGAGTAGCGCGGCCCGATGGGGCCGTAGTCCAGGAGACGCTCGATGTTCTCGACTATTAGAAGTAACTAGACATGTTTATCCCGTGTGATGTGGATGGCAGCATGCCTCACCTGCGGCTGGTGGTGCAGAGGATGAGCAGCTTCCTGCCCTTGGGCGGCTGCTTCTTGAGCAGCACGAGTAGCGCCTGCAGCGTCAGGTTGGAGTAGCGCGGCCCGATGGGGCCGTAGTCCAGGAGACGCTCGATGTTCTCGACTATTAGAAGTAACTAGACATGTTTATCCCGTGTGATGTGGATGGCAGCATGCCTCACCTGCGGCTGGTGGTGCAGAGGATGAGCAGCTTCCTGCCCTTGGGCGGCTGCTTCTTGAGCAGCACGAGTAGCGCCTGCAGCGTCAGGTTGGAGTAGCGCGGCCCGATGGGGCCGTAGTCCAGGAGACGCTCGATGTTGTCCACCAGGATGCAGGACAGAGTCGAACGGTACGCGTCGTCGAAGTACTGGAGAAAGGACATTTATTTATAAAGAGCCTTAAGTGTCCCACCGATGGGCAAAAGGCCTCCCTCTTTTTACAAGCTTTTTATTAACTTCCAATGTAACTATGCTTGTTCGGGTGGAATCTTGAACTCGATTTCGAAGCAGATATCTTCAACCGATTGAGCTGAAATTGCCTACGTGACTCGGTGAGTCACGCCTCGCCCGAGCGTGCGCGCTTAGTGTAGACGTGCCTCGGCGAGCCACGCCTCACCCGAGGCATGCATCTAGTGTAGACCCGGCTACTGACCGACGAGAGACTTATTTCACTTGCTAATAAGAAGTAAGAGATTTAGTTACCTTCCTGATCTGCAAGCACTTGGAGGTCTCCGTGTAGCCGACCATGTCCTCGGGCGAGCACACCTTCACGAACGGGAAGTCGGACATCTTGGCGAGCTGCGCCGCTAGCGCGGTCTTGCCGCTGTTCGGCGGCCCTTCCAGCAGTACTGACACCAGCCCTGTAATTATTCGACAGTTTACTAAACTTCGAAGCAGGAGTTCCCACTGAGTCGCGGAGAGAATGCAAATGGCGCCCCGAAATGCATTTGCATTTTTATAAGCTTTATCATAACTTGGCTTATTAGTTCGTTTATTCGTTAGTATGCAAGTCTAATCTGTCAAATCTTGCAAGTCTAATTTCAATTTCACTAACTTCCCGAAGTCGACAGAAAATTAATGATATCAATATTAACGAATAACATCAATTTAAAAAAGTTGCTTTTATAACATCTTCCCTTAGATGCCTTTTGGAGTTTCTCTTGTTCCTAAGTTTCTTTGCCAAACCCGCGCTGCAAAATATCCAGAACTTTATTGAAAGCATGAAGGTGACTTTGACTGCGTGCCTCATACATAACACCCATAGTCATTCTTGGCGCCGTGGGCACGACAAAACGCAACACCTTTAGGTGTTTTTGGCATCCAAAGGGTTAAATCAACAAGGTGAATTGGTGTGTAAACTCACCGCTAGCTTCAGTGGCTCTCGCCTGCTGTATGTATAGCTGGCCGTCTTCGAAGAGCGAGGCAATGGGCGCACCCCAGTTGATGATGCCTCGCGCCAGGAAGTGTTCCAACGCCTCCGCCGATGTACCGAACGCCTGCCACAATATTGCTAGTCAAAGAGCGTATTACGTGGAGAAACGAATAAAGCATTCGTCTCTATCAAGGTGACGGGGAAATCGAATAGTTTTTACTGTTTGTAAACTATTCGTCCCTTTATATGGTATTGTGACGAATGCTTTTTAGCCTTGAGAACCGGTTCGGACGCATAAACTGGGCAGACCTAAACAAGCCCTTGAGTGTGTGTGAAGTCAATCCACACAGAGCCAGCTTGGAGACTACGGACTGCCTATCGAAGGTCCCCAGCAGAACATACAGACATGATGACGAGTACCGGTTTGACGTCGTTCTCCAGCGCGTGGAGAAAGTCTGACCGCTTCAACCTCCGCTTCTCCATAGCCTCAGGGTCAGGGCGGATCAAGGCGTCCAGCAAGGGCGAGATGGTCAGGGTCCATCTCGCCCTTGCTGGACGCCTCGATCAGTCGGTTCATGAGCGTAGATTGCGCAGGCTTAAACAAGCCCTCGCGTGTGTCAATGTCAAGTCAATGCACACTGAGCCATCATGGGGACTAAACTAAATACCTACCCCCTTATGCATAAAACTTAAAATGCCTCTGCTAAATAAAATGTGCTTTGTCCCTTTCTTATAAACACAAATGTCAAAGTGACAAACAAATTTTAACGCCATTTTAGTTAAACTAGGCTTATAGAACATTTATGAATACGGCCACTAGTCTACAGACATGATGATAAGTTACCGGTTTAATGTCGTTCTCCAGCGCGTGGAGAAAGTCTGACCGCTCCACCCTCAGCTTCTCCATGGCCTCGGGGTCCACCTCGACCTTGCTGGACGCCTTGATCAGCCGGTTCATGGCTGTAGACTGGGCGGCCCTGACCAAACCCTCGAGCTCAGCGCCGGAGAAGTTCTTTGTGAGCGCCGCTACTTCCTGTCGAATACAAGCAAGTCACAAATCAGTATCATATATGAAGCGTACAACACAGAATACTACAAGACTCTCTGTCATTTGAAGTTGCTCAGCATATCCTTGATGGATATTGATCATAATCTAAATTCGTATAATTCTTATCGTAATGGTGGTTACAAATGCTATGATGAATTTACTGTACCAGTGGTGTAGCGTGCGAAGATGACAAACAGTTTTACAACAATGGTATGTAACTCTATTTTGAAGAATATATCTTTAACCGATTGAGCTGACATTTTGGTTTAAGGTACCTATAGTTTGGATGACAATTCAATATTATGGTACCATCGAGCTGATCTGATGATGAAGACAGAAGGTGATCATGGGAATTCAGTACTTAACCGACGTAACCCCGTTAAATTTGGGCTAGTTAGAATCGTCTCAATGAGTAGTTGATGACGGTATACAGAAAAGTACAGTCGGCAATAAAAACTAGTACCAAAAATGAAATTTTTGGCAGAAACTTATCCTTCAGCGCTTGAAATGTTGTCGCCACGTCTCGTACGATACGCTGCTGCTAGATGCTTAGTACCTGCTTATTATTCTCCTGTACGTTACTGACGGAACAATGCAACGCCGCATAGTGTAACAAAAAAAACTGTCTAGTATTGGTACTATCATTCTTAGTAAGGTATTGCAGCTGTGAAATTATAGCTCATAAAAAAGCTGCTTATCAACTGATAGATTCATATGTCTAATGTGCCAAACGCACAGTTTTTATCCCGAAAATCCTCCCTTAAAGTGTAGAAATGGGGAATGGTAGTTTATATGGGAGTGCGATAATAATTAATGCCGCGCCTGTGGGAAGTCTGATAGCAAATTTGCTATTAGATTTTATACAGGCATAGTAATCCGTTAACGCTCGATTAACGAGTATACGCGGACGAAGTCGCGGGCAAATGGTAGTGGAAATATAATACTAATTATTATAACAATTTTATGTCCTATTTAAAACAACAAGATATTTTATAACGCCTTTTATTATTGCACCATAAGGATCGCCGAGTCAGCACGACAGCAGCGCGAGGCATTGCTACGATAATTATAATCATGTTTAATGTAAAAAACAATAATTGTTTAAATGTAATAATCTACGAATTAAATTGTATGTACCATTCTGACATGTAAGATATCTTTACGAATAAATATCTGTATCAGAGCTTGATTTCGCGATGATTAGTGATGCCTATTATTATAAGGCAACTTAACATAGGGCACCCTAAGTCCATATAGGTCAACTTACTGCTAAGTCAGTGAGTCCTCGTTTTGTGCAAATTAAAAAGAGAAGGATAGATGTTCCCGTCTCGAGTCGTGTCGCAGTATCAGTTGTGTGTAACTCCGCTTTAATACATAATTTACCGAATAAAATACGAGCAAACCTTAGCATCAAAGTCCGCCGCGAGCTTCTTATACTCCTCAATCTGCACGCGACCCTTCTCGTCGGGCAAGCCGATCTCCATCTGGACTTCGAGTCGGCCTGGTCGCGTCAGCGCCCCGTCGATCATGTCGCGATGATTGGTTATGCCTATCATATGCAACTTACCACAGGCCAGTAATAGGCAATTTACCTAATAAAATATGAGCAAACCTTAGCATCAAAGTCCTCCGCGAGCTTCTTATACTCCTTCATACGTTTAGTGTGAATGTTGAGGATCTGCACACGACCCTTCTCATCGGGCAAGCCGATCTCCATCTGGACTTCCAGTCGGCCCGGTCGCATCAGCGCCTCGTCGATCATGTCGCGACGATTGGTCATGCCGATGACAAGGATATTGTTCAGTTGGTCCACGCCTGGGGATTGGGGCTTTATGTGAATGGGTGTACAGTCTAATTTGGATTAACACGCGTATGGGAGAGGCCACACCGGTGCGTAACGCTGCGTATACGCGTTAGCGTAGCGTACATTTTACTGCGTTTACGGTGCGTCAGTATATTTAAGAAGCAGTTTGGCGCTCTCTAAAATCTTTATTAAACCGTACTGGCGACCTTTCCAGCCTTCCACACGTCTGATCTGCAGATATTACGAGACTAAGTTAAGTAGTAAGCTACTACTACGCTAACGGATCACAGTATAGTGATTTCATATAATCAACTGCATATCACCCTACCTCAATTATTTCTATCAATAGTAATCAATACTTAGGTACCATCAATCTTGGACAGCAACTGATTGACAACTGTGTCATGGACTCCCGAGTTTCCTCCGACGGACCCTCTGGACTTGCAAATGGCATCAATCTCGTCGAATATAATGATGTGGAGACCGCTGTTGGGGCCAGCCTGAAAAACATCGTTATTTAAAACCAAAATAAACATTGGACCAAAGAGTTGTGCATTCTTGTGTACGAGCTATTATTTACGTAGGTTTAAATTAGATTGAGAAAATAGCAGCCAACCGCGGGTCAAAATGCAAGTTTTTGTATGGACCGCGCGCGCGCCTGCCCGTATTTCCTCTGAAGAGCTTGAGACATGGGCCCGGTAAGACTGAGTGCATTTTTCGTTCCGGTCGTTTCCGCCAGCTAGCATATTTTTTGTGTTTTGTTTTATGTACCGCTCTATTGGATCAAATGTTGGTATCCTACCCTCTTCTCTTCTTCCTCAGCATCGGCGAACAGCCGTCGGATGTTGGCTTCGCTCTCACCAACGTATTTGTCCAAGATCTGAGGGCCGTTGACGATCTTCGGTTCACGCGCGTTCAGCATGTTGCCGATCTGGCGAGCCATGAGGGTTTTGCCGGTACCGGGCGGCCCGAACAGTAGGATACCCTTCACGTGTTTACAACCTGTGTAAAAGAAAAAGTATAGTGTGATAGTCAGACCACGGCACATCCTCGCTTCAACCTCTCCTCCTAAGCTAACCTAATATGGTACAGCAACACACTATTGTGCTCCGTACTTTAAAGACCCATGTCTTCCACCCAATTTTGAAAAGTAGGTAGATTTGCTTATTTGTCTACATTAAAAAGTGCAAATTTAAAAGCGATTTTAACATTTATTTGACATGTTTATGAATTTATGTTTTACTCCTTATTAGTTGCATATAATTTGCCTGAATCTAAAGATAATGAACTTTGACTCTGATTACAATTAAAATCCTATTCTTAAATTTTATGGGTTTATTTCCCATATAATAAAATACTCTATTAATCAACAGAATGAAATACTCAAATGAAAACACCTTCCAAAATACGGAAAACGCACCTTCCTCTTTCTAATTTCATAGTGCGAGTGAGATAAAAGGCTCACTGAGTCGCACTCGACGCGACTTGGAAGCATGTTGTGTTAGCCTACCTTGTTAATACTAGCTCCGACTGGAATTATGAACGATGAAACCGGTTATCGATCAACAGTGAGCAATAACCGGTTGAAGATTATCACGATGACTGATGGCTGTCTCACCTAACTGCTCGACGAGCTCGGGCGGGAAGACGCGGGAGGCGAACGCCCGCCGGAAGATGGCGTTGAACTCATTGTCCAGACCGCCGATCCCCATCTTGCCGAAGTCCCAGTCGGGGTTGATGATGGACTGCCGCTGCTGTTTGCTGCGGATACATTCTAAATTCATGAGTGTCGTCATAAGCCATCATTGTTGTACCGGTTATTTTCTAAGTTACGGTATACCTCATGACCTATAAAATTTCGAAGGTATACCTACACATGTCTTCTCTTCTTACATCTTTCACACTCTGAAGCTAAACCGGTAATTCCTTAAACGTTACTCAAGTTAACCGGTTAATTGATTGTAAAAAAAATATTTTGGACTAATCAATTTATTTTTGACATGTAAAATAAAATTATTTTACATGTCAGTCTTATTTAATGCGTAAGAAGCATACACTATAATAGACTTGTGACCTTCGATTTTTTTATTATGCCAGTCGAACCAGTTTTTGGAGAGGAACAAATGTTTGTATGGAAGCAACAACAATTAAACAACATAAATACCCAAAAAAAATAGTTAAAGACGGACCTCGCTGGCGGCAGCCGAAACGCTTCATACAGGTTGACTCAAAAGTATGACGTCACACGTTGCTATTTGAACTAATCATTGTAGGGAAAATCAAGTAAATTGCTGTTTCGGTCGCGAAATACTGCGTTTAGGTCCATAGTTGTCATACAATTTTGTTTCTATAAAAGCGTAAGGATTTTATTGGTAGCTTTAAATGTACTCTTGGTCAATAAAAATAATGCATATTTTTTGTAAACATTCAAGGTCCATATCTTTTTATGATTTTCATTATATTTTGTAATTTATACTTTATTACAATAACTATCCATTTACCAACACTACGTTATCAATTTTAACATGAGGTCACAAGCCCATTATATATTATGTTGCCACATTTTAAAATAATATGCGATTTAAGCAAGCGATCAGGCATCAATTTATAGACGAAAAAAAATACGTCAATACAACGCGTCAGAAATCATTTTTTTATTCATTAAACTAGGATCTATCACTAGACCCGTTTTTAAAATGTCAATTGCTATTGCATTATGCAGTTTTGGACCAATTGCGTGCAGGAACTTTTTTGAGTTGGCCAGTCCAGTCGGTGGCGGTATACTTCCCGATGTTGAGGTCGAGTGAGGAGTTCTCTGCCTTGTCGAACTGTATACTATATGTCGGGCTACAGCTAGAGGTCGCGCCACGGCACCGCATTCGCGCCCTGCGCCATCGCTCGTCTGCAACTAGGTCACTACATCTGCTTAGTGCCTACACATACGAGAAGCCCGCCGAGTCTGCTATCCTACAAACGGGGCCATACCTTAAGTTGCAAAGACTCACCCCTTAGCTTTCCCGACGAGGTTGAGCGAGGAGTTCTCTGCCTTGTCGAACTGTACGTTGGCGTCCGGCAGCAGCCGACCCAGACGAACCCGCCGCGGCACCGCCTTCGCACCCTGCGCCAACGCTTGCACGTCCACGGCTAACATATTACACTCTCTATATATTGTCACAACTTTATAATAATAAAACTATAGCCAAAAAAGTCAGGATCAGCTGATGAGACCAATGCACGGAAACCGAATACTTTTCCAGACCGGTTTTGGATACAGTTTAAATCACGGTTACCGATTTATAGATTTGAACTCCTTCCGTTTTTACCAATTTTTAGTAACAACAGAACGGAAACCAAATACTTTTCTAGACCGGTTTCGGGTACGGTTTAACTGTTCCGTTTTACCAGTTTTTGAAACACTACAAAAAGGCATTAAGTAGGTACATTTAAACGGTTAGTAAAGGGCATCTATCCTAGCTGTCGAGTTAAATGAACGACATCGGATCTGAACGTGAATCTCTTTAGAAAAAAGAGGTATGCCCCCAGTTTAGTTGTTCATTAAGGACCACTGTCGTTCTTTTGACGTATGCAACTGCAACATACAGCTCGCAATAACTTCAGGTGTCATTTTCACACAAAAGCTAAAAATATTTTGCATGTAGAGATTTTAAGGCATTTTTTCTTGTCGTTATCATCTCGGCAAATATTGTTAAAAATATTGATGATCAGCATTAACCTCTGTTAAAAACATAAAACCGGTGCTGAGTTTTATTTCCATTTAAAAGTCCTCGCGGTTTATCCTACCTTTGCGGAGATAATAGTCAGGTGATAATGACTATAGAACCGAGCGTTTCAAACCGCCGGAGATACACTTGGTTAAGTATCTTATCTTTTACCTTCCAAGTTCTTGATGGTCAATGACAGCACCTTCTTGTCCTGGAATGAGAAGGCGAGCTGCTGGCCGACCGTGAACATCTGGTTGCCGAACTGGATGAGAAAGTCGCGCGCCATCTGCTCCGAGTCGTATGGCTCCATCGACACACTACAAATACAACACCAATAATTACCATACAGGTTGATGGTTGACTGTGTATCGAATCCATTTTAAAGCATAATAACTACAAGCAGGGAGCGTACATTTCATGCCGGTTTCGTCATAATGACGTATTCATATAAACACACAGAACGTTTAAAAAAACGTTGATGTTGCTTTCTTTTGGTGGCAAACTTTTTTGACAGCAGGAACAATAAATTTGTTTATTATCTATAACTAAACATGGATTTATTTGGCACAATAATTTTATAGCCTCCATGGCGACTTTGGCCACTAGCAAAGCATTAAGTTTCCTGATCTTATTAAATTTAACTGAAATGTTGTTTCCGCACGTCTCCTAAACTTTGATGTGACAATGTCAGATAATGTTCTTTCAATGTCTGTCTCAAGTGTCAATATATTAGATCTACTTAAACGGAAGAGGTTGATTAGATAACAGTGATTAATCATTGATTAATCACATTTTCCATTATTAGGTACGGATAAATAAGCGTTCATTATGCCGTTGCTCTTTTCAAACTTTTTCCATCCTGTACAAACTTTTTCCATCCTGTATGTAGCTTGACGTCATACGCCTGTCATCGGCATGAAGTGTACGCTCCCTGACTACAAGCTTTGTATAGCTTGAGACTAGGTTGATTTGTGTAAAATGCTTCCTAATATTTATTTATTTTATTTTCTATCAAATAAATGAAAAAAGTAGAGCTTATCTTGTATTTAATACCCACAGACTATGGATACCATGTTAATATAAAACGGATTAAATTACCCAAATCACTTAATAACAAACTTTGAATTCATTTTCTTCATTCATAATACTCTACTTATTTCTAATAATGAAAAATGCTCATCTTAATGCCTTAATTTTTTTTTTACAATAATGAACAACCTAAATATAAGTGCTATTCACTTACGTTTTTTTGGTCATGAAATCAGCTTCCACCGTCACACTACACAGGCAATCTGCATTCTGGGGCTTGAAGGGCTTAACATCAATAGGCTGAAAAATGTTTTTTTTTAATAAATTGCCAAAAATTATATTGTAGGAGGTATAATGAGAAGCGAGAAAATTGTGTTGTGGCACCACATACATTGATACTGCACCAGTTAGTCTTATTCTACTAGCAGGTATATAGGTACTTGTTACTCTAATGACTTAACTGATTTATATTACATTTGGCTTAATGATTTTATCCCAAAAATCAACCCCTAAAGAGAAGAAAGTTGATTCGGGTCTTCATGCGGATGTAATTACTACTACACTAGAAGATTATAAATGTAATATTTATCATTATGTCATACCTGACCAATGGAAAGTGTAGCCCATTTCCTCTGCGGGGCTGAAAAGCCCACTGAGCCACTTTCAACTCCACTATAAAAGCGAATGCTGAAGATGAAACTCTGTGATGGTCCTGTTATTACTTCAATATGCCTGAAAGATCAAAATAAATTGAAAAAGTATGTAAATATGATATGTTTGATTTTTATGATTTATTTTTACTAGGAGGTATTAGTGTGTTTTCGCCGGTTAGTGACCACCTATTACATGTGCCACTTAGCATCTAGCAACCACTTAGATAAGTTGTTGAATTGAAAAGATGATTTCACGTGTTTTAGTACATGCCTATTCTATAAATAATAAAATATTGCATAATTGATATCTGTTTCGATAGGGTCTGTAGAATTATTGTTATCTTTACTTGAAAAAAAGCTTGTCCTTCAGGTGGTCGCGTAACCGGCATAATGACCCTATGAGGACATCATCAAATAAATTTTGAAAAAGATGAAAAGTAGTTTTTATTACTTGTCAATTTTTTGTACATCATTTCTTTCCTTGCAATACCATAAATTAATTAAGTTTTGTAAGATATATATGTTGTCTATTTCAAGGGTACATTTTCTAGATTAGGTTTAATATTTTTTAACATTACCCATTCAAAATCTAGGTTTTATTCAATTACAATTTACTGAATCAACTACATTGTCCTGTAGATTTATTTTTAATGAACTAATACGATTTTAGACATTATACATTACATTACAGAAATGTTATGAGTTGTACCCTGCACAAAGGTTTGTCAGTCGAGGATAAAGACTATTTTCTAATGGGATCCTTGTGCCAGTATCTCCTTCTTAATAACCGTCAAAGTGATACCTGTAGCCTGAAAACAACATGTTGTTGTATTCTAAACAAGTAGTGTGTTATTACTCACTTCACATCACTGGGAAAGTCTTCTTTGTTAATCAGGGCGCAATTGGTGATGGCCAACTCGTCCGAAGGACATTTTGCGGCCTTCATACGCTGTGTGAACATATTTTTATATTATAATTTATATTCAGAGACAAGCACAGTAGTAACAAAACTTAGACTTCAGAATTTTTGTATATATTTAATTCATTATAGTACGAAAGTATGATGAATGATGAGTCAATTAAGAAGATGTGGACATCGAATTGCAATTCTGAATAAATAAACGAGGCTGTTATTTCTTAATAAACTATAAACTCTTTAATATGGGCTATAATGAAAATACAAAAGTCACGTAATTCACAGTGTATCCACAAGTGCAATATATATCACATTTAGGGAATACATAATTTGGTAAAATTTATTTTACTTACCAACGAGGAATACATTTCGCTAAATTGTTATTTCCCCAATAGCCTAAAATTTGACAATGATTCACGTCAACTTATATTTGGGTGATCTGTCTGACGGAGCCTACTCCGCCCGTCAGCGAATGACTGCAATGGACTTTATTTTGGTTGAAAACTATTGGTCAGTGCGATCAATACGAGGACAGCAGTGTTGCTAATATGAAATAAAACCGGCCAAGTGCGTGTCGGACCACGCAAAACGAAGGGTTCCGTGCCTATTAAAAAGGTTGTATCGTCACAGAAATTTTACGGCACTTACGTCCTTTTCTTTGAGGAAGGCAGTTTTTCAGCAATATCTCGAAAACCTCTGCACCGATCGTGTTCAAAATAATTTTCGGTAAATGAAATTAATAACCCCTATGTCCATGAATTTTTCCATATTTTTAAAATACACCGTTCAAAAATTAGAGGGGGGGGGACAGAATTTTAGTGACTTTCGGGGTGATTATCTCCGACCCTATTCACTTAATCAAAAAAAATGCTAAGAAACCTTTTATTTATTTTCAAAGACCTATCGATTGATGTGCCACACGGGGGGTCACAATGAATTTTTTTTTTTTTACTCATAGTTTTATGTATGGAGTGCACCCCTAAAAAAATTTTTTTTTGTCATTTTAATTACAAAACTATGTTGCGGCTAACAAAATACACCTATCCTCAAAATTTTATTCAAATACACCTTATAGTTTTCGAGTAAAATGCCTGTGACATACGGACAGACGGACAGACGGACAGACGGACAGACGGACAGACGGACAGACGGACAGACGGACATGACGAAACTATAAGGGTTCCGTTTTTGCCATTTTGGCTACGGAACCCTAAAAATGGTAGAAAACGAATATGTCACAAAATTAATAAAAAATATGGCAAAATAACTTTTATTTTACTTGATTTCATTAAATTAAGCATTTGTAATTCAATTCAAATGTTATGTGTTATGTGTGGATAGTATCTATATAGAAAAAAACATTTTTTTTACGCAATGTCGATTTAAGTCCGGCCGCGCCAGTGTGATTTAGGCTTAAAGATGAAACAGCTTTAAATGAACTAGTTCATTTGAATGACAGTAATTAAATGAGGTGCTAAATGAGTGAATGGTGAATGGAAAGTAAGTTTAGTAGAACATGGCTGACATTGCGGTACATCGAACGTGGAGTTTTATTCTTGAATATTACAATAATAGGAAAGAATTCGCAGCGTAAATGAACCTATGTAGTAACAAGTGTAGTTTATAAGCTAAGACTTAAGGTGAACTGAATTGTGCGTATTACTGTGTTAAAATGACTGCGGAAACGTTGGGACGCCGCCATCTCCGTATCTAAAAAGAAGAATTCTCTAGTGCCCCTAACCTCAATATAACGTATCTATAATGGAGCTACCGCAGCCACCTCAAGGTATGTGAAAATATTTCGTTATAATTTCATTAGTTACCGTCAGTGCAAATTAATGCACTTCGTTTTGTTTTAGATCAAGACCTGCGCAACATTATAGACAAACTGGCGCAGTTTGTCGCAAGAAATGGACCCGAATTCGAGAAGATGACAAAGAACAAACAAAAAAACAATCCTAAGTTCAGTTTCCTGTACGGCGGCGAATACTTCAACTACTACCAATACAAAGTGACGACCGAGCAAGCAAGTAAGCATAACAGAGTATGGATGGAAGCGTTTGAATGTGCGCGATCGCGCGCTATCGCTGCTTGGTATAACCGACTCAAGTGCCTCCCCGCTGTTTATAGTTCTAAAGCAATCTGCCGGGGGTCAGGCGGCCGCTCCCTCCGGGGCCTTTATGGCTCAGAACAGGCAATATGTACTGCCCCAACAGGGCGGTGCCACGGCCGCGCAGCTGGGGCTAGCAGCGTCCATAGCGGCGGCGCCGGCGCTGCAGCAGTGGCTGGCAGCCAACGCCGCGCCCGCGCCGGCCCTGCCCGCTCCGCGCGCCGATACCGACGCGCTCACACACCAGATCAACATGCTCAAAGAGCAGGCCACTCAGTCTGAGAGCAATCTCAATGCCCAGCATAAGGTGAGTTGATGTTATGTTCTTGCATTCTATTCTTATTGGACATTGGTTTTCTGGATATGCAGATGAGGAGTCCTGGCATAGCCCCCTTCTAGGTAAAACAGTTTTATAGTGGCATTTTCAATATACAATTTAATTTAGAAATCCAAAACAAGTTATAATTTCACTAAATATGGGATGGCATTTAGTATTTTAAATATTGAATATTTCACAAAAATCCCCAATTGCAAGGGAAACCATCTATCTGATCTTGGAATTGGCTATGCCAGAATTGCCCTACTGATCATTTTGTAAAAAAATATGTTAAGTGCCAATCTCCATCCATTGTTCCTGATGTTATTGTGTTATCTATTTGACAAATACTGGCAAGAAAACTTTGAACATTCAATGTTCATGATGTTCTGATGATTATAATTTTGCTACTGTTGACCTTTTTGACCCATTTCTATGTTGCTTCATTCCTTCCTGTATAGGCATGTTTAAATATGATTTTACACTATACTTAAAATGGAATATTATTTTTACAGGCGTCAATTGAGGCCTTGTCCTCATAAATGGATGTAGACACATTATTAATTGCTTATAATTAGTTTGTAAAAACCTGTATTTTTTTTATTTTCAGTTAAGTTAATAGCAATGAATATTTTCAGGTGTTGATACAGCAACAACAAGCTAAAATAAATGAACTGGTGAGCAAAGCTCAGGTGGAGACCATCCAGTCTTTGGCAAGTGAAAACCACATTAACCTGACAGAACTTGACAACATTCTGCAGCCAATTATCGATACTTGCACTAAAGATAGTATATCTGCGGGTGAGTTGACTTCTGCTTAGTCTCATTCCATTTCTAACCCGTACTGTGTCCCTGCTGAGCAAAGGAGTCCCTGTCTTTGTATAAACTGCGTTCTAATGTGCTAACAAAGGACATCGCCATGATTGATATTTTTTTGATAAAGAATTTAAAAAAAAGTGATAAATGTACGAAACTGTTACGAAAATATTGAATTACAGATACCATTATATCAAATGTGTTAATGGTGTAATTAGTGTGTAATTTCCATAATATAAAGATGAAAATTAAACATTCTGATGTGTTAACAATCTTTAATAGTCTTAACTAACATAATTATAACAACTGAAACCAATTTTTTTTACAATATATTATATAGCCTATGACACTCCCACGGATAAGGTGACCCTAACAACACCTAATATTATGTCAAAATTTATCAAGCCATGGATTGCAACCTCTGAAATAGAATTATTGTCCACATACGCTCCAAAAAATAACCTTCATTCTGTGGCAGTGAGGTAAAAATAAAATGAACTTTTTCTTACTTATGTTTTAATTTTAGGCAAGGGCTGGATTTTGCAACATGCCACATGTCACGATGCGGGGAAAGTCATATCGCAGCATTTGTTGCGCAAAGTGACTCAGCCGGGCGCTGCGTTCACGCAGAAGCTCCACATCATTTACCTCGTTAATGATGTGCTGCACCATTGGTTAGTATGCACTCTACTTCTAATTGATCATTGGGTATTTGTGCTCATCGTGTCACTAATATTTCGGTCTTCCTCTAACTTCCTTTCACATGTCTAAATTAGTGGTACATATTTTACAATATTACTAGGTACCTGACTTTTATTTTAATTCTTAAAAAACAAAAAGAATGTGATCAACTTATTTAAATATTGTTCAAAGCATGCCCCTAAATTATTATAAAAAATGTGAACTTTCTAACAATTTGAAACTTTTATTTAGTTTTAAAATGTAATGTGATAAGGTTTTCAAATTGATTTTATTTTTTCAATCTTAATGTCCTATCCTGATTGTTGAAAAAAAAATTTTAGATATTATATTCATACAATTTAAATTTCCTTTGACATGACAAAAATGTTCATAATGTGTTTTGGTAGTCAACATAAATACTTATCCTTTATTTATTGATCTTTTCATTAGTTGAATTTCTTTATTGAAAGCCATAACCATTTATTTTGTTTTCCCCTGTTGCCTTTATCAATTCGGTGTCTATGATACTGTTATTCCTAATTACAGTGCACGCAAAAACGCAGAAGATCTCAAGAAAAATTTGGAAAATGTGGTGGTACCAATGTTTTGCAATGCCAGTATAGGTAACATATTTATAATAATGCCCTCGAGATATAGGTCTCTTTTTGTTCGATTGTGCATTCTCATCTTGTATAAAAGCATCTTTAGAGCATCACATGTGGTTTGCGTCAGTCAGGTAACTTGCTTAGAACCGCTCGGCCCATACGACATCGGTTTAATCATTTGCTGTTTCAGCGGTGACGGAGGAGCAGGAGGCTAAGTTAAATAAGCTGCTCCGGCTGTGGGAGTCCAAATCGAACTATTTCGAGACAGCGGTCATTGAGAAGATGAAGAGTCCCACCAGCAGCTACCAGGAGTACCAAAACAATCTCGTGGCGCAACACTCCGGCGCGATCGCGCATCTCACGCAGCAAACCAAATCCACGTTCGAGAAGTATGTACTCGTATTTTATCACAGTAAGCGCCTTGAAGCTATAGTTATTGACTATTCCTTTGTGTTTTCAGTTACCAAACTCAGCACCAAGCGTTCGTGGCGCATACGATGCAACAGATACAGCAACTTGAAATGCAGAAACACGCTTTGGAATTACAACAACAAAACAACCACGAGCAAAACAATGATAACGCCCAACAGAATAATGTGCAGAATAATTTCCAAAACAATTTCAATGATCAGAGTTTCAACTCTTCAAATTACGACAAAAATTTCATTGCGACAACGCAGCAGCTGTACGGTAGCGAGAGTGGTGACAACTATGCTTCCAATAATAGTTTAAGTGGGAACGAGAACAGCTTTGACAGTCAGATATTCGATCAGATGAAGAATCAGAATAACTCGGAAACTGAGGAGGTTGACTTATCAATTCTGCCAAATATAAATTTCTCCCAACCCCCGCCGGGCTTCCAGCCCGAACCTCCGCTCGCATTCCAGAACGGTCTTCCAGATCTCACTAAACCCCCGCCGGGCTTCCCTTCGTTCCTAGAAATCAACAATGAAGAGTTGATGCCTTCTGTCCCGTATTTCGAGTTGCCTGCTGGATTAATGGTGCCACTTATTATGGTACGTTTCTTATTATCAATTTATCACACTTTAAAACGATGAATAATTGCATAGTTTACACTTATTTAAATTGTTTTTTGAATGTTTATAAAAGCGCAAAGTACTATGTTAATGACATGGTTAGGATGTTTCGCCCAAATTGTATTAATACTCGGTGACGACTTCCAGCAATGACAGCGGCGTCACACGTAAGCGAGACCGGAACGCGGGCGCTCGCCGTCGCGGTCCTGGCCCAAATTCCTAGCCTTGTCCGTAGCCTAAGTCAATTGTTAATAGTTACACTACCTAACCTAGAAAGAGCCCAAAGAGCTGTCCTAAAAGTATCTAAATTCCGCTCTTTCCTCTACCCTACTAACCTACGCTCTGAATGTAAAGTGCTCACTGTTCGACAGCTATTTATATTGAGAACAATCTTAAAACAGCACTCCGCAACGTTATAAAACCGGCCAAGTGCGAGTCGGACTCGCGCACCGAGGGTTCCGTACAAACCTGTAGGTATATAAGTAAATTATTAACAATATTTTTATTATACGATCTAATTAAATATTTACGGTTTTCGCAATTTTTCCTTTATCTGTGCTATAAGACGTTGCCTCGTACCAAATTTCAAGATTCTGAGTTCACGGGAAGCACCCTGTAGGTTTTGATTCCCTTTCGAGTTTCGAAAATTTGCGGCATAAACGGTTGTATCTTTTGATTGCGTTGGCTTAGAAGTTTGATTTTTTCACAGCTCCAAGGGACAGTAGACCTGAGTATTTGATATAAATTTTAGCGTAATACCTCCACGCGTTCCTGAGAAAAAGGGTCTTGACAGACGGACGGACAATAAAGTGATCCTATAAGGGTTCCGTTTTTTCCTTTCGAGGTACGGAACCCTAAAAAGACGAAAAGATATTGTTTGCCCCTAAAATTCACATAGAAAATGTGTGTCCTCTTCCGGATTTTACGTTTTTTAGGTCCGTTTCTTTACAAAAATGCTAAAATAGATCTATACTCTCTCAATTATGCTAAATGTAAGAAAACTCAGCGTGATGCTCTTCAATAAATGTCTTACGAAGACACAGAGAACCTATTTATTGTTTTAAAATGATTCTCGATTTATCTTTTAAGTACTTTGTATAGTGGTTAACGCATTCACTACCGGCAACGCACATGTTCGTTTGCCTTCATACAAATTTATTCCTAGGGGGCGTGGCTGGCAGCGAATGTGTTAAGTTTAGTACTGTATTTAAATGCATATTTTTATAGTTTGAAAGTTAATGTTTACAAATAGTTAATACTGGACCTTTCTACTGCTTAAAACAGGGTATCCTAGTTCAGGCATTTGTTAAATGTTATCTCTTAATATTATAAATTAGAATTAAGCCATCAGTCTATAAAATACGTTTTTAATAAATAAATTATTATAATTATAAGGCTTGTTTACGAAAAAAAGTAGCCATCGAAAATTAAGTCTCCACTGTCACCCAGTAGGTCTACCTAGGTAGTTCAAAACGCAATTAGATAGCCCACTGAGTATTCTTTTTTATGTGTAAGAATACAAAATCCATCCATTTTTCCTTAAAAGTCGTGAAATTCTACATAACGCCAGTTAAGGCTTAAAGCTGAAATGATTGCATAGAAATATGTCTACTTCTGGCATAATTTAAAACATATTCGCGGAACATTATAGCAACGATAATCTATTTGAGTAAAGGAAAAAACGGAACCTCTATGACCCAAACGTGAAAATTACAAAATCTAGACTACAATCCAGAGATATCAAAAGTGAGCCCAAAAATGGATAGCAGCTGATATAGGTAAATATCGATAACGCCACTCAAAACGATAGGTGAAGGGACCTTCTTTTTAATTAAATTCTTTAAAAAATGTCATTTCATATTGAAAACCTGAATTATTTATTTATTTGTAAATACAATTTATCAACATAACAGCTTACGCCATGGCGTTGGTAAACTTAAAGTAACTTAGAGAACACATCGTACAATGAATAAAGATAAATCATAAAGGTATAGTAGTAATAGTAACAATTAAAAATAGTTTTCAAAAAACAGTAAAAGAGTCGGGCGAAGTTTGCTCCATTTACAGGCAAACAGGTCGCAATTCGGTGCATAAGAAATAAATTGATTTTTCACGCCACTGCTCGGAAATGTGGCAAAAGATGGTCAGAATTCAGGCTTCAAAGCTGGGGATAGTTGGACGTCGCACGAACAGGCCATCTATGACTTCAAACTGGCCAACAATGTTTTTGTTGGACAGTTTGAACAGTAATCGACCAATCACAGGGCACCGCGCGCGGTCGGCCGGCGTGCGTGCGCCCGTTCCCCCTCCTCCGCGCCGGGCGCGAGGCAAGCGAGCCTGTTTAGTATTATGATCTTCAATTAGATACTTAATTTTGATTTTAAAATATAATTATTTGCAATTTCCTCGCAGTAGGCGTGAAAAGCACTATGTTAAGCCTCGGCCGAAAGTGCAATAGCTGGACTCGTACTTTCTAGCCTCTTCAACAATGTACTATAGTAGCGCCTGGGCATGGACATTATACAAGAGTGGCTGGTTTTTTTCGTGAAGAAGCCTTAATATAGAGTGTATAATGTGTTGTTTGCACTGTGCTGCAGTTGGAGGAGGACCAGTACCGGCCGCTGGACCCCGCGACCATCCGGCTGCCGCCGCCCGCGCCGCCCAACGCGCGCCTGCTGGCCGCCGTCGACGCCTTCTACGCGTCGCCCAACCACGAGCGCCCCCGCGACAAGTACGCCCGACCACTGCATGCTTCATACACATGTTCCAAACCAAACATTGGGGTGTACACACTAAATAAAATAATCTATAATGATGTATTCTCTCGAACGAGAGGACGCAAGAGGTTTAATAATCACAAAGTTTTAAGAGAATATGAAACGATTGTCAGTTACTATGACGCTCGATAGTCGTGACGTCACAATCTACGAACGTTTTTTTCTCTCTAACAAGCAATATTAAAACGGTTGTAGCTTCCTAATTTTTTGAGATATTTGAATGGGATTTCTGTCACTAGGCATATTTTTTTGCTTTGTTTCTTTTGAAGTTATAATAAATTTAGTGTACACCCCTCCTGCATTCTTCAATGAGATGTTCCTTTGCAAAACTTGCCGACCGCCAATTGTTTTGTAGTTTGTCTACCTGAGACTCACAACTTTATAGCCCTGCTAGCATAACTTGACTCTCGACTCTATTCGCGCGCGAGATAGACTGTATGTCACTTTCTGATTAATGCTGTCAAAAAGTGACGGATAGTCTATCACGCGCGCGAGTAGAGTAAAGAGTCAAGTTATGCTAGAAGGCTAGAAATGCCATGTTGCCGCGCGCGCGCACGGTCCTTTGTCATTCAGTCGCTACGCCTGTATCCTTGTGTAAATGTGTAAACGATGATTGCAAAACTTGTAACAAAATCAAAATGTCTTTTGCATGTGTAAGCAATATTTTGTAATTTTCGTAATTTTTCAATAAAATCAAAGTTTTCTATAGCTGTACTATGAAGGGGTGAGGGGGACCACGAAACTGGTTGGCTGGTTGGCATGTCTGGGATCTATACAATGTATATCAGAAGTTAGAATGCGGTCCGCAATTTTTGCAAACGGAACTTCACTAAGAGCCCGGTCTATTACACATAATCTCATAAACGACTATTAATCTATCTATTATTCCTAAGATCTCGTTCCCATAGTATTATACTAAAATCAGCTACGTATCATTCCCAGAATCATTATTTTAAAGCTACTGTTACATAAGCGGTATTCTGGTGAAATGCCCCTTAGAGTTTGCAAGTTTAATATTTCTGTATCAAATGTACAGTCCCCATCCTGGACCATAAAAAAATTACGTCACTTAAAAGTATTAATTAATATAATACTTATAAACTTAATACTAACATAGCGTTTTTGACGTTTCATAAGAAGTTGACCATCAGTCAAAATACCGAATTTAGTAATTGAAAATGTATAAAGTGTGAATTAGATGTTTATTAAGAAACACTTAGTAATTTATCTACTTATCAGAAATGAAATAGAACAAAACGACATGAAATGTGTGGCTAGTGACATGACATCGCCAACACAGTTAACTGACCATTCATGCACTTTATGTGCATTGTAATAAGGTTCAATATAAATACAGGCTGGTCAGTTCACTGTGTTCGCGTTTGTACATCATTTATGAAGTCAGGTTTTATCTGTTTGTTTATCAAATATTGTATAAATTTACACTAATTCTGCAATATGCAGAGTGGTGTCGTTTTGCTGATATCGAGCAATGATCATGTTCATTCAATAATTGTGCTTTAATTTGTGACGACCGGTTGGCCTAGTGGGTAGTGACGCTGCCTATGAAGCTGAAGGTCCTGGGTTCGAATCCCGGTAAGGGCAAATATTTGTTTTTGAAGACTCAAAAGATGATGACTCAGATGTTTTCTATGTATTTATATCTATTAAATATGTTGTAGTTTAGTTCCCATAAGACAATGCCTTTATTGAGCTTACAATGGGGCTAGTTAATTTGTGTAAGATTGCCCCCTAATATTTATTTATTTGTTGCAGTGAGGGCTGGGAGAAATTAGGTCTTTATGAATATTACAAAGCTAAGAACGCAGCAAGAAAGAAAAAGGAAGAAGATATTGCTCAGGGTAATCGGGAGAAGTCGCGAACGCCCTCACCTATACCAAAGGACCTCCAGAAGCAACCCTCACCTCCCGGCAGAAGATATAGGTATGAAAAGTCATTATTCATTCTGTTTTATTACATAAAAAATTTCAGTCGCTCAAAATATTTGTTAGGAAGCGCTATAACTGCAGAACTGCTTTAGACGTAGTCGAGTAGTACATTTGGTTTTAATGTCTTCTTCACTTTGAACAGGTCTAAAAGTAGAACGCCAGAGAAACCATCTCCAGTGAAGTCAAAATCGCGGTCGCCCTCACCCCGGCGACGCTCCACAGCGTGGAGGAGAGAACGAGATAGTAAACATCTTGCAAATTAACTTAGACCTAAACTTGTGTTGACGGTTAACCTTGTTCTAGACCCGAATGCTAAGCGCGCACCACGATTTTATGCCGTGCGATAATTTAGTCGCAGAAATGCAATGTATGGTTTTATATGTCAATGCGCGCATATACGAGAAAAAAATCGCAGCAATTTCAAAATTGTGATTTGTCACATTGTGCCGCGACGCCTCGCGACGCGATTATCGCAAAAGTAAATTGCAGCATACTGAGTTGTATGGCCTCGCGCGCACTGCGATAAAAAAATCCCACCCCGGGCCCCCGCGGCGCTGAGTTGGCGTTCCGCTCTTCAAGCGTCAACGTGTCGAAACTTGCTTATATGCCGACAAAAAGTAGCAACTACTGAAATGTCCACCACCACACTCCAGACTATGAAGTGTGTGAAGAGCACGCTAGCTAAACTTGCTTCTCCGATGGATCTGAAGACGAGATGCTAGACTTTGACCATTTAATTATGGAAATAGAAGGGAAATCACCTTTGTGGGATAAATACTCAAAATCATACAGCGATCGCATTTTGAAGACACGTTTTTTTCTGCCTCCTACTCGAAGGAGTAAAATAAATAAGGCAAGACAAGCAACGTGTACGAAACCATATTGAGAATGAACAATCCATCGACTTTTTCATCGTAGTGCGCGCTGTGAATTTTCCGCGATATTTTAACAGCGCGATTCTAAAATCGTGTCGGAAAAATTAAATCGTGGTGCGCTCTTAGCCTAATTTGTTACACAACATCAAGCGTTTGCCTCAGTGAGGACGCTCGCCCAGTATGAACGTACACCTATGCACGCGCGATTTTCGCAATACCTACACGGAAAAGCAACTACGCAGCTTAACACAAGTGTGCATGATGCAAATCTAAAGGGTCATACTAAGGTCCAAAACGGAATGACGCAAGCTTACAGTAAATAAAAGTGGAATCGTTTGTTCAGGTCGTAGAAGATCCCGGTCGCGGTCTCGGTCGCGGTCGCGCAGCCGGTCGCGGTCCCGCGAGCGCGACCGCCACCGCGAGTCGCCGCGCGCGCGCCGCGTGGAGCGCGAGCGCTCGCCCACCCCGCCCAGCTTCCTGTGAGTACACTTCTACAGGATTCACGACATTTTTGTGCGTGATACCTAGATAACAATTAAAGACATGACATGTAATAAGTAAAATAAAATGTACAAATTATTGTTATTTAATAGTATAGTTAAGCAAATTATTATGTATATTATAAGTAATTTTAATGTATTTCAAACACAATATTTGTATTGTTTCTGAATAAATCAATCAAAATCAATTAATCACTAATACAATAGGGGTGTGACCTAACTTTTTTTTACGATGCCATTCGTACCAGTTTTTGGAGAGGAATAGATGTTTGTATCGGAGCAACTACAATAGAAGTGTGGAAACCAAATAAAATAACCAAAAATGATGAATGTTCTCGAAAACATATTATTTGGCGTCTTTCTTTTGGACTAATAATAAATTTTAAGTCTACACCCCTAATAATGAACATAAATACCTATAAACTGGAGTCAAAGATTGACCTCGCGGGCGGCAGCCGAAACGCTTCATACAAGGGAATGCAATCTCGAACCGAGATTCTAGATAAAATTCTGAGGTCTCGTCAGCTAAATCGACGAGATCTCCATTAATCTTACAGTGGAATTAGGTGCATAAGTGTAAGCAATTTTTAACATCGACAGTTCCTATTTAGGAAAAAATATAAACAAACAAAACCACGTCATTAGTGAACACACGCACGTACTTAGGTGAATCAATGATATAATAAAAGACGAGTCAGATTGTGTGATTGATTTGCTGCAGTCTTATAATACTTAGAACTACGTCGTTATTCGTTAATGAGTCAATCAAATATTTTGTGCCCAGGCAAAAGGTACTTCTTTATTAGCCATAAGAAATATTTTGAATTAATTGAATCATTCCAATAGCGCCGTATTTGACTACTGCAAAATCGGCCTTTCACCTCGACGACACGTTTGCCGCAGGGATCGGATACCGGTATTTTCTCCATACAAATTAAACCGGTATTATTTCGTTCTTTGTTTATGATATCATTTTTGATCGGGCAGTCTAATAATACGAATATGTTCCCTAAATACACGATAGAGTCCTACATTAAGAGCCTAAAATAATTCAAAATAGACTACTTCGGGGGTTTTTGAAAAAACCGGTTCCGATACCTGGTTTGCCGTCTACCAATACCAAGGCTGCTGTAATTTATATTTAACTCTTAATTAAAATTAGATTGTGTGGAATATGTAGTACCATGTACAATTACGGACTTTAATTGTTGAGCCATTTAGAGCTCACTTGATACTGTACACTTCATAGCTTCATAGAAAACCAAAATTAGTTGACACCTAAATCAACAATTGAAGTCCTTGGCCGTATCCTCCTTTAACTAATATTTACCTTGGCACCTATTCCATACAGATAACGTGTTCGGCAATGTGAAAAGGTTCTAAAAGACACGTGACATCAATAATGTACTCGTATACACGGTGAGTAAATACTGATGATCCACCATAGCTGTCTCACTCTATCGCATGTTATAGAGTGAGACAGCTATGATGGATCATCAGTATTTATTTACTAACCGTGTATTGGTCGCCATCCGATTGATGATGAAGTTCTTTGTACCATAGAGGAAGAATAGAATAGAGGGACTCACACACACACATGAGTGACAAGGATGTAAGCATAGACAATAACACAAGTGGGAACGAAATACAAAGTCAAATCTCCTGTCCCTCAGCGCGTTTAGACTTTTTTGTTTGTCACCACCTGTCAAAAAATTGTACTGTAACTGACGTCACCGATATAACACGACTAAATTATAAATGACATTAGATGTCAAGAATGTATTAGTCATCTGATACTGTTTCTCAATTTAGTAAGGTTACATATTTAAATTATTATTTTACGGGGTCTAACGCGATATTTATTTCTGACGTTTCGACACGGGTTCGGTCATGGTCGCAGATGACTGTCGTCCCAGAAAATTGTCCTCCGTTGACAATTTATGGGATGGGTGCATAGTATTGGATGTGTCGAAACGTCAGAAATAAAGGTTAATAAATGTTAGCGTTAGACCCGTGAAAAACAATAATTTAAATGTGTACAAAGCGCGAGAGTTTAAAGTGTTTTAGTACGGTTAATTTACCATCGTCCCTTTCGGGCATACGCTAGGACGCTATCTCGGCCAATCAACTATTTTTTGTTGCTCGTTTCCATGGTTACGTCCCCTGGGTTACTACTACGATTTTATGAGGCTTAAATCCACTAAACACGTATTTTGTTATATTGGTAAACCCGTCCCATGGTGGGGCAACTCCTTACCATGATAGGAGCCCAATGTATAGTCTATTTTGTAAGAAACTGTTGTCTCTTGGCTTACCGGAACAGAATAACAACAAGGAAACGTTGATTGAGCCATCTATTAAACGTACGTTTGGTACAGTGGTGCCGGTGCCACCTTCGGCGCGACGTCGAGCGGGCTGGACTCGAGCAACAAGGGGCACCAGCTGCTGCAGAAGATGGGCTGGAGCGCGGGCGGGCTGGGCGCCGCGGGGCAGGGCATCGCCGAGCCCATCAGCGGCGGCCACGTGCGCGACAAGCAGGACCAGTACAAAGGTGGGTCGGACACCCGACGGTGCTCTCACAAGGGTGGTCATAAAATCCTACTAATATTGTAAATGCCAACTTTGTATGTTAGGATGTTCAAATTCAAATTCAAATCTTTATTTTACATAAAAATGTGGTACAAAAGCTGGTATAAAATTGTATCATGGTCACACACATTCCACCAGAAACTGGCATGCAAAATGAACATTAAAATGTCACAATTTCAATTATACTACTAAAATGTCACAGTTACAATTACATTACTAATATGTCATAATTACAATACAAATCTAGTTCAATAATAAATGTTAAGTTCAATGTTTAAAATAATCAAAATATTCTTCTACAGAGTAAAAACATTCTTGTACTAGCCAGTTCCTAAGTCTACGCTTAAATAATCTAATAGGCAAAACTTTTATGTCATCATGCAAACGATTATAAATGTTTGTTACTCGATCACCCTTTGGAATGCCAGAACGTGGATCCGTGGAATCTCGTTATACAGCCCTAACGCGGATCATCGTTCAAACGACCCCTCGCGATTTGTTTCGTTTTTCTAGGTTAAATAGCGTGGATCCACTGAATCCTGTTATACTGCCGGAACGTGGATTGGCGCTCGCTCCAAACGACTACACGCGATTGGTTCGTTTTTCTATAGTTTATATAGGTTGAGAATAGAACGCGGATCCGCGTCGGCACACAGCCATATTGTGACTCCAGCAGCCGCGGCATTCCAAAGGTTAAACGGCACAACCGATTTGGATGAAATGTTGCACAAAGATAGTTTATAGCCTGAAATAAAATGTAGGATAGTTTTTATCCCGGTCCAAGCAGACCAAGTCGCTGGCGGAAGCTAGTAATCAAGAATGTTGAATTTTCTCGAAAAAGTATCAAAAATATAGTCGCATGGAGAAAAAAGTAACACAAGACAATAAATGATCACAAAGTTATATGTCCAAAGTTTTAAGTGGATGTATACTCTGTCCCTTTTCCGCAACACGCACCTTTACATTAAACGATTCTCTTTTACTGTGACGTCACGTGTCTTGAGCGTTTTCTCAATATATCTCATCATCTCATCAAGCAATATTAAAACAGTTGTATGTTCGTAATTTTTTGAGATATTTGAATAGAATTTTCGTCATTAGGCTGATTGACTTCCTTCTTTTGGAGTAATAATAGAATTAGAGTCCCCAACTCTATACGCACTCAAGTCGCCCCCCGCACACCCGCCGAACCCCTCTGACACATTTGTGACGCTACTAGTACACGCAAACTTTTGTGGCGCGTACTGTAAAAGGATGAAGGATATGTCACCGTTACATTATGAATACTGTCAGTTTATAATTTTACTCGCGATATTATAAACTTGAAAAATTGTGAACTGTTAAAACCGGTCACAATTTAACGCATTATTTTTCGTCAGTTTATATTTATAAACTATCAATGTCGAATCGTCAAATCGTGAACTGAGATCAAATCGGCATGCTACGGAACGCATACACAAAGACTAGGTAGGTTAAGTTAGTTAGGCAGCTTCAGTTGCCCGAAGGGCAAACCGCCCAGAATGCGCGGGGCTCCGTCGACACTGCCAGATGGCGATATAAATGAAATAAAAAGTTCAGAAAAACCATCATGTTCTGACGTAAGTGAAAGCTGATGCAAGTGAAATAATTCGTTCAACCAATCAACGCACAGGGTGCGTTCCGACTCATGCGTATTTGTGAAAAGTTTTGACAGTTAATAAATTTTCGACGGTTCATAATATAGGGAGTAAGATTATAAACTGAACGTGTTCATAATCTGACGGTAACAGCCCAGCTAGCACGATAGGTTTTATTGTCACGTTTTACGGCGAAAATGTACTGAGACGTCACGTAAAACATAACGATAAAACGTATCGTGCTAGCTGGGCAGATACTTTGATATCTTACGTCGTAACACTAAGACCTCGTTTATGTGGATATTCATTGAACCATTAATTACTAGTATTAATAATTAGTTAATGGTAATTAAAGGCCGTCACAAACGATCATTGTTAGACTCATAATTACGTTAAGTCGCAAAACAAGACAGGTTAGATGTGATTTAAATACAACTTACGTTAGGTTTGGCAGTGCAAGTTAAATGATTTACCCCTTGAGGCAAGCACAAATACAAAGCAAATAATAGAAGCGTTTACGTACAAGTGCCGCGTTTTCATATACGCTTCTCGCATCACTCCTAAACCCTCCATAAACGAGACCCAACATTGCGGCGAGATAGACTATCCATATTTAAATAATTAGAACACTTAGAAAGAGACGGATAGTCTTATCTCGCCGCGACACAGCTCGCGCGCAGTCTTGTGATAACCGTGCAAAAAGTATGACAACCCACTGCTAGGAGTCATGGCGTCGAAATGGTTAACCTTTTGAAAGCTAAAGACGGCTGTGGACGCAGACGAAAACTCGTGCCACTGAAGCCACGGACGGCCACAGCCGCGCGTGCGCTTTTTCGTTAATTTTATGTAATAAAAAGCTTTACAAGTAACTTGACCCACTTTTTTAATAGTTCATGATACGTACATTAATTTTGACATGACAATATTTATCAGAAGTTTCATTTTATTCATATTTTGTCTGGCTATTGTTTTTGTTCTGGCCTCAGTTGGGTACCGCCGTTTTGTTTGGCACCCTCGCTGTCAAAAGGTTAAACAACGAGGTACTGATTATATTATGTTCCTTTCTCAGGTGTTGGCGTAAACTTGAATGACCCATACGAAAACTTTAGAAAGAACAAAGGTGCAGCCTTTATCACAAGAATGAAAGAAAGAGCACTGGAGCGCTCTTCATGATCACTGTAGGCTGGAGTAGATGTATATTATGTGTACAATGAGATTGTGTGGTTGGGATATGATTTATTTTATCTAAATCATCTTTAAAATAAATTTTATGAATTTTATTTTGTAGTTTGAACATAAACTTTTAATAACAAAAAATGCATCATCTTGACCCCTACCCTTCATTTGTTACTTGTGTTTAACCCGCTATACCTCATTCCATATAACATTACAATTTTAACGGTCAAATTCGACTACATAATTAAATATTATCTTCGTTTATGTAGGGATACCAAAGGGAAATATTTTACTAGTTTTAATTATTTCGATCAAGTGCTTTTCAAACGTAACAATACGCATGTTTTTGCGTTTTTAAATGTATATTCTTAAATCGCATTGCGATTAACGCACGATTTTTGTCATAAAAATCTTACTATGCCGAAATGCAAACCTTAAAAAAGTCAAAATTCCGTAGCAAAAATAAAAAAATCTATTTGAACAGCTCCCAACTACATACATATAAGAGGGGCTTTACTTGAGTTTTTTTAGCTATATGTTGGTTATTATCTTATTATATCCTCCGTCCTCAATATTAGGAACCGAAGTGGAAGATGGGAGTTAATCTTTTCGACGCCAACGATGCATATCGCACCGCAGGTTCAACGCTTACGACTGATATATGCGTCAAGGAGCCCAGCGCGATAGCAACCTTCTTGTATTGACAAGGTTTAACTCCGCACTAAATGTCTTGTTGATTTGGCGTGAACTTTTCTCTTTGACAAAGCGTTGAAGAGGTTAAAGGATTCACTCTGCTATATTACAGAGCCTTGTATTATTTATTATTTGATATATATGTGGGCCTTTAATGTGCCGCTTCGACCAGTGAATGATCTATTGTGGCAGCCCTTTCTTGTTTATAGTTCACCATTAAGACCCGTTGCCTCCAAGAAATTCCAGATTCTTTGGGCGGTGATATGTTGTACCTCTTCTGGGTGCATGATGTGCCGCCCTAGGTAGGTACTTCTTTTTTGCATGAGTGGTCCGCAGGAGCAGAGAATGTGTATTGCTGTCTCCTCTGTCTCCTGGCAGAACCTGCAAGTTGCGTCTTGTTTCATACCCATTTGAAACAGGTGTTTGTTCAATTTGCAATGTCCTGTCAGGATTCTCGTCACTGCACAGGTTTTGTGCCTTTTGAGTTGTAATAGCTCTTTAGACAGTTCACTATTGAACCCTTTAATTAAGGCTTTAGCCTGTTTTTGTCCTTTGGTGGACATCCACAGCTTGATTGCCTCTGATTTTTCTGTGTTACTTAGCAGAGAATATGCTTTCCGTTTTGTGATACCACAGAACGGTTCTGGGCCGACTAGGGTTGTTTCTGCGCCCTTCCTTGCAAGTTCATCTGCTTTTTCGTTCCCTACACTGAGAGAAAAATGGGCTAACAAAGTCACAATAAATGTTTTGTCATTTTTTTCTTGTTACAGTAACAATAAACTTTGTTACTACATCAAAACGAGTTTAGTGTCACCGACAACCTTTTTATTGTTCGCCGTTTATTGTGCTGATAACAATAAACACTTTGCTACTGTAACAATATTTTTTTGCTTTGTCGTGGTATTCAAATGATATTGCCGGTTTATCAAAGTTAGACTTAGCTTCTACAACAAAGCAGATTTCTTTTGTTGTAACGACAACAAAATTTTGCCGATTTATCAAAGTAAGACTTTGCAGCTGCAACAAAACTTTTTATGTTGTTGCAGTTACAATATCACTTTGTAATATTATCAAAGTTTACCCTTGTTCCTGCCACAATGTGTTTTTCTTTTGTTAGAATTACAATATAACCTTGCTAATTTATTAAAGTATACTTTTATTACTACAACAACCATCATCTGTTGTTGTGGCAACTATACAATACTGCTGATTTATCAAATTAAAACATTGTTACTATAACAATGTTTTTTCTCTTTGTTGCGTTTACAATTGTACATTGTCAATTTATCCATGAGTAATCTTGTTGCTACAACAAAGTGTTTTCCTTTTGTTGCATTTACAACACAACATTGCTAATTTACTAAAGTATACTTTTATTACCACCATAAAGTTTCTCCATTGTTGTGGCAACTATACAATGCTGCTGATTTATCAAATTAAACATTGTCAACATTACAAGATCCTTTGACTTTGTTCCGTTTACAATACAGTATGTAGTCAATTAATCCAAGATTTAATTTGTAGCTACGACAACGTATTTTCTTTTTGTTGCATTTACAACGCAACATTGCTAACTTATTGAAATATACTTTTATTACCACTACAAAGTTTTTCTATTGTTGTGGCATCTATAAAATACTGCCGATTTATAAAATTAAACGTTGTTAACATTTAAAGGTCCTTTCACTTTGTTCCGTTCACAATATAGTTTGTTGTCAATTTATCCAAGAATAAATTTGTTGCTATCACAAAGTATTTTCTTTTTGTTGCATTTACCAACACAACATTATTAATTTATTAAAGAATATTTTGATCACCACCACAAAATGTTTCCATTCTTATGGCAACTATAAAATACTGCCCTTTTTTATAATTAAACATCGTTAACATTACAAGGTCCTTTTACGTTGTTCCGTTCACAATATAGTATGTTGTCAATTTATCCAAGAATAAATTTGCTGTCAGAACAAAGTTTTTTTCTTCGTTGCATTTACAACAGTACCTTGCTAGTTTATTAAAGTATACTTTTAGTACTCCAACAAACTTTTTCCGTTGTTGTGCCAGTTATAGAACACTGTTAACTTATCGAATTAAAACGTTGTTACTACTACAAAATTTATCTTTGTTGCGTTTTTATATATGTTCACATTGTCAATTTACACAAGGAAAGCTAGTTGGTGAAACAAAGCTTTTATTCATTGTTGCAGTTACAATAGTGTACATATATGTAATTTCTTATAGTATGACCGTTGTTGATTTGTCAAAGTATAACTTTGGTTCTGCGAATTATTTCATTGAAGTACACTCGGCGTCAAAACAATTTGTACTTTTTAATATAAATATACTACAAAAACATTCAATTTTTTATTTGTTGTAATTGTAGGTATTTTTGGTCTGGTTTGGTTGTTCATTGTTGGTTAGTTTTTACCCTTACTTTGTTATTAATATCTAAGAACAAAAACGCCTAGAAAGAGCGTTACAGTGTAACAAGTGTACATAGGGAGTTCTTCAGGGGGCCTAGCACACTAAGTTTTATGTCGGACATGAAGCATCTGTCACTCTTGCACTCGCATATTGGCCAAAAAGGGACGAATGCTTTATGTCCGACATTAAACTTAGTGTGCTAGGCCCCCAGAAGTGTGCCCATGGCTAGGGGTAAATGAGGTAATGGGAGTCACTAAAACGAAAATTCAAATAAAAAAATATTACGAAACAAAATCTTTATTGCAACCGCCTCATAACAAAATCTCATAAGTAATCACTTTGGTAATCAACTTTGAAAAAATACTAAAGTTTAAAAAAAAAACAGATTTGACTCCGATTGCACCGAGGTGAGGTTAATTGGAGTCACCCTGCGGGCAATCAGAGCCAAAGAAACTCTAACACAAATCGCAGACATAATCTTCGGCCGACTCGAACGCAATGCAGTCTGCGTGAGCCCGTAAGTCACATGAGGTACATATGTACCAAACTTCACCATTTCGTCCGAATTCGTCACAGATTAAGCATCTATTTTCTGTATCGTCGACATCATCAATTATCCTGGCATAAATCAGCAGTTCCCACGTCTGATATAGAGGTATCACTTGATTCCTGAAGAACTTGTCTCTTTGCTCCCTTCTTCTGCACTTTTGTATTTTTTCCTTGGCCCTAGCCCTTTGTTTTATATGCTGCGGACAATGGGTGTCACCCGAGTCTCATTACCCACAAAAACAATAATGAGAAAGCCTGGCCGCGGCGGACAATAGTAAACTTGTCATTAGCTGTCAAATTTACTATGGTCCGCCACTGCAGGCCGCGCCAGTGTGATGCAGGGTTAAATTGCCACAATTTGTCTCAAATTGCATTCGACAAACCATAAGTGATAATTATATGGTTTGTAGAACCCTTTATTCCGTCAACAAGCGGTTTAAAATTTGCGTCCTTTGAGAATTACAAAGTAAAGTATTAAAACAATGCTCAATTAAATTTATTTGAATGTTTATGGATAAAAAAGACTTGGCAGATCATGCAAATTGTGAAGCAATTTGTCGGCTGCAACTGGTTTGACAGTTTGATGAGCAGCAAAACATGGCTCCAGAAAATAGCAAAAATTTATTAATGAACGATTTGATATTCTTGCCGCTGAGTGTACATAGTTTAATTCGTATTGTGTGTGACAACTGAACTTTGACAATTAGACAACGTATAAAATCCAATTTTGCAAAAATGGCAACACACAATTTTAACGTGTGTCGTGAGTGACAAAATAAACGTTGTCAATCAGACAAACTAATATTGTGAAAATGGCAAAGCGACGGTACGTGGCAAAGGACATTTGATAAATTAACAATATCCATCGATAAAATCAATACCGCTTCCATTTTCACTCGTCCATTTTGTCGCCCGCCATCGGAAGTTACGCACGTGCGTAGTTTGTGCTGCTGCTCAGATCAGAGTGAAAGGTTTTTCAGTGACTAAGTTTGCAGCATTTCATATAATACGAGCAGCTATAAAAAATGGACGACGCATTAAGCGATTTTTTAGCGAATGCTGGGCTTTCGCACTTGTTAAGCACCATGGAAGGTAAGTCTTGTTTTTATTTTAAAAAATAATACTAGGGTTACTAGGTAGTAATTTTGAAGGCCTGTCGGGTTACGTATAAGTTGAACTTGTAATTCATAGTCAGCGGGTTTAATACCACAGCACACAATAGTTTATTTCGATTTACGTTTTTATTGAACCGGCCATCTTGTTCAGTTTTGGTTATATCTAGTTAGCTTGGCAGCAGATTCAGAAGCATACTGTCAAATAACTCGCGCGATAATAGTTGAAACAATCAAACTTTGACCCCTAGTCTTCTATCTAACTGTTTTCAGATGAAGGAGTAACTCTAGAGATTATGCTCCAAGCTAATGAAAGCGAATTAGCAATACTTACATCGAAGATCGCGGACAGAATTAAATTAAGATCTGGGCTTGATAATCTTCGTAAAGCAAATGTTAGTTTACTTATTATTATTTTTTGTTATTTTGGGTGTCTGTTTTAAATTAATTGTTTATTAGCCGTCTCTACACCGGACGCTTGCTCAGCCGCACGCCTCGCCCGAGACATGCGGCCGAGCGTGCGGATGCCCGGCCAAGGCATGCGTCGAGTGTAGACACGGCTATTGATATTTTTGTAATAAAAAAGTGGCCATGTAAGTAGTTATTATATGCATGCAGCATTTAACTTTATAATTGTTTACTTTCTGTAATTTTTTTTTATAAAAATCGACTGCAATAAAATAAGTTTAATTCTTCAAATAATTTAACTGTAACGCCTGAATAAACCAAACTGGCATAAGGACATTTAAACATGGAATTGTGACTAAACTTGCCATACTTAGAACCTAACCTCTGGCATAATAATTACTTAAGTTTGATTGAATCAGGCTAAGCAGAGATTTTTCGTAGGTAATAGAATAAAATATAGAAGAATAAGCAATAGAAGCGAGCTTTAGAGACAGCATGAATAATTACTAATGACATGTTATTAATTTAAGGTTGATGCTCAACCAATTTTGGACCACACATTATCACCATCATCTCCACACATAGTCACTGAAAGACCCGTCACAGTTGCATTGCCTGAAAGGCAAAACGCTGTTATATTTGATGCAGCATTATTATCAGCATCATCACCATCATGCCAGGTGAGTGCTAAAGTCACTGCATAATAGGATAGTTATAATAATGATGTAATATTTAAAATACTTAATGTGTTTTCAGGTGTTTACTTCACCTAGTCTGGCAACCTCAACTCAGCTCAACGGAAGTGCCACAGCAAATTACATTGACTGCAGCAAATCAAGTACCTCAGGTAATTTATTATGTTACCCTATAAGCAACATAATTATTATGATTTTATTTTTGAATAGATCTTGTCTAGCTGTAAAATTTATGTTGTCTGTTTTTTTTTACAAGCTTTCATTTAACAAGCAATTTTCATATATTAAAGTAAGTTGTCTGTTTCAAAATTTTCATATCCTTTTTCAGTCACTTGCTGGTATCCAATTGGTCTGAAATGTGGCAATCTGACAATGCAATATTATCATACTGTTGAGCTGGTCTGATTGTGAACTAAATGAAATTAAATATATAATTTATTTTTCTAGAATTGTTCATTCTCATTGGGACAAGAAGAGTACGAATTGTTGGAAAGCCTGGATTTTTCTAAACCACAGGAAAAAGATATAATTAATCTACGCAATCTGCTAAATTCAGATTTCAACGGGAAAATAATTAATAAGAAAGGCAGAAACTGGACAAAATCTGAGCCCTCATGATCGTGCTTGTATAGTAAAACTTGTGGTGGAAAAGGAACTTAAATCTCTTCCAAAAATTGGTAACACCATCAGAAAAGATGTGTGGATTAAATGGGCCGATGAAGTTGTAAAGTTATTTCCGAACGAAACTTCCAGCATTTACTATGTGCCATACAAAGTTATTGAAGGAAGAGTAATACAAGCGAGCGGATTAATTCATAATAGACTAATCACGCATAGACGATCCTTGGAGCTCTGATGTTCGCAAAAGAAGAGGAAGCAGCAGCAGCAGCGAAAGCAGTGACAGCGGGTGCGAATCGGTCAACGACGGCGTCAAACGTAATCGGCCTCTGCCGGAATCCTTAAGTCAGGCATCATCTTCAGACAGCGACATAGATTTAGACATAGACTGGCTAAAGGGCTCATCTTCATCTGAAGAAACAGTGAATGTTAAATGGCAAAGCACATTTCAACAGCGTAATAAACTATTAGCGAGTCTTCCCTATGCAGAGTATTTCAACACATTCCCGGCTCTTCTTTTACCCACCGGCTACCAATTGGTGAGTTTCATAATACTTATTTACAAGCTTCCATTTGATAAATCAAACATGTTATCCACTTTAAAACTCATCGCTAGCAATATTGGAATAATAATAATAAACTATAGCTAGTGTTTAGCCGTGTTGATGAAAATAATAAAAGTTATTTTTTTTTCATTATTTTATAGTTATCCAGTGACTTCAGTGCTGTACATCCAGGAGCAAATGACGCGTTTGCAGAGAAATTTCCCTTAGTTAAAGTGAAGATTTTGAAACTTCTAGCTGAAAAACGAGAAGCAGTCAGAGTAGATCAACAGATCACCGATTTATTGGAACTAGCTTCTGGTGAGTTCGTATAATTATCTGCCTGGTTACCCTATTTTGCAATATAACATATCCATGTGGCTTGTATGGATTGTATGTATGATTATTTACACCAGGTGTCCTAGAAAGTAGTGTCAAGCAGAAAGTGTTGCGAAAGCCTTTGTGAATTGTGTTAAGACAGTTTGTGGTAATAATGGTAAATGTTCATAGGTTATCGATTGAGATGATTTTGATATTAGCAGACATCGGAATTTAGGGGCCAAAATTTTATGACAGGCAATGAGTTCGTATATCAATAAACCCAATTATCGACGCTTTTTCCATATACGAGTGATTGGCCCAAGTTCTGTTTTCTTAAAATAAAATAGTATTGAAAGTATAAACCAAATACAGGTAAATTACTTTCGAGACGTTTTTGCATTTGTAGTAGTATTTGTATATTTACAGGGACACACGTACACATACACGTATACAGACACACGTATGTGTGTGTGTGAGGCTGGCTGTGCTGTAACCAATAGTCAGCCTCTGTAGAGGTCACAACTACAAATGCAAAAACGTCTCGAAAGTAATTTACCTGTTATAATTTAATTCTCTTTATTTATTTTAAATTCGACAATTTTTTTTTCTTCAGTATATATTTGACAATTACTGTCCCGTTAACTATTTATATCTAATTATCTAAAGAGGATTGATAAAGAGATAACAACTATTTTATAGTGCAATGGGTACATAACCTAGCAATCATTTAATATATGCTTTGTGTTAACTTCATAATCGTCTCCAGAATAATACTTAAAAAATACACACAAACAATGCTGGGGGCGATCACTAGTGTATAGAGAAAAGCATCGATAATGGGATTCATCGATATGGGAACTCCCTGTCATAAAATTTTGCCTCCTAAATTCCGATGTCTGGGTTGATTAATATACTATACACAGACAAATGAATAGGAATACTTTCCACGGCATTGTCACATTTTACTGTCTACTATAAATAAAAGCTAAATGTTTTGATGTGGTAATTCACTACTTAGGTATTAAATTTTGTGTTACATTGCTAGGAGCTTGGACATTAAACGATTAAGTCGCTCCATATATCTTCTTATAGTTTATGTAAGTTATCTATGTTATTATTAAGACGAACGTAAAATATGGGTTCAATCTTATAAAATAGATCCAGGTGTGTGATTCTCTAAGGAAACATCGCTGCGTTCAACGGTTGTGCCGCAACTACGTCTCGCTCGCTCGCGCTTTAATGTCAACACAGATTCGCTCGCCAGCTTTGTTCAACCGTTGAACGCAAAGATGTTCCCTTTCAGAATCACACACCTGCAACTCATTAATGTGCGCCTGCTATGGGTTATGCGAGCTGTAAATACGTGGTATTGACAAAGACAAGACCTTGCTAAGCTTCACACACAGCGCCCGCGCACCCGAATGAGTTTTTAGAGCTGCCGCACACTAGGCCAATAGGACTCCGGTGGCCTCAGCTTGAACCAATATTTATAGCTTAAATTTCTAGTGCAAGGTTTTGTTGTAATAATGATAATGATAAATAAATCAATATAATCCTTTTTTTCGTTTACTTTCATGAACTCCCTATAGGTTTCCATAATTTTCACCAAACTATCCTGTATTTTGCAGATGTCAACTGTGGACTTCCATCAACAGCCACTGTTCTCATTTGCTACTGCAGAAAAGCGTAGGGATCCTTAGGTCAGTTGTCAATCAAAGAGGTGCGGAGGCGGATGTACGGTGAGCGAGAAAAAATCTGCCAATCAATGTCTGGGGTCGTTCTTCATTTATTCAAAATGAACACGGACGAAGTGAATTGGTAGATTTTCCTCGCTAATGCTGGCTACACACGCTCCGGCCCGGCCTGCAAGCTTGGACTGAAAGGCCAAACCTCTCGTGTGTAGGCTCCGGCCGCGCGTTAAAGACCCAGCCAAAGCCACGAGAAGTTTGGCCGGACGGATTTGGCCTTTCAGTCCAAGCCTGCAGGCTGGGACGGCGCGTGTGTAGCAAGCATAACCGGTTATCTGGCTAGCACTTCTCTGGTGGAACACCACCTTAAAGGGTGAGGTAACATTTGTCGGAGTAGCAATTTTTATTTTGCTGCTCTGACAAATGCTTTGCCTTTTGGATCCCTTAGCTTTATAGCAGTAGCAAAACGAGAATTGTTACTATTGCTGAGTTCGCTTTGTTAGGATAGCAAAGAAAAATAGCTGTAAGAACAATATTTTTATTGCTGACACAACAAAGTACAATAGTCAGTGAAACTAAGTAGAATTGCTACAGGAGCAATATATATATTGCTCATACAACTAAATACATTAGTCAGACTAACTAAGTAAAGTTGCTACAGGAGCAATATATATATTGCTGAAACCACTAAATACAATAGATAGACTAACCAAGTAAATTTGCTACAGGAATAATATATATATTGCTGATACAACTAAATACGTTAGTCAGACTAACTAAGTAAAGTTGCTACAGGAACAATATATATATTGCTTATACAACTAAATATAATAGTTAGAGGAACTAAGTAAAGTTGCTACAGGAGCAATATATATATTGCTGAAACCACTGAATACAATAGATAGACTAACCAAGTAAAGTTTCTACAGAAGCAATATAAATATTGCTGATTCAACAAAAACAATTACATTACTTTGCTAGATCAACAGTAAATTTGTTGTTCCAGCAACAAAATGTAAATCACTGCAACAACACTGCTTAGCTGGAGCATTGATAGTTATGTTGTTGGTACAACAATAAACATATCGTTGCTACAACAATAGATATGTAGACACTACAACAATAGAACATTTTGTATCTACAACAATAAATATGTTGCTGATTCAACAATAATCGCGTTGACGTGGGTACAATATTACTAACAAAACAAAACATTGCTACAACCACGATAATAGATTTCGTTAACGACAATATTTGAAACTGTTACCTTAACAATTTACAATGTTGTTAACTAAGATTGTTAACGTAACAACAAATTGATAGCAATAAAAAAGTTGTTGCACCAACTATGGACTATGCACGGCTGTGTGGGGTTAAAGTTTTTTTGTTAGCACAACAATATTTTTCTCTCAGTGTAAAATATCGGAATGCTTGTAACAGTGGAACAGTAAATCAATACTCTTAGTTCATTAGTATGTGTATTTACAAGAGTAATGTTAATTGTACATAACATACCTAGGGCGGTGAATTCGTGAATGCCCCAGATCGCAGTGTTTGTGGCCCGAACTGAAGGTGAGGGCCATAAATATGCGATCTGGGGCTTTACGAATTACTACCCGTGGTTTGTCTAAAGCTTTACATCTTGCCTTGGCCAGGAAGTGGGATTTTCTCCTCGCGTAGGGGCCACTTACGGCCTAAGGTGACGTAAAATTAGTTAACTACAGTTCAAAGTTGTCTTCATAATTATCTTTAAATTCTGCCAGTCTATCCAAAGTCTCTTGATACTCGGAAGCTTCCAGTCCCTCCTCACTGAACTTGTGCAGTTTTGTGAACTTAATCCTGCTGGCTTCCCTGTGTAACTTTTCAAGCATATCTGTGAGGAAGTTGCCATTGTGATATCCAGCTATCACTGGACAGCTTTCTATTTTGTCTTCACTATTTCCATTGGTGACAAAACCATAATTATTCAATTTTTCAGAGAAAAATCTTGGGTAAGGATTCTTCAACTGTAAAGGTCTGTCACAAACTGTAACATTTGTTGCAGAGAGGAAATTGTGTGCCTGGAAGTATAACTCCATCATTTCTTGCACATCTCTACACCTGTACGCTGCTAAATTCATCTGCTCTTTGGCGTCTTTAAGAGGAGCTTTTAGAGAACTCTCTTGTATGCCTCTTACTGTGACCAGTTGAAAGATTTTATCTGTTGCAATCTTGCAACTAGGTGTTATGGGTGTGTATATTGGTTTGGTTGTCCTATTCAAATAATCAATCAGATACTCTGATTCATTCATTGTAAATGGTATTCCCATAGAAGCAGCAGCCATCTTCCTTCCGTAGCCTGTCATGTCTGCACAAATATCAGACAAGGTGTATGCACTGCTTTTATGCCTATACTTTTGGCTCAGTGTGTCCAAGGCAGAGGCTAGTAAAGCTGATGAGTGGTAATACTTCTCTGGATTGTAATTAATGTGTTCAAAAAGTCTGGGGTTGCCAGGCTTTCTCCATCCTTTTTCGCCAGTACAGAGGGGTACAAATAGAGTAGAATGCTGAGACAATGCTTCAATAGACAATAGTGTATTGACTAGTCTTGTTGTATCTTTTATATTGGAGACGTCCCTTTCTTCTTGAGTCTGCGGAGAATTGTCTGGATAATGAGAAGCTATAATGGGGTGGGCCAGTATGGGTTTAAAGTATTCATCTACTATATCTTCAATACATCCTAAAGCAAGTCCTGAGAATCCGTCAGTGCAATCAAAGTTTATATGAAAGCCCTGTATGCTATCACATTCTTCAACATATTTTCTAATATTATCACTGAAGATATCGCCAAAATCCGATTTCCAAACTGTTTGCCCAATATTGAATAAGTCAAACGGAGCCTGAAATAAAAAAAAAACAAACATTAGGTGATATTAAATTGGTATGTTGACATTCGTGAAATAGGGTCTTATGTTCAAAAATACAAAATACTTACGTTATTATCTCCATGGCTATATTCTTTAACAATGTTTACAGAGCGCGGATGGAATCGTGGGTACAGAAAGTCAGTCCAAGTGTTCACATTATCCTCCAACTTATATTGCTTTGATTCAGCAGCAGAGGGTCCAACGGTATCAATGTCTTCCAAGTATTCATTCTTAGGCGCAGCGGGTTCCTCAATTTTTTCTACACCTTCCCAAAGAAACTCCTCAACATTTTCGGACCAGTCTGGTAATCCACCACTTGAAGGCAACGTGTTTAATGAACCCTTCAGATCGCATAAAAGTAACCTCGGAGTGTACGTTACGTCTCCCTTCGCAGTTTGACCTTCTCGATACAGAATATCATTATTGCATTCGGTTTTACTAGCACCGGTATAGTCGAAACTAAGCTCTTGTATGTTCCAGAAGTGTGAACCTATGTAATTTGAATAGTGCCCGAGTTGTATCGTAAGTATTTCACGAGTGGACATGATGATGATAACTGAGTATAACTATCTAATACATCATCAGCTATCAAACAAAGAACAATAGTGAAGAAAAACACAGCATGAGATGGGAACGACCGCCACAAAAGTGTGTGTCCAGTCACGGTGTTTTTTTTTTTATATATGACAATCGTCTAGACATTTCTGCCAGCTTCACGTCAATTAAAAACGATAGGTATGTAGTTAAACAGAGGGGCTACCGCAAAACGAAAACGAACTTCGTTCGTGTATCTCCGCCTCTATTGCACTTGCTAGTTCGCGCGACAGAGATGGAGATACACGAACGAAAACGAATTTCGTTTCGCGGTAGGCCCTCTGAGGGCCTACCGCGAAACGATATTCGTTTTCGTTCGTGTATCTCCGTCTCTGTTGCACTTGCTGGTTCGAGCGACAAAGAGGGAGATACACGAACGAAAACGAATATCGTTTCGCGGTAGGCCCTCTGAATGAAATTAAGATAAAGCCAAATAAGAAGGGAATAAAGAAAACCGGCCAAGTGCATGTCGGACCACGCAAAACGAAGGGTTCCGTGCCTATTAAAAAGGTCGTATCGTCACAGAAATTTTACGGCACTTACGTCCTTTTCTTTGAGGAAGGCAGTTTTTCAGCAATATCTCAAAAACCTCTGAACCGATCTTGTTCAAAACAATTTTCGGTGAATGAAATTAATAAGCCCTATGTCTATGAATTTTTCCATATTTTTAAAATACACCGTTCAAAAATTAGAGGGGGGGGGACAGAATTTTAGTGACTTTCGGGGCGATTATCTCCGGCCCTATTCACTTAATCAAAAAAAATGCTGAGAAACCTTATATTTATTTTGAAAGGCCTATCGATTGATGTGCCACACGGGGGGTCACAATGAAAAAAAAAAATTTGACAATTAGTTTTATGTATGGAGTGCACCCCTAAAAAAATTTTTTTTTGTCATTTTAATTACAAAACTATGTAGCGGCTAACAAAATACACCTATCCTCAAAATTTTATTCAAATACACCTTATAGTTTTCGAGTAAAATGCCTGTGACATACGGACAGACGGACAGACGGACAGACGGACAGACGGACATGACGAAACTATAAGGGTTCCGTTTTTGCCATTTTGGCTACGGAACCCTAAAAAAGGAATACGGGGATGATCGAGTCACAAGTGTTGTCCTGTCCCTTAATAATCCTTATAAACGTCAAAATCGCAGCGTGTTTGAGGATACCTATCGTAGGCTCGTAGGTTTCCGTTATGACTCGTCTGATGGTGGCACCCACCGCACTTGGCGGTATTTGCTCAAATATTCGTGCTGCATCTTTTTCCTTCCCACGGCAAATAAAAGAGATGCAACGCGAACACGCAACCCCAAGTGTGGTGCCGACCATGACGGCAGTCCAAAGGGCCTACCGCGAAAGGCTTTCGAAGTTTTCCCTCTCTGTCAGACTTGTGAGTTCGTACGTAAGTGCAACAGAGAGGGAAAACTTCGAATGCCGTTCGCGGTAGGCCCCCAAAGCGGAAGCCGGGTTGATAAGTATGTCATTCACGCAAATTCCATTTTAGGTACTTTTATTGTATTTGAGACTACATTTCCTAATACTCAAAGACATTTCCACGTTAATATATTCGTTATACGGTGGCACCTGCCCAAATATTCGTATTGCATCTTTTTCCTTCCTACGGCAAATGAAAGAGAGGCAACCATGCAACGCGAACACGCATCCCCAAGTGTGGTTCCAGTATTACTAATTCAACTAAAGAAATATACTGTTTATAGATACTTATTAGACTTAACAGAACTTTGTAAATTGAAATTACGATTAGAGTTTTACATGAAATGGAACGTTCCCAACCTTCCGTCATTGTCTTGTCAAGTTGTCATGGTGTCACTACACTTGGTGGTATTTGCTTTGCCCAAATATTCTATTTTTGCTTTTAATCGTACGGCTGTATTATCAGGAAATATACTGTACTACTATAAGAATTTCATATCTTGTCTGGCCTATCTGGCTAAATGCGGCCGGAAGGATTTGGATATGGCTTTGAAATAAAACAGAACATATGAATTTCATTTTTATTACAAAAAAATTATTAAAAAATCATATTCGACTCATCATCCTTACATTATTTAGTTATAAACCTACATTTTAATTGCTACTGCTAGGTCACCTTACAAGCTACTTATTTAATTTAGTCATATTTTACATGGATGTTGAAATACTGGCAGTGGAAAAATACAAATTCTATTTTATGTTACAAAATTGGTTAGAGACGCGATACATTTGCTTCATTATTACTTTACGGAAGTACAATATTAATAGTTCAAAATTATTGGCATTGCTTTTGAGGCAGTTCCACTCCACTAGGTATATCCAATGGCTCACAGATTAGCTACTGTTCACCTGTAAGCAATACAAAATTATAGTTTCCTCAACAAATGTTTTGCCTACACATAATTCATAAACACGTAAGTTTAGCTAAAATAGTACCTATGTATTAATTTATTATCAATAAAAAATCACAAACATACGCAGTGTTATTCATTATTAAAAGCAAATATTTTCCCGCTAAATCTATTTACCTACACATTGCATGCTATTGAAGTTTTATTAATAATGTCAATAATAATAGTAGAATGCACCTTATGAAGTCTTATTGCATTTCAACTTCAGAACGCTAATGATTTCAATATTTTGATACAATTCAAATTACATTTCCGTTTTTACATTCAGATTAACCAACATCCATAAATAAACCGCGCCGCTACGCATTAGGGAGGCTGTGCACTAACACGAGGTGCCGTTTTGCACAAAATATGCAGGGTGCCTTCGGAGTCGTGATCACAATTCATCTTTTCAACGCAGTAACCATACCTTCTTTTAATTCTTCATCACGTGTCATAATTTCTGATCTCGACTTCGACGGCCACCTTCATACTGTCATTTTGTCCTACAAGATGCTCGTGTCATGGCCCCAGGTTGAGCGGCTACCGCGAAACGAAAGCGGATTTAGTTCGTGTCTCTATCTCCCTCTCAGTCGCCGTTTTCGTTTCGCGCAGCTCTATGCACAACCGCCACTACCCTTCAAGACCGATTTGTTACTTAGGCCATGATCTAATTAGCTACTTACACGTATAGGTACATGTACTCGTACCATTAAAAAGTGATGGCAGTAATAGTTAAGATGCGGTTTGTATCTTAAAACGCATCCTGACAACAGTGTCTTGCGCGAAACTTCTACTCGCTACTTGTTCCTGGTGTAACTTGAGCCTTACATTCTTAACGCGTAAACGAAGGCCAGCCATGCAGTGGTTACAAAAGTTGTTGGTAATTGCGAATACCAGACCTGCCGTGTGATCCTTCTAAGCGACATCGAACTAAATGGTATATCTCCTTGAGATCCACCATGAGAAATCGACATTAGCGTAGAATAATTACACATTATCAAAATTGAACTAGTTGACATGCGGTCTATGCGGTAAGCTGGACTGGTTTACATTTAAGGTAAACGCCACAATGGTCGACACCGGCCCAATTAGCCTTCGTTATCGGTATCCATCATGCCATCACTTTTTTTTACACAATTTCATTAACACGATCACATCCCAACATTAAATCACAACATCCTATTTGTAGCACGTTACTTTTCCTAATATCTTACATATCGATTCAATTCATTTCTAACGCACTGTCCTTTTAATAAAAGTGACAAATTTTGCAATACTAGTGTGTAATTTTGCCACACCGAATCAAATTGGGCTCGTACGTAACACTTGCATTACACCATTTGGGGCTTTTAGGACAGATAATCGTACCTACCGAGTAACGTGTGTAAATGCATTGGACTAGGGGTGTGCTTTTCCGTAACAAACCATGATCTTGAAGACATGAGATCTACTGTTATCAACACAACCTTATTATAATTTTGCACCTCAATTCAATCACTTATACTACTGGAAAAATGTTTAGCAAAACTTCAGTTCTGTAAAAGCACATTCATGAAAGTTTTTTCTATTGCCTGGAAGACTTGATGTCGAATCTAGTCACTAGTATTTAACGATCGTATAAGGGTTCATTAAAACAGCTATGTATGTAATGCCAGTTTCTAACTTGGCAAATAAAAATAAACTTTAAATGTGCCGGGCATGTTGAAATAACTTAATATTTGCATGAAAGTGACTAAGTTTAATTCCGACATACATCTAGTGCGTGTTCGTCATGCGTCGCAAATATCAGGGGCTAGAACAACAACAGGGCTAGTCGACATAAAAAAACATCTATCTCTTTCTAGACTGATAATTGGGACAAATGCCGCCGACCAGAAAATTAGCACACCCTACCTATTTCATAAGATTTCGCCTGGAATGACTTACAGATAGGTGATTCACATGATTAGCCTGCGTTTATTGACAAACTTATTTTTTTGCTCGTACAAGAAACACTTAACAAAGAGACAAACACAATAACGTCACATACACACAGAGAGAGAGAGAGTGTGTGACATTAGGCACATAGGGACACAGGGAGATAATAGTGTATTGTGTGAATGTGAAAACGAGTCATTTCTAAGCCAAGCCTTGTTAGGAGTTGGGATTGGTTAAATCCCTGGCTAGAGGCTTACAGAGGAGTCGTTTGTCTTTGTGAAAACCTTTCACCATGGTTCTCTGATTGGCCTTTACCACAATAATGCGTTCCGCCGCAAAAGTCAATAATCACGTCAGCTTTTCCATGACACAATCTCAGTTACAAAGTTAACTGTACGTTATTGATAAATACCTTAGAGTTGCATGATTGAAGGTCGTAAGTAATTCTGTATAGTGCCATTTAATCGTTCCAGTAGATACATCGCCTAGATATTAATTTAGTAAATGTTTACCGTTGGAACAATACATTTGGCACTATATTGCTTAAACCCTGACTAGAGCTGCCAGTGTCAAATGTCTTATGTATAGAATAGTAGAAAATAAATGTAATAGCGGTGGGAACTTACTTAATACCCGCTATAGTGCGCGCTACTGTACGGAGACTTTAGTCGATGCGTTGACGACTGACTTCTACAGTCCCTGGCAATATTGCTCAGTGATTACGAGAAAATTGGTGAAGAACTGTAGAAGTCGTAGCACGATGAAAATAACTATTTCCTAATACTATTGTTGTAGTGTCACTTTGAGAAATATCACATTTGTGGGGCCCATTGCACGAAGCCACAAGTTATACAAGTCTAAAGCGACAACACTGGTCCAATGGCCATGGTATTGACCGTCTCAGTATTGACTTTTGAAAGGTACATATAATAGTGTGATATTTCACAAAGTATCTGATTCTACCAAACCTACTATCTCATTTGAACATACATACCTATTATAAAAGTGTCAATACAGTAGCAGAAATGTTTTTGTACTCACGATGTGGCCGCAACACAGCCTCTTACAAACTATTATGGGAACATTTCATTACTCGTATTGCCTACGTTTGAACACTATTATTTATTTCATAGTACCATTAGTAAAAGTTTCACGTACCTACTCACTATCTAATGCCGAATTTCGGCCAGTTACATGTGAGCTTTCAAATTCCCCTTAAAACTAGACTAATATACAGTGTAAGATATGTAACAAGTGTCCGTCCACAAGGAAACGGCCAACTCATACCTAATAAAGACATACGGCTGATCAAATATTCAGCACTCGCACGCTCAACTTAATTATTACAATTCGAATTTGACGTAATTTTAACGTTAATGGAACAGAACGATCACTTGAGAGACTACGCTAGACTACCTACCATTGACCCCGCGGATAGATCACAATTGTTTTGGTCGGCGCGGCGCGCGCAGGTACGACTTCCGCTTTAAAAATCGATGAAAAAAGAATCGATTTATTCCAGAATCTGAGATTACTAAATCGATTTTTGTGATAATAATAATCGATTATTTTTTATCATCCCTAGTGGGCGCGTCGCGACGGGCGGAGTGATGGGATGCAGCTCTAGATGAGCGCGACTCGGTTGACGAGCGGCGTTTTCCGGCGGCTCGTGTGCGCCTGCGTCGCCACCGGCTGGTAGATGTAGCTCGTCTTCGCCCTCTTTGCGGAATGAACTGTTAACAGCAATATCCGATTACATAACCTAATAGGCTCGTGACCTAACTTTTTTTATCTACACACATACTATAAACCCGCTAAAATACGTTCAGAAACTGGCAGTAACGACCAGCATTATATCAATAAGATTTATAAAAATAATTAACTTGTCTGAGGCCGTAGGTTATGTTATACGTAATACGTATTTTCATTAAGATATCGATATCGTAATGACTTACAAATTTCGAAGCGTGGCCCAGAGGACAGAGCCTTCGATATTGTTCGATAAAAATCTAGTCAGCCATGGCGGTGCAATGGCGGTTATTCTAATGGTTCCTAAACACATAATTGAGGATTTATGATATGTGTGTAGATAAAGTAGTGTAAAAAACTGTACATAATTAGGCCTTAAAACACTCGTGTGATCCTATTCATAAAACCACACTGGTGATTTAAGGCCTCTCATTATGTATAGTCACATAAACTACTATTAATGAACACTACATAATTAATTTTAACATGACACAACTAGCCTATTACATGTTAGTGGTCGTAAACGGAATGCCATCAGTCAATCAGTATTAACCAGCGCACCAATGTTAAAGCAACCTTAGGGTTTTCCGGTCGATTTACTACTTTTTTTAAATATCTATCGTTAAATTGAAATAATCACAATTATTTACCAGTGCGTCACTGAAACGAAACGCGAAAATTGGTGTCTCCTATTGCGACTCGGTGGTGCGCGTGAACGGAGATTAGCCAAAGCGGCAAGAGGGACAGACCTACTAAAATCAAAAAGGACAACAATAATTAGGACTTACTTGTGTAGTTTTCTGTGACTGATAGATCAAACTTCATCGGTTTTGTTACATCAATATCAATTTCTTCGTAGGATTGATCCAAGACCTGAAATAAAATGAATACAATATTTAGTTTTTAAGTGAAATTATTCTCATTTAAAGCCAGCTGCATCCCTCATATGAGTTTCGAACAGGACAGGAGTGCGGGCAGAGTATGAGTTGGGACGCCTGTGGACAGCTTTCGTATTCCTCCCGTCTTCGTTTTAGTCTTATCGCGTACGATATTATAAAGCAAAGATTGTATATATGTATGGGCTTTTGTGGCCCGAAAATAAGTATTTGTCGGTCACAGGGACACCATATTACTACACTGTAAATTGTAGAATTTGTACTGGTGCATCGTTAATAATGGCGTAGGCGCGTATCAAATACCATGTTTCAACGAAGAGACCTATGCCACAGTAGCTACAAGCAGTATAACATAAGTCCGTACAAAGTTACAAACGTCCGACGAGACGCTTTCAAACAGACACGCGTCGATACAGTAAACTTAAGTGCAAGTCTGCGGAGTCGGCGATACACCAGTCCGCGTGCCGCCCGTGCACCTCATACAACTGGTTTTAAAAGGAGCGCAGGTGTTTAAAGGTCTTAAAGCGACGCTAGTTGAGTTAGGTACCACTTCAGATAATAATATTTACCGTGCCCAATTCAATTCATTTATTAACTCAGATAACAAGATCCCTTATTTGTTAGTTTTATGCTTCGAAAAAACTATGTTAGTACTTAGAATATCGCTGTTCAGGCTATTCGTCTGTGGAATGATCTCCCTCTTACTGTCAGGCAAGCTCAGAGCAAATTGTCCTTTAGACGCAAGTTGCGTAAGCATCTCTTATCTACTATTTAAGATTGATGATTCTCGTGATATCTTTGTGCGGGTACATAAAATTGTATGTATGTATGTATAAGTAAGTTTATATTGTATGCACTATATAAGTATGTATATTCATGAAATTAATTGATTTGTGTTTCCATTCGAGTCTCAGTATTTAGGATCTTGCACCACTAAAGTTTCTGTTTAGCCCAATGGTTGACTGGTAGAGAATGCCTGATGGCTTTAAGTCCGCCAATTGTACTTTTATTTGTATATTTGTGCAATAAAGTTAAAAAAATAAAAAATATATATCAGCAATGCAATATAAAAATAAATAAATAAAAACTAAAAAGAAAGAACTTTACACATTTGTCTTCATTGAGTACGACGCATGTAACCGACTACAATAAAGCAATTAAATTAATTTATTTGTTAGTAAATAGTACATTGGTGTTACAAGAATCAGTCTAGAATCATTATGTTCTGACCATGAGGCGTACAAACAGTCATTAGCAAATAGCAAAGGTACATTTGGCATTAATAAATGACGAATTAAAGGTCATTAAGTGTGCTTTTAAATGATACTAATTTAAATATTCATAGGGTACAATAAAATTTGTTAAAAACTGTATTCGCTTGAAACGAACTTTTGAAGAGGTGCGATTTTTTTGACGCAGAGTGTATAAAAAAATATTCGGTAAATCATATATGTCATATTAATTATCAGTCAAAGGTCATCTCTACAAAATCATATTACTGACTATGTATTATCTTGTTTATTAGGTCTCTCTTAAGTATTCTTGCACTGAGTAGTAGGCTTTTTTAGCTAGAAATTCATTTAACATTCTTTTGAAAAATTAAAGGTCCATACTTACTCGGATGGATTTTGGAAGCTTATTGTACACATTGGCCATTCTGAATATGCTTTTGGATAGTAGAGTAGTTTTAAATGGTTTTGTGTTGATTTTACTTTGCTGCCTTATGCTATTAAAATTTGGAAACAGGCTCAGGTTATTTTTCACATATACACACACATCATAAATATATAAGAAGAAAAAAGTTAGAATTTGTAATTTTATGTACAACGGTTTACACGATTCCGAGGTTTAGTACCACACAGTACTCACACATTCTTTTGTGCTATAAACGCCCTTTCCCTTTCAGTGGAGTTCCTTCAAAACATTACACCATGTCACCAAGTCGACGTAACGTAAGCGTGATATGCTGTGAGCAAGTAAGTCCACCCAGTCCCCTATCGGCCTTAAGATGGTGTTGGGGCGCGCACCCGCCGCGCCGGGACGCGGCTCTCTTGCGCGCGGCTTGTATGCCAAGCAGTCCACCCTAGCTTCTGCAAACATCCCCGATGCGCTCCTAGGCCTAGCGAGCCCTGTGAGCTCACAAAAGAATCCGCACTGACTTGGGTTGCCCTCTATATTACACGGTCGCAGTTGGGGGCTGCCGCATTTAAAAAAATAAAGAATAGGACCCACAGAGGTAGGGTTGCCAACCGTACTATATTATATAGTATTGTACTATATTTTGAATCTTTGTACTATAAATACTATAATACTGTTGAAGAAATTTATAGTTCGCGGAAATACTATATTTTGAGGGACTTTACGAAGTGCTAATTTGCCGAGGTTTTTACTTGAGACAAGATTGCCAACATTGCATGTACAATTGATGGCCGTTGGGGCGGAAAGATTCACGAGTGGCGACCACGTACCGGAAGGCGCGGCGTGGGTAGGCCCCCCACAAGGTGGACTGATGACCTGGTAAAGTTCGCGGGAGTTCGCTGGATGCGGATGGCGCAGGCCCGGTCCCTTTTTGGGAGGCCTATGTCCAGCAGTGGACGTCTTTCGGCTGATATGATGATGATGATGAACATTGCCCAGCCAAGTACTTTATTTTTTACAGTGTACTATATTTTTGTTTTTTTTTAATATTGCTAGAACTCCCTCAAAAATAGTAGGCAATCCTACACAGAGGCGTGATGCTAGGGCGGCACTGGTGCGTTCCGAAGGAGATCCCAAAGCCGTCCACAAGCCGTCGAGGAGAACCACCGGGGGGTTTTTAGTCCGACATAAACTCCGCGCTATCCCCGTGGTGCGAAGGTATTTTCCTCCCAATAAAAAAAGGTTTGGTGGTTACCTCGATGTCGCTGAGCTCCTCGGAGTCGGGGTCGGCGATGTACTCGGCGAGCGCGCCGGGCCGCGCGGCCAGCAGCCGGTACGTGCCGCCCACCATGCCCGTGCCCGAAACCTCCTCCATTTCCAGCTCCTGGTCCGACACTTCCTGCAACACAATTACATTTGCTTAGATACCATTTTGTGGCTCCATACAATATACAGGTAACCCACTTGTCTCTTTTTACCCGACTGCCGAAGGAAAGGAGGGTTATGTTTTTAACCCATGCGTAGAGATAGATACGTGGCTGCGACACGCGATGGCACCGAATAAACCTACGCACCGATTGCAAATGCAGATCCTCGCTTCTGTATGTTTAATTTCAGTACGGTCCACTTCACAAGGGGCGTATCACCTTTGTACGAAGTCGCTTCAACATCTTGTTAAAACTTCGATACGAAATTGCCATATGGGTGCACGCGACAAGGTACCGAGGTGTTCAGCTACTTATCAGTTCGACTGTACATGACACATCAGAGGGCCTACCGCGAAACGATATTCGTTTTCGTTCGTGTATCTCCGTCTCTGTTGCACCTGCTAGTTCGAGCGACAAAGAGGGAGATACACGAACGAAAACGAATTTGGTTTCGCGGTAGGCCCTCTGCTCTGCGATTTCGCGTCATGCTCCACTAGGTCCTTCGTTGTAGCACTTGACTGAATAAAAATTCTCACCAGATGCCACTGCAGAAACCGGCTCGATAACACACCCGTATCAGTTCAAGGTCACTATTAAGGGGGTATATGTACGCACCTGCTCAATACTAATAGTCCTAGCCCAATGTCAGAACATCCACCTGCTCCATCACGCCCTTATCTGTCCATAGTAAACCCGTATCAGTTCAAGGTCACTATTAAAGGGATATTCACCTGCTCAATACTAATAGTCCTGGCCCGATGTCAGAAGACACACCTGCTCCACCACCACTACCGCAATCTAACTTCATACTCTGCAAGCCCGGCGCTGCGCGGACCAACGATGGGGGTACGCGGGGAAGCGGGAGGAAAGTTAGCGCAAACTCATTGAGCGGTTACGCTAAGCGGCTGCTTAAATTCTAAAAATGAATGTAGCTTGCCTACTGGTTGATGTTTTTTATACTAAGCTAAAGGACTACACACCTGCTCAATGATCTCCTCCTCGTCGACCTCGGCCTTGATCTCGGGGTCGATCTCGACGTCCGCGTCCAGCTCTGCGTCGGGGTCCACATCCGCATCGTCGTCTTCGGCGTCTCCCGCCGCGCCACTGTATTTCATCTCCCCCCGTTCTAGCGCTTCTAAACTTTCTGCAAAATATCAATTACAACAATTTACAAGGATGCTCTCCAGTGTTCCATAAAAATTCTCAAGCAATAAGGGCTAGACTTCGTACATAAAGTTTGAAAGAGTGATCATAGGCGCATAAATCAAGAGGCTGCCAATGTCTCTACAAAGGCGCATTTCTTGAGAAAAATGTTTGCCTTGAGCTCTGTACCACTTCGTATGGCACTTCTCTGATTAACACAAGAGCGCCATCTGTTAACTCACTAAGAACTTCCTACAGATGGTATTATTTATTAATCCATGGCACTATACAACTACAGGGAAGTGCCGTATAGCACTAAATAAGCCTCTCATTCAGCCAGATAACATTAAATCCTGTAGTCTTAACGTTAGTATATGTATTACACAATCCAGTTGAATGGTGTTAAGGTTAAATGGCCTATTGGTATGGACGTGGGCGATTTCAATTGGTAAGTATACGGGAATGATCCTGGTTGGTTTGGTATAAGTAATGTTCGGTAATATATATTAAGTAATTGTATAATACTAGCTTAGTTCGTATAAACACGACATAATTTAATAATACGAGATCATGAGCGCCTAAGGTTGTGTTCTCTTGTTTAAGAAAGTGATACGAACCTGGATAAACCATCGCCTTCTTGATAGCTTGAGGGTCCTTTCGTGACCATTTCTGAACTTCTTCATCCATTTTCCCTACTTTTGATGGGTTCATCGCCCATAAACAACCTTTTCTTTGACTCCCATTCGTCGACGGTTTTTCAATTTTCTCAAAACATTTATTTAAACTTAGATTGTGACGTACGGAATTTTTCCAACCGTTTGGTGCCGTTTTGAAATAAGGAAAATGTTGACTGAAAAAAAAAACCAAATGCATTTAGTTCTGGTTTGGCGTATCATCATCATCACATCATAAGTTTATTAATTATGGCTATACCTGCCACTAGATTGCAATTGTTTGTTGTAGGATAGCAGTCATCCTAGTACAAATGAAAAACTTTTTTGCGTTCTAAGCATTGTTCTAAGGTTATAAATTGTATGGGGATTAAAGCCAAATGACAAGTGAGATCGTATTATTGCAATGTGACGGCAGGTGTAACCTTCAAGTGTATCTCTTGCAACTTACCACATAAAGTTATAGATTTCTGAGACAGGTAAACTCCCCGTTCTCGAGTTCTTCAACGCCATCGCTATCAGGCAAGAGTAAGAGTACGCGGGTTTGGGGAACTCTCCGGCGCCGGCGGTGTGTTTAGCCGTTGTATTTACAAACTTCGCATGGCTAGCATCCACTGTAAACGCTCCGTTTACCGAAGTCTTGATTATTTGCCTATTATTGTTCAATGACGAGTTGTCGATTAGTATTGTCGCTTGACTCTTGTTACTATTTGCTAAAATTGTCCTAGATTGTTGTGCGTCTAATATATGAATATTACCGGAAATAATAGTTTTAGTTCCTATTTGTTGCGCTACTTTTTGGCTTGTGTTTAAAATTGAACAGTTTTTGTTATTAACTTTGATTAGTTCCTGGGCTGCCTTTATCCTGACGGTCTGGGTTGGCGGTTGTGTGGTCTTCAGTTTGCTAGTGTCCAAGTCCTTCAATAAATCTTTCACTACATGCTTGTCCTGTTTTCGCACATAGATAACCATTTGTGTTGCTTCTTCTAGGGGTTTCCTTACAACAGGGGTCTCTTCTGGTTCGATTTTAGTAACTTTAATTGTGTTTGGTGAAAATGTTAAATGACTCTTCTCCTCTTTAGGACTAGGGGCCGATGTATTGCTATTTGAGTCACTGCTGGCAGCTGAAGTTAGTAATACATTTGACGCTTCTTCCTTTACGATGCTCTTTATTGGAGTTTCTGCGAACGTGGACGGCATTACAGAATTTGGATTCACCATTACGGCATTTGCTTCGGAACCATATAGGTCTAAGTTGTGAACAAAACTTGAGGAGTTGTTGAGCCATATCGCAGAATTATCTGTATCCATATCTAATAGAGGAGGCAGTTCAGAGAAATTAAGTCCCAGCGAATCCTGAAAAGCAAAAAAGAAAAGCATTTTAATGCTCGTCCTGTAATGCTAAAATATATTTTATAGGATTCATGACTTTGTACTTTACTAACCGGAAAATCCGTTATACTGCTTAGATCCGTGGCCATCTCATTTTTGATGTCCATATCCAGCATATCCTGGAGTGAGTCGGTGATGTATAAGTCCATTTCTGAGCACCCCTGAAACAATCAATGATCGACATTTGAAATTTAATACGTTACAGTATAACGAGTATCTATGAATTGCAAAAAAAAACAACTACATTTCTTTTATTAAATCTTTATGATTAGAATTTGGATGCTGAGCTACCCATCGAAAACGTTTTTGTATACATGAAATATCAGCAATTTTATTTATTTATTTAAATCAGGCAACAAAGGCCCATATTACAAATACATTATTCAACATCAATATATATATATATATATACAATCAACATATTACAAATATATTGATTTACAAAAGGAAAATCATAGACAAAAAAAATTAAAGGATAGCAAGCAATTATATCAGGCAGAATATTTCAAATTCTTAAATTTGTTACGTTTTCAACATTTAATTGTAGAGAACATTCATTGAGGAACATTTTCGCGCCATTTTGTGTACCGCAGATGGCGGGCGGCGGCGGGCGCGTGCAGTGAAACGGGACGGGAACGACAGCACAATGAAACCACTACGCAAGTAGTAGTGTAAACCTGTTCTGCCTTGTGGTATGCCGTATGCGCTACCATAACCATAGCACTGTGGCGAAAATGAAAACTGTAATTCGCATAAACTAACATTTAACCAATATGTTTTGTAGTTAGATTGTCATCTTGGAAGTTTTATTTAAATGACCATTTAGTTAAATGTTCTAAATTGAGCCTCGTCTTAGTCACTTCAATTAACACTAATATAACCGCGCAATAACCTGTATACGCGAAAACAAGAACGCAGACAATCATTTTAGAATTCAGAACATTATTCTAGCAATGGCATTCCGTGTCGTGTGGTTGTTTTTTTGACAGACCTATACCAACCCATGCCTCGTTGTCGGGCGAGGGACCGGACTGGATCGCAGGCCCGAGCATAAAAAACGTTCCGAAGGCTTCCAAGATTTGGGACGATAGTTTTTGTAGAACTTTTACTCGCCATGCACGGGCCGCGACTATAAATAAACTTGTTCTGGCGTACCGCGGCCCATTACGTTATTACTCATTAACTTCCATCTTCCGGTAACATTAAGTAACAGAAAATAGTATAGCTCGTTAACGAGTAACAACTTAGTAACTTGGTTTCTTGATATCAAGATCATACCACGCCTGATTTATACTAACGCGATACGAAAATGTCTTTGACAAGTCTAAATTTCATGCCAGACTACTAAATATTATATCAATTTGTTTTTGGGTAGTGCCATAATTTATTAAATATGTATCTTAAATTTAATCTACTTCAGAGTTCAGGCCGTACATCCATTCAAGTAGATATGAAAAAATCAAAGCACCGAACCAAGGAGAGTGCAATGGCAGATAAGAAAAAACGTAACGATTTCTTTAACCCATCGGTTAGGCTTCCTGGCCTTGTTGCATTGATAGCAAATTTCGGTACTTATGTAGAAATTTTGGTAATGGTACATGTGTCATAAATAAATATTTTTTACTCTACATATTTTCCAACAAAAAGCGGTATTTCATATAAGGTAAATTGAATAAAATGTGATATGAAAAATTTAATTAAACATAAACAATCACGTACGTCTTATCAAAAGCCATTGTAAATTATTAGCACAAACAGTTTCCCGCCGACGTGATAAATTGGTTTAAAAATACGCGAGAAAGAGAGCACCATTGTAGGGTGGTAGAAAGAGACGCCGACAGCGGGTTGGACGAGGGTGAATCGACCCCTAATGACAACAGCCGTCGAAGCGCGCTCACTGAACTTCACGTTTGCCAGATTTATACGGTGGGTATAAATTATATAATTAAACTAGTAGGTAATAAAAGCTCACTCGATGACAAAGACCACCTCTCAAAGTTAGCTTCTCCAACATAACCACAAAATTTATATTCATACTGGCATGTCTAGCCTAAGCGACAATCCATTTTTTTGTCCTATTCGTCTGTGATTATTCAGTTGTAATATCTCACAAGTTGAACAAAAGTACACGCGCTTTTCGTAGCAGAGTCGTGCCTCAGAGGGCCATGAACTCAGCCTTTATTACCTCTAGAGTTCATCTTACTCACGTGAGATAACCTATTTCAAGCCCCATAATCGAATCAGGAAGTCTTTTTTATATTCCTCTTACATTTATGAAACGTACTTGAAGTCATAAATAACACAATTAAGAGAAAGTATTATTTCAAAAGCTCCCAAGTGAATCCAAAATACCTCCGGCGACGTAAAAGCTTTGAGCACTTCCAATCTTGCTAGGTCCCTAAGGCTGTGTAGTTGTCAGGCACATGTTTTCAGTTCAGAATAGAGCAGAAGTGTGGTGTATAGGGGCTCGTGGAGGCGCCGCGAGGGGCCCGCGTCGGCGGCGCCGTGTCCTCGAACCTGACCGCGCGCGCTCGCCTTGAACTCGGAGTGCCCGCCTCTTGCCGGCGAGTACTCGGAAAATTCGACGCCCGAGAAAAATATCATTCAAAGTTGAGCGCGGAAGGGTGATTCCTAAATCGGTAAATACCTAATCGTGTTACGAGTCGATATCTCGCAAAAAATAAAGGTACCAATAATCTCGTAAAAGATGTACACATTATATCAAAAACATTTCGTATTAACATAGTTAAATAAAATCATCTTTAAGTGGGCCGCACACGCAAATCATTGGTGTAACAAAATAATTCCAACAACTTTTATGTCATTTCCGACACTGTCCTTACCAGTCTTAATCAAGAGTAGGTAAGGGCATCAAAGGTACTGTAAACACATAAACATGTAAGTATAGGTAGATTTTTTAATAAATTCGCAAAAGTAAAGTTAACTATTGCATTATATTAAAAGGGCAGTATCGATAATTATTTCGGAGTTCTCGAAAGCAACTTTATCGTTGTTTTCATGAGAAAACTACCACAACGGGGTAGTAAAAGTCAATGTTTTTTTTTAACTTTCTTTAATAGAATAAATCGCCAAAATTTAGATTGATTGATTTTATTACTTCGTCAGGGCAGACAAAATCTTCGGTTTCCCCGAAAGTAGTAGTCAGTTCACCGACGCGAGCAGGTCTTCGCCGGGCCCTGTGAGGGTCTCGGTCTTGTATAACTGCCCGTTTATCTCCTTGCTCTTCCATAGGAAGGACATAAAGCTATAGCGATTATTATATATAATATATTTAATTACCGAAAGATAAAATTATATTGCTTCAGCTGGTTATTATTAACTGAATCTATAAATAATATGTTGAATCGAAGGGTATTTATAAAGTAGCGCGTTCGTATTGGTGTCAAAATAAATTGTAAGTAGGTATGTAATTTTCGCTTTTCCATCTTAAAAGTCAATACTAGAGGAGTTAACGTTACAATTATAATGTATTGAATATCTTAATGATGATATAGAAAAGACAAAATGTCCAGATTGTTATTCTTGGACCTTGCATATCGGAGGGACTACAAATTTCCATAACACCCGCCCTATGCGCGCGCAATATTCAGGGGTTCTGTATTGATTTCATGCGCGGCGCCATCCCCTCGGTTGTAATTTCCCTTTTCGAAACGAAGGGAGGAAAGTCAACTTAAGTACCAAAAATTCCACTCTAAATATATTTTCCAAACGGAAAATTAAGAATGTTTTAAAACAAATACGTAGGCAGGAATCTATTTGGGTTTTTATTCAAGAATCGTTGAATGTTCACGGATTCGCGGCGCTCCAACGATTATGACGACGGTCGGGTCAACGGCCTTTCTGTAAATTAGTAACTCGACATTCTACTATTATTGCATTGCACGTATTTTTACTGAACAAAACATATTTCCTTAAATTGCATTGTCTACTTAGAGCATACATTGTCTACATTTTTGAAATTTGGACGCCGTTTTGAACGGTTCGGTTTTTCATGAAGCGCCATTAGTGGATTTTCATGTGGGTCATGTCAGCACCTTTTTCCTTCATACAAAATTTAATTATATTCTAACTACCTTCAGACATATCTCGAGACGCAAGCGGAGGAGTGAGGAGTTATTATTTATTCCGAGTCACTATTTTAACAAGGAAAGGTACCCAACTGTCAAGAAAATGGGTCCGACCTGGAAGCATATACTTTCAAATAACAAAAGAATTGTACGAATCGGTTCATAAATGACTGAGTTCTGAGGTAACAAACATTAAAAAAAATACAACCGAATTGAGAACCTCCTTTTTTTAAGTCGGTTAAAAAGTATGAAACTTTGACGTGTCTTGTTTTATATAAAATATGAGTTTGAGGTGAAATAACAAAACCAATATCCATTATTTTTTCATGTTCTCCAACATAATAATGAAACCAGTAAATATGTAAATATCAATTTGCTTGAACAAATCTCTCTACAGAAGTTAGAGGGTTTGGTCTCTTTTCAGTACTTACACTTATTCAACAAGTTAAGTTTAGGCAGCTAAAAAAATACCTGTCTGTTATTTTAGACTACTCTATAACATATAAAAATAAATCAAATCGGAGCCGGACAGTTGGGTACCTTTCCTTGTAAATATTTAAATTTTGAGCAGTTTACAGTTTACCAAAGATCCTATCATCTAAACATTGGGGTGTATAATTTTCAGAATAAAGAATATTCTACACAGAAATTGTCCAAACGGAAAGTTATGTAGGTATGTTAATTAAATGGTGAGAAACATTTGCAGATAATCAACAACAGGTAGCAGAGGAATATCTATTTTGTTTGACTTCTGGAATTCTTAAAAATAATTAGTAAGTGAAGTATGTGGAATGAGTAAGAGGTACAGAGAAAAAAGTACAGAGCTAATCATAATTGTACTTAAGTGAACGAAGGAGAATGCATATTACTTAGAAACAGAAAGGATATTTCCGAAGTTTTCTATACTAAATACCTATTAATATTATAAAGAGGTAAAGTTTGTGAATGTGTAGTTTTGTGAGTTTGTATCTTTTTAATTAAGTGTGTATGTAGGGGGGTAATCTCTAGGTACTTATCGGATTTCAAAAATGATTACACCAATAAGTGATGGACCCTCGGTATGGGCATAGACTATATTCTATCCCGTGATTTGGTTGCCAGGTTCTATGCAATACGGCGACTAGCTAGTTTCTTGATAAGGAGGAAATAAATAAGCAAACCTCAGATTTGAATGGAAAGGTAGTGGATAATTTTAAAGTAATATGTATTAGCAATAGTATGGACGCAATTGTGAAGGCATTGAAATGAATTAAATCAATAAGACTGCAGGGTATGGATACGAGTTTCGGCCGAGATGCTGAAGGCTGTACGTTTTATTGTGGTAACTGGTAACTCAGTCGTTCAGCTTTATCAACGGTCGAGTGCAAACCAAACAGAGGACTGGTACAGTACAAGGCTATTCATCCTAACAAAGGAAAGCAGCCACAGCTTCTCTGCAAAAACTACAGGGTCATTAGCTTGGTTAGCATTAGCCTCACCGAAAACATTTAAAAGAATCCGATGAAAAAAATACGGCACGCGCAAGCGGGATTTAGAAAAGCTATGGGAATTTTCACAATACTTTACGTCGATGCTGGGAAAAACGCTAGTCTTTCTATCGACGGTGAAAAGGAAGAATCTACGAGCCTGAAACCTTTCAACATGTCAGGTCCCCTATAAAAAAACGCCAGTTAAAAGGTGTAACCTGAACCTGAAGCAACAGAATTTAAGTCACTACTTGTCAAACATGTCCGTAGGAAATTGGAGCTAATTTATCTTATTTGTTCTTAAAAGGCCGGTGGCTGGTATAGTAGACTAGGTAAGCCTGTCGGAATCGTGCTATGGGCGCCACGACACTGCTTAGTTGCTTCAAAGAATATTGCTGGAATTGAACAGAAATATAAACTATAGAAAGGTGTTTGATTGCTTCCTCCGGGAGCTTTGCATAGGCCATTCCATTTCATTCGAGGTTACTTTTCATGAAGTAATGAAGTCTGCCACTTTAATTGAAACAAATATAGGTACCTATTTGTTTTAATGAAAGTAGTAGACTTCATTATATTAGGAATATTAGGATATATAAAAAAATATCGCTCCAGAAATTTATCTTCTATTGCCGAATAATCTCTATCTCTAATCTATCCTACATACTTAGAAGGTAATCTTCGATTAACTACACACATATGTTTTTATTGTTAGACATTCTTATACAAATCGAACTGCGCCATAGTGAGCTAAATAAGGCTATATATTTAATATATATAAATATATCTATATCTATACATATAATAAAGCTGAAGAGGGTCGAAAGTCTGTACATGGAAGATAAACGAAAAAAAATTGGCTGGGGATACTTAGAATTGATAACAGAACACGTTCCAACAGTTTTTAGAATTTTTGTCTGTTTATCTGTTTATCTGTTTATCTGTTTGTCTGTTTATTTGTCAGAGTATCACGTGAAAACGGCTGAACGGATTTTGATGCAAACTTTACTAATCTGTCGAGAAAATCCCCGGATAGGTTTTAAGCTATAAAAATCTTAAAGATTAGGGTTCAAAGGGGGTAGAAAATGGGGTTGAACTTTGTATGGGAACTCCTTGAATGTACGAGCTACAGACTTGAAAATTGGTAACCATAAACTTGACTGGAAAGTAAAAACGACCCCATTCAAACTTTTAGCAATGTATAGATAAAACGTGAAAAATATGGGATGAAAATAGGTTCTGAGGCGACTAGAAACTATATAATGTTGCAAGAGCGGGGTTATAACAGTATTATTACCATGGTAACATGTCGTCAATATATTCTAAAATTCATCGTGTTCTTACAACTGATAGTTAGTCCAGTGGCTTGACCCATAGCTTACGGAGTCGGCGTCCCCGAGTTCAAACCCAGCAGCATGCACTTTTTGTAGTTTTAATTTTTGAAAATGTATATTTTTCAAAAAACGCAGAGAAGCTTAGTGAATAGAGGATTTTGATGCAACTTTTACTTAATCGGTCGAGAAAATCCCTGGCCTGTAAAAATTATAAAAATTAGTTTAAAGGGGGTAAAAAATGGGGCAAAACTTTGTATGGGAACTCCTCAAATCCATGAGCTTTAGACTTGAAAATTGATAAACATACACTTGACTGGAAAGTATAAAGAACTCCATTCAAACATTATAAAAAAATATAGATAAAACGTGAAAAACCACGGGATGAAAATGAGTGCTAGATGGCTAAAGACTATCTATAATAACCAAAAATGTTTGATATCTCAACCGATAGTAGCTGTTAGACATTAGAAACCTAATTATTTTGGAAACTCAGTCGCTGTCAACGTCGCTGTTAATATTGAAATCCAGCAACCTTGATCTTCGTCTTCCTATATAATTGGTATGAATTCAGAGGTCATCTAAAGATGTATGATAGGTTGAGTTTAATACTTACGTCGAATTAGCATAGTTCACCAACGTCAAGAGACGTGGGTATAAAATTTTGACACAACGGCATTCCGCGGAGAATTAAGTACGTACCATTTTTTATGTATAAAACTTCAGCGTTTGTGACATTCAGAAATATTATTATGAATAATCGGGTATAGTGAGCGTCCGCATGAGCTAGCTCTCGGGCCTTCGGCCCTCGAGCTCGCATAGAAGCGATGTATTGGGCCTTTCATTCATACGAAAAGCTCGGCCTTCGGGCTCGCTTGCCTCGCCACTCACCTTCGGGACTTTGGAACTCAGATTTCGCTTTCAAGACACTTGGAGATAGTGTGCGCCAGTCCTCGGGCTCGCATAGGAAGCGCTCTCTAAAAAGGTTCTTTGGGCCTATCATTCCAACGAAAAGCTCGGCCTTTGGTCTCGCTTGCCTCGCCGCTCTTCTTCTGACTTCTCTCGCTCGGGACTTTGGTCTCCGGTTTCGCTTGCAAGACACCTGGGTTTAGTTAGTGTTCGTGAAGGCTCGCCCTCGGGCCTTCGGCCCTCGGGCTCGCATGGAGAGCGCTCTCTGAAGGGTTGGTTTGGTTGGGCCTTTCATTCATACGAAAAGCTCGGCCTTCGGGCTCGCTTGCCTCACCCCTCAACTTTGGGACTTAAGGCTCATGTTTCGCTTGCAAGACACCTGTGGATAGTAAGTATCCATGGAGTCTCGCCCTCGGGCCTTCGATGCTCTGGCTCGCATATGGAGCGCTATCTATAAGGGTACGTTGGGCCTTTCATTCCTACGAAAAGCTCAGCCTTCGGCCTCGCTTGCCTCCCCGTAGTTTGACAAGACACCCGGAGATATAGAGTATCTTTGGGGTCTCGCCCTCGGTCCATTTGTTTCAATTATGAAATTTTATATTTAAATTCCGGTTTTGGTAATTTTTCTTCTACTTACGTACTTCGTTTGCAATAAAGATTAAGTAAATAAATCAATATAACTAGATATTATTGACGACAACGTTTATGAGGATTTGAACTGTTACACGCATAATTTATAGAAATGAAATCGTAATAATCTAATTTATCAGTGTAGTAGGTATCGTATGGTGAAACATAAGAATATCATGTCATCCATAATTTATACGCGTACGAAGTCGCGGGCAGAAGCTAGTATACTATATAATAATACTATGAAGCGGAAGTCTGTGAGATTGTAGCTCTGTAAAAGGTAAGTTTGTATGTAATGGGTAATCTCCGGAACTACCTACTCATCCGATTTCAAAAAATCTTTCACCAATATATAGAATGGACCTTCCGGACTGACATAGGCTATATTTTATGCCGCGGGTTTGCCTGCGTTCTTTGAAATACGTGAGCAAAGCCGCGCGGGCAGCAAGTCTATAAGAAAGAAAAGTCTGTCATATAGTAGCTTTGTGAGACTTTGTATGTAGGGTTAATCTCCGGAACCACTCACCCGATTTCTAAATATCTTTCACTTGTGTATAGAATATCGACTTTCTCGAAGGACATAGGATAGGCTATTTTTATCCCACGGGCTTGTATGCATACTTTGCAATAAAGATAATTATTTTTACGTCACACCTGGCCATAAAGTAGCAATTACCGCCCGGTACACGTGCTGAAAATCTCATTGCCTGGGATGTAAAATGTTGTACTCACCACGAGCGGTCATAAAGAAAGCCTCATATAGTATATTCAATTCCGAATTAATGTTATAATCTTGAACGAAGGATAGATAGATTTAAATAAAGCCGGCCAAGTGCGTGTCGCACCACGCACAACGAAGGGTTCCGTGCCTATTAAAAAGGTCATATCGTCACGAAAATCTTACGGCACTTACGTCCTTTTCTATAGGGAAGGCAGTTTTCCAGCAATATTGCGAAAACCTTTGAACCGATCTTGTTCAAAATAATTTTCACTGAAAGAATTTAATAAACACAATATCCATGATTTTTTAAATTACACCGTTCGAAAATTTGAGGGGGAGACAAAAAGGTTTTAACTTTCGGGGCGATTATTATTATTTTTTATATTCACTTAATAAAAAAAATGCTGAGAAACCTTATATTTATTATAAGGCCTATCGATTGATGGTGCCACACGTGGACTTACAATGTTGTTTTTTGACCTACACTATGGACTATGGAGTACACCCCTTAAAATCATTTTTTAGTCATTTCATTACAGAACTATTGTAGCGGCTAACAAAATACACCTATTCTCCAAATTTTATATAAACATTATAGTTTTCGGGTAAAATGCCTGTGACAGACGGACATGACGAAACTATAAGGGTTCCGTTTTTGCCTACGGAACCCTAAAAAGGATTAGGGACCGATAGCCTAATACCACAGTTGACCGACCGATTGATTTGTCCGTCCCATCGATCGAATGATGTGGTGACACCTAAATAGGACGGTTTACCCCACATTACTTTATTTGGAAACAATGTAGGTGAGGCTTGTTTACATTCTCACTTCTCAGTCTGGCAAACGTTATCTAAGTTGGTTATATTTAATGGATAAAAAAACTATTATAAACAATTTAACTAACAATTATTATAATTATTATTATTAGCAATTTAATGGGTTCAGCTAGTAGATAGAGGCAGTAGTTAAATTACATGAATTAGTAGTGTGAGTTGGTTTTGGATTATTCCGAGTCTAGTCTTTAATAATAATAATCTAGATAGGTATCCTACTTTTTGCCCGACTACGGCAGAGCCGAAAAGAAGATACATGTTTTTAGCATTCTATGTTTGTATTTACGTGTGTTCCATTCCACCTAGGGAATGCAATCTCGAGCGAATTTTCGAGATTCAATCTCGGTGGCAGGAAGTCTTGTGTATTGAAATCTCGGTCAAGATCTCGACTGATATAATCGAGATTTCAGCACGCAGTATAAGTTAATAAGTCGTGTCGGACAAGGAAGTACTAAAGTTGGCAGGTTACTAAATGCTTATAAAGAAATTATTTTCAAAATCACAGTTAGTGTTGACGAGTACCTACATTCTTTACGTTTTAGTTGTGCCAAAAATTCCGGTTACTTTTTAGTCAACAAAATTTCTTGTTCAATATAGGTATGTTGTGTGGGTGTTATTAATCGAGTTCAGTCAATTTTGACCATAGCAACGCAATATTTTAAAAAATATGAGAAATCTCGATATTTTCGAGATTAATCGAGATCTGCACGGCTATCACAAGACGGCGCGCGAGCTCTCTCGATTTTTGTCGCACTATCCGTCTCTCTCTTATTAGAACACTTAGAAAGAGAGGCATAGTGCGAGAAAAATCGAGAGAGCTCGCGCGCCGTCTTGTGATAGTCGTGCTGGTCGATTGGGCTGACGATGACGAGATCTCGAATCGCTAATCTCGAAATTTTAACGCGATATCTCGAATTACCAATCTCGGCTCGAGATTGCATTCCACCATAGCGTTTAGGATACTGAACCGATTTTGATAAATGAGGTGTCAATGTCGATTCAAAATGATGCTCCGGGCAACCTTTTGTATGAAAAAAATAACATTTTTTTTTCAATTACTTTTCCGTAGTCGGGTTACAGTTTTATTGAAGTGTTTAATGCTTTTTTTGTAATAAAGACGTAAAGTCAAATTAATTAAGTATTAAGGTTACCTACCGCACTCGCCCTTCCACGTCAAGGTTGCTTATCTATCACGAAATTTTATCTTTTGTGGTAGGTACATACAATTTAGCAGGTAGGTTATTTTTTCAGGTAGGCACCTAGGTATATAGTGGTGTCTTTGGGGTGTGACTAATTTAGTATTCATGGTACTTTAAGTGGTCGTACCGTTTTTAACCGTAGTAAGTGGTCTCCTGCAAAATTGCCTAAAATATGTATATTTAATATTTATGGGAAACTGTCGTTCTATATAGTCAATAATTGGACTTAATGGACATTCATTGGTGAAGGAATTTAACTTACTATAAGAAGTTAAATCAATCGCAGGGAGATACAATGCTAATCATACGTAGGTATATTATCAGATAAATATCTAAATTCTACACCGATTCTTGGCTTGACTATTCCATTGAAAATAAAATCGATATCAGGACATTTTTTCACCTAATATAAATTTCATTGGGAATGGAATACTTTTACTTTATACCTATTTCTAAGCTGTACGAGAAAAATCTATTGGAGAAATGATAAGTCTAAACGGTTAGTAAAATCAAAGACAATCATAATTATTAACACCGTAGGCCCGCCGAGCCGTCAAGGTGCATGGTGCATAGCCGCCCGTCCCTGTAGTCTCGCCGAGTGCAGCAGTCAAGTCAATATCCCTATAGCTACGTATACTTGTGATAGTGCACACATGGACACGCCAGACGGAACAACACAACCCTCGTACACCTTCACTACTACACGCGCGATCGCTCATTGTTCACGTTTTGAAATTCTCGAAATCAACCGTGGGAACAATTGCTTCGTAGGTAGTTCTGAATGCAACCGGCAGATAGTAATAGGGGTTGTTACCTAACACGTTGCTACAATAGGCTTATTTAGTATCCTAGGATTAAAATAATATAACTGGCTGCTAAGGTTTTTATATCAAACACATCATCGTAATAATGAATGTAAGACTACATTTGATTCGATTAAGCACAGTAGTAGATACTGTTTCTGAAATCCGATATATCATACATAATACCTATGTTAAAAATATAGTAACCAGATACCGACCTAAATAAGTAGGTACATAACATAGGATATTGGATAGGTGTTTCTATTTCATTTATAAAAATATAGTTAAATAATAAATCACGTTTTAATTAGGACGGTAAGAAGTTATCGAAATTTATAAAATGACTAGCGGCCCGCGCGGCTTTGCCCTCGTATTAGAGAACGCAGGCAATCCAGCGGGAAAAAAATGCCTATGACCATCTAGAAAGTCCATTCTACACACTGGTGAAAGATTTTTACTATTAGTATAGACTATAGATCATTACATAATGCCGAAATAGGTAGGTATTGTATATCTGCTAAACTTGTCTACTCTTTGATCCACACTTCGCCTTCGCCTCCCTTTCCTAGTTAAGTAGGTATATCCTTCTACCTCAAAACAAACGACACGCCACACTATACAAATGAACGTACGTACCGACAGGTATAATACAACTACAAATTATAGTATCTATACAACTACTCATTGACGGCAAATTGGCGCCGTTTTTAACGGTTTTTAATAATAATTGCAATAAAATACGCATTAAATTAATTAGAAGTTAGGTTAGAAATTGGCTAGTAGCCATACTCCGAATTATAAACAAATCTTTGTTGATAAAACGTAAATATTCAGAAATAATAAAGCGATTGAGAAAGACAAAAATACTACACCACGTGCACGATAGAAAGAGATGGAAAATAATGAAACAAATTCCAAATTGTCCGTTACTACAACACTTCACATTCACAACATCTCTAGAATAGGAAAAGTAAACTTATGTTATGGATTAGAACAATAACATTCACTACTAATATGCGCTAAATTCTACGAAATACATCAACCTTTTTTTTAGTGTGCAGTGGAATGGAAGAGAACATTTCCCGCCACTTTCGGCGAATGTATTATCATTGTAGCAAAATCACAATGGACTACCAACCCATTTCATTCAGAGTTATGAATACTTCTATATAAATTAGTAATTATTAGAATATAATTGCTACAATAATGAATGACATTAAAAAGAGCGGGACGTGCATGTTAACTATGTTGCATTGGACTTGCCCATTGTCCGTACGTCTTGTTTTTACGATAACAACAGTAAATACCAACGATAAATCGAAACAATTTACTCACCGAATATTTCTTTATATAAATATCCTTATGCTCAACAGCAAAATCCCGAATTTCACACATTTACGTATTTAAACACATAAGATTGACAGATATAACACCACTCACTCCATAAAAACCACAATCTGTTTTATTGCTATGTGAAAAGGTACACAAAGAATGGTTCATTTTCCTATTGGAGGGTTTAGCCCACGTGACCAACTGTCGGAGATCCTCATTGGCCGACCGCGTAATACAGATTGACGTCACCAGTCGACCGACGTACTAGCGACAGATTTTAATAGAAAATAGCTATGAACTTTAGAACTTAGACTTTCAATAATTATTTTATATTATTTTCATGGTTTATGACGAGATACTTTTTAAAAATGTTTTCGTTTTCAGAATACTTACGAACACTCACCGGTTCCAATGGGTCGTCCATTTTGTGCAACATGGCGGTTTGTTTACACCGGCATGATAAGGCGGGAAGTACTTTTGTGGCGTGTGTAAAGCTATACATAAATATGAACATGTATAAATAATTATTAATTGCCAAAGAACATTTTTATTCAAAGATACAATACAATAATCAAATCTTAAAATAACTAAGGCTAAAAGTAAGAGCACATGGGCAATACCATTTTAGTTGTTCACTTACGCCACCTAGCGGATATCAAGATCAATTCAAATTCAGACGGCGGGAGGGACAAACTCTTTACATAGCATTGTCAATTTGTGTTCAAATTCTAAGGGATAAAACGAGAAATAACTAAAATATTGGAAACTTCCATAAAATAACATAAAAGTTAATTAAACAAAACAATTACTTACAAGCTACGACTCATTATCTTAATTTTAATTTAGGCAGTTAACAGTCGAATTTGACATTAATATTATAGTGAACATAATAAACATAATAGGTATAAGGCACACAATGAATTAGAGGAGCTTATTTATGCGCTTCATTCTCAATTTAAAAACAAAACATTTGGAATGTACGTCTGACGAAAAGCTGCATGAATACAATGAATATGATGTCAACAATGGATATGATTAAATGACGATTGTAAGTTAGCCAGAGGGATTCAAATAATAACATTCGACTTTTGCACCACGATACCAGCGTTAGTTGCCTGACTTTTTATACAAGTTACCTTCCTTGTTGAACTTTGGTTTACGGAGGTTTTTCAACAACACAGCATACTATTTCATAAACACGTATAAACACATTTTCATCAGACTTATTTGCACTTCCGTTATCATTAAAACTTAGACATCTTGTGATGCATTTGCGTTTTGTACCGATCATAAGTTCCTAGTCGCTTAATCTTTTTCATTTGCAAATAGTTTTCCTTAGAGAAAACGACAGGCTCTGCTTCAAATGTGGTGAACTGCGAAAGCTTGTTAATTTTGAAATTGGTTGTAAAGCCACCGTCGGATGTTGAGGCAGTGGGTATGAAAGGTAATACTTTCGGTTTGCTGATGCGACATTTCGCTTTTTTAGCGAGCGGGGACTTCGCATCCAAATAAATGCTTTCTTCTAAGTAGTTTGAGGGTTTGGCTCTCTTTCGTCTTGCATTTTCAACGATGAAATTCGAAGTAGATACAACTGTCGCTGGCTCGATCGTTCTAGGCTTGTCGTCTAGTTGACGTAGAATGCTATCTGGGAGGCGCGGTACGTGTACTTCTTGGAAGGAACTGTCCTTTGAAACCTGAAAAAACAGTAAAGTTTAACACACTGCGATATATACATGGATAAGCGTCGGTTTAAATGAAAAAGGTAAACAACTCTGTATACTTATATCAACTTTTATACAAATAATAACACTTTACCTTCGATTGCTTGCGATCGCCGTCTTCGTGTTTTCGCTTTTTGTTTTTCTTAGTTTGTGTTTCAGTAGTTTCTGAAAATAATAATTATAAATTATCATTAATATATATAAAAATATGAAAGATCACTAAATCGATGTTGGAAAGGGGATATTTTGTAATTGTAAATGGGATATTATTTTTAATTTACTCGTGTACGTTCAAAATTGATAATAGCGATTTTTATTTTGGAACCTTCCTTAATACTTGTTAAGTCCGAAAGGACATAAAGGTTAACACAAGTTTACTACAATGTAACACAATCTCAAGTTTATACATACAAGCCTGTTGAAAAAATAAATGTAATGAAATTTAAGGTTACCAATAGTGTCTTGGCAAATAACATGTCGATTTTTCTTCTTATTTTTCTTAGATTGCTTCGATTCATTTGCGCCTGGAACAAAATAATCAAAATTTGGGTTTTTAAGTTACATTACCTGCCAGGGCCGCAGGCGGCGGATAGCGGAATGGCCGTCGGTCATGCTATGATGGTTAGCTGCGAATATATTGCATAAGCAGGCCCCGGCCACGCACCGGCAGGGTTATCAGGGTGTAGTGGAAGTCTTGTAGGAGGGGGAGGGCGCTTCTCTATAAAAAAGCTGCCAGTGCCATATCCGGTGACGATTCTGTGTTTGACATGTTGCGTAACTGCCCCTTTAAATACCTAAGCAAACCCCTAGTGTTAGGCGAATTAGGTGACTTGATACGGGTGACTCGCCATTTTCAGAACTGTCTTGAATTTGTAGAAATCTATTCGCTACGGAGCCCGGGGCCCGCTTTCCTGCATTTTACAAGCTATCGATTAACTTGCAATGTATGTAACTACCAATGTATTATGTTTGATGTATCGAGCTGATCTGATGATGGAGACAGGTGGCCATGGGAATTCAGTACTCAGTAGAATTGTCTCAATGAGTAGTTGATGACAGTATACAGAAAAGTACGGTTGGCAATAAAAGCTTGTACCAAAAACCGGACAAGTGCGAGTTCAACTCGCGTGATGAGGGTTCCGTAAAATATTGAGAATTTTCCCGTTGCTTTGAATACTCAAACTTCTTGTAGGTTTTCCTGTAATCTTTAGGCAAGGAACTATTTTCCACATTTTTTTCAGAATTTTAAGCGTTACTGAAACTACTGTTTCCGAGATAAGGGGATCTTTTTTCCTAACTTACTTCAAATCTGTTTTTGCTAAAATTATAAAAAATATATATCTGAAATGCTTACAACGACCCCTTATAACTTAGAAATGAATTGATATGTCACACAAACTTTTTTTTTAATTTTCCAGTTTACCCCCCAAAAGTGGCCTCCTTGTGCAGAATTCATTAATTTACTTTTTCTACTCCTGTACTTTTATCTGTCATTTACATAGTCACGAACACTAATATAAAGACATACAAAATAAGTTTGCAGAAAAGTCTATACTCTATTCCCCATAACAGTACGGCACAACCGTGCTGTTATGTCGCCAAAACGATACGCTTAGCAGCCATACGCTTCTAAACCTATACATTAGGTACTACCAACTTAACAAACCACTGAATGTTTTTACTTTTTAATTTTGTTTTTAAATTTTTGAACTAAAGGCATTGCTGCTAACTTAGGAAAAACCTTTATTCTTAATATGGCAGTACTGGCAAGTTGACATCAATTAAAAACAAAGTTAACCATAGACACCCATTTGTCTCATTTTCATGTTTCCCGAATTCCCGGTTATTTTATAAATTGTTGTTTGACTTTGCGGCCGTTGTGTTTGCTACAAAATAGTTGGTGTTTTTCAAAAGTAATAATGGATGACGATGAAAATATTGCTTCTACACCAGAAATACACCGGGGCAGCCCACAAGCAGTGACCGAACATTTGTTGCCTACTAAATCTCGGGACCTATACGACAAAGTTTAAGAAAAGTTTATTCTTTGTTTAATTTTGCATTTTATTTCATAGTAGCTAGTCGTAGAAAAAGTATTGTATGCAACGTTGTATAACTAAGTCAAAAAACGCTCGTGGCGTCTTTCTTTACAATGTTCGCCTTCGGCTCACATTGTAACCCACGCCACTCGCCTTTTTTGACCTCTCTTATACAACTGTTGCATAAAATACTATTACGCGTCCATCTTTGGGTCACCAATTTACATACGTGTACCAAATTTCAACTCAATCGGTCCAGTAGTTTCGGAGCAAATTGGCTGTGACAGACGGACAGACAGACGCACGAGTGATCCTATAAGGGTTCCGTTTTTGAGGTACGGAACCCTAAAAATGAAATTTTTGACAGAAACTTATCTAGCCCAGCAGCATTTCTTAAGCCGGATCACAATTGGCTACATTCCTAAAAAAAAAAAATGTCCGTTAGTTACATTATCAAAAAAATATTGGACATGTATTTTTTATTTTGTCAATCAAAAAAAGTAGTCCAGGCAATGAACTGACAACTTGTATCGAAAAAATGACATATTTGGTTATAATAGCTAATTTTTTTAATGTAACGGATATATTATCGATTAAATTGTTACCTAGAGGCAAAATCCAACAAAAAATCAGACATCAAAAAAATCAATATTTAATTAGCTCCTAAAAAGTCCGGATAAATATTAACATTTTTTTTTATCTTTATCTAGGTTCATTTACATTTGCTTTACAATATTCAATATAAATAAAATAAAAAAGACAATGAATGTTTAATTTATATTTCTTGAATAAAGCATCTCAGAATAATGTTTTAAAATGAAATAAACAAAAAAAAGCTATTATAAATCAATGTTTTTCGAAACCGTATTTTGCCTCGGCTAAAGGATAAGATGTAGCCCGTTAAAGTTCCGCGTGATGTCACATTATGATACACTTTTTAGCATAATGTCACGCGGAACTTTAACGGGCTATATCTTCGCCATTTTTTGTTTGATTGACAAAATAAAAAATACATGTCAAATATTTCTTGATAATCTAACTGACGGACTAATTAGAATTTTTTTTTTACTCAGGAAAGTACCCAATTGTCTGACGTGACGTTTCATACATTCGCATTCATCTGCTGAAGCGCTCTGACGTGACGACTCCTGTTGTGGCAGGCGCCCGAACGCATCAGAGGCCTAAGGCTTTCCTTTATCAATTGCCACTAGCATTACAGATGAGATATTTTTACCTGACGTGTTGTCTTCATTATGCGATGTCTTCAGTTTTTTATTGCTGCCAACGAATTTATTTACTTCTCCAGATTCCACGACTTCTTGAGCATCTGTAAAGAAACGCACGTTACTTTGATATTGCGGTGTTTATTACCAGAGTAATTTTTATTTAAGTGATATAACTCTAGGACAAAATCAAACATCATAATATTTGTAGTGTGCTATAATACAAATTATGTCATTATTTTTTGTCCAAATTTGCTCCGACATGAACTGTCTTTTTGATTCATGTTGTGTTAAAATTTTATTAACATACATTATTATGCATTCGGTATTCAAAGCAGTAATATCTAATGTATGTCTTTACTAAAAAAGGGATACTATACTGTCGAGGACTACTTAAATGATAAAAATGCTTGGCCTAGTTTAGTAAAAAAATATGCACATTTGCTAAAGGTTTACAACTGACCTTGTCATTACTACTACTACATACTATATATTAACTATAATTATATTTTACTTAATGTATTATTTTTTTGTGTATCCATTGACGATGCATATATATACACGTTGAATGCTGAATTAATTCTCCATGTACTAGATAGGCTCTTATTTTAAAACAAATGTATTGTAAAATCCATATAATTTTAAGTATATTTTATAGAACCTGAATATGTCTATATGTAGCTGATGACGATGCAAAAGTGGTTCAATGAATCCTACTTGAATAAATGAATTATTTCTCTTTCTCTATGATAAATCACATTCCTTAAATAAATATTTATATAATATGTGCAAAATTGTGTAAGTTAGTTACCTTCTTGAGAAATGTCGGCATTAGAAGATTTCCGTTTACGTTTCTTAGAGTTGGATGTAACATTTTCTGTATCAATGCTTTCACCTAAAATATAGGAGAAATAATGTGTTTAGTTCAGTTACGTATTTGCGGCGTTTGCCGTGGAGACCTTGGGTCCATGGGGACTGGAGGCCTTAAAACTGTTTTAACAAATATCCAAAATGCTCATTCGCTCCACTGGTGACCACAGGGCTGGCTCGTTCCTCGCTCAACGCATCGGCATTGCCATTCAGCGCAACGCAGCCAGCCTTAAGGGCACCCTACCAAGTGGTAATGATCTAGATCTAGGGGATATATGTAAATATAGTATAGGTTAAGTTAGTTTTAGCCATTTTAGTTCAGTTTCATATACCTATTGCATTGATAATAAATATTTGAAAAAAACAAGGAAATAGTTGAAATGTGAAAGGTTACAAAAAAATGTATCCACGACTTTATTGCCTTAACATTAAGGTCGTGTATACATATTTTTGTAACTTTGGCTGTACCGATCTCTTTGTAGTCGACTGTACACTAAAACGTAAAATCATTATTTATAAAATAGCCATATATTTACCTGACTGGTTGGAAGCAGATGACTTCTTCTTCTTTTTCTTTTTCAGTTTTTTCTTTGCACTGCTTGTTTCTGCTGATTCGCTAACATTTTCTGAAATAACGCAACATAAAAATGTAAATGCTGTACAAGACTTTTGATTATTATGTTAATGTCACCTATTGCAATTGACGATAATTCGGATGTCATTATGTTTTACCATCATTATGATAATAATTAATTTACTTTCGACCAAGTGTAGCAAGTACTCTATCTCTCTATATCTTCCCACTTTATTTAGGATAACTATACTCTCTAAATGGCAAGGATCAGTTTTATGTTGTTGCAATGCATACGTATACAATAAAATCGTGATTGGAATTACCTATGTTTTCTAAATCCACTTCCGAAGCCTTTTCGCTTTGGTATGGGGCTTCGTCTGGGGCCCCATCAGAATCCTCATCATGAACTGTAACGAAAATATCAAATTATATAAAAGTTCGAATAAAAAAAGGGGCAATACGGTTGAATAACCACCAGAGATGAAGGATGCTGTTTTCATATACACGCCGCTTTGGTAGGATTCCAAATAATCTTAAACACGTTTCTGAGGCCTTTAGGAGTATATTTACATACATTAATTTTTTTTGCCTGACCAATAATATTGTTCGAGTTCCGCTCACTTTTTTTATTTCATAATATTATTATGTATGAAATAAAAAAAGTGAGCGGAACTCGGCTTACTTTCTTGACAATTTAAATGACAAATTTTACTTCTTAGGGCCTCAGGAATACCATGCTAAAATTATATGAAATCCTGCCGGGCCCGCCCGCGACTTCGTCTGCGTGGACCCGGGATAAAAACTATCCTATATTTTAATCCAGCCTATAAACTATCATCGTGCAAAATTTCATCCACATCGGTTTAGCCGTTTAAGCGTGATTGAGTAACAAACATCTAAACATCCAAACTTTCGCATTTATAATATTAGTAGGATAGGATTAACATGTACAAAAGCCCTGAGAGAACTTGCGGAAAACTATTTCAATTGTGTTCCTCAAAGAAGGGGCCAGACATAAGATAATTATTTACTCTTATAAAATTATAGTTACCAACCTAAACTTTCCAATTTTTGTTTCTTTTTCTTCTCACTTTTTGGTGTTTTGACTGCATTTGACTCTTCCACCGGATTCTCTGCGAAATTAAAATATCGAGACAATAGGATGACCAAGTTATTAAACAGATTTTTATGGGTTTAAAATGACATACAGTTAAGTGTAAACATATGGGTGCATACAACTTACTCATAAATATGTCCCATCACTCTTATGTCAGCGGATTAAGGTTTCGACTTTCGGTAGAGGATTAAATTGATACATATTTTTGCACTTGACTGTACACATCAATGGAGGGTACTGTATATACGAGCAAAACAAAGACTACAGAAATATACTTAATGTTGTAAACTATAAAACATACATTTAAAATTACTACAATAATTAAATAATATAACACAAAATTACCTAACTCTAACTTTAATAGCCCCTAGCCATTCCTGGTGCAAAAGTACCCATAAGACTGGCGGTATTTCCACGTTCGATAGCCGTGCCATGGAAAGCCTTTGCACCACAAACGACTCGGAGCGGTAACTATAAAACTAACAAATATCCACAACTCACAAGGTTTAAAATATATGGATCATCAGCGTTATGTGTCCCTAACTACGGCAATATAAGAAAAAACCGGCCAAGTGCGAGTCAGCCTCGCGCACGAAGTGTTTCGTACCATTATGTATAAAAACGTCAAAAAAATCATGTCTGTTGTATGGGAGCCCCAGTCCGACTTGCACTTGGCCGGTTTTTAGTATGTATTTGTTGTTATAGTGGCAACAAAAATACATCATCTGTGAAAATTTCAACTGTCTAACTATCACTGGTAACAGACGGACGGACGGATAGCGCAGCCTTAGTAATAGCGTCCCGTTTTTACCCTCTGGGTACGGAACCCTAAATATGCAGTTACCTACTACGAATATTGCACTAATTACAAGGGAATTTGTATGTAGGATGTAATTATCGAGACTGCTAATGACTGTAGAATATTTCACCAATATTTGGAATGGACATTCTGGGGAACACAGATAGCGTACTTAAAAGTGTACTTGGAAAGGCCAACTTCCATACAAATTCGGCCGGCGCAACCGCACCATGCAATACTTGGCGCGTGCGTGTCGATGGAACAAAGACAGACAGGTAATTACGGAACCCTGCACTGCGCGTGGCCCGACACGCACTTAGTTTCTTCTTCTTTATGCTTTCATTAGCTCACATGACACTGCGGCATTCATTCCTTGTAAAGGAGGAGATCACCTTATCTTAAGAAGCCCGTACCCGGTTTCTTAAAAAACCTGCATTTTGTAAGTAGGCTTTTTCAGAATTTAGAATATGATACCTAGATCTCTTGCCACAGTGATGATGCATTCAGATTACTATTTCTCGTTCACTTTGAGATCTTTTCGCACAATATTGATTTTGTATAGCGTACCTGCAGATTCCTCGGCTGAAGGCTCTAATTTAGAATGTTTCTTTTTCTTTTTTTCGCTCTTTGGTGTCATGGCCGTATTTCCTGCGAAATTAAAATAGGTATTAGGTATGTTCGGCGTAGGGGCCGACCCAGACGGAGGAGGCTTAGCTGGTTTTTTTAAAATTATTTATTTTAGCAGTCAATAGATGCGTGGAAGAAAGAGAGGGACAATGCGGGCTGGATATGAAATGAAAATGTGTAAAAAAAAGAAAAGAAAAGAAGACATTTATTCACTACACAAAAGACACACAGAGACAAAGGAGTAGACATACATGACAATTGACACATATTGTGTGTCTTCGCGGCAGTGAAACGGCACGTTACTTAATCGAATTGGGGTTTTGTAAATTATAATTATCAATTTTAATTATTTTATATACAATCATCTACGGACTATAATTAGAATATAAGAATTTAACAGACTTGATATTGGTTACCTTACTTCTGACTGGCGCCATTTTACCGGTTCTAGAGTGGGGATGACGAGCCTCCCCGTAACCGATATCAAGTCGAGGATTCATTCGATCGGAGCTCTTCAAATTGTGAACTTGTGTTGAAGTGTTTTTTTTTAAATACAATTAATATTAAAATAAAAGCAGTTTTACTAATTAACAATCGGTATTCCTGATTTGCGTTTTTGAACGTTAGTCTATCAACACACTTTGACACCTAGACCTCTCGCTACAGTGCTGCCATCGAGGCATAATGCATTCGGAAACCATCATTCACTTTATAATGTTTTCGAATAATTATCAATATCATCATCCTACTAATATTATAAATGCGAAAGTTTGTATGTTTAGATGTTTGTTTCTTAATCACGTTTAAACGGCTCAACCGATTTGGATGAAATTTTGCACGAAGATAGTTTATAGCCTGGATGAAAATATAGGATAGAAAATATAATATGTTTTCGAAGAATCATCATATAAGCGGAAAGACGTCCACTGCTGGAGATAGGCCTCCCCCAAAGAGTACCAAAGTGATCGATCCTGTGCCACCCGCATCCAGCGGACTCTCGCGACCCAGTACGTGGTCGCCACTCGAGAACCTTTCCGCCCCAACGGCGGTTCTATGTGCGTGTTACGAATAATATTGACTTTGTATTTATCTACCTTGAGTTTCCTCCGCTGGAGGCTCCAATGTAGAATGTTTCTTATTCTTCTTCTCACTCTTTGGAGTTATGGCGGCATTTTCAATAGTATTTTCTGCGAAATTAAATAGATGTAATTGGGCCAATCAACTATTTTTTGTTGCTCATTGATTGCCATGGTTACGTCTCCCGGGTCACTCTTTAAAACCATGATTTTATTGGATTTAAATCCACTAAACACCTGTTTTTGTTATATTGGTAAACCCATTTCATGGTATTATAGCATGATAGGAGTCCAATTCATAGTATTTTTTCTAATGTTGTCTCCTGGCTTACCGGGACAGAATAACAACCACAAAAAGTTGATTGACCCAATCGTTAAATGGTGTGCAAGCATTTTATTATTTCCCAATATTCGTACTCCTTGCTCGCGCATGTCCGTCTTCATGGCGACATACTAACGGGCATGCGCTCGCAGCTGCTGTCACTTGCAAATATTACAGCGGTCCGATAAACCTCATTAGAGTCATTAGTCTATTGTGTTACGTGCGTATATAAGTGTACGGCCTGAGTGGACGCTCCGCTGTGAGCGGGGCCTCACACTTAGACTAAGAGTCTAAGTGTGAGGCCCCGCCCCGCTAGTTAAATAGCGGCGGGCCCCCGGAACGACACTTACTTGTGCCTACCATGCATGTCAAGCATATCAATAAGTGAGGGTTCGGGTAGTGGTTATTACTATAGGAATAAGGATGTGTTACGATATGTTTGGCTACTTTGGCTGCTACTAACTATGTGACGCTGACTGTACAATTATACATCGAAGGCAATAAAAAAACAAATGTTGGGGTATAAAAATCCACCAATGATCAACGAAATTGCCGAATTTTGATACCTCGCTACAGTGTTGCATTCTGAAAAACCATCATCCACTTTATGATGTTTTCAAATAATATTGGTTTTCTATTTATTTACCTTGAGATTCCACAAAAGAGATTTCCGATATAGAATGTTTCTTCTTCTTTTTCCCGCTCTTTGGTGTGATGGCGGCATTTGATTCTACAACAGTATTTTCTGCGAAATCACAATAGTAGTATTGATAACTAAATCAAAATAAAATACCTGGGCGGTAACACCTTGAGTAAGACGTAAAAAACTACACAATTTACACCTGTTGGATTACTCATATTATATACATATGTATATAATATGAGTAATCCAACAGGTATAATAAATAATCATTGATGGTATATTCTAAGAAATCATGATTGAAAAATAATCAATAAGATATGTTATAAGTTATAAAATAGCGAAATAGCTTAAATCAGCAGCATTTTGCTAACTATATACTGATGCAAAGGGTATCAATAAAATAACGAAATTAGTATGGTATAAGTGTATTTTGCTCAGTTTTAGTTCGAAGGTCATCCAATTCGTTTTTCTACTTTTTCTTTTTACATTCATATAAATTATTTAGCGGGGGCTCGGCAAACTCCATAATAAGATTAAAGACTGTATACGATAAAATCCAGGCATACCTGATCTAGTATGTTTTTCTACCTAAAATAGGTAATATGATTGTACTTTTATAGTGTTACATCTATGGATTATTAAAAAAAAGTGCTGTTTCTTAATAAGAAGTTGGTATAAAAATATACTAGATGAGGTATGTCCGGATTTTATCGTGTACCTATATAATCTTTATGTGGTATTTTAGGGTCCTCAAATAACAACATTATTGCAAAATAATCAATAAACTATTTCATATTCATATTATAATGACCTAGCAAAAATCTAGAGCATGTTATCTAAATACTGAAGCAAAGGACATACTAATAAAAGTACATAATTTGTATGAAGTGTACCATTGTGCTCAGTTTTGACGTCATCCAATTTGTTCTTCTGTTTTTTCTTTTTACGTTTATATACATTATTTAGCGGGGGCTCGGTCAACTCACCACAATCATCTATAATCAGATTACGTTGTTTTTTTTTCAGTTACTTAACAAGATAATAAACTATTTTATAAGGTAGTGAACCAGCAAATATCAACAGCACGTTGTCTAACTACTGAAGCAAAGGTCATTCTAATAAAAGTACAAAATTTGTATGAACTAAGTGTACCAATTTGCTCAGTTTTAGTTCGAACGTCATCCAATCTGTTTTTCTTCTTTTTCTTTTTACGTTCATATAAATTATTTAGCGGGGGCTCGGCAAACTCACCACATTCATCTATAATAAGAGTAAATCAGGTGTATCCGGATTTTATCGTGTACCTATACAATCTTTATGTGGTATTTTAGGGTCCACAAATGACAACATTATTGAAAAATAATCAATAAACTATTTCATATTCATATTATAATGAACCAGCAAATATCAACAGCACGTTGTCTAACTACTGAAGCAAAGGTCATTCTAATAAAAGTACAAAATTTGTATGAACTAAGTGTACCATTTTGCTCAGTTTTAGTTCGAACGTCATCCAATTTGTTTTTCTTCTTTTTTTTTTTACGTTTGTATACATTATTTAGCGGGGGCTCAGCAACCTCGTATTCATCTATAATAAGATAACGTGGGTTTTTTTTTCAGATACTCCATTAAAAATATGTTTGCAAAATAATTACAATATATAGTGAACTTTGTTGAATTTGGTATCTATTTATCACCATTTTTTCATACAAATTAATTCGGCCCGCAATGTATTGGTAACAAAGCTAACAACTGACAGTAACTAGCTCTGCCTCTCTGAACAAGACTACATAAATGATAAAACTCCATGGAACTAATTTTGACTGAATTTTTAATCTATTATTTCGTAATATTTTGTTTTTTGACATTAGATTGTTTTTCTAGAAATATTCTACTAGTATTTTTTATACAATTTTTGTATCATATATATTTTATTCTTTATGTTTAAAAATTACTCTAAAAAATTAACTGACGATTTGAAAGTGCTTGTTACTAGGCCTACTTGAATCAAGATCATTTTGAGTTTGAGTTTGACTTTCATTAGCTCACATGACACTGCGGCATTCATTCCTTGTAAAGGAGGAGATCACCTTATCTTAAGAAGCCCGTACCCGGTTTCTTAAAAAACCTGCATTTTGTAAGTAGGCTTTTTCAGAATTTAGAATATGACACCTAGATCTCTTGCCAAAGTGATGATGCATTCAGATTACTATTTCTCTTTCACTTTGAGGTGTTTTCGCACAATATTGATTTTGTATTGCTTACCTGCAGATTCCTCGGCTGAAGGCTCTAATGTAGAATGTTTCTTTTTCTTTTTTTCGCTCTTTGGTGTCATGGCTGTATTTCCTGCGAAATTAAAATAGGTATTAAGTATGTTCAGCGTAGGGGCCGACCCAGACGGAGGAGGCTTAGCTGGTTTTTTTTTAAATTATTTATTTTAGCAGTCAATAGATGCGTGGAAGAAAGAGAGGGACAATGCGGGCTGGATATGAAATGAAAATGTGTACGTTAGTCTATCAACACATCAAATTATTGACGATTAAACACGATTGGCCGACTTTGACACCTAGACCTCTCGCTACAGTGCTGCCATTGAGGCATAATGCATTCTGAAACCATCATTCACTTTATAATGTTTTCGAATAATTATCAATATCATCATCCTACTAATATTATAAATGCGAAAGTTTTGATGTTTAGATGTTTGTTTCTTAATCACGTTTAAACGGCTCAACCGATTTGGATGAAATTTTGCACGAAGATAGTTTATAGCCTGGATGAAAATATAGGATAGAAAATATAATATGTTTTCGAAGAATCATCATATAAGCGGAAAGACGTCCACTGCTGGAGATAGGCCTCCCCCAAAGAGTACCAAAGTGATCGATCCTGTGCCACCCGCATCCAGCGGACTCTCGCGACCCAGTACGTGGTCGCCACTCGAGAACCTTTCCGCCCCAACGGCGGTTCTATGTGCGTGTTACGAATAATATTGACTTTGTATTTATCTACCTTGAGTTTCCTCCGCTGGAGGCTCCAATATAGAATGTTTCTTATTCTTCTTCTCACTCTTTGGAGTTATGGCGGCATTTTCAATAGTATTTTCTGCGAAATTAAATAGATGTAATTGGGCCAATCAACAATTTTTTGTTGCTCATTGATTGCCATGGTTACGTCTCCCGGGTCACTCTTTAAAACCATGATTTTATTGGATTTAAATCCACTAAACACCTGTTTTTGTTATATTGGTAAACCCATTTCATGGTATTATAGCATGATAGGAGTCCAATTCATAGTATTTTTTCTAATGTTGTCTCCTGGCTTACCGGGACAGAATAACAACCACAAAAAGTTGATTGACCCAATCGTTAAATGGTGTGCAAGCATTTTATTATTTCCCAATATTCGTACTCCTTGCTCGCGCATGTCCGTCTTCATGGCGACATACTAACGGGCATGCGCTCGCAGCTGCTGTCACTTGCTTGTCGGCAACGGTCAACTACATACAAATATTACAGCGGTCCGATAAACCTCATTAGAGTCATTAGTCTATTGTGTTACGTGCGTATATAAGTGTACGGCCTGAGTGGACGCTCCGCTGTGAGCGGGGCCTCACACTTAGACTCTTAGCTTGAATAGCGGCGGGCCCCCGGAATGACACTTACTTGTGCCTACCATGCATGTCAAGCATATCAATAAGTGAGGGTTCGGGTAGTGGTTATTACTATAGGAATAAGGATGTGTTACGATATGTTTGGCTACTTTGGCTGCTACTAACTATGTGACGCTGACTGTACAATTATACATCGAAGGCAATAAAAAAACAAATGTTGGGGTATAAAAATCCACCAATGATCAACGAAATTGCCGAATTTTGATACCTCGCTACAGTGTTGCATTCTGAAAAACCATCATCCACTTTATGATGTTTTCAAATAATATTGGTTTTCTATTTATTTACCTTGAGATTCCACAAAAGAGATTTCCGATATAGAATGTTTCTTCTTCTTTTTCCCGCTCTTTGGTGTGATGGCGGCATTTGATTCTACAACAGTATTTTCTGCGAAATCACAATAATAGTATTGATAACTAAATCAAAATAAAATACCTGGGCGGTAACACCTTGAGTAAGACGTAAAAAACTACACAATTTACACCTGTTGGATTACTCATATTATATACATATGTATATAATATGAGTAATCCAACAGGTATAATAAATAATCATTGATGGTATATTCTAAGAAATCATGATTGAAAAATAATCAATAAGATATGTTATAAGTTATAAAATAGCGAAATAGCTTAAATCAGCAGCATTTTGCTAACTATATACTGATGCAAAGGGTATCAATAAAATAACGAAATTAGTATGGTATAAGTGTATTTTGCTCAGTTTTAGTTCGAAGGTCATCCAATTCGTTTTTCTACTTTTTCTTTTTACATTCATATAAATTATTTAGCGGGGGCTCGGCAAACTCCATAATAAGATTAAAGACTGTATACGATAAAATCCAGGCATACCTGATCTAGTATGTTTTTCTACCTAAAATAGGTAATATGATTGTACTTTTATAGTGTTACATCTATGGATTATTAAAAAAAAGTGCTGTTTCTTAATAAGAAGTTGGTATAAAAATATACTAGATGAGGTATGTCCGGATTTTATCGTGTACCTATATAATCTTTATGTGGTATTTTAGGGTCCTCAAATAACAACATTATTGCAAAATAATCAATAAACTATTTCATATTCATATTATAATGACCTAGCAAAAATCTAGAGCATGTTATCTAAATACTGAAGCAAAGGACATACTAATAAAAGTACATAATTTGTATGAAGTGTACCATTGTGCTCAGTTTTGACGTCATCCAATTTGTTCTTCTGTTTTTTCTTTTTACGTTTATATACATTATTTAGCGGGGGCTCGGTCAACTCACCACAATCATCTATAATCAGATTACGTTGTTTTTTTTCTTCAGTTACTTAACAAGATAATAAACTTTTTTATAAGGTAGTGAACCAGCAAATATCAACAGCACGTTGTCTAACTACTAAAGCAAAGGTCATTCTAATAAAAGCACAAAATTTGTATGAACTAAGTGTACCAATTTGCTCAGTTTTAGTTCGAACGTCATCCAATCTGTTTTTCTTCTTTTTCTTTTTACGTTCATATAAATTATTTAGCGGGGGCTCGGCAAACTCACCACATTCATCTATAATAAGAGTAAATCAGGTGTATCCGGATTTTATCGTGTACCTATACAATCTTTATGTGGTATTTTAGGGTCCCCAAATGACAACATTATTGCAAAATAATCAATAAACTATTTCATATTCATATTATAATGAACCAGCAAATATCAACAGCACGTTGTCTAACTACTGAAGCAAAGGTCATTCTAATAAAAGTACAAAATTTGTATGAACTAAGTGTACCATTTTGCTCAGTTTTAGTTCGAACGTCATCCAATTTGTTTTTCTTCTTTTTCTTTTTACGTTTGTATACATTATTTAGCGGGGGCTCAGCAACCTCGTATTCATCTATAATAAGATAACGTGGGTTTTTTTCAGATACTCCATTAAAAATATGTTTGCAAAATAATTACAATATATAGTGAACTTTGTTGAATTTGGTATCTATTTATCACCATTTTTTCATACAAATTAATTCGGCCCGCAATGTATTGGTAACAAAGCTAACAACTGACAGTAACTAGCTCTGCCTCTCTGAACAAGACTACATAAATGATAAAACTCCATGGAACTAATTTTGACTGAATTTTTAATCTATTATTTCGTAATATTTTGTTTTTTGACATTAGATTGTTTTTCTAGAAATATTCTACTAGTATTTTTTATACAATTTTTGTATCATATATATTTTATTCTTTATGTTTAAAAATTACTCTAAAAAATTAACTGACGATTTGAAAGTGCTTGTTACTAGGCCTACTTGAATAAAGATCATTTTGAGTTTGAGTTTGACTTTCATTAGCTCACATGACACTGCGGCATTCATTCCTTGTAAAGGAGGAGATCACCTTATCTTAAGAAGCCCGTACCCGGTTTCTTAAAAAACCTGCATTTTGTAAGTAGGCTTTTTCAGAATTTAGAATATGACACCTAGATCTCTTGCCACAGTGATGATGCATTCAGATTACTATTTCTCTTTCACTTTGAGGTGTTTTCGCACAATATTGATTTTGTATTGCTTACCTGCAGATTCCTCGGCTGAAGGCTCTAATGTAGAATGTTTCTTTTTCTTTTTTTCGCTTTTTGGTGTCATGGCCGTATTTCCTGCGAAATTAAAATAGGTATTAGGTATGTTCGGCGTAGGGGCCGACCCAGACGGAGGAGGCTTAGCTGTTTTTTTTTTAAATTATTTATTTTAGCAGTCAATAGATGCGTGGAAGAAAGAGAGGGACAATGCGGGCTGGATATGAAATGAAAATGTGTACGTTAGTCTATCAACACATCAAATTATTGACGATTAAACACGATTGGCCGACTTTGACACCTAGACCTCTCGCTACAGTGCTGCCATCGAGGCATAATGCATTCTGAAACCATCATTCACTTTATAATGTTTTCGAATAATTATCAATATCATCATCCTACTAATATTATAAATGCGAAAGTTTGGATGTTTAGATGTTTGTTACTGAATCACGTTTAAACGGCTCAACCGATTTGGATGAAATTTTGCACGAAGATAGTTTATAGCCTGGATGAAAATATAGGATAGAAAATATAATATGTTTTCGAAGAATCATCATATAAGCGGAAAGACGTCCACTGCTGGACATAGGCCTCCCCCATAGAGTACCAAAGTGATCGATCCTGTGCCACCCGCATCCAGCGGACTCTCGCGACCCAGTACGTGGTCGCCACTCGAGAACCTTTCCGCCCCAACGGCGGTTCTATGTGCGTGTTACGAATATATTATTTTCCAATATTCGTACACCTCGCTCGCCCATGTCTCTCTTCATGGCGACATACTAACGGGCATGCGCTCGGAGCTACTCACTTGCTTGTCGGCAACGGACAACTACATACAAATATTACAGCGGTCCGATAAACCTCATTAGTCTATTGTGTTACGTGCGTATATAAGTGTACGGCCTGAGTGGACGCTCCGCTGTGAGCGACTCTTAGCTTGAATAGCGGCGGGCCCCCGGAATAACACCTATACTTGTGCCTACCATGCATGTCAAGCATATCAACATCGAGCAGGAAGAAATATATCAAGTGAGGGTTCGGGTAGTGGTGGTCGGGAGGTCGAGGAGGTTCGGGTGGTGGGTGGAATAAGGATGTGTTACGATATGTTTGGCTACTTTGGCTGCTACTAACTATATGACGCTGACTGTACAATTATACATCGAAGGCAATAAAAAAACAAATGTTAGGGTATAAAAATCCACCAATGATCAAAGAAATTGCCGAATTTTGATACCTCGCTACAGTGTTGCATTCTGAAAAACCATCATCCACTTTATGATGTTTTCAAATAATATTGGTTTTCTATTTATTTACCTTGAGATTCCACAAAAGAGATTTCCGATATAGAATGTTTCTTCTTCTTTTTCCCGCTCTTTGGTGTGATGGCGGCATTTGATTCTACAACAGTATTTTCTGCGAAATCACAATAGTAACACCTTGAGTAAAACGTAAAAAACTACACAAATATGAATATCATATGCGTAATCCAACAGGTATAATAAATAATCATCGATGGTATATTATTCTAAGAAATCATGATTGAAAAATAATCAGTAAGATATGTCATAAACATAAAATAGCGAAAAAGCTTAAATCAACAGCATTTTGCTAACTATAACTACTGATGCACAGGATATCAATAAAATAACGAAATTAGTATGGTATAAGTGTACCATTTTGCTCAGTTTTAGTTCGAAGGTCATTCAATTCGTTTTCTACTTTTAAGGGTTCCGTTCCTCAAAAGGAAAAAAAGGAACCCTAATAGGATCACTCGTGCGTCTGTCTGTCCGTCTGTCACAGCCGATTTGCTCCGAAACTACTGGACCGATTGAGTTGAAATTTGGTACTCATATGTAAATTGGTGACCCAAAGATGGACGCGTAAAGTAAATTAATGAATTCTGAACAAGGGGGCCACTTTTGGGGGTAAACTGGAAATCTAAAAAAAAAGTTTCGAAAACTGTATTGTGTGACATATCAAATGAAAGGTTGTTGTAAGCATCTCAGATATATATTTTTTATAATTTTAGCAAAAACAGATTTCAAGTAATTTAGGAAAAAGACGAAAATTGACCATTCCCCCCTTATCTCCGAAACTACTAGGCTTAAAATTTTGAAAAAAATATGGAAAATAGTTCCTTGCCTAAAGAATACAGGAAAACCTATAAGAAGTTTGAGTATTCAAAGTAAAGGGAAAATTCTCAATATTTTACGGAACCATCACCACGCGAGTTGAACTCGCACTTGTCCGGTTATTCTTTTTACGTTCATATAAATTATTTAGCGGGGGCTCGGCAAACTCACTACAATCATCTATAAAAAGATTAAAGACTGCTGTATACGATAAAATCCAGGCACACCTGATCTAGTATGTTTTTCTACCTATTTTAATATGATTGTATAGTCAACAGCAAAAGTAGGTTATCATTTTTTCACCTTATCGCAATGGAATAAGGTACAAAAGTGATAACTTACTTTTGCTCTTGACTGTACTTTTATAGTGTTACATATAGATGTAACACTATAAAAGTCCATAGGGATTATTAAAAAAAAAGTGCTGTTTCTTAATAAGAAGTTGGTAGAAAAATATACTAGATCAGCTGTGTCCGGATTTTATCGTGTATCTATACAATCTTTATGTGGTATTTCAGGGTCCTCAAATAACAATATTATTGCAAAATAATCAATAAACTATTTCATATTCATATTATAATGAACTAGCAAAAATCAACAGCATGTTGTCTAACTACTGAAGCAAAGGACATTCTAATAAAAGTACATAATTTGTATGAACTAAGTGTACCATTGTGCTCAGTTTTGACGTCATCCAATTTGTTCTTCTGTTTTTTCTTTTTACGTTTATATACATTATTTAGCGGGAGCTCGGTCAACTCGCCACAATCATCTATAATCAGATTACGTTTTTTTTTTCTGTTACTTAACAAGATAGTCAATAAACTAATTTATAAGGTAGTGATCCAGCAAATATCAACAGCACGTTGTCTAACTACTGAAGCAAAGGTCATTCTAATAAAACTACAAAAATTGTATGAACTAAGTGTACCATTTTGCTCAGTTTTAGTTCGAACGTCATACAATTTGTTTTTCTTCTTTTTCTTTTTACGTTTATATACATTATTTAGCGGGGGCTCAGCAAACTCACATTCATCTATAATAAGATAACGTGGTTTTTTTCCAGATACTCCATTAAAAATATGTTTGAAAAATAAGTACAATATAGTGAACCAGCAAATATCGGCATGTTGTCTAACTACTGAAGCTAACTATTTTAATAAAATGTGTATGAACTAAGTGTACCATTTTGCTCAGTTTGAACGTCATCCAATTTGTTTTTCTTCTTTTTCTTTTTACGTTCATATACGTTATTTAGCGTGGGCTCGGCAAATTCACCACATTCATCTATAATAAGATTACGTGGATGCAATCGTTTGTAAACAAATTAAAAGACTGCCTGTTTATCCGACGGAGTTTATACCTCTCAGAAATTTTGTACCTACATTGGTCTGGACGGTGAATCAGAAATACTATTTATAACTAAGTCAAAGCATGTATATGATAATCTTTATTAAGACGTATATAGCCTATAGGAATATGTTACTGCAAGTCAAACGTAATCTCGTGTAAGTTAACTATTGTGTTTTTATGCCGAAATATGTCCAAATACCAACCTTTATTGTCCTGCAGAGATCCTGTTGTGTCTATGAAAAACAGGTCACCTGAAAATGCAAAAAAAAAAGATTGATCACGTCTGATAGGATACGACACTGTAATGCGTGTGTGTCTTTTGTGTAGTGAATATGTGTTTCTTCTTTCTTTCTTTAATGCACCCAGCACCCGAACCGATACAGACTTTTGTAGAGCAGCGCGATGCCCAACGGACTTGCTTTGACCAAATAACATTCATTCCGTTGTATATTAATCTGCGCAGTGAAATCAGTTTCGTGTGGACGACTTTTGGGTGAATTTACGTTGTCTATCGCGATGCGCAGTCTGCATTGTTTCGACCCAGCACAAGGTTTATACGTTATAATGACATAATATCGAATTAATTTAAGACAAAAGCTTTCTTGTCTGACAGCTAAACGAAACGCGTCGATATTATTTTATTACCTTCGGTTTGTGCAGACAAGGACGATTTACGCTTTTTCTTCTTCTTTGTGCTTTCATGAGGCTCAGGCTCCACGGCATTAAGAGTGCCTAAAAAAGTAAAAACCACTGTCCTTAAAAAAACGTTCAATTTATTTGTTAAAAGCTTTATGAAATTGGGCCAATCAACTATATATATTGTTGCTCGTTGCCATGGTTACGCAACTGGAAAACGCTTTAACACGTTCCCTGTCCGGGTGCCCCCAATGTGGGGCCATGAACCTTTTTTTCAGGAGTCCGTGTCCCCACTATGGGTCCACGGGTTGTTCACGGCTACGAACTACAACTGTCACTTGGACTTGTGACATTGACGGACAATTTTGTATGGGGACAGGGAACGTGTTAAAGCTATGATTTTATAGGGAATCCACAAATATGAGTGTTTGTGTCAGTGGAAAACAAATTTAATATTGTTTTCATCTCGACGACCGCTTTAGCCTAGTTGGTAGTGACCCTGCCTACGAAGCAAGAGGTCCTGGGTTCGAATCCCGATACGGGCATTTATTTGTGTAATGAGCACGAATATTTGTTCCCGAGTCATGGATGTTTTCTATGTATTTAAGTATGTTTATCGTCGTCTAGTATCCATAGTACAAGGTAGAACTAGGTCGATTTGTGTAAGATTGTCCGCAAAATATATATATATAGATATATATATATATTTAACTGTTTTGTGTAATAGTGTATATTGTACCGTTATTAAATCATTATCTTATCTTATCATTTTATGTTGGGCGTCTCCCGAACATGGCAGGAATTCATATTATACTTATTTTTTAAAGAAGCTCTGTCGCAATAGCTTATTCTACATTTTTATACATATATTTTAAAATGTTCGTATATATTCGATAGTCAACTAGTATTTTTCTTCTACAGATAGCAACGTGGTAATTTTATTAACAGAAAGGTAATACGCCACAGAATAACTTTACGTAATAATAAAGAAGGGTAATATATGCATTTTTTTGTATAATTATGCTAATTATTAAAAAAATACCGCAAAAAAATAAGAGCTTTTCGTAAATTCTGTTTTATTTCCGGTGCCGGTATATTTTTTTTTGTAAAGCTAAATTTTATCATAATTGTCTGTTAATTAACTTTATTACTGTTTTATTGTCATAGATCTCTTAGTTAAAAAATTATAACGATTTCTTTGCAATGGTGCCACAGCGTTTTGGAAAAAACATTTTTGGCTATAAATCCATACTTTTTTTGCCGTCCATGGAATTGGGTCTAGATTTACCCTATTTCACATGTGCACTTTATGGAGACTCACACTGTATGTAAGGATCTGACTGAAAAGCAGCATTGCAGTGTAGGTACTCAGTACTCACTACAACATTATGCTGAGCCTAGCCGTGGTCTAGCCCCTTTCTAGCATCACACAATGTTAATGCCCCGTACGATATTGTATACTTTTTAAGTCAATTCTTAAGTCTAATTTGTACACTGCACCTATGTATAAAATGTGATGTTAAACAACGTTTTTCTATGTCTATGTCTTATGATATTGACAATAGAGTCCTGTACAGATATTTATGTCGTTATTTATATACGTATATTAATACCCCTCATTGTACCGTACCAGTAACATACATGACATGAGACGTGTTTCCGAATGCCTTTACCTTGGGTCTCCTCAACCGGAGGTTCTGATACAGAATGTTTCTTTTTCTTCTTCATACCACTTTCATTTAGTGAAGTGTTAACGTTTTTAGAAACGTTAAAATTATCTGAAACTATAAAACACAATAGTAATTAAACAGGGTGGAAAGTTGAGATGGGGCATTAAGGGTAGCTACTAGATCCCTTGCTGCTACGCGAAAATGCTCTTAGGAGACCTTTACTAACTTTTTAAGTGATGACAATCAACAATCACAGATTTTTGATGAAATGTACAGTCAGTGAGAAAATCGATAGATTTGAGTAATTTTTTATAATGCCAATCGTATCCATTGCTATCAAGGATTAAAATACTCTTTGAGACCAACTAAGGTTAGAGTACTAGAACACTAACAAATCAAAGAAAACTTTTTCCGTACATTTCATACGGTAATTAATTACAAAGTGAAATTTTCTTTAGCCTATAGATCATTAAATTGTATGGAGACAACTACAATTAGGATATTAGAAATTCGAACGGCGTGAGGCGCGGCGTGATGGGCGTTGGTATTTAACCAAGGTTTTATAATGTGAAGTCTAGGAGTTCCATTGGACACTTGATGATAATGTACCATAATATTGCATTGTCATCGGATTCACAAGTCCCAGGGCCAGTTTTAATTAAATTGGATTACAGCAACAGTATTTGTATTAGCCGAATATTATGCAAATATACGTAATATTTTTTCCAATCTAGCCCAAAATACTAGAATCTAAAAAAAAACATAAAATACTAATCGTTTCTTTTATAAAGTAGTGCAACCATTCATATTCGTAAAAAGTGGCATTTGTTGCATCACACATATTTTATAAACTGTAACATCATAGAACTGCTGCGCGTTTAATTGTTGTTTTAATATCAGAATATTGTTAATGAAAAATTAAAATACTTGTGTTTAATTACCTTCAAGTTCTTCTGATTCAGCCGCTGTTAAAGAAGCCCTTTGTTTCTTTTTCTTCGAATTGCTTTTATTTAAAATACTCTCATTTACGACTTCTCCTGTAAAAAAATTTTTTTCTCGTATCAACATAATGTATTCATTATTGCACAGAGTTGTTACACCTTCATTCAAATTACCTAATTATATATATATATGTACATATACTAGCTTCCGCCCGCGACTTCGTCTGCGTGGACCCGGGATAAAAACTATCCCATTTTTTAATCCAGGCTACAAAATATCTTTGTGCAAAATTTCATCCAAATCGGTTGAGCCGTTAACCGTGATTGAGTAACAAAAATCCAAACTTTCACATCTATAGGTGCGTACGAATTAGAGCAGCCTCAGCCTGAGGCATGCTCGCCCCGCGCGCCGAGCTGCTCGCGCACAAAATAGTTCCACATAAACATGCGCGGGTGAGGCAGCGTGCTCGCGCGAGCCGACATTCAAAATGGCGTCGACACGACGACAGCTGATTGATGTCGGGACCCACAACACCTTTTGCTTTTCATGTATTTGTATCAATAATTGTCCTAAATTTACTAACAAACGATTACAAACGCACGGCTCAGCCACTTGCTCAAATTCGTACGCGCCTAGCGCACAAACAAGTTCGATCTTGTCGCTCTGTCCGCGGCACGCTCAGATACACGTCCAAGTTACGCGAGGCACGCACACTGAGGCGCCTTTGAGCACGTTCAAGAGACCGCCAATGGCCGGCTCGCCGCGCGCTGCTCGCGGGTTGCTCGCGCACAGCGCGTGAGCGCGTACGAATTTGAGCAAAATAGGCGAGCCGTGCGTGCCTCAACCCGAGGCTGCTCTAATTCGTACGCAGCTTATGATAAAAGCTAGTTTTGTACACACGCATAACCTAACCTGCACTATACCCTATTTGGATAGGTATTTAAGGTAGGTTCATGGTCTTCTCTCCCTTTCACTGAGCATAAGCGTGAGCGAGATGGAAGTGTGTGTTCGAAAGCGCAGATATCATGTTTTTTTAATTTCAAATCCCTCAAACATGATATTGCCGATTTTTAGAACCAATTTTAATATGTTTAGCTTTTGTGCATAATTTGTTACGAATGTTTTAAGTGTATTTTAGACCTATGTTCGCGATTTTTTTCTATCGAGCGAAAGTCAAAAACTCAGGATTCGAATAGCTATAGTCCCTCGAGAAAGGCCTCAAGATTGCTAATTAAGCCGTATTATGATCCAAACAAGCGCTACGACTTTTGAAAAATCCGTTTTCTGAACCTACGTCGCCGTAACTAGATGTAAACAAAACAAACCTCAATCAATCAATCATAGCAACCTTTTGGGGTCACTATCAAATTTACCTTATCGCCAAAGGACCATTTCAGCTAGATGACATACAGTAAAATACAAAGTCAGCAGAAAGTCAATTTATCTGGACGACATGAAAGTAGGATACTCAGTCAGCAGGGAGTCAATTCAGCAGGACGGCTCACAATTAGAATGAGCAATTAGCCAAACGTCTGGAAATATAAATAGTCCGTATGATTAAAATACCTAATTAGCTGAAAGTAAAATTTGTGAATTGACATGAGCACAGAATGAGTTAGTAGCAAAACGTCTGGAAATGTAATAGTTCATATGATTAACCTCTCGTATGCAGTTTTAGTTTTAATTATCAAGTGTCATATCAACACTTAACATTTTAAGATCCGGACATTTTGCTAACGGGCCATTTGGCGTTCATGTCTATTTAGTAATTAAGATATTACACAATCCAGACTTTTTGCTTACGGACTGTTTAGCGTTCATATCTGTTTAATAATTAAGACATTCAAGATACAAACGTTTCGCTACCGGGCCATCTAGCGTTTATGTCTATTAAGTAATAAAGACTTTCTAAGATAAAGGCGTTTTGCTGCTAGACTTTTTGCTTACGGACTGTTTAGCGTTCATATCTGTTTAATAATTAAGACATTCAAGATACCAACGTTTCGCTACCGGGCCATCTAGCGTTTATGTCTATTAAGTAATAAAGACTTTCTAAGATAAAGGCGTTTTGCTGCTAGAGTATTTTAAATGCTAACATTCTAAGATCCAGACGTTTTGCTAAAGAGGCATTTAGCGTTCATGTCTGTAAAGTAACAAAGACATTACAAAATCCAGACGTTTGAGCTATATTGTCCTTTGGCGATGAGGTAAATTTGATAGTGACCCACCTTTTGTATCTATGGTGTTATCTTATTGGCTGAATGACCAAGTCACGTGGTTTTTTTTGTTTACATTTAGTTAAATACCAATCCAAATAGGGTATAGCTTGCTATCCTAGCTTGAAAAAAACCGGTCAAGTGCGAGTCTGACTCGCGCACCGAGGGTTCCGTATGAAATATCATACAACAAACCCGTCTCGCCCCGCCCATTTAAAAATCTTAACAACGCATAGTGTAGTTAAGTCATGAGTACCTACAGCGCCATTTATCGGTGCATTTTGTTACTAACTTGCGCGACCAAGGAACTCGGTATATGTATGTTGGTTTTTCAGGGATAATTCTTTATCAAGTGAATTAATTTCGATAGTTCTTTTATTTGCTAGAAGGTACTTTCAGAACACTTTCATACGAAATTGAAGGAAAAAAATGAAACAGAAGTATTAAATTACAATCAAAATGAACATATGATTTTTGAGGGTTCCGTATATAATCTAAATTTCATAAGTGTTTTTGAATACTCAAACTTCTTATAGGTTTTCCTGTAATCTTTAGGCAAGGAACTATTTTCCATATTTTTTTCATAATTTTAATCCTCGTAGTTTCGGAGATAAGGGGGGGGGGGGAATGGTCAATTTTCGTCTTTCTTCCTAAATTGCTTCAAATCTGTTTTTGCTAAAATTATAAAAAAAATATATCTGACATGCTTACAACAACCCCTTTCATTTGATAGGTCACACAATACAGTTTGCGATTTTTTTTTTAATTTTTGCTGTTTACCCCCCAAAAGTGGCCCCTTGTTCAGAATTCAATAATTTACTTTACGCGTCCATCTTTGGGTCACCAATTTACATGTGTACCAAATTTCAACTCAATCGGTCCAGTAGTTTCGGAGCAAATCGGCTGTGACAGACGGACAGACAGACAACCGAGTGATGAAAAATAGTTTTGAAAATGTGACCTATAAGGGTTCCGTTTTTTTCCTTTTGAGGTATCGGAACCCTAAAAATTACGCTCGACAGAGGTCTCGTTATACTTTTCCGGTAATGTTGACGTTAATATTAATCATATATATTGTTTTCAAATTTTTCGCTTGGTTAACTTCGGAGATTAGGGGGGAGGAATGGTAGTTTTTCAATATTTTTCTTTATAAATCAAAATTTTACCATTGTTGAAAAAAAAAACTGTTTTAGAATGTACAATTCAAGCCCTTTCATATGATACCCCATTTGGCTTACTAACTAGACTATTAATTTTTGCCCCCCAACTCTTATCCGCCCTTTTTTTATAGAAATTAAAAGTATACAGGGCGTCCCACGGCGATGCCACATGGAGGGAAAGTACCTTAAATATCACAGATAGCATATTTTGCTGAAAGAAGACTTCATTTTATTTTTAAAACTTAGTAAAGTTACATTCATACTTTTTTAATTAAAAAAAAAAAATGTATGGAAAAAAAAATTCGCGTCATTCTCAAGTGGGTACTGATACATTAGTAATAGGTACTTTAAAATGAAAGATTAGTTGTATGCCCATACGGCAATGTCATTATTCTAATCAAAATTTCACATCAAATGAAAAAATTAATGGCCTTCCTTTTGTTTCCAATACCATGTTATTTGGCAAAAAAAAATATTCTCACATTGACGCCTTTCGATCGGTATGACAAAGCTACTTAAGGTATTTTTTTTCTCGTGTAGCGGGTTCGATTACCGGTTTAACCATGAAATTATTTAAAATGCAATTCAACTTGTTTTTTTAAATCGAAATAATGCCTTCTTTCAGTAAGATGTTAATTTACAATAATTAAGGTACTTTTCCTCCAATGACGCGAATTTTTTTTTCCATACATTTTTTTTCTAAAAAAATTAAAAAAGTATGAATGCAACTTTACTAAGTTTTAAAAATAAAATGAAGTCTTCTTTCAGCAAAATATGCTATCTGTGATATTTAAGGTACTTTCCCTCCATGTGGCATCGCCGTGGGACGCCCTGTATATTAAAAAAAAACCATACACGTGGATTAGCTTTGTTTACAATTATTCCAAATTTCAAATTGATAGCATTAGTAGTTCCTGAGATATTTGACTTTGTGACAGACACAGACGGACGGAGTCGCACCATAAGCGTTCCGTTTTTACCTTTTTGGTCTGGAACCCTAAAACTAGCCTCGTGCCGGCCATTATTGATCACTAATCAGAAAGCACTGAAGTAAATATTATAACGGTCATATTTTAGTAAAAAAGGCAATATACTAGTTGATAATAAAGAACCTACCTTGCTCATCGACTGATTCTGCTGGTCCTATTGAAGAATTTATCTTCTTATTCTTCTTGTTGCTGCTTCCATTCAGAGTAGTGCCTTTCTGGGATGTGTTCATTCCTGGAAAATGAAAATAAAAGGTTTTGAGCACATCAATGAAAAGGTATGTGTGTTTGTTCCAAAGTGTCGCGTTGTTATACAACCTCTAAGGTGGTTCGGTTTCCATATAAAACTTCATTTGACATTCGCAGGCTAACGGCGTGATATTTTTGAAGAAACTTATGTAAAATACTTTCATAGATTGGCTTTCCATCTGCGCGAAATTCCCCCTTTCCTAGAATAAACATTCTTTGCCAAAAAATAGTTTGGGACGAGATACTTTGGGAAATGTTTTTTGCCATACATTAGTTATCTGAAAAAGTTTATTCTAGGAAAGGGGGAATTTTACGCAAATAGAAGGCCAATTTATGAAAATTTGTTACATAAGTTTCTTATTATATCTCAATTCACGGCTTAATAATGACATTAGAGCTGACGACAATAAGGTCCCTTTGCTCTAAGAACAACACATATTAACATTCACGTGAATTAGTCACTATTCTATACGTCCAAAACAAATTAGTAGTAAACACAACCGACAAGAGAAAACGGTAACAAAATGCTTACCAATACTGTCGCAAAGATTTGTTTTCCCGGGAGACTTTTTAAGTGGAATGAACATATTGTCATCACCAGCTTTGTTTTGCTGCGACATTTGTTCATCATCACTACCACAGTTGTCTTCAGAGAATAACAACTGCAGGTCAATTGAACTAGAAGAATCTTCATTATCTGTATCTTGCTTTTTCTCGGTAAGTTTTACTGTTTTTGATTCTGAATCATCTTTCAACTGAACCTTATTTTGTTTGGATTTTTTAGCCTCGGTTAAATTTAATTGATCAATAATTGGCTCCTTTTTATTAGATGTCTTCCCCATGTTCAAAGAAGCATTCTTATTGTTCAACTTAGTTTTTCTATCTTTGTTTAATTCATTGAGTACAGAGTCATAATTTTGCATAATTTCTTCACTCTCGCTACTATCCGACGTATATTCACAAGCCATTGTAGCTTGTAATGGGTCAGTGCCAGTCTGGTCCAGAATAGAATTACTTTCTGTCACCTGTACACCTTCGATATCTTGTTGGACTTGGACAACAGAGATATTTAAATCTTTTTGAGGTGTCTTAGGTTCTTGCTTTATTTGTATTTCTAATGGATCTGCATTTTCAATGGCGCTTTCATTGCATACCGTTATTTCATTTTCGTCAATAGCACTTTTGTTGCAAATAGAGTCTTGCATAGATTTGTTTTTTTTCTTCTTCAGTGATGTATTAGTTTCTTCTTGAGTAACACTGGTACCAAGCGTAGATTTGTTTTTATTACTTTTGTTCAAGGACACATTGGTTTCTTCCACTTTAACACTCGAGTCAAGTGTAGAATCGAGTCGCATGCGATTGGGTTTCTTTGTAGTAACAACCACTTCTTCATCCGATAATGAAGAGTCAATTCGCATTCTTTTTTTTTTGGTTTTAGGACTTGGCGAGTTTTTATCTGAAGTGTTTAGTTTGTGGCGTGATTCGAACATTTCCCTAGATGCATTCTTCTGTTCTTTAATTTTACGATCATTAAACTTCTTTTTGCTTTTCTTGCTCATTGATAGTTCATTATCACTCATTGACAGGTCATCTCCAGAGCCAGAAAGTAAACCATTGTCTTCTGCATCGGAACTTATGACGAATGAATCTTTCTCATAATCTGTGTCATTAGAGGCATCGTCGTCGGAGGTAAGAGTTTCGCCTCGTACGACAATTTCATTTTCAGCTACATACATTCTTTCTTCTTCATTTTGACTGTCTCCAGACTCGTAGTCACCACTTGCTTCTTCTGCCTCATCATCTAAATGCTTATTTTTCTCAGAAGAAAGTTCATCATCACTGTCCTCTTCTGATGAATCTGTGTCATTAATAGATTTGGAAAAATTTGATTTCTTCTTACTCGCGCTTTCTTGCTTTTGTTCTTCTACTTTTGTTATGATACCAACTTGTTGACTAGCGATAGGAGTACTCGTCTGCATAGTTAATTTTTGTACAGAATATTGTTTAGGTGTTCCTTTCACGTCATTTAAGGATAGGTTACCCTTGGATATTTTTTTATTATCTGTGTCATTTATGTCTGATTTTGAGAGGACTTCATTTTTTAGTGCTGATTTTGGTAACTTCAGGTTTTCCGATGTAGTTGATACATCTTTTAACTGAGACAATATTAAGGTGCTCTTATTATTTTCATTTTTGGATAAATCTGGTGTATCTGCCGTAGAGTTATTTTTAGATCGATCTGGGGTATCTATACCGCTGTTAGATATAGATGATTTTCGTTTATCATTTATGGATCTACCCGGAGTGTCTACTGCAGTGTTAGATATTGATGATTTCCTCTTATCATTTTTGGATTGATCTGGAGTGTCTACAGCAGTGTTAGATATTGAAGATTTCCTCTTATCATTTTTGGATTGATCTGGAGTGTATGCAGCAGTGTTAGATATAGAAGATTTCCTCTTATCATTTTTGGATCGATCTGGAGTGCCTACAGCAGTGTTAGATATTGATGATTTCCTCTTATCATTTTCGGATTGATCTGGAGTGTCTACAGCAGTGTTAGATATTGAAGATTTCCTCTTATCATTTTTGGATTGATCTGGAGTGTATGCAGCAGTGTTAGATATAGAAGATTTCCTCTTATCATTTTTGGATCGATCTAGAGTGTCTACAGCAGTGTTAGATGTTGAAGATTTCCTCTTATCATTTTTGGATTGATCTGGAGTGTCTACAGCAGTGTTAGATATTGAAGATTTCCTCTTATCATTTTTGAATTGATCTGGCGTGTCTGCAGAGGTGCTAGATAATGATGATTTTCTCTTATCATTTTTAGATCGATTTGGACTGTCTGTAGTAGATCCGGAAATTGACGATTTTCTCTTGGAGTTCTCAGTTGCCTCTATAATGCTATGTCGTGACGATGATAATGATTTTTGTAAAATTTCTTCGTGAATAGTTTCATCAATATCCATTGGCTCACAACTGTTATTATCATCATTGCTTACTAGCTGTGAAATACTTACATCAGTGCTAGACACTTTTTCACTATCATCACTAACTTGGTTTGATACAATACTTTTTTCAGCATTGGGAATTACAACGACTTCAGGGACACATTGGTCTTCACTATCTATTTTTTTATTCTGGTTGGCAGTCTCTGTGACAACACTGTTCGAGTCTGAATCCTCATAGTATACAGATATCTGGACGTTGTCCGGCCTGTTTTCAAATAACATTGCCATATCACCAGTAATATCAGTGTTACCCGATTTATTACTTGGAGTTTTTTTGTCACTAATTTTATTGGCATTAGGATTCAGAACATCTTCGCAAGGAATTGCAGCGTCTTCAATGTTAGTTTCACTTTTTCTCTGCTTTCTTTTTAAAGATGTATTTAAAAATGATTGAGAAGTATTTGTTTCATGTATAGAAGTATTGGATTTGTTAGAACTATTGTTAGTGGGACTAAAACTTATATTTGATTTTTCTTTCTTTTTCTTTAATAGCTCATTGTCACTGACATTAATACTTTCGTTTGCGGTTGATGCCGTGACTACAGGCCAAGATTCGGTTCTATTTCTCTTATCATTTCCTGATGTATCAAAAGCTGAAGCGCTTTTGTTGTGATCTAATTTGTTTCCTTTTAATTTCCTTTCAAGTTCATTTAATAAGCTCAAATTGGACTCGGAAAGATCGTCATTAGACTCTTTGGACTTGTCAGATTTATTTAGTGATGAATGAGGTGAATGTGATTCTGTTTTTGTTGACACTTTCTCTTTTGTGGAAATGTTCAAGCTTTTGTTTTCTATAGAACAACAAGAGCAGTTCTGGTCTGTTTTGTGTGATCCATGCCTATTTCTTTTTTCTAAAAGACGTTGGCTTTTTCTTGCATTGGGAGATAATTCCTCCATAGCAGCAGTAGGGGATGACTTAGATATGTTTACTGCTTTTTGGACTTCATTTTCAGGTTCTTCCTCTATTACTATTTCTGCTACTGGCAATGGTTTATTCAGAGTGCCAGGTTCTGAAAAGATGAACACTAGTTGAAAAAAATAAGTAAAAATTGAATATTGAAAAACTAATAACAGGCACTGAATGTGTTAATATGTTAAGTGATTAAAGAAATAGGTTTATTTTAAATTGCGAGCAGTAGAATGTAAACGCCTAAAATAATGTAATTTTATAAGATTTCTTCGATTGAATAATGTTCTCACCTTGATTTTCAACACTTGAAGCAGAATCTTTCCTAGTTCGTCTAGTTTGCCTAGCAGGAGTTGCCGTTCCTTCATTGTCACTGCCTGAATTTTGAGTAGTAACACACATTAGAATTGCATCAAACAGAAACCCACATACACACTGTTACATACCCAGTTTAGTAAAAGAATAAACTTAATCACGCAAATTTAATTATTGTGTTGTATTATCATATCACAATGACTTATTGACCATATGGTCAATAACCATATGAAATGCATCACATATCCACTTCTATTTAATTGCTGTTGCTGACCAGTTAATAAATAGGAAAGGTGAGCTAGCCTGAAACTAATCAGTGTCTTCCAATAAAATCACTAGTTAGATTTACCAACCATTGATTAGTGACAAGTAGTCTTTAAGGTGCATACTAATTTGAACGGCTCAGCCTGAGGCATGGTCGCCCCGTTCGGCAAGCTGCTCGCGTGCCAAATTGTTGCGCATAAACATCTGCAGATGAGGCACTGTGCTCTTGGCAAGCAGACATTGCGCGTCATTTTAAATGGCGTCGGATACGATTACAGCTGATTGATTTCGGGTCCCACAACGATTGTTCCTTTTCATGTATTTGTGTCAATAATTGTTCCAAATTTATTAACAAATGATCATACATGCACGGCTCAGCCATTTGCTCAAATTCTTACGCGCCTCGCGCACAAAAAAAATCAGATCTTGTTCGCGGCACGTTCGGATACACGTACAAATTACGCGAGGCACGCACACTTGTGCGCGGTCAAAAGACCGACTCAGGGCGGCTCGCTGCGCGCCGCAAATAGGTAAAGGTAACAAGCAAAATAGGTGAGCCGTGCGTACCTCAACCCGAGGCTGCTCAAATTCGTACGCACCTTTACGCTTTTTCACCTTGGCCATCTCAGTAAAGGTATGAAACTATATTCACTTGTCTCTAATCCATGTGTCTAAAAGCCTTCAAGGAATCCAAATATAAATACATCACAAGGAAAATACAGCAAGGTTTGTTCGAACTAGGAAGTTCCAGAATAATTCTAAGTTCAAGCATAGTCTCATGGGACAAGTGCAGCATGCAGTTAATGTACAAATATCAAATGTTAAAAGGTGTAAAAATAATACAAACCAGTTTGTGAGTATCTCCTGGCAGCTCTTATAGCTCTAGGAGAGGCGGTTGCCTGCACCGAGAGAGTGTCTGACACAATGCTGGTATTGGATTTGATCCGGACACTCCGCCTCGATGGAGTGATTGCTTTCTCCTCTGCATCGGTAGCCAAGGACTTCCTTCTGGTCTTTCTGGGACTGCTCACTGGGGCTGAAATAAGTGGTTAGTGGTAATGAGCATTTGAATGAACAGGACCAAAATCATGTTTGATTTAAACTTTATTGATTATTATTAATATATAAATATAGTAATTTAGTTTATACAACAAGATTGATGATCACAACACAAAAATAACTGTAGACATAGGTCATATTTTAAAAGAAATGCATCAGATCTAAATATAGCAAGCTAGTTTCCTGATGGGTTTAACCAGGTACAAAAATAAAGTTTCTTGTGAAGAATAAACGATTTTTTTAGTAAGGCAAAAGCAATATTGATAGAACCTCTATTGTAAATTGAATTTTCATATAATGCTATTTGGTTCAAATAAAAGGGTTCATTTTAAAATACTTAGGTGAAAATAATAGGTCTACTCTCCCACCCAAATTGAAATATTTTTTACTATAATCAGGCATATATAGGTATAGACAAAGTCAAAGTGATTTATTCTTCAATTTAGGCATATTACATGCACCTATGAATGTCGATAAACTATCACCGGTTTGGAAATAAAACCTCTGCCTCGGGAAGTACCGCCGTAAAAATCTCGGCGAGGTATAATTTTTTCAAAACAGTTTACAATATATCATTTCAGTATCAGAGTATTATATAATTACATTGCTACAGTAGAAAGCCTATTTATTTTGCGATAGATTTCTAGTGCAGGATTTTATCACTGCCAAATATCCCTATCCATGATGGAATCGTTTATCTTATAATATGCTTTTGAAATAAGTGTCTGTTTTACGACAGATTTTAATTTAGAGTCAGTAAGTTCGGTTATGTGTTTTGGAATGTTATTGTAGAATTTTATACAATTTCCCAAGAACGACTTTCTCGGTTTTACTATAATAATAATATAATAAATAAAATAGCCTTTATTTCAGACTTAAGTACATTACATTGCATTTTGTTGTTAACATATATCTAATTTCTATCTGTATGCCTTTTGTAGGCAAAGGCCTCCCCTAACTCTTTCCATTTCTCCCTATCCTTTGCTATTGTAGTCCAGCAACCTCCTGCTGCGCTCTTAATCTCATCAACCCATCTCCTTGTTGGCCTTACTTGGTTTTACTAGCCTGTAAAAAATTGTTTTGAGCTTTCCTGTGCTTCTGGTAACCTTGGGCCTATCAGTGTTCGTTGGGAAGTTGTATAAATTCTTCCTAACATTCCTAATTTCAAATACGTATAGCTACGGCAATGTTAGAATATCTGTTGTTTCCTTGGAGAATTCTCTTAATGACTCACGCGACCCCAGGTTATAAATTGCTCTAACAGCCCTTTTTTGTAAAATACATACATTCTCAATATCTACCGCTGATCCCCATAAAATAAGACCATAAGTAATTATACTGTTAACCCATTCATTGCCGACGCCTCATATTTTTACTTATCACGCAGTGCCGCCGCCTTCCACGCGACGACGCGAATTCGCGTCCGCGGCATTACGTTGTCAAGGACGCAATTTCGCGTTTTCGGCATTACGATTACACATACATGGGACGCAAATTCGCGTCTTCGGCATTACGTTAACATTTCATGGACGTGATTTCGCGTCCGCGGCAATAGGTTAACCCATTTCAAGGACGCGAAATCACGTCCACGGCATTACGTTGTCAAGGACGCAATTTCGCGTTTTCGGCATCGTAAGTGATATTTTTGCGTCTAAAAACAGTTTTTGTCGAAAACGTATTCAGTATAGACGTGACGGCCGTATACTTCAGCCGTATATAAGTTTTTAGTTAGATTATAATAAAGAAAGTGTTTAAGTACATTTGTTTTCTAGCAAAAAAAAAACAAATAACTCGAGGAGCCGAAATCGCGTCCTCGGCATTACGCTTACACATACATGGGACGCGAATTCGCGTCTTCGGCATCCGAGATAAGAATTATGAAAATTACAAATGCACTGAATCCAAAAACCAGCAACAGTATAATATTATCCTTCATAAATAAAGTAACATTTTGGTATCAGCATTTAAGTACAGTTGTTTTCTAGCAAAAAAAAACTAATAACTCGAGGACGCGAAATCGCGTCCTCGGCATTACGATTACACATACATGGGACGCGAATTCGCGTCTTCGGCATTGAATGGGTTAAAGTAAGCGAAGTAAACTAACCGTGCCGTTGCTACATTGGTAAGCTGCCTTATTCTCCTGACTGCAAAAGCAGCGGAGCTCAACCTACTTCCTATCACAGTTATGTGGGAATAATAAAACCATTCCACCAATATGAAACCATTGATATGTGTTATCAGTATCCCCAGTCAGGCTACTGAACCATGCCACTATATATTCACAGAAAGCATTTCTGTTACTCCAAAGAAATACTAAAAAAAAAAATGTTTTCAATGATTGTGCTATGGATTGACATGATTGGCTGGCCAGCCTATTAATCCGATGAAAAAAAAACTAAATTTGACTAAGAAGTGCACACTATGTGGTAGTTCGTAATTTAGGCTATAAAGTGTACACTATGGTGGTACGCAATCTATTTTGTCTACAATTTAATTAAATTATTCCAACTTTTTAGTGGGACTGGGCCTAGGCTGCTATATCCATGGTATGACACAAATTCATGTAATTCAGTTTCTCGAGTTCATGAAACATGAATTGAAAGCGAGGAGAATAGTGCCAAAAGGTAGTCAGCATCATAAACATGTATACATTCTAGGACCTTATTGCTTGGAGATAAGGTCGAAAAATGTATACATGTTTTAGATGCTGACTGTACCATTCAACAATTTTATAATATCTTACCGTTTTCTTCAATGAGTTCCAGCTGTGGTTTGGCTGCCAGCCTCCCACCTCGCTTCTTGGTTGGTGTGGCCGGTCCTGGTGAACCACCAATACTGCCATCTTCAGATTGTTCCACAGACAGCCGGCGTCTAAGTCTCGTCACTGTTACTATGAACAATGAATATTACATTCTGCTCCATAAGAAAAAGTAACCTCAAAGAGTTTTTTTACGGTATAGGCATAGTTTGATTGTTTAGATTACTGGAATATTACTAGTCTAGTTATGCAAACATAATGATGAGTTTGTTGAGCAATAATGCATTTTAAGTAGCTTTATAGAAATCATCAACTTTACTGAGGAAGTTTTTTAATTTCCTTTATTAATTTAACCCTATTAAATAGGTATGAATAGCGAATAATGTACAAGTATATTTTAACCATTAAAGGTGTTTACGATTTTCGGCAGAGTATTCAGCTGGAGACTAAGCCAGTATAAAGAAATTATTCATTTCGAGTCTAACCAGCTGGTGATATCGTTCAGCTGTGTATTTATTGCTAAAAGTACGCTAGAAAGCGTGCGTCGCCGAAGTCTAGAAATTAAAGAAGAAACGCACGCATGTCCAATATAAGTCGTTGACGCGCATTGTTGATGCACATGACTATAAAATACGTACCTTTGACGCCAACGTCTTCTTCCATTGTACAAATAAACACAAATTCGCTTTTAAAATGTTGCTGACTATCTTTTATTCTTCCGATCTTTTAACACGTGCAAACGAACCAACTGATTTCAAATCGGAATGGTGCATGATAGGAGGAGATTGAATGGTGGGGAGGCGAAGACGCTAAAATTATTCCAAAGCGTCCTTCCTACATTACCACCAATCACTGAAGTGCATTATTATAAACGCTGCACAGAGATTGGTTGAAATGGTTGACTCATAGTTTTGACACGGTAAAGGAAAACGCATAAGCTACGCGACGGCTGGCTGGGGCCTCGCTCAGCTGTTTCCAGTTGTCAAACTAATGCGAAGGTCAACTCGAGATGTCGCTACTGTACAAGCAGAGGTACAAGTAAGCTATTGCTACGATCTAGTACGCTTCGTTTGGCCACTTTGTTTTTGGGTAACACATAAAGAACGCTTAAATCTATTTATATTTGATGATCACATTTCGGTTCTGACTGTAATACTACCATCTCGTTTTTGGTAGCCAATTGGTGCTTGGTTACAATGAGATGAGTTATTTTTGGGAATTAAAAACAAATTATATTTGAAAAATACACCCTGTCCATAGGCGACCAATACACGGTGAGTAAATACTGTGATCCACCTATAGCTGTCTCACTCTATCGCATGTTATAGATTGAGACTGCTATAGGTGGATCACATGCTATGGCAACTTAGAACTTAATGCAAATCCAGATTTTTATTGAAAACAGTGCCACCTAAACGCTAGTTTTAGGAAACTAGCGAACTAAAAAGACAGTGTTGTTACATATAAGTATTTTTGATGATGTAGGGAAATTGATACGCGTTCTGTAAGTGAATATGAGGAGAATAGTATCTTCTATAATGGCAACACAACATTGTGTCTGCGTCATAAACATATTGTACGGCCCGATAATACGCGTCCACTGTATCTCTATCTCTTTTTAACTTATGCTAAAAAAGAGAGAGAAAGATAGATGGACGCGTATTATCGGGCCGTACATTAACCGGCACCGCCAATGTCTGCGTGACATAAGTCTATTCCCTTGTACGTGACACTTGACATAATTAAATTAAAGTTATTTGATCGTGAATGAATATAATACGAGCAATACGTATATGAATACCCATATTTGTATACAATACACGTTCACAAAAACGAAAAAGGTCTAAATATCAGTTTCGTGACGGATTAATTATTACGCTGGACGGTTTTATACCAGGGGGGCGATTTTTGACTTTCGAGCGCTCGAAAATTAAATAAACGTAAATGCGATTGTAGTTTCCAAATTGCAGGCACTTACTTTCTACCGATATAATTAAATACGAGTGGTCAATACCACTCGTTTCCCAATTATCTACTGCTATTTCAAAATAGCATTTCATAGTTTTAGACAGTTTTCGAGTGAAAGAGTCGAGCGCTCGAAAGTCAAAAATCGGCCCCCAGGTCGGGGCAGATATTTTGTATGATGAATAATAACTATCTGAAACTGAATAATTATAATAATAATGTTAAGACTGAATCGAAAAAGACCATATATAGAAATAAGAATTATGATAGCAATTGTACTTAATAATTAATAGGTAAGCAAGACTTTGATAGGTAGGTACTGCTGAACCAAATTAATTTAATAGAAATATCAATGTAATAAATGGCTACAGTGTAAAATTTTACAATTGTAGATTATAATAACATTAGGTTAACTTAAATAAATCTGTATATTCCTCACTTTTATGTTTCATTTCACAAACAGTTATAACAAACATTGAAAATACTGATTTAAAAAATACGACCGAATTCAGAAGTTCCTTCTTTTTTTTAAAAGTTTTTGACATCTAGGGAGTAGATGGCGCCTGTACGCAAGCATATAATGCCTTCTCAATTTGGCCGAGTTGCCTGTCTATCTCAGTATGTATATTGTAGTCTTTGGTGGATCACAGTATTTACTCATCGTGTATTGGCGGCCATAGGTTTTCCTCATGGTTTACACCAAATATGAAAGCTATATAATATAATGCGACCAAGTTAAGTTGTCACGTTATGAGTGCGTCCCTTTCGGGTATACGCTAGGACGACATCTATTATATCCTCTATCTACGCGTAGACGGCATAGAGGAAGAATAGAATAGAGGAACTCACGCACATATACACATATGAGTGACAAGGATGTATGTGTTAGATTAGAATATAGTACTTTCTATTTACATTTATTTTCATGACCCAACGATTTGATTGATGTAATTTTTCATTCTACCTAGGTACAATTCTTATTCTAGTCAATGACCTGCCAGCGTCAGTAAGATTTTCAACATGCCTTCTATTTGCTGATGATTTAAAGCTTGCATTACCGATTAACGATATCAATGATTCAACCTTATTGCAATCGGATATTGATGCAGTTTGTGCCTGGGTTCTTAGGAATAGTCTCGCCCTAAATGACGATAAGTGCTCGATTATGTCGTACTCGCGGGCACGTATTCCTATAGAAATTCCTTAGGTAAATGATAGAGGGTAAGCCGCTAAAGCGTGTCAATGAAATTAAAGACTTGGGCGCGTGGTTTGACGCAAAGCTCACATTTAATTTGCACATTACCAAGATCTCCAATGAAGCTAGGTGTCTGGGGTTTGTTATTCGCCAGGCTAAGTTATTTACAAGCCGTCAGGTTATCTGCATTCTATACAACGCCTACGTACGCAGTAAGCTGGAGACAAATTCCATTATCTGGAGCCCCCATGAGCAGCAGTATAAACTCATCCTAGATAAGGTTCAGAAATCATTACATAAAAATACACAAAAAGAATATGGGTACTACCCGTTTTTATACCAGACACTCTTTATCCTTGGTATGGTGGATTACACATCCCTGGAAACCCGTAGAAAAGTAAAGTAATTGTAATAGGCTATGTTTTAAAGAAATAAACTATTTGTATTTGTATTTTAAACCACATATTTGTACCATGTTTAAGCAAATAAATGACTTACTGATACTGATAACATTCAATGTCATGGTGGTGTCAGATTTCTGTCATTGTTGTTTTGGTGCAGGGCACAGATCACCTTCCTAAAATTACACTCGACGGCGTTGTTCTTGATGTCGTGGATCACTTCAATCCTACTTTTGACAAGCTTCTTGTGTGCGTTTGGAGAAACTGTAAGCTCACCAACCGTAAAGTCCTCGTACCTATACACCTGCGTCCTGAGTATGTTGTACGCTTCGGAAACGTGGACCACATACGCGAAACAAGAACTCAAACTTAATGTCTTCCACATGCGTTGCACGAGGACTATACTCGGAGTCACCTGGAAGGACAAAATGAGCAACGAGGTAGTTCTCTCGAAACCACGCTGCTGTTAAAGCAAAGGTGACTTCGTTGGCTTGGTCACGTACATCGCATGAACCCCGAGAGACTACCTCGTCAAGTCATGCTGGAGCAGATGGCGGACGTAAAGAGACCTGTTGGACGTCCATTGCAGTCTTAAGATTCTAGGGACTCTTGCAAGCGAGATATGATCAGGTTTGGGATTAAGTCGGAAGGCTGGGAAAAACGCGCCAACATGAGACTTGAATGGCGCCAACAGCAAAACACGACGAAGATTGGCTCGTGAACCTCAAGCAGAAAAGACTTCGCCGTGCTTTATCACCTCCTACAGATTCACAATTCATCTGCAATCGATGTGGCAAGAAATGCCGAGCTGCTTGCTATAGGACTAAGGTAGGGTGCACCTTTGAAAACTAGCAGTTATGGTTTTATAAACTACTTAAAATTTCGTGTGCACATGCGATTTTATTATGGTGACAAACAAACGTTACTCAAGCGCGCTGTCATTTTGTAAAAAAAATACAGTTTGCTAAAATAAAAAGAAATCGTTTTAAAATATTGCACTCTTTATTATTTTCCAAAGTAGGTATGCCAGTTAGGTGTTTAATCTGTTTAACATCCAATTATAGGTAAACACTGTTATTTTTAATGTATTTATGTATTTTTACGAGACTTAATTGAACTGAAATAAAAGTCCCCTTATAAGGCCCACTAGGTATGTATACCTACTTGGATATGTGTCCAGGTTTTTTGCAAAACTCGCAGATTTTGTTTTTAAAGCAATCTTTCTTCATGTGTCCTGCTTTGCCACATGTTAAGCACTTGCTAGTAGTACTTCCGTGAGTGACAAGTGCTATCGCCACATCTTGTTCCGTGCTACTTTTATTTCGCTCCTCTTCAAGTAGGAGTCATGATGTCAGTTCATCTAACGTTTGCTTCTCACTCGGAGCAGATTCATGCAGACCGGAAATATTTGTACTGTTGTTGTTGGAAGTGACAAGAGGATCTTGGTGATTGTCATTTTATCCGAGATGCTTTCATCTGCACGTTTCAGCTTAACCCGGATTTTTTCCAGTTTTGACAGGAAGTCAGATACGTACAGTACCCTCGTTGAATTGCATAGTGAAGAAACGTTGTTGTAAGAGATGAATTCGTCGATTCTTTGTCATAAACCTACTTTAGTTCCGTCCACATATATCATACGCGGTCTCATAGGATATAATTTGGGTTTGTGGCCTTGGCTCCATAAGGGTGACAATGACAATGATGGTTTGTGCCTTCGCATCATCCCGGACCCGACCGACCGGAGATTGCCTCAGCTGGTTTTTCCGGTTTTCGATTTTCGCCCGATTTCAATTAATCACTGGCCATTTAAAATAATCCAAATAATCACTGGCCATTTAAAATAATTCAAATAATCACTGGCCATTTAAAATAATTCTTGTTTCAAATATGTATATACATATTTGAAACAAGAATTATTTTAAATGGCCAGTGATTATTTGAAATCGGGCGAAAATCGAAAACCGGAAAAACCAGCTGAGGCAATCTCCGGCCGGTCGGGTCCGGGATGATGCGAAGGCACAAACCATCATTGTCATTGTCACCCTTATGGAGCCAAGGCCACAAACCCAAATTATATATATATATATATATATATATATTCATAGTACTCTTTGGCCAAAAGTGACGTCGACATTTTTTGTTTTTTGCTGTCGAACTTCCCGGTCGCAAATACGACGTTACCCGTCGTTTTCGTTCAGCGTCACAACACGGTTTACTTGCAACAAATGAACCAGCTCTGGACCGATAACCACTTGAAAAGCAGTAAGGCAGCTTATGTTGCTGTATTTAATTTTATTTTGTATAAGTATATCTTTAGTTTACAGCACTGACGTACATCTATTTTTGAAGTAACATGTCAGACAAAAACCAAAGACAACATCTAATATTGTAATATTATATCATTTTGTTCTGTAATGTCGAGTAAGCAACAGCCTAGTTGCCCCGCGTTAGGGTTAAGTGGGGCCGCACTTAAAAAGACATCAAGGGTAGAGAAATGGCATTATATCTTCCTGATGACCCTCTTCGGAAATTACGCTCAACGATGTTAGCCCATTCCTCTCGGGGACATCCGACTGACTAGGACTGCCCTGCCTCTTCTATCATTTACAAGACTTTTTCCTCAACTGTCATCTCGTTTCTAGTGTAACTTGACCCCGGGTTCGTTTCTACTATGTATTAGCGGACGTCACACATATACTAGTCTGTCAGTGGCGAGCAAACCTTAAGTGTTGTGAATAATCGCTGTCCCTTGGCCCCGTTAGTAGGCTTGATTTACCAGTGACCAGATGTGCCACTAGCGTGAATAAAATGCTTACAAAACGAGGCTAACGCGGGACAAAAGGTCAAGACACTGAAAATTTTTCAGGCGAGACTCGAAAGGACTTTCCAAAACAAACTAATAACTTTAAATTATAAAAGTTAGATTTTCTGCGTTGTGTACGAGTTTAAACTTCGAAATTATGGCTCTTTCCGCCATGATGCACAACTTATCCCTGCGAATACCTTGCATAATTAATGAAAGAAAGTTGGCTTTAGAATCTTTACAATAAGTAAACTTACTTTTCGGTAAAATTCTGGCGCGAGTTTGAAGTTTCCCGCCGTTATAGATAAATCGCAAATATGAGAACAACGGAAGGAATTACGAACTCTGGCCAGATTAATCACGAAATTGCTAGCAAACTGTCGTAAATTTTTGTGTGTCTTTGTGGTAGGAAACAAAACTTTTTCCGGATAATGCGGGCCGGCTGACAATAGGCAGGGGCACAGCGGTGGTCGAAATCAACCTTTTGCCGGAATAAACATTTAACTCGAACTTTATTCTGTTCTGCTCAATTTTAGACGAACTGTATTCAGGTAGGTACTTTGCTGAAAAGCGCTATGATCTGTTTATAAGAAGTATGAAGCGGAAGCCCAGATACTATGTTTTACTTTTGTTTTTAAGCATGTATGCATGAATTGGTTAAAAACGGCAACTTATTTGTGTCGAATTGTAGGATGTTAAAACTTTTAAATACAAGACTATGATTAACATTAACTAAGATAAATTAAAACTAAGTTAAATCTAATAAAGGCCCTTTAAAAGTTGAACTAATTAAAAAGAACTTGTACGATGTTTGAATTTTTTAATTGTTGAACCTATTAGAGCTCACTTTATACTGGGCACTTAATAGATAAACTACTAATAAACCAAAATTAGTTGACACCTAAATGGCTCAACAATTAAAATCCTTGACCGTACGTGGCGTAGGTATTTGTATATTATCTACCTAGTCATAGTCTTTAAGATTGAGAAACATACATTTTAGTTGAATAGTAAGTGTAGGTATACCTACATTTACAAAAGGCAATAAAACCCATTATGAAAAGTTTTACAAGCTTATTAAAACAAAAAAAATGATGTCCATTTGCCACTTCTGTACAATGAAGCTATAGTCATTTCGGTAATCTGAGAAATGAATTGTAATTTTGCGCACTTTTAAAGTAACATTACCCAATTTTCAAATCAATTCAATCCTAATTAGTTCTAATAAATCTATCTCATTGTCACCATTGCCCCGCCCAGTGCCAATAAACGTCGAAGTGATACCCTTATCTCACGGCATTCTCGCATAATAGCTTCAGATGGAAGTGTCCTTTCTATGTTCCTTTATTCCCACGCTAATTCCTATTTAAGGTTTTTTGTGCAAAGCGGCTTACAGACTTTGTACTATACTTTGTTGTAGACGCTTTTATCGAAGTTAATCCTCCTATGGTACGCGTGTCTCATTAAAAAGAGTCTGTCAAGTCAAGACGAATGGATTCCAAGCTCACATGGTTCCACATATACCTATACTCGCCCAAAGGGTATTTAAGTAGGCAGAAATTATTTTTCTTCATATTACATTACTGTGTTATACTGGGTATCAGAAGGGTATACTAGAAGTCAAATGTAAACTCGAGTTTTTAAGAGTACCAATTGAGGACCCCAATGATTTCTATACTAAATTATTTGTCTGTATTGAAAATGAGTTTTCACATCTCATGCTCGAAAAGTGTGTCATATTAGGCTTAATAAGCGGGGCTAAAGTAGTACATTTAGCCCCTAGGGAAATATGATTTTTATGATTTTTAACACATATAATTTGACCAATCAAAACACTTCACCATATTAAATCCACCAATCACAACTCTTTCAAAAAACATTTATATTTGCTATCAACCAACCAGAATACCTACAGCTACATATTAAAATCGGCCAATCAAACATCAGGCCCCGTAGCATGGTTGGCCTTGTCACGCGATAGATGATAGGATAGAGCGTGCGTCACTGGCTGACACCGTTCGATAGAACGAGACGACGCTCTTATCTTTTCACTTGTCGCGTGATAAGGCCAACCATGCTACGGCTCCTGGTGTTTTTTAGTCCCTAATTTCAAATCATTTAAATCTACCAATCACAACTCTTTCAAAAAACATTTCTCTTTGCTATCCACCAACCAGAATACAACTACATATTAAAATCGACCAAGCAAACATCAGGTGTTTTTTAGTCCCTAATTCCAAATCATTAAAAAAGAAAACGCCTCACGCTAAATTGAACAATCTCTTCGCAGTGAAATTTGTTATTGATTGTGGATGGATAATTTTTGTTTTACTATTTTCTCGCAGTCGAAGTGAAAAGTAGAGTGTATAACTCGGGTCTAAAAGCCATATTACCCCTCGAAATATTTTCCCTCGCTTCGCTCGGGAAAATATTCATCTCGTGGTGATATGGCTTACTTTAGCCCCTTGACATACAATCTACTATTAACGCATGTTTTAAAGTTAAAAAAGTCGAAAGAAATTACAGGGCAAGGTTCAGTGACTGTGCTACGCTTGGAATTCTCAAATCTAGGAATAATTTGTATGAGTTATACGCATTAAGAGCATCACTTAAGGATGTTGATTTTAGCAATTATGTTAAATCGTATAGTAAACTATTTAAGAAAATATGTATCATAGCCAAATCCAAGCACTTTGCACGTAAAATTAGAGACTCGAAGATAAAATTAAGACCGTTTGGAAAATCATCAGCAGTGAAACTGGTAAAGTAAAGTCACGTGCCGTAAACTTAGTCTGTTAGTATGTGATAAAGTTATAAAATCTGACTTAGAAGTTGCAAATGAAATCCCCCTTGAAACAACCAGATCATTGAATTCCTCTCCTTCCATGGCTGAGTCACTGTTAAAAACAAATGTGCCTGAATGTTTAAAGATTTTTTGTTTTAAATACGTCACCCCCTCACATGGTTACTAAGGCGTTCAGCTCTTTACATTTAAAAAAGTCTGAAGATCTTTGGGGACTCTCTGTAAAGGTTCTGCAGTCCATTATGGATCCCATTGCACCGCATTTAGCTTCATTGTATGTGTCGATGCAGGGGTCTTCCCTGATTTAATGAAGCACAGTCGAGTCATTCCTTTGTTTAAATCCGGGTCAAAATCAGACCCCACTAATTTTCGATCGCTATCTATTCTACCTGCCATTAGCAAAGTTTTTGAAAAAATGATACTCGACCAATTACTATCACATTTTGAATAAAACTTCATAGAGATCAATTCGGGTTCACGAGGGGCAGGTCTACGATTGATGCAGGCACGACCTTAATTAAACATATTTTTGAAGCATGGGAACAATCACTGGATGCAATAGGCGTGTTCTGTAATCTGTCTAAAGCCTTCGATTGCGTGGATCACGATACTCTAGTTCGAAAGCTAAACCATTATGGCATGAAGGATTTAAAGCACTCGATCTCCTCCGGTCCTATTTGAATGACAGAACTCAAAGAGTAGACATAAATAAAACCAAATCAGCTGGGTCTCTTATTACTATGGGGGTCCCGCAGGGGTCTATTCTGGGACCATTCCTGTTTCTTGTTTACATAAACGATTTGCCTTATATACTGAATGGAGAACATAAATTAGTTCTTTTTGCTGACGATACATCTATATTTAAAGTCAAAAGAAACCAAGACAATTTTATGAAATAAATAATTTACTGTCATCTATTGTTCACGGGTTTACTGTAAATAATTTGCTCCTTAATGAAAAAAAAACAAAGTGCATTCGATTCTCATTGCCTAATGTAGGTACAGCATAAAAATAACACAGATTGTTTTAAAAGACAAAACCTTAAGTATAACCTTAGATTCAAAATTGCAATGGAGTCCACATATTTCTACTCTAGCAGATAGACTAAGTTCAGCTGCTTACGCAGTTAAAAGGATTCGTCAACTTGCAGACGTTGAGACGGCAAGGTTGGTATATTTTGCCTATTTTCATAGCATTATGACCTACGGTATTCTATTGTGGGGCAAAGCTGCTGACATAAATTCAATTTTTATTTTACAAAAACGTGCTATACGTAATATTTAGAATTTAGGGTCACGTGTTTCTCTGAAAGATAGGTTTAAAGACATCAAGTATAAAGTTGCATAATTTGGTGGGTCGTGACTTTGGGAGATTTAACTTTATCATATCGATTGGACACATTACCTGGCTAACCCATTCAAAGCCAATGACTCAAATAGCGGAAAATGCTGCTACGTGCTATGGCTTCGAATACATAGTGTTGCTTGGCTTCGAATGGGTTTTAACACATAGCTAAGTAGCGGAAAGCGCCTACGTGGGCGAGTTCTTGGCAGTGAATGTGTTAACCAGTCGATGTGATAGCCACATTACGACAAGGTTATAACACTGTTAAATCTTCCAAAGTATTCGAAACCCACCTATCCCAAATGGTGCTATTTAAACTAGTGGCTCTGTGAGCTGTAGAACTCTTGAGATGTCTATTTAAAAAAAAAACGAAAAAATCTATATAATTAACGAACCTGCACACAAAATTTTACGGGAATCGGTTGAGAAATGCGACCTGTAGAGGAGAACAGCGAGCCAGCGTGACAGCATGACATCATGACATCGTGACAGACATCGGACATACGAACGGCCCAAGCTGAAGCATAGAACTTCGTTCGCCTCGCTCGCTCGTTCGATAACTGTGGTTAACATGTAGCTAAACAAGGACAAATCTAGGTTCTGGTTTGGTTCCGTAGTTTATGATAAGTAGCATAATTTTAGGAAGTTACTGTAAAGTAAAGTAAAATGTAGTAAATAATGTAATGTAGTAAATAAAGTAATGTGTAGTAAATGTGTAGGTACCTACTGCAAAATTATGCTTCAAGAAGTTTTATTTTACAAACAAGTAGTAGGTAGACTAGTAGAGTTAGTTTAATGTTTCCCTCTAGATATTTAGATAAACAAAGAACCGCGAATGAAAGTGACTATATTATAAAGTTACTATTATTAAAAAAACCGGTCAAGTGCGAGTCTGACTCGCGCACCGAGGGTTCCGTACGACCAAGGAACTCGGTATGTACAGTAAGGGAAATGTATTAACGTACTTACCACCGTAGAACCCTGTCGCAATTGACAGGCCGCCGTCACTCAAACTCGAGTGGTATGTCACCTTATTGCGATAGGGTTCTACGGTGGTACGTTAATACATTTCCCTGTATGTTGGTTTTTCAGCGATAATTCTTTATCAAGTGAATTAATTTCGATATTTTTTTTTGTTATTTGCTAGAAGGTACTTTCAGAACACTTTGATACGAATGTGAAGGAAAAAAATTAAACACAGAAGTATTAAATTACAAACAAAATCAACATATGATTTTTGATGAATAAAAAAAATTACTCTAGATAGAGGTCTCGTTATACTTTTCCGGCAATATTCACGTTAATATTAATCATATATATTATTTTCAAATTTTTCGCTTGGTTAACTTCGGAGATAAGGGGGGGGGGGGGGAATGGTATTTTTTTTCAACATTTTTCTTTATAAATCAAAGTTTTACCATTGTAGAAAAAAAAGAAAAACTGTTTTAGAATGTACAATTCAAGCCCTTTCATATGATACCCCACTTGGCCTACTAACTAGACTTTGAATTTTTGCCCCCCCTCTTATCCGCCCTTTTTTATACAAATTAAAAGTATATATTAATATTTTTCATTTTCCATACACGAGGATTAGCTTTGTTTACAACTATTCCAAATTTAAAATCGATGGCATTAGTAGTTCTAGTTCCTGAGATATTTGACTTTGTGACAGACAGACGGACGGAGTCGCACCATAAGGGTTCCGTTTTTACCTTTTTGGTCCGGAACCCTAAAAAGGACGACAGAGTTTACTTGTCGTCATCCGTTAATATGCTTATGGGATCTTCATACAAAATAGCTGACAAGTTGGAGGATTGACGGATGACAAATTGTGTGGTTCGTGATTTGCATTTCAAGGGATCCTAAAAACATAACATTACGTTACGACCCAAGCCGCGTGATTCAACCAGAGGTTAAAAAGTGGAGATTGGTACCTACCAAACATTTAAGGACGAAAAAAGTCGCTGAAATTTATTTCTTGACTTTTAGCTGCTTATAAAATTTAGAGATACCAATTTACGTTCATTAGGGCCTATACTTTCAGCTTATGGAAGTGACTAGCTGTCAACACAATCCTCAAAACAGTAAAGTGTGACTCTTCTGGAGTCTGCTCACCATAAGGCAGGTAGTAAGCTTGTTTGCCGCCGGCTAAATAGAAAAAAAACCGGCATAGTGCGTATCGGACCACGCAAAACGAAGGGTCCCGTGCCTATTAAAAAGGTCGTATCGTCACAGAAATCTTACGGCACTTGCGTGTCGAGTTATTGCTGAAAAACTGCCTTTGCTGAAAAATTGGCAGTTTTTCAGCAATACCTTTGAACCGATCTTGTTCAAAATATTTAATGTAATAAATTTTCATGATTTTTTTCATATTTTTTAAATACACCGTTCAAAAATTAGAGGGGGACACAATTCTAGTGACTTTCGGGGCGATTATCTCCGACTCTATTCACTTAATCAAAAAAATTGCTGAGAAACCTTATTTTGAAAGAAAATAAGGTTGCAGCTTATAATGAAAACAAAATGTTGACTTGCAGTTTGATGTATGGAGTGCGCCGCTAAAAATAATTTTATTTGTCATTTAATTACAAAACTGTGTAGCGGCTAACAAAATACACCTATCTTTAATTTTTATTTAAATACACCTTATAGTTTTCGAGTAAAGTGCCTGTGGCATACGGACATTTTTGCCATTTTGGCTACGGAACCCTAAAAAACCTGACAAGTGCGAGTTCGACTCGCGTGGTGAGGGTTCCGTAAAATATTGAGAATTTTCCCGTTACTTTGAATACTCAAACTTCTCATAGGTTTTCCTAGAATCTTTAGACAGGGAACTATTTTCCATATTTTTTTCAGAATTTTAAGCCTAGTAGTTTCGGAGATAAGGGGGGGGGGGAGGGGAATGGTCAATTTTCGTCTTTTTTCCTAAATTACTTCAAATCGGTTTTCGCTAAAATTATAAAAAAAAACTGAGATGCTTAGAACAACCCCCTTTCATTTGATATGTCACACAATACAGTTTGCGAAACTTTTTTTTTAATTTTCCTGTTTACCCCCCAAAAGTGGCCCCCTTGTTCAGAGTTCATTAATTTAGTTTACGTGTCCATCTTTGGGTCACCAATTTACGAAATTTCAACTCAATCGGTCCAGTAGTTTCGGAGCAAATCGCTGTGACAGACGGACAGACAGACAACCAAGTGGTCCTATAAGGGTTCCGTTTTTTCCTTTTGAAGTACCGTAACTCTAAAAATGAATTACTATTAGGTATATGCATCCTTCAAATTTCAAGTATATCCAATTATTCGTTTAACTAAAAATAACGCTATTTTTATTTATTTTATTTTTAACTGAACTAAGAGGATTCTAGGTTTGAAATTTGCTGAAATGATATCTTATAATAGGACAAATAAACGCACCTACGCTTTCGTAGGTGCGTTTATGATATGTATACCTTTGTATACATATCAGCCAGGGCCATTTTCACTATAGGATTGCAGCAAGACCCTTTCTAAAGAATTTAAATAGTAGCACTTTCGCTGTCAAGAACCTGTTCAGCGGCGTTTTCTGTTCACAGACAGTTTTCGCTACGCCGTAGTCCGTAGCAGCTTAAACTCCATATGCGACAGGGAAAAGCGCTTTAGCGCTCTTATGCGTGTGCATCGCGACTGGCACTGAAAGGGTGAAAGGGCCGGGGAAGGCCATTCGGGGGTTATGTGGGACTCTTTCCTCCAACCGCCATCCGAGTAGCATACCCATTAAAAACACACCGGCGTCACCCGCATTGCCGTTAAGGGGGCGCCATGAGATCGCGAACCACCACGACGCCCCCCGTCGGTTCTGGCTTATACATCTGCCAGGACACCCGCGCTAAAGGAGGGGAAGCTCAGGACGCTTGACCCTCCCCCCAGACATGTAGAGCCGTGCAATGTGGGTCCCCTACCAACTGGCCCTACTGGGGCAACTGGGGGAGGACGCGATCAGCGGCCGCAAACCGCGCGCGCCCTCGACCCCGCCGTCTGCGCCGGAGCGGGAACGCGTCTGCACGCGTGATGCCTGTTTCGCAAAAGGAGGCCACCGCTTCCCACGATCTCTCGCTGCCCAGCATGGCCGACACGACACTGCGCAGCGAGCGATCATCCACACCGAGGGCCGTCATAGTGCATAGCATTTGTACCGTACACAGTTTACGTATTACCCCTACATGTACCTACCCGACGCGTTTTCTGTTAGGCATGCTGGGATTCGACTCGTTAGAAACTAGACGATACGTGTCATTAGCGAAGTTCGCCTTGGGTAGACGGAAGGGTAGACTGCGTAGACCTAGTGGAAGAGGTGGTACGACTGTACGCACCCGCGGCGCGCCGCTGCTGGCGACGCCGCCCGCGCGCAGCGAGCTCCTGCGCAACGCGCCGCTCCCCACCGCCCTGGCACTGCTCAACTCTGTGCTCGGCGCAGCGAAGCACGTCGATGTGTTCGCTACCCGATGGCCGCTGCTGGTAGCGTAATGTAAAAGGATATTCGAGTCCTTATATTGAATAAATAACTATAGTTAGAAACAAAATGTATATATATATATATATATATATTTTAAAGTTTGTAATGCGTAAGCTGTAATTGCAAATAATACTTTGGTGAATAAATAAATAAATAAAAATAGTGCGGCGCTCCACGGCCCATATGCTGCACCACTCCAGCGTGTGCTGGGCCGAGTCATCCTCAGCGCCGCACTCATGGCAGGCGGGGTTTCCCTCTCTTCCAATTCTGTGCAGGTAATGACCTAAACAGCCATGTCTGGTCATCACCTGCGTCAATCGGAAACTCATCTTTAAACCTGCAATTACTACTGACGACCGGATTAGCCTAGTTGGTAGTGACGCTGCCTACAAAGCTTGAGGTCTTGGGTTCGAATCCCGGTAAGGCCATTTATTTGCGTGATGAGAAGGAGTATTTGTTCCTGAGTCATGGATGTTTTCTATGTATTTAAGTATTTATTTATCTATATAAGTATGTTTATCATCGTCAAGTACTCATAGTACAAGCTTTGCTTAGTTTGAGGCAAGGTCGATTTTTGTAAGATTGTCCGAAAATATTTATATTTATTTACTAGAAGCAGTAAGAACTGCTTTGTTTGTGTGAGGTGTGCAATAAAGAGTATTTGTATTGCATTGTATTGTAAGAAATTTATTTTCTATTGCTCTGCCTACCCCTTTTGGGAGTAGGTACATTATGTAAAATGTATCTTTATCTAGCTGCCAGCACGCGGGCAGAGGCGTATTACAAAGAACCCATGCAGAGCCGCAGGATAAAACATAGCCTGTGTCCATCCAGAAAGTTCATGCTATCCATAGGTGAAAGAATTTTCTAAATCGGGTAAATGTTTCCGGGGATTACTCATTACATACAAACTTACACTGTACAATCTCACAGACTTTTCCTCTTTATAATATTAGTACAGATTGTTCACTTCCGCGAATTCTTACGAATGAAAATGTAATTACCATATCCGGTGGTGAATGTAACGTTTTTGCTGAAAAGCTCGGATTAGGGTGAATTATCACGTCATCTAAGTGCAGTCCAACTGCAATTTCACGGCTGGGCGCCGCTGACGCGCCGCAACACGAGTTTCTACAATACGAATACTTGGGTTCAACTAATATAACTAAACACATTTTTTGCTTGACTTGATTGCTCACGAGGTACGCACTTAATTTCAAATTCTTTATTTAATTAAATAAAAGAAAGTAGTAACGTATTGTACGCGCGTCAGGTAGATCTGTCTGTGCATGTGGCTCGCGAGCCGCGGTTTGCCGACCCCTGCTCTAGCGTATAGTTTATGTCCCTTATGCAGTCTACGCCCTCGGAGGTTTGGACGCGCCTAAAATAGCATTTTATAAAAATGAAAATCAGTAGCATTTAATAAAGAAACATGCCGCCAAATTAAACAATATTTTCGCCGTGAAATTTATTTTTCATTGTGGGTGGATTGTTTAGCCCAATGGTTGACTGGTAGAGAATGCCTTATGGCATTAAGTCCGCGATTTGTACTTTATCTTGTATTGGGCAATAAAGTTTAAATAAATGAATTATTTCCTTGTAATCAAAGTGAAATATAACTAGTATAACTCTGGTCTAAAAGCCATATTACACCTCGAATAATTTTCCCTCACTTCGTTCAGGAAAATAACCATCTCTTGGTAATGTGGCTTATTTTTGACCCTAGTTCTTATACAATCTACTATCGTGAACCTATAAGTAAATATAACATGGCGATGGCAAATGCAACTTTTTATTAGGCATTATTGTAAAATGTAAATCGTAACCAAGAGGCCAAATATAAGCATAGTATATATAATCGCAAACTTGTGTTTTAATAATATTAATAATTGAACTACATGGGTTTATACAAAGATGTTACAATATAAAAATGTATCTCACGGACTCTGGTAGGGTATAGTATAGCAATAGTTCTTAAAAACTAGTTTATATAAACTCTAGTGCATACATCAATTAGGTAACCTAACTATATTATGTAGGTTCATAACAAAACCTATCTTATCTTATCTAGATGAGGACCCTTTCGGATACACTTTGACCCAGTGGGATCTTTTGTGCATTTGCCCTCCTTTTTGCTAACTCCCAAGCTCGCTCCATCATTTCCATAAACCGGATGATGCAGCTCAGCGGAAGTACCTTGAATTCTTTTGATTGCGGTTAGCCGCTACCAAAGTAATTAATTCTTTGTCTGTCAAGGGCATGACATTAACACAGTAAGTGTGCCATAGTCTCGTCCTCCTCGCCACACATTCTACAGTCTAAACCATCCGATAGTACCAACATGGCCAAGAGATTCTTAACCCCCAAGTGACCTGTAAACACACCTGATATAATTCTGAGTTGCTTTCTGCTGGATTTCTAGAGTTTTTTGGTCCAACCCGAGTCCACTTCTTCTATAAAGAGCTTAGAGTGTCTTAAACTAGCCTCATTCCTCCACTCGTGTTGGTGTTTGGTTTTGGCGTAGGCTTTAAAGGACGATATTATGGTTCCCTGCGAGAGTCCCACAAATGGTTCTGGACCTACAAAGTGATTTGTAGACCCCCTTCTTGCAAGCTCATCTGCCCTTTCGTCGCCGTTGAAGCCCTCGTGCCCCGGTATCCATACTAGTTGCACCTTATTGTATTTTCCAAGCTTGCTCGGAGCTTGGACGCCATTATTAACTAGTCTAGACTCTACTTTCAGCGCGAGTGGCGCCGCCAGTGAAAGCTTAAACGTTCTAACCAAAAACCGGCCAAGAGCGTGTCAGGCCACGCTCAGTGTAGGGTTCCGTAACTACGGTTAAAAAAAAATGGGCTATTTGTTACATTCATTGTGATTTTGTAGAAATCACAGGTACAGTCAGCATCATAAACATGTATACACTTTTCGACCTTATCTCCAAGCAATAAGGTCCTAGAATGTATACATGTTTATGATGCTGACTGTACAATAAACACCTGCTTATACGGTTAAATTACAAACTTAGTTCAGAAATTATTTAGTTTTTTTATTCAAAAACTATTCAACCTATCAAGTTCAAAATAATTTTCCTAGAAAGTTTTTATAAAGTTCTACTTTTGGGATTTTTTAAACTTATGGTTCATAAGTTAGAGGGGGGGGACACATTTTTTTTAACGTCTGGAGCGATTATCTCCGAAAATATTAACATTATCAAAAAATGATTTTAGCAAACCCCTATTCATTTTTAAGCAACTATCCAACAATATATCACACGTTAGGGTTGAAATGAAAAAAAAAAACCCTCCCCACGTTACGTATAGGGGAGGTACCCTAATAAAATAAAATAAAAACTTTTTATTTTACCACTTTGTCGGCGTGATTGATATATATTAGTACCAAATTTCAGCTTTCTAGTGCTAACGGTTACTGAGATTATCCGCGGACGGACGGACAGACAAAGCGAAACTATGAGAGTTCCTAGTCGACTACGGAACCCTACAAAGAGCCGCTAGCGCAGATGTATTAGACTAGGGAGTTTAGCGTTTGTTTTGGTCACGCATTTGCGCGCCAAGCCCAAATAATAGTTAGGATAAGTGACGCGACGAATACAAAACTGATTCCAATAGTTGAACAGAGTCCCAGATGCTAGTGTGGAATTATCACGTCACCTATATGCAGTTGGACTGTAATTTCACGGGCCGCTGAAGCGCCCTGTACAGCTTCACGCGATGCAACGTAATTAGTCGATTCTACGACCGTGTTAAATAGTTAATAATTTATGGCAAATCATCGGCACAGTAAAATTAAGTTTTATGCTTTTTGTTGTTTTGATGACAGGAAAAAAAAGAAGAGGACGGATTTCGTATGTGAAGTCGAATAGAACCTCATTAGTTTAATTTGCAGATATGAATGAAACACACAGGGTAAATGAACCCTTCAATCTTAATACTGATTCTGAGCAATAGAAGTGAAAAAATGCCGTTAATTATTGGAATTAGGCTGTCAAATATTGCGACGTTTACCTCATTTGTTAAACAGTAGCTCTACAATTCGATCTCTTTTAAGTTTAAAACTTGATAATATTTCGTAAGTAACAAGTAAGTTACATATCGCAAAGCTTTACTTTTTGGTCATAAATATACTTACTTGACGAATAATCGCAAAATAATCAAACCTTGTATAAGTAGTACAACTCCTCCCAAGTTTGAATTAAGCACTCTTTGTAACTCACTAGTTTGCGAAACTTGTGAATTTTGCCGAGTGGCGTAGGTATAAGAATTTTCAAGCTTAAAGCGAGTATTATAATTATCATTCTAGGGATCGTTTACTCTTACAATTAGTATTATAACGTAGTTCAGAAATCACTTAACGGTGTTCAGAGATGGGCGCCGATCAGATGGATTCCGCATTTCAACTATTGTGAGCGACAGCTCTATGTTACCTCGTCATGAGTAGGTACGAGTATAAACAAAGAGCCATCGTGGCCACCCATACAAACGTTGTGTCAAAAGCGAAATAAATGATGTATGCATTTTTCACTACCCAAAATATGTAGATAGGTAGGTATAGGACACATATTAGGTACAGGCAACAGTCTTAAGTAAAGTAGGTACGCTTACGCATGGCTCACGTATGACATTATGCTCTGGGGAAATAGCACGGACGCGCCTTCTGTTCTTCATCCAGAAAAAACTAATCCGAATATTGGTCAATATCAAGCAAACTGACAGCTGCAAACCCTATTTTAAAAAACATAATTTCCTAACTCTTCCTAGTATATACATCTTTGAGACATGTAAGTTTGTACGGAAACATAAAGAGTTCTATGTATAACGTGATGAGTTGATGACATACCCTCTTCACGACCTATCCGTTATAAGAATAGACTCGTTCATCCACCCACCAACCTGAAACTGCTATCCTCAGGCCCATTAATAATGTCCATTAAGATTTGTAATAATTTACCTGACTCGATAAAAGAAGCACAAGACGATAAAATAAAACAACTACTACTAACTAAATCTTATTACACGCTAAATTAATACTTAGAAGATAGATTATAACATAAACGCTCAGTTAGTCCACCTCTCCCTAACATTGCAGTGGCCAACAGGGTTCACAATGATCTGTAGCTTTAAGTAAACATCTGTACCTAGTTTTGTGATATTGCAATAAATGATCGATTGATTGATAGGTAAAATTAAAGCAGGACATACACTGCTGGTTAATAATTCTTGTTTTTTACACATGTAATAGATATTAAGGAAAACTGTTTTATTGTATAACTGGAACGTTATTAGTTGTTTTCGTATAATTACCGACTCCAATAAGAATGTTCTTATTAGGAGAAATCAAAGATACAAATTTATTATAGGTAAAATGGGCGAGGCCTTTAAATTATATAATTCAAGAATAGCTGTAATTGGCCCATAAGTGCAAAATAGACCTGGAAATTAGAATCGTATGTGAGTTCGCTGACTCCTCTGATAGGAAGGTAGTAGGTAGTAAATTCAGTAGGGAAGTCTTAGGGAAAATTTGATAGGTTTTTATAAAGTTAAAGTGTTTAATTAGTGTGTATAATAAATATATTTTTCAGTTTAATTCTTTGTTTCTTTTGGTAACGTCATTATCTGAGAGGGGAGTTTAGCGAAGCTTGGGGATTAACACTCCCACGAGGTAAGATCGACGCTGTCGAAGTCGTTCTCGGGTTACTCTGATCCACGAGGTCCTTTCCGTGGGTATCAGGGAGTCCTTTGTTACGGGACTGTTGAGTCGCGAAAGGTCAGGCTGTAGGCCTCTCGCTAGGAGACTTTGTCGGCGCATTACAACCGTCTCAGCGCGGCATAGCGCGGAGCGTCAGGCGACGCACACAGTGTGTAGTTGTCGCGCGCCATCGACTAGGGACGGGACGTCGTGTACAATTACCTAGATATAATATTGTGTTTAGCGCGCTTGTTCATTTTAGCTTGTCGCTCGTGGAAGCGAGCATCCGAAACACATTTATATCACGTTAGTGTCTGATCGATCGATCCCTGCTTAATTAAGTCTCGGGCCAGTGCAGTCAGTCAGAAAGGAAAGTTGCATAGAAACGTTAACTTAACGAGATACATTTTAACTGGGCGCTTTAACTTGGCTTTACATTGTTTTTAGCAGGTAATGATAACGCCAAAATTCATCCTATTCACACAAATATTTGCCCTTACCGGGATTTGAAACCAGGACCTTCAGCTTCGAAAGCAGCGTCACTACCCACTATAGGCTTACCGTCAATGCAAGTTGAATTACGTATTCTCTTCTGGTGGGTGCAAGATCAGGTGGGAGAATTATAAATGTAGTATTTTAAAAATAGATATCATTTTATTCAGTTTGTATTTGTTTCGTACGTTTTGGTCCAGGATATCGGGCAGACTACGCTCCGCCGTCAGTTGAGATATATGTAACAAAGCTTTATTTATCTTCAAATATTTGTTTACTCGGCGGGATCATTTTGAACGAAAAGCTGGAGTTGAGTATCTAATTTTTCTGGCTTCTGACTAGAAAGAATGTGACGATTTAGGGATTACGAGTCTATTCCCCTGAACCCGATACTCTTTTGGATATTTGCCAGCAGCGGCGTGTTAAAGAATATTCCTAATTTTATTGAAATTGAAATTGTTTTTTTTTTTGTCATTGTACACGCATTGTAAGTACCTATACATCACAAACCTAAGTAAGCAATGAGTAAATTAATTGAATAAGTTTGTAAAATACGAAAAGTTCGTAGGATTGCACATGCACAGTAGTCCAATCCAATGAGCAAGGATAGGACTGTCCTGTCCATCCGTGATCACCTTTAGAAGAGTGGTGGTACTGGTAGTGCACGCGCGCACCCGGCTTCACAGGGACGCCACACGCTTGCAGACACGGCTTAGAAGCCGTCAGAACTCTACGCGGTACCATCTCTGATGCGCAGCGCTATTAGGGCAACCCCAAAAAAACCCTGAAGAAGTCAGAGCACTGAGGGTCTTTTTGGTTTAGTAGCTGCACAGATTGCATGTCGTACAGATTTTTGCAGTGTTATGTTCATCTCGCGAGAACCATAGGGCCCCTAACCGACAGTGCTTTGCGTTCCTTTTCAATGTATGTTGTGTTTGTATTTGTAAGCCATTTCACTCTTTTTTAAATAATAGTAGATTGTATTACTAGGGAGCAAAATGGTATATTGAAGCGAGGGTGACTGATTGAATCCAGAACGAAGGGAAGGATTCCAGAATAGAATCCCGAGCGTAGAGAGGGATTCTAACGTGGAATCCTGAGCGTAGTGGAGGAATCAACGTCGCCCGAGATATAAATAATTTTGCTACCGCGTAATACACTCTTCCTTTCACTCCTTCCATGGTTAATAAAAACACGATAATTACAGAAAAGATTTAATTAAAATAAGTATCCGTCATTTTTGCCAGAGCTTTTATTGCCGACTGTACTTTTCTGTATACTGTCATCAACTACAATTACTTATTGAGACGATTTTAATGAGCCCAAACTCAACGGGGTTACGTCGGTTAAGTACTGAATTCCCAAAATTTCAGCTCAATCGGATTACGGCAAGCGACTGAAAAATGGATTGCAAAAATTAGTTAACAGGAAAACGTTTAAAAATGTCTTTCAGTCATAAGCCAAGAACATACTTTATGTAAAATAATAAACATTTAAAAAGTTATGACATATTTCACTTGTCCTTGTACTTTTCGATAGAGTCTTTGGGCGCCTCGTTTAAAAAAGTGTCTACATTTTCTGCATACGAGACCTTGAGATAGTCTTTTCAGAAAGGCTTTTAATTTAGCGTAAGTAGGTATTTATTTGAATGTCGTTGTTCATGCTGACTCACGCTTTTTGCGTGAAATATAAAGTAATACTCCAAAGAACAGAACGCTGCTTATATTTCGAATAGTTCTTGGAAACTATACTATTCTTCCAGGCGGTTTCATATATATTCAGAGTTCAAATATTTTGCTTTGCGTTTTGCAGGCAGTGCAGCTACATGTTTTGCTTCCATTTTAACAAACTCCGGTGTTAACGTATCATTTTCACTTGAACTGGATGAATTCATCATTGTAAATTGAAAATATTAGCATAGGAACAGGAATTGCTTTTAATAAAAAAACCGGACAAGTGCGAGTTCAACTGGCGTGGTGAGGGTCCCGTTAAATATTGAGAATTTTCCCGTTACTTAGAATACTCAAACTTCTTATAGGTTTTCCTGTAATCTTTAGGCAAGGAACTATTTTCCATATTTTTTTCAGAATTTTAAGCCTAGCACTTTCGGAGATAAAGGGGGGGGGGGGGGGGGGGATGGTCAATTTTCGACTTTTTTCCTAAATTACTTCATCTTTGTGCTTGCTAAAATTATTTAAAAAAAATATCTGAGATGCTTACAACAACCCCTTTCATTTGATATGCCACACAATACAGTTTGCGAAGCTTTTTTTTTAATTTTCAAGTTTACCCCCTAAAAGTGGCCCCCTTATTCAGAATTCATTAATTTACTTTACGCGTCCATCTTTGGGTCACCAATTTACATATCAGCTCAATCGGTCCAGTCATTTCGGAGCAAATCGGCTGTGACAGACGGACAGACAGACGCACGATCCTATAAGGGTTTCGTTTTTTTCCTTTTGAGGTACGGAACCCTAAAAAAAGTAGGCCCGTCGATGGTAAAGTGAACAAGTATGAATGCACGAACACACTACGTGGGCCGACAATGTTTGAGGAGTTCCGTCGATTTGGCACACTTGACATTTAGGACTTCATTAGTTGCTATTTCAACGGAATCATATCAGAATCAGTAACGTACTTTTACAGTTTTAAGTACGAGTTCCATAAGTCATCTGTGGTCTTCATCATCAGTTCCGCTTCACCAAGTTTGTGATTTCCGGGTGTAAATACACTAGTTATAATAGAAAATACCGAAATGACTACGTGCGTGCCTTCTGTATTTGGAGGAGTTCTCTCAATTCCTCAAGGTTCCCATCATCCAACTGAAGTTTTGGTGACAATGGGACCAACCTGGAAGCATATACTTTCAAATAAAAAAAAAGAATTGTACGAATTGGTCCATAAATGACGCAGTTCTGAGGTAACAAACAAAAAAATATATACAACCGAATTGAGAACCTCCTCCTTTTTTTTGAATTCAGTTAATAACCGATACAAAAGCTACAATCAGAATTAGCTAGCTGTTAATAACTTGAATCGCAAACATCTATCGGATCTATCTATCTGTTTAAAGAAACAGATTTATGAATTTCTATGTTTGTTAATCCCAGCTGGAAATTACACAATAGTTTACGTTGCAACCTTGTTGAATTAGATGCACAAGATATATGTATGTAGTCCACTTAGTAAATGAAGCTTGTTCTCTACACCTACAGAGTTTCATGCCACAAAGAACAATAAGGTAGTAAGATTGTACGCAGGAACTGGAATGTTTATCTTTAGGTTTGTAGGGCAGAGTTGGGGTATTCAAATTAAATTACACTCGACGCCGTACATCTTACTGAATTTCAGGCTTAAGATGGTGAACTCAAGATTATTGTGGGAACGTAAGTAGGTTTGGCTGACGTGTAGGTGCGTCAGCCTGTCAGTTTTGTTACAAATGCTGCAGCTATATTAAACCGCGAGGCAGATAGCTCACGTCACCACTCACATCTAATATATCTTGACGCAGAGATTCGTAGTAACTATGCGTAATCGGAGCTCAAAGTTATACTGGTTCTCCTGTAGTGAATTGCTGGTAGGCGTTGTTAATGACTGTAGGCATGTGTCTCTCGTGCGTTAAATTAGCCGAATAACAATTTGCACGCCTGCCTGCGATACTTTTTACCCGGCTGAGAGACAGCTAAAACGGGGTTTGATTTTGAGGCGCATATCTGCAATAATCTACGTACATATCTAAGGGTCTATAGCACAGACTTTGTTAATACCTATGTGTATACTCTATCCGAAACTGTAAGAGTAGGTATGTAAATGCTGTCAAACAAACGCAAACAAAAACAGACTTTGTACTCTGACTACCAGACAGTTTTTTGCTTGCGCATTTCTGACAGGATTTACTCTTACAGTTTCGGACGTAGGTACTATACTCGTCGTTATACGATTATGTGACCGAGGGAAAAACTAGAGTAAATTTTAGATTAGTGGCCTTGCTATGATAGCTCCAATAGCATCAGTAGCTTAGGAAACTAATTAGCATTTTCTAACATCTCTAACCAGCTCCGAGATTTATTTTTAATGAGACGCTCTGCTGCCACATATCAGATATATTATTTTACAGTACACATGGTGTTACTTTCCCGCACGAGTGCGGAAATGAGCATTTTTCCGGTGCATATGTTGAAACTTTAAAAAGCTATAATTATGTACTGTAAAACGTTAGTTAATTCGCAACTCGTGTCGATTTAAACCACTCGTTGCGAATTTCTTACTTTCTGCACTTGTATCGTAAATAACTATTCTTTGTGAATAAGAAATCAAATCTTTTCTGGAAATGATTGCGCTCCCAAGCAAATGACGTGAGAATTTATGAAGGCCCGGCCCAAGCGCCATTCCGTTGAGCTTACTGATTTACACCGACATTATTTTCTTAATGGCTCTTTGATATAGCATACTTTCCAATTCCCTCGAGAGATACAGCTTTCAGATTTTGTCTAACTTTTCCTTATAAGTATTCAGAAGTGTTCGCATCTGGTTTGTTAAAAACACCGTTAACAACTCATGTTAACTTTCACCGGCTTCATATATCTTGTCTAAAATCAATATACAGGTTAGCTGTGGAATTTGTAGTTAATGAACCTGAATTAATCATAATGGTACATAGGCCGTGCAATGTAATACCTACATGATAGTTTCGATCGTCTCCAATTGTGCTTCGTAGCTATCAAATTTCAGTATTATTTAGTGCATGGAACACTACATAATCGTAAGTAGGTATTGATGCAGCCGTTAGATTAGTTTGGAGTTGCCGACGTCGCCGAGTACGCGTGATGGACTCGAACAAGTTTGACACGTCCCGGGCCATGCCGTGTAATTTGCGGCCGCCAGTTTCCTCGATGGATATGTAAACCTACTTACACGTATAGTTAGGATACTTATAGTTACGATGAGGTATAGTTTCTATTTACTAGCTAGCTCACGTTTAGTAATATTAGTATTTAGTAATATTCAGTGACATATTGAGATTAGGTGGTTAATATTTAGTTGTTAGTTGGTGCGCTCGCGGTAGCGCTAGCTCTAACCCAAATGAGTAAAAACGTGAGCTCACCATCCATGGTTTCAGATCAGCATGATCAGACGGCGTAATTTGAAGGGTGTCGTGTTTCAGCAATCTATCAAACGCTTCATCGGAGCTGACGACGCAGCGGAACCGCATCGTTTTATAGCCTCAATGAAGTCTTTTTAACCGACTTTAAAAAAGGAGGAGGTTCTCAATTCGACTGTATTTTTTTTGTGTGTTTGTTACGCGATAACTCGGTAATGTATGAACCGATTTGAATTTTTTTTTTGTTTGAAAGCATATACTTTCAGATTGGTCCCGTTGTCACAAAAATCCAGTTCTGATGATGGGATCCTGGAGAAATCGAGGGAACTCTTCAAATTTTATAGGCAAACTTGAAGCAATTTGGCTACTGATTTGAAGTCGGTTAAAACTTTGTTTTTAAAGTAAATTATATAAATTATATTTGTATATTCTTAATAGCAGTGACGTGTGGTTAGATAACAAGTCTGGGAGCCCAAACCGGTGTTTAGTATTAGATAAATATGGAACTTGTCATCATTTTCTAACGATTGGACAAACCCAAGCACATGAAATTACGTAATTAGTTTTGCAGGCAACCTATATATTAGGTAGGTACAATGTTTGTATAGTTATGTGTATCTACAATATATGTGAGTGGCATTAGCAAACGAAAATAGTCGTGGAAGTTTACGCGGCTCACAATTTGCGTACGCTATGCGGGCGCAATCCGCCCTTTTATGTGAGAACTTCGGTCATAAATTAGACGCCGAACGCCTTAAGGTAAATACGCAATGGGTTAACATAAAAACATATCATATAGCTAGTTAGGATTGTAGTTGCTTTCATATTCTAGTTGAGTGTTCCAAAGGGTCTTACTTACCGCAGATACCTACCTAACAATGTTTTGTACGCGGTGCCACTGATGGATATTTGATATTGTATAATGGATATATTTTTTACAGTACAAAATACAAGAATTTCTTATATATTTATTTTATTCTTAATATAGCGGGTGTAGGCAAAAACAGTCTCACGCATATATCTTACCGAGTTCTGTCGCAGACATGTACCGCTTTAGGGCATTCCATAAGCTTGGTGTAATAAACGCCGCCGCATTTTATACTGTCTTCTTCGTGCCAAGCCAACTAGTGTATGCCATTTGTTTCTCGTCGTGTTGGAATTTAATTTAGTGGTGATAAACATTATCTTCTTCGACGTTTTTGTTGAGTTTACGACAGCGTATAATGTTTTTGTAGAATTTTATGTATATCGATAAGTACGTTTGATTTCGCTTCGCACGAAGTATAGGTATGTAAATACATACCTATACTTCGTGCGAAGCGATTATTAAGTGATTTTTTATCTTTACAAATGTAAAGATAAAAAATTTTGTGCACCAGAATATGAAGTTTACGTATTACGGAGTTTACGAAAATGTATCACTTATCACTTTATCACCTTTTAAGTTATCTGGTTACGAAACACATACAATACATTCATATGGTATACAATACATTACTCGTATTTAAAATTTTCAAATTAAAATGACATGCTGTCCTAATTTTTTTAGTGTCAATTACCGTGCTATTGATTACCCACACTTTTCTGACATTTCACCTCGGAAAGTCCTAAATCCAGTTTGATAAAACCAAGCCTTATTATGTATTAGTGACCCAAGAATTGCACGACACTGACATTAGACTTGTCGCGTTTTAACAAGGTAAGTAGTTATGGCGGAACTTAGTGAAGATGGCTATAACTTCACTAACAACACTTTACATCGAAATTATAAAGTAATATTTTTACCGATGCGCAATTAGATAATAACAATGAGGTAATCAGCGGCCAAAACAAATACGACTTCTACTAGTATACCCGTACAACCCAGTAGTGTTTGCCTCAAGTGCACTAACATGCACTTGTCCCTCAAATAGTGGCATGACAAATATTAGCTCATGAGTTAGGGTACTTAAACCAGCGTTACCACGCCTCGCTAATGAGCCGGCATAATGTGCGCAGCTGCTCACAACTTCTCCAAAAGTTAACAACAAATTAGCTAACTTGTTTTGTTAACGCTGCTTTAACATTTTTGTGCTTTTACAATGGTAGATTGTCGAATTTGCTTGCTGCGTGGTGGCGCTAATAAGTTGGAGTACCTAGAGTCTGGCTAACCAAATTTTGTTGACATATATTTCCTTGTGGTATCACCAATTGTCTATGATTTAAAAAAATGCTAAATGTCAGTTATCAATTTATGTCATTCATTCAAATGGTTCGCGGTTTATGTTTTATTTTAAATAATATTAACAATGACTTCAATATGAAGCGTTGTATAACGAAAAACTGCAATGTTTACAAGTTGTAAACAAGTTAGTAGGTTGGTGCTGCATAAATATTTTGATACTTTATGTACTAGTTCTAACATTTGCCTATAACTTTGATTAGGTACGTGAATAGTAGTTTCACGTGGTTTTATCTATTCCGGTGTTGCCTGTAAGCAAGCAAGCAAGAAATATGCAAATGTAGTAAGTTGAACTTGACCCACTCCGCGGTTTCCGATTGAATTGATATTTGGCATAGTTCTTATTATAGAGCTAAGTCTTATTTACACTACATTTCATTTTTCGCCTTGCTACAATGATATACTTAGGTTGAGAAAGTGTAAACATATGCGTGTGTCGTTGACTGTACTGAATATATGTAGTGATATAAATTATGTGAGTTGACTTTAAATGCAAGTCAACGTATATTTAACTTATTTTTTCACCTTACGTGGGCACAGAAAATCAAAAATATTTTCTAGTATCAAAATTATAATTCCTACTACACAAAGTGTAACCAGCCCAAGATTTTTTGAATTTCCCGCCAAGAATTTGGGTAAAATTTGGTTAGCTAGACTAGACTATACTTAGTGTCATACTAAAAACTACTGTTTGAATTAATGAAATAGGCATTTAAAACTTTTAGAAGGATTTTGAGTTATGAGAAATTTATAGTGAAGTTGGAATACGGCCACATTTCTGTCTTGTGCAATAAAGTTTAAATAAATAAATAAATTAAACCAAATTTTTGTTCACCACCGTAAATGTAGCCCTGTCAATAAAAATACCCTGCCATTAGGGGTTTTCTTTTCTCATCATAGGCCTTTACGTCTATTTCAGAAGAGTCTGCATTGCTGTGGAGACATCGTTTTTGGTGACTGTGAAGACCGATACGAGACCGGCATGGTCTTCCACATTTCTGGCAAACAAAATTATTTTCTAGTACATATTCATTGTAAATAATGTAAGCGAACTTACTGCTTTGCGGTTAGTGAAAGGTAGTTCTCAATCTATCACAATTTTTTAAATTTTCCCAAGCAACGCCGAACACTACTTCTATAAACAACATCAGCGTTACGGAAATTGACGTCTGTTCAGAAATAATGCTGTAAGAGAATGTTTGCTTCTGTGCTTAACATATAATATTTAATGTCTGAACATGCAGGTGAATGGAGGGCTAAAATTCTCTCCAAGCATGTACAGTCAGGTGCAGAGAAAAGTAACCTCCCAACTACGTAACATCTATGATAGAGTGTATCACAGAGGTTCTGAGGTTCTTCTATTCTCGTACTGCAAAACGAGTAGGGTATCGTTTAGTTAAAATAACGAATGCTCGTTGTAATTGAAAAAAAATGTTGTATTAGAAAGATTTTTCGTTAGTGTTACTGTCTGTTTCGGCAAACGCGAGTACCAACCAATGCGATTCCAATCTAATCATATAATACGTCAGTTTGAAGCCTGAAGAACGAAAACGGGCTGTCCCGGAATCAAGCCGGCAACTGTATTTTTGCCTGACTACGGCAGAGCTTTTTAGCAGTCTATGTGTGTATTTACGTATGTTTCACTGTAGCGTTTGAAATACTGAACCGATTTTTGATAAATGGGATGTCAATCGATTTGAAATTATGCTCCGGGTGACATAGGCTACCTTTTGTATGAAAAAGAAAAATATGATGGCTCTTACATACAAATAAGTCACTGACTTTGAAAAAAAATCTTTTGCTATCATAGCGTGTGGAGGATCAAGTGAAAGACAAGAAAATTTCAAGTTCAAATATATAAAAATATTAGCCCGACTTCGTCCGCGTGCGTGGAACTCGTTTATAACGTAGCTCCATACAAACTTTCGCCCCTCATTTCTCCCCCTTAGGGGATGATTCCCGGAGTAAAAAGTATTCTATATATTAGTACGGCGGGGTCGCGGATGTGTGCGCAAGCGTTCCCGTAACCTCGCCACAAGTCGGCGTGGCGGCAAGTGGGGGGGTTTTTAGTGGGTACACCGTGGGTCTCATTAGCCCATACGGGAGTCCCACATAACCACTCGGGTCACCCCGTGCACCCGGATGGTATGCGTAACGCATTTTCCCCCCTAAACAAAAAAAAAGGCTATACAATACACTATATGTATACTAACATTCATCTTAATCCGTTTCGATGTTTTTGCGTGATTGTGTATCAAACATCCAAATATCTAAACATCCAAACACCCAAACATCTAAACATCCAAACTTTCGCATTTATAATATTAGGAGGATTATAGTAGGATTATTCATAGTTACTTTTCCGTAGTCGGGATATAGTTTTTATGATTATTTGCCCTACTACAAGTCTTATCCAGCGATACGTTAGTATGCAAACTAAAACTTTACAGACAAACCAAATGTCAAGCTAACAGTCCAAATGCTGCAAATAAGTGTCGGTCGGTAAAACGTGTTTGAAATGCACTCTGTTGCTTACTGCATGAAAATGCATGTATTTTTTTCTCCCAGTGCGGCGAGCGCGGTCCAGCGGTTTGGCGCTGCCACCGACAGAGGGCGCGGCCGGCGGCCAAAAAACCAAATAAACTATTTTAATGGCACTACCTATTCTGCAGCATACGAGAAATAAAATATTCGAGTATTTGTCAGATGCTGTTAATAAAGTGTGTACAAGGGGGATTCGTGTTGGTGAGTTCTAGAATGGATTGCCTTTCGCGTGCGTGTGTCAAAGTAGACATGTATCAGAATCAGAGGATTCAGGATTCGAACCTGCAAGTTTCGTCAATTTAACCTATACTTTGATCACTCGACAAAGTACTAATACGCGAAAAATACACAAAACGTTATCACTATCATCAGTAGTTTTAAGTACCTGAGCGTTGTGAACCGAAACACCGAGGTCAATACAACTCATATATCGCGTCTTATATTATATATATATTACCTCCTTTACTTGCTTGTTTTTACTTTTATAGTTTGAGAGCTTGTCAAACAGAACGGCAAGTTCAATGTCAAAAGCATAAATGTGACAGGAATATTCATATTCATATTCGTTTATTGCTTCATGTGGTTTACAATAGGTCTTTCATTAAATATACAGTTCGCAACATGAACCCTGCTAGGGCACAGCAATTGTAACTTATAAACTAGGTAAATATTTCATTCCTAAATATATGTGGAGCGCGAGAAGTCTTCGACAATTAATGTAACTTGATTGTGAGTTGTTAAAAGTTATTAAGGCATTTGAATAAGGCATACAAAGTTGGCAGCGTTACCAACGTAAGTATATTTTTAAATAAGTCCTACAAGTAGATTTTATACTTATTCTACTTTACCCGCTCATATAGTATATATTTTTGTACTCATACTCGTAATTGCCCAAATGTGTGTCTACTTTATGCATTCTTTATTAGGCACAACAAGCCTACTCTTAGGTCCAAGAGGGAATGGGCTAAGGCCAGAGAGAATTAGGGCTTTACGTAACTAGGCCTTGTCTATACTATTCATATTTTAAACAGGAAAAGTCTGGGAGATTGTAGCTTTGTAAGTTTATAAGTTTGTATGTATTGCGTAATCTCCGGAACCACAGGACAGATTTCCAAAATTCTTTGCCCTGTGTATTTTTTTTTCTGTATGGACATAGGCTATGCTTAATCTCGCGGATTTGCCTGTGTCCTTTGCAATACGCGGGCGAAGTCACGCGGGTAGCTAGTAAGTAAACAAATAATATTAATAAATAAATATGGGGGCAAAATCATACAAATTGAACTAGCCCTTTAGTAAGCTTAAGAATGCTTGTGTTATGGATACAAGACGACGATATATATTTCATATATATATAAATATATACCTATACATAGTAAACATCGAAAAATTAAAAAATAATATTCATGCTCTGATACCAAATTGATATTATTTGACTGATGTCAAATATTTGCCCTTACCGGTATTCGAATACGGGACCATCAGCTTCATAGGCAGGCACGACTCCACACTAAGCTGAACTGAGGGGTAATAACGTAACTTTTACGTGATCACGAACACGCGTTAGGACAATTCAACTATCATTTTTCCATATAAAATTGTCATTTAGATCTACCTAACGTAGCGTAACGATTACGATACGTATAATATGTTACGTGATCAACCTGCTGGTTGACATTAATCAAATAAAATTCTTAAATATAAAAACAATAATGTTTTTTCGTTAGCTAGTTGGAGGTTGTAATTTTATGGGTTTCAATCCACCAAACGTAGGTTATTTTTGACATTGTAACCTTTTTTGTATGAACCAACGTCTAAGTATGTTTATAGGCCAATTTTTTTCCTCATAAATACCCTAATTTTGTCCCTTGGCTAAGGACACAAATAACAACAAGAAATAGTTGGTTAACCCATTTACCGCAACCACGACCTTGAAATTATGGAACAGTTACTGCCAGGAACCCGCCTAGCGGGCGCCTATACCATAGGCGATTGCCGCTACTTAGCAGACCACGGGATCGGCTACGAGCGTAGCGCGCAGCGAATCTTGGCCGTGAAGCCAGTGAATGTGCTAATTCGCTATAGAAATTGTACAATAATCAACGAGATAGAAATACATTCACATTATATGCATTGGTGTTGATCCTAGGAATCAAAGTGAAGTGGAAACATAAACAAAAGGAACGCCAGTTCAAAATTCAAAGTAAATTAATTAAAATGTATCCTGCTACGAAGCTACGGCGGCGTAGCGTTTCGTAGCAGTCGGCCAAGCGGTGAGCGTTGCTACGAGTGTAATGGCGCCCTCGAACTACGGGTATAAATAGTTTTAAACGATTGCATACTTCGATTTCGGATTCATGATATTTTTTTAACGCTTTTATTTAACTTGCACTGTTTGGACGTTAGTATGTAAGTTTGGAGTTGAAGCCACTCGGGTGGATTGGAAAAAAAAATACGTATAGTTAAGAGCCTTAACACATTCGCTGTCGAGAATCGCTACGCGCTACGCTCGTAGCTGATCCCGTGGTTTTCCTCGTATGTAGTGGAAAGCGACTACGGCATAGGCGCCCGCTAGTCGGGTTCCCGGCACTGATGGTGTTAATCGATGTAGTCTTATGCTTTAACTTTATTCCATTGTGTAACGGCGATTATCCATACATTTCATGTGGGTAATTTTCGTTACACAATGGATAAAAGTTAAAGTATAGATTAGATTTAAGCCTTAACGATGTAAAAAAAATTGCAGTTCACCCACTTGCCGTTGATTTTTGACAGATTTTAGTCACTTAAAACATTCACTGCCAAAAATCGCTACGCGGTACGCTCATAGCCGAGCCCGTGGCTTTCCCCGTTTGTAGTGGGAAGTGTAGTGTAGTGTAGTGCCAGACAAAGAATGAATCTCTTTAGTAACGGCTACCCGCAACCAAAGGAATTCAGGGTACTCCCACTGAGCTGCATCATCCGCTTTGTGGAAATGATGGAGCGAGCTTGGGAGTAGCTATAAAGGGGAGGGCAAATGCACAAAAGATCCCAATGGGTCGAAGTGTATCCGAAAGGGCCCTCAACTAGATAAGATAAGATAAGATTGTAGTGGAAAGTGCCTGCGGCGTCGGCGCCCGCTAGGCGGTTTCCTGGCAGTGAAAGTGTTAACTCACTCAAGGTACTACGTACACGTAGTGCTGCGTATGCGTAGCAGCATTTCGTAGAGGCATGATTCATATGTGATTAATTGGCCTTGAATGGGTTTAGGGGTTATTCATAAACATTTGTGAATACTATGGGCAGAAATTATCTATACTGTCACTTTGACATTTATATTTTTAGGAGAGATACAAAAGCCGTATCTGTGAAGACTTTATTCACTAGTAGGGCCCGGTTCCAAAATTTTTATTTCCCGCTTCTGAGTCCTGTCGGAACCTGGATTCCCAGTTCTCCCGGTTTTGGTATACTATATTGGTGCAATTAGTTATTTGTAAAAATAAAACAACTTAAACAGCTTTTTAAATGTTTTTGTTAGGATCTAGATTGAAATAATTAAATAACTGCTACAAGAATAACATTTCAGTATTGGATCAGTCTAAATCAGTTTGCATGTAGCTGACACTTACTACTCGTTCATGTCATCATAATGAAATATTAATATTTGAGAGTAAGAACAATAAACAAAGTTTACTTAGGTAGCACATGTGTAAAATTTAATCAGCCAACAAGTAACACTCAACTCTAGTAAAAAGGATTGTAATCATAAATATTCGATTGGTATTTAGAGTTCATTCCGTCCTTCGGCTCGTTTTATAAACCCACACTCGTATTTAATGCCCTTCATTATGTAGTCACATAAACTACTATTATATCGGGTAAGATTAATCGTCATCATCATCATCATCATATCAGCCCAAAGACGTCCACTGCTGGACATAGGCCTCCCCCAGAGAGTTCCAAATTGACCGGTCCTGCGCCACCCGCATCCAGCGGACTCCCGCGACCTTTACCAGGTCATCAGTCCACCTTGTGGGGGGCCTACCCACGCAAATCCTTTCAGAGCGGAACTTTATTATCTTTTAATCATCATTAAGTAGTAGGTGAATACAAAGCAAAGAAATGTATAAATATTACGGTTAGAATCATTCAGTGCTGTGTCAACTTAGGTGGAGATGACCTGGTTCAGATAACTCCCAGAGAAACAAATAATTAACACCAGAGAGTGTAGAATCGGATACAGGTAGTATTTTTATGTAGTTTGCATTGTCAACTTAGATCACGTCTTTCTTAACTGTCAGTTTTATGACGAATGTTTCAGGTTTGTGATGGGCACTAATTACCGTTAACTATTTAAAGGTTATATTAATGAATGATGGTAAAGAAAAGGAATTTCAGTTGTTTTGTATAAAGAAAAAACTAGATTTTAATTCCCACTGGCGTTCCCTAATTGGGAACCAACTTCCTGCTACGATATTCTAGGTCACTATTTTTATTTTTTATTATTAAATACAAGGTATTAACATTAACTAAGATAAATTAAAACTAATTTAAATCTAAAAAAGGCCCTCGAGGCATTGTACCGAGGATGCTGGCGGCAATGTTGATGCGTTGCGCGAGAAAGTCGCCAGCTCTTCGGTCACCAGTTACATCGACCAGACGTTTCGCGATTTCTGCAAATAATTTATGCGCACTGGGACTCCACGGAACGAGGGTCTCGACGCCAAAGGGTACAAAGTCGTACTCACTATTACCGGTCACTATTAATTTCCACAATAGATCAGAAGTCTCATATCTACAGTTATGAAATTAAATAATAAAATGATTAGTTGCCTTCCAACCTGTGACCAAAGTTCAGTACAAAATCGTGTTCGAAACTTAAAGTAAAGTTAGACGACTGTGAATAGCGCAACGGTAGACAAGGCAACGTTGCTACTTCAGAATGTCCTATGTATATAACGAGACAAGTGAATATGTGTCCTTTTAGAATTGTTGCTAATGCACTGCTTCCTAACCCGTGAAATTCAGTTAAAATTCCCGAAGCAAGCGCGCAATGCAGGCCACTTAACAAATGAACTTCCTTGTCTTTGTGATACGAGTTCGAGAGCCCGAGTGAGTTGGGCGAGTTTGGTTCGAGACTCGAGCGATGATAGACATCTGATTGTGGTCGGCTGCAAGTGGCCGGGTAGCGGTGAACAGAACTTATACGATGCTTATCGACAGAATAACGATGTTTCTGTGCAGTTGGGACTAATAATAGGTATACTTCCATTATTTACTGGTTTCAGTGTAATAAACCATTATTGTTTAAGGTTGCGCACTCAACGGCTCGGCTTCTTTTTCATGTTTTTCATGTTTAACATTATTTGTCCTAAATGGGACACCTACGTTTTCCATAATTTTACTTGCAATAATTTTCACTTGCTATAACTTGAAATGCCATAATTTTTGTTGACACACCATTATAAGTCTTAATATTACATGCTATAATAGACAAATGACATAATCAACATTTCTCATAAGTGATATAAAAATGCAATAATATAATTTGTCATAAAATCAATCCCATTTTGGTTGGTGAAAATGTACACGATGTCGGGCTGCTTCAATCCGGAGATTATGTTATAATTGTTTGTATTATATTTACTTTTATTTATTATATAAATGTTTACTAACAAATGCTATAAGTACCTACTAACAAATTATGGATTGTAAAATCTGAAATAAATACCATTCATTCATTCATTCAAAATACAAAAGCCATAATCATTAGAATCCGAATCCATAAATCTGGTGTGTACAAACTGAAATAAATAAATTTTAAACTGCAGGCAGTGTAACCTACGTATGCTACTCTAAGGCAGGTTAGGTTAGGTACGACGAAGAGTGTTAGGAAGAACTGCGACTGCTACCCTACAGCGTGCGAGCCGAGCGAACGAAGCGAGCGTGCCGCGTCAGCGGCCGGCGAAACGCCTAACCAAACATTTTTTTAAGGCAATGGTTAACTTACCGCAGCGGTTGAATATACCGGTCCCTTGTCTATCATTTTTAATCAGACTCTCATATGTTGTTATTATTTCCAATGTGACTAAATTTGCCTTTGATGATGCCTGTGTACAGTCATTTTATGAATAGACAGGTATCATCGAGCAATTGTGGAAGAATCATCAGTTCAATGCTCATCAAAAAAACATACACATAAGAGGAATTTGCTAGTTAATATACCTATATGTACAGAGAACGTTACTTACAAGCATCGCGATATAATTCTAAATGCAGAAAACACAGCTTAAAATAATAGGACGACAAAACAGCTCCTTTTCGAATAAAGCACTGGAGACAGGAATGAAACTGAAATCCGAACGCAGTTTAAATTGTTACATAATTGGAATCTGGAAATGCGCGCTAAATTTCAGTGTGGGCGTGAAATGCAGTGCTGTGTTACTGCTTGTTCGCTACTCGGCGCTCACCTCTCGGCAGGCCAGGCAGAGATTCAAAGCATTTGTGCCGTGTGCCCGCACCTTAAACTTTGCTACCAACATTCAAATTTACTACTCACCGACAAATAAACTATGCAACTATCGAAAGGCCATTTGAAACAGCTCTTATCACGAATACACGCCATTGAACATAAAATAAAAGCTACACTTTCTTGGTTATAGAAAATTTAATATCAACTAAAATGTTACGAAGGAAAGAATATTCTAGAACAAAGGTACGGAATATACCTACGAAAAAAACACAATGTTACCTCTGGCCATTGTCGTATAAAAAAGAAAATCTTTGGAATTACTGGCACGTTCACTTTATGTTAGCGATGGTGGGTTGAACACTCTATTCTATTGATATCATGGGTTATAAAATAAAATGAGAAAATGCCAAATATGAGCGTACAATATAAAGTAATGATAAGAATGTTCTCCGTGCAGGTCCATAAATATCACAAAAAATTAAAACTAAAGTCTGTTCATGTTTTTTGAAGGTTCTTGTTAGTTTCTCAAAGAGCGAGAGTATCCGTTTCATTAGGAAGAAAAACAAATATGATTGTGGACGGCGTTGGGAGCTCATTTCCATCTTATTACTGCGCATCCCAATCTGCATGCTTTGCCGACTGAGACTGCGCTGCAGTGTTGACTCCCATCCCGAAACTTATAATTGTTTTTTGAAACAATTAGAAGTTACGTGTTTTTGAATAATGAATATAGTATTGCACGGCTTTATGGTCAGCAGCTGCGAGTATATTTGCATTAAACAAAGTAATTATTAAAATTAAGCGGAATACAGATTTAAACTTAACATATGAAACGACAGAATTCAGATTCATATACATCATTGTGTGATCTATCTAAAATCTACAAACTCGATCACAGAAACTTTTTTCTGAATTGTAGCGCAGAAAAACATTCCAGTTATATTTCAAGAGAAATAATGCAGAATTATTTATCCGCTTTAAATAAATACTTCCCGATATTGCATATATCACGAGGCAATTTCCTCGAAACGAGCGCCATGACGGCAGTTTACAGGCCGCATTTGTCGTGGGGCCGTCAATTACTGTCCGCCTCAGCCAGGATTGAGGGCTATCGAGCTGAGCCGCGAGCGACGTGAACCCGAGTGCCCCACGGCCAGTTACACTTTACCTACCGAGTGGTATCGGGAGAGGCCACTCACCGCAGGCGCCCGCGTCACTGTTTTTGACAATCCACCACTAGTCTTAGTAATAACGAACACCATTACTTTAATGAATTGAACCAAAGTCAATACGACACGACAAGGAACATAGAAATACAAATAGCATTCTGCAATGTTAGCCATTGAATATGTAAAAATAACGCTTACACAATTTTCAATATGCGATATGAATTCAATAAGATTCCGGACAGTTGCTTGGAAGTGGGGCGATACTGTTCACGACATCTGCAACCACTTGCGATGTGCTCTGTAACTTGTTCTTATTGAAAGACTTTATTTGCCAAGATTTTCTAGAACGTCGCCAGAATGAGAGATGTTGACTAGTCAAATCAGCAACTGCAACGTCAAAAATGTTCTGTTAGCCTAAGTACTAGTAGTTTCGATTTCGCTACAAACTACCTATATAGTTTGTAGGGAAATCGGAATGAGTGACGTCACGATTTTCTATAGTTCAGCGTCCGTCTTCTATTAAGTATTTAAAAATCTTTATTATATTTTTAATATTCTTCGTAATATTCCTTCTATCTATTCATATGTAAAAATATTTTATGTTTACTCTTGTCAAACACCGAATTATTTATTGCATTTAAGACATGATTCATAAAACGTACCATTATTGTTTCATAGAAAGATATTATTTCATCATCAATGCATCATCGACATTATTATATTGGCCTATGTAAGTTTATCCCACATCGGTATCTTCTCGTGGATGAAAGGAAATAAGCTATAGTCCCCACATCACCGGCCCAGTGCGGGTTGGGTATTTCACAAACATCTTGAAATTTCTTCATCTATGTGCCTATGTAGGTTTCCTTTACCGAAAATCGAATAGTACCTAAAAATCAAATGATATTCCGTACATATTTAAAAGCGCGAGAGAAGGCGTGTGCTCAGCAGTGGAACGTATACGTATACAGTTTGTTTTTATGTGTTTTGTCACGAATACATGTTTTTTCTTTTTTCTTTTTTTTATATAGGTACGTTACAAAAACCCATCGGTACGAGCCAGGATCCCGAACCCTACGTTCAAAGTGTCATACCTAGCACCTCTCAGCTACCGTAGGTTCAATATTATTTACTCTTCAGTAGTTACAATGAGGCTTAAGTAATCGAGCGAGAATATCTGGAAACATAAAGTTTAAAAGTTAACAAGGAAAGCTTCAAGCCATTACGGAATAAAATTGGTTTCGTACAGTGGGATTGCTGTAGGTACCAGTCGGTACGGCAGCCGGTTATTGAATATCGTGCAAGTTCAATCGCTGATCGAATGAAATTAAACTGCGCAGTTCCTTTTATTCAAATTGGAAAAACGTGTTAGAAAAAGACCGCAGGGAGGTGTACCTATTGTATGAGGTTTTTATTTTCTGCTCCGGTTACGGGTGTTGTTCGGGCTATTTCGTGGCTGGTCAAAGACAATCCAATTATAGCGCCTCCGCTGTAATCAGATTGCCAACATCGATTGTCCAAATAGAGTAAATAGGCGATGGACGCGAAACGAAAGTGCATTTCGACAGATCAATTTAAATATAACAACGTACGTAATGTAAATTTTTATTTAATGGTATCAAGATACTGCTTTGCATTTTCCAACATTAAATTTAGGTTATAGTTTTTATAAAATGCTGGAAACTACTTTGTCGATGTCAGATTTATATGTATATCATTCAAATATGGAAGCTTTTGGTTCTTATACCAACACACTATCGTCTCAGTTCAAATATTAATAGTACATTACTGCAGACGCCGGGAAAGAAGGGCTTGCCGGGTGAGTAGGTATAGACGGCCGACCGTAGGGAGGCCGGATAGTAATACGAAGCCGTTAAAGCCCTTTTCACGGCCAGGCATGTATAGTGCTTTTCTTAAACATATGCAATGAAATAAAACAATACACCACTCAAAATAGTACATTAATTTTCCCTCCAATCCTCCATACTTATTGTTTTTTTTTTTTACGAAAGGCGTCCGTATTCCGCATTTGTATAGAGTTCGAATATACCCTATTAGGGCCATTATACATAACCTTCTATAATGAATAAAATAAAGAGGATTTTAAATATTGTCTATGGTCTCTGGTGACTTACGTACATAGATAATATTTTAAATTTATTCATCAAGACATTGAATCATACAGGTTTGTATTCTTAATAAAGGTTCATGTGTAATAGGCATTAACGCGGATATTTTTGGTCCGATAACCATTCTGCCACTAGAAAAAATTAAAAATAATAATTCAGCTGTTTAGCCTATAGATGAACACAGACGCCATGTTAACAGTAAAATTTAAAAAAAAAATACTACCCGGCCTAGGCTTTCAATTTTGTATGAAATTGCTTACCAGTTCTCTCGAGTAGTTCCGCCCGAAACGTGATGCTTTGAAGCCTGTTATAACGCACGTAAGGACGACATTTCATTGCATGTTTGAGAAAATTATATTTATATGTACAGTTGCGGAATGAAAAGGTTGGCGTGACCACCTTAAGATCTGTTTTTGCTTGCTCAGTATAAGTTATCAGTCAAAGTCAAAGTCAAAGTGATTTATTCTTCAATTTAGGCATATTAAATGCACCTATGAATGTCGATAAACTACCACCGGTTCGGAAAGTAAACCTCTGCCTCGAGAAGAACCGGCGTAAAAAACTCGGCGAGGTGTCATTTTTTCAAAACTTATCTCAAGTATCTGCTTTATCGACCGAGTATGACACATTCCGTCATAATGAATGTCATTTCACATATAAACAAGAATACAAGAAGTAGCAATGATGACATTGACAGGCACTGTTATTCACATAATATAAGGATTTGCCACACTGGATGCGTTCTGCGGTCTGCGGTCAGGTCAAGCCCGCATTATGTATGAACAAATTCAATTTGACCTGACCGCAGACCGCAGAACGCATCCAGTGTGGCAAAGGCCTTATAGTTTTAATCATTATAAGCGAAGAGGATGTAATCATTAGATTTAACAAACTTGACACAACGTAATGGCAAGATCAAACTAATAAAAAGGTTAGTTCAACTATTAATAGTCAAGGAACATTCGTCTCAGTAAACTTGAACTTTGTTGTCTAACAGTTAAACATAATTTGCAATACAACACTGTCGTCTGGTACACAGTTTAAAAAGGTAACATGCACTGAGAGAAAAATATTGTTGTGCTAACAAAAAAACTTTAACCCCACACAGCCGTGCATAGTCCATAGTTGGTGCAACAACTTTTTTATTGCTATCAATTTGTTGTTACGTTAACAATCTCAGTTAACAACATTGTAAATTGTTAAGGTAACAGTTTCAAATATTGTCGTTAACGAAATCTATTATCGTGGTTGTAGCAATGTTTTGTTTTGTTAGTAATATTGTACCCACGTCAACGCGATTATTGTTGAATCAGCAACATATTTATTGTTGTAGATACAAAATGTTCTATTGTTGTAGTGTCTACATATCTATTGTTGTAGCAACGATATGTTTATTGTTGTACCAACAACATAACTATCAATGCTCCAGCTAAGCAGTGTTGTTGCAGTGATTTACATTTTGTTGCTGGAACAACAAATTTACTGTTGATCTAGCAAAGTAATGTAATTGTTTTTGTTGAATCAGCAATATTTATATTGCTTCTGTAGAAACTTTACTTGGTTAGTCTATCTATTTTATTAAGTGGTTTCAGCAATATATATATTGCTCCTGTAGCAACTTTACTTAGTTCCTCTAACTATTATATTTAGTTGTATAAGCAATATATATATTGTTCCTGTAGCAACTTTACTTAGTTAGTCTGACTAATGTATTCAGTTGTATCAGCAATATATATATTGCTCCTGTAGCAACTTTACTTAGGTACTCTAACTACTGTATTTTGTTGTATCAGCAATATATATATTGCTCTTATAGCAACTTTACTTAGTTCCACTGACTATAGTACTTTGTTGTATTAGCAATATATATATTATTCCTGTAGCAAATTTACTTGGTTAGTCTATCTATTGTATTTAGTGGTTTCAGCAATATATATATTGCTCCTGTAGCAACTTTACTTAGTTAGTCTGACTAATGTATTTTGTTGTATCAGCAATAAATATATTGCTCCTATAGCAACTTTACTTAGTTTCACTGACTATTGTACTTTGTTGTGTCAGCAATAAAAATATTGTTCTTACAGCTATTTTTCTTTGCTATCCTAACAAAGCGAACTCAGCAATAGTAACAATTCTCGTTTTGCTACTGCTATAAAGCTAAGGGATCCAAAAGGCAAAGCATTTGTCAGAGCAGCAAAATAAAAATTGCTACTCCGACAAATGTTACCTCACCCTTTAAGGTGGCGTTCCACCAGAGAAGTGCTAGCCAGATAACCGGTTATGCTTGCTAACACGCGCCGTCCCAGCCTGCAGGCTTGGACTGAAAGGCCAAATCCGTCCGGCCAAACTTCTCGTGTGTAGGCTTTGGCTGGGTCTTTAACGCGCGGCCGGAGCCTACACACGAGAGGTTTGGCCTTTCAGTCCAAGCTTGCAGGCCGGGCCGGAGCGTGTGTAGCCAGCATTAGCGAGGAAAATCTACCAATTCACTTCGTTCGTGTTCATTTTGAATAAATGAAGAACGACCCCACACATTGATTGGCAGATTTTTTCTCGCTCACCGTACATCCGCCTCCGCACCTCTTTGATTGACAACCGACCTAAGGATCCCTACGCTTTTCTGCAGTAGCAAATGAGAACAGTGGCTGTTGCTGGAAGTCCACAGTTGACATCTGCAAAATACAGGATAGTTTGGTGAAAATTATGGAAACCTATAGGGAGTTCATGAAAGTAAACGAAAAAAAGGATTATATTGATTTATTTATCATTATCATTATTACAACAAAACCTTGCACTAGAAATTTAAGCTATAAATATTGGTTCAAGCTGAGGCCACCGGAGTCCTATTGGCCTAGTGTGCGGCAGCTCTAAAAACTCATTCGGGTGCGCGGGCGCACATTAATGAGTTGCAGGTGTGTGATTCTGAAAGGGAACATCGTTGCGTTCAACGGTTGAACAAAGCTGGCGAGCAAATCTGTGTTGACATTAAAGCGCGAACGAGCGAGACGTAGTTGCGGCACAACCGTTGAACGCAGCGATGTTTCCTTAGAGAATCACACACCTGGATCTATTTTATAAGATTGAACCCATATTTTACGGTCGTCTTAATAATAACATAGACTAACTAACTAACATAACTAACTTACATAAACTATAAGAAGATACATGGAGCGACTTAATCGTTTAATGTCCAAGCTCCTAGCAATGTAACACAAAATTTAATACCTAAGTAGTGAATTACCACATCAAAACATTTAGCTTTTATTTATAGTAGACAGTAAAATGTGACAATGCCGTGGAAAGTATTCCTATTCATTTGTCTGTGTATAGTATATTAATCAACCCAGACATCGGAATTTAGGAGGCAAAATTTTATGACAGGGAGTTCCCATATCGATGAATCCTATTATCGATGCTTTTCTCTATACACTAGTGATCGCCCCCAGCATTGTTTGTGTGTATTTTTTAAGTATTATTCTGGAGACGATTATGAAGTTAACACAAAGCATATATTAAATGATTGCTAGGTTATGTACCCATTGCACTATAAAATAGTTGTTATCTCTTTATCAATCCTCTTTAGATAATTAGATATAAATAGTTAACGGGACAGTAATTGTCAAATATATACTGAAGAATAAAAAATAGTCGAATTTAAAATAAATAAAGAGAATTAAATTATAACAGGTAAATTACTTTCGAGACGTTTTTGCATTTGTAGTTGTGACCTCTACAGAGGCTGACTATTGGCTACAGCCAGCCTCACACACACACATACGTGTGTCTGTATACGTGTATGTGTACGTGTGTCCCTGTAAATATACAAATACTACTACAAATGCAAAAACGTCTCGAAAGTAATATACCTGTATTTGGTTTATACTTTCAATACTATTTTATTTTAAGAAAACAGAACTTGGGCCAATCACTAGTATATGGAAAAAGCATCGATAATTGGGTTTATTGATATACGAACTCATTGCCTGTCATAAAATGTTGGCCCCTAAATTCCGATGTCTGCTAATATCAAAATCATCTCAATCGATAACCTATGAACATTTACCATTATTACCACAAAATGTCTTAACACAATTCACAAAGGCTTTCGCAACACTTTCTGCTTGACACTACTTTCTAGGACACCTGGTGTAAATAATCATACATACAATCCATACAAGCCTCATGGATATGTTATATTGCAAAATAGGGTAACCAGGCAGATAATTATGAGAACTCACCAGAAGCTAGTTCCAATAAATCGGTGATCTGTTGATCTACTCTGACTGCTTCTCCTTTTTCAGCTAGAAGTTTCAAAATCTTCACTTTAACTAAGGGAAATTTCTCTGCAAACGCGGCATTTGCTCCTGGATGTACAGCACTGAAGTCACTGGATAACTATAAAATAATGAAGAAAAAAAAACAACTTTTATTATTTTCATCAACACGGCTAAACAGCTATAGTTTATTATTATTATTCCAATATTTTTAGCGATGAGTTTTAAAGTGGATAACATGTTTGATTTATCAAATGGAAGCTTGTAAATAAGTATTATGAAACTCACCAATTGGTAGCCGGTGGGTAAAAGAAGAGCCGGGAATGTGTTGAAATACTCTGCATAGGGAAGACTCGCTAATAGTTTATTACGCTGTTGAAATGTGCTTTGCCATTTAACATTCACTGTTTCTTCAGATGAAGATGAACCCTTTAGCCAGTCTATGTCTAAATCTATGTCGCTGTCTTAAGATGATGCCTGACTTAAGGATTCCGGCAGAGGCCGATTACGTTTGACGCCGTCGTTGACCGATTCGCACCCGCTGTCACTGCTTTCGCTGCTGCTGCTGCTTCCTCTTCTTTTGCGAACATCAGAGCTCCAAGGATCGTCTATGCGTGATTAGTCTATTATGAATTAATCCGCTCGCTTGTATTACTCTTCCTTCAATAACTTTGTATGGCACATAGTAAATGCTGGAAGTTTCGTTCGGAAATAACTTTACAACTTCATCGGCCCATTTAATCCACACATCCTTTCTGATGGTGTTACCAATTTTTGGAAGAGATTTAAGTTCCTTTTCCACCACAAGTTTTACTATACAAGCACGATCATGAGGGCTCAGATTTTGTCCAGTTTCTGCCTTTCTTATTAATTCTTTTCCCGTTGAAATCTGAATTTAGCAGATTGCGTAGATTAATTATATCTTTTTCCTGTGGTTTAGAAAAATCCAGGCTTTCCAACAATTCGTACTCTTCTTGTCCCAATGAGAATGAACAACTCTAGAAAAATAAATTATATATTTAATTTCATTTAGTTCACAATCAGACCAGCTCAACAGTATGATAATATTGCATTGTCAGATTACCACATTTCAGACCAATTGGATACCAGCAAGTGACTGAAAAAGGATATGAAAATTTTGAAACAGACAACTTACTTTAATATATGAAAATTGCTTGTTAAATGAAAGCTTGTAAAAAAAACAGACAACATAAATTTACAGCTAGACAAGATCTATTCAAAAATAAAATCATAATAATTATGTTGCTTATAGGGTAACATAATAAATTACCTGAGGTACTTGATTTGCTGCAGTCAATGTAATTTGCTGTGGCACTTCCGTTGAGCTGAGTTGAGGTTGCCAGACTAGGTGAAGTAAACACCTGAAAACACATTAAGTATTTTAAATATAAATATTACATCATTATTATAACTATCCTATTATGCAGTGACTTTAGCACTCACCTGGCATGATGGTGATGATGCTGATAATAATGCTGCATCAAATATAACAGCGTTTTGCCTTTCAGGCAATGCAACTGTGACGGGTCTTTCAGTGACTATGTGTGGAGATGATGGTGACAATGTGTGGTCCAAAATTGGTTGAGCATCAACCTTAAATTAATAACATGTCGTTAGTAATTATTCATGCTGTCTCTAAAGCTCGCTTCTATTGCTTATTCTTCTATATTCTATTCTATTACCTACGAAAAATCTCTTTGCTTAGCCTGATTCAATCAAACTTAAGTAATTATTATGCCAGAGGTTAGGTTCTAAGTATGGCAAGTTTAGTCACAATGCCATGTTTAAATGTCCTTATGCCAGTTTGGTTTATTCAGGCGTTACAGTTAAATTATTTGAAGAATTAAACTTATTTTATTGCAGTCGATTTTTATAAAAAAAAAAACTATTTACAGAAAGTAAACAATTATAAAGTTAAATGCTGCATGAATATAATAACTACTTACATGGCCACTTTTTTATTACAAAAATATCAATAGCCGTGTCTACACTCGACGCATGCCTCGGCCGGGCATCCGCACGCTCGGCCGCATGTCTCGGGCGAGGCGTGCGGCTGAGCAAGCGTCCGGTGTAGAGACGGCTGATAAACAATTAATTTAAAACAGACACCCAAAATAACAAAAAATAATAATAAATAAACTAACATTTGCTTTACGAAGATTATCAAGCCCAGATCTTAATTTAATTCTGTCCGCGATCTTCGATGTAAGTATTGCTAATTCGCTTTCATTAGCTTGGAGCATAATCTCTAGAGTTACTCCTTCATCTGAAAACAGTTAGATAGAAGACTAGGGGTCAAAGTTGGATTGTTTCAACTACATATTATCGCGCGAGTTATTTGACGGTATGCTTCTGAATCTGCTGCCAAGCTAACTAGATATAACCAAAACTGAACAAGATGGCCGGTTCAATAAAAACGTAAATCGAAATAAACTATTGTGTGCTGTGGTATTAAACCCGCTGACTATGAATTACAAGTTCAACTTATACGTAACCCGACAGGCCTTCAAAATTACTACCTAGTAACCCTAGTATTCGTTTTTAAAATAAAAACAAGACTTACCTTCCATGGTGCTTAACAAGTGCGAAAGCCCAGCATTCGCTAAAAAATCGCTTAATGCGTCGTCCATTTTTTATAGCTGCTCGTATTATATGAAATGCTGCAAACTTAGTCACTGAAAAACCTTTCACTCTGATCTGAGCAGCAGCACAAACTACGCACGTGCGTAACTTCCGATGGCGGGCGACAAAATGGACGAGTGAAAATGGAAGCGGTATTGATTTTATCGATGGATATTGTTAATTTATCAAATGTCCTTTGCCACGTACCGTCGCTTTGCCATTTTCACAATATTAGTTTGTCTGATTGACAACGTTTATTTTGTCACTCACGACACACGTTAAAATTGTGTGTTGCTATTTTTGCAAAATTGGATTTTATACGTTGTCTAATTGTCAAAGTTCAGTTGTCACACACAATACGAATTAAACTATGTACACTCAGCGGCAAGAATATCAAATCGTTCATTAATAAATTTTTGCTATTTTCTGGAGCCATGTTTTGCTGCTCATCAAACTGTCAAACCAGTTGCAGCCGACAAATTGCTTCACAATTTGCATGATCTGCCAAGTCTTTTTTATCCATAAACATTCAAATAAATTTAATTGAGCATTGTTTTAATACTTTACTTTGTAATTCTCAAAGGACGCAAATTTTAAACCGCTTGTAGACGGAATAAAGGGTTCTACAAACCATATAATTATCACTTATGGTTTGTCGAATGCAATTTGAGACAAATTGTGGCAATTTAACCCTGCATCACACTGGCGCGGCCTGCAGTGGCGGACCATAGTAAATTTGACAGCTAATGACAAGTTTACTATTGTCCGCCGCGGCCAGGCTTTCTCATTATTGTTTTTGTGGGTAATGAGACTCGGGTGACACCCATTGTCCGCAGCATATAAAACAAAGGGCTAGGGCCAAGGAAAAAATACAAAAGTGCAGAAGAAGGGAGCAAAGAGACAAGTTCTTCAGGAATCAAGTAATACCTCTATATCAGACGTGGGAACTGCTGATTTATGCCAGGATAATTGATGATGTCGACGATACAGAAAATAGATGCTTAATCTGTGACGAATTCGGACGAAATGGTGAAGTTTGGTACATATGTACCTCATGTGACTTACGGGCTCACGCAGACTGCATTGCGTTCGAGTCGGCCGAAGATTATGTCTGCGATTTGTGTTAGAGTTTCTTTGGCTCTGATTGCCCGCAGGGTGACTCCAATTAACCTCACCTCGGTGCAATCGGAGTTAAATCTGTTTTTTTTTAAACTTTAGTATTTTTTCAAAGTTGATTACCAAAGTGATTACTTATGAGATTTTGTTATGAGGCGGTTGCAATAAAGATTTTGTTTCGTAATATTTTTTTATTTGAATTTTCGTTTTAGTGACTCCCATTACCTCATTTACCCCTAGCCATGGGCACACTTCTGGGAGCCTAGCACACTAAGTTTAATTCGTCCCTTTTTGGCCAATATGCGAGTGCAAGAGTGACAGATGCTTCATGTCCGACATAAAACTTAGTGTGCTAGGCCCCCTGAAGAACTCCCTATGTACACTTGTTACACTGTAACGCTCTTTCTAGGCGTTTTTGTTCTTAGATATTAATAACAAAGTAAGGGTAAAAACTAACCAACAATGAACAACCAAACCAGACCAAAAATACCTACAATTACAACAAATAAAAAAATTGAATGTTTTTGTAGTATATTTATATTAAAAAGTATAAATTGTTTTGACGCCGAGTGTACTTCAATGAAATAATTCGCAGAACCAAAGTTATACTTTGACAAATCAACAACGGTCATACTATAAGAAATTACATAATATGTACACTATTGTAACTGCAACAATGAATAAAAGCTTTGTTTCACCAACTAGCTTTCCTTGTGTAAATTGACAATGTGAACATATATAAAAACGCAACAAAGATAAAGTTTGTAGTAGTAACAACGTTTTAATTCGATAAGTTAACAGTGTTCTATAACTGCCACAACAACGGAAAAAGTTTGTTGGAGTACTAAAAGTATACTTTAATAAACTAGCAAGGTACTGTTGTAAATGCAACGAAGAAAAAAACTTTGTTCTGACAGCAAATTTATTCTTGGATAAATTGACAACATACTATATTGTGAACGGAACAACGTAAAAGGACCTTGTAATGTTAACGATGTTTAATTATAAAAAATGGCAGTATTTTATAGTTGCCATAAGAATGGAAACATTTTGTGGTGGTAATCAAAATATTCTTTAATAAATTAATAATGTTGTGTTGGTAAATGCAACAAAAAGAAAATACTTTGTGATAGCAACAAATTTATTCTTGCATAAATTGACAACAAACTATATTGTGAACGGAACAAAGTGAAAGGACCTTTAAATGTTAACAACGTTTAATTTTATAAATCGGCAGTATTTTATAGATGCCACAACAATAGAAAAACTTTGTAGTGGTAATAAAAGTATATTTCAATAAGTTAGCAATGTTGCGTTGTAAATGCAACAAAAAGAAAATACGTTGTCGTAGCTACAAATTAAATCTTGGATTAATTGACTACATACTGTATTGTAAACGGAACAAAGTCAAAGGATCTTGTAATGTTGACAATGTTTAATTTGATAAATCAGCAGCATTGTATAGTTGCCACAACAATGGAGAAACTTTGTGGTGGTAATAAAAGTATGCTTTAATAAATTAGCAATGTTGTGTTGTAAATGCAACAAAAGGAAAATACTTTGTTGTAGCAACAAGATTACTCATGGATAAATTGACAATGTACAATTGTAAACGCAACAAAGAGAAAAAACATTGTTATAGTAACAATGTTTTAATTTGATAAATCAGCAGTATTGTATAGTTGCCACAACAACGGATGATGGTTGTTGTAGTAATAAAAGTATACTTTAAAAAATTAGCAAGGTTATATTGTAATTCTAACAAAAGAAAAACACATTGTGGCAGGAACAAGGGTAAACTTTGATAATATTACAAAGTGATATTGTAACTGCAACAACATAAAAAGTTTTGTTGCAGCTGCAAAGTCTTACTTTGATAAATCGGCAAAATTTTGTTGTCGTTACAACAAAAGAAATCTGCTTTGTTGTAGAAGCTAAGTCTAACTTTGATAAACCGGCAATATCATTTGAATACCACGACAAAGCAAAAAAATATTGTTACAGTAGCAAAGTGTTTATTGTTATCAGCACAATAAACGGCGAACAATAAAAAGGTTGTCGGTGACACTAAACTCGTTTTGATGTAGTAACAAAGTTTATTGTTACTGTAACAAGAAAAAAATGACAAAACATTTATTGTGACTTTGTTAGCCCATTTTTCTCTCAGTGTGTGCTTGCAATGCGTAAAGTAAATCTCAAAAAAACCTCACTGGATGGACCCAACGGAAGATCAGCGCTGGCTGCAAAGCCAGCATCATGCTGAGTTGGGCCCATTTCGTGACGTGGCACATATTCTTTTTTTTTCTTGTGTCTTTGTCTTGTAATAATGTACCTATGTTGTGTTGTGTTACGAATAAATGTTGATTTGATTTGATTTAAATGAATTTATTTGAAAACTGATCAATCTTTTCATTCCACGACTGACGATGACAGATATATGAATGTCATCCGTGCCGAAATAATTTGAAGAACAAAACCGAATGCTATTTATTTCGCTGCTTCTATTATCTAGCCTATTTTTAATTTTTTATAAATAAGATGTAAAAAAAAACAGTTTTCCGTAGTCGAGTTACAGTTTTTTGAACTGCCTGTAAGAAACTATGACTCATTTTATTTATTTATAATATTTTTGCTAGTTTTTTTTTTTATTTTTTTTATTTAAAGTTCCAAATAATTTTATTTCGCAGAGTTTCATGGTATTACTTGCTAATAGTGGGGATCCTTAGCGACATAAAATGGCCAAACCTTACTTTTTTTGATAAAAGTATGAAACTTGGCACAGTTATTCCTTGTGCCAAAATAAGCCGATTAAGATCGGTAGCCCTCGGGAGCCCCCCCTCTGGGGCCGGGGAGGGGGGGTTAAAGTCCCGCTCCGCCCGGCTTCATCCTAAAAATTCTAACCGTCCATGGCTAGCTAATATGTCGTGTTTGGTATCAATTTCGGATAAATCAATAACGTAGAATTCATTTCTGGTATAAAAAATGTTATTTGTTTTGAAATTAAAAAAGAAAACATAAAAATAAAGATTTTCAACTCCATTTTTTTTTTGAGCATTCGTAAATATTAAAGGGCCAGCTATTTCTGTATACAAAAAATATATTTATAAAGCCAATTTATTGAAAATTTGAAAATATATAACTTTTAACTACCTTTGCTAACAATAAATAGTGTAAAAAAAAGATTAAATAGCGCGCGGTAGAAAATACCGCTCCGCCCGGCTTCATCCTAAAAATTTCTAACCGTCTATGGCTAGCTAATAGGTCATGCTTGGTATCAATTACGGATGAATCAATAATATAGAATTTATTTTTAGGATAAAAAAATGTAATTTGTTAAGTAATTAAAAAAAAATATATAAAAATTGTATTTTACAACTCCAATTTTCTTTATTTTGAGCCTTCGTAAATATTAAACGAACAGCTATTTCTGTATACAAAAAAAAAAACAAATAAAGCCAATTTATTAAAAATTTGAAAAAATATAACTTTTTAATACCATTGCTAATAATAAGTAATGTAAAAAAATAATTTTGTAGCGCGCTTTAGAAAATACCGCTCCGCCAGACTTCATTTAAAAATTCTAACTGTCCATGTTTAGCTAATAGGTGGTATTTAGTATCAATTTCGGATAAATCAATAACGTTAAAATCATTTCTGGTATAAAAAATGTAATTTAACAAGCCATAAAAATATTTTTGTAGAACATATTTTTATTATGAGCCTTCGTAAGTGTTAAACGACTAGTTAGTTCCGTATGCAAAAAATACTTAAACAAAGCCAGTTTAATGTAGATTTGAACAATATAACTTTTTGCTACCTTTGATAATAATAAATAGTGTATTTTTTTTAAGTCGCGTGCCGGTTCTCAATGTTTACCGCCTGTTCAACCTAAGTGCACATTCTGGAGACCGACTGTGCTATATTCGTTCTTATGATCATAAAAATGATGAAAGATTAACAAATATTTGTAATACAATTTTAATTTGCATAGTAGTGGCGTCCCCTTAGAGAAGGGACCTTAGAAGTGTCGCGAGGCCTCATGTTTGTATTAGGTGAGAGCGTCACTAACGCCAATGTCACTAAGATCCGTTTTTCAAAGTCATATTGTACGAGTATAAGCAGAAAAGGCACAATATTACGTATAATTAACTACACGTCTCGAGAGTCAACGCAGTTTCCTCCACTGAGACGTAACTGGGTGCATTTCAAATCCCTCTTCATAATTTTTGCATCACGTTTCGCAACCAGCTTTGCATCTACACTACACCTTGTTTATTTTAAGCAGATGCTGGCCCCAGCAGTGTTGGCAGACCAGTGTGGAATCCATTGGCCAGCACCTTGCTTCCATGTCCAAGCAGAGGGACTGGGTTAGCTTTGATGACGATATAACACATAGCCAAAAACGTACCTACCCCTTGGTAAACTGCCCGTTATGTGTGCTGGTATAGGGCAGTTTCCGTCTGAGGCATGTCCTCCAATTGCCGGTTCTTTCTAGTAAACAAATATTTTTGAAGCTGAAGGTCCTGGGATCGAATCCCGGTAAGGGCAAATATTTGTGCGATGAGCATGAATATTTGTTTCTGAGTCTTCTTGGATGTTTTTTATGTATTTAAGTATTTATATCTATTATATATATCGTCGTCTAGTACCTATAACACAAGCCTAATTGAACTTACTATAGGGCTAATTCGATTTGTGTAATGAATGTCCCCTAATATTTATTATTATTGCTATATTTTTAGTACTTAAATCTGAACATTTAGATATAACTTGTACCACAGAATAAGTAATAATAATACGTCTTGTACTAGAGGTTGATGAAAATAAAGCGATGCGAAGAGTACGATAACCCGATAAACAACCAGCAATTAGAGGAAACTGCACTATACCAGCACACATAACGGGCAGTTTACCAAGGGGTAGGTACCTACATGTTTCGGACTAGGCGTTTGTTCGTCATCAAAACTTACCCAGTCCCTCTGCTTAGACATGGAAGCAAAATGCTGGCCAATGGATTCCACACTGGTCTGACAACCCTGGTGTGGTCAGCATCTGTTTAAACTAAACAAGATGTAAATGCAAAGCTGGTTGCAAAACGCAATGCAACTGAAGAGGGATTTGAAATGTACCCAGTTATGTCTCAGTGGAGGAAACTGCGTTGACTCTCGAGACATATAGTAAATTATACGTAATAATGTGCCTTTTCCGCTTATACTCGTACAACATGACTTTGAAAAAGGGATCTTAGTGACATTGCCGTTAATAGTGACGCTCTCACCTAATACAAACATGAGGCCTCGCGACACTTCTAAGGTCCCTTCTCTAAGGGAACGCCACTGCCACTACTGTGCAAATTAAAATTGTGTTACAAATATTTGTTAATCTTTCATCATTTTTATGATCACTGGCTTTGTTTAAGTATTTTTTGCATACGCAACTAACTAGTCGTCAAACATTTACGAAGGCTCATAATAAAAATATGTTCTAGAAAAATATTTTTTATTGCTTGTTAAATTACATTTATATACCAGAAATGATTTTTACTTTATTGATTTATCCAAAATTGATACTAAATACCACCTATTAGCTAAACATGGACAGTTAGAATTTTTAAATGAAGTCTGGCGGAGCGGTATTTTCTAAAGCGCGCTACAAAATTATTTTTTTACATTACTTATTATTAGCATTGGTATTAAAATTTTATATTTTTTCAAATTTTCAATAAATTGGCTTTATTTGTATATTTTTTTATACAGAAATAGCTGTTCGTTTAATATTTACGAAGGCTCAAAATAAAAAATTGGAGTTGTAAAATACAATTTTTATATATTATTTGTTAATTGCTTAATAAATTACATTTTTTTATCCTAAAAATAAATTCTATGTTATTGATTCATCCGTAATTGATACCAAGCATGACCTATTAGCTAGCCATAGACGGTTAGAAATTTTTAGGATGAAGCCGGGCGGAGCGGTATTTTCTACCGCGCGCTACTTAATCTTTTTTTTTACACTATTTATTGTTAGCAAAGGTAGTTAAAAGTTATATATTTTCAAATTTTCAATAAATTGGCTTTATAAATATATTTTTTGTATACAGAAATAGCTGGCCGTTTAATATTTACGAATGCTAAAAATAAAAAAAAAGGAGTTGAAAATCTTTATTTTTATGTTTTCTTTTTTAATTTCAAGACAAATAACATTTTTTATACCAGAAATGACTTCTACGTTATTGATTTATCCGAAATTGATACCAAACACGACATATTAGCTAGCCATGGACGGTTATAATTTTTAGGATGAAGCCGGGCGGAGCGGGACTTTAACCCCCCCTCCCCGGTCCCAGAGGGGGGGCTCCCGAGGGCTACCGATCTTAATCGGCTTATTTTGGCACAAGGAATAACTGTGCCAAGTTTCATACTTTTATCAAAAAAAGTAAGGTTTTTCACCAAACGCCCACACTATAAAGCCATTAATGGCTTATTTACAGCTAGAGTTCGGACTAACTATTTACTAGGTATGCATTCCGTTTACTGTATCACTGGTGAACAATAACAAAACTATCATTAGGTTACATATAAATATAACTTACAAGGCGTAATCATAGTTGTTACTTGACATATAATGCTTGTTTACATCTTTAGCTGATGTAGGGTTGGATAGGTATAAATCCTGTATGTGTTTTGGGAGGCTATTTATTATTTTTGGAAGCATATAATGATTGGTTCTCATGCCGTAAACGTTTTTCATTGTCGGTAATAAAAATCTGTGCATTAGATAAACTCCTTAACCTATCATTACGGTGGTATTCATTCAGCTTGGTTATATATTTATATTCTTCCTTGAGTATAGAAAGTTTGACCATGTTTTGCACGGGAAGTACCTTGCAATATTGGAAAAGGTGAGAGTAGTCATTACTGTAAGTTATTTTTATATTTTTCGGTATAATATTTTTTAATATGGTTTTCTGTAGATTAAATATATTGGCTAGATTGGTTTTGTACGATCGTCCATAGCTGCTGAGACCGTATCGTATAACCGAATCAGCTAACGCTAGGTATAACATTCTTAATGTGTTGTATGGGATCCTATATTTCAGGATATTTAATCTTCCTAGGAATGATCTAAGTTTATTGCATATATATTCAGTGTGCGGTTGCCAGTTAAGTCTAAAGTCAATCAATAAGCCTATGTACATATGTTAGTTACTCGTAATATTAGATGTCCAATTTCGCTCTCGATATTGTGAAATGTCTGGTTTTGTACGATCTACCTACTTCATTATATCACTACCGCGCTAGTTACCTCTATTATTGCCGCACGTTATAGCTTTGCCGTCATGCTGACTGTGCTACTTCTGTTTAAAATGCATTAACCGTAACTTCTCATGAGTGGGCCTCGCAGGATGCCGTGCCGGCGGTACGTATACGCCACGAGTGTCGCGTCATGGAAGCCAACAAACGGTGACGGGCGCGAGGGAACAGTTTCATTTCCTTTCGCACATATTCACGAGGCGACGAACAATATCTCAGTAACAATGGCTTCGTAATTTGGACGAGATGGCGCCTGCGGGACAATGCGTCAAGTGACTCATTATTGTGGAAAACTGCTCCGGGCAGAAAATCATTCTACTTGCCTCGCGCGTATCGCGGCGAACAATGTGCGCGGCGTGCGTGTGAATAGAGAGCGCACGCGACCGACGTTATTTCGTCAATCGAAAACTAAAAACTTGCGAAAATCAGCCTTATGCCATCGATTTAGAGGCTTTCCTACTGTAAACAGGCTGTCTGAGAGAATACCTTTCGGGTCGAGTCGTATTGAGAGCCGGGTCTAAGCGAGTTTTTCTCGTCTGGTGCGACCTTTTGTTCGACGTGGCTTGTTCAAAAATGCTGTTATTCTTAGTAGCTATTGTTCATGGCATATGTACCTACTTAGGTAGGCAACTCGTTTCCGCGCGAACTCGTTCGATTAACTGAACTTACGTTCAAAACTTTTGGAACAAAGCAAATTTTTCGCAGCAGTTAATTGGCATTCATATTTTTTCAATGATTGGACGTAATCAATTAAAATACCGGCTAATCAGCTAAAGTCGAACGATGGTTCCAATATATATTTTTTATGTTTAATCAAACATAAAAAAATAGATTGGAACCATCGTTCGACTTTCATAGTGAGTTCCGACTTCCTGTTATTAGCCTGGTTCTCACGCCGCGACAAACCGTCCTACACGGCAGGTAGTCTATGCCAGCGAACAGACGTTCCTGTAATTAGCTACTCATGTAGCCGTCACTAAAAACGGGAGCGCGGAGACGCTCTCTCATATTTACGTCGAAGCGAAAATACAGCCGCGATTTCACTTCGCCCTAGCGTACTACTTACGCCTTTTCATGCCGAATAAACCGTAGACATCAAATGGATGAGAAATTACTACCTGTACAGGATACGTAGGTAGATCCAAGAGCTCCATTATGCCTTCGACAAATGGGTTTCTATTTCACCGCCGCAAAAATGTACTGAATGCGTGTGCTGCACACTTGTTTTGCCCTCATCGAAGTGAATATTTTCATCAGTGCAGTAGAATTATCTCGATTTACGGACAGCCGAAACCCGGGCCGTTTGTGAGCACATTCGCAAAACGAATAACGCAACATTTATCAGGGCACCGCTGCTTTTGGACAAAAATATTGTGAATCGCTCTGGTGTTGCAGTGAAAAAAGACGTGTTATTGAATTTCAATAGATTTTTTTAGGCGGAAAAGATTTGAATTATTGTTTGTGGCATTTCCATGTATACGCTGGGGATTCGGTTCGTTTTAGCGGCTCAATTTAATCCGTAGGTATAACAGCAGATTTATACAAAAATCCTTAGGTTTTTTATGCTGTATCCCATGTATCCCGTACAAAGGCACCAGGATTTTGTGACTGCCAAAAAATAAATTAAAATATTCACGCTGGAGTGGCGAATTTCGGGTGGTGAGGTGAATTGCTTCATTAGTGTGCTCTTTTAGTAGATGTTAAACGACCATGTCATGTCTAGACGCAAGCAATTTTCATGCCGCGATTTTTATTAACTTTTTTAGTAGGCTTTGGCAGTAGGTAATAGTACATTACTAATTATGTACAGTTGCATACACTACTTTATATACATAAATATATAAAGGAAGAAACTTGACTGACTGACTGACTGGTCTATCAACGCACAGCCCAAACCGCTGGTTCTAGAGATTCCAAATTTGGCACGTAGGTGCCTTATAAGGTCTAAGGGTGCACTAAGAATTTTTTTTTCAAAATTCAACCCCTAAGGGGGTGAAATAGGGGTCCAAAGTTTGTAAGGGGAAACAAGATTAGTTAGACTTTAGGCCAAACAAGGGTAATCCGTCCAAAGTTTGTATGGGAAAACAAAATAAGTAAGACTATTTCATTTGAAACTTCACAGGAGTATTCCTAGCAATAAATGAGTAAACACGTGTTTCAGCTTTTTTGACAATTCAACCCCTAAAAGGGGGAAATGTAGTGACAATGTCTGAAAATCAACATGGGTATTGTATTTCTATGGTTTATCGGGTCGCTGGTCGCTGATTACGAAAACAACAACGATTTTAAAATCCAACGTGGTGGACGTGAAATACCATCTGGTTGGGGTGCGATGGGGTTGAAATGTCTAAATATCAATATGGGTGTCGTTTTTATGGTATTTGGGACGTTAATTACGAAAATGGCATCGATTTTGAAATTTAACATTGTGGAAATTAAATTTCATGAAAGTATTTACTGTGCCAAAATGCAATTCAATTGGAACATATGGGTCAAACTGAGATGCACCTTTTTTGTAGACGGTTAAAATAACTTTTAGTGCGCGGGCGAAGCCGCGGGCAAAAGCTAGTCTACACACATATAATAAATCCTCAATTATGTATTCGGGAACCATTAGAATAACCACCATTGCACCGCCATGGCCGACTAAATTTCAAATCATGTCCAACTAGATGTCCATAACAAAATCTAGTTGGTCATGATTTATTCTGATCTCTGTGCCACGCTTCGAAATTTGAAACTCATTACTTTATCTTTGGGGTAGGCCTATGTCCAGCAGTGGACGTCTTTCGGCTGATATGATGACTTTATCAATATAGTTATCTTGATGAAAATACGTAGGTACAACATTATTACACATGTATACAATACTTTCTCTACGAGTCAACAGAAATAATTAAACAAACTCTATCAAAATCTAAGCCTGGCTGAAACGAAGTGCAAGTCAGAGGTACGCCGGCTCAACATCGTTTATGTCTTTTCTACTGGAGTCAACGCGACGCTCTATTGGTCAAATTCATTATAGTCCAGTAAAGGCGCCACGTGATTGGTCGAAGTTATGTTAGTTGTCTAAACAGTTGTGAAATATTTATTTCAGTTGAGTTGGGAGCTCCATAGAAAAAAAAGGATGTGATTATAGCTTAGTGTACGAAGTCTTAATTCAAACATAAATGTCGACGAGTATAAACATGTATTTAACACAGCTGTGGCTTTTTTAATACTATCGGTAGAAAGTACTAGTGCCTTCAATTTTGACACTACAATCGTATTTACTCGTGTATTTTTTTATCGTCGTCCATTATATCACAAGCCTTATTGAGCTTACTGTAGGGCTAGTTCGATTTGTGTATATTCCCCTAATATTTATTTATATATTTTTTTTTTCGCTCGAAAGTTAAAAATCGGTTCCTGTCGACCTATATATTTTTAACTGGCTTTTGAGAATGACGCAGACACGGTGGGTGTGCGTTGGGGGGGGCCTTTACTGTAATTTAAATATCATGTCTGTAGTTAAGTGACGCAGCCCTGCCGTGCGAGCATCCGTCACGGGTCACCATGCGTCACTGCACAGGTTGCATTATGCTGCGTATTGCGTCGCCTAATACCTACTCCACTAATTAACTACTTAACTGCTAGTAAAGTTATTAACTAAACCATGGAAAGTGTTGAAAACAATAATTGTTCCACGATGTCACTATTGAATTAGATTAGCAAAAAAAAAAAAAAATTTTGGTAAAGCTTGTGTTGCCAATCGACTACTCTACTCATTGAGAAAATTCTAACGAGCCCAATAACGACGGGCTATCTTGTGTAATTGAGGAGTTCCTATGGCCACCTTCCGTCTCCATTATCAGACTAGCTTTATGGTGCTATAGATTGGATTGTCATCTGACATACATAATTATACAAACGCTTTCCTTCATAAATCGACATTTAATCACTGTACATTAAAAAAGATTTAAACCATTTGATCTACTTATTAAGTAGACTTTGAATTTTTACTATTTTTAATTTTCCATACACGCGTGCTAGCTTTTGTACAATTGTTCCAAATTTCAAATTGACAGCATAAGTAGTTCGTGAGAGTCGGACAGACGGACAGGGCGACACCATAAAGGTTTCTTTTTTATTACCTTTTTGTTACTGAACTCTAAAAAGTTTGCAATTTAGGACGACATGGCTACTAAATAATACTATGTCTGCGAAATTAGTTACATTCGTCGCTTTAGAAAGATATTTAAATTGGAAAATAAAATGCACATTACATGGCAGCACTGAACATGACTGAACCGAACCTTAGTGGCATTCCTAAGCTCACACATTGCGCCAAGCGCGACAACGTCGTCTGTCGCAGTTACATCATACTCGTTTGTAACGTGGAACGGGCCACGGCCTGGAAACTGCCAACATGGATGCGATGCGAGTAACAAGGTGGATAAACTTTCATACTTATTATGTCAAAATGCTAGGTTAAGGGTAGCCATTTCAAATAAGTTGAATAACTGTGAGTTGATGTTCCGAACTAGGAAATTACATAAAGTTTCTCGATGGAAAATCAAATCGCCAATGGGTGATTCCACGAGCTTTCCAACCGCCGTCAGTCCGCTGATCGCATTATTGTCAAAGTTCTAGCAGTTTTGGATCCCCTTTTCCAATAATTATGTAGGAGTCCTGAACATGCCATGCCAGTTTGCCGGTACATTGACAATAATGCGATCAGCGGACTGACGTGACCCCAATACCGTCAACCAGCCTGGGTTACATCTCCTTAACACTGACTTGAACAGGTTTCCGTCTCAGCTCTTATTAGTTGTGTCGCATTCTGGGTTTGGTGGTGTAGGGTAGGTACGACAAATGTTTAAATGGATTGAAACCGGATACAATACTTTTTCACCTCGGCCCCGGTAGCTCTATCAAGCATATTTTGCTGCGTGAAAACCTTGCGCAACCGTGAGACAAAGTAGTTTTTTAATTTTGAGGCCGAGCACTGTCATCTCAAAGTGTGGGGTCTATTACAAATTCAAAATATTTGAACTTCATTAGATCTGTCCCTTTCGTAAAAAAGAAAATGACAGGAATAGGTCGATTCATAGTTCGACATTCAGATTCAAAGTAGAACCCCAAAAAAGCGCGAAACAAGCCACGTTCGAAAACGTATAATAATTGGTTGGTAATCTAAACCTACAAGTTTAAATTACAAATAATTTGTTTCAAAGGATAATTTTAGATGAAAAATAAAATATAAAAAAACATCACGAAACAAAGTTCTTTCTGAAGAAAAAAAGCATGCATCTTATCACGTTGATTAATTGTTCCAGTTTGATCAATTCAAATTTTTGTGAACGCACCTTTACTTCAGATGCAGTATCCGAACGCCCCTTGACTCTTTAAAAAATTGCCCGTTGTTCTGGCGTTGTTAAATTGTTTTCGATTTTATTATATTCTTCATTCTTGCGCTACATATATTAGTGTTAAATATAAAAAATACAACTAGAAAATATAGTGAAAACAGTGGCGAAGGCAGTACTTTAATAAACGCAGGTAAGTACGGCTAGTTTTCGGCGTGAACCTGAAACACACATACGTGTAAGCCAATGTGTGCCTTTGTCTCTTTTTACGAGATGACTTGACCTGTTCGTATGTAAATATATAAGTAAGTATGTAAGAAGTAAGTTGTCCGTCAAAATTTGCAATCCATTTTTCAGTCACTGGCCTTATCTGATTGAAATTTAAAATTTAGGGTATTAGTATAGTTTGGATGACAATTTAATATTACGGTAGCATCGAGCTGATCTGATGATGGAGACAGATGGTGGCCATGGAAATTCAGTATTTAACCGACGCAACCCCGTTGAGTTTGGGCTCGTTAGAATCGTCTCAATTCAATTCAATTCATTTTTATTCATAGACCAACATGGATCATTATTTTTAGTAAAACTTAGCCTAATGTTAGTAATAACAAACCTATATAATCACAAAGTTTATAATAGGTCACATACGTTAATTTAAAGAAATAATAATAATAATAATATAATATAGGCCAGTTTGAAATTTATATTAAAGGTTCAGCGATAAGACCGCCTGTTATCTACCTCTACCTACATGTTATTGTATTGTTTCTCTCTGTAACTGCTTTGTTTGTGTGAGGTGTGCAATAAAGAGTATTTGTATTGTATTGTATTGTACACAGTCAATTATAATAAATAAAATAATAGTTTACATTAAATAATCAAATTAAAAATTCATAAGATGTCAAATTAAATAATTCATTTAAATCTCAAAAATGTCAAATGTAATGCGACCTCATAATTAACATGTATGTTTGTGTGCATCATACAGCAGTGGTTTAGATACACACAGTCCATCCGTTCAGCGATCATTTTCAGGATGCTGTTGGCACTGGCCCGTACCCTACGCACCAGGGAATCACTCAATGAGTAGTTGATGATGGTATACAGAAAAGTATAAAAGTTTGTACCAAAAATGACATTTTTGATAGAAACTATTTTTTATTCATACCCGTTTTACGATCTTGTTAAATAAATGAAAGTGGCAGCAAATAATTTTTATAATTCTGTTGTATTTTATTTATTAGCGCTATAGAAATTATCCAGTGGGTGAATATTTCACAAATAACAAGAAAATATATCTGAAATAAGTGACGCAGGCAGTATTTTAATAATAATACGGTTAGTTTTTAGTGTGCTTCTGTCTGTCGCGCCTTGATGTGTCGTGTCTCTCGCTCGCATCTAGTGCTAGCACTGCTAGCCGCACTGAGGATTTAAAACAAGTACTTAGTAATGAACGCCGAATTAAATCTTCTTTCTGAATAATCATGAGACTTATACATAAAAGCCTATGATATTTTGAATATGTTCTTACTGCTGAGGTGAAATATTATATGTTTTTAACTTTGAACCACTCGCTACGCTCGTGATTCAATTTTAGGATCTTTCGCTTCCTCGGGACTCAAAATAAACACTCGCAGCTAAAAACAACTTCGCTCCCTTGTTGCACAAATAACTATTTATTTATTTATTCCAAACATATGCAAGTTTACAGTGCAAGACCAAACCACTTACATATTAAAATAAGTCGTACATTAATTACATTTTCACGCCACTGCTCGGAAATGTGGCAAAAGATGGTCAGAATTCAGGCTTCAAAGCTGGGGATAGTTGGACGTCGCACGAACAGGCCATCTATGACTTCAAAGTGGCCAACAATGTTTTTGTTGGACAGTTTGAACAGCAATCGACCAATCACAGGGCACCGCGCGCGATCGGCCGGCGTGCGTGCGCCCGTTACTCCTCCTCCGCGCCGGGCGCGAGGCAAGTGAGCCTGTTTAGTATTATGATCTTCAATTAGATACTTAATTTTGATTTTAAAATATAATTATTTGTAATTTCCTCGCAGTAGGCGTGAAAAGCACTATGTTAAGCCTCGGCCGAAAGGGCAATAGCTGGACTCGTACTTTCGAGGGCCTCCGCTACGCGTCGGCCCTCGAACTAACTCGTCCATCTATTGCTTACTTTCTAGCCTCTTCAACAATGTACTATAATTATGCTATTACCCAACTACTCGTACATTGAAGCCTTAGTCCTGATTGATGGACAGTTGACGCGTATGGCAGCCCCACACACGTGCTATCAAACGACTATGAAAACGCTAAGGTGTCATATTCATGTGTTCATGAACACTCCTAAGCAACGTCATAATTATGTTTGTTTTGGGATTTCTGACGTGGGGCCCGTGCCGCTGCACGCGTCGCTTCTAGCGCGTAAATGCAACCTCATAGTTTGTCCTCTTGCGGACAGCTCACACGGAGATTTTTCTAATATACATATACGAACAAACCCCGCTCCCTGGCGCAAACTTTTTGCTTTGTTTCGCTGACTGTCAACGGCATGTCCCGAAGGTAACCGCACGCAACTCATCCTCTGGCTCAGCGGCTTTCGGAAAAACTCCAAACTAGGCTGCACTGTCGGATGTACGTCGGATGCATCTGGTATGTGATATTTTGTAAAGCTTGGTTAGCTTTGATCGAAATCACATTTATTTATGCTTTTACTACGGATACTGGAATTGGCGACGAAGAAAAACACCTTTAATTTGAATGAAAATTTGACACCATATCCTTTCGTTAATAGCTTTTGCCCGCGGCTTCGCCCGCGTACTAAAAGTAATTTTAACCGTCTACAAAAAAGGTGCATCTCAATTTGACCCGTATGTCCCAATTAAATTGCAATTTGGCACAAATACTTTCAAGAATTTTCATGTCCACAATGTTAAATTCCAAAATCGATGCCATTTTCGTAATTAACGTCCCAAAATACCATAAAACGACACCCATATTGATATTTTGGACATTTCAACCCCATCGCACTCCAACAGGGGAGATGGTATTTCACGTCCGCCATGTTGGATTTTAAAACGACGACCTGATAAACCATAGAAACGATACCCATGTCAATTTTCAGACTTTGTCACCACATTCTCCCCTTTTAGGGGTAGAATTCTCAAAAAACCTGAAACACATGTTTACTCATTTGTTGTTAGAAATACTGCTATGAAGTTTCTTGTTTCTAATCTTGTTTACTGATACAAACTTTGGACCCTCATTTCACCCCCTTAGGGGTTGAATTTTGAAAAATCCTTTCTTAGTGCACCCCTAAACCTAATATGGAACCTACGCGCCAAATTTGGAATCTCTGGAACCAGAACTCCCAAAATACCATAAAAACGACACCCATATTGATATTTTGGACATTTCAACCCCATTGAATCCCAACAGGGGAGATGGTATTTCACTTTCGCCATGATGGAATTTAAAACCATTGTTGTTTTCGTAATCAGCGACCCGATAAACCATAGAAACGATACCCATATCGATTTTCAGAGTTTGTGAACACATTACCCCCTTTTAGGGGTTGAATTTTGATAAAACCTGAAACACGTGTTTACTCATTTATCGTTAGAAATACTGCTAAATAAAATTTAACTAATCTTGTTTACCGATACAAACTTTGGACCCCCATTTCACCCCCTTAGGGGTTGAATTTTGAAAAATCCTTTCTTAGTGCACCCCTAAACCTATAGAACCTACGTGCCAAATTTGGAATCTCTAGAACCAGCGGTTTGGGCTGTGCGTTGATAGATCAGTCGGTCGGTCGGTCGGTCAGTTGGTCGGTCGGTCGGTCGGTCGGTCTGTCGGTCAGTCGATCAGTCGGTCAGTCGGTCAGTCGGTCAGTCGGTCAGTCGGTCAGTCGGTCAGTCGGTCAGTCGGTCAGTCGGTCAGTCAGTCAGTCAGTCAGTCAGTCAGTCAGTCAGTCAGTCAGTCAGTCAGTTTCTTCTTTTATAGATTTAGATAGTTTTTTGCTTGAGTGAAGTGTCGAAGCAGAGCGTTCAGTACCTAAGGTTAATGTATCACATAGTAATCAGCATCAGCCTATGTGCATTGTGCGTCCATCTACTAGACTACCTCCAATGGATGAAAGGGAATTGACTGTAGTCCTCACGCTGGCGCAGTGTGCTTGCTTGGAGGCTTTAAATATCAAAGAATATCTTGTCTGTCTGTGGTTGTCTGAAAGAGATCGCTCTTCAGCAATAAGACCGCCTGTTGTCTACCTCTTCCTACCTGTTATTGTATTGTTCCTCTCTGTAACTGCTTTGTTTGTGTGAGGTGTGCAATAATAGTTATTTGTGCAACAAGACAGCAAAGTTTGTTTTTGCTGCGAGTGCTGATTTTGAGTCCCGAGGAAGCGAAAGATTCTAAAATTGAATCACGAGTGTAGCGAGTGATTCAAGGTTAGAATCTTGAGCGCAGCGAGGGACTCAAAAGCATGAGACGCAAATACTTTGCTCTCATGTAACACATACAACTTTTCACCTCAGCAGTGAGAACATATTCACAATAAAAACTATAAGTACCCATAGGCTTTTACGTACCTATTCGTCTTGTGATTATTCAGGAAGAAAACTTGATTCGGCGTTCGTTACTGTTTAACACTTAATTTTAACTCTTCAGCGCAGCTAGTAGAAGCACGCGAGAGCGCGGGGCGAGACATGGCGCGACAGACCAAAACACATTCTAAATACATAATCTATACAAGTCTCGTGTGGTTACACAACACTAAAAGCTAACCGTATTATTGTTAAGATGATGTCACTCATATTCTCATATTTTCGAACTATTTAGAACACTTAACGTCTGTTGCGCTTATTACGCGCGCACAACAAAAACTAACCGTATTATTATTTTAATACTGCCTTCTTCACTAATTTCACTATACATATTTCCTAGTTAGATAGATAATTCATTTATCCTAGTCGCTTTATATTTAAAACTAATATCAATAGCGCAAGAATGAAGAATAATATACCTAATAAAATCTATAGTACATTGTTGAAGAGGCTAGAAAGTAAGCAATAGATGGATGAGTTAGTTCGAGGGCCGACGCGTAGCGGAGGCCCTCGAAAGTACGAGTCCAGCTATTGCACTTTCGGCCGAGGCTTAACACAGTGCTTTTCACGCCTACTGTGAGGAAATTGCAAATAATTATAATTTTAAAACAAAATTAAGTATCTAATTGAAGATCATAATACTAAACAGGCTCGCTTGCCTCGCGCCCGGCGGAGGGAGGAGCTGCACAGGCAGCGCACGCCGGCGCGACCGCGCGGAGCCCTGTGATTGGTCAATCGCTGTTCAAACTGTCCAACAATAACATTGTTGGACAGTTTGAAGTCATAGATGGCCTCTTCGTGCGACGTCCAACTAACCCCAGCTTTGAAGCCTGGATTCTGACCATCTTTTGCCATATTTCCGAGCAGTGGCGTGAAAAAACAATTTAACAGTGCGCGATTTTTTTTAAGGGGCGGGGCGCCGGGCGTTCGTTTGGAAACTGCATATGTCGTATACGTTCTTATAAATTAAGATTATTAAAACTAGAATCATGAATTGGTTAGCGTATGAAAATTCATGCTAACCTATTTAAGCAAAACGGACTTTATTCTGAGATGTATCATGTTTTTTTTCTTCATTTTATAACATTCCTTGCAATCACATATTACCTACCTCCATTACACTCCACGTCGTCGAATACGATACTTAGGCACTATGAACAATAGCACTGATAAATGTTCTCGGAGCCTATTTGTTTCAAACCAGTATGTTCCTCATTGGGTATCATTTTCATTTCGCCGCGAAAAAATATGCGGGGAATATACAGACGTAATATGTTCGGCAATATCTGAAATGCCAAGCCGCGCGATATGAAAGAACGACGGGAATGTGTTAGGAAATAGGTTTGCGGCAGATTGATGGAGGGTTTTTTCTGTCACGACAACGCGTCGCGGTATACAGATGAGACTTGAAAGTTGATTTTTAGGGTTCCGCAACGGAAATGAGAGGCATTGGAAAGGGGAGAGTGCCTCTAAAAGGAGGTTATAGACATAGCGTCATCATAGGAGGTTATAGATATACCTACGTCTGGAACAGGTAAATGAAAAGAGAAAAGTGTCTGTGTGATAGAAGTTGCAGACGATGGGGGGTAGCGTAGGTGCTATTGCATAGTGACAACCACTATGGCCTCGGTAGTGACTTCCCGACAAGGGCATTTATTTGTGTGACGAACACGAATATTTGTGTCGCCGAATTTTCATTTCATCGATTGTTTTTCTCATAAATTTGGGTACAACTTTTTAGGTACCTACAGCTTAAAGGTCATTGTGTAGAACCGATTATTAGGTTAGGTTAAGTAGGTTTGTTTTATAACAATCCTGAAAACTTTACTGTTTCTGAAAAAAACAATGTTTTCGATGAAATTTAAATTCTACGAACATTTGATGAAACTTTTGTCGGTCAAACAAGGGTAAACCGTTTGTTAACCTTAAATACCTATATTTGAACATTTACTTATCTAAATATATAACTACGTAGGTATCTCGTCTAGTACCCATAGTATAAGTTATGCTTGTTGGGACTAGTACAACTCGTGAAAAAATGTCCCCCAATATTTATTTATTTGTTTTTAGTTATGTTATTTGCATATACGAGTATCATGAGGAAGTCTATCTGACTAAACGTATCGGATTGAAATGAAATTCGCCCTCGCGCCGTTCTGACATGTTAGGCTGTGGAAACAGTCGGGAGCGACCAATGTAAATCTAAATTCAACATTTTAGCCAGGTGGTCCCTTTGAGATGATAAAACAACCGTATTGTAATTACTAACGTTCATTGAATATTGAGTGTCGAATAACGTCGATGTCGCTATTATAGCCTTATTTTGACACGTTAATGAACCCGACATTTAATTATTTTTCGATGATTAAGCTTGATAATTGCATGAATGAGGGCTTATTGTGAAATTTATGACCCAACCACATTAAAATACGACACCCTCGTTAACATTTAAAGCATTCTCAATTGTATTATTATCATGCGATCGGGAATGATATTATTACGCACTTTTTATGTGCCAAAATTGGCTAAGATGTTAGTAACTCATTTACGATTGTTAATTAACTTTTGTTAATTAAATTAAATTCCATATGAAGCGAAAAGTCCCCGTAGCGCTCATCACGACACACATACGTCAGATTTTTGGACATTAAGCTAAGGCGTAGCGGCACGAGCGCAGCGTGGTAGCGAATGGGTTAGTAAATGAAATAAAATGTCATTATTCTTAAATTAGGCTATAATATAACTCAACCTTAGTTTATACAGGTACCTAAATATTACGTCATCTTAAAAAAAACATACCTGTGCTAGACAGCAAGAGATACTAAACCTGCCATAAAATATGCTTGTTACGGAACCATCGTCCTGTTGAGTACTTTTCAACTGTCGATTTCCCTGGTCCGGTTTTTAACCGGAAGCGGTTGATCCGTTGCGAGGACTATGACGCGCTAACTGACGACGTCTGTATTTACCGATTTATGGACTGAGTAGGGTTGGCAGCTAGGCGAATCACATTTTTGTTGGAAATACATCTGTCGTGCTGATGTGTGTGTTTAAAACGGTTTCTATTTTTGACTAGTGTTTTACAGTACACAGAATTAATGTTAGGGTCAGGATTAAGTGACAACTTATAGTTTATTGTATTGTTTATTGATAACGAGTGTAAAACGCATCAATGATCCTTTGTTAACCCATTCAAGGTCAATGACTCACATATGAGTCGTACCTCTACGAGCGATTTTCGCTACAGAGCGCAAAAACGCTGCTACGCGCTGCAGCGTAGCAAACATAGCGATGCGTGGCCTCGAATGAGTTAATTATACAAGAGGATCGGTAATTTAATTGACTTTTGATGGTAGTAATAAATCATTTATTTACAAACCCTAAGTAATATATAATTGACGACCTCTGTAGCCTAGTTGGTAGTGACGCTGCCTACGAAGCCGGAGGTAGGTACTGGGTTTGAATCCCGGTCAGGGCATTTATTTGTGTGATGAGCACGAATATTTGTTTCTGAGTCTTTGATGTTTTCTATCTATGTAAGTATTTATTTATCTATATAAGTATGTATATCGTCGTCTAGTACCCATAGTACAAGCTTTGCTTAGTTTGGGACTATTCGATTTGTGTAAGATTTTTCCCAAATATTTATTTATTTACCATCAGATTTTGTAATATAGGCGTGCTTCGAAGGGACATCACACATCACAGATTTCACCACACTTTTTCATAATATATATATAAGTATATATATATATAAGTACACTCCAATGTCGACACTTAGTTACACTTTACTATCGCACAGGCTTATTTTATTTATTTACCCAATGTTATTTGCAAGGTTTATTTATTTATTTTATTTTTATTTTTCTTTTAATATTTCACCTGCGGCTCACAACTGTCTATTTGTTTTAGATTCACTAGTATTCTGATAAGTTTTTTCTGCAGGGTGAATATGGTGGGAGCATCGGTGCTATTTCCCCAGAGGATAATTCCATAGCTGAGCCAGGCATAACTGTACGCGTAATAGGTTGCCAGAGCTGTCTCAAAGTCGGTGGTTTTCTTTATTTCCCGTAGCGCATACGCAAATCTGGAGTTTTGTTTTAATACTTTTTAAGTGTGGTTTCCATGATAGGTGTTTGTCTATTACGATTCCTAATAGTGTAAATGTGTCGACTACCTTTCTCTAATGTTATAGAATTGTGGTTACAGTTGATTGTTAAGGGGTCTTTCTGATATGGGTGAAATGTCATTAATTTTGTCTACTGGCAGACTTTTAGGTACTAGCAGAATATCATTGCTCACGCGAGCAAAGCAAAACTGAGCTAGTACCTTTTTGGCATTGTTGCAACGCACAGTATGCCTTTATTTAATTTATATTTAAATCATTTTCGTAACACAATTGTTTTTACTTGTTCTTTTACCTTTTTCATTCTACTTATTTTTTGTGTACTTATTTATTTTATTTTTGTTTGTTTTATTGTTGTTGCAAAATGCCAAATAAACGATTTATCTATGTATCTATCTATCTATCTCTGTAATCAATACGTCAACCTGCTCTACCGAACTTGTGAAACTTTATTTTAAAACCATTAAATAGTATAGTTAGAATCCTCATGTTAAAATTGATAGCGTAGTGTTGCTAAATGGATAGTAAACCATCAAATAATTGTAATAAAGTATAAATTACAAAATATTATTAAAATCATAAAATGATATGGACCTTGAAAGTTTATAAAAATTATGCATTTTTCATACTTAGTCCAAGAGTAAATTGAAAACTACCAGTAGAATCCTTACGCTTTTATAGAAACAAAATTGTATGATCACTATGGACCTAAACGCAGTATTTCGCGACCGAAATAATAATTTACTTGATTTTCCATACAACGATTAGTACAAATAGTAATCAGTGTTGTCATACTTCAATGTCAATTAGTATGAGCTTGTAGTAGTAGGCTTGAGTTCGGTGCAGTAGTGTGGGATCCGCATGAGATTAAATACAGCATAATGCTAGAGAAAATCCAAAAGAAATTCGCCAGGCATATCTACAAGCGACGATACGGATACTATCCGTTCATGTACAGTCGCCCACACTCCTAAGTGACCATTCGTGAACCTTATGTCACTTGACATAAGGTTCACGAATGGTCACTTAGGAGTGTGGGCGACTGTACCTGTCCCTGTTCGTCTTGGGAATGACCGGGCTTCACACTTTTGAGACTCGGAGAAAATTTCTACATATAGTGCACTACTACCAGCTGTTAAATAATAGAGTTGACAACGCGTCTGCGTTGGAACGGATGCGCCTGTGCCATTTTTTTGTTGAAGTTGTAAATGAGTTGATCTTAGTTTTTTCTTTTTTTGAATTGTTTTATAATGTTGAGCCATATTTTTATTTACCTATATTTGTTGATGTTATTTTGTTTACTTATATTATTTCATAAGTGTTCATGTACTTATATTTTATTCAACCATAAAAATGCTTTGGTGTAGTTACTGTTAACTTATATGTGAATTGAATTAAATAAATAAATGAGACGTTTCGGCCGTTTGTTAGTCCTTTACCTCATAAGCATAAATTACTTGTAGTTATTCACCGGATCGCATTTCACCTAGATCCTATATTTAACTATGGCGTTGTGTCTCAATCGTATTTTTTTTTGTCGCTATTAGTTCTAGTCGCATTTCACCTCGCTCGTGCATTTAACTATCGCGTTGTGTCTTAATCCTGTTTCTTCGTTGTCGCTTTTAGTTTTAGTCGCATTTCACATCGATCATGTATTAAATTTTCGCTTTGTATCCTAATCGTTTATTTTTGTATTAGACAATATCTTTAGTCGCAATGTACCTTTTTCGATTATTTTTTTATAGCTTGTAGACAACAGGCAGATTATGAATAGATGACATGACATGCCACTTGAGGTTGACAGGTTGTGTTTGATGTGGATGTGTAAGATTGTGTGGAAATATTTATATTTATAGTCACAGTGCACCTTTTTTCGGTTATTTATTTTCTAGCATATCGTCGTGAATAGGTACAGTCAACAGCAGAAGTAGCTACGCAGAATAACACGCTCACAATGAGCTACACAATCCTTACTCTGTTGATAATAGAGTCGTGTGCCGATCATTGTGACCACTTGGAACGCTTAGCTACTTCTGCTGCTGACTGTACATGCATGTTAGAAAGGGAGGCAAATATTGATATTGAAAATTGTAGTAAAACTTATATAAATAGCGATCCCGGAGATAAACTACAACTGCGAAATCCGTTTAAAAAACAAAACTACATAGATATAGTGCTTAAATGAAATATCGCATTAAGTAATAACGCTTTACAAACAAATATTTATCGCGGTGAAAAGCGACTCAAGTAAAAAACTACACGAAAAGTAAATAGCCTATGAATTTTATACACCGTTGTGACTGGCGATAAGAAATTTTACTACAATAAAAAAATCTGTTCAGAAATTTTGAGATCGCGACGAAACGCGATCCGGTGAATAACTACAAGTAATTTATGCTTATGAGGTAAAGGACTAACAAATGGTTTCGGCTGCAGCCAGCGAAGTCCGTCTTCAACTCATTTTTTGGATATTTATGTACTTTAATTGTAGATGCTCCCATACAAACATTTGTTCTTCTCCAAAAACTGGTTCGAATGGCATCTAAAAAAAACTTGACACAAGCCTTATTAAGCTTTATCGTTACTTTTGAACAAATAAAAAAGTGCAGCTCGCGGCTACTTACAGATGCCTATCGAAATATAGTAATCCGACTAGGTGCGGTATAAAAACTAACACCAAATATAAACCTGAAATCATATAGCACGTAAACGCCGGCACAAACTGAATTGGCATCACGGCTAATCCTTGTTACTTTTCTGGTTGGGATATCATTTGATGGAGTCTAACTGAACGGCCCCCAATGAATATATATAATACTGGTTTCGGCCCGCAACTTTGTCTGCGTGAAACTCGTTTATATTGTACCTCCCCTCCATACAAACTGTACCCCGCCATTTGTCCCCCTTAGGGGATAGTATAGGGATAAAAACTATTCTATGTCTTTTCCAGGGTCTCAAGCTATGTCCATACCAAATTTCATCTAAATCGGCTCAGCGGTTTAAGTGTAAAAAGGTAACATACAGACAGAGTTACTTTCGCATTTCTAATATTAGTATGGATGTGTTCATGTGGTACTTAAACTAATAAACAAAGTAAGGAAGTTAACTTGACTTTATTAAATTGCAGTCATTACTCAAAGATATCTGAGGTAAAACCATTTTTAGTATGAGTTAGTATTAAGTATTTCCCGTGGATACTTATAAGTTTTGCCTTTTGAGGTCTAATTTTTGCACCGGTCCGATGCAGGTTATGTGAAGCGTCTTTGCGACTATTGACTTGTATTTAAAACAGGCCCAATTATAAAAGAAGTTGGTGGTAAAGGCTTTCATATGAACCTTGTAGTTTACGAGATAATTGAGTTTTTACTAACAACGAAATCAACATAGTGACTTGTATCGAAATTCTTGAAATACAACTAATTCAAAAATGTTTATAATATTACTTATATGTTTATTAACTTCTAAATGTTTCAACAATGAAAAATGAATTGTTACTTAGGTTTTTATACATAAAAACTTGTTTACACTGCCCTGGTATCCTTGTCTGGAACCCTTGTAAGTCCACTTACGCCTTGCTTCTTGAAAAAATCCAGAAAACCCTTTCTGAGATTTTTTTATATGAAAAAATTTACGGCTACTATGCATTTTTATACCCTACAAAGTTCCTGTTAGGGGTCTTGGAATCCTTTTGAAGCGAGGAGTAACTACGTACTAATAACTGGTGTTTGTAAAATTTTACGTGCTGGTTCTGACTGCCCCGAACTGGTGGAGCGGATAGTGAGGTTGCACACTCCGTTGCAATCTCGGATACATCTATGTCCACGAAACCGACCACTGCTTGCTCCTCCGGAGACGAGACCTGTGGCAAATTGTAAGTCGCCGCTTATTCTAGCTCTGTACTGCCTCAATGTACTTCTCGCATCTGCATCTGACTGGGATGTTTTTGCTGGTAGCTGGGTAAAAGTCTGTCGTGAATGCTTGAGGTTCTGCGAGGCGATGGATAACCGTCAGTCTTCGGTAGTATATTAAGTATTCAGGTAATGCTAATTCTAAGATTCACAGTGCATTAGTTTTGTAATACTGTGTAATTATTGTTTGAATAAATAAATAAATAAAGATTAATAGCAGTGGTCATTTTATTGACTTCGAAAAAAACACCGAATCTACGGTAATCACTCTCACTGAATTCAAAATTAAACGTTATTTGCAAATTACAGAAGTGTAAATAGTACAGAAAAGAGATTTTCAATACGGAATCACATACATCTGGGCATAGTTTATCTCTATTATTACAACCAAAACACAAACACTAAACAATTTAACTGAATTCAAAAAATCACGTAACCAAAGCCACCGAACGACGAAGAAACATTTATAGAATCTGCCTAAAAACCGCTAGCCGACGTCCGCGGTTCTCGTCAGTAGAAGTTGTGAAACTGAAGCTACATGCGCGTGCGGCGCGGGGTTCCTGGCGGAATTCTTTGCGATAATTCCAACGCGTTTTCTAATTGCCACTGCGATCACGTGCTACCCTCGGATGCGTCGAATAAACGTTTTTATTCCGTGAGTTTATTTGATAAATTCAAACTAATGTTAATTAGGTGAACCGGTTTAAAAATATAAACAAAATTTCCAATGTCGAGATATAATTTTTTGTTTAAACCAACTTGGGTAGCGGACGCTCCCACTGAACATCAATTTGGGCCCTATTTATTTATTTCTTCAATCATATATGAATATCTACAGAATATAATAACTGTCCAAGTATTAAAATGCTGAAGTAAGTCAAATTTATCAAACAAGAATTAAGAAATTTAGTAATCAATAAATAAACTGCAACTCCCTCCTGAATCTCCTGATTTTCACCCATCTGAATTCATAATGCAATCATTGATTGCCTTGTATGTCAATGTCTGTCATTCTAGTCTAGGTTGACAGGACTGGTTTCCCACGAAGTGGCTTGAACCAATAAAGTGTAAAATTACTAATTGCACATACATAATATTGCTGCTATCATTCATAATTATATTTTAAAAGTTATCAATTTATCTACCTCATTCGGATACACTGCAGTGCAGTGTTTCTGACTTCCGCAACATATTAGGTAAGGAAATCCTTTAACGAAATAAGCTTGAACATAAATTCAACGAATATCCATGTAAGGCTAGACAAATGCTTAAAAATCAAAACTTTATCACTGCAATGCATTTGCTCTATGTAATAAACTTGAAAATTGAGTCAAACAACAATCCACTCAGTTGCCGTCCGAGAAAATAACCATTTCCAACTGGAAAAGGTTCTCATCTCAGATTGTTCCGTCCTTTCTTTGGTAGTAGGCACTATAATATTGAGTTCAATGCACTTTGTATCATTGAATGTTTACTACCAGCGGATGCATTGAACATATGGCCTACCATCACAAATTGCATACGTTTCTTTTTTAATTTTATTTTGAATTCGAAACTTTTCTCAGCGTTTTTTTATGGCACTGTGCAAGCCAAATGATCTAGTCCTTTACGTGCAGTCTGTGGGTAAGTTTTACACAAAGGACCTTAACACAATACGCGTCCAGTAGATACAACAACATCCTGAGGATACTGTTGAGGCTACCGAGGCACTGTAGCGACTCAGATACCAATGTTAGAAAAATAATAGCCTCATTATTAAGGAGAGTGCGAAGTAGCAGCAATAGCGTCCTGAGGGATGACCGTTTTTTTTTTACTATTATTTTGTCTCTCTATGATATAAAAATAAAAGCCAATAACATCGAGATTCAGGTGTGAATTACGGTGGGAGCGGGAGTAATTCCCTGCTCGCATTCTAATGGCGCGATATCTATATTGAGCATATTTTTCGATTTGCTCGCGTGTTGGCTCAGTCAATGTGATTTATGAATAAAGTGGTGCAGCCATTTGTGTGAGAGGCATCTGATATAGAGGGCGCTGTGCGCGCGTTAAATTCACCTACCTACAAGTCATTTATCAGGGGCTTTTGATGGGCTCTGATCCTGCCGCGGCCCGCCATTTAATACACGGTTTATCCTTTTTTATTTATTTACCGCTGCTTATGTTTTTATGAAAAGGTCTGCTAATTTAAGGCCTGATTTCAACGTATTTCATTAATACAGGAAAATCTTATTTCACATTTTAAGTAAATAATAGAACACTCTTGGAGAGTGGCCTTTTTAGACAAATGTAGTCAAATTTCTGTACAGGTTTATTCATATTGATTTCTATTGATCTTTAGGTGAAGGTAAATACCTTTTATTTTAACTTGATTGTGTCGTTAAATAATGTATTGTTTGAGTTAGCTGAGGTAAAAAAGGAAAATTAAGGACCGAACTTGTTCAAAAACATATAACAAGTATGTAGATAGTCAAGATATACGAGGTGGGCCCTGTAACAGGAGCAAATATTTAAAAGGAGGCTTCCTTAAAGCATCTGTAGTAACCCCTTTTGTGCATTAAAAAAAAATAACTCAGAGACATTTTGATCTAAAGTTATGACTTATGACCTCCGAGTAATGTATCTTGGCACCACGAGATCATGAATGCAGATTTTGAGGTAGCATCATGTAGTGAGTCATAAAAGTTTTTGCATTTTTGTTTTCAAAATAAATTTTTGTGATTTTTTCAATAAAAAAAAATGTGTTTAAAATAAGAAGTTACTTATATCACTCCAGAAGAGTAAAAAAGTACACGTAAACTTATGTTGAAGCAAAAAAAAACTTTTTTTGTTAAATTAAAACTACTTAGAAACAATTGCTCACAAGCTTAATAATCTACCGTTTAATTTTTTGCTCCTGTTACAGGGCCCATCCTGTATATGCGAAAAAATTGTGATTTTCAGTTTAAGTAGGTAGTACCTATTTATTGTTTTAAAAAATTACATAATTTATCAATGCATCCTTTTATTCGTCTAAATATAAAAATGCATTAGTATATAAGTAGAAAGTTTAGAAACTAAAAAACCGGCCAAGAGCGTATCGGACCACGCAAAACGAAGGATTTCGTGCCTATTAAAAAGGTCGTATCGTCACAGAAATCTTACGGCACTTACGTCCTTTTCTTTAAGGAAGGCAGTTTTTCAGCAATATCTCAAAAACCTCTGAACCGATCCTGATCAAAATAATTTTCGGTGAAAGAATTTAATAAGCCCTATGTCCATGATTTTTTTCATATTTTTAAAATACACCGTTCAAAAATTAGAGGGGGGGACAGAATTTTAATGACTTTCGGGGCGATTACCGACTCTTTTCACTTAATCAAAAAAGTAGCTGATAAACCTTATATTTATTTTGAAAGGGCTATCGATTGATGTGCCACACGCGGGCTCACAATGAAAAAAAATAACCCCCTAAAATAGTTATTTACGATACAAGTGCAGAAACTAGGAAATTACCTATTCGCACGGGTATCGTACAACCTTTTACAGTACATATGGCTCTTTAAAGTTTCAACATATGCACGGAAAGTGCTCATTTCCGCACTAGTGCGGAAAAGTAACACCATGTGTACTGTAATTTTTTTTTTGTCATTTTAATTACAAAACTATGTAGCGTAGCGGCTAACAAAATACACCTATCCTTAAAATTTTATTCAAATACACCTAATAGTTTTCGAGTAAAATGCCTGTGACATACGGACAGACGGACAGACGGACAGACGGACATGACGAAACTATAAGGGTTCCGTTTTGGCACGCAGGCAACGGAACCCTAAAAACAACTGCTTTTGCTTTTGAAAGTAGCCGCAGTACTGAGATGGAATTTCAAACGTATTTTGACACTTTCTATTTGGAATGAAGAACCGATACTCTAAAATATTTCGCCAAAGCACTTGAAACTAAGTGAAAATATATCAAATACGCTATCACAGCAAATATGATATCACGGCAGACGCTGTATAGAATCGGGTCAACTTGGCTTTCAGCAGATTGAAAGTAAACTCGCCTATTTCTCGGCAGTAGCACTGCAATATTTTTTCATCATTTACTCGCAACCAAGCAAGGCATGTTTCAAAGCAAATAATAAAGCCAACGTTATTCCTATGGCTTGCCAGTATTGTTTTACGAACAAAACTGCGTGTTATTTCATTCTGCGAGCATTTCATCTACCTATTGTCTTCGTCGTGGGTGATGAAACATTCGGCTCACTCGGGAATGTTTACTTACCGCTCCAGATTGTTTGGTACATGCAAGCAACTAAAGCCCGGGCTGCCAGTTCACCTTCAGTTACCTTACCTATTACTTTCCAATCATTTTTGACAAAAAAATGTGCTATTCAATTCAATTAAAGTCTTTATTTCCGACGTACTTACATCCATATCCTTGGTTAGTAACAATAAAGACAATATAAACTACATATTATATAACTGCTTTAATGAAAATTCATCCTGAAAAGATACCTGCAGATGCCAGTGGCAAGTATGAGATATGAGGTTGCATTGTATTTTTTTCTAGAATTGTCTAGAACGAAAATGTACGCATACAATTTTAGAATATCAGCGAAGGATGTACAGCTACACATGGATAAGCAACCTTTTTTAGGGGACATACTTAGAAGTGACGCAATGGGTGAGCTACAAGATGCGCTGTACCTCTGCCGTGTCAATCCTATCTCATGTATCTTGAGATACATGAGTTACGCGTAACAGGTCTAAATCTGTTTATTTTCCATGCCTTTATCGACGTACATACTCAGTTTTTTAATTTAACTTACCAATTCCATGTAACTCTGTTTTTACCATAGTAAATCATGGCTAAATACTGTACAAAAAAAACTTCAAACGGCGTTTTCTCAAAACTATGCTTTTTGAGATACATGAGATAGGCTTGACACGGCAGACCGATCATGAATGGAAGTTAATATTTATTTTCTTTTTTGGAGTCTCTCACAAGAAAATACATGTTGCATTCCAATTTGCTTTCAATGTGTTTCACTCTCATTTTGACACGTTAGCACGCGGTGCGGGTGAATTCTATTCGGACTGTGAAATATATATCGAAGATTGACTTCTTGCCTGCTGGCGTCTCTCCTAAGAAAGTTTCATACTCGTAATTTGGATTGTCGTGTAATGAAGAAACGGACAAGTAATAACTGCTTGTCGTCTCGGAACTCGTCTTAAAGACGGGGCGCCGTCTTCTGTTTGCGGTAATTAGATAAGTTTGCGCGTACAGCTGTCCTGCCCTTCTTGGTGTAACAGGACTACTCGAGTTACGCCAATATCCCTACATATTAGTTGAAGACTTCAAAAAAATAGTCAATCCCACATGATCCGATCTACACAACACATATGTCACTTTTTGTAAAATGACGGACGTTCGAAAAGTTACGTAATCATCCCTCACGTAATCATCCCTCAGAGGGGTGATCAGATAATGCGATACTGGACGACCTGCAAGTCATCCGGGCATCTCCTCCTCCTCTGCCTGGGCCTGTAACTGAGTATAATATAATGTGCAAATAGATAACTGAAAACTTCAACACAGTCCTATTTTTTTTTAAACTCTGGTACAAATTTAATTTTTTTTCAAATCCGACAGTTATTGCACCTATGTTCTGCAGTCTTTATAATTACAGTAATCTGTTTGTTTGTTTTGTTTATACTCGTTATTTGTTCCCGTGGAGTAGGTATGGAGCATTGCAAATTTTAGATATAGCATAATAAAAAAACCGGTCAAGTGCGAGTCTGACTCGCGCACCGAGGGTTCCGTACGACCAAGGAACTCGGTATATACAGTAAGGGAAATGTATGCACGTACCACTGTAGAACCCTGTCGCAATTGACAGGCCGCCGTCACTCAAACTCGAGTAGTATGTCACCTTATTGCGATAGGGTTCTACGGTGGTACGTTAATACATTTCCTTTACTGTATGTTGGTTTTTCAGCGATAATTCTTTATCAAGTGAATTAATTTCGATAATTCTTTTTTTATTTGCTAGAAGGTACTTTCAGAACACTTTCATATGAATTTGAAGGAAAAAAATGAAAAACAGAAGTATTAAATTACAAACAAAATTAACATATGATTTTTGATGAATAAAAAAAAATTACGCTAGATAGAGGTCTCGTTATACTTTTCCGGTAATATTCACGTTAATATTAATCATATATATTATTTTCAAATTTTTCGCTTGGTTAACTTCGGAGATAAGGGGGGGGAATGGTATTTTTTTCAACATTTTTCTTTATAAATCAAAATTTTACCATGGTAGAAAAAAAAAGAAAAACTGTTTTAGAATGTACAATTCAAGCCCTTTCATATGATACCCCACTTGGCCTACTAACTAGACTTTGAATTTTTGCCCCCCCTCTTATCCGCCCTTTTTTATACAAATTAAAAGTATATATTAAAATTTTTCATTTTCCATACACGAAGATTAGCTTTGTATACAACTATTCCAAATTTCAAATCGATAGCATTAGTAGTTCCTGAGATATTTGGCTTTGTGACAGACAGACAGACGGACGGAGTCGCACCATAAGGGTTCCGTTTTTACCTTTTTGGTCCGGAACCCTAAAAAGGATAAAAAACAACACCAAAAATACTGCGATCGGGTCTATTCCCGATTCGTAACAAACTTTTTTCAGGTTTTCTCTTAATGAGTACAGTGTACGGATACGCTATGCTACAGTTGGAATGACGTACCTACCTGTAGAAGTGGTTCGGAAAACTAGTCATTGAAGGACTGTTAACTGATTGGAAACATTTTGTGTGGAACATCGTATCATACAACGTCATCATACTAACGGACTCTAAATATTTAGCTTCTAATTTGACTTTCCTACACAAATAGTTACGGTTATAATTTAAATATGAGATAATATAAATAACAAGATTATGATTAACATTAACTAAGATAAATTAAAACTAAGTTAAATCTAAAAAAACCGGCCAAGTGCGTGTCGGACCACGCAAAACGAAGGGTCCCGTGCCTATTAAAAAGGTCGTATCGTCACAGAAATTTTACGGCACTTACGTCCTTTTCTTTGAGGAAGGCAGTTTTTCAGCAATATCTCGAAAACCTCTGAACCGATCTTGTTCAAAACAATTTTCGGTGAATGAAATTAATACGCCCTATGTCCATGATTTTTTCCATATTTTTAAAATACACCGTTCAAAAATTAGAGGGGGGGGGGGGACAGAATTTTAGTGACTTTCGGGGCGATTATCTCCGACCCTATTCACTTAATCAAAAAAAATGCTAAGAAACCTTATATTTATTTTGAAAGGCCTATCGATTGATGTGCCACACGGGGGGACACAATGAAAAATTTTTTTTTGACTTTTAGTTTTATGTATGGAGTGCACCCCTAAAAAAATTTTTTTTTTGTCGTTTTAATTACAAAACTATGTAGCGGCTAACAAAATACACCTATCCTCAAAATTTTATTCAAATACACCTTATAGTTTTCGAGTAAAATGCCTGTGACATACGGACAGACGGACAGACGGACAGACGGACATGACGAAACTATAAGGGTTCCGTTTTTGCCATTTTGGCTACGGAACCCTAAAAAGGCCCTCGAGGCATTGTACCGAGGATGCTGGCGGCATTTCCTCGCTGAATTGCAATGCTGATGCGTTGCGCGTGAAATCCGCCAGCCCTGATAATTAATTACGCCAGAACTGCTATTATTTGCGGCCTTTATGTTTAAACTTCAGTATGCTTAAAACTCTCAAGACTCCCAAGGTCATCCTTCGTTTTTATATTATAAAATGGCGAATACTTCAAGGAGCAGGAGCAAAGGCGCCTTTTATATGCGCCGGTTTATACGCAACGCGAATGCAAGTCACGTGGCAAAGTTCCGCGGTCCGCGAGCGAAACTCACCCGAACAAGTGTCTCCGACGCGGCCGCCTGACCCACTGTGCACTTTTATTTGCTCATCCTTGTATAATTTATGTATATAATTACTTACCCAATAAAGTGTTCAAAGACGCGGAAAAAATCAAACAATATAGGTACAGTTGCAAGTGAAGAGAAGAGAGAGAGAAGAGAAGACATTTATTCACTACACAAAAGACACCACACTGAACCATTTGTTTTTGTTAATTTAGGTTGTTATTATGCGGTTCATAAATACACGGATTTATACATTCAATTGGTTGCTATCTAATCAAGCCCATTTATGTCTAGAAATTTAGTAAAAATACTTTGTTTTATTCTAAATTTAAGTTATGGTCTATAAAACAAATCTACATGTTTTATTGACAACAACTTAAATCAACCCGTAATCCGTGTACTGTAATTTTATTAATTCCGTACGGTCATTGATGGTTTTGTTTGTTTAGGTCACCGGGAATTTCATATTCGCTGTAATTTGTGGTTTAGTTACACAGTTATGTTTTACATCTGCATTATGTTTTATTTAATGATAAAAAACATTTAATTGCTATACTTATATTAATAATAGCATTTGATCGAACTATCTATATATACACTTATTATTACATAAGTAAAAAAAACGTTACTTACCTAATAAATTATATGCAGATTTTGTGGTCTTATACACTACTTTGGAAAGAATAACATTGATGTCGGAGAATATACTAGTCACACATCGATATTCTCTGATTAATTTATACTCCTTATAACAGACATGAAAAGCACTATAAATATGAAAATGAAGCGATCCTCACGCGTAGCGGGCTGCTGCGGATTCCGTACACGTCCCGCCAACTTTGGGAACTCGGCGTTGCGCGCAAACTTCGCAGATCTTTGTCAGCGACAGCGAGGCGTTCTACCCTGCTCCCCACCAATATTATACTTTCCAATCTACAGCATAAAATCAAAAGAATATGTGCTCACTATGAAAACTAAATTTAATATGCACTTTTGCCACCATTTTAATAAAATTGCTTGATAATTTTGGACGCGGCTGTTGCGGATTCCGTACACGTCTCTCGGTAACCATGCCACGGAGATATTTCTAAGCGTTACTTTACCCCCTTACCGAGTAACTCTTTGATGAGCCCTTTAGAATGTTGAAAGTTTTGTGTTGGCAACGAAATTAACATTTAACCAGTCATTCATCGGTATTTAATGAGTGTTTGGCCGCTTTCAAAATAAATATGTCGAATTTTTATACCTTACCTATAAAACATTTCATTATAATTTTGAACATAAAATATATGCCCAGGCAGCGTAATTTAATCCGTAGGTCGAGGCAATAGGAAGGCGCGGCGATCGATAAAGCATTGTGAACCAGAGCACAATTCTTTATAATTTATTCACTGATTCCATATTTTTGTACGGCCGGGTAAGTACCTACCGACGTAAATAGTATAATAATAATAAAAAAATATTTCAGGCATCTAAGGCACATAGTAGCAAATACCTTAAAGGCTAACATACATACAATAATAATAAAAAAAACTAATTATTTAGGCGACGAAACAGCGTGGCTCCGTTGCGTCGTCAAGTCCGGTGTAGAATTCGGTAGGTTGCCTCGGAACCGCCGTAACAGGACACCTTTCGGTCAGGCACCGTAGCATGGTTGGCCTTGTCACGCGATAAGTGATAGGATAGAGCGTGCGTCACTGGCTGACACCGTTCGATAGAACGAGACGACGCTCTTATCTTGTCACTTGTCGCGTGATAAGGCCAACCATGCTATGGCTCCAGAAGTCAGCACACGCGATGGTCTCCTGCAGCGACCGCGGCACCAGCACTACACACGAGCTGAAGTTCACGTAGTGGCGCGAACGCAGCTGGAAGGAAACCCCTCAGCGAATAGCTAGTCTTCTGGTGAATCCGCCATGTCATCAGCCATGGCGGAATAATGCAGGCGTGACACGTACAACGCCTTAGTAGGTGTGGCAACCCGCAGACCAGAACCAACCGGCTTTGCAGTACTAGTCTTTCGAGCCTTGCATTTTCTTGACACCGACAAACCCTTCTTATCTGTACTGTATCGTTGCGAGGGGCCTTCTCTTTTGAACGAACTTAATCTTCACGCACTCTTGAAGGTGCATCTCTCCGGTTGGCTGCGACAGGCTGACCAGCAACGACATCAGCATAGCAATGACGTTGTGACTTCGAGGAGGCGGTGGAGGCCGGCTGCGCGCGCATGGGTCACGCGGGGGGCTAAACGGCATGCGCGGCACTTTGCGCAGTGTCAGCAACAAGCAAACTGACCGAGTTGACACTTGACGCCGACACACTGACGCTAGTATCATTGGGGTCATTGAAAAAAAACGTCACCTCTTGAAAAATTACGTCATCGGCGACCGAGTTACCGGAGCGTTAGGCTGGTTTTAGTGTCACGCGGACCGCACGCTGACCGTCTGCGCGGATCACGTACGATGTATTAAGCTTAAGAGAGCGTTTTAGAGTAATGCGGACGGGTCCGCGCGGACGCGCCATACATATTGGTCGTGCGGAGCTGTCCGCGCGGACGGTCCGCGTGACACTAAAACCAGCCTAACTGATGATTTCTTTGCGCAACTCGGTTATAGTGCCTGCGAAATGTCAAATTTCTTAATTTCAGCTTGCCTTAAGAGCCACGATTTCTCTCAGCAAGCAGGCTATTTTATAAAGCACTTGTTCATACAGTCGGAACACATCGAAGAGCGGAGCCGCGAGAAGTTGTGCACGCGGCGCGGCGCGGGCCAACTTCCAGGACTGTTTCATTTATGCACAACATCATACAAATTTAATTAAAGTGAGTCTCTTATATTGCATTGCCCATGAACTTTTTACATTTATTCCAAAAAGATCGTTAGGAGATTCGTGTTGTTCCGAAGTTTAACGTTTACACTTGTTTGTTGCGATTCATTTTTATGTTTCTGCTTTTGATATTTTTTTAAACTTTTATGCCCTGTCGAGAATTGTTTTCGTAAACAATATTAAACAAGTTCGCGGAGTAACGCGGAGTAACGTTTGATAATATAATTAACTACTTATGTCTTCGACATGGATTACCTAAAAGGACGAATAAAACAGTCCATCTCTTGGGTTAGCTGCCTTGCCCACTCTACAAAAATTCTAAAACCGTGATTTCCAATGCACGTTTTGTCCTAATCCCAGTATATTCGTACGTTAGTTTTCATCTGTATCAGCCATTTTGAATCTGAACGTCAGACAATCACTTTTCGGAATTTCATATACTTATTAGTTAGTAAACTTGATGATCTTTAGGAAATCAGATAAACGTAGGATTTATTTAGTAATACTTAGACTTTATTATTTACGTGAGATACTGTTTATTGCTTTGTTTATAAAAATAATGTTTCTAAAAATGAAGTGTATCTCAGTCTGTAAACATGCGTTTCGAAGAGGACGCCACATCTTACCTTCTTTATAAGAACACAGGAAACTAACGAAAGAAATTGACTGTTTCTGAATATAAAACAGAATTTCCCTTGACTTTCGAATAACTTTCAGGCTCAAACACGCAGATTATGTACAGTTGCATACACTAATTTATCTACACACTTATAATAAATCCTCAATGATGTGTTCGGGAACCATTAGAATAACCGCCATTGCACCGCCATCGCCGACTAAATTTCAAATCGTAACCAACTAGATGTCCGTAACAAGATCTAGTTGGTCATGATTTGCTCTGACCTCTGGGCCACGCTTCGAAATTTGAATGTCATTATTCTAACAATATCGATATCTTAATGAAAATAAGTAAAAAATTACCTACGGCCAGAGACAAGTAATTTATTTTTCACTTCTCATGCTCGAAAAGTGTGTCATATCAGGCTTAACAAGCGGGGCTAAAGTAGTACATTTAGCCCCTTAGGGAAAATATATGTATACATAGTTATCATTTTTAAAACATTTAATTTGACCAATCAAAACACTTCACCATATTAAATCCACCAATCAAGCTTCTATTTCAATAGAAGCAGTGAAACTACTCTGTAAATAGATATGTGAAGAGATACCTACACTCTGACATGCTCTTTGCCACAGCTCCCTATGGCCTTCCACTGGGTGACGCTGAAGTAGCCCTAACGTTTTCAGTTACAAGATACGTAGAACCACTGCCTACCTCAGCGGTAAAGAAAACAGTCGTATATTGAAATTCAAATAAGCCGGTCTCGTAATAGTATCTAAACGCAAGGGAATGTAGAGCTCCCTTGTCAACTCGTCCTTTCAATTCAATTCGCATATATGTTTTTTGTTACTGGCATACAATGTAAGCGGGTTAGATATGTACTTGTGTATCGTGCTTGTCCCAAGACATTGTATTGCCTCAGGAATTTGGATTATAAGCCTTGGATTTTGTTGGAAGAAGTAAAAATGAACAAGTTAATGTCAAGAAAATGCTTTCCACTAATTCCGTCGAAACTGATGCTCTTGATTACTTATTTTGTAACTGAGTAGGTAGACTTATATATGTAATACATGCTAAATAAATATGTATATGTAATACATGCTAAAAAAATATACATATCATGTTATATAAATATATATTTATAAAAACTATTTCGGGCTCAGGCTCAGTTTTGTAAATTCAATGGAGTAATTATAAAATTGGCTTACTCGTACACAGAAAGCGTGTAAATAAATATTGATATCTCTATATAGTATTGTCCAGTTCTCGTTAACCCGTTATGTTATTGCTATCTGGAGCCGGGCCAGTGGCAGCGCCTCGAGGCGGCGCGTGCTGCCAAAAGCCGACTGATCGATGACGACACCAATTTGCAGCAGGATATGTGGATGTAAATTGCTTACCCACTTAACTTATAGCTTTTATGTGGAGCACGACAAATGACTTCCGCATTGACCATAATCCTATTTTCTAGGTATTTTATATACATTTGAACGAGCGAGCGAAGCGAACGAAGTTCTCCGTTTCATCTTGGGCAAAAAAAAATGTCCGGATGTCCGGCTGTTCTCCTCTAGGTAGCATTTCTCAACCGATTCTTGTGAAATTTTGTGGGTAGGGTCAATAATTGTATAGTTTTTAGGGTTCCGTACCTCAAAAGAAAAAAGCGGAATCCTTATAGGATCACTTTGTTGTCCGTCTTGGGAACGCGTCAAGGTATCGAGTTGAAATTAAAACCATATAGTTACACAAGTCTACAGTCCCTTGAAGCTGTTAAAAAAATTAAACTTCTAAGTTAACGTTACAAAAAGATATGGCCGTTTATGCCGCAAAAAAATTATATTTCGAATCAAAATTTATATGTTAAGTACTTTCCGTTGACCTAGAACTATGAATTTTGGCAAGTATTATCGTCTTATACTGGAAGTACAGGGAAACATCTGAAAACTATACATTTGTAATTTTGTACTGAACCCTCGGTGGGCGAGGCCGACTCGCGGTTGTGCGGCATTTTTTGTCAGTTAAGTTTCTCAAAATTAAAAATAATAATACAGGTTTTCGACTTCTACAGCTCACAGAGCCGCGGACGTTTGTGAGGATGTTTGTTACTCTTCCACGAAGACACTACTGGGGGGACTTTGATGAACCTTCCAGCTTATCATTTACGTAATTAGGTAGTTAGTTATGTATACATAACTAACTACCTAAAGTCACAACGCAGCGAATAAGATAGATTTGAAATATATAAGTACGATCGTATGAAAAATAATTCGTTGCATACCTAAAATTCCCTATGCGGTTAGCGAACCGATTAAAAGTTTACTAATTTAGTGTCTGCTAACTAATGCCCCAAAAGGTCCAAGGAATCCTTTTTGATAACAAACTTTCAGGTAGTCGCCTAGAAGTCTACCAAGCCGAGTGAGTCAAATAAATGGGGAAACAACCTAAATGCAGCTAATCAGTTTTTTTTTCCTAATAGATTTTGTACAAACTCTGCTTATGTTTTAGAAATAAAACAATATTTATTTCTAGAAAATTTGAAATGCTATTTGTATGTCCATTCTGCATAAGTATATAAAATGTAACTGAGAGACGTTTTGTTGCGTTGACATGGCTTCAAAAATATGAATTCAATGTTTTAAAAAAAATCTTATTCAAAAACAAGGCGTAGATTCTAAACCTAACCCTCTGCTCTAAAGTCGAAACAACGCTAAACAAAACAATAAAAGCCTGTGAAGATAACTTTCCTACGGTACTCTTAATTGTGCACGCTAATTCAGAAATTAGCTGTCTCGGTAGATTAAATGGTCATTATTTCTGAATCTAAAGCGATAGCTTTAAATTCAAAAATAATGTCATTGAAAACATCAGCGGGCGTAGCATGGTTGCCATTTTATCGCTTATCGCTGTGGATAAGACATCCGTCACGTCCTGGAGCCGTAGCATGGTTGGCCTTATCACGACAAGTGACAAGATAAGAGCGTCGTCTCGTTCTATCGAACGGTGTCAGCCAGTGACGCACGCTCTATCCTATCACCTATCGCGTGACAAGGCCAACCATGCTACGGCTCCTGACAAGTATGCGAGTGCGATAGTGACGGATGTCTTATCGACAACGATAAGTGATAAAATAGCAGCCATGCTTCGCCTGCAGAAAAGACGCGTAAATTGTCTAAGACAACAATATTTAAATTTAATTTAAAGGCTTTATAAGTAACAGGGAGCGGTTAGTTGCTTAGCCTGAGATGATGAATGTGATGTTGCTAGATAATTCTATCTATTTCAGTAACTTTACATTTGTGTACCCAAGTATTTACAGGGTTTATCTGTTGTTCCTTTGTGTCTTATTTGGCTTTAGAGGCCCTCAGATGAGCACGGGCCGCCGGTTTCAGGATGCCGTGCTCCGATGCGAACGTGGCGCTCTGATTCCTCTGATTGTTGTTGCGGATTAGCCTACATGCGTTTGAGTATGACAGATTTTACTTGGCGACTGGAAAGAGGGATTTTGTTGGTAAAAGCTTCGGTTTGTTTACTATGTCGTTTAATAAGGTTTTACTTAGAACACGAACTTTGAACATATTTTAATTGTTTAAGACATTTATTCGCCCCTGGTCTAGTGCACAAATTTTTTTAGGGTCGGATTTCAAAATTAACATTGAATATTTACTGAATGACAATAAATTCTTAGTTAAAAGACACAAAAATATAACCTGGGTCTCAGGAAGATGGAGCAGGTACAGAAATATAAATAAATAAATATAAATAAATATCGTGGGACAATTAACACCAATTGATCTAATCCCAAACTAGGCAAAGCCTGTACTATGGGTACTAGAACAACGAATAAACATACTTATATAGATAAATACATACTTAAATAGATAGTAAACATCCAAGACTCGAGAACAAACATTCGTATATATATATATGAGGTATATATGGGTTAATTAGGTACAATGTTTTCCATGACCAATAGGTGAATATAGTTTTTCATTCACTTAAACTGTTTAAGAGTAAGAATTTATTTATTTAGCACACAAAGTAAAGAAAAATATATATGATCAAAAGAAAAAACAGTTTCGGCAAAATGCATGCTATCTACTAATGTACTCATTGAAGGCTATCAACGTCTCTTCCGAGCTTCTGAAATTAATTGTGCTTGCTATTAATTGACCTAGCACGCGAGAACGTATAATTCCTTTGACAAGCATTCCACCTAAATGCATAGACACAAGCACAATGTAGGTAGGAGTCTCCTTTCACAATGCCTTTTAGTGTACGTACACTAAACAACTGGGTGTGATTCGGTTACCTAGTTTGGTCTACCAATTGTTTTCAACAACATACCCACTGTTTTTTTCTTCATAAACTATAGGTACAAAGTCTAACGGCGTAATTAACCTCAGTCGAAGAGATGTTTCCAAACGACTACTGACAAAACATCAACATAAATTTCAAAATGAGGATTAAAAGTTTAAACGAGTGCTGAACGAAACCGAGGGTAAATAATGGAGGTAGCCAAAAATGGTAAATTTCAGCGGGGAATAGTTTTAAGCAGCGACTCTGCTCTCATTTTCTGCTCGATAAAAGCGTTCCGAGTCAATTTACCCGTCCCGTTCTTCCTATACTTTTAGAGCCCTGTGAAACACATTAAGTGAACTTTATGCTGATTCTGATTCGATCTGACTAAACTCCGAACGTATACGAGTGGTCATTAGTTACTATTAAACTTCCACCGATGTTGTGGCGTGTCAAAGTTTAATACTTTTATTCTGTATAACAGTTGGCATTTATGTAGTTTATGATTGAATTAGTGGGTTAATTGACAAAAAGAGATAATATTTATAATGAATTTGAATAACCTAACCGTTTAAAGCTACTCAAATCTACCTACCCAAGCCATAAGCAGCAAATCATAATGCATGCGACATTGTGACAAATTGTGTTATTCAAACAAATTCGCCGAATAGCATTAAACAAAGTAAAGTGCTTTAATGGCTTTTGTTTAAATTATGGTCATTTACTTCTTTATTGAATTACAAATAATAAAAATTTATTTGATGGATGAGCGCGTACTTTGTGACCGCCAGAAAATTAGGGGCTTATCCCAGATTACGTAGAACATTGAGCACCGCTGTCGCCCGCTGCTGGGGGCCTGCTTCTTTACATTATGAAGCTGCGCATAAAACAGTATTCTTAAAAATGTTCTCTGTTGGGAAAAGCCTTTATAATCGGACATTAACTGCAAACATTATTCATAAACTGAGGTGGTACTGATTTAACTTGACTTTGACGAACCCTCTTTAACAAAACTACGTTCATAAAAATATCGATATTCTCAGTACTTAATGTCGCTTACGCGATATATAAATGAGTTCTCCTACTTTATGTTCCATTGTCGTTCTGCAATGCGGGCTCAAAGATTATTGCTAAAGTGCCTACATATTACGGTACCGAGGTAAATTGAGTTATTGCCATTTGAAAGCGTTAAATAGGAGGGCTGTTATTAGGTAGGTGCTAAAGCAATCAGTGACAGCCAGAGGCGTTTTACGTTTTAGAGCTATAACCCAACGGCGGGTTTGGAGCTTAGTTTATACTTAGAATTCCACTTTTGATCCTCTTAGTGGCGACGGACGGACAGTTTGGCGTAGTCATAACCGGAGTCCTGAGTGTTCTTTCGGACCGAAAACGACATTTCCCGAACAGGAAATTATGAACACTCATTAAAAGCACTGCTAAAACGCTTGAATTAACATGATTACAATTTGGTCCCCGAAGCGATAATTATCTAAAAATGTATCGTGTTACGACAGTGTGTCCCGGCGCTTAATCAGAGCGACGTAAAGTAATTAGCGAGGCTCCTTGGACCTCTTGATTGCTTTTGACACGTCGTCGTCGAGCTATGCCTGTTCTATATACTTCCGTGAATTACTTGTTAAAATATTACTGTTGGGAATATTACGCCACGCGCGCGATATTTAGCACCGGTGAAACGCTTTTCGCCAACACGTTTCGAGGCGCGGCTCTTACTTAAATGAGAACGGATAATTTTAGTCAAATTAAGTATGCAGATTTTAAAACGCGTTAATAATTTTACATTATAAGTTACAGAGTATATACCTACGTAAGAGGTACGTTACTTAGGAATTACAAGAAGTTATTAATTATGCTTGTCAATGATACATGTTTAACATAATCATAGTCTCAATTATTTATTGTTTGCTTATAGACCTATTTATTTTTATTAATATTCCGAAAGAAATGATAATGAATGATCCCTTCCTCTGCTTCACAATGCTACTCATCCTTCTTGGAAATAATGTTCGTATATTTATGCCGCTAAACCTGGCAAAATGAAAATTTACTGCAGATTGAATACCTAGCAGAAAAAGATGCTGTGAGTTCCATAAAAAATAATTTCTCTTTCGTTGTATCAAATGGTTGATTTAGCTAACAGAGCAACTATGAGCTAAGAGGATTGTTCTGTGTCTATACCGGGATGACTTCACTTCATACCTCTATGGCACCCTTTTTAGGGTTCCGTACCTCAAAAGGAAAAAAAACGGAACCCTTATAGGATCACTCGTGCGTCTGTCTATCCGTCTGTCACAGCCGATTTGCTTCGAAACTACTGGACCGATTGAGTTGAAATTTGGTACACATATGTAAATTTGTGACCCAAAGATGGACGCGTAAAGTAAATTAATGAATTCTGAACAAAGGGGCCACTTTTGGGGGGTAAACTGTAAAATTTTAAAAAAAGTTTCACAAACTGTATTGTCATCATCATCATCATCATATCAGCCGAAAGACGTCCACTGCTGGACATAGGCCTCCCCTAGAGAGTGCCAAATTGACCGGTCCTGCGCCACCCGCATCCAGCGGACTCCCGCGACCTTTACCAGGTCATCAGTCCAACTTGTGGGGGGCCTACTCACGCCGCGCTTTCCGGTACGTGGTCGCCACTCGAGAACCTTTCCGCCCCAACGGCCATCGGTTCTACGTGCAATGTGCCCCGCCCACTGCCACGTAAGTTTAGCAATTCGGACTGTATTGTGTGACATATCAAATGAAAGGGGTTGTTGTAAGCATTTCAGATATATTTTTTTAAATATTTTAGCAAAAACAGATGTGAAGTAATTTAGGAAAAAAGGCGAATTTTGACCATCCCCCCCCTTATCTCCGAAACTACTACTAGGCTTAAAATTCTGAAAAAAATATTGAAAATAGTTCCTTGCCTAAAGATTATAGGAAAACCTATAAGAAGTTTGAGTATTCAGAGTAACAGGAAAATTCTCTATATTTTACGGAACCCTCACCACGCGAGTTGAACTCGCACTTGTCCGGTTTTTAAAAGGACTATTAAATTCCACATAGACAAGGCTATAAAGACGTAAATATATAACGGTGAAACACATTATTATGGCTGGGTTTATTGCCAGTGTTTATTGGAAACAGTGTAAATTGATATCAACGTAACTCGATACTCTTTGTAAGCATAAATTAATTCTTACATGGATAATACGGCAAACCTGATTAAACTACAACGGCATTGGGTAAAAATGTTGTCATTATTTTAGGTGAGCGGCCACTTCTATCTTAAAAAAAAATCATATTTTGTTATAAAATGTAATACTCTAAAGTCTAAAATACATCGGAGTCGAGTTATTTGCAATATATATTTCCACAGGTCATATTGAAAAGTTATAAACAAAACTTAAATACGGCTCCGGTATTGTTAAACGCGTTTTATTTTATATATCTATGCGTATTAAGAGGTCCTCTACACGATTACAAAGAAAACATCAAGGATGGTACTGCATAAAAGAGTCGTTTTTTTCATATACAGGTTTGCCCAATGCCCTTTTGTTTTATAATATTATAATATTCGCATTCCACGGGTCGGCCGTCATGCGGCACAACAGCTGCAGTTACATTGCGGCTCGCTGTCTTTGCCATTTTACGGAATATTATATGGAATCACAACGGTATAAAAGTGTCGCCAGCTTGCCAACTGCATATAAAACAGATCTGATTTCAACGAACCAGGGCTGGAAAATAACTACTTATTAAATATTCAAATTAAGCTCCTTTTGTATCTTTTCCTCGGTTTTATGTGATAAATTTTTGTACATTTTAAAAGCGGATAAGAGAAGTAACATGTTTAATCTAATTCTAAACGTGGCTCAGTATCCAAATAATAATATCATATCTATTAATACACGGCACATCTTTTGCGTCCAATATTCCGCAGTGTCTCAAGACGAGAGTCTTTGACCAGTGTGTGTTGCCAGTGATGACGTATGGCACGGAGACGTGGTCGCTTACTATGGGCCTCATAAGAAGGCTCAAAGTCACCCAAAGGGCAATGGAGAGGGCTATGCTGGGAGTATCTCTGCGTGATCGCATCAGAAATGAGGCTTATCCGCAGCAAGAACCAAGGGAACCGATATAGCCCTCCGAATCGGTAAACTTAAGTGGCGTGGGCGGGGCACATTAGAACTGATGGCCATTGGGGTGGTTCTCGAGTGGCGACCACGTACCGGAAGGCGCAGCGTGGGTCTTATGGTCATCCCTATCTACAACTTCGAGCGTAAAGTGTCCGATTGAAATGGGAGTTAGTATTACATGGCCATTTGACATGATCTTCGTCTTATCCATGTTAATCCTTAGACCAACTCGCTCGGAGGCTTTACTAAGGTCATCCAGCATAGTATTCAAGTCCTCCATGGTCTGAGCCAAGACTACTATATCATCAGCAAACCGAAGGTAGTACAGCCGAGCTTTTGATCGAATCGAAGGCTTTCTCGTAGTCCACCGACGCTAAGCAGAGAGAAGGTTATACATTTTTGTCGTTTATTCACATTAAACATATGGTATAAACACAGGTGGTACAGTCATTTTCTTGTTCCTTAATATGTTTAGCCCAAACAGGCGTGTGAAAATTAGCATTAGGTACGTTTGATTCATGCTTTCACGATACCAAATGCCTTAAAGTACAATTATATAATTTAATATAGTAAAATAATAACTTAACATAATATTACACCGTAATAATAATGATCATGCCATGTCACATTCATAAAAAAGTTATTTTCAAGATGGCTAAAGCCAGCACAAAAGAACTTCAGCCCATATGATCGTAAGTTGCTTGCGATATATGACCCCGGGGCATGTATGTATAATGCATATATAAATATACTATAAATATTTGCAAAGTTTCGAATCGATACGAATAATGGATGTAAGTTAAAATCGACCTATATACATACATAGTAATAGGTGTTCATTTGTTACTGTATATTTACAGTCATCTAATAAAGCCTATTGAAGGTGTAGGTAACGTATTGCCACCTTTTTTATACCGGATGTCAGGAGGGGTTCAATAAACACGGTGTACGGACTACCTATATTCTGCGGTGATTCATAATCCGTCTTGATTCATCTCACCACTCCTCTAATATCACCTGACCCTGAGATCCATTATAACTAGGCGTACAATGAGGTCAGAATTAGATTTGTCTAGTTTATGCGAGTTGCCGGTGAGCATTGTTATTAGCTCTGTATGCAGACCGTAAAAGGCTAGGCTTCACGTCGTATTGTAGATGGATGGTGGAGGTAACTCGTCCGCTGAGCTATTGATCAGCGAGTTTTACTGGCGTGTCGACTTTGATGGCTGATCACCCGCTCGATTGCATACACCCTGTGTGCTATATTTGAACGTACACAAAGGCCAATTATCATTCGAATTCATCCCCTTAGGCATGTGAAATTGGTTGTCCGTAGTCTTCGCTGTAGCTTTGAATGACCACATTTCCACATGCTTGGTCCCCCAATATTCATATACACGATGATTTTTTATTCGTGATCACAGGAACCAATTTTTCTAATTCAGTAATTGATTCTGAACACGATTAAATCGTAGTTACCTAAAACAAACGTTATTTTTTTCCTGAATAAAACTTAATTAGGAATTACTTTTTAATGAAAAATCATTGTTACCCTAATGGTAGTTTAAATCTAGGAACCTAAAACCTCCTTAAAAAAATATTTCATAAACCAACCTACGAACCAATTGGGTCCAATTATTAAATTAATAGTAATAAACTGTCAATTGTCACATGCATGACAAGATTGACAAGTAGATGTTAGAGTTTATTGACGTAAAGACCTATCAAATTTCCCGCCAAAGCGCAGTGATGTATGTTATGTATCTACTTAACTTTACGTAACTTAGGGTGACCAAACATTCAGTAGATATTAGTGTTAACATTATCAATAAATTTAATTAACTTAACAGCGATGAACAGGTAAATTATTTTAGAGACGTTTTGGCTGGTTATTAATATTTTTTGACTCCTGATCACGGATTAAAAATCACCGTGTATATTGCATTCAGAGCCAGGTTTTTATGTTTCTGCAACCGATTCCGATACATTTCTAGTACCATTAAGTTTAAGTTAAATGTTACAGGGCGCAACCATTTTAAATGTTCGTCTTGTTCCTAAGTCTTTATTCTCTTATTACATACGTCAGGCCCGTTACAATCCAACTTCTGATAGGAATAGATACAAAAGAACCTCCCTAATTATATATATTATGATTATAATATGTAGAGGTACATAAAATAATAAGTAAACGTCGAATCCTTATTGAGAATCACCGTCCAATTATACGTAAGCAGTTATAAGTAATACATATTAATCAGGATTATTTTCTCCATTTTTGTAATCAATATCAATCAGCTATATAATACCTATTATGAGAAAATTGGAAGCGGTAAAGCCGTTTTAATTAAAATTTGAAACTAATGCAGTAAATTAGCTTTCTATCAAGAGCTGACGAGGGGAGCGGATACCGATTTGAAATAACGGAGTAAAGAGAAGCTATACCTACACCGCATTTCAAACACAATTTGACTGTTTATTTACTGTGAATATTTTATAGCTATATTTAATGCTCAAAACAAAAAACTACTAGTTTATTCGGTCTACGACTACATTCAGTCAGGGGATTAGTATTAAAGGGAGAAAACAATGGCAATTTTTATTGCTATATGTAAGCTCAAAGCAAAAAAACCACTAGTTTATCTGTCTACGACCACATTCGTAAAGGTGTTTATTTTTAATAATAATAAAATATTATAAATAAAATGCGTTTATCTTCAGATAATTTATAGGTCCATAGCATTGTTAGTAAACAAACATAAACAAAACATTAAAATTAAAATGAGTTAGTAATAACAAAAAGGGGATATAAAGTAAAACAGCCTGGGGGATACACCGAGGCGCACGCACATCACAACCGGGGCATGCAACTCGTTAAACCTGCCAACAACGGCGCTGTTCTGCCTCCCGTCCGCTCCCGACCGGAGACTGTTGGGGCTTCCCCGAACTCGTCTGATGTGCGATGCGACTTTATTACGCATGAGCGCATAGAAGTCATCGGCAAACATGCCTGACGCGCTACGGTATCGAGGAAGCCCCACCATCGCCCGGAACAGGTAATTATAGAATATGTATATGGTATTGTACGCTCTTTAGGTATAGCTGGTCCATAAACTGCTGGTGTAGAAAGTTTGGCAGGCACCTACCTGTAACAAAAGGGAATACTACCTCTACCTTTTTTACGTAACTATATATTTTCATACCCGTGGTTGTCATTTGGATTTTTTTAAAGACCAATGTTCGATTGTTTAAGGTCTCTCACAGACTGGCGCGGCTTGTCCGCGGCAGTCAGTATTACCTAAACTTGTCATTAGCTGTCAAATTTACTATGGACCGCCACCGCAGGCCGCGCCTGTGTGATGTAGGTTTAACTAATATATTGTATGTAACCTAGCATTCAGCCGTTTCATAACTTTCATAAAGTTTTTTATCCTTCCACCGGTCCTGGGTAGTCAGCTGAAAGTTGGCTGAACCATCCCAAAAAAGGTGAAAACAGTAGGTACCTACTCTACCTATCTTATCTCATCTTTACACAAGGCGAAGCGGATGCTTGAGTGCAAAATCTTTATTATGTATATTTCTGGTTAACATACGTACTTCTTATATTTTTTTGGCGTTTTAATAACGTATCACACAGGAATAGATAATGCACTTGTGATCGCACCAGCATTAATATCTATCACAACAAAACACGCATAAATATCTGACACGACTGTACAGGGTTATTTTTCGACCCCCCGCCATATTGAGCCACATTATTCTAGAGCACCAATACAATCGATTTTTAGACTAAAAGATACTAGCTTTTTTATTTATAAAATGAATCCGTAGAAAATTTAGAAACTTGGTCACTCTACTTATTTGCTACGGACTCCTTCCGTATTTCCTTTTCATTGCAATTTTACTCTTACTCTATGACTTTTGATGTTGTCTTAGCAACAAAGTAAATAAACATGCCAGAGAGAAAACATAAGTTTTTATATGAATTATGCGTTTCTAACCAAAAATCGCGTTATACAATTATTCGAACCGCGATTACTATAAAATTTTAAGTGGCTGCTGTCTCTGTGTCAACAAAAAAGTGTCCCGCAAAAACCACCCGCCCGCCCGCGTCCGTGTCGGAAACTTGACCATCGTCGCTGTGATCCACCGGTTACCACTAGCCGCTGACCCAAGGTAAATAAGATGCTTTGAAAGAAGCACTCACGACATCTGAAATGACGCAGCTCGGCGTTTGGGTACTAGACAGTTTTACGTCTGGAACACTCTTAATAATGCAGGGTTTTCTACATTATATCCGTATCACTTCACGTGGAAAATCTGCACGATGTTGACGGTGTGCACATACTACTGTGAGTAGTACATAAAACTATACAAAAACATTTTGTGGACAGATGAGGCCTTGTTCACTCGTGTTGGACTGTACAATGTACACAATGAACATTTTTGGGCAACTCACATGTGATCCGAGAACATTAACGATTCAAGAACGATTTAAAGTTTTAATATTAATGTGTGAGCAGGAATCATAGAAAAATTGTTGGATTGGCAACTACTTTCATTACGACAGTTTTAAGACCGTCATCAAGTCATCATGCAGCGGAGTTACGCGACGGAATCCGGTTGCGGAATTCCGACTGTATGTGGCGTGCCTTAAAGAGAAAATTGGATTCAGGCGGGGGCACACATGAAACATCGTGTCTCGGTGCAACGCTACTCGGCGCGTGAGTTCTGCGCCTTACGTGACGTGTTTTAAACACCTGTAGGGTGACCAAATGCGTGTACGATGTTAGGATTTTTAAAAATGGCTATCAAATCTGGAATATCGGGTAATAATGAATTATTGTTTCACAGATAATTATTTCCCGTAGCTCATAAAGTAAAATTTGACGACGGGTCGAACAGTAACCTTGTATATTTATGGCCGTTATTTTTGACTATAATATTAGGTATATTAAGATTAACATTTGGTCACCTTCATATATGTACCTATATTAAGGAAGATCTCTGTAGCTAATTCTTCGCGTGCTGTAAAATACCTAAATATATTATATCTCATTATATCTGACCATTTCTTTCGACTAACTTCTGGGAAAAATATTTTGATAATACAATTTGTTTTATACATTTATACAGTAAAAATGTGAATGTTAAGACCTTTGGTGGTGCTTTACTCAATCACGCAAAAACAACCAAACGAAAATTTGGCACATAATTACTTCATAACCTGGGTTGAAGCATAGGATACAGACCTACCTAGGTCTGTACTACCTACCTACTTTTTGTTCCGGAAATCATTCTCTACTGACATGAAGTTATTTTAGTGGAAAGTGGTATTGAGAGTTCGCGTGGACATAGTTACTTTCATGTACCAAAAATCCTTGCATATAGCTGCATGTGGCGGAGGATTCGCTAGCAAGCCTGTGAAACCTTTTATTATCCATGCTTCACAACGAGGCCTTCTAGTCAATGCCACGATGGAGGCAGACAAAGCATGCAAGCGACCATCATACGCAGCTCCATGGCTATATTAGAATGGAAAATTTGCATATCCGTGGTAAGACATAGTGCCAACCGTGTTTCAACTTTACCACGTCGCCTCACCGAGGCACTACGTGATCCCCATGACTTTGCACTTCGCGCCAAATTAATTAAAAACGGTTCCATATCTTAGGCAGTTGTGGAATTTTAAGGATTATCGCAGTTGTGGCGTGACGTGTAGAGTTAGGTTACCTACCTAACACTACATCACGCCACGCCACAACTATAAGTACTATGTAAGTACGTATGTACTTACATAGTACTTATAGTTAATTACCTGTTACTAACTACCTACTATAAACTATTTGAATTGTGTGCCACTTACGTCGTTGGTTGTAATAATAAATATACCAACTTATATTTTTAACTAGTTATATCCCCCGTTTTTATCAACGTTCAACGTTAAACGAAACGAAAATAAAATCCCACAAATGACATAAAATGTAAATAATAGGCTAAGTTCTCATATGCTGCTTATAGAATTATCTAAAAACAAGGTTAAACATTTTCATTAAACCAAATTATAAAATGTTTGAGTTCTAACATGGCAGGTACATAAAGACTTAAACAAACCCTTTTTTTGAGTTCCCATACAAACGCGGTTCATAAAAGGCAGTTACTTCTAAAAGTTCCTTCCTTTAACCATGTTACCGAAGAACTCCCCGGCGCATCTTAGCAACTTGCACGTTCTGGGTTAAAGAGAAAAAAAGATAATAACAGCCGAGAATGCATCTATCCGTATATCTTCTATATGCATAAGCATATCATGTGTTATGATGGAGCTGAGCTTAGCCAGTGAACTAAAGGATTTGATTTTGAAAAATGTAAAAGCGGTAGCGGAGTTTGAAGCGGACTTTTCTTGTTTGAGTCGTATAATGAGATTCGGCTGTTGTCTGCGAGTTGGTGCCTTTGTCCCGTTCGAGCCAGCCGCTTGCGCCAGGTTCTTGCTTGCTTCTGTATAAGGCGACTCCAATACGCTAACGATATTTGGATCCTCGGCTATTCAGTGTGCATATATATATATATATATATATATATATACGGGACATTAGAGGGAGGAAACTGGCGATGGCGACTGTTCAAAGAAGTTTCGAGAATAAATTAGTGATAAAATACATTACTCTGTTACTCTTATAAATATAAAAGCCGTGACATCGCTAATTATGATATCATGGTGCAATTTGTCCACTTCATCTGTTTATAACTTGCATTTCATTATCAAAATTTGTGATTGCCGCGCAAAAGTTGAAAGTGCTGAAGTATCAGATTTTCACAAAAGTTGGAAGTGATGAATTAGATTTTCACTAAAGTTGGAAGTGGAAGTGGAGTGGAAGGTGGTTAGAGCCCCAGCTGTGTTGTTTTTATACACTCTTGGCTTATGCAATGACCTCTCTACAGCAGATGCAGATGGGACGATGTGCTAAAAATATAACAACACGATTTTATTGACAATATATAATAAGAGCTTGTGCGGATTATTTAACGCACTTCGCCCGTGCATACTTAAGCTGCTGAATATATATATATCATATTGCTGCGAACTGAACTGGTGGTATTAGATTATATGTATATACATATATATATATATATATATATATATATATATATATATATATATATATATCTCTTTTTTTATTCATATGACAAGAAAAAGAACATTATATTAACGTTAACCTGAGGGACCGATTTTTGACTTTCGAGCACTCGACTCTTTCACTCAAAACCTGATGACAAAAATGATGAAATGCTATTTTTAAATAGCGATAGAATATTGAAAAACGAGTGGTATTGACCACTCGTATTTAATTATATCGGTAGAAAGTAACGACCTGCAATTTTGACACTGAAATCGTAATTACTTTTATTTGATTTTCGAGCGCTCGAAAGTCAAAAATCGGCCCCCAGTTCTGTTGTTATTCTTTAAGGTAAACTACTTAAGGTCTTAAGGCTTTAAGGTCAAAGCCTACGCTATTCCTCTGAAATTCAACCTGCATTTATGTTAATGTATTTTTATTCTACTTTTGGAGACTATTAGCAGGTGTATCCGAAACCTGTAAAGCATCAGTTATCCAAACAAGCAAGGTTCCAATCTACGTTTCAGTAATTTATGGTGCCTATTTTCCCTGCGCTAACATATTTTGCATCCATATCGATACAGTTTGCAGTAATATCGTTACTGGGAATAACCAGGTATTAATTGCGCAGAGCACCCCCGGGCTCACTACAACGTTCTGCCTTGCCCAGTCTGAGCACGTACTGGCCAGTACAGGTGAATCAAACCTATTTACTCAACTGGTTTCAATGGACCCGCAGCTGTCCGAATAATGGTATAAATATTGTTCGGCCCGGCAGCCTTGACACTAAAACCTTCCGAGAGCGAGGTCATCTCTTCCGCTAGCACTATCGTGGGTGAATGAATGATCTGTCTGTTGCCTTTTAAGTTATGCAGGTATTTTGATATCCGGGAATAAACATAGGACAATTTTTATTCCATAAGGTTGCATGAGTGTAGGAGGACAGCGAGAGCGATAATATGAAAATAAAATGAAAATATAAGTTATTTCATTACTTAGTCGTTTGAATGTACAAGGAAACGTTGGACACATGAATTTCCAATTAATCTGGTTGACATACTTAGCTCAGCAATCTCAGTACTACCAATTAACGGCCAATCCAGACTAATTACCGATACCGTTTGAACACCAATCGAGACGAAGCCAATTGTAACCCATCAAGCTCTATGCAACTTACCAGTACAGCCAGCGACAATAAGCCGTGTCAAATTACGACCGTACTGTTTGGTCCATACAATATCAGATTGGATCAGATATATGTCTAGTTAGTATATTTGTTGCCGACTGTTGTCAGACTGTCTTTGTGGTCGTGTTACTTATCGAGCCTTTAATAAGGCTATATAATCCAGTATGTTACGCAGTGGTTAAGTCGAAGTAGAACTAATGAAATTTAAATATGTATTATGTGTAAACTATTAGTTTTTCATCCTATCTTAACTTATATAAGCGACGATCATTTTATTGCTTTGCTACGAGCGTTAATCGCATGCTACGAATACAAGCAAATCGCTACGGCGTAGCATAAGGGGCCTATTCATTATTGAAGGAAACGTATTGGTTTGGCATCGGTTTTGCAGTAGTCGTGCGCGCTCAATTTTCAGCGCGGGTCTGAACGCATGCGTAGCAAATACAAAATCAATAATAATTTAAAATTTTTAGTAATAGGCTCGGCCTACCAAAAGTATTGTGTACAAAAAGTCAAGGGATACTACATATTAACTGCAAAGTCTTATCTATCTTTATTGCAATTAAATTGCGGATACCGCGTCAAACACGTTTGTAATGCATATTTATAAACGAATCAAAATCAAAATATGTAAGTAGTAAGTAGTAACTACATGAGTTACAGATAAGCCGCTATAAAACCGCCAAGGAGCTGGTTAACCCCAGAATGTATCCGGAGTTGACTAAATAGCCCGTAAATCTCGCATTACGGAGATCATTCTCCACAATAGATAAACGGCCCAAGGCATAGTTTACTCAGGTTATGCTTAGCCGACTTATCTTTTTTACCGCGTGTGGAATGGGTAGTTTATTTAAATTATAGCTTTAAAATGGGTCCCTTTAGATGCAATAGTGGTGACTAAAAGCGTTTTGGGTCTCAGTTTTATTTTCAGACATTTTTGATGCGTCTCGCCTTGTGGGCTCATATCACATTTCTGGTACTTACCGGATCACGTTTCTTAACAAAGTTTGGGGACTTAGGGAGCTCGTAGCATTTATTGTCATATTCGAGCGCTTAATTGTCAAAACCGGTCGTATAAGACAGCTTGCGCTACATGAGCCATAATTCCAAGACCGTGTCATAGAACCTGATCCAGGAATTTATGCAGAGGGCCTTATAAACTAACAAGGCTGCATAACCTCAAGTCAAACCTAATGTAATACGAAAGGAAGCAGGAATTTTATACAAAAACTCCAGCTTCTGAAGCGGGTAAGTAATACGAGATATAAGAACTTATCACATAACAGTCATAATATATACGTTCACTTTGTACGAGTATAAGCTTGTTTAGTATAACGTTTACTGCATATAATCAACGAAAGGTATAATTTCAAAATATATATTTTCATAAAGTATAACGTTATTTAGATATAATATCAATTGATATATCGATTAAAGCGTATAATATTTATAACACCTAAGGTTTAAAACGTATGTATGTTTATGTTGTGTATGTATGTGTGTCTAAAAAAGTTTTTTTCCGCTCTTTTATAAAAAAAATAACCACGAAGACGTCTTCTAACCTATCCGCCATCCGAGTCGGTTTTGCCACGATAAGTCTTGCGCGCTAACAGAACTTTTTTTAGGTCCTTTTTTTCCTCTTTAGAAAAGCTATACGTTTTGTATGTTATACAAACTGAAATTAGTCAAATTGAGTGTTATATAAAAAAACGTTATATAAAATGAATATTATGTCAATTGACCGTTATTCCTTATAAAAGTATTGGTTTTGTTGTTATAGATAACGTTCATTATATCTTGTGAACGTTATTAAAATGAAATGATATATATTGTTGTTATACCTCGTGGGACGCACCCTCTGAAGCAAAAAATATAATAAAAGCGTAAGATCTTTTTATAATCCGTTTTCAAGTGTCTACGAAGTGTTTTAAGAGAGTCCGCACGACGAGTTTGTTTATACATTTACGACCGAATTAGCCTAGTGGGTAGTGACACTGCGCTGCCTATGAAGCTGAAGGTCCTGGGTTCGAATCCCGGTAAGGGCAAATATTTGTGTGATGACCATGAATATTTGTTACTCAGTCTCGGATGTTTTCTATGTATTTAAGTATCTATATCTATTAAATATATCGTCATCTAGTACCTATAACACAAGCCTTATTCAGCTTACTATGGGACTAGTTTGATTTGTGTAAGGTTGTCCCTTAATATTTATTTATAATTTTGTACAGCACCGGCGCCGGCGCACACCGAGCGTTTGAGTGGTCGCGTCCGAGCCAAATATGCGGGAGTGGCTCGCGCTCGCTAGTGGCGGCCAATCGTGGCCATAATGTGCGGCAGAGTGGCCGCGTGTAGGCTGCGTTTAAGGAGGCCACTAATTTTTAAACGTTTAGTAGCTCTTATAATTTGTACTTTTTTACATCGAATACGAACAATATTTATGTGACAAATATTGTTCTTCCCGTAGTTCCGGGTTAAGCGTCAAATGATATGACAAAAGAAATGAGCTAAATTAAATTAAATCTGGCAGAGTAAACTGTGTGAAACAATTCCTGGATTCGTTTCCATGGTAGAATTATATGCACCTATTCAGGCAATCGGTGTTTATTGTACTGGCTATTGCCTTAACCACGTGTTGTCGCAAACACATGGATCGAAGCGAAAATCGTTAGTAAAGCAAGCAAGGTTCTATTAAGTTTGCTCAACATTTTCATCAGGCAATTGCACATGAAACGAATCAACTCTTTAACTATTCTAGGAGATTTATACGATAATTAGATATGTAGCCTCGAAATTACTGAGTATCTAACTTATATCGAGTAACAGATATTGGGTTCACCTATTCTAACAGTAAGAAGTGTGATCAATATACAGCGAGTAATCCCTTAATCTAGAACGGCCCTAAACCCTCGACCTCCGTCCGCTGGCACACACGCGCCCACGTTAATACAGGTAAGTATTTATTACAACTGACTACGTGCGCCGGCTCCCGAGCCCGCTGTCCGCCATTTTCTTTGTCACAGATGAATCTCGGTAGATTCAGCCAGGCCCTCGCTCGCAATTCTCTAAATGTTTCCACTCTTTACGACCACCGCTATATCCCGCCACTATTGTTACAACCTAACTGGAATTTTATCTCCCAGTTATTAATCTAGGAAATTAAAAGAGTCCACGAATTGATAAGAAATCTTAAAAGACATTTCTTCCTCGCTTTTATTTTTCTATGAGGCATTGTGATTTAGATTAAACGTGATATTTTAGATAGATACAGTCACCAGCAATAATGTATGATTGGATAAGGCGCTCAAAAATATGTATCTAACTTATAGTCTATTGACTGATTTTGGTTAATTGCACGTAGGTATTAAAAATAATCTATTTCTGGAGCTATTAGCTCTTGTCAGATATTTTAGTATCCTTAGAAAAGTAGAAGGTTGATCCTACAAACTAAACTTATGATGAGAAATTATTCATAAAAAAAAAACTGAAACAGTCTAAATTGGGCATTTTAAGGGGATGTCTCGATGCGAGTAAACCATGTCCCCCTGAAAGAGACACTATTACGTCCTCCGTATCAATATAGTATTGTTTGATTAGGCTGGAATAAAAAAGGAAAATAAACATACATTTTTTTTGTATAAGAAATTTTAAGCAATCATATTCGGTTCGTATTATGGTTAAAAATCAAAAATCATATTCCTTTGATTTTTAAATGATTTTTATTCTTTTCTAATTTGGTCCAACGGCGTTTCAAAGAACGCAATATTTTCCAATGCACGCCCTTTAGCATAAGCACACGAAATTCTTTACACCGAAGCGGACTTCTGAAACTAGCCGAGTTGATACTATGTATACTCGTATTTACCTAATATTTTCGGGTGCGTTGGATCTCAGACAAATGGCGAATTATGAAAGACAACTTCCTTTCTTGTCTTTCTGTATCTGTACTGTTTGGGCTGGCCTTCTGGTAATCTTCACAGAATTTTAACTTTTTTGCCCGCATGGTCGCTGTTTTTTAAAATATAGCAACTTGGTTTTGTAATTTTTAGTATGAGAAGGCGCAATAAATACAAAATCGATTCCAGTTTAATTCATTTAAATCGTTGAATACCCAGCCCCCACTCCCTAACCCAACGCTATGACAAAACATTTGAAAAAGCATCGGGTTCAGCCACTTGGATTGGAATCGGAAAAACTACTTACTATTTTTGTTGAATGCCCTAAGTAGGTTCCGTGAGCATTTTAGTCGTAGTACATAGTCAAGCTATTTGAAAGTTTTTGAGTCATAGTCTGAGCTATTTGAAAATGTTTCAATATGTTATAATATAGGTACCTACTATCTGCGGAAATCTGCTTAATACATGTCTGCACGAGTTAGAAGTGACTGAAGGCAAAGTTCTTTGGCAAAGTCTGTTGGATTCATTCAATCGTTCGCATTCTTTAAATGCAACTTTGGCTCTTACAGACGTAAGACTTCGTTCAAAACCTGTGTGTTGGATTTTTATAAGGCATATAAAACATTTTGGTGTACAGAAATATTGAAAAGTGTTAAAAACAATATTTACTGAATTTGACCTAGGGCCATATAATAATATGTTAGAGGATGCAGTAAAGTTTTAGGGTAGGTAAGAGTTATGACGCCAAATTACCAAGTATGTGGTTGCCACGAACAAAGCGTTGACGTAGGTACTTGTAGTGTGGCGCTAGGCGTGCACAGGACAATAACAATCTCAGTATTATTGCTATTATAAATTCCATGTTCTCTGTGAGCGAAATATCCGTTTAATGCGTACTTAAATCATTTTTATTAACTTGAAAAGGTTAGATTTATGCTGGAGGCCTGCTGGTTGTAATTTGCGAGCATCGCTGGAAAATTAGGACCCCCTAAGTTTGCAATATTCGAACGTCAAATGGTTCTTAAGACTCGAAATTCTGTTCAGTTAATGTTGGAATAAGAAGATAATGGAAAACTTTTATTATTAAGAATTAGGGCCTGCTCGAAATTATTTCAATTTTGTTTAGGAGAAATACAACCAGTAAGGGCGCGTTCGGGCACGTAAGCCAACGAAACGCTATTACTTTGTTTCGTTTGTTTAGTTCCATCAATATTGAAGCACCGGGTGGTCTCTTTTTAGAGACCTCCTCGTTTGGGGTTCCAGTTTCCTCCCTAACGTGTTCATATGTAGGTAATTAATGTCGGCCCAGGCACGTGAGCCGGTCGCAAAAATCGTGCAGCGTTGTGTACCCGTTATTATGCCGCCATGTTTCAATCACGTAATCCCTCCCGTGGCTCTATGTACGCGTACAAAGAGTTTTGTTTCACCCAAATACACTGAGCTCAAATCAGTGCTCGCTCTGGAAAAACTGGCCAGTGTACAAATGGATTACATGTTAACTGCTCTTTTTTCGTCTGTATGTTTAAGTAATTGCCGAGATTTCATTCTACTTATCTACAAACTAGAATATTTACCAGTATAATGGTCGGTAGATATACAGTAGGTACTATGTTGTAATAAAGCTAATGGAGCTATAAAAATGGCACTAAGCCACTCGAAGCCCTGATTAAGCAAGTTAATTAAACGCGTCGGCTCTTCAATGTTTTGTGCACGCTTACAAATTATTTAATAAGACACCTGGAATTCCACTCCGCGACGAAATTCCTATATTAAGCAGCTTTGTTTCCCTAACACAAATCCTATTATGCAAATACGTACCTTCTAATACAAAAGTTTGCCAAATAAAGGCGCCCCGATGTTTTTACAACAGATTTCGCCGCTGTAGTACGTACCTATTCGAGGCCGGCGCGGTCCAATCGAATTACCACTTATTACATACAGCCTTTACGGGGGCCGTGAAAACGGTACAAAATGCAAATTAAATATTATTCTCCTAAAGTTTCATGGTAACATCTTTCATAGCTAAAGCTCCAGTAATAAATCTCTAAAATATTATCCTTCATAATTAAACTGCGATACAGTGCAATAAATTACTTCACCGTAGAGCGGGAGTTGGGGACAAAATAGAGTATAGATAATTTTATAAAAGACAATCTTTATCGTGGCTGTGTTCATAAAATAAAACCTCGCTCCGGCCTCCGGTCCGGGCACTTATAAAAAATACACTGTCCTCGCCATAACATGTAAGCTGAAAGTCGTTCCTCAAGTCATATATCTATAATCTAGGCGTGAATATTGATACCCACCTCAATTTCGATGATCATATAAACTTTTTAACACGTCATTGCTATAAGAGACTAGGGTGTAAGGATTAGGGTATTAGAAATGCAAGAGATTTTCGAGACACCGGAACCATAAAACTCTTATATAGTGCTGTAGTGAGAAGCAAGCTAGAGTTTGCTTTCGTTGTTTGTAACCCTTATGAAGCTACCTATGTCTTGCTTCTTGAGAGGGTGCAAAACGTGTTATTACGGTTTCTGTACAAGAAACTGTAGTACGGATACTACCCGTTTTTATACCCAACGAAATTTTTGCTGGGCGTCTTGGGTTATGATTCTCTGGAAGTAAGGCGTAATAGTTTTGCGCCTCTCTCAATAACCTGCAGCATTTTGCATGGCGAGTGTGACTGTGCTGAGTTGGTGGCGCAATTAGTACGCTTATATACCTCCTATGCTGACCAACATTTGTTTCCGCCCTCGTGAACGCTGTCTACTGGCAGTTCCAACGTCACGAACTGTGGCGCGTAAGAGTTCCCCGCTGGTTCGCCCTTTGCAACTTCTGAATGGGCTCCTTGCATCAGCTCCCGAGTGCGATTTGTTTGCAAGTAGATGGAATATAGTGCGTAATGAATGTCTGAAGTTCTGAGAGAAGATTGATGCGCGTCTGCGAATACAAGGTGTGGGTTTAAGTTATTCCTGATTGATTCTACGAGTCATCATTGGGAGATACTAAACAACAGACGAGAGGAGATGTTAAACACGTGTCGAGGTTTTGTCATTATTGGTGGTGGTTTGCTGTAATTATATGCTTATTTGCACGCGCGGGGAGAGGGTGGGTCATTAACAGCATGTAAAAATACGCAAATAGTTGCTTCTCATTATCGATAATAGACCTGCACGTTTTTTAGCGGAATAGCAAAGGAATATTGTTCTTGTAACTTATCATGGACTTCCGCAAAGTAACACCTGATTCAATCACTTAAAAACTAGTTTAAATAAAAAAAAAAACCTTGCAAGCAACAAAGTTTATTGTATTAAAATTAACAAAAAAGTAACACTGGAACTTGGGTTACCACCGAAAGCGGGTGAATTCTTTCTTGTCTAACAGAAATAAAGAACTAAATCCCCCAGTGCCGGACCGAAGGCGATTATTTTCTGTAAAAGCGGAAGCCGAGCCAAGTTTGTTACTTTTTCAATAATTAACTTAGCTTCAATATAAGAGTAAGAACAGCTAGTTTGCTTATCATCCGCGTTACAGTGCTTTCTTTAATTTTCGTAAGCGGAAGCATAATAAACTCAGAGTTACTTTCATTAGACATGCTTAATTTTGTAATAGCTACTGTTTACTCGGCAGTGTTAGGGATGCCACACTAACGGACGAAGCCAGCGTAGCAATTTTTTTCTTTGCAATCATATCGTCCTTTATGTTCGTGAAAGTTATGTATTTATCACTTGTTTATCGCCGCCGTATAATATATTGTATTTTTTCTCGATTTCGCTCATGAATGTAACAAGAGCTCATGAATTTTATTATGCTCGTCGGTGGAAGGCTGGATTGTGGCACCGCGGGCTGGGCTAGTCATAATTGAATTACAAATCGTCGGTGCCGGCGAGCTAGTGATGCCGGTGGCAGGCCACGGCGGCGGCGGTCGGTCTGCGCGGCGACAGTCCGTCATTTCGCAATCTAGGCCAATATCGCCCCGAAATTCTGATTATTGCACGCTCCATTCGTGACAATCCGTAGCCACAAATTGTGAACGTGCCTATCCTACGTACGACTAATACAAGGAACATGCTCAAACGACCGAGAAAACGATACTTGCGCCCGATTTCGATTTAATACTCGATCAAATAAACTGCTGATGTGTACGAGTATACGGAGTTTAGGTAGATCAATCGAGGTGGAGGCCGTACGTTCTTACGCTAGACAAGATTTGTGTGATGATGTATTATCCATTGTCTCCGTTGGTGACCCTTAACATTTTGAGCGCCAAAGACGGATATATCCTCACCACTGGTTCAACGCCAATGACGGCTAAACCCGCCAAGGAGTTCAGTGCGATAGCAACCTACATGCATTGATAAAAGGTTTAACTCCGCACTAAATGTCATGTTGTGTCATGTGCGGCGTGTGGTTGACAAGTTTTCTCTTTGCGAAAGCGTTGAAAAGGTTAAATAGGTCCATCTAGACACGCGGCAGCGTGTCAAGCCAAGTTCAAGCAAAGGAACTGGCTAGCCAGCACCAAGTGTATCATTACACGAACCACTTGGTGCCACTTTTGACCCTTCTATAACTCAAAACCTCTTTAACGTAAACACATAAAACTACGTGTGTTTAATTATATCCATAAGGTCACCTAGAAGCCCAAATTTCATGAAGCTAGCTCAAACGGTTATAAAGATATGAAGGTCAAAAAGTCAAAAGGTCATTCCTGTTGCAAAGGTTGTCGATCGCGATTCAGCGCGGCAATGCAGCGAGTGTGATGGGCACCTTTGCACCCGGAATGACACGGGGCGGGTTATTTGACTAAGTGTAGTTTTATTGACTGTTTTAAATTGTATTTAAACTGTATTTTTATATTTTGACTCCTTATATTAAAGTTTGATATTATTAATTTAGTCATGTAATAATAATAATAATAAAAGTCGTAAATTTTAGTATTGACTGACATATAGTACCTAAACCTAACCTACTTCCAGATGACCTAGAAGGATGAAATTTGAAACCCAGCTCGGTAATTGTGTGTAAGCGTAGGAAAAAATCTAAAAATAAAAAAAATTATAAAAATTAGGGGGGGGTATACAATTTTTTTTTTATAATATTAGCGTTGCAACCATCCCAATATATGTATTATTATATTTGCTATATAACAGAAATAATAAAATAAAGTTTAGTCAATAAATAAGTGGTATCCCCATACAAAAAACTTGTAATACGCGCTAAACAACCGGCCAACGGTGTGTCGTCGGCGGCGCGCGGCGCGGCACCACATAATTATACACAGAACAGAAGTAAATCTACATAAAAGCGCTCCCGAGCAATACGGAAACGCAAGAAAAAACATTAATATCTGCCTAGTTTTCTTTACAAAAAGTAATGATATCCCACCAAAAACATAAATGTAAAAAAGGAGAGCCAAGTTCAATACAAAAATTATGCTTGGCTGTGGGCTTCGCCGCAAAAAGAATGGAGATCTAAATGAGTGCCAAGTTATGCAAAATCCAACTATGTATTTATAGGAACAAAATGACATTATGAGCAAGTATTAAACTCTATTTCTTTGCTTTATTGGATACCTATAACAATTGCTGTTATTTAAAAATGTGAGATCTTAAAGTAGGTTAGATTTGACTTGGCCAGTTTTTATCAGAATTCTAATATACAAATAGTAGGTCAAATATTGTGTGTCTTATGTACAAATACGTATAATATACGTACAGTTTTTTTCGTAAACAAAATATCCCTAAAGGTTAACCAACTTTTGTATATTCACCCATTTATCAGTTCAAAATATTTTGAATTGAATTAATAAATTGCTCTAAAAAATAGCTTATGATTGTGTTTCTAACAGACGATTTGAAAGTGCTTGTTACAAGGGCTACTTGAATAAAGATTATTTTGAGTTTTGAGTTATATCCCTAGAGCGTGCGAAGATGCGTTTCAATAAATTAGACACCCTGCATGCTTGACAGCTAGGTGTCGAATATATGAAACAGCTTCGCAGATCTCTGCTGGATATTTACCCGCGAAACGACCCGAAGGAAAGTCGACGTAGGTATAGGTACTTAGTTTCACATCTCGTACGATATTTTATCCTAAACGGATACCTACTCTAAATCCTCAGATATTCTGTCTGTTAACTCATAATATGTATTCTAAAGACCGAATAAAAACTTCTTGACGTACTGTATTGATGCAGATTGTACAGTCGACGTCAAAGACGTATATACGATACTTTATTCGCCTTATTACAACGAGATAGGTCCAATAAGAGTTAATACTAACGTTAACAAAGCTTTGACGTCGCCTGTACTAGGCAGATTTAATTGGTATTTAATTTGATATCCCTACGATGTTTGGGATCGTTGACAAAACTACCCGAACGAGTCTTAGAACCGGTAGAAACTTTATTTTAAATCTTATTTAAACTGGTTATTATGTTAGTACGTTAATTATGTATACCTAGATACTCACTTCCCGTCTACCTGCCAATTCAAAAAGTCCAAGTTAAAGTCCCACAATACTAATAAAAATAGATAATTTCGGTTTTCGGTCCTCACGACACAGGCTAGACCTAGTGTGAGGGCCATTGATAATGTATCTATTGTTTTGCTGTTTTGGTAAATAAATAATTTTGTATTTGTATTTTTGTATAAGGTATTACATTTTCATTATGCTACGAACTATTCAACATAGCATTCGGCGGTCGAGCTGGTTAATTAGATGGCCGTATACCTAATTTGATTGCTATCGAATGACCGGCAGACTCGTCCCGACTGTCCGCATATTTGCCTGCTTTGAGCGTTCGTCCGAACGCCAATCAAATAGATTCTCAAACGAAATCCACGCCAAAATGTTGATACACTCACTCGTTTTGTAGTTACATGCATTATTGGCTCGGAGTGTATGGTGATGTACGATGGAATGCCCATATACTTTAAAGCGCGAGAATGCATGGAACCATAAACACTCACTTAATAAATACAACTTAGAAAAGTTGAAAAACCCCCGATTTTTTCATTTCAAGGTTCAATATCTCTAAAACGGCTGAAGCGATTTTGATGAAACATGGCTAAGAACACTCGGGTTAAAATTATCTATGACAAAAAAACCGCATTCAAATCGGTCCATCCGTTTGGGAGCTACGATACCACTGACTTACTCCCCTCTCTTTGCCTCGGGGGTTAATAAACTGTTTGGGCAGAGGGCAGTCATAGACTAGGCACCCACTGTTGTTTTGAGAACTTGCATTGCTGAATATCAGCTCTTGCAGTTCAGGTGGAAGTGGAACATTGTGTTTTAAAACAAACTCACTCTGGCTTTTAAGTACTTAGTTTAGGCTTACGTGGAACATTACGTACGCAATTAACAATTTCAAGTAGCAGGAGGTAGGTACTTTCATTGTCTCATTCCCGAGAGCCAGCACTCTGCTGCAAAATTTACAAAGGGCTTAGCTTGCAATCTGCGTCGCAGCAAGTTGAGACTAACACGCCATTCGCTAAAGTATTTCGTACCGTCCTCGCTTGTATTGGCAAAATTTATGGACACTAAAGTTTTCATACGCTTTTATGTTTTCGGGAGATTACGCCAGCAGCAGCGGCCGACGCCGATGTTTATAAGAGTCCTTACCCTTCTGAAGGGACGCGCGAAATTGCGTCTTTTCCTTAGCAATGTTTAACTCGTAAAATGCCCCACAGAAATCACTTTGGTAAGTTTGGGATAATCGTCTGCGTAAAAAAACATACCAACAAAATGTTTTAGTTACTTCCTGTTGGTTGCTACCTTCTAACTGAAAAGGAATAGTGCTTGTATGTATATACTAGGTAAAAAAATTCAAGTTATAATTACATTGTTAAAATGTAGTATTCGAATAAAATATTCATGATCAGCGAGTTGTGTAGTAGACAAGGGCATGATTGAGGTGGGAATTCTTGCGAACTATCAAATTTAGTTTTTATATCTTTCAAGTAGCTAAGTGTTGAAGATACCTAATCGTTCTGATTTCTAAAGTTATCTTTCTAGGCCGATTAATTTTACTGCATCGTATTATCTACGACTACTCGCTAAGTCAACTTGTAGTGACGGGAACGATGGGATGGGATCTCATAACTTGTAAAAATTGCGTCGCGTCCAAAGACACGACCAAAATAAGGTTGTCATTTTGGTCGTCGTGTTTTATCACTTTCATGTACCTTGTGGAGAACAAACAAACGGAATGAGTTTAGTTTAGTACACGCAAAACTATTGTACCCCGGACAGAAAAACAATGCGAATTCATTTAAATACCTCAACTACCCGTTTACCTGTCGTCACAAAAGTAACCCCGAAACTGGAATAGGAATAAAGTTGGACAGCGGTGGGGCGCCAACTCGCTCGCTTTCCGCTCAATAAACGCCTGTAAGTCGCAAGTTTCGCCCTGAGCCGCACTCCCATGTACAATAACAACTTTCAGTGGAACTTTTCACCAGGGGCGGCCGTGCACTCATGCACACATTTCTGTCCAATATGGGTTTGTGATTAATAGGAGAATCTTCCGCGACGAAACTCCGCCGTGTCCGGTTGTATACGACACGACCATAATCCGGCATTTAAAGTTGAAGGCTTTTAGTTTTAAAAACGCTTTTAACTTTGTACCTACCTAACTAATATCTCTAGGTATATATACTACGTCTGTCTGCAACGAAATGGTTGATGCTTTTAATTCTGCACTGATCACTTTATTTGATTTTCATTAAAAAGTGCATATATAAGCAGGTAGTTGTCCTTGGATAACTTACACAGTTATACAGATGATGCGACTGCGTAACGAGGCACATGCCAGGTATCGGCTAACCTGCGCATAAAAAATATTATAAATAATTAGAACACATCGTCATCAGCGCCATATTCAACGAAAAACGCGCATACTTTGCACAGCGCATCAGCTGTCACGTTAGAGATCCCGCCCCGCGCAACTCTGGAAGATCCTCAAAAAGAATGTTATCTCAGACAACAGTAGTGAAAAAGAACTATCCCCACTTTTAAATGATCCCAATTCAAAACATTAAAAAGAAAGAAAAGAAAAGAAGACATTTATTCACTACACAAAAGACACACAGAGACAAAGGAGTAGACATACATGACAATTGACACATATTGACACATTAAGTTAAAGTAGAATGCGCAACGTATAACTATAGATAAACTTTTTAAGGACATATATGCTACTGCTAACTTTACCTCGTACTCTCGGAGTCATAACAACTATTATTAACAGGTCTATCACATCGAAATGCTTTGGTTGCAAGTTAGGTATTAGTAATGTAGTACCAGTCATATACTAGTTTACGCAAATACACGCTAGATGTGCCTGTAAGATAGACCGCGCTAACGTTTCTTCGACATAGTAGAAACTATTAAGAAGGAGAGTGTGCTTGTACAGGGCTTTTATTTGTGGGATTCTCGGGGACTAACCCTCAACTATGGAACGGTTATTGTTAACTGTGAGTTGTCATTCTGGACTCGGACAGTATTGTTAAGATTTTTTCAAAATAAAGCGGGTCGTGATGACGGGTATATATGGTATGAGTTTGTACGGAACCCTCGGTGCGCGAGTCAGATTCGCACTTGACCGGTTTTTTTTTTATATAAAGTGCCTAAAAATTATAAAATTGATTGTCTAGTTTAGTTTTATTTATTTTTGGGGCTCTCACTGAAAGTCAGCGTCACGGCCCCCGTGACAACATGCTGAGTAGAGGGTCCTATTTAGCACATTATAATATTATGCTTGTATTATTGTAATATTTTTGATTGTATTTTGTTTCCTTGTTTTGTGTGCTAAATAAATAAATTCTTATTCTAACTAGATTAAGTGGATTTCAGTTCAAACTGTTTGTGTACAGATATATTGCCGAATTATTCCACTTACGTCAGCTGCCACTTAGGCCAAATTTTATTTTTTCATACATCAAAATTTATGAAATTCCGTATAGGTCAGAAAATCAAAACGGCTGACGTAAGTGGAATGTTTTATTGCCAATTTGGTCAGGTCCAGTTAGGACAGATGTTTTTAATCCACTTATGTCAGTTTCCAGTTTGGACAGTTTTTATATATGCCACTTCGTACGCGTATAAATTATGAATTACATGATATTTTTATATTTAACCATACCTACTACTGAAAACTTAGATTATTACGATTTCATTTCCATAAATTATGCGTGTAACAGTTCAAATTCTCTTCGAATCTAAAAAAAACACCCTCATAAAATGTGTCGTCAATAATATTTAATTATATTGATGTACTTAATCGTTATTGCAAACGAAGTACCTAAGTACTTATAGTAGAAGAAGAAGTACTAAAGCCGGAATTTAAATATTAGATTTCATAATTGAAACAAATGGCCCGAGGTAGGTCATGCTTTCCAGGTAGGTCAGTTTTTTTGTCGATATTGGAATCCAATTAGGTCAGAGATGTCCTAAATGGAACAAAAATATTTCTGACCTAAGTGGCAGCCGACGTAAGTGGAATAAATCATATTGCCTACGTATGCTAATGTAAAGCAGATCGTGAAACACTTTGATATGGTCTCGATTTTCTTTTTGTACGTTGATTCAGGTACCATGGTCTCATCCGAATTTAGCTCTAGATTATTAGGTTTTAGATGTAGATAAATGCCTCCTTATAAAATAATTGATCTAGTAGTCCAGGCAATGAACTGACAACTTGTATGGAAAAAATGTCAAATTTGGAAATAGTTTAAATAGCTAATTGTTTCAATGTAACGGATATATTATAAATTAAATAGTTACCTAGAGGCAAAATCCAACAAAAAATCAGACATAATTTTTTTTTTAATTTAATTAGCTCCTAAAAAGTCCGGATAAATATTAATAATTTTTTTTATCTTTATTTAGGTTCATTTACGTTTGCTTTAAAATATTCAATATAAATAAAATAAAAAAGAAAAAGAATGTTTATTTTTAAAACTATATAATTACTTCCGGGTGGAAAGTTTGTTGAATTCTTGAATAAAGCATCTTAGAATAACGTTTTAGAATGAAATAAACAAAAAAAAAACGCTATTATAAATTAATGTTTTTCGAAACCGTATTTTGCCTGGAGTATAGGTATATTGTTAGGTTAGAAGCAATTACAATAAATTAGTTAACAAGTCCTGAACTCAATTAGTAAATTATAACGTTGAATACGTAATCAGTGTCTGTCGCTGTGTGAATTAGTGTCATAATACACTAATTGATTGACTGAGGCGCGACGCGGTTAATTTGCCTACACCCCCGTAATGTAAAGCCCGCCTGTTATTTGCCGTATTATTCTACATTCGCAAATAGGTAACTAGGTGAACACATGAAAGGCACCTATTACCTACAGAGATGGCAAGGTACCTAATGAATTTTAAATTTTTTTACAAAATTTTACAATAAGTCTTTGGCACCAGATTGTACAAAACGTATAGGTAGGTATGTGAAAGGTTGTAAAATAAGTAAACTCTGAAGATGCACTTTTTAAAATGTAACCTATATTCTGTAAACTGTAACGTAAGTTGTATAACTGCCTACTCAAAATACCTACTTTTAATTTATCTATAAATTAGATCAGTAGTTAAGAGCCCCCATCGGGCACACAAACCTCTTCAAAGTTTTGCTTAGATGGGCATTGTACTATATCATGTATTTTCTTTTACTCTTAATCAGTAAATTAAAAAAAAAAGTATCTACCTAAGTACGTAGTACTCTAAGTAGGTATAGTTTCAGTAACCATTTTTTTATTAATTTATAATTAAGTATAATTTCATTCATTCATTCATTCATTTATTCCTTGATAAAACATAGTTTTACATGTCAGTATATATATTTGTAATAAGTAGGTCCATTAGATATATAATTATCCATATAATATATAGCGACATTATTAATAGCATTCGAGTAAAGTTGATATACTTATACCTATTCCAATAAAGGAAGAGCTACCTACTTACATATTCGGGAGTAAGGGCTTGGACCTAGCATCGTTCACAGTCTCTTATTTGTCCCCAGAGCGTCGTCCCCTCCCTGTACTTATAAGTACGGACTCCATAGATACCTACAGGCGTTAAGATAATACTGTATATAAATGCTTTATACAGCCGCGATTCCCCTAATTTAGTTACTTAATCGACTCCAATTTATGTACCGGCGTAAATAAGCAGAGCAATTCAAACGTGACCCTATTCCAGCCTCGAATCTCTGAATCGAGTAAATTTGCGCTTCGTGCAGGCGGCAGGCGTTTGTGAGTATCCATTCAAAAAGATGTGAAGATGCCACTGATTTATGCTCAGCCATTATTCTTACTTACAACGACGTAAACACATGCCGTTCAGTCGACAGAGCGCCGCGCTAACTCCGCCATTATAAATGGAAATGATCAAATGCAATACTCACGTATCTATATAAACATTAAATTCCTATATAAATGTTTTTGTTGCAAAAATAGTCATAACGACTCTTTGCTAGCGGGCCCGACTTGGCAACACAAATAGTAATAAGCTGGAGAAGTCGCTCAAACTCAACTCGAGGCTTTCAGAGTCTTGGCAAATATTACGACAAAGCGACACAAACTTAGATATTGTTTGTGGGACATCTGTCTACAGTAGATTGCGCAAGACAAGGTTTCCGCTCCGTCTCCTAAGAGCTGCCGGCGAGGCGGCTACCTGCCGGCTAACGGAGCAGTGATAGTTGGGCCTTAGTGGTTAGCTGTTTGCCATTTTTAACTGGCCCACAGTGTGGGATTTTTCCTCAATTTTGTTCACTACCTTTTTATGATTTTAATCGCTGCTTAATACTTTTTTAAAGCCCATAGTGAAACTCCCAGCCACATATCCCGTTTAATTTTCTAGTTAATAATTTCTAAAGATCAGATCCATGACGTCATCAAAACATGTTTTTATTTTTATTTCCGTAATTAATGGCAATAATGCCCCAATTTTTCGTCTCCAATTTCAGGAAACAATATTCAGTAACGTAAAAAAAATACAAGACTGTAAAGTTAATAAACCCGATGATATTCAATATAAATATATTTTTATAATTATTAATATTTTTTCAAAGTTTATTAACGGTCGCATTTTATTTTAGCTCTAAAGGACGTATGATGAGTGTACCTACCATGCCTTAAATTTTGACGATTTTATCTTATGGGATTTGGGATTTATAGCATTTCTAAGTTTTAGTTCCATTTCTATGGAAATAGGGTTATCACATACAAACGAAAATAATATCAGAGTTCAGAGGCGAGGGTTCTGTTTTTCTTACTTGACTGGCATGAATTCTTCAATAATTGATTGGATAATTGGAAGTTTAATCGTCATCAGAATAATAAAGTCGTTTGTCTAAAACGAGTGACAAATTGTCGTCTTCGTTATTTTCGGGCATTAATGCAGTATGTGGCTCAGTAGACTTTATAAGGGATATAACTTTAGGCGGTATAGGTGATCGTTTTTGTTTACTATGGCGGTCTTTTAAAGACAAATGTGAAATGAAAGGGTACGAAGATTCGAGATCACGCCTATAAAGGTCCAAAATTGTAGTATTTTGGTCTATTTTTCGAGCGTGATGCTCACGATCATACCGCCAAAATTTGTTGCGGGATTCCCCGGCTTGCTCGGACAACATTCCTATTGGCAGAGAACTAATCTCAATGATTTGCCAACCGTGTATTAGTATTTTGTGCATAGTGACTGACATTATTAGGTACCTAAGATCAATATTGTTTTAAATTGCTAACTATTTCTGTCTGTCTTTGTTAATTATTATTGTTAGAAATTATTTGTAACAAATTTATTTAATGTACCTGACGAGCTTTCTGTGAATTCATTTTATTTATATACAAAGAAAATTTGTAAAATATAATGTCAATTTTCAATACGCAATAAATGAATCTAATCTAATCATATTCAATTCAATTCAATTCTTTATTTCGGACAGTAGTATCCATAAGTTGTATATTAAACCAGCCATATGATTCTACATACTATTTTAAGTTGTAATTGCATGATTAAGCTTTGTCACGAATAAATTATTTCATTTCATTTCATACTTTTCAGCCGCAGATGCACAAAATACACGAAATTTATTTGCCTTCATCATGTTCCTCATTTGCCACTCGCTGACCAACAAGACGTTTGGCGCCCTCTTACCCCTCTAGCATTAAGTCCCCTGGTCGAGGCCCGAAAGGACATCCCCCTGCAGAACGTCAGCTCCTGTTGAGGCCAAGCAGCGCCATGGGTCTTTAACGGCTCCATGACGCCTCACCCCCGCTCCTCCAGATATCATGTAATAGCATAGGATACTTATCCGAAATAAAGAATTTGAATTGAATTGAATTGGGTTTAAGCAAGCGCTTGACGAGGGCGGACCCCTTCCCAATGCCACATGATACCCTTCATCAGAGATTCAACAGAGTAGGTATACTGACACAACCGTTCTGATAGTGGTCATGCTTTTTGTTGTTGTACGGGCCCTCGAATGTTTCTATATTTAAGCATACTACAATTTTGCAACAAGAAGTGACACCACACCCCAACTGAAAATAAAGTTAACCTACCTAGTGTGTGACAACCCTAACTTGAATATTTAAAAATTCATATCTCGCGAATCCTGCCATATTTGCATTTAATTTTTTTCGTAGTGATAATGCTTCTTATCAGCTATTAAAAAAATGTAAAATAAAATGCGACCGATGTAAGATTATCGAGAAAAAAATATTTTCATATTTTTAGAAAATTGATGATATCTCCTCTAAGAGTCATCAATTCAAACTTTTAGTGAATCATATTGGTATATCAAAACTACCTTTATATAAACTTATAAGGATGATTTTAAAAAGAGGCATGAAATGTGAGTAATTATAGTTTTCATATTTCTATGGATTTCTATGGCTGTTTCTCGATTTATCGAAAATCTCTAAAACTATGAGACATAGAACCGCGGGAGTTTCAATGTTCGCTATCATTTGATAAACTACACAAATTAAACAGTTAAGTAGTGTTTCGCAAAATTTAGGAAAAATCCCACACTGTGTGGCCTCTGAAACCGGAGGAGAAATCACAATTCGGCAGTAGGTACTTTTATGTTTATATATTTGAACTGAAGTCTGTCTTTTGCGGTCGAATTTCTATTTCAAATCTCTGAACGGTCCCATTCTTCGTATCTAAAATTACGGAAATCATATATTAACAGTAGCGCACGCAAACTTGGTTTATTTATCACTCTCACCTCACTCAACTCAACATGTACTTATTTGTATTCGAAAAGCATCATCTCCGTATCGTTTCTAGCACAGAACACTAAATACTATAAAGGGGTATCAAGCGCGGTTTCTATCGCCACCTCATCCCCTCCACGTCGCCTACAACTTTGTGAGCGACTGCACGGCAATCAGATGACGTTGCGTTGGCGCGAAAGCTTTGAGCGCATGCTCAAAGTAGTGGCGCGCGTGCCACGCCCACATCCGCCTTTCTATAGTATTTAGTGTTCTGTGGTTTCTATCGATTCTGGTCTAGGTTTATATTTCATAATTAATGCAAAGGTAAAAATACCTTCTCATGATAATTAAACTGGGGGTAGTATCCAATTAACGACACTTAGGATATACCTATTTGAAATACGAGCGAACAATACATTTATTCCCATACATACGAGTCATAACTCATTATATTTGCACAGCTAGGATAACATACAACGCCATTTCCATTTCAAATACGCTTATCAATTTATCACTTTAGTTGGGATCTACCAATAGTCGTCGATTTGTACACCAGAAGGCATTAACATTCCGGGCGGGTGAATCAGAAAATGATAGAAGCGAACCCCGAGGGAGCTCATCAAAATCGCGTTATCAGCTGCACTCACAAATCAGGAGCACCCTGGGAGCGCCACGACACCTACTTATACCGAAAGTAGTCGGAGTTTAGACGCGTGACTCGTATTATCAACGCGTAGAGTTGCAAATACGAACGAGTTTAGATTTCGGAACACCATCATTACTCCTGTCTTTGTGTAATAAAGCGAGCTACCGGCGTCACGTCATAAAACCAAATAATCTCGTTGCACCTCGAGTAGCTCCGGTAGACTATCCAGGCTCTTTCTTATAAATGGGTGCTCCAAATGCGCTCCCCTGCTCCCAAGACTTTTTATTACGGGAGAGTTAAATATAATCTTATGTAAAACGGTCTACTTAAGTTATTGCGAGGAATATAGTATCATATCGTAATTCATAATAGTCTGCGGCAGTGTGCATGAGAACAGAGACCGCTTATTTTTGTCTCTATAATTTACCTACACTACACTTACGAGTGTAAGTAAATTATAGTCCTTTTGTAATGAGATTTCGTTTGTCAACACTTGACGAAGTTTCGTCTTCTTCACAAAGGATTGACCTAGTATGAAAACAATTAAATCAATCAAAAAGTGACCGACACATGAGTATTCATGAGCGCTCTCAAACATATTAGTTTGTCGAGTTCGTGTCCTGTTTTCATGTCGCGCCACTGAGTCGCATGAACGTGTACACTACCTAATTGCTTTCTGAAAACACAGTCAGCTATAAAACCTAATGGATCCTGTTTGCTAGCGTTTGCACAACAACATTTCAACTTGTCAATTTGCCGATAGTTGCCGTGACGAGGCACATCAGCCGACCCTTAATCGCAGATAAATGAATTAGGACGCGGCGTCATCCATCACTGTCGGTAATTTTAAGATAAAGCCCATAATGCGCGCAGGTTGCTCGCTCGGAACCCTACCATGGCAACGCATCCGCAGACTGTATAAGAATGAAACGTTTTACATAGCTTAACATATCAAAACCACAAATTTATTGAAATCGCGAAGGAGAAAATCGGAACGAGACAAACTAATAGAGTGGCGGATACGTACCTCCTGCCTAAATGGGTAGGTACTTAGTACATACCTATTTAACCCTTTTCCAGGCAGAGGCGTTATATCGAACACATACATACTGTCAAACGTGTATCTTAATATCAATGAATAAGACTGACATTTGATGTCATTTTTTAATTGCCGGCCTGAAAAAGGGTTAAACAAAATACTACGTAGGTATTTTGTTTACATAAATACTTAGTAGTTAAGTAAGGCTACGCGCGCACTGCGGTGCGGTGAGTTGGGTTGCGTTTTTAAAATCGCAACGGAAAAACAAAACGTGATTGTCCAGTACGCGCACAGCGACATATTCGCACGTTTTACTATTCTATTCCCAACTCAAGTAAGGCGACGAAATGACCATGCAGCACCATGTCGCGAAAACAAAACAATTGCATCACTGGATGGCTGTCGGCCGGCGTCCTACGGATTTTATTCCGCAGTGCGCGGGGTTTCATAATTGTCCATAGGATGCAAGAAAATTCGTGCGGCGCCGCACCGCAACCAATCTGTTAAGTATGGAATTTCCTTGAAGTGCGCGCACTGCGGAAAATAATCCGTATGCGGATTAAAATCTGTGGTTTGCTGCAGATTGGTTGCGGTGCGACGCCGCACTAATTTTCTGCATCCTATGGACTATTATGAAACCCCGCGCACTGCGGAATAAAATCCCTGCAGACGCCGGCCGACAGCCATCCAGTGACGCAGTTGTTCTCGCCACTCGGTTGGAAATGGACCAGTTTTGACATCGAGACACAATGCCCGTGGTAAGGGTGACTCTTCCCGTTTCCTTCCTGACGTTATCGACGTCGCCAATTCAATTATATTCATTGAATGCAAATTTCTTGCGAAAATAGAGTCCCTACCGCTAAGATTTTTTATAAATTTTCCTAGTAAAATACTGGTAAAATAGGTGAGAGACGGGAGTGGTACGATAAAGCTAGATAGAAATCTGAGCTTAGAGCACAGTGCATGTGTCTAAAGAGCAAAAGATAAAATAAATCTTAGATTTTGAAACAAATATTAAACACAATGAGAAAAAACCAGACAAGTGCGAGTCGGACTCGCCCACCGACGGTTCTGAACAAAATTACAAATGTAGTTTTCAGATTTTTCTACTTGTAGTAGGTATAAGACGATATTAACACTCTCCTGAAGGTGGTCGCGGAAAGGATGGACAGTCCTATCCTTACTCATTGGGTGACTTTGCATGTGCATTCTAATGAGCATTTTGTATTTAACTAACTTAGGCAATTAATTTCTTATTACTAACATAATTTTGTGTTCTTTTTTTCTTTTTTTTTGTGTTTATATGGATACCCGATGTCCGAAATAAATAATTTAATTTAATTTAATTTCATTAATTGCTAAATTTCATTGTTCTAGGTCAACGGAAAGTATACCTACCTATACATTTTAATTCCCAGCTTGAATGTCGAAATATACGTTTTTGCGGCATTTGATTTTTTCACAGCTTCAAGGGACTGCGTATAGGTACCTATGTATGGTTTTAATTTCAACTCGAGATAAAGGGTCTCGACAGACAGACAGACGGACAACAAAGTGATCCTAATAAGGGTTCCGTTTTTTCCTTTTGAGTACCCAAAAATGATCGATTTGGCAGGATTTGAACCCGCGTCCCATTTTCGTAAGTTTTATTAATTAGCGGATAGTTTTATACAAATCGAACTAGCCCGATAGTAGGTATTGTAGGTAACTTAAATAAGGCTAGTGTTATGGATACTAAACGACGAAATACGATTTAGTAACTCGTGATTCCAAGTTTTTATGCAAGTTTAACGATTATCTAATCTATGCTCCTCCTCATCAATTCGGTTGCATCTAAAATTGAACCCGAAATTCTGATCCCGAGAATTGGCGTTGGCACTAATTTTAGCGTAACATGGGCCTCCATTTTTCAAATAATGATCTCATTTCCCGCAACTTAAAAATCAGTTGTCTTAATTGAATAGAATAATAGTTATTAAGCTCAATTAAACGTTTGTACCAGTAGTAAACGTATGTACTCGTAGTTATGGGTGTGACATAAAACAAATGAGCAAGGAATCGTGTAAATACCACGGTCTTCTGGTGTATAAGAGCTGTCGGCCATAAAGCTAACCGCACCTTGTTTCCGATGCACCTATAAAACGGGAACTTATAGCCGTATGTAAAGCATTTCCGAATGGAATCGTATCGAACAATACGGTGCAAGCGATGGTTATACATTTTTCAAGACAGTCGGCTCGAGTTAGATTGCATTTCTCCAGAATTGCATTCTCCTTGGAATGGCTACACGTATTGTCGTACAATGTATGATCACATTATGCCATGGCAATATAAAATCAGAGGCAAGGCACGCGAAAAGGTAGGAATTGGAATTTCTCGCCTGCGACCAACAATATAACACATCGCACTGCTGGGATGCCTTCAAGATACGTTTTTGATTATTTTAATAACGGTGCCGTTAATGTCAACAGAATGTGAAGAACGATTACGGACTCAGGTGAGTTGGAGAACTGCGAATATATTTTTTCGTTCTTGGGTCGTTCTTCTTTTTTACCGACAATGAACCGAGGTTTTCCTTTTTTTTGGTTTTTGAACTATCGAAAATTGTGATTTTGAAGTGCGATTAAAAAAAATGCATTGGTTTCTTCATTAACACTAATTAAAGTTTCCTTTCCGGCCAATATACATATTTGTTTACGGTTGGTTTTTAAAAAAAAAATGTGACAAAGTGGACTCTTTCAGTGGGGACTACATTTTGGTTTACCACTCTGTCACGGACTTCTACGATAAAAATACGTTTAAAAAAAATGCTAGTTAGAGAAACTAAAATATTAAATAATACTAATTAATAAAATAATATGGACGTTCATTTTCGAACATTATAAAACCGTAAAATCATTACTCAAATGAGATGCCGTAGTAAGACGAAGGACAGGCTATTGTCGGTCGAAAAGAAGAACGACCCTCTTTTAGTTGATTCCTAGTATAGCACTAATTACCTACCTACTAAAACAATTGAATGTGGCTCACTTCCTGTTTAGGTTCCAGAAATGTTATTATCTTTCATTGAAGAAACCTTTTCCTTAAGGTGGTCTATAACTGAAGTTGGTCGCATAACCGGCGCAATTACCCTATAATACAGATTTATTAATAATATATATATATATAGATAATATATATATATTCGATTAGATGTAGGTATTGTCTAGGTATATCTATATATATATATATATATATATATATATATATATATATATATGTATATATATAGATATACCTAGACAATACCTACATCTAATCGAATGTACAATAATTGGGTACCACGTTGATCTGATGATAGAGTCGGAACTCTTCAATAGCTATAAGTAAGACTTGTACTAAAATTATAATTTTCTCTTATGAAAACATAGGTACTACCATAAGATAGGCCTCTGATAAGCTTCCTAGTTAAATGGCTGTGACATACGGACTGACAGGCATTATAAAATTGTATTAATTTTAGTCATCATCATATCAGCCGAAAGACGTCCACTGCTGGACATGGGCCTCCCCCAAAGAGTGTCAAAGTTACCGGTACACGAGGCACACAGGTCCGAGAAAAGAGTGAACTTGGTTAGGCCGGACGCCGTGTTTTCGACACTTATACAAACGGGTCGAAATCCCGCCTTTTAACGTTTTGTCTATATGCGTCTCATAACGCTTTAGTCTGATTTTGAATAAATTTACGTAATATACATGTGTAGACTTCTTAAGCACACTACAAACGATACAATTAGTCACTTTGTAATTTTAGTCATGGAGACCTAAAACTGATCTAAGTATAGTCAGCATCAAAGGTAGCTACGAAGACGTCAAGTCTTTATTAAAAGGGAATAAGAACTTTTGACTTCTTCGATTGCGTAGTTGCTTTTGACGCGGACTGTACTTTATTAGTTTCATGTACAGTCGCCATCAGATATATCAGAGCGGCGAAAGCGCTCACAAATATCTGAACACGTCTCTAATGCCTCGACAATAGAGACGTGTTCAGATATTTGTGAGCGCTTTCGCCGCTCCGATATATCTGATGGCGACTGTACTAGTACACATAATCGTATCACCATATCTATTGGATTACCTGAAGTTGTTTCGAAGGTTCAGTGGAATATCTCACGGACTTTTCACCTAACTTATTCATTTCTAATTAGTTAATTTTATGTAATTTGTGCTACCTAGTTGATTTAGCAGGGCTGTGTATCATACATCAGTTTGTCCTTTTTTCGATTACTAGCGATTCGATTGAATGTGAAACAAAATAGAATGGGATAGGTTAGTGCTGAATACCCCTGATTTGCCTAAGCAGTACTAAAACCACAGGGTGAATTTCGTTACTTTCGAGCACATCTAAATTACGAATAGAATTCGTGAATAACTACGTTAAAATCCCCAAGTACTACAGAATACAGATTCAGTGATCTTTTGTCCATTTAATAATAACATGATAATCTCTTTTAAGGAAAGTAAAATTTATATCACGTCTACATTCTGAATAATTAAAGGGGGGAAAGAGGTCACAGGGCACTGAGTCATGTTGTTAAGATAAAACAAAAAACAATGAAATTAGATTCAAATCATTTATTAAAATAAGTGATGTATTAAATTTTTATAAAGAACACATCTTAAGAGCAGTCTGCTGTATCTTTAAAATATTTATACACAATAAAAATAACAACTATAATTTATAATGAAACGAATTTGATTATGTGGACATTTCCTACGCGGTTAAGTTGAACTTTAATGTTTTATTGCCAAACAAACACAACCGTTCCCAAGGAACATCCACCACGTCAGCTGCACATCCCATTTGTCATATAAAAATATCTCAACATCAGATTACATAATATGTAGGTACCTGTCAGTGTGGGTTTCATACAGACTACCGTACCGAATGGGTATTCTATGTTGTAATTTTTGTTCTTGTGTAACGTATATTAACAGCCAGTAACAACGTACAGGCCGTCTGGCTTTAGTCATCTTTTTTTTCATATATGTACCTATCTAGAAAACGAAAAACGTTTCTTGTACTTTTATTGGGTTCTCTATCAATTACGTTGGCTCAATGATATTTTGGTATAATACCCGATATTAAATTAACTAACTTTTTAAATATTCTGATGCTTAGGTATTCTCCAATATTACAAAATAGGGAATGAGCCGCACCTCCCTACATACATAAACATGTCAATAGCAACACCATAATAAAATCATGACAGGTTTCACAACTCGCCTCTAACACGGTAAGGCCATTTTCTACGTAACACACAACTTCACAACATTAAGAACATCGGAAGTGTAGACATAAATTTTAAAATGTATAAAGCATTTTTTTGTAAAATGTACTTAGATATCCATAACAAAAAAAAAAATTTCGTTAACATTAAATGTTCTATTCAAATCAATTAAATAGTTATAATTTTTAAGTCTATTTTATTACTTATATGAAACAGATTTTTTTACAAGTTTTTAGTGCCGACCTCTAATATAAATCAATTATTATTTTCTAAGAAAATGTTGTAAAAAGATGTCGAGTTCACTGTCGGTCTCTTCTCTTACCAAGTTGCCTCGCCGATAAATTCATGAATATCAAAATATATACCAAGTACTTTTTATATGTATTCATTCCTTGCGTCATTCATTATCATTGATATCAATTATTTAAAATACAACACATTTCCTATAAAGATCGCTTAACTGTACGAGTGGGTAACTATACGGGAACCGGATAAAACAAGTCTATGTACTTACTAATGTTCCAAATTACCTTGGCCTGAAATTGACAAAAATAATTGTGATTGAAATATCACTTATTACATATAAGACTAGTGTTTTGTTCTAGAGAAACGAACGATTGTGACTATAAAAATAATTTAAGTAAGTAATAAATGTTAGTGCCGTTCTCTTTAATATAAACTGTATGGCACAGATAGACGTAGACATCGGTAATTGATCTAATATTCGATATGAAAAGTGTAAAATTAATTACAAATAGTGTCAGGTACTTAAAGTTACAATTTAAGAAAATGAACTATTGTGGGATATAATGGAATGATAATTTATACTTCGGAGGCAAAAATACCAGTATTGGCTGTGGAAATACTAAAACGCAGCACTATGCTGTACTTGACGTACATTCAAAATTGCAAAAAACTATAACAATTACTTAAGCTCGCTTTGTGGATCGCTGCAAGCTAAGAGTTGCATCTTACGGGGACCATTGGATATGAACTAAGCATATTGTAGAATTGTTCAATACTTAAAATAGCACCTAAGCCGACTATACGTCGAAAATTGCCGGTTTATACAACATAATTATGGCTAAAATATAATTCAGGCAAGTAATTTTAAATCAGTTATTGAGAACTCAATTTTATGTACTAACCACCTTAAAATAATAGGAGATAGATATAATAAATCTCATGAAAAAACCTTCGACGTCTCAATTGTAGAGATCGAGAACATTAAGTCGTTTACAATATCACTCTTTAAAATATTATATTACAAGTTTGATAGACAAAGATATTTTCAACAATGATACTCTCACACTGAAACACTTGAAAACAACATTGTTTGCAACCTTTCGGACAGCCCGACCTCAGGGCACGGTCACCACACAGACTTTAATCAAGCCGTGAAGTATCTTGTCTCGTTCCAACCTTTTAGGTTGAGAGATATGCTATCCATTGGACGATAGCTCGTCTTTGAGCCACTGCGGGACCGGGCGACCCAGCCTGACCAGCAGTTTTGATAAAGCCGTGTTGTGGGGCGTGTAGTATCGCTTTAGGAATTTGGCCGACCTTTCCTCCATGGGCGGGTAAACGCGGCCCTTAGATTTACCGAGACATTTCGTCCGCTCATTGCTCACGGCCTGACAGAAAAATCCCTTCTTCGGGTCGTACCTGTTGAACATAAAAGATTAATTACTTAATGAATGACCCATCGACGGATAGTTCCTAAACGAAATTTATTGTGTGCTTTGAGGATTGTGCTCGATAAACTACTTCAGATAGAGCGTAATAGTAATAAAATAACACTCAGCGACGGTAATATATCCGTGTACTGATAAAAATGTTTTCACTCTGGGGTTCCGAAAGGACTCAAAATCTTCAATGTCGGGATTGAGATAAACAATGGGGAGATCAAAGTGAGGTAGGAATATGTGCGAGCGATAGGCAGGAGAGTTTCTATTGGTCTTACTGCATTTGAGCATTATTATGTAGCAGTGTGAGAAATGCAATTTTTAATATTGAATAAGTAAGTTCAAATTACATTGAAATGCAATTTTCAGTCTGTTGCATATTCAACGGGTCGAGGTTGTAACGGAAGTTTGAGTAACTATTAAATAAAATTGGTCTCAAGTTGTATGGTGTACGAAAATCGTTATCGCTCTATTGATGATTGAATTAAAATTGTAAGGGGGCTCACTTTCAGCAACGACTGGAAGCCTCTGCCAAGCAGTGGGACGTGTATAAATTGTTTATGATGGTGGTAAGGTAGGCTGTGTGATCTTGGACAACTGGAATTTCTTCAATCGCATGAGTGAGCGGAGCGAACTTTTTTTTAAATACTACATCGGTGGCAAACAAGCATACGATCTGCCTGATGGTAAGCAGACACTGTAGCCTACGGACGCTTACGATTCCAGAACAATCACAAGCTCGTTGTCGACCCTTTATTGATTGGAGGATTCGTTGTGTTGATAGCTAGAGACGAACGCGGGCCCCTCACTCTCACACAACACATCCTCGGCCAGCTAGCGCTCCAGGAAGTGGCTATATTCCAGTGGGCTTGGTACTCACTTGAGCAGCCTGTTATAGTCGAGCTGCGGGATCTTGAGGAACTTCTGCAGCGGCGTGAGCGCGGCGGCGGGCTCGGCGCGCAGCAGCGAACCGTCCAGGACGTGCAGCTGGTGAGCGCTGAACTCTGCCAGCCAGCGCTCCAGGAAGTGGCTGTATTCCTGTGGGCTTGGTACTCACTTGAGCAGCCTGTTATAGTCGAGCTGCGGGATCTTGAGGAACTTCTGCAGCGGCGTGAGCGCGGCGGCGGGCTCGGCGCGCAGCAGCGAACCGTCCAGGACGTGCAGCTGGTGAGCGCTGAACTCTGCCAGCCAGCGCTCCAGGAAGTGGCTGTACTTGCCCGGGTTGAGGCACCGGTTCCTGGACAAACACATTCATTGCTTGATTGTGGGGATGCTCCGACCAGACAAACACATTCGCTGTCAGGAACCCGCCTTTGCCCACGCCGTAATCACTTTCTGCTAGCTAGCGGGAATAGTACATTATTGCCGTGACCGTGGGAGGAGGCAATTGCAGGCTGAGTATTTGTTTAAACGGACGAGCTTGCGAGTCCGTTCATTTATAATACGAAGCCTGCAATTGCCATTCCGGCTAAGGCTAATATAATGCTTTTCTCAAAAATGGGGGAATAATAAACTTTAAATATCGTTGCACAACGTGAAAATATTAATGATTTCCCGCCGTTTTTCTTTTTAAACCGAATTGCAAGTGTATTTTTGCACCGAACTATTTGAGACACATAGAAAAACGTCGCGTTTGCAACAGAAAAATACGAGTTGAATTGGCTGAATACGACCTGTACTGTCTTTTATATGCCGGTTTCAACTTTTTAAAAAGTTTGGTACTCGACAAATAAAGGAATTTATATGTAACATTCCAGGCGGCCTGCAATGTTTTTTATTTTTTAATTTTGATCTGATCTGAAACTATACACTTTACCATCCAATATGTAGCGACTAATGTACACTTTGCGGGCCATTTTGGAGAAAAACCACATAACGAGTGTAGCGGGTAGCGATTCTTGGCAGTGAATATGTTAACTACTAACTAATTATTGTGATGGTTAGGGAAACAGAGATAGCAACTTCCTGACGCGGATAGCGCCATATCCAGGAGTAACGCCTTCTGTATCGGACCTGTAACCAAGCCATCTAGCGAGAGTATCTTAACACACTCGACACTCTTCGCTATTAAGCCGTTTGTCGACAAATCGGCCAGAGTTGTATCTTTGTCAAACAAAGTGAACAGTGAAACTTCTGTGTGAAAGCAGGTTTCTATTCTGTGGCTACACTTAGGTTATATTGCTTGTTGTAGCTTTAATCTCATTGTAGTTAATCAAACCTAACAGCCAATGTTAGTTAGAAATTAATGGAATGTCAGTTCGGCATAAAATTATAACTGGCGGCGTCACATTAACATGAGTCGTCAATTAAATAGTTTGTCACTTATGCACCCCGCAATAATTTTACATGTTTAAGTAATCTCTAGGGGGCCCTATTACATATTAGCCCTACCACGCAACACCTTTATATATACACATGCAGTAGCCAATTAGCCATGTGAGAAAATTGTCTGTGACAGATCGGCAGGCATCGAGTGATCACATAAGTGTTAAAAGTCGAACAAATCTTTCTCATTTAAAAGTATAAAGGTTTATCAATCTGCACAACTGGCGGTTACAAGTGTTACAACTAATTGTTTTGAATTAATTAGTTTGTTGGCGCTTTAATACTAATTTAATTAAAGATAAAATAAATATTTGATACCGACAGACGTATATTTTCAGTCATTATTTATAATTAGATACATAATACTCGTAAAATGTTTCAAAAATAGGACATTACGACTATTATGACCGCGTCCAAGATAAGAACGGGAAATGTGAAGGCTATTATAATTATAATCGACGTGAATGTTATTACGGCTATGTTATTTATAATTTCCTAAATAATATCAGAAGCACGCTCGTATTGCAATTTTCTTATTAAATTCATGTTTAAGACCATGCGCGGGCGGGGATTTCTCCATACAAACGTAATCCCCCGTTTCCTCCCTGGATAATTAGTTTTCATCACACTTGCTCGAAAATGGTGTTATTATACGCAAGCGTACTGAGCTGTAATGGGCTATATTACGCCCATGGGCGTTATGGTTTTTTTTTAAAATAATAGAACCCTCTGATTGGCTTAAGCAAATCTGGTTGCTGTGTGATTGGTTGAATAAAAAAATCTAGTTGGTCACGACGCCCCGCCCCGCAAGAATACTGCTCTGTGATTGGTTGAAATATTGAACTGCGCGCTCTACTAGCACTGATCTGGAAGTGAAGTTGTCAATTTTTGATTGGTGCTGCTGTATGAAACTTACATTTTTCTGTCTTTTGTTGTTATTTATTTCCTCGCAAATGTGATGAAAAACATTGTGTATAACACGGGCGTAAGAATATTGCAAACTCGAGTCATCAAAAGCCCTCCGCCTTCGGCGTCGGGCTTCTGATACACTCTCGTTAGCAATATTCCACTTACGGCCCTCGTTAAACAATGTACTATTACATAAGAGCAAATATTTTGTATTCATACAATGTATACATACCTCTGACATATCCCTATGTTTTTTTTTACATAATTCTAGAGGTATAAACAACAATATTGGAAAGTTTAAATAAAATCGGTTCGCATATTTTTGTTAAATCTGTCCTCAACGCCACTACAACACATCAGGGAAGAATCCATGTTTCTACTGATTACCAAAAGATGGCGCTGGTGATGTGTTCTTAAATCGTTCTTTCTCGAACTCTGTCTACGATACCTAAACTCCATCAAACTCTTTTTTATACGTTCTCATATGGTTTGGCAGAGTTTAAACGCATAGAAAAATCGGAAGAATTACCTACTACGGCTCGAATATTGAAGTGTTTAACGTTAGTTGTATAAATACAATTTCCGTCGATGTTACTTCATTATGTATCTTTGACCACATGGATTTCCATGTAGACACTGTTTCACATTTATAATATTAGTGTGATATCCTCCACTTAAAAAATCACGTCAATTCGTCGCCCCGTTTTGCCGTGAAAGACGGACAAACAAACAAACACACACATACACTTTCCCATTTATAATATTAGTATGGATTAAATACCTTTCAAAACTACGAAATTCGTCGCCTTTTGGCGCCAAAAGAAAAACAGTAAACATAGAGACATGGCCAAAGCTCTTTTTATAACATGGCAAACTTCGGGCACCATCATCACATTTTTTTCAAGTTACAATCGTATGCCAAATTTCAGCCCAAATGGACGGACCAAAAATTTGACTCGCAAGACGTACCTAAAAATATACCAACACTTACTACATACCTACTCCTTTAATTTTTTTTCCCTGCTTACGTGTAAAGACACTGTTTTGTGGTGCTTAAACTGAACTACGGTAGACTACGACACCAATCACGTTCACCGAATATCTAGACGTCCAATAGGATCACCTGAGTGGATCACCCAGGTGATTATATTGGACGAATATGTCCAGTGAGGGGTGATCCTATTGGACGCCATGTCCAGCACGATCCCCTGTGTGATTTTTTGAGTGATTATATTGGATTATCATGTCCAGTGAGTTCACCCAGGTGATCCTATTGGACGCCATGTCCAGCACGATCACCTGAGTGATTTTAGTGGACATATGTATGTCCAGTAGGATTCCCCAGAGATCGATCTGTATCCTCCGAATTTGATCTGTGCGACTAAGTCCATCTGTCTGTCACAGAGTTAAATATCTCAGGAACTACTAATGCTATCAATTTGAAATTTGGAATAGTTGTAAACAAAGCTAATCTACGTGTATGGAAAATGAAATGTTTTAATATATATTTTTAATTTCTATAAGAAAGGACGGATAAGAAGGAGGGGGCAAAAATTCAAAGTCTAGTTAGTAGGCCAAGTGGGGTATCATATGAAAGGGCTTGAATTGCACGTTCTAAAACAGTTATATTTATTAGTTATATATCATTAATATTAAGGCATTGTAGCGTATTTCTTTTATTCTTCAAAAATCATTTGTTAAATTAAGTTTGTAATTTAATACTTCTGTGTTTAATTTTTTTCCTTTAAATTCGTATGATAGTATTTTGAAAGTACCTTCTAGCAAATAAAAAAGGAACTATCGAAATTAATTCACATTGATAAAGAATTATTGCTGAAAAACCAATATACATACAGAGTTCCTTGGTCGTGCAAGTTAGTAACAAAATGCACCGATAAATGGCGCTGTATGTACTCATGACTTAACTACACTATGCGTTGTTAAGATTTTTCCAAAATTAATGGGCGGGGCAAGACGGGTATGTTGTATGAAATTTTGTATGGAACCCTCGGTGCGCGAGTCAGATTCGCATTTGACCGGTTTTTTTCACATACCTATTCTTCAAAAAGCTCTCTTACCTCATTTCCTCCTAATCTCCATCGATTTCCTAGCGATTACAGATAATTCTATTACAAATAAACAGTTAAAAAAACTGTAACACGACTACGGAAAAAAATACAATACGTAGCTTATGTCACCCGGAGCATAATTTCGAATCGATTGACACCTCATTTGTCAAAGTCGGTTCAGTATCTCAAACGCTACGGAGGAACACACGAAAACACAAACTGCGAAAAACATATCCCTTCCTTTGGGCTCTGCCGTAGTCGGGCAAAAAGAGGCATCAAGTAACGTGTAACCTTACCTTAAGTCTTTGAGGGGTTTTGGTGCGGAATCGTTGGCTGTTATGACGGTGTGGAAGGTGTAGTTGTTAGCCACGGGGTCACCGTGTGAGCGGATGTGCTGGTACCAGGAATACGCCCTGTGTAAACAATTTAACATGCTAAAACTATGCGCCAAACTTGAAGCAACTATAGTTCTCTGTAAATATACAGCGCATCTTACTTTATAACTCCTACAGAATCCGTTTATGATTCCAAAGATAAAAATAGTACATTACTGCAGACGCCGGGAAAGAAGCACTCTACATGCATGGCCGTGAAAAGGACTTGCCGGTCAGGCATGTATAGTGCTTTTCTCAAACATATGCAATGAAATAAAAATAGGTCCGTATTTCGCGTATGTAGTGTTCGAATAGACCCTATAACATTATACACAACCTGATAAAGAATCTCAATTTCTATAATAAACAAAATATATGCAGAGGATTTATATTGTCTATGGTATCTGGTGACTTATTTTAAATTTATTCATCAACACATTGAATCATACAGATTTGTATTCTTAATATCAGTTCGTTCGTCTAATAGGCATTAACGCGGATATTTTTGGTCCGATAACCATTCAGCCACTAGAAAAAAAAATTTCAGCTGTTTAGCCTTTTCATGAACACAGACGCGTTAACATTAAAATTAAGAAAAAAATACTTCCCGGCCTAGGCATTCAATTTTGTATGAAATGAAATTCCTTTACAGTTTTCTCGAGTTGTTCCGCCAGAAACGTGATACTTTGAAGCCTGTTATAACGCACGTAATGACGACATTTCATTGCATGTTTGAGAAAATATATACAACTAGGATTTAAACGTTGGTGAACAAATATAACAGCTTCAGTGGAACCAAGCTTTATTTTTACAGTTTCAAGTTCTTTCAGGCACTCAGTATTAAATTAGATCGTCCAGTGTCTAAATCAAATCAATGCAAATGTAACAAATCGTCAAGTTGTTAACCATTAAGCGCTTCATTCAGAACAAAGTACAGAGTCTACAATAGGTACGGTACAGTCAGCATCGTATACTTAGAAGCAGCTCGAGTATATATATCGTAAGATCGTAACATAGCCTTATTCTTACAGTAATAAAGACGTGAACCGACTGTACTATGAACAGAATTCGTTGGATTATAATAAAACAAGGTATGAACCATAATCAAGTGCTAACTATATGCGGCAGACTTGGTAATAATACTGAACGACTCCCAGCAGATCAGTAGGCAAAGTTTTAAAGAAAGTTCCCGTGCAAACCATGTTTCATTTTTCAGTTTTTTCCAGAAACGCTTTTCTGATCTATAAATTATATAAAAAATGAAGGGTACCGTTCGTAATACCGATTTCATAAGGCTTAATGAAAATTCTGGAAACCTATTGAGTTGAACTAGCATACTGACTCTGCTAATAGCCAGCCGATGTTTGGTTAAGAAATTAAATGTCATTTTGTAGTTCATTGTCTACTAAAATTAAACACGAAGGTCGACTTAAAATTTACTGTAGTGACTGCAGAATTTATAATCCGTAGCGCTTTTCATTATTTGAACCAAAGTAATTTCAATTAAGATATCTACAATTTGGAGATTACATTTCGCTACTCGGATCAACTTCAATTAAAATTGTTTTTGGCCTGCGAACGACTGATAAAAAGTTATTTCGCTTCTACAAGATCAAAGATAAGAAACAGCTTATAAGATTTTGCGGCGACTGCATTGATTGACTACTATTAATAATACAATAATTGACAATATAACTTTGATGAAAAAAACACCTGAGATAACTATACTAATAGAGGTATTTTTAATAAGTTTATGGCTACATCATTGGCGTCTCTGTCTGGGCATTGTCATTAGCTGCTAAGCGGACCATATTGATTACATTATTAATTACAAATCTGAGAGTCAAATTATATTGGAGTCATCAGACAATCTGCTGATTGGTTTGATAAAGGACCCCGGATTTAGGCAATTAAGTGTCTTATGTTACGTATGTGTCGCGTTGTCGACATAAGTACGTTTTGTGGGGTAAAGTGACGCTGAAGGTGTAGTGTAATTTAAGCTTCGGTGCGGTAGATCATTTAACCATTTGGACGCCAAAACACCTTGACGTGTTCAGTGTTCCCATACCCACGGAGCCAAGAATGACTACAGTAAGTTTGGCGTACGGTTGTCACTGAAACCGACATGCTTAAGCCGCGGTCTACTCGTAGATGCTATTTAGCGGGCGTTGATACTGTGACTGTGACCCTGCTGCCCGCTGGCGTCCAGACCTTGGAATATTCATATTCGCCGTTTTGTAGCAGAAATGTAGGCGTGTAAAGCCTCTCGCCGACTGGCGCGGATGTATATTATGATAATCTAGGGTGCGTGTCTGAATCATTGATAGGATTATCATACAACTGGCCGCCACAGCAGGCCGCGCCAGTCTGTGAGAGTGTTATTTGTGTGGAATGGCTGTCGTCACTTACCGTTTGGAAGGTGATATGAGTATGGCAATGAGCTTGGCGTTCGGCAGCAGCGCGTGCGCGCGGCGCGGCGCCTGCTCGCCGTCGAAGTACGTGGCGGACTTCTCGAACGTCATCTGCGTGCCGTTGCTGATGCCCGGGGGGAAGAAGTTTAAATACCTGCGTTAAAGGAAACTGTTAGACACTGGATTTGTTGACAGTCCCTGCCTATGTCGGATGAAGTCGAGATGCTGCATAATTTAACGAAAGTAGCAAGTTTTTTTTTTTCTGCAGATATTTTGTTGGCTTTAGGGGCGGTTTGTTCACCTGGCAACAAGCCCTTTTTAGGGTTCCGTACCTCAAAAGGAAAAAAAACGGAACCCTTATAGGATTACTCATGCGTCTGCCTGTCCGTCTGTAACAGCCGATTTGCTCCGAAAGTACTAGACCGATTGAGTTGAAATTTGATTAACATATGTAAATTGGTGACCCAAAGATGGACGCGTAAAGTAAATGAATGAATTATGAATAAGGGGGCCACTTTTGGGGGGTAAATAAATAAATAAACTTTATTGAGTTACAACAGTATATTAGAAAATTAAAAAAAAGGATAGCAAACTGTATTGTGAGATATATATATATCAAATGAAAGGGGTTGTTGTAAGCATCTCAGATTTTTTTTCTATAATTTTAGCAAAAACAGATTTGAAGTAATTTAGGAAAAATACGAAAACTGACCTTTCCCTCTCTTATCTCCGAAACTATTAGGCTTAACATTTTGAAACAATATGGAAAATAGTTCCTTGCCTAAAGATTACAGGAAAACCTTTAAGAAGTTTGAGTATTCAAAGTAACGGCAAAATTCTCAATATTTTTGTGTATTTTGTACGGAGCGCCTGATGCTTAGAGCATAGCAATTTTACGGAACCCTCACCACGCGAGTTGAACTCGCACTTGTCCGGTTTTTATCAAGAACAAAAAGTACCTTGGTCAAATACACGGTGGTACAGTCTCTTAGAACGGTCTTCAGGTTCGGGTGAAATCGTTATTTTTGGCATAATAAGGTGTAAGAGCCACGTGGGCTAATCATATATAATATTACGCGCGTAATCTAATCAGCAGACACTAAATCCAATTAGATCAAACCTAACCGCTTAGAGGTTTTTAAATAAGCAAAATTTAATAATAGTAGATTGTATGACAAGGGGCTAAAATAAACCATATCACCGCGTGATGATTATTTTCCCGAGCGAAGTGAGGTTAATATGGCTTTTAGACCAGAGTTATACACTCTACTTTCCACTTCGACTGCGAGAAAATAGTAAAAACAAAGATTATCCATCCACAATCAATAATAAATTCCACAGCGAAAAGATTGTTAATGGAGGCATGTTTTTTTAATAAACTGCTTTGACACTGATACAAAATATTGACACTACGAATAAACGCCTCTGACCGTCAATAGGCGTCCAAACGGCCGAGCGCGCGGACAGCATACGGGGCATAAGATAAAGCGAGATAGACCGCAGTCTATCCCACTCAATCTCATAGCTTCATGTATGCAGTCAACCACGCTTGAACGTTTGAGCGCAGCTATTGACGGTCAGATGCGTTTTTTTTAATGATTGTGAATTAGGGACTAAAAAAACACCTAATGTTTGAAATTAATTCTGTTTTCTGATTGGTCGATTTTAATATTATCTGTAATCTTTTATTTAGACGACCGGTTAGCCTAGTGGGTAATGACGCTGCCTACGAAGCTGAAGGTCCTGGGTTCGAATCCCGGTAAGGGCAAATATTTGTGTGATGAGCATGGATATTTGTTTCTGAGTCTTGGATGTTTTCTATGTATTTAAGTAAGTATTTATATCTATTATATATATCGTCGTCTAGTACCTATAACACAAGCCTTATTGAGCTTACTATAGGCCTAGCTCGATTTGTGTAAGAATGTCCCATAATATTTATTTATTTATAAAAAAAAAACTGGTTAGTTGATAGCAAATACAAATGTTTTTGAAATAGTTGTGATTGGTGGATTTAATATGAGGTGTTTTGAGCGGTCAAATGAAATGTTTTAAAAATCATAAATATTTATACATACCTATTTTCCTTTTTTTGTAATCTGTGATATTTTCCCTAGGGGCTAAATGTACTACTTTAGCCCCGCTTGCTAAGCCTAATATGACACACTTTTCGAGCATGAGAAGTATAAACTTTTAGGTACCTACCTATTCTTCATTAACAGAATCCCATGAAAAGCTTTATTGTGCCTCCTTTTGACGTGGATAACCTTTTCGAAATAAGCTTTTAGAATAGCGAACCCGATTAAGCACACTTATAAACACTTTTATGAAAAAAAACTCCATTGCTGACATGCGATTCTGTAGTTGCATCAATACATAGCCTGGCATAAGCATATTATCATTTCGAGATCCCAACGAGAGCGACGCCGCAAGATGTTGTCGGTATAATAATTTCATCTGCAAATTTGCTTGGCAACTGATGTTTGGGATCTCCCAGACGCTCGCATACGAGTTTAGTTGCTAAAATAATATTTATTTGCCGCCTCACTTTAATATTCTCCTTTATTGCGAACACTTCAGCTACATTGTTCTAAACAAAAAAGGAATAAAATTACATTGTTCTGTCTGTTAACGTGGAGGACTTGCCAATTTCAATAAATAATCTTTTAAGAATTCAATGAACGCAATGTATTCCAGGAAATATCCAACGATAGGTATGGTATTTAATAAGTTGTTGTTTAAAAACAAAAAATTCGAAATTTCAGTGTCTCACCCTATTATATTGGTCTAATACGTGAAAAAATAACATCTGATTTTTATTTTTGGATAAAATTTAGGGGTCGCTACCGAATTTTGAAACTTTTAAGGTTTGCATTTCTCCATGGTAAGTTTTTTTATAAATTTAATATTTTTCTACTTTATTGAGCTACATTTGATAAATAAGGAATAGACAATCGAGAAAATACGAAATTCGTACACGAAATGTTCGACGTTTATTTGAAATCAAATTTAAAATGTTAAAATCATCGTCAGAGTCCGTATTTAGCATATTTAGCACAATAAAATTCATTTTTGAATTAGTGACAGAAATTTTGTGATTTTTATTGATGTTTTCAAGATTATTCATTTCCTATCATCAAATGTAGCTAATTAAAAAAGTAAAATTTGAAATACATATATAAAAAAATCCTACCATGGCGAAATGCAAACCTTAAAGAATTTCAAAATTCAGTAGCGATTAGCTACCCCTAAATCTTATCCAAAAATGAAAATAAAAACAGATGTTATTTTTTCATGTATTAGACCAATAAAATAGGGTGAGACACTGAAATTATAAAATTTTCGGTTTTTAAGCAACACCCTAGTATTTAATGTTTCTACAACGTAGGAGCCTAGGTATTAGGTATAATTCATTTTATTACTGGCTCAAAACCATTTGAGATTACATACAGTGTACAAATTAAGGGGCTAAGTTCAGTAACATGTTTTTGATGTATTGAAATGATTTGCGGATCGTCTTGGTTTCTACGCTTCCTCTTACGTAAGCAAAAGGCCACATGGTGTATGCGCGCGAAGCACTGATATTGAGACGGGATGGAAATTAAATTCTTAGTTACTGAATTGAGGCCAAGGTCATTTACATACACTGAAGTAAATTACATTTGGTCAGCTAACAGATGAGGTACTAACTAAATATAGCCAACAGAGTATATGTACACACAATTGCTGTTTGATTGAATCGGGATAGAGTAATTTACACTAGAATTCGAGCATTTCACCTTTACTATCGTAGCTCGATTCCAATTACTGGTAAGAGTACTCTGAGAAATGCTCGGGTTGCAAGAAATGTTATAGCAACAAAGTTATTTATTGTTAATGTCGCATTTACTTTGTTGGTGCGGCGAGAGCACCTTTCCGTATTGGGTAACAAAGGGTGCATACAAATAACCTCGCTACCTGTTCTGTTTAGCCATTTATATCATCAGACACGTTTGCTTATCAGCGTTGGGACAATTTAGGCGGCTTCTTAACGTAGTATTGTTGCTTGTGAAGACATTGTAATGACGTAAGTGGAGGTCTTTAGGCACCGCTAATAAGTAGGTAATGACACTCGTGTCAGTTAACTACGCGAAAGCCGAGACCCGTATAATGATTTTCCCTGTAATGAACGTTAGGTACAGGGGACGAGTTTTGACTTTCCGGCGCTCGACTCTTTCAGTCAAAAAACGATAAAATGCTGTTTTGAAATAGCGAGAGAAAATTGAAAAAAAAAAACGAGTGGTACTGACCACGTCCGTTTTCACTTTTAAGTGTACCCTAGTGTGAAGTGTATTAAAAAAATCTATTACAAAGTGAAGATAGTCTGTATTTTGTGAAAAATGACTGGAAAACCGAAAATACTGCTCTTAGCTAGAATTTGGTCACAATGTGAAACTTTAATGCATATTCCATAATTCTATCATTTTCGTTAATGAGTTTTAGTATCAATTTCGATCAAAACGGTTAATTAAGGTTAATTATTAACACTAACAAATCACTACGATAAGAATTCATTACGAGGTTGGTTCAGATCTATAATATAGTGCAATAATACGATACGAGTCAATATCGGCGTCATTTGAAATGTTATCAATGAACATTGAAATGGAGTTAGTACTGAAACTCGCGAGTGCCACATGTATTAGGCAAATTAGTGAAATTAGGTAGGATAATACCTAGCTGGTATTTGTATTTTAAACTTAATGAAATAAATGTTAGTTCAAAGAAGAACTTAATATAACAAAACTCACCAGTCCAATCCCTTGATATAATTGTTATTATTGAAATATAACAAAACTCACCAGTCCAATCCCTTGATATAATTGTTATTATTGAAGAACTGCAACTCCTCATAGGTGGTCGGGCTGGGCAGATTTGGCACGAGCGACGGATGCATAGCAAGGAAGGTGTACAGCGCCGTGCTGCCTGTTTTCTGCGGGCCAATCACCAACACTTTGGGCAGCGTGCCGCACCACTTGCTCTTCGACCATATCCGCCGGTGGCGGATGTCGTCACAGGGATTCTGCCAAAGCAAATGTAGAGATATAACAGCGAAAACACATCTCAAATGATTTAATTCGAATCAAGTTCCTCCGCAACTCAAATCAAAAAGGCTGAATGTCTTACTCATATATTATTAGTTGGCTTGTCTTGCATCATTAGGATTATTACAATCTGGATAACGCAAGCCTTATGAATTTTCAAAGAAATTTGAGTACAACTTAGGGAAAAAGCGTGCCTTTTACCTGAATAAAGAAGGCTTAGCTTTATCGACATCTACTTTCGATATAAAACGTTCCTTAACGAATTTCCCTCTTACACGACATTATAGACCGTGAACGATTACATTTGACAATCGGGGTGAATGTTGTAGAAATGTTTAGAAATTTCAGGATATTTGAACGGCTTGGCAATAAAATATTGCTGCCATTTATTATGACGACAATAACAAATGAGTTTCAGCACTTACATTTACTACAATTTGTGTTTATTACATAGTACCTAACATTTATGTTCTGCTGAAATTAAACTTTATCAATAAAGCTGTTCCGTTTCACGATCGTATTTGATCATGAAAATCAGCGTCACGCCTCTCGTGACAACATGCTAAGTGAGTGTCCCATTTAATTAGCACTTAAATTATTGTTCTTTGAAAGTAAATAAATAACTTCTTCTACTTTTATTTACAGCTACTTCATATAGCACATGGAATAAGTCGTGTCAAATAAAGTGCAACAAATTGTTTACGCCATGTCATTGAATTTGCTGTACTGTGCCTAGTGGAATCTATCAGTTAATAATAGTAAGGCCTGGGTCTCCGTGTGAAGCCTCACGCTGCATACAATGTCAAGTTGTATGGAAATGCAGCTATATATTAGGTCCTTACATTAAAATTGGCGTTTGGCGAACTGGCAACGTTGGTTCAAAATATCTGGCGCTCGGCTAGGAATTCCAAATTCAAATTTATTTCAAATTTAAGACCATGTATTTGTGTGTTCGAATTTCGAATTTCGAAATTTATTTGTTATCGCTATCGCGTCATTGGTTTTTCTTTGACATCGTTCTGTTCACAATATGGAGAACTTAAAATATCGCTATATTTACGAATATGAGTTCCACCTCGGCACCAGTGCTGCAGAAACGGCTCGTAGGATTATGCAAATGGACCCTTGTGTAAAATACCCCATTCGCAAAACGTCCCTTCTGAGAAAGCCACTTTCGCTGAAAGTCCCTACTGCTAAACGCCCCTTTCGCAAAACGTCCCGTCTGCGAAATGACCCATTCGCAAAATGTCCTGTCTGGAAAAAGCTTGTTTAAGTAGAGACTAGGAATCTTCTCATGGGATAAGAGATGGCCAATAATAGAAATCATTTTGCGAAAGGGACGTTTTGCGAACGGGTCCTTTTGCGAAAGGGACTTGTTGCGAACGGGTCATTTAGCGAAAGGGACGTTTTGCGAACGGGACGTTTTGCAGAAGGGTTGTTTTGCGTAAGGGACATTTAGGAAAGGGACATTCTGCGAGTGGGACGTTATGCACCCTAACCGGATTAACCATGCGTATGGGGAAACTACTGCAAAAGAAAATACGGTACGTTATTGGTTCCAACGTTTCCGTTCTGGAAATTTTGACCTACAGAATAAGTCCCGCGGACGGCTGGAGACGCAAGTTGACAATGAAGAATTAAAAGTAACTGTGGCAAACCACGTCAGAGTTAGCGGCAGGCTTCGGTGTGAGCGATAAAACCATTTTGATTCATTTGAAACAAATTGAAAAATTGTGAAAAAACTTGAAAAATGGGTGCCGCATGAATTGAGCGATACAAACAAAGAAACACGCGTCGAGTGTTGCATTTCACTTCTCAACCGGCACAATAATTAAGGTATTTTGAATCTTAACGTTACTTGTGATGAAAAATGGATCCTGTACGGCAACCAGAAACGTTCTTCACAATGGCTGAACCTAGGTGAACCAGCCAAATTCTGTACCGGTGTAATCCATTACAGCTTTCTAAGATCTGGCCAAACAATCACGGCTGATGTGTATTGTTAACAATTGCAAACGATGATGGAAAAGCTAGCCATTAAACAACTCAGACTGGTCAATCGATCTAGCCCACTGCTGCTTCAGGACAACGCTCGACCACACACGGCACGCCTGACTGCCGCAAAACCAAGGGAGCTGCGACTGGAATGTCTTCGCCACTCACCATACTCCCCGGACCTTGCTCCGACTGATTACCATTTTTTTCGGAATTTGGACAATTTCATGCAAGGAAAAAAAAATCCCACGAGGTTGTCTAAACGGCCTTCAAAGATTTTATTGATTCTCACTCACACATTTTTTTTAGTAAACGTATCAATGAACTACCTTCGATATGGCAAAAGTGCATAGATAGCCATGGTACCTACATACTTTGATTGAATAAAAATATAGTTTCATAAAAAATACCGTTTTCATTTTTGCCATGTAAAACGCCAATTTCATATGTCCTTAATACTACATTTTTTATTCCTCTACTACACAATACAAGACTTAATTATAAATATAGAACGAGAGTCAACTGGAGTCAAAAGCGTAACAACTAACGTTCCCATGCGTCTTGACCAAGCATGGTATCGGGTTCAAATGCTGCGAAACAAGTCTTACTGTTTCGATGAAACCTATTAGTCATTGTTAAACAATTTTGCTCTCGGAATCCTCGGAATAAATTGGTACTCTAATTCACTTGAACCGCGACCGCGTCTAATTCTTTCTTTTATAGTTAGGAGCGGTATATTATGTACGTAGAGAACAAATGACACAGGTCCACGATATTATTTGGACGAAACCCCCGAGCGCGAGCGCGTACAACGCTAACAAACGGGATGGTTGGCGCTCCAGGCCACATCAATATTTACTTTTTGTACCCAAATATTTGCGACCGAAAACATGTCTGTTAGAATAAATGTTTGTATACTATCTCTGAAAAACACAAATTTCCAATCGATATTGTAATAACAAAACGTTTTTGTGTTTTTATTCATCAAAAGTGCGGTATGTCGCAGCAAAAAAACGAAGCCTCCAAAATACATAATCAAATTTTCCCCATGAGTTATAACGATGAAACTATCATGTTTCAAATCCCGGACTCAGATCTATGTGCAATTTCCTCTTCATATTTCAACGATGCTTTACATATCTCGCAGGTCGGTAAAATATTAATACATGCGCCATAAATATTGTTTTTGCAAGGCAAATTTGCTCAGAGTCGAATATGCTACTCTGGTACAGTATTGATGTGTTTCCGTTTACGTATAATGTATCAACATTTGTATTTTTATTCAATGTTCTATATATAGTAAATAACATATACGGGTAAAAGTTTGGGAGGAAACAGTAAAGTGAAAAGTTCTGTTTAATTATGTACTATCATTACATTACCTGAATTTATTTGAATGGGGAGCTTAATCAGCTTTTCAGGTCTTTTGTAAAATATTTCGTTTTCATGCATTAAATAAAACGGGTTTGCATGTATTATTGGTTTGGTCATTGTTTTAGATATTGGTAACTAAATATATAGTTTTTTTTTAATAAAACCGAGCGAGGCAAGCTGAGTTATGCGTTGTAACTGTTATAAATATAAACATTACAGGGCGAAATTTGTAAATGGGCATTTTTTTAAATTTGTGTACGCAATCAGCGTGAACTGTTAAACAAAACTTAACTCAGTCTCAGTTTTGTAACGAAAATTAAGCATACAAATTATGTAAAAAATTCATGTTTATGCATATCATTTATAAATTTAAAAGAAAAAGTTAACTTTTATACAAATTGAATACTTAATTTTCGCCACAAAACTGACACTGAGTTTATTTTTGTTTAACAACTCACGCTAATTGGGTACACAAATTTTACAAAATGCCAAAATCCGGATGTTGACAGACACTTATATTAAACAGTATACAATACTTGTATGTAGTTACCTACTTATTTTTACAAGGAGGACCTGCGGAACTTAACCGTCTTGTACCCATCTTGGCTTATACAAGCACAGCAGGGGGTGAAGTGGCATGAAAATGAAGAGGCATTTGCTAGGCAGTGGGTAGATGTTGGCTGAAATTGATTAATTGATTGATACCACGCACCGCCAATTGGCCTGGAACGTAACTCGAGTTAGGTGGTATTTGCATGAAAGGTGTTGATTTATTTCATTCAAAATATGTTCGTATTCAACGACCGCCTTAGCCTAGTTGGTAGTGACCCCGCCTACGAAGCAAGAGGTCCTGGGTTCGAATCCCGGTACGGGCATTTATTTGTGTGATGAGCACGAATATTTGTTCCTGAGTCATGGATGTTTTCTATGTATTTAAGTATGTATTCATCTATATAAGTATATTTATCGTCATCTAGTACCCATAGTACAAGCTTTGCTTAGTTTGGGACTAGGTCGGTTTGTATAAGATTGTCCGCAAATATTTTATTTATTTATTCAAATATGACATAACTAGCTTCTGCCCACGACTTCGTCCGCGTAGAACTCGTTAATTGCCTAGACTTGGTAATAGGGGTGTAGACTCTAAATTTATTGTAACTTCAAAAGAAAGAAGTCACAAAAATATGCCTGATGACGAAAATCCCATTCAAATATCTCAAAAAATTACGAAGCTACAATCGTTTTAATATTGCTTGTTAGAGAGAGAAAACGCTCGTAGATTGTGACGTCACGACCATCGAGCGTCATAGTAAATGACAATCGTTTCATATGAACGTGCGGATTTCGGAAAAGGGGCAGAACATACCCCCTCTTAAAACTTTGGAAACTTATAACTGTGTGATTATTTAAACGCAAGAGGCGTTGCTTTTTTCTCCATTTGACTACATTTTTAATCCTTTTTCCAGAAAATACAACATTATTGGTTATGTTATTTAGTGTCACTCCCTATTAAAAAAAATAGACTTACGTATTCAATAATCGTAATATCAATTAGAACTTTGGTCAAGTGCGAGTCGGATTTTAGTTTTCTCATACATTTTGAGACCCAGCGCCTGATGAAGGCAACGAGCAAAAATATTTGATCTCCATACAAATTTGACATAAATTACAGCCTATGTCCTATTCTGATTAATAAGGAACATACCTGTAAAGTTTCATATAAATTCGTCCAGTAGTTTTTGAGATTAAGTGGAACGTACATCTATCCATTCATTTATTCATCCAAACTTTCACGTTTATAATATTAGTAGGATATATATTTCTTTACTTGTAATGTATGCATATAGTGCGCTGTTAACTGTATATGTTGGGTCTAGACTTGTTAAATTTAAATTTATTTATAAAATGTTTATTACACAAAACAAGTACAAAAATCCAATTTACAACAATTACTACTAATTAAACTAAACTTAAAACTAAGTATCAAACAACCCGCCCCGCGTCCCTCCTGGTGCAAAGGTGCCCATTACGCTAGCCGCATTGCCGCGCTGAACAGCTATGGGTAACCTTTGCAACAGAAATCCGACGACCCACTTCACTAAAAAAGGTTTTGGCCTCTGCGCACCAACACCCAGTCGTCTCCACGGCAAGCGGAACAAACAAGTAATTGGCAAGTACTGAGTACTTGTCCCGCTTCCGCACCGCCGCCAGCTCAGCCGCAGCTCCAGGCGCCCGCATGGTGCGACTAATGTGCGAAGCAGCAAAAGTACTTACACATGTGGCGTCCCAGAGCAGACTCTTACTTTTGTGCCAGGGCACCAAGGTCAAACCATCCGGCCTTTAGTAGGATTGGATTTAATATATTTAAAATATTATTGACTCACAATGTTAAAAAATGATGTTTAAAATATAATGTCCAGGAATATAGAAAAAAATCATTTAGAAACCTCATTTGTATGCTTAGCGATAACTTTGTTTGATTGCAAGCATTGAGTAGGCACGTGCAGGGATGTAAATTCGAACCAACATAACTCGGTGCAACCGCGAGTGAAGGTAATAAATCATAAAAGTTGTTTATATATCACCCATCGTGTTCCCAAACATATATCCAAGTTTTTTCGCGAATTTCGAGCCTCTATCAGCAGCGGAGCGGAAAGGCGGATGAGAGATTAGACTAGAGTGCGCCCGTAATACATATTGATTCATACGCCGAAACGGTTCCGATACCATCCTGTAATATTTAACGTAAGAATAATCATGTATCAGATATGTTTGGAATATTAATATAGCTTACGTGTACCGGAATAAAAGCGTTCCGGTAACACACATATCTACTTCAAGTCGACTCGTATTTAAAGATGGATATGACGTTTATTTCAGTTTGGGTAAAATTTTAGGAAAGGCTTTTAACGTTATACCTATTTTATGTAGTTTAAAACGGCCGTGATTTGTAGGGCAAATGTGTGTTAATTAAACACAATACAGTGTGTAGGTGGGTCGTTCTTCTTTTCGACCGACAATAGCCTGTCCTTCGTCTTATTACGGCATCTCATTTGAGTAATGATGTTTACGGTTTTATAATGTTCGAATGAACGTCCATATTATTTTATTAATTAGTGATATCTAATATTTCACTTTCTCTAACTAGCATTTTTTTTAATGTTTTTTTTTTCGTAGAATGCCGTGACAGAGTGGTAAACCAAAATGTTGTCCCCACTGAAAGAGTCCACTTTGTCACATGTTTTTTTTTAGAAACCAACCGTAAATAAATATTTATATTGGCCAGAAAGGAAACTTTAATTAGTTCTAATGAAGAAACCTATGCATTTTTTTTAAATCGCACTTCAAAACCACAATTTTTGATAGTTCAAAAACCAAAAAAACAGAAAAACCTCGGTTCATTGTCGGTAAAAAAGAAGAACGACCCAGGTATATGGAGTGCGTTACTAATTAGGATCTAAGTTTTTTCTGGTAACTGACTACAATTAATGTTACAGTAAATCATAACTATTAATATTAACTATTTAGAAACTGAGTACCTTATTAGACCTTTTTTTTTTTTTTTGTTTAGGGGGGGAAAATGCGTTACGCATACCACCCGGGTGCAGGGGGTGACCCGAGTGGTTATGTGGGACTCCCGTATGGGCTAATGAGACCCACGGTGTACCCACTAAAAACCCCCCCACTTGCCGCCTCGCCGCCATTTGGCGAGGTCACGGGAACGCTTGCGCACACATCCGCGACCCCGCCGGCGGCAGCCGCCCACAAGCGGCTCCTTCGCGGATGCCCGTGGGCCCTCCACGAGAGGCACGCCAGATGTTTCGGCGCGCCTGCCTCCTCGATCTCCATCAGTTTAGTAGCGAACCCCCCTGAGTCCGTTACGAGGAGATCATGGGTGCGGGGAAGTCCAGCACCCGGTGGCGGATCAGGTCTGTGGTTCCGCCACCGACCACGTCTCGGCCGCAGAGGATAGGGAAAGCGGCGCACCGTAATACCGGCATTCCTCTTCCTCTGCGGTCCCACCAATGCCGTTTCAGCGGAACGGCCCCGCCAAGTTCGCAGGGGGTAGGGAGAGTGGCGCACCGTAATACCAACACGCCTCTCCCCCTGCGATCCCGCCTCGGCCGCAAAAGATAAGGAGGTACCTACTCCTCTTCTTCTGCGGTCCCTCCCCAACGCATCCTAAGCGGGCTTAGGCAAGCCCGCTAGGAGCGCCCTCCTCGGGCCAGCCAGCGGCCCACACAGGCCGGCCCTGGTGCCTCTTAGCTTCGCCGTGGGTGACCAGTCCACGGTTACTAAGCCCCCCCGCCCCGACAAGGCGGGCACCCTCGAGGGGGACCTTAAATTAGACCTACCTGAACATTGTACTCGTACTCGTAGAAGCGTGTCATATCTCTATTATCATCTCTCATTGTCATTTCTCTTAGTCAGACAGCGCCCAATCAATATTAGTCAATATCTAATATCCGGACACACAATATCGAATGGGGCACGAAAACCGGGCGTCTGCAGGCTCGTTAGGGCATTTCAGATGGAAGACAGCAATTACTACGCATCGACAGTTTCGAGATACTATCGAAAACAAAACGTTTTTCAAAGTCAAAAGTCAAAGTCAAAGTGATTTATTCTTCAATTTAGGCATATTACATGCACCTATGAATGTCGATAAACTACCACCGGTTCGGAAAGTAAACCTCTGCCTCGAGAAGAACCGGCGTAAAAAACTCGGCGAGGTGTCATTTTTTCAAAACAGTATACAATATATCATATCAGTATCAGAGTATTATACAATTTTAAAATTACATTGCTACAGTATAAAGCCTACACAAAAAATGAATACATTAAGTAAAATATAATTATAGTTTATATATAGCATAAGTAATGTCAAGGTCAGTTGTAAACCTTTAGCAAATGTTCATATTTTTTTTTACTAAACTAGGCCAAGCATTTTTATCATTTAAATAGTCCTCGACAGTATAGTATCCCTTTTTTAGTAAAGACGATTTTAGATATTTCTTCAGAGCAGGTAAAGACAACTCAAGTGCTTCAATGGGTAATTTATTGTAAAATAGTATGCATTGACCTATAAATGACTTTTTGACCAGTACAGTAAATATCTGACACTGCAAAGTTCGCAATTGGGAATGGATGAAAATTTTAGAAGTGCCTGATTTTTTAGATAGGATTAACCTTCCTTAGCACCAGAAAAGTTTCAAATTTTTCAGCTGCGTCAATAATTTTGAAAATATAAACAGTTTCCCCACTTATGTTTTAGGTCAACGACGGCACTTACCTCGATCCGTCTCATATAAAAAAAAAACTTAAATATCTGTGGTTAACTCACACTGGCAATGATATTGACAGTTGCAGCAGCTATATTTGTCATTACCAGTGTCAATTTTATATTTTTCAAAAAAAATTACGCAGACGCAAAATTTTAAACTTTTTTATGGTGCTAAGGAAGGAACCAAAAAATAATCAGGCACTTCTGATATTTTCATCCATTCCCCATTACTTGGATGTACTTTTATATATTATACGGGGTAACACGTCACGTCTATAGGACGGTGGCAAACAAGTGTACGGCCTGCTTGATGGTATAAGCATACGCTTGCGATTCTAAAGCCGGCGCTATATAGTCGACAGCAAAAAATAATGCAGGCCCCTCACTCTCAACACAACCTTCAGGATCTCCGGCAATTTTTTTTAAATTGAAATAAATGGCTCTATAATCGGTGTCACATATTTTTAGGCTAAGTAGGTATATACTCGTCCTATACGAGTAATTCATCCCCCGCGTCGCTTTGGGTTCGAGGATTATTTTTAAGTAGAAGAAAACTTGTTCTCTTCCAAGCTGTTTCCAGTAGGTACTGTATTGTTAACGTTAGCTAATTTGTTTATTTAAGATATATTGTAGTTCGTGAGTATAGGATCGGGTTGTATACGCTTAATGTGTACGTAAAATATATTATTGCTCATTAAAGTTATATATAGGATTAATTGTTGTAGGTTAAGTAACATATTAATGGTGGAGGTGTAATGTAGGGTAATATATTTGCGTCATACCTAAATATGTGGGTATGCCGAGAAGTTTTTGTCTGATTAAATAGCCTCAACGGAACGACGCGTTTTATTGTATCTCCTGCAATTGTGGTATAAATCTTTCAGTGGTGGTGGTTTCAATTGGTGTGAATTGTCCCACTATATTTATTTATTTATTTATTTATACTAACTTCGCGTGGAATTCGTTTATATCGTAGCGCCATACAAACTTTCGCCCCCTTAGGTGATGATTCCCGGGATAAAAAGTATTATATAGTATGTTAATCCAGGCTATTCATCAGTTTAGCCGGGTTTGCATGATTGAGTAACAAACATCTAAACATCCAAACTTTCGCATTTAAAATATTAGTAGGATTAATGCTGGTTACCCTAACTTCCCTACCTCCATATTCATATAGCGCTAAAGCTAGTGCATTATAGAATCTGGTTGATGAAAGATGAGTCTAGAAAAAACGGCAAATTTAAAAAAAAACAGCGTGTTGCAACACCGCGTATAACGCGATAAAATAATAATGATACTTGAATTTTTTTTTCAATTCACACAATGCAACAGAGCAGAAGGAAGTAAATTTATATTAAATAAACCTCTTAAACTCCTTCTACTTTATATAAAGAATAATCAAAACCACTCTCCAAAATTAAAATTTTGACGAGACATAATAATTAAACTTTTTATGATATTCTTCAATGTGAATAATATTAGCTGTTATAGTCACTTTCTTAATTAGCATATCATTATCAATATTCGGACATCATACTAATTTAAGACGTTTGACACACTTGACAATGATTTACTGTTGCCATATAAAAAGTTTAAAATAAGCCTCAGGCTCATCTTTGACTAGCCAGACTCACCATCCCCCTAGCGTTATTCCCGGTTGTGCCCTAAAGGAGCCCGGGGTCCGCTTTGACACCGAATCCCAAGATTTGGCATAGGCATAATAGTTTACGGAAGCGACTGCCATCTGACCTTCCAACCCAGAGGGAAAACTATTTTTTTTTCTGTTTGGCCTGCAGAGCGGCCAGCTACAGATATGATTAGGGAAAACTAGACTTTATCGGGATCTTAGTGGGATTTCACTAGCCAAACTCTCGTAACTTTATAAATTCGACTATTCTAATAAATTTGGGTAACGGGAGATATTGTCCATAGGTCGGCATTGTCGCAGTTATTTCAGAAGCTACGACTATGTGTCCAATACCTGTGTACAACACAGATAGGGGAACGGCGAGAGGAAATGAACAAGCAGGTTGAGACAATTTATTTACAGGATATTGCGGGAGCATGGCTGCGGTTGCGGTCCGATATCGTATGCACGCGATAAGACGATGCAATTCCGTTGTGTCAATACCGGTGGGATATTGTATTTGCGATATGACTTCCATTACGGCGGCGTATAGATTTTTAACCTAGATACCGGTAAAAAATACAAAGATGTGAAGCAGAAAAAACGGTATTAGAACGCAGGATACGGTAAGTAATATGGGTTTTTTTGGGCTAAATATGTTTTCTCTTTAAAAGCTATCCTATATACTACCTAACATTTATAAAGATTCTAACAGAAATAATTTAATGAAATGCGATGCCAAAGCCGATTTAAGTTGGTTTAATTGCGCAGGAACTTATTTGTCGACTTTGTTGTGTAATATTCTGTCATCATTAGGTTTTGTTACGTATAAGTTATAATTATAAGTTATATTTTAAGTTCTGTATCTCTCTCTGGGTGCCCTGATAACCAGCGCCTTTAGCATATATTGCTGCTGGCATATGCTGAGCGGCATCCATTTTGGTGCATTTCAAAAGTATAAACACTTGTGTACCTAATTTCTTTGTCACACCAAATAAATTTTGTTTCTTTCATCTCACAAATATTAGGACTTCCCCGGGCTTCTTTAGGGTGCAACCGGGATAAAGTCAATAGGAGGACTAGGAATCACCCTCCACATCAAGATGAGCTCGGCAGGTCTCAGCTGGAAGTAAGTCTCGGCGAGCGTGAGCGGCGGCACGGAGGCCAGTCTCATGATGATCCAACACCGGAGGAACTTCACCACCGACTCGAACGTACAATGTTTTGTCAACATGTAGGTAACTCACCCCCCCACAACGGGTTGAGCTCGTCAGGTATCAGCTGGAAGTAAGTCTCGGCGAGCGTGAGCGGCGGCGCGGGGGCCAGTCTCACGTTGGTCCAACAGAATAAGTAGAATCCCACTACCGACTCGAACGTGCAATGTTCTGTCAACATGTAGGTAACTCACCCCCCCCACAACGGGTTGAGCTCGTCAGGTATCAGCTGGAAGTAAGTCTCGGCGAGCGCAAGCGGTGGCATGGAGGCCAGTCTCACGTTGGTCCAACAGAATAAGTAGAATTCCACTACCGACTCGAACGTGCAATGTTCTGTCAACATGTAGGTAACTCACCCCCCACAAAGGGCTGAGCTCATCAGGCCTCAGCTGGAAGTAAGTTTCGGCGAGCGCGAGCGGCGGCGCCGAGGCGAGTCTCACGTTGGTCCAACACCGGAGGAACTTCACCACTGACTCGAACGTGTAAAGCGCGAGCCGGTCGTTTCCGTAGTTAGACATGTGCGTCATGAATATGTTGATCTGGGAACAAATATTCAAATTAAATATATTTTCAACCTACATCAATTCATCATCAGATACATTACGTAAAATAGAATCACCGTACTTGTATCAATTAAGCAAATTATTATGTAACTATGTTCTGGTGGAATCTTGCAACTCAATTTTGAAGCAGATAACCTCAACTGAACAAGTCAAGATTGAGCTGAAATTTGTAGACTTTTTTATCAGATAAGATCTACAAAATTTTAAAGTCTAACAATATAAACGTGGCTTTCAAAACGAATAACACCTTGCGCTTCAGACTGTGCAATAGTAAGGAGAAAGTGGAAAGCGCCAAAAAGTCTGGAGTCTACAAGCTTGCCTGTGATGAGTGCAATAAAGTTTATGTGGGACAAACAGGCCGTAGTTTTCACACGAGGTATAAAGAACATATTGCTTCGTATCGGCATAATCACCCGGACAAGTCTAATTTCGCAAAACATTTATTGGAGGAAAACCATGCGTTGTCTGACAATCATTCTTTCAACATCTTGCATGTTTGCGGAAAAGGACTGCGTTTAAGAGTTCTAGAACAATTAGAAATAATTAGGTACAACAATAGAGGCGTGATTATTAACGAACAGTTGAATGTTGCGTCATCACCGCTGTTACGTATTCTTCCGTCTCATTCGCGCATGCATGGTAGTATGGGGGGTCAGACTATAAATAGGGCTGACGTTTCTAGACGGCTCATTTGCTCAGTGGACGTGGCGCAAGCAACATCTCCTGCCAGCATCTCCTGATGATGCCTCGTAGAGAGGCGAAACACGTGTCGAGGTTTTTTCATTATTGGTGGTGGTTTGCTGTAATTATTTGCATGTTTATACGCAAATAGTTGCATTTGATCTCCGCTGATCGACCTGCACGTTTTTTAGCGGAATAGCAAAGGAATATTGTTCTCGTAATAATGAAATTTTTGACATAAACTTTTCTACAAAAGCACGCCGACAGACCTACATAAACTCCAATTCGACAAAATCGAAGTAATGAATACAATAATTGATTCCCTGGTCGTTTTGTGAGAATTGCTACTAAATATATATTTAGTCAACCCTAAAAAAGTTTCCCATTCATCTATAAGTAGTCAAGCTTTGTCTTATTATTTGACAAAGTTCATTACGTTTCATTATAATTAACGTATTTTCCACACGATTCCATCGACATTAGCTTCTAGGTGAATAAAAACCCATCAGGCGTAAAACACACGAAGCGTTTCAGCACCGCGCTCGTCGTGTTGCGCGGACAGCGTGAACGTGCGGTGCGTTTATATACATTGCCATAGTAAAGTTCAAACCGCTACCGCGCAACACCACAATGCGCGATGCCAAAACGCCTCGTGTGTAATTCATTCATATACGTGGCAGTAATATCGACACTAACATATGTCATCGGTCAAAATAACGATAACAGTTCTTATGTCGCTATAATAATAATGTTTACGGTACCGGCGATACGAGGTCGGCAGTAAAATCAGAATGACTGCTCGTACAGTGCTATTTATATTGATGTCTGGGAACTTTGTTTCATTCATACAATACCAATGATAGTGACTACTACTTTCCGTCTAAGTGAAGCCCGAGAGTAAGGCCAAGATCTAATTTAAGAAGTTTCAAAGTTGTTAGACTATAAATAAGTTGTCTTATATTTGTTCTGTCCGAGTTTAATAAGTGAAAGTGGTTTGCTGGTTTTCTTCACGCGAACATAGTACAGAATACGAATGTATTTTAGCTGTGTATTCAAGGTACTAAATTCTAGCTATAGTACACTCAACCAATCCTGGCTTACTAATTGCTTTCGAAAACACTTTCAGAAACTAAACGTCTAACTTTGGGCTAGCTAGTTGGATGATTTTTGCTCGAAGTTCAACAGTTTTGCCACGGCCTAACTTGATGTAGTACTGAGATAGTTACCTAAATTAATGTTCGATAAAATCTTGCATTTAATCTATGTAAAAATATACATGATAATATTGCGTAATACATCAAATCAGATAACACTGTTCTTCAATAAGCTTGAACGCATAAAACACGCCATTCACTAGCAAGGCAGAGACGCAATCTGGTTTTTATTTAAAAGCCAGTATATTTCTGGCTTCTCTTTATTATGCTTCGCCGTATAGTATCAGGGGAAAACCGCATCACATTTACACTTCGGAATAGTAGATTTTTGCTTCAATAAAATATTACCGTTGACCCAGCCTGCAATACTTTACTGTCGTATTAAAACCAATTGTGTACATTCAGCGTCAAATACTCTGTAGCAGTCAAAGTTGCCAAATATAAGGTATACCGACGACTACTACTACTACTACTTTGGTTGCTACAAAGTATTTGACGCTGAGTGTACCTTATTAGAATACACGAATGCTAACGTCATGTGAAGTCTAAAATTAATTTACAGCTATCTATGAATGTCAGCGTAAGTGTTCATTTGTTTTCATTAGAATGATTAAGATCAGTTAAACAACGTAGAAAAAAGTATTCGCTAAGCCATCGTTATCTGTTTCGAATTTCTATCCACTGATATACGTGCAACATCATATAGATATTAATGGGATTCGATGGTTCTCGGAATCGAGGGACAAATGATTTAATCTCATTAAGAGGACACAAACACAATCATGACGCATCTGTTTACTGCAGATCAGCGGTTTAGTGACGATAATGATAAATAGGTTGAAGCGACTAATACAAGAGAGTTAGTACGAGTATAATGTGTTATGACGGCATATATTTAGTATAACGTAATCATTTTCAAATCACAACGACATATAGTGAAAAAAATGTTTTGTGGTCTTTCAAATTGCATTGCCCTGATGGTACAAAACAGGACATGTCCTCTAATTCTGCCCATGAAACGACCATTTCAACGAAAGTTCAACTGAGAGTTCTAGTTTGCGATAAAAATAGCAGCCGAGCTATATAGTAATCAGTAGTTTAACGCTTGGATAAAGAGCAGTTCAGTGCGACGTGGATCGACATCCGACAGGCGGATACCTGGCGGAGCTCCGTATCGTTCCGAACGCACTACAAAACAGTCCTCCTACATTTATGTAATAGGAGTAGTAGTTTAGTTAAGTTACCGGGTTGTTGATGAGAGTCTGGAAGAGCTCCCCGCCCTGTATGGAGCGGTCAAGGCGCGCGCGGCCGCCGGGGTAGCGCTCGAGCAGCAGTGTGTGAGTGAACAGCCCGCAGGTCTGCCTCGGGAGTACCACCACTGCTCTGTGCTTGAAGTTAAGTTACCGGGTTGTTGATGAGAGTCTGGAAGAGCTCCCCGCCCTGTATGGAGCGGTCGAGGCGCGCGCGGCCGCCGGGGTAGCGCTCGAGCAGTAGTGTGTGAGTGAACAGCCCGCAGGTCTGCCTCGGGAGTACCACCACTGCTCTGTGCTTGAAGTTAAGTTACCGGGTTGTTGATGAGAGTCTGGAAGAGCTCCCCGCCCTGTATGGAGCGGTCGAGGCGCGCGCGGCCGCCGGGGTAGCGCTCGAGCAGCAGTGTGTGAGTGAACAGCCCGCAGGTCTGCCTCGGGAGTACCACCACTGCTCTGTGCTTGAAGTTAAGTTACCGGGTTGTTGATGAGAGTCTGGAAGGGCTCCCCGCCCTGTATGGAGCGGTCGAGGCGCGCGCGGCCGCCGGGGTAGTGCTCGAGCAGCAGTGTGTGAGTGAACAGCCCGCAGGTCTGCCTCGGGAGTACCACCACTGCTCTGTGCTTGAAGTTAAGTTACCGGGTTGTTGATGAGAGTCTGGAAGGGCTCCCCGCCCTGTATGGAGCGGTCGAGGCGCGCGCGGCCGCCGGGGTAGCGCTCGAGCAGCAGTGTGTGAGTGAACAGCCCGCAGGTCTGCCTCGGGAGTACCACCACTGCTCTGTGCTTGAAGTTAAGTTACCGGGTTGTTGATGAGTCTGGAAGAGCTCCCCGCCCTGTATGGAGCGGTCGAGGCGCGCGCGGCCGCCAGGGTAGCGCTCGAGCAGCAGTGTGTGAGTGAACAGCCCGCAGGTCTGCCTCGGGAGTACCACCAGTGCTATGTGCTTGAAGTTAAGTTACCGGGTTGTTGATGAGAGTCTGGAAGAGCTCCCCGCCCTGTATGGAGCGGTCGAGGCGCGCGCGGCCGCCGGGGTAGCGCTCCAGCAGCAGTGTGTGAGTGAACAGCCCGCAGGTCTGCCTCGGGAGTACCACCAGTGCTATGTGCTTGAAGTTAAGTTACCGGGTTGTTGATGAGAGTCTGGAAGAGCTCCCCGCCCTGTATGGAGCGGTCGAGGCGCGCGCGGCCGCCAGGGTAGCGCTCCAGCAGCAGTGTGTGAGTGAACAGCCCGCAGGTCTGCCTCGGGAGTACCATCACTCCTCTGTGCTTGAAGCCGCGACGTAATCTGTGTGACAATGGTTTTATATAGTGAATTAAATTTTCCACACTATTTTAAGTGTTTGACCTAACATGGTTGAGCCTCATTTGAGATATTACCAATGCCCAATGGTTAGCTGGTAGAGAATGCCATTTGGCATTAAGGTCGCCATTTGTACATTTCTGTGTTTTGTGCAATTAAGTTTAAATAAATAAATATTCACGTGATTCAAGGAATATTATTAGCCAGACTGTTGCTGGTTCCATATGTGAAAATATATACCGTTTCGGGTTATAAAATATGAACTATATATAAGTCACGGCACGACTCATAATCATGTAAGTGTTGATCCGAGGTACAAAAAAGTGCTTAAATATTTTTAAAGGAACAACCAAAACAATGTCTAAATCCCATGAGCGCAAACAAATTACATGTGCGAACAGCTAATGTTTTTTAAGTAAATTGGCACGGCTTAGCGAGACTTGTCTCCGTAATGCAAATGTTATAAAGTCAAATAAAATGTACGGTGGTATTTTTAAAGGTCGACAGGCAGGTAAGATTACCCTTTGTATCAAAATATATCAAACGTAAGCCCAGAAACACTAACAAGGGTTAAAGGTTTAGCAGTTTCAGCGAAAAAATAAAATGGGTCGTCGGCGCACTCAACAACGTCTCTTTTATACAACAACGGTATATTTTGAGGGATAACAAATAGGGAGCGTTACACAACAAAGCAATGGCGAATGAATGACGATGACGTAAATCATTCCTGCTACTGTTCAGTACCAAATGCATAAACAATAGGGGAAATATGTGTGTTAGGTACGATTTAATAATAGATTAGACAAGCAGCAATCTTATTATAATAAGTACTTAACAGAGCTAGTGCCGCTGGGAGGTCTTTAGGGTCATAGTGATACAATGGTCGTCCAGCGTCTTAACCTTACACCGCCCTTCGTTGTTTACGCAATAATAATTCAATGAGTAAGCCAGTCTACATGGCCATCGGCTAAATAGGATGACTACACATAAGTGTTTACGTTTTGTCGGCATGCACATTCCCGTACAGGACTTCCCGTAGTTTGGAATCTTAGTGATGATGTCATTATTGTGATGACCTCTTGCTGTAAGTAGATAACTTCTTATCTTACAATAGCTGTAAGGCAGACAATTTTCAAAACAATCTTAGTTCTGTAATCTAAGAAAGCTAGCAATTCTTATTAATTGATAGATTCCTAATACATGATAAACAAGGCAAGACGTGACTCGACGTTTTAATTTTATTTTTCAGCGTCATCTTGTAAAATTAAGATACTTAATAGTTTACATATTAGTCCATCAAGAACAAGGACACAACACCTTGAACTGACAGCTCTATAATTTAGGTATAACAGATGGCCCCATGTGCAGAGCGTGCATGAAGGCAGAAGAAACTACTAAACATATTCTACTGGACTGAAGGCAGGTAGAAGTATACAGGAAAAAGCACCTAGGGTCTCCGGACACACTACGGGACGCAGTCAGCAATACCAACTCGTTAACTTTATGGAGGAGCTGGGGTGGTTAGAGTAGCGCCACCCCGCCGTTTCACGCAAAATAGGCACGTTGGATGTCGATTTGCGGAAAAGTCCCAGTCCAACAAGAAGTCGTAATGAGCACTTATGCATTCATATCATCAAGTCATTCTGTCACTGGCATAATAAATAGTACCTATTATCTACTCTATTTGTTGAAAAGAGGGGCAACATCTTCATTAGCGCCCCCTTATTCTGCGGGCAATTACCTACTACAGATAAGCCCTGTAGATACAATGCAACAAAGGTTGAACAACTTACCTAGCCGGCCTCAAATGTGGGTATTCCTCCGTGCTGGTGACCTTGACGTCCCACACCTTCCTCCACGCTTCGTAGAGGGGCTCGTGCACCGGGTACACGCCCGAGTGGTGGGGGGACACGGAGTAGCACGAGTTAGTCGGTATGCCGTGGCTCACGGCGAACTGTTTGTTGAGCATCATCTCAGATTCTAGCTGCGACACGTTGTTATAGAGGTGCGGCTGCTGGTGGTTCCACATGTGGCAAAACCTGAGAACAATGGCTAATGTAGGAATCTTATTTCAATGTTATCATAGAAACTAAATATATAGTCACGTTACAAAGGGCGCCCATTATACAATGTATTTTGATTATTCAATTAAATATGTGTGATATCTTTAGCTTTGCGCTTCATTCAGACTACCTGCTCAATCTTCTTTGATCCACCTGGCACATTGCGACGCTAGGTTTGTTGGTTATCGTTTTCCTTAGGGGATTTTAACTCATTGCGTTTTTTGGTATACGGCCTAAACTGGCAATAAATAACATAAATCCAGTAATTTTTAAAGCCGTGGGGACAAATGCTGCCCCATTTAAGAAGTATAATCGATACTGTGACTTATACCCCCAAGTTCCAGAAACGCTGTACAGTCGCTGTGGCGTAATCGAGAGAAGGTATTAAGTACAGCTGACCCGACTCCCATTAGGCGTCTTATCTCGTGAAAACGTCTGCTATGGTTATACTGACCTTCATTTCAGTATATACCTCGTACCTCTCGCACTCGCAGTTTACTAAAACATCGATCATGTAACGTAAGCAATTAGTGAAAGAATTCGACAAAATTTTGATAGACGCAATGTTAATAACTACATATGCGAATTATGTTGCTGACCACTAAGCAAAGTACGCACATTTACCAAATTAAAACAAATTTAAATAAATACCTCTATTAACTTATAATAAACAAAAACCTGCAGAATTCTTAAGCAAATCTGCTCTAGGTTTGTTATCTTCAAATTGATCAATTTATCAAAGGGTTGTCATGAAAACGTACTTCGAATTTAGAATGAGACTAAGGATTTTCGTATATAAGCATTATATAAGTCAAGTCAAGAATGAATCTCCTTCATGTATACCGCGTTACGAGTATCCTTGGAATATAAAGTACGTAGTTCAGTCATGTCGTTCGTACCAAACCTTCGCATCAAATAAACTGCTTTAAGCCAATTAATGCACATTTGCAAGCAAATACATTCCTAAAGACGAGGCTAGTATTTCAAGCCAGTATAGTAAGCTAGTTAGTAAGCTAGGAAGCTAGTAAAACTGTCCTCGCTTGAACACTGGCTAGTGCTGTCTACATGATGCCAGTAATTTTAAGTCAGTTCGACAGTGCCAGTACCATTGCACAGTATCGTAGTGTCGTAAAAAATCGTAGGTAAATATGAACGTCATTCGTAAAAAGAACACAGTACGATTGAAATTGTAAAATGAAATATACAAAAAAAAAACACTGCGCACTAGCCGGACGGATACTAGCTTCGCCGGCCACACGAAGATAGTACACGGACAAGCGAAATCGGTGGTGGGGGGCGCTACTAGCTCAAAAAATAGAACGGCAAGCTATTAAAACTATCCTGGCTTCAGCACTTAGCTTACTAGCCTGAAAGTTAAGCTAGTTTTGTATACACGAAGATAGACCCACTAGCTTGCTAGCTTACTAGCACTAGCTTACTATACTGGCTTGAAAAACTAGCCTCGTGTATTCCGGGCATAAGTGCGCATGCTTGACGCTATAAACACTTGTTTAGATGTTGCACACTAAGGACGAGCATGTTATTTCAAGAGTTGGCACATAATTACAGCAGTGTTTTTTAACTGTATTACTTCCAACATATAGACCTAAGAGATGCTATAAAAGGAGATAAGGGCAAGCGACTGATGATTTTTTATGACGGTCATTTTTCATGCCACTACAATGCAAGGTACGAGTATCATTCTTATATTTTACTTCGGGCTCAAATATTAACAGCCTTTAAATAAGACTATTCTTTTTAAGGACTAATTAAGTACTAGATTATTTCTTATAGAAATGAAGATATTATTTTCGTACGGTGGGAAATACCAAATGCTGTGATACCTAGTAATTACTCGTATCGTTCAATATCATATAACACGCAATTAACATAATTAATCGGGCCATGAATAGGTGGAAATGGAAATGATTGTACTATAATAACTAAATTTAACAGTTAGTCAAAGGCATTAATAATATTATATTACAGTGGATTCATGTTAATAATCAACGAGTTAATATAATAATGCAAAATGACACTAAACAAATTGTTGTGAAGTTTTTGCGGTCAACCCGCGGGTCCGCTTAAACCACTCTGAGAAATAAATAAGGTTTTTGCGTCCTGAAAAGTTAGCAACGATAAATCAAAATGACCGTAGTGACGCCAAAGTGTCACAGGCTAGGTTTAGTTTACTTCGTTGGTAGTTTTTGCCGAGGTTTCGCTGTAGTTTCGTGCTCGTTTCAATGTTTGTTGCGGTATTGTTTTATTTTGTAGTATACTGAATGTACGTATGTTTTTGTATGCGGGCATCAAACAACACGCACTGCAAACACAGGAACACAACGTTTCTAACATGAATTCATCATTCGTTTTATCTCCTCTATGTAATCTCTATTGTTCCTACTTGTTTGACTACCCTTTATATCATTCTCGCTCGATTGTGCAAAGGTTATCTGCATGGGATCCCTTGAAGGGATAATTTTGTCTTTGTAGGATGCCTTATTACCTATGCCGTAATCTTCAGTCGACTCCAGCGGTCCTTTTTGCATAGTCTCAATATCAAAAGGTTAGGTATAACTACTAAACCACCATTACGGCCGGTATTATTGACAGATGGGACTAGCTATGTGATCACGGGTCGCAGCAGCTTAATATACTACTTTAAGTTAAAAATGGGCTACTATATAAAGATCTGAGCATTTCCGAAGCCTATACTGGTAAAGAGGTATTTTATCGTTCAGAAATATTGCCAACGCCATTCCATCCAAGCGACCTCATTTGTTCTAAACCAAGGCACGGACGGAATGCACAGGCTCTTCAACTATTTCTTACCGATAAAAGAATTGCCAAGCGTCAGGTTTTTATCAATGATAAAGTTGAAAATGCATAAAATAACATAATTTTATTAACGTAAGATGCGTGCTATTCGGCACTATAACATTTATCTTTGATACAAAAGCAACTTAGCATACTGTTCTCATATTTATCTAAAACTAAATGATAGGCACATCTAGTGCGTGTGTTTATTAAATAACAGAACACATTTGCATGAATGACGAAGAGTGATTTTTGTTCTTAATTTTATAATGTGATACTCGTTACTCGTTACTGTCCGAGCGACCGCACGATTTCAATACGTACCTACAGTATGTTCTAAGTTAAAGCGGGCGTACGCTCTCTGTCTAACATCTATATTGTGAGAGAGACGGAGATATTATATCGGTTACGAAGTCGCGTGAAAAGGAACATCCTGCATATACCCGAAATATACGAAAATATATCTCTATTATATATATTTATAGCTCGGTATCTTAAGATACCGACCTATAATATACCAAAATATGTATCATCATAGCTGAGTGTGTTGAGTCTGTCAACTACTACGCAAAATATATCGTAAGATGCCTTGCTATAAATATATATTATAGCTACGTCTGTGACGGGCTTAAATTGTCGTTATGTTTTTTGTTTAATTTTTTTTCATTGTCATATTTTTTTTTGTTTAATGCAATGTGTATGATATGTTTGTATTTCCTTACTTATTATATATTTAAAAAAAATATACCTCGTTACCAACCGTTTCGCTACTGAATAGACAACGGAAGGCCAGCCTGAGTTGGGCAGATTCCGTGACACGGCATAGATTGACTTTTTCTTTTGTCTTTGTTAGTCTGCTTGTTAGTATGTCACGGATAAATGTTTGTTTCTGATTCTGTATAAAATCGAGGGAAGCTTACCAGTTGAAGTGTTCCCTGCTCTTGAGAAGAGCGTCGTCGCCTCGGTTCTCGAGTGCAGTGCCGTGGTGGTAGTACTTAGCACTAAAGCCGAGGTTGAACCGGAATCCAGGCACCAGACGTTGAAGGGCAGCCTGAGACGCTAGGAGCGCTTCCACATCTTCCTCGTGAAGGCGAGTACCTGCGTAAAATACATTTCGTTATTCACTGAGATAAAAAGTGGACTTTCATAATTAATCGTCATGATCTCTGTAATTATGTTCAAAGATGATCTTTAACTTTTTTTTTTTAATGTATGAAGGCGAATTATTTTCGATTCGATTCGACTAGCCTCGGCGAGCGTAGTGGACGCCAGTCTTTAGTCGGATTTTGATAGAATGTTATACTGGGTGGAACAGATTAATGGACTTTTAAGCAAATGGGATATAGATTAGGTTTAGTACTTTACTTCTCACCTAGTAACCATATTAATATTTCTAACAGTTACCGAGATACAACTTGTTAAACTTTGGTGAAAAAAACTGCATGTTTCAACCCTATCCAGTGGATTCAATGACGTCAGCAAGATCAAGTAAATTACAAACAGCAACATCATGAACTGACCGTTGACAGACCTTATATCATTGCAATAAGGTTTAAGAATAATTAGTTCACTGCATGCACCATATTTTTATCGGATGTGAACTTTTCTTGTGACTTGTGACATGTGTCAATTTCAAATGTAAATAATAACTATGTAGGAATAGCATTAGGGTTGTCACTAAGATTAAAATATTTAGATTTTTATGTTTTTTTTTTCTTTTAAATCCAGCTTAACAATTATAATAGATCGGTTGTACGTCATTTATATAACACTGTCCTTTCAGCTTAGTCCAAGGAAATGTTCCTCCCTGTATATATGTATATATCTCAAGGTTGGTTCCATACAAACTTTTACATGAACTATTGATAGGATTTGTGACGAATCACTGTAACCACTCAATCACACAATCCACCCATTTGCGGTCACATTGTTTGTTTACAATTAGAATTAAGGTATTATGAAGTTTTTCCTCATTCTTGCCAATGTGTTGGCATATAACGTGTCATTCGTTACCCTTAGAAATTCTATATAAACGAACTAATAGACCACTAATTATTTTAATTATTATATAGGATTCGGTAAGTATTTTACTACTATTTCTAATACCCTTATTGCTGTATCTATAACCATACACGAATTATATTTTTATAATATTTAGCCAAAGTTATAGCAACTGGAAAATCTATTGTCGTTATTTGAAACGAAAGTTAATATTATGTATTCTTTTTTAAACGTACCTATGTTATATTAGAGTTCAATAATTTTCATGCTTCTCTTAAATATTGTTAAGGCGAATATATAAATATATATAGGTTATATTGCGTTATTAATTTGCTTCTTAGGACAATAGTTTTTTAATTCGCTTTCAAAGTTTGTAACGCAAGTTACCGGTGACTGATGTTAGATCAAAGTAACAATACTTACCTCTATAATATAATATTATTTGCAGTTGCAATTCCAGAATGCCACTCAGTGCTAGTTTCTGATGATCGCCATCATGATAACAAGACAGCGATGGTATACATCGACCGAATACTAGACGATTTAAGTAACGATGCATATTTAAATATTATGTTCTGAAGTAGCGCAAGTTACTATTTCCACGTAACGCAAGTTACCACTAGCATGTGTTTTTATGTTTATTATGTAAGTATGTAATTTTTACTATTTTTTCTTGCAACAATACCTGACTTAATCGTTTTTCGTGACCCAAAACAAAATCGGCCGTAAATATCAGAGAAATATTCACTTACAAGGAAGTCTCAAAACGCTGTATCCTTTTCAGTTTTCATGTAACGCAAGTTACCAGTACATTATAGAGTGCTGGGGTGAGACTATTGTTTGGTTTCGGCTGATATTAAGTTATTAGAAAGGGCTCACAATGTTGTATTTAAACGTACAAAAAAATATAAACGATTGGTTATTGATATACACATAAAATATGTATATTTTGCAATGAACAGTTCAAATTGGAATTACCTTGTAAATTTTCCAATATGTAACTATTTCCACTTGAAAATGAGCACAGGCTATTGATATATGTCTGTATTATAATGACGCCGGTGTCTAGTATCACAACACACTATTTACAAGTATGCAAATATTAATTGCACCGCACGCCAATAGCATACAAATTCATAACGAAGTCAATTGCAAGCGCTAAGACAGTATCAAATACACTGGGAATAGAGGTGGATATTAAGTTCTCCTTAGAACGAGAATATCTAATGAACGAGTTCGCTCGATACGACGGTAAGGCTGCGCTGCAGAACTTTGATGTCGAGAATTATAATCTCATACATTCACCGGCCAATGAGGCGGGATAGCCCGACTTATTCAGGGTTCGGGCAAAACATTCTTAACTAGCCATGCATGCCTCAACAGCTTTTCCTTTGTTATTTTTACTTCGGGATTAGAATGAGAATTCCGTATTATTTATTGGTTTATAATGAGGCTTATGTTTGAGGAAATTAAATTTCTGTTCTGTTGTTATGATTAAAAAGCAAAATAGCTGAAGGCGTAACAGGGGATTTGCGTACTTCTTGTGAAATATTAAATATAGCCCTTGTCCGTTTTTAGAATTAAAAGGTTTTTGCCTTTTGAATATTCGTACATTAATATCATTATGTATCTATGAAATCATGCGCTTCTAGGCAACAACTAAACCTACACTTATTAGCGATATTGATGTTGATTTTGTTCTGGGGTTGAATGACTAGTTTTCTCTACTAGTGTATTTTGTTGATTTGTAGGACTCAGCTTCTTCTTTTAAGTAAAACAGCAAAAGGATTGAATTTAATGAAACAGAACTTGCACTTCGACGATTAAATTCAAATTTAATACGCATTCCATCTGTTTATCAGTATAGTGCGATATTGAGTGAGCGCAAGCGGTTTCCCATTAAATTTCAAAACGCCAATAGCAAGTGTGAGAATATCCTACAATTAGGTATTACCTATTGCTCTATTGGTCAGATAATAGGATACCAACAAGCTCATAAAATACTTCCGAGAGGTATAACTAGTGAAAAGGAAGAGTTATTGGTGTTATCGCACGTCCTAATTATGTCATTCAATTCGAGTAGGTAACGCTTTACTTGCTTTAAGCTTTCAAAGACCCAATTACCTAACTTCAGAATCGTCAAGAATTATCCGATCCGATATCCTACACTTTCATTAATTCGTAAACTATTTGATATCTAGTTTTGACAGCAATCTCTACTGAACAAATTGGCAACTCTTCCCAATTTTGGACGTGTTTTGTTATCAATTTTGAAGATCATACGAGTAACGTTAACAAGAGCAACATTGAATATCTAGACATATATTTTAGCTTTTCTTAATACGCAGATAATGAGAGTAAGGAGCCCATGTTATCCAACTGAAAGGTTACGGCACCATCGCATTGTTTGTTAGTGGCGCTTAAGTACAAGGCGTGCTCACACAAGCATCGTAACGTAACCCAATCTTTATGTGGGGGAGTAAGTATCCGTTTCTATCCTGGAATCACGTTCCTGAACTCACCTATAACGCCAATAAAAATGCGGCCAGCCGCCCGTGGTTTTATGCACTAAGACGACGATTCGCTAACTCTAGTGTAGCTAGTGTTAAATATCGAGCAGAACAGGGCCCACTAGATACCATCCCAACCTCAGGCTTCTATCAGCTGGTTATCATCATCATCATCCTGGCCGATTTCGACCACGGCGACTGGAAAAAGAGAAGAGTTCTGGCTAACTGGAGCGTCGTTCGTGAGCTCTCAGGTGACTGACGTAGCCTATCTTTGCAGAGAATGTGCGACCACATTCCCTACAGGTCAGCACCCCTCCGACAAAATTGTAGTGTATGACCGCAGGTGGTCAAGCCTTCAACTCCTCGCGCTTAGCATCGAGTTCGTTACGTCTTCGTTCTTCGAAGGCTTGCACTATAACCATCACTGTATGTCTCTTTGACTTTGACCGATCTTGAGCCAAAATCTCCCAGTGCGATGGGTCAATATCACACCTCCGCATGTGGCGCTTCAGCACATCTTTATAGCGCAGAAGCTGGCCGCCCTGTTTTCGCTTGCCTTCCTGCAGTTCCGAGTAAAAGATGCGCTTAGCCACTCGTTCTTCGGCCATGCGGAAGATATGACCACTCCATCGCAGCTGTCTACGCATTAGATAGGCTTCAATGCCGCTGACATTAGCACGACGTAGAATTTCCGTGTTCCTGACACGGTCCGCCCAGGAGATATTCATTATGTCACGCAGGCATTTGAGATGAAACCTATAACTAGTTAGAGTATGATAGTATCGCTGGACTCACCTCGTCAATGTCAACGAGGATCCACCGTTCGAGGCTGAGGCTGAGCTGGCCGTGACTGAGCTAGCTGAGCACGTCGAGGAACAGCAGCCGGTGCAGCCATCCTACTCACATCTTCTGTCAGCTAGTTAGGCTTAGACGTCGTCGCTTAGCCACTGACAGGTATGGCAGTATCGTTAGACTCACCTCTCTCGCCGACAAAGTTGTCGTCAATGTCGACAGGACCCAAAAGATGTCATCTCATCCGTAGTCTTCTATCAGCTAGTTAGGCTTAGACGGAGCTAGCCGGGGCTGAGGTAGCTGAGCCCGTCGAGGAACATTAGGAGCCGAACAGGACCCACTAGGTGGGATGCCCCCTGGGGTCTTCCAACAGCTGGTTAGGTCTACACGTCGCTTAGCTCCTGACAGGCCTGGCAGATGCCAGTGTCGCTGGACTCACCTCTCTCCCCGACGAAGATGTCGTCGATGTCAACGAGGATCCAGCGCTCGAGGCTAAGGCTGAGCTGGCCGTGGCTCAGGTAGCTGAGCGCATCGAGGAACAGTAGCCGGTGCAGCCAGAACTGCAGTCCTGAGCCGAACAGCACCCGCTGGATCCCGTCCAGACGCCCGTGGTCTTGTATCGCCGTTGCTAGCGGCAACCGCTCTTCTGCAAAGATTTCATATTTTAGAGGAGTGTGGTTTATGCTGTTCTATACAGATATTATAAACAGGTACTGTTTGTGAAATTGAATGTTACGAGTATTCTGGAACAACTACAACTCACCCGATTTCAAAATTTCATTCACCAGTATATAAACTGGGACGTTCAGGATGGACATAGGATATATCCCGCGAATCCACCATGGCTGAATTTGTAAGCCGCGGGGACAAATACTTAAATTATAAATTAGTTTCGGTACAGACGGTGTTCATTTAGTGGTACAATTACTATCTGAGAGCCTTTGGTTCCGTTTGGTAAACAAAGTTTATTAACATCTACAGGAACCAAAGGGATCTGAGAACTCACCCTCTATAGGTGAATAGGTAGACAGACATATCATTAATAGTAATAGGTAGGTGCACAACTTACACATAACAACTCATTTTTATACGCAGTCAGAGAATCAACATGATTGAGAAAAAACCGGAGCAGTGCGAGTCGGACTCGCTCACCGAGGGTTCCGTACAAAATTACAAATGTACAGTTTTCAGAGTTTTCCCTGTACTTATAGTATAAGACAATATTACATGCCATTTTTTTATTATTATTTAATTAGTTCTAGGTCAACGGAAAGTACCCTATAAATTTTGATTCCCTTGAGAGTGTCGAAATATACGTATTTTGCGCATAAACGGCCGTATCTTGTTTTTATCTTAACTTAGAAGTTTGATTTTTTTCACAGCATCAAGGGACTGTAGACCTGAGTATAAATAAGACCAGACCTGAGTTGGTTGCCAATGGTAATTAGCTAATTAGCTTTGCAATAATAAACTGTTTCCACACTGTCGGGTATCCTTGACTAAAGGGCATATTTTGCATACTACAGGGATATTTTTAGAAGCTTGCTTACAGAAAACGATTTTTTTGTTCCCTCAACTTTTGCAATAAAAAACAATCAAAGACGAGTACGAGAAGTCGAATAAATGGAACGTTAAGTATACGTACTTTGGTCTAATACGCTTTTGACGACCGTTCGGATTATCGCTCACTTTCTAAGGATATTCAAGTTACTGAGACAAACTTTGAGCTGTTCGAATATGTGTAAATATATTCTACATCTCATTTACCGTGTTTAAAAATGTAATGCTGCTATGAACCTTTTATCGTGAGAACTTCCATTATCCCATTTGCAACAGAGTTTTTTATACAGAAAGTCAGGTTGCTCGCTTCCGAAGATTTTAATTTGGTCGAAGCGAACGACTCGTGAATATTTAACACGTTTTATTTGCTCGGCCGGAACGCTGCGTGTGTTTCATTTCTGTTTTGTCCTATCTTTATTTTGTTTTGTTTGTATTTCAATCCTTTTTATTATTAGTTAGTTATTATTAGTTGAATAAACGACTGGACAAAACAAATAAAATATCTACTCGAGGTACTATGAAAAAAAACCGGACAAGTGCGAGTTGTATCACCACGCGAGTGTTTTCATCTTCATACCAACCTGGTTGCTTGCATATTGAGCAACTAGATTTTGCCCGCGGCTTCGACCGCGTACTAAGCGCAATTTTAAAACGTCTACAAAAAAGGAGGTTCTCAGTTTGACTCGTATGTTCGATTGAATTGCAATTTGGCACAAATACTTTCAAGAATTTTCATGTCCACAATATTAAATTTCAAAATCGATGCCAACGATATTATAAGGAACCTACGTGCCAAATTTGGAATCTCTAGAACCAGCGGTTTGGGCTGTGCGTTGATATGTCAGTCAGTCAGTCAGTCAGTTTCTTCTTTTATATATTTAGATTATTATATGATTATTTCTAAAAAATCAAAAAAGAATAGCTGTCCAGTGTACACAACAGTGTCACCTAATCTCTGAAGCGCATGATATACGATTATGACGGACACAATAAATAATTAAGTATCTATACTCATACTCATTTATTCGTAATATTGTCAATTATTATTACTATAAAAATCATTCAGATTATAAAAGGCATGTCCAATTAACCATTTTTTTGTATTGTTACTTAGTTTTTACTACAGAAACCTAGGCTTTGATTTATACAGAATGTTCGTGCCCTTTATTGAAAAGGTAATTTTATTTCTCATGTGCTTATTTTTATAACGCACACAAATACGCTACAGATGGAGACAGTGTGACTTAAATAATACGCGACACAAAAAGGATGGTGACATTATACATTGTTTCACGAAATGCTGAATTCGCAGGACCAGAGACAGTCAAAAACAAAGATAACATTGGCATTTTTGCAAAGAAAATATCACGAGACACTGCTTGGTAAGCGAATAAATACTAGCTCAACTAAAGTTGCGTATATTCAATGAGTTTTATAGATACCAGTTAAATCAATGATATGTCTAATAGATGCTGAAAATTGTAGGTTGTTTTGTAACAAAAAGCGAAACTTCGTTCTGTGGTAATTCGGAATGATTGAACGAAATTCGATTTACCGGAAATTCGAACGAGTAGAGTATCAAATTAATGCCTGTAACTGTACTGGATAGCAACACATAAATATATTTTACCATTAGCGAAGGAAAAAACCATAGAAGTCTAACTATAGCGCCGAAAAGTGGCCCCACAAAAAGTATGCACATTGTAATTATGCGGACGTGGGGGCGGGGTGTCAAAAGGATGCCAAGCAGCCGTTTAGTTTGAACATGCGCACACCTATACCGAGTTTTGGGCACGTGTTTGAGTAGCAATTTGTAAGGACTGGTTTTTTCGTTCGCTGTTTACAATGTACTTGCTCTGTTAGAAAGAAAGAAAGAGACATTTATTCGTGACATATTACAATTAAACAAAAAAGAGTATGTGTTAGTGCGCCTTTATGGGGTTCAACATAGACACGGGAACTTCTCTAAGCCCACACAGCGGAGGGTGGCGGGGCGGAGCCGTGCGGGAATGGATTTCGGGCCAATATTCCCACACACGTGTAAGATTTCATGACAGTTACATTGTAAAATTTTGTATGATACACGTGCGAATAGGTAATTACCAACTCGTGTCGATCAAAAACACTCCCTTACAGTCGTGTTTTTGGTCATCGTCACTCGTTGGGAAATACCTACTTTCCGCACTTGTATCATAAATAACTATTTCATATGTCATGCTCTAAAAGTTGGTCGTTGTTGTTCTAAAACGTGTATTTCTGCTCTAGTGCAGAATAGTATCGTATTCCCATTAGTCCTCGCCTATAATATAAGCATTATGCGGGAACTAATTCTAATAAATATCAATACTTACCCCGCAACTCTGACAAAGGGATTTTTTTTATTTTTACTTGTTCATAGAATTTATTTTATTAAATCTTACTATCCTACTTCCTACTAATATTATAAATGCGAAAGTTTGGAAGTTTAGATGTTTGGATGTTTGTTACTCAATCACGCAAAAACGGCTAAGCGGATTAAGATGAATTTTTGATATAGGTACATGTTGTGTATAGCCTGGATTAACATATAGAATACTTTTTATCTCGGGAATCATCCCCTAAGGGGGCGAAAGTTTATATGGAGCTACCATATAAACGAGTTCCACGCGGACGAAGTCACGAGCAAAAGCTAGTATAAAATAAGTTTATGTTGTAATTTATTACTTTTATTTTAGCTAAAATAGTCACTCTCTATGAGGCGATGACAAATGGAATACACCCAAAAACCTTTATACATATTACCTTAAGGTTGTGCATGTGAGCTAAGGCAGAAACGCATACAGCTACTCTTCAATAAATACAAAACATATTGTTAAATTTTCCGTCTTTGTTTTTTTTTTACTTTCCTCGTATTCGATATGAAAAGTAGAGTGTTTAACTCGGGTGAACGTCACCCATTTCTGACTCGAACCATTGGCGAAACCCTTGGTTAACAATGTACTATTGAAGTTGATTTGAATTTGAAGTAAAAAATATGAATAGCTGAACTTTTAAATGTAAGATCTTCATTCTCAACGACGTTCACTAAATAGTCACATGATAAGTGCTTCGCAACGCTGCACACCCGTCAACGTCAGTTTGTGTGATGACGAAGGGCTAACTAGGTCGCGTAGAGGAAACTCACCGGTGGCACCGTATTCGTTCTGACGCAGCGCCCATGCGACGGGCTCGTAGGTGGAGCTGTTGGCGCGGAACACCGTCCAGTGGTCTCCGGGCAGCGGCCCCCACGCCGTCTCGCCCGCCCGCGCCAGCCGCAGCACTGGGGACGCGGGGTTCAACGTAGCATCCTGCATGCAGGATTCAAAATTAACATTAAGAAAGTCGCCAGTTTTGGGTCGAATAAGTATTTTTTGTCAAGAAACTTTTTGGACGAGTAACTAAATGTCTCAAATGTAGATCAGTCGACAACAAAAACATGTATCCACTTTTCCACCTTATTCCACTGTAATAAGGTGAAAAATGGGTACCTATTTCAGCACGAGCTGCAAGTGTACCTACGAGTATAGTAGTAGCCGCCATTGAATAGAGAGTTCGATGTGCTAAGAAGATTAATGGCTTTTGCACCTAAAGCTCACTGAGAGTGTCTACCAGTTCGTTAGTAGTTTTAAACGTGAGTGTTAAGTTGTTTAAAGAGATTAAATAGCTGCTCGCTTTTATTAAAATTATAACTTTTTTGCAGTTTAATTAGGTAAGTACCGTGATAATTTCATACAGACACGCTGATTACGGTCATAAAATGGAGTTAGTAATTGTAACGTATAAAGAAAAGAATAAATTTAAAGTCAGAGCGATGTTTTCCATTAGAAAGAGTTCTTATTATGGTAATGCCGACCATTTCATTAGCATATCGCGGCAAGTTGTAAGTAACTGAGATAGGAATCTGAGGTGGTTAGGACTTTATTGTTTGTGTCTTATTCTGAAGCTGAAGCTCAGTGATTTCAGAGGTTTTTACAGGATAAGACAGTAATTTGAAGTTTAATGTTGATTTCACAGTAATTGTATTTTTTTTCTGATGCAACACTGTTATTTCGTGTACCTACTTACAGTTGCTGCACTACAGCTGAGCTGTCATGTTTGCCGTCCACGTCAGGTGACGTATCCGTAATTGAATCTCCCGACATAAACAGTTCATCGTTTAACGAGTTTATTTCTCTACGCAATCGCAGTTAAGAAACGGAAGAACCGTTTTTTTTAATGATGACTTGAGACGAAACTGGGGTCTACTAAGCTACAACTCCTTCTGGTGAGGTAAATTTATTCTTTAATTTTACAATATTTTTACAACATATATTCGGGGCAATGCTTGTGACTCTTACATACATTAACACATACCTTAAGCCTGAGATTGGTGTGCATAAACAGCGGGAAACCCTTCAGCTGAGCGCCTACTAGCGTCTCTTCCCCAGGCGTGGCAAACCCGACTACGCCCACGGAGTACTCGCGGCAATATTTGTCGAGGAGCTCACGGTTCCACTTGTCCATGTTGGCGTATTTGGATAGCGACTCGAACACGATCACGCCGTAGCGGCCCTTGTCCAGGGTGGTCAACACGGGCAGGCTTTTGCCCGCGACTTCCACCTTGTACCTGCACAAAACATGCATTTGTTAAAATTTTAATAAATGTAATATACCTACCAAAATTACATAGGCAGTACCGCCGCCCGCGTTTTACAAAGAACGGACAGCTAGTGTAAGTACTATAAATCCGTACGGACGATGAATGTTTAAAAAACACAATTGATTCCAACAATATATAATCTTTCAACATCTCCTTCCCATTCATCAGCTTTGTTTATGGTACAGTATAACTCGATAACAGAAGTAAATTTTACAAAGCGTACAGTGCCAACATTTACGTAAACGATACGTAGTAAACCAGTATGTAAAATGTAAAGTTTTTAGTGGGAAATTGACTGATTATATAAAGTAGGTCATGCATGTCGTGCTCCACGAAATTGAGCGCAGGAAGATATCTAATCTACTCAGCCATGCAATTTAAGTTCTGCTTCTTATTTTCCAACACGGCATAACCACATTAGTCATAATTTATGTTTGACCTATATTAAGTACCTACATCCAGCCTGGACTATTTACAACCAACATCTGGTTACTCATATTCACCTATTTATTCATAACATTACTTTAAGTGTGATCATTTTTATCTATTTCCAAAATCGATCGAGGAGGTTGATTTAATTCTTAGTGGTTGATATCAAAATTTGTCGGCTGCGCTTCCCTTCCACGTCTTTATATGTTTTGTATCTATTATTTTGTAATGTTTAATTTCTCGGTGTATTGGCTTGTCTGTAATGCCGTGTAAATATATTGTTTATCAATAAATAAATAAATAATAAATAAATATTAGGTAGTCGTTATCATTAAAAATAACCAAATAGAACGCCTGGAATAAAATAGGTATTTATATGCACAATATAAAACATCTAAATCTGAAATGGAGTAGGTAAATCTTTTAATAGCTGGTTTTACTTTCTTAGAACTAGTATTTAATTGAGATCACGCAGTATTAAACAATTTATTTTTCTCCGATATTCTAGGTAACGGTCGCCTTATTATCGCAATAACTACAACTTATAAAAGTTGAAAAACTCCCGACATTTTCATTCCAAAGTTCAATATCTCAAAAACGGCTGAACCTATTATGTTGAAAGGTAGCTAAGAACCATCTTGATCACATTAGCTGTCGGACAAAAACCGCATTAAAATCTGTCCATTCGTTTCGGAGCACACAGACACGTCAAACTTACAACACCCCTCTTTTTGCGTCGGGGGTTAAAAATAGTAGATATTTTATGTCACAGCCTAACACAACATAGATCAATAGAAATCGACCGATTAACCTAGTGGTTAGTGACGCTGATGCCTATTAAGCTGAAGGTCCTGGGCTCGAATACCGGTACGGGCAAATATTCGTGTGATGAGCATGAACATTTGTTTGTGAGTCTTGGATATTTTCTATGTATTTAAGTATTTCATCATCATCATCAGCCTATATACGTCCCACTGTTGGGCAAAGGCCTCCTCTCGACTAGTTCGATTTATGTAAAATTGTACGAGTATATAATGTACAACGGTATGTGAAATTCCATTGCTTAAATGTAATTTTTTTGTAAAAACGTGTTTTGATTTTGACATGTCACTCAATCATATGCTCGTTCTCACAAATACCTGAACACGTCTCTATGGTGAAGGCGTCAGAGTGAATGTTCAGATATTTTTTAAACCCTGATGTGTACAAATATTTGTAAGACGACTGTACAAAATTCTTCCACAAGTGGATGGAGGCAGCAAATTTAAAGGTGCTTTAAATTTCAGATGTTAATGTAATATAATATACATCAATTTTATATACCTCCATATTGGATTTCCTCGCATTATTGGATAAAAGCTCTATATATAAATGCCTCATGAACATGCCAATCCGCGGCAATTTTCGGCTTCTGCAATAATGTAGATACTATAAAGTTAATTTAACTATTCATTATAGCCAACCCTACCCGTCTCCATTGCAGATACCCGGATCTTACTCGTAATTGACTGGAAAAGGGTGTGTCCCTTAAATTCTATCGTTTCGGTAACATTTCGATAAATCAATTACATCAAACAGAAACCCACCTCCGTTACGATATAACCACTACAAAAGCAGTGTTTCAAATTCAAACTACGAATTATAGCTTAGACAGATACTGTAAACAAAGCAGTGATGGTCGACCCTTGTCGAGGAAATGTACAATTTTAATAGCCTCTACAATGACCTCCCTCTTCAAATGGCACAGTCGATCGAAGTTGAATATAATAGGCGTTATATCAGTTCGAACGGTCATATATTTTCTATTAACAATAAAGTAGCCATTAGGCACACGACGCCCACATCAATATTGATACATATGAATAGCTTGATAGCTGAATGCAGGTCACAAATCAGGAAACGGGAAAGTGCACCTAGTGTCGTGAAGGAAAGGGGAGCAACTGGCCTGAAAATACGAAGCAGCGACCGTTCATTTTGCTCGAGTTAAGGCCCGTTTCAATTTGGCAGCCCAAGAGCACTACAGTACAGAGCAGGGTAAGGCGAACGGCAACTTGCAAATAGCATTTACCTAACTCACGCCGACCCGCTCCGCCCTGGCTCTCTAATGCACGGCCACTCGTTGGCAACTTTGTGCATAACATAATATAGCTCGTACAACATCGTCGCGCCCGCCGATAGCCGATTTGCGAGTTTAAAACTTTCTCTTCATTGGTGGAAATTGGTTCGTTTATGACGCAGTACTACATTAGCAATGCTGCGTATTCTGTCACAGGCTCGGTTAATAAATTTCTAATTACCTTAATTAGTGTCTTGCCATTAAATGAGAGAGCGCTGGGTTCAAATTAGAACGCGCGAAACGGCCTACTTTAGCCGTGAGCCGAACGCGACGAGGGCTAATTCGTGATAAGGGAGTGCGAGTGGGTTCAATTAAAGGGGGGCAATGTCACGGCGCCCCTCGAGATAACAGCAGTTATCGTTAAGAGGCCGGCGGCGCCTGTCCCGAGCCGCTTACCGCACGCGGACCGCAACTGCCGTCGCCGGTGCTGTCGATGGAAACATTAACGGAAACTTCAGACCAATTCAAATCAATAATATTGTAGCTTTGTCATTGACATGTCTGATGAGCCTATTTATCTTACCCTGTCTCCGCTTCTACTGAAATTCTTTACCTACAAATTATGCCCGAAAATGTAGCCATTCACTTAAAGTATCACAGTCATTAGCCTCAAGGTTGACCTGCTTCGTCCTCTCCATAATGAACATTAGTATCTTAGTAAAATTAAGTAAGAGGATATTTTATGTATCATTATTCGAAACGGCCCCATCAAGAGACTTTCTGCAAAGAAAATGTTTACGTTGGGCTGAATACGTCGGTTACCGTCTTTGGCGCGACGCTGCATACAAGAAGTTGGAAGAGCTCGAAACGTCGCGATAAGGAGGCGAGCGGCCGCGACTCGCTCCTAATGACGGCAAGGACGTACTAACTAAGCTAACGACTGACACAACTGCCAGCGGCTTCTAAAATTAAGGCAAAGTTTGCCATGCTTCCTTCTGTTGCTGGTTTTATCGCGCATTATACTATCTTTAACCCGTGAGTGCACTTTAACCGCCACTTCATTACATTGAAATTTACGTCGAATTAGGTACTTGTTACGGCGCGGGGCGTGTCTTGTCCGAATTAGGGTCTGCACAAATAATATAATGAGTGTTGACATGGGAATTACGAGTGAGAACGTTTTCGCTTGCAATAAAATGGATTTTACGACATCTGGGAGTAATAAACGTCTCCATCACAAAAGAAGGGCCGAGGAGCCAAACTACCAACAAATCAAACTCGAGTAGGTATGAGCGACGAGACGTGGGATTGATGTGATAATTAAAGGAAACTGTAAATTTCCCGTGAAGTAATTAAGTCGTTTTGACACAAACGAGCACTAATGGAGTACCGGGCGGTAAGACAGCGGGCGCGGCGTCGCGGCGGCTCTAATGGTACTACTAACTAACTAACTGACACCGCAACGACTTGCCGTAAGATAACTTGTGCCTCCTCCGCCATACCGAGTCATGCCGCGCTACGTCGCGCCCTGGTGCACTCAACTGTCACCTTTATACCCATTTACTGCTTCATATTTAACAAGCGACCAGCACTAGCTGCGCTTATCTCGCCACTATTTATTCAGGCGCCTGGGGAAGACGCAGCACCCGGCTCTAAGTTCACCTCGACGAAGCTTAATCTTTAAGTAGCTACCACTCTAATCTCGTGTACGTTTAAGATAAATTTAATGCTTCGCTCATATACATCCGTTGATAAGTGAAAAACAGTTGTTAGGAGTGCTTTGCATGTGACCAATAAAAGCGAATGTAGAAGCTCTTTAGTAGATACTGTGGTACAGTTCAGGTGGGAGCAATTTTGTGGCGTGTATTTGCAGACCTCGCGGAAGTGATGGTTAAATAGCGACCAAGCACACATACCCTAATGGACACTTGTACACGTCAACACGCACACTTGCGGAAAGCGGTTGGCTCTCCCTAACTTAATTTGCGTTTTGTTGCTCCTGCTTCTACTAACTGGACTATGTTTTAGTCGTCGTTTTCCAAATGGCTGACGTTCCCATTTTATACAAACAATATTTAAAAGTATAAAAGGTAGATGTAAAACTACCTTGTATGATTCAAAACTTTCATGTACGTGAGTTGAGGATTCTAAACAAAAACAAGAGAGATAGGACACAGCGAAATGTCATCTAGCTCTTATTTGGAGCAGCTCAACTGGGGAAGTACCTCCACCCTACAGAAGACCTTTGTTTGTGTTGTAACATATTTTCTAGTTCGGCGTAGTTTTTAGACTTGATCCATTTTTGTACTTTCGTTTTGCAGTCTTTATATTAACTACACCAGGTTTTAAAAAAAGTATTTTATGTTACCAAAAAAACATTTACAAGTTTCAAATATCCAATGTTGAACAAACATGACGAGTTAGCAAATTGATGCAATGCGCGCGTAAAAGCAAAATGAATGGTCTCGATTCAATAAAGGTTATTTAGAAATACGTTCAACGGGGCGATGTCACTAAACATTAACTCCCACTCAGTGAACGAGTTTCAATAGGGCATGTGAGCGCATTTAGATTATTAAATGGGTACTAACAGAATACACCATGTATTCAGATTTTGATTTATTTGCTTTTATAGGAGAGAATAAGCAAATATTGTCATTAATTCGCTCATGCACTAATAAACAGATACAATATACATTATAACTAACTACCAGTTGGATTACATTCTGATATGCCACTTACCCATTCGCGGCCACAGAAAAAAATACGGGGTGGCACCCCCACGCCACGCAAATCGTAAGTCTATTGTTTTTGGACTTCTTATAAAGTCGGTGGCGGGTGGGTGGCCACGCAACGGTGACAAACTTGAGTTCAAGTCAATGTAATTGCTAATTTAGATATAATGTATACTAAATCGCATATTCTTCTCGACAATATAAAAAATATATTAAATAAGTGCGCGCCCGATCTCAATATAAATATGAAGGATATTTCCTGAGTGAAAATGTTTCTTTGTACATTACAAAACAGAAAAAAATAGGTGGATTCAATATTAAATCAGACATTTTGTCTTTATTTATGGTGTATGGTACCTACTCTTACTGTTAAATAAATATCATGTATCCATCTAAACCTATCTTCATACGGTTTACTCTACGTTCGACACTTTTTACCCTGTATGTATGTACCTATGATTGTTCCTTTGTGGTACTCCAGAGATTTAACGCGCGGGTCGATTTTAATGAATTATACGTTAACGCTCCATTTACTCCCTACACTACCCTATTGTGACGTCATTGCGACAAAAGACGGGGTCTACTCATAATCGTGGACATAGGCTATAAAATTTGAAAAGAGCAGTTGAGTTTTTTAGAAAATCTTTTGATTTCACTTGTTATGTAACCGGTGATACATGTGAACAAAAAAGTGTGATTTCTTTCTCTTACTCTACGTCACACTTTGCTATTTGTACTAATGAAGGAAATTGCTGTTTCGGTCGCGAAATACTGCGTTTAGGTCCATACAATTTTGTTTCTATAAAAGCGTAAGGATGATATAGGTACCTAGCTTTAAATTTGCTCTTGGACAATAAAAAAGATGCATACTTTTTCTAAACTTTCAAGGTCCATATCTTTTTATGATTATAATTATATTTTTTAATTTATATTTTATCACAATAATTTGATGGTTTACTATCCATTTAGAAACACTACGTTATCAATTTTAACATGACGCAACTTAGCCCATTGATGATTAAAATTAATTATTTACCGTTGAGCTACGCTAAGCTACGATAGCCTAGTGGTTCAATCATGCCGCTGTCAAACGGCGGTCGTGGGTTAGAATCCCGGCTTGTATCAATGAAGTTTTGGGATATTATGTACGGAATATTGATTTGGTGAAGGAAAATTAAATTATATAAAAAGTATAAAATGTAATTTATTTTTTCTTAAATAAATTAAAAAAAAAAAAAAACATCGCGAGGAAACCTACATATATCTGCGAAGAAATTCAAGGTGTATCCCCAACCCACACTGGGCCAGCCTGGGGACTGCTGCCCAACATTCGCTCTCATCCTGTGCTCAGCAGTATTTAGGATAATGATGATGATGACTTAATGTTTGTATAGTGTACTTAAGGATTAGTCAAACAAAGCTTTGATGTGATAATTAGCCAGTAATGTTTTATGATATATCATTTAACGGCAATTCAAATAATTGTTAACGTATAATGTCGTATAGTCTCGTCAGTCGACAAGAGTATTAACCATTTTAATTTATTAGTCCAGGCAATGAACTGACAACTTGTATGGAAAAAATGACATATTTGGAAATAAATTATAATAGCTAATTTTTTTAATGTAACGGATATTTTATCAATTAAATTGTTACCTAGAGGCAAAATCCACCAAAAAATCAGACATCAAAAAAATCAATATTCAATTAGCTCCTAAAAAGTCCGGATAAATATTAATATTTTTTTTTTCTTTATTTAGGTTCATTTACATTTGCTTTACAATATTGAATATAAATAAAATAAAAAAGACAATAAATGTTTAATTTATATCTATATAATTACTTCCGGGTGGAAAGTTTGGTGGATTCTTGAATAAAGCATCTCAGAATAATGTTTTAAAATGAAATAAACAAAAAAAACGCTATTATAAATTAATGTTTTTCGAAACCGTATTTTGCCTCGGCTATATCTTACCTACATTTAACTTTACAGCAAATTGGATAGTAATAGGATGCGAGTGTGATTCATAAATAAAACAAATTATTATGCGTCTGATGAGCATGGATGTTTATTATTTAAGTAATTACAGCTATTAAATATATACATCGTCTAGTAGCCATAACACAAGCCTTATTGAGCTTATTGTGGGCTAGTTCGATTTGTGTAAGATTGTCCGCCAATACTTATTTATTTATCCTTAGCAAATGATGGGCCCTGGGCTTGTGATACTTTAAGATAAATAATCTTGTCATGGTGTAGATAACACGTCGCCCAGTTATTTGCATTACTACCTTGCTAAATTTATATGACATCAATAGTCAAGTCGGCCGGGCGGCTTGAGAGCTTGAAACAGTCAAGCACACTCTTGACAAAAAGCCTAATTCCAACAAGATCTAGTTTCCCCTTTGGTTTGGAAGGCCAGATGGCAAACCGCTTCCACAAAAAGTAAGTAAGCGGGCTTCTTTAACATGCAACCAAGGGGGTAACGTTCCGAACGCGCGTCGGGTAGATCCAACTGTGATTTTTCCATATAAAAATTGACTTTTAGATCTACCCGACTCGCGTACAATGCGTTACGTGATCGACCAAAAGGATAACGCGGTGAGCAGGAATAAAACAATGTGTCCGTCAATGTAATAGCGACGTAAGTGAGCAGCCTACTATTCCTACTAATATTATAAATGCGAAAGGTGGGATGTTTGGATGTTTAGATGTTTGTTACTAAAAAAAATTTTTTTAGGGGTCCACTCCATACATAAAACTGAAAGTCATTTTTTTTTATTGTAAGCCAACGTGTGGCATTAATCGATAGGCCTTTCAAAATAAATATAAGGTTGCTTAGCAATTTTTTTGATTAAGTGAATAGAGTCGGAGATAGTCGCCCCGAAAGTCACTAAAATTCTGTCCCCCCCCCCCCTCTATTTTTTGAACGGTGTATTTTAAAAATATGAAAAAAATCATGGACATACGGCTTATTAAATTCTTTCACCAAAAATTATTTTGTACAAGATCGGTTCAAAGGTTTTAGAGATATTGCTGAAAAACTACCTTCCTTAAAGAAAAGGACTTAAGTGCCATAAGATTTCTGTGACGATTAGACCTTAGTAATAGGCACGGAACCCTTCGTCTTGCGTGCTCCGACACGCACTTGGCCGGTTTTTACCTCTACGTGTCGCGGCGAATCTTGATACCTAGGTAGGTATAAAAGCTGTTATCTCTGTACAATTTATAGCCTTAAAACGTGATATTGTACTGGTAAAGGTCGCGGGAGTCCGCTGGATGCGGGTGGCGCAGGACCGGTCAATTTGGAACTCTCTGGGGGAGGCCTATGTCCAGCAGTGGACGTCTTTCGGCTGATATGATGATGATGATTGTACTGAGATGACAGCTGTCATAGGGATCAAGATTCACCGCGATACGTATAATCCGAGCAAAAAATCGCACACGAGCCGAGTGCCCGGACAGATGGGGGTAAGGAGCTATTACTATTGAAGTAAATATAGGTGGATTTCAGCCTCCCCGATTTTTCTTTTTTCGGCCGTCGTCGTACGTCAAGTCTTCCGCATATTAGCTGTCAACGAGCTGAACCGATCGCCTGGGCTCGAACGGGGAAATAAAACAAACACAGGTGACAAACACCCACCCATAATAGTCACCGACGACGCATACAAATATTTGGACGATACTTTTTTTGGTAATTCTTCAAAGCGACATATTTTTTGACAGTTAAAAAAATGTGTTTACAATATTATTGAACACTTTACTCATCAACTCTTTACCTACAGGATTATTAACGTAAACAGTGATTACTGGTAACATTGCCAAAGTTTTTACTTATGCTTCAGAAACCAATTAAGTTTTGTTTGCGCCTTATAACAATTAATTATGTGGCCTCCTCCATCCAGCCTTCTCCATTCACTACGATATTGCTCCTGGTGCATCGTGCCACTTGCCTTATATCGTCTTCCCATCTCTTCTGGGGTCTCCCCTTCTTTCTTTTTCCCTCTCTGGGTACCATTGGGTGACCCGTTTGCTCCACTTGTCTGCGCCTCTGATAATAAGTATGTCATAACATACTTAAGCACACCATTCGTCACTACATGTCGTATTTTTAAATATGGTCATTGCCAACATTTATGCGGCGACAGCTGAAGATTCCACGAATATTTGATCTAAATATTTTGTTAAGTTTTATAAACCAGTGACATACTCGTACTCGTACATGATATATCGTAGTTGGTTTACTGTTGCTTTGCAGTTATAGTTTTAGATTATTCCAAATTTGTAATAAATCTCTTGATTTTGAATAAACCGATCTGTAACCGTTGGTACCAAACGTTCTTTGACAAAACTGTTTCATAGGACACATGGGAACACTGGTTTTATTACAACGCTTACCGACAACTCGCCTCGGTGAACCAGTATTAGTGTGACCGTAATCACGCGTTATTGTCATGAGGTCAACTCGTATTAGAGACAAGTGAGGTGAACCGAGCTAGGCTTTAGTAGGTACTTACCGAATGCGGTTAGCGACAAGCAGCTCGGCTATATCGCGTCCAAGCCGAGAGTAGGCCGACTCTACGATCACCAATACTTTTGCGTCGATGCGCAAGCGCGCGTCCGAGCGGTGGTCCCGTGCTTGCTGCTGCGATGCTAGCAGCGAGCACTGGGACAGCGGCCGAGGTATGCGGTCGCGCCAGACTAGGCTGTTGAAGAAAGAGGGAATGAGTTTCACGGAAAACAAACTGTAATACATCATACGAACCAAACCACGAACACACGCCCCATTCCTACAGTGTGGTCTGGCATATATACCTATGTAGTTGGTAGCACAGTTTAGTCTTACTTTTAGAACTTGCTTGTATTATTGAATTAAAATTTTATTTAGTTGTAAACAGGCCTGTTCATATACTGCAACGATTTTATTGCAGACCCGATTGTCTGAAGGCGCGCTCTGCATACTTTTGCAGGGTGATCAAATGCAAAGCCGATTTCGCCTTCCGACTTTGTCAATACAAATAGGTACATATGCGCGCGAATGAAAGAGATAGATATATTAGGTAGTTCAAAAAAATCAGATGGAAGGTAAGTATTCTTGAAAAATAAATTAATTAGGAAGCGAAATTACCTTGACCCAAAGTTTTTTTCTCAAGGTTCCAGAAAATCTATTTAATTCAACATGATCGCGGTTTCATTCATGGTAATGTTGGGCTTCCAAATTTATTTATTGATTTTAGTGAACAGACATCATCTGGGAGCGTGATCCATCTTAGACCTTTCTTTACTTTCCATCACGTCAGACGAAGTTCAAACGCAGTCCCATCCTACTAATATTATAAATGCAAACGTTTGGATGTTTAGATGTTTGTTACTGTAAGCCTTATTGAGCTTATTGTGGGCTAGTTCGATTTGTGTAAGATTGTCCGCCAATACTTATTTATTTATCCTTAGCAAATGATGGGCCCTGGGCTTGTGATACTTTAAGATAAATAGTCTTGTCATGCTGTAGATAACACATCGCCCAGTTATTTGCATTCCTACCTTGCTAAATATGACATCAATAGTCAAGTCGGCCGGGCGGCTTGAGAGCTTGAAACAGTCAAGCACACTCTTGACAAAAAGCCTAATTCCAACAAGATCTAGTTTCCCCTTTGGTTTGGAAGGCCAGATGGCAAACCGCTTCCACAAAGAGTAAGTAAGCGGGCTTCTTTAACATGCAACCAAGGGGGTAACGTTCCGAACGCGCGTCGGGTAGATCCAACTGTCATTTTTCCATATAAAAATTGACATTTAGATCTACCCGACTCGCGTACAATGCGTTACGTGATCGACCAAAAGGATAACGCGGTGAGCAGGAATAAAACAATGTGTCCGTCAATGTGATAGCGACGTAAGTGACCAGCCTACTAATCCTACTAATATTATAAATGCGAAAGTTGGGATGTTTGGATGTTTAGATGTTTGGATGTTTAGATGTTTGTTACTCAATCACGCTTAAACGGCTGAACCGATTTGGATGAAATTTTGCAAGAAGATAGTTTATAGCCTGGATTAAAATATAGGATAGTTTTTTATCTACGCAGACTAAGTCGCGGGCTGAAGCTAGCTTTAAATAAAGTATTTTTTTCTGTGATATCTGTGATATCGTGTTTAATCTTGCTGCATATGTAATATATGATTACGTATACATTACATCGTCCTTCGGTGTGTCTCCATGTGTAATTTAACAGATCGCATCGCATGTTGCAACTGCGCCAACGGTCTTGCATGAATGCGCTTTCATTGAGAGAGCATGGCGAAATTGATCAGGCATCTATACAGCTAATAAGGCCATTACGTCCCCGGCTGTTATTAAAGCTGTCACTTGAAATGATGCATAAAATTAACCTTGGTTAGTGGTCACTGACTATATCTAAACATAGGACGGTTACTGTGTTTATTTGACTTTGACTAGGAACGAGTTAGCTGCAATTAGGTATTAATTGGAAGATTCGTGAAAGCAAATTGTTATTTACGATTTAGAATTAAAGGAAGTCACGCACGAGTATCCACACACTTGTAAGTCATCATTAGCTTCTCCTTATCCCATTTATTAAGGTCCGCTAAGCATGTTTTTTTCTTCCATACCTCTATGTCACCAGTCACATCGTCACTCACTTCCTTCCTATTCATATATACATATGCTAAATTTCACAAATTTCTAGTAATTTTACAATAAGTAATATTGGTTTTATGATAGGAGAGACAATTTAATGCCTTTTATTCTGTGTTTATTTTATTCCAGAAAACCTAATAGTTTACGGTTTAGCCAGATTACCAGCTGAGTAGATTACACAAGCAAAAAACAGCTCTTATGCATGTTATTCCCCAATTACTTTTTTTGTATCGTGGGTACAAAATAAAAGGCTGAGATAGAATTTGCGTTATTTAGTTTTGCACAAGAAATTATACTTATGGGATTGAAAAAGTTATCTCAAGCCATCCTAAAAAATGAGCACTACGAAGAACCACCCATTCCCCTAATACCCACCAAGCAGTTTCACTTTCAAAATTTATAAGAAAATCAATCAAAGACTGCCAAAGCAAAGGCCATGTTCCAAGTTTGAGCCACATCAAAGCGCCATTAAGGTTTATCTGAATAGCGTAAAATAAATAAAGGCGGAATTTGTGGAAATATTTATCCTAAGAGGCGGTGCGGCGTGGCGAAGGCCTGCCGTGACCGAGACTTGCGGCCTCTTTGCTTTAATGAAAGGCTCGTCTGAATCAACCGGGAGGAAACTTTAACGACGACCTGAAAAGAAACATAAAGCCGGGTCTGCTCTGATTAACTAGCTCCCACAATAACCCTAATTAGGTTGTATTTTCTCGTCTTTGTGTACCTATGTTAAAATGACGACTATTAAAGACTAAAAGGAATATGTATTTAGAACTTGCCTCAAAGTACATTGCGAGTGTAAAGATAGAGGTTCAGAAGCGAGTGAATGTAGTACAACGCGCGAGTCTAGTTGCGAACAGTAAAAGTTAATAGCAGTTGGGAGTACGCTTGGTGATAAAACAATACGCCTTTAAATCAACGAGTTCTTACTGCGTCTTAGTGGAGCAGCTTCCATTAATTAGTCAGAACACAAGTTTTGCTATAAATTCCACAGACTCGGCAAAACTTGCCGCCCCTGCCCCTCATCTCGGAGAGCAATTTTAAGCCGATAAAATAAAATTCCTTCCTACCACCCTAATTACATAAAATCACGCTATAAATTACTTACTAATATTCGGCTCGTCGTCTAATAGCTGTGAAAAGCTGCCAAACAAAGGGCGACAAGGACGCCTGGGACAAAGTTAAACGCCTTTAATTCTTCTCCGGACCAATTTCCTGTATTAACTGCCAATTTTATGCATAACAATCGTTATCGTTTTGAAAATAAAAGTACTTTGAACCAAACGGCAGTAAAACGTTTGTTTCAAAAGATTCTGGTTTCACACGTCCGTCCCTTGTTACCCGCCGGGCGGAAAGGACTCGTAAAATGAGAGTTTTCTGTACGTTTCCAGCGTGAGTTCCGAGTAACACAATATGGAGAGATAAGAATAAGAGAAGGAACTCTACGAAAACTATAACATTTTACCACATCTGTCATGCAGGTGGATACCTTGAACTTCACAATCTCACAAAAGATATCATGTTATTGTTTTGTATTATTTTAGAATAAATGTTTTCGTGGTATGACTTCCACTGTAATTTCCCACAATTATGTGCTTTTATGGGTACTTTAGATTTGGGAACGATAAATGCAGCGTTGAATCGTAGCGGGCGTCGCCGTCGGTTGCATGTCGGAATTCAGCAGGTGTTAGCCACGATACCGCGGGAATGCGATACATCAGGTCTTGCGTAGCGCACTTTCCATTTCGATACCTACAGTAATCACATGAAAGTTATTTCTCATCAATGTCCAGATCGTTTATGGAGCGCACCTTTTTGCTGGCATAATTCAGACTATCGCGTGTCTGTCTTTCAGGTAAGTGACACAATTCGCCGTTTTGAATATTGTAGGTACATATTCGTTTTCAAAAATGTTTTTGTGAAGAATTATATCTCTAAATACAAAAGGAATCTACTCACAAAAATAGAATGAGGAAATAGTTGGAAATCGTAATGGGAACGGTGTCCGTCTCTGCGTGTAGGTGCAGGTAAATAGGAATTCTCCCCATATCGGTAATGTAAGGGCACCGGGCGGCGGCGACGCGAGCGTGTTCCCTACATTATTAACTAAGCACCGTACGCACTCCAAGCAGAAACAAGATACAGAATCGAATATAATGAGTTCTTTGGATAAATATATCAAATTTAATGTGTTTTTAACTCCACTCCGCGAATACCGTTCAGATGTCATTTATAAACCAAATGATACAAAATAAACGCTAATCTCTCAGTGGACGAAGCGTACTGACCTGTATAATTCCACATTGATTCGATTAAGCCACGAAAGTAAATTGAATTCTGTGCGAATGACGCATAATTTAAACTAGAGTAATTAATTATGTTCGGGCGGCTTTCCCGTCATTATTCAAGAGGCTTCAGCATTTCATATTAACCATTGGACGGGATGAAAACTACATTTAATTTTTTTTCACGTTCTGATATTATTGTAAGTGTAAAATATAAAAAGTTTCTAGCGAAGATATTCTGAAATGTTATCAACACAAGGCTTTCTTCTTTTATGTCCATTAAAAGGTTGAGTGGAATATACTGCTTACAAGGAAAATGACCTACAGTGTTCCAATTGCCTGTAAATTTAATGACCCACAGACCGTGCTGTAGCCGAAATTCACTATCGATCCGATCAAAGTTCTATCACGCTTCGCTCTTCGAAGCGATCAAATATGAATACCGTTTCAAGCACCATTGCCACCAGACCTGCGCGAGCCTAAAGAGGAATCGTTCTGTTACAAACAGCAACATACTTGACTGACCGTGATCAGACTTTATCTCGTAGCAATAAAATATACGAATGGCCAGTTAACTGACGTTGATGGACCATCGATGATGGTACATGCATACGGTTGAATGTGTATACATCATCATCGTGTTTTCTGCCGGAGAACGTCCACTGCCGGACAAAGGCTCCCACAAGGATTTCCACTACAGATCAGTCTCGGTCTCGCAATCTTGACTAGAACGTTGGTTCGTCTCGTTGGAAGCCTTCCTATACTACGTCTTCCGGTGCACGGTCGCCACTCGAGAACCTTGCTGTCAGTTCTACGCGCAATGTGCCTCGCCCATTGCCTCTTATGTCTGGCAATTATTTTCTTTCTGATTCAGTTTCGCATAAGAAAATCCGAACATAGCCTTTAGTTGATGTTTTCTCGTCATTACGGAGTCCCGATTATGTGAGGATAAAAGTGTTAGTATGCTTTGTAAATAAAGAAAATGATAATGATGAATTACACTAATAGCGACAACAATATCGACAAATTCGATCAGCGCTATCCTTTCAATAATCAAATGTAGCATCGCCATTATAATAGTTTCAGCCCACTCAACGAGTTTGCGGTGCGGGGCGTCGAAACGTAGCCGCAACGTGGAAGCGTGTGTTGTCAAATGCGAAAAACCGGACAAGTGCGAGTTCAACTCGCGTGGTGAGGGTTCCGTAAAATATTGAGAATTTTCCCGTTACTTTGAATACTCAAACTTCTTATAGGTTTTCCTGTAATCTTTAGGCAAGGAACTATTTTCCATATTTTTTTCAGAATTTTAATCCTAGTAGTTTCGGAGATAAGGGGGGAGGGGGAAATGGTCGATTTTCGTCTTTTTTCCTAAATTACTTCAAAACTAAATTAAATGCTAAAATTATAAAAAAAAAAATATCTGACATGCTTACAACAACCCCTTTCATTTGATATGTAACACAATGCAGTTTGCGAAAGTTTGTTTTTTTTTAATTTTCCAGTTTACACTCCAAATGTGGCCCCCTTGTTCAGAATTCATTAATTTACTTTACGCGTCCCTCTTAGGGTCACCAATTTACATATGTGTACCTACCAAATTTCAACTCAATCGGTCCAGTAGTTTCGGAGCAAATCGGCTGTGACAGACGGACAGACAGACAACATAAGGGTTCCGTTTTTTCCTTTTAAGGTATCGGAACCCTAAAAACCGGGAAAATTTGACAGACAAAGGTGCAGTGTGGTGCAGTGCGGAGGTACCCATAACATTCTACCGCCAAGTTTTATTTGAATTTGCCATAAGGAAAACGTGGAGATGTCGACTGTCAAAATCACCTAAATCATTCATGCTTCATGTGACAAGAACCTGCATAAGTTTTTGTCTAAAGATTATACTGCTTTTCGTGATTTTCTATGTATAATAACTAGTAGAAAATAAGATGATTACCTTGTCAACGGAGCCGTCACATAATACGTATAAAAGAATATTGTGAGGACGGATAGCAGCATGACGCCGGCGACGCATTTCCTCACGTTGACGTGACTGGCCATCCAGAAACAGCAGCGCGGGGCTGAGCTCTTGTGAGTGTGCGTGTAGTCGCCACACTCCAGGAGCGGCGCGCGCACTCCCCTACTATCACCACCCATGCTTATAACCTACACACACTATATGTACACAGAACAGCAACACTTAGGCCTCTACTACACTGTAAAAAATGTCTCCAATGATCTATCTCGGAACTCTAACGGCTGGGTTTGTCCTTGGTGGTGACGTTTTTTGTCGCCACTTTCCGTGTTTCCACATTTCATAGCGTTGTGACAGTGAAGCAGGGCGCAGTTGCGCGGGCATTCGGGTAGTGCGTGCGCCGCGATGGACGGCCATGTCGTGGTGACCAGCGCAGTCTCCGTTTTAAAATGGCCGCCAACGCATTATGGCGGGTTGTGCTCATCACGGCGACGGCGAGCTCCTCCGGGCGAGCTACGGCATCCGTCCTGGCGATCGGCCGGCGCTGTCGATCGCGCTCATTTGTTTTGCCTGCAACAACGAAAACTCAGTGTTACTCATTTGTTTCAATAATTTATCTATGTACCTATGCAAATATTACAAAGAGGTAAAATTTGCAAGTTTGAAAATTTGGATATACCTAGGTGGTAATCTTCGAATTACTCATCCGATATCAAAAAATAGTTTACAAACATTGAGAATAGGCTGTATATTATCCCATTTTCGTAAAAGGCATAGTGTCTGAAACACAGTTTAGTTTCTGCAAAATTCATATATGTTATTGTTTCATTTCATTATTCATCTGTCGTTGCTACCTACCGTGCCTTCACTGAATGGACCCTGCGGAAGACCAGCGCTGTAAAGCTTGCTATATACTGAGCTGGGTCCATTTCGTGACAAACCTAATTGTGTTATTTTTTATTTTATTTAATTTATTTTCTGTATTAATTGTTTATCACTAATAAGTGTTTGAGTTTGAATTTAAAATAAAGGTTCATACACGCGAACTATCTGAATACATTTTAATTAAAATATATTAAAACTCTTGTTACTCAGAGCCAAATAGTTAATATTGGTAATTGTTTAAAGTTTATGGAACCTAAGGGCTGAGATCCATTAGGCGAGAGGCTCGGTTTAATTTAATGTGCTATCAGCGATACGTATTAAATGTGTACTATAAATGTAGAGGACGGCGGCGGCGGCGCGGCGTACTATTGTTTATCTTTAGAATCAGTAATCAATTACAATCATCGTAAACCGTTAAAGCTATCACTTATTGCTATTGCAAACCCATTCCGTTTAAAGTAATTACAACCTTACTTTATATCAGTTTTATACAGGGAAACAATTTTGCCTTATTCGATGGAAAAGTATAGGGTTAGGAAATAAGGCAATCTTTTTACGTTTGAATGTTGGCTTGTCTTGTTTTCCCCTGAATATTGTGAAAACAAAGACAAGTGGGAGACATAATGCTGTGCTCGATAAAGTCGTAGTTACGAAAAGTTAAATTTTCGTCTCTTACAATAAAAGGAACAAGAAAGGAACTTGTTAATTTTATTGAGTACACAATCGTTATGTACCTACTTTTGTATGGCCATACAGAATTACAGAACACACGTAGGCACCGATGACACGAGGCAGGTATATCATGAAAGCGTAGGGTTGGCAGCAGCTTCTATTGCGGAAAATAATGGAAGAAGAACAAACGTCGGGGTGGTTAAGGACCGGAATAAGTGGCGATGTGTTCACTGCGACCGCGCGCAACTCGGGTAAAATATCTGGCATATCATTTATGGCCCCGCCCTCATATCGACCCCACCCGCGTTAATTGAATCCATAACCTCTATTTTAAAAACAAAAACAGAAAAACAGATAAAAATTTAGGTGCCACACGTGTCGCGAATTTTAATAGCCTGTTAAACGATAAAGATTAATGTTATATAACATACTGGCAATCAGACACAATGGCCGGTATCGAAAAAAGTAGATAACTTCCATTGTCCCTTGAAATTATTTATTTGGTTTTACTGCCACGCTTTGTCGCGGTTTTTTTTCAGGGTTCCGTCGAAGTTTACACAATGATTTTTGTAGAATGTCAATCCGCTCTATCCCTAAGCGACTAGACTCAAAGCTATTCTCGAGCATGAATATTCAATTGGTTACTTACGTTGGCTGTAAACTTTTAAGATAGAACCCCGACGATTTCCAAGGACAAAATAATAAAAAAGGCCCTTTTTAGTTTGTTTGAAATCAATCGCAAAACGAAAAACTATTGGAAGAATAAGTTTACAGAGAATGAAGCCTATAATAATATTACTTACGCTAAAATCGCTAAGGTATAAAAAAACATCTATTAACTTGAACGTATATGATACAAAATAATTCTTTAGCGGAAAAAGTGAGTTAAGAATTTATAGTTATAGTCTGTCGTTAAAATGAAAGTGGTTTTTTTATTGAAGTGTATAGGGTACCTATAGCTGGTATTTTTATTACAGCCATCCTGTAATTTAGATATGATATTTTATTGATATAAATTTGTCATGTGGGATCTCGGAGGTTGGCGATCCGTAAACACTAAAGTCGACCTTTTCGTTATTTGAATTGAATGAAGGGCTTACATTGAAACACTTCTTTGCAGCCCCAAAACAAAGCAATTCAGCCGTGAAATTAGAGGAGATCCTCAAATTTCTGAATTGTATTTGATTAAAAAGTTAAGTGATGAATGCGAAACCCTATTCGAACAACTGTGAAACCTTTGTGTTTCCGATCTGAGTTTCACCACATGATTGTAATTAAGGCGTGAACAGAAAAGGTTAAGGTTAAGGATTATTCGAAAGCAATTACCCCTGAAATTTTATAGTTAAGAAGCTTTTAACCGTCGTAGGTACATAATGATTCCCTTCGGTAATTTTTTCACTTACGTAAGTTCCTACCTTTGTATGATGCTTTATGAATTTAAAAAAATGTAATGGAGTTGGTTATGAGCACTTCTTCCATATGGTTTACACTGGGTTGGCCGCTGAATCCGATGGTTGGACAGCGCCTAGTTATTATTACCCTGTTGGCCGTCGTATCGCAACGAGTTTGAAAACGCGCGAGCTTGTACATTAACCGGCATACGGCTATAACTTTTATTTGCGAGTGTCCGCCACGGCTGCCCATAAATGAGGACTTAGGGTGATGTCCATTAGTATCGCTTGAAAAACAAGGAACGTTAATATGCTCATATGTATGTGCATGGTACTGCCATGTTCTCTTTTAGAACATGGCAGTATCATGGCGACGCCAGTGCCGCAGGTATTCATATCTATTTGACAACGAAAAGTACGAAGAAATCGTTGGCGCGGAGGCGGTGCGGTGGCGGCAAGGAACGCGTCTTGAATTCGAGATGGTAACCCCCTTTGAATATTAACTAGTGGATGACCCGGCTGCGGCCGTAACTGGGCCACTAATCTACGGGACAGTAGGAAAGGTTAATTCCTACTGCCGGCGGCTCTCTAGCGCGTTTTTAGAATTCCTTACGAATCGGTTACAATTTAGAACCGGCTTTTATCTGCTTGTCCACGACTAAATTGAAAGTGAGCGACCGATACTCGAGGGGAAATGCGCCTTGGCCAATGTTTTACACTTTGCTATAATACAGCGACGCCAGTCAATTGACTGTGATCCTGCAACTTACTTCTGTCACACATAAAAGACAATGCAATTTCTGCTGATGATTGTCGCCTTACTAATGCAATGTTAAAATACAGTAGGCGTTTGTCTGTTGACGGTGATCAATTGACAACATTTTTTTTCCATTCCAACAGACCATCTATCGCAGGACCTCTAAGAAAGAATTTTGGCCGAAGCGAGTCAAGTTCCGGCGTTTCCGCGGTCGGTTAAGGTGGACTTCCGACGAGCGCGGCTCCGGCGTTACTAACGCAGCGGCAGTCGCGGCGATAGAGCGATAGTACTATACAATACGAAAATGTATGGAAAAAGAACGTAAACACAGAGTAATTTAAGAATTGAACTAAAATTAAAATTATACACGGTGCCCGTGAGCATTGCGAGAGATTTTAATCACGAATTCCTGAGGCTATAAGGAGTAATAAATGCTATATGAAGCTAGGTCGAATTATGTTTTTTTTTTTCATACACAATAATTGCTAATCTAGTAAAAACGTGTCTTTAGGACGAGCTGTCAAAGTAGATGGTTAAGTCTCGCAACGTCCCAATCATAAATTCAAATTCAAATCATTTACTTCGAGTAACTTAAACTCATAATACATTTTTTAAATCCATATTATCTAAAATAAAATTAAAATTAAATATAATGTCAATATAATAAAAATTAAATTAAATTAAAATAAATAAAATAAAATTGTATATAATTAAGATTAGCTACTGCCAATTAATGTTGCTGGGACATGTCTGTCACAACAATGTCGGATGTATGGGCAATCTAATTTGTCGGCTATCATGGATAGAACGGCGTTTTGGCTGGCACGCACTCTCCGCACGAGCGCAGCACTGCGCGCGCGCATGCTCGCGTGGAAGCACGCCACGCGCGCCTTCGCGAACATGCCCGACGCGCTGCAGTAGCGAGGCAGCCCCAACACCGCTCTAAAGGCGTTATTGAATTGGACCCGAAGGGCGCTGTACGCTTTCAGCGTATAACTCGCCCACAGACCGCATGTGTACAGGGATGTACAATAAGCTCTGAATAGTGTTATTTTCACATCCCTGGAGCACCTTGCGAACCTGCGGGCGATCATGTTCGCTCTTACACACAGCGCCCTTCGTTCCCTCTCGATGTCAGCGTGTCATAAAGGTGTCTCATACTGGAGATTTCATTACAACATTTTTACACAAAAATGGAAATATCTCTAAAACCGAACCGAATTTACTCAACGTTAATTAACATTTTTAACTTAAAATATAGTCAGGAATATCCTGTTAAAATCTCTCGCAATGCTCACGGGCACCGTGTATAATGCTCGGTAAATACAAATTATCACGTGTGTGTGTGTGTTTGTGTGTGTAGTTGCGTGGACAAATGTATGTGTTTGTAAAAAGTGGAAGTCGGAATATAAACTGTAGTATCCTTAAAAACAAATGAACACGAGACAACAAAAATGAGCAAATTAATGTATGATTATTAATTTTCTTCTCTAGATTGTTTGAGCACGCAGACACTTGAGTATCGTAGTTAAAGCTTAGCTCCTTTGCTTTCAAGCTTTCCATGTATATACTTCGTAGCTGCTACGCTATAGAATTGCTGCACGTCTACGTCGTAGCAATTTTAAACGGCTTTATGAACAGCTTTATCAGAACGCAGTTGTTGTCTATTCTTATGTTTTTCCATGCCTTACTTTATGATATCAAGTGATATTACGAACCTTACCATAAATTCACGTCAGGTGACCTTGAATATTAAAAGTTGAATCATCGCCCATCACATCTTTGTAATATACTTAACCGAAAAGTCGCGACTAAATCATTCGAACAGGTAACCTAAATAAGAAAAACTTTCACTGTCGTATTAATCGCGGTCAGGGGTGGCGTGTAAAATTTCATTCCGATATCCGATAGATAGGTGGCAAATTGAAGGTGGTAGGAGTCGTGATTGTCGCACGTCTAGATGGACTGAACGAAATTAAGAGGGTTTCTTTTATAGCAGCAATTAGCTAACGAAAGTATTAAAACATTGAAAGGTGACATTGTGATAGCTGACGTAGTTGAGTAAAAATCATGTTTCGCTATTGATTGCGTAAATTACTTCTATTTTCATTGTATGTATTCTTCTAGCAGCTACAGGATTATGTGTCTGGGGAATATCAATAATGTTTTCCCGATTTTTAATTAACTGAGGAAGAGGTTCAGAATTTAACACCTATTATATTAATAACACGATATCTCAAAAAAATACGGAAGTCGCTTGACGTACATTGTTAACATAGTACGAGTGGGTAAGTATAATTCCAACATATACATATTTAAGTGTGTCTATTAAGGATGTTAATATAAAAATTCGTGCAATATTAAACCTAAATATAATTACAAATTCTGTGAATACTAATTGCCCTTCCCAATCCGATAATTTTGAAACGAACTGTGTACATCTAAAATTCGTAGGTAGACAATCGTGAAGTTATGTAAAATTACTTGCGATAGGCCACTATCGATGTAACCCAGTAAAACAATTCAGTTCCTCTGGACCACAGATAACGGGTCAGTATCTAAACCAGAGCAGGAACAAAGCGCGAGATAAAAATGAACTCCAAGAACTACTTATCACCCTGATATAACTATAAAAACTTTTGCCGTAATGCGAACAAATCCCTTACACTTCCATAAAATTGATTACCAGCGGAATGCGAAAAGTTTTTTAAGAAATAATTTATCTTCTAAGAATGAACTAGGTAACCCTCGGCCGCTCCGAAGGAAAAGGAGTTAGAGAGTTTTTTTTCAGAGCTGGCACTTGTGAACTCTGGCAGATTTTTTATATAAAAGAAGCCTTCCCGCCTGACTGATCATCAACGCACAGCAAAAACTACTGTCACTAGAAACTTGAAATTTACACCAGAACTTTCTTTTATAACGTACTTAGGCAACGGATAAGACGGGATTTTTGGATATTCTACCCCTAAGGGGGTTAAATAGGGGTGAAAAGTTTATATGGAGAGCAAGAACGTTTTAAAGTAAGATATTTATTACTTCGGGGTTAGCCTGCAAAATACAAAAGAACTTTCAGCGTTTTTAGAAATTCATCCCCTAAAGGGTGATAGGGGGTTCAAAGTTTGTATGGAGCGCAAGTTTTTTTTAAGTAAGCGATTTGTAACTTCGGTCTTAGACTGCCTATTACAAGACTACAAACCTGATTTAAGATCGATGTTAATTTTTTTATTCATCCCCTAAGGATCCCCTTATGAGGGGGTTCGAAGTTAGTATAAAGAGCAATACTCGTACATTTTCAAAGTAGAGATTTGTAATCGGTTTTAGACTGTTTGTATAAAAACTAAAAAAAGTATTTCAGCGTTTTTTGAAATTCATCCGTTAAGGGGTTCAAAGTTTGTATGGAGAGCAAGAAATTTTTAAAGTAAGAGGTTTGTAACTTCCGATTTAGACCGTTTGTTTAAAGACTAGAAAACTAAATTCCGCGTTTTTGAAATTGATTGATTTGAGGGTGTTAAAAAACATTCAACCCCTAAAGGGGCTAAAAGGAGTTGGAATTTTGCGGTGCGGGGAACTAGACAATAGGGAAAATTGCACTCAATCGATGCGGATACGTAAAAGTATCATACAACAGAAATATATATTTAAAAAAAAGTATTATATTGTATCGCACGTTAAAATGACTCAATTATTTTTAAACAAATTTTCGATAACATTACATAACAGTAAGACAGAATATTGAATTAGAAATTATATTTTGTATGACAAGTATAGACTGAAACGCAAATTTTAAGGAGGTAATTGCAAATTAATGATTGTGACGTCATAGTCTATGCCCCTTTAATATAGAGCATTAACGGTGGGTGCCGGCGCGTGCAGATTTCAAATGCCTATAACATCAGAAAAAAAATCGTAAGAAAGTTTTAATGCTACAGTTGATATTCCTCTGGATTATACTTTTGATTTTCGCAATAAAAAGTAAAGATGCATATTCCCTAATTTAAGTAAGGGAACTGTAACTTCGGTCAAAGACCAGAAAAAAATACAGTGTTTTTATAAAATTCAACCTCTAAGTGTTTTTATAAAGTTAAAAGCGGTTGGAAGTATGTATGGTAATTATTGAAGTAAGGGAATTCTTCGGTAATACAAATACTATTTGGTAAGCCATTAATTAGTCAAAATACATAATCCAACTGCTAGCAAACAGTAGGTTAGGTTAAGTTAGAACTACGATGCTCCCAGAACCGAAAAGAAGGTAATGTTAGATAATAATTTTTTTTAGGGGTGCAGCACTCCATACATAAAACTAAAAGTCATTTATTTTTATTGTAAACATCAATCGATAGGCCTTTTAAAATAAATATAAGGTTTTTCAGCAATTGTCTTGATTCAGTGAATACTCGGAGCTAAATGCCCCGAAAGTCACTAAAATTCTGCCCCCCCCCCCCCCCTCTAATTTTTGAACGGTGTATTTTAAAAATAGCTTATTAAATTCTTTCATCGATAATTATTTTGAACAAGATCGTTTCAAACGTTTTCGAGTTATTGCTGAAAAACTGCCTTCCTTAAACAAAAGGACGTAAGTGCCGTAAGATTTCTGTGACGATACGACCTTTTTAATAGGCACGGAACCCTTCGTTTTGCGTGGTCCGACACGCACTTGGCTGGTTTTCTTTTTAATTTAAGAAGTTTATTTTGGCTAATCAATATGATAATAAATTTTATTCTCTGACACCGTTAAATGGGGACTGGAGATGGAGATGGAAAGTTCTACGTCTTTTGGCATTTTGCTATCAAAACTATACAGGTAGCCCGGACTGCCCCGGACGAATGGAGTAAAACTACTGAACGGATTTGGGCAAATTTCCAGTAATGTAGACATCAAAAAATCATATTTTCCTTTAATACATTATGCAAAAAATAAACAAATTTAAGTAGGCGTCTGTTGATGATACCTACTTAAAATATTTATATTTGTCAAAAGGGACATTTCAATTTAGATTTAGCAATTTAAACTAACGAACTCATCGCATTGTTACCTTTATACTTAAACCCCAGAACGAATTAAGATAAAATTTGGCGAAGAGATAATTTGAGACCCTTGGAATGATATAGGATATTTTTTTTATCTCGGAAATCATCCCTTAAGATGGTAGAAGTTTGTTTGGGACAGCAATAATTAAGCTTGCGTCTAAAATAATTTAATAGCGATCATTTTCTATTCAAGTTCTACGTGGACGAAGTCGCGGGCAACAGCTAGTATTCAATATAAAAAAGTGGTACAAGTTGTACCACTTCTTTTATAATCGCTTATTAGTCAGAATATATCATAATACTTCAATACTATCTAGCCGGCCATAAGCTGTTAATACGCCGATATTAATGAACCTAAGAGTCAAGGTTGAAAGTAATTATTACTTTACATCCCCGGTGGCTTAGATTAACCTCTACGAATATATGGAGGTGGTTCTAATGAGAGAATAAATCACGTTTCACACTAAACCACACATTAGATTTTTCATTTCCGTCAGCTTTGTTATTCGCATTTGCAAAACACTACCCAGTACTTTATTATTATTTATTACATGGATATTTGGCGGAGGAATTGTAAACAGCTAAATTCTGTGTAAATTTGGAGCGCGATATGAAAGTTGCCCTAAAATGTACATATACTCATCGGCAGAAAATTTGGCCCAACTTAGAACAACTTTACTAAGCAGAAAAACATTATTTAGTTTATTCAATTTATAGTTTGAAATCACGAAAACTTTTTGGACCAAATTTTCTGCCGGTGAGTGTATTTCACAATTCTACTCTCCAAAAATGTTGTGTGACTGAGCAGGAACGACTAATTAAAATCATAAAAAAGTCTAACAATGGCAATTATTTCTGTGTGTCAAGAAGTTTAGAGGAGTTACAAATAAATGTGCCGAAATTTAAACTAGAAACACAATTTATTGCAGCATATTGGCTAAAGAGTTTGCAACTTTACGGAAACGGGAGTTCAAATTTTCCGCGGAAATTCATTATGACGCCAACAAAAGTTAACATCAGAGAGTGACAGAACTATATGAGTTTTGTTTGAAAGATATCGGTATTATTTGTTTCCAAAGAGAATGCTTTCGACGGTGACAAGGAAGGGCCAACTTAATATAACTTTGCTCGTTCACCACACCTCGTCTCGCCCGGTTCGCAAACCCGCATAATAATGCTCCGTTAACATTAAACTCCAATAATGTGCGGATCACGCCTCCAGAGCCGTGTACAAACCCGAGGTACCGATCTAATTTACGCATGCGAAAGCTTTGAGATGATTTGTGCGGGACCGTTTGAGCGTGCATACGAGTGTAGGTTCCTAACCAATGAAAATTACTCTTGACTCGTGTTTCCCTTTTCTCAATTTAATATGAGCGAAGCCTAACTATAAGTAAGTACACTGCTGCGAACCAAGATACTTTAATTAACTATTTATCATCATCTTGGTAGTGCTCAAATGAGCTCGGGGACCACTTTGGCACCTAATCCCAAAATTAGGTGTAGGCGTATTAAACCAATCAAATCTGGTATAAAAAAAGAGTTTTAAAAGGTTACAAATCATTCTTATAATGTGTGTTATTTTTACGTTAACGTAAAGTTACAATTTTTACGTCACCCTAGGCCGTAAGTGGTTTTTTTTACTTCCTGGCCAAGGCAGAACGTAAAACTTTAAACAAACCACAGGCGGTAATTCGTAAAGCCCCAGATCGCATATTTATGGCAAACACAAACACCTACGATTAGGGTATTCAAATTCACCGCCCTAGGTATGTAATGTACTATTATTTCTTCAGTCGCTTACTTCTTATTCCCTAAAATTGGCATTACCGCTCTGGTTATTCCCAAAGATACATACACGGCGACTTAATGCAGCAATGCAGTCGCAACACTCGCGACACAGTATCGATGCAGCACGGTTAGCACTAGACGGCGCACGGGCTCTGTCGCGGCGAGATAGACTATTCGTCTCTTTCTAGGTGTTCTAATTACCGTCTTGTGCTAACCGTGCAGATGTCTATCAATGGCTAATAGGTGTCGCGATGCAGTCGCGTCTTCGTCGAGACTCGGCGATTGTATCGCTGCAAAAAGCCCCCGTGTGTAACTTCTCTAAATCTCAATGAGACCAGTCGGAAATAGCTTGCTTCTCGCTGATTTGTGCGGGAGAGATGGTGTAAACTACACATATACACATATTAACGTACCTATTCATAAAAAAGAAATAAAAACTAGTGCCTATGCCAAATCTTGGGATTAGGTGTCATAGCGGACCCTGGGCTCCTTTAGGGCATAACGCAAATAAACGAGGATGAAGTTGATGAACGTAGTATACCTATTCATAAACGTGTAACTAATATATTTTAGCTAAAATGCCGTTTTTATCAGGGGCATTGTTTTATGGGTTAGTCTATAACTAATTTATTTAAGAGTATTTTAGGAAATCTCAACGTTTGATCTAAACGAATCAGGAGACAGGTCGCGATGTGATTATTCTGGGCACACTTTAGTAAATTGATATCCTTTAATATTTGAGGAGATAGAAAGACCTGGTTTATTCGGACAGATTACATTGACTGTGCGGAAAACAAACGAATATATAAAGGGCACGGAATTAGAAAATAAAACAGAAAACGATTAATATTTCATTCTGTACTTGCATTGTATCTTTAAAAGTACTCACTACACATTTTTTAGCTATTTCTGAGAACGATTTTTTGCTATTTGCTGCGCAAAATTGGCTTGAACCTTTTTGTCAAGTTAAGAATGAAATAGCACAATCCCAAACGTAGCTTTTTTGTGACTCTAAAGTACGCTATTGTATTTACTATTTGACATCAGAAAGGGCTTACAGTTTTTATAGCTATTGGATCACGAGTCCTGACTCGTAATAGTCGCCAAACACCACAATTCAATGCAAAAAGCAACGCATTCCGTACAAACAAATCCGGCTATAAATATACCTTATGTAACTCGTGTTGCGGAACACGCGCCAATGTTTACAACAATGTGTTTTTTTAGAGTTTGTATATACCGGGGTGTGGGCGTATCCTGGGATCTCGGGCATTGATAAAAGACGATGATAGTAGGTTTACAAACTTTACTTCTGACTTCATTGCAGTATTGTTACAAAAGTCATGTGAAATAAAGGGAACTGGCAATTTCGTTTCTCGCTTTCCGTCAGACTATTCTATCTTCACGATAAATTCTCCATGAAGGAGAGAGTCCACCTCCTGTCAGGCTTTTTCCTCAATGACAGCCAACCCAAGCGTCCATTGTTTTGTTTCTAATTCAAATATTACCCGTTACAGCACTCTGTTGGCGTACGGCGAAACTAATGAGCTACCGACTCTACCCAGACAAATATCTCCTCCCTCGCTAATATTTCAATGATGACATTTGAAAAATGATAGTAAAGCAAGATCCCGATGAATGTTATAGAGGGCGCTGAATACAACTTTCTCCTCTCCTACATATAATTGGATATCAATGTTTGAAGTAAATTTTTTGAGACTAAAATATTTATAACTAGTTACCAATGCATATCCGCCCTCTTATTTTAAAGGTCGCAGGCGAAGCTGTTGGATAGAATATACCCCACGTCCGTCCCGAAAGTCCATTTTATGAACTGCTGAAACAAAAATTGGATGTGTTGTTCCAGAGATTACCCTTATTCCTCAGAAGGATATAACTTCTCACATTGAGAATGGACGTAGCGACATAGGTTTTTCTACCACTTCTAACAGTCAATCTTCGATAAAGATGATAAGTGGCTCGGCAATTTTATAATGACTATGAAAACTAAATATAAATATATGAGAACAAAGGGTCCTATCCAAACGTGCTGTTGACTGAAACTATATGCGAAGAGTTGCAGACTATCAGTTCATGCGCACTCTAATTGATATAGTGCAGAGCGTGAGAGCGACGCACTGGTAATCATAGATTTAATGAAATTTTTTGGTCAAAGTTTCGCTTACAGTGTTTGACAAAATCCGTAAGCGATACTAGAACATATTTAAGAACTAGAACTTGACGTACATACTATGTATATAGCAACAGTCGCAAGTAGAGACTGTTTGCGACAACTTTGCCAGCGTGTACGTAAAGTGGCTTCCCGGCCAGATGGTGCGACTACTTTAATTAGGTATCTCTTGACTGGATTAATTAGACTCAATCTTAATATTCGGAAAATTAATAGCTTTTGGGAATGGAAGCCGTATAAAGGACAATATACGTTTGAGATGATTCTACTTTGAATTTACAGCCAGGAGCTGTGAACTGCTTTGATTAAAATTAATTATCTATAACTCCATCCACAGTTATGTAACGTTTGTTCCAAGTACCCAACTGATTCTGATAAGGAGGGTTTATCACCGTCAGTCTTAATTATTGAATAAATATCGAGTCTACTTAATGAACCTATATTCTCACGCATGACACGAGATTACAATTTGTAAGTGTAATTGTTTTATAATTTTATTAGACAAAGGGATGCAATGTGGGGGCGGAGCGGCGTGCGGGCGGGGAGGGAGCACAGCAACGTCATTAGAGCACGAGCGAAGACCGCGGCTCCCGCATATTTGGTCAAGATTAATTGCCCCAAAACATCATCTGTCAACCCCGGCGACATTCCGACGACATTTTGTTTGCTATACAAATAGTGCTCCATGTCCGCCCTAAGCAGAAAACATACGTGTTATTTCCTTGTTGAACGTCTCATGACTTTAATAAACAACAAGCACTTACAAAACGCCCATTACCTTCATATTTTCAAAAAGTTACCCTATTTATATACAGAAACAGTTCGGAATAAAACAAAGCATGCCGCTTCATAATTTATTTGCTGAATATCTTACCTGGTTGTTTCATTTGCGAAATGCGAGCTGCAGGGCGAACTACAATTGAGCTCTAATTGTGATTCCACTAATTTGCATCGGGCGCCAGCTTACCGTATGCCTGCCGCTTGCCGCTAGTCCTGTCTTTCTTTCGCGGAGACCTCGACATTGTTATAAATGTAGACGAAAGCGTGATGAACGAATTGCTAGTTACTGTATCAAGTACTTACAACTTGCATTCAAGTGCGCTATTTGGTAGGATTTACGAAGCTAATTTCCATTCGGGTACAACAACAATTACCAACGAAATTGCAATCAAACCGATAGGACAATCAAAGCACCGGTTTCGACTAGTGAGCCACAAAGGCAGTTGCAATAGGTATTTCTAATTAGCGCCAAATATGAGCCAATAAACGATATCACGAACATTGGGCAGCGATCCGTTATCGAGAGGCAATTAATATATATGTCGCGTTCTTTTATATCAACGTATAATCACAGCAGCGTTTTGACAAAGTGCATCGCTTGCTTCTATTAAATTATGCGAGTGGCACTAGCTTTACACGATTAGAGTAAATTTATGCAAGACATTATCCGAGGACAGCGCCGTCGCATAACAACGCCTTCAGTGTCCGAGCGCTTGCCGGCAGCGCAGCGCCGCCCGCCTTTATGAAACCCTCCGCATGATATATGGGGTGTGTGCTACCACATTATTGCTTCTTTGAGGATCTTTTAAAGATATATGCAGACGACGGCGCCCTTCTTTTGTACACAATCGGCTTTCTGGTTAATATCAGTGGGCGAGTTAAAAAGGGGCTCGTTTTGTAGTAGGTGAGCGTTAGCATTGCGGCGGAGGACGGTATTTTTCGCTAATGACGGCGGCGGGCCCCGCAGAGCCGGGCCGCGGCCGCGTGATAATCCTCCCGACCATTAGGCCCGGCCACTCGCTCGCAAATCGTCCGCATATTTTGGCCAAGATTAATTGTTCTCGAATATCATCTATCACAGTGAGCTCTCTCGTGACGGTCGTCAGCATTGCGCGCGACGTTTTATTTGAAGCACAATGGGTCTCGTTCAAAAGCCCCGCAGGTTGAGGAAGGTAATTAAATTTTTGTTCGGAATGATAGCTCCGTTTAGAACAACTGTTATTATTCAAACTTAAAGAGCAAAAGATTTTCTTAGAGCGTTTATATCTGACAAAGGCGAATTAGTTATATACCACCTACTTTAAGTAGCAGGTGGCAGCGGGCTTAGAGTGCTGGCTGTTGCAGGTTGGAAAACTAAAGCGACAAGCATTTCTGAGGATATCATTACTAAATAATGTAATAAAACTCCTATGCAGTTAACAGAATGGGCAATCGTACAGTCCTAACCGTCACGACGGCCATTATAATGCGAAATAGACGAGAGGCACGTTTCGTCAAGACATTTACATAATCCATTAATTAACCATTTAAACATTCTGAATCCCAATTTAGATAGATTAAATTAGAACGATTAGAGACTCGCCGAAAAGATAAATCTCTAGTTAAAAATCCCCTTCGTCGAGTTTATTGCGGCACGGACAAGTACAAATCGAGTCAATCTTTTTTTGTCAGAGACGAAACACCGAAACGCGTCTGCATTTCAGCGTTTTCAATGTGTAAAGTTCGAATATCAATCAAGCCGACCTTTTTTCAATAACGCTACCACAGGAATCTCTTCCGAAGCAATTTTTCGAGTAATTTCTCCCTTAGATCCGGAGTGTCCATTGGCTTTTACTGACATTGAGTTTGTTTCCGCCGGTCGGAACAATTTATCAGCGGGAGCTATTTCCCAAGGATCTGCGGGCCGCCGCGTGGCTATCGCCATCTAGTCGATATATTTTTGTTACCTGTTCATTATTAACGTGTCAATACAACACAATACACTTTCTATGAGTGCTTTTATTATCTTCTTGATGAGACTGATACTAAAGAGAAGGTCATGAAGTGACTTATGAGACATGCATGACTTGTATTTACTTAAAGGAATGTCTGCAGTATTAATATAAATATATAGTTAATATAATAACATATATTAACTAAAACACTATACCTACAGGATAACATCGGAGACTCTTTCCTACTCTACAATTTATCGCCACTCAACTCAGCAATATAAATACCTAATGTGGAACGATTAATGAATTCTGAACAAGGAGGCCACTTATGGGGGGTAAACTGGAGAATAAAAATAAGTAGTTTCGCAAACTGTATTGTTTGACATATCAAATGAAAGGGGTTGTTGTAATCATCTCAGATATATATATTTTTTATAATTTTAGCAAAGACAGATTTGAAGTAATTTAGGAAAAAAAGGCGAAAATTGACCATCCCCCCCCCTCTTATCTCCGAAACTACTAGGCTTAAAATTCTGGAAAAAATATGGAAAATAGTTCCTTGCCTAAAGATTTCAGGAAAACCTATAAGAAGTTTGAGTATTCAAAGTAACGGGAAAATTCTCAATATTTGAATGAAATTTAGATTATACCTACACGGAACCCTCACCACGCGAGTTGAACTCGCACTTGTCCGGTTTATCAATTTGATATAACTAGAGCTACAAAGTTTCATACAAATTGTATTACCTCAGTTTATTTTCAATTATTCGTCACCGCCTGTCATTTCTGATCACGTCTCCGATGTCACGCTATATATTATTACCCTCAATAAAGCCAAAAATAATGCATATTTGGAACAAGATACTCGGTGTTTGTAGTTAGGATACTGGTCAAAGGATCTGCACGGCAAGGAAGAGATTGTATGCACGCAAAAGGAGTTGATTAAAGAGCTAGCGGGCTACGTAGCTTGGCGACAAATGAATATTCAGAGCGTGGAACCGAGCGTTCATCGGACAGTGGGTAGTCGAGGTCGGAGAATGAAATTTTCGTGGTCAATGCTGAAACATACCTACCCTTGATTAGTAGAACCTCGCGTTTTGTTCAATGTTAGCAGTTGTGTATGACGACCATTCAGGTCAACTTCGAAAATAAATGAAGTAATTATTGTATTAGATTATTTAAAAATAAGATATCAGACATGCCAGTTAACGCAGCTTGCCAATTTCTAAGTAGGTACGGAATTAAAATTTACCTAAAAGTGACAACCTTGAGACAGGCAAGTATGGTAGGCAATTATATCGAGGATTGGGCCGGAGATAGCCTACTGCGCCCACTCTTTCTACTATGTTATTGTTCAAGTAGTGACAGCGCGGCAATTCGACATTTATACGAGTACAAGCGGTTAACGGTTTGAGTGGTTTGAAATCATATCGTTGTGATTTGGCGTAGGTACACACTAGGTAGGTACGCGCCATGGGTTAACATGGGTCCTGTTAGTCGTCGTCATCGCGCCTTAAAGCTCAAGCTTTGCCCCAATCAGCGCCAATCACGACACATGCGTCAGAGCGCTACAAGCGCTTTTCATTACATACTGTTTTTCACATGTTATCGGCTAGGAGCGTAGCGCTACATAATCGATGGCAGTGAACATGTTAAGCTGCTACGGAATACGGCGTAGACCTACGAGCGTAGCATGGCGGTGAATGGGCTATACTCTACTAATATTATGAAGAGGTATAGTTTGTATGTATGGGAAAATCTTCGGAACTAATAATCGAAAAGTCTTTCATCAGTATAGATGTAGAACGGACCTTGGCTATATTTTATTCAGCAGCTCCGCCTGCGTTCTTTATAATACCTACGAGACGGGCAGCTAATAGTTTAAATAATATTAGTTTTAATAATTATAAAGCCAATTACATAAGTTAGTTAGTAAAAAAACCATGCTTGTTGTGTATTATGCGTTAGCCGACTCTGTTATTGGTTACGGGCTTAGTGTTTATGGTCGAACCTTTCAAACATATTTAAATGAAATTAAAAAATTACAAATAAGATGTATGAAATACCTTGTCAGTAAAAAAACTAAAAATAACCTTAGAGGTGATTATGACAGGTTATACAAGATATGTAAAATATTACCTATACACCAGAGAGTGCAATATATGATAGCTGTAGAAAACTATTTTAATAATGAGTATAAGGTTTTAACACAAAATAAATATAAAACTAAAAATGTAAGGGCAAAGAAATATGTACAGAATTCTGCTAAAAACTACTATGGCAAAAGAGCTAATATATTTATGATACCAAAAATATATAACGAGACTGATTGGTTAAGAGAAGAAAAAAAGTGCAGCAAAGTTGAATTAAAAAATAGATTAAAAAAGACATTTTTGGAAAAATTACATTAATACTTATAGGTAAAAAATACTTGCAGTTAAAAAAATAATTAAACACATAAATAATTGTAAAGTATAGCACTTTAAGTGCAGGGGTGAAGTGTTCAGGCATTGTCATGCTTAGTGTGTAAGTTAGTGTTTAAGATTATATGTAGTTCACATAGCATACATAACATAGTTTTAACGTAGGTACTTAACACTAGTTAAAATGAGCGCGGTCTCGCCAACAAACTGTTATCGCAGTTTGGCGAGTAATATAACATTGGTAATTGTTTTGTACTTTAGATAAATAAATAAAAAAAAAAAAAAAACATAAAACAAGTGAATAAGGAATCTTAAGGCGTTAGGCGCCTCAGGGTGTCATGGTCTGACTATAATTACTTTGTAACACCTTTAATTATACATGGCGGCGACATGTCATGATTAGGCCTAGATCAGTCGATCACAAAACCAAATCTTGTGCAGTCACGAGGGAAAATAAATGAATGACGCATATATTAAGTAAAGCGCAGCCCTGGCCGCCTGGAGGACGTTCTCCATAAGTGACGTGCCAGGCGCGGCCGCCGGCGTTGCAACTGCATTGCCGCCCATATCTCATCTCAAATGGCAGGGCACGGCGCCTTGCTCGCCTCAAGGAAACTTTTTACAATTTTCTTGAATAACGTTACGAATAGTTTCCGATATGACTTTTTTATACGACTGAAGCGTACTCTAGATGAGGTAGGTAGGACCGCGTTCTTTAATTTATGATCCATTTCGCAATAATCACAATGTGAGTTTATGACTATACGAGATAATGTCCAATCTTTTTAATGCTTAAATACACTTGGAGACCAAAGTGACGAGTGGTATTCTTTTTGCGTGTGAACAGGAAAAAAAAATCCAAACCACTTAACACACCATGTTAAGTTCCCAGTGAATTCAAAATAACACAGAGTAGTTTTTTTTTGTACTTAAGCGTTGCCGCAGTATTTGTCCCTACTAGCAAAATCAATGGAACTTTAAATAGCGCATACCAAGTTTGGCTCCGACCATTAAATAAATAGACTACAAGTTCTCATGCAACAACAGCCACTGCTAAACTTTCCATTTAAACCTCAATAGTTTATTAAGTATTTTATAACCAACTGAAACTAGAATAAACTTGATCCCTTACAATATATTTTATTGCTGTGGTCATTAAAGTTGATTTATTACGAGATACCGCAACGAAAATGTGGACTGCAGTTTTCGCGGGTGATTTTTATAGCTGCGAAATTCGCAGTTGTTCTGAAAGCTAGGAGCAGTTTCAACTGTAAATTACATCTACTGTAAGAACATATAAGCTTAACCGAGACGTGGTCGAATATAAAATGTACGATGTTAGTGTTTTGGTTTCCTTGACGTTGGTTTTCTTTGCTTACGTTAACACGTATCAAACGTACGCGACGACCTTAGGCTATAATACTTGTAATGATATGACTCATTGGTCAGCTTGATAAGGAAAATCTCATTCGAATGGAGTGTAGGTATGTTACAATTACAGTATTTAATGTGATAGAGAGCACTCGGTGAGGCCGGCTAGCGATTAAACCCGCTTTAATTGGAATTAATGTTGCAGGGGTTATTGGGAATGTCGTGGTATGGACGAAATAATTTACATATTGCTGTTTAATTACTGCTTTTGACTTAAGTTGGTTATATTAAACACGGAAACTTTATCTAATACGTGAGAAGATGTAAGAAAACCTAATGAATATATTTTTATAACAGTCAACTTAAGGATAAATAATTAAGTAACTAACATGGAAAACTAAAAGCCAATTAATTATCTTACCCCTTTCGCTAGTAACACGGCATTCACGTTGGCAGAAAATATTTCTCAAGCTACTTATTATCAGTTGAATATGCGAACTATATGCTAACTAGACTACGTTTACAAGTCCTAATTATGATATAGTAAAAGTCTGTACAGTAATACACGAAAATATTAAATAACAAAGAGGAAGCAACACTTATTGTCACACATTTCGTACGCGAAGTCGTGAGCGAGATCGCGAGACGCGACACGTCCGACTTCTACGGCGGCTGGGGATATACTGGTCGTGGTCGCCGACTCGATCGGTGGCGATAGTCGGCGGCGATATCGCAGCGGGCAGATTGCTCGGCTATGTATGGCCGGCTGTAGGCTACGAATAGGTTGCGCGAGGCGCTACGAACGACGCTACGCGCTACGCTGCCTGAAAATTTATTCGCTAAGGAAAAATTAGGCGCGCTCCGACCGCGACAGTCCATCCATTCGATGCTCGCCGTCGCCGTCGTGATACAGCTCACGATCCAACCCGATTAATACTAAGCTCGCCAATAAATATTGATGCTGGCTCCTTTGTCTTGCACGGAGGATTTGTTCCCTTTTATTAATGGTACACTCACGTTCGCTTGCGCCGAGATTTTGCCTTAGCGTCACATTATTCGCCTTGTATGAAATAATATAGGTAGGTACGTTAAGGTTTATTCATTTTTTTATTTATAAATAAGGTAGAGCCATGCTTTTTTTTATACATGTATACCTTCTCTGTTATAAACAAAAAAAAAAAATGGCTCTACTAATAACATTTTTAATTAAGTTGTAATCAGAAGACGAATCACTGCGTTTGAAATCAAATCGGTAAATAAAACAACATTGTTTCTATTCGTCAACTTTGTCTCTTTTGTACTGGTACCTATTGGTATTAGAACGTTTGTTGTATTCAAATCAAAACTCTTCGTTTGAGGATGGCCACTAAGCCGACTGAACGAACTGTCATAACTGCTAACCGTCTGAAATCACGAACCAGCGAAGCAAAGATTGAGTGAATGAGTGGGTAATAAAAACATTTTCATTTAAGGTTGAATTGACACCGACTCAAAAGAACAGACAAATGTCAAATCTATAGACAATGTTGTTTCTTTTAGAACATGTCTGTAGGTAAAAGCCATAATAAGTATGAAGTCGTTTATCTACGCAATCTAAACCACATATACTAAACATGACATATTACAGCTTTACTATAAATCTGAGGTGTTTGTTGTACAAGTTCATCGATCGTGTAAACAAGTGAGCCATATAATGGTATGGGTCTTCTTGCAACTTTTTTCATTACAATTCCATCTAATTATCAAAACTTTGTATTCACATAATTTGTTAGTGCTAACGCAAGAAAGAGCTCACGAACCAAGACAATGCCCATATTATTACAATGCGTCAAAAACGCGTTCTACAAGTGAAATAATAGTACATTACTGCAGACGCCGGGAAAGAAGGGCTTGCCGGGTGAGTAGGTATAGACGGCCGACCGTAGGGAGGCCGGATAGTGATACGAAGCCGGCAAGCCCTTTTCACGACCAGGCATGTATAGTGCTTTTCTTAAACATATGCAATGAAATAAAACAATACACCAATCACAATAGTACATTAATTTTCCCTCCAATCCCTTACTTATACTTAATGTTTTTTTTTACGAAAGTCGTCCGTATTTCGCGTGTGTAGTGTTTGAATAGACCCTATTAGGGCCATTATACATAACCTGATAATAAGAATCTTAATTTCTATAATGAATAAAATAAATGCAGAGGATTCTAAATATTGTCTATGGTCTCTGGTGACTTAAGTATAGATAATATTTTAATTTATTCATCAACACATTGAATCATACAGATTTGTTTACTTAATAAAGGTTCGTGTGTAATAGGCATTAACGCGGATATTTTTGGTCCGATAACCATTCAGCCACTAGAAAAAATAAAAAATATATAAATCAGCTGTTTAGCCTGTTGATGAACACAGACACCATGTTAACATTAAAATTTAAAAAAAAATTACTTCCCGGCCTAGGCCTTCAATTTTGTATGAAATTCCTCTCGAGTTGTTCCGCCCGAAACGTGATACTTTGAAGCCTGTTATAACGCACGTAAGGACGACACTTCATTGCATGTTTGAGAAAAGGAATTTTCAAAAAACCCAACTGCTTTTTAGGTGGGCGTTCAAGAAATACGTAACGCAATTTTTGAAGATTTTTGATGTGAAGATTTGTGAGTGCTATACCACGCCAGATTAGGTTCTACTGGGTCCTGCAAGCTATCTTCGAGCTCTCTGTTCCGCCGAAACATCGTAGTTGGTCAAAAAACAATATTACGTAACACGGTGTTAGAACCCCCCTCACGCCTGCGACTACCTACATGCGCTCGAAAAACGTAAGCTTCCTTCTGAGGCAGTTGGGTAAAAATGATGGGTATAATAAAAACATTTTTCACTTAACGTTGAACGGCCTGAATTGGTGCTGATTCGGATGATCGGACAAATTATGAGAGGTCCGTCGAGAAGGATTGTGGCGGTAATCGGCAGGTCACTGAACCGGCCCGTAATAGGTGTGACGGACGATAATCCCCCCTTAATTAATGAATGGGCCGGCCGGGGTAAAGGTTGAGACTGATATCCCTATGATCACTTGCTTGTTTAATATCCCTGATTTTGTTCGGGACTACAGCATGTGAGAATTTGATACGGTACGAGTATTGTAATGATTACAGTGATTAGGATCGACATGTTTTCATGAAAATAATTCAGTGATCCTGGGGACTTGGGTTGGCTTAGCGGAATTGTATTTTAACTCTTTGGTTCTCCAAAGAGTCAAAATACAATTCCGCTAAGTTCTCATAATCAGCTCTGTCGCAAGCTGTTTAACCCTTAAATGCATATATGGTATCAATCACTTTGCTTATGGAATGGCATATAATTGAATCCACGTCATATTTGAGACTCCGTGTCTAGTTTGACAAAGTCTTATAATTGACATTCATTTGGTTACTAGGTACTTGTATCACTTCAGTAGCATCATTTTTGATACCGTATGCATCTAAGGGTTAAGAGATTAAAATCTCTCCCGAGACGTAGCGCTGTCAGCTGCATCGTAGCACGTAGCAAGCAAATTTTACATGTAGAGGAAAATTGTTCTACGCGTGCTATATAAAACGTATACGCGTGTAATGTAACATAAACCCATTCATTGCCAGCCATGTTGTGATAGGAGTTATAGTACGTTCAAAAAAGTGCATTTACAATGCACTTGCTCTGAAAGTGCGCCTTTATATGGTTCAACATAAACACGGGAACTCGTCAATGCCCGCGCGGCGAAGCGGTGCGGCGCGGGGCCGTGCGGGAATGGATTTCGGGCCAATATTCTCACACACGTGCGAGAATGAGATTTCATGACAGTTAAAATTTCACCTTTTATGTATGCATTGTAAAATGTTGTATAATACACGTGCGGATAGGTAATTCCCAACTCGTGTTTTTGGTCATCGTCGTTGTGAATAAAATTACCTACTTTCCGCACTTTTACTTATTATACACATATAGTGTATAATAAGTAAAAGTGCGTCATTGAGTGCAAGCAATGTCAACAAATATTCATTAATCGTAAATTCGTAATAGATAATATATTTTTTCATTAAAAAAACAGAGATCCGTTAATGTATTATTAGCGCTAATTAAAAGTCGTTCCATTGGACTGGTATACAGTGTGTTACCGGCACGCGGGCATTTATTAAAACTTATAATATTTGTTCCATTAGCAATTGATTGCATGTTTTAGCAAATCATAATTATGTAAATTAACTGCGCAATAAAATTTCCAAAATCCGAACCTTCAAGGTACTAGGTGTAATGACGTCGTAATAAATAAAGTACGAAGAGCTGTCATTTACACTTACTTGTCAATTTACTTTGCTGTACATTGCTGGCAATTTAAATTTTGGTAGAATATTTGTGAAGTTGGAATTTTAGTTAATTTCATTGTAAGATGCATTAAACACTATCTCTGATTACAATCCCGTAACTGCTTTCTGGTTAATTACAAGATAGAAATTAAACTCCACATGTTATTTATACTATACTATCTTGAGTAGGACTTTACTTGTGTAAAGTGACTTTACCAGTGAGCCTGGATGCACTTCGACCCAGTGGGATCTTTTGTGCATTTATGCTATACTCGGTTTTCATTCATAATCAATTAAATTGCATGAATGCAAAATAACTTAACAATTCTCTATATACGAGAGAAACTCTTTGACTCGATAGCGGAGATTTCATATAACTGGAGCTCAATTTGAGACGTGCACTCAGCATTCGAATTTTATTTAAGAGTTCTGCAAGCTCGTTTCAACGTGCGCCATGGTAAAGCGTCAACACGAACGTGCGAAACACATTGAATTGCGAAATAGATGTACTTAACAGATTGATGAAATAGATGCCTGCCTTTTCCGTGATATTCTCCAAGATCTACGAGATATTTAAATAAACAGAGGGTTATCCATAATAAAATAAGAGTGTTTCTTTTTCGTATATCCCTCGCTCCATATCATGATGAAGCAACAAAGGATCGTAGCAATCTCCATAGAGGTTGGGTTGGCGAGATAAAATGTGCTAGTTTCAGTTGAACAAAATACCTGTGTCATGCAAAGGGAACCACCGACCAGAACACATGTGACAAGATTGGGGTTTAACTTATACAAGTCGTAAATAGATAACAACAGCGGATAAATAGATAACATCTTGTCTGAATCAGGAACAGTATACCGTTATTCTCTTCATACAAAATACCCGTATTAAATTTCGGTATCTCGCTTATTATTTCACTAGCTTCCGCCCGCGACTTCGTCGGCGTAGACCCGGAATAAAAACTATTCCATATTTTAATCCAGGCTATAAACAATTTTCGTGCAAAATTTCATCCAAATCGGTTCGGTCGTTTAAGCGTGATTGAGTAACAAACATCCAAACATCTAAACATTCAAACATCCAAACACCCAAACTTTCGCATTTATAATATTAGTAGGATAGGATTTTTTTGTATTCTAACTGACCTTCTACTCGTAATATTTCAGCGTCATTACTTATAAATACAATATATGTTAAAAAATATAGCGAATTGAGAAAGATATTTATGTTTTTATGAATACCGCTACGGTCTCTGGTCTGAATAAATTCGTGTACGTGTTAATTCTGTAAATTTCAGTGAACAGCCATTTTTTCCTAAACTGAACTTACTCTGTGTGACTGGTGAAGTTAAGCCACGTAGCTGGCCAGACCTCCCCTGTGCGATGGGTTTTAACTTCAGCTATTTTCCACTAATAGGTACCTACCCTACTACCTATTAGTTGGTAAATGAAGTAAAGATAAGTTTACATTGTAAGATCATTTCAATATCTAGTAGACATCAAAGGAAAAGCGCTTAAATAGCGCTCGGATAAAGACGATATTTTCAATGTTAATATTTTGCTCTTTAATATTCAACTTACTGCAAGAAGTTCAGGCCGCGTGAAAGTAATAATTTCCAAATTAGTGAAGGGCCTTGAGTAAAAACGCTGAGGGACGTCAAGGCGTAAATGAGTTAGTACTTCATCAAAAATGTCGTACAATAACTTGTTGAGGGGACAGCTTTGAGAGTGGGGTCGCTCGTTTTTAAATGTACCTTATTCGTGATTGAGATCTTTAGGAATTTTTATGCGATGGATTTTACAGTAGATATCGGGCCGCAATTTCGGATAAACAAACGCACACCCCGCCTGATGGTAAGCCATTACCGTAGCTTATGAACCTCTGCAACTCCAATGCAGACTCAATCGATACATCTTCAAAAAGAAGTCAGAATCCAAGAAGAATGTTAATTATATCGCAGCAACAGAAATTACTTAGTAACTCAAGGCTGCAATATCTAGATAAAGATTAATCTCCTAGTATGTTGGTCGCGTGCCGTGCTCACGCAATCCTGTCGCCTCTCGGGCGCCGCGCACGCGACTGGCCGTGAATAACCAGCGATTGCTCTTTCCCTCATCATATAAAATAGACTTGCCGTCTCACTGGTCGATGGCCTGCCAAGAATTTTGATGCACTTTCGATGACAGCAGGAATTCAGCCATTAGCGTATTAGCAACAAACAGAAACATTAGCGATTCAGTGAACGTCGTTTGTTTTTGCTATGTCCATTAAAAACCGACACGATTAATACAGCGTATACATATCATTTATTGCAGAGGAATGCAAGAGGTTTTTCAAGCGGATGGCGCTGAACAAACCATGCGTAACGCAAAGCTTTTAATTATGTTGTTTGCCGCAAGTCGCGGAATAGTAAGAGCGCTTCATCGAGTAAAAATTCCACAAAGTATAAAGTTACTTCACTAACAAGTTACAATGGGTGGCTTTTAGCCACATTTCATTTTATTTCAGGTGAAGCAGTGAAGCTACTGCTGGTACGTTTATGAAAAGCTTTCAGGTTCAACACGACCGGGAGATGCTCTAATCAAATAAGTTATATTTGTCGACACTCCTTCACATACTTAAATCAACTACTAAATAAGCTGAAAATGATTTAGAACAAACAAATCATTGCCTAGACGCTGCACACAAACCACGTAGGTAATATAGATAAGCTGTTTCGTGTGAAAGCATCGCCGTCCCCGTGTATTGATAGAACGAACGGATTAGCTTTATACATGGATTTCACATCGCGTTATTAGACGAGAACATGACATGACACGATTATTTAGTCACGATTTATTATTCTACATCTACTTTGGTAACTATGCGGATAATTCTACTACGAATATCGAAACCTATGACACAACCACAACAAAGAATAGGATGATTCTCTATCTATACATAGATTTGGAATAATATTTTCATAGGTAGGTACATGTTGAAACAGTTCAACAAGATTTCAATTCCATTCTGTCCGATGCAAACTTTCAAAAATATAACTCCCTGACAACGAAGACATTTTTACTGTTATAGAAAAATTTGAATGCAAAATACTGAATAGAGAATATGTCTTAGAAAGGACTGGGCGAATAGATAGGCGGTAGTCCAGCGGCTGGTGCATAAGCCACGAAGCGAGGCCAATAAGCGGCTCAGTCTGCGTAGCCGGCCCGGCAAATCTTGCAGCCAACGAATAGAATAGAAAACCCCTGCCGGAGATATTTACCTTCACGTATATTTTACGTGCAAACCTCGACGTAAGTATGAAAGAGCATGTACAAGGGTGCTCGCGTACTTAGGCTAAGTATTCTCACAACAACTTTTTACTGCGAATCGCCGAAGTTAGAAGCATACATAAACGCTACTTATGGGTGCTTTTGGGAAAACAAGCGTTTCCGTCGTCGTAAGAAGGTTCAGGGTAGATACATTTTCGGGGTGTCGTAGTGTTTTTATTATCCGAGTCAAGAAATAATGTACTGTGCAAGACTGCAAGTTGGCTTTATGTAACTTTAAACTATACCATTTTTTTTTTTTTGTTAACTTTAAACGGTGAGTGAGAAAAAGTCACAATCAATAATTGAAATACAGCTTAAATACGTTGATACTATATTCAAATAAAACCAAAAATTAGAAATTCAGAGGTACAAAATATTTGTTCGATATAAATATGTGGCTAAGCAATCTCCGTAATAAAATTATCTCCATGTAAAACTTGGTATTTTCGAGTCGAACCAGAAATTCCGAAGACCGCGTCACAGTAGCGAGCAACGAGCGAAACTTTTTTCATAAAAGTGCAGCGAAGCAGTGTCACGTCGGTTGCGAAGAAAGAACGCCAGCAAGTTAACATTTGCAAGGTTTACTATTTTAAACTTTATTATATCCACTTCCCTGTCTAGGAATAGGAATGCTCTTGCTGACGTTCGGTATTTGTAATGAAATTGGAGTAATACTGAAGAAATGATTCTCTGGTAGTTACACAAATCGCATGACATAAGTATCTAGGCAGGGTTTTCGACAGACAACAATAGTAAGAGTAAGTACTCGTATCTAAAAAAGTAATTTTTTTTTTTTAAGATAGAAACGCATTAGTCCAGGAATGTCGATTGGCAATTAATTTTTTTACCCGTAATTAATCAAACAAATCTAAGCACATAAGACACCTGATCGTCGGGTCACAAGCAAAAGTCACTAAATACAGAAAAATAATTTAAGAAATAGCAACTGTGTTAACGTAGTAATAAGGTTGAGTTCTCCTTTACCTCTTACATGTAATTAGTGACTTTTGCTTGTCACCCGACGTGATATAAATTTTATTTCTGAGACCAAACACTCCTGGACCCTGGATTTCAAGTGTTCAATATTCAGCACAAATATCCCATTAAACTTTTACATAATTAAAAAATATTACAACTTTTGAAACTCTAAATATAAAATTTGGTCGGGCGTATTTTGTTACAACAAAAAGTGGTAATGTATGTAAGGCGGAATTAATGTGACCAACGGCCTACGAAACAATTTGCCTACAAAAAATGTAGACAAAAGTTTTTTTCATAAAAAGGATTCGCGGCGCGGAGCAGATGACGTCTGGCTGGGGGCGATGGGCCGCACTTGCTCTCATGCTCTGCATCCAGCCTCCTGGCGGATGTGTTAAAAGGAAGACAAGGGCCTTACCCCTTTTGTAAGATTTTATCACTTAGACCGAGGCGATACACATACTAGTAAATAAAAAAGTGAATGTGGAGACATTAAAACATCTAAAGGATCATAACTATGAGAGTGCTTGACGGCGTATATTATACACAACCATTTTATCTTCTTTTCATATTTAACAAGTAAATATTTACCAGATCCAGTTCAACTCGTAAGTGAAAATTAGCGTAGTCATAAATAAAAAGTACTATTTTCAACCGCCATGTGCTCGTTCATGAGACCGAGTAGCAGTAATTACTTATTGTGGAAAAGCTAACTTCGTCAGCTTATTTTCGTCCCACTGCTGGGCCCAGGTTGTCTATCATCGGTGGGATGGGCTGCAGTGCCCACTGGGTTGGGGATACCACACCCACGCATTTGAACTTCTTAGCATCCGTAAGCAGGTTATTTTACAATTCTTGCCTTCACCGAAGAAAAACGAATGGTATAAGTAAATATCACATGATAATAACAACATAAGAACTAATCGGTATGAGTCGGGATTCGAACCCTTCGCAATCAATATATGCGTGCAATATAAACTCCAATTACATCAACATAGTAATATTCTCAAATACATTTGACCACTTATCCTATTGCTAGCTGTAGGTAACAATAATGGGATCCATACCGTATTATTGTGTGCTGCAAACGGATTGTCGTGTCTAAACTAAATCAAAGTTCGTTTCCGCCGGGAGTCAGCAAGTTCCCGTCTCCAGTGATGGACGAGACAAAGACCAGAGTAGCTGTGGAACCTGCATGCTACCGAGTTTCGTTGCTTTAATGATTATGGCGCACTGTTAATGGACAAAGATGCCTGCTTATTAGTTCCACACTTTCCACGGCGTCTTCTAAAGTCGGGTAAACTAATTTGTGTTCCAGTATTGGTAATGAGTCACTATTACGATAACTACTATATCGATAATTGTTTTACATTTTAGTTTTGTTAATAGCTATAGGCACCCCGTACCATATACTCGTAACTTAAGAATTTTAACGGACCAATTTGTCTACGTTGCTTTGTCCACCAGGAATATCAAAAAAATATACAATGTACTAGTTTTACTTATTTCGATTATTAATTACCTTTCCAACATAACAATACTAATTATTTTATGTTTCTAAATTGTTTTCGTTGAAATTGGATGACGACCAACGCATGATTTTTATAATTATATATGGAATTAGGTATAGGTGATCTTGAAAATGAATTAAGTACCTACTGTTTACTTTTATTATTTGCTGTATCTTCGCTATCTTTACAGTATAAATTCCGAAAAAATGACTAATTATGTGTAATTTGTAAGTGAAATTGTATATTGTGAAATAAATAAAAAATAGACTGCTAAAACCGAAATATAATTAAAATCATAAAAATATCTGGACCTTGAAAGTTAAAAAAAAAAGAATCTTGCAAAATTCAGTCACTGTAAGTAATTGATGTACCTACTAAGACAGATCTGATCCAACACTAGGCCCCTTGCCACTAGCAACTAGCTGCCACGGTCTGTCTTGGCTCAATATTGTACCCATTCCAGGATTGAAGTGGCTTTCTATACACCATTTAGGTACTTACCTCGAACTAACCAATTTAGTAAGACGTTGTTACCATTTAATTCCTGTACTAAAATTACCTTACCGTCGTTGTCGTATAAAAATTGTATACAATTTAAAACGAACGAATACCATAGGGGTTTAGATTATAATCATTTAATTAACGTGGCGAGTAAATTACTTTGTCACGATTTTTAATCCTACGAAAATATGCAAACTCGCGAGTTAATTAAATTTTCAGGGCCTCCGTTAACCTTTGTTTAACCGCTTTTGCAACTTGAACTTTTTCATCAAGCTATTTCAGCGTTCAGTAAAAAGTAAATTACTATGTTCTTAATGTTTATACGAATGCTTGATTCTATTACAGACTTATTAAACAGCACTTTTATATCGGGGTCTGCTTTGTCACCTAATCCCAAGATTTGGCATATGCACTAGTTTTACGAAAGCGACCTTGCAACCCAAAGGGAAAACTAAGACCTTATTGGAATTAGACCGGTTTCCTCACGATGTTTTAATTCACCGAAAAGCTAACATCCGACAGCCGCATGCCTGAACCACTAGGCTACCGAAGCTAATTTAACAGCACTTTGTCATTTAGGTATTAATTACTGAGGCAAATAACGTATGACGTGACAACCATCAATGCGTGACAATGAAACTACGCGCACAGTGCGACGTAAAAGTGAAATCGATTTCGAATTTATTCATGTAGGTACTAAAAACTGTTATAAACGTATTTAACTACCGCGTTTTAATGAGCAACACGTTATGAGTTTTAAACATAAAAAAATATTCGAAACCATAGATTTTTAATGAGTTATAAAATTGCAATAATAATAGTTTCGGGCATCGATAGATAGCACGGTGCGCAACACAGTCGACAAAGTACGTTGACTGTTTTTATGTACTGATATTTATTTATATGCCACTATAAAGAAGTCATATTAATGGTTCGGATGAGCATCGAAAGTGACTTAATTCAAGAATCGCCAGATGTTCGCAGGGACTATCGTTTGTTTCACACAGATGTTTGATTGTATCTTCCTCTCGCCACTTCCTATGCACACGTGGTTCTATCTACGAAACCTTAAAATAAGCTGGCACGCTTTCAAGTGCCGCCAACCTGCATGGATACGAAGTATTCAGTTCATCAAAACCAGATGTTTCCGAGACCTATTTAAATGCGAACATTTACATGGAGCTCTGTAGAACTATTTTTCGTAATTTTATTTTGGATTATCTAAGCGAACTTACAAAATGTACTTATGTCTCAAAAGATTAGAATGACAGATACATGAAACAAAATCGATGTAATAGAGATGTCCCATGAAGACAATGTAATCGTGACCTTTGTTCAGTGTGATTTTGGAGAGTCAGTCGGCCAATTAGTGTATTTTTTACTACGTAGTTGAGTTAATACCCCGACATAAGCAGCTTTCTCACTAAAAAAAAACTCAGTAATAATTATGTAATGATACTGTTTCGTTATAGCTTGTGTAATAGTTATTAGCGTAAAAAATAGTGGACCGTTCTTCATTTACCGCAATGTCCATATTTTGAGCAATACAATATGTGGAAATATAGCCAAGAATAGAAACCAAGTTGACATAACTTTAAATGTATTTTAGTGCATGCAAGTCACGCGTAACCATTATTCCTGTGCGGTTTTCGATACGGATCTCTAAAAAAGAAGTCGCAAACAAATCTATCGAACCAAACAACGTAGCCCCCCAACAGCAAACAAACTTCAAAGTGAAAGTTAAAAATAAATCAGATCGTAAAGGTAAACTGTAGAAACAAGCCAAGATTGCTCTTAATACTTGCACAGATACAAGAACTCGCGGTCACAGAACGAGAACAAACTCCTCAATGCGCCTACAACGGCGGCGGCTTATAAAAATTCAGAGCATTTAAACTGGAAGAGGTTCGGCAACATTAAACGTTTTAATGTTATAAACAAACAGTGGATGTTGGCGGCGCTCCAACTGGGCTGGGCGCTGCCCCGTTCGCCGGCGCTTCGCTGCCGTCCTGTATACGACCGGCGCGGCGCATTGCGAACGTCATTTTACAAATGCAACTATTGCTCTATCTAACCGACACTGCCGATCACAGATTCCTATCTACAGTTAGATCCAGATGACCCATTAAAACTTTTTGTATCCCGCTCGGTGACTGAAGTTCGAACAAGCTAATAAAATCTAGTTAGCCACACCCCACTGTTTATAACGTAAACTCGGCTAGCGTATTCTCGGTTTTAATTAAAGCGAGTAGATAAGTGGCTTAGCTCACAAGTTGCGCAGTTATAGAGGTCCTATTATCTGCGTGAAATTTGACTCACAAACCGCGGTCTCCCTGGCGGGTCGACATAACTCGACCCAAGTTGAAAGCTTCAATTACGCCGAGTGAGTTGTTCACGCAGGTGACTCCTTAATTACAGGGTCGAAATTGAGCTGCCCATTCAGCTGACACGTTTGCAAACGGATTATCATCTCCCATGTCAAATATGTACAGCCCATAAGTCCATACACACAACCATGGAAACCGCATCGTTAGCGGCAGGTTTGCTGAAAGATTAATAGAAAGAAAATACAAGGATACATGATTCGATATAGATTTCTTACCTAACTGGTTGGAGCTTGTTAATACACATAGTACCTAACCACGGAATACTTAAATTACCTAACTATAGATTATAGATTAGTTAATTTCGTCGATAAAAATGGTGGTGATCTGTTTAAAAAGGCGTTAAAGCGTTGGTTTGTTTTTCAACGCCGATTCTCAACTCTTCGAGGCCGAGGCACGGAGGAACAATCCAACGGCTACGATTTGTTTTTCAAAATTTCTATATATTTGGATTATTTGTATCCTGTGCGTATTATGCTTATCACCCGATTCGTAACTTTGTCATCAGATGTAAATATACCTAGAGTGTACGAATTTGCAGGTATATTGGTTTAGCAATTCGGAACTGGTGCAATTATACATGTTGAAACTTGAATTCACCTTCATTCCTTATCATTTATACTGTACTTATTTTTTTCCCAACGACGGTGTTAAACGGTACGGCCTGTCTGATGTAAGCAGATACCGTAGCCTATGGATGCTGGCAACTCTAGGAGAATCAGAAGCGCGTTACCGGCTTTTTATAGATTTGAAACAGAAACAGAAACAGAAATAGTATTTATTGTCACAAAACATAAGAAAATAAAAAACTTACAAGAAAAAATAAAATAAAAACTTACAAAACTATCAAACAATAAAAACAGAATTGTGACAATTTGGGAGCTCTGGCCACCACACCAGGAACACAACTCCACATACCTACAGAGCAAGTAGTGGTTGCTGTACTTCCCAGTTGGGCTGCTCGAAAGACGAGTGAGATGACATTCCGGTGTACCCTACTTCTCTAAATGACGACTAGTTTGCAAGACGATTGCGCACTGTTCATAATAAAAGATAATCGAGTGGTAAGTACCTCGTATGAGAATTCTCCCCTAAATTCTAAAGCATATAATGGCAGTACGAGTTTGCGCCTAACATTTGCTATTCCACCTACGTCGGCCTGTTGGAACAGACAATTGACTCGCGGCAATAACGTTTTGCTTTAACTGTTACGTATTTTCTTCAAGATAAAATCTAACCTTTTTCATTTCAGAGAAACTTTAGTCGGTCTTTTCTCGAGTTCAAAATCCGGTAATGTTATAAATGGTTTGTTGGAAGATGACGTTCAGTTTGCTAACGTAATAACACTGGTATTTTTAAGAGGCTGGCCAGCCTTCCTTGTCACTGGAAAAAGGGGGCAAATTAAAACCTCCAATTGACACTCTCAATTAAATCTTAAACGAACTGAGGAAATCTATCATCTTCTTTTCTCATACTATTATCAAACAAAGACAAGTATTTATATCTCCAGATCTCATATGCCTGCTAAAACTAAGGATATATTGGTTTCATATATCTAGTTTTAGCAGGAATATGAAACGTTGGTGTTCTCCCGGCTATACTTGCCCCTTTAAACACCACGTCACAGAAATTTATAATGAAAATAATAATACAAAATGATGGTCAGTATTGTAGAAAACCTTGGATAATAATGAAAACAATTTCCAATTCTAATTAACTATTTATTTCTCCGAATACATAACCGGTTGTCTCTAAAGTTGCATACATTTACTATCATGGGGCGAGTCCAGACACCTTAGGTTGAGACTCACTGACCTAAGTTTAGAGCACAGGATAGAGCTGGGTCGTGTTAATTCTAGGTCCTAATGACTGGAGTCTCTCCCTTGACTTAGTTGCTAAAGTACACAGTTATTACACTTAACTTTCTAAAGACTAATTTGGCAAGTAACGGCACTAGGGAGGAATTTTATAGCTATAAGTGTTTAAATCATTGTTGCAGGAACACCTACATTAAAATGGTTCGAACACACCTGCATTTACTGCTGTGGAAGGCGGCCTTACAGCAGGCGGACCTTGAAACTGGGTAACCTCCTCCGTCTCGCTAGAGGGACCCGAAGCGACGACAGCTTAGGCAAAGAGCTTCAAGCCGCTTGTCTTTGAAGAAGAACTCCTTGTCTTTACAAATAAACTAAACAAATAAATAAAATAAAAGGATAGGTTGGTTGGATTGACTATATTTTAAATCAAAAAGAACTGAGGAAGTTCTAATTATTTTAGAACATTTTGAAGCTGATGACAGAACAATACCCAGAACAAGGTTATTATTATGCTCTCATTTGGAAACTGAAGTTTTAAATACTCAAATTGCTTCTTAACTGAAAAGTATCTATTGTTAATATGAAAGTTATCAGTAAATCTGAACTAGACAGAGTTGCTTTCAAATGAATATGCAATATTGAAACTGTTTCTGACTACAGCACCGAACGTAATTCTTCGAAAGATAAACCAAAACAGTATGAAACATTATGCAAATTATTAGTTCACGGAATTTATACTACCTAATATTATAGAGGCAATGTCTGTTAAACGTAAGTTGTAGCTTAGTATGTAGGGGGGTAAACTCCGAAACTAACAGGTAATCCGATTAAAAATATTCTTTCATCAGTATTTAGAAGACATGCTCTGCTAGTGACGGAACGTAAAAACCGCAAATTTCTGGGACCCACTCGTGGAGAAGATGGCACTTGGAGATTACGCAAGAATCTAGAAGTAGAAGATCTAGTGTCCGAGCCGAATATCATAGGAGAAACGAAATCATCAAGACTCCGATGGCTCGGGCACGTAGTCCGTATGTCCGACCGAAGACCACTTAGGGTCATTGCACCACAGCAGTAGTAAGTAGATAGGAGCCTCCGGGATGACATGTAAAACTATGTTTTATCAAGGAATAAATGAAATGAAATGAAATGATGGACATAGGCTATATTTTATACAGTGGCTTTTATCTTGGGGCAGCAAGTAGGTTATAAACGACATAACACGGAACTAAAACGTCGTCGTTAAATCAAAATTCATATACTAACTATATACAGTTTGTGAAAATACTCTAATTTAAAGGCGCTCACATTTCACTCAAGGTACCCGAATCTGTTACATTCTAAATTCTCACACAAATTAAAAAGGCTGCAGCGCCGTACTGGCATTATTTCGGCCCGTCCATCCCGAGGGAATCCAATTTGCGGTCCCCAACGTCTCTCGTAGATAGAATTTTGGCCGCGCCTTTTTAGACGCTATTTAACACATATCAATAAAATTTCAAGTAAGTTTATGTGCCTCTGAATATGAACACTACGATTTTTTTCTGAAATTTTGCAGTATTTGTATCAGGCAATCAGGAACAGACCTATATTTTTATTTAAACTTCACGTTTCTCAAACTTTTTGAGAAATAGAATATTTTCGCCACGGACACGGTCGTCTCAAAGGTTAAGGTAATACATACAATGAACAATTAGATCCCGTTTAGTATAAGGTAATAATAAACTTAATATGTAAATGTCAGTGCTCTTGAAAATATATTATCTTCAACTAGAAAAAAGCAGGATTTTAAGCACCTATGTTCATAACATAAGGCATGTATATTTAAAGCTGATACTACTGACAGATTCCTTTATTTATATTCTACCGATTCGATTAACTTGTAACACCGACACAGGCATTGTAGACTATAATTGCATTGTGTAAGTATATAGGCAGGAAGAGCAAGTGTTAAATACGTGTTCTCGAGGCAATACGGGAACAAATGCCCGAAGTCTGGGTTATTGCTGGAATAACCGTTAACGTAGTTACTTTTATCACGCTGTAAAGACTTGACAAGATAAAGCTTGCTTCTCGTTCTATAGAGTATTAGACTGTATTTGAATATTAGAGTGTCATTACATTACAATTTGTACCTTCTTGGTCAAATCGTAGACGATATTGCAACTGATTATATTATCAACTAGCTTCTGCCCACGACTTATATATAACATTAAACCTGTAGAATGCTTTGTATTATTTTCAAAAATATAAAGCAGGGACCTAAAATTAGGAATGGAACCCCAAAAAACTGATTTCGGAGCCGGTTTAATTACGCCCGGAAATGAAATGTGGAAGTTGTTCCGGAACAAACAAACGAAGAGCTACTGTTCCAAACCACAAATATAGTATACCTACACATTCTTTTTAATCATGCCGAGTTTCATCTAGAATGAGATCTAAATATGCTCATGAAACCAAACGCCAATTAAAGTACTGCGATGCTTTTTAATGAAACAGTGTTTTGCAAAATAAATTGCCTTCATCAATCCAAATTAAATGTTGAATTACAAGGAGACGTCAGGACGGGTTCAGGTCATATTATTAAATATTTGGAGTGAGTAAATGTCTTAGGCACAAGGTCATTTCTAGTGACAAACGGGCGGTTGAACGCCGGCTGCGTGTCGCGAAAGCAGTCGTCACGTGCTCACGGTAAATAAAATTTGTTCAAGTAAGCCTCTCTAACTTTACACCAACGACCAAATGCGGGATGACAAATCTCATTGCGTATGCAAATAACGGGTCTCCCGAGCTATATACACACTTTAATAAAGTAAATTATAAACTGTGTCTCTCATTATGTCATCGTAAACATAACTCGCACATGGAAACACCGCACTCGGATAAACCAGCCCCGCCGAGCGTCGTAATACGGCTAAAATTTTATGCGTCGTTTAGGTTAAATTTAAGTGCTCCATCGCATGTAATGATAAGCTGCGATAATAAAGAAGAAATTGTACGTTTTTCGCATTTTAGGCCGGTATTGCTATCTACTCGTTGGGATAAGGTTCATCTTCCGCGCGACGGAAGAGCAAGCCGGCGCGGCCGAACAGTGAGGACGAGCGTTGAATCATAAAATAGTAAATCAGTTCATTGTTGTGAAAGGCTGAATGTTCAGAAGGCTGTAATTTTTTTGGAAAAATAATTTGCATGAAAATAACTTCGTGAACACTCCCCGTAAGAATTCGTTAGAGATGACGCTCTGTAAATTATAATTTAAGTTGAAAACTTGACAGCCAAATCGACGAGCAACACGGATCCGTCAGCTGTTTGCTTGTTTACTTACAAAAGTATATACTTGGTAAGTATTGTTGACTTTGCTGATAGCTAAATATTTAAATAACTAAGTCACACTTGTTACAATGACAAATATAGAAGCAATATTTTAAAGAGAGTTTGAACTCAATAAATCTCTATGAATAGGTAACCTCCAGAACCGTTTCACCAGAACATCCGTCTAAAGAACACACAAATAATAAAAAAATGCGGATCAGATCACAAGACGAAATACAGAGGACGTTAATAAATTAATAATAACAACGATGATCACCTCATGAATGGAATCAGATGGGCATATAGTCATACCCGACTTCCCACGACTTGGCGACAAACACTGAAGAATAAATACATTACTTTGATTAGTTTCCGGGACTTGCAAGATTAGTTGATTCAGAGAGCAATACGTCAGCCAGCCGTAACATTTCCACGCTAAGGAAAATAATGTAAATGGGAAATCATTTTCAACGTTACGACTAATCACGTTATGTCGATTCTATTTTTGCTTTTCTCCCAACAACATTTTTCTCCACTAACATGTGAATTCATTAAAAACAAATTCGAAAAAACTTCTTCTGGTAAAATATCATCGCAGGCGGACTTTATGTACAGTCGAGTTCTCCAATATCTATACACACAACCTTTCAAAAATATCTGTACACAGGCTTTATTATTACTCACATAAGACACATGTAGGTATAGATATTTTTGAAAGGTTGTCTGTATAGATATTGGAGAACTCGACTGTACTTACATGAAAGGAAATGCTTACACACTTACCAAACAACACCTATTATCAAATTTACCTGTCCATGGCAGTGACAAGGGTACCGGGGATCCTCGCGAGTCGGCATAGACTTTAAAAGGAAAGGGCAGTTCTGGCACAGCGGCCCTCGTGCATTAACGCTTAACGCCTTAGCCTTAGGAGCTTAGTATTGACTCAGCGTTACTTTGTTTGCACAGTAGGCTTTGTCGATTCCGACCGCTCGTCTCTAACCTGTTGGGCTCTTAGCATATCTTCAAGCCGTATTATACATAACAATAGGTTGCGTTTGGCGACCGGTTTAGCGTATTGAGTTACCCGCCTGTGAAGCTGACTGTCTTGGGTTCAAATCACGGTAAACGCAAATATTTATGTGGTTAGCAAGAATATTTGTATCTGAATTTTGGATGTTGTTATTTAGGTACTTGTGTCTAATATATCATCGTCTACTACACATAACACAACATTTATTGAGCTTATTTATTTGTGTGTTGAATTCATACATTGTTGTTTTGTATTTGCAATAGTAACCTTCCATGTGATAAACAATTTGATTACGAGGAGCTAACTTTATTAATTCTAAAGGCAAAAACAGTATTTATAGGTAACCGATACCGGACAGAACAGTCATTTATTAATTCAATAAACCCCAATCAAGCTGCCTAAGCAAGAGGAACTCCATAAAGTTGGTAGGGAAGAAATCGAATCTTTGCTGGCTGTCATTTAGCTTGATTCGGCTGTAAACAACCTGCCACGGGAGGACGTGCCTGCCTTCAATAATTCGGAGAAGGAAATTGTGACAGGTCAGGCATGTTATTTCGACGTTCATTTTAGCGCATCTAAAGGGGAGAAAGGTGTTTTATGGTTGGTACGAACATGGAAATAAAGTGACACAGACGCGTGAAATGCGGAAATCGTAGTCGACGAAGCCGCCGACGTACCATCATCGGCTCGGATGGGTTTGTAACGCGCCCCTTATATCCGCCGTGGGATGGGAATAGTAATTGATGGCAACTACTGGGTTTTTTTTCAGCAGTTACCACCGAGTACCTACTTTAGTGGTAAGATGAGAAAAAAATCCCAGCTGTTACTTACCACTGGTAACAAATTGGTGGTAAAAGGTGGGAATAACATACAATACATTTTGTAGGTAATCCGTGTTGAGACCTCTTGCTAATTCCTGTTGGTTTTGTAGAGGATTTGTTTGTTAGATTGTGATTCATTATTATTAATATAAAGTTACACCGTATTAATAAATGCATTATGAAAATGAAACATGCAATCATGACGCATGTTTCGAACAACAAAAACAAAATTAAATTGTTACATGTAGTTGATTTAAATATAAAGGAAACACGAATCGTAATAAATTTAATATCATAATTAACATTTTACACGTGTATGAAAACATAAATTCACGAAATTTGAGTGAAACGCGAGTTATCCTAATGTGTGCAGAGTCAAGTTAAGCCGTTTTCGTATAAATCGGCCAAACTAAGCTACGAAGATATTTTAAATATTATTTTATTTTTATTTCTTATTATTGACGATCGCGATAAAGATTCCTATAATTTTGACATTGTATGCATATCTATATTGTAATTTTTATCTCGAAATAAATAAATCTAAATCTATGTGCCACATTTATGGAAACGTAGAAAAGCAGCCTTAAGCATAAGAATAAGAATACTTTATTTGCGGTAAACATCACGCTTAGGACATGTAGCAAACAAATTTCAACTCTTTTTCAAGTTGTATTTCAAAACTTGAACGCCATTCACATGTTACAGCAAAAATTATTTTAATGCTCTGATATGGCGAACGTTTTATTGCCAGAATTTCGTGGATACAATAAAATTCCCTTTGTTACATAAAATGTGGCGAAAAATCGCCGGGCGACGTCGCGGGATGTCACAAGCCGTCACTCCCGGGGAGAAGCTACACCCGAATTAAATTCCTGTACTCCTCGCCAAACGCGGCCACGTTCCCAACACAATTTTCGGGAGAAGTTAAGTGAAAGTCGGTATATTGCTAGGATTCGTTTGGTTTGGTTTAAGGTTATTGAGTGATCGTAAAGGGGCCGTTAACGACGTATTGTCGCATAACTGAAACAATTGCGGAGTGGAAAAGCGAGTTATGGGTTCTGTGAGGAGAGAGGACAGGCGAGTGCATTAAGATAAAGCGGGTTGGGCGGCCGCCAGCGTCTCAAGTGTCCGGCGGTGCCAAGCGCCGGGCCGGGCGTCAACCGGCCCCACCGAGAGCTGGAGTTCACAATGCTTACCCACAACTAAACACTGACAAACCGGTATAAGTCTGACCCCCGATCACATACAGTTAAAGGTTAACTTATATTAGAGAGACGGGTGAGGTTAGTTGAGACACGCTGTGAATCGCAAAGTAGGGCTCCCCGTCCGGTCCGCGCGCTCCCGCACTTTATCACTGCTCTAAACACCAACTAATAATTTAATCTCGTGTCTAGTATAGCTGGTGGCATTAACGACTTACGAAATTAGATTTAATCTATCTGTAATAATAACGCTTCACGCGCCGCGAAGCGGATCTATTTTGTTCCGTGATATTGCTGGCTGCTCTCGTAAAATATGACCCCATATTTCAGGTTCCCACCCAAATGCAAACGGGATCGTTTTACCTTCATCCGTCAGTCCGTCGGTCCAGTTTAGTTAACTTGGAAAAAATAACGAGTTAGTCGTCTGCACACAGTCGAGTTACTTATATTTTTTCTAACATTAACTGTACTGGTAACCGTAAAAACATCCAGCTATGGTGTCTGAGATCTTACATCCTATTTTTGACAGTCGTCATCCTGGGACAATAAAGGCCTGCGCAAACCGGCGGAGCAAAGCGCAGATCACTTTAATTCATATTCTTTTCTATTTTAATTACATTAAGGTATAAATTTGAATGCTTGAAACCGACCTCGGAGCATCACGGGGGATTTCTACTCTGCGGCATCGAGGAGCATGTCAGAGGATACCACGGCGGTAGGCGGCGGCATCCCATGATCGGTGATTCGTAGGCCCGGCGCACTTCGGCGCATACCGGGGGATGCCGCTGCATACCGCCGCAGCATGCCGCCGCAGTATCGTCGGCGCTCTTCAACGCCGCGGGGAGAGGATACCGCCTCCACGGGTATGCGCCGAAGTGCTCCCAGGTGCACCGGCCGCCGGCGCTGCGCTGGCGAGCGCTCGCGGTATCACGGGGGATTTCCCCTCGTCGGTGTGCGCTGCGCGGAGTAAATCCTCCTAGGTGATCTGCGCTGCGCTCCGCCGGTTTGCGCAGGCCTTAAGCGACAATGATGGCATATGATGACATAAATGGTACTGCGAAGACAGCTGTCAAAAATAGGATGTAAGATCTCGGGCACAATAAGTGGACATATTTTGCGCTTTGATTCGATTCTGGGTTGATGTTGGTATAATTAAAAAAAAAATCTTCCTTTCGTGGCAATTCGCTAATCTTGATATTTCGATCGTCTGGATCCATAGCGGTATTCTAGGTAATGAACTTGCTGGTTAAGCCGCCAAAGAGGCAGTTCTCCATTGCTAAGACTCATTTTACAAAATTCAACCTCCTGATTTAGTGAATATTCCAGTCAAAATTTTGCTAAAGAAATTGAATTCATCAAAAAAATGTTACTATTCACCTGGGTAACCCAAGATCACATCTCGTCCTTCGTTTTTTTTTAATTCGTTCTCTCTCCAAAAAACATATCAGTACCATCATCAGATTGCGCTGAGGTCGGATTTGCTCGCCAGAGCTTCTTTTTAAATTTAATAAATAAATAAATATATAGTGGGACAAGTGATCTAGTCCCAAACTAGGCAAAGCCTGTACTACGGGTACTAGACAACGGATAAACATACTTATATAGATAAATACATAATTAAATAGATATTAAATATCCATGACTCGAGAACAAACATTCGTTTGTAAGCTAAGAGATTTCCCTCTGTGTGAGTGTGGTGAAGAGATTGGCATTATACGAGTAGATGACAAATTTTTCAACTGCCCACGCAATATACTCTAAATCTCTACTCTATGTTGCCAAAATTAAATATACCGCTCCCTACAAATGTAGCATCACTAATCTGCCTAACAGAAAACAAAAAAGTGTTTCGTTTATTTGCGAAGTTTATAGAGAAAAATAATATTATACCTACTAATACGGATTTTTCACGGCTAAACAAAACACTATCTTAATCTAGCCAGTGATATAAAGTATAGAAACACTATTTTATCGATATCGAGTATTGTTAGGTATATAAAAATAACATGCCGATATATATATTTACATTATTGACAATTTACATTGTGCAAAACAACCTTTTTATATTTTTAATAAAAAAACTAGAAGTGTATTTTTCTTCCGAAAACACCATAAGATATTTGAGCCAACTAAAAAGTCGTGATAATGAGTATACCCCATTGAAAATAATAGACAATACAGTCAATAATAGACACTTATTACTCCATAAGACTTTAAATGTCATTTCATTACGTATAAAACATAAATTGCGTATATATATTATTTATTTCTTATAACGCTTTGAAATCGTAAACCGTAAAACCGTAAACGTATTTTTTTATTAAATATTTATTTTATTTGGTGACGTTTTTTTTTCTTCTACCACACAATTATCGATATCGATAAAATAATGTTTCTACCACTGGCTAGATTACGATATTGTTTTGTTTTGCCGTGAAAAATCCGGGCTCTGCTAATATTATAAAGAGGTTTTCCTTTGTGAGATTGTAACTGAACCATTCTACTCAAAAATGCACATTTTGTACGACACAATATATAACTATGTATATATTTTTTCATGTCTTCTTATTGGTTTATTTTTCCGTAGCACTATCTGTAATATTCCGTAGTTCTTTATATTTCATACTCTGATGAGGTTTTTATTTAAACCGTAGCCAATTAAGCTAAGTTTTGTACATTTATTTTGTGTCTTCTTTACAAAACATAAACAACTCTGTTACCAAGATTAATATATTTTTAAAATAAAAATAAATAAAACTTATGTATTCACTATAATTTTAGAATATTTCTATCTCTTTCATCCCAAATAGCAGAGCCATTATAAGTATTTTTTAAGCATATTTACAATAAATCTGTTACTCTGTTACCATATGTGACAATATATAAATATATATATATATATTATGAATCAGTGTTATTATAAATAATACACGGTGCCCGTGAGCGTTGCGAGAGATTTTAATCACGAATTCCTGAGGCTATAAGGAGTAATAAATGTTATATGAAGCTAGGTCGAATTATGATTTTTAATTTTTTTCTTATTTCCATACACAATAATTGCTAATCTAGTAAAAACGTGTCTTTAGGACGAGCTGTCAAAGCAGATGGTTAAGTCTCGCAACGTCGCAATCATAAAGGTGTTTCATACTGGAGATTTCATTACAACATTTTTACACAAAAATGGAAATATCTTTAAAACCGAACCGAATTTACTCAACGTTAATTAACATTTTTAACTTAAAATATAGTCAGGAATATCCTGTTAAAATCTCTCGGAATGCTCACGGGCACCGTGTATACAGGGCGTCCCACGGCTATGCCACATGGAGGGAAGGTACCTTGTAGATGGAACATTTTACTGAAAGAAGACATTATTTCAATAAAAAAAAACAATTTAAACTGCATTCATAGATTTTTTTAAATAATTACATGGTACGAGGGTGGGATGATAAGTAACTAGCCTAATAAAGAAATACTTAGGTTATCATGATAAAATTGGTTTTATTTTTCGACATAGTCTCCATGTAGCTCTAAGCACTTGTTCCATCTTCTTTCTAATGATGTAATGCCCTCCATAAAATGATTTCTTTCAAGGCCTGCAAAATACGCTTCTACGGCGGCAATGACTTCATCATTTGTGGCAAATTTCTGTCCACCCAAGAAAGTTTTTAGCTTGGGAAAAAGGAGGAAGTCTGATGGTGCTAAATCAGGCGAATAAGGTGGATGGGGCAGCAAATCATAGTTCAATTCGTTGATTTTTGCCATAGCTTTAACACACGTGTGAACCCTTGCGTTGTCTTGATGGAAGATGATTTTTTTTTCGCTAAACCGGGTCGTTTTTCCTGAATACATTGATGAAGCTTATCTAAAAGATTAGCGTAGTATTCTCCATTAATAGTTTGACCTTTGGGAAGGTAATCTATAAACAAAATTCCACTTGCATCCCAGAAGACAGAAGCCATCACTTTTCCAGCCGACTTTACAGCCATAGCTTTTTTAGGAGCCGAACACCCAGATTCAGTCCACTGTTTTGATTGAATTTTTGTTTCTGGAGTGTAGTGGTGAACCCATGTTTCATCTGTTGTTATAAATCGACGTATAAAGTCTGCTTTATTTTTCTGAAAACGGCCCAAGCATTCTTTAGAGTTAAGCATCCGAATTCTTTTTTGATCGTCCGTAAGCAAACGCGGCACCCAACGGGCAGATAACTTTTTCATATTTAATTCGTCACTTAAGATATGATGTACCCGTTCTTTGGAAATCCCTATAGTGTCAGCTATTTCAGAGAGCTTCAATCTTCGGTCTGCTAAAACCATATCGTGTACTTTAGACACCATATCCGGAGTCGTGACGATTTTTGGGCGTCCGGGACGGGCTTCATCTTGAACGCTTGTACGGCCGCGTTTAAACTCAGCCACCCAGTTTTTTACTGTGGCGTAAGAAAAAGCACATTCACCCAAAACATCCTTTAACTCTTCATAAATATCAAGCCCCTTCATACCCTTCATATAAAGAAACTTAATCACCGCTCTTTGTTCAATTTTATCCATTTTGAAAAACAACCGGCACAATGTATTTTCTAATGTCGAAAAATCAATAAAATATTCAAGCCACCAAATTCAAATTTAACACAGAGATAGCCAGAGACATATTTTTAAAAATAAGGAAGTATTTTTTTTATTCTAACTTTTTAAATACCTAAGGCTAGTTACTTATCATCCCACCCTCGTAGAGAAAAAAATATTTTAAAAATCGATGAATGCAGTTTAAATGGTTTTTTAAATTAAAATACATAATGTCTTCTTTCAGTAAAATGTTCCACCTACAATATTCAAGGTACTTTCCCTTCATGTGGCATAGCTAGGCTGTGGGACGCCCTGTATATATTTTAAATGAAGTTTCAACGTTGAGATATATTGTGTCCATTTTAAGTAGAATGGCCCAGCTTAGTAAGTTCGTACATAATGGACGTTTCAGATGGACATAGGCTGTTTTATCCCGCGAGTTTGCCTGCGGTCTTTGCAATACGCTGGCGATGCCGCACGGGCTGCTAGTCATATATACTTACGTGAAAGTGCACCTACCTATATAAATGACAGCTATTCCATTCCTAAATCTATCGCGGTCGAATAATAAATACTACAATTTTGTATACAAAGGTTGAGTATGAATACAATAGAGACAAAAATGTGCTCGACAATAAATAGACAACAGAACAGTAGAAGAAATTAATAAAAATAATCAGTAATTATTTGTAGTTGGGGTGAGATGGCCAGCGCCGGATTTCCGTTGGGAACAGTCAAAGTCAGGTAATGACACAGTGGTATGAGAATTTTAAAATTGATGACCTTTCTTTTATTTTTATATAGCAAATTAAAAGATGATTGTAAGTTATAATATTGTTACACTAATATAAACTAACGTTACGATCCACGGAAGAGCGGTGTCTCTTAACACGTGTATCTTGTATTAGGTAGGAAAAAGAGGCATCCTTGATACTGTTAAACAAGTTGTAGGTAATTAATGTATAAATATTTTTGATTTTGATTGTTATCTTCAACACAACGTATTGATATAATATTGATGTAATATATGTCGCCCGCGCACGTCAAGTCTGCTGACGTGTCAAACATGCCATACCAATTTCGTATAAAAACCTAAAACTGAGTAAAATAGATGTCCAGATTTATCTTTTAGGAATTAAAATTGCCTTTGAAACGTTCTAAAAGTGTGTCAATCTCCATTACTGTTCCATCATTCAACAGCTATAGCTAACGGCTCACAGCCAAATTACCCAAGTAAATAATTTTCTCTCGAAAACTTAAATTTTTGGTGACAAGCTTTGTATTTTTTTGCACAGTTGTAAACTGTTCATCGAAACTATTCTAATGAGCTCCAATATAATACGACGGATTCATCTATATATATATAAAAGAAGACTTCCTGACTGATTCATATACACGCACAGCCAAAACTACTGGGACTAGAAACTTGACATTTACACCCAAACTACCATTTAAAATGTAGGCGACGGATAAGATGGGATTTTTCGAAATTCCACCCCTAAAGGGGTTAAATAGGGGTGCAAAGTTTGTATGGGGGATTTTTTTTGTGCTAGGGTCTTAATACTTTGTAAAATAGAAAGATTAATTATCAAAATACAAATAAAGTCCTTTCAGCGTTTTGGAAAGTTCCGCCCCTAAGGGGTTAAAAAGGGGTACAAAGTGTGTATGGAAGAAACTTATTTTTTGAGCTAGACTTAAAAATTTTGTAGAAAGATTACTTATTATACAAATAAAGTACTTTCAGCATTTTGGAAAATTCCGCCCCTAAGGGGTTAAAAAGGGGTGCAAAGTTTGTATGGAGGAAACTTTTTGTTTGAGCCAGCGACTTAAACGTGGACCGGTATAAATGATTTTCTTTTAAGCTTTTTGCCTTTTATGTCTTATTTATTAGGTTGTTTTGTTAACATAAGTATCATACATAAATGAACCTCCAGGTCTTTATTCTCTGTTTTTTTTTGGTACTCTATGTGTACCCCATATAAATTTGTTTATGTGACTGTTTGGTGTTCTAAATTAATAATAAAAAAAAACTTGTTTTTTTTTATTTATCCCCCAAGGAGGTTAAAAGAGGGTAAAGTGTGTATGGAGAGCAGTCACTTTTCTAAGACGATAAAAACTTCTACGCGGACGAAGTCGCGGGCAACAGCTAGTAGTGTATATAGTTTAGTTAGGGAGTTCCTATGAACGCCTGTATCTCCGTTATCGGGCCAGCTTGATTTTGCAATATAATATAGCATATATCTGATTGAAATAAGTTGCTAAATTTCTACTCAATTGTTCTACGGAAAGCTGGACCAGTTAGGTTGCAAATCAAATGCACCTAAAAGTTCCAACTTAATAGTCATGGCCAGCAAATCAATAAGTAACCGCCGAATGTTCTTTGGTGCCTAATAAAAGAATAACGAAAAGAGTTCCGTTGATTAATATTTTAGATTAATTAAAATAATTAATATTGATTGAAATCATTTGAATTGAAAACCCACATTTAATTGGATTGCAGAACACATGCCGGATATTTTTGGTTGGTTTGAAGCGTAAATATATCAAATGTTTATTTATTTATTTAAACTTTATTGCACAACATACAAAAATGTACAAATGGCGAGCTTAATGCCAAATGGCATTCTCTACCAGCTAACCATTGAGCTAAACAGAAACTTATAAAAGATGCAAAGAAAAAAGTATGACAATTTTAAGTTTTTATTAGGTAAATGTTCTTATTTGGAAAACTGAATTATTAAGGACTATGATGAAAGTACATTTACACCCACATAAAAAGGGTCTTTCGAATATATGGAACTCTATATACTACATGCATGTAACAAGTAAATAAACTTCGTAACATAAGTAGGTAAACTAAATTATAAGACGTAGCTGCGGAAGTGAGCCTAATATCAATAAACGAAGACCGTGGAAGCGCAATAAGGCGTCGAACTATGGCAGAGATGGGGTACAGTAGCAGTCAGCATTTTCTTTGAGGCGCATCCTCAGTTGGGAGACAATAATGAATTCAGGGCTGAGGAGGCGTGCTCGAGTTTGCTCGTACGATCCACTTTGCACTTCCTCTCTTATAAAGCGATTAATGACAGCGACCTACGATCAAAATAAGAAGGAAATAAAATGCAATCACGAAAGGCTTCCTCCTTGGTCCTGCCGTCGATTCTAAAGGAGTTTTGTCACGTACACGGCACCGTTGGCATCATATTAAATTCCAAAGTGTGTGTTAACGCCTTTAGGATTTCTTATTTAAAATAAGGATATAAAAGCTATCGGACAATATAGAATATTGTGAATATATTAATAAAATCCTTACATGCAAAATTGCCGTGACTGACTTATTATAATTACCTACCGAGAGAGATAGACAACGCACTACTCAACGGGTGGGATTTGAAATTTGGAAAATAAAAGAACACACGTTTCACATAAGGAGATCTGCAGGTCAATCACCATAGAATATAAAAGATTCCATATAAAAGTGACATTTAGATCTACCTACACACGTACAATGCGTTAAGTGATTGACCTGCAGGACCTAAAAGGAAGATGTGTTCGAAAATAAAAGCTTATACTAATCTTCTTTTTTACACTGTATGCTAAGTAACATAAAATACGCTGGATAAGTAAGTAACTATCGAGACCTGAATAGGTTGTTGAATTGCTGGTACTTGACCTGATAATAACACTTCTTTTTTTGCACTCCACACAAATATGTCAGGCAGGAAATATATTAACTTACATTACATATAACATATTCAGGAAAAGTACCTATACTGACGCAAACAGGCGACGAAATGTTTTGATGGGAAAAGTATTTAAGTACCTGTGTTTATTTCCAACTTCTGGTTGCGTAAATGTACGGGAAGTACGACAAAAGAATCCAAAGAGGAAAAAGTATTTTCTAATATAGGTACTTATTAGATAATACCTTTTTTCCTCTTTGGAACGATTGATTTCTTATTACTTTAAGAGATCTATCGTCTCGTATATGTTGTATATGCTGACACTGGTATAATATGATTAGTTAGAACATCCTAATATGAAGGAATTCCTCATGTCAGCGAGATGTTAAGTTACATTCAATCAATAACCTATATCTCCTATCACTACTAGTATAAATGCTAGAACAATAGTGCAGTGACATATAATCCCATTGCCCTTAGTAATTCCGTTAGATAGTAGGCAAGTGTTGTTGTGCCATTAGTCGTGACTTGGCATCGAGTCAGGTTGCTAATGTGCAATCAAATAGCGCCTGTGACTGCTATATAGTTAACTATGCGTGCGCTCTATGAATTCAAATAGACCATGAAATTGCCACAACAATGTCTTGTATTCCACGTTCACTATCTGATTTATTTGGTTTAGGGTGGCCCCTCCAATCGTTATGATCGTCTGGGTTGGGTTGCATACTCAATAAATAAAATCAGTGTTCATTTTCAAGTATCCCATCCATGTTCATTAGCAGTAGCTGCCACACACGTCAAAAGCATAAAACACGTTCGAAACTAAAAAGTTGAGTTACATTAAAGCAGAATCTCAGTTATATTTGTGTGCCGAGCAAACATAAACACGAAGTTGTTCAAAGGGTGCGAACGTCTCTACTTAACCGCCGCGACCCGGATTTCGTGCCAAATATTTATTTTAATTACATCTCGGTTCCTTCAAAGCCCGAGTTAAATGTCTCCACCACTTTCCACACCGATATACTGAATTAATTCAAGGGCTTTAACGTCTCCCACAATTAATTCACATTTAACTGCGTTAACAATGCCACTTAGAAAACCGATGAAGAGAATTCTAGAGGATTATTCCGCATTCAAACGGCGATAAGGGAATGAAATTAAAAAAAGACGCAGACTGACGGAAAGGGTAGGTATCGACAGCGGTATCGATGAAGGATTTCCTCTGGGAAATACAGACCGAGTAATATGAGTAGCAGATAATTAAGTAGAGACCGCAGATTGAGAGACCTACTTCGATACTTAAAGAGTTTATTATGCACCTATAGGGACTTGTAGTAAATGTTTGGTGAATGAGACTTTAGAAACTTCTCGTTTCCGTTAAAACGTAAAGTGTTTCCTAAATTGACTATTTGCATTACTAAATTTCAACCGAACACTTCGAAATACGACGAACGAGGTTACTATTAGTACGTCTAATGATTAATATCTAACGTGGTACTGACTAATTCCACCGTCAATTTGTGTGTTAGGCATGCCACCTGATGCGCGTTTAGTGTGACTGTACAATCTAAAATGAACAGTCAAAGCGGTCTTAATTAAAACTAACCCGAGAGTGACATCGGGGTTGGACAGAGGACACAATGGCCGTCGGGACAAAGCGTGCCGTCATAGCTGCTGTCTGCTACAGTACCTGTCCCATCACCTCAGCCAATTAATATTTCCTTCCGCTTTGCGTACGTATCTTTAACACTGTTGTTGAACCTCGCCAGTTAAAGGTACGACTTGGGTAAAATAGCCCATTTTAGTAAAATATTCCGGAGCTAAAAATGCATCGCGTAATTAAAAGAAAGAAAATGACAGCCGGAGTTCCTTTTGCTCGCGACAGAAAGAATCACAAAAGGCTACATTTTTGTTACTTTGTGGTCGTCCCCAATTGTTTATTACCCTCCATTGGAGTGTAAGATTACTGCTTTTACATAAAATAAATTACCATTCCCAAAACAGAAGGAAGAGTTATATACCATCAAAATATCTTCTAAGCGATACTTTCCCAAGAACATATTATGATATAAACGGAGCCAGTAGAGGACTGCAATAATTCGTTGCGTGAAGGATCCTCCCGCCCTTAATACCCTTTTTACGTTAGTGCGCAGTTTGTTTTATCCCGCTGCGTATCTTGAATATTAATGAAAGTACGAATTTAACTAGGCACAACCAAACCTCCAGATAGTCGGCAACAGTTTCTGAATCTACGATCTCGTTCGCACCGTGATTATAATTCGCGGTCGGATACATTCCGGTTTATTAAACTCTGTATCTTCGGGCGAAACGTGACGTCAAACATACACGTTTTAATTAAGTAATAAGCAAGCAACACCAGTCGTTTCTGGGTACAAATCTAATTAGATTAGGTAGTTGTTTGCGATTGTGAGGCAAGGTATGAAGGAGGCATCTGGTGGTGGCGCGGCGCTCGCTCGAGATGCCCCGGTCCTCGCTGCAAGGGCACACGCCAAGAAAACACATCTGCGCATAAATTCTGAACACGTCCGGTGATATAAATTTATAACGGCGAAGCGAAGCGGAGACAGGCGGCGCGCTGTGGCCTCTAAGAATTTATTAAATAAATTAATTGTACCAAAACGAACGACGGCTTGAATACAAAACGAAATTTAACTGTTTGCCGGGTGAAATCACGAGACGAAACTCCCGCAGCTCAATCAGTAAATTCGGGAGGTCAATTATTGTAATCTTACAATTGCCTAAAGCGTCGTCCACACCGCTGCTCAGATTACGCTGACGCAGCGTACATACAGCGAAATGTATGAAGAAGACGTGACGGATACGGATACGACACGTCAACGCGTATACCTACGCAGCGTTGACCACGCTCCCTTAATTCATGTTGCTTGAGAGATACTAGAACGAGAAAACAAAAACTGACCCCATAAAGTGAAACTGTCGGGAAAGATAGAGCCGAGGCGCTAACTTCCGGGTGATACCTAAATATAAAACATTTCTTTTAATACAGATCTTAAGTGAAGCTCAAGTAGCTCCAACTGAATAAATTTTAATGGACAACTTCCTCGAATACCCGAGTGCGCGCTTCAATTCTTTTAGCTCGAGTATTTTAAAACTCTACTCATTAGTGCTACTGTTCTCGAGTCGGTACATTGAAATTTGTTTAGGACTAAAATTGCGTTATAACTAAAATAAACTGATACGGCAGTAACATGCCACCACGAAACAGGAAACCTCAACCTTACAGCTCCGCATTGTTATAGTTTTATACGCCACCAGTGAAGATTACTTTATTAGGATATTTATATTTAAGATAACGGAGGAGCTACGGCGAAAATAGCATTGTCATTAAGCGTATAACGTGATGTAAGATGGCATGGGGTCGGCGTGTCAACGAGTCGTTCGGCAAACATTTGGAGAGCGTCGGCAACAGCGCGGCGCGGCGAACGAGTCGGCGAGGTTCCACTTTCCCAATAAACCACCCGACGAAGTGCATAACGTGCCCAGATTACTTATAGCCGCGGGATCGGCCAAACAACAATATTTGTCGGGCCGGGACACTAGATTAATTTTTCCCGAGGCGTTTTAATTCTTGCTCTGACTTCCACAGTTTTCCTGACCGCGCTATGAACAAACAACAATTCTTACCTACTTCAATGTAGAAAGAAGTTTTATATGCGTGGGCACTGTTTTTCCTAAACATAATTGCTCCACTTAAGTATACATATAGTATATACCTATAACAAAGTTCTAGAGGGTCGAAAATCTGTACATTGAAGATATTATCTAAAATCAATCGAGGGCAAGAGCTTCTCTGAATGGAAATTGTTCATTTGGAAAGTTATAGACTTGAATCTTTGTATGAAGGTTTCTTACTAAAAATCAAAACAAATGATTTAGCGTTATTATTAAAATTCATCCCCTAAGGGGTAACCCACAGGGGGGTTGAAAGTTCACATAAGTAATGTGTGATTTATAATGATAAACTGTAGCTAGAAACATGAAAGCAGGACAGCAGGTTTCTTTTATAATATGTAGATCTATCTAGAAATATTTTTTTTTACACTTGCCCCCTAAAGGGGTGAAATAGGAGTTGTACAGAGAACACGTTCATTTAAAAACTTAGTAATTTGAAAGTTCGTATATGACGACGAAGGGTTATTCATAGGGAAAGTAAGTAGTACTAGGCCGTTGCCGGCGCAACAATTCAACAATTATTGCAAAAATTACACTTACTACGCGGGCGAAGCCGCGGGCAAAAGCTAGTATATGACGTGATAGTATATAAATAGTACAAAACATGAAAAAAACGGGATAAAATAGGCGCTGAGGCTGAGATTATTATAATGTTGCGACGGCGGGGTTGTAACAGTTGCGTTACCGTGGTGATAACACGTCGTCAAAGTATTCGAAAATTCATCTTGTTCTTGGGTCGGGTCATTCTTGAGATTTGGATTATTCATCTCAATCCCCTGGCTTTTTGATTTAAGAAATCTTTCCCTAGTATAAAAATTAAAATCATACGTGATATTTATAGGTAGGTACCTTCTAAAAATAAAAATGTAAATAGAGTTTGAAAAGGTCAAAGACTACTTTAAATACCAATGAATTGGGGTTTGGAGTGGATGTTTGTATGGAATTGCGATTAAAGTGTACTAACCGAACGAATTCAAGCTGTTTATAAATACATTCGAATCCTTTGAACAGAACGACTTACAAAAAGCCGGCTCGATTTATATGTATCGTAGTCCAAATATCTTTCTTTCGTCGAGGAAAAACATCAATTGTTTTGGCTAAGGGCGAGATGGTCTAAATATTGTAATAGGCTCCGTGATCTAATACCACCAAGTCAACGTATGAGGTATCAGTGTTTCTGAATATGAAAACCGCTGTGACCAGAGGGTCTTAAACGGGTTAAATTTTTTTAAGTGAAAAGAGATAATTGGAATATACGGCTGTAATAATGAAAGATGATTCACGCGTTTACAGATTGAATATGTGCATTTCCATTAGTTCAACCATCCGCTGCCTATTTGAATTTGAGCTTGTTCGATCGGATAATACAAGCAAAACTTAGTTTATCGATGCAAATACATGTGGTGCAGGCATGCGGCTTTACATAGGTATGTGGTACTCTTTATAGATCTATCTGTTGATGGTGAGATAGATAGATCCATTGTTCTATTTTGATGTATAAGTAGACAGAGTAGGGAACGTCCACCAATTTTACGGTGGTATTTCCAGTATTTCAAAATTTGGCAATAAGTAAACGGTATCTTCTGTAAATAGGGCTCGGTTCTGGAATGTGACGTTCCGAGCATTTATCAAAGCATATGTATATCCTGATTATTAAGCTATTTGTAAATTACAATTTTCGTAGGCTTGTCCCGTCTCATGCACTTACATACTTGCTAGTAAGGGACGAAAGCTTTTTGTGTTCGACATAAAGGCGATTATGCTAGGCTGCTCAACATAAATTTATGGCAGAGAACACGTTGAAAATCTTTCAGAATAAGGCGAGATCGGGGAGGCAAAGCCTTCTTTACAATCGTCAAGGCATATATACTTCTGCACGCCGAGTTGACAGGCACATAAGATACTAGGAAACAAGGAGAAACGTGAATATAAACATCTCAGTAATATTTTCCCAAAATGCATAGAGTAGATTTGAACTTTAAGCCATTGAAAATAAGGAAGGACCAAGATTCATCTTTTATTTGTTACATAAACTTAAAGGAAATTGCATTTAGATTTAACTCGAAGCAAAGTTTGCTATACATAAGCTATAACTAAGTGAAGGTGAGACACGTAGCCTGAAATTAATTTTCTTGCAAAATGAGAGTAACTTGTGAGACTACGGAACGATTAATTAAGTAAGCAGGTGCAGCAAGGACGTTCATTTTCTAATGGAGTAATAAAATCAAGATCAATTCAATTCAAGAATAATTTGTAAGTAGGTACGTATTTATAAATGAGTCTAAAGATATATTAGAGAATGGTTACAGTATTATACGCATCGATAGAAAAATACAATGAGAATACACCAGACGCCTATTAAAGCTTTTAAAAAGCAACAATGGGGCTCCTTAGCGTATATGGCGTGGACTCATTAACGCGAGGCTCGCAGTTTTGCAGCCAGATGCCGCTATCCAGGTCCAAACGAAAGGTAATTTAGCTCTGTTGTGGCATAGCCGTTTGTGGCCGGCGATACCCCCTCGCTCCACCGATTATACTGAGGCAAAACAAGCCCCCGCAACAGGCGGCAATCTAAATGTTCACCCCGCCGCAACTGAAAAACACTAACTTTAACTTCTGCACGTCTAGCACAACTTGCTGCTCAGTCGCTTCTCGCGCGACTAGGCGTCCCCTATCTCACTCGCACCGTACAAATTAGAAAAAGGGGGGTAGAGCTTTCTCGACTCGCGTCGCGGTGCGGCGTCAGTTGCGCTAGCCCCGCTGATATGGATAACACGAAAAGTTGACAAACGGATCGCAAGTTTCGACGATCCCAGAGGAAGAGATCACATCACAACTCAAATAAAACTTAGATGAAGTTAGCTCCCGGAAGGAATAGAACTTTTGAAAATATCGCACTGATACCATATCCCAATTCTCAGAGTGACGATTAAAAACTGCAATCAGGTTATCTTTCAATGATTATTATTCTGCCCGGCGTTTATGAATAAGAGGACAAAACGAGTATTTAGCAACATTAAACACCAGCGTTTACGTTACCATTACTCCTTTTTACTTGGTTAAACAAAATAAATTCGCTTCGTTACGCACTCGCTGCCCTACCTAATAAGTTATCTAGTTACCTTTGTCAGGGATAAATAGTATATTGCAGCACGGCAAACAATTATAGCCCTCTACCTCATTGCGTAAGATCTGGCGCTGAATATTGCACGAACCCACTGTGTTTTATGTCTTCAATTAGTCTATTCCTCTGCGTTCTTTTCCGCTACAACAAAGTTGTGAGCACCAAAGTAGGAGACGCAGACCACAAATAGTAATTCAAAGCGAATTAATCGAAGACAAAGCAATACACAGGCGTAATAGGATTTTAAATAATCTATTACGATGTAAATAGTAGGTACATCAATGCCGAGGCGCGGAATGTAATGAGTAAATTGCCTGGCAAGAAACGAGTCAAGCAATCCTGGTTTCCTGAAGGAAAGCACATATAGTACTTTTTCTCAAACAATGTGAAGAAATAATACAAAGATATTAACAAAAAAGATTTGGCGAAATACCCATAAAAACTGAAATAACGCGGTGATTTAACTTTGATTTAGCTGCAAGCATTTTTTCTACATCTTCTTCTTTCTTACTTGTGTGTAGAGAAACACTGAAACTCTGTTTTTAAAGTACATTATGATACTGTTATCAAGAAATCAAATATATACCACATTCAAAAAAAATATGATGAACAATAAACAGTAAATTTTTAACAGGCTAATTTTCGGAAGTCCACGACTTTCTAGAGCAAAAATGGTTCTACCGATACCGGCGTGGAAAATGCTATTATAGGTACCAGATCATTACTGAAATTGAAAATGTAATATTCAGGCTTTAATACTTAACATGCTCACCACTATTCCCTATTGAGTTCAAGAGTTTTCGCTTCTTAAGCGCTGATTTTCGTTACTAGAAAATATTTCAGTTGCAGAATATTCCATTTTTAATTAATATCTGGTTTAAAGGATGCCTGGCATTTTGGTATTCAAGGTATTCTGAAGGATACTTTCGACTATTGTTCGAATATTAAAACGTAAAAATATAATCTGTGATGAAATTTCAAATTTACCCAACCTTCTAAATCGATATAGGTCACCAAAATTGAGAAACCTAACCTAAACCGAAATACGTATTGCCACCGTATAATAATGCGTACGGGTGTGTGTGTAATGATCGGTATAATAACTTTTTATGTATGTTCACTGGATTATAACAACATCCATACTAATATTATAAAAGGGAAAGTGTATGTGCTTGAGTTATTTGTTTCCTCGCAAATGTGATGAAAAACATTGTACTATTAAGTAGGTACCTTACCTACATTGGAAAAAAATATATATATGTTTAGATATTTCGATTAGAATTACTTTAGAGAGCGAGTAGGGTAGGTATTGTTTGGAGAGATAACTACGAGTATGTACCTAAATGAAAATTACAATTAATTTACATACGCATGTGCGCGTGGCGACAAAGAAATTATTGTCGCATTGTTATACATTCATCTGATACGGCGAGATTGTCCTCAGAGCACATTGTAAACACAATAGTTACGGTTAGGCTCCGGCTCGGGCCATTATAAGGCTAGTCACATTAATTCAGAAGGTGGAACAATTGCGGTGGGCAGCTTCGTTAGACCGCAAGCGACACGTGTAATAAGATAAAGAGTAACGCCCGGCGCCGAGCCGTGCCCTGCTAGAACAAAGGTCTTCCGACGTCGCCGCCTCATAATGCCTAGGTATACGTTCGCCGCTCTGTTCGCGCCTCACCCACTCCTTTCCACACTCTATTGTGTCTCGGCCCATTCATAACGAAAAGTGATCTGTATTACACTCCGATGCCTCCAGAGCGTAACCACCGCGCCTCGCTTATACGTCGGAGCGAATCACTAAAATTAACGCAATCCCTAATCAAAACATAAGCTTATCCTGAAAACCTAAAAAAACATTTCCAACCGAATCAAAGGAAAATGGTAAGTCCCTTTCACATTAACTCCATTGCTGTTAAAATAAAGACGACTTTCTCCAAAGTTTAAAAGGGGCGGCTGAAATCCAAGCCCTGAGGAGATTTCGTGCCAAATATTTATTTAAATGATGTCGCCGCCTAAGGATCGGAATAAAATATCAGCAGAACCCTTCATTTCAATTTTAGCCGTTATCGCGCTGCGGCTAATGGCTCCTTCGGCGCATTCGCCATCCAGAGAAAAGTACGCCTCCTAATAAATATGGATATAAATTGGAGCGCTTACTTTACACCAACAATACAAATTGACTATAAAGATTTCTCTCAAATTCTTAATTACGGTTAAACACAAAATTGAAGGGACAGTGGTTGGAGTATTTGAGGAAATATCTTGGACCTAATAAGCTGTAAAGCATGTTCCACCGGCCGACATTCGGATGTTCCCGCCACGCGGTATCGACTCCTCTGGCAACGCGTAAGCTTTGATATCTTAAACTTATATTCATATATTTATAAATTTTACCTTAATTACAAATAATTAATAACTCCAATATTAGTTTCGGTTGCAAATAAGTCTTAGGGGACCATCTTACACAAATCCAACTAGCCCAATAAGCTCAATAAGGTTGTGCCTAATACAGATTTAACTTACTATAAATATTCTCTAGTCAGTTTTAGGGTTATTTATGTTCGAAGGATTATTCTCGCCAATTAGGATTGTTCATTTTTTTTCTTAAGTGCTATTTCGAAAACCATTTCGAGATATGAGGTATTCAAACAGTTTCCGACATTTACTTCATCAAAATAATGGATGATTAAAGATATTTCAGCATATATCCGTGTGACCTTTGTTTGACCTTCTGTGGACCTCCCTCGTGGCTGAATCAGAAAAGACTTCGGTCATTAAAAAAGAAACACTTATCGAACCTGTGGTATTTTCCGTCACTGTCAATGTCAAGCTTCTGTCAAGCCACTATAAACATAAAGCGACTTTAACAGAACTGTGAGATACGAAATTAATTTAAATATCGTTATTTGTGATTAACTTAATGGAAGACATGGAAAATTACATGAAATGTTATTATCCAACGTGTAAAAACGACTCCAAAAATAGCTCGAAAACGATAGTTCGCATCCGGGAAGACTTGCGTGAAAGATGGTGTCGTGAAGCCAACGTGGAGTATTCAGTATTATCAGTGGTTATACACAATACTGCTGCGAGGATCACTTCGAAGTAAGTATAAAAAAACCACATGCATTCAATTCATTCAGTTTTAAAAATATAAATTTTATAAATACAGAAAGGATATCTACTAGACTCATCAGACTAAAAGCTAGCTTTATGGGCAGGTTTAGTAACACAGTACATACATACATATGTATTACACGCCTGTGTTATGTATGTGCGCGGTTTTGTCGTGGTCCCATTGATTTGTCCCATCAATGAGACCACGAGGGAGACTTGTTTCTTGCAGTCCCATTAAGTTCTATTGGAATGGACTTAAACATGCTGTATATGTATGTGGGAAATAAGCAACGTTCAGAGACTGGGAAGAAAACAGGATGGTAAAAAACGACCAATTTTAATCACTACAACGTTAGCATGGCGAAAAATAGAGGTACTTAAAAATAACAAGAAATTTCCAACTTCAATATATGCCACTGAAGATTACCCGAAAGAGGTCCTGGAGAAAAGAAGGGAGCTGAAAACAAAACTGACTGAAGAAATACAAAAAGGAAAAATTGCATACATCCGCTATGATAGACTTATCGTAAAAGAAGCTACAAACGAAAAAAGGAAGCGGGCTCCTACAGATTCACCAAGCTCTGAACCAAGCATGAAGGAGGGCACGTCTTCTTCTTCTTCTTCCTCTAACAAAGTGACAAAAACGAATGCCTTTGCCCTAATGAGAGCATCAGCGCTACAACCTAATGACAAAAACAACATATAGCAGTTACAGAATCACCATCACCGGAAGGAAACCCCACAACCACAACTTACAACTAAGCTACAAAAAATGAGAACAACGAAACAAAAGAACAAAAAACAAAACAACAATACATTTAAAAAAAAAGTGAATCAACAACGATACAACCAAAACATAAACAATCCAATCCCCAATCCGGCTGGTCACCGTGGGGACTACGACCAACACCCTCACCCTCACCTTCACCCCAATCAAAATAACAACACTAAAGCAAAATCAGAAAAACTAAAAATCTGTACCTATAATGTCAGATCTCTAGCAAGTACAGAGAGACTGTTAGAACTTATTCACGCTGTCAAGAACATAAACTTCGACATAATTGGACTTAGCGAAGTCAGGAAAATGGGCAACAGTATCACAGAATTGCAAGAATACATACTTTGCTACATAGGAGAAACAAAAGGCCTCTACGGAGTGGGATTCCTGATCAAGAAAGCATACAAACAAAATATAGTCAGATTCACTGGGATATCAGAACGGGTAGCATCATTACAACTAAGATTTGGGAACAAGATGTTAACAATAATCCAAGCCTACGCCCCGACAGAAAAAGCAAATGAAGAAGACATATGCACATTCTACAATGATCTCAGAAAAGCACAAGACTCACAAGACCAAACAGTAATAGTAATGGGCGACTTTAATGCCAAAATAGGACAACCACAACAAGATGAAAACTTAATATTAGGCAAATTTGGTTATGGAAAACGTAACGAAAGAGGAAACACATTATTACAATATGCCTACGAACAAAAACTATCCATAATGAATAGCTTTTTCAAAAAAAAGCCAAATCGAAGATGGACATGGGAGTCTCCGGACCACAATACAAGAAACGAAATCGACTTTATAATGTGCAACAAACCAAAAAACATAACAAACATGGAAGTATTAAACAATGTATCCTTCCCATCGGACCATAGGCTGCTGAGATCAACATTCACATTAGAAACACAAAAAAAGACCAGAAGATCCTATAAAGCAACACCGACACTACCTACAACAGACCTTGAAAAACAAAATTACGTCGAGCATTTAAGAGAAAAACTAGAATAAAAGATGCCCACAAACATAACCAATGTACAAACATACTATGATATTCTAGAAGCCAGTATCAATAGCAGCTTAAAGAAGAACAACAATTTAAAAAATGAAACCAAAATACTTAAAAAAACAACAATAGATTTGATAAACAAACGCTCAAAACTGATCCAAACTAAGAACAAAACAAAGGAAATGAAAGAAGAACTAAAACATCTATTTAAATCAAGTAACAAAGCAGTACGACAAGACTACAGCGACCATAGAAGAAGAATTATTGAACAAAACTTAATCAAGTATAGAAGCAGTAAGCGGGCAAACAAAGAACTAACTACACACAAAGACTGGATACAAAAACTCAAAAAAGGACACGAAGAAACCAGAACAAGAGAAGACGTCATAAACCTCGCTACTGACTTCTACAAGGAATTGTACAAAGAGCCCGAAGAAATAGAAGAGGGTGACTACAAACACTGGGAAGGAAAGTCTAAAAGCCGTATAGGACCCATTATGGAACAAGAACTACTAAGACATGTAAAAAAACTAAAAACAGAAAAGAGCCCTGGACCAGACAAAATCAACAACGAAACATTAAAATTAAGCATACCTATCCTACTGCCTTACTTGACACAACTTTTTAATGCTATACTAAAGACCGAAGATATCCCCAAACAGTGGTGTGTTTCAGATATAGTATTACTTTATAAAAAAGGAGATCCACTAGACATTGGCAACTACAGGCCAATCAGTCTACTATCCAGCATATACAAACTCTTCACATCTTTAATGTTGACACGCATAACACAGAAAATTGATGCCGACCAGCCGATTGAACAGGCAGGTTTTCGTGCTGGATATTCAACCATAGATCACATACATACACTGCAACAAATACTAGAAAAATACAAAGAATTTAATCGGCACCTATATGTTGGATTTGTAGACTACACAAAGGCCTTCGATAGTATAACACATAATTCAATCTGGAAGGCACTTAACTCCTGCGGTGTTCACCAAACATATATTAATATCATCCACAATATATACAAACAAAGTACTAGCAGAGTAAGATTGGAAAGCACAGGAAAAGAAATACCAATAAGAAAAGGAGTAAGGCAAGGAGACCCCTTATCTCCAAAACTATTCATAGCAGTGCTAGAAGGTATCTTCAAAGAAATCACCTGGAATGATCAAGGACTATGGATATGTGGCAAACATTTAAGTCACCTGAGGTTTGCAGATGACATCGTTGTTTTTGCAGAATCAGCCAAGAAGCTTGAACAAATGATGCAAACTCTGGCAAGCAAGAGCAAGCTAGTCGGCTTATATATGAATACGAACAAAACCAAAGTAATGACTAATGCTCACGCTCACCCAATAACAATAGACGGTAACCAAGTTGAATATGTAACAAGATATGTTTACCTTGGAAAACAAGTATCATTCAGTTTAAAAAGCAATGAAGAAGAAGTGGACCGCAGGATAAACTGTACATGGAGAAAATACTGGACCCAGAAAGAAGTACTCAAAGGAACATATCACCCAAAACTAAAAAAAGTTATTATGGACACATGTATCCTACCTAGTCTAACATATGGTTGCCAAACTTGGACTTTCACTAATAAAATAAAAAATAAAATTACTTCGTGTCAACATGCTATGGAAAGGAGCATGTTAAAGCTCAGGAGAATTCACAAAATCAGAAATGAGGAAATAAGGAAAAAAACAATGATTGTGGATGCCCTAAAACAAACCTTACGTCTAAAATGGCATTGGTCTGGCCATATATCCAGACTAAAAGATAAAAGATGGACCATACAAACTACCAAATGGATCGGACCAGAAGGAAAACGAACAAGAGGAAGACCATATAAACGGTGGACCGATGACATCATCGAAGTGGCTGGCAAGGAATGGATGGAGAAGGCTAGAGATAGAGATACCTGGAAGGGAATTGAGGAGGCTTTTACCCAATCGGGATCAGTGTAGAAAATACAAACTAATAGCAAAAACTAACAAACAATCTAATTAAGTAATTACTAACAAACTAATACCACATTTGAAATGTAATGTTTTACACTGAACAAATAAAGCTTTAATAATAATAATATGTATGTGCGCTCCCACTTTTCTTCCAACACTAAATAAATAATAATATAAATAATAATAATAAATTTTTTGCTCTGTTTGCCCTTCGGGCATCTAAGGATGCCTAACGAACCTAACCTACGTATCTATAACCTATCTCTTTCACTATATATGTGTAATTTATATTATATACAGAAAGTGAAATGTAATTAATGGGATCTCGAGAAACAAGCCTCCCTCGTGGCCCCATTGAGGTTAGCAAGTGACAGTATTTACACACATATTTAAGATTTCCCTAATATATTTTGTTTCTTAGCTTATTTACATAACTTTTCATATTTAATTGTTCATATTGCAGCCTGAAAAAGATGTGACAAACAGCAACTTTAAATCTGTGAAAAAAACAACCGACATTAAACCTACAGCGAAGCTAAGAAATGTTGGAGCTACTTTACAGGAAGAGAATATCTAATGTTGAAAATAAAACATGTTATTTAATTCAGACCACTTTTTATTAATTTTGTAAATATATAAGATAAGATGAGCTTTTATTTCCTTATAACAGAGTTTTTGGCCATATTTTATGCACTATTTTAAAAATAAAGTTTTATATTGTTTGTTTTTTATTATTTTTCACTAATATTTCACTTTCCTATTCATTATTCTTAAAATATTCTTCTTCTTCCGCATAAGGACCGCCTAAACCGGTGAAAGCCTCCTCCAAAGCTTTCCAGGTTTCCCTGTCTTTAGCTTTTCTTCCCCAATAGCATCCCGCTGTCTTTTTGATATCATCACTCCATCTTGAGAGTGGTCTTCCTTTTCTTCATATGCTGTCCATGGGGTACCATTCTGTTGCTATCTTTGACCACCTTTCATCTTTAACTCTTAGTGTATGCCCTGCCCATTTCTATTTGAGTCGCAGCGCTCGTTTGACTACATCTGTGGCATTGGTTATTTTTATGATTGACTTGTTTTTCACTCTATCACTAAATTTCAATCCCAGATAGCTTCTCTCCATTCCTCTCTGACATACCTTCAGTTTGTACAGCGTTTTTTTGGTTAGGGGCCAGGTTTGGCATGCATAAGTGAGACATGGGAGTAGACAGGTGTTCATGGGTTTAGTTTTCAATTTAGTAGGCATTTTACTTTTGAAAATTTCCTTCAGGGACCAATACTTACTCCATGTGAGTTTTATTCTTCTATCAACTTCTTTTTCAGTGCTTGATTTAAAGGAAATTAAGTGACCTACATAAATGTAGTCTTCAACATATTCTAGCGGTGACGAATCTAGCATGATCTGTATAGGCTGTCTGTTTGTCATTACTTTTGTTTTGTCTTCGTTTACATGTAATCCCACTTTTTTGCTTTGAGTTGCTAGTGACTATATATATATATAGGTTTCCCAAAACTGTTCCGCATGCTTAATGATGTTATTTATGTAACATGCATCAAAAGTTTCCCATACTAAGATAACATTCCTTGTTACTTCGAAACATGGGTCAGCAACACAAAACAGAGGCTTTTTCTTAGCACATGCACGCATGTGGCATTGTATTTGGGTTTTAAATTTATTGCAGAAATTTCAGAATGAGAAATGAACACGTTTAGAATGACAATGATGACATTGACAGATGTCTACAAACCATCGATTGACATTTAAAACTTTTTTTTCTATATTGGGCGTGTCCTATACATAGATTCAGCCACCACATGTAATTTACGAGAAGTCGTATCTCATATTTTCAAAAAATTATAAAAAATAAACAAAGCGATGAATTGCTAAAATATTGAAATTAGTTTCTTGAATTACTCTATATTTTCGAAAAATAAAATAAAAATGGGGGGTTAAAAAAAATGAACAATCCTAATTATAGGCACGTTCAACTTTAACTATAAGCAATGACATTCCGTTTTTGTACTGGTGCCAATGTCTGGAATTTTGGCTGCCAATAATTGGTGTCCTAATCCTATTGGCTGAGTAAGTACCTGAAACAAAAAAGACATTGAAAATATATTTTAAATACCCATTATAAATGTATTAAATATAATTTTTATGCAAAAGGGAAATACGTATTTGAAAAATAAATAAATCATCGCCATTGCATCATGGGATGCAATGCTGTCTATAATTAAAAAAACTTAAACTAGCATACACAAAAAACATCACAAATCACGACCATTAAAAATGATAGGTTTTGCTACGGGGCGGTAGTGCATCTATATAGGGGAAAATACAGCACATTACATAAGGTGCATTCAAAGTAAGGGGTATGCGTAATTGTCGACCGCAGGCCACAAGAGGCATCCAACGCTCACGGCTTATCTCAAACGCGGCGGTGCAGGGCATAGCACGTGTGCCACCATCCACTCCTATCTCCCGCAATAATAGCCTACATGTGGAAAGGTGAACAGCTATAGCGAAGTGGAATAAGAGAATAAACCGCTTGTGGACAATAGCCGTGGTTGAACAGACGATAGTGATGTGACTTTATTAAAGAATTCAAACTTAATGATTTTGCTTCAGATATGCTGCGCTCTCACGACAAGAAAACTTCTACTATAATATAAAGCCAGCAGAAAACGTGTGCACGAACGAACTCTGGAGGGTCTCGAGGGCCAATTAAACATCAAACGAAAGTTGCTTTAGTAGCAATATTTCCAGAGCAAGGCAAAATATCCAATACCTAATAACTTTTTAGTTAACCAATGATTTTCGTATAACCAACATAACCCTGAAGTTTCAGACGAGGAATCGTCACAAAACCTTTTGAATCGGCGGGGTAACAAGGTGGAGCGAAGGCCGAACTGTTCGAGCCATCAATTATAACGGCCGCTACTGTACAGGAGGCGTCAACCGATGTCCATTACGATGAAACATGTAGGGCTAATTAATGGACTCAGTCTATTATGGCGGCGTGCGACCACCACGTGTTTACATGTACCGCATTGTTACCCAAGAACGTATAATACCTATAACTGGGGCGAGATAAATGGCTTCTAATGTATTTAGCATAGGATAAGTGATTTCAGCGAACGTAACATTTACTTTACCCAATTAGGATTGTCGTCTATGTTTATAAGTGTATGTATTATAGTATTTTATGCAACAGTTGTATAAGAGAGGTCAAAAAAGGCGAGTGGCGTGGGTTATAATGTGAGCCGAAGGCGAACATTGTAAAGAAAGACGCCACGAGCGTTTTTTGACTTAGTTATACAACGTTGCATACAATACTTTTTCTACGACTAGCTACTATGGAATAAAATGCAAAATTAAACAAAGAATAAATTTTTCTTAAACTTTGTCGTATAGGTGCCGAGATTTAGTAGGCAACAAATTTTCGGTCACTGCTTGTGGGCTGCCGGTGTATTTCTTCTGGTGTAGAAGCAATATTTTCATCGTCATCCATTTTTATTACTTTTGAGAAACACCAACTATTTTGTAGCAAACACAACGGCCGCAAACTCAAACAACAATTTATAAAATAACCGGGAATTCGGGAAACATGAAAATGAGACAAATGGGTGTCTATGGTTAACTTTGTTTTTAATTGATGTCAACTTGTCAGTACTGACTGCCATATTAAGAATAAGTTAGCAGCAATGCCTTTCGTTCAAAAATTTCTAAAAAGTAAAAACATTCAGTGGTTTGTTAAGTTGGTAGTACCTAATGTATAGGTTTAGAAGCGTATGGCTGCTAAGCGTATCGTTTTGGCAACATAACAGCACGGTTGTGCCGTACTGTTATGGGGAATAGAGTATAGACTTTTCTGCAAACTTATTTTGTATGTCTTTATATTAGTGTTCGTGACTATGTAAATGACAGATAAAAGTACAGGAGTAGAAAAATTATAAAATAAAATAAATAAATAAATATTAGGGGACATTCTTACACAAATCGAACTTTAGTAAGCTCAATAAGGTTTGTGTTATAGGTACTAGACGACGATATACACGGTGGGCAGGAGTATACCGACAGACTTTAACCATGGATTCCTGGTGGTATTACGAGTAAATAATGTTATATCAACACGGGTCCAAAAATGCCTCATTAATTTACTTAATTTCTGGAACAAAGAAAATAATTAACGCTAGTACTTCCTTGTGAACGAAACCTTAGTCTAAACAGTGCAAAAGAAAACTTGACACTTCACGAACGTCACATTATTAAGGCGTGTTACCCTTGAGATTTTTCAACTTGAGAATTACCGAAATAGTTGAATATCTCGAAAATTAGGCTTTAAAGAGCAATGTTTATATTACTTTTTTTTTGTCCAAATAAGCACTAGAATCTATGGTTAAAAGCTGTCTGTATACTCCTGCCCACCGTGTATAACTATTTAATTAATGTGATTCATTGAAAGACAGATTAATTCTGATGTTCTGTCTTCAACAAGTTTGGTCTCAACCATCCAACATCGGATATACCTATAATAACACTTCTTTAACCAAGTTCGCTTCAGTATCCAGACGGTGTAGCGTGTCAAACTTGGCTGGAGACAACTTCGAGGGCAAAGTTAATTGCAAGCCGCGCCACACCACATACCTAAAAAGTAAGGCTTACACACCAGCAAGGAACTGTGACGTCTCTGGCAACTCGAGCCTCAACACATTTCGTTACACGCCACGCTGCCAACAGCAGCGGTTAGCAGATATGGCAAATGTCGCAATCGAAGTTGGCTGCGACCGTAGCGTAGTCGTTTTATTGCCGCGCGATCCATCTTATCGCTCCGCGCGGTGAACCGCTCGCATGCAAGTAATCGTTCAAGTAGGGGTGACATTTTATTGCATTTGAAGCAGATTTTATTTATATTAGGAATAGATGACTATTTTGAATATTGACGTTACTGAATGTTATCACGTTTGCGTAGAATACGAATAAAACAGAAATAAATATCTACTCCTAACAGAGGTTGTACAGATTTGGTAGTTGTAGGTACAAATATTCCTATCAAAGACATTTGAGGAGACATTTCAGATCGTGCCTAAACTGACGTCGGCAATTAAGTACGTCGATCTATTACGATACTAAATGCAAATTCACAGACAAACATAGCGTGCCGTTGAGTTATGAATCATGCGGCCCGTTGGTCGGTTGATTGAAGACGACAAGGGCAGGGGCATTCGTGCGGTGTGGGGCGTTGGGCTAGGTGACGAGGCGGTCAGGTTGCGAGTCGAGCCGACCAGCCGGCACCTGAGCCCCGTCGACACGCGGTGCTTTCCTAATGGCCTGTCGCGCGTCCATCCTCGCCGGTGATTGATCGACACGCCCTCGCGATGTGCACACATCTACTTTACACACTGTGTAGTGAACACTCTTCTTGTATCACATGTAATCCATCACAAATTTCAAAGCCATTACGGGTGCGATAGTAGGCTAAACATTTGCGTGAACTGCTTTTAGGATCGATCGATACCAGTAAAAACCATTTGGGAATGCCGGAACCAAACATGAAATACTGCAATGAAGTTGTTATACCTACACTTTGTGCAGAGGCTATTAAATAATAAATACACTGCGGAAGTGAAGTACGTTCTGTTTTCTATGTAATAAATATTAGATTTAGGCTGACATTAAACTAAATTATACGATCTTGAAATCCAAATAGAGAAGCCTTATTTTGAGGACAATTCAAAGGCGTTGTTTCAAATCGAAAGGCGCAAATGAAGGCATTCGCAGAATGCTGTCGAATTTAAGGGCGCGGGTGCCCTTCATTCCTTATAACAATCCGATAATTCGTTTAGATATTGAAATTTACTCGTATTTTTTTTCAGTACTAGGTACATAATAAATGAGGACACGTGAACTGAACCTGTCGAGGGTAAGTGATCGTCCATCAATAATTTCACTGTCATCTACAATATTTTTGGGAGGCACAAAACATTTAACCAATTCAGCGAACTGAGGGCAGCCGTGATAATAGAGTCTGTCGACGGGAAGGCAGTCAGCGCAAACATAAGGCATTAGCGTATTGTTAACGGCTTCTCAGGCGTATCCTCCATTTTTGGCTGTTTTGTTGGGAGACTTCGAGTGGGGAGGTGCTCGAAAATAAATGACGTTTGGAGGATAAAAAAAGTAAAATGGCCCTTCAACAACAATAGGAGCTTCGTCGTTCCTATAACTTTCATGAATAAGCTGTTCGGACGCCCGCCCGATACACATCGTCAACATAAATTTGCCCTAATTATACAATGAGGAACGATTTATTTAGGCTACGAGTAAAAAAAGTTGGCTTTGTTTGAATAATGCGACACAATGTCATAGCTTATTTGGCAATGATAATTACAGTCGATCGGCACAGGTAGGGTATACCTATAATACCCTAGTTATTGTTTTATAACAGCACGGTATAAAACTGTCATATATGGTCGATTGAGTAACGTTTCGTACGTAATAATAAAAGCCGGTCAAGTGTTAGTCTCACTCGCGCACCGAGGGTTCCGTAGGTACAGTATTTCATACAACATAAAACATAAACCCTCTTTCCCCGCCGATTAATTCTGGAAAAATCTTAAAAACGCATGGTAGAAGTTACCGTCATGAGTACAGCGCCATTTATCGGTGCATTTTGTTACTGTAATTTGCGCGACCAAGGAACTTTGTATATTTATGTTGATTTTTCACGATTCTTTATCACGATATTTTTCTTCATGAATCGAATTTTATTCACTGTAAAAAAATGTATCATAATGTGCATTTAGAGCCTTTTCATTTGATACCCCACTCGACCTGATTACTAGACTTCGAATTTTTGCCCCCCTCATATCCTTCATTTTCCAAATTTCAAATTGATAGCATAAGTACACACGAACTCAAACTATTATCAGAAGCATTTTCATTTCCAGCTTCAAAGCCACACGTAACAAATTGCACCGAAATGGAATATAAACCGAGAAAATCCTATCATTTCGTATGCAGTAACGCGCGTTCAGGTCGCACTGGAGCAACAGCGTGATTCTCCAAGGTAGCCATCAGCGAGAACGCAACCCTGAATACCTATTGCGCTCCTTGTCCCACGCACACTGAAACAAGGCATACAAACAGAGCAAAGATGAGTTGCAACACGAGGACGTGGCGTAGAGAAGTGTCAGGTAAGTTTCCGACTTAGCGTTTGCGACGAGTTCGCGTGCGACACCAATCGTCTAACTCCATTGGCGAGGGCCATTCTCCACGGAACAAAGCTACCCTGATCTAATCAACGCAACAATACCTCGGATAACTCCACAATTGAGCCGGAAAATAGCCCCGCCAACACACCAGATATTTTAAATTACAAACAATATTACACGGCGCGGATACAAACGAGTCCATTGTAGGCCGTGTGCGCTCGACAGCTGTTTCAGATAACGTGTGACCTCCGCTGAATAAAGAGTTGGGACAATTACAATGATGCCGAGCATGCAAGCACTTATCAACGCTGATTTAATAAACAAATAAAAGCTTGTAGTAATTGGGACACCGGCGGGAAATACATGAAATATTGTTTGAAAGAAAATGCGCTCACCATTAGAATTTCGGTGGGAAGCTAATTTTAAATCTCGTTATTTTGTTAATTAGCATGTGAGTTTTATTTGTTTTTATTCGTTAGCATGTTTATGTCATTATTAATGTTGAGTCCATGTATGTTTATAATTTGCAACCCTGAGAAGCATCTTGCTCACTTATACAGGTTGTGTTGTAATTTGATTCTGGTGATGTGTGCACTACAGATGTCACTCAACAATACCTCAATAAACTGGATCGCCTCCTCAATAATTGCATACGATTCATTTTCGGCTTCCGTAAAATTGACCACGTTTCGTTCTACCGTCGCCAACTTAACTGGCTCTCCATTCGCCGTCGTAGCCCCCTTAGATTACTTTGCACCCATTTTCAATCCTGCCTGAGCCTTCTGCTCCAGGATACCTCAAAAATAAATTTATATTCGATACCCCTCGCCCAGGCTGTGAGCTGCGTACCTCCCATGTTCTCAAACTATCCATACCTTCCCACCGCACTAGTTTTATGACTCACTCCTTCGCCGTACAGGCAAGTCGTCTCTGGAATTCACTCCCTCTCAACATCAGACAAGCCCCAAGCAAGTTTGCTTTCAACCGGATGCTGCGTAAGTAGGTACCTGCTTAAACAAGAATTCGACTAAAATCTATCCACATAATGATAGTATGTATTGAATATGTAGGAGTATATCTTTTTGTATGTATCTTATATATTTTATTTATGTATGTCTATATGTAGTGTATAATACATTTGTTTTTTTTCTTTCTCTTCAAGTATATTCGTAACAGAAATTATCATGCATTCAGTGCAGGGGTGAAGTGTTCAGGCATTGTCATGTTTAGTGTGTAAGTTAGTGTTTAAGATTATATGTAGTTCACATAGCATACCTAACATAGTTTTAACATAGGTACTTAACACTAGTTAGAATGAGCGCGGTCTCGCCAACAAACTGTTATCGCAGTTTGGCGAGTAACATAACATTGTTAATTGTTTTGTACTTTAGATAAATAAATAAAAAAAAAAACTTTTTTCTTTGCACCTGTTATAAGTAAGTCTCTGTTTAGCCCAATGGTTAACTGGTAGAGAATGCCATGTGGCATTAAGCTCGCCATTTGTAATTTTTTTTTTGTATTTTGTGCAATAAAGTTTAAATAAATAAATAAAAATAACCGGCCAAGTGCGAGACGAAGGGTACCATTATCTATAAAAACAAGCAAAAATAATCACGTTTGTTGTATGGGAGCCCCCTTAAATATTTATTTTATCCTGTTTTTTAGTATTTATTGTTATAGCGGTAACAGAAATACATCATCTGTGAAAATCTCAACTGTCTAACTATCACGGTTCATGAGATACAGCCTGGTGACACACAGACGTACGGAGTCTTAGTAATAGGGCCCCGTTTTTACCCTTTGGGTACGGAACCCTAAAAAAGGTATTTTCAAAATCGGTCCTTAATGGGACAGAGATTGAGGTTCGCGTCTCTTCTGTGCACATTGTCAAAGTTATTTTATATGATTTGATGCAATATTTTTTTATGTGCACGAAAGCTCTTTAACTATTGACTACAGGAAAGACGACTTTTGTTTTACTCAATCTGATGACCCTAATAACGGATCTCGTGTAAAACTGAACAAAAATCGAAAGATCTTTCGAATTGAATCCCGGTTTTGCAAGTAGATATTAATCTTCTTTATGTTTCTATTATACAGCACTCACATTGTAATAAGTGATCTTGTTCGTGTATGTAGTAAGTGGGCGAGAAGAAACACCTGTAAACGTCGAATGCTAATGATGGCACTCAAACGTCGAGTTGCGGGAACTAGCTGTCACAACGGCAAGCATTACGGAAACGACCACATCTAATAAATACAGATTGTATACGACATTTGATACTATAACTGCTGTTTATTTTCAAGATGAGCATTTCTAAAATACTTTTGTAAAAACCGGACAAGTGCGAGTTCAACTCACGTGGTGAGGATTCCGTATATAATCTAAATTTCATAAGTGTTTTTGAATACTCAAACTTCTTATAGGTTTTCCTGTAATCTTTAGGCAAGGAACTATTTTCCATATTTTTTTCAGAATTTTAATCCTAGTAGTTTCGGAGATAAGGGGGGGAATGGAATGGTCAATTTTCCTAAATTACTTCAAATCTGTTTTTTCTAAAATTATATCTGACATGCTTACAACAACCCCTTTCATTTGATATGTCACACAATTACCCCCCAAAAGTGCCCCCCTTGTTCAGAATTCATTAATTTATGTACGCGTCCATCTTTGGGTCACCAATTTACATACGTGTACCAAGTTTCAACTCAATCGGTCCAGTAGTTTCGGAGCAAATTGGCTGTGATAGACTGACAGACAGACAACCGAGTGATCCTATAAGGGTTCCGTTTTTTTTTGAGGTACCGGAACCCTAATAAGTGCGTTAATTTTTTTTTAGTAATTATATTTACCTACTCAAATACTTTCTTAATTCTAAATAATTTAAAATTGAGCGAAATCATGAATTGTAATTGCTAAATAATGGAGGAAAGTTATATTATACCACAAGCCTATTGCGCTTACTATGTAGTTCGACTTCTGGAAGATTGTCCTCATTTTTTTTTTATGCCATAATTGACGTACCTTTACTTAATTGGTACATTATTTTCTAGAAATAGGTACTCAGATGTAAAAGTAATCCATACAAACATTATTAATGCGAACATAACTTTGTTAGGCATGCCACTTTCAGAATTTTTAAAATACCGCTGACTCTTGTTAAAGGAATTGTTGAAAAAAAAATTCATTTAAAGAATCACTCTTATTAGTTATCATGTGATATACCGCTCGGAAATAACAAAGTAAGACTAACAATGTATGCGCGAAATATTTCTAATAAAAACCTTAAGAGTAAACGAAATGGCCTTGGACCCCTAGCAATCATGTCACGGACCCCTAAGGGGTCCATGGACCCCACTTTAAGAAACCCTGCCCTAAGGGAATGAAATCAAGGATCCAATTTTTTATGAGGTTCAATAAACCCATTTGATGTAGGCAAATGATTGCTGAACAATTTGTAAAATACAGTCTCTACGATATTACCAGACCTAGCAAAACATACTAAAATATACATTTAGGACATCAAATTTTCATAATAACGTTATATTTGCTACAGCATACCGACTTGTATGCAGCTGGTTTCATTAATATATTATGTGTAGAAAAATCTTCATAGATAAGACTACCGTCAACAGCTTGTGATGGCTTTACGCAGATGATTTTGGCGGCATTTTGCTCGGAGGATTTTATCCACTGCTTAATCACTAGCTCTCCAATCTACACAGATGTGCACAACTCGCGCATAATATTCTAAGCCATCTTTAAGTTAATAGTAACCGTGTCGCCATTGCCGTCACGTTCATACATAAACGGAGAAGCAAATCCGGGGTCACGACTGGCTCCTGCTCCAAACTTAAACCTATTTTTTAAACCACTTTTCATATAATGAATCACGAAGACTTTGTTAGTGTATCTCTGTTTTGCTTTCCTATATAATATATAACGTTGTTTTCTGGGGACCACTAAAAGTGACGAGCAATGCTTCTGCGGTTTCTTTCCACAAGGAGTATAAGGACGCTAAAAATGGAGCTGTCTTCGTGAAAGTACACCGTATATTACTTGGAAATGTTCAAGTTACACTATACGAGTAGTTATAACTATGAGCTTGGCTCTTGTCGGTGGGGCAGTAGCCAGGCCCCGTAGCATGGTTGGTCTTGTCACGCGATAGGTGATAGGATAGAGCGTGCGTCACTGGCTGACACCGTTCGATAGAACGAGACGACGCTCTTATCTTGTCACTTGTCGCGTGATAAGGCCAACCATGCTACGGCTCCAGCTCTACATTACCCGGCATAATACTCCTAAAGTAGTTAGACGTAAGTAAAACTAATAATTGGCGCCCACAACGCTATGTACACTTCATTTTTTCAAACCTTCCCTAGTTTTCCGCGAAAATGTCAACGACTCATGAGCAGGCAAATGCGATCTGCCAATGCCTTTGCCAACGAGGTCGAGGCAATAACCATCGCATTACGGCAGCGAGCATGTTATGTACAAGTAGGTAATATGGTTCAAAACCCTTATTGTTAACCTCTTAGGGTACCTACTGGAATACAGCGTACCTATATTACAATTTGTGATCTGTATTAGTGCCCGTTATTATTTGTGTTGTGGAAATAAAAGTTGGTGCTAATGCGTTGTTTTTACCATAAAATCATGTTTACTTATCTTTAATGTTTTAAGCGTTTATGTTTATGATCTTGACGTAACCGACAGGTATAAAATAAGTTATTATTATCAATCCCGGTATTTATTACTACTACAATACCGGGATGCCGGTATTGATTCCGGTATTGTAGTAATAATAAATCCCGGATTGCATGCCCTAGTGCCAACTCAATTTTAAGAAGCGTGATTTTGAAAACATGCCAACCTTAAAGGTTCGTTTATATCTATAGACATTGAGCGTGCCAGACACTTAGTAGCAGGGAGGCCAAATATTTTCTCAAAACTCAGTTATCCCATTTTAAGTACAAACAATGGGCCACTCCGGTTTAAAAAGTATTGCCGTTTTATCGCCCTTTAAAATTAATTACGATGTGTTTACACGAAATTGAATCTACAAAATTGAAAACGGTAAGCCAAATATAAAATAGCCCCTTAGCGTGCACAAAGAAATAGGGTATCTCCGTTTTATTTATTCGCCTCAACAACTTTGATCTTTTGGTCCTTTGAAAAACGCCACTCAAGATTCACAGAATATGCTTAAATGGTTTTCTATTTAAGTCTCTCATTGAATATCTCATGGAATTTGCATTTCAAACATTCCGTCAATATTTCACTCAAAAATTGCCATTTTGATTTATTTATATTACGTTAAACTAATTTGTTTGTTTGAAAACTTTGACTAACAATTTAGTTCAAAAAATATTGGGCACTCATATAAAATAACGTCTATCTAAGACTTGATCAAAGGAACTGTGGACCCGACATGTGGACCACGCACCCGACATGTGGACAACGCACGCAAACAATAAGGCTTGTGGACCAATCAACTATTTTTTGTTGCTCGTTGCCATGGTTAAGTCCTCTGGGTCACTCTTTAAAACTATGATTTTATGGGGCTTAAATCCACTAAACACGCGTTTTTGTTACCATGATAGTAGCCAAATTTATAGTATTTTTCTAAGAAATACTGTCACTGTTGTCTCTTGGCTTACCGCGACAGAATAACAACAAGAAAAAATTGATTGACACATGTAACACCTACCTATAAGCACCTAGAATGTGTAAGTTAATATTAATAAAGAGAATCCATATACAGGTACCCTATTGCAATATTAATTACTGAGACATAAAGTAAATAATGCCTCGTAACGATATTACGAGTATGTAAATATTAAAAACCGGCCAAGTACGTGTCGGACCACGCACAACGAAGGGTTCTGTGCGTATTAAAAAGGTCGTATCGTTAATGAAAATCTTATGGCACTTACGTCATTTTCTTTAAGGAAGGCAGTTTTTAGGGTTCCGTAGCCAAAATGGCAAAAACGGAACCCTTATAGTTTCGTCATGTCCGTCTGTCCGTCTGTCCGTCTGTCCGTCTGTCCGTCTGTCCGTCTGTCCGTCTGTCCGTCTGTCCGTCTGTCCGTATGTCACAGGCATTTTACTCGAAAACTATAAGGTGTATTTGAATAAAATTTTGAGGACAGGTGTATTTTCTTAGCCGCTACATAGTTTTGTAATTAAAAAGACAAAAAAATTTTTTTTAGGGGTGCACTCCATACATAAAACTAAAAGTCAAAAAAATTTTTTTCATTGTGACCCCCCGTGTGGCACATCAATCGATAGGCCTTTCAAAATAAATATAAGGTTTCTTAGGATTTTTTTTGATTAAGTGAATAGGGTCGGAGATAATCGCCCCGAAAGTCACTAAAATTCTGTCCCCCCCCCCCCCTCTAATTTTTGAACGGTGTATTTTAAAAAAATGGAAAAATTCTTGGACATAGGACTTATTAATTTCATTCACCGAAAATTGTTTTGAACAAGATCGGTTCAGAGGTTTTCGAGATATTGCTGAAAAACTGCCTTCCTCAAAGAAAAGGACGTAAGTGCCGTAAAATTTCTGTGACGATACGACCTTTTTAATAGGCACGGAACCCTTCGTTTTGCGTGGTCCGACACGCACTTGGCCGGTTTTTAGAAATATGTCGAAAACCTTTGAACCGATCTTGTTCAAAATAATTTTCGCTGAAAGAATTTAATAAGCCCTACAGGTCCATGATTTTTTTCATATTTTTAAAATACACGGTTCAAAAATTAGAGCGGGGGGGGGGGGGGGGGGGAGATACACAATTTTAGTGACTTTTTGGACGATTATCTCCGACTCTATTCACTTAATCAAAAACAATGCTGAGAAACCTTATATTTAGTTTGAAAGGCCTATCGATTGATGTGCCGTGCCACACGTGGGAATAAAACTGAAAGTCAAAAACAACTTTTTTTTGACTTTTTAGTTTCATGTATGGAGTGCACCCCTAAAATTTTTTTTTAGTAATTTAATTACAAAGCTATGTAGCGGCTAACAAAATACACCTATCCTCAAAATTTTATTCAAATACACCTTATAGTTTTCGAGTAAAATGCCTGTGACAGACAGACAGACAGTGACGAATCCATAAGGGTTCCGTTTTTTTCCATTTGGATACGGAATCCTAAAAACGAGAATTACGCCAAGCCGCTGCGCGGATCGGTATATCCGGGAGGTTGTCCCGGCGCTAGCCAGCTAGCCGCTGATTGGACGAAAACAGTTCAAAGTAAAATCTGTCGAAATCTTTAGAATTGCAATAATTTCACTTAAGCGCAAGCTTGTAATTAAAATAAAAAAATGAAAAAAAAATGAAAAATGATTTATTTGGTAACACTAGGTCTATGTAACAGATAAACAGGTTGGTATCTCTTTTGTGTTTGTGTACCTGTATGTTAGTTGAATTAGACATAAGTCTAGACGATACCTAACAATAAGTTTTCTACTTCAATGTAGCTTTTTGTTTTGATCCAGTTTATTATTTTAGTTTTGCAATATTTATAGATGCAGGGTAAAATGCTAATCTGTTTATTAACTATATTGTATAACTTGGCTGACTGCGCCGCTTACTGTCTATTTGCAAATGCGGATTTAGTTACCGGGGTGGGGATTACATTAGGTTTCCTTCTTTTTGGTGTTGTCTCAGGTTGGTACGTAGATGTTTCTCCTCAAGATTACTTACACTATACACCAAGTATAGTCAACAGCAAAAGTAGGTTATCATTTTTTCACCTTATCGCAATGGAATAAGGTACAAAAGTGATAACTTACTTTTGCTCTTGACTGTACGTATAGCTTTCTTACCGACAGCAGGTCACACATTTCATAAAGTTTGTTTGTAGGAAATCTGTACGGCTTACAGTGCATTACCTTAATAACAGCCCTTTGAGCTCTTTCCAACTCCAGAAATTTGGTTTTTGTGGCTCCGCCCCAGACCGGGATGCAGTACTCAAGGACTGATTGCGCGAGAGATACGTAGATTTGATTTAAAAGATTTTTAGAAGCAACATGTTTTAAGTTTTTAAAAATTCATATTAACTTACGCGTTCTAGACATTATCAGCTCTGTGTGTAAATGCCAGGTAAGTCGCTGGTCGATCATGATACCTAAATATTTAGTAGATTCAACCTTATTAATAACTGAGCAGGAACAGTTTGAAACAGCTAAGTTGTTACATGTATGGATCTTAATTGAGAAAGTTAAGTCAGGTTGAGTTCTATTGTAGTTAGTAAAACAGATGTAGTTTGTTTTGTTTGTGTTAAGAGTGAGTAGGTTAGCTTGCAGCCAGCGAGCAACCTTTGCAAGTCCAGATTCTGCAGTTTTACGAACTTCGTCCCAGTCATCTCCAGAGAACACGATTGCGGTATCATCAGCGTAAGTAAAGATGGATCCTCCAGCAATGTGCATGTTACAGAGCTGGTTAATTTAAATTAAAAATAGTGTTGGCCCCAGAACGCTCCCTTGAGGAATACCATAGTTAACGTCACATTCGTCGCTAACGTATTTCCCTATTTTGACTTTCTGTCTGCGGTTATGAAGGTAGCTACTTAGAAGAGACAGTGGAATGTCTCTAATGCCTATCCTTACCAAGGCGTTTATTAGTATGGGAACTGAAACAGTGTCGAATGCCTTTTTGAGGTCTAAAAACACAGTAATACATTTTTTATTATTGTCTACATTTTCGATTTTTAGTGAGGATAGAGCTGACATGCATCTTCAGTGGAGATGCATTGTCTGAAGCCATATTGATTGTCCGACAGTATTTTAAATTTGTTAAGGTAGTTAATTAGTCTTGTATTTATGAGTTTTTCTAATATTTTCGAAATTACAGGCAAAACGGTCTATAGTCTGACGCAATGCTTCTGTTCCCACTCTTAAACACAGGGGTAACAATGGCTTGTTTTAAATAGTTTGGCAGAACACCGTGTTTAAAGCATAAATTGGCGAGGTAAGTTATTAGGGGAACCATGATGCCACTCGCTAGCTTTAGGAACTGAGTTGGTATGTTATCCCAGCCAGGGGCGCTTGAAGACTTTAGGTTTGAGAGAATGACGTAAACTTCGTTTGGATTAGTGTCATAAAGAACGAATGAGGTCGCATGCGAGTTAGAGCAGCTGTCAGCACTATTAGCTAAATAGTGATTAGTAGATAAAATAGTTTCGGCAAGAGATTTACCGATGTTTGAGAAATAGTGGTTTATTAGAATAAATAAATAAATAACAAACAATTTTAATGTCTTTATAGGTAGCTTGCAAGCTACTCTAACAATTATAGCAGTCAGATTAAACCCTACGATCTACGGTAATCGTTAACTCGCTAAAACGTCATTTCCGAACCAAATGTGGCTCCATTGTGAAAGCTATCTGTATTACGTAATTGTTAGCGAGTCAATGACAGCTGAGGCACTTGGTCAGTATGTCAAGGTCGACTAGTCAATTCGTACGAGGAATGTAAACAAGAATTGTTCCAATTTAAGAATTGAATCTGACTGAAAATAATTAATGTAAAAAACTGCAATTGACACCTTCATTGAGCAATCAAAAGCATACCTAAATATCGAATGTCATCATCATCATCATCATCATCAGATATACGTCCCACTGTTGGGCACAGGCCTCCTCTCATGAATGAGAGGGAACGGGCAGTAGTCCCCACGCTGACCCAGTGGCATTGGGGACTTCACATACCTCTTAGAATTTTCCGGCTCGTACCAATGAGTTTTTCGGAACTTATGTACGGAATATTATTTGATATTAATCGTTAGCTTTTCGGTGAAGGCAAACATCGTGAGGAAACCTGCATACATCTGAGAAGAATATCAATTCAATTCAATTCAACTTTATTTATTCAAGATAACAAAGATCTCATTTTTGTTAGTATGATGCACTGGAAGAAATAAAACTTAAAAACTATGTTAGAACTTAAAAACTAAATTAGATTTTACTTGGTTAATTATGTGCGCCAATATGGGGCAACAAACATGATCAGCAATCATTTTCAGAATGCTGTTTGGGCTTCTCCTCGTCCTGATCAGCAAAGACGCCGCCTTTTTGCGCATAATTGCTGCAAATCCATCGGTGTGTGCCTCTGCAAACATCGAGGAGGCGCTGCAAAACCTTGGTAGCCCAAGCAACATTCTGAAAGCGTTGTTGTACTGTACTTTAAGAGCGTTGTATGATTTTTGGGTATAGCGAACCCACAGGCTGCTTGTGTAAAAAGATGAACAATAAGAATTAAAGAGCGTTATTTTAACTGCTTTTGAACATCGCGCAAACCTGCGGGCTAACATATTTGCCCTCACACACAACGCCCTGCGCTCTCTCTCCATGTCATCATCGTCCTTCAAGTCATGAGTGACTATGTGCCCCAGATATTTAAACCTATCAACTCTTGTGAGGGCTATTCCGTCCAGTCGGATAGGGGGCACATTTTTAGGACACTTGTTACCAGCCTTGAACACCATAACCTCAGATTTCTTCCCATTATAAACCAAACCGTGTGAAGAGGCATAGGACTCGCATATAGATATCAGCTGTCGGAGCGGATATCGAATTTGCACCTTGATAATTATAAAAAAACTTGCAAACTTTAGTTAAGTGTAATCATTATTGAAACGAATCTGAGTCCTGTAACACAGGGTTTCCTAGCGCAGGACTCCGGGTCGTGATACATTTCTGTAATGCTTCATGTCAAATAAACTTTTTACTTTACTATCTGAGCTTATCAGAAGCCAGGCACTCTCGGATCACGATATGGCGAGATAACTTGACGCCGCTTTTCGTGGTAACTAAGCCTAATCAGAGGTCTAGTTTCGTTAGGCGTGACGGGTGGGGTGAGGCGCATTAGCGCGTTCCGAATAACAGCCAAGGGGCGTTTTATATAAGCACCTACTCATAACACGAATATGCTCCTCCATTAATTAGACCTATGGAGACAGGGGTCACAGAAACTCAATTGTTAAATCTTATTAAAGTAGTGTTAGTATTTCAGTTTCAAGTACGAATCTTCAAAGATATTTGACGTAACCTTGAATAACATCATTTCTAGGTAATAAAAGTAGGTACTCTAAATTAACAGTCCACCTTTACCTTCACAACCATCTAACTTAGCCATCAGTAACCCTACCGTCTCATCAACAATTTCGGAAACCCTGCGACATCAGCTTACACACAAACAAACAGTATTAGCGATCCGGATGCACCGGACGCCATGAAACGACCGAACGCAGGCGACAACCGTGCAAGATAAAGCGTTCGTCGCAGAACAAAGCGTCCGATTAAATCACAATCGATCGCCGTCGCAGCATAAATCGCGTAGTGCAAACAACTTGCGAGTAAATCATACTAATCAGTCATACTCGGTCCTCGATAAAATTAATGTCAAGTTTTGTGACAAAAACATACAAGGGCACACACGCTCGAGCTTAAGAAAAAATACTAATGATAACACAGTTAGACCCCGATAGACTTTCGGGCTTAATTAATCCTATCCGTAATAGCGGAATAAATACTTCAGTTAGCACAAAAAAAGTAGAACAACCTTATATCGTTTTATATTTCATATCCAAGTTTCAGTTCATAACATACAACATTTTGGGCAGCGAGCAACGGTGCAAACAGCAATATCGCGTGAGTGCGAACGCCTGCGAACATGGTTAACAATCAGATCGAGTAATGAAGTCTGCGCTTTTATTTATCAACAGCCAACCCACATTCGGGTCGCAATATGGCCCTACTTGGATGTAATTGAGGTAAATAAGTGTTTGTGTAGTATAGAATCCCATTGATTGGAGAGCTCCGCCGTCAGTGGGTCGAGTGTGAGTGACAAGCGAGCTAGATAATGCGCGTTCGCGAAACAAAGGCACGGCGCCTGATCTAATCAACGATTCAATACGGAGATCCAGTGTAAGCACCTCTTGCTAGACAACTGTTATGGTAAAGGGTACGTGATGTTAATTCCAAGCTCGCTGCCGTAATAAATTACTCGGCAATAATTCAACGACAAATCGAGTTTCGAATTTATAATTTACTAGCCGTCCGCTTCGCTCTGCGGTCTAAGTTCATGTATAGGAGCTGATAATTAACAGACATTTCTCTTTAAACACTCCATTATTCCGTCGAACAATGTGTTCGTATTCGTTCAAAGCGGGATTATGAAGCTACAGATCGGTAGCTTCATAATCCCGCTTTGTAAACAAGCTAAAAAACCGGCCAAGCACGAAGCAGCGACCAACCGCGCACGAAGGTTTCCGACGTTTCCGTACCATTATCTATAAAAACGGCAAAAAAATCACGTTTGTTGTATGGGAGTCCCTTAAATATTTATTTCATTCTGTTTTTTAGTATTTTATAGCGGCAACATAAATAGGTACATCATCAGTGAAAATTTCAACTCTCTCACTATCACGGTTCATGAGATACAGCATGGTGACAGACGGACAGATATAGACAGACAGACGGACGGACAGCGAAGTCTTAGTAATAAGGTCCCGTTTTACCCTTTGGGTACGGAACCCTAAAAAAGAAGCTACAGTCTTCGTGTATATAAATAACGGATGAACGTCTCAGTCAGTCCAATCTTTCATTTATCATGCCGAAGGCTTTTCGAGTTCTCTCAACAAACACGGTAAAAAATGTTCACAGCGCAGTTGTATCCGCATCATAATGCCAGCGGGGCTCAGCATTGCCATAGATCACAATCTAGTTTAGCCGCGTCAAGAATTCATAACGCTTCAATTACTCTAACGAGAGAATGCTGTTGAGTAAAATAATTTAGGGAGCTTTGCTTTTATCATGAGGTGGAGACGCGAGCAATTGAGACATTACGTTGTTTGGCGGGTCCGTAACGAGCACAACTTGCTTAATGCACGCAACAAATTACTTACACCGCTGTCTCGAGCTCGCCGCACGGGCCAGATATTAACACTTCACATCGAAAGGTCATATCTACATATGTATGTAAACGGCAAAAGGACTTTTTTTTTTAAGTAGTCAGCATATTCGCGTCTGAAAAATGCGGTACTTACACGTGTATTTTGTTCAGGAAGTTAACAACAGTGTATAACGATTCGGTGCTAGTTTTATTACTTTATATTCGATCTATTTCTAAGAATAAGAATGTCCCGCGGGATAACTAAATTGTCAGCGATGGACGACCGAACGCGGTTGGTTTTAATTTTATTTTAGATTAGATTAGGCGTAGTCCACAGTCTAAAGTAAGCCTACACATGTCTGCTTTAAAACTTTAGATCGGGGATCGAAACTCGAACATAGGGGTTGGTATATTTCCTTCTCGTCTTGACGCTTGAATATTTCAACTACGATAGAGATGAAGATATCTTGCTGGTAATTGAATAGGTTGGGATATGGGTCATACCAAGAACCTACCATGTTGAAACATGGCGACAAAATTTAGGTTTCGGTGAAAAAAAGACCGAACATTCGGCCGAAGGTATTCGAGTCGGTGCAACCCGCGTTTAGCCTCTTTGTTTTATTATTATTCTTTTTTCTATCAACATAAGCATTCCGGAAATATCTGTTTGTTTTTAAATGAACAAAATAATATCATCATCCTCCTAGCATTTTTCCCGGTAGTGCTCAAACGAGCCCGGGGTCAGCTTTGAACAAAAGAATATAATTTTGAAAATTTCTAGTTAAGTACAGTCAGCAGCAGAAGTAGCTAAGCGGGCCGGGTGTTCAAAATAACCTACACACGCTCTTAATTTCTTAAGAATAAAGTCGTGTGCAGGTCATTTTAAACACCCGGCCCGCTTAGCTACTTCTGCTGCTGACTGTACAATCAGCTGCGTATTAATGGATCGATTATGTTCATTCTTCAATCTAAAATAGCATATTTTTGTCTTTACAATATTAACACCATTATTTTGTGTTTACAATAATAAATAAGCCATTGTAAAGTAATCTACATTAGTGTGTATGAAAACAAGGTAAGACGAATGTACAGTAAGGGAAATGTATTAACGTACCACCGTAGAACCCTATCGCAATAAGGTAACATACCGCTCGAGTTTGAGTGACGGCGGCCTGTCAATTGCGACAGGGTTCTACAGTGGTACGTGAATACATTTCCCTTACTGTACATAAATAACAATTCATCAAAGATATATTTTTTAAATTACAAATTATAATTTTAGTTGATATATCTCCCAAGGCTGGGAGTAAAAAGCCTAAAACAGTTCCACCAGTAAAACTGTTAGGAGTTCCCTTGAAACCAGTCTCTATGAATTTAAGTAAGGTACCTTGGTCACTGGGTCATCGTGGACTTCACTGATGACCTAGACATTGAGCGTGAGTGAAGGGCCCTGTTAGTTAGTTTTACTGGATATTTGACCTCGGAAGAAAACGGAATTGTTTTGCCGCTCATAGACAGAGGTCTCAGACTGTCGAGTTTCCTCTTGTTTGTGAACGGCACAACAACCGTCTTCTCCGCATTAACAGATAATTCATTTTCCCTGCACCACGCATGTATTTGTGTCTAGGGCTTTCTGTAGTAGGTACGATAGTGTACTTTGGCAGTTTCCTCGCACCGTCACCACAAGGTCGCCTGCGTATACCCTTGGGTGTCTATGCGCGCCCCTAGAGTCCAAAGCAGGGGAGAGAGTACCCCCCCTGTGGGCAGCCTCTGGAAGTGGTTACATCTCGAGTGGTGTTAAGCAGTTCCAGCTTAGCCACTCTGTTTGAGTTTGATATTTTGCACCCATCGCACTGTAGTAGGGTCCACTCCCTTCGATCGGAGCCGCCCTACCAGTGTCCTGATGGTGGTGTTGTCAAACGCGCCCTCGATATCTAGGAAGGCTGATAGGGCTATTTCCTTGTCCCCTAGTGCCTTTTCCACCCTGTCAACGAGCTCGAGTAGGGCGGTCTCTGTAGATCTGCCACTACGATAAGCGTGCTGACTGTCATAAATAGGCTTGTTCCTGAGGCAGCTCTCCCTAAAGCTGCGTACAAATTTGAGCGACTCAGCCTTAGGCATGCTCGCCCCGCGCGGCAAGCTGCTCGCGCGCCAAATAGTTCCACATTAACATGCGCGGGTGAGGCAGCGTGCTCGCGCGAGCCGCCATTCAAAATGGCGTCGACACGATGACAGCTGATTGATTTCGGAACCCACAACACCTTTTGCTTTTCATGTATTTGTATCAATAATTGTTCCAAATTTACTAACAAACGATTACAAACGCACGTCTCAGCCACTTGTTCAAATTCGTAGTGTGTGTGAACCTAGCATATCAAGTTGCAGCATCTCAACAAGTTCCATCTTGTCGTTCTGTCCGCGGCATACTCGGATACACGTCCAAGTTACGCGAGGCGCGCACACTGAGGCGCCTTTGAGCACGGTCAATAGACCGCCTCTGGGCGGCTCACCGCGCGCTGCTCGAGCACAGCGCGTGAGCGCGTACGAATTTGAGCAAAATACCTAGGCGAGCCGCGCGTGCCTCAACCCGAGGCTGTTCTAATTCGTACACACCTTAATGTACTTGTTCAAAACCTTTTCAATGGTTTTCAACAAGAATGACGGAAGGCTGATAGGTCTGAAGGACTTAGCCTGAGCGTAGTCCTTCTTACCCGCCTTTGGTATGAATAGGATTTTAACTTTGTTCCACAGTTCAGGTAAGGATCCCCAGGCATAGCTCGCCCTGAAGATTTTTACCAGATGTAAATGTGTATGTAAAGTTTAAAAATGATAAAAATGAATGACTACCTATGTGTAGTTTAAAATCATTAAAAAACAGCTGTCCTTGTTGCTGGCAACTGTAATATTGATTCCGGTTTGTTGCAACACCATTAAGTGAATAGATCCATGCATAAGCATAAGTTCTCAGATTCTCTGATGATATGAACATATTTTTGATTGAAATCATTAGAGAAACATCTATACTAATTATAAAAAGGTAAGTAAACTTTATATTTTTTCATTTGTAGTTTTGTATGTTTGAAGGTAGTGGGTAATCTCTGAAACTAATCATTCCACATCTAAGTTCTTTCATCAGTTTATAGTAGAGATGCGCCGAATGTTCGGCATATTCAGCACGTTTTTCAATGTTCGTTATTTAGCTGAATTATTCAGTTCCAATGCATAATATTTACCGAATAATTTTGCAGGTGTTTGTCTGCAAGTTGCAAGAATGTAACATAGTCATTGCCCTGTGATATTATTATTCTGAAACAGATTTTTTTTGTTATTTAACTAATTTAATTGTAAATATTTCACTTTAACTGCAATAAGATTTTTCACACAGCGATCATCAACAACAATTTATTTTAATTTATTGATTATTTCTGGAGTCGCTAACTCATTGGGCCTGTGGGGAGCATCTGTACAGCTCTGCCGACCGTGTCTGAAGTCAATAACCAAAGTGTGAACAGTGCTTAAAGATGGTGAAGAAGATCCCTAAACCATGATTTTTCAGTACCTTTGTTGTTGTTTACAATAAATATAAATAAATAAATTAAACGTGTTCCAGCTTGACTTTTATCTCAGTTGCGGTTTTCCCTTTCAAAACATATTTTAACTTAAATACAGCATGCACTTCAGTTTTTTTCCATTTTAATGAAAATAGTTTTTCTTCGGATTGCTATTATGTATATTATTAATATTGTGATAATAACTTAAAATTGCATTTTAATTTACGTAACAGTCAAGATAATGACTCCCTTTCAGACCGGAAAAACAAGACCCTACTAACGTAAAATGAAGTATATTGACATATGTTTTAGATTTGACAATTAAATGTAATCAACCCGCACAATTGTATTGGCCAGGTCTGAAAGGGTTATAATATTTTTAATTTCTCAGTTTAAATGTTTTATTTTGGAAACTTATCTGCCAGCCCAGGTATTAATTTATGAAATGTTTAACTGAATTGCATGTATAATCTATTTATTACTTTACCTCAACATTTTGCATGTGTCGAAATATGTTTGATCACTAGAACTCATGTTATGATATTTAAAACAAAATAAATGTGGTAGTGTATCAGGCATAGTAAATGTGTTATCATTTCTGTTGTTGATACATAGTAACCTGTATGTGTGTTCTGATAAATAACAATAATTTAAAACTTGACAATAAAATCTAATATTTAAAAAAGTCTATGAATACCTAATGATATAGTGTAGTGTATAACATTTGTGCGATAAAATTAATGTTAATGAAATACTTTCATTGTTTTGATTCCTTGTAGTCAGTAGTCATAAAAACCCTGTGTTTACTTTTAAATTTACCACAATTGTTCCACTAAGATTAGTGTATCCTTAAATATGTAGTTAAAAGCTTATCAAGATTATCTTCAATTACAGTGCGTTATTTTGGTGACAGTATGTAAAAAACCAAAATGTTCCGAAGGTCTTAAACTTAAGACTATAAATTTTATCAGTACTATACCTTTGAATAGTTCACCTCTCCCCAATATGAATTCTCCAAGAAAATCACAGCACTATCACTTTAATAACGTTCTTGATAAATAGGTTTGCAAAATTTTAATGAAAAGTCCACAAAACACGGCTTTTTTATTATATCACGAACATTTCTTCCGTCTCTGCATCTCCATCCTAACAAAAAAACTAACCATAAATAATCATGACATGACATGACGTCTCGAAACGCTTTCTTTTGGTACAAATGGTCTAAGGTGAAGTTAAAACCGCTAGTACAGGATTATACGAAAAAAGTCTCCCTATCAATAAATCCTTCCAAAATATCCATCTATATTACAAATATATAATTTTACAATAATGTTTTCGTCATATTACAATAAATTACTTTTCGTGTTTTTTTTTATACAAATAAGGTGGCAACTGGCAATTGTAAACTTGTCATTAGCTGTCAAATTTAGTAGATAAGGTCCGCCACCGTAACCACAAAGAACACCAAAATGAAAACGTTAGACGTTTTTTGAATGTTTAACCACATTAATGAATACATCCACAAGGAGTCTAAATTATGTGATTTTACCACAATTTGTCAGTGCAACATGTCCAAGTCGTAATTGTGTGTGTCGTAAAATTATAACCACATAATATTCTCTTTGGTAAGTACCTACCAACTCTGTCGCAACTTTCCCGATAGCGCCCCTTGCTACTTAGACGTCTTAGACCAACTGCTTTTTTAGACGAAATGATACTAACCCTTGCATGAACTTCGTTAGTACAATACATAGGTACATTCGATAAAAAGGAAGTTTGCGTCATTACTACACTCAACGTCAAAAAAATCGCACATTTCGAAAATTTCGTTTCGAGCGAATATAGCTCTTACGGAATGTACTGTACCCCATTAATATGTATATCATTTTAAAGCTCAATCAACAACCTTTTGAATGAGTGGGTGTTTGTTTTTGTAAAAACAATGACCATAAAAAAAACGCATTTTAAATCAAAAGTCCCGAAGTACGCGTTTAGTGGGTCACTAATTGGGCACCCATGGACGGGTATAAAAGGGGGGGGGTAAAGATCGATTAAGGGTCATTCGCTATCCAGACGTCACTGAGATCACACCTGAAGAGCTACAGCAAGAAAAAAACATTAAAAAATGGATACCACGCCAGAAGAAGCCGCTCAAGTGATTGCACTACTGGAAACTGGACTACGACAGACTGAAGTTGCTCGGCGTCTGAATATCAGCCGTTTTCGAGTGCGTCGAGTGTTCCAGCGGTTCGAGGAGACTGGTGGCTACATCAGAAGGCATGGATCCGGGAGGCGACGCTGTACTTCCGGTTCAGACGACCGGTACATTGTGACGACTTCCTTGCGGAATCGTTTTTTCAACGCTATTGACCTCCAGCAACAGCTTCGAGCAGCTCGCAGAACGTCGGTGAGCGTCTCCACGATCAGACGAAGACTACGGGAGAGGAACTTGATGCCCCGCAGGGCCGCTACGGGCCCCCAGTTGACTGCGCAGCACCGGAATGCCAGAAGAGGATTTCGCACTAGCCATGAGAATTGGACGTTCACCCAATGGAGGAATGTCCTCTTTTCTGACGAGACGAGAGTGTGCCTTTACACCAACGATAGACGCAGAAGGGTGTACAGGAGGCAGGGGGAGCGGTATACAGAAGCCTGCACCGTAGAAACCGTCAGCTACGGGGGTGGATCCTGTATGTTCTCGGGCGGCATTTCCGTCGACGGGAAAACCGAACTTGTTTGCGTTTCTCGGACTGGAGGTGGCCGTGGCCAGGGATCCCTGACTGCTCAACGGTACATTGCGGAGATCCTGGATCCATATATGGTCCCATATGCTGATGTAATTGGACCTGGGTTCCAATTTATGCACGATAACGCCCGCAGCCATACAGCGTTGATCGTTCGGGACTGCCTGCATGCTGCTGGTATCAACGTTATGGACTGGCCAGCAAGGAGTCCCGACTTAAATCCCATCGAGCACCTCTGGGACCAGCTGAAAAGGCGGGTACGATCGCGTGATCCTCCTCCTGCCACACTTGATGAGCTTCATGATGCTGTCATTGAGGAGTGGAACAACATTCCTCAAGAGAACATCGTGACGCTGATCAGGTCCATGACCGACCGCATGGAAGAGCTTCGGAGGGCTAGAGGAGGCAACACTAGGTTTTAAGTTTAGTTTTAAGCTTTATTTTATTGTTATTGTAGTGTTTTATTTTTTTGTAATTTTTGTTAAATAAACGATTTTTCCTTTTTCCTGTTTTTTTCCTTACGGGGTTGATTTTCAATTGACATTTTCCGATAGAAGGTTTCATTACCTTTCAAATAAGACCCCATAGTCATGGGGTACATTACATTCTGTAAGAGCAATTTTCGCTCAAAACGAAATTTTCGAAATGTGCGATTTTTTTGACGTTGAGTGTATTTGTCACGGGCACAGACTAATACAGAATCGCAGTAGTAAGCAAGACTATGTTTCTTTATAGTTGTATCTCTGTCACTTCTTATGATCAGCTGAGGTGAATTAGAATGAGACGAATAGTACGGTATTTTGAGGCTATTAACGTATTGTCTCCATCTACTGTTCACGAGTGTTAAAAAAGTAAACAATTCTGCCGAAACGTCAGAAGTCAAGTCGACACTTATAAGTAGTGTTGTAACAATTATTAAAGTTTATATTCATTGACATTTTATCGTCGTAAATTATATATGTAGGCGAGGCGTTTGGTAAGTTTGAGACTGGAAATACAGATCTAAGGGAGCTGGCGGTTTATTTTGCTACTTCCGTATAACTACCACATTAAATAGCTTCCGCCCACGACTTCATCTGCGTGGACCTGGGATCAAAACTGTCCTATATTTTAATCCAGGCTATAAACTATCTTCGTGCACAATTTTATCCAAATTGGTTAAGCCGTTTAAGCGTGATTGAGTAACAAACATCTAAAGATCTAAACATCCAAACTTTTGCATTAATAATATAGTAGGATAGGTAAATAACTAAAACTATAAAGACTTGTATTTTAAAATCGAAACTCAAAGTTCATATATCTGCATCCCTGTCACTCGAGTAACGTAAGTGCGATAGAGATACCCGAACTTCGAAGTTCGTGGTAGTTCTGAGGGCCTACCGCGAAACAAAAACGAACTTCGATAGTGTATCTCCGTCTCTGTCGCACTTGCTTGTTCGAGCGACAGAGACGGAGATACACGGACGAATTTCGTTTTCGTTTCGCGGGAGCCCCTCAGGACGTAGGTTAAGAGTTAATGGTTTTTGTTTTTAATTAGGTAAATACTATACATGACATTTTGTATAGTACTTACTGAGATACAATTTATTTACAAACGTTGCAGATTATGAATATATAAACAGTAAATATCGATTTCGATACCTTATAAAAAATGCGAAAGTGGTTTGTCAGGATCGTAGCAAATGGAGATCCGTGATCTCTGCCTACCCCTCTGGGAAAGAGGCGTGATTATATGTATGTATGTATGTATGTATAAAAAAAATATTTCGCTTCACTAAATCTCGAGCGAGACAGCGAGATACATACTGCGATTTTCCCTAATGGTTACGCACGAGTTATATTGACATGGATGGATACGTTGGTTACTACAATAGGAAAAATTACTTCTTAGAGGTGTCAGTGTCAGTTGTCAATTTCGATCTAACCTGTAAGTTAATATAAATTACGATTAGGCGATTATAAAACAAAACTACAAAAACTGATTTAAATACCATGAATATTACTGGGATAAGGAGTTTAATTAAAACTTCAGTAGCTTTGTATCATCAGTCTTACAATACTGTCGGTGCTTGTGTTCATGTTTTCCACAGAAGAGCCTTCCACACAACAAATGCAGTTCAAGACCTGATGGAATTTTTCGATACCAAGAAAAACTGGAAAGAGACAAATATAAAAGTAGGAAGGGCGTGGAAATTGGACGAGCTACGGATAAAATCAAACACTGATTTGCACAAGCTGTGGTACGTACTTTTAAAAGAGCGTAACATGCTTTATACCATGGAACATGCATGTAATGAAAAAGTAAGATTGTTTCCGAATCCGGAGAGGATCGATAAAGTGCAAGATTCCATGAATAACATAGAAACCGTTGTCAGGGAGCGTAATGTGTCATATTACCAGTTGGAAACCGGAGAAACTGGAGAGAGACCAGTAACGGATGTTGTAAACGTTTTTGGTTTACCGGAAAAGTACGAAAAGCGGGAATATTTCATTCCGCAATTTATGAACAGTCGCTGGGTGAAGCCTTATTTGGAGCATGGCATAATTAACAGTATGGCTGTGAAGAAGTTCTATCGGTTGTACAGAGAGAAACAGCTCAATGAAAAACGAAAGGCTCGGAATAGAGACTTCCATCACGTACAACACCTACTGAAAAGGTTCCCCGACATGGACATGGAGAAACTCAAAGCAGAGTATCCAGATGTGGATATAGAGAGAGCAAAGCGCAGCAGGAAGGCTAGAGGGCATTTCATGCCTAAATATTAAATATTATTTATATAAATGGTAGATTAAATAAAACAATTGTTTTGAAAATACTGATGTATTATTTATATTTATGAAACACATTCCTGTTGTTGTCTTGTAATCATTTGTATTTAAAAACAGTTTAATAATCACATTAAAGTTTAATCAACAGAAATATCTTGAGTATGCATTCAGGTAAAGATTCTTTAATGTAAAGAAATCATGAATGCTAACCTAATATAGAAATATTATTGAACACATCAAGCACTTTTGGCCACTCTTCAGATGTTTTCATATCAAGAACAATTTTTAAGAGTTCTTTCAGTGATTGATAAATTGTTCTGTATTTCTTAATATAGTCTTCAGAAACTGAGTACATGCCAGGTTTTGGCATGATAATAAGACCAGGTCTTGTGGTCAAGTCTTGCATCAACTTCTCATTAAGATCATCCAATGTATCTTGTACAGTTTGTACACTGTAGGCGTCTAAGTGAGCTTCAAGTGTGATATAGAGAACATGTACAATATGATTTAGTACAGGGGGCCCCTTTTGCATATACTCTGGAGGGAAAAAAATTGGGAATAAATTATTATTACTATCAGAGTTTGAAGTACTTTCTTCTTCAAAGCTACAGTTCTTGATCATAAAGAGTAACATATCAATGTCTAATGACATGGCATTCTGTGGCGGCAGTGCTTGTATATTGTCACTGTCAGATTCAGGAAATTCTTCCCAGTGACGCTCTTTGATGAAATCAATCAGAATCTTGATTACATTGTCTTCCTTTACCCCTAGAAACGATTTGGTGATATGCATGCCGATTAGGTCTCTCATGAATGAAGGCTGTATTCTTCCTAATATTCTGATCACAGAATCATTTGATAGACCTGCAAGAAAAATAGGCAATTAGCTCTGTTCTGTTTAGTTGGTTAGATTCATCCATCATCATTTACATATCAGCCGAAAGACGTCCACTGCTGGACAACTGGACATAGGCCTCACCCAAGTTAGATTACGCAAACCATTTCGAAAGATAATATACTTATGATTATACCTAGATATTTTTCTAGCACGAACAACATTTGTTTAGTGCTTGCCACAATAAAAATATCGACAATCCTGTTATCGATAAGCACATACTACTTCAACGACAATACGTACATACAACCACAGACATATATTGGCTACCTACCTAGACGCCGCGTGCACCTACACTGTAACCATATACAGAGACAGATTTGTTTTGGGATCAAAAATGGGTTCGGGAAAAACTACATGTTGTGACATTCTGCGTCGATTTTAAAGACAATTTACTAGAAAAATATCTAGGTATACTTATGATAAATATGTGACGTGACATAAATGTCATAAAATATCAATAGCCGTGTTGCCACCGGACGCATGTCTCGGCCGAGCACACCTCGCCCAAGCGTGCGCGCTCAGTGTAGACGTGCCTCCGCGAGCCACGCCTCGCACGAGCGGGCGCGCTCAGTGTAGACGTGCCTCGGCGAGCCACGCCTCGCCCGAGCGTGCGCGCTCAGTGTAGACGTGCCTCGGCGAGCCACGCCTCGCCCGAGCGTGCGCGCTCAGTGTAGACGTGCCTCGGCGAGCCACGCCTCGCCCGAGCGTGCGCGCTCAGTGTAGACGTGCCTCGGCGAGCCACGCCTCGCCCGAGCGTGCGCGCTCAGTGTAGACGTGCCTCGGCGAGCCACGCCTCGCCCGACGTGCGCGCTCAGTGTAGACGTGCCTCGGCGAGCCACGCCTCGCCCGAGCGTGCGCGCTCAGTGTAGACGTGCCTCGGCGAGCCACGCCTCGCCCGAGCGTGCGCGCTCAGTGTAGACGTGCCTCGGCGAGCCACGCCTCGCCCGAGCGTGCGCGCTCAGTGTAGACGTGCCTCGGCGAGCCACGCCTCGCCCGAGTGTGCGCGCTCAGTGTAGACGTGCCTCGGCGAGCCACGCCTCGCCCGTGCGTGCGCGCTCAGTGTAGACGTGCCTCGGCGAGCCACGCCTCGCCCGAGCGTGCGCGCTCAGTGTAGACGTGCCTCGGCGAGCCACGCCGTTCGGCGACAGGTCCGCATGCTCGGCCGCACGCCTCGCCCGAGCCGAGTGTTGCCGCGGCCAATGTTAACAGCCGCGAGGGCGAGGGCAGTGCTAATGAAATTATAAAACCTTACAAAAAACATGCAATAAATAAAAGTCCTTAAGATTACTAATTAACTAAAGACTCGCCTTTCTCCTTAGTCGTCATGCTTTCATAAAATTTTGTGGCAAATGATTCACAGTATTTCCCCAAGTTTGGGTAGTCACTGTTTGAGTTTGTTTCGCATATGTAGAATGTTTGTATTATTGTGTTCAGCCAAGTCTGAAAAAGATCAATAGGTATGTTAGTCAGAGCACTGGCAATCTTTGTAATACATTCTCTTGATGACCTATTTACAGGTTTTTTTATTTATTTACATTTGCATGTGTGTGTCTAATAGTGTCTATGTTTAGTAGATTGGTCTAATAATGAAGACGTAAGCTATACATATGAAGGGTTAAGCCGGAATTACATTACGAAATTAGTGGCATGAAATTAATTTCGTGACATTAGAGCCTTAACAACAGTTTCACGAGTAATTTATTAATTTCGTAATGCATGCATTAATGTCGTGCATGCAAATTAGTTTCGTGCTCTGCGCGATTTTTTGGTGAAATTAGTGTCATGCAACTAGTTTCATAGTGTAAAGCCGGAATTACATTTCGAAATTAGTGTCATGCATGTTGAAATAGCTGATGCTGATGGATGGCGCCATGGCCACTGCGATACTGTTGTTTTCACGACACTAATTATGTTACGAAATTACTTTCGCATATATCGAAACTACTTTCGTGAAACTGATGTCAACATGCATGACACTAATTTCGTAATGTAATTCCCGCTTTAGGCCGCGGACGCACGATGGCGATTAGCGACGCGACGGCGATCTCAGTACATCAAGTCGTCCAAGTTGTACTGAAATCGCCGTCGCGTCGCCAATCGCCTGGGCCTTCCCAGTGCGGACTCAGCCTTAGCGCATGTGAATAACATCTTAAAGACTAATTGATGACTGCGCAAAAAAAGTACAGTTCTCAATAGTAGCTCTCAAAAAGTAACACTGAGAGGAATTTAATCTTACAGTCATAATTTGTATGTGTTCCTCTGGGTACTGCGTCATGCATGTTGAAATAGCTGATGCTGATGGGGCCATGGCCACTGCGATACTGTTGTTTTCACGACACTAATTATGTTACGAAATTACTTTCGCATATATCGAAACTACTTTCGTGAAAATGATGTCAACATGCATGACACTAATTTCGTAATGTAATTCCCGCTTTAGGCCGCGGACGCACGATGGCGATTAGCGACGCGACGGCGATCTCAGTACATCAAGTCGTCCAAGTTGTACTGAAATCGCCGTCGCGTCGCCAATCGCCTGGGCCTTCCCAGTGCGGACTCAGCCTTAGCGCATGTGAATAACATCTTAAAGACTAATTGATGACTGCGCAAAAAAAGTACAGTTCTCAATAGTAGCTCTCAAAAAGTAACACTGAGAGGAATTTAATCTTACAGTCATAATTTGTATGTGTTCCTCTGGGTACTGCAGGTGAATGAAGTATATAAACAAGTCTATTATTTGTCGACAGTTCCTGGTCACAGCGCCTGTGTTGAGAAGACTGGTGTGCCACAGAATGAATGCAAGCAATGGTTTATTTTTCTGTTCCATAATATGGGTTCCCATTTTACTTGTGTACCTGTAACAGTTATAAGATTATAAAACAGATAAGTTCATTATAATATGAATCGAGGCCCGCGCGACTTCGCCCGCGTCTTGCAAAGAACACAGGCAAACCCGCGGGATAAAACATTGCCTATCTCCATCTCGAAATTGCATTCTATATGAAGGTGAAAGAATTTTGAGTGAAAATCGGATTACTAGTTCCGGAGATTACCCATTACATACAAACATGCAAGCTACAATCTCACAGACTTTTCCTTTTCATAATATTATTATTATTAGTACAGATACATACTAATTTATTTATGAAGAAACACAAAAGACAATTTTCAACCATGTCTTCGTAGGTCACTTCATGGTAAGTTTACACGCACGCCGTGCAGCCTGGCATGCAGCCCGTGAACTTTTGCGGACCAAGCAAGCTGTTTACACGCTCGCGGGCATGCTTGTCATGCAAACATGGGAGATTGTTTTCTTTATAATACAATACAAATACTCTTTATTCACACCTCACACAAGCAAAGCAATATTTATAATGTTTATTCTGGAGGTCTCAAATTGTTGGTTCCCCCTGGTAACCCTTCAGACAAAGCAAAATTTCTTTCTTTGACCATTTTTGATCGTTTGAAGACTCCAAATCCGACATTTTTACTATTGCACGCGAGCGTGTAAACAGGTACACAGGCACGAGCACATTCACCCTTTGATCTTTATCAAAAAACCGACAGTCGTCCCGATCGGCGGCATTGAACGCGTGCATGTCAACGCACCATAAGAAACTAGCTCTGCTGCCATATCACAATTAGGAATGTCACAAATGTCAGATTTATCACATTCGCGAATGCGAATTTTTAGGATGCGAATGTCAAGGAAAAGGAAAAAAAACTGAACTTGACCAAAACTCCAAGAACACAAGTCAAACAATAGTACATTGTTTAACGAGGGGCGTAAGTGGAATATTGCTAACGAGAGTCTATCAGAAGCCCGACGCCGAAGGCGGAGGGCTTTTGATGACTCGAGTTTGCAATATTCTTACGCCCGTGTTATACACAATGTTTTTCATCACATTTGCGAGGAAATAAATAACTACAAAAGACAGAAAAATCTAAGTTGCATACAGCCGCACCAATCAAAAATTGACAACTTCACTTCCAGATAGGTGCTAGTGGAGTTCAATATTTCAACCAATCACAGAGCAGTATTCTTGCGGGGCGGGGCCGGCTTGACCAACTAGATTTTTTTTCAACTAATCACAGAGCAACCAGATTTGCTTAAGCCAATCAGAGGGTTCTATTATTTTAAAACTAAACTTAACTGCCCGTGGGAGGTAAAACGGCTATAACTGCTCTGTACGCTCGCAAGTAATAACGCCATTGACGAGCAAGTGTGATGAAAAATATATAGTAATCACAAACAACCAGCGGGGTACAAACGCTTCATTTTGGTCAAAATTAATCACTTAATATCTACCGGTCTGCGCGCATTGCGGCGGGGCCGGCTTAGCGGACACAACGCATCATGCACACATTCACAAAACATTCGCATCGTTTGATGCGAATGCGAATCCCCAATCACAATATCAGCGCACCTGGCTGGAATGCGGCGCCTCTCCGGCTTTCCTTTTACCTCCCGATGCTCGCTAAGTGTGAATCACACCATACCCAAAGCGCCGATATGACCTCACGCAGCACAGATATTGAAACCAGAGGGCCTACCGCGAAACAATATTCGTTTTCGTTCGTGTATCTCCCTCTTCGTCGCTCGAACTAGCAAGTGCGACAGAGACGGAGATACACCAACGAAAACGAATATCGTTTCGCGGTAGGCCCTCTGCCCTGCTAGCATAACTTGGCCATAGTTATGCAGAATGAGACCAATGCCATTTTTTCGAAAAGTTAGTTAACAATGCCATCAAGAACTAGATTTTTTGAACTATAATCTGCTAAAACCGTCATATTTTTAGCACGTTATTCCACTGAAATACAGTATTTATGTATAAAACGACCAATGACAAAAGAAGCGTTTTATAATGTAGTAACCAGCCAAAGTACCCAGCATAGTTCATTTCGCCCGTTTAAAGACCATGTTTTCAATCTGCAGAAAACAGCCAATCTACATTTGGTTAGTTGGTCGCATTTGACAATAAACAGCGGTAACAGCGAACGCACTTTTTGATCTGCTTAAAGCGACCAGGCAGTTGGTCGCTTTCAACAATATTAGGTTTTTAGTCCTACCCGCCAGTTTGGTCGTTTAATGTAATATTTTTGCAGTTACCGTACTAATTTCATTGTGCAAGGAAGTTTTATGTCATAACTATATGAACGTACGTTTTTCATGTAAATTTAAGTGGAAAATTTATGACTGTGTTCAGCAACTTTTTTGTTTTGGAATAATTTTATTTGTTTTCACAAAATAAAAAAATACATTTATGTAACTGTGTAATCTAAAAAAAAAAATCATAAAAAATCTAAGTATGTTTTTTACTAATGCTACAATCTGCATAATATGCCTAGGTTCCTCTTTTTGTTAAACTAGTAAGATTTACTTATAAATTTTATAATTAGCATAAGTAGACTAGCGTGATGTTGGTTATGAAGATCATCTTAGCTTTTTTCAGAAAATTACTATTACAGAATATCGTAATCAGCATAACTCGACTACAGTTTGGTCGTTTTCATATAAATAAGAATAACAAGCAGCATGTGAAATATTGATTTTACGGAATACGACCATCCACTTTGTTTAAAAAAAAAGACACGAAAAAAACTATTAGTATGTACAATCAGTCCTTAATACATTACTTTATATAATATTCTACCAAATTGCATCTTTTTTTATTCGAGAAAGTGGTATTAAAACCCTTAAAAAAATTATTGAACCTTAAAACGGCTGTATCTCAAAATCGAAAATTAATTATTGGTCTCATTCTGCATAACTATGGTCACTTGACTCTCTACTCTACTCGCGCGCGAGATAGGCTGTCCGTAACTTTCTGGTTAATGCTGTCAAAAAGTGACAGATAGTCTATCACGCGCGCGAGTAGAGTAGAGAGTCAAGTTATGCTAGCAGGGCTGGTGTAGTTGAAATAATTTAAGGTGACCAATATTTTATAAAACTGTCATTGGAATTTGAATCTAATGTTAATGTTGTTAGTTAAGAAACTAGTAGAGTCGCTTTTTCAATGAAAAACTATGATGCAACTCAGTCAACTCAAATAATTTTTAGTTTAAATAATGATTTTACTGTATAGTAAAAATAAATTAAACCTTGTTTGCCATATAGCCAGATCATATTGCAACAGATGAATGATGCTCTCCAGAACAGCCATGAGTCTTTTAATTCTTTCAGGTCTTTCAAGTAATTCAAAGATTTCGAATTTCTCTTTCTCCCAATGCAACCCTCGAATGTTTTCCTTCATTTCACTAGGGGTGTTCTCATATTTATTGACAATGGCTTCATCCTTGCTGCCTGCTTTTATGTCAGCCTCCAGTCTGTTCATACAATACTTAACTATTCCTTCACTGCAGCCAAATTGGTCTCTGTTGGTGAAAGTGTTTTGTTTTAAGTCCATGGGTGATGTGAGGAAGTTCCTGTAGCATTTTCTTAGCTGCACAGGACATGGCGGGTGAGTGCTGAAGTTGAGGGCAAGCAATTGTTGGCATTTATCTATTAGCTCATCCACAGTGTGGTTTACGTAGATATTGTCGTGCACATTCTGAAATAGAAGGATACACATTCATAATAAATAAATAAGAGCTCTGTAAATAGATAACACACTCTTTAGTATAAAGTGGTAATGTTCCCACTAATAAAAAAAACCGAGTCGGACTCGCCCACCGAGGGTTCCGTACAAAATTACAAATGTATAGTTTTCAGTAGTATAAGACGATATTCCTTGCCTTTCATAGTTCTAGATCAACGGAAAGTACCCTATACATTTGGATTCCCTTGAGAGTGTCAAAATATAGGTTTTTTGAGACGGCTGTATCGTTTGTTTACGTAAACTTAGAAGTTTGATTTTTTCACAGCTTCAATGGACTGTAGACCTGAGTATATGGTTTTAATTTCAACTCGGTACCTTTACACATTCCCGAGATAAAGGGTCTTGGCAGTGAGACAGAAAACAAAGTGATCCTATAAGGGTTCCGATTTGGATTGGATTCCTTTTGAGGTATGGAACCCTAAAAATTATTGTTTTTAACTTTGTTATAATGAATAAATATAGCAATCAAGAAGAAGAAAAATAGTTCACTTATATTGGGACTTGCACTAATTTTTGCTGAACCTATTGACCCCCCCCCTCCTGTGCCACGGACGTCACCGACGTCAAATTACGACCGTCCAAAAACCAATAAAAACCACTTCTAGAACTCTGTTATAATGTTTGGTATTATTTTCTTTATTTTATGGTACTGGCGTCAGGGGCGGCACAAATGGCACGATTTTCTGATGAAGTGTGTATAATAAGCCAATAGCATTACTAGCCGTGCTGACACAATTTTTTCTTCAAACACCAATCCACTACCTCCATCCACCAGAGTCAGTACTCCTCCACTATATCTATCAGAGCTGTGTGAGGTAGCGGATTGAGTGTCCACTCACCTTGTTAATTTGCGTAATCACAAATCACAGCATTACAGTAGCAACAAAAATATTTGTCTTACCAGTGAAGTCAAATTTTAACTAAGAGACTCACCATAATTATTTCAATAATTTCTTTCATGACTTCTGCTGACAAATATTGATCATATGTAATGCTGACTTGACACACTTCTAATGCATCAAAGCACTCAACTGCTGCATAGAAGGAATTTTCTGCATAAGCAGGCATTTCTCTTATTGGAGTCTGAAACATACAGAATATTGTTAGTGTTAATCCTGATTCCCTTTTGTCATTAGATGGCAGTGGTGGAGCGTCCATACAAGCCGATTCCCACCAGCTTGCCAAAAATTTATTTTTCTTGTCATGCCTCTTGGCTGAGCTTGCATGCAGTGTAGGCAGAGCCATTTGCATTCTCGGCTGCAAAAGGTGCCCAGTGTGTACCCAAATATAGTGCACAAAATATGTTAAAAAACTCTGTTATGTTAGAAGGAGATAAAAGCTCATCTTATCTTAAACAGAAAACAAACAATTGAGAATGTTTTTAACAAACAGATGTTTTTATAGTTTAGAGGAATACTTTTATGGTGCCGGCAAGTGAAAAATGTTGCTGTGTGTTTTGCTTATCAGGCTTTGTATATACTTTATAAATGGTTTAGTTAGCCCTCTGATATTCAAGGGTGTAGCGAGGTATAGCACCTGCCCCCCTGGTTAACTTCTACCTCGGTTTGTGGTGGATAGAATGCCAACCAACGTTGACTACGTCTGTCGCGTGTGAGCTCACAACTCTTCAAAATAGCCAGCTTTTTGCCGATAGGTCAGGAATGTCAGAATAGGGTAATGTTGATGAAGCAAACAATTCTATATTAAGTACCTACCTCATTTTTAACCGAATGGTTGCATTCGCCTTTCGCGCACGCCGGCAAATCTACAATTTCCAGACGTTTTTGTCGGTTAAAGTACGCTTCACATGAAACCTTCTCGCAAGCAATAACAAAATTTTTCTTTCTCAAAGTCTTCAGCTCGTTTTGCAATTCTAACTCTGATTTTACTTCGGATCTCATACGTTTTTGGATTATTACGTTCGTAGTTTCTTGTTCCACTCGCTTTTTAGTATCGTACTTTAAACGTTTTGTTTCCGGACTCGACATGGTTATTTACTTTTACTAGCTAATTTATTTAATTGATGTTACATATCGACACAACCTTAATAAACGGGATTCTAATTTCCATTCGCAACAATAAAAGTAAAATAAAAATTGGACTAACAACAAATCTAACAACGCGCCAAGTCGCCAATGAAAATAAATAATGACAGCCATGACAGGTAGAGGTAGACATGGACCTATGATACTCAGGACAAGCTATGGTAATAATAATATCACGTCCGAGCGAGATGGTAGCATACAAATGTCTATAAGTGTGACAGAAAGAGAAATATTATTCGTTGTCCTTGTCATAGTTCGACTTTTTTTTTGCCACAACTGATTTAGTATGAAGGAATGGCAAATAAACCACTACCCGCTCAAACTAAGTAAGTTGTTTATGGTAATTTAGCTGCATAGAAGCCTTTCCGTCCCTCATTATGGCATTACGTATAGCTTGTCCTGAGTATCATAGGTCCATGCAGGTAGAGTATTTAATAGATGGCGTCCTAGAGAATGCCCGAAAGAGACCATGGTAAATTAACCTTACTAAATAGAGAAATGTCGTCTTTATAATTTAGTCCTGCTATATCGGTGACGTCCGTTTCAGAGAGCCTACCGCGAAAGGCATTCGAAGTTTTCCCTTTCTGTCAGACTTGCGAGTTCGTACGTAAGTGCAACAGAGAGGGAAAACTTCGAATGCCGTTGGCGGTAGGCCCCCTGAGGGCCTACCGCGAAACGATATTCGTTTTCGTTCGTGTATTTCCCTCTTTGTCGCTCGAACTAGCAAGTGCAACAGAGACGGAGATACACGAACGAAAACGAAAATCGTTTCGCACACAAGTAACATGTGGGCGATTTAACTAACCATATCCCTACAGTTTACCTACTGTTGGCCAATTGGGAATGGATGAAAATTTTAGAAATGCCTGATTATTTTTTTGGTGATAGGAATAACCTTCCTTAGCACCAGAAAAAAGTTACAGATTTTTCAGCTGCGTCAATTTTTTTTGAAAAATATAAACAGTTTCCTCACTTACGTTTTGGGTCAGTTACGGCACCTTCCTCGATCGGTCTCATATTACAAAAAAATATACGAAATATGTGTGGTAAACTGACACTGGCAATGATATTGACACTTGCAGCAGCTATATTGGTCATTACCAGTGTCAGTTTACCACAGATATTTAAGATAGTTTTTTGTAATATGAGACAGATCAAGGAAAGTGTCTATTTACCGTTCTTGACCCAAAACGCAAATAAGGAAACTGTTTATATTTTTCAAAAATAATTGTCGCAGCTGAAAAATCTGAAACTTTTTTCTGGTGCTAAGGAAGGTTATTCCTATCACCAAAAAAATAATCAGGCATTTCTAAAATTTTCATCCATTCCCCATTGTGGCCAACACTAAATGCTATTAGGGATATCGTATCATAGTCGTGTTTCCACTCTTAGTGGTCTCCAGATTGAAGAGCTAGATTGTTCTAAGCTGACAGGTAAAACACCATGCAATACAGACGCACTGGCGGAGATGGAGAGGATGCCGGCTCATTCGCCTAGTTGAAATAAATGGATAAATAAAAAAAAATATTTCGTTATCAAAGACTAAAAAGTATAAAATAAATTAATAGTTTAAAAAACACTAGAAAAACACGCTTTTATAAAAGCAAGTAAAAACCAAAAATAAATTATGGAACGTTCAAGTTGTCTCTATTTCTGGGCTGAAGTGTAAACTATGTGCTTTTAATTATAATATTTGATTGTAAAAGTGTGGGGCGCTGGAACAGGAAAGACTTTCTGCAGCTTCCGCCAGGAAGTTAGTATTAGTATTTGTTTACAAGATTATCGTCCTTGCCTTCGGGTGTAAGTACCTTGATTAGTATTCTACTTATTTATGTGTACTTTTCTTAGTTCAACAACATAATAGCTAGGCTAGTCCAACAAGGAAAGTACCTACACCTTACAAAAGATCGGAACCAATCACAATACTACGTACTTGCTCTGTAGAAATGTATAGTTGGGTTCCTGGTGGTCGCCAGAGCTCCCAGAGATGTTGTGTTCAAGCATTGAAGGAGCTCAGGATCAGAGATGTACAAAATGGTTTTAAAAAAGCATTTAAATACAAAATGCAAAATACTTTTCAGATTTACTATTTCAAATGCAAAATACCAAATAGTTTTGCCTTTTGTATTTCAAATGCTAAATGCAAAATAGGTATTTTCAAAATACTTTTTCAAAATAAAATACCTTTTGACCAAATCGAATGAAATTTTTATTCATTTCAGATATTTATCATGAGAAATAGAATAGAGATACAATGCCGAGCCAAATGGCACCTTATGCATGACATTTTGGTCATATATTTATCAGTACGCGTATCAATAAATTCTGTTATGTTATTAGTAATAATAATACTCACTTAAAATAATGTAAAAAACTAGATTAACGAAAAGATAGCCATTTTGTGAATTGTGTGGCCATTTATTTCGGTTGATTGTGCATCTAGTTCTTATTTTATTATTATTACACTTTTCTTTTATTAATAACAATTGGACTGGTATTGTTAAAACGTGAAAAAAAACATCAATTTTTATTTATTACGCTTTTTAACAATACGTTATCTAAGTTATCTTGTTGTAGTACAGTACATAGCCGTTACCAATGATGTAATATAAAAAGAGGTAGATAGGTTATACACTCTCGAAAAATGGCACATTAAAATTGAGTCAATTGGCACAGTTTGCCTCAGTTTCGAGACGTCAATGGAAACGTTAGCTGTCAGATTTGGTGGCCATTTTTAAACACGGAATTTCGTATAGACAACATATCTACCTCTTTTTAGGGTTCCGTAGCCAAAATGGCAAAAACGGAACCCTTATAGTTTCGTCATGTCCGTCTGTCCGTCTGTCCGTCTGTCCGTCTGTCCGTCTGTCCGTCTGTCCGTATGTCACAGGCATTTTACTCGAAAACTATAAGGTGTATTTGAATAAAATTTTGAGGATAGGTGTATTTTGTTAGCCGCTACATAGTTTTGTAATTAAAATGACAAAAAAAAATTTTTTTAGGGGTGCACTCCATACATAAAACTAAAAGTCAAAACAATTTTTTTCATTGCGACCCCCCGTGTGGCACATCAATCGATAGGCCTTTCAAAATAAATATAAGGTTTCTTAGCATTTTTTTTGATTAAATGAATAGGGTCGGAGATAATCGCCCCGAAAGTCACTAAAATTCTGTCCCCCCCCCTCTAATTTTTGAACGGTGTATTTTAAAAATATGAAAAAATTCATGGACATAGGGCTCATTAATTTTATTCACCGAAAATTGTTTTGAACAAGATCGGTTCAGAGGTTTTCGAGATATTGCTGAAAAACTGCCTTCCTCAAAGAAAAGGACGTAAGTGCCGTAAAATTTCTGTGACGATACGACCTTTTTAATAGGCACGGAACCCTTCGTTTTGCGTGGTCCGACACGCACTTGGCCGGTTTTTTATATTACATCATTGGCCGTTACAGTATTGTAGGGATAACAACAACACTTCAATATCATAAAAGTAGGTAATCAAATTAAAGCAGTAACCACTTCACCAGCACCAGCAAACAATACATCCGTGAAATCGAATCGTCGGCGTCAGACTTGCTCCCTTCGGTCGTGTTTTAATTTATCGCCACTCGTTGCGAATTACCTATTCGCACGTGTATCGTACAACGTTTTACAGTACATATGGCTCTTTAAAGTTTCGACATATGCACGGAAAGTGCTCATTTTCGCACTAGTGCGGGAAAGTAGCACCATGGGTACTGTAAAGTATTTTGCATTTTGAAATGAATATTAAAAATGCAAAATACATCTCGAAAGGTATTTCAAATAAAATACAAAATGGTTTTTACTAAAAGTCATTTAAATGCAAAATACAAAATAGGTATTTTGCATTTTGTATTTGCATTTTAAATAGAAGTATTTCAAATAAATCGCATCTCTGCTCAGGATCAATGCTGATTTAATGAAATTCAGAATCGTGTACAGTAGGTAAGAGAAATGTATTCACGTACCTTTTTATGCCTTATTAACAAATAAATACTTTGAGAATAAAAAAATGTCATAGTAAGAAGAACGAAAAAGGTACGTGAATACATTTCGCTTACTGTACCTATGCAAACTGGTAGGTAGGTACGTGGTGTACAGAAAAGTGGAGACCATTGACCCTACGAAATATCCTACTGAATCCTGAAGTACACAGTATAGGGATACTGTGTACTTGAAGTTTCAATAACAAAATGAAAAATTAAAATTACGATATTTTAGAGGGTGCCGTTCAGTGGTCATACAAACAAAATGCATAATTTCAAGTAGCATACATCCGGAAATCAAACTATTATCATAATTAACAATACATATTTTTATTGGTCATAATATTTAAATAACATAACTCTCATTTATCACCAACACAGTTTCCTTAAGAACTAATTTCTTTTTGTATAACGTACATTAACACATTCAGTGCCCAGAATCGCTACGCGCTACGCTCGTAGACGATCCCGTGGTTTTCCTCGTATGTAGCGACTACGGCGTAGGGACGTCACGGGCCGGGAATAATGATTAAGACTCATAACAACATTTGAAATCATATGATGATCCTTATTGATTGGACTACTAGCATGCGATATTTCCATCGGATATCCAGTAACCTTACCACGCCCGGTGAAATCTCGGGCCCTTACTGAAAACTGTACGCAACACCTATTGAGCCGCGTAGCCAAATAGTTATTGAAAAATTATTGATTCATAGTTTGGCGCAATCGAAGTGGCAAGTTCACGATTGCTGGACCACGGTAGTAGTATAAAGCCGCAGCCCCTGCGCCGCAAACGTCAGTTCCGTGGGACTGTCGCAGGCCTTACATTATTAGAAATGGCATTTCTGTTCAAGGTAAATAATTACGACATTAATATACCATGATTCATTAATTATGTTCGCATAATATAACTGTAAAATAATTTAAAAAAAGTGTTAAAGTATCACTAATATATCTTGTAATACTTATAATAAGCTAATGGAAATGTAATGCAAGAGTATTATAAAAAAAACTAAATCTAAACTAGACTCTAGATATGAATCTAGATAAAAAGTTCAAGCGCTAATATAAAGCTTATACAAGAGTCTAATTCAATTAAGTACTTATCTAAAGAGCATATCTAAATTGATTCGGTTTTTCTTTCATCTCGGCTACCAAATTTTCTCCGCTTCATTTTTCATTACCAATGTTATTGAGTAACAGACAGTGCTCAAATACCGTAAAGGTCGCTCTGTTTTTTGTTGAGAAAGCGTGGTTAGAAAACAAACAATAATAAGTCTAATCTGTCGTTATTCTTTTTTTTCTGCAGGTATCCACGTTCCTCGCCTTAGTGGCCGTAGGGCTTTCTGGCAAGCAGGGTGGTTATTCTTACAACCGTTTTAGTGGTCCTGTGAGTGGGCAGATCGTGGAAGTGCAGGTGCCCGCGGCTGAAGGCATCCCAGCGCAGCAGCACGCGGATTACGGTTACGATCATAACACGGGGAAAATCCACCCCGATACCGCTAAATACGCTCATTTGAAGACTGTAGATTATGTGGTAAGTAAAAGTTTGTTACGTGTACGTGGTTCCATGGCGATAACTTTATTATTAACTAGGTATTGTAATTTGCAACATAATGTGCTTTATGAATTAGCAAATGGCATATTAATTTCCCAGCGCAAGGTTGAAGTTGATTGTGTCAGCAAAAATAACGAAATTTTGCTACGAACAAATTGCATTTTGCGACGAGCGCGTAGTTCTTCTTGCATTAATTCAATAAGACAATTCGAACCATCCTAAATTCATTGCAGTTAAAAAGTCTGTTCGTAGTTTCCATATCCATCTTCAGGTTCTATCATGACACCATACAATTCACATATCTTTGTAGGTAAGCCAAATTTTGAACTCAACGGAACGCCGAGAAGTAGCGACATTATATGTGTAGTGAAGCTAAAACTTGTAACATTTTAAGTTTCTTCCTGTTCCTAAATCGTTTTGCTGAATCGTTTATAACCTGTTAAATGTAAACGGTTAATCGTTATTTAGCTTAAGGATTTCTTTAAGACTGTGATTGACAGAAAACTGGGGCACATTTACCGTATTATTTTAACCCACAGGCTAAACCCGACTACCACTATGCGTACGGAGTGGACGACCCCCACACTGGCAACCTGCAGAACCACAAGGAGTCCCGCGACGGCGATGTAGTGCACGGGGAGTACTCTCTGGTGGAGCCTGATGGTTCCGTGCGTACGGTGAGGTACACTGCTGATCCTAAGAACGGTTTCCAGGTGAGAACAACTTGTATTTATAATTATAGCACTTACCAAGCCGCCGGCGGCAGCGGTGGCTCTCCAGCTGCCGTTGTTTACTCTGATATGGCTTACGAAGCCTAACATAGTTGCCTACTCAACTCTTCGACGCAATTGGCATAATGAATGAGCCTTAGTAAAGTTTCTACAATCATAATTACTGCTGTTGTTAAGTTCGACCCATGGGTACATAATTTGACCCCACATTCGAAAAAACTTGGAGCAATTGGAGGTTTGAGTTGTAGATAATCGAGGATAATTTTCCATCCCTATGTGCAGTCGATGTCAGAGAATGGCTAATGTATACTTATGTTGTTTAATTTGCCTCATACTTTGGTCAGCCGCGACCACGACACCGAAGATAGCATTGTGCTTGGCAATTCCTCTGTATTTCTTTACGGCGTGCTTCAATGAGAACGAATTTTATTGGATCCAATACGATTCTAGTTCAATCTGAATTCGTTATCAGTAGGGTAGTCCAGATTTGAATGAATCCCCAGGTAGCATACAATAAATTTTTAGGATGTAAGTAAACATAGAAAATAAAGGTGATAGGTATGATCATTTGATTGACCGTTACTAATACTATGTTGACAATGCAAGAGCTGTGAAAAAAATCAAGCCATGTAATTGTGAGTAATTGCGCATTACGTGGTCAGTGACTGTGCAACTGCTATTATACGTGTTAGTTACATGCAAGAATGTGTTAACTTCTTTGCAGGCGACGGTGCATAAAAAGGAGGGCGGGCAAGCCCAGAAACCGGTGCACTACGGTCGGCCCAAGGAACAGGAGGATTCGCGGGAGTACTAGTCGTGTTACCGAATAAGTTGTTTTAGTGTTGCCTATTTATTAATTGTTTTGTACTATTAATAAAATTTAAGGATTTTAAATTTTGTTTTTGCTATCTCCAAAATCCAAATATACTATTCTTATTTTTGGTCTTCAGTCATACCACCTCTTTCGAACTGCTTCTCCCCGATAAACAGGAAAGTGAAGACAGACTTCTTTAGACTAAGGTATCAGCACTATACTATTTGTTACTCATGGTCACTTGACGGTAAGTTTACGTCGTTCATTCCGAAGGTCCATTTTATATACAAGTGAAAGAATTAAGCAAACGGATGAGTAGTACCAGAGATTAACTCCTACATACAATCTAACGCACAAAGATACAATCTTTCTTCTTTATAAGTAATACTAGCTACCCGCGTGGCTTCGCCCGCGTATTGAGAAGAACTCATGCAAACCCGCGGGATAAAATTATAGCCTACTATCCAGAAAGTCCATTCTATACGAGTACGTACGAGTAGGTGAAAGAATTTTCGAAATTGTATAAGCGGTTCCAGAGATTTCTCATTAGCATTACATACAAACTTAATAAACTTACAAAGCTTATAATCTCACAGACTTTTCCTCTTTATAATATACGTATAGATTATAGTATAGTTTACTTTGACATTTTGTGACTATAAGGCCTTGAACTTTATAAATATGGAAAAATAGCCACTACGTCAAGCGAAAAAAAACAATAAGAATAATAAATTTAAATATAATGCTAAAACATTATCTAAAATAGTCTAAAAAGAATCTAAAACTATTTATTACATCACTACAAATGCAATAAGTAAATCCAGTGTAGGCTTCATGGATTTCCTGGGTTGTAGACTTTTACTTCCAGATACTAGTCAGCATATCTTTGGGGTACGAGACAATTATAGTATGAGTTTTATCTCCAGCAATTGATTGGAGAGATTGTAAGTATCTTAACTAAAACAAATAATTTATTTGTTAAAATAAAAATAAGCGCTTGTGCAACAAATCCAGACATGACATGGCATGTCTTGTAAGCAAGGACACATCAGTTAGAGCGTTCCTGTGAAAAAAATTGGTGCAAGATTTTATTGCTGACCGTACTTTTTTGTATACTTAATCATTCAACAAGCCCAAACACGATGAGTTTATCTTTTGTACAGTAGGGAGTCGTTATGGCCAATGGCCACCTGTCTCCAAAGATATGCACGGTGGTTACATTTTCAATTAAAACCTTTACCAAATAATAGCAGCCGAATCGGATATCGACAATTGTTTCAAAAATGATTTGCTATTTTTGTAGGACAACTTACATATTTACAGACGAACGCACGTTATATAAAATCTCGTAAAATGGTTATTAATTGGACGCTGAAAACCCATAAAACTTGCTTTGTAAACTAATCGGTTACAATTATCATAAATATGTATGTTTGGCAGATTTAAACGTTGTAAAATCAACGTTTATAAGAGTGACTGCGAGGGGACAACCATTTATTTATTTTATTTATTTATTTATTATGAAACAAACAGTCATACAAAGATATTTGTACAGGCTATCTTAATACTAAACAGACCTATAGTTTCCAATATAATTCAAAAACTTATAAGTATAGATATGTAAGCCAAAGATCCCTATGCTCGAAACCTTATAGTGCTCAATAGTTGACATATAAAGTTAAAGTTAAACAACCATGTTCATGGGCAACAAGAAAAAGTAGAATAACCTAAGAAATAAATTGTAATACAACCTGCATCCCAAAAGGATTATCCATCAACATAGTAGTCGCCTTTTCGAGACTTTTGGTTGACTCTATTTCTGACTGAGCCACTATCACTTTCGCGTTCGCTAATCTTAATGATACCGCCTCTGTCGCCATTGCCTTCTTCAACTGCACTGGCACGCTTATGTTGTTCCTGGTGAAGGTTACATAAACTATATTGTAACACTTTATATAATCGTTTTTAGGGTTCCGTGGCCAAAATGGCACAAACGGGACCCTTATAGTTTGGTCATGTCCGTCTGTCCGTATGTCACAGGCATTTTACTAAAACTATAAAGTGTATTTCAATAAAATTTTGAGAATAGGTGTATTTTGTTAGCCGCTACATAGTTCTCTAATGAAATGACAACAAAAAAAATTCGAATTGCACTCCATACATGTAACTACAAGTAAAAAAAAATATCATTGTAAGTCCATGTGTGTGCATCCATCGATAGACCTTTCAAAATAAATATAACGTCTTTCGGCAATTTTTTTGATAAAGTGAATAGAGATAATCGCCCCAAAAATAATGTCCCCCCCTCTTATTTTTGAACGGTGTATTTAATTAAAAAATATGAAATAATCATGGCTTATAAATATAGGATTAAATAGTGCTTATTAAATTCTTTCACCGAAAATCGGATTCGAAGTTTGATTCAAAGGTTTTCGAGATATTGCTGAAAAACTGCCTTCCCTATAGAAAAGGATGTAAAGTGCCGTAAGATTTTTGTGACGATACGACCTTTTTAATAGACAGGACCCTTTCGTTGTGCGTGCCGACACGCACTCGACCGGTTTTTAGGGTTCCGTAGCCAAAATGGCAAAAACGGAACCCTTATAGTTTCGTCATGTCCGTCTGTCCGTCTGTCCGTCTGTCCGTCTGTCCGTCTGTCCGTCTGTCCGTCTGTCCGTATGTCACAGGCATTTTACTCGAAAACTATAAGGTGTATTTGAATAAAATTTTGAGGATAGGTGTATTTTGTTAGCCGCTACAAAGTTTTGTAATTAAAATTACTAAAAATAAATTTTTTAGGGGTGTACTCCATACATAAAACTAAAAGTCAAAATTTTTTTTTTCATCGTGAGCCCACGTGTGGCACATGAATCGATAGGCCTTTCAAAATAAATATAAGGTTTCTCGGGAATTTTTTTGATTAAGTGAATACAGTCAGCGATAATCGCCCCGAAAGTCACTAAAATTCTGTCCCCCCCCCTCTAATTTTTGAACGGTGTATCTTAAAAATATGAAAAAATTCATGGACACAGCGCTTATTAAGTTCATTCACCCAAAATTGTTTTGAACAAGATCGGATGAAAGGTTTCCGAGATATTGCTGATAAACTGCCTTCCTCAAAGAAAAGGACGTAAGTGCCGTAAGATTTCTATGACGATACGACCTTTTTAATAGGCACGGAACCCTTCGTTTTGCGTGGTCCGACACGCACTTGGCCGGTTTTTATTTATTTACGAATGTTGATTAAGTCTTGAAATGCTCTATAACCTATAAGTTTAGTAGCTTAACACGTTCACTGTCCCCATACAAAATTATCTGATAGTTGCACACGTCCAAGTGACCGTTCCGTTCCGGTTCGAATCTGTGAATCCATTGAGGAAGCACGGACTCCTCAAAAGCAGGTGCATGACCCATTATTGGGGGCACTCGAACAGGGAATGTGTTAAAAATGCCATTGTGTTCCTCTGGATAATAGTTATTTTCACTTCACTAGCTCGGAAAGACCTTTTTAGGGTTCCGTAGCCAAAATGGCAAAAACGGAACCCTTATAGTTTCGTCATGTCCGTCTGTCCGTCTGTCCGTCTGTCCGTCTGTCCGTCTGTCCGTCTGTCCGTATGTCACAGGCATTTTACTCGAAAACTATACGGTGTATTTGAATAAAATTTTGAGGATAGGTGTATTTTGTTAGCCGCTACATAGTTTTGTAATTAAAATGACAAAAAAAAAATTTTTAGGGGTGCACTCCATACATAAAACTAAAAGTCAAAATTTTTTTTTTCATTATGACCCCCCGTGTGGCACATCAATCGATAGGCCTTTCAAAATAAATATGAGGTTTCTTAGCATTTTTTTTGATTAAGTGAATAGGGTCGGAGATAATCGCCCCGAAAGTCACTAAAATTCTGTCCCCCCCCTCTAATTTTTGAACGGTGTATTTTTAAAATATGGAAAAATTCATGGACATAGGGCTTATTAATTTCATTCACCGAAAATTGTTTTGAACAAGATCGGTTCAGAGGTTTTCGAGATATTGCTGAAAAACTGCCTTCCTCAAAGAAAAGGACGTAAGTGCCGTAAAATTTCTGTGACGATACGACCTTTTTAATAGGCACGGAACCCTTCGTTTTGCGTGGTCCAACACGCACTTGGCCGGTTTTTATTCTTTAAAAACAGATAGCAAAACTGCATTTTATCCACATGTGTGCCAAGAATATTTGAAATCCGAACGTGTTATTAGTTACTTTTGTTGTCCGTCTTTCACGGCAAAACGGGGCGACGAAGTGACGTGATTTTTTAAGTGGAGATAGTTGAAGGGATGAAGAGTGACATAGGCTACTTTTTAGGGTTCCGTATTATCTCTTTCTAACCCCACTTCCCTAAAATGGCGGGTGGAAGTTTGTATGGAGCATTTCGCAATTTTCAAGGTAGAAAGCTAAAAATTGGTATGTGGACTATTTATGACTAACAAAAAAAAATCGTGCATCATTTTTTTTTTGGAAGACTGCACCTAACCCCTTAAAAGAGGGGGTGAAGTTTTATATGGGGGTCCAGATAGGTAGAGTCAATATGTAGAATCGATATGTAGAGTCCATATGTAGAGTCCATATGTAGAGTCGATATGTAGAGTCTATGTCGATATGTAGAGTCTATGTAGAGTCGATATGTAGAGTCGATATGTAGAGTCCATTTGTAGAGTCAATATGTAGAGTCGATATGTAGTCAATATGTAGAGTCGATATGTATAGTCGATATGTAAAGTCGATATGTAAAGTCGATATGTAGAGTCGATATGTAGAGTCGATATGTAGAGTCGATATGTAGAGTCTATGTAGTCGATATGTAGAGTCTATGTAGAGTCGATATGTAGAGTCGATGTGTAGTCGATATGTAGAGTCGATATGTAGAGTCCATTTGTAGAGTCGATATGTAGAGTCAATATGTAGAGTCGATATGTATAGTCGATATGTAGAGTCGATATGTAGAGTCTATATAATATTTACTAGTTAAAATAAAGGCTGATTATACATATTTCAGTTGTTTTTCTTATGTACCTAGTACTTTCCTCAGTTTAGTGAGGTGAAAAGATTTGTGTTACACACGGGTGCAAGTTATTTTGACGTCTCGTGTGTTGCAACACTCGCTTTGCTCAGCATTCTATTTTTGAACCACTCGCTACGCTCAGGATTCTATTTTCGAACCACTCGCTTCGCTCGTGGTTCAACCATAGAACCCATTCGCTAGCTCGTGGTTCAACCCTAGAATCCATTCGCTGGCTCGTGTTTCAATTCCACACTCGCGGTTAAACACACTTTGCACCCTTGTATAACAAATATATTTTTTAGTTACCTAGCTAATATCCACGTTTCGAAAATCGAAGTTCATATATTTCCACCATTATTGGTTTTTTATTTGTGTTGTTTCTTTTAGTTTATTTATTTTTAAGCTATCTATGAATAGAGATAGAGATAATGAACTACGAAGTTTGCTTTTCATGGCACAGTGCCACGGTCAATTAAAACTATACTAATAGAATATTGTAACAGTATACTTTAGGATACTCGATACTAACATTTCGAGTCTAATGATGTAGACGCCCCATTTTGTAGTCAAGTGCTTCATGCCGGCTAAAACTTCAGTACTGATTTCGCCCCTGGTTACCAGAAGGTCAGACAATCTATGTTTCCCAATGGTATTCCTGAGAGCAGTTGCCGCTAAATAATTGGTCGACATCCTGGAATAGAAAAATATGTTAAAAATACCTACTGCTTTACAAACAGATCTGTAGCTCTAGTATAAGTTTAATCGATAAATATATGTTTCCGAACGCGTTTGCGTTAAGTTTCAATTTGTATGGCAACGCGTAGTTCCTAATAGTTACCACCAGAGGCGCTGTTCGCGTTGCCACACAAATTGTAACTAACACGCAAACGCGTTCGAAAACGTATATCTGTCGATAAAACTTATACTATCGCTACTAATTATTAGCAAAGTTAACTTACTTGTAATCGGCCACGTTGATTATCGCCCATAATGGTTCAATCACCTTGTAGTAAACGACTGCTTGTACAGTTAGAGTCAAAGAATCTTTAGTTAAACACTGTAAACATTAAATTTGTAGCAATGCAATACTTCAAAGTTACCATACTCTACCATTAGATCCATGCTTGACTAAACTTTAATATTATCAGGAGAAACCAGATAGCAATGCTTTTGCATCGATTAGTACCTATTGCTCTTACCCCTTCTGGTGGCACCCTGTTGCACATAATTCTAAGGTCGATGTATTTAATAGTGTCAATACAAGGAAGGTAGAATACCATTCCTGGACCAAAACAACGGTTCCCGTAAATCTTGCCATTTCTTAATATTACTATGCGTTCAAATTGGCGCACACTCTAAAATAAAATAAAAAATATTCAGAATTACTTCAAACACACTAACATCCGTGTTATCATTTATTTTACAAGATTCCAACTTACTATAAATGTGCACACCAAAGAAAATGGAAATAATAGAATAACTAAAAGTATAGATATAAACACTAAAAACTTTTCTATTATAGGAACACTCTCTGAAAATTAATATAATTAGAAAATATTATTCATCCTAATTTTAATATTTATACTGGTTAAAAAAATTCATCGTAAATTTTCTAAGTCCTTGGCTTTGCGCCCGCTTTGCTATACTCTGATCATTTAGTTTCTTCACATCCTACAAATTATCCGAAATCTAAAAGAGAATTTAAAACCTTTGGACTCAAGTCGTGGTGTTGATAAATCTTGACTAAGTCCACTCTCATGACTTGAAGATTTGTTCATTCTACTGTAATTATTATGAGTCATTCAATCACTACTGGTCATGAATTAGCTAGAACAAATAATTATTCACTACAACAACAGACGTAAATATAATAAGTTGCAATAACAGGATAAGTGAAGGTGACATACGCCGCCGACTGTCAAAATAAGTCAGAAATGAAAAGAAGTATTACATTACATTACATTTTTTTTCAAAAATAATTTCAACTAGCCCATGTCAGGCATTTGAAGTGGAAACGGGAAAATTATAGTAGATTGTTGTGACGCTATTACGTTAAGAGTTTGTAGATATCTTAGCTGAAAAATAAAATAATAACATGAATTAAAGAGTCTATCAAAAGGGATACACGTGAATTTCAGTTGGAATTTAAAATTCGAAAACGTTTGGTTGTAATTGAACGATCGATTGATCACTGTTTTTTTAAGTTTCGTTCAACTATAGGTACATATTTTGGCAAAAGGGTCACGAAAATTTCAGACTAACTACTTAGGCTCAATGACCAAAAGGGTCTCGGTTTCTGAAATAATTGTCGGCTTGAAGCTGAAGCTCTCTACTAATTCCATCTTAACAAGCTGCGCATATGGAGGGTTTACCAGCATGATCTGTGGATTTTCCACCATCATTCTTGACGCTTCCTTTAAGTGTTCTGCTGTTTTTATCTCCCCTTCGGATGCAATGATTTTTGCCTTTGCAGTTAGTCTACCCTCTGATTCGGCTGCCATGGCTTTTTGCAGTTCAACAGGTAGCCCAATGTCTCTTCTGTAATTATAATTTTTCCACCACATATTATCGTGAAACGATTCTAGGTTGTTTTTATTTTTACGTCCTCAATTCGCATAGCGAAAAAGACCGATATCAAAAATTACATACATTTCAACTTGTTCGATTTTGACACCCCACTCTGCCGCCGCTCTTCCAACTTCATGCTTGACTTGTAGACTTATTGATTCGCGAAGCATAAGTAAATCCGTAAGTGTATGTTTACACACAATGTTCCTTAATAAAGAGATTGCCAACATCTCTGTAGCTTCCCTATGAAACAGCAAGGTATGATTTTAATTAAGTTCATGTCAGTCAAACTAAGGAACTATTTGATTTGATGATGAAAGTTAATTACATGTGAGACCCAATGTTCAATAAGCAATGAAGGGGTTTGTATACACTATAGTTTACTACCGCACCAATGCTAGCAGTCACATAATCCTTAGTTAGAATCTGAAACATTGAGAATAACATTGTGAACTTTTGTATGTTACCTTACGAATAGGTATAAATGTTCGTACGCGCAATTAACCGATATAGCCCTCCGAATCGCTAAACTTAAGTGGCAGTCGGCAGTGTCGGCACGCAGTACCGATGCCTGTTGGAACGGAAAGATTCTCGAGTACCATCATAATATATGTATAGCAACCACGTACCGGCAGGCGCAGCGTGGGTAGACCGGAGACCCCCACAAGGAGGAGGATGCCCTGGTAAAGGTCACGGGAGTCCGTTGGATGCGGGTGGCGCAGGATCGATCACTTTGGCACTCTTTGGGGGAGGCATATGTCCAGCAGTGGACGTTTTTCGGCTGATTATGATGATGATGATGATATACTCGCAATTCACCGCAATCACACGAAGTTTCTGCGGAAAACGCCTGTTAGTTTCTTACGGATTACTAAGTGCTTAACCTGTACCTACATAACATCCTCCTAGTCCTAGCGTTATTCCCGGTTGTGCTTTAAAGGAGCCCGGGGTCCGCTTTGGCACCTAATCCCAAGATATAGCATAAGTAGACACTAGTTTTACGAAAGAAACTGCCATCTATCTGACCTTCCAACCAAGGGAAAACTAGACCTTATTGGGATTAGTTAGACCGGTTTCCTCACGATGTTTTCCTTCACCCAAAAGCCAGTGTTAAATATCGAATGATATTCGTACATAAGTTTTTGAAAAAACCCAGTGGTACAGTCAGCATCATAAACATGTATGCACTTTTCGACCTTATGTCTAAGTAATAAGGTCATAGAATGTATACATTTTATTATGCTGACTGTATGAGCCGGGGTTCGAACCCACGACCTCCAAATCGCATGCCTTCGGCTACCGAGTACTTTACCTGTAGCGTAGCATCAATAACGCAAGAGATTGTTTTGATTGCGAATTAGATAGGTAGTTGGTTTCCATCTTAAGGCACACGTTAGATACAAGCGGTGTCATGTCATGTAGCCTATGGAGGCTTGCGTCTTCAGAGGATGCGCGTTGCTTCATGTGAGTATTCATTGTCAGACAAATTCCTATAACTCCTTTGATTGAAAGACGTCCACTGCTGGACATAGGCCTCCCCCAAAGAGTGCCAAAGTGTCCAGTCATGTGCCACCCGCATCCAACTGATTCCCGCGACCTTTACCAGGTCGTCAGTCCATCTTGTGGGGGCTACCCACGCCGCGCCTTCCGGTACGTGGTGTGGCTGTATTTGTTTATGTTCTTATAATTCAATTTGTTACAAGTAGAAAATATTGTGATACCAGCTGCGGTGGCAGATCGATAGACTGAGTTCTGAGGTCGATCTGAATGACGGAGTCCGTGCAAGGTACCACCCAGATGATACCGGGCCCAGCCGGAGAGTCCGCGCGCACTCTCCCGAACCGGAGGATCACTGCTCGTCTGTACTCCTTTACCACCTGTATAAGGTACCTATATTCACCAATTGGCTACTTGACAAAAAAAAACACGGTGCCATTCGGACTAGTTTACTGAGTGGATCAAATGTTTGTATGGGACTAGCTACAATGAGGGCTACCGTTTTTGCGCTCACCAGTTGGCGCCACTACCAGACGCGAGTACCAGAAGTATAGCTATTAAAGTTTGTTATCACTGGCGTAAAACAAAATTTACATTTAAATCATGCTTAAAAGATTAAATCAATAATTTAAAATAATAATATTTATTATTATTACCTCCGATTTATTTTTGCACGAGTTTTTCTTAGATTCGCTTTTAAAGCACTGAGATTCATTGACCCGTATCACACATTTGCCATAAATGATTTCAATATGTAAAAATAATAAAAAAAACCCGCAAAATCCAGTCACAAACTATGGCATTTGACATTTTGAAGCCCCGACGCGCCACTAGCGCCTCTAGCGGCGAATTCACTCGCGGTAGCCCTCATTAGATAGATAGAGGCCATCATCCTCTTCCTAGCGTTATTCCCGGTTGTGCCCTAAAGGAGCCCGGAGTCCACTTTGACACCTTGTTACAAGATTTGGCATAGGCACTAGTTTTACGAAATTGACTGCCATCTGACCTTCCAACCCCGAGAGAAAACTAGACCTTATTGGGATTCACCGAAAAGCTAACGGTAAATATTCCGTAGGTACATAAGTTCCGAAAAACTCATTGGTACGAGCCGGGATTCGAACCCGCGACCGCCGCTTGACAGCCGCATGCCTGAACCACTAGGCTACCAATTAGAGTCCGTAAAAAGACAAAAAAAACGGGTCAACGGCGGACCCTCGCTGGCATCTGCCGAAACGGCTCAGATAAATAGACATATAGTCCAGGCAATGCACTGACAACTTGTATGGAAAAAATGTCAAATTTGGAAATAATTTATAATAGCAGTTTTTTTTTATTGTAACGGATATATTGTCAATTAAATAGTTACCTAGACGCAAAATCCAACAAAAATCAGACATCAAAAAAAAAAAAATTAATTCGCTCCTGAAAAGTCGGAATAAATATTAATAAATGTTTTATTCTTTATTTTGGTTCATTTACATTTGCTTTAAAATATTAAATATAAATCAAACAAAAAAGACAATGCATGCTTAATTTAAATCTATATAACTACTTCCGGATGGAAAGTTTGGTGGATTCTTGAATAAAGCATCTTAGAATAACGTTTTAAAATAAAATAAACAAAAAAAACGCTATTATAAATTAATGTTTTTAGAAACCGTATTTTGCCTGGAGTAATAGTATTATGACGTCACAGTATTATCTTCGTACTAATTTGTATGACAAATCACGTAAATTGCTGTTTTGGTCATGAAATACTGCGTAGGTAACTACGTACGTAGTTGCTATAACATTTTTTTAATTTTTAGTATAAGGATTCTATTGATATCATTAAATTTGCTCTTGGCCGAAAAAAATAATACAAATTAGATACATACATATATTTTGATACTTTCAAGGCATATATATTTTTATGTTTTTAATTATATTTTGTAAATTACACTTTATTGTAATAATTTGATGGTTTTCTATCAATATTTGTATAATAATGCGTAGCAACCCTACAATATAAATTTCAACACGAGGAAAGTACCAAATTGCGGAATATGACCAAAGAACTAATATAGGTAATGACTATAATGAGCTGACACTTCATTTAAATCATATTAAGTAATATAATACACAAATCTATAAAACAATACTTACTTTAAAGCAACAGATTAGAGCTATAGGGCACAACATAATCAAGATTATGGCCAAAATTCGTATAATTTTTTCCTTCAGAATCTCCTTACGGATCTCTGAAATAGTGCAACCAAGTCAACATTTCAAAATCAGCTATAAGAAGTGTAAACCGTTTGCCGCCTGTCGATTGCTCAGACAGCATTAACGATGAATATCCCTTTTTTTCTCTTCTAGGGAGTATATTATTTATTACAGAACATGCACTCTACCGTTCTACATACTTGTACAGTCGAGTTCTCCAATATCTATACAGACAACCTTTCAAAAATGTCTATACACAGGCTTTATTAAGTTTTACTAGCGGCCATGTAAGTATATAAAATGCTTTCATTTGAACATGGCGTTACCCAATTATAAAGCTAATGTAAGTAAAACCATTAGAGTACTTATAGTAAAATAAAAGATATGCTCGCTCTTCAATTGCTCCATTATTAACCCTTTAGATACAATCTACCCCCATCGACTTCGGTTGAAAGGAGCCCTGACTATCAGATAGAAATTAGATGAGGTGACCCCTTTCATTAGGACAGACCATTGCGTTGGCGACGGGATCCGGTCATGATCTCTTGCCAATTGCCAACCACGACCTTTTTCAAGGTTGAAGTGCCCTAACTTTACTAATACTAGCGCTAATACATCTAGTACCATCATTAACTTGAATAAATAAAAAAAAACCTGTTAATGATGGTTGGACACGAGGCCCCTCTGGAGGCATAGCGTAGGAAATATTGTCTTAATGTTGTAGAAGTTATGTAGAAATAACTAGTATTGTAGGTATTTTTTGTAAACAATCCGATTTGACAGTCAATTGACAGTAACAAAATATATGACAGGAGTATATTCCTGCATGAAGGGAATAATACAACATACGCCTTACCGTATAGTACTTACCACTTTTTTTTTTCTCACCACTTTGTGACTAATTATAGTATTAAGCCTCTCACATACTGGTGCGCCCTGGCCGCAGCGGTCAATAGTAAACTTGTCATTAGCTGTCAAATTTACTATTGACCGCCACCGCAGGCCGCGTCAGTGTTACAGGCTTTACAAAGCGCTGCCTGCGGTGGCGGTCCATAGTAAATTTTAAATACGTGCCCAATGATGTAATATAAAAAAGAGGTAAGATAGCTTATAAGCGCTCTAAATGTGGCACACTAAAATTGGGTCGAGTCGTCAATTTGCGTTTTCACTGTCAGATTTGGTGGCCATTTTTAAACACAGAATTTCGTATATACATCATATCAACCTCTTTTTATATTACATCATTGTAGGTACGTGCCAGTGTGATTCAGGCTTAATACCTACTGACAAAGTGACAACCCAATCGGATTGAAGCCTCAAAGAGAATATAACCACCACTGTGAAGCCTCTCAAAGCGGTCTAAACTTGTCATTAAATTAGCAAATGATGTAATATAAAAAAGAGAGTCAAGAACGGCTCAGCCGGCGGCACCCCCTATCAGACGGCTCAATATTCGCATCCCCTCTTCGAACCTCCACGTTAGGATTCACGAAACGAGAGCCTTTCATCTCCAAAAACCCCCATGTCCGTCCGGCGTCTAAGCTCAACGCTACATTCTGGTGAATTACATCCAAGGGTGAATTACGGTTAGTGTTCCTGACATACTGGACTATTTCATTGATCGTAGCGCCGTTGTGCCGGTTGCGGAGGAATTGTAGCACCGCCTTCCCGGCTGGATTCACATGGTTCATCAGATCAGTGGTAGATAGTGCCTTGGATGTTGTGGTACATTTGTCTTCTTTTACTGTATTATACATAACTGGACTTTGCTCCGCGTGCCTACCTCTTTTGAAGTGGATACTTCTTTGCTCGCGTTCTTGTTTAGGGGTACAGTTCAAAATGTATCACGTGACTTCCGGAATAACTTTTTGTAGAGAAGCCTAATCTGGTTTCAAATACTTGTTTGTTACATGTTTTAATCCTTTTTTATTTGCCATTAGTTGTTAATCACAAACTGTTATTTAGTTCATGTGGTGGACTTAAAAATAATGCTGAAATGACCGCCATTTTCCATGTATCGCGAGTCAAATGAGCTACGTCAGTCAATGTTGCCATATATACCGATTTATCTGTACTTATACAGATTTTAGTGAATTAATTCAGATATATATTTTCCGGGTACAAGGGTTCCATAGCCAACAAAGAAGTATCCACTTAAACTTAATTAACGGTTGTGTCTCCGATACAACCCGCTTCTTTTTTATATTACATCATTGTCATTAGCTGTCAAATTTACTATTGACCGCCACCGCAGGCCGCGCCAGTGTGATTCAGGCCTCTCCGCACCCGGAGCTCATTGAAATGTACAACCGTCGGGCACGAAGTTGACAATCGGGTTGTATAGTTCCTGCGTCTGGGTAAGTACAAAAAAGAAACAGTCACGAGGGATGATATATTTATTAAATGGGTAAAGATGGACTACTTGGACCAGGAGTTCCTAAGAATGTCTTCAAGAAGTCCATTGGGAACGGAAATATTATAGTAGAGTTTTTCTCTGCCGAAATGGTATTGAGGGATTGAAGATACCGCAACTGAGAACAAAAATAAAATTAACTTAATTAAAATGAACCAGATGTACGGTTAAATAGGGTGGGTTATCCTAAACGGCTTTACATACATATCTATTGTTTACATACTGTACGTTTTAGGTTTGTGTAATAAAAGCCGAAACCTAGACCATGGGTTTTAATTAGCAAATTTTGACGAAAGGTATAATGACAAGGTGGAGTTTTTTCATCGGTGGGACATCATTATGATACATTTAGAATACCTACTCCAAAAGAAGTAATTTTTTTTAATCTCTAAAAGGACTCTAGGAGGACCTATCCATCACGTTCGCGAAACTAGGTAGGTAAGGTTCGTCAGGTAGCTTTAGATTTTCGAAGGGCAAATTGTTTTGTCGTTGCAAAAAAAGTTCGATGTTTGCACTTTTAATTAAAAAATAAATGAATAGTGTAAAAAACCGGCCAAATGCGTGTCGGACCACGCAAAACGAAGGGTTCCGTGCCTATTAAAAAGGTCGTATCGTCACAGAAATTTTACGGCACTTACGTCCTTTTCTTTGAGGAAGGCAGTTTTTCAGCAATATCTCGAAAACCTCTGAACCGATCTTATTCAAAACAATTTTCGGTGAATGAAATTAATAAACCCTATGTCCATGAATTTTTCCATATTTTTAAAATACACCGTTCAAAAATTAGAGGGGGGGGGACGGAATTTTAGTGACTTTCGGGGCGATTATCTCCGACCCTATTCACTTAATCAAAAAAAATGCTAAGAAACCTTATATTTATTTTGAAAGGCCTATCGATTGATGTGCGACACGGGGGGTCACAATGAAAAAAAAAATTTTGACTTTTATTTTTATGTACCTATGGAGTGCACCCCTAAAAATATTTTTTTGTCATTTTAATTACAAAACTATGTAGCGGCTAACAAAATACACCTATCCTCAAAATTTTATTCAAATACACCTTATAGTTTTCGAGTAAAATGCCTGTGACATACGGACAGACGGACAGACGGACAGACGGACAGACGGACATGACGAAACTATAAGGGTTCCGTTTTTGCCATTTTGGCTACGGAACCCTAAAAACACGCTTTTATAAATGCACGTAAAAACCAAAAATAAATTATGGATCGTTCAAGTTGTCTCTATTTCTGGGCTGAAATGTAAACTATGTGCTTTTAATTATAATATTTGATTGTAAAAGCGTGGGGCACTTTCTTGTAAACAAATACTAATACTAACTTCCCGGCGGAAGCTGCAGACAGTCTTTCCTGTTCCAGCGCCCCACGATTGTATAATCAAATAATATAATTAAAAGCACACACTTGAACGAAGCTAATTTGTGTTGCTAAGGATATGTCTCATTGCATATTTCCATAGCTTAGCTGTGAAACGGTTTCAACGAAGCCTTGTTTGTAATTTTGAGGGATGGAGCTCAAGACAGGAAGTACACTCAGCTTTGGTGGAAATGGTCACATGCGTATAGTTCCGTAGCTTAGCTTTGACTTCATCTCTAAAACATTCGCACATTGTCGTGAATAGTCATGATTCACGATAGTATACTTACATTTATGACGATGTTAATAATGATATCTCAAACAGCCGATTTATTTCATGTAGATGTAGCAACACCTGGACGGGTATATAGGCGACGAGTCTGAGTTCCTGACAGCTAGATTGTGAACGAACAGTTACGTGCAGATTTGTAGTGTTAAATTTGGAGGAAAACCAGGGTGAGCTCTTTCCATAATCACTTTCGATGCATCCTATGATATTGTTACGATTTGGTATCATTTACACAGATCGGACGATGACTGTTTATGATGTGATGTATTTATGTGCGGCTACATGTCTTATTCTCTTTGAGAGGCGTGACGGTTTATCATGTATATGAATAAGGTTTTCCTACAGATCACGTACATGCGATAACACGGTTCTGTAGTCGATACAAGTGTAACAACAGCGTCTCAGGTTCGGTAGTCTCAGCCTCAGTCCATATCAGTATCAATCAGGGGTGCACCCGGGTAATTATAACTGGATCAGTAGCGTGTGGATTGGAACAGTATCAGTTGTGTGGTAAGGGATGTCGGTCTTATAAGGGGAGGTTGGAGGACATTCTCGGGGACAAAGGTCCCCGCACCTCATATGGAGCTGGTACGCACCAGGCGGCAGCCCATATGTCAGATATATAAAGGATTCCGCAAGTTGTTAGAGTATGTTTATAGATGCGTATGTGCTAATACATTCACCTAAGCTAGAGTGCTATAGGTACTCATTCGCGGCCATGAGAGTGATCAGAAGTGGCTTCGCGACACACATTGCTGGTAGAAAAGCTGTTCGTATGACTAACCTGAAGAGCCATAGGATTATCAATCATGACTAGAGATGCTTCTTTCAGCGCCTTGGAGGCTTTGATCTCGCCCTCAGCGGCGATGATCTTCGCGCGAGCCTCGCGGTCCGCCTCAGCCTCAGCTGCCATCGCTCTTTGCAGTTGCACTGGCAGTCTCACGTCTTTGCTGGACAGTGAAGAATATTGGAGTTATTGCATTTAAACTTTCGTGAGCGTATGGCCATCTGCCTACTAAAATTCAAACGAAATGACTTACGCGCACTCGATTTTGTACTCATGTACTTAATTTTACTGATTTACGTTTATTTGAACTCACATTTCCACGCGCTCAACTTCGACGCCCCACGGGTCCGTGGCCTCGTCCAGATTGGCCTGCATCATGTGGCTGATGGCTTCCCGGTCTGACAGCAGCTGCGCCAGGTCGCGCATGCCTAGTACGTTGCGGAGCGTCGTGGCAGCCAACAGCCGGGTTGATGCACTAGGATTATCAATGTTAATGTATTAGGACTCGGCTATGACTTACAGTGGCGGAGGCAGTGGTATTAGCTTACAAGTATGGCGCACTGCTGTTGCTGCCACCGCCGGTCGGTTTCTTTGGCTGATAGGTTTCGATAAAGGATAGGATCGCTCGTCGTCATAAAAGCGGGCGCCTGGTCGTGTCCAAAATGAGGCCTTAAGCAGAAATAACACTAAACTGATATAGCTGCTCGTACACAAGGCGCATTGTTTGAGATATAACGCAGGAATATAAAAATATAGAAAATTACCACATAAATATTTATTGTAAAAACAGCTGTCTTAAAAGCCCGTACGATATGTGCTTTATAATTGTCGCCTCCTCTTCACCAAATATTCTACAATACGTTTTTCAAATACACCTATCCTAGCCAAGTAAGAGTCATTAGATCCCGAAGCGACCTGTGAACTCAAGCCAAGTGTCTAACTCATCGTTTGCTTAATTTACTGATATATATCTCCGTTTAAGTAAATTGGCACAAAACGAGATTTGCAAACTATTTTCGTAGAAAACTTAAATACTTGCTACGTCTATAATTATTAAATTATTATAATTATTAAGAGCCTGTTGTGTCCCACTGCTGGGCAAAGGCCTTCCCCTCCGGTTCCAGTCTTCACGTTCCTCAGCAGTCTATGGCCAATTCTTTAAAAAGGAGTCTAGTTCGTCCCGCCATCGCCGATGAAGGTCTGTCGCGTCTCCGTTTCGAGTTGTCGGGCTACCAGTCAGCTGCAATCTTAGCCCAAAGCTCGCTGTGCTTGACCAGCCCAGTCCCACTTCAACTTAGCGCTTTCCGAGCTACGTCTCCTATTTGGGCCTTGGAGTGGTGTTCTGGATACGATCCATTAATTTTACACCTAATATGCTGCGCTCCATGGCTCGCTGGCAAACCCCGAGTTTGGACTTCGGAGATACTGTCAAAGATCAAGTCTATGAACTATATACCTACATATAGGTGAGGATCGGTAGTATGCACATGTCCATGAGTCTCCGCTTGGCTTGAGTGATAGTAGGAGATCACCTTTCGATGTTTGATGGACCAATAGCTCCTCCAGGCGTTTTCAGTCCGTCTTTCGACTTCCTTCTCTTGTCGCGCCTGGAAGGTAACTAGTTGGCCCAAATAAAGGTATCTATGGACACTATTGGACACTTGCCAAAATACAACTTTATTTCTAACACAGGCATCAATTTACATCGTTGCCCATCGAGGGTTGGAAAGAGTAATATTTAATCAAATTACAGAGATGAACGCGTCAACATAAAGGCAATTCTTTGACAAAAGCGTTGAGTTTCTCATAATCTCAAAACGTATTTCGCAGAGAATGTCTCGAACAAAAAGAAACCGTCTAGACACAAACCTCTCTCTTAGATTGTTGTCCGTTTTATGGTTTAAACCGTAGTATTTTCAGTAGTTGAAATATTTTTTTTCTGAATATCTAGATATTAAAGGCTGACGTTAATGATTCGAATGAAAAAATAAACTATTTCCAAAATTTATAGTGATCTTATTTATTGCAAACAGATAATGGGACCTTTTCATAACTGGCTATAATAAGAAGTATGCAGGAACAATGTTCCAAGAGATCATTTGGGTTGATCAACTTTGTGTTAGACATAGTTGTCTAACACAAAGTTGATGGACATAATATGAACATCTGACATTCATAGTACATACATACTTAACCTATAAAATATAGGTTTATCTTTATAGCAAATTAATGTGTATTATATTTATACCCCATACATGACAGTTTTTAAAAGTGACCATGGCATCAAGTGAGGAGAAATCGTTGATTGGCCCTTTTTAAAATGTTCAGTTTGGTAATTGATTTCGATATTATCGTAGTAACATGTGAAATCAAAAGAAATCCTATGTCACTCCCACGATTATGAGGAATCCAACGACATCTCATAAACCAAAATCCATCAAGGACTGTAGCCCGTGGAATAGAATTTTCTTGTCCACATACATACATACATACGCTTGAAAAACATAACCCTCCTACTGGGCCAGTCGGGTTACCTACCTGTAGTCGGCTACTTTGACGACTGCATTCAAGGGTTCCTTTATCTTGTAGTACACTACCGCATCTACCGCTACCGTCACGGAGTCTCTTGTTAAAACCTGAAATAAGACAGGAACTCTAAAAAAATTCATCGATATGTGTTAAAGATAATATAATTTTTGCATGTTTATAAAATCCATTCTATTTAGAATCCAATCCAGATGAAATAATGTTTAAAATTGGATGAGTACTAAGTTCCGAAGGTTTCCCTTTCCCTATAAACTTACAAATATTTTACCAATTATATCTAATACCTGGGAGCCGACCTTTGCTCGGCGTTTTTCGTGTAAGTAAATTAATAATAATGTTTCAAAAACTCACTTAAATTTTTTGAATTTTTCATAGATAGGTACTTGAGTATAAAATGCTAGTTTTATTTATAACCGGTAGCCATGCCGTGTCAAGGCTGAGTGAGACCAACGCAGGCGTCTGCGACTGTTAGCTTCCCACGACATTTGAACTCGGAAAATGTCATCATGCGAACTGTACCTACATCTAGGTAAGATACACACCTATGCTACTCACAAGTCTCACAACCTGTGTCGATTAATCTTCTCTCTCTCACCTAGTAAAACCTATCTATCTTGATCCCGAGATTCGTAACAATATTTCACCAACTTGATAATTGTCATTTGACAATGCTGCCGTGTCAATCCTATCTCATGTATCTTGAGATACATGAGTTACGCGTAACAGGTCTAAATCTGTTTATTTGTCATGCCTTTATCGACCTACATACTCAGTTTTTAGGGTTCCGTAGCCAAAATGGCAAAAACGGAACCCTTATAGTTTCGTCATGTCCGTCTGTCCGTCTGTCCGTCTGTCCGTCTGTCCGTCTGTCCGTCTGTCCGTATGTCACAGGCATTTTTCTCGAAAACTATAAGGTGTATTTGAATAAAATTTTGAGGATAGGTGTATTTTGTTAGCCGCTACATAGTTTTGTAATTAAAAGTACTAAAATAATTTTTTTAGGGGTGCACTCCATACATAAAACTGAATTAAAAAAAAAAAAATTTCATTGTAAGCCCATGTGTGGCACATCAATCGATAGGCCTTTCAAAATAAATATAAGGTTACTCAGCATTTTTTTTGATTAAGTCAATAGAGTCGGAGATAATCGTCCCGAAAGTCACTAAAATTCTGTCCCCCCCCTCTCATTTTTGAACCATGCATTGTAAAAATATGAAAAAAATCATGGACGTAGGGCTTATTAAATTCTTTCAGCGAAAATTGTTTTGAACAAGATCGGTTCAAAGGTTTTCGAGATATTGCTGAAAAACTGGCTTCCTCAAAGAAAAGGACGTAAGTGCCGTAAAATTTCTGTGACGATACGACCTTTTTAATAGGCACGGAACCCTTCGTTTTGCGTGGTCCGACACGCACTTGGCCGGTTTTTTTAATTTAACTTACCTAACTGATGTGACTCTGTTTTTACCATAGTAAATCATGGCTAAATACGGTACAAAAAAAAACTTCAAACGGCGTTTTCTCAAAACTATGCTTTTTGAGATACCTACATGAGATAGGCTTGACACGGCAGAATGACAAACAATATTTTAAAAACAATGTCGAGTTGTTACCTACACCATTTATACCTCATTCCATATAATATAACATTAGAATTCAACAAACAAACAACAATATTTCTCAAACATAACAATACTAATATTTTCTTTATAATCGCATGACGATTAACGCACGATTTTTCTATTCTTATATGGAATGAAAGGTATAACTCAAGAACGGATGGACCGATTTTTATGATGTTTGATTTATCGGATTTGTCTTCGATCCAAATAACAGAATATTAAAACATGGAAAAAATTACGAAAAAAGTTATATACCTAGTAGGTATATAACTTTTTTCGTAATTTTTTCCATGTTTTAATATTCTGTTATTTGGATCGAAGACAAATACGATAAATCAAACATCATAAAAATCGGTCCATCCGTTCTTGAGTTATACCTTTCATTCCATATAAGAATAGAAAAATCGTGCGTTAATCGTCATGCGATTATAAAGAAAAATACCTACATATTCATCTTCTCATACATTTTGATGGCGATACGAAGTTTGCGGGGTCGATAAGTATCGATGTAGGTATCTCAGCAACAATCTTGACTCGCCGAGCCAGCTATGTACGACGAATTGTCATTTTCAGATGACAATTGCTGTTGTCACTTAACAATTGTCCTTGTCAGGTGACAATTGTCATGTCGATGAAGTAGTGGCCTGACATACACTGGCTCGCGTTAGGCGAGATGTTGATAAGCGTTGTGAATACCAGACAATGCGCTTGTTTCACAGGTCTAACCTAACTTGTAATTCTAGTTTATCGGTTTATTGAATTGTTTGTGGGTCTTGTATAGTAGTAGGCTGTAGAAGCATTATTTAACGGTGACTGATTGAACTGAAATAACTACCGATAAGTATCGGTAAAAAATTTTTTTGGTACAAACTTTCATTGTCGACTGTACTTTTTTTGCAAGTCTATATAACTATTTGTTGAGATGGTTCTGATGAGCCTAAAAACGACGGGTTTGTCTTGTGAAGTTTAGGAGTTGCTGTGTACCTTGTCGCGATCATCAAATCAGCTCAGTGCTGCTATAATATTGCGTTGTCCCCGAATTTACAAAATATGCCAAATTTCAGTGCAATCGGATACCCGAAGTGGCTGAAGAATGGTGTGCAAAATAGTATACTAGTACTTTTGGTAATCTGGAATCAGCAGGTAATAACTGAATTTCAGAATTCTGGTTCAGTTTATATTACGGGCGATGCAGATTGAGGTCGAATCTGTGATCCGTCCGTTCCCGCGCGCGTGTCAAAATAAACGCCGGTTCGCACCGATTTATGATATATTGATCCTTTATCGGCAGGCGCGTGGTAATTATAATCTGCAGTTTGTACTAATATTTGGCTTGCAACGTCGTTTTTTGTGTACATATGATTTTCATATTTCTGTCTTTGATTTAGTGAATTACCTTTACCACTCAGGGTGCTGGTTACTTTTCCATCATAGACATAAGTTATAGTGGTCAGTATTTTTAACTTCATCGCATGTGCTAGTAATTGCGGCACATGAGAGGTAGGTAATCAAATATTTGAAAACAAAAGTAGAGAAAGTCAATGGAACTGCTCCCTAAATCCTAATGGTAAAAGATGAGTTTAAGATTATTATTGGATAATTGTATACCTAACCATCATGCGTACAAATTGTACGGAAAACTCTTATTATTCTATTCATTCAAATCGGGTGCTTGTACCACATGCCCTACAGTTTGAGTAATCTACATTAGTGTTCATTGAACTTCTTTTTTTTTAGAATTTTGGGTTTAATTTAGTAATATTTAAGTTTATGACAGTCCATATTAAGAGAATATCGAAGTACATATTTTAGGTACTACCTACATATATTAAAATAATAGCTTAGGCAAAGTTAGGCAACCCTTACCTAATTAATCAAACAGATAGTTAAAGGTTTGTGCGTGGTTTGTGCAGTTTAGATTACCAGTGTAGTAGGACCCAGAGCGAGCGCACCGCGGATTTAATTGACGAGAGCATTCTAATCCCGACTATTATTAGACAATAGGATTCAAAGAACGATTGTTTGTATGCCGTAAACCGTTGATTGATGGTCTAGGGGCCCATCAATTAATCTCAGAAACGAGGTTAACAGTTTTCAATACTGGTCCTGGATTCGTGGCGATAAAAATCATTGACGCGTTTACCTATTTATGTTTAGGATGTTCTGTGATGTTTACAGTGTTCTTAGAGACGGTTGCTGATTTTTTAACGACTCACTGATGAGACGAGTTGTAACATAATTTGAGAAATAATAAAAAGATTTTGAGAACTGACGTATTGTCTTTTATAGTCGTTTGAAAATTAAATACAAATTAACATAATGAGGAGAAACTTAGTATTAGTCTATTCTTTAGTCAACTTTTCATGGAAGGAAGATTTTAGCAGTCTATGTTTGTTAGTAGAGTTTGTAGACACATACACAAACCTACTAACAAAAGTTTGTGTCGCATGTCTGTCTACAAATTCTACAAGTTAAAGCTGACCAACATCCCGGCGTTAAATTCAGCTGAAAATATGATAGTATAAGACACAATCAGCATACCTTTATAATAAAATAAATGTTAAAATAAATATTTACCAGCAACAAAAATACAATGGTAAGAGGTTCGTAACGGATTGGTTGAAGATGATTAGCTACGAAGATACGGAATTGTTACTTACGGAATAGTAAATAAATGAAATGAAATGGGAAATGTAATATATACCTATTTTTAACCGACTTCAAAAAAGGAGGAGGTTATATGTTTCACTGAATATATTTTTTTTATGTATGTTCGCCGATTACTCCGTCAAATGTGGACCGATTTTAAAAATTCTTTTTTTATTCGAAAATGTATACTCCTGAGATGGTCCCATTTTCTCCAAGTTAGGATCTGATGATGGGATCCTAGAGAAATCGAAGGCAACCCTCAAATTTTACAGGCACGTACTACATGTTAAATGCATTTTCTAAAGCTGTTCAGGTATTTGCGTCTGGAAGTCATCACTTCATGTTTGTGAGCTGATGATGGAAGGTACAACTCCTCAACGGTTAGGAGTTGGAGGATATTTTTTGAAATTTTATAAGTACGTATAGACCTTTAACCGTATTCTTTCAAGTTATTTGGGTGAGCACAAGTCAGGATCTGATGACGGGATCCCAGGGGAATTGGGGGCAACCCTTAAAATTTTATAGGCACGCGTGTAGTGATTTCGGTATTTTCTATTATAACTTGTGTATTTACCTTCGGAAATCGCAATTTTGGTGACGTGGAACTGATGATGAAGACCACAGATGACTTATGGAACTCCTCAAGGATGTAAAGTACCTACGTCGAAGATTCTGACATGATTCCTTTGAAGTAGCAAATAATGAAGTGTCAATTCTGATCTGAAATCCTTGAGGAATCAACGTAACTCCTCAAATATTGTCAGCCCACATATAGCGACTTGGATTTTTTCTGTAATAATCAACGCATTTGCTCTCGGAAAGCAGTTCATGTGGTAAATTGGAAAGGAAATGTGGAATTTTTTAAGTACCTACGTGGCTTGGCGGAGCACTGAATTGAAGTCGGTTTAAACTTTGTTTTTAAAGTAAATTATATGGAACAAGACTCACACATGCTTACATACTCACACCGGCATTAAGCTCGCCATTTGTACATTTCTGTGTCTTGTGCAATCAAATTTAAATACATAAATAAATATACATACACAAGAATCAATATACAAGAAACAAATGAGTGTGAACAATGAGCTAACGTCATTAAATATGGGCAACACTTTATAGTTAAGAGAAATAGAATAAAGACGAACACAGCTCCGGCGTCAATCCTTCAAGGTGAATTTTAAAGTTACTATAAAATACTCACTTCTTGAGGTGGTACATCAAAAGACACAGTCCTTAGGTCCACCTTCCTATAGGTGTCTATACATGGCAGTACAAAGAACAACCCCGGTCCTCGCGCGCCTCCCTTCCTTAGTCTACCCAGCCTGAATATCACGGCTCGTTCGAACTCCTGCACCACCTGGAATTCATCCTAATATTATAAATGCGAAAGTGTGTATGTCTGTCTGTTAGTTACATCTTCACGCTTAAACCGCTGAACCGATTGAGATGAATTTTGGTATGGAGATAGTTTGAATCCCGGGGAAGGACATGGGATAGTTTTATCCCGGAAATCATCCCTTGAGGGGGTAAAATGGGAGATGAAAGTTTGTATGGAGCTACGATATAAAATAAACCAGTTAACACGCGGACGGAGTCGCGAGCAGAAGCTAGTTAGCTAATGAGTGTATCTAACAAGGAACGGTACTACATCCGCGATATTTAACAGGAAGGGACATGAAACAGATAGGAACAGAGAAATGAAAATGGGGAATTTGTCCTTGTCAAGTATCGTGGATGGTATACCGGGCATGGTTCATTGACACCGGAAGTACAAACTTTGGAAAGTCATCTACTTAAAAAAAAATAGAGTTTTTCATAGTCGTAGTTAACGTTAAGTATTCAAATCATTTGTGGTCAAGTTTTTTTTTTATAAAAGACTGAATTTTTGTCATTGTTTTGTCATCGCTATAACGATGACAAAACAATGACAAAAATTTCGAATTCGCTCTGACACTTCAATACACATGGCTCAAGCTGCCTCGCGGGAAGCCAGTCCTGTCAAATTGGTCTAAGTAAACAGATACACAGACTGAGTATACAGATACATACAAGTCATGCTTCATAAACATACAATTCGCATACAATCTCAATTTGTTTTGTTAGGCTACCAGTATTCTGGAGTCGAATCTTCACTTGGCTAAGAAAAGAGTATGCTGTCAATTGTAATAAATATTGTAAATACTCACGAGAGGTTAACTTAACTTGAATAAGAAAAGGTACCTTAAAACACTCGAAGAGCGAGAATGGGAATGTGATGATGACCAGTAGCAGCGACATGAAGGTCGCAAACCGCTCGACGCACCCCGCCGCTTCTGGGTTGGCTGTCGTCGGCAAAACAGAAACACGCGCTCAGCTTTGTATCCACTGTTCTATTCACTCTCTAACAAAGTTTTTAAAATAAGGTTTACATTTTTTGCAGTATACAAATAAATCAAATTCAGTTTCAATTCTGCTCAGATGAAAGGGATTTACGTAACGTATGATATATGTATTAGGGTATAAGGACTGTACAATCAAATTCTCTCCTCTCAGTTGACCAAACAAAAAACGGATGATCATGTATTGCTATTTGCAGGCACAACAGGAGTCAAAAGTGTTTCAGTCAACCATAATAATTAGAAATTCACATTAAAGATCCAAAAAAGTAGAATATTTGAACAACTGAAAGGCTTTTCATATACTATAAAAAAATCGGTCAACGTAATTACACCGATGTGTACACAAAATGCGGTTATATTTTGCACGTCAAAACAAAGGGTTGCTTTCACTCTTGTTATGAAATCAAATCAAGCAGGATACTGAGGTAGCAAGTACTTACGCATTTGTATCGTGATTGCGCAAGAGGTACCCGTATCGCAATCTAAAATATTCAGACGCAAATATTAGAACTTTGTAACATACTACGCTAGTTATAGTAGCCTACCTAATATAGTACTCACGACTTGGTACATTGTCACGTCTGGTACTCATCGTTCTTAATTCCGTGCGCATCGCAGCTGCTGTTAACTTCACTCGATAATGTTACTCCAAATATTATAATTAAGTATAAACGATTGCTCATAACAGCGTTTGACTCGACAAACAAGCTCAGACTGCGCTGACACACGGACCTACAGACAGAAGAGCCCGAACTGTTTACACAACCCAAAAAGCCGATTCCAACTAAAAATATCAATTACAATGCGATGTTCCACAACAACAATAAAGCTGCTAAATCACCGGGTGCAAGCGCTTAGTAAAAATTATTTACGTATTTCGAGGTAGCACTCCACTTCGCCCGAATTCTTGTCGTAGCAACCGAAATCCATGTGGCGAGGGAAGCGCAGCGTAACGCGCATGAATGTGACAATGTTAACTTATGAGTGTCTTCTAATCGGTGGCTATATGGATACTAAGGTGAGCTGGCAAGTGAGGATGTTGGTGAACAAATAAATAACGCACTTTCAGCCATGTCGATGCGGCGATGCGCGGGCGCTCCCGCCGCGAGATGATCCTAATTGTGGGATTTAGGTATTTCCGAAGCGGCTCGTGCTTGCGCCTGCATGCAATTTGTTAGAGGATGTTTAGATAATATTAAAAGGGCTGATTTAACTGTTTGGATCTTGTTGTAAGCGTACCTGCGTAATGTTTTGCTTGGCAATTATTGATTTCTGTGGACTAAGTCTTAGAATGTGTCATTACTATTGAATATGATATTTGCTATTCCTTAACTGCTAAAAAGTAAAGATACAGATTAAATATTTATCCGAATAAATATTAAAACATTCACCAAAATAATGTCAGTGGAGTTAACATACATTACATTACCAAGACATAATTTCATTTCTAAGAACAGAAGTCAAAGTCGCGTCACAACGAAAACAGAGACAAACTACGTCAGTTCCATTTAATAAATAGTAGGTTCGAAAATGCTTTGGTAAAAGGAACATAATTGCGCCATGTGAATTCAGTTCTTATTTCGATCGGCGTAAGATATTTCTTACTATCTTTTAAATTCCAGGGGTTTAGGAACGATGTGGTAAACATCGGTCTATATAGGTCACAGATCTGTCAAAACCTCGAGTCAATGTCCAATGTCCATGCATAATCGTATCTTTGATCTCAGTCTTCTGCGTTGAAATGCTATTTCTGTTTAATTAATATAGAAGGTTTAAATCTGTCCGCAGTTGTCTTTAAATATAATTTATTTTATCGATGAAGACTGCAATATGTGCCGTCTTCAGTAGAAGTATCAGCAAGTTTTGTTTCGCAATTGAGTAGTACTATGAATGTGCTTTGTCTATGTGGAGAGTTCACTGAAGTACCATTGTGTGAGCTGTATTGTCTGTAAATCAATGAGAATCACAAGGTTTTTACGTGAATCAGTTGCAAAAACTTCTTTGTTTTACATTTTACTACATCTATGACTGTGTACAATTAGGCTCGTACAAAATTTGTATTGCTAATTTACTAAAATAAACATTGCTAATTTGGTTTTCTGTTTCCGAACAGTCAAGGAAATGTGATTACATATTTTTGATGCCGGGCACGCCGCTGCAAGTAGTTTATGCTGATATGCCGGCGCGTACTTTACAACCAGAAAGAGTCTATAAGTAACTGTCGAAAGCCAAGTGGGAGTAAGTGACAACTTTTGTTGTTCTGTTCATAAACACATTGTATAAGAAATAATCGGACAAGTGCGAGTTGGACTCGCACACCGAGGGTTCTGTACAAAATTACAAATTCAAAATCATTTATTTCATGTAACGAAGATACATATATCCATAGAATCAAAATTAAAAGTTAAAGTTTAATTTAAAAATAATAATAAATGTATAGTTTTCAGATTTTTTCCTGTACTTGTAGTATAGGACGATATAACTTACCAAATTTCATAGTTCTAGGTCAACGGAAAGTACCCTATAATAATAATAATTTTGATTTCCTTGAGAGTGTCGAAATATACGTTTATTGCGGCAATAAATGGCCTAATTTTTTTACGTCAACTTTAAAATTTGATTTTTGTACAGCTTCAAGGGACTGTAGACTTGAGTATTGGTTTTAATTTCAACTCGATAGCTCCACGCGTTCCCGAGATAAATGGTCTTGACAGACCGACAGTTTAACCTTGATGATTGATTACGTACTTTAAATAAAAACTGTTTTTAATGATTTAATTATAAATGTATAGTTTTCAATTTTTCCCCTGTATTTGTAGTATAAGACGATATTATATGCCAAACATAATTATAGGTCAACGGGAAGTACCCTATAAATTTTGATTCCCTTGAGAGTGTCGAAATAAACGTTTTTTGCGGCATAAACGGCCGCATCTTTTTTTACGTTAACTTTGAAGTTTGATTTTTTCACAGCTTTAAGGGACTGTTGACTTGAGTATATGGTTTTAATTCCGACTCGATAGCGCGACGTGTTCTCGAGATAAAGGGTCTCGATCTTGACAGACAGACAGACAGACCGACAAAGTAATTCTATTAGGGTTCCGTTTTTTCCTTTTGAGGTACGGAACCCTAAAACACATTAAGATTTCGTGTTTTCTTTTGTTTGTTAAATATGACTTAATTGCGTAGGTGCCTATTTTTATACACCGTGGGCGTTAATAACCCGAAAGATTTAAACCACGTATTTTTGACGACAGTACGAGTAAATAATGTTATATCAACATGGGTCCAATTATGTGTCTTAATTAAATTACTTTTTCAGTACAAATTAAATCATATTAATTGACCGCTTCTTTGTGAACAAACCTTTACTCCAGAGAGTGAGCGAGTTTAATTAATCTCAAGTTGAGAAACAGAGAGCGAGCATGACACTTCACGAATCACTCCGATATCATACGATCCACGGCGAATGCAGTGACTTGTGTTCCATGACAAGAAGTGTCATGTCTAGCATGAAGCATGATGTTTACGTTGAAATTATTTCAATTTATTGGCACCACAAAATACCACAAATTGTAGGTATCCAAACTTTAGTAGTTACCACAACATTACAGTGCAGTTATTATTGTTGATACCTACTTTGCGTTGATATCTTTTCCTTTGACTGACGTAACCAAAACCATTAACCATGATTATATCCGAAAGAAATCATACCTATTATTGTTTTACCTCATACTATAGCTGGAAAGAGATGATTACCTACTTTGTTATAATATCGATCATGCTAATCAGTACGTATTTTAAATTCTCGATGTGTTGATTTATACTAAGTAAAATAAAGTAAACAACTATGTTAAACAATTACGCATTTTTATTAATTTAATGTATTAGGTTTTCAAAGTGTGTACCACCGTTTTCAGCACAAAGATTTAATCTTAAACGGATTTCATTATTTAGGTTCACAAAAGTGTTCTTTATCTCTTCTGATGCCGTTCCAATTCTTCATAATAATTCTTCTCTAGAGTTCACTGGTGTTGAGTATACCTTATCTTTCAGAGTTCCCCATAGAAAAAAATCCAATGGAGTTAAGTCGGGTGACCGGGCGGGCTAGGATTGACATAATTACACACATTAACATTGACTAGTCGTGCTACAGCTCTTGACGATAACGTTGGATCTTCTGTAATCAAATTCATTATTAGATTATCTGTTCGTACATCTAGATTTATCGCGCTTTCCCTTGGAGTCTTTCTAAGCCCTTTTTCCCGAAACTGTCGGTGGATATCCACAAAAGTAGAATGATGAGGTAGACGACGATCTGGGCATCTTCTTCGGTATTCGGCGACTGCCTGGAGCGAGTTGCCATCCGCTAAATAAGCCGAAGGATAATGCGGCATGGCGAATTTATTTATTACAGTCAATCAAATTTTCAACGTGATTTTATCTTGCGTGACAATCAGTAATCATTTAAAATATGTCATTTTAGTGACATCAATTTCAAACTATCAGTGAAGGTAAATAGTTTGCACTCTCGCGATTGAGGACAGAACAAAAGTAGACAAGACTAGATTTCTAGTCTTAGCGATAAGAGAAAAGAGGAAAGCTACTTGTGTGATATCATAATAATTATTATTTAAAGCACTACGCTGTATTTTAGTTGCAAGTCACATCCTTTTATCACGACGAAAATTTTTCGCTAATGAAACCTTTTTGTAGGACAGATACCAAACTTAATTAAGTAAAACTGGCTAACAACCATGCAGTTCGTGCGTCTGCGTGTAAAAGTAGTAGGTGGCTACCTCACGCCCTTATGACACACACACGGGTGTGTTACAATTGAGATTTTGTAACTTGTGATTTGTTTTAAATAATTAATATCTCTTAAATTATGGGTTTTTGGACTTTATGTTATATAACTTTAAATACTCTAATTAGGCTCTAAAATCGTTGGTTTAAATCTTTCGGGTTGTTAACGCCCACGGTGTATACCTAAATATTCAACGTAAATAAAGTCAAGTTAAAATTATAGTCTATGATCCATGGAAATGTTAGGCGTATGTTGGCTGGCTCTTGCATTTATATATATTAGAAAGATATCTTATCTTGTTTATGGTCTCTCAGTCGTATAAAATAGTTACTTCTAAGGGACTACGTCTTGTCATTTAAAGAACCTGTGTCATCTTTGCATAATGTCCCTCAAGGAAATCAGTTGCCCGTGGTTAACAGTTCAAAGCATTAAAGATCAGGCATCTTACGTAACTTGTTACTTACCTGCACTTTAACCCTTTACTTCGCAAAAAACAACACAGACTGGCAGCGCGGCCTGCGGTGGCGGTGCATAGTAAATTTGACAGCTAATGACAAGTTTAGGTACTATTGACCGCCGCGGCCAGGCCGCGCCAGGCTGTGAGAGACCTAATTCAGGCCGTATTCAGGCCTAAATATGGCGCCGCCAGCTGACATTCCACAGAGAACTGTTAAAGTTTACGATTTCAATAGACTTTACTTAGTCTTCGTGATTATTTTTATTTCAACTTCATTTGGGTGGTTTTCGTCAGTACTAACTATACCTGGGTCATTTATAGAAGGGACCACGACCATAGGTCATAGGATCTGAGATCGTGGACCTAAGATGCTGCAATAGATTTTAACAGTGATATAACTGTCATTACGTGTTGTCATATCGTCTAGAACACATTAATAATAGAAGTGCGAACATTTAAAACTACTCGTAAGTTCTGCTCTTCGCGCCTTATAGGTACGTGGGGATCAAAGAAAGTTGTACCTAAAGGTCACCGTCGTTGGACACGACAGATAGAGTTTGGCCAGGCAAACATGAGCCTAGAAAAGAGCGGCAAATTAAAAAATAAACAGCGTGTTGCAACACTGTGTATAACGCGATAAAATAATAATGATTACTTGAACAATTATTATTTTACTTCAATTCACACAATGCAACTGATCAAGCAGAAGGAAGTAAAGGTATATGATATAAAACTCTTTAACTTCATTCTACTTTATATTCAAGAATAATAATTAAAACCACTCTCCAAAATTTCATTTTTGACGAGACATAATAATTGAACTTTTTATGATAGGTACCTATTCTTCAATGTGAATAATATTAGTAGTAAGCCACCTTTTAACTCTCTTAAAAAACATAAACTGTTCCATTTATTATGGAATAACTATTTGCATACATAATAACTGAGCATGCTCAAACAAGCATGATACTACAGAGCATGTGTAACAGTAGCTGTAGTTACCATATCAAGTATCAAGATTAGGACATTATACTATTTAAGACGTTTGACACATTTGACAATGATATTTTTGTTGTCATATAAAAAGTTGCCATATAAAAAAGGTATCTTTCCCTGGCCAGACTCTTAGGACTACGTAACTAGGACTATTTGATATATTTATAATAGTCGATGTGATCTATATGTATTATCATCATTATCAACCTAACAGTCGAAAGTAGTTCACTGCTGCCTCCCCCAAAGAGTGCCACAATGACCGGACCTGCGCTACACGCATTCAACGGACAATTTTATTACTATATACGTATACTTATTATAAATTTTGAGGCTACACTGTCTACATTCGTCTAAATATAAAATGTCTTAGATCCACGACACGAGCAAATGTACTAACGTGTAATAAATGTTATCTTATTACTACTGCGTAGGTTCTCTGCGTAAGCCCTAGATGACTCATAATGCTGGCCGTTATGAAATGCAATCCAGCCAGGGGTACCCAAACCGCGGCTCGCGAGCCGCATGCGGCTCTTTGAAGGGTCGTTTGTGGCTCTTCGAGGACCCCTTATAAAGATAGGTTCAAGGAAATGTGAGATCGAACATTGTATAAATGGCTCTTTCCGGTTCTTAAAATATTTTTTTTAAACCGAAATTGGCTCTTTGGTTAGAAAGTTTGCCGACCCCTGGGCTAAGCAATCATCAAGGGCATACAATATGTCATCCTAGTTCTACTTTGTAAAATATTACGCAACTGTATGAACTGAATGAACTGTACGATAATTATTCGGTATATTATGGTTCACGCCATACCATAGAGGAAAAATATAATAGAGGGACTCACACACACATACACACATGAGTGACAAGGATGTAAGAATACACAATACTCAGCGCGTAGGTATAGGCTTTTTGGTGTAAACGATTTTAAGTTATCGTTTAAAATGAGGAAGTTACGATTGTGTAAAATGGTATATATCTCGCCAAAAGTGACGTGACTCAGTGGGTACAAGTTAATATACTAAATAAATGTAGGTATTAGTTTTCTGATACTACTCAATTTAGTAAGGTTAATTTACCATGGTCCCTTTCGGGCATATGCATCAATTAAATCCTCTATCTACGCGCCATACATTCACTTGGCATGGTTATTGGTTATATTAGGCCTCAAAAGGCAAAATGGTTCACATTTTTAACTCTACCATTGGAGTAATGCATAGGTATAGCGTTAGTGGGAACTGTTAGATTTACATTGCTGCGTCAAAGATCAAAAGATATTTATATAATAGTACATTGTTGAAGAGGCTAGAAAGTAAGCAATAGATGGAAGAGTTGGTACGAGTCCAGCTATTGCACTTTCGGCCGAGGCTTAACACAGTGCTTTTCACGCCTACTGTGAGGAAATTGCAAACAATTATAATATTAAATCAAAATTAAGTATCTAATTGAAGATCATAATACTAAACAAGCTCGCTTGCCTCGCGCTCCGGCGGACGAGCAAGGAGCACACGCACGCCGGCGCGACCGCGCACGGGGCCCTGTGATTGGTCGATCGCTGTTCAAACTGTCCAACAATAACATTGTTGGACAGTTTGAAGTCATAGATGGCCTGTTCGTGCGACGTCCAACTAACCCCAGCTTTGAAGCGTGAATTCTGAACATCTTTTGCCACATTTCCGAGCAGTGGCGTGAAAAGATAATTAGATGTAACCTATCCTTTTAGGTGAGTAGTCTTTGTGTAATATTTGAATATGTATACGCCGTATACCTACTAAAAACCCATGCATTCCCCGGGTTTTTTGTATGCGGTAGGTACATGGCAACACGTATTAGGAAAATTATAGCATGAAATTAATTGAATGGTAGTTATACATTAATATTATATGTATATATATATATATATTGAGTTCGCTGGTGATATCATCACTATTGTTTAGAAAGGTTATAGTACATTGTTTAACGAGGGGCGTAAGTGGAATATTGCTAACGAGAGTCTATCAGAAGCCCGACGCCGAAGGCGGAGGGCTTTTGATGACTCGAGTTTGCAATATTCTTACGCCCGTGTTATACACAATGTTTTTCATCACATTTGCGAGGAAATAAATAACTACAAAAGACAGAAAAATCTAAGTTGCATACAGCCGCACCAATCAAAAATTGACAACTTCACTTCCAGATCAGTGCTAGTAGAACGCGCAGCTCAATATTTCAACCAATCACAGAGCAGTATTCTTGCGGGGCGGGGCGACTTGACCAACAAGATTTTTTTATTCAACCAATCACACATCAACTAGATTTGCTTAAGCCAATCAGAAGGTTCTATATTTTAAAACTAAACTTAACAGCCCGTGGGAGGTAAAACGGCTATAACTGCTCTATACGCTCGCAAGTAAAAACGCCATTGAAGAGCAAGTGTGATGAAAAGGTATTTATGTTGTCGTCATATTCTTTACATCATTCAGCAGCAGTCATTAAAGTACTTTCAGATAGTTATATATCGTGAGATTCATGAGGTAACTAAGGGACTACTGCTGAACATTAGTACTTGAATTTGTCACTGGCGGGTATGTACCTACACCGTCATATTATAAATCGGCATTGCGTTAATTTATGTCATAGCGCCACTGGACGATTTTATTAGTCGTGAAACCGGAGAACAGCAATGTACCTATTACTAGTTTAAATTCGACGACATAATTAATTTGATTTTAAAATAGCTGACCCTTTTTTGAGCAGTACCTAAGGCGAAATAGTTGAAATTTTACTCACTTCAACTCTACTACATGTTTCTATGTATATTAGATTTTCGTTTCATCGGAATTCGCAAGCAAATATTGCGACTGCTCATTGCTAGTTTTATTTGATTTGGCAAGTTCCGACTATATCCCAAACTCTACGCTTGGGAAGTTTATTTTATTAAAGAACTTTGTTGCCTGTATATTGTTGAGAGTACCTATACCATTTTTGTGTTTTTATTTATATATTACAAATTGCTTCTTGATTCATGGGTGAACATAATATTTTAACAGTTTTTTGTATCTGTGTACTTACATTTTAAAAGAGGTACATTCTACCTTTTTTTTAAATAAAGGTAACCTAGATAGTGACTTTTCTCACTTATAAGTAAGATCTGAATCACATTGGCGCGGCCTGCGGTGGCGGTCAATAGTAAATTTGACAGCTAATGACAAGTTTACTATTGACCGCCGCGGCCAGAGGGGTGATCACGTAATGTTTCGAATGCACATTAGAACAACTCAACTGCCATTTTCCCATACAAAAATTGACATTTAGATCTACCTGACACGCGGACAATGCGTTACGTGATCGACCAGCAGAACACTCCAGTCTGTGAGAGGCCTAATAATCTTTCATCAAATCAAAAACAAATGAAGATTTTTGTTATTTCGTCATATTTGCACACCCTTTGTTTGTTATATTATAATAAATAAATAAAAATAAAAATAAAAATCTTTTATTGCAGACCAAATGATCCATAGGATCTTAGTAACACATTTTGACTTAATAACTATGTTAGTATTAGGCATAGAAAAGTACAAATAAAAATAAAAACAAAACAACAATGAAAATAATATACGCATCCCACGCCCAGGCTTCCCGCGATTGAAGATTGAATAATATGGTCACTATGGTAGGTAGAGTTTTAATGTAATTCAATTAGTTTGACCCTACAGACCCGCTTTATCATGTACAGCGTCTTAAACCAGGAAGCAGTTTTGCAAACCTCTACCGTCCACAAAGTATAATATTAGATGACTATGATATAACCCACCAAGTTATGACCAACAAGATAAATTGCCTACATTCGCCCCTTATAGATATTACCTAACATTTATCGACGTCTATTGTCGATAATGTTATAATAGCGGGGTAGGAATAACAACGGAGCTGGGCCACAATTCGGTTCATCTTTTTCACATAACAATCGCATTTCAATAAGTGTAACTGGGTTTTGACACAGAATAAATAATATTACTACGTAAAGAAGGTTTTCTGTTAACAAATCCCCTGTTTAGGTATGCCAAACGTGGCCATCCTTTTCTATCGCATGCAACGTGCTGCGATAGAATGCGTGCGTGCCGCAGCAGCGCTAACATACCGACGACCGGGGCCTTGGCCGGCATGTACTTGTAGCGGCGCGACCAAATCACGGAGTGAGCCACCCCTGGTTTTGATAAGCAAGCGCTTTTTTAACCTGGCGATTGTGGCCGAGACAGACACAGCGATCGGAATGCGTGTGGTTTTAAAACTGGTATTAAAGAGTTTTCGCGTCCTTGATTGGTTGAGCGATTGAAGGCGTGGAAGCGAGCACACGCAGCAAATTGAAATGTGATTGGAATTGAAAGTGACGAACAAACATGGATCTCCGGGAAACTCAGATGGATATTGAATAATACACCATTACTCAAGAGCCTAGTCTTCAATTAATCCAAACAATCAGAAAACTGTTCATCCTACGCATGCAATTTATGATTAGGCTGGCTGCCTACACCTAAATATTAAAAGCAAGCTATTCTACCGTCTACGTCCTTTGCTATATTATGACTAGCTTTGTGCTAGAAATAAACAAATGTGAGCATCAATTGCGATGAGCAGTTAATACCTTTAGCTTAAGATATGGTATGAGTAATACAGAGTGTTTCGATTCGTTATGATATGATCATGGAATAGTAGGTACATTGTTTAACGAGGGGCGCAAGTGGAATATTGCAAACAAGAGTCTATCAGAAGCCCGACGCCGAATGCGGTTAATATTCTTACGCCCGCGTTATATAAACAATGTTTTTCATCACATTTGCGAGGAAATAAATGACTACAAAAGATAGAAAAATCAGTTTTATACAACCGCACGTCCAATCAAAAATTGACGAAATTGACAACTTCACTTCCAGATCAGTGCTAGTGGAGTGCGCAGCTTCAATATTTCAACCAATCACAGAGCAGTATTCTTGCGGCGCATGGCCAACTAGTTTTTGCTTTCAATCAATCACAGAGCAGAGCAGATTTGATTTAAACCAATGAGATCACACACAAGTTCATTACTCCCTGGGGACTAAAAACTCGCCATAACTCCTGTGGGAATACTTTAGGTCATTGTCTTTTTGTATACAGGCATGAAATAACACCATTTAAGAGCAAGTGTGATGAAAATCATTTTACTGTCGAACAGTACAACAAAATATAGACGAAACTTTTCGTATAGTTTTTACACATAGGTTATTAAATTTTTGATTGTTTTCGAAACTGAAAATGATTTTCAAGTAATAGATCGGTATATATAATTATTGCAACCATAAAATTGCACTGTTTCCTTTCGCTATGTTCCAGAATTAAGTTGAAGAGCCACATCAAGCAAAACAAAATCGATGCTTAAAGCGATATTTACTATTCTACGTTTAGTTTCAACGCAGGTTCGATCCGCGTCTACGGTGTCGAAACGTCGGAAATAAGGATAAATAAATATCGCGTTACCTTAGATTCACTTTTTCATAAAATGTGTACAAAGGGCGAGTGTTTAAAGTGTTATAAAATGGATGCCGTTTTAGCTTGGAATGTTTGAATTATTGATGATTATTATTTTGATCTTTTTCTAATAAGTATATCGGATTCAGGTCTCTATAAAACAACCTGTATTATTGGAAATAAACAACATTGATCCAAGGCGTAAAGCGTGCCCTAATGCGAGTTGATCTACCACAAATATAGGTTGCACCGTACGTATCGGCTCCCACAACGAATAGAGTGGGAACGAAACAGACTGGTTACTTATACAGACTGTATCGTCGTGGTATCGGTGTATTACTCATGGTATCCGATAAGTGTGTACGTGGGATTAGCCCTAATGGCGATTATGTACAGTCGACGCCAAAAATACGTTTACACTATTCGCCTTATTGCAATGGAATAAGGTGCAAAAGTGTAAACTTATTTTTGGCGTTGACTGTACCTACCTATAAAACATTGAACTTAAATCGAATATAGAGTTTGCAATCCGAATCCGACTTGTATGTAAATATCCGGATCTGGATCCGCGGATCCGGATATTTCCATACAAGTGTGATCCGGATTGCAAACCCTAATCGAATACGAGTTAATCCCTTAATATAGGAGGCACTGCTACGTTGCTGTGACTAGGTGCTAAAATACTGCGCCCTGTAGCCCGGGCATTAGAATACGGCTACGGTATCCCCTGCCTGTCGTAAAAGGCGACTAAAAGGGGTCCTCGGGGTGGTACACGGTTGCAGTTGGGGGCTGCAATCGGAAAAAAAAGGGTAGATACCACTGAGGCATGACGCTAGGGCGGCACTGGTGCGTTCCGTAGGAGATCCCAGAGCCGTCCGAAATGCGTCGAGGAGGACCATCGGGGGGTTTTTAGTCGGTACGAGTCCGACATAACCTCCGCGCTATCCCCGTGGCGTGGAGGTATCCATAACGGATTTTCCTCCCATATAAAAAAAAAAAAAAAAAAAAAAAAAAAAAAAAAAAAAAAAAAAAAAAAAGGTGCTAAAATACTAGTTACTTTAGAGACTGGCTGAACTATGTAGAATTTGTAGGTTTTATGAGTGTTTATAGAATGGAAACTAAAATGAAGTTGACATAGAGAGAGAGAAATAGAACTCGTCCCAAATATCATCCCTATAAATGTGGCGTTGAGGTCTGTAGGAGTGCGATTAGCGATTACCTAATAGTAATACATGTATTCAATACCTACACAGCTTCTTAGCACCTATTCAATATCTTGAAGTGGTAACTTAAGGTAGTATCCACAGCTGCACGTGTCACTATCATTGTATGACATAATACTTACTTTAGAGTTTAGATCGTAAAGTCTCCCTACTGACAAACTGTCTAAAACAGTTTTGCAGGTCTTTTGTTGGAATTGTAATGGATTAATTAAAATAAATAAGGTTTTGAACGTAATGTAGGTACACCTTGTTGGAAGGGCACAAAGTCAAAAGCTTGTTAGTTCAATAGAGACTTCTGAGTGTTCGTGAGTCAGAAGTCAATAGATTAGAAGCTTAGTACCATGAACTTGATTGTTTGTGGTTTGGAAAAGTGCTAATGGTTTCTTATATAATGGATGTAGAGCGTCGACGTCTCAAAACCGTCAAAAAGTTATTGTGAACTGTTCAGTTGTTATTCGAAACAAAAAAACAGTTGTACACATTTAATAGGTTCCTAATCCTATTTAATATTATAAAGGGGAAAGTTTGTGCGGAATTGCGGATGTCATACATGATGCGGATACAATAATTTATGGTATATGCTTATAAACAAATATATACAGTTCATATTATTTAGAAATTTAGATCGTTTAATGTGTTCAATGGTCACAAAGGGCTAGACAATATTTCGCTTAGCGAATTAATTTCAAACCAACTTAGAAAGTCCTATTTTATATCGGATCCCCGTCGCAAATAAAGGTAATAAGACTGTGTCAACGCAAGCTGCAAAGCTAAATCGACTACTTTCTAAAGGACACCACTGGGCCCTGATCGGGTTTCGTAAACTCACTCTAATAACTCATGTGGGCAAAGTTGCGACAAACTAGACCAGGCCGGCAAAAATGTATCCAGGGTGTTCAATTAATCACAGCGCGATCTTTAAAATGTAACTGCCTTAATATAACTTTGCACATCATAGATGTGCATAGTTATAGTAAGTAACTATTATTATAATTATTTAAACTTGAATTAATATTATTGACGATACCTAATGGTTGATATATTTGCTTTGCTTTGTGGTTTTGTTTTATTTTACTATTTCCAAATTATTGTGTAGTGTACACATTTATTGACATCGTCATATTATTGTATATTTATTTTTAATTAATTTTGACGATCGTGGTAAAGAATCTTATTTTTTTGACATGTATACAAATTTGTAATGTATTTTTTATCATGAAATAAATAATCTATTTTAATCTAATCTAATCTAGACATAATCGAATTAAACTTTCGTAAGACATGTTGAAATGATATCATTAAATAAATTTAGGTAATGTCACTAATCGTGAGTTTAACCGTCTAATTATTAGTATCATAGACATACTAAAACTACCTACGTACGTTGATTTGTGTGTGATTTAACGGAAAACTAATAATCAATTTCAGTATAATTTCCATCAAACGGCTCGCATTGCATCGGATCGGAACGGATTTTACAATCTTTAAACGATATTAACTTTAAAATAATTATTTCTGCCCGGTTGTAATGTAACCACTCTACATTATGTCCTCTTGCGAAGAATACGTATTTTGGCTCACCTAATTCCGATCACTGATTATTACGCCGCGCACAGCAGCAGCTTGGCCGTGGCGTCTTCCGCGACACGCAATCGTAGCCGAAAGTATGCTGCGATGGGCTCCGTTCGCCTGTTGTCGTCGTATCCGATCGGCTCCGATCGCCTGTCGTCTTATCCGATCGGATCTTTTCGGCTGACGTCGCGTGCCCTTGAAGCCGTGGCCGGGCGGCACCCACATACTTATACAGACCCGCAGGATTAAGCCAGACGATACCTATTTCATATAGTTGTCTCTTTCAATTATTCATCATCATCATCATATCAGCCGATAGACGTCCACTGCTGGACATAGGCCTCCCCCAAAGATTGCCACAATGACCAGTCCTGCGCCTTCATCCAGCGGACTCCAGCGACCTTTACCAGGTCATCAGTCCACCTTGTGGGGGGCCTACGCACGCTGCGCCTTCCGGTACGTGGTCGCCACTCGAGAACCTTTCCGCCCCAATGGCAATCGGTTCTACGTACAATGTGCCCTGCCCACTGCCACTTAAGTTTACCGATTCGGAGGGCTATATCGGTTACCTTGGTTCTGCTGCGGATAGCCTCATTTCTGATGCGATCACGCAGAGATACTCCCAGCATAGCCCTCTCCATTGCCCTTTGGGTGACTTTGAGCCTTCTTATGAGGCCACAGTAAGCGACCACATTTCTGTGCCATACGTCATCACTGGCAACTGGTAAAAGACTCTCGTCTTGAGACATTGAGGAATATTGGACGAAAAGATGTGTCATAACTTCCCGAATGCTGCCCAGCGCATTCGACGATTGACCTCTTTCTCGAAGTTGGAGCTACCTAACTGGACAGTTTGTCCTAGGTATATCGTCTACAACTTCGAGCGTAAAGTGTCCGATTGAAATGGGAGTTGGTACTACGTGGACGTTTGACATGATCTTCGTCTTATCCATGTTCATCCTTAGACCAACTCGCTCGGAGGCTTTACTGAAGTCATCGAGCATAGTACTCAAGTCCTCCACGGTCTTAGCCAAGACCACTATATCATCAGCAAACCGAGTGATGTACTCGCCGGTGATTTTGATGCCTAGCCTTCTCCAATCCAGTCTTGAAAACGTCCTCCAGTGCAGCGGTGAACAGTTTTGGGGAAATAACATCCCCTTGCCTGACACCCCACTGCAGCGGAATAGGCTTCGAGCTCCGATTTTGGAGTCGGACTGACATAGTGGCGTTCTCGTACAAACACTTCAGTAATTGTACTTCGATAGAGCGGCAGTATACTTGGCACCGCTGGAGAGACTGCAATGTCGCCCAGGTTTTAATCGAATCGAAAGCTTTCTCGTAGTCCACGAACGCTAAGCGGAGAGGCAGGTTATACTCCTCAGTCTTCTGTATAATCTGACGGACCGTATGAATGTGGTCTACGGTACTAAACCCTCTTCGGAAACCGGCTTGTTCGGGAGGCTGGAAGTCATCAGTCTGCGTGCAAGACGATTCGTAATGACTCTTGAAAACAACTTATAGACATGGCTCAGAAGTGAGATGGGTCGTTAGTTTTTTCAGCAGGGTGTTGACACCCTTTTTGTAGAATATGTAGCACCACCTCACCTCTGTTCCACGCCTTTGGCGTTCCCCCTTCGAGTAGGACGGTGACGAACAACTTCTGAAGGGCCGTAAGGATCGGTTTTCCACCCGCCTTCAGGAGTTCGGCTGTAATTCTGTCCTGACCGGGTGCCTTGCTGTTCTTAAGCTGTTTCAGAGCCATTCTAATCTCGTACAGGCTGACGTCCGGGATGTCGTCGGTATAGTGTCGGGTTAATTTAGCTCTAAGGTCTTCCGGTAGACCAACTTCGGGTCTGCGAGTTGACGTGTATAGCTGTCCGTAAAAATGCTCTATCTCACTCAAAAGCTCAGGTTTGGAGGACACGAGTTCAATTATTATGTTCAGCCAAAATTAGTTAGAATGAGATAAATAGTACAGTATTTTACAGCTGTTATTAACAGCCGTAAAACACTGTTGCTCTTAATGAATTGTCTCCATCAACCGTCAGCCAGTGTGTTAAAAAAGTAAACAATAAAGCCGGGGCGTCAAAGTCAAGTCAACACGGATAGTGTTGTTAGGTACTATATTAAAGTTTATATACATTTCATGGTCCATACTGTAATAATCTTTGAATTATATAATACCCGATTTCAAATCATTATGAAGAATATGGAACTCCCCAACCTTACACCGTTTGTGCCATAAATAATCAATTCAAATTTTCCTCTTTTGCGTTTTATGATTATTTTCTTCTTCTTCTAATGCAATAGCCAAAAATATCACGTCAAATACAACATCACGGTAGAAATTAAAATATTTGGCGCAGAAACGCATACGTGCGCACGGTACGGAGCCGATCGTATACGTCGACATCCTGCCTGATGCGATCGGCTGTCGCCACATTCATTAATATTCTTTCCGATCCTATGCGATGCGAGCCGTTTGGTAGAAAACGATCGGCTGTCGTCGCATCCGTTCGTATCCTTTCTGATCCGTTGCGATGCGAGCCGTTTGGTGGAAATTATGCTTTAAGGAAATATTCACACAGTTGCTGATTTTTCGTCAAAAAGCTTTTGGCTACAATTTTTAAGTTCTTTTAAGTAGGTACGTGGTAATGTTCCACCTGGCTCTTTTTCACGACTTATTCTAAAAGTGTTAGCGAGGCAGGATCAGGATATGCTTCATAGGTCTCCAATGTGCGGGGTTTAGTTAGTGAAACTTCTTATTTATCCCATTTCAGTTGGGGTCGGCTCTCCTCGTCATTCTTCGCCATTTCGCTTCGGTTCTGGGTCGTCGTATCATCCACTTGGCTTTCTTAAGGTCATTGTTGACGACGGATATACTAGTTTATAGGGGTCGGCCTCGCTTTCTCGGGCCGGGATTTGATATTCATGATTTGCCTGGTCATGCGATCTTCATTCAGATCCACGTATCCATACCACCTAAGACGTGTCTCAGAGAGTTTTTCTTCGATTGGCCGGATCTTAAAGCTTCCACGGATGTGTTTGTTTCTACCCCGGTCCAAAAGGGTGACACCATCTGGCCATCTCAGCATCCTCATCTTTGTCGTGTGAACTTTAGTTGTACAGACTTTTTTCGTTGGCCAGCATTCAGCACTGTAGATGACAGGCGTACTGCAACCTTATACACCTTTCCCTTTACACACACGCACTAGAATTCTATTGTCGTATAACACGCTGGATAATTGTCGCCACTTCATCCAACAAGTGTTGACACGATGGGTTATATCGGCGTCGATCGTTCCGTCATTTGTGACAATAAAGCCAAGTATTTGAAACCAGGGATCGGAACCGGTTTTTTCAAAAGTCCCCGAAGTAGTCTAATATTTTGAATTATTTTAGGCTCTTAATGTAGGACTCTATCATGTAGGTATTTAGGTAACATTTTTTTATTATTAGACTGCCTGATCAAAAATTATATTATAAACCAAAGAACGAAATAGAACGAAATAATACCGGTATTTTTTATGTTGAAAATACCGGTATCCGATCCCTGTTTGAAACTGTCGGTTTCCTTTAGCTGGTGGCCTTGTATATAGATCATTTGCTGCTGGTTATCTGCAGAGTAGCAGCACTGCATGTAAATCGATTTATTTTCTTCAGAGTTTTTTTTTGTAAGTGAAACTGCTAAGTTAAAATCAAAATGACCTCTGTAACTTCTTGATAACTAGTTATTTGCTTTTGTGTTTGTACATTCATTATGTATATATCTACTTTTTATTAATATCGGTATTTCATAACTCTAAATGTGAACGTTATTAGAATAAGCCTTTTTTCTCTGTTTGTCTTGGAACATCGTCAGCAGTCTCAAAGCCAATATCAGGCTAAAAAGAAAAGAAAAAGAAAAGAAGACATTTATTCACTACACAAAAGACACACAGAGACAAAGGAGTAGGCTAGGCTCCACTTTCCCTATATTTCAAGAGCAGGATAGGGAGGAAACAGGTACTTGTTATTTTTACTGAGGAGTCTGTTGGTCCAGCAAAGATGAATGTACTTAACATTATTAATGTATTTATACAACTCAAACAATTTTACCGTACCTACTAAAAAAAAGTGACTAGACATGTTCGTTCGGTGTACCCAAGATTTTTATCTCAAAATGTAGAGCTCACAATGAACTGTTACGAGGCATTAAAGTTTAATAATATTAATGTACGACGCAATAAAAAGAAGTGACTAGCCGTGATTATTCCGATGAAAGATTCCTGTATCTACATTTTCGTGAAAATTCAGAAATATCCAATTCAAAGATTTTAGGACTGATCTCTTACTTCGATGGTTAAATGTCCCAAGTGGCATGCACCCTGATGCATCTATGCAGGTGCGTGGTGGGGCCTTGTATTTATAAGCGAGAGGTGCTCCGGCCCGCAGCCCGGAGTGCTTTTAGCTTGTACGGACAGATCATGTGGGTAAGTTTGCGCAATACATATTAGCTCGTAATTATCTAATTATGTAGGGACTAAAAATCTGACGTAAATACATATTTGGCTAGGAATTAGGTAATTACTTACATTTGATTTATATGGCCAATGAATCCAATGATATTGGTACGCATTTTTTGACTGGGCTACTGTCTTTTATTGGACACATGATTTATGTATTACCAGGTAGGCAAGCTTTTAGTTTAGTATTTTTTTTACAATATATGAATAATTTTAGATCATGCTTTCAATTCCCCTAGTATACCTATCTATAGCTAAGTGTATGTTTACTTATCATCGGATGGCAATTCAATTGAAATTAATGTAATAGTTGCATAATGAACGCGCAAGTTAATTGAACCCACTTGCTGTGGTTGCGGGTCAAAATATATTAAGACGGTTTCTATTGTATTCTATTCTACGGAATCTAAACAAGTGAAAATATGGAATAATTGTCGTGAGTGTTTAGGACCGGTTAATTTATATAATTAAATGAAAATGATGAGATACCAAAATAAATTACTAGTTAATTCACATAAAATAACAAAAAATTAAAAACTTAATATACATACTTAATGTCAAATGAATGAAATGAAATGAATAAAATAATATAAAATATTAAAATAGGAATTATAAAAAGAACACCGCTTCTAGGAGGTCGGATTGCGGCATGGACCCCATAACGCTGGCAGCATTACCTCTTTGAATTGCTATGGAAACCTGAATACCTATTAAAATGTGAATATATACCCGATCCTATGCGAATTATTACAGTACCAGCATAATCGATAACTTTTATAAAATTGAACTTCTTATTGAGATTACAAAGAACTTGTCGCAAATTATATTAACTAGGTTCCTGCTTAACCTACTCCATAAGTTCCTTTATCATAGTCTTCCCGTAAAGGTACCTACATATTTTACCAGTTACTTACGTGCGCTTTCATGAGGCATCCAGCACTGAAAGATCTTTACAGGTAATTTTACAAATATTTAAACGTGAATGTTTGTGGCGATGTTTACTTGTCTTACAGGCAAAAACTATCGCACGCATTTTTATGAGACTCCAGTAAAGAGGCGAGTTAGTAAAGTGTTGTCAATATAGGTAACCCAACTTTACTGATATTGGTTAATAAAGTCTGCATCTCAGATTCAAATCCTGATTGTATGCATATTGGTAAAATTAAAAACATTTAATTTTACAGTCATAATATCAATTAACATAATAAAGTTTATATTTATTTATTTATATTTTGGAAAACCAACAGCTACAATAAATTAACATAAGATTTGGACATGTGATATAATAGAGCCAATTACAATATCCATACTAATATTATAAATGGGAAAGTGTATGTGTTTGTATGTTTGTTTGTTTGTTTGTTTGTTTGTTTGTTTGTCCGTCTTTCACGGCAAAACGGGGCGTCGAATTGACGTGATTTTTTTAAGTGCAGATAGTTGAAGGGATGGAGAGTGACATAGGCTACTTTTTGTCTCTTTCTAACCCCCCACTTCCCCAAAATAGGGGGTGGAAGTTTGTATGGAGCATTCCGCAATTTTGAAGGTAGAAAGCTAAAAATTGGTATGCAGACTATTTGTGACTAACAAAAAAATCGTGCATCATTTTTTTTTGGCAATCTGCACCCAACCCCTTAAAAGAGGGGGTGAAATTTTATATCCAGATATGTAGTCGATATGTAGAGCCGATATGTAGAGTCGATATGTGGAGTCGATATATAGAGTCGATATGTAGAGTCGATATGTAGAGTCGATATGTAGAGTCGATATGTAGAGTCGATATGTAGTCGATATGTAGAGTCGACACCTATCTAAGTACACGGTGGACATCTATCTTAATATGTAGAGTCGATATGTAGTCAATATGTAGAGTTGATATGTAGATGCGACATTTATATGTAGTCGATATGTAGAGTCGATAGGTAGAGTCGATATGTAGATTCGATATGTAGAGTCTATGTTCGATATGCAGAGTCAATGTAGAGTCGATCTAAATATACATATAAAAGACTGAAACTGAGATGCACCTTTTTTGTAGACGGTTAACATTACTCTTAGTACGCGGGCGAAGCCGCGGGCAAAAGCTAGTATTTACATAATTACAGTTTCACTACAGTTTGTCATAGGTATGAATAAGCATGTATTTTTTTTAAGAGAGCGTAGCTGGTCTTGGTTTTATTTGAACGAATGGAATGGTTTTTATCTGTAGGAACTCAGTATTTTTTGGGTTTCAGATCAGATCCCATTATCCAATGCTTCAACTGACCTATTGAGATTGTGTTACAGGTATTGGTGGTACTAGGGTGCGCGAGCGTCGCCTGGGCGGCGCCGCAGTACGCGCTGCCGGGCGCGGTGTACGCGCACGCGCCGCTGGTGCACGCGCCCGTCGTGCACGCGGAGCCTGTGGTGAGTGACGTCACGGTACTGTAATATACTTACGCGTCAAGGTGCAGCGTGGGCACTATAGTTACAGTGGATATAAAATGTAAATGTCTTAAATTTATATTTATAATGCGTAATCCGTACAAACATTCGATGCGACGCACTTACAGAGACACGCGTCGCTCATCGCTACAATAAACTTTGGCAGTCAGGATAGACGACGGTGCATTAGTTGGCGTAGAACTATAGTTAAATAGTTTGAACTGGAGCCCAGTTGTAAAAATGTCTTAAGAGAAAGAGACTTAATACATGAGAGAAAAAAAAAATATAGTCCTATAAGAGGCCAGTCACCTTTATCATTTAAATACCCTTCAACGGTATAATATGCCTTTTTCAGTAAAAAAGTCTTTAAGTATGTTTTTATTCTGGGAAAGGGTAACTTTAGTGCTTCCTTGGGTAGTTTATTATAGAAATGTATGCATTGACCCAAAAAGGATTTGCTGACTCTAGTTGAGATACTGCCTTAGATAATATATTTACTGTGCTACGGCCATAAGAAGCCTGCAAGCCAGCAGTTCTCGTGCTTAAGAAGCATGCTCTGCGCCCAGCAGTGTGAGGCTGATGGTGAATGTATACGTTTCATATCCAGGCTGCGTTTATTATGTTGTCAATTTAAATGAATTGCTAACATTGTTCTTTTTACAGGCTTATCCAAAGTACGCGTTTAACTACGGCGTAAAAGACCCACACACCGGCGACATAAAGTCGCAGCAGGAGGAAAGGGACGGCGATGTCGTTAAAGGTATACTCGTAGTGCTAACACATTTCATGTTAACTAGTATAGGTACTTAAAGTTTCCTCGTGAAATAACACTAGAAAAATATTTTACTATTTGTTACACTCAACATTTACGATAGGTATACTAACGCAGATACTCAAACATATCTTGACCCCCGCTCTACTTTTATTAGAATTGAATCGTTGTCAAGAATTGCGAATGCGTAGATGTTTTGCAGAGGACTTACCGTAGCAATTACTGTAGGTACATTTCGACAGTTGAAATCCGCCATTGTAGGTAATCCCCATTCTTGTTAAAAAAAAAGATAAGGCGATTATATTTTAAATCACAAATTAGGGGCGTTAGCACCTTCGCTTTCGGCTCGTGCAGAGAATATTTAAGAAATGAGAGAGAGAATACATTTTTCGACCCAGACTATTAGTTATTCTGTGACCCGGGGTGAAAGGAACTCCTTATCGTGGGTCTAATAAAATTACTTCGGAGAATTACTTACACCGTGCTTTATTTACTAGCGCTTAATTGAGATTTTTGTCTATTAGGTACGGGCATATAATAATTATTTATTTATTCATAAACAAATACACAAGTGAGTAAATGAACGTACCTATACCTAATTGTCATGAAAGAAATGCTTATTCTATTCCTAATTTTGTATCCAGGCAGCTACTCGCTAGTAGAGCCCGACGGGTCGACGCGCACCGTGGCCTACTCCGCCGACGACCACAACGGGTTCAACGCGGTCGTCCACAAGACCGGCCACGCCGTGCATCCTGCGGTCGGTATACAATAATTTGGTATTCTATTCGCTAGTGGAGCCAGACGGCTTGACGCGCACCGTGGCCTACTCCACTGGCGACCACATCGGGTTTAACGACAAGACCGGCCATGCTGTGCATCCTGCGGTCAGTTGGTACTATAATCTGGATTCATATATGTCATCAGTGCCAACTGTTCTTAAAGAAGCAAAACGTAACGACACCTACAAGGATCGCCTAACCATCCACCCAAATCCACTGACCAACCCATTAGGTACTAAAAGCAGATTATGTAAAACGACTCAAAAGAGCCGATGTTCTGGGCATATGAGGAGAGGTTGGGCATGGGCCCTGCCTTTCCATAAATCTCTTTATGAGCACAACGCATCTGATTAAAGTCTTGCGACTGATTGCAGATTATTAATGGAAAATAATAATAAGAATAATATATGTCATCAGAGAACATCACTTAAGATGAGTAAGAATGCGGCTTAATGTTCTTTGCTGACCTGGCTGCCTGAGAATCCTGATCGTAGCCATATATATCTAATAGTGGCGTAGAATCAAACATATTTAAATCGAATCTAAAACGTATGTGTGATCGAATAATTATCTTTTGAATCTCTAGAATCGGTAAGGACGATAATCGGGTACCTATATTGGAAAAGACTTGACCACTAGGCAAAATTAATTCTTATGTCAATGTTATAAAGACTGGCAGGGAATAGTTATTTACGATACAAGTGCAGAAAATAGAAAATTCGCAACGAATGGCGATAAATTAAAACACGACCGAAGGGAGTGTTTTAAATCGACAAGAGTTGCGAATTACCTATTCGCACGTGTATCGTACAACGTTTTACAGTACATAGGGCTCTTTAAAGTTTCAACATATGCACGGAAAGTGCTCATTTGCGCATTAGTGCGGGAAAGAACCACCATGCGCACGAGTGCGGAAATGAGCACTTTTTTTGAAAAACGCTCAAATACCTGACCAGCGAGTCTATCCGAGTCGCTCATTAAAACCATACTCGCGTGATATGTGTCAACTATAACGAGCTCCCCTCATATGAATAACAAATTGATATTATTTCCCAAGTAAACTATGGATATAATTCGTTTCGCGACAGACTGGACAACTAGATAAGTCGTCAGGGGGCGCAACATTACACAAACTCGATTTCTCTGCAATCGCGCGACGCTTGCGCAAGGCTAATGGCGCGTAGGCTTATAAGGAAACAGGTAGAACTTGGACAAAATATTTCACCGAATTTCCTAAAGGAAAAGAATCTTGAGAAAATGTAGTCGAGTACTTGATGTTAAATAAGTTTACAGCTGCGTAGAGTGTTGCAGAATTACAAGGTATACCTATACATGACTTCGATTTGCGATGACAAGTGTTATGATGCCGCATTTTAGAATTTTTATATACCTATTTGCAAGTGTGAAAATACTTTTTAAAAAAGGCTACACTGAAAAGAAAAACAATATTTATCCTTATGATTTCGGCTACATAGTTTGATTTGAAGTAGGTAGATTTTATTTATTTATATTACTTACCGTATATTTACTTTTTCGTAAAAAATTGTTCTTGCGATACAGACGGAGAGCTATGATATTTAAATTATTCTGATTTCTGGAGCCGTAGCATGGTTGGCCTTGTCACGCGATAGGTGATAGGATAGAGCGTGCGTCACTAGCTGACACCGTTCGATTGAACGAGACGACGCTCTTATCTTGTCACTTGTCGCGTGATAAGGCCAACCATGCTACGGCTCCTGAATGATAATTTCGTCAATTTAGTGATATTCATCGATATTCCATAATTCGGATCAAAATTCGAATTTGTATTAAGCCTTTCAAAAATCTTTATTTTCGATCAAATCATGAAAAACTAAAATCGCAATTCATTGCCAGATTCCAAATCATCTGTGGTCTGGTAATGAAAAAGAAAGTGCGTAGGTAATAATTGGCCAGTGACAGTCACGCTCGAGTACCCCGCGATCTTGAACTAAATAGACACGGCTCATTACCAGGCTATCGTATCGAAATGATAAAGTTCCTAGAAATTGGACCTTAATTCATAGAAATAAAGTTTCATTTTCAAACAAACCAATTTCAATTATACAAAAATAACATTAGCTTATTGTAAACATTGCCACATGGAGGCTTTTGTGGAAATTATTTTTATCATGATAATAAAATATTGCTCAATGATATACAGAATTATAAACATAATAATAATATTGGAGTAATGTTATATAGAAATAGATTTGCCGCACTTCGATATATTCCTTAGGTATATTGATTATTGACTAGGTACGCCACGCCGACTATCTATTACGAAAATTAAATTCTAGCAAAATATATTGTAATATATATTTATTACTAGCTGACCTATTTATTATTATATGCACAAACTTTTAACTTGCAGTGTATGTATGTTAGTTACTTTGTTCAGTCTGGATGATGGAGTCAGAAAGCGGTGGCTATAGCAACTCCTTAAGGGCCTGGCCACATGTCTGCGGTGCGGCGCCGCAACGCAAAATTTTGCGTTACGTCTTCTTAACAACAACAATAGCAGAATACGTGTGATATATCTGTTTGAAGACTGATCGTTGTCTTAAGGTCTGGCCACTCCGGTGCTCAAAATACGGTTACGGTACGGGATCGCAGTGACATATGACGTTATTGACATGGAACTTCATACTAGGTAGGCCGTATCCGTACCGTCACCGTTTTTTGTGCACCGGTGTGGGCGGACCTTTACGAGTTTACTTAGGAAAACACGAAGCAACGCGGTGCCGTAGAAACTCCTGATGAGAGTCATTTCAAGACGAAATACGAGGCGTTGAAAACCAGTGACTGCAAATTTCATGATTATTTTAGAATGACAATATCAAGTTTTGAAGAACTGCTAGCAGATACGCAAAATTTCGCGGCGAGTTTTTTGCGGCGCCTCAACGCGAGTTTTTTGCGGCGCCGCAACACGGGTTTTGCGGCGCACGGGCCGTGAAATTTTGCGTTGCGGCGCCGCACCGCAAATATGTGGCCAGGCCCTAACTACACAATAAATGTTTTTCTTTTATTGTTTCACTGTTCATTGTTGTATGCTGTGCCCTTCTTTAAATGAATAAAGTACTTAGTTTTAATTTATGCATATAAGAGCAATATTATGTAATGGTATGATTATTAATTTTGATGGTCCTAATAAATAAATACAATAAAGCTCAGTACAATCCAATGAGTAGTTTTTATGACTGAGCAAAAAAGTGCAGCCAGTAATAAAAGTTTCTACCAAAAACATGTAATTTTAAACTTAAACTTAATATTTTTTCAATTAACTATAGGTATTAAAGTTAAGCCAATAATTTTAGGGATGTATCCATACGGAAATGTTTTCGAGTATTTTTTTTAACTGCTATATTGTTTTGGTTTTTTGATCGCCATATTATTTTAGTCAAGACTGTATTTATTTTGTTTTCTTAGTATTTAGATTTTGACGACGTCTACGTTACGCATATAATTGTGTTTAATCTAATTCATTATTAAGTGTGTTCTTTTGTGTGATGATGATGTTTATGTTAAATACATTGTATCGAGATTTTTAGATGAATCGTACCTATTTATTTATTGTATTTTACAGCATGTGGCCGTGGCACCACACTACGCCGCGCCTGCGATCGCCCTGTCACCATACGGATTACACTAAAATGACGACAAATGAGCAGCCAGCATACAGCGGCAAGATATAGTACTAGTACATCACTATTTTTTCGAGCGAGATTATTCATGGGTAAAGTGTGTACTATATCTTTACCGTTTTATTCTGGGGAGCCAGCGAATACTCTTTAGTTTACATGCACCGTAATTTGGTTTTAAGATAAACTAAATAATTAAATATACTAATTTTTGTAAGGAACCCGTGGTTTTGACAAAGTTGATAGCAGTTTTGTTTGGTACTTATTTAAAAGTTGAGTTTACAAATAGGATTTTATTGTACAATTGTTTTAAATTTGAATACAGGTATGATGAATTGTTGATAAATATTAAAGGGAATTTAATTAAGGTAGCGTTCTTAAAGGGGTTCACAATTAAATTAGACCGAGGTTTAGAGTAACTTTGGACGGATAAGATTACCTATCTATAATGGTGCACACAGGGTTAAGATAACTACGATACTCGTATCATCTCTTAATGTTTTACTTCTGAAAAGTAAAAACTATCGCTAATGCATCTTCTTTGCAGCTAAAAATAAGTAATATATACGGAATGTGTTCTTCGATTTGCCATTGTGTGTTACCCTTTAAATAGCAGCATCTGAAGTACAATTTATTATCGTGTTATTTTAAGGTTTGACGTACATAATGGTCTTTTACCTAGTTAGTATTGATGAGCTTAATGTACAGCATAACGATGTTTATTCGATATTCCTCAGTTATTACTTATTAGTTCAGTTGGACTCTTCAAATATTTTGCTTATTGATCTCAGATACTTTTTTGTCTATCTGAATTATGTTTCCAGTTTATGTTTATGTTTATGTGTATGTGTATTTTTAAACTCGACGACATATTATTTAATATATTACTTTTTACGTTTGGAGTTCTTTTATTTATAGTTAAACTAGTTTAGACTACTACTTCATGCTATGTATGATGCCTAACCATTTGATACCTAACTAAAGCAGTGTTACTGATCTACTCTATAGGCTGTAAGTAAATGAGCTAGATTAAAGCACTAACTAACACACAACTTCTTAACCTATACGCATATACGTATTATGTACCCTAATTCAGCCAGGTCATCCCAAAATCTGCTTCTCACTGTCCCATCCTCTTATTCAAAATTCTATTGCTCCACGTTTACGTTTCCATCCATTTGACTTTGGAATTCCCTGCCCGTGGACTTAAGGCATACTAAATCTGTCGTTACTTTCAAAGCACACTTAAAGGAGTTATCTGTTTCTGCCATGATTCTTCATAGTTTCTATTTTTCTTTATTTATTTATTGTCCGTCTCTATGGTTAACAACTACAAGTATTATAACTATATGTGTAAGTATTTATGTAGTAATTTATGTATGTTGTTTGTATGCATAATGTGTGTATGTTTATTATTGATGTAATTGTGTATGTTGTAAGTTAGTTTACTTCTAATTTTGCCACTTGTAATTATTTGTTGCAATTTCTCCGCTACCAAAAGGTTGGAAGAGATCGCTCTTTAGCCATAAGACCGCCCGTTGTTAACTTCTATTTTAAATTTAAATGTCCTGTATTTGATTCACGTTTTGAGGTGTGCAATAATAGTAGGTACATTGTGATACAAGTGAGCTATGTTGATTATTAAATCCGAGGCGGAATTGTATTCTTGCGGCGCGTGGCCAACTAGATTTTTTTCAACCAATCACAGAGCAGAATTCTTGTGGCGCGCGGCCAACTAGATTTGCTTAAACCAATCAGATCACACACACAAACTCATAATATTCGGCTATTACACATTCAGTGCCCGGAATCGCTACGCGCTACGCTCGTAGCATCGGCCCGTGGTTTTCCTCGTATGTAGCGGAAAGCGACTATGGCGTAGGGACGAATATGTGTCGTCACGGGCCATGAATGGGTTAAAAATGCACCGTGTTTATACATATGCCTTGCTGTGAGGTACATCTTAATCAGGATAAGCATATAAATATAACACACGAGCGTCGTAACGCTAAAACACGCGTGTTAAAAATCCTGGATTATAAGCTTAACAACGACGTTATAAGAGGCAAGTTACGAACAAATGTGTTGAAAAGAGTATTTGTATTGTACCTTCTCCGTTCTGCCGTGAAAAAAAACGAATATGTAAGTAGATCTGAAGGTATTAGCAACAAAATACGTATATCAAAAATAAATGATTCCATCATAGTTAATACTTTTTTTATCAGCTAGGCCAAAGAAATTTGTTGCTTTAGCGGGTGGAGTTTAAACTTATTCTTAAATGTAAACAGGGTAGGAGAGTTTCTTATTGGTGGTGGGATATTATTCCAGCATGACCGCCTCGAAGGTCCATTCTATAAACCGGTAAAAGAATTTAATAAATCTGGTGAGAAGTTTCTTACCATTAATACAATACAAAATAATTTATTTACCAAAACAGCAAAACAATAGATACATTATCCTGCCTGTTATTCACAGCGAGTTATAGAAAAACATTACACCGGCGATTTTTTGCCGCGATACAAACGCGCGTTTCATTAAAGGTATGCGACAGACGCGTGCGGCTTTTTCATACACTGACTAGTGTCGCACGCCGCACACGTCAGTCGCACGCGATCGATCGCGCGCGGCTGCGATCGGCCACGATGCACGGAACGCTTGGCGTAGATTATCTATCAAAATCACCTATATCGATACCGTAACGCGTTTGTAGCGCTGCAAAAAATAGCCGTGTGTAACCGCTCTTACGCTGACAAGCAAATATTATAACCCCATATAGATAAACTGACCCAAGCACGTACACATACATAAATAATGGCCTCCTGACAGAGTACGTTGAAAAGAAAAATTGTAGCAATATAAAACACTGGTGGTACGCTGCGGGCCTTAATAGAAAACAAGATAAATACGCCCAGCCGGGGTCAAAGCACACATGACGGATGGACTCATATTAACTAGATGGCTGTTTTATCTGGCTAAGTACTGCGGCGGTGAATCAAAGTATATCCCACTGAATCATGCTTTGAATCTGCTACTGTATGGGTTCACGTTAATGGAGTTGATACAAGGGGGGGATTAAAAAAAGTGAATAGGTATAAACTTAATTACGTAAACTTTTTTTTATTACCAAGACGGTGATGGTAAACGGGTCGTTCTTCTTTTCGACCGACAATAGCCTGTCCTTCGTCTTACTACGGCATCTCATTTGAGTAATGATTTTACGGTTTTATAATGTTCGAAAATGAACGTCCATATTATTTTATTAATTAGTATTAATTTAATATTTTAGTTTATCTAACTAGCATTTTTTTTTAAACGTATTTTTATCGTAGAAGTCCGTGACAGTGTAGTGTACAAAATGTAGTCCCCACTAAAAGAGTCCACTTTGTCACATATTTTTTTTAAAAACCAACCGTAAACAAATATGTATATTGGCCGGAAAGGAAACTTTAATTAGTGTTAATGAAGAAACCAATGCATTTTTTTTTAAATCACACTTCAAAATCACAATTTTGGATAGTTCAAAAACCAAAAATAAAGGAAAACCTCGGTTCATTGTCGGTAAAAAAGAAGAACGACCCAAACGATGATCGTAGCCCATGGACGCTTGACACTCCAGAGGAGTCACAACCTCGTTGCTGAGATATTGTTGATTTGAATTCGTTGTGTCGATAACTAGAGAGAAAGGCACGGTCCTCACTTTCAACACAGCGTTGATGAGAATTGATTCCGTCGTGAAAAATTGTCATATTTTTTTTAACTGATAGGTAATTTTAGTAGGACAACAAAATTAGTCTTCTGAACTTAACTGTGTATTTTTTTCGAAATTTTTCTACAAACGAATCGTAACAACTAAGTCAAAGTAAGTCATGTTCTGCCAGGAGACGCTAATCGAAATTTATTCTAAACTTAATTATAATATCAAAATTAATGCGGCAGTTAGTCATAGTCGGCTTAAAGATCGTAGTTCAAAAACCTCTCAGTTTAATGATATGTATACAAGGACTGTATATACAATTTCCAAATTTATGGGTTCCATAAACGAAATTAGGAACGGGTCTCGGACAAGTACCGTTTATGGAAACACGTCATTTATGGTTGAGATTATTTAATGTGGCCGACTTTTTAAAAAGCTGTCATCGTTATTGGAACCTTCTACCTTGAACGGTGGAGTTTCTTTTTGAATGGACTACTTCGATGCAATTCGGTCAACTCAAATAATATCATCTAATCTTAAAAGGATTTAGACAGCGCGCCGAGAAAGGACTAAGGTATTTGTACTAGTGTTTGACTCTGAGCCGTGTTTGTTGCAAAAACTAGCTAACCGGTTAGTTTAGTTCAGTTTAATTAACTTCTCATAATACATCATTCTTCAAACAAGCAACACGGGAACATAATTTAAATTTTATTCAATGAATATCTGGATTTTTATTTACATTGACATGAGATTTGAAATCTATAAGGTTAGGCTGAGTTAAAATGGTTCCCATGTTTTTTTTAATTCATTTAAGGAAAATAAAATACCTAGTGAACATAATATAATATTTTAATTAATATATATTTAGAAATTGGATGTCATTTAAAACAAGTGCCAGCGAGGGTCGTTTGTAGTAAAAATAACCTTTTGAGTCCCCTGCATCATTTCACGTTTTGTTACATATTATAAATATTAAATAGGTAAAGTTTCATGTCATGACTAATTCCCCTTTCGAAGTTATATGCATGGGCTATTTGACGAATTATAATGTCAACTACTGGAACATTTTCCTTAGCAGTGTTAGTTTGTGGGTATTATAATTTTTTAATGAACCGGGATTTTGTCAAAAGTGAATATGCTGATTCGCTTTTGACAAAATCCCGGTTCATTACAATAAGAGACACTTGTAACATCTGTACCCAATTTAAAATATAATAAGTTACAGTTAAAAAAATCATTTTTGGTATAAGCTCTTATTGCCGACTGTACTTTTCTGTATACCATCATCAACTACGCATTAAGATGGTTCTAACGAGCCCAAACTCAACGGAATTCTTGTGGCCACCTTCTGTCTCCATCATCAGATCAGCTCGATAGTACCATAATATTAAATTGTCATCCAAACTATACTAATTAATACCAAAAATTTCAGCTCAATCGGACAACGGCAAGCCACTGAAAAAAGGATTGAAAATTTTGACGGACAACGTACTTATTACATACTTACATATTTACACACGAACAGTACAAGTTAAATATATAAGAAAAAGCTTGTAAAAATTCATGAAACATCTAACAGAAGAAAATATAAATGCTACATTGCTATAATTATCACCGGCCCTTAGCCCTGAATCAGGGTGGAGCGAGGCGGTCTCTAGGCGCCCTTTGACTTTTTACTTCACATGTTTTTTTGCCTGTTTTTATCCCCGCTTGTCATTTTGGAGCCCACTGCTCTCTGCCCCGGCCTCGGGCCGGTCCTGGCTACAATACATAACTTTTTCAATTTTGACGCAAGAGTTCTATCTAATTAATATGAGCAAAATACAGGGAAGGCAAGTACACAATTTTGAATCCATATAATGAAAAAAAATAAGTGATAAATATCAAGCCTTTTTGTATGAATGTATTCTTGTATACCTATAGGTAAACCAAACGCCTGTCTTTATTGCAAACAACGCATACGGAGCTAAAATTCAGGTTTAAAAAGTGGCATGTAAAAGAAATAGGTAGGTAAAAACCGGAACTAGCGAAGCGCGATTTTAGGTATCATACCTAAAATTCGTATTTTTAGTCAGCGTGCACTTTAAAAGCTATTGTCAGGTTAAGCAGTTACTTTTACTGTGGGCGGCTCTGCCGGTCGTAAAGACCAAATAAGAAATTTACGAGGTCACGCCTTTTATCTAAAACCGTCGCTAAAACAGTTGCATTCATGCATCGTTTTTAAAAGGGCGCTCAACTCACATAAACATACTTACATGAATTATTTGGTAAGAACAATCGAAAACAGAATTTTAGTGTTGATTCTTGTGTTAGGACAGACGATGCGTGCGGCAGCGCGAGATGCGTGCTGTCAAGCGACTATGGAAACGCACAATCCCGACGTGGAGTCCGCGTCGCCGGACGCGTCACCGTAGGTATAAACCCAGTCAAAGAAAGCTCACATCCCAGCAAACTAAGTACGTAGGTAGGTACTCAAGGATTGGACATTTGGAAAAAATGTTAATGAGTGGACTGTAGGTAATTTAAAACCAAAACCAATTCTAAAATAAGTTCCACCACCGACAACGATATGGAGCCTTGAGGTCACTAAGAGGACACTCACCTTTATACCAGGAGCCGCTGGGACGCTCCTCCGTCAGGTGCAGGACCCTGGCTTGAACTGTACAGACTCACCCGATCCCAAGGTTACCTGGCACCTGAGTCTACCCGGCTGATGAGGTGTCCTTTGTTTACCCAAGGCACTTGCGGATTTAAAACTGATCTAAATAATAGCTCACACTAACTATCGCGACTATTTGTGTGGAACTCAATTTTGTAGAACCGTACTTCAAAACGACAAAGATGTATGTATGCATGTTTTATCAAGGAATAAATGAATGAATGAATGAATTGGACCATTTGTCTTTATCGTAAAAGTAGCGGATACTAAAGCAAAACAATAATAAAGAAGCTCTAGTATATTTACTACATATATCTATATCATAATTCGATAGGAGCCTCGTCCGCCATATTGAAAGTATAAATAAATAATACATTGTTAATATTATTGTGTTCTATATGAAGTGTCACTAACCTCCCACAGTGATACAAATATCTCACATAGCTCCGAAAGGCTATTCCTTATCCTACCATTGCTAATGGTATGACATCAGTGTAGCGGATATGGGCGAAATTGCCTTCACCCACAATGTTTACGAGAAACAAACGCTTAACTTTTAGGGTTCAGTTCAAGGTATTACTGACAATTTTAGTATGATAACGGCTAAAAACTAATAACTAGGAATTACAAATCGTGAATATAGCCAAATATGATGTCCTAAATTGTGTATTAACGTACCTATTATTGATAACGTAATGGGTCCAGTCAAGTAACTCTATAAACGTGAATTGAATTTCCAAGTTGTGAGGAAACACTGTTTCGATTAGGGGTGAATGGTATTGTCAAAATTGTCTCTTGCAGAGTCACCCACCCCTATACGAAGCACAGTTTTATGTTACAATTTCATCTAAAGTCTATTTCAGATAGTTTTATGCTGTTTTAGGTCAAGAGACAGACACATGTTAATGTATATAGTGGGTAATGTTGCAAACTAAAAGAAGAAGTTACGAGAACAATATGTCTTTGCTATTCTGCTAAAAAAACGTTCAGGTCTATTAGCGATGATGAGATGCACCACCTATTTGTATATTTTTTAAGCAGAATAGCGAAAGAATATTGTTCTCGTAACTTTATCATGGACTTCACTTCCGCAAAGTACTTAACGCCTGCCTCAATCAATTAACTAAGACAAGCTTAAAATTGAAATAAGTCATAAATAATAGACAAAATATAGAAAAACTAGAAAAAACGATCTCGAGGACCCTTTCACGATGCTTGAAATGCAAGCGGAATCAGTATCTTCATTTCAACTCCTTTTTAACCCCTGGCGCAAACGAGGAGTGTAATATAAGTTAACTTCTGTGTGCCTGTCTGTCGGATGAACAGATTTGAGTGCGTTTTATTCAATCCAAAGTCTTGTCGAGATGGTTATTGGTATATTTGTGGTGTCAGTGTTTACTAAATCATTAATGTATCTGTATATTTTAGAAATAGCCTTCCGCTTGTACCTAATACAAGTGCCTTGGGAAATGGGTCCCATGCAGTCGATGCTGCTAAATTAGTCTGCAGGTCCTTTGTTTCGAAATAGCTCACGCTTGGCCAGCCTTTTTTGCCATGTAAAATCCACTAAAAGGAGTCGTCCATAAAAGAGTCCACGCATGTGGCCGACGCCTGTTTGCACGTCAACACCCGTTTCCGTAGCCGTTGTCGAATCCAAATGGTTTGCAATTAGACTGTTATAATATATCTAGTGATTGAAAAGATAAAGTGCCAAAAATGACGAAGTGGGATTTTATCATTAAGGTATGTGTTATTGGCAATATTAAACGAGTTGCTCTGTGAGCGAACTAGCAAAATTGTAATTTTTCAAAAAAAAATATTTTGTAGAAATGAATCAACAAAAAAAAAACGATTTAATTATTGAACCTGCTCACAAAATTTCACGCGAATCGGTTGAGATGTGCGGCCTGTAGAGGAGAACAGCCGGACAGACGCCGGGCATACGAAGTAATTTTTGCCCAAGCTGAAACGGAGAACTTCGTTCGCTTGCCTCGGCCTCGCCCGTTCAATAATATAAGGAAAATATAATTTAACAACGATATTTGTACGGAAGGTGTTATCTCGTATAACAGCGATTCATTCACTGGATTAAACATAAGACCCAGTTTTATTATAAAGATGTTTATTAAAAAAAACCACGATAATTATTTCCTATAGTTTAAAGAAAAAAGAAAAGAAAAGAAGACATTTATTCACTACACAACCTACTAGTTTGTCTCTTACTTATCATGAAGTGCGCCTTAATAATGTTAATGAGCAATTTTTTGCCACTGAAATTTTAATTATGACTCAAGATTAATGTCGGTTATTACTCACGAGAACGTTGATTTGATAAATTAAAACAGTAGAAATAGATCTTCTGTCTATGGAAACCATATTTGGCATAAAAGCCAATTTACGAACATGCCATATGTGTCTGCTGTAGATACCATCTATGTGTGTATGGTTTTTTTTTTAATATGGAAAGCAAGCTATCCAAAATGATAACCAACATTTTAAATATTTTTATGCACATTAAATTTAGCTGACTCTGAGAGTTTCCCGGAAAACATGTCCATCCTTTCATTTACTAGTTAACGTTTATTTAAACTGTGATTTATTAACTTCAGGCAATTTAGGTACATGTTTTTTTTGTATGAATGATAGATTGTTTTTAAAGGTTTTAATGCTGTTCTCGTTGCTGAACCCTACGTGGGTGTGTTCAGCTCCCAGGCAACCCAGACTTAGCCTAGCAGAGCCTATGCCTAGCTATTATTACAACAATATTAATGGTAAGATACACTTTGTCATTAATTTATTTGCGACATCTAGCCATTGAGGATCAAAAAATTAAACGGTAGATTATTAAGCTTGTGAGCAATTATTTGTGGTTTAAATTGTATTTTTTTTTTCAAAATAAGTGTATATTTTTTTTACTCTTCTGGAGTGATTTAAATGGTTTTTTACTTAAAATACTAAAACTATTATAACTCATGATGTTACCTCAAAATCTGCATTGACTGCTTTGCTATGATCTCGTGGTGCCAAGATACATTACTTGGAGTTTACAATTTAAGATCAAAAAATCCACGATAAAAAAAAAATTGGACACAAGGGATTTCTGCAGATGCTCTAGGGAAGCGTCCTTTTAAATATTTGCTCCTGTTACAGAGCCCACCCAGTATAATGAACCAACCTATTGTCTGATATGTTTAACCTTATAAGATGGCAAAATTGACAACCCTGCAAAAATTGTGTGTCGATAAATAAATGGTGCTTTACCCTAATCAAAAATAAGAAAAAGTTCCATCGCTTATCTCAGCGACTGTAGTAAAACACAATGTAGACGAATACGTTACAAATAAGAAGTATTTAGCAGACTGCTAAAAAGGATAATTTCTCGACTTTTACCCGACTGCCGAAGGAAAGGAGGATTATGTTTTTCGAGCGTATGTATATATGTATGTATGTGTGTATGTCTTATTCTTTGGCAAGCCCTACAGCCTAAACCGTTTGACGGATTTTGACATATGAGGTGTCTTTATTGGGTTCCTCTTAATCGTGGGTTGACATATTTGCAAAAAAGCAGTCGGGTTTTTTTTTTAAATCTTTTGATTCCACTTGTTATTCGGTGGAGAGGATTATTGCAAAACAAACCTAACCGAATGACTTCTATTTGGTGATATTCAAAGAAAATCCGAAAAGTTCATAGTTTCGAAGAAAAATGCATTTGAAACATTAGAGCAAAAGTTAATAGGTGTGTGTGTACGTTCATTAAACATAGTAATTATAAAACATACAACGCCATCGAGATCAGTAGCAAAACTCATTTATTTACATTAATTATTAGGCTTAGTGAAAATAAGAAAAATCATTATTAGTTTCAAATATATTTGCACACCTGATGCTTAGTATAAGAAAATATTAGGAGATATGAAATTAGGCCCAGCAAATAATTATCCATACAAGTTTAGTTGTACGAATATTAGGGCTAATGAAAATTATATCGTAAGTTAGGTTAAGTGGGGTTACCCTATCACTACAACGTTACATTTTATCCATCTTTAAGTCCATAAATACTAGAAGTGTCACTGAAAAAGTGCTCTGCCTAACCCTTTTGGGAATAAAGGCGTGAGTTTATATGCATAAGTAGGTACGACTGTTTAAATATATGTATAAGTATCCATTTATTGACCAGGTCACCCCGGCACATACGCATTCGGATACGACGTATCGGACGCTGCTACCGGGAACACACAATACCGGAGTGAAGAGCGGTACCCGAACGGTACCGTAGTGGGGAGTTACGGGTACCTAGACCCGGCGGGCCGGGCTCATAGGTACCGGTATATTGCTGATGAGAGGGGATATAGGTGAGTAAAACAGGCCTAATATTGAATTTCGTTCCTTGGGAGCAGACGCGCTTAGATCGGCTCCGACTATAAAACTTTACATCGCTATTCGTGATAGCCTTATAATAAATGGCACTGGCTAACCAAAATCATTGCTACAAGAGAGCTTACCTAAATAATTAATAACTAGTTGAATGAATTAAGGTTTTGGAAGGAAATTATTAATAGCCAATACACCGAAAGTCGTTTTTAGCGCTGTGAGCATGACACCTTTAAGCGATATCAGCGTTGTAAGGTTTGAATGAGAGAGAATTACGAGTAAACTGTTGTATTTGTGTTGGATCGTTTTGAAAAACTGAAACACATGTTTTATTATATTTTGATAGTGTCAATTATTTTCGATGTTTTTCACTTCATACTGCCACATCATACGTCTTCATATAGTTTTTCTCGTTTCTATTTCAGAGTAATGCAAGACCGGCCCCAACCTTATGATGTACCAATAATCAGCCCCAACGCTGTTTTAAACAACGGGGGGGATACAGTGACTTGGACGAGAAAGAAACCAAACCGTGTCATGGCACAGTCTGAAAAAATGAAAAACAAAATCATGTGGTTCCCGGGGAATAATATGGTTTAATTAATGAATACGAAAATATGTAAATTAATATTTTATATTTGTTTCTCATTTACCCACGACGCCAGCACACACGAGGCGATAAATCAGAGATAGTCAGGGCCGGTTTTATAAAGATGCTTTAGACCAAACTATAGATAAATTTTAGTAAAGCCTCTCACAGACTGGCGCGGCCTTTGACAATAACTGTCAACTTTACTATTGACCGCCACCGCAGGTTGCGTCAGTGTGATTCAGGCCTAACTCAGTCTAACGGATTTTTATAAAACCGGGGCCCGGCTGTGACAGGTATCAGGCTTTGGCAATAACTGTCAAATTTACTATTGACCGCCACCGCAGGCCGCGTCAGTATGATTCATCAGGCCTTACGCGTCTTTAGCGCTGCGTAAAGTCACCATATGTAACCGCTCTTAGGGGGCCTGTACACTTGTAAGTTCTTACGTAAGTTCACGAAAGTCGCTGTAAGCAATATTTGTACTGAACTTACGAAAGTAACTTACAGTTGTAAAGGCGGTCTTAAGCTCCTGACTTTTATATTACTCTATACACATGCTTCCTTTTTTTCAGACATGTGTTCAATGTCACTTTGACTTTTCGAAAATGAAACCCAGAATTTTTCACATTATATTATTATATTTATTATTTATACCAACAGTTATTAAATGTAGGTTTATTTATTTTAGTGTGATACTTAAATGTAATTTTTAGAGCGTCTTTGCAAATCGAAGGTCTACTTAGTTTTGTTTTATCAGGTTCAAAAGTCGAGGCGAGAGACGAAAAGACTTATCCGAATGGAACTCTTGTTGGAAGATACACTTACGTAGACACATACGGAAGCAAAGTGCATGTGAAATACTTCGCTGACGAGAATAGTTACAGGTTTCTGGACATAAATTGCAGTTTGTTTACACTTCAATAATAAACCTAGTCAAAATATCTTGGCTCAGATAAAAAAAGAGATTTGCTCTATTTGTGTATATACCTACCTCATTCTATATCATTAGATTTTTAACGGACAAATTCATCTCCGTTTCTTCGATTATAGAATATCAAGATCAAGAGACATTGTACTAGTTTTACTTATTTCTATAATTTTTAAAATATAACAATACGTTTTCAGCTTATTTTTTCCTTAGTTAAGTATACTCAATTAATAACAACTTGTATTCTCTGAGAATAACGTTTTAGAATGAAATAACAATACTAATCTTTTTGCGTCTAAAAATGATTTTCCTTGACATTGCATGACGATATTAACGCACGATTTTTCTAATGTTAAATGGAATCCTACTAATATTATTCCAGAAAGCCGTTTTAAAATGGGAACCAAACTAGTAAGTTTGTATGGAGAGCCGACTTGAGTCGACCGTGCTGGGGACTCTTAAGGAAATGTAATCATTTGCTTCTAATCATGTCTACAAACGTCAAACTTCATTTACAGTATTGAATTGAGATCCAAGATGCCAGAAGATGAAAACCATGAGACTATCCGAAACCCCTCTCTAAGCGTTGAGCGCACTACCGATACCGAGCCGGTAGATACAATGGTACCACTTAAATTAGATTTTCCGTCGATTGATAACATCTACACAATCGAAAATCCGCCCAACGACACCAACGATATGGTAACGAATAAGAAAAAGTATTATCACAGTAGTAATGAGAATGACAATCAACCCGAAGATTATGATATTTACGATTCTGTTTTTAAAAAAACCAAGACGTACGAAAAGGACAAAACAATTAAATGTAGGAAAGTCATAAGAAAGATTCGGCAGACATTGAACGTTTTGATGAAAAAAGTACCTAATCTGTAATTAGTAATTACCCTTTAGGTACAGTCCATGAGCACTAAAAACAATCTTCGGGTCTTTACTTCTCTCTCGTCTGCTTTTACACGATCATATGCCAAAATAAATGATTTCTCACCTACCCGAAAAGCAATAAACGATGACTTTTGCAGCGCTTCAAATGCGATATATTATTAATATTCAGTTAGCCATCTATATTTTGTTTCATGAAGTAGGAGGGATATTAGTTTACGTAGAGAACGAGCATTTACAGCGTTCACTGGTTGCATGTTGTAAGACTTGTTAGTTATACTATTCGGACACAGATGGAGCTGAATTCACAATATAATGAGCGAAGTTATTATTTGTTTGTTCTTAAAATAACTGCGATGTTTCCAAAATATCATATATATTGTGTTAGATTAACAGATACTTTGCATCAAAAAAAAAATGTAAAAATCCAAAATAGTCCAGTTTGTGTCTAGTAAGTAAACATAGACCTAACAGCAAAGCCGCACTCGGGCCGATGACAGATTGGGTTCTGAAAATATGGTATATATAATGGCACTAACGGTGTAATGGAACGTTATATCGTGAACGAGTTTACAAATCCATAGCAGAATAGCATCACGATGATCAGCAAAATAACCGTCTGCTCCATCCACGAAAATCGAGTCTCTAACAGATTCCGGTTCTAAACACACCTAGGAAATAAAATAACGAATGAATGAATAAAGTCATTACTTGCGATTGCATACAGTTCGTAAAAGAGTAATTTTAAAATAGGATTCTTGGCGAGTGACAATTTCTGCACGACGCAGAATTGCTTCCGTGCAAAATACTGCGAGTTTTTAGAATTTATTAGATTATTCACCTTTGAACTTTTTGCTGGAGCCTCGGTCTGTGTTTGAGCATGCCGTATAGAAACGCATTTGCCTTCATGTGGTTTTTTAATTATTTCCGCGCTGTGCATCATCCGTACGCCCATTAAAAGAAAGGAAGCGTTTTTGTGCCCGCCATTCATGAGAGTATTAGAGACTGTGTGGACTAATGGGGCACTGAAAATAAACAATATTATGTATATAATAGGGAAGCCTGCAGTGGCGGCAAGTGAAAAATTTCGATGGGCAACCCGGAACAAAAAACTTATGAAAGAGTTTAGAGTATATTATATAACTATAGACTTGCCTAAAATTATATTTTAGGCAAGCCGGTGGGAATCGGCTTGTATGGGCGCTCCGCCTCTGGTAGCCAGTTAGTTTATGCGCAACGCAAGGACGCAAAAACAATAAATTACGAAAAAGCGTAACTAGCGAGCAAAAATATAAATCGTTTAACAATAAGCTTAAATCACTTTTAATACAGAAAGCATACTGCACAATTGAGGAATTTTTGACGGACAAAAGGTGATCGTGATAAGAGAGCCGAGGATGTAATTATCAAAGTTCACGCGTTTTTTTCTTGTAGGTACTCAGTTCGCGCACTGCTCGCGCAGGTGTTATTAAAGCGAGACTTAGATGAAATCACTAAACAGCCAATAGCCGATACAAAATAAAATAAATATTTTCGTATTCAATACTAATTCTTGTAAAATATTAACATAAATAAGTAATTTTAATAATTGAAATACCAACGATTTAATACCAAGGATAATGAGCCTAAAAGCGACGTAATAAGAGTCACGTTACGAGCATTGTGTTGAAAAATAATTTATTTTCAATGAATATTGGGTGTATGAAAATTTTAGATGTACCTGATAATTTTTTGGTGATAGGAATATCCTTCCTTAGCACGAAAAAGAATTTTCAGATTTTTTCAGCTTTGTTAATTATTTTTGAAAAATATAAACAATTTCCTCACTTACGTTTTGGGTCAAGGACGGCACTTTCCTCGATCCGTGTCATATTAAAAAAAAAAACTTAAATATCTGTGGTAAACTGACACTGGCAATGATATTGACAGTTGCAGCCAATGACAAAAGAAACTAATGGACAGGGTGTATTTATCTGTTTAGACGTAAACTTCTCCAAAATAGCACTGTCTCATTTTAACCAAGCACCATTTGGCTATTAAAAAAGAGATGGTAGTATAACAGTCAGAACCGAACATTAATCATCAAATGTCAAATGTTGCCCAAAATCGCCATATTTGTTGCCACGAAATGTCAGTTCCCGTCAGTTTAGTGGGTACATCATCTGTCAACGACACATGTAAACAAATCAAAATATTAAAATATCTTTCGAAATAAAATTATAAACTGCACAAGGCTGAAAGAACACGGATAAGTGGAATGTGGTGACCATGCCCAGCTGCAGCATTATTGGATGTGGCTTACGAAAAGGCCCAAATCGGCAAAGTTTATCCTTGCACCGGTACGTAAATGTATTTTTATTGAAATATTGGATAATTTAAGCATTATCGAGAGCTGAGCATTTGCATTATGTTGTAATGTGTACACATATTAAGATTCGTTATACGTTGTAATAGGATTTAGCTTTATTTTCGATATTTTTGTACTGAAAGTTACCTTTGAGTGGCAGTTAGGGTTGTTCTTGAAAATATCGATAATTAATGGCGATGCGTCATTCGCAATATCGAATTTTCTAGTTCTATAACCAGTGAGCTCTGAGCCAGTATCTTGAATTTACAAAACCTGAAAAGTCTGGGTTGTCAAGATTGGTAAAATTTTATAGTAGGTACCTTGAAACTAAACAAGATTCATTGATTCGCTAATATAGCTATTTTTAAAGGTTACCAATATGCCAAGAAAAAATAGTTGGAGGCAATTGGACCTGAAAATATAAGACAATGTAAAAGAAACATTTGCTCTCTACATTTTGCTGGAGTACCCTGTTCTCTTTACGCTTTTTAAATTTTCAATACATATACTTGCTTGTACCTTTCCCAGGACTCTTCTGCCAATTTAACTTTTATTTCTTGTGCTATTAAGCATGAAAGGGTACCGAAAGTCATACTTCCGCATATCTAATAAAGTATGGATTACTATCATCTCATGTTATTTTAAAAGTGGACGGATTATCGTGTCGTGTACATAAAAATCATTATTTTCTCATGTTCACTCGTCGACTTGTAATTTGTTAATATACATATAGCTTGAGGTCCCGGGTTCGATTCCCGGTCGGGGCAGATATTTGTATGATGAATACGAATGTTTGTTCTCGAGTCTTGGATGTTTAATATCTATTTAAGTATGTATTTATCTATATAAGTATATTTATCCGTTGTCTAGTACCCATAGTACAGGCTTTGCCTAGTTTGGGACTAGATCAATTGTTGTGATATGTCCCACGATATTTATTTATTATTATTATTTATATGAATATCACTTCCATTTCACGCCGTTTAAAAGGAGACATGATTGTAAAATAAAATACTTAATAAATACGTTGTCCCAAAAGTCACGCAAGATTTGAATTATACAGAAGATGTTATTGAATCTTACAGTAGGTACACATTTAGGGTTATGCATGGAGCAGCTCAAGAGGAAAATCTAATACTGCTTGTTGTTATTGACTGCATGTAATCAATACATTCGTAATAACCATGATATTTAGCAGAATAGCAAAGAATTATTTTCCTCGTATAAATCATGGAATTCCGCTAAGTAATGCCTGATACAATCCATAATTGAGAAAAAACTACACTTTCAATTAGCTCATATAAAATAATGTACTTATAACCTTTATGTTCTGAGATCTGTCTATTTTATCGATAAACATGTTCGCTGTATTATCGATAGCGGGACAGCACTACATCCGCCATGTTTGTCACCCATACTGGACACACTCATTTTGTTGATACTTCACGTCCTTTAGTTTCTTTGGTCATTGGTTGCAGCAGTTATATTTGTCATTATCAGTGTAAGTTTACCACAGATCCAAAAATTTTTTTTTTAATATGAGACGGATCAAGGAAAGTGTCTATTGAACGTCCTATATGATTGTGAATATGAACCCTTTTTGTTACATACCCAAATGCACATGTGTTTCATGTGTTTTGGTACCTACACAAATTATTTTCTTACATGCAAATAAGAATGAAGAGAGCCTGTTATTTTACCGAAATATTTTTGACAAAATTTCTTTTCCCAACCAAACTTTGTTAACTGCTTTTTTTTTCAATTCAATTTTTCCGAATATTTATTTGCCAAGTCATAATTCGTCCAATGATCACTTGTCAGAATATTAATTCAGCAACTTTCATTAAGACAATGGTTCTTTTACCAAATTCGTTGTTTAGGCAAAATAGTTAGTAAGGGGTAGGTACGGGTACCTAATGATTATTTGGCAAAGTGTTTGGTATTTGGCAGCGAAAATCTGCCAACTTCTACAAACTTCGGTAATCCATTAGTAACCCAAGAATGAAATTACCACGTTGAAATCTGTTCAGCTATTTTTACGAAGTAAGTACCTAAATTAACATCTAGACTACCTACCTACCTTATTTCAATTAATATTTCTGTTCAAAAAACATTTATTTAGAATAACAGGTCCACTACAAAAATTGACTACACAAGTGATATTGTAATCGCCGTTAAGGAAAAATGTACTTATAAAAATATAAGTATGCCTTACCCTAGTTTAACTAAAAATACAGCGTAGCAGCGTACTTCATTATTGACGGCAGAGACATTAATGTGTACTCGCTCTGGTTCATCGACGTTAAATGTTATCCTTGGAACTTTAGAATGGTCGAAGATGAAATGTTGCAGAATCGAAGCTCTTGCTATCATTTTTCGGCAATCGGATAAGGGACAGGTGATAGGTCTGAAAATTAAAATATTGTTTTAATGATAGATCATAATTGTAATTAATTAATACATTGACGTTTTTATGAATTTTATCAAACCTGTGCATTATATCAGTAAATTTTTCAAGGCCATTCTTCATTGCTTCATGTTCGTTCGATCGTATGGAGAGTAAACTATCGCTTTCACGAAAATCAACATTTTTGTACTTTATTGTAGTTTCCGAAGTTTTTTTGCTAATTGCCTGGAAGTACAAGTTTAAAACATTATTTTGTTAAATTGAGCCAGGGATTTTTGGGGTATACTATTAAACAAGCATCATTGGTGTAGGTATTTGTTTATTTACAAATAAAAACGGGTGTTCAAAATCGGCCCTAACAATTTCGATCTTATTTACAATACAAAGCGGGCGACAATTCTTTACCTGTTCTTCCGGAATTGAATATGCTCTTGCTGCCTTTTTGTTTACGTCTATATTATTTAGGCTCTTAGATTTAGGTATCTGTCCTGTAAAGGGTAACATATTCATGGTTTTAGCATATCTACACTGGCTTCCCTAATATTCATGCTAAGGTTTCTAACCTTACAACTGCTAAGTAGGTACCTAAACGATATTATGATTGCTATTTATCTACGGTATTTATGTATTTTGAATAATGTAATTAACTGGGACGTCTAAATAACGTAACGGGACGTGTAAAACTATGTTTTATCAAGGAATAAATGAATGAACAGATGGCTTGGCAGTATAGCCAAACCAAAGACAGTTTGAAGTTAATGAGAATGACCCAAAGATAAAGATGTCAACTTACTGAAACATTTAGAGCAATGGTGGTGATCTCCGTTCGCAAAATCCTTATTGTGAAGTGAAAGCACTTTGCATCTTGATACCATCACATTGGAACAACACTGCACCAAACCTGCTATAGCATTACCAGTTTCTTCATAAGGAGGTGTTGAATCTACAGAAAATATGAAATTAAAGAGCAAAAGAAACCCGTTCGGTTTTTACAAATATTATAGTCTATGCCACTCCCACGACTAAAAAGAAATCTAACAGCACATCACGTCACATATGTTTTACCATTTGAGATTTTTAATCTATCAAGCCGTATAAGCAGCAGTTCGTGCCAAAGAAACACACATACATACACTTAAAAAACATTAAAACTGTTCGACAGGTTGTAACAAAATATTACCCTAATAGTACCGTATTTGCAAAGACTATCCCACTTAAATCATTTAATGTAGTGCCAAGACTCCCTAGCTCATATAGCTTCCAGCATTAAAAAGTTAAAGTGCAGAAAGGGGGAAACCCCCCCCCCCCCCCCACAAGAGGGACTGATGACCTGACGGGAGTCCGCTGGATACGGGTGGCGCAGGACCCGTCGTTGTGGCACTCTTTAGGGGATGCCTATGTCCAGCTGTGGGCGTCTTTCGGCTGATATGATGATGATTAAAAAGTTATACTATCGCAAATAGCGCCGAGCCTCCTAGTCAGCAAGGCCTACTCTCTACCAGCCCAGCTCCACAAATTTTACATCTAAAAAGTATAGTTTGGGTCGCATAAAGACACTCGCGCATGCAATCCGCATGAATTTATGTTTATGATAAACGACGAGTCGACGAACGAAACTTTATGCAGGCTTTAATAAGGTTGCTAAGGTCACCTTATCCTCTGAATATAAGCTTGCTAGTATTATCCAGACTGATGCTGTGCGGGTTTGAAAATACGACGAAACGCTTCAAGAAAAAGCACGCACTACCGTGCCCCCGGATTTCTAGGAATTCATTTCTTTAGATAGATAATATAGGTACTCGTACACGATTGTATCTAATAATGTTGTGATACAGACCTTAGTGTTAGGCGCGGTTTTCTCGTGGTCTCATTGATTTGTCCCATCAATGGGACCACGAGGGAGACTTGTTTCTTGTAGTCCCATTAAGTTCTATTGAAATGAACTTAAACATCCTGTATATGTATGTGCGCTCTCACTTTTCTTCCAACACTAGGTGTATGATATCCTGGTATTTCGACAGTTTTGTTGCTCTGTTTGCCCTTCGGGCATCTAAGGATGCCTAACGAACCTAACCTACCTATCTATAACCTATCTTTTACAACATATATGTGCAATTTATATTATATACAGGAAGTGAAATGTTATTAATTGGGACCACGAGAAACAAGCCTCCCTCGTGGCCCCATTGATGGGACGAATCAATGGGACCACGAGAAAACGGTGGTGTTAGGTACTGTGGTTTTATAATTATGTGATGGGGATATTTCTGAAGACAACACCATAACAAACTATACCTACTAATATTACTCTATGAAAATACTGTGAACATTTCATAGGGAATGAAGACCAAATTACCTGGCTGGAAAGTATGGCGTGTCCAGTGGCCCGAGTTACACACACGCAACACCGACGTGGCCGAAACCTCATCGCATATCGAGCATCGCACAGTTTCCATGGTTGTTCTCGATAATTCTTCCGGCTTTAGATTTGGACCTTTAGATATGACCTACCACAACATTTACAAAACTTAAGGAAACTCAGTAAGTATTACATAATGAAATGACGTAGTTAGCTTGTATTGTTCAATAACATAGTTAGTTGATACGGTTTAGTTGTAAACATAACACTAGTGAGGTAATATATAGTGACAGGTGGCGGACTATTTTACCGATAGTAAAGTGTGGCGTGTTGGTTGAATTTGCTATGAGGATTGTAAGGAAGGCCGCACAAACGTTAGTCTATTGTTATTCCAAATGCTGATCTATGCTAATAAGTATGGGATTGTGCTCTGTTTTAAATGATTCATAAGCCATAAAGCTAGCGAAAGTTTCGAGGAAGGTGTTTACATTGGGACGTTATTTCCTAGATATTACTATAACTTACTACCATAAAATATTTAAGCTCTTTTTAAGACTAATACGTACAGTGCAGTATAAAATTACTGTTTTAGTACCTACACATTACTTACCTTTCTCATTATATTGATTATTAGCTAAAAATATTAGTTCTTCAAAAATCTTATAATGTAAACCTATAATGACGTTGACGTATGTATGTTTGACAGTAGATAATATACTCTTCTTTAATACTTAAGCCCCCCACCGCACGTCATGTTACTGGATCAGATTTTATAACAGGACATGGCATATTTGAGCCCGTATGTTGCTTGTATGTTGTTATCGGAGCAGGGCTGTTATTCGCTACGCGCAAATGCGGCTCACCCCGCCGGTCACCCGTTACGAAACTAGACCTCTACCTACGCTTAGTTACTACGCATCGCGGTGTCAAGATATATTTGTGGGTGAACGTTGAGGTGAGCTTAAACAAGTTACAGAATAGGGACCTCGTACATAATTTTCCCCAGTACTGGGGTACTGGGGAAAATTATGTGCATATTGGCAGTAATTAGGTACACCAATTATACACTTATTGAAAATTGTGTAATAATTCAGCGTAACACGGCATCGGCATTATGCGTCCGCGATAGAAACACTGCACAACATAAACAAACTCGTTTTCGCATATAACAACAACAGAAAAACATGCGATGCCGTATAGGTGCGCGTATGATAGTGATTCTGCAGTTGAATTATTATAAGGCAATTTCATTGAAAAACATATATTATTACATTACGTGCACTATCTTCAACGAAGCAATTTGAAAATGTCGAACGGAATACTATAAGTCAAAAAACTGGTCACGTGTGAGTCTGTCTCGCGCACCGAGGGTTCCGTACATAATTACATACAACATACCCGTCTTGCGCCGCCCATTAATTTGGAAAAATCCTAACAACGTATAATAGTTAGTTAAGTCATTTGTACCTACAGTGCCATCTATCGGTGCATTTTGTTACTAACTTGAGCGACCAGGAACTCGATATGTAAGTGTGTTGGTTTTTCAGCGATATTTTTTTATCAAATAATTCTTTTTTTATTTGCTAGAAGTTACTTTCAATATAATTTCATACGAATTTAGAGGAAAACAATTGAACATAGAAATATTAAATTACAAACTTAATAAACACATGAATTTTTGAAAATAAAAAAAATACGCTAGATAGAGGTCTCGTTATACTTTTCCGGTAATATTTACGTTAACATTAATCATATACGGACGGACAGCGGAGTGTTAGTACCTAATACGGTTCCGTTTTTACCCTTTGGGTACGGAACTCTAAAAAGGCAATGTTGACTTTACTGTTTTTGGTAATCAATCACTGACATGCTAAAAATGATGATATTCTTTGATAAAGTATGCCTAATATCATAACTTAGGTAGATGTTATACTGACCTATACTATATCGAATATTTGGAAATAGGTACTTTAAAAACAAATATAGTATTTAATAATCCCTGTACTCCTTTGTATATTGCATCTGACTTGACATTTTATTTTATATTATTTTCATTTTAATTGTTGGTGGGTCGTTCTTCTTTTTTACCGACAATGATCCGAGGTTTTTCTGTTTTTTTGGTTTTTGAACTATCGAAAATTGTGGTTTTGAAGTGCGATTAAAAAAAAAATGCATAGGTTTCTTCATTAGAACTAATTAAAGTTTCCTTTCTGGCCAATATAAATATTTATTTACGGTTGGTTTCTAAAAAAAAACATGTGACAAAGTGGACTCTTTCAGTGGGGACAACATTTTGGTTTACCACTCTGTCACGGCATTCTACGAAAAAAAAAACATTTAAAAAAAATGCTAGTTAGAGAAAGTGAAATATTAAACATCACTAATTAATAAAATAATATGGACGTTCATTCGAACATTATAAAACCGTAAACATCATTACTCAAATGAGATGCCGTAATAAGACGAGGGACAGGCTATTGTCGGTCGAAAAGAAGAACGACCCTGGTATACAAATGTATTGTGCATATCTCACACATTATTATAAACATTAATGTTATTATTACATACCTTGACGATCGCTGTACGATAAGTAATATAATGTAAGTCAAAATGTTCTATGAAAATTGTACAATGAGATAAATAAACTAAACTAAACTAAACAGGTAAGAATTATCCAAGACTTACTCAAACCTTTGGTACCTACTGCTATTAGGTAAAACTTAAAAAAAAACTGCAATTACATAACTAATAATGAAATAACTTAGGTACATTTAGCTCCAAACGCTTGATAGCTTAATTTCAATTATTGTGTATTATTATAATTTATTAACACCTCTATTGCTATGAATAAAGATTCCAGATGTCAAATTATAGACCGGTGTCGATTACTGCGAAGTTTACCTTAGTCGTGGAATAACTACTAATGTGTACAAATGATAATAATGTGTGTGCGTAATGTGTTTACATTACTAGTACTGTATGTCGCATAAAATCTAGCGAATAAAGGCATAATAGCATTATAATATTCGTAAAATGATCTGCAGACTAGCAGGAATACACGCGTATTTTTTCACTAGTGTAGCAAAGTAGACTAATCACACTCGGCGCTTATGTAACTCTTCTCGCGCATTAGTGACATATTGTAATGCAATTTTTCGACACTAAAATTGGAAAACGTCTTACATCTGGAACCTCGTATTACACTCCGTGGAATAAATTGAAAAACGACCTTGTCACTGGCAGCATAGCGATCAAATCTCAAGAAATTGAGTACGTGTTAAAGAAGGTAAAACAAGTAGTGTAATGTGAAACCACTCAGTTTCCGTAACCACTTGAAACAATGCCTTCAACATGCGCTTGTACCTGGGCTCAGTATTATGTTGTCTTCAAATGTTGACAGCATGTTTGTGTATAAACAAGTAATTGTATTGTTCGGCATAAGAACATAACTTAAGCAAGCCTTTCGATTATCAAGCCTTAGTCTTTACTTGGTTAGTTTTCTGGACTATGACGACATAGCTTAGCTGTATAAAATTTAGTGTTATCGCATGTATCTGTCATATCTCTTGCAATCTTATTGAGTTAGAGTAAATTTTAAAGCAAATGGGTTTGCTGAGTAAAGAATGTTGAAGATCTCATTAAGACTGTTCAAGCCATGAAATAGTTCCTTTGCAACAAAGGATTATAATTTTTTAAAGCACAAGATTTTTTGTTAGCTTTTAACTTTTTAACGAGCAGCAACCACCCAGCAAAAAGTAAAGATTATTTTAAAATATGAATTATATGTAGTAAATGTATAAATGTGATTTGTGCTTAAAATTTACGATAGTAACTTTGGTTTACACATACATATGCGTTTATACTACGATTACCTGTTGTAAACCCTTGTATTATTTATTTTATAAAATATATGAATGAATAACTAAACAAAAACCAGGCACTTTCCTGAACAGATTGTATAATTAATTATTTTTACTCGTAGTTTCAAAACAGTCCATAGATGGCGAATTATTATTAAAATGTGCTGTTTTTAACCTACTTATTGCGTTAAAAGCAACGGTAAAGTGAGAAATATGTAAAACAGAAATTATAAAATTTCCTCATAACAGGAACGCTTATGGACGGAGTTGATTTTTACACGTAAACTGATGCAAGTGCCGTAATCTTCAAACATTATTCAATGAGCTACTGCTAACCGACCCATCCTACTCGAACACAAACTTGTATCACTATTTCATACATACACTCATAGTTAAAACAAGACGGATGATCAAATCGATGGTAAGGTTTTGTATGTACATACTTAGATCGAGCTTTACGCTTTGCTACACTTAGCAGTGCAATGTTGCATGTGAAATTGCAGACTACGACTGATAACTGCGTTCATTGGATCAACAATTTATATATATGGGTGATGAATGACATAAACCCCGCAATTCCGTAACTTCTTTTGTGGCCTCAGCTCACCCGTCACCCACAAATTGTACATCTTGACGCCGCGATTTGTTGTAACTAAGCATAATCAGAGGTCTAGTTTCGTTAGGCTTGACTGGTGAGGTGATGCGAATGAGCGCGTTTTGACTAACAGCCAAACTCCTTGAATTAGAAGAATCACATCGGTAAATAAGTTTCAGTCAAAAATGTCATTTTTGGTACAAGCTTTCATTGCCGACTGTACTTTACTGTATACCATCATCATATATTCATTGCGACGATTCTAACGAGCCCAAATTCAACGGGGTTACGTCGGTTAAATGGGCCAAAATTCTTTTTGATGCCTATAAAAACGTCCCTTGTAGGTACATTTTAACCCATAATATTTTACTTATTCAGATAATCTTCAAAAAACGATTATTTTCTAATTCACAATGACATATGCATATCCGAATAATGACCATTATCAAAATAGTTTTTTTTTTTTTTGGTAACGCAGTGGACATTATTTTTGAGGGGTCATGGGGTGGGGACTGGTAACGCAGTGGTAATTTGAGTATCAAATGTGACTTTTTTGTAATATAAAACCCAGGGTGGTGGGAAAATTTATAATAAACATTGAGGCCCGGTTGAGAACTGACGTAAAACTACTAGGAAAATATTTCGAGACATCTATATTTTTTATAATTGTTTATAAATTTCCATCTCTATTTTAGGCACTAAAAAGAATTTTGGCCCAAATACTGAATTCCCATGGCCACCTTCTGTCTCCATCATCAGATCGATGGTACCTACCATAATATTATATACTTACATACTTACTTAAGAACAGGTCAAGTTAATATAAAGCTTGGAAAAAGGTCTTCAACTATATCTTACTTTTCCATTTTCTTTCATTTCCAAATTCCAGCTTATTCTCAAATCTCAAACAGTGAATATATTTTCAGTGACGATATCATTATCGTTATATTGAACACCAAAAAATAATGTTCTTCCTGTTTGTGTAAGCTGTCTCATAGAATCTGAGAAAGAAGTGAGAATCTTATAAAGATTTATACCTGGGTGAAAACCAAACGTTAGATATTTTAATTTAGGCGATCAGACTTTTCACTAAGTATTATGTGCTTAAATATCAAATAGTGTAATATAATTACTTTATATGACAATGGAACTTTTACAAACTCTGTGTTTTATAACCTAACGATCCGTCAACTATTTTTTAAATGCACTCACCTTCAACCACACCAATATTACAATAAGTGACTGATTACGACGAGGAATGTAAAGGCATTAAGTCACCTCACATATTATTATTAAAATCCATTAAGCCGTTTAGACTGTAGCCCGTGAAATATAATTATTCTTATCCACGTACCTACATACAAATTCAGTGAGTTCCGCCACATTATTGGGTGTAGATCTGGACACCAGTATGAGTTGGAAACCACATATTCAAAGGTTATCTAAAACTCTATCATCATTTATCTGTGCCCTTAACCACCGCGCGCTTAAGCGCGCAACAGACTTTAAAACATCACTCACGGCATATTACGCTTACGCCTACTCAAAAATATCATTCGGTATTGTTTTGTGGGGAAATAGTTGTGATATAAATGCGATTTTTACTCTCCAGAATCCTAGCTAATATAAATCCAATGGAATCCTGTAGAACATACTTTGTCAAATACCAAATACTCACCCTCACTTCCATACTTGAATCGTTTCATATACTTGAATCGTGTAAATTTATCCGAAAACATATTGGTTTATATACACAGATAACGAGTATTAAAAGAAACGATCGGAATTTGCACAAACTTAGAGCACCGTTTTCCAAATATAAAGTCGTCACGTCTAATACGCATTACATACCATAAAAATCTATAATGTACCTACCATCTATGTATCTTTTGTAATGTGATACGCAATAAATAAATAAATAAATAAATACCCGCTTGCCTCATAACCTCATCATTAACACATTTATAACCTCCACCAAATCTCATCTGTAAAAACTAGTCCGAGTACAACAATCGGACTCAATTTCTTGTTACGCCTTCATTACTTACCCTATTACCTGATCTCGTGTTTTCCCGGCGCCCACCACCGCGCCACATATAAAGTCCCCGCTTAGTTTCACTCGTCACATTCGTTAACTTGCCACCGAAAAGCGTGCTTCTTTTTTTCGGTTTTTAGTGTGGTTTAGTGGTTCGAAGAGAAAATGGCCTTGAAGGTAATTATAGTTACTTTAAAAGATAACATGTGATCCATTCGTTTATGGGACACCATATATCCTCAACAGCCTTACTTTGGTTTACAGTTTATGATTGTAATAACATTGCCATTATAGTGATATTACTAAATGTTTATAAGTTATAAGTACCTTTTTAAATAAAAATAATACTTTATTTTCTCATAATGTTTATTACAATGTTACAATAATGTCCTGATAACTAGAAACTTGGCTTCCTAAATAGATAAAAAGCTGTGCTTTAGTGTAAACAGTGCCCCTCCTTCAAAACATTAATCACAGTCGATGTTCACATACTTACAATATAATTTTGACTAAAAACATTAAATATTATCACATGGTATCCATGAATCTCATAATAATTATTCATCTATCAAAACTAAATGATCAATTTTTTTATATAGTTTTTACCATATGAAATACGAATATAACACTAATATATAACATATTAGTGTTATATACCACAAAAAACATAAAATTTATTTTCAATTCGAAAATTAAAATCGTAGTTTTATTATCTCATTATCTGTATGTTACGTGACCGAAAACGCCGACCGCAATTTTGTCTTCTGTAAGTGACGTCAGAATAGCAAGTCCAAAAACAAGTTTTAGTTGTTAACAACATTTCACGTTTCTATGTTTCTGCACATAGTATCTTCTTAGTAGTCTGTGGTTTGGTGTTGCAGTTATGACGTCACGATAATGGCGGCTGCCTTTTTGGCGCGAATATATAACGTTCAAATTTCAACCATTATTTATTTGCATAAAATGAAATTATTTTGAGGAAATAAAAAGACCAATTGACTATCAAATACGAACATTTTAAAATAGGTATATCAAAAAAAATATAGAATAGCCTTAACACGTGTACATACTGAACACGTGAGGAACAGACAGTGTTCATGTTCGAAAGTACTTATGGCAAAAGAATTTTCTAATAGCCGAAGCATGGAAGTTAATATCAGATTAGACGATAAAGTTTCCTTCCCGGTTATTATTAATAGAAGGTAATTAATTACTTTAGTGCATTCTTGAATACCAACCAAATGGGTGCTAAACTGAAACTGTTGATGTATATTACGATGAAATATAATTACAGACACGATCTTTTATTTATTTCAGATAATTGTATGATATCAAAATAAATATTATTTTATTTACTTTTTAACTTGCCTACTGCAGCTCTTACTAAAATAGAAACAAAAGGATATGTGGGATAAATTATGGCAACTCACACTTCTCCGATTTTTTTTTAAACAATAGCTAAGAACAAAATCGTTATATGGTAAACGTGCCTGTGCTCAACACTGACCCAATAGGTATCTTAATTCAAGGCAGATGCCAATTATAGAAAGTAAGGTGTGAAACATTCGGAAATTTACCTTAAGGTAAATTACCATATAACGATTAATCGTTAAAAATATTTACTCAAATTCAGCTTTCACACGGAAAGGCATGTTTACAATGCCACATGATACACATTTATTTGCCAAAGTGAAAACAAAAGTGTACCTACTTAAAGTCACAAGGCAAGAAATCATTCCACGTAACTGCAATGACAATAACCGGCATCTTCTGAAAGTTCGTGAGAGCTCGACGAAAAAAGCTGCCTTTGTTTTATCGATGATGTATTGATAACACAGTAGGTACGTCCATTGTTCACTTCAAAGCTGTATTTTATATGTATCGGCTTGTGAATGAATGCAGAGTTGTGGTTTCACTATCGTTTAGTTATAGATTAGTACGTTCCTAGTCGATGACGAGATAATCATTTTAGAAACTATAGCAATTATAATATTTTTCGAAAACTGGTATATTAACTATAAATGATCTGATGATGAAGTTATGTACATGATACTAGCTGCCCGCGTGGCTTCGCTCGCATATTGCAAAGAACGCAGACAAAGTTGATTCTACACGCCGATGAAAGATTTTTTTAAATCAGATAAGCGGTTTTGGAGATTACCCTAAACATACAAACTTAAAAACTTACATTTTACAAAATTTTATATAGATATGTCATCACCTTCCAAATTTTAATATAATGTCACACACAACTGTATTATCTTCCCTATCGATAGAGACCTCTTTAATTGTTATATTTCAAATTAGTAGTCCTATTACATACGTATTTTTTAGGTACACCTACCATACACCTATACTCACTAAGTTATAATTTATTTTATATTTATTGTAATAAGCAACGTAATCACAATCAGACTGGGACACCTCTTTTTGACCGAGTTATGAACACATCAAATTACGAAATAATAGAGAATCAGGGCGCTATTTATGTTAATTTATTCAAACAAGGGCCACTATACTCGTAATTCGGTTGTCTCGGAGTTTAGCTAGATGTTATTACTTTACGCGTGTGTCGTCTTTCGAGCGAGCGAAGCGAACGAAGTACTATGCTTCAGCTTGGGCCGAAAATCGTTTGTATGTCCGTCACCGTCACGTCTGTCACGATGTCACGCTGTTCGGCTGTTCTCGTCTACAGGTCGCATTTCTCAACCGATTCTCGTGAAATTTTGTGAGCAGGTTGATTATAATACACGAAATCTATATTATAGATTTTGTGTCGAGGCATTCTTTCGATTTTTTTTAAAGGCAGGTTCGTTATTTCTACAGCTCAAGGGGGTCTATAAGTTTTTGAATTGAAATCTGAGGGGTAATCACGTTACGTTTTGAACGCACGTTAGTACAATGCAACTGTATTTTTTTTTAAATAAAAACGCTTGGTTTTGTACTCAATGGCATTTTTCGCCCCCGCTACCCATTTCACCACGCCGTAGCCACTTATCTATTCTACCTTAAGGAAGGTCTCAGTTAGGTACGATGACGAGCGAAGTGAGGCGTTAGGTAGAACTGCGACCATTCAGCGCGCGAGCCGAGACGGCGCGGCGAAGCTAGCGTGCCGGCGATGCGCCAGAAACGATAATTTTTTTAGTAGTACTTACGTATGGTATGATGTATTTAAGTGCCTATAAAAGTCCCTTGCCCTTGCGCACGAGACGACGTCTTTATTTTCGACTTTTACCGTGTCACTGTCTACCTACCTAATCTAAGATTTACCAAGTGAACAGTGGTAAAAGTACAAACTGAACAATGATTCATTCATTAATTTATTCTTTGATAAAACCTAGTTTTACATGTCAGTTTGTATAGGGTCAAGATCTTACAAAGCATTATGAACTTTTACCAACCCATGTTACTAATCCTAGGATTTACTGTACTTCGGGTTTTTACGGTAACATTACATAATATACATAAAACTCGCTGGATACGGCCTGCACCTATTTAGCCTTAATTTTATCTCATTTTATCCCTTTTAATTTCCAGGTGGTAATTGTAACGCTAGCGCTGGCGGCGTGTGCGCACGGGCGGATGTTCACGTATGTTCGGCCGGTGGACTCGCAGCCCGCGGCCACAATTCAGCGCGCGCAGCCTCGGCTTGGCTTCGATCACCACATTTCCGAGGACGAACATGTAGACTATTATGTAAGGGATTCGTTTTATTCTCAACTATCGGTGCACTGCGGCATATTGTAGATTTTCTCGTAGTACAAACGACTTCGTTTTGTATGATTTTCGCTTTATTCTATTTAGTATTAAATGAAATCGCTAGACGTCGCTTAAAATTAAGGCGCTCGACGCTGGACTGGTGCAATACTTGGCACATTTAATTTTAATTCGTAGCAATAGAGGTAAACAACGTGCCAATTATTGGAATTTAGGTGTCACACAAACTGACTAATTTCGATTCAGCTGCTGTCGAACATGATGATTAATTTTAACTCTGTTATTTTAATTCGCCATTATTCATTAAAATTTTATATTTCTTACCGGGGACGAAGATTTCTTTTTCTGCCTTTCAGAAGTAAAGTGGGGTTAGAATACTCGTAGGGGAGGGAAAGTTGAATGGGTTTTGTTCTTTGTAATTGTTAAGCTAAAATCATACTTGAATGATCTATGTGCTTAAAACTAAGAAATACAATTTATACACGGTGATTTTTAATCCGTGATCAGGGGTCGAAAATATTGATAAACAGCGCCAAAGCGGATTTAAATGGATGAGGTCTCATGCAATTAAATCACTGTTTAGTTAATTAAATTTAATGCTTAGATAATGATAACGCTAATATAAACTGAATGTTTGGCTACCCTATATTTCTTGAAGTTAAAGTAGAGTACGTCAAATTTTCGCTTAGATGGGAAATTTGATGGGTCTTTACGTCAATAAACTCTAACGTCTACTTGTCATATGCATGTGAAAATTGACAGTTAATACTCTTCAATTAATTATGGGACACAATTTATAGGTTGGTTTATGAAGCTATTTTTTAAGGAGGATTTAGTTTCATAGATTTAAACTACCATTAGGGTGACAATGATTTTGAATTATAAAATAAGTGAATTATTAAGAAAAAAAGAACGTTTATTTTAGGTAACTTCGAATGAATCGTGTTTGGCATCAATTACAGAATAGAAAAAACTAATTCCTGATCACGAATTAAAAATCACCGTGTATAAGCTGTCATTAGTTATATTCTACATCGCTTGCTCTAGGTATACTTTGTCGTCTAAGTAGTCGTAAAGTCAGTCAAACGTAATGCCCCACTGCTTATTCCATTACACTTCAATTAGGTCCCACTTTCGTTGCAATAGCTTTCGATTACCATTTGAATATACCACTGTTTCACTTTCAACCATATCTCAAATCATGTGACACTTGCTTATAAAGTTTTAGCTAATGGTTTTATAGTCAGGCATTTGATCGTTAAAATATAACTAGTGGCTCTGTGAGTTGTAAAAATTGTAAGCCTCTATTACCACGTTCACGGACAGTACGGCCACAGGCGTAAATTGAGACCCTCCTGATACGACACTACGGCTGTGTAGCCTTGATATAAGTACTTCAATGTAGCCGGGTTAGCGGTATGTCTGTCGTTGTCGGTTTGATTTTATGTTAGTGTCATGGATTTAATGTTACACCAATAATGAGAAACCTATACAGTATGTATTTAGATGAAAAAATACTTGAATGCTTGATTTTAACGAACAACCTACAATAAAAACTGTAGCAAAATGCATAACGTGTAAATAAATCGGTCTTTCATAATATTTATACTAGGATGTAGTTAGAAAAAAATACATCAAAAATATTTAATGACCTTAAATAAATGTATTTTAAGGACCACAAAATTACGTGTAGGTATTGTTAACATGTTCACGGACAGTACTTCCACAGGCGTAAATTGAAACCCTCATGATACGACACAGTGTTGGGCGTAATTAATTACTTTTTGTAATTTAATTACAAATTACACAATTATTAATTCAATTACGTTAATTAAATTGAATGTAATTAAAATTTCATGTAATTGAAATTACTTTGTAATTTGTAATTGTAATTACATTTATTTGTAAATTAAATTACTAAATTACTTTAAGTCAACTTTTTTTATAAACAATGAGAAGCATACGTGTTTACTTGGTCTGATTGCAATGATGTAATAATCAAAACAATAAATGTGTGTACCTATATTTATATTTATTTGAATTGACTGAAATTTGGCACGCAGATAGTATATTTCCAGAATATAAAGTACCTAAGCATATTTTTTATCCCGGAATACTAATCCTATCCGGTTTTCATTTCACCGATCGTTTATTTTATAAAAAAAATAAGTGATCAAAAATATTCTATAAAACAAAAGTAATTTGTAATTTAATAAGTAATTAATTGCAAAATGTAATTCATAATTCAATTAATAATTACATTTTGTAATTGTAATTGAAACTTATAATTACAATTTCATTTTCCCTGTAATTATAATTTGTAATTGAAATTACTTTTTGTAATTGTAATTATTAATTAGTAATTCAATTACGTTTTGCCCAACACTGATACGACACTACGGCGGTCGCCGGTGATCTTCTCCGCGACAAATCTGCCACTCCGTCCACGGACGACAAATTCTCATAGGATTATAATGAAGGCGGACATGTTGTGCCGCTTTAGGTACATTACAATTTTTCCTAGTGCCGCAGAAAAAGTTTAAAGGGCCACCTCAATTTTACATGTGGGGAATGACGCGTGGTGTGACACAATACGTATGTAGACGTTACGGCTGTGGCCGTGCTGCCACAAAAGGAGAGTTTGAGTTTGTAACAAATTACATAGATACCTAGACGAAACAGCGGCAGCGCAATATTTGCCTAAACAGAGATGTGGCAGTACGTCCATGCCAGTACAAAAAAATGTATGATTTTTTTATGTGCCACATCACACAATTTTCAGAATGGTGCTGTTTCCGTGAACATGTAAATGAAAAAACTAGCCGACATAAAAACAATATATATATATATATATATATATATATATATATATATATATATATATATATATATCATTATTGAACCAGCTCACAAAATTTCACGAGAATCGTTTGAGAAATGCGACCTGTAGAGTAGAGGAGAACAGCTGGACATACAGGCATACGAACGAATTTTGTCTCAAATTGAAACGGAGAACTTCGTTCGCTTCGCTCGCTCGTTCAATAAAGATTTTCCTGTAGACAATACATACCTACAATAATAAACGCTGTTACCCCTATATACCGCTCGATTACGTAACTCTTTGTACGTACGTCAAATAGATCTAAATGACATTTTCTGTATCGGAAAATGACGGCTGAGGTTGTCCTAAGAAAGTTACGTAAGTAGGTTATCACCTCTCTGGTCATCTGACCGATTTATCGTCAATATACCTTTAAATTTTCGAGATTTATCAGTCATTAACTATGCAATTGTATAATTATACAGCTAAAGTATTAACAAACACCGTTAAATGGTGTCTCCATAAACCGTAAGTACTCAACGTAAATCGAAAAGACATTGACGGAAACAGAAAGTTACGTGGAATTCACAGCACGATATCGCTATGGAAATAAGTCCGACCAAATATAAAAATTGCCTGCACAATTCAGACAGTCACAACTTATGTGAATCTATTGATTAGGTACCTCTTCTGTACAATCCTTTTGCGAACGACTGATTATTCGTAGTTGTAAGTTTTACAAGTAATTTAATAAGAATTATTGTAATAACCAGACTTTCACTTTTTCGTATAAAAGTCTACAAAATAATTATATATACCGAACGATTAATAATCGTAACAATTTGCGCAGATCTTAGGAGTGTTTTAACAATCAGCGAATTAAAACGTTCATAATAAGTTTCATAATAACTTTGAACAATGATGACTATAAAGCGGTTTTACATTGGTGAATAAACAGGAATTCTCATACAAATAGAACTTCCTGTGTCGCATTCCGCGACTTGACAGTCGCACGCGCCTCTTCACGCACTTGTTGCGGCGGTGCTGGGGACAAGAGGTAGCGATTATTAATTTACGAATGAGTTAGGGTAAAACGTTAGTAGCTGGCCACCGTTCAATAACTTAAAAAATTACTCTATTCACCTATAATATAATTAATTTGAGAAAGCTTGTGCCCAGCAGTGGGACGTATATATAGGTTGATTTATTATTAAATTAAATAAGTATTATTTAACCCTCTTCTGCTACGTTGGGGTCGGGCAGTAACGACGAGTGAAAATGAACCCTATTTTCACTCGTCGTTACTGCCCGACCCCACATGCGGAGAGTCCGTGTAATTTTGTTTTTTCCACCACATGTGAAAGTGAGGCTGTAACGACTCACAGATTTTTGGTCTAGTTTAGCGATAAACGTGGGTAATATATATGATCACATGTTTATAGAAACAAAAATACCATAATTAAAAAGTTTTTAAGGTGTTTTAAAATATTGTATTTGTTTGACAACCAATTCACTGTATTAACATTTTAGACGCCATAGCCATGTTAAACAGTGAAATTGTGCGATAGGCTGCTGAAGTGAAAATAAATATTCAGTTCATAATGGGTTAACTTCAATTGTTAAATAGGTTCTATTCGTTTAAATGTGCTAATCAGTTTCGAGTAGTAGGTGAACGAGCAAGCGAAGCGAACGAAGCTCTCCGTTTCAGCTTGAGCCAAAATTCTTTCGTATCCTCAGACGTCCTGATATGCGGCTATTCTCCTCTACATTTCTCAACCGATTCTCGTGAATTTTTGCGAGCAGATTCAATATAATATCTTTTTTGACGATTCAGTTTTTCGAAAAAGAAAACAAAAAGACAGGTTCGCGAGTTCTTACAGCTCACAGAGTCACTTGTTTTATAATTACCATAACCAGTGCCCGCTCCTCTCTCGTCACATAACCAGTGCGCTACAGCGGAAGCACTTACGTAATGTAATGCACGTCATTCTAAACCGTTTCACCGAATAAAGAACGATCTGTAAGGACACGCACTTAGCATGTGCATAGCTGTGACATCGTTTATGTAATGTTAGTTTAAACTACTAAAGTATTACGATGTAAAGCAAACGTGCGTCGAATGAAAGCATGACTGGCAACAAGTATGTTTCTGAATAAGAAAAAACGAATAGAAGCATTGTTTGACTTTCAAGCGATTACGAATAAATTTAGAATAGAATAGAATAGAATAGAAGATAATTTATTTCAGTATAAGTACACAAAAACACAGTAAGTAATACAATTACAAAAAAAGAAAAAAAAAATGAAGCAAAGGAAGAACTTATCAGCTATATACTAATTACTAACTTATACTGAAAAGGGTGAACACTCAGCATAATGCCGGGTGCTACTAGCGAGTACCCGACGCTGGTCTTCCGTGATCACCAGTAGGGAGCGTAGTTGCGCGTAGCTGCTAATTGAATCCCACAAATACTGGTGCTAAAATTTACGACAGTAGGTACGAAGTGGAGATGAAGCAAGTGAGATTTAATAAGAGAATAAATATTGTAATGGTATGGGAAATTTAATAATATATACATTTATATATATATATATATATATATACATATATAATGGGATATATATAATGGGATAATTGGCAAGTATGATGAAGAGATGTAAAAAGAAGGAGTGAAGGTTCCATTACCGGGATGTTCGTTTTTGCTCAGTGAGTATGTATCTTTTTAAATTGGCTTTAAATGATTGCAGAGAAGTAGCTTTCTTATAAGGTGGCGGTATGTTGTTCCAGCATTTTGTGGCAGTGTACTTAAAACTGCCACGAAATGCTGCAGTTTTGTGTTTGGGGCACATGAGAAGAATTTCTATGAACATTTCATTTCTGAGACACGTTTTATACCGCAGATACTTCTTTTCTTCATCAAGATTGATCATTATTTGGGGTATTCCTATTCATGTATCATGAATTGTTTGTCTTCTTGCTTGCGTACTTGAATGTATATTTCAAACCAACCTTATGAACCAATATTATGATCCTGAACTTAGTCGCATTTAGAATAATAACATAATATAGTCGCATTTGACTCGAGTTAATAAAAGCTAATTAAAGACGGAATCCGTTGAATTTGAAATTTTATAAAGGAACTTAATGAACTCAATTTTTGCCTTATAGGTAAGGTAAATGGTTAACATATCTTTGACGCCGACCGTACAGTAGTGTAATGTTCTAATAATAACAATTTCTGTTTCATCTGTTTCAGGCGTATCCAAAATACGTCTTCAAGTACGGTGTGAATGACTTCCACACTGGTGACATCAAGACTCATCACGAGAGTCGCGATGGGGATGTAGTCAAAGGTTAGCTTTAATTACTTTTTCTCAAACGTGCTCGGAAAGCGTCGCATTTTGTTTGAAAAACGAACACGCGAAGGGCCTAATTTTCATCCGCCAAAAAGTTAAATCTTTTCCCTGCCTAGGAATATAATAAACCATACAAAATCCATTATTTCCCGCTGCGTTTTACTTTTTAAAATCCTGATAGCGCCATCGAGACAAGGAAAGACAAGGAAAAAATTACATTCAGCCAAAGAAAACCACCTGGGTATATATATATATCGCTCTTTATTGTTTATGGTCACAAGAAAATTGAATTAAAAAGTTTAAAACCGTAAATAAATTGATTTATTTGAGATGATTGAAACATGAAATTAACTAAATGTGTTAAAATTACTTGAAAAACCGCATAGAGTGTAAAAGATAGTTGTATTATTTCCTCACATGTTTTAGAAAATCACTATATTTACCTTGGCGGAAACCGGGATTGCCTGACTCGTCTTTTGGCAGGCCTCGGCAATAATGTACCTACTAATTTCAAACACCAGGAGCCGTAACATGGTTGGCCTTATCACGCGACAAGTGATAAGATAGGAGCGTCGTCTCGTTCTATCGAACGGTGTCAGCCAGTGACGCACGCTCTATCCTATCATCTATCGCGTGACAAGGCCAACCATGCTACGGGGCCTGGTCATTCATTCCCGCCCGCCCACTATGCGTGCGGAAAATCCTTCTTCCTGGTCAGGGGGACACCTAAAATTTTGTACTCCCACGGGCGGTAATAAAGAAAGCCTCAGATCGCATATATATTTTTTTAATGGGAGGAAAATCCGTTATGGATACCTCCGCGCCACGGGGATAGCGCGGAGATGTCGGACTTGCACCGACTAAAAACCTCCCGATGGTCCTCTTCAACGCATTTCGGACGGCTTTGGGATCTCCTACGGAACGCACCAGTGCCGCCCTAGCGTCATGCCTCTGTGGGTCCTACCTTTTTTAATTTCTACGATTGCAGTCCCTAACTGTAACCGTGTACCACCCCGAGGACCCATTTTAGTGGCTGTGTACGACAGGCAGGGGATACCGTAGCCGTATTCTAATGCCTTAAGTAGCCGTATTTTAATGCCTATTCGCTTTAAGGACAGCGCATAACAAGATATGCTGTCCTTCAAGATTGACTCCATGAGCTGGGAAAAGCAATCCCAGGACCGAGACCTTTGGAGAAAGGCACTGTATGAAGGCGGGACACTACACGACATCGCCTGGTTTGAATACTTGCCCCACAAACGGGCATTGAGACACCAGCACGCTGCTGCACCTCCAACAGCGCTGTGCATGACATTTACATGTCATATATGTATGCGGGCGTCACTGTCGCTCTCGTATTGGCCTGACAAGCCACGTACGCAAGTGCCGCACTTTAATGGACGCTGCTTAAATCATCCTTAATAGATGCTAAAGGCCAATGATGATTCTAATGCCTGGGCTACAGGGCACCACATATTTATACCTACGAATTTTAATTCCAACTGTATGGTTTGTACGAATTTTTACCTTTCGGATGTTTTGACACTAACATTGCCGAAGGATTATTTATAAATTTTTCGTTTCTGTCACAGAGTCAATTTTCAATAGGACTGATCAGTGCTAAGACATACGAAGGGTTAATTTCGGCAAAACTGGCGTTTTCTCGTAGACCGCAAAGTTTTTAATTCTTTACTCATCGTGTGAAACCCATTAGGGTAAGTTAGTTCTGTTTTATAATAAACCAGAAGACTTCATGATATTAGAGAAAAATGTTTTTTTGCTGAAATGAAAATTCGGACAAACGGTACAGTTGCGAAATGTAATCTTGTGATTACGATAGGTAATCCATTCTATTATGTAAATAAAATAAAAAAAATCATTCAGGAGAGAAGGCCTGTGCCCAACAGTAGAACGTATATAGGCTGATGATGATGATTGTAAATGAGCCCTTTCACACCATCAGGGGTCGAGCACGACTTGGGGCGGTACCTGTGCCGTCGCTGTTCCAAGTCCCGGCTGAGCCGTCAGAGGTGACTCAGGCGATTGATTCTACCTTCTAACCTAAACTCCTTCGCTTCCAGGTCAATACACAGTAGTGGAGCCCGACGGTTCCCTGCGCACAGTGGACTACACCGCCGACAAGCACAACGGATTCAACGCCGTCGTGCACAAGACCGCGCCGATATCTCAGCACGAGGCAGCCCTGCTACACCATCATTAACGTTTAGTTGTTCATAAACAACTTTAATCAACGCATGAGTGAACATCAATATAACGTTAATTTTGTAATGAAGTAGTAACGTCTGCTTCATTACAAAATTAATAAAAGTATATGTATGTAGGAAAAAATAATAAATGTATTCCCGGATCCAACTTCCTGAGGTGTTGTAAGAGGGAACTGATTGAAAGATTTGTCGACCGAGCAAGATTGTTCCGATAGCTCAGTTGATTAGTAGCGACGGACCGCGTATGCCTGTGGTAGCCGGTTCGAATCTGGCTCGGAGTCTTATATTAACTTAATACCATTTCAACAATTCTTTCACCCGTGTATAGAATGGATTTTTTTGGATGGACATAGTCCATATTTTATTCCACGGGTTTGCCTGAGTCCTTTGTAATACGCAGGTTGAGCAGCTAGTACATTATAGCTTCACAGTGTGTACGGTAAAGGAAACTGAAGCAAGTTCCCTCGTGTTCTGCATAGCATTTTCGCTCTTATCATTGATTCGATAAGGGATAAAAAAGTATGTGTTTCAATTCCATTGACCACACCCGCCTACTCACACCTGAGTTGATTTAAGTTGACGTTACTAATTTAATGAAAAAAAATAAAGATGCACGTTGAGAATACGATTGCAAAATTCATAATGAATTTGTTGGATACGATCTCGCATAGTCGTACTGTTCGAGGGCCTGTTCTACATTTTGCTAAGTTTGTAAGTGTTATCATTATTTAATTCTAGGTTATTATTGTTTAGAGTAACATTTTGTACGCTTTTCTTTGAATTCTATTTGTTCTTTTTATTTATTCCTTATTTTAACTTTCACAAGATGTACCTGACATTTTTTACTAGAGTTATGAATAATATGTATATTAAACTTAGCATGTTTCACATAAGTGTTCTTACCTCTTTAAAACAGTTGTATGTGTAAAAACGTGGAAGTTAAGTCTCCTCGTTGATTTATATGAAAATGTGTATTGTGTTGATAGGTCACAAAAAATGACATAATAAATTGACACAAAACGATATATTTTGTTTCATTGGATATCAAAACATCTTAACTGTATGAATATTATTTATCTGTCCGTCCAAAATCAACGCTTGATAGGAACTTACAAAAATAATCCTACTCCTGCTAATATTATAAATGCGAAAGTTTGGAAGTTTAGATGTTTGGATGTTTGTTACTCAATCACGCAAAAACGGCTGAACGGATTAAGATGAATTTTGGTATACATATAGTGTATAGCCTGGATTAACATATAGAATACTTTTTATATCGGGAATCATCCCCTAAGGGGGCGAAGTGGGGGGCGAAAGTTTGTATGGAGCTATGATATAAACGAGTTCCACGCGGACGAAGTCGCGGGCAGAACTTAGTAATTGAATATTTTGTACATTGTTGTAATTAAAGAGGATTTACAAAAGCCACATACTTACGCAGAATAGGTGTACCTACTACTAACTAATAGTGGATTTCGTATCCTGTAAACGTTTTCCCTATTTTTATTTTTTTTCTAAAAAAATTACCATCTGCCAAACACTAATTTTATTAGATAAATACCTAACTAATTATAAATTAATTACGGCATTTCAGAGTTCGGACTTATTAGGATCTTCATGGCGGTGGTTGGTTAAATACAGGATGTACGAATTAGTTTGGCTTACTACGCTCACTCTCAACACAAGAGCCACCTCTAGAGCTCAGCGGGAGAAGCATTTTTATCTCTTATCGCTGTGGATAGACAACCGTCACGTTGACAAGTGACGGTTGTCTTATCCACAACGATAAGTGGTAAAATGGCAACCATGGTACACCCGCGGGTAACTCTACTTCACCACCAGCAACACAAAATTAGATCAAAACATCAAACATTGATACTTACCTTACAATCTTAAAATATTTCCCGTGCTTCACGTTACACCATACTGTACATGATAGGATACTTACAAGTGTTGGAAGTCATTCGATAACAAATTCTTCATACATTTGACCGTGTCATATTCAAGCGTTAGCCGAGAACGGTAGTTAGTTCAAATATAAATGTTCTATCTATTTCACATCAAGATCCATATACACGTAATTATTGCTTGTGACTAAATAAACTTGAAAGTTATGTTAGTAGTTATAATCAGAAATTGTTTTACTACTTGTTACCGTAAATCAAGTAATCCTGACCCACTCATCCTAATGCCGCATTATGCGGCAGTCAAATCTACTGGCAATCACCAGAATATCATTTTGACTTTCTCTAACGCGACGGCAATGTTAGATATGAAGTGTTGTTTCGAAAGGGGTGAATGCTTTAAATTGTCATATCGTTTACCACGCGATACACACCGGTTAATTTGTAGAATCGGCTCTGTGACGATGGTGTAGTCATACTTTACTGGTTCCCGCACATATTCATGTAGATGGCTGATATGTCAGCATACATTACACGTTGTATGGAAACGATGGTATCACCCCCCGTGTTATGAATGGCAGTGCCGGGTCGCTTTTGACGTGGAATGGATCGTAAACAAACTGTTTTTGCTTGGTCGTTACATTTGCCTTTCTTTGTTGCTTCATTATGCTTAGAGATTAATGTCTTTGGAGTGTGTAGGAGAATTGTACATTGTGATAAACAGCCAACATTTGCCGGCTGTACCGATACTCGTACATGTGGTAAAATGAAAGTCTCATTTTAGAGATGCTGTAGATTTATTTAGGGTTTACAACTTTACATTGTGCGGTAAATATGCCGTACGGATTCGTACCGCTCCAGCTTCCGAGCATCCCGCTCCCAATCAGGAAGCACTCAATTAAAATGTAGGCGCGCAGTAGGTAGGTAAATAATCTATACCACTGAGCCCGCACCGACAAATGTGGAGGTGGCCTAAAGGATGACTCACGCTAGAACGGGCCGTGTCCGACCCGGGCCGTTTTCTAAGAAAGTCGAGCCATACCCAAGCCCGGCCGAGGCTCGGAAGCGGCTCGGTGTCGGCACGGCCCAGCCGTGACTCGGCCGGGCTTGGGTATGGCTCGGCCGCGCAAAAACGCCGTCGTTTTTCTTAGAAAACGACGTATTTCTCCTGTATAAAAATACCTATCCATTTCGTAAAAACAAATGCCAGCCAAGAAGCTAACAATTAACAACTTAGAAAAGTTGACAAACCCCGATATTTTTTTTATTTTTTTTATTCATTTAGAACACAAACAGTCACATAAACAAGAGACTAAATAAGAGGACTAACTTCACTATAAGAGGTACTCACAAAGAAAACCCGAGCCCATTTGATATAAGGGCCGACTTACTATGTAAACCCGACTATAGCCTTTATATGGGGTACACATAGAGTACCAAAAAAACATAGAGCATAAAGACCTGGAGGTTCATTTATGTATGATACTTATGTTAACAAAACAACCTAATAATAAGACATAAAAGGCAAAAAGCTTAAAAGAAAATGATTTATACCGGTCCACACATTTTAATTTCAAAGTTCAATATCTAAAAAAGGCCATACCGATTTTGTTTAAACGTAGCTAAGAACCATCTCGATCACGTCCGCTTTCGGGCAAACAAAATCGCATTAAAATTAATTCCTTCAGCAGCTACGATGCCACAGCCAGACTCACAGATACACACACTCGTCAAACTTATAAGACCCCCTTTTTGCGTCGGGGTTAAAAAATATAACCGTTCACTCCAATCAACTCATACAAAATAATTTTAAAACGTTTTTAAATAGGAAAAATCTTCATGCCAGCACCATTTCGCAAGCTTATGCAATTTGCTTAAGTTGCGTATTCAATATGTATACTACCTGGTGACGATTTGTATAAAGGAATTTGTTGAACAATCCTAAAGAAAAAACTAATTTCAGAATACATACTCGTAAGTACCGTAAGAATGAACTATTCACAATACTCTTTGTGAATGGGTACGTTGTATTGCGTATACTTACGTAATGTAGACATTAAATCTTGGAATATGTAGAAGGACATCGATTTATGTTGCGTTGTGAGATAATTGTTTGACATGAGTCACTATCCTATGAAGGTGCATCAAGCCTGCATCACACCGGCGCGGCCAGCGGTGGCGGGCGATAGTAAATTTGACAGCTAATGACAAGTTTACTATTGTCCGCCGCGGCCAGGCCGCGCCAGTCTGTGAGAGGCCCCAGGCGGTCCTGCGTGGCGGACTGCAATAGTCAAGACATAACTTAGAAAACAATGTCATTCTCTACTCTTATTTTTAGCAGGAAGATTGCAGTCCACCTCGTGGGACCTTCTGAATATATAATTTAATGCGCCTTAAGGAGCATGATGTTTGATTTAGGTATGTATATTCGATCGGAATAGTTGAAAAACTAAAAATATAAAGCTTGAAAAAAGTGATGTTGACGTATTAAAAAAAATCGTACTGGAGCAATAAAATTTTGCAGCTCAAAGCTACTTTTCTATCGGCAAGGCGATGCAAGGATATATTGGATTTGTATACTGTCGATCGATGTTAAAAAAAACTCTTTATCGCGTATTAGATTCAATTTACAATCAAATATTATAATTAAAAGCACATAGTTTACACTTCAGCCCAGAAATAGAGACAACTTGAACGATCCATAATTTATTTTTGGTTTTTACGTGCATTTATAAAAGCGTGTTTTTAAGTGTTTTTTAAACTATTAATTTACTTTATACTTTTTAGTCTTTGATAACGAAATATTTTTAACATTTATTTCAAGTAGGTGAATGAGCCCGCATCCTCTCCATCTCCGCCAGTGCGTCTGTATTGCATGCTGTTTTACCTGTCAGCTTAGAACAATCTAGCTCTTCAATCCTGAGACCACTAAGTGATTTAAGTTTATTTTATTTTATTTAAGTCCATTACGTGACCTTTCTCACAAGTGCAAACACGACTATGATACGATATTCCACTTAATCGTGGTCAAAGTTCATTACAAGACCTTTCTAACAAGTCCCAACACGGCTATGATACGATATTCCATCATGGAGTGCCAGTGCCTATCTTCCGGCTTCATCATCATACCTTGAAACCTAATCGTGGTCAAAGTTCATTACAAGACCTTTCTAACAAGTCCGAACACAGCTATGATACGATGTTCCATCATGAAGTTCCAGTTCATATCTTCCGGCTCCATCATCAGATCAGTTCGACAGTACCATATCATTGTACAAATAAAATGAAGCCCTTGGCGGGCCACCCGGTTGGCGTTGATGGTGTGAGTGATCCCAAAAATATTGCCAACCTGTTTAAAGATCATTTCTTTATAAAATCTCCCTTGGGTCCGTCGACTTTGGAGGAGCTCGAAGGTGGGATCTGTGATGCTAAGTTGGGTCCGAGGTTTACCGCTAGGGATCATCATCATCATCATATCAGCCAAAAGACGTCCACTGCTGGACATAGGCCTCCCCCAGAGAGTTCCAAATTGACCGGTCCTGCGCCACCCGCATCCAGCGGACTCCCGCGACCTTTACCAGGTCATCAGGCCGCTAGGGATATTGATAAGGTAATCAAATCGATGACCAGAGGTAAATCTCCCGGTCATGACGGACTCAGCGTTGAGCACCTCCGGAATGCAGGCCCTCACATATGTATAGTGTTAGCAATGTTTTTTACATTATGTGTTAGGCATTCTTATCTGCCTGACGATATGATGCGAACGATCGTTGTGCCTGTAGTTAAAAATAAAACTGGTGACTTAGCAGACAAAAACAACTACAGGCCGATATCTTAAGCAACGATTGTTGCTAAAGTATTTGACAGTATGCTGAATTCACAGTTAAATGAATCTGTAAAACTGCATGACAACCAATTTGGTTTCCGACCGTATCATTCTACAGAGACAGCCATACTGTGCCTTAAGCATACTGTCAAATACTACATAGAACGTAGGACTCCTGTGATTGCCTGTTTTCTGGACCTTTCTAAGGCGTTTGACCTGGTTTCTTATGACTTACTATGGAAAAAACTTGAAAAAACCAATATACCACCGGAAACAGTGCGTATATTTAGGTACTGGTATGGAAACCAGGTCAACAGCGCCAGATGGGCAAATACTTTGTCAGATGATTACAGGTTGGAGTGTGGGGTGAGACAGGGGGGTTTAAGCTCACCAACGCTCTTCAACCTGTATGTGAATGGGCTGATCGAGGCGCTCAGCAGCATCCATGTCGGCTGCCATGTGGATGACATATGTGTCAATAACCTGAGTCACGCGGATGACATGGTGCTGTTGAGCGCGTCGGTCTGTGGCATGCGCAGGCTGCTTCTAGTGTGCGAGGCATATGCGGTAAGCCATGGCCTAAAATATAACGAAAAGAAGAGCCAGTACATGGTATTTGGGAATAGTCGTAATCGGACATCTGAGACTCCCGCTATCTACCTCAATGGCAGTCCGATGGACAGAGTGGACAATTTTAAGTATCTAGGCCATGTCGTTACAGATGATCTCAAGGACAACATGGATATTGAGAGGGAGAGGAGGGCCTTATCGGTGCGGGCGAATATGATAGCCCGCAGGTTCGCTAAATGCTCCAAAGAGGTGAAAGTCACTCTGTTTAGGGCTTTCTGCACTTCTCTCTATACTTGCAGCCTGTGGGTGCAGTATTCGCAACGGGCCTATGGGGCCCTCCGGATCCAATATAATAACGCGTTCCGGGTGCTAATGGGACTGCCTCGCTTCTGTAGCGCATCAGGGATGTTTGCGGAGGCGCGCGTCAGCTGTTTCTATGCGATCATGCGCGGGCGCGCGGCATCCCTGGTGCGCCGGGTGCGGGACAGTCCCAATAGCATTCTTAAAATGATAGCGGATAAGCCTGACTGCGCTATCCTGCTACACTGTGCGGGGCTGCATACTCCTACCAGTGTTATACGGTGGTAGATGATATTCATTATTATTTTTAATTAGTGTTTAACTTTTAATTAATTTATTTTTTATTCTATGTAAATATGTGTCCTTGTTACACGAAATAAATGATTTTGAAAATTTGAAATTGTCATCAGAACTACATACAGCTGCCAATTTTCATGACGCTACGATCCTTGGAAGATGGTTAAATTCCACCTAAACCTTAGATTCCATTACATAGTTACATACAGGTCGACCTAATAAAAGCGTGTAAAAAAAAACTCTTTATCGCGTATTATTTTAAATTTCAATTCTATCCGCATATTGACGGAACAACTCAATCCTCGGTAGTAGTACCTAAACTTCATCATCATCAATGGTCGCGGTGTTTCCGTCTTAAAATTAAAAGCAACCAACTAATTTGTCCATCGACTACTTCATAAGCCTACTATGAGTACTATGACGGAACCATGAGTAACAATGAAAACATAAAGATTACCACGAGATAATGTTTTGAGTAGGTATAAACACCTCCGAAGGTTGTCCTCATGGTGTTGTCCAAATAGTAGTGTTTTGATAAATTATTGCCTCTTTGTTACAAGTTACGCACAAGGCTTTTACACGGCCAGCTTAGATTTAACCATATAGGTAGTTAGGTACTTTGCTATCATGATACTTGAAAGTTGACTGACTGAATCATTAGGCACTGAGAGTTTTTATCAGGGGAAAATAGCCTATTTTACAAGCGCTTGCTACAGTTCGTAAGATGTAGTAATGTAAAAAATATTATATAAAGTTGTTTTTCACTTATCATTCTCGAATAGTGTGTCATATCAGGCTTAGCAAGCGGGGCCAAAGTAGTAAATTTAGCCTCTAGGGAAAACATAAATTTTACGTAACGATTTTATCGAAAAAATATAACAATTACCTTTTCTAATAGAGAGTTACTATTTTTTTTAATTTTCTCGAGCAGCTAACATTTATTTGACGTTTCAGAGAGGTTTAGTTTAAAATGTTACTGTCAGTTTTTAGCTTTGTTACCGATACATTGCGTGCCAAATTAATTTTTATGAAAAAAAACTGTTTATCTTAACTAGAGATAGTAGAGATACCAATTTACGTTGATTAGGGCTTATACTTTCAGCCCTTTAAATATCTGTTGTTATGGAAGTCACACACTGTATGGTGGTCGTATAGTGGTTTGTTGTGCAGAAATCCAAATAGACAATCATTGATGTTAATTGAAAATAATTACGACCAGTTAAACGTATCTAATTTTTGTCATTCATGATTAGCCAAAGTCAAACATGAACAATCCGTGTGGCAATAAATGCGAGGATATCCTGTCTCATCGAAAAACAGCCAAACCGGCGAAAATGCAGTACCTACGTAAATAGATACTAAATAATGTATGTTTTGGTTCAGGGCATTGTATTCTGGATATCTTAATATTACATACGAGAAAAGTAATTCCTTTATTTGTGTAAACAACAACTACCTACTGCTGTAATTTTTTACCAGAAATTTTCACATTTTCACCTGCAACAACGCTTACTTACGCTCCCGTTCGTCAGATATAATCTTCGGATTATAATTTACATATTGAACGATAGTAGAGGTAATTCTAATGAAATCAAGTTCAAGAAAGTGTTCGAGTACTGATAAGTTTTTCTTGCTTTAGCAAGTTCTGCATTTGCGTATTTCCGGAGAAAACCCTTAAATCAATGAAACGCATGTCACACTTCTACATTTCAACCAAAAAAAATATGTCGTAAAAAATGGAAATACCAAAATATCGCACTTTACTGCCAAGAAGTGGATGATAATCATAGAACTATAGAAGAACCTACAACTCTATATTCTAGCAATCTAAATTCCCATAAACTATGACTAATAATCCGCAGATGCACCTGTCCGGAGATTAAACAGCTCCCATAAAGGCAATGTGGTGTTGCAACGCAATCTTCATGTGACCATTGTAGCCTGCGAAACTTTTCTCAATTAGCTGCGTCCGCGCAAGGAAACTTAATTTTCGGAAGCAGAGCCCCAAGGCTATCGCTCACTACCAAATAAGGCCACATATAAGTACCCGTGAACCCTCTATTGTTTTATTCAGGGATCAGGCTTCCAGCTAGGCAGTCGCGTTTGAATTGTTTGTATTATGTGTCGTTGGCAGTGTGTTACGTTAGTGGTGTTGGCGGTGGCGGCGCAAGCGGTGCCCAAGTATAAGGGGGTTTTTCAGCCGCCAATAGATGTTGGAGGATATGAGGGGTATTATGTAAGTACCTTATAAAAGTGAAGTGATTTTCTAAATTATTTCTAAGGTAGTGTTGTATGAAAACGAATGATTTAATACAAAGATCTCGTTAAAAAAAAAAACGTTATATTGAGTAGCAGTTCCAAGTCACTTAACTCGTATCAGAATTTCACAAATTTGAAAAATGCCTGATTATGATGGAAATTCACTACAAAATATACTCGTAATGTTGTTGAGAAGGTATATTTCGAAAATTTGTAATGTAAGAAATCTTAGGTTTTCTGTGTTAGAATAATTAACAACAATTGGTTTCAACCTACCTATTTGATTGCTTTCCAGCAAGATCGTCCAAGGTATGCCTTCAATTACGGAGTCGCCGACCACAGCACAGGTGACGTGAAATCACAGCACGAGACACGAGACGGAGATGTTGTCAAAGGTATGTACCTAATGAAAGTACACATTTCGCATCAGAATCAACTTTATAATAATAATTAAACACAATGAAAATATAAGATCAAACGAACTTCTTGAAGTGAAGTTCGATCATTATTATATTTCATCGCTTCATTTGAAGATATAATTAATATTTACCACGTAGTCCCGTTAACCTACAGTTGACTTCTAATGAATTAAATAAACTGAAACTGAATTAGCCTAGCTGGTCTTGTCATTGGATCAGTTTCAGCTTTTCGTTTTTGCTTGTACTTATTTCACCCCAATCTTTTGTCAGCTTTCTTTATCTGTGGTTAGTAAGAATTTTTCGTGATTTATTATTTCGTTTAAAGATAAAGTATAAGAATAGTTTTAGTCTTATTCCAGTAGTTGTCATTCCTTTTTAAGTGTTTTTAAACAATCTTTCTGTACCATTACCAATTACCAAACTTATTGCAAAAACAAATTGTAAATCAAAGTTATATTACGACGTATTTGACGATTTTCAACAGTTAAACCTAAAATATGCATAACAACAAAGTGCATAGCGATGTCATGTAAGTACGTAACACACAATCGCGGTTCCCATAGTATTATGAAGCACTGTAACTGCTTTATCTTGATCTCTAGCTGTTTTTGACGCCATGGCATTGTTTGCTAAACTAGCACTCGTAGAGTTTATTAAACAATGCTGCCATGCTAAGGAAAGAGCAAATAAATTACATGAAAACCCAGACTTTTCATGGCAAGCTTTAAATATAGCGATGCAAATATTTATATTATTATGTTCCATTCAAAACGCAACAAAAAATATACAGATAGGACAAGTACTTAGGTTTGAGTTTTATTCTTCTATATACAAAATTGACCTATTATTAACACAACAGGTTATAAAAAACCGGCCAAGTCCAAGTCGGACTCGCGCACGATGGGTTTCGTATCATTATCTATAAAAATAAGCAAAAAAATGACGTTTGTTGTATGGGAGCCCCCTTTTTATTCTGTTTTTTAGTATTTATTGTTATAGTGGCAATAGGAATACATCATCTGTGAAAATGTTAACTGTTTAGGTATCACGGTTCATGAGATACCTGGTGACTGACAGACGGAAAGACGGACGGACGGCAAGTCTTAGTAATAGGTTCCCGTTTTTATCCTATGGGTACGGAACCCTAAAAAAGGTGGTCTAATCCCCAATGAGAAATTATTAAAATTACTGCTCTCATGGCTCATTAATACAAAATTGAAATTCAAATATTTATTCTGCAAGGGCTCTTTTAAGTAGAACTGTTATCCTTTTTTAACGATACCTACTCGTAGAAACTCTAAATGACATTGTGAATTATTAACGATACCTAGCAGGTATGAAAGTAACATGGCGTTGAACGTAACAAATAATTTTAAAGGCAAACTATGACAGCTGTGCTATGACAGCTAAAGCTCAGTAAAGCCTGGGAAGCTGAGTTATGTGTATCTGGGGGTGGTCTCATAAAAGTAAATGTTGTCTAATTTATTAAATCTTGCCTAGGATTCATTTAAAGAATTAGAATTTAGCTTTTATTTTTTACCCCCGACGCAAAGAGAGGGGTGTTATAAGTTTTTAACGTGTCTGAGTATCTGTCTGTGGTATCGTAGCTCCCAAACAGATGGACCTAGTTGAATGCGGTTTTTTTGTGTCATAGATAATTTTAACCCAAGTGTACCCAGCTACGTTTCATCAAAATCGGTTCAGCCGTTTTTGAGATATTGAACTTTGAAATGAAAATGTCGGGGGTTTTTCAACTTTTATAAGTTGTAGTTATACTGGGTTGTATCATCAATTGATTTAGCATTATTATCGGTTAACAAGTTGTGGGTAACAAAATGATGCGTTCTAAATAGCTTTAATTTTTTTGCGGCATAAAATCGGTGGATTCTGTAAATTTGTTGCCTGCACAATATAAAAAACGCTATTAGCAACAACAAAAACTGAAAATTGTTACGGCCATCCCTGGTATCCTCTATCATTCTTTCAAGTAAAAATAAATTCAATGAATGTGTTATTCTTCCTTTGGATAATATAAGTAAATAATTTTCAATCAAACACTTTTCAGGTCAATATTCGCTGGTTGAACCAGATGGCTCCATCCGCACTGTGGATTATACGGCGGACTCCATCCACGGTTTCAACGCTATAGTGTCCAAAACTGGACCTAATCTCCACGCGGCACCTCCCCATCATCAACCAATACCGCAACCGATACCTCAAGGATTCCGTCAAGGGATACCTCATGGAATACCACAAGGATTACCTAAAGGAATACATCAAGGAATACCTCTAGGAATACCTCAAGGAATACCTCAAGGAATACCTCAAGGGATATCTCAAGGGATAACTCAAGGAATACCACAAGGAATACATCAAGGAATTCCTCACGGAGGTGTAGTCACGCGTGGTCCGTTTATACGGTATTTGGAGAAAGCTGTTCCCGTTCCTGTAGAGGTGTACCCTAAGCGATTATATGCACCTGATTCTTCTCTCTGTAAGTATTAGATAATTTCACTGAGTTGTGGTTGACTACTATTCATCATCATCATCATCATCATCATCATCATCATCATCATCATTATCATCATATCAGCTGAAAGACTTCCACTGCTGGATATAGGCCTACCCCAATGAGTGCCATAATAACCAGTCCTGCGCCATCCGCATCCAGAGGACTCCCGTGACCTTTACCAGGTCATCAGTCCACCTTATGTGACTACTAATATACGTAGTTATTTTATGTCACGAACGCCGGCTATCCATAGGTATTTGTGAGGAAGTGGGACATATTGTTTTTTATGTCTCTGATTCTCAGCAGGTCGTTCCGTGCCCGTTCCTAGTCCGACCTGAATTCTACAGGCACTTGGTTTGCGAGGTTTTCATACATTCACCCGTTCGCTGGCCGGCAAACGGCGACACCCGTCAAAATTGCGTAGGAAACAGAAATATAACTAAGTGGTGAAAAATATGTGACGATAACGAAAACTTTATTGAGTCGGGCTCGGTTTATATATTCCGGCGCTTGCTGGAGCAAGGAATCGGTACGGAACTATTGTATACTGTGATCATCCTTAATGCCGACACGGTGTGTGATACATAGACAATGCATTTACATCTTCCCACATAACTATGACCTGCTTTCATGAGATAGAACATCTCTTTTTACAACATAGACAATATACTTACAAGGTGGCATTAGATGTAATACAATTTTACGAGTGGCAGTACTAGATCTTGAGCAATAAAGCCTTTTTGCCTAGTGTGTTGCCAGTTTAAAATTATTACTTGTAGCTTCGAGAAATAGGCCCTAGACACTATTGATCTTTTTTTTATTGACGGTGGTAGACAAGGTGGACTGATGATGCGGCGGTCGCGGGAGTCCTCTGTATGTGGGTGGCGCAGGACCGGTCAATTTGGCACTCTTTGGGGGAGGCCTATGTCCAGCAGTGGACGTCTTTCGGCTGATATGACGATGATAATGATGGTTATGTAGGTATTTCATGGAGTCCGATTACTGATGTAAATACGTTTTCCCTTTACATCATCTGTCCAAAAGAAAAGGGTGACTAGGATTTATTACAATTTTATTACATTTTCTCTGCAAAATATTGTCAGCAGCTACTTTCATATTCCCAAAACAGGTAGGCAGAAAGGTAAACGTAGGCCTCCGAATCGCTAAACTAAAGTGCCAGTGGGCAGGGCACATTGCACGTAAAACCGATGGCTGTCGGGTCAGAAAGGTTCTCGAGTGGGAGGCGCAGCGTGGTAAAGTAGACTAATGACCTGGTAAAGGTCGCGGAAGTCCGCTGGGGGAGGCCTATGTCCAGCAGTGGGCGTCTTTCAGCTGATATGATGATGATATAATGGCATGATTTCTCTGCTTAGTAATAAAGGGGATCTAGTTTTTTTATTTCGTTTATTATAATTCGAGAGTCTTAGCGCGCTACTTACACATAGCCGGGTCTAAACAGTTCTTAATAATGAAACTTTTTAACCATAAATTGGCCAATTTCGCTAATGCTACCCCGCCCATTAACACCACATAAACATTAACAAACAGACACGTTACGCATATCAGATGCAATTAGCGTCAAGCGATTCGTAATCCCATTGTGTTGATGTATTGTTTGCTGAGGAATGCCTCTTTTGCAGTGTACCCCAAGGTCGGCCGGCAGTTTCCCGACTACGAGGGTTTCGATATCGACGAGTACCAGCTCCCTTCTTACCAGTTTGATTAGTCATTAGGCTTTTATTTGTTAATAAGTAATTAATATTAAATTATTGAATAACGTTAACGTTTTGTCTTTTACTATCCTTTTGAGATTCGTCGCAACTTGTAAGTTTTTATTCGTCAGTCGGATCAAATTTGTTTCATGTAGTGTTTTATCAAATCGCCATCAAACGCCATAGTTTGGCGAGTTTATATGAAAGTTATAAAGTGTAATTTGTTTTTTTTTTGAATGAACAAATAAAAAAAAAATTAAAAACCTCAACCATACCTGCGACAGTGAAAGGATTCAAAGGTGATTCGTCACCTCCTCAATCCTCAATCTGTGTTAGGCCATCAGCGTGGGTGCTATCGTCAATTCCCTCTCATCCTGGAAAGGAAACCTGTGTCCATTAGTGAGTTTTATTCTGATTGATTTGAAGCAACTGAAATACATAAAAGTGACAGTGGGCTAAAGAGTCCTAAGAATTTTATCCTCAGAATTCGAAAACCAGAAAAGCAGGGAAATAACTTTTTTAAATATAGAGCAATTACCTAAATGGTTTCTATACCTACCTAAGGTATAGAAACCATTAGGTAATTGCTCTATATTTTATGAGGTCAATATAACAAAAACATATATTGATGGTAGACATACGTAAAGTGCAGGTAGCTAGTAATCCGTCTTATGTAGATGCGGGCCCTTTCGGATACACTTCGTCCCAGTGGGATCTTTTGTGCATTTTATCCTTTATGCCTACTCCCAAACTCGCTCCATCATTTCCACAAAACGGATGATGCAGCTCAGTGGAAGCACCTTGAATTCCTTTGGTTGCGGATAGCCGTTACCAAAGTTATTCACTCTTTGTCTGGCAAGGGCATGACATTCACACTGTAAGTGTTCCATAGTCTCATCCTCCTCGCCACCCATTCTACAGCCCCACATTCTACAGTGTAAACTATCTTGGCCAAGAGATCCTTGACCCCGAAGTGACCTGTGAACACCCGAGACATAATTTTGGGTTGCTTCCTGCTGGATTTCCAGGGTTTTTTGGTCCAGCCCGAGTCCACTACTTCTATAAAGACCAGCCAGCCTCATTCCTCCACTCGTGTTGGTATTTGGTTTTGGCGTAAGCTTTAAAGGCCGGTATTATGGTTTCCTGTGAGAGTCCCACAAATGGTTCTGGACCTACAAAGTGATTTGTAGACCCCCTCAGTGATCCATACTACACTAATATTATAAATGCGCAAGTAACTATGTCTGTCTGTTCGTTACTTTACACGCTTAAACCGTTAAACCGTTTGAGTTGAAATTTGGTATGGAGATAGTTTGAATTCCGGATGTGGGGCGAAAGTTTGTATGGAGCTACCTACCTACAGTATAAACGCCACGCGGACGAAATCGCGGGCAGAAGCTAGTGTAACATTATAATGTAACCCAGTAGCTCTTGAGTTATTATCGCAATGATAGTTTTAGAGAAAATCAGTGAAGTAAACTATCGTTTATTCGTTCATAATAATCTAAAACTAACTATTAACGCAAAATAACGCCATTCGTCAACGGCAAAGCAAATACATACAAACCGGTGAAAGATACATACCTACATTTGTACTGCGCCTGAATAAAGTTTTGGGCAACTATAATACTCACGTCATTGCCATTTACAAGCAATAACTACACCCACGGATACCTTCCACGGACAGAAAAGATGTAGAAATATAGTCAATTAATGGGCAGCTTTTTATGAAACTTTAAGGAACAAGTGGAGTTATTAAAAAAGACAAGTGCGAGTTCAACTCGCGTGGTGAGGGTTCCGTAACATATTGAGAATTTTCTCGTTACTTTGCATACTCAAACTTCTCTATTTTCCTAAATTACTTCAAATCTGTTTTTGCTAAAATTATAAAAAAAAAATCTGAGATGCTTAAAACAACCCCTTTCATTTGATATATCACACAATACAGTTTGCGAAACTTTTTTTAAAATTTTCCAGTTTACTACCCAAAAGTGGCCCCCTTGTTCAGAATTCATTAATTTACTTTTCACCTCACTAGCTCGGAAAGACCTTTTTTATTCTTTAAAAACAGATAGCAAAACTGCATTTTATCCACATGTGTGCAAAGAATATTTGAAATCCGAACGTGTTATTAGTTACTTTTGTTGTCCGTCTTTCACGGCAAAACGGGGCGACGAATTGACGTGATTTTTAAGTGGAGATAGTTGAAGGAATGAAGAGTGACATAGGCTACTTTTTATCTCTTTCTAACCCCCCACTTCCCTAAAATGGCGGGTGGAAGTTTGTATGGAGCATTCCGCAATTTTCAAGGTAGAAAGCTAAAAATTGGTATGTGGACTATTTATGACTAACAAAAAAAATCGTGCATCATTTTTTTTGGAAGACTGCACCTAACCCCTTAAAAGAGGGGGTGAAGTTTTATTTGGGGGTCCAGATAGGTAGAGTCAATATGTAGAATCGATATGTAGAGTCCATATGTAGAGTCGATATGTAGAGTCGATATGTAGAGTCGATATGTAGAGTTGATATGTAGTCGATATGTAGAGTCGATATGTAGAGTCGATATGTAGAGTCGATATGTAGAGTCGATATGTAGAGTCCATTTGTAGAGTCAATATGTAGTCGATATGTAGAGTCGATATGTATAGTCGATATGTAGAGTCGATATGTAGAGTCTATGTAGTCGATATGTAGAGTCGATGTGTAGAGTCGATATGTAGAGTCGATATGTAGAGTCCATTTGTAGAGTCGATATGTAGAGTCGATATGTAGAGTCAATATGTAGAGTCGATATGTAGAGTCGATATGTAGAGCCGATATGTAGAGTCGATATGTAGAGTCAATATGTAAAGTCAATATGTAGAATCGATATGTAGAGTCGATATGTAGAGTCTATGTAATATTTACTAGTTAAAATAAAGGCTGATTATACATATTTTAGTTGTTTTTCTTATGTAGTACTTTCCTCAGTTTAGTGAGGTGAAAAGATTTGTGTTACACACGGGTGCAAGTTATTTTGACGTCTCGTGTGTTGCAACACTCGCTTTGCTCAGGATTCTATTTTTGAACCACTCGCTACGCTCAGGATTCTATTTTAGAACCACTCGCTTCGCTCGTGGTTCAACCATAGAATCCATTCGCTAGCTCGTGGTTCAACCCTAGAATCCATTCGCTGGCTCGTGTTTCAATTCCACACTCGCGGTTAAAATATAACTTTGCACCCTTGTATAACAAATAACTATTACGCGTCCATCTTTGGGTCACCAATTTATATATGTTTACCGGATTTCAACTCAATCGGTCCAGTAGTTTCGGAGCAAATCGGCTGTGACAGACGGATAGACAGACGCACGAGTGATCCTATAAGGGTTCCGTTTTTTTCCTTTTGAGGTACGGAACCCTAAAAAGGATTTAAGTATTTTTTTTAAACCATTAAACTAGTGACTCTGTGAGCCTTGAAAGAGTCTCTTTAAAAAATATGCTGATATGCCGACGTACTTTACAACCAGAAAGAGTCCATAACTGTCGAAAGCCAAGTGGGAGTAAGTGACAACTTTTGTTGTTCTGTTCATAAACTCATTGGATAAGAAATAACCGGACAAGTGCGAGTCGGACTCGCCCACCGAGGGTTCCGCAGAAAATTACAAATGTGTAGTTTTCAGATTCCCCCTGTACTTGTAGTATAAGACGATATTATTTGTCAAATTTCATAGTTATAGGTCAACGGGAAGTACCCTATAGATTTTGATTTCCTTGATAGTGTCGAAATATACGTTGTTTGCGGCATAAGCGGCCGTATTTTATTTAACGTTTACTTTGAAGTATGATTTTTTTCACAGCTTCAAGGGACTGCAGACTTGAGTAGGTATTATATAGCTATATAGGTTTTAATTTCAACTCGATAGCTCCCACGCGTTCCTGAGATAAAGGGTCTTGTAACCCTTTGTTGTTCATCTGTCTGTCTGTCAAGACCCTTTATCTCGGGAACGCGTGGAGGTATCGAGAACCTGCTCACAAAATTTACGACAATCGGTTGAGAAATGCGATCTGTAGAGGAGAACAGCCGGACAGACGCCCGACATATGAAATAATTTTTCCGAAGCTGAAACGGAGAACTTCCTTCGCTTCGCCCGGTCGCTTATTCTTAATCTTACGTGATAAATTAAAAACTATGTTTATATTCACAATTTTACTTAGGTAGGTACTATGACGTATACAAACTTAGATTGGTCGCAAGTTGTACAAAATAAATAAATTTAAATTTATTATACAATATATTATCATTCATTGTATTGTACCTATGTACTTTATGTAGTAGCAGCCTCGCGTGTTTAGTTTTAATGAGGTATTTCCTAGAAGAGGTAACTAAATACCCTACCAAAAAATAACAGGTTCAATGCCAAAATTAAAAAAAAATCTTACTTATCGTCTTGTGAAACATATTTTGTTATCCATATACCTACCCAACGTAACGTAAGTAAAACTCGACATAATTAATGTATGCATGGTATGCAAGTTAGTTCAAGATCAAGTCGTGACTCTGAATAATTGAAACCGGAATCCGATGCAAGCTCATCTGCCGAGGTGACTGCATCAATCGATTATTGCGATATCATTGTAAGCGGGGGTTAAAAATGCACATTACAGGCAGATGTAATTGGTTCCGATTATTTGTGGCTTGCAAATTATATTAGTCTATATATTTCGGCAGATCAATTTGTGATAAAATTCCTACTGCTTTTTTCAACTACTTTGTTTTTAATCTTTTTTCATCCTACAATATGAAATGTATAGAAAAATCGTGCGTTAATCGTCATGAGATTTTAATGAAAACCATTATGAAACCAAAAAAAAAACTTTTATTCCGTTTGAAAAGCACTGAATGATCGAAATAGGTAATAGTAGTACAATATTCCCCTTCGTCAATCGACATCCTAGATAAACGAAAAAACGTATAGGTAGACAACTTTGTCCGTTAAAATTCTAATGTTATATGGAATGAGGTAATGAGGTATACACTATTATTAAAACAACATATGATTAGTTACCTAATATGTTTACCTTTATTTACCTATATTCTGTAAAAAAATATAGTTTAAGTAAGCTGAATAAATAAATAAAATACAATACAACAATCCAAATACTCTTTATTGCACAGCACACCTCACACAAACAAAGCTTAATGAGACTTAAGAAGTAAACTAATAATGAATATAAATAAATAAAGGACACAAATTAGTGAATTGTTGCCACGAAAAGAAGAAGTACTTAGATAATTATATTTTAGTAGTAATTTCTTTATCATGGTTCAATGGCTCGTAAAAAAGCAAAACATAAGTCAGATTTTAAGTAAATATTTACCATCCGCGGATATTTTGCAACTGATCGTTTAAAGCTATTTGCAAGATCTCAGGTTGCTAAATTGTTCTTAGATATTTCAGAATACCGTTAAAATAACGAGTGGCTGTGACTAACATATTATGATTCGATTGCATATTTCAATAGGCATACAAATTATGAAAGTTGTGAAGAAACCTTTTGCTTTTTCGCGAGTCTTGGTAATAAAATAACAAGACCTATCAGAATAAATATTAGTGATCGAAATGAAATGAGGTATTGTAATTACATTAATAATATTGATAGCATTAAGCTGCCACCACACACGCCGCTGTTGAATAACGTTAATATTTGTTACCATCGGTCTTTAGAAAAAAATATAAAAATTATATTGTCGAGTAGGTGTGTATTTTGTTAAATTAATCTTTTTATTAAAATGTATATTATTGATATATTCTTTGCATCCATAAAATATTTCATAACGCATATCAGTTAGTCTATAACGGTGTAGTCTGATTATAATCTTTTCGATTGTTATAAAAAATGCTGTTCTGAATACATACTTTCTAAATACATTATCTGGAAATTAATTTAGTACACCTAAAATAAACCGGAGTCGATTTAAAATGGTCATTCACAATTAGGTACCTATGTTTTTATGTATCATAGACAGACATGACATCGTAATTTTGCTCCATATTAATTGAATCCAACATATTCTTTTGTTCTTAATAACAGCACGAGGCTTTAACAAAAATGCTACAAAATGAACGATGACTGAATTATAATTAAAATTTACGATATTATAGCGTACGTCATTATAATTATCATGCATGGTTTTCACACGTACTAACGTACGATGATTTAGATATAAGTCTGTTGTATTACCGAGATGTGAAGAAACTGTGATTGAACGAAGAACATTATAATTATATTCAAAACCAAAATGATGTAAAAACTGTCAATAATGTTTCTTACATACCTAACAAACGTTACAGACCGTAACTTTTATATTGCGAGGGTCGTGACCTATAATGATGGCAAACTTCATACCATTGCAGCAAAAGGAATTCGATAACAATCGTTCCATGATTTCCGAAGAATTTAGCAAGATCACGCACCTGAGAATAGCCTTATAAGAGTTGTGTTGAGCATTGTAAGACTGTACTTTTAATACCAAAATTATTGTTAAGGCCTGTAGATATGCAAAATGTTGGTTTTTGAAGCGCTAAGGCATTATGGCTATGATTCTTCAATAGAGTCTGGCTAGAGTCTGGCTAGTGAAACGGCCAATTTAAACAGCAGAATAGCTTGATCAAATGCATTGTGTAAATTGAAGAAAAATAATAATCGTTCAAGTATCACTATTATTTTATCGCGTTATACACGGTGTTTGCCCACGCTGTTTTTTTTAATTTGCCGCTCATTTACTACTATGTCAAAATATTAGTTTATCGTTTTGTACATGTATCTCGGTTTGCCTATATCTCATCTCGACCCGTGACCTAATAAATAATGTTTAAAGTTTAATTTTAAGTGGGTATTTAGATATAAGATACTATAGATTTGTATGTCTGTGCCTCAGGCTGAAAATGGAGACGCCAAAATAAGTGATAAGACCTTTTATGTACACCCATTTTCTACAAATAAAATATTCTATTCTATTCTATTCTAAATGCTCAAAGGTTCGCTGGAAGAAATCCCTCACGGAGATAAGCTCGCCTTTGTACATGTGTTATCTGTTATTCTAATAATGGTTCTGTCCTATTGCATCATCCGAGTGTCAAAGAAGCTGTATGTGTGTGAAATGATGTCCCGAATCTTTGGGTACCCGCAACCAACACGTAGACGCTCTTTCGAAAATTAGATGAAACGTAAGGGGCAATTATAATCTTGTACTTAGCCAAGACGTTTTGAAGTAGGCATCATAACCGCAAGTTACGTTATGGGTCAAATGTTATGTCATCTTTCTTTTGATTGATAATGCCTGAGGCGCGCATCTTTTTGTTGACGTCGATGGATGCAAGACGTTTTGATTATGCAATAAGAAAATAATAATTAACAATGTTTTCATCACACTTGCTCGTAAAGGGCTTCATAACGCGCAGGCATACAGAGCTGCAATAGCCTTTATTACGCATGGGCGTAAGAAAGGCTATTGCAGCTGTTTAAAAAAGTTTTACGCCCATGGGGGCGTAATGGTTTTTTTCTTAAATCGTATCTGTCACTCTTACGTTGCAGTTATAAAGCAAGGAGGTTTTAGCTCAAACACGATGTTTGAAAACTTATTTATAAGTAAATTTAAAAGTAAAAACACGAATAAAATATGATTAAAAGAATGATTTAAAAACAAATGTAGCAATTTAGTGTCCGTGTAAAATATTTTTAACTGTGATTTTAAATCGTGGCTGTATGCCGAAGAGTCTGCTCTATGCGCCTCTCGTCAAATTCAACAAAATGGACGACTGACATGTTGTAGTTTTTATTACGATTAGTAACAATTTAGTTAAAAATGTATTTGTTTTCTCGCAAATGTGATGAAAAGCATTGTATGCGACACGTACGGTAAGATTGTTACAAACTCGAGTCATCAAAGCCCTCCGCCTTCGGCGCCGGGCTTCTAATAGACTCTCGTTCGTAATTCATATCTTACCATACTTGTAACACAATGTACTATTATTTAACGCATTATTTTAAAGTGATTCGAATCATGGTTTGAAACTCTCCTGTAATGTCTTTAGTGTTTTTAAGCAATGCTTGAAGCGTATGGCGAACGCGAGCCAACCACATACCCATTTACTTTATTCTTGGCTATAGATAATTTATGCCTTTATTTCCATTTTCATAATACCTTTTCAAATCTATTTATTGCTTTAATCGACCTCGCTTTGTGCATGAGTCCATTGTCCGAATGAGTTCCTTAACAATAACATAAAGCGGATTATGTCCCCGGCAAGAGAAAGTTCAATATAGTATAAAACCAATACACTAATATCCACTTTCCTTGTTATTATGTCGTTAAAGGCATATTATGTCAAAATTGCTATGGACATAGATAAACCAAGACGAAAGGGATAGGTAGTTATATAAACAATAATACCAACCTACTGTAATTTTGAAGAGTCGGTTAAATTATGATCGCCGCCGGCCTGCAAATTAAGCATATATGGTATGATTTAGGATCCAAATTTGGTTTATGCCGTGCTTATTTCTTTGACTAACAAGTGATTACGGAATGTAACTTTTGAAAAAATGTCAAACATGAAATTGGGTACCTTATCTTCAGTATTCTTCAATCCGTGTCTAGTTTTCAACAGCCTGATCGTCTCCCGTCGAATTTAATTAGTTACCTAAGTAAAAACGATACTTGACTATAAAAACTGCAAAACATAGATAGAGCATTATCTAAGATAATAAGTATTCTACCATCTAGTCAATGTAAGTAACTGAGAAAGACACCCTTGGGTTTTCTACTACTCTATAAATTGTCTGATCATTCTGATCACAGCCAATCTTCTTGGTTTTAGTGGACACAAAAATGTGCGTTATCATTTGATCGTTAGTTTTCCATGTTCTTTATCTTACTCTCTTCATTTTAATGCTTATTATTTTTACATTAAGAAAAGCAAAAACATACGAATACTCCGAACAAACCTTTTCATTACAAATTATTCGAAACGTCCTCGAATTAAATGCATATGAAACAATTCATAGTTGATTCATGCATAATGCCATCTATCCGTAGGTGTTAATGTAGGTACGTTAATAATAGGTTGGTGGCAGGACTAATTACGTCACGTGTAATCCGTCATCAGCGCTAAGCCCCGGGCGTTATTTGACTATTGACATTAAAAACTCTGAGAACCCAAAGACCTTTGTAAACTATTGCTACGACATCGATCGAGAATTCGTCTTACATCTCTGCATCGATAGCAATATTGATTAGTCGTGGTTTCGTTTCTGTTGATTTGATGCACTTTAATTGCAATATTGTGTCAGTCTCTGAACTATGCCGATATTATTGTTTGAAGTTCGCTTACTAAATTGGTCTACCTTTACCTGTATTAAGGCTTGAAATTGACCTAGTTCGTAAAATAATTTGTGGGTTGATTTGAAAACAAAGATATTTTTACCTATAAAAGTAACATTATCACGTAGTATTGCTTCATTTACCGGGCATGTTTATGTTTTTGTTGAAATAATATTGGGTTTTTGAATAATTTTCTAGCAATGTTCATTATTATCATTGGATCTCTGGGATTATAAAATTTATATATCTAGCACTTGCTAACTAGCAAAGATTTAACTTGAAATTATAAATAATTTACTACAAAAGTTTAAACCGACTTCAATTCAGTACTTCGCCAAGCCACATAGGTGCATGAAAATTTCCACATTTCCTTTCCAATTTACCACATAAACTGCTTTCCGAGAGCAAATGCGTTGATTATTACAGAAAAAACCCAAGTCGCTATATGTGGGCTGATATATTTGAAGAGTTCCGTCGATTCCTCCAGAATCTCAGAATTGACACTTCATTAGTTGCTATTTCAACGGAATCATATCAGAATCTTTGACGTACTTTACATCATTGAGGAGTGCCACAAGTCATCTGTGGTCTTCATCATCAGTTCCACTTCACCAAAATTGCGATTTCCGAAGGGAGATATAATAGAAAATACCGAAGTCACTACACGTGTGCCTATAAAGTTTGAGGGTTGCCCTCAATTTCCCTAGGATCCCATCATCAGATTCTGACTTGGTGACAATGGGATGGTTTCGAGTAAAAAAACAATTTTTAAAATCGCACCACAACTAACAGAGAAATTGTTGAACATACATAAAAAACATACAGTGGAACGTAGAACCTCCTCTTTTTTTAGGGTTCCGTACCTCAAAAGGAAAAAACGGAACCCTTATAGGATCACTCGTGCGTCTGTCTATCCGTCTGTCACAGCCGATTATCTCCGAAACTACTAGGATTAAGTTGAAATTTGGTAAACATATGCAAATTGGTGACCCAAAGATGGACGCGTAAAGTAAATTAATGAATTCTGAACAAGGGGGCCACTTTTGGGGGGTAAACTGGAAAATAACAAAAAAAGTTTCGCAAACTGTATTGTGTGACATATCAAATGAAAGGGGTTGTTGTAAGCATCTCAGATATTTTTTTAAAATAATTTTAGCAAAAACAAATTTGAAGTAATTTAGGAAAAAATACGAAAATTGACCATCCCCCGCCTTATCTTCGAAACTACTAGACTTAAAATTCTGAAAAAAAAAACATGAAAAAAATAGATCCTTGCCTAAAGATTACAGGAAAACCTATAAGAAGTTTGAGTATTCAAAGTAACGGGAAAATTCTCAATATTTTTGTGTATTGTATACGGAACCCTCACCACGCGAGTTGAACTCGCACTTGTCCGGTTGTTTTTTTAAAGTCGGATACTAAATGAAGATGGTCCTCTTCCCCCGGTTATCGCGTCGGTTGCATCCTGAAAGAGCCGTGATCCACTTGCTACATAAAAATATAAAGATAACTTGTGGAAATAGTAGATTGTTAACCGAGGGCTGAAAGGCACCCATTCCTGACGAGATATTTTGGCGCTCGAACGAAGTGAGAGCGCCAATAGTTCGAGGCAGAAATGGTTAAATAGTTTAATATGTGTCTTAAACAACATTTTTACTTTCTTATCAAAGTTTTTCCTTTTGTCTTGTATAATCTGTAATTAAACACTTCTTTTGATATTATAAAGGTTTTTAATAACTCTCCAAACGCCTTGCAATACAATTTCTCGCTAAAGCTATCTTCAGTCTAACTTTTTTAATTTTTACGTCAGAATTGGCGCCGAGTCATAATAATTATTGAAAGGTTTTGTACAATTCTAAAATAATCATGTTTTAGACAATTGTATACATTGCTGAATAATTAATCTATTTTATGTAACTTTATAAGAATCTACCCATTTATTTTTACAGTTTAATTTTGTGTGAATTCATAACGTGCATAGTCGTCCACCAACCATGTCAGTAGTAGAAAAGTCGAAAGTACAAACTCATCTATATGTTTAACAATAAAACTATCGTAAGAAAGAGAGCAGCCGCCCTCCATTGACACTGATGGTCGATCAGATTGCATAGGTACGTCTTATTCGTACTTATTGGCAAATAATACAATAATAGCTCAAAGAACTTCTTAGAAGCCAAATTCTATTAAGCCATTATTTACATAACTCTTACACTTGAAAGCGAGTCATAAATAATTATTTAACATTATTTGTATTAAATATCAAGAACAATTATCAAATATTCTCGTCTATAAAAATGTAATAAATTAAAAATGAATCGTACTATGCCTGTATAGGTTAAGGCCGTTGCCCAATATCACTTCGATTAACCGTACATTTTTTTAAATACTTTTCTGCTCTAGAGCAGAAATATGACACTTTCAGCACGCCACTTAGATGAACAACGACCCACTTTCAGAGTATGAGAAATGAAAACCATATTACCGTCAAACATTCTCCAGAAGCACACAATGACGTTTCCTAGTTCCTATCACAGATCGCATCGACATAAATTGTAACCAATCTTTTTGATTTAAGAGACGTAACATAACATGAAGGTGCTTCCTCTTCACTTCCTACTCGGATCTCTGACATTCCTTTCTGATTTAGATTATAATTATATACCTCCGTTCCAAGTTTACCGAGCCAATTACGATGATACCGATCGATCAGCCACTCGATCTACCAATTACGCTTTGTTGAAAGTTTTATAGGCTGGGAGAAGGTAAATGGGCCAGTGTTTTCATGTACTTGCGTTAATCATTGTTTTGAACCTTTAATGGAGTATTGTGGTGCTTATTTATTTTATTATTTATAGGCATTGCCTTTTGCCAATGCAAATTTATTGAAATATGAGTGGCTATACTTTTTCTTTGATTATTATCTGTTACAACGAGTATTACAGAAGTGATTAAACGAGAATTGTGACTGCATAAATGTAAGTCTATCTTTATTTATAAATAAGTAAGTCTATAAATAATCTACCTTTTATCATTGATGATAAATCAAATCTCGATGGCTGGAGGTAAGTTTAGTGCCGGAAGATAAATATCCTCATTGATATATTTTAACACCACGGTATTGAACATACAGAAACAGTAATAATTTGTACTACTTTTTACAACATTAAGTAATATTAAATATTAAATACTAGCTTTTGCCCGCGACTTCGTCCGCGCGTAACTCGTTTACATCGTAGCTCCATACAAACTTTCGCCCACCCTTTTCACTCCCTTATGTAATTAATTTTGGGATAAAAACTATCCTTTGTCTTTCCCCGGAATTCAAAGTATCTCTGCACCAAATTTCATCTCAATCAGGTTAGGCATAATACAATCAGTATTACAACACCTCTAAGATCTAAGTAGCGTATTTTTTTTATTCTTCAAAAATAATTTGTTGATTATGTGTTTCATATTTTTCCTTCACATTCGTATGAAAGTATTCTGAAAGTACCTTCTAGCAAATACAAAAAGAAAATCGCACTTGATAGAGATTTATCGCTGAAAACCAACATACATACCGAGTTCCTTGGTCGCGCAAGTTAGTAACAAAATGCACCGATAAGTGGCGCTGTAGGTACTCATGACTTAACTACACTATGCGTCGTTAAGATTTTTCCAAAATTAATGGGTGGGGCAAGAAGGAATCAGACTCGCACTTGACTTTTTTTACAAACGTAGACTCCGCCGCCAACTTGGTGTTTCTGTGGCCTGGCCTCGGTGGTCAATAGTAAACTTGTCATTAGCTGTCAAATTTACTATTGACCGCCACCGCAGGCCGCGCCAGTGTGTAGCAGGCATTAAGCCTCTCACAGAATGGTGCGGCCTGGCCGCGGCGGTCAATAGTAAACTTGTCATTAGCTGTCAAATTTACTATTGGCCGCCACCGCAGGCCGCGGTAGTGTGGCACACTACAAACGGGCGCAATTTGTCACACCAACTTGCGATAGTTGGAAAGAGACATCCATACATTCCTAACCAGTCTACTGTAGTAAGTTGTTGTGACAAATTGCTAGGCGTTTAAACGTGAGCACTTGGCTGTTTGCAGTAATTTGTCTTAGTCAAAACATTAAGGTTCAAACGTAAAAAACGTATGACTCATCCTTATATAGGAATATTTATTTTAAAGCCTTATATAATCTTTGTGCTTTAAATAATATCAAAGTTTAATATAATATACATAATTATTATACTACTCTTTCCTGATCTTTCGCTTGTCTTCTACATTTCCGATCTATCCGTATTTTCTTTTAATCCCATTCCTCATACATTGGCTGAACGCGCCAAGAGCGCCCGCCATGCCATTAAAAAAAACAAATTCGTGTTACTTATATTGTTAAAATTTGTTGATACATTTATTGAAATTACGTCTGAATACGAAATTTGCGCATATAAGTTCTCATATTAGAATATAATTATTTATTTTTTATGCTTGATCGCGTGGTATGCGTTTCGTGAATGTCTATCGTAGTCCGGCCGGATCTAAATTATTAATACGTAAAAGACAAAGCAATTCCGCCATTTTGACATTACTGACAGCTTACAGATGTGGTGGCGATGTATATATTAGAAAAAGAAATGAAAATTTTAAAGAGGTAAAATATTTCGGAAAATTAATTAATTGTCGCAGTCGCATAAAAACTATCCTAAGCGGAAGCCGGAATAATAATGTACCTATAAAAAATGTTTCATGTTTTTCCGTTCATGCGAAGCTGAGAACATTCGTGACAGAACAATGTCTGAAATGATACTGGCTGATTCTTTTTTTTAATTTAGAGATTTATTATAAGTGGAGATTAAATCTTTGATATGTTAGGTAGCGATGTCGTGGTAATCATTATTATTTTCGCGAGCAAAATAAAACAGTTTTGCTTTTCAACCAAGACTACTACTAATTGAAATACTGTTAAAGTCATGTGCATTAACTAGAATTATGGTTCCCACTAATGTAACGTGTAGAGGAAAAATACATTTCGAAAGGCCCCCTAGCCGATAGTAAGCTGCTCTTTAAATAACACCAGTTAACATTGGTCCAGTATCGGCCCGCCCTTGACTTTTAAATATTGCCTCCTGACGCTTCCGACGCGTCGCGACAATAATAGGCCGGTGACGTGCCATCGTCCGTCTGTCACCAAAGAAGCCGTAACCAACGAGATCTCGCGCTTAAGTAACCCGGCCTTTTAAGCGTTGCCCAACCATATTCGGCTTAGCTATGCGCACTATGTCGCCCGACTCTGATAGTAGCTCAATGCGCTTATTAGGACACGCTAGCCGCCCGTCAACCATCATTCAACATTTTTGTCAATCACTGACATTTACTTTTTCTGGCTAACAAATTGGAGTCGATGTAGTCTTAAGCCTAATGAGAATCACTGATTAACTTTGATTAATACCAAATACAATCAGCTCAATTAGGATAAACCTGGTCGACTAAGTGATTATACAGACCTTTTCCTAATAGGATGCGGATAAGGATCTTGGTGTAGGTACTGCTCCGTATGAATGAGTTGACTTTTTATTTTGGTGGGTAGTCATTGATAGCAACTAACAATCGCAAAATAAATCCGGGTCATGGATTATTTTTGAACGGAAGAATTAAAATTCTTAGCTCGTGATGATAGCAAAGTGTGTTTACCACTTAATGTGTTACAAAACAATCAAATGCGTTATGGATCCGACGTGGAACATTTTAAACTTAGACAACCTTTAATCAGCCTCGGCTACATAAGAATTACGAAACCAATACGGTGAAATACAAGATATTAAAGCTGATTAGTCGTGTAACGAATAGTACTGGGAGTAAGTAATTTTACCCTAGAAGTCGGTAAGGGCCAATTTGGCTCGAACGTGTTAGGTCTGCAATGGGATTGTGAAATAATTACTAGGTACCTACTTGTTGATATTATGATTAAAATAATGTCTAATCAGTAAATTTTATACAAACTTATGTTAATTTTAATAATTAAAAACCCGCAAAAATATACTTTAAGTTGTTGAAAGAGGTTTTGTGTAAACCCTAAGATACCCTAAAATGTATTATGTCAGACTTGCTTATTCTGTCGCATGTGTCACTATCATACAAATTGAATAAACCGATCCACCTGAACATGGTAGCAGAACTCGGTATTTATTGAATAATTCAAAGTATGTAATACGTAATTATATTAATGATGAGTGAAGAAAAATACTTTACACTGTTGTGAAGATTTTTTGAAGAAATAATTAGTAACAATTTTTCAATTCAAATTCTAACAAGACCTGTCAATATGTCAACTTCGTCAACAAGCTGCAAAATTGATATTGGTAGATTAGAAGGAAAAGAAAATTGGTCAACATGGCGCTGCAAGGTACTGTTACTACTGAGAGGTACTCCTGGAGGGCTGGATGCTGTCAATGGCAATCTAAAGCCACCAACACCACCAGAGTCAACATCAACCCCGGCCGTCATTGCTAGTTATCAAAAAGCTCTACAAGAATATAATCAAACGGATAGTGCAGCGATGCTCATTTTAATGGCTAATATGTCAGATGTTACTCTACAGAAAGTTATGAGATTAACTAGTGCGAAACAAATTTGGGATGAACTACACACCCTATTTGACGGCACATCTGAAGACAAAAGCTATAATCTGTGCTACAGTTTCTTTAGCTATCGCAAAGATCCCCTTCACGACATGTCTATGCACATATCTAAGCTGAAAAATATATGGCATGAATTAAAGGTTGAACTACAAAAGGATGAAGCGAAATATGAACTTCCTGAGATTTTACTCATATGCAAGATTTTAGAAACGCTCCCCGACGATAGTTACTTCCCATTCAAGTCGAGCTGGATGCTAATGTCAAAAAAGGAACGTAACATTGAAAATTTGACAGCACAAATTTGTAGTTACGAGAGATCTTTGACAAATAAAGACTACGAGACTTCTGAAGCTCAAGCGCTAGTCGTGCAAAATCCCACACGTAAAGCAAAAAAGAAATGCGGGTATTGCAAAATTTTCGGGCATAACGTCAAACAATGTCGCAAGTGGATTTCGGATGGGAAACCTCCCAAAGAACCTAAGCCATCGACAAGCGATGCTACTAATAAAAACTTTAACCTGACTCTAATGGAAGTTGAGACCAATGAAACAGTGACATCCTATGAAGTTCTTGACAATTGGTATGTCGACAATGGTGCTACAAGTCACGTCACCTGTCAAAATGACATATTCTCCAGTTTTCAACATTTTACTAAGAATGAAACGGTTACTACTGCAAATGGATCTACAACACGAGCTATTGGGAAAGGAACAGTTGAATTAATTGCATACGTCCATGGTCAAAAAGAACGAATTACCCTATGCGATGTATGGTACGTCCCTGAAATAAAGAGAAATTTATTTTCTGTACTTGCTGCTCAAGATGTACTTGAAAAGAGTGTCTTCACATCTGAAAGAGAATCCTGTCAACTGATACATAATGGAAGAGTTAAACTGATTGGCACAAGAGTCAAAAATGGAGGTCTCTACAAGCTGAAAGTACAAACTGTCAGATGTCAAACCCCAGAAGTGAACATCGTGTCAACAGAAAACACTTTGCAATTATATCATGAACGATTTGCTCATCAGAACAAAAGACACATCAAGCAGCTGATTGAAAAGGAACTTGGTATCAAAGTGAAACTCGATTCTGAATTATGCACTGGATGTGTATATGGAAAGACACATAGACGTAAATTTGGAACAAGAGAAAGAGCTAAAGAACCGGGTGAGATAATACACACTGATGTATGTGGCCCATTTCCAAATTCGTTCACAAAATTGCGCTATTTCGTACTGTTTAAAGACGACTACAGCAAATATCGTCATGTTTACTTCATCCAGCATAAGTCTGAAGTCAAAGACAAGCTCATACAGATGATTAAGGAAGCAAAGACGGCTGGTAATGTTATAAAAACAATCCTTAGTGACAATGGTGGAGAATTTAAAAATAAAGATGTTGAGAAAATACTTCAATCTCATGGCATCCAACACCGCTTGACAATGCCTTATGCACCAGAGCAAAATGGGTGCAGCGAAAGAGAAAATCGCACTCTGGTAGAAGCTGCTCGTACTATGATGCACGCTCACGAAGAACTCCCACTTGCCTGCTGGTCAGAGCTCGTCAGCACGGCTGCCTACGTTTTAAACAGAACTGGGCCGACTTCTGAAGAAGGAAAGTCACCTTTCGAACTATGGTTTGCGAAGAAACCGTCAATTAAACACTTAAGAGTCATTGGAACAGAATGTTATGCACACGTTCCCAAACAAAAGCGAACAAAGATGTCCAAGAAAGCTCAAAAATGTATTTTAATTGGTTACGACGGTGATGATGGCTATCGGTTACTGGGATTGAACAAGAACAACGAACCTATATTAATCAGGTCAAGAGATGTAACATTTAAGGAATCGATAATAAAATCTGTTGGATTAGCATCAGATGATCCAGAAGTAGATGATCGAAGTCCGACGACTGAAATAGAGATAAACTTCCCTAAGACGCAAGAAAATCATCCAATCTTTGATGCAAGGGAGGATATTCAGGATATAGTACAAGAAAATCATCCGATCTTTGATGCAAGGGAGGATATAGTACAAGATGACGAAGTATCTTCTGATATGCCTCAAATAGCAAATGATATACCTAGCCTACAAGAGGAAGATCTCGACGAAGCGTATGTTACTCCCGAACAAGATTCTGATGAAGATCATGAGGAAATTCCTTCAACCAGAACCCTCCGCGATAGATCGACAATACACCCTCCAGTTAGATATGATGACTTTATTATGTCTGCTGTTGTTAATGATTCTGATGAACCTAAGACATACAAAGAAGCCATGAAAAGTCCTCAGAAAGCTGAATGGTTAAAAGCTATAGAAAGCGAGGTAAAATCCTTAAATATGAACAAGACTTGGATTCTTGTAGATCGACCAAAGGACAGAAAACTGATTTCCTGCAAATGGGTCTACAAAAAGAAAACCAATGCTGATGGAAGCCTTGACAAGTACAAAGCACGTCTCGTGGCGAGAGGTTACACACAAGAGAAAGGAATAGATTATGATGAAACATTTAGTCCTGTTGCTAGAATGGCGACAATCAGAGCAATCCTAAGTGTTGCAGCAAACGAAGGACTCTCTCTCATACAATTCGATGTTGCCACCGCTTTTCTAAATGGTTCATTAAGCGAAGAGATATACATGAATCAACCAGAAGGATATAATGATGGTACAAGCCGAGTTTGTAAGCTGAAGAGAAGTTTATACGGTCTCAAACAGGCTCCGAGATGCTGGAACAAATGCATTGTTGACTATTTGAAATCAATTGGCTTTAAGCAATGTGACATGGACCCGTGCTTGTTTATTCGCAACAAAAACGGAAACAAGATTATAATGGGACTCTACGTTGACGATGGCTTGATTGCCTCAACAGATCAAAACCAATCCGAGAAGTTTCTAAATGAACTCAAAAGGAAGTTTAAGATTACAACGAAGCAAGCTTCCTACTTCCTTGGACTGGAGATCCTGAAGGAAAAGGATGGTACTATTAAAGTTTCTCAGAAACACTATATAAACAAGCTTCTAGAGAGATTTGGCATGAGTGACTGTAAGGCTATCAGTACACCAATGATTAAAGACGCACAGTTGAATACGGAAAAAGAGAATGAAGTCAATTTCCCTTACCGAGAAGCTGTTGGTGCACTGGCATACCTCATGACAGGAACCAGACCAGACATATCATATGCCATAAGTGTCGTATCCAGAACACTGGCTAACCCATCTGCTGAAGATATTGTCAAGGTCAAACGAATCTTTCGCTACCTTAAAGGAACAATAGATTCCGCTATTGTGTATAGAAAAGAACACAAACCTGGAGTGTTAGAATGCTACAGCGACTCTGATCATGGCGGAGATTTCACAACAGGGCGCTCCACTTCTGGGATTCTATGCATGTACTCAGGAGCTGCCGTATCGTGGGCAAGCCGGAGACAAACATCAGTTGCAATTTCAAGCACTGAAGCAGAAATAGTTGCCGCTAGTGAAGCCGCTCGAGAAATAGTCTGGCTACAACGACTATTTCAGGAGATTACTACACTGAAAGAAATTCCCACTCTGCAGGTTGACAACGATGCTGCAATAAAGCTGGCTCAAAACCCAGAAATGCACAGGAGAACGAAGCACATCTCGACAAGACACTTTTATGTAAGAGAGCTTGTGAGCAGTAATGAATTGCGAGTAAAATATGTTCCTAGTGAATACCAATGTGCAGACATCCTTACAAAAGCTGTATCTAAGCCAAGACTGGCATTCATCTGTGGCATTCTTGGATTACATCTATAACGTTTACCAAAAAGGGAGGATGTTGAAAGAGGTTTTGTGTAAACCCTAAGATACCCTAAAATGTATTATGTCAGACTTGCTTATTCTGTCGCATGTGTCACTATCATACAAATTGAATAAACCGATCCACCTGAACATAAGTTAGGTACTAATACTTAAAATAATTGGGCAAACGCAAATGGTAGAAGCGGTAAGTGTAAACAAAACAAACCAATAAAAACAACAACATGCATTTTATGTTGTTGATAATATTTAAAATGTATGTTTGCAATATATTTACAAACTTGTAGTTGGGTGGCATACCTAAAATTACCCAGTGTTTATTAAATAATACTCAATACCCTTATTTCGTAGTAGTTGCCCACATACCGCCCGCTTATTACAAAGAACCCAGGCGGAGCCCCAGGATAAAATAGCCTGTGCTCATCCCGAATCCCATCCCATCCCATTCAATTCCGATCCTCGAATACCATTGGATTAAATGGAACGCGGAACGCAGAACTCCGGTGAACGCCTTCTGTCTACACGGGCTCTTGTTCTTTATACCGGTGAAGAATGTTTAAATTCAAATGAGGAGTTTCGGACATTACCCGTACATACAAACTTACGAAGCCACAAGCTTACATTTCACAGACTCTTTATTATTAAAATGGAGTATAGATAAAGATGTTTAATTTTACAGATTTAGTGCGTTGTATGTATAGATATATTGTATATTCGTATAATTCGTGCTGCACTAGCACGTGTACCAGTAAAAATGCTATCACGATTAGAACATGAATTAACATAGGGACCGCTAAAATGCCACTCTTAAAGATATATTAACGTAGATCTTATACGCTGCGCATACAATTTTATGTGCAGATAAAACCTAATAAGCAACAGCGCATGTTGTGGTTTATTTATATTGCGCTAGTGTAATTTTGTACCGACGTAGGTATCTATTAACGATTTCCTAGCGTTATTTATTAGGTGTTCCACCATCTAAAAAACCAGACAAGTACGAGTCTGACTCTCGCACCAAGGATTCCGTACAAACTTTCATACAACATACACGGTGATTTTTTTAATCCGTGATCAGGATCCAGATACGGATAACAGGAACATATTTTAATGGATGAGGTCTCATGCAAAAATCACTGTTTAGTTAATGATAATACTAATGTCCACTGAATGTTTGGTCACCCTACATTTCTTGAAGTTAAGTAGTCATACGTCAGATTTTCGCTATGGCGGGAAATTTGATAGGCCTAACGTCAATAAACTTTAACATCTACTTGTCATATGCATGTGAAAATTAACAGTTTATTACTCTTAAATTAATTATTGGACACAAGGGTTTTTAGGTTCGTTTATGAAAATAATTTTCAGGAGCTTTTAGTTTCATAGATTTAAACTACCATTAGGGTGACAATGATTTTGAATTGCCCAATTATTCCACATTTTTGAATCAATATACAGTATTTCATATTAAGTTGTATTCACAAAAAAAATACGATTGTTTTAGGTAACTTTCATCAAATACAGAATTAGAAAAATTGACTCCTGATCACGAATTAGAAAACACAGTGTATATCCGTCTTTTCCCACCCATTAATACTAAAAAAATCTCTTATCAACACGGGTAGTCAAAGTTACCCTAATGGGTAGAGCGCCATCTATCGGTGTATTAATATGTACCTAACTTGCGCGACCCAGGAACTATTGATTTTTCCGCGATAATTCTTCATCCCGTAAACGTTCACCACTATCTACTTAGCAATTTAGGTCCATGTTATCAGGTACTTAGTAAAATTTGACATCGCATACTGTCACCTCCCCCGAACTCTCAAAACCGATCTTCATACTGCATACCTTTGGAAGAAAGTATGCTATGTAAGTATGTTTTGTATATCTTACAATTACAAAATATGTAAAATGATAAACATCCAAGGCAATCTAGAAGACTTTATCGTCCACGTCGCTTCCGTACACTCCACTTAAGTACCTAGATATTCGTGAGACGCGACGCGGAAGAGAGTGAGCACATATTTCTTCTTCAAAATGTCACGCGGCGATCAATTAAGTCACTGCACACTGTAATAAATGAAGTTCAAAGCTGCATCACATTTTATTTCAATAGTGTAAATAATTTAAGAAGGCATAACTACGTTCTTTAGGATTATTAAAACAAAAATGGGTCTATTTAACTCTATCCTATAATACAGGCATTATCTGTCTTATAATTAGATTTTTTGAACAGTCGATATTTGTCACCCCTGTACATTAAACGTAAATGTAGACATATGTTGATATAAATTGTACTGGGAGGACAGCTGTCAAGTATTAGATGTAAGGGCATTTTCACTATACTCGTATCTATACTTCTATCTATCTATCACTATACTTCATGCACGAGGACTTGCACTCTCGGAATGTCACGCTGGCATCGTGCTGTCCGCTTTTTCCCTATTCTGTGTAGGTACTTACCGAAGCAGCCATGTCCGGTGAGTAACCTAATGGTACCTACACCATTGTATAGCCAGTAATTTTTATTTTGTGTAACTATAGCTCTCAATATAAGTATCTCGTCGCATTTACTGACGTACTTAAATAGTAAGACGAAAGTCCCGAGGCTGTTGTGTTGAGAGTGAGGGACGTTCGTCTCTTAGCTTTCAACACAACAAATCCTCAAAGCAATGAAATTTCGGCTACGTGCTTGTGATTCTTCTGGCGACGGTGTTCGCTTACCATCAGGCAGACCGTAATATGCTTGTTTGCCACATTGGTAGTAAAAAAAAATTGTTTTAGCGCTTAAAACATATTCACCATGTTCAGCTGCTTATCTTTACCACCGTACCTGCATACTCGTTAATATTAAGTACTTCTGATTTATGCATCTCCCATAATTTATTGCAGATTGTAAGCGCTATCTTAGAGGCCAGTATGTAGATCAGTTATCAGATCGTGTAGTCAGCGGCCCTGAGTGTGATCCACTGCAGACGAGCCCTCGATCACTTTACAGTGATGTAAAGTCGAGTTCATACATATTATCAGTGATCGGAATTAGGTGAGCCAAAGTACCTATTCTTCGCAAGTGGTCATAATGTAACACTTTGTTTTCTACCCGGTTGTAACTACTGTATATTATATCCTCTTATGTATATAAATAATGCAAATAAAATAATGTATTTGTGATCGCTACATGTCATTCATCAGTTTAGTATAAAGGTTACTCGATCGTGTTCTGGGTGGCCTTTGATGTTACCGGAGGCAGACTTGCCTTTGATAACAGTGCCATCCTTATAATATTATTGTAATAAGTAGTACTTACAGTTCAACTTTGCAATATTTACGATATACGAGTTACATTCCAACAGATCGAGTCATAATCGGGCATTCGTTTCATAGAACTGTTGTAGAAATGAGACTCAGATTAATTAGATAAAGATAATCCTAATCTAATACTTCTATACTAATATTATTGTACCTATAATAAGTAGTACTTACAGTTCAAATTTGCAATATTTACGATATACGAGTTACATTCCAAAAGATCGAGTCATAATCGGGCATTCGTTTCATAGAACTGTTGTAGAAATGAGACTCAGATTAATTAGATAAAGATAATCTTAATCTAATAGTTCTATACTAATATTATTGTACCTATAATAAGTAGTACTTACAGTTCAACTTTGCAATATTTACGATATACGAGTTACATTCCAACAGATCGAGTCATAATCGGGCATTCGTTTCATAGAACTGTTGTAGAAATGAGACTCAGATTAATTAGATAAAGATAATCTTAATGTAATACCTACTTCTAAACTAATATTATTGTAATAAGTAGTACTTACAGGTTCAACTTTGCAATATTTACGATATACGAGTTACATTCCAACAGATCGAGTCATAATCGGGCATTCGTTTCATAGAACTGTTGTAGAAATGAGACTCAGATTAATTAGATAAAGATAATCATAATCTAATACTTCTATACTAATATTATAGTTAAAGAGGAAAAGTATGTGAGATTGTAGCTTTGTAGGTATACACGGTGATTTTTAATTCGTGATTCCGAACCAATTTTTCTAAGTCAGTTATTGATGCCAAACACGATTAATACGTGTTTACCTAAAACAAACGTTCTTTTTTTTCCTGAATAGAACTGAATTAGGAATTACTTTTTAATTAAAAAAAACATTGTCACCCTAAAGTAAAGTAAAGATTTGCTAATGAAAAAGATGATTTCAAATCTATGAATCTAAAACCTCCATGAAAAATTAGTTTCATCAACCCAAAACCCTTGTGTCCAATTATTAAATTAAGAGTAATAAACAGTCAAATGTCACATGCATGACAAGTAGATGTTAGAGTTTATTGACGTAATACCTATCAAATTTCTCTCTAAAGCGCTGAAATATACGGTGGATATTAGTGTTAACATTATCATTATAGTCAATGAACTAAACAGTGATGTAATTGCATGAGACCCCATCCATTGAAAACTGTTTTGGCTGTTTATTAATATTTTTCGGCTCCTGATTACGGATTGAACATCATCGTGTATAAGTGTGTATGTAGGGAGTAATGTCTAGAACCACTTAGGTATCCGATTTAAAAAAAAGTCTTTCATCTGTGTAAATAATGGACTTTATGAATTTAAGTAGTATATAAATGCATAAAACTTCATTAATAATGCATAAATGCGTAAGTATATTGTTGATGTATGAAACGAACACAGGAAAGTCTATTTGACTCGTCATGTTAATGTGATATTCTGATACTGTAATTGCTGCACGTTTTGATATGCTTTGGTGCGCGTAGAAGTGAGATACGTCCAGTCAGATGTACCTTCAGCAGGGCAATCGCGTTACTTTTGAACGAGCGTTAGGACATATATATCAAGTATATGAACAGTTATCATTTCAATAAATGGGCATGTGTTAGGGTGAATATCGACCAGGAATTAACGAAGCTGTGTTTTCATATATTTGACCTGTAGCAGTCAAGCATTTAAGGTGTCGAATATGTATTATAAGAGACCAAAGAAAAATTAACCATACTGTCCTGCAAGGGATCGTGACTAGTAGGCGTTAGCGGAAAGGCGCACTCTGGCAACACTGCGTGTGTCAATCTATGACCAGAGGCCACGCGGGGAGAACCGAGACTCTGCAAGATGGCGTCGCACGGACCGGATTAGGTTTATCGGTCGATTGTCCTAAAATTGGTGATAAGTGTAATTTGAGCTTATTGTTTGGTTGACTAGATGTGAATTCCATTATAATTTGTATTTTCCTCGCTAAACAGTGTTTCATTTATCTAAGTCGGTAAAATCAGAAGTGGGATTCATTGGGCGAGCGAGTCCATTATTCACGCGCCAAACGCTTTGCTATCTTGATAATTTAGCGTGGTTTTATTTCGTTAAAGTGCTTATAATGGCACTATGGTGGAAATCACTAGTCTACTCATAACAACGGAAAAGCATCACGACTGTCGGTCGGCAACTAAAGAATAATAATAATAATAAACAAAATGTATCTCAACGAGGGGCAATCTTTTCCGTGGCGATTTTTGTTAATTGTTCGCAGATGTTTAAGCAAGCCGACTTGTGCTGTACCCTACAGTTGTGCTATACCTACAGCCGTAAGCGTCGAACACAGTCTACCAAATACTGCGCTGGAGTTCAATGAACCGCGCGTACGCCAGTACCTACATCGAGTGTTGCGATATGGGTGCTCCAGTGTTCGATCGAAAGTGACAAGTGGAGATGTATCTACAGGGTCGGCATTGAGACGACGGTTTCTGGTGAGACATGTTATTCATTAGCTCACAAGGCATTAATACCTACCTGCCGCGTGTTTAGCTAACTTGTTGTGTTCTAAGCGGAGGTAAATCGCTGCGCACACGCTAGTGGCGTGAAGGCCGCACTTGCATTTATAAAAATATAATAGTGTCGCGAAAGTACGGCTATTTTGCGCCCTTGAATGGTAAAAACATAATACAACTAGCCTGTTCAATTAGTTCATATCGGCGACATGCGACAAACATGACACATTCGTCACAATCGTGTTAACAACGATTGCTTTCGAGGCGATTTCCATTAAGTGTCCACAGGTCTGCCGCCAAATGTCATGTCACTACTGGTGCAACGGTAGCTGCCTACACCTACAACAGTCAGTGCCAGACTCCATGAGTGTGCTCGAGTTGTCAAGTACTCATGTAGCAGTTGAGTCAATGGTTCCAGTGCACAGTGAACAGCAAGAAAACCGATCAACTTCATTTTCTGTACTGCAGATGCTCCACACTTGGCACAGTGAGAAACAAGTGGTGATACATATGGCAAGTAGTCAGATGAGTAAGTAGTCATCCTGAAAAATAAGTCCTGCCTAAGGATCAACCAGGTACTAAACAAACTTTTAAATCAATTGATGTGTTGCATATTTGTGTTATCAGAGGCAATTTCCTAGTATCTTAGTGGATCTAGTCCTAGTGCCATCACATCTTGCTGAGATAGCAATGCTATTTGAGATGAAAATTGCCAGAGTGCATACAAAATGACATAAATGCCTACAGCACCTAGTATTTACATGCTGGTACATTCTTCATCATGTATGTCACTGATTTCAGAATCAAAGAATTAAGTTTCAAAGTGCAGAAAGAATTATTAAAATTATGTTAGCGGTTAGTTAACAATTGGTAACTGTATTTTTGTCGCTATCAATTTAAGATAAGCTTTGAGTGACTTTAATCGCTATTATTTTGAACTTGTTTTTTAAAATAATTATTTGAGTCAAGCTTGTAACTTGTACATCACTTGGATGATGTATTTGCACAACATGAGTGAACTTAGGAATGGTAACATACCGCTTTCAAAGTTTCTAAGTAAATGCTACTTATGTGATGAAAGTTTGGCATGAAATTGATTCAATTATCAAAAGAGTACATGACAGTTATGCACTTAATAAAATCATGATGTGAAATTTGTAGTATGAAGTCTATGAATCATATACTACTTAGTTGGTAAACTTTTCTGCACTTGGGAATCAGGCTTACTCTAGTTGAAGTAGCCTAAAACTGTACTTATCCTTTAGTAGGTAACATTATTTCTTTAACAAGTATCTGAAAAAGTTGTCTGTTTATACCCGACTGCCGAAGGAGGGTTATGTTTTTCAGTAAATAAAAGTTACTACCAAAGGGTTAAGTTTTATGACAAATTAATTTCACATTTGTGCTGTTCATAAGTTGCAGACTTAACTTGTTGTTCCAAGTTTACAGAAAGATTAGTCCATCAGGTGGTGCGGACCAATATTGACTTATATGCAAATGCAACGCCCCATGCTGGATTTTAAGATGACTTGGTGTGTTACATTGGATGACAGACTGGTTAAATATTTTGCTGTAATGTTTACAAGAGCTAGTATGAAATATGTGCAATACTTTTAACCCTTTGAATGAGTCGGTCGTACCTATCAGTGCCTGTGTAGGCACTACTAAGCAGTGAGCTACTCCACATCCCACACGCAAGGTTTTGTTTTGCTCGATTGAAGCAAGAAGTGAATGTGGTTATTGTTTGTAGCGAGATCAAACTAGTATGGGCTAAAAATGATAAAGTAATGTGTCAGTAAGAGCCGAACGGTTTGTACATAGATGACAAATTATTCACACATGAGCTGTTATGAGGATTAAGTATGCTGGTACACCTTTGTTGTTGGTGACGTTCACTTTGTTTTATATGTGAACTGTTTTTTAATGTGTGCCTAGTCCAATGAGGAACGACTTTACTCCAATCAATGAAGATGCGTTGTAATGGCTATGTTGGCAAAAGTATTTGTAAGTACTAACTATTAAAAGTATTTGTGATAATTGGATGTGATCTTGCTTGCAGTTGTCATTTACCGTAAAAAATGGACGCGATGAACTGCGACCCTATGGAAAAGCCAGACAATCAACCATTGAGTACTGTTGATGCTGCTACTGCAGTAATATGAAGAGGAGACTAATACCTGGAAGCATGCACAAATTCCTTAGACGCTCTGGACTGCGGTTGATGAGCGATTTCTACTATGCTGCTTTCATTGTTGTAACGGAGTGTTGTGGTACTCTTTATCATAAGACTACTAGCCCACTACGTCCTATACCTCTCATTGTTATTAATTTTGAAGTACATTTACTTAATGTTACTGACTGACTCACTTGATGAGAAGAATTACAACAAGGCTTTAATGATGATAGATGTGTGATGTGTGTAACAAGCAATCCAACTATGCTTTTGTGAACGTTTTAGTTTGAGCAGGTTGACATGGTCTTTTTGATAGTGACCTCACAGTTTTTCTGTTTTTACAGCGATGCAGACTCTTACTGCTCTTTGCGAGCAGAACCTTGCCATTTCCTGACCTGACCTCAAGTGTTACGAGATAACCTCGTGAACCCTACTCCTTTCTGAGCTGACCTCAGAGTATTACAGCTAACCTCGTGAACCTTACTCCTTTCTGAGCTGACCTCAGAGTATTACGAGCTAACCTCGTGAACCCTACTCCTTTCTGAGCTGACCTCAGAGTATTACGAGCTAACCTCATGAACCTTACTCCTTTCTGAGCTGACCTCAGAGTATTACAGCTAACCTCGTGAACCCTACTCCTTTCTGAGCTGACCTCAGAGTATTACAGCTAACCTCGTGAACCTTACTCCTTTCTGAGCTGACCTCAGAGTATTACGAGCTAACCTCGTGAACCCTACTCCTTTCTGAGCTGACCTCAGAGTATTACGAGCTAACCTCGTGAACCTTACTCCTTTCTGAGCTGACCTCAGAGTATTACAGCTAACCTCGAGAACCTTACTCCTTTCTGAGCTGACCTCAGAGTATTACGAGCTAACCTCGTGAAACCTACTCCTTTCTGAGCTGACCTCAGAGTATTACGAGCTAACCTCGTGAATCTTACCACTTTCTGAGCTGACCTCAGAGTATTACGAGCTGACCTCGTTAACCTTACTCCTTTCTGAGCTGACCTCAGAGTATTACGACCTCGTTAACCTTACTACTTTCTGAGATAACCTCAGAGTAGTACGAGCTGACCTCGTGAATCTTACTACTTTCTGAGCTGACCTCAGAGTATTACGAGCTGACCTCGTTAACCTTACTCCTATCTGAGCTGACCTCAGAGTATTACGACCCCGTTAACCTTACTACTTTCTGACCACATGCCCGTGAGCTGACCTCACAGTTTTTCTGATTTGACCTTAACAAGCTTCACAGCGAGCGAGACTGCTCGCGCCACAGCAGATGTCTTACAGCAGGCAAAGGGTGCCTCAGTGCGCGTCACATCGCAGCGCTGGCGGAGACGAGAGACGAGTGTGAGCATCACAGCGTGCGTCGCTGCGAGCACCACAGCGTGCGTGGCTGCGACTACAGTACCACAGCGTGTCGCTGCAAGCGCCACAGCTTGCGCTGCAGCAAGTATATGAAGTCCAAATTGCATTGGTATTGTATGAACAAAATCAACATTTCTTAATCTTTTCGACGCCAACGACGCAGATATCCGCACCGTAGGCTCAACGCCAACGACTGATATATGCGTCAAGGAGCCCAGCGCGATAGCAACCTTCTTGCATTGACATAAGGTTCAACTCCGCACTAAATATATTGTTGGTTTGGTGTGTGGTTGATAACTTTTCTTTTGCCGGAGCGTTGAAAAGGTTAAAGATAATAAGGATCACATATTTGGTAGCATGCACTGAAAACAATAAAAACTTTAATGCTAAAAGTTCTACTTAAAAACTAAATTTAATTTAATTTGCTTAACTATGTGCGACAATATGGGGCAACAAACATGATCAGCAATCATTTTCAAAATGCTGTTTGGGTTTCTCCTCGTCCTAATAAGCAGAGACACCGCCCGTTTGCGCATAATTGCTGCAGGTCCATCTGTGTGTGCCTCTGTAAACATCGACGAGGCGCTGCAAAACCTTAGCAGCCCAAGCGACATTCTGAAAGAGTTGATGTACTGTACTTTCAGAGCGTTGTATGATTTTTGGGTATAGAGAACCCACAGGATACTTGTGTAAAAAGATGAACAATATGCACTAAACATGCATGAATTCATGCATACCTTATAGCTGTTGCGCAGTAAGGTATACATGAAGATGTAATCTACATCTCTGGAATTAACTTCATTGTCAAATTATCTCAACTAGCATTTCATTCCTTAATGAAAACGTGGTTTACTTGGCGTGTATACGTATTACTTGAGATAAATTGAGTTGGCCGAATTGCATTAAAGTAGTACATTTGAAAAGAAACTGCACCGTTTAAGTAGAAGATTGCAATTCCAATGACCGATTTATAAAAAGTAGGCCACATAAATTAATTTCAACCATAAGTCTAATAAATTGCAATTTGAATGTGGTTTGATGTAGTCAATATGCGGGATAGGCTTTAACGCTATCTAGGGTTCCCTTAGTGGAACTGTATTTCGATTTCTAGTCTGGCCTAGTCGCAGACGTTTTCATTTTCTTTTGAGTATTTATCTTCATGTTATTGAAACTTAGATTTTCCTTGACCTACTTACATAGTTCTGTCGGTCCGAGATTTATTAAAAGTGGTTGTGCAATGAGGGATCATTCATAGCTATGATGGTTCCTGTGCATAATTTACTCGTGTAAACAATTTGTTTGTTCTAGTTGCGGATTATTCCAAAACATCTGCATAGACCTGCGCCGACTTCCTTCGGGCCATGAGTTGGTAGAAGAAGAGACGGGCGAGGACGCACCGCCTGTCAGGAGAGGCCGTATAAGAGACCAAAGAAAAATTAACCATACTGTCCTGCAAGGGATCGTGACTAGTAGGCGTTAGCGGAAAGGCGCACTCTGGCAACACTGCGTGTGTCAATCTATGACCAGAGGCCACGCGGGGAGAACCGAGACTCTGCAAGATGGCGTCGCACGGACCGGATTAGGTTTATCGGTCGATTGTCCTAAAATTGGTGATAAGTGTAATTTGAGCTTATTGTTTGGTTGACTAGATGTGAATTCCATTATAATTTGTATTTTCCTCGCTAAACAGTGTTTCATTTATCTAAGTCGGTAAAAGTATATGAAAACACATCTTGGCACATCCCCGGTATCTACCAGGTGAACATATGTTCACCCTTATACCTGTTACTCGATTCTAGACCACAAATGCTGCACCTTTACCGCGTAGCGGTAGTGTGATTGGATGAAGTTGGCAGAAGGGAAGCCGAAAATTCCGTTTTCAGCTGCATAACCGTTTCCCCGAACTCTCAATAATGGTTAAAAAAAGACGTGACGTTTCCAGGATACTTCACTTCACATTGACCAATGCGGTTTCCGTTTATAGGCACACAATTACGTGTGCTGCGAATACAACGAACTTATCAAAGTGATGTCAGTACCGTTAACCAATAGCATTGGCTTGACGGCATACCTACTCCTTAACTTGATCTATTTTTTTGCATGCGTTCTGTAAAAAAAAATGGATTGTCTAAAAAATAACCATTCAAGTGGGACTACAATCTCGCTGTTACGTAGATCAATAGCATGTGGAAACAGGATTTCATCTATTGTGCTCTCTGTCGCACTTAAGGAGCAACAGGCGCAGTGGACGGTGTTTCATTTCCACATTTTATTGCTCCACTTGTAAATAATACTATAAAAAAATATATTACTATAAAATGAAACAAGAAGAAGATAATTGCTTCGCTGAATCACAAACAATCTACAGATGATAATCGATCGGGACAAAAAATAACCTGTTCGTCCTATGGTAGTCGTATGATCACTGGTCATATCAATCTTGTTAAATATTTGACAAAAAATGTTGACAAAAAGTCGTATTAGTGACATTTTATTTTAAATATCAGAGGCACAAAAAACCGGCAATGTCAAATAAAATAATATTCTTTGGTACATTAGGTACCTAAGTAATATAGAAAAATATAGATATGATTTATCATGCGAAGATAAAGCTACGAATTAAGTTGAAGTATAGGTACTTAGCATTATTGAACTAGCGAAGCGAACGTAGTTCTCCGTTTCAGCTTGGGCACGAAGCTTTCGTATGTCTGTCCGGATGTCCAGATATCCGGAGCTCTACAGATCGCATTTCTCAACCGATTCTCGTAACATTTTGCGAGCAGGGGACCGATTTTTGACTTTCGAGCGCTCGGCTCTTTCACTCGAAAACTGTCAAGAATGATGAAATGCTATTTTGAAATTGCGATAGAAAATTGAAAAATTAGTGGTATTGACTGTATTCAATTATATCAATAGAAAGTAAGTGTCTGCAATTTTAATACTACAATCGTATTTTACTTTTATTTAATTTTCGAACGAGTGTTCGAAAATCGAACGAACGATCGAGTTATCGAACCTGGGGGAAATTTTTTGACTTTCGAGTGAAAGTCAAAAAATTTCCCCCAGGTTCGATAATTATATGGATTATTATTGTTAATCCAGTTTCAAAAAAATACTGCAAAATTGGAATAAAAACAGAATCGCGAGTAGGTAGGTACAGCTCACAGAGGTACGCTACTTTTAATTGCTATGAGATCCTAAACGCACGTTTTATCGTCATGTTTTGAAATCTGATACGAATACATTGGTTATGTTTCTTTCTGTTTAAAGTTCAGGCTTTTCACCCTGAATGGCTATATAGGCTCCGATTCAAGATCCAAATTGTGATGTCAGCAGCATATCACTGGGATGTTCCCACTTTTATATGACTGTCAAGATGGAATATGGCTTTCATTCTAACTATAGCATGTCTGTGTTGTGACAAATTGCATCATTTGCAGTGTGTTCTAGATAAGAAGTTTCTAATAGGTCATCTCGTTCTGTCAGAAGGACATCTGCCAAATTTCCCCAACATCACAGATACCTACGTTTTAAGCCTCTCACAGACTCCAGTCTCATTTTAATCGCGGTTTGATAATGCTTGCGAGTGTATATAATCTTGGGTCTACAACATAAGCCCCGCTAAAGACGTTGTGTCCATTCAAGCGACTGTATTGTGTTGTAAAAGGCAATAAAAAAGATGCTCCACTATAGGGCAAGCCTTGACAAACAGATAGTGTTGCAAGCATGCAAACACGTGGAACGATGGCTTGCATCGCCTGCCGCTATCAGATGGCGATGAACAACTATTTGCATGTATAATTGTGTTACGTCTACTAGTTGGCCTTCGCGTCAGCCTTTTTGTCCGTCATAGGTACCTACATCGACTTCAGGTACCCACATTACCTACATACAGGTTGATTCTTTGGCGAACGTTTGGGTAGGTTTTTGGGTACAATGGTAAAATTAGCCGGAATCAATGTCTTTATTTCAAATAGCCTTACAAAGACACCGATCTCAAAAACAAGCTACAACAAGCTACGCGAAAATAACGTACCTACGTGCCTTAACATTTATAGTGTGTTGGCAAGTAAGTGTAGGTCCTAATGGTTTGGTAGGTCTGGCAAAAAAAAAACGGTGATATTACAAGTATACCTACCAGTATACACTTGTAATACAGTACCTATCGAGGTCACCCCTATTATTTATTTATGTAAGTACTTTTTTATGGGATGACAACACCTTATTTTATAGTTTATCGGATCGTTAAGTTGTGTTTATGAAACGAACATTAAGGACAGCAACTCGATTCAATTGTTAAACTTATCGCAAATGGCCAGTTTTGTTTGATATACTTGTTTTTGCACATTTCATATTTTAAAATATTGATGCTTATATGGCATATTATTATTTGCATATATGGTGCTTGAATTGCTTTAATACCTCACAGGGACATTAACAATGTAGGTAGAGTAGATTTTTTAAAGATATTCATAACCATCTGTTCATTACCGTCCTTGTGACTAAAGTGAGACAAAGCAAAAAAACGTATTTCCTTGTTCTAATTTTCCATATAAGCTGCATGTTTTATTCATTAAATAATTGTGTCCAGCCAAGCAAGGTAACAATGTAGTTAATTGTAGTACCGATAGCTGCTTTGCTATCTTGAGGACACGTCTTTAAATCAAAACAAACTCGAAGCCTGATCGATTGCATAAAGCTGGTCAAACGGACCATGACATTCAAATTGTATTACATTATAGTTGTTTATGTTTACGCACGGTGTTTAATAATAGCGTGTTCAGGTGTAGATGTAATTTATTTATTTAATCGTATGGCTAATTGTTTGAATAGGCTAATACTATAATAAAACATTAAGAGATCTAAGCCAGTTGGCTGCGTCAGGGGGAAGGTCGAACAGATCTCCAGTGGGTGAATTATAAGATGTCAGAGGGCAGCGTTGGACAATGTGCTCCATGGTCTGAATTTCTTTGCCACATTCATACATAGCACTATCTTTCCAACCCCACTTGTGCCGAAAGTAATTACAACGACCGTGTCCAGTACGGAGTCTGTTTAGGCGACACCAATGGTTACGCGGTAGGGTCGAGGTCCTGCACGGTCGTTTCAACGGTTGCTTGGCTCCATTCCGATTTCCATCTTTCTGGCAGGTTGAAATCGAGTGGGTTATTGGCTGTAGAAAATGGAGGTTTTCGTGACTGGTGTAGATGTAATTAAAGAATTGGGTAAAACTAATATGAGAGTGCGATCGCTTGAGTTACTGTTGCAATGCAAGGTTGAGTGAACGAATGATTTTCAATTATTGGTTAGAGGGTCTATGTAACTTAGAGTTCTAAATTGTATTAAAATCACGTTTGGTGCGCTTACTAAGGTGTAATGGGGGGCAACGATTACTCGTGTCCGCAGGTAGATTTACCCTCAGTTTCCCTGCACGTGTCCCTCGGGTGGAGCTAAGGAGTAATCAACTTCTGGTTGCTGCACAGCTTATTCTGATAGCCTTGCAGCCACATATAGTTCCAACCCACGAGCTCTCAATATAAATTAACTACATAAATAAATAAACTAAGGTGTAATGGAGGTGAGGAGAGACGAAGAGATGCGGCAAGTCTATACTATCAGAAAGGAAAAAGTAGGTAACATTAGCAATGAGGTTCGTACTTCGTAATGTATTAAGAGGCAAGTAATCAAAATTATAAAGAATCGCAGATGCACAGTTTTTCGTATTAATAATGCAAACGGTGTATACGCAATTCTCTGGTCTCCCTAATTCGTTTGAAAACATTTTAAAGCGAGCTCGCGCAATAAACGTGATTTCAGTCCAATACGTTTAGTCTAATAGATCCCAAGGTGTTCTTATGGGTAGCTCGTGCGCTGAAGACGTGCGCCGCGAGATTGCTTCCTCACGAGGCACCGTGCGTAAGCGGTTTGATGACAATAAATGACAGCTGAACATCTTGGTAATGGTCATGAAAAACACATAAATGTCGTTATTGTATTTCCGCAACTGATGAAATGTTTATTCAGAATGGAGACATATTTTATGTAAATGAAAAACACTTGTCTATGAGCTTGAGAACTTGTGCAGAACAGAAACTTATTCTGTCAGGGTAAATATCCACTGGAGATGAGCGAAGCTTTCATATATTTGATAATTATAGGTAGTTGTCGAACATGCGGGGTATCAAATACATAATTATATGTATGTAAGTACATCTTTGAACATCGCTGGTGGTGTGATCGATTATCTTTTTAGTAGTAGTAATGATTAGTTTAGTAGTTGTAAATAATTATTTACCAAGTCATCAGTCCACCTTGTAGGGAGCCGTTGGATGCGCGCGGCGCAGGACCGGTAACTTTAGCACTCTTTGGGGGAGGCCTATGTCCAGCAGTGGACGACTTTCGGCTGATATGATGACGATGATGATGGTGATGATGATGATGATGAAATAATTATTTATTATCAGGGTCTTCCATAAATAGAGTGACGTTCTTTGAAGACACGATAAGAGTCACGAAACTCAGCACCTTCATTCTAAAAAATTGCAGAAAACTCGAATATGGGGGTATATAAGGACAATTGTTCCAAGTATACATATATTTAAATCTAAAGTTAAAGACATTCTGATGGGTACCTTCTTAGAAGAAAATAGTTACACTTGATGGTAATAAAAGACACAAATGTTATCGTCATACCTTTCATATATACTCGTAATACTCGTAAATACGCAGTTACCAGCACATACAGTAAGTAATATACAGTAAAAAGCGTTTTATTCGCCAACAAACTGCCTTGCAGTTTGATAAAGATGTATGTTTGTGCAATGTATCAAGTTATTGAAAAAAAAACTAACACCTCAAATCATTAGGCGTCCTATAAAGAGTTCATGTTACTGAAATATTATACAGTCAGTAATAAAAAATAAATAAGTCGTGAGTAGGTTCAATAAAACACCTGACTATTTCCCACACCGTTTTTTGGCTTCGGAATGAAAAGCAAGCCATACATAAAACAACTACACGAAACTGCTCTGGAATGACGGTTCGTTTCTGATAATTATAGGTAACTGTTCTCGTATTTCTTATGTATGTAGAACATGCTTGCTTATAACATCGATCGAATATTATCTCTGTCATTAAATATCGTATTAACACATATAAGTTGCAGAATCGGTTGCTTATCGTGTATAGGCAAAGTCATGGCGTCGGCCTCAGTTTATTATAATTTGTCACGACTTTTCTCGCAATAGTTGCTACACTGAAGATTCGCGCTCTCGTTAAGTTCGATGTGAAGTAGCCCTAGACGTTTGCAATTATATTGCCTACTTATACATATCGAGTTTATAATTATAATAATTAGTAGGTACCCCCTAATGAACCCCCGGTTGCTTTCAGACATGTAATATTAGCTTATACTACACCAAACTTACTCTTAAATTGAATGCCTACAATGTCGAAACGAAGGCTCAAAGTCACCTAAGGACAATGGAGAGTGCTATGCTGGGAGTATCTTTGCGTGATCGCATCAGAAATGAGGCTATTCGCAGCAGAACCAAAGTAACCGATATAGCCCTCCGAATCGCTAAACGTGGCAGTGGGCGGGGCCACATTGCACGTAAAACCGATGGCCGTTGGGGCGGAAAGGTTCTCGCTTGGCGACAACGTACCTGAAGGCGCAGCGTGAGTAGGCCCCCCACAAGGTGGACTGATGACCAAGTAAAGGTCCCAGGAGTCCGCTGGATGCGGGTGGCACAGGACCGGTCATTGTGGCACTCTTTGAAGGAGGCCTATGTCCAGCAGTGGACGTCTTTCGGCTGATATGATGATGATGATGAATGTCGAAATTCCATGGTGTCATGATTGTTTTTTTGAGTAGATATGTTTTTTGGCTTGGTAATTTTTTACAATTTGGGTCGATACCCATCGCTATAGTGTAACAATACTGGACGTATAGTCTCAAAACACGCACTTACTTAGTTATGGTGGTTTGACAATGTTAATTCTCTAGGTACCCCAAGAATACTTAAAATTAGAATGTTTAAACTTTAAACATATTTAAAAAAAACCGTAAAAAGTAAAAATTAGGCGACTTCCTGACTTGGCGGGGCGGAATCGGTATGCGGTATTTTGTTATTTTGACGTGAGCTTACTGCACGGCTATCACAAATTACAATTTGTAATTTACAAAATGATCCGCGAGCTGTGTCGCGGCGAGATAGACTACCCGTATCTTACTAATTAGAACGCTTAGAAAGAGACGGATAGTCTATGTCGCCGTGACACAACTCGCGGGCCGACCTGTGATAGCCGTGCTGATGTCGCACAGATTCACTGACAGTATTACAAATTTGCTCGCTGTCGCTGTCGCTGGAGTCCGCTAGATGCGGGTGGCGCAGGATCGGTCATTGTGGCCCTATGGGGGGAGGCCTATGTCCAGCAGTGGACTACTTTCGTCTGATATGATGATTACATTTGCGCAGTAGTAATATCAAGCGTGGAATCGGGGCGGTGCGCTTGCAGAACTACAGTATTCGTTTATTTGCTTCCGCGCATCCCGCGACATTCAGGAAGCAATCATAGGTAATATTTTAATAGAGGCCAGCAGAGAATAGGCGCCCAGGAAATAATCGGTACTGATTTGACTGCCAGCTTGTATCTATTCTGTGCTGCCAGTTGACTCCGCATCTGATAGCTTACTGATATCGTACTGCCTCCCCACCGACAAATCAGGAAGACACATACTCATTTATTACATTGTTAACATACATTATTAAAATTCCATTGTTACAAGTACATTATAAAAATTACATGATTAACCAGTGGAATTAAAAGATTTTTCAAAAAACCCAACTGCTTTTTTGCAAATATTGTAGCCTCAAACGATTAAGAGGAATCCACCTCACATGTCGAAATCTTAGAGCATAATACATAACTGGAGTAGCCTTTCGGTAACCTACCCCTCTGTAGAAAACCTTGCACAAAGTGCAAAAAATCATACAAAGACAATTTCACAATCAATTAATTCACAAAATCGAGAGAATCATTAAAATGCCCGCATGTTGCTGTAAGCACCTGATAAAACGTTCAACCACTTCAAGCTTTCAATTATACAATTGAGCTTCAATATCCTATTAAGATGCTCCCCCCGGCCCCGCAAAATTCGGCAGACATTTTTGTACGCAAATATACGACATAAGGCTACTCCAGTATGTTCTAAGGTCGAAATCCGTCAAACGGTTTAGGCTGCAGGGCGTGCCAAAGAATAAGATATACACACATACATACATAGATACATTCATACATATATACATGCACACATACATACGCTCGAAAAACATAACCCTCCTATCCTTCGGCTGTCCGGTAAATATAAAAATGTCATAGCCATAAGGGGTAAATAGACTAATTAATTCATTCTGCTGGGTACACTACCGCCTAGCAGCGATCTGAGGCAAATTTTTATCTTTAGTTTTAGTTATATTTGATTAATCTTTTCTTAGCTTAAATTACCGTCATGTTAATATTTGATACTTCTTAATTTAGTACATACACTTAATAAATAGTAAATTGAAAATTCGTGATCCCGACTTTCGGAATATTGTTTTTCGTGTTTATGTAATGTACACCGCATACTGTGAAAGATATGTGTATGAGAGTGCCACTAGTTTGTGAACAAAATGAGTAGGTATACTGTCAATTTATTAGTAACTATTAGTAGCTTTTAGTATCTCGCAGTTAATCTTTCTAATTGGATAACAGCAGTGGATGACCGCATCATTACAGTAAATCATAAACCTAATTTGAACAACCTTGCAATCGTCACGAACGTTTAAACGTATAATAGTCGTTTCCTGACGTTTACGGCTTTTGCGAGGTAGTATTTCCTGGAGATATCTCAGATCATGGGTATTACTTAAGTATTTCCGAACGGATGTCTGGAACAAGAAAAAGAGAACGGGCTGGGAATAAATGAAAAACGCATCACCTATAGCAGACACCCTTTGTAATTTTAAGATACAGTACTCGTAGCAATAGTAGCCAGACATGGGGATCAATACGGGATGAGGACCGAAAAAACAAAGAGGTAAGAAACGTGTAGGTACATGGTGCGATGCACGGATTTTATAAATCTCAAACGGAGATATCTTGAAGTTATCCTAACTCAATTAGAAAACCATGTCAAAGTTTAATATTCTGATCCAACTGACGTTTAATCAATACTCATACCCAATCATCCGACGCACATCGACAGCTGGATTGTAATTTGCTTATTCATCCGTTACCCGATAGATTTTGCATGCAATTTGGTTTACGAAAGAGTACCTTCAGACCTTAGCGCACTGTGGTTTGCTCCATTTATTCTGCAATGCGTAAGATTGCTGATCTTTGAGGCTCTGTTATTAGCACTAACGATCACTCCGTATTTTCTCTTTAAAGTTCGAATATAACTACATCTTGTGGATTACTTAACTGAGAATTACAAACTCTATTGACTTTTGGTGTTTGAAAGTGCTTGTTCAATTGACATAGTAAGAAAAAAACCAGACAAAAGCGAGTCGGACTCGCTCACCGAGGGTTCCATACAAAATTACAAGTGTATAGTTTTCAGATTTTTTTCCTGTACTTGTAATATAAGTAGATACTTTCATAGTTATAGGTCAAAGGGAAGTATCCTATACATTTTGATTCCCTTGAGAGTGTCGACAAATACGTTTTTTGCGGCATAAATGGCCGTATTTTTTTTACGTTTTGAAGTTTGATTTTTTTACAGCTTCACGGGACTGTAGACTTGTGTATATGGTTTTAATTTCAACTCGATGTTCCACGCGTTCCCGAGATAGGTATTGACAGACAGACAGTTTAACCTCGATTATTATTACGTACTTTAAATAAAGACTATATTTTTTATGATTTAATTATAAATGTATAGTTTTTAGATTTTCCCCTGTACTTGTAATATAAGACGATACTTTCATAGTTATAGGTCAACGGGTAGTACCCTATATATACCTTTTGATTCCCTTGAGAGTGTCGACATATGCGTTTTTTGCGGAATAAACGGCCGTATCTTTTTTACGTTAACTTTGAAGTTTGATTTTCTTCATAGCTTCAAGGGACTGTATATGATTTTAATTGGATATATGGTTTTAATTTCAACTCGATACCTCCACGTGTTCCCTAGATAAAGGGTCTTGACAGACAGACAGACGGACAACAAAGTGATCATATAAGGGTTCCGTTTTTTTCCTTTTGAGGTACGGAACCTGAAAATAAACCAATTCCCAAAAAATGCAGCACATGCAATATGCTAAGGTGTAGCTTTTTGTAGGTTTTGAGGTGGTACATGATTTAATATCTGCCCTTTAAATAAAATAAATAAATAAATAAATATTTGCAGACAATCTTACACAAATCGACCTAGTCCCAAACTAAGCAAAGCTTGTACTATGGGTACTAGACGACGATAAACATACTTATATAGATAAATACATACTTAAATACATAGAAAACATCCATGACTCAGGAACAAATATTCGGCTCATCACACAAATAAATGCCCTTACCGGGATTCGAACCCAGGACCTCTTGCTTCGTAGGCAGTGTTACTACCAACTAGGCTAAAGCGGTCGTCAAAGTTACATAAGTTACATAAATAAATATGTTTAAATAAATTAAGGCAAACGCTCTAGTTCTCGCCGTTGTAGGTATGGCATGGGCACTTTATGTCAAAGCAATTATGGGTTAAATTCGAAGTAAGAGGATTTTTCTTCATTAGAATTTAAGCCATGATATAAAGTGCCCAAGCCATGTACCTACTAGGGCAACGTCGAGGACCAGGGCGTTTACCTTAGGTACTTATAGAATCATGAACAAGGTTTTCTAGTCCAAAATTCAATATCCCAGAGATATTAAAACGATAAGTCACTTAGGTCAGATTTTTTTTTCCTGATATCTACTCATACATAATATGTCATTCCCCGCTAGTCACTTCTGTAAAAATCTAGCTAAGATGCTAATTAACGTTAACACGTGGATCAAGTTGATTTTCTTTGCAATCATCGATTTATATGGACTACATTAATTATATTTGTCAAGTTATACCCGTAATTGCATCATACTCTCTAAACCTGTTTGAAAAGGTGGCAAAGTTTTGCTGTTCTCTATTTGACACGCACTTTAACCCATTCTCGGCCCGTGACGATACATACGCGTCCCTATATACGCCGTAGTCGCTTACCGCTACATACGAGAAAAACCACGGGATCGGCTACGAGCGTAGCGCGTAGCGATTCTGGGTACTGAATGTGCTGGCAAAGCGCTGACTCGCGTGGATATTTGGGGGTAATTACTTGTAGTTTTTTCCACAAACACAATTGTCTCTACATTCAAACACAATTGGACCTCTGAATTCGAATTTCGATAGTCGAAACTGGAATTGTAAGTACATACAGATAAATCATTACCTTAATAATAATTATTGTGTCATTTGTATCATACATTTTAATGTCACATAATGGGTTTTCTTTCTACCGCCGTAAATTAATCAGGATTTCGGCAAACGTCGCATCTGGTGCAGCTAAAAGTATGGTAGGTTTATATCTATTCTACATTACTTTGCAGGGTAACGTATGAAAATCTATAGAACTGGGTATATTACAAACAATACAATACAAATACTCTTTATTGCACACCTCACAGCAGTTACAGAGAGAAAAAATACAATAACATGTAGGTAGAGGTAGAAAACAGGAGGTCTTATCGCTGAAGAGCGATCTCTTCCAGACAATCTTTGAGTATCGGAGAAAGAGAAAAGCTAAATTATGCAGTAGGTGGTGCAAAGATTATTATTAACTAAAAATCAAAATTATTATTTACAATAAACGTTAAAATAAACGTTAATAAATAGCTCTATATATAAACATACATACACAATCACACATATATACAAATAACACAAATACAAATATATGATGTTTCCACAGTCGGATAGAGTTAATAGTGAACGAACTATTGTAAAATTTGGTAGATGACGAAGGCAAATTGTTAGAACATGTAACAGAATTTTAAAAAACTAAAACGGTCTATGAGATAGGGAGCCATTTGAGTTTAGAACGGAAACTAGAAACATGGTCATATTTGCGTAACCCAAATATGAACCGAATGCAGACGTTTTGGAGACGCTCAAGCTTATTAAGTTGTTCCTCAGTAAGGTCGAGATAGGATACATCAGCATAATCAAGAATAGGAAGAGGTAACGTTTGAGCGAGCGCAATTATAGTCGCAGTAGGTAGAAAATTAGAAGCCGCCTAAGAGACCCGACTGCAGCAAATACCTTCCTGCTCACTTCACTCACTTGAGGTATATTATTGTTATATATTTGTTATTGGTATATTATTAATACCTATGATTATAATTTGAGAATTTTGCTCGTCTAACAGTTTTTAATTAGTAGATAAGTAGGAGTACGTAACGTGCCTTTGACCATGGGATTTTAAATGGAAAGATTAATTCTGCTCCTAAAAAAATATAATTTTTATGTATGAAAGAAGCTAATTTTGCAACTAATTACTTGCTCAAATAAACTTAAAACCGTAATAAATTGTATTTAACGAATTAAGTTTATTTCAAAACTTTCAGGTGATAAGAGTAGTTCAGTCATTCTAATGAGTAAGATCGATCATAACTTTCAAAAGTCGTAGGACTTTTGAAAGTTATGAGTCACACAGAGACAGTTTGTATGTATAATTTCAAGATAATGTGAGTAATTACAGAATGTTATTACTACACTCTAGATCTTACTGCAGTTCCTGTCACCGCAATAAACATTGAAGTGGACAGCAAAATTACTTAAATTAAAACACTTATACAAATTCCATAAAAGCCTTCAAAGGCGGTAATTATATATATTATAGTATGTGTAGCCTAGATAACGAATTAAAAAAAAAAAGTTATAGGTCCCATTTACTGGCAGATTGCTAAATACTATTGCTTACAGACAAATTCTTATGGTACCTATGCGAAATATTCACGAATAAGAACAGGGTCACTGAGATTATGCACCAATGCGTATGGATGGACCGACCTATTTATGTCGTTAATATAGGTAAGTACCAATATTTAAGAGTTTTCTAGAGTAACTAATGCGTTTCATATAATAAATGGTTAATTTTTCATGTTAGCGAGTTTTAGAATTAAAACAAATGATCCAATCCTCATTGTATTGGATCATTACCTAAGTTATTCTTGTCACCGTGGCTTTCATTTTCTTCATTGTCTCTAATGTAGTTTTTGTATATAGGTACGAGTAGGCGTCTAGATTTTCATCATTATATTAGCCGAAAGACGTCCACTGCTGAATACAGGCCTCCCTCAAAGAGTGAGACAGTGATCGGTTCTGCGCCACCCGCATCTAGCAGACTCCCGCGACCTTTACCAGGTCGGCAGTACACCTCGTGGGGGTCGACCCACGCTGCGTCTTCCGATACGTGGTCGCCATTCGAGAAACTTGCAACGGCCATCGATTCTGTGTGTAATGTGCCCCGCCTTCTGCCAATTAAGTTTAGCGATTCGGGGGGCTATATCGGTTACCTTAGTTCTGATCACACAGGGAAACGCAGCTATTATATTTAAAATTCTCTCCTCGCTCTTATACGTATGAAGCATTTCCTCTATTTCCATATTTCGCGATGCGGGGTCGGTGTGGTATTAGTAAGCTGTCAGTTCTCAGTCAAGTCAGTACATTTTTTTTACTGCACGGCTACATTTGATCGAGTGCTTCCTGATTGGCGTGGCAGCGAGGCAGTACGAATGCAGTAGGTACTGAATGCGTACCGCACCGCTTACGCGCAAGATAATGCAACTAAGCAGATACTGACAAGTAAGGAAATCAGGCCCCGTAGCATGGTTGGCCTTATCACGCGACAAGTGACAAGATAAGAGCGTCGTCTCGTTCTATCGAACGGTGTCAGCCAGTAACGCACGCTCTATTCTATCACTTATCGCGTGACAAGGCCAACCATGCTACGGGGCCTGGTCGACATAAGTAAGTTTAAAATAACGCATACCAAATACGCCCCCTAAATGCGGAAATGTATACAATTAAGCCTTATTACTATGAAGTAGGTATGAAAGTTTGTTTTTTAATTACCAGACTTTAGCTGGTATTCAAAACTACTTTAATTTGACCAAATTGTTGGAAAAACTAACGCATAAAATCGGTCATAGTTTAATTTATTCAGAAAACTAGCTTCTGCCCGCGACTTCGTACGCGTATAAATTATGGATGACATGATATTCTTATGTTTCACCATACGATACCTATTACACTGATAAATTAGATTATTACGATTTCATTTCTATAAATTATGCGTGTAACAGTTCAAATCCTCATAAACTTTGTAGTCAATAATATTTAGTTATATTGATTTACTTAATCTTTATTGCAAACGAAGTACCTAAGTACTTATAGTAGAAGAAAAATTACCAAAACCGGAATTTAAATATAAGATTTCATAATTGAAACAAATGGACCGAGCGAGGGCGAGACCCCAAAGATACTCTATATCTCCGGGTGTCTTGTCAAACTACCCCTGAGAGCCAAAGTCCTGAAGGTAAACGGGGAGGCAAGCGAGGCCAAAGGCTGAGCTTTTCGTAGGAATGAAAGGCCTAACGTACCCTTATAGATAGCGCTCCATATGCGAGCCAGAGCATCGAAGGCCCGAGGGCGAGACTCCATGGATACTTACTATCCACAGGTGTCTTGCAAGCGAAACATGAGCCTTAAGTCCTAAAGTTGAGGGGTGAGGCAAGCGAGCCCGAAGGCCGAGCTTTTCGTATGAATGAAAGGCCCAAACCAACCCTTCAGAGAGCGCTCTCTATGCGAGCCCGAGGGCCGAAGGCCCGAGCTTTTCGTAGGAATGAAAGGCCCAAACCAACCCTTAAGAGAGCGCTCCCAATGCGAGCCCGAGGGCCGAAGGCCCGAGGGCGAGCCTTCACGGACACTAACTAAACCCAGGTGTCTTGCAAGCGAAACCGGAGACCAAAGTCCCGAGCGAGAGAAGTCAGAAGAAGAGCGGCGAGGCAAGCGAGACCAAAGGCCGAGCTTTTCGTTGGAATGATAGGCCCAAAGAACCGTTTTAGAGAGCGCTTCCTATGCGAGCCTGAAGACTGACGCACACTATCTCCAACTGTCTTGAAAGCGAAATCTGAGTTCCAAAGTCCCGAAGGTGAGTGGCGAGGCAAGCGAGCCCGAAGGCCGAGCTTTTCGTATGAATGAAAGGCCCAATACATCGCTTCAGAGAGCGCTCTCTATGCGAGCCCGAGGGCCGAATGCCCGAGAGCTAGCACATGCGGACGCTCACTATACCCGAGTATTCATAATAAAAATAATATTTCTGAATGTCACAAACGCTGAAGTTTTATACATAAAAAAAATGGTACCTACTTAATTTTCCGCGGAATGCCGTTGTGTCCAAATTTTATACCCACATCTCTTGACGTTGGTGAACTATGCTAATTCGACGTAAGTATTAAACTCAACCTGTCATATCTTTAGATGACCTGTGAATTCATAGCAATTATATAGGAAGACGAAGATCAAGGTTGCTGGATTTCAATATGAACAGCGACGTTGTCAGCGACTGAGTTTCCAAAATAATTAGGTTTCTTATGTCTAACAACTACTATCGGTTGAGATATCAAACATTTTTGGTTATTATAGATAGTCTTTAGCCATCTAGCACTCTTTTTCATCCCGTGGTTTTTCACGTTTTATCTATATTTTTTTATAATGTTTGAATGGAGTTCTTTTTACTTTCCAGTCAAGTGCATGTTTATCAATTTTCAAGTCTAAAGCTCATGGATTTGAGGAGTTCCCATACAAAGTTTTGCCCCATTTTTTACCCCCTTTGAACTAATTTTTATCATTTTTACAGCCTATGACCTGGCCAGAGATTTTCTCGACCGATTAAGTAAAAGTTGCATCAAAATCCTCTATTCACTAAGCTTCTCTGCGTTTTTGAAAATATACATTTTGAAAATATACATTTTCAAAAACGCAGACACAAAAAAATTAAAACTACAAAAAGTGCATGCTGCTGGGTTTGAACTCGGGGACACCGACTCCGTAAGCTATGGGTGAAACCACTGGACTAACTATCAGTTGTAAGAACACGATGAATTTTCGAATATCTTGACGACATGTTACCATGGTAATGATACTGTTATAACCCCGCTCTTGCAACATTATATTTATAGTTTCTAGTCGCCTCAGAACCTATTTTCATCCCATATTTTTCACGTTTTATCTATACATTGCAAAAAGTTTGAATGGGGTCGTTTTTACTTTCCAGTCAAGTTTATGGTTACCAATTTTCAAGTCTGTAGCTCGTACATTCAAGGAGTTCCCATACAAAGTTCAATCCCATTTTCTACCCCCTTTGAACCCTAATCTTTAAGATTTTTATAGCTTAAAACCTATCCGGGGATTCTCTCGACAGATTAGTAAAGTTTGCATCAAAATCCGTTCAGCCGTTTTCACGTGATGCTCGGACAAATAAACAGACAAACAGATAAACAGATAAACAGATAAACAGATGAACAGACAAAAATTCTAAAAACTGTTGGAACGTGTTCTGTTATCAATTCTAAGTATCCCCAGCCAATTTTTTTTCGTTTATCTTCCATGTACAGACTTTCGACCCTCTTCAGCTTTATTATATGTATAGATAGATAGATAGATAGATATAGATAGATAAATTGTGTTCTCACAGATGGCTAGTCAAAATACAACTGAAGTTAGCGTCAGACGGTTTCACCCCAAACTTTAAGGAATATTTTTACCTATTCACCTCTATTTCAATGAATTGAGATTGAAAATGCCAAGTTCTTAATGATCTCATGTCGAGCCATAGGATGTTTACCTTATCCTTTGAGTTGGCTACTCCATACCTGATTGGGAAATTGTGAATTATTTTCAGGAATCAAATATTGTGTGGTTTTGTCCGTAACCTAATAATTTAATTCAACAAGAACTTTGATTCCATAATATCCACGTTCTAATGTGTAATGTAATATCTCACGACCAAATTATTCTGTCAAACTCATGTTGGTAAATGATGTTATTGTTAAACATAATTTTGCGCAAGAGTACAGAACGAGACATAATTTCAGCAGACTATTACCTAATATTCAACCAGTTAGCATTTGATCCATCGCTCGGTGTACGCGTTCGGATTTTTAATACACTCGTTTGTAATCGGCTCGCTACTAGTGTTTGTCCGAAATATATCTCTTTTGCCAAATAAGAACAGGCATTACGTTGCATTTGACCTCAAACATGCACATGGAATTTATGGAAGTAGATCTGAAGAACGCATTGAATAAAGAAAGAAAGAAGACTTTTATTCACTACACAAAAGACACATAGAGACAAAGGGAGTAGACCAGCAAGGCACGTTTGTTTCATATATTCGTTAAAATAAATAAAAAAATATTGTATGGGAAATTTGTCGATTTTCTATGAGATGACATTTTTAACGTGTAAATTGTGCTTAGTGAATCAGAATCAAACATTATTCTTGACACACTAACTAGACAATCAAGTCAATCTGTGCCGTGGCACGAAATGGGCCCAACTCAGCATGATGCTGACTTTGCAGCCCAATAATGAAACACACCCTTGAGTCTTCTGCAAGGAAGTTCCTACTTATCGAGTAATAAATATACTTTCTCGATAAGTAATTCATTTTGAGATTTTTTCCGATTACAGTTTACTACTTAATGACAAAGTGAATTTACGGTATTTATGTCAACGGTGCCCTTATTGTTTGGGCTTATAAATATGTATCGCTTACTTGCGATATGTTATGCGTATGCAACGATCTTTGTGCAATAATTGCGTAGCGATGCTGCGCTACCAACTGACTGCACGCACATGCGATGTGGGCGGACATTGTCACTGCCACATTCAATGTTCCTCAAATATATGGGCGAGCATTGAATGGGAGGTTCAAATTTGATTGTGATTACGAGTATATTATCATACAATGAGCCCCTGTATGGCACGGTTCTAACACGAAGGCTAACCCGTGAAGCTACAGTATATTCAGTATCAAAAATTGTCTTTGATAAATTATACAACGAAAGCAATCTTGATGGCATTTGGCCATGGCTTTTCTGTCTTTGGAGTTCGATTACGACACGACTATTGAATTGAAGATCAGATACTCTTAGCATGTCAAGCTGCATGACTTAGAGCATCACTCAATATAATTACTCTTGTCGGTGACTTCGAATAACGCACGCGGAAGATGACATGATTAATAAGATCCGTGTTAAGCACGAGTAATATTTAGAATAGGTACATTAAAAATCAAGTGTGTGTTGCGGATGACGGTCATATGAAACAAAGATGGTAGTATAGAACAAAACAGGTAGCGATTGCTTACGTTCACACGCAATGACCCGGACGATCTTAACACGATGTTAAATCATCCACAGCAACCTTTACCGTTGCAGCTTCAACAGCCTACATCCCGCTTGGGCAACTATAGGTAGTTCTGTTGCGTCACCTCTTTAATTAAATTATCACCGCCCATGGAAGTCTTTTTGTAATTGCTCCATAAATCTTAGAGCGCTGGATGTCAACCGCAGGTCGGCCGGTAGGCTTTACCAACTGCATTATACAACAGCTAAACCATTTTAATATAGACCTTGATTGTATCACCTCGACGCAGGGTTTGTCTAGAGGAGGATAAACTGTCTTTTGATACAAAGGTCATATTTGATTGGACGTTTCTTCGTACAAATTTGAGTGTCAGGGTGATTGAGTGATCCGTGGGAGGGCGCCAACTTAACGCCTGCTTGATCAATGATAAAATGCTGTACAATGCAGTGTGAAGCCTAGGCCTAGGTGAATGCCTACTTTTAATGACATGGAATGAATAATTTTTATGTAGGCGTCCAAACAAAGTAGGTTGTACATTTATTCTGTTGCAAAATAAACATACCCACATGAACGCATTGTGCGCATTTAACCAATGTCGTACTAAGATCGGCCTAAACTTTTGGTAAGACAGAGTCTCAATAGAGTTGTTGACGCATACAATGATTAAAAACAAAAATACTCATACTCATTTATTTTTCAAACCTATTTACATGTTAAGAGGAATACACTCTATAAATGAATTATTGCAATTACATTGTTAAAAACACATTACTAAAATTACATTATTAAAAATTAAAAATCTCATAGCCAATTCATTTAATCAATAAAATATAGTATGATATCATACTCCCGCATATTCCCAAAATTACAAAAGGTGAAGGTATTTTGGAGTACCTAGTGTAATAAAATTCTGTCTCTAAAACCAGGAACGGGAAATCCCACCAAAAGTCAAAACAAACGACGAATACAAATAATCCTAAGTGTAATTGATTTCTCGTCTCAAGATATTTACTTCTTTACTTAAAGAAATGCTTAATTAGGTTACCTAACCAACTTGTGCGACCTTAAAATGCTTAATCTATATTTACATACTCGTGTTAAATTCAATCCAGTCAACACAGGTGTTTTCGAACTAGGACATTAACTGCAGACTGCTTGAATATATAAAGTTGTTAATAAGGAAAAAAATATTATGAAGTAAACAAAAAAGTCAATGAACCGAGGAACATGCGACGGGCTTGTTCAAGGGCGCCAGCCGCAAAGCTCGTCAAACTACGACTATCGAAGGAGAGTGGACGAAATAAACGCTCATAGCGCGCCTTCTTTAAGTAAATGGGTGGATCAACTATTTTCTGTCACTAGTGACCATGATTACGTCTCCTGAGTCACTTTTTAAAACTGCGATTTATGGATTTTAAATCACCAAATGTGGGGTTTTCTTGTCCTTGTGTGGGGGTGCCTTGTGGAAGAAACTCCGTAATTTTGTCTCCTGGCTAACGGGACAGAATAACAACAAGAAATAGTTGACTGAACCAAATAATTAATATCTTGTAAACTGATGAAGCGGTGGTGGAGGCTGTGACTTTCAAGTAAGAGGACCTGAATTCGGACTTATCTGTGTCCGCTACAATCGGGACGAATGTCATATCGTTATTCAGTAGTTATTCATCGTTTAAAAAGCGAGTTCTGGAAGAATTAACGTGTTAATACTATATGTTTGGAAACTTGAACCTGCACAATGTGCGTTCTTTTGTTTCGAGATTTCGAAGCGAACGTGAATGAAGTCCGATTTTAATTTCTGAAGTTAGTGGTAGGTCTATACAATAATGTCCATTATATTTGTATATACGCATACCTACTTTTTCTTGCTCATAGTATTTTCTTACTTAATTACAATAATTGTTGGTCGCCCCTGTACTGTTGTTTATTTATTTCAGTACTTATGGTACATCAGTAAATAATGGGCGTGAAATGTTTGGACACACCAATAATTAACACAACATTTGAAACTTCCTCATAAACGCACAAAACAATCGAAGGAACCCCATCGCCCGCTAATAGAGCAGGAAGTGAGAACGCCTCAAGGGAGATTCTGTTAACATTCACCTTGAACGCGTCAGCGAACGTTCTTCTTTACTCGATTTTAGTTGATCAATGTTGTGGAAGTAAGTACTCTAAGTGTAACTCGGTAATAACTTCAAGGGTTCAGTAGATACTCAACTAAAGAAGGCAGTGTAGTCGAGCGGTAAGAGGTAAGACACGTGACTTTCAATCTGGAGGTCGTGCGTTCGAACCCCGGCTCATACCACGGGGTTTTTCAAAAAGTTATGTACGAAATATCATTTTTTGATGTTTTAACAGTTGGCTTTTCGGTGAAGGAAAAAATTGCGAGGAAACCGGTGTAATCCCAATAAGGTCTAGTTTTCCCTCTGGGTTGGAAGGTTAGATGGCAGGTGCTTTCGTAAAACTAGTGCCTATGCCAAATCTTGGAATTATAGATAGGTGCCAAAGGGGACTTCGGGCTCCTTTAAGGCACAACCGGGAATAACGACAGCAGGATCATGATGAGTTAGGTTTAGGTACTCAACTAAAAATACTCTATATACTAAACTAATGTCTCAAAGGAATGTAGACAGGTATTCATCAGGTCTCCAAAGTCGGGGAATTATTATAAGCCCTTTATTTACGCACAGACAAAGGCACTATATGAACACTAAACTTAGGGACCTTACAAAGTGATCATTTAATCGAAGTACTTCAAATCACATACTCATTAATTGGAGTATGTCTAATCTGAATGTGACATAACAATCTAGGTATTTTTTATTCATTAAAACTGCTTATGCTTACCTACACAGTATTTTAAACTGATTGATTATACAAATGTATTATACAAATCAAGAGATTTCATTGCTGATCTGATTATTTAACTTCTGTTATCAAAACTTTCCCAACCCCGATCTTAAATTGAAGTTTTAAAATATGTCTCCATTGATCATCGGTGAACGTTGCCTTAAGCTTTAAGAAGAATAATAACTTACATAGTCGCTTAATAAAATTAATTTAATTTCGTAATGAGATTTCACTGACTATTGTATTGGTAATATTTCTTGTTGGCCCCCGATTACCGGTCCGTAAATATATACGACTCCTTGGCTGTTATTCTTTACGCGCGCATGCGTCTTGCCTCACCCGTCATGCCTCACCCGTCATGCCTAACGAAACTAGACCTCTACCTACGCTTAGTTACTAGGAATCGCGGCGTCAAGTTACATTTGTGAGTGACCGTTGAGGTGAACTTAAACACGTTACAGAACAGCGGGGCTTATAAATGTGGGCGTTGGACGAATAGTTCGAAATAATAGCGAGGAAGCGATAAAAAACCAGAGCGTGGTCTCAAAACAGGTTTCCCGATGTTTTGATCCTACAGAGTACTTGTACTTGCTAGCATTTTCGTGTTAATTGCATGAAAACTTAATCACTTATTACATTACCTACGGACTACTTAGTTGCATTTTTAGCAACTGTAATTATGGAACCAGAATTTGCAGCACTTGGTTCACTCATGTAAGAAATTAACTTTCATACACTGGTTAGACCAATTGGAGTAAGCAAACGTGTGACGATATATGTGGGTACTGTAATTTACACTCAACCACACAATGATTTATATTTAGAATGCCCTAGCTATTATTAAATCTGACATTTAAATACATTTTATACCCTTATTGACATTGTTCCATTTTAATATTTAAATTAGAAACAATTTGCTTTATTATTATTTTATTTAATTGTGCATTGAATTTCTATTGATTAATATGTATAATAATTGTTTTTTTTTATTTTCATACACTCTGGCGATCATTTTGTGAATCCATGCCATTTTAATTTAAAAAATGACATGAAAATGACAAAATAAAATAAAATAATCTAATCTAATCTACATACACTAATATCATGCCGCTTGTATGCATTTTAATTGTTGATGTTGATGTTGATGTTGATGTTGTGAAGGGACGCCTGGCCGGAAACAGGCGGGCTGTCGATCGCTTGTCACGTTCATTCAGCCCATTTCCCTCAGGTTGGCGCTAAGGTTACTGTCCCGGCAGCGTTCCCACATCAAATTCTTCCATTCTTCTCGTTTTCCTGCAGAACAGAAGGACATCTTTAAGGTCGACATCCCTCAATTCCCTCTCCTCTAACACATCTTTACCGAATGTATTAAACCGCGGTGCCGCGTACATAATACATTCCGCTAATACATGCTTACTAGTTTCTTCCTCCCCACAGTGTGGGCAGGAAGCATCGCCACTAATACCTATTACCTTCAAGTGTCTATTTAGAGTATTGTGACCAGTTACGATACCAGTCAGCAACCTCAAATTGCTCTTACCCAGTTTCAGCAGATACCTGGTTCTTCTGTGATCCATACCTCCTATCATCATCTTTGTCTGTCTGCACCCAGTTTCTTCTCTCCATTCTCTCTCCACATCTTGTTCTTTTAGCCTTTCTATGACCCCCTTTGTGACCTGAGCTGAGAACGGAAGGACCGGTTCTGGGCCTATAAACTCCCGTCCCGCCCCCTCTCTTGCCAGCTCATCCGCGCTCTCGTTACCCGCTATCCCCTGATGTCCTGGCACCCATGCCACTGTGACACCTGGGTATACTCCTATCTTGTTGAGCTCTTCCTTGCATTCTCTCACTAAGGCGGATGTTACCGTTGCCTTTCCTAGTGCCTTCAGCGCTGCCTGACTGTCCGTATAGATCACTACCCTTCCAGTCTGCTGCGTTGTCTCCTTTATCATCTGTGCGCACCTCATTATCGCGCACACTTCTGCTTGAAAGACGCTTGCATACCTCCCCAGTGGGATAGATACTCTTTCATGCAGCTTGGGTATAACTATACCCGCTCCTGCTAGCTTTGTTGAGGTTTTTCTTGATCCATCTGTGAAGCAGACCGTCATTGGGTGTTCAGTGTCTACTTTCCAGTTGTCTCTTTCTCCTATATGTACTCTATACTTTTTGTCGAATATCTCCTGCCTCTTTATGAGATCGTTGTTGGCTATCAGCATCTGAAGCTTCGATAGCACCTCCTCCTGTATCAGCGCGTGTCTTTTATCCACGCAGCTTCCTCTCCATTCTTTACATGCTTTCATCCTGTACCACTGTTCCATGGCTCTTTTTAATTAAAAAAATGCATTTTAATTTAAAAAAAAATTAAAATAGATGTAGATATATTAAACTGTTAAAACCGCGACGACGGAAGTGAAAAAATCGTATGTAACGTTACATAGGGTTACGCAGAACAATGTATGGTTGAAGATACCTAAAGATACCATACAATGGAATAACCAACAGACTTAACAATAAATAGGCTAAACTCACATAGGTACATAACTACGAAGTACATTCACAAAACCTGAAAACTTACTTTTTTTGTACAGTCGTATAAACCGGAATTATACGTTCTTTTCTGAGATAAATTTCCTTGATTACGGAACCCTTCCATGTATGCAGCTCGTGTCGCATATAACCGGTTTTTTTATTCTGAAACTTTACTTATCTCAGCCATTTTCGATAAAATATCTTTTCAGCATTTCATTAGTGCAGGCAGATACGGAGTGCGCAATTACAATTGCTAGCTGATATAACTTTAAAAATCAATGTTTATACGGTTACTGTTTGAGGTTAAATGGAAATATTTCTAGGCGTTTAATCAGTTTATTAAACATTATGCAAGTGGATCAGGTCGCAACATTGTATTTAATGTATATTACAACATATTGAGATAAATACTACTGACTTGGTCGACATATCTTTAGCTAAATGTGCTATGTAAAAAGAAAACGTAGGTATACTCGTATTGCTTATACTATTATCATTCGTACTTATAAAACCAGTTTTTTTATCAAATTAATATTTTTATTCCTATATGGGCAAAGGAAATGTGATGTTGTTTAACTGATACCTTAGGTAGCTTATTAATGACATGTCACAAATAACCAGCTTTCAGCTGCCTCGCACAGCGCTAAAGTATAGCTGGTACCTATAGCTATTCAGTCAGTGAGACGTGAGGTACCAGCTACCAGCGTCTTTGGTACGATGCATAGGGCCTCTTCATGTATAAGTATAACGTAATTAAATTTTGGCTAGCTTTAGTTTTACTTAGATAGCTATTGGTTATATTGAATTTATTTAAAGTACCTACATCTTTATAATTAAATTTGTACTTTGCAAATAAATGTAAAATGTCGATATTATAAATCTTCATAAAACTTTAAAAGAGCGTCAGTGTAATAGGGCTTGTGATAAATACTCTTAAAAATGCAGCTGCAATTATTAATAGGCTATGGTAACCAATTATCTAAAAATAATTCGTAGCCAAGCAGTATTGTGGTATCTTAATCTTGTTCAATGCCCAGACTTAAGATCTATCCAGCTCCGACGAATATTTGCGCAACATCAAGTAGGTACGTATACATATCAAGGTTCATAAAGAAAATATGTAGACATCAACAATTTGCAGCGGATCTGATTTGCGCAAATTGCCAACTGGATTAAAGTAACCATCAAGGAGTAATGAAGGGTGAATTGAATACTGATTATGGCGACGAAAAATGTTTCAGGGACTCATGCAAAATTTACGCTAGTTGCATGTAAGAAAATATGGACACTAGATAATATACTAAGGTTTCATAATAATACATAATAAAATTATTTATTTGAGGTAACAACCCATATGTTTACATTAATTAACATTAAATGATTAAAAATTATTAATTTTATTAAAAATGGACAAATGATCTAAAGATAATAATAATAGTTAAAATAAATTATAATATTAAGTATTGGCGACACTGGGTAAAGATCATTACTTTGTTTGGTTAGTGATGATCTGTACCCAGTGTTTTGTCATCGGGCAGTCCAGGCACTTAGCAAACATACTCAGAATGGTGTTAGAATACTCGCGCACTCTGCTCAACAGAGACGCAGCTCTCCTCTTTCTGAAGGCGTGGAAGCTATCAGTGTGCGCCTCTGCGAACATATCATACAGTGGCGCGACAGTTTCATCAGCATTCTGAATAATGTTATTATACTGCATCCTATACGTATTGTATATATGTGCGATGCGTAATAACAATTTCCTTTAGGCCATGTTGCTCTGCATAACTCTCGTATTTGCTATCCAGCTGCCTCATTGCATTAATGGAGGGGCCCAGAGCACCATGTCATCAGCGTAGCTTGACACTGATACCGTCAATATGACATCCCACATGCGTACTGCTGAGCTCCTCGATCAACTGGTTAAAATATAGGTTGAACAGAATAGGCGACAAAAACCCCCCTTGGCTTGTCTGACACCACACTGAAGCTTATTATAAGCGTCAGTGTGGTATACTCCTCAGACATTAATTTAAAAGTAAATCTTGAAAAAACATGTCTAATGCAATTCAAACAAAGAAAAGAGGTCCCCAAACTTAACATTACCTGCAAAGGCACAGTTATAAAAGAAACTGACACCACTAAATTCTTAGGACTCCACATAGATAGTAACATGTCATGGGAAACTCACTCCAGAGAAGTTTGTAAGAAATTATACAAATTCTCATTTGCACTGTACAAACTAGCAAATACTAATGAGCAAAAAACAGTCCTAGCTGCATACCATGGTTTTGTAAGCTCAACCATGCGCTATGGCATTATTTTCTGGGGCAACTCATCATATAGGGATATTTTGTTTAGAGCACAGAAACGATGTTTAAGAGCAATTTGTAAATTAAAACCTAGAGAAAGCTGTCAACCATATTTTAAATCGCTAAAACTTTTTACTTTGCCTTGTCTCTATATTTTAGAATGTTGTATGTTTGTAAAGTGTAATCCTGGCCTATTTTCCGTACAGTTAAGGGCACCCAACCTCCGTCAGGGGAAACATAAACTAAAAATGAACGTGGGAAACACCGGTCTCATGGAAAAAAGCTTTATGGTTATGGCTCCAAAGATATTTAATAAGCTTCCCGAGACCATCAAACTAAAACCAACAAATAATTTTAAGTACTTACTAAGTCAATTATTGATAGGGAAAAGTTATTATAGTATTAAGGACTACTTTAACGACTAGGCACAGACATTCGCCTCTCATTGCATTATAGATATTTATTGACATGTTAATTATAATTGTAAACTAATTCGTATTATTCTATTGTATTTTTTAATGTTAATTTAAATTTATATAAACGTTGACACTTAAATTCGGATTCTATTACGTAAATAATTTTATTCATCATATGTTATATACCAAATTTTCGTACGCCACACGGCACATCATAGCTGAACTGAATACTTATAACTGTCACCTATTTTTACCTATGTTTGACGAAATAAATGATTTGATTTGATTTGATTTGACATTGCACTCACCCATCTCACCTGATTGACCTGGTGGCCATACCAGTATTACAGTATAACACATTCTGCTGGCATGGTCATACGGCTTAGTATTTTTTTTTTCTTACGAAGTTCTATGCTTCTGCTTGGGCCGAAAATCGTTTGTCTGTCCGGCGTCCAGTTCATCTAGGGTCCGGTGTCCATTGTCCAGTAAGCTGTCTGTCCTGCTGTTCTCCTCTACAGGTCGCATTTCTCAACCGATTCTCGTGAAAATTTGTGAGCAGGTTCGTTAATTATATAGAGTTTTTTTGTCAAGTCACTTTTTCAAAGTGAAAAATAATAATTTAAAAAACAAAAAAACAGGCTTGCGAGTTCTAAAGCTCACAGAATCTCTAGTAAGTAAGTAGGTATGTTACAGCGACTTTGTTTTGCCTTAAAATGTTGATCTTAACATGAAGATATCATAAATATGGATTTATTGCTATATAACGCACCAGGAACTTGAAAATCCAGTACCTAACCAATATCGGAAAGTATTTTAGGTAATGTGGAAGTAATGCCATGGCTCATATAGCACCTATATGAAACACGGCGTATTCTCAGGTAATTACAGCGGGTGTTCGGAAAAGAAATGATTTTCTGGGTAGCTATACTTGTGCTTATATGTATTAACTGACTAACTCTTGGATTGTTGTTGTTGTTGAAGTGTATGGGAAAATTCTTAACGTATCGTAATTTTTAATTGTAAATTGTAAAAAAAAACAATTAATAAAACTCGAAAACAAGTACGTTACGTAAGTACCGATAAGCAATTGACATGTAAAATTTTATATTTTATTAATAAATATTTGAATTGGACATAAAATTAAATTCTTTGTAGAAAAAAGTTTAAATAAATAATATCACATTTAGCTATCAATATTTCCCAATGCGTAGTGAGTCCAAACGACTTGTATAATTAAAAGAAAGTGTGTAGCACTCATAAGATAGTAAGAGTAAAACATTAATTATAGTAATATTTATATTATTTTTCAATTTCACGAAAAAAATTTTTTTTGAGGATAATAGCTAAATTTGTGTTTTATTTATCTACAATCTTATGTACGCTACTAACAAATATGGACAAGTATCCGAAATAAATGATTATTATTATTATTATTATACTTTGATGAGGATGAAAAAGACAAAGCGTATATATTCCTGGTCACAACGCATTTCTTGATGGTTAAGACTGTTAAGAGTTGGTTTATTCTATAAGTCATATGTTTGTTTAGTAAAAAAAAATTGAAAACCTGAATAAGGAATATAAATAAATAAATTCTTTTATTAAAATCAATACTAGGTACAGGTACTCGCATTTTAGAGCAGGAAAAATAAGTTATTGCATCGTGTCGAACATTTATGGATATGACATTTCCAACATGGCATTTGTGTATTTTGGAGTAGTCCGCTTGCTTGTAAAAAATATTAAATTCTATTTGCAATTGCGCGTACACGATAGCCTTGTATTTTATGTCTTAGTATAGTATTCTATCTTTCTATCTTGATCTCTCACTACGCCTTCTTCATATTCACACAATTCGGGTGTTTTACAGATAGACACCATTATACGGCGCGTTAAAAGTACTAAGTAGATAACATTTAGTAATTATTTTCTCCTACTGGTCCACTTTAACACGTTCAGGGACACAGCATCACTCTGAAAATTGTGAGATGTGGCACATAAAAAAGTCATAAATTTTTTTGTACTGCCATGGACGTACTTGCCACATTACTGTTTAGGCAAATATTGTGCCGCCGCTGTTTCGTCTAGATATGTATGTAATTTGTTACAACCCTAGCCCTTATTGTGTAACGATTGTATGATAGTATTTTATATAATCGTTACACAATAAGGGCTCTTAAAGTCGAGTACCGTGTTTAGGCCACGAGGCTTGCCGAGTGGCCTAAGTAAGGTACAAGAATTCAAGAGCTAATTGTGTAACTATTGAATACAATACTTTTTATACGAGTCAACAGACATAATTAAACAGACTTGGTATCTTTTTTTTTAAATCTCGTAACCAGGAATCAGTCCCCGCGAAGGATACGGGCGACTGAATCCGCGATTACTTTATGGTAAATGATTTCTAATATAACTAGTGGTTCTGTGTATGAATGATGAGTGATGGTTGTAATGGATGGTGGGTGGAATGGGGAGTGAACAATGTGCCATTGAACTTTTTCAGGTTATTAACTATGGAGGTGGCGAGTATTGGTATCTAATGAAAAATATCTAAGCCCTGGTGAAACGAAGTGCAAGTCAGAGGTGCACCGCGTCGTTGATGTCTTTTGTATTGGAATCAACGCAACGTCCTATTGGTCAAATTCATTATAGTTCAGTAAAGGCGCCACGTGTTGGTCGAGTTTATTTTAGTTGTCTAAAGCGTTGTCTTATAATTATTATAGTTGATTTGGGAGCTCCATAGAAAAAAAAATGGACAAGTGCGAGTTCAACTCGCGTGGTGAGGGTTCCGTATATAATCTAAATTTCTTAAGTGTTTTTGAATACTCAAACTTATTATAGATTTTTCTGTAATCTTTAGGCAAGGAACTATTTTCCATTTTTTTTTCAGAATTTTAATCTTAGTAGTTTCGGAGATAAGGGGGAGAATTGTCAATTTTCGTCTTTTTTCCTAAATTACTACAAATCTGTTTTTGCTAAAATTATACAAAAAAATATCTGAGATGCTTACAACAACATCTTTCATTTGATATGTCACACAATACATTTTGCGAAACTTTTTTTTAAAATTTTCCAGTTTACCCCCCAAAAGTGGCCCCCTTGTTCAGAATTCATTAATTTACTTTGTTACGCGTCCATCTTTGGGTCACCAACTTACTTGTGTACCAAATTTCAACTCAATCGGTCCAGTACTTTCGGAGCAAATCAGCTGTGACAGACGGACAGACAGACAACCGAGTGATCCTATAAGGGTTCCGTTTTTTCCTTTTGAGGTATCGGAACCCTAAAAAGTATTTGGTTTTAGTTCATCATCATCATATCAGCCGAAAGACGTCCACTGCTGGACATAGGCCTCCCCCAGAGAGTGCCAAATTGACCGGTCCTGCGCCACCCGCATCCAGCGGACTCCCGCGACCTTTACCAGGTCATCAGTCCACCTTGTGGGGGGCCTACCCACGCCGCGCCTTCCGGCACGTGGTCGCCACTCGAGAACCTTTCCGCCCCAACGGCCATCGGTTCTACGTGCAATGTGCCCCGCCCACTGCCACTTAAGTTTAGCAATTCGGAGGGCTATATCGGTTACCTTGGTTCTGCTGCGGATAGCCTCATTTCTGATGCGATCACGCAGAGAAACTCCTAACATAGCCCTCTCCATTGCCCTTTGGGTGACTTCGAGCCTTCTTATGAGGCCCATAGTAAGCGACCAAGTTTCAGTGCCATATGTCATCACTGGCAACACACACTGGTCAAAGACTCGTCTTGAGACACTGCGGGATATTGGACGAAAAGATGTGCCGGAGCTTCCCGAACGCTGCCCAGCCGAGTCGGATTCGACGATTGACCTCTTTCTCGAAGTTGGACCTACCTAACTGGACAGTCTGTCCTAGGTATACATAATCGTCTACAACTTCGAGCGTAAAGTGTCCGATTGTAATGGGAGTTGGTACTACATGGGCATTTGACATGACCTTCGTCTTATCCATGTTCATTCTTAGTTCATTTGGTTTTAGTTAAGTGTACGAAATCTTAATTCAAACATTAAAGTCGACGAGTATAAAAAATACTATTTAATTCCTTTAGGCAGTCTAGTGCAGGGGCGGAATTCAACTTGTCTTAATAAAATGACGACTATATGGACCAACACATCTATTTTGTCATAAATCGTCATAACACCGTTTCGCAAAAAATGCCATTGTCAATAATTAGTTTTTATTAATGACAATAAATTCAGTTTATCAATTTAAAAAGCTCCAAAAGTTAGTTTTAGGTTTAGTTTAGTAGTAAATTTTAGTTTTAGGTACATATTGTATTGTAAATTGTAATATTTTAATTGTGTTTTTCTTTAATCATTTAAAACTAGCTTTTTCATTTTTCTCTATTCTGAACTACTATTTAGCAATTGGATACTCAATAGAAACCTTGAAGGTGTCCTGTCGTTTTACCAAAAAACATTTCCCAAATTTAGACTTAACAACCAACGATTAGCAAAACTTTGTTTTGGCAATTAATTTTTAACAACTCAACTTTCTACAAATGACTCATTTGACCAAATAATCAACAAACAAATTTACATTTTACAACTCAACTTTCTACAAATGATAATAGGCAAATTTACATTTTATAAATGATCGATAGGACAAATTAAATTTTAGTAACTAAGTTACCTGTAAAAACTGCTATTGAACCTATCAAAATGTAGAACCTATCAAAATAAGCATAAAACGTCAAATAAACTTTTCTCTGAGATCAACCAATGCCAAGATAGTTCTGTATAAATATTCTGCAGATATTGAGACTGTATTTATTTTACAAAAAAGGGCTGTTAGAGCAATTTATAACCTCGGGTCGCGTGAGTCATTAAGAGAATTTTTCAAGGAAACAGATATTCTAACACTGCCGTCGCTATACGTATTTGAAATAATAATGTATGTTAGGAAGAATTTATACAACTACCCAACAAACACTGATAGGCCCAAGGTTACCAGAAGCGCAGGGAAGCTCAAAACAACTTTTTACAGGCTAGTAAAAGCGAAAAAGTCGTTCTTGGGAAATTGTATAAAATTCTACAATAAAATTCCAAAACACATTACCGAACTTACTGACTCTAAATTCAAATCTGTCGTAAAACGGACACTCATTTCAAAAGCATATTATAAGATAAACGACTACATCATGGATAGGGATATTTGGCAGCGATAAAATCCTGCACTAGAAACCTGTCGTAAAATAAATAGGCTTTCTACTGTAGCAATGTAATTTTAAAATTTTATAATACTCTGATACTGATATGATATATTGTATACTGTTTTGAAAAAATGACACCTCGCCGAGTTTATTACGCCGGTTCTTCTCGAGGCAGAGGTTTACTTTCCGAACCGGTGGTAGTTTATCGACATTCATAGGTGCATGTAATATGCCTAAATTGAAGAATAAATCACTTTGACTTTGACTTTGACTAAAGTTCAAGTTTTTCAAAGAACAACAGGAACAGTGACTTAGTGGCAAAACCGACTCGGATCGCGGATAGGTTAGAAGACGGAAGCGAGAGCTTTGCTCCCGCTTTCGTCTTCGAGGCTATTTTTTAGGGTTCCGTTCCTCAAAAGGAAAAAAAGGAACCCTTATAGGATCACTCGTGCGTCTGTCTGTCCGTTTGTCACAGCCGATTTGCTCCTAAACTACTGGACCGATTGAATTGAAATTTGGTACACATATGTAAATGGTGACCCAAGGATGAAAACGTAATGTAAATTAATGAATTCTGAACAAGGGGGCCACTTTTGGGGGGCCCCTTGTTCAGAATTCATTAACATAGCCCTCTCCATTGCCCTTTGGGTGACTTCGACTAAATTAATGAATTCTGAACAAGGAGGCCACTTTTGGGGGGTAAACTGGAAAATTTAAAAAAAAAGTTTCGCAAACTGTATAGTGTGACATATCAAATGAAAGGAGTTATTGTAAGCATTTTAGATATATATTTTTTTATTATTTTAGCAAAAACGGATTTGAAGTAATTAGGAAAAACTGGCCAAGTGCGTGTCGGACCACGCGAAACGAAGGGTTTTGCCTATTAAAAAGGTCGTATCGTCACAGAAATTTTACGGCACTTACGTCCTTTTCTTTGAGGAAGGTAGTTTTTCAGCAATATCTCGAAAACCTCTGAACCGATCTTGTTCAAAACAATTTTCGGTGAATGAAATTAATAAGCCCTATGTCCATGAATTTTTCCATATTTTTAAAATACACCGTTCAAAAATTAGAGGGGGGGGGACAGAATTTTAGTGACTTTCGGGGCGATTATCTCCGACCCTATTCACTTAATCAAAAAAATATGCTAAGAAACCTTATATTTATTTTGAAAGGCCTATCGATTGATGTGCCACACGGGGGTCACAATGAATTTTTTTTTGACTTTTAGTTTTAAGTATGGAGTGCACCCCTAAAAAATTTTTTTTTGTCATTTTAATAACAAAACTATGTAGCGGCTAACAAAATACACCTATCCTCAAAATTTTATTCAAATACACCTTATAGTTTTCGAGTAAAATGCCTGTGACATACGGACAGACGGACAGACGGACAGACGGACAGACGGACAGACGGACAGACGGACATGACGAAACTATAAGGGTTCCGTTTTTGCCATTTTGGCTACGGAACCCTAAAAAGACGAATTTTGACCATTCCCCCCTTAACTACTAGGCCTAAAATTCTGAAAAAAATATGGAAAATAGTTCATTGCCTAAAGATTACATGAAAACCTATAAGAAGTTTGAGTATTCAAAGTAACGGGATAATTCTCAATATTTTACGGAACCCGGCACTTGTCCGGGTTTTTTTTATAAAAGAGCGGAAACACTTGTTTGCAAAAAAATATTGTAATTTTGCAACACAAACATTGACATTTTTATCCCACGCACTACTCAAATTGGGATATAAATCGTATACCATTGCAATATTTTTGGATTAGTATGTTATGCGAAACGATACATTTGCCAAAAAAAACTTTATTATTGAATACATTTGACGTTATGTACCTACTTATTGCTCATTGAGTGTTTGTCAAGTAAACGTTTGTAAAATGAAACTTTTGCGTAATAACACGTTTGCCAAGTAATTATTTGATGAAGCGTTTTTTGTGAAACGATTATTTACTAATATTTTTTTGGTTATACATTAGTGAACCGTCCTTGAAGGCTAGGTTTCTAGAAAATGAATCATCCACTACATAAAACGATGGTTGCTTATTGATTCTGATCACATTTCTCAACCATATACGTAGTAATTATCATAAAATACGCGTTTTATACTCGCTGCACGCTACATTGTGGCGTATTTAACGTATAATCATTCAAAAGATTTATTATGATGCCATTTATGTCCGTAATTAAATGAGGCATGAAAAGATTTTACGTAGCGATTCAAAATACTTATACAATTGCCTCTGTAAGACTACAACTGCAAAAGGCTAGTGAGAGGCGCGGAGGTTTGTTTTACGGGGTTAGTGTAGTGTAGTGTACATCGTTAATATCTGACATAAAATAGCAGGATAAAGTATCTGATACGTCATAGCGGCTATGGAAATAGAGTCGTGTAAACATAGGATATGTGCCAAAGTGACCGGTCCTGCGCCATCCGCATCCAGCGTACTCCCGCGACTTTTACCAGGTGATCAGTTCACCTTGTGGGGGCCTACCCACGCTGAGCCTTCCGGTACGTGGTCGCTCTTTGCGGGAGGCCTATGTCCAGCAGTGAACGTCTTTCGGCTGATATTTTTATGATGATGATAGGATATGTATGATGCGTGCTTGTATGTGTGTGTCAGTGTTAGATATTATCTAATGCTGGAGCCGTAGCATGGTTGGCCTTATCACGCGATAAGTGACAAGATAAGAGCGTCGTCTCGTTCTGTCGAACGGTGTCAGCCAGTGACGCACGCTCTATCCTATCACCTATCGCGTGACAAGGCCAACCATGCTACGGCTCCTGGTGACTACCGCAGGTGGTTAATTTTATGTCAATGTCTATCACGAGCTCGCTTCCACACGTGCCGAGCCAACGAGTCAGAACGAGCGCGCGAAACATATTGAAATTAAATTGGAATGGAAACCCGTGTGTCAGATTAGGCTCCTAATGATTTAGTTTCCGAGTTCTATGTTACGACTGAGGACTCCGAAGTACTTTCTTCCTACTAAAAATAAGATGTAAATCCGAGAGTGTGTTTTCTTATTTGCCAAGGCGCATACGGTTCAAAACTTCAAGTTAATTATATTAAGAACCCACATTTGTGGGGATTAACACGTAGAAGATAAAAGTGTGAGGTCGAAAAATAATTAAAATAAACCCTTCCCAACTACGTAGGTAACTAACTAAGCAGCTGTTTTTTGTTCCTCATTATTCTTATCTTGTTATTCCGCTATAATATGCCAAAATAATCTTTAGCCTTTCAACATTGTATCCGCAAACAACTTGCAATAAAAAAAATGGTGATCTTTGATTTCAACAATACACGTGTATTATTGACTCGTGCTAGTAAAATTTAATATTGAATACGGTATACAGAAGAAGTAAAGGAATTCAGCCCTACTAGCATAACTTGACTCTCTACTCTACTCGCGCGCGTGATAGACTATCTGTCACTTTTTGACAGCATTAATCAGAAAGTGACGGACAGTCTATCTCGCGCGCGAGTAGAGTTGAGAGTCAAGTTGTGCTAGCAGGGCTGGTTGGATACAAACTTTGTGGAAAGTAAATTCACGAGTGTCTGGAATGGCTGGGTAACCCGCACCATATCGGAAAACGCATGTTACTAGCTCGTAGCACTAGCAAAATACTGTCACTTAAACAACCTAATTATTAGGGCCTTGCGTTCTCATAAATTTGACTACACGCTAGCCACTAGACCGAAATTTTACAGTTAAACATCCCGTTTGAATAGGGTAGTTTCCTCATGTTAAAATTGATAACGTAGTATTGCTAAATGGATAGTAAACCATCAATTTATTGTAATGAAGTATAAATTACAAAACATAATTAAAATAATAAAAAAGATAAGGACTTTGAAAGTTTAGAAAAAATATGCATTTTTTAATACCCAAGTGTAAATTTATAGCTACCAATAGGATCCTTACGCTTTAATAGAAACAAAATTGTATGACAACTATGGACCTACACGTAGTATTTTGCGATCGAAACAGCAATTTACTTGATTTTAGTAGCTAGTACAAATAGCAAAGTGTGACGTCATACTTTTATGTCAATTAGTATGAAACGTTTCGGCTGCCGCCAGCGAGGTCCATCTTTGTCACAAATTTTTGGGCATTTATGTTCTTTAATTGTAGTACTATACAAACATTTGTTCTTCTCCAAAAACTGGGTCGAATGGCATCGTAAAAAATCTTAGGACACAAGCCTAATTATCTGTGCTGAGCTGACGTATCAAATTCAACTGTCACTTATGTATATTTCATATTATGTTAATTGCAAAGCGACATCTGAATCGGAGATCGAGTTTATCATAAGGGGAAAAAAGTTAAGTGTTAGTGCGTAACTATTCTAAACGAAATGCGTTGATTTGTGGGTTAACTGCATACTCAACACTGCTGAAAATGGCAGGTACTGAGATTCTATTGAAACTTGTCTTAAAATTCCACCTTTCTATCCATACTGGTAAACTAATTTACATATGCATGTAAATAGTTGAGTTTAATATCATGGCTTTCAGGGTTCCGTGTCCCCAAAGGAAAAACGGAACCCTTATAGGATTACTTCGTTGTATGTAAAGACCCTTTTTCTCAAGAACGAATGAAAATTTAAATTTAAACCAAATATTTAAGTATGCAATCTTATGGAGCTGTGCAAAATTCTAACTTCTACATTGATGCAATCCAAAGATAAGGCCATTTAATTGCTGCATATTTTGACACTCGCAAGGGAATCAAAACCTACCTATAGGAAACTTCCCGTTGTCCTAGAATCATGTAATGTGGCAAGAAACAAAGTCTTACGACCAATTTAAGGAATATACTTTTATTACACTACAAAGTACGGTACGGAACCCTCGTGCGCAAGTTCAACTCGCACTTGGTCGGTTTTTTAAGCTAAAGATCTTCCAGCATGGCAGATTACGAAATATTACAAATTATAGGCGAATTATTTGCAATCCCACAATAGCTGTAGGAAAGTAACAAATCAATTAGATTATACACGGACCTTAAAACCGAATAGCCTCTTAAGTTTTGTAGGCCCAGGTATTTGTTAGTCATTTGGTCAGTCGCTTTACAGTATTTTATCGTTGTTGTGTTTTCTTACATAATCGCTCATTTATTAGGGTTCCGTACCTCGAAAGGAAAAGACGGAACCCTTATAGGATCACTTTGTTGTCCTTCCGTCCGTCAAAACCCTTTTTCTCAGAAACGCATTATCAAGCTAAAATTTATATCAAATACTCAAATCTACTGTCCCTTCGAGCTGTGAAAAAATCAAACTTCTAAGCCAACGCAATCAAAAGATACAGCCGTTTATGCCGCAAATTTCCGCAAATTTTTGAAACTCGCAAGGGAATCAAAACCTACAGGGTACCTACCTCCCGTGAACTCAGAATCTTGAAATTTGGTACGAAGCAACGTCTTATAAAACAGATAAAGGAAAAATTGCGAAAAGCGTAGGTACATTTTTAGTTACATCATATAATAAAAATATTTTTAATAATTTACTTGTATACCTACAGGTTTGTACGGAACCCTCGGTGGGCGAGTCCGACTCGCACATGGCCGGGTTTTTTTCATTAGTTTCATTGACCAGAGGGTTGTATGACATCTTACGATGTATTAAATAGGATTGAATAGGTAATTTTCCTTTTTAGATTTAAATGAAGAAATGTGAGCAGATTAGTTGTTAGCTGGCCTATTCCGTGCAATATTGCTTTTTTATTTTTTATTTATTGATTAAGACAAAAGAAAATACATGATTATAATACAATGCCCATCTAGCCAAAACCTTGAATAGATTTGTTTGCCGGTGGGGAGTTCTTAACCACTGATCTAATTTATAGCTAATTTGAAGTAATTATTAGGGTAGTTACAACTTATTTTTACAGTTTACAGAATATATAGGCTACAACACCCGAGGGTTTATAATTTTGTAGAGGTTTATCCGAAGTTACATTCTTTCTCTGTACTTTTTTATACCAAATAAAGGTAAATACATAATAAAAGTTATATTAGAATCAATTCATTTGTAGACATTGCAGTTATAAATACATGCAAACACAGTAATCTGACTTTGTCGCATTCAACAACCAAATGGGACCAATCATATTCACAAACGTCAATGCTACACGAATATACCAGCCAGCTATTATGAGTATTATGGCAGTACAAAATATTGAATGTATGTATGTAAATTAACGTATGAATCAATTGACTTCTACTTAGAGTATATGAATAAGTTATATTAACAGTAACGACTATTTAGCGATAAGACCGCCTGTTGCCTACATGCTTATATTGAAGAATAAATAACTTTGACTTCGTATTGTATTGTATCTTATTGGCCAAAACATATTTTATTTAAAACATGGATTTATAGATACACATAGTTTAATAACTTTAAAAGTTGGTTATTTTGTGGTCTAAATTCAGGAGAACTTAATATCTGGATATTAAGTTCTCCTGAATTTAGAGAGACGATATTGAATTTGTAACTGTAATTACTTCTAGAATGTGATTAAACTAAGTAACAAAGTTATTTATAATATTTCCCAAAGGTTATCCAGTTCGCGCTTGATTACAATTTTTAAAATCATCCTCACCTTTAACCGCATGTCATTGCGATATTAAATTCACATAAACATAAATCTGCCATCCCATATACGATATCAAGGCTTTAACTTTCGTCCAATTTTTGCAGTTAACAAAACTTTAGTAAGCTTATCCGTATCTGTTATCAGCCGAGTGAGGAGCGCTCGCGCAGGCCAGTTGATGCTCGCGCGCCGCGAGGAAGACACATCCGCGCTCGCAGTGACCGATTCAGTGCACTTGGTATAAACAAACCGTGGAACGTGGAACCAGCCGGTGATTATATCGAAGGGTGCGTGTGTTCATAATACACCCTTTTTTCAGTCAACTTTAATGACGTCATTCAGGATTTTTTTGGTTCTGTTCAGGAATGTGCATTGTAACTTCAGTCAATTGACTGACCTGAAGTTAGGCTAAGTATTGTTAAAAATAGGAAATGGGCCGCGTTGTATTTTAAATTGAAGCTGAAATATAAATAAAATAAATGATTATGTGGGGAAAATCTTACACAAAACGACCTAGTCCCAAACTAAACAAAGCTTGTGTATATTGTTATGTAAATATACATAACACATTGATTGACACTATACGCCTCAGGATGTAATTCTGTTGTTATTTATACAGTTGTTTGTTCGTTTCAGTGACAATCAATGCACGAATAAGTAGTTATTTCAATAACTGCTGATTTTTTTTTGTAAAAGAATAAATGAATTAAATAACAAGTACTCTAATAAAAACTTAGAATTTAGGGTCGCAGTTGCACCTGTCAAAACCGACAGTGTGGGTAACATCTGAATAATTATTTTGAAAACGTGTTGTTATAATAACACCGTTACATAATTGTGTAATATGGAGTTGCTTGTACGCGTAGCAACCGTGAGATGAAGTAAATGCACAGTCAATTTTAACCCTTATACCCGGGCAATTCTGACTAAAACTGTGTAAACTGCTCCTAGACATGTGAAGTTAATTTTTGTTATATTCTGCAAGTGATTAAACTTTCTCCGGTTATCTGTGTGTACCTTCATGCAAATGCTATGGCCACTTAATCTTCTGCAAAACAAATGATACATAATTCAACTACTAATTCATTCATTTGACCACCGACTTTTAACATCTTGCGAATTCTTTGTTAATTTGAAATTCCCTTTAGCCTGATCTCGTAGTAGAGGCTTCATTAAATCTCACACCCCTTAATTTCATACATTAAAAAGACTCAATTTGTAATAATAAATCTTGCTATAAATAATTCTCAAGGATGATTAGTTTTTTTGCTATTTACATAATTTATGATAATCTTCGCTATAAATCAATCGACGTTAATGTAGCCGTAAAAAAGTGCTAATACGCATAATTATGAGTAAAAAATGATAAACCACCTCCTTTTATACAAATCATATTCACGGACTTTATGGTCGTGGGAAATGGTTTCTACTTTAGTTTATCAATAACATACAATTAAGAGCACTTTGGATGTCAAAGAAAACATTTGAAAGGGTAAATTATATCAGGTGTTACACTTACAAAGTGTTTCCTATAATTTTACATCGTCTTTGAAACTTATCTATTCATCATCATCATCATATCAGCCGAAAGACGTCCACTGCTGGACATAGGCCTCCCCCAGAGAGTTCCAAATTGACCGGTCCTGCGCCACCCGCATCCAGCGGACTCCCGCGACCTTTACCAGGTCATCAGTCCACCTTGTGGGGGGCCTACCCACGCCGCGCCTTCCGGTACGTGGTCGCCACTCGAGAACCTTTCCGCCCCAGCGGCCATCGGTTCTACGTGCAATGTGCCCCGCCCACTGCCACTTAAGTTTAGCAATTCGGAGGGCTATATCGGTTACCTTGGTTCTGCTGCGGATATATATATATAATCTATATATACAAAACAAAGTCTTGTTAGTTATACCATTTATAACTCAATAACGGCTGAACAGATTTTTTTTATGATGTTTGATTTGTCTTCAAGACACTCCGAATAGCAGAATAGGTAAACTAATAGTGCATGGAAAATATAATGATTTTTTTACATGTTTTTATGCATTCTGCACGGCGGTACGAAGTTCGCGGTGTCAGCCAGTTTTAAATAAAATATGACGATACATAATGTGTGTTGTGTCAACTGACAATGAAGCGGTGATGGGAAGGAAAGAGGCGGTAGGTATAAGACCTTCGTAATTAAAGACGCGTAGCGGTCACCGTCCTCTCTGTCCTCGTCTTCGTATATATGTATGGGCTTCTGATTATTTATAGTATTAAGCTAATTAGCTTTTCTCGATACAGGCTACCTTTAATGAACAATGCTTTGACATATAAATATTTCGTAGTAATGTTTGCCCACTTCAAAATCGTATCCAAAACTAGCGCTTTTGATGAAAACTGGTCAAGTAGTTTATAGATTTTTGAGAATTGAAAAAATAAACCTAGATAGAGAATTGGTTATAATTTTTCTGTAATATTTACATTAATCTTAATCATAATTATGTAAACAATTCAACATTTTTGCTTGATGAAGCTTAGATTTAAGGAAGAATGGTATTTTTTTCAAGATTTTTCTTCATTTATCGGAATTTAACCCCTGTAAAGAATAGAAAAACCGTTTCAAAGCGTGCAAATCAAGTTCTTTCATATGATTCTCCATTTGACCTAGTAACTTCGACTTTGAATCTTTGCTTATCGGTCTTTTTCCCCTCATCCATTTTCCACAGTAAATTTAAAATAGTTAATGAAATGAAAATGAAAAATATTTATTCCGGAAACATAGTAGTCCATATACAGTATTATATCATTATTGTTATTAATTGAATTAAATTAAAAACGGATACTTTTTAATACAGTTGGATTAGTTCAAATTGGTTCAAATCCATAGCATAAGTAGTCCCTAACATATAAAGTTGTGATAGACAGATATACTTTATTTGCACCTGTATTTGCATAAACCTGTTATCTCAATAAAATCTAAACGTATCTACAAATTTAAGTTAACTGCCCCAATGCTTGACACTCACGCAATACCTACAGCTTGACACGTTCAATCGTAATTCATAGCAGTAGATATGAACAACACAGTGTCAATCATTGGAATTAAGGTGTCAAACATTGGGACGTTTAGTTTAGTCCTAATAACAAAATCATCATCAGCCTATATAGTGGGACGCCACTGATGGGCACAAGCCATCTCTCACAGATGAATTGGAACGGGCACTAGTCCCCACGCTGGCCCAGTGCGGGTTGGGAACTTCAAATACAATTTGAATTTCTTCACAGATGCATGTAGGTTTCCTCATGAAGGATAACTCCTTCACTGAAAAGCTAACGGTAAATTATATCTAATCTAATGATATTCCGTACATAAGTATTTACTAGGTTTAAAAAAAGGCTTAAATGTACGAAATATCATTTTATATTTAACAGTACCTTTTCGTGAAGGAAAACATAGTGAGGAGACCGGTCTAATCCCAATACAGTCTAGTTTTCCCTCTAGGTTGGAAGGTTACATGGTAGTTGCTTTCGTAAAACTAGTGCCTACGCCAAATCTTGGGATTAGGTGCCAAAGCGGACCCCGGGCTCCATGAGGTACAACAAGGAAAAACGCCGGGGCCCGGGAGGATGATGATTTCCAACATGAATCATCTTCAGATCTTCAGATCTCCTTGAATTCGTACCATGTACCTACTTATTACATTAATTTTACATGTGCTTGTGTCATACACTGATAGGTACTGCGTCGTGGACCGGTATTTATAAATATTTATCTTTAAAGCTTTTGTTTTATATGTCTGATTTAGGTTGTTTTGTTAACATAATGATCATATATTAATGTACCTCCAGATCTTTATGCTTTGTCTGTTGGTAGTCTAACTAAACCCCATGTATATTTGTTTTTGTGACTGTTTGTGTTCTTAATAAACTAAAAAAAAAGATAGGTCCAAAAACATACACTTTAACTGCCAGGAACCCGCCTAGCGAGCGGGCGAATACGCCGTAGTCGCTTTCCGCTACATACGGGGAAAACCACGGGATAGGCTACGTGTCAAATCATAAAATTATAATTAATCTGTTAAAAATAACAAATCATTGAATTTATGGCTTGTTAATCAGGTTTTATTTCTAGATTTATATAGCCTGGACTATAAAGATGAAAGGAGCATTTTGATCATGTTCTACGAGTAGTGAAGTGCTAAGCTAGGCAAATGCCAGTGGTTGAAGAATACGAGTCCAAGGTTCTAGACCCGTTTATGCTAGTGTATCATTACATTAATTCATTAGAGATGACATAATTTATAATGGCTAGACGTTAGAAGCTTTTAAAATGAATAACTTATCTTGGTATACAATATAGAACTCCAAGGGACTACCAACTACCAAGTACCTAAATAAATATATAGATGAATTAATACTTCGTGGTGTATAAGTCGGCATGTAGATACTCACACGTGACTGAGAACCTATTAAGTTAAGGTTTAATTACATTTATTTCCTGAAATAGCAGATTTTCAGTTTTGTTTTTTATTATTGCATAGGAATAATACTTACTCCAGTTGCTGACTACGAGTATCTTAACGTAATATTTCATGAACGAAATAGCGATTTACTTATTTTTTGGGTTCCGATACCTCAAAAGGAAAAAACGGAACCCTTATAGGATCATTCGGTTGTCTGTCTGTCCGTCTGTCACAGCCGATTTGCTCCGAAACTACTGGACCGATTGAGTTGAAATTTGGTACACATATGTAAATTGGTGACCCAAAGATGGAGGCGTAAAGTAAATTAATGAATTCTGAATAAGGGGCAACTTTTGGTGGGTAAACTGGAAAATTAAAAAAAAAGTTTCGCAAACTTTGTTGTGTGACATATCAAATAAAAGGGATTGTTGTAAGCATCTCAGATATATATTTTTTATAATTTTAGCAAAAACAGATTTGAAGTAATTTAGGAAAAAAGACGAAAGTTGACCATTCCCCCCTTATCTCCCAAACTACAAGGCTTAAAATTCTAAAAAAAATATGGAAAATAGTTCCTTGCCTAAAGATTACAGGAAGTTTGAGTATTCAAAGTAACGGGAAAATACTCAATATTTTACGGAACCCTCACCACGCGAGTTGAAATCGCACTTGTCCGGTTTTTTTCAGATAACAGTTGGTACTGGGTTTAATGTGAAGTCACAATGACCTATCAATTAGTCTGGAACCTTTTGAGCGTCGCCAGCCATGTCTGACTTTAATCTCTAATTATAGTTGGTCCTATAAAAATATTCGATCATCTCTAAGAATGAGTTCGAATCGAATGGCATCGAGAACTTACTAGTAGATTTGCTTTTTAGCGACTGGATTAAGATATTTTAATAGTTCTTGTGCCTAGTTTGTTGCTAAGGAACATGTTGCTCAATTTTTTCTTGGTTTTCCTTAAATATGTATAGTATAATATAAAATGTCAAATTACATTACAACAGGCATTGTGACTAACATTCGTACGAATCAAATGATTACTCTTAGCTAATTCATTCATGAATGCACTTTGTAACATATAATCCCATACATAAACATTCCATGTAAAAAAATAGGACAAGTCTCGAAACTCTTCCACAGTAAAAAGTGGTGAGATATTTCGTAGAGCCAAGTCAGGCATTCTAATCTTTATTTGCTTGCTAAATAAAATTCTGCAATCCAAGTTGCAGAATTTTATTTAGCAAGCAAATAAAGATCACACAACTTTACTACATTTATTAATTTTTACTTACCTACCTAAAACTATGTAGTATTGTGTGATTGCCAAGTCACAAAATTTTATTTAGGAAGAAAATAAAGATTAATAGAAATGCCTGACTTGAACCCGTGTCGAAACGTCAGAAATAAAGATAAATAAATATCGCGTTAGACGTGTGTAAAACAATAATTTAAATATATGCCTGACTTTGCTCTACGAAATCTTTAACAACTTTTTACGGTGGATGAGTTTCGATACTTGGCCTATTTTTTACATTTTATGGGATCTCACCTCACTTCATTTTGTAGGTTTTTTTGCTATCAATACATATACATTTGTCGCCGCAAATAATGTTTGTATAGTTTTCTAGTGCATTGTGAATCTAACACTAACCGCATGCAAATGCCTACATCGTAAAGTGCACTGTTCCTACATTGTTATTAATATTATATATAGGAACTACTATTTGCAATATTGTAATCGCATGTATTTTTATAGGATTACAAACTTACTTATGCAGTTTGTATATCTCTGAAACGTGACTGGCATTGCAATATATTTAGGTTTTTTATGAATTGATAGGCTAAAAACTAATTATGTTTAAAATTTGGAACTCCTAGGTCTGCTAGAAGTACCTCAGTCAGTGAGTAAGTGTGTTAGTGACAAGACTAAGGAACTTTGACGGGTAATAGTTCTTAAACTAAAAGTTCAAATTGGATGTTATTGAGAATATATGTCAACCATATTATGCCCTATATGTTACTGAAAATTCAAGGTTCTAGCCTTAGCCAGCACAAAATTACAGGATGTTGAAAATGGCCTGAAGGCTTCGAGAAAAGGATGGTACGGCCGTGCCTCTTTGTTTTGCTCAACTTGGCGAGGACACTGCCATGCCCCCAGATAAACTTGACATTACATACGGAAACTTGGCATTTTTCTAAGAAATAAAAATACTAGTGTACCTATTTATTATTACTTTAAAAAAAACTTGCTTTGTCTCGATAGCGCAGGCTGACGCCGATAACTTCATTACAATTCCAGTGCTACTTGTTACGTGTAGATGGCTAGGCGACGATAGCGTCGCAAGACCTGCTTATAGAATGTTGCTTTGAATACATCATTTTAATAACTGTGTAGCAGGATAATAATTATCACATTATCTATGATATGACTGATGTTTAAAACTTATTTTAAGGTGAATACTTTTTAGGGTTCCGTAGCCAAATGGCAAAAAAAAACCCATATGGATTCGTCATGTCTGTCTGTCTGTCTGTCCGTCCGTATGTCACAGGCATTTTACTCGAAAACTATAAGGTGTATTGGAATAAAATTTGGAGGATAGCCGTATTTTGTTAGCCGCTACATAGTTTTGTAATTAAATTACTAAAAAAAAAATTTCAAAGTCAAAGTGATTTATTCATCATTAGGCATATTACATGCACCTATGAATGTCGATAAACTACAACCGGTTCGGAAAGAAAATCTCTGCCTCGAGAAGAACCGGCGTAAAAAACTCGCTGAGGTGTAATTTTTTCAAAACAGTAAACAATATATCATTTCAGTATCAGAGTATTATAAAAAATTTAGGGATGCAGTCCATACATAAAACTGAGTCAATTTTTTTTCATTGCAAGGCACGTCAATCGATAGGCCTTTCAAAATAAATATAAGGTTTCTCAGTTTTTTTTTTATAAAGTGATAAGAGTCGGAGATAATCGCCCCGAAAGTCACTAAAATTGTGCCCCCCCCCTCTAATTTTTGAACGTTGTATTTTAAAAATATGAAAAAATTCATGGCTTATTAAATTCTTTCAGCGAAAATTGTTTTGAACAAGATCGGTTTAAAGGTTTTCGTGATATTTCTAAAAAACTGCCTTCCTTAAAGAAAAGGACGTAAGTGCCATAAGGTTTCAGTAACGATACGACCTTTTTAATAGGCACGGAACCCTTCGTTGTGCGTGGTCTGACACGCACTTGGCCGGTTTTTTGATGACTCGCATTCAACCTCCATTTAGATGCAACGTTAGCTCGTAATAAGTACTTATAACAAATTTGGTCACATCATCCGTATAAATTCATTCGGTTCTTTGTGCACATAGTATCTCTACTTGACATCTGTCTCTAAGGCAGGGCTTCCTAGCTCTAAATAAGGTATTGGTAACATTTCACTTCGGCCATTATGAGTAACCGAGTGCACTCGTTTCTCCACTTACTCTTATAGAAAACTCGACGGCTTCGGTTAGGTGAATCCTATTTGCGGATAGGCTAATGCGGAAAGTTGCATTATATATATGCATTGAGTTGGTTTAAATGCCTACGTAACAGTGCATATTTTGTCAGTAATATGGAGAGATTCACTATATCACTCAGTCGAAATAGAGGTGTAAAATATTTTTCGCTTCTTTAAAGCTGATTGTATGTAGTAAGAAGTTGGGTTACTTAAGACGGGTTACTTAAATCGTGTTAAGTTAAATAAATAACAACACTTTTTCGGATCTGTGTGCTCCCTGCACACAGATCCGAAAAAGTGTTGCTATTTATTTATCGACTTAGGTAGTGTAGATATGAATAAAGTAAGCACGTACAAACGTACTTCTAGTAACGTATCTGTCTTTAGTTTCCAAAGTGTTCTGCTTCAATATAATTTGGTCTCATACTTTGGTATATGACGGTCACATTATGGAAACAAAATATTTCTTTGAGAAATAATGGGCACTTTTTCACGGATAGGAACCATTTCTTTTATTCATTTATGTGAACCAAATAATCGTGTTACTTGTTGTACTGCGTTGCTTGAAAAAAGCGCCTTGGGCTTCGGATCCCAGTAACTAACAACAATTTTTAAAAATTCAACTACTAGTGTAGGTACTAGGTACAAGTTAACTGTCGATGTCTCCTAACTCATGTTTATCCTTGGTAAGTTAGTGGACGATAGTAATCCGATGCCAAGTATTAGTGCGCAGAAATAGCTTCATTATTTAATCGGGTTACATCGTATTTACCAATAAAGGGCCTTGCTTGTTCGATATTTAATCTGGCTTGTCGTTTAGAAGTGCCCCACGCTGTCAGCTTCAGCAATCGACCATGAAGCCACGATCACCATTTTAGGTAAATCGAATTAAATACTGAATAATATCAAACCTTTTTCCATTTTATGTACAAATTTATTACAAGGCGATGTCTATAATATTAAGGTCAGATGGATCAGGCGAATTAAATTTACTACTGAAGTGAACATTTAAGGGCTTACTTCTTTACTTTACGACGGCGTTTAAATTACTTTGGCCATAAAATGGACTTAGAAGAGCAAAACGACAGTGAAATGTGTCGTTCTCAGGAAAAAGGAATGTACTTACCTAGTACGGATAAGTGCTTGCGCCATTTTAAAAATATGTTGCTATACGAATCAGACGCATTGCGACATTATACCCCTGCTGCGATAGTCTCTTTTTCTTAAGCGACACAAATCACTAAGTAAATGCAAATTATTTTCAATATTTTATGCTTTGGACCAATACTAAAATGAACACAAGTCCAAATGGTTTTATAACTATCAAGGAACTAAACAATAATGTTTAACAAATGTAAAATGTCATGTTAATGGTCTTAAATCACATCAATACATATCCGACATGTAAATGATGGTAGCTGTATTTTATAGACGCACATCACAGCCTAGAGGTGACAAAATAAATATGTCGCTTAAATACACATACATATTTTCGGTAGGTAAGGTACTAAGGAACACAGTTGCACACCTTTGCAAAAATACCTTTTACAGTACACATGGTGTTACTTTCCCGCACTAGTGCGAAAATGAGCACTTTCCGTGCATATGTTGAAACTTTAAAGAGCCATATGTACTGTAAAACGTTGTACGATACACGTGCGAATAGGTAATTCGCATCTCGTGTCGATTTAAAACACTCCCTTCGGTCGTGTTTTAATTTATCGCCACTCGTTGCGAATTTCCTATTTTCTGCACTTGTATCGTAAATAACTATTTTTTACAGTACACATGGTGTTACTTTCCCGCACTAGTGCGGAAATGAGGACTTTCCGTGCATATGTTGAAACTTTAAAGAGCCATTATGTACTGTAAAACGTTGTACGATACACGTGCGAATAGGTAATTCGCAACGAGTGGCGATAAATTAAAACACGACCGAAGGGAGTGTTTTAAATCGACACTTGTTGTAAAACGTTGTACGATACACGTGCGAATAGGTAATTCGCCACTCGTTGCGAATTTCCTATTTTCTGCACTTGTATCGTAAATAACTATTACGTGCCAAGTCATTAAGACTTTAGCAGGGTATAGTTATTTACGATACAAGTGCAGAAAATAGGAAATTCGCAACGAGTGGCGAATTACCTATTCGCACGTGTATCGTACAACGTTTTACAGTACATATGGCTCTTTAAAGTTTCAACATATGCACGGAAAGTGCTCATTTCTGCACTCGTGCGGGAAAGTAACACCATGTGTACTGTAAAAACTTTTATACTTTTCCGTAGTGCGGTTTCACATCGGTACCTACTCATTATACAGTATTAGAGTCAATTTTGTTCTTGAAGTTTTAGATTAAAATAGATAATGGTAGTTAGATAGCGTAATTCGTTGTACAATATTAGCACAACTTTTTAGAGAGTCTTTTTTTCACTCTTACAAAACATGTGTGATTTTTGTGACTCAATGAAAATGTTAGTAGGTACATAAGTTTTGAGTATCGACGAAAAATAACCACGCAAAGTTAGTTTTGCAGGGGAGATCTAGTATGAGTGTACTCCGGCTTCCGAATTGTATGTTGTTATACTATATGTGTTGACAATTGACAAGCTGTAGGAAATGGATTCTAAGGACAATCTATCGCTACTAGTTAGCACCTTTAGTTACGCATAGCATAGTACCTACCCACACTATGTTGAGAAAAAAAATGTGGGTAATACGTAAAATCCTTTATCCTCAAATTTTGAGCGCAATCTTACGTTTTACGTATTAGCCACATTTTTTTCTCAATACAATGTAGGTAGTGGTAGCTACTATGCGTAATTAACGGAGTCTAACACGCTAGGCTAGAGGCATCCGTGGAATTTGAGCAAGCGTGACAAATGCTATGCCGATTTAAACTTAATACTTCTATGGAATAGATGCCGGGAAGGTAAATGAAATATGGTTGCATGATATTAACGATACTCAGACCACACCTTAAACTGGACTGTATTTTACAGCTGGACTGGGTTGCTTCATCTAATTCTAAACACAGACTGCGTTCCGACGCCCAATTCATTTCGACACACCGACTCTTCCCATGCCGCGGTCGACCCAACAAAATCTCTTTACTATTTCGAAACCATATACATGATAGAATTTCTTGCGATATAGGTATATATATTTCTGCATTAATATTGATAACATTGCCAAATGTCATCGGATATTCGTATAATACAGGGTCGACCTTCGGACGTTCTTTCGGTATTACTTAACCAGTTATTTATGTGTTAGATTGTTGACAAATGAGTGATCTTTAAATATCAACCTACGTCTCGTGTTGACTTTTCTGTATCAAGTTTAATTATGACGCTAATGGTCCATGCCACAAAGGACGACTGGTGCAAGCATCATTTGCAACTCATAAAAAGCAATATTCATTTAAGTGATATTTTAATCGATACGACAGGAAGTTAACACCCATTTAGGTCTAAATATATTTTTCTTGGACTAAACAATCAATAAATTTGCACTGGTAAACAGAAGCTGACTAATGCCACATAAACAAAATACAAGATGAAGCCTATACCTTTTCCATAAACTAATCAGTTGGTATTCTAATTTGTTTCATTGAAACAACTCCCAAATGACGTTAAGTAGTTGTTAAATACATAGCTTAAGGATATTCGTGACCAATGTTTCATGGAAACAAAGGCACAATGCTACAGTCGTATTTATTTACATTAAAACCGTTCAAGCCCGTATATTAAGAAACCGTGGACCTAATTATGTAACAATTACCATAACGTACGATCTTTTGTTGGACCGGTGATAATTGTTTGTTTAACAAGGGCTACCAGATGCCAGATAATGTCAGCTACCATTAGGCACGTGCAATCTGCTTGTGGCTTCAATTTGGAGGCCCTGATTGCGTGTGTCTGCTATATTTTACACACTTTTAAACTGGACAGGTTCCTTTCCTAGTGGCTTCTTTCACAAAGTCTCAAAATGAAGATCTGCAATCAGTTCATTCTACTCATATAGGCTTAAGTAATCTTACTGACACTTTATTCATTCTTGAGCTCGCTCACAAGTTGAAACTCGCTCAGTTAGTACCTAATGGAAATGATTGGGTTGGGAGTTTCTCTGAATGAAACAATCCACTATGAGATGAAGCACCAGAGAGCCAAAAAAGAAGCATAATCAATGGAAGCGCTGGAATAAAAGTGTTATTAAGTAGATACTCAGATTGGGTGAAGTGACAGTAGACAGACAAGTGGCAAAAGCTGGCATGCTTGGTTGCAGATCGTACTTAACGGCCAACGATTGATGAGACGTATGTCCAGCTGTGGAATGGTCCGATGATGACGAACTTTGTTTGATATATTTTTTGCCATGTTGGCGACATTCAGATACTCTATTAAATAGAGTATCTGAATGTCGCCAACATGGCAAATAATAAATAGAGTCTATTTGATGTATTTTTGCCTCGTTGGTGACATTCAGATAATCTAGTCGATATTTATATACCCTAGTAACCTATTCCGTAGTCACAATTTTATAAGCACCCCGCGTTATTTACTTACTACTTGGCGGAAGGCAGTTTAAGAGGACGTTACAGTGCACACTAGCACCACTGGTAAATAATTGTGATTCATCGGCGAACAAAGATTAACAAATCTGCGTTTTGCCGATGACATTGTACTGTTCTCCTCAACGGCCCAGGAACTTCAAGCAATGCTGCAAGACCTAAGCTCGGCAAGCCTTCAAGCTGGTCTCGTAATGAATAGATCTAAGACCCAGCTAATGACCAATGGCACGAAACGTAGGGTTGAGGTAGACGGACAGTTAATACATTATGTCGACGAGTACACATATTTAGGGCAATTAGTTTCCTTCAGCCTTAGGCAGGACAAGGAAGTCGAAAGACGGATCCAAAACGCCTGGAGAAGCTATTGGTCTTTAAAAGAACTACTCAAGGGAGACCTTCCTTTAAGCCTGAAGCGAAGACTCGTCGATATGTGTATTCTGCCTGTCCTAACCTACGGTGCCCAAACATGGTCACTCACTGAGGCACAAAAGACCAGATTGAAGGTTTGCCAACGTGCTATGGAGCGTAGCATGCTGGGAGTCAAACGGATCTACCGGGTCCGAAACTCTACGCTGCGCTCAAAAACTTGCATTGCTGACGTGCATTGACGAATCCAGCACCATAAAAACTAGTTTGATGTATTTACAAGGTACTTAATTAAATACACAATACAGGGAGTAGTTGCCTCCTTTTTTAAATATCTATCGTTAAATTTAAATAATCACAATTATTTACTAGTGGCGCTAGTGAGCATTGTAACGCCTTCTTAAGAAGTTTACAAAACCTTATAAATCATCCGCGAACTCGTCTTCATGTCGTAGCATTGTTTTGCATTAAGTCTTAGAAGTAACGTAGGATTACTTAACCCGGGCCATGTAACGACTTGTTCTGATTCCTCCGTTGCACAGAACGACCCGTGTACCCATTATATGCTAATTGGAAGAGACACGCGAAATTGCTCAAATTTAGAAAGTATGTTCCTAATTTTTAAGCAAATAAAGTTTGCGATGCATTTTCAAGAGCATTAACGATGAATGATTGACAGTTTAATAAGCGAGTACAACACGTGTTAGTTAACTCGAGCATTAATTTCCGATGAAACGCAATGTACATTTTCTTCCTGTAAGCATTTGTAAGTGCAAATTAACTAAAAACGTTGTTAATGCTAATATTAATACTTGCTTGCTTGTAACCTAAGTTTCTTACAAATACAGGTAAAGTTAATTATTGATTAATAAAAAAAGTTAAGTAACACCCACATTTTAAAGTGAGAGTTAATAATTTTATTATTCAGATCTTTTAATGATATTTTTGAAATATCCTGATATTTTTGATCACAGAATGTTATTAAGGAACATAAATATTTAGAGCATATATAAATTCACTTCTCTGTCTTTTAGAATGTCTCCGGTACGTAAAAATGGTAAATTAAGAACACCCCGCGGTTTCGAGCGCTGAGTGTGTTTTGAGACGGCCTTCCGGTATGTTGCACTACGTACAACAATTGTGACCACTCAAATTCAGAATGATAACTAAATTATGATTATGACACAATCTTGCGCTGATAGAATGGATTCTAGTACCGATGTTACTACAATTTTACGTAAGGGAACTCTTGGTGTCGTGTGCTCTGTCTGTGTAAGGATCTTGCGTCAACAGATACCATCGTCTTTGGGGACAAAGATGTGGCGTGGAACCAAAACTGAGATCGTGCTTGCAAAATAAGTCAATGTGTTACGTAAAGTGTTGCGGTAAAATGAAGGATGGACGCGCAGTGCATCGCCGATAGGTATGCCGCCAGCTTAACCCGAAAAGGCTTATGTTTTTGCGCGACCAATACCCATGGGTCATTTGGTTCCGTGCTAGTGATGCATGCTACGTGCTGTTTATATTGAACTCGTAATTGGTTTGAATGGTTTTCTTTTTGAACGTAGCAGGATTAATGGCTCTATAAATTCGATGCTGCATGTCTGCGAAAGTGGTTACCTTACTTCATCATTTTTGAAGCTTTCCTGAGGCAATTTACGTAGGTAATGCTGCATTTTAAAATGAATTAAATGATTTACTGCTTATAACAGCATTAAAAAATTGATTCCTATTTAATGGACCAACACAAAGTCGTTTCAATATTATAACCGATATTATTTTATTTACCCGCGATCAGATAGGGAACGAAGAACTAGAAGAACCTACCAGGGTTCGAAAAAATTAGGCAACGATACATCACGATTTCGACTAATTTCTACACTTCATAATCTTTTAATCACTCATCTTCCACAATTTCCTTCGTTATGAGAAAATATTCTAAAAATACTTCTGTTTGTAATATTTATGTTATATTTCTAAGGATATTTGGAGTAAGAATAAGAACTATGGCAAAAATACCCGTCGTAAGTTTTTGTATTGGTTTTGATTTTATTACTGATTTTTATTTTTTGGTCGGAGTTGAATGAAAAGCTCGATTTTATGTAAAACTTTTCCGGAAATCTGTTCAAAAATTCCAGTGAGTGACGAAAATTCGATCCACATTTGTCACTCAAGGAGATAAAATGGGGAATTCTCTCTCAAAATCATGATAATATTGTACGTATAGAACTCGAATCGTTAGAATCTTTACGTTATCCTGGGTGATAAAGAGTATGTGAAATTATAATCGGCAATCGGATAGCATCGCGCGGCATCCCAAATTTGACTGACAATACCTAGTCATACCTGTCTTCTAATATTTGTAGCATTCTTACAAATGATAATGTAACAGACTCCTTTAAAAGTTGTACACCTATAGGAATAGGAATTCAAATTGCCTTAATGTATTTTTAAAATGATTCAGTAGATATACATACCTCTAGTTGACGCATAATAAGTTCTAAATACAAATAATGATCGATACTGTCCTATAAAATCAGTCTCTCCACAGCAACATCAAAATATTGCGTGGAAATTGAAAGAAGCAGCGACGGTGTCACAAATAGCCGGCCTTGCTCAGATTGATGCAGCATGGTTTCACGACCGTGACAAACCCCGTGGAACTGGTATTCTTGTGGAATTAATAGCGTATCGGGGCATTAGCATCTCCGAACTGGTTTCGTTTATGCAAGTTCTACGCAAGAGTGGCAAGAGGTCATGCTATTGTTGCTACCTATTCCATGAGGTTAGCATTTCTTAAGGGGATCAGATGCCTTCATTTTACATTCCTTTTTTTCTATCGAAATAAGCAATTGTGTTTGCAAGCTAAATAAATAGTCAATTAACCTTTAAACCTCTTATTTTTTTTTTATCATGCCTTTAACACATTTAGTGCCGAAAACTCGACTGTTGGGTATTTTAAGATTTCATTCCCACGCTGGATGACTCGATAGTCGGGATCGCGGTACTGTAGCTATAGACGACGAAAGGCCACGCCGGAAGACCCGATATCGAGCACTGTTTTTGACGAGCAGTTTTGCCGCTAATAGAAATATTTATATCAATATAATATACCAATGTTTTTAGCGCAACCCTATACCCAACCCACTGTCGGGATCTTGGCGTGTAGCGTCGATTCGATCGATAAGTGTGAAACTTTGCCCGAGTGTCGGCTCTTATACTTTTTCTGGCCTCGCGCGCATGGTCTATAGGCGTAACTCTTGCCCCCTAATCGGTTCATCGTTATCGCATCTGTTTAGCAATTTAATATGTTTTGGGCGCTCGTATAAGAAAACCATACCTCAGCGGGCGCGAAAGTGATCGCGCGAAACCCATTGCAGTTTGAAACAGATAAAAATAATATAAAAAACGGACCTCCGTACCGCATTCAAAGCCAATAATATTTCGTTTTCCGTGCAACTAAATAGATTGTTGTAGCAAAATAGTAGCAGAATATATCAATTAACGGACTTTATTATTGTCACGATCAAACGCAACGTACTAGTGTATGCACTTTACTTAAGTACCAAATCTGTGCTAAACTTCCCACAGCGCTGAACTTTCAATTTAAAATTGTCGAAAAACCCATCTCCTGATGTCACGCACACTGTCGGTTTTGTAAACTGTGATACCGCACGGATGACTTGCGGTCTGCACTCGAGACTGTAAAATTGTTTTCCCACTCTTCCTTAACGTTACGAAATAAAGATGGCAATACCCTGACCCCATTACCCAATAATGTGTAAGCTATTTAATCCCAATCTTGTCAATAGAGAAATGGCGTAGTGTTGACAGGGTACTATTAGGTATTGTATGTAGTCATGACTGAAAGCAGAGTTAAATAATAAACATTGCGTGACCACGCGTACGGCACACGTAACGCACTCTTTAACCTCTATTAGGTACGAGAGAGAAGTATTGTGTAAGTGATATAATGAAGTGAAAACATTAGGTCACAACTACAATGAAGATCATTTGATATAATGTTCATCGTTGATAGTTTTTTGCCGGCCGAAAATGGACGTCATTTTTTGCAACTAATTGTGCGCACAGTCGTGTTAGAGATCGAGTAGGTATTATATTGATATTGATTTATGTGGTTTCGTTTTTAATGACAATGTCAAATTAATAAGACCAAGTATGACTTGTCAATTGGTAATCATTCTGTAGGCACTAAATATAAATTACGAGAGTTTAGATTTCAGAGTACCTATGTAAACCGAATTTATATTCTACATAACGGAATTAACGTTAAGTGAAATAGCCTTTACCTAGCAATAGACCACGGTGTTTTCACTTTAGAACCTTCTGTAGAATTGCTTTTCTTTTGTTTCTTTTCCTTTATTCGGATAATATTTATTCTCTCGGCTATAGATGTCACTAAAGTCAAATTTGTACTTAGGTCCGGTGCAAACCCATCGGCACACGTCAGGTAGCGGGAACCGACCAGTTCCGGTAACGGTCCGGTAGCGTGCGCCAGCACTAACCTTGTATAATTTATATTTTTTTTGCAGTAGCAACATTCATGGAAAATGAACTTTGTGGTTATTTTCACGCAGCTTTCTTCTTAATTAAACTATATTATTGAAATAATTTTATTAATCGCAATAATATTACTACTAAATAAATAGGAAAGCAAAAAATAATCATAAGCAGATTTTACTTATCCATAAAAAATCTACACGGGCCTTCTCAATAGTTCTGGGAAATGGAATGGTATCTGTCAAGTGTCATTTATGATGTTTAGATAAATTTCAAATTTGTTTTATTTGAATTGAGTCCGTGAATGCGATTTGAATGGAATTCACGATTATTACTGTATTTTTGGAATTCCTGACTCGTAGTTTGCTTATTTCTCTGGACCCCCTGCTTTGTGTTATCGTAATTGCAATCGGAAGACATCAAATTATTAAATCTGAACATGTAATCGCGAAAATGCAATAAGTGTGTCGATTGCGATGAAATTTGTAAGTACTTACATATTTTCGCTTATTTAGGCATTTCATACAAGTTTTGAATCCGTATTTGGCCGATATAGCTAAAAACTTACTGCACTCTAATAGCTCGGCAATAATAGCTTGTATTTACCAAAAATTTATTGTTGACAGAAACTTGTTATAGATTTGTTGCCTCGATGCCAAATGAATACACCTAACAATATAATCTTAATTTCACAGAAACAAATAACTACCAAAAGATAATGAGGAAGCACTGGAAACAGATAATATGATAACATTCAGGATTTATAGAATCGGGATCCTTTATGGGTTGATGTAGGTAACCTGAAGGAAAGATAAATATAAAGTATTGAAAAAAATATAGGAACAGGAAATGGAAATAAAGGAAATTTGTAGGTAGACTATATTTGGCTAATGTTCATTTTGATTGAGTACAGACCTACAAATATGAATGTAAAATAAAGAAGTATGAGTAAATATATTATTTTCAAATTAGTTTTTCATTTCTGATTTCTAATAGAGTATTAATCCATTATTTCGGAAACTACCAGAGTAAACTTATATAACAAACCTGCTCTGGTAGGATTTCGAAATGATGGATACAAATTGTTTCCATCAATTCAAATTCTCCTCACACATATAGGCATGTGTTTGAGGTATTTTGAAGTGTATGTATTCTTGCGACTCTAGATGGCGCTACTGCCAAAAATGTTGAGTGACAACTCTACTATATATATTCAATATTCTCTTTGGCAATAGACGACTTTGATAATCATTAGTACCAGATCAATCGAAAATAAATTGCCAAAAAAAGCTAAACCTAACTTGGCACATTCAATTCCGTAAGGTTACCGGTCAATTTAAGGTTTAAACAAAGATTAATATCACAATCACAATATAAATAAATATTCTAAATTGCATTCAATATTTTTTTATAACATTTTATACTTTGCATGTAACTAACCTTAGAAACCATTATGTGGTGTGGTCAAGTACTAATTGAAATAGTTAATATAAAGAATAATAAAAAATAAGCAAAGCTTATTTTCTCACTATGGTTCTAAGTATGTTGACATCCTCTCTACGCAAGCGTGTTAAATTTCGGTTCAATGTAACATCTCAAAGTAGGTCATTACCAAATTACGACTGTAGCTACCAATGTACACCAAATCGTATACATTACAAACATGTCAAGTTCATAGGTTTACAATCAAGCCGAAAGGAAGTCATAATTCCCCTTTGTGAATCGCTGATATTGTCAAGATTAAACTATTGTGATGTTGTCTATGCGGGCTGCATTACTGGTCGTACAAAAAAGCTTATTCAACGAGTGCAAAACGCATGCATTCGTTTCTGTTTCCGAGTCCCACCCCGCTCCCATATCACTCCCTACTTGAACGCCGCTGGTCTGCTGAACATGCCTGCACGCAGACGGCTTCACCTCGCCACTCTTCTCTTTGGCATAGTACGATCTGGGGTCCCAGCATATTTGCTGAGTAGACTTGCATGGCCCAAGAGTGAGCGTAGGTGTAAGGCGATGATTCTGGTGCCAGAGCATCGGACCGCGGCGTTTCGAGGTAGCTTTAGGTTCGCGGCGTCCAAGTGTTGGAATGATCTCCCTCCACCTATCCAAGGAGCGTCGAGCAAGTATACCTTTAAGCGCCAGCTTAAAGGCTATTTGTTGACGCTCCAAAAAACCCAACCTTAACCCATCCAGCACTTTTAACATCCCAACCGTGTCGTGTTTTATGCTTTGTATTTTTCATCCCGTTGTGGTACTGTTTTATATTAAAAAAAACACATTTATTACATTAATTATTTATTTATTATGTTTCTACTATCGAATAGTATGCTGTGTTGCGTTCCGTGGGTCACTTACGGTGCTGTCTGAAAACCAGCGCTGTAGGTGTCTGTCTGACACCTCGGCACAATGCTGAGACAGCGACCGTTTCACTGCCGCGAAGACACACACAATGTGTCAATTGTATTGTATGTCTACTCCCTTTATATCTGTGTGTCTTTTGTGTAGTGAATAAATGTCTTCTTTTCTTTTCTTTTTCTTTTCTTATAATTAAAAACTATGCGCGGGACCCACCTCAAAATTAGCACATGTCATTTACGCGGGATCCGTGCGGTTGTAAGCATAAGCATTGCGCAATCCGTGACCGTGAACTTCGGCGCATGTATGCCGCCCCACCCCAATAATCTGCCGTTGAAGTAAAAGGGTCTAACTGCTCAATTACGCCGAGGCGAGACCATTTCGTGACAAACTGCTTAGTATATAGTTTATATGTCTAGTATTTTAAGTTGTAACTGCATGATTAAGCTTTGTCACGAATAAATTATTTCATTTCATTTCATTTACGTTACGTCGTCAGTTAGCACGGCAGTCCCTCCTCATATTATCGTCATAGTTGTTGCACCCGAAGGAAACAGAGCCACACATTAACCTAACCCCAGGCGTAGGCACTAGTTTTAGCTGCCCGACCTTCAAATCCAGAAGAAGAAGTCTAGCATGGCTTCTTGAATTAGGCTTTTTCACCCGAATGATTAAGTCCACTGTTGGCGTTCTCAAGCCGCCCGATGGCCTTTTACTCGGCTTAACTAATAGTAGTAGTAGTAGTTAACACTTTATTGCACAAAAAATAACAAGTACATAACAGAAAAAAAGGTATTTGTATAAAGGCGAACTTATCCCTTTGAGGGATCTCTTCCAGCTATCCGTTGAGCAGCTGAGTAAAAAAAGTGACATGGCAGACTACAACACCCGAGATTAACGGTTTAACGTGGCATCCTAAGCACAGAAGAGCTAGTTCGTATCCATTCAAAGCGGTTAGGTATCCATCCTAGGCCCGAGCAATGCCGTTATTGTTTTACCTTACCTACGCTATTGACGTGATTGCGGGCACCGAGAGAAGAAGAGCTCGCAGGGCAGCAACATTCCTAATCGATCTCTTCCCCCTATTGTTCAAGAACTGCACTCAGCATAATAAACGAGATTGAGGAAATTGTTTAGTATTTATTATCTTAATTGCTCTATGATTGCGATTTGTCGTTTGAAGCATGTTTTTATGGGTTAAGAAAAGTTCCGCTCATGGGTATACAACTACGCGCAAATTACTTACTAGATAATTTATAATTATTAGATTATTATACTATTATGTGACCTAATAGAGCTGGTAAGAGCTACTCTTAATATGGAGTTATCTACGTATGGTCCTAAACTAACGCGGAAATTACTATGAATACCTTTTGTATACTTCAGTGTAGCCGGGTTAGCGGTCTGTCTGTCTTTGTCGGTTTGATTTTATGTTAGTGTCATGGATTTAATGTTACACCAATAATGAGAAACCTATACAGTTTGTATTTAGATGCAAAATTACTTGAATGCTTGATTTTAACGAACAACCTACAATAAAAACTTTAGCAAAATGCATAATGTGTAAATAAATCGGTCTTTCCTTGATTGGATAGACATAAATCATCATAATATTTATACTAGGATGTAGTTAGAAAAAAATACATCAAACATATTTATTGACCTTAAATAAATGTATTTTAAGGAACACAAAATTACGTGTAGGTATTGTTATCACGTTCACGAACAACGTCCACAGGCGTAAATTGAGACCCTCGTGATACGACACTACGGCTGTGGCCGGTGATCTTCACCGCGACAAAACTGCCACTTCGTCCACGGGCACAGATTATATAATAGTTCTAACGAACAGATACCCGACTCTGAATAAAAAAGCGCATACCTACCGCTTTCCATGCCTACTAAATTTAACAATGGAGCGGCCTTGAACGCGCCGGTCGTTGCCCGCCAATAGACGCTAGGGTTGACACCGCTTAGAAATGAAGTTATAATTAATATTTTTTGAAATATTTTTATAATGATGTGTAACCAACTACAATTGCTTCACCTTGATGTAATGTTGCACGAATATTTTTCCTTCTCTAAATGTTCAGCGCGTGAGCGCGTACGAATTTGAGCAAAATAATCCGTGCGTGCCTCAACCCGAGGCTGCTCTAATTCGTACTTAGATACTTAAATATCAATTTTAATGTTAATGTTGAGATTTATGGCATGACAATTATATTTTGTCAGTCTGGTAGGTGATATGTAGGTACGCGTATGAAGAGTGACGCAATTGCCCTGCTGTATGTATCTAAGTAACAGACGTCGTAACGTTCTAATAAAAATACATTTTTTTTAAGAACATACTTTATATTTTAAATTCTAAGGTTTTTGTATAAATTATAAAGCATGTGGTGTGACCTATATGTGATTGTGACATCTATCTTTACAATGCAAAATGAATGAAGTCATGAATGTACTGATATTAACAATTGTTATTGAACCTAAATAAAATAAAAAAAAACTCCGTTCAGCTGTCACAACAAATCCTCAAATCAATAAAGGGTCGGCAACGCGCTTGTTATTCTTCTGGAATCGCATTCGTTCAAAGGCTACGGTGTCTGCTTATACCATCAGGTAGACCGTATGCATGTTTGCCACCGTCGTAGTATTAATAAAAACATTGTGTCGGCTAGGACGTTTATTCGTGCAGAACCACACATTCCATGCACTTCACTGATTAGATTAATTTAATTGTTATCGTTTTTCAATTTTCATTTTTCAAAAGACTTGTATGTATTTCCGAAGATTCTGCCAGTATCTGAACTCCATAGCTACATACCTACATACAGGCATATCAACGCAGCATGTTAAATAAAATGTAATGTCAAGTATCTCATACCCCGTCTATGGTTACGACAGTCTGAATGTAGGTACATTCGAGTTCTCCAATATCTATACAGACAACCTTTCAAAAATATCTGTACACAGGCTTTATTATTACTGACATAAGACACATGTATAGATATTTTTGAAAGGTTGTCTGTATAGATATTGGAGAACTCGACTGTACCTATTAATTTACTAGCTACCACATAGGTATAACAAAACGAAACTTGTTGTGTAGGTAACTTCATTTTTTAAGTAAGTAGGTGTATCTCGACGACAGTACGAAATAAAGTTTAGTAGGTAGGTAGGTACCTTCCTATCTTCGTTATTTATAACGTAAGTATATAAATAACGACATATTGTATAATAGTTTAAAAGTAGCATTGCAAACTTGGAATTAGTCACTAGGCATAAGTTGTTTTAAAATATTCTGATTAGGTACGTGTTTCATCCTCACGAGTGCATTCCGAGCACTTTCAAAAGGTCCCATAGCAACGACGATGTTTACGCCCTTTCTTAGGCCGTGCAATGCATGCACCCCGTAAATCTTACTAAGTAAACTATTATAATTGCTGCTAGACAGGGATAAATATAAACATGAAATCAATACAAACAACGGAGTGGCGGAGTACCTAAACTTGTCGGAGGCTCGGGGTAGGTATACAAAATTACCGAAAGTCAAGCAGGCCTAAATGTGTCACGTAAGTATTTGAAATAGGTATTAGGTGTTCCGTAAAAAACATTTCAAACTCATTTTTAAAGAATTGGTGAATATTTTTTCTTGTGCGCGTAAGCAGCGTCCGGCCGTGAGCGCGTCCGCCGACCCACTGGCGGATGTACCGTTTGCGGCGCGCAAAGTTTAGGTATAATTCTGAGTTCCCACGGCGCAGTTAGGTAGCACTGCCACGGGCGACAAATTATCGTAGGATTATAATGAAGGCGCACATGTTGTGCCGCTTTAGGTAATTTTCCTAGTGCCGCAGCAAAAACTTATGGAGTCACCTCCATTTTACATGAGGGGAATGACGCGTGCTGTGACACAAAACGTCTGTAGGCGTTACGGCTGCCACAAGAGGAGAGTTTGAGTTTGTAACAAATTACATACATACATAGACGAAACAGCGGCGGCACAGTATTTAACTAAACAGTGATGTGGCAGTACGTCCATGGCCGGAGAAAAAAATGTTTGAATTTTATATGTGTCAAATTACACAATTTTCAGAATGGTGTTGTGTCCGTGAACGTGAAACTCAAACTCTCCTCTTGTGGCAGCCCGGCCACAGCCGTAACGTTTACAGACGTTTTGTGTCACAGCACGCGTCATTCCCCTCATGTAAAATGGAGGTGACCTTATAAGCTTTTGCTGCGGCATTAAGAAAATTGTAATGTACCTAAAGCGGCACAACATGTCCGCCTTCATTATAATCTTACGAGAATTTGTCGCCCGTGGACGAAGTGGCAGTTTTGTCGCGGTGAAGATCACCGGCCACAGCCGTAGTGACATATCACGAGGGTCTCAATTTACGCCTGTGGACGTACGGTCCGTGAACGTGTTAAATGCTTTATTTTAATCTTTCCATCTCTTATTCCACTGCTACCTAGTGCCCTTGGTATACAAACCCAAGTTTCCTGAGATTATATAATCTATAAAAGATGTCAGTCCTTACAACGACCATGGTTTATTATTTCCTTGTTCTTCATGTAATGTTAATTACCGTGTTCCTTACACAATGGCTTGTTATTAAAACAATAACAGTTTATACCCATGGATATCAGCGTTGGTTTCTGCTAATTAATGAATTAATAGAAACGTTAAATTATTCTGCGACGTATTGCGTAAGCGGATGTGTAGCTCATAAGGGCTAAAAACAAATGCCTATATTCTTTTAGATTATGCTTATTATTATTTTGCTTATGATTATGCTAATAACGAACTTATAATTTGAACTAAGCTGAACTTAATTACTCATTACATTTATTTATTTACATCGACGTTTCGGATGTTGCCAGTGTTGCCACACGTCGAGTTCAAAATAAATTTAATTATACGCGATTTAGTCCTCTTCAATCAAAATCATGTGTGAGAATCATGAATTTCTAAATCAATATATAATACGCATCTAAGGCCGTGGTCTCCGATTGAAGCCGCGCGCCGTGTGCCGCCTTACACTTTGTAGGTGCACTTTCATACAACTTGACTACCGGGACGGCGTCAACAGGGAGGCTACTTCGGCCTAACGCTACCTATACATACATCGTATAAAACGGCAACTAGCTTAAGACTGTAACTGATAGAACCCTTGTCGTTTAACAACCGTTTCTTCCTATTCAAAATTCTTCCCAAACGCAATTCTTAACAACAGCAATACCTAACACTTCTTTACTTTAATTTTCACGTTTTGGCTTGCAATTTGCAAGCCTTTTACGGGAAATCAAAACCCTCTTCCAAATTAAATCTTATGTCTGTCTTACGTTACAAAGACTGACACAGTAAAACGTTTCTCATTTCATCTGTAAGGGCGAGCATCCACCGGAGCTGTGCGAGGTTGCAACGCGATGAGCGAGGAAAAAAACCATCCAAGTGCGTGTCGGACCACGCGCAGTGTAGGGTTCCGTTATTGCCTGTCTGTCTTCGAGCTTTGTTACGCCCGCGCCCACTAAACGTTGCGATTGCGCGTTGTCCGAATTTGAACGAAAGTTAGCCTTTTCAAGTAGGTACATTTATAAGTTGGTCGACTATACTTGTCCGTGATAGTTTTTGAAGTAAATTCTTTATATTTACTACTGCCATGATTTTTTCATATAAGGTAGAAGTACTAGTGCCCGACTAGCGAATAATAAACTAAGATTCATCACGACATCATTTTTAAGTTACTAAATGTTAGTGACTTCAATATTCTATTGGGACTGCCAGCATAACCGCCTGCCATTTCCTCGTACATTCGGATTGATTACCTAATTCTTATATTATCAGGATTTTTTATAAGATCACCATATGAAACGAATTCCATATAAGTAACTTGAGTACATACCTCGTCTCCCAAACCGTATGAAACTGTTTAATACACCTTAAATGAGCATAATATCGTGATTCAAATAAGTATTTTCTGTTGACATGTCGGGCACTAGTACTAACTACACTAGTACTAACCTTACCTAGTAGAAACTGTTTAGCCGGCAGAGGACCGGACACATGACTAATAAAAATTAGGGCTTTAAAGCCCAATATCACGCAAATGTATCCCCCGAGTAAAAAAATGGTTTTTAAAGACCCGTCTTATTTCTAAACAGGCTATCCCACGATATGTATCGTTCGATATAATAAAATGACCGAGTTATAGGTGTCTAGTATTATTATGCCTCCTGATGTTAATCCTTGCGGAATGGACGAGCTAACCTTGTCCCATGAAATTTATGATGTCATTTGATAAATGTGCGCTAACTACACTCATTACTCGCAAAGTGAGTTAGATCTAGCGATATTACAGGAATGAGCAACGATATTGAGTCATGTGCGTAGGCACCAGTCGCCGACTTATTTAGTAGCTTTTATGGAGTGTTTAGTGCAGAACAAGATGTTTGCCTATGTCTCAATAGAATAAACCTTAACTTCTGCATCAGTTTCTAGCTGGCGGGCGACACAACAAATCCTCATATCAATAAAGGATCAGCAACGCGCTTAAAAAAACCTACTGACTTTCCATAAAAAAAAACATCAGGAGTATTAAGAGGTAAGATTTGTGTGTAATCGTACCCTAAATAGGTACTCATCAGATAAAAAAGTACCTTTACACGGTGTGGTATCGATATAGGTATTGCATAGGTACTTAATAGGAAGCCCCCTTACCTTGTAATCTGCATATCACTGTGCTCTTACGGAAATAAATATTTTTTTCATTTTTCATATCATTAGCTCTTATACACCGGCATTTCTTATAATTTCCGCATAATTACTTTGTGCATTTACGGGAACGAAGTTTCATGCCATCTTTGGGGATGTTTCACACATTAAATTGAAATGAGAATGTTTATATTAAACATAAATAGATTGATTCAGAAGGCAAAACGAACAATTTTATATACATTACGAAATAATTAAATATACATTCAAAGCTCGTTATTTGTGCAATTCAGCCAAACAATTGATAATATCGATGTATCGAGACTGAAAGTTAAAGATACCTAATTATACAATTTTAGTGTTGGAAATAATGTTTGCGTTAATTAATAATACCTACAACTTGCATATGAAGAGAAATCACTTCACGCATGATCACACATGCACGTTAGCGATTGTGCTACATTGGAAAGTAAACTCTATATTTTAGTATTGGAGAAAGGGCAGGTCCACACAGCTGGCCCTTCCTCGTCGCACACGCAACCTGGGGACACGTAACTATACGGCTCGTATGATAACTTGTATGTGCAGGAAAAATGTCTATATATATTTATTCGTCGTTTATGCTTATGTCTGCGGAAAAAAGTTTAAAATTATATACATATTTGTGAAACCGATTGTAAATAATAAGACGGCGTAATGGTTCATTACGTGCTCTCAACACCGTGGCAACCCTACTTACCATTGTCACTCTGCCGTCGAAATCACAATATTTAAGTGATGCTTAAATACCTTGAAAGCCACGTAAATAGCCACGTTCCTTAAAAGCGTACTTTACGCATATGAGAACTGGAGGGTCTGTGGGAGGTTCTTATAATCAGATAAAATATTACAACAAATTTTATTTTTGACGCAGAACGGAGGCCGTATAATAGGTACGCAGGTATAGGTATCATCACTCAAGTGTTCTAACACTTTTCGTGTCCGTTATTTGTGTGTTAAGGTTTAAAAGTGGTAGACCGCATTTTTGGCTGACTGTATATGTATATGTGACTGTGTCTGGAAAAAGGGACCACTTTAGCGGTATAGAGTTATTAATATCTCCTAAAACTAGGTAAAACTAGCTATTCAGTGAAAAAATAATCATTTTCCTATTTTTTTTTACGTTTTTAAACATGCAGTAGGCAAAATGATCTAATTGAAAAAAAAAATTTAAAGTGTATGCTCGTGAAAAATACACTTACACTAGGAAGTTATGGAATTATTGGTACCAAGTTCATGTACTATCATCAAAAAATTCTGATATTTAAGGTACCTATTAATAACCTATTAGTATAGATAAATTAACGAGAGCATGGAATTGCATATGTAGTAGTATTGTATGTTTACAGGCATTCTATATTTGAATTTTCTATTTTCTCGTACAACCACTACAAATGCAATTCCATGTTCTCGATAATTCATCTATATTAAAAACCCATTCTACGAAATTTTCGACTAATTTTTAAAAATGCATGTAACTCGGAAACTATCCTCAAAGTGGTCCCTTTTACTAGACAGTCACATTATACTCGTGAGCAAAGAAATGGAATCACATTGCCATGTTGGGCCCGTATGAAGTGATACCATTTACTTGTTCGCTAGTACTATTCAGGTTATAATTTCATTTCCTTTTTATTTATTTCACTAACAACTTGTGTTTGAAAAGTATACAAAAACATTAAAAATACAATTACAATTAGACACTATCGCCCAAGGGTACGTTCACACTTTCTGTTCAAAATCGTCTGCACAGGCATAGCGAACGCTCGAAAATTATCCTACAGGTGTGAACCCGTACCCTTGGGCGGAAGTACATTAAAAGTTTTTGTTAGCTTCGACAACATACACCGAAAAAATGCAAGTAGGTAAGCACCTGTAAGGTTACTTAGCAGACTAATTAAGTAGGCACCCATTTATTAACCGTTGCTGTTATTAACTGTTGACTGAATTAGCTCAAGGTTTAGATTTCACTCTTTGGAAAATTGCCGCACAATTATCGTCCTACTTAGTGTTAAAATGGCCTGGAAATAATTGTTAATTTGCAAGCTTAGTCCAATTAAGTTACTAATAACCGTCGATTCAAATTAGCTACTTAACGAATCAATCAGCTGCCATTCAGTACTTTACCTCTATTAGTAAGGTGCAAACAATATAAGCAGTTGAGATTATTCATGGATGCGGAAAAAAGGTTTTACAATGCACTTGCTCTGAAAGTGCGCTTTTATATGGTTCAAAATAAACACGGGAACTCCTCTAAGCCCGCACAGCGGAGGGTGGCGGGGCGGAGCCGTGCGGGAATAGATTTCGGGCCAATATTCCCACACACGTGCGAGAATGAGATTTCATGTCAGACGAAATTTCAACTTTTATGTATTTTTTTTTATTTCGTAGCATGATGCATTGTAATATGATGATGAGTATGATACACGTGCAGATAGGTAATTCCCAACTCGTGTCAATCAAAAACCCTCCCTGACGGTCGTGTTTTTTTTGGTCATCGTCACTCGTTGGGAAATACCTACTTTTCGCACTTGTATCATAAATAACTATTACACTCAACGTTATTTGGTATATGATTACTTGTCATTGTGGTTTCCATATTGATGATTTATTTTTCCATGGTGTTTCCGGTGCCTGTGAATTCTTTTTTAAAAGTAAAATATTGGCGGAGCAATTTTATAAATACGATTGATCAAGTTAGTCGCACACACTGATCTGCGACATCTATATTTTTATTATATACTCTAGCCCGCGCGGCTTCGCTACGTAAGAACTGAGGCAAACCCGTGGGATAACATATATAGCCTATGTCCATTCAGAAATACGATGCAATCTACAAGTGAAAGAATTTACGAAATCGGATAAGTAGTTCCGGAGATTATCCCCTATATACAAACTTATTTAGATTATAAAAGGGTAAAGTTTGTAAGTGTGTAACTCTGTGAGTTTGTGGCTTTGTATAATTATAGCTTTCTAAGTTTGGATGGAGGGGTAATCTCCGGAACACCCATCCGAATTCAAACATTCTTTCACCAGTATCATCTCTTGCGTTCTGTGTAATAATTCAAACATTATTTCACCAGTAGGTACCATCGCTTGCGTTCTGTGTAATAATTCAAACATTCTTTCACCACTACCATGGCTTGCGTTCTGTCATCTGTGTAATACGCGGGCGGAGCCGCGCGGGCAGCTAATAATCCATACTAATATTATATGTCTGTTACCTCTTCACGCTTAAACTACCGAACCGATTTAAATGACATTTGGTGCATTCAAATCTGTCATAACAACGCGCGCAGAAACATCTGACACGACTTTATTTCTAGGGCCATTAGGACCTGTCAGATATTTTTGCCGTCTTTGTTATGGCAGATAATAATGTTATGGTGAGTTTACAGAGATAGATTGAGTCCCGGGGAAGGACATAGGATAGTTTTTATCCCGGAAATCACTCCCTAAAGGGACGAAATAGGGGGTGAAAGTTTGGAGCTACGATATAAACGAGGTCCACGAGGACGGAGTCGCGGACAAGAACTAGTCAATGCGAAAGTTTGGATGTTTAGATGTTGTGACTCAATCACGCTTAAACGGCTCAAACGATTTGATGAAATTTTGCACGAAGATAGTTTATAGCCTGAATTTAAATGTAGCATAGCTTTTATCTCGGGTCCACACAGACGAGGTCGCGGGAGGGAGCGAGTCAATAATAAATATGAAAGTTCTGCCCAATACTAAAATATGGGGTGTAATTTCCAATGTAGCATAGCCGCTAATGAGTATAATATGATGTATATAATGAGTATAATATGGATGCTCAATTGCTCATGTCATGCGATTCAGAATATGCAATAAAAATTACGAATAATATTATAATCTGTAGTAGGAACGTCAATGTCAAATTAGTACAGTGCAACGGCTTTTAAAAATTTACATTGCGGTCTATTAAATAAGTGGGTGTGATCAATTTGCATTACTTGTCCTGACTAATGTTGCCTGTTTGTTATTTGACACATTGTCAAGGCACTGAGCCAAGGAGAGCCAATTATACTTAGCTGCCTGAGCAGAATCATAGTAAATAAATATATTAGCAAAAGCGGTATCTCAACTAGCATTGCTTAAGACCTTTCTACACCTGCGCTTATTTTAAAACCAGTTATATGCGGCGCACGCGCGGCACGCAGACTGATGATTTGACGTGTGTAGGAGCGCATCGGAGGTTTAGTACGGATTTGTTTTACTGCTTGGAGCCATTTGGGTCGTTCTTCTTTTTTACCGACAATGAACCGAGGTTTTTCTGTTTTTTTGGTTTTTGAACTATCGAAAATTGTGGTTTTGAAGTGCGATTTAAAAAAAAATGCATAGGTTTCTTCATTAGAACTAATTAAAGTTTCCTTTCTGGCCAATATAAATATTTATTTACGGTTGGTTTCTAAAAAAAACATGTGACAAAGTGGACTCTTTCAGTGGGGACAACATTTTGGTTTACCACTCTGTCACGGCATTCTACGAAAAAAAAAACATAAAAAGAATGCTAGTTAGAGAAAGTGAAATATTAGATATCACTAATTAATAAAATAATATGGATGTTCATTCGAACATTATAAAACCGTAAACATCATTACTCAAATGAGATGCCGTAATAAGACGAAGGACAGGCAATTGTCGGTCGAAAAGAAGAACGACCCATTTATCTTCTGTGGCACAACGCACTAGGCTCGTCTAACACTGCAATGCATCATGTATCTCATTGTCTATACAGCTATTCAAAGCCACGGCTAGGTATAAAATTATAGCTTTTTAAAATGCAAATTTCAATCAGCATATTCTAGTGAAAACAAAACGCTTAATATGCATACAGAAAAGTAACTAAGTGTTGTTTATGCATGGATTTCTTACGATTACGCTTATTATTAAATAATGATGACGATTATATGGCGTTTAAGACTGAATAATGCTGCTTAATAAAAAAGAAGATTGCTCTTCAGGGTTATTTAACTCGGAGCAGTCACGGTGCTTGGCTAGAGGAGCGGTGTCACTCGCGCATTTCTCCTCGCATTGTGAGAAGCATCGAATGTCGGGCGATTACAGACGTGGTATAATATAAGGCGAGTAAATATACGAGTATATGCAAAATGTTGGTTTTTGAACCGCTAAGGATTTTAAATAAGCTAGTAAAAAAACTGGAGTTAGTAAATCTTATTCTCCACTATTCTATTATTAATCAGAACATTTTAATTTCCAGTAGGACATTCAATACTTACTATATTAAAATGCTTAATTCTTTAAATGAGACTGTTTTAGTTAATTTAACTCAAAAATCCGCCGCTTTAAAACTACAAGTGATATTTTTCCGCAAAATAGATTGGTCAATCATTTAATCTAAAATCTGAAAGTAGCTTATTCCGAAATGATTATTCGTTTTGACGCTATTTTCGACAATATGATTTTTTTATATAAAATTTCGTTTTTTATAAAGTTGATCCGCGCACGGGGTAAGAGCACAGCATATCGAGCTAACATTAGAGAGCTAGCGGTACATAATTTTGGGGGCTACAGCCACCTTAAGAAGCGAGTTGGCAAGCAAAAAAAGCATTTCTCAACATCACAGGTCCCGTACAAGGCGGCGGGCGCGTTCTTAATTTATTGCAGAGAGCCGCCTGCAGCCGGAATGCAGCTGCGCTTTATGACAAATTCCCTCACACGCTTAGGGAAATAAAATACTCAACTAGGCAACCAACTGGAGACTGTCGTACAATTTATTACAACTCGCATGAATGACGTTTGACATAAAATAACGTCGTAAATCCTGGCAAAGAGCGATACGATTGATAATGATATACGATTTAAAGCCAAATCAGACACACATTTTGAAATTTAAAAGATTTACGTGGCCTACTTTAGGACGATTTAGATAACTCTTTAGTTTTAAGATGCAAGTACCGTGCTTGATCGTTGTCGCGAAGCCACTTCTGATCACTCTCGTGGCCGCGAATTAGTACCTATAGCACTCTAGCTTAGGTGAATGTATTAGCACATATGCATCTATAAACATACTCTAACAACTTGCGGAATCCTTTATATATCTGACATATGGGCTGCCGCCTCGTGCGTACCAGCTCCATATGAGGTGTGGGGACCTTTGTCCCCGAGAATGTCCTCCAACCTCCCCTTATAGACATCCCTAACCACACAACTGATACTGTTCCAATCCACACGCTACTGATCCAGTTATAATCACCCGGGTGCACCCCTGATTGATACTGATATGGACTGAGGCTGAGACTACCGAATCTGAGACGCTGTTGTTACACTTGTTACTAATCCTCTCACACTAAAGAACTCCACACTATGAACCGTGTTATCGCATGTACGTGATCTGTAGGAAAACCTTATTCATATACATGATAAACCGTCACGCCTCTCAAAGAGAATAAGACATGTAGCCGCACATAAATACATCACATCATAAACAGTCATCGTCCGATCTGTGTAAATGATACCAAATCGTAACAATATCATAGGATGCATCGAAAGTGATTATGGAAAGAGCTCACCCTGGTTTTCCTCCAAATTTAACACTACAAATCTGCACGTAACTGTTCGTTCACAATCTAGCTGTCAGGAACTCAAACTCCTCGCCTACCCGTCCACATTATAAACATGATTTCTTGTAGGTGTTGCTACATGAAATAAATCGGCTGTTTGAGACATCATTATTAACATCGTCATAAATGTAAGTATACTATCGTGAATCATGACTATTCACGACAATCGTTCATAGTTATTTGAGTCAAAATTGCTGATGAACCGTAGTTATTTTTAAATTAAAAATCTCGTAACTACTTATTACCTACTCAAATAAGTCCATGGATATGTTTGCGTTGAAATTAAGATTTATTTAAATTGCTTAACGAATTCGATATTGTTTGACGTGGTAGAAGACACTTTTCTTGTCAAATTTTAATACGCTATAAATTTTGCTATGAGTAACAAGTTAACAACAACAACCAAGTTTATTGTTATATCTACGTTATTAAATGTAACACTAAACAAAGACACGTGTTCGAGTAGTGTTTTGTGATCAGTTTGTTTTTGTATATGCTATAAATATCGGCTCATTGACTGTTAACAAAAACAATTGGGTTACCTATGTTTTCGTGTTAAGTAGTAGTCTGAAGTTCGAATGTCGCTTTCTGTCGCAATGATTGTTTGTACCAATGTCTACAAATTTCCAAGTCACCAGAGTTTCACAAATTCTCATAAATCACCTTTGTTTGGCTCACCGACCCAAAGCGGCTCAAAGCGAGTCTTGGCTTCTGACACGAGTTGTCACTATTTGTCTTAATCTGGCGCCATTTTCCGTGAGGTCATGGCTTGAAGATCGGGCAGGTGATTTGACGACGTCCGACGGGTCGCAGCCCTGCTGGATGGCACCCCAACCTTCCTCCATCCTTTCGCTCTGACCGATACGGTGGACAGGACACGGTGTAACTATCTTTTTTCCACTAACGTTGGGTACGGCCACAATATGCTTAATTTTGGCATTCATCCAGACTCGTGATTCCTTACTATACATGTCTACATATTTCTATTGTACAGGTTCCCAAATTCAACACTTTGGACTTGTAGGTGACATATTATGATGTCATTGAGATAGCTGTCGAATAACGCTTCTGATTCCATGCAGACTGAGGTCATTTGCGCAGGAGTTTGTTCTGATTACAATTCTTGCGCTCTACTCTGTCGACGCTTCTCTAATAATATTACACTCTAGCTCTAACCGTTATTATTGTAATGCCTTATGTCCCCATTATTTTGGATCACAAGTTTATACAAGATATAAAGAGAGAACTTTAGCGACTTAATGATTTAACGTAATAAAAGTACAAACGAAGCATTGTTGCAATATCTATGAGAGCCATTATCCGACTTCAGCCTTTGTAGGGTTTCAAATTAGACATGCCTATGCATTGTCATAAAAGTTTTAACATTTGAACTTTTATGACAATGCATAGGCATGACTAATTTGAAACCCGTTCTAAAAACTAAAAAATGTTAATTCTACTTAAACGCCGATCTTGAAAGACAAAGCTTTAAATAAATAAAATAAAAAACTATTTATTTTAAGATACCTTAGATCCATAGATTGTTAGTTACAAAACACTTATAAAACTACGTTAGTAAACTAATATTACAAGGCAACATAAACATAAGCTACTTATTTTTTAGGACGTAAGACATGAAGGACGGTGTAGCGGCGGAGAATATCAGAGTCCCACCTCTCTGCTATCATTCTTAGGATGCCATTTGAGCTCCCCCTCATCTACATCACCACAGATGCCGTCTTCTTGCATACTATGGCATAAAAGTCCTCTACGCTAGCATCGGCAAACATCCCAGAGGCGCTGCTTTAAGACTATCTTAAATTTATTATAAAACTTCGTGAACATGAAGTGTAATGAAAATTAAAGAGAAAGGTTTAAATTACAAAATCATCGAGCTACGATCTAATAGGAATGTACTTAGTTAATAATCCAGGCATTTACACATCACGAGCACTTCAATCAAAGAGTCAACGTACGACAGTAATTGCAGGCGGAGTGCATAATGTTACGCTGTATAAGAAATAATAAGATTGCCATTTTAACGTTCTCGAATTAAAATTTAATCTGTCTGATTATCCTCATGTTCACAATTCAAATCTGTGGAAAATAAATACCGATTCACGTATTTAGTCGGTGAATTATATCAACACTCAACTTGCATACCTATTGTAGTTTTAATAAATAATATTATTAATTGAATAAGGAAAATAAAATTGTAGGTTACATCACTTACATCAAACTAATACGCTGTAAAAACGGGTCCAATAAGCGAGTCCACAATAAATTGAGGACAGGCGATATACCTACCTACTTTTTATTGAATTAGTTTTTTCTTCGCAACTTAATAAAATCTACATAAAACTTAAATGTAGTTATCTGAAAATAAAATAAAAAATTCTATCAACTACATTTTGAAGCCACATATCTCGATCGAACAATAGCTGAAGTCGTTGAATATTTGTTGGGTACATTATTTAACAAATATACTTAATTTAACTGGTGGTTAGTGCAAAATCATAAATATGAATATACATTTACATGTTCTTCTATGTCTACTATACTTTCGTGACGTTTTTAACCCTCGTTCTCTCGACCATAAACTTTATTACATTCTACGTAATCTATTCGCAACTCAAATAAAAAACGACGCTATCTATTACAAATGGTCTCAATCTATTCGTATCTGTGCCATCTCATGCGATAACGAATAGACTTGTTACAAAGCGGTCCACTAAACAACTCGGCATCAACCATGAAGCATCAACTTTTAAATGCCAAGCTCTATTTATGATAACATTGTTAACCATTGTTATGTGTGTGAAAGATTACCAGCTTGTTCACCTTTCTTCCAACAATTTTACAAGACACATATTTCCAAACAACATCAAAGTTCATTAAAATGCAATTTGTACTTCTACCCTGTAGGTACATTTTAAACTAAGTATGACGAAAACTGCTTAGGCAGATAATTTTGTGCACATTAAACTTTCAGTAACTAGGTAAAGCCTTTCGAAATTTTAAACTACCATTATTACAGCGATTCGGTGGCTTAGTGGCTTAATCTTTGTAATATGTAAATTATTGTAAATGTGGGTTTAAGAAAGAAATGTTGGTAATAACACTTGGCATTTTAATACACTTTATTTTATTGCTGAACACCCTCACCTTCAACATCGTACAACGGGTTTTTTATCGACTTTTATTATTGTTTCAGCGAGAAATCGGATGATAAGGTAGACCACCTGCCTTTCGACAACACAACATGAGGATCTCAACGAGGTTACAAGTAGGTATCGTAAATTAAATCTAAAACCCATTCCATTTACACATATTCCATATTTCTTAAAACAGTAAGAGGGTCGATCAGAATCATAATTTTATCAAATGGATGTTGCAAATGTTGGAAGGTTACAAAAATATTCGACACAAGTAAACAATGGCTAAAGAACGACTGTGCTACGTAACTCGGAGCATTTTTAAAAGATCTAGTTGGCTAAAATACTAATTTATGCAGCAACAGCATTCATTGTAGAATTAGAAAGATATTCACGTGGGAAAACTCACTGAAGCCAGCCAAGGCTGAGATGGATGATCTTGATTGGAATTAAATTAATTTGAAATTGCTCTTCGGAAAGCGGATGCTTTCGTAACGCTGAGGCGCCATCATAAATTGCCCGCGTAATCTATGTTTCCTAAGGATCTAATTGTTAGTTGGTAGTACTCGTAGATGCGGAACAAAGGGCATTCTGAACTGTTATAGTTAATTTCTACGGCAGTGTAGTTTAGTTTCTATATTCAGAGAAAAGAAATAGAAATATTTTATTACAACCTTCTAGGTACGCAAAAGTGTTAAAAAATATTTCTAGTTTAAATAGTAACTTACACTTTTGCCTATAAGTAGGTACCTAGTGTCAATATTCATATATACATGAAATTATGGCAACACGTGCGATTACAGTAAATTATCTTGTAATTTTAAACCGTGTTAGCTTTATATGGATTATTAATTTTATTGGCAATCCGTAGGCAATTGACGACTGCCAATAGAATTGAATAAGCAATGCGTTGAACTGAAATTATATTACATGTTTCGTGTAGGTTAGTCTTTAGGAATGTCTAACATATGAATTTATCATTAATGATTCATTTTATGATATTAATCATATAAGAGTGTAAAATATTAATATTTATGGACAAAACCTTCAGTGTGCTATCACTGAAAAAAAAGAGCTTCGCCGGTAATAAAAAGATAGGAAATCAGTTACACATTACATTATGCACTGGGGATAAATTATATAATACTAGCTTTTGACCGCGACTTCATTCGCCTTGACTTCCTTTTGTTGGATTTTTATTTGTATGTTAATATTCATCGTAGTCCGTTTAGCCGTTTTTGCGTGATTTAGTAACAAACATCCAAGCTTTCGCATATATAAGGAGGTATTAGTAGGATTTATGTTTATAGTCCGCCTTTTGTACTTTTTATACTGTGCAATAAAGTTTACTTTATTAGTTTAAACAAATAATATTTCGTACAGAAAGTGAGCACTTGTACGTGTATAGTAATTTCGTCTCTTTTGTGTGTATTTATAGTTATAAACAGTACATGTCATCGGTAATCAATAGTCCTTAGACGCCTGTGGACGGGATAGTACTTATCCAGTTCATTTGAAATTTAAATTACTCACCTTAGAAGTGCATGGAATTACCGCAGCGCAGGATTGGTTTAAGCGACAAATCGCTGTGTTTATCAATGGTATTTCCAGGACTGTGTGATTTATGGAGAACGATTACAGATAACTTAGTTGCATGTCATGCATGTTGTAAACGTGATCAATGTTTTAGTGTGTTTAAAAGTTGATGTGTGATCAGCGCTTTTCATCCGCGATATTTAGCACATTCCCACTTTGATGTATCAGTCTTTTCGATTTTGAAAAATAGACAGAGATAGAAATGTCCCATAATATCCAATGTCACGAATTCATGTGATACCGGCCAAAATTACATTTCATTAAATTACATTTAGGAAGCGGATAGGCAGCAAAACTTTTAAGTTTTTCTAGTTGTATTTTCATGATAGTTATATGAAGTTTTTTTTAATGTGTTATGAGTTTATGTTACTTGAACAAATTAATTGAATTTGAAAAAAAAAGTTGTAGCACTTTTGTAATTGTGGTATGTAGTTGTACAGCGTTTTTGCTTTTTATAATGCCACTTTTATAGTTATTTTGTTTTCACCTCATATATTTTGGGGACTTTCAAGATAACTTATAACCAGAGATCGGACAAATTTGCGTCATTGCTCGCAATAATGTGGACATAACTCCAAAATTAATCAAAATGTTAATCAATTAATTATTTCTTGAAGAATTTTTGTTTAATTTCCGGAGATAATAGTTTATACGTGCTTATGATTGTTAGCAAAATGTTATTTGAAGTGGTTATCGTTTTCGTAAATATTCTTATATAATATAGAAGTTACGATTTTAAACTGAAACGATTATTTACACTAGAAATAATACCCAACAACTACGACATGGTATATATCCTGCTATGATTATTATTTCTGAAGAAGAAGTTTTCTAGTTCTATAGATATAACGGAAAAAATACTGATTATTGTCTTTAATAAACCTATACTTTAACAAACTTTTGTATTTATTGACTAGTAATCAAATTATATGTTAAGTAAGAAATAAATAATTGAATAATATTTTGATTAATTTTGGGGTCATGTCCACATTACTGCGGGCAATGACGCAAATTTGTCCTATCTCTGCTTATAACCCGCTTTATTCATAAAAACTTAACAAACCTCTGATAAATAATATGTGTTTTGTCCTTTTCTCACAAACACAAATTTCAAACTGACAGATAAATACGAACGTTTATGAATACGTCGATAAGAATTACGGTAGTACGAGTAAAATTAGAGCGTTAATCTTCAAGCAACTAACTGCTGCTGATTATGGTTATAAAGTTGTGTGTTATATGGAATACAGGACAAGTGCGTCGGCATAGACCTTTTTCTTCCTAGCACGGGTTCAGTTTTTTGCGCTTGCATCATGTCATCCTCTCAAAATCTATGTATTTACCCAAAATAATAGTACGCAAATGGGTAATTGACACAAATTTGATTAAATTTGATAAATATAGTGTAATGTTTAATTCTTGGCTTCTATTATTATAATATACATTATTTAATTATAATATACATTATAATATACATTCCTGATTGACGTGGGATGCGCGGAAGCGGGGCGGTACGAACACAGTACTCTATGACTGCTGGTGCACCACTTCCACACAATATAATACTTATGCGCATAGGTAGGTACTTAATACTGGCAGTATAACGGCAGCTAAGGATATATGGGAGAGAACTGTACCTACCTACCTAAGCTCTCGGTAAAGTACAAACTACCGCAAACCGATCCCGCCTCGTCAAATGCGGAAGTGGCCTTCATTTTGCAAGTGGTACAGTCAGCGTCAAAAGTAGATATTCATATTCGAGCGTTTTCCAAAAAAAGTGTAGGTATACATGAACTTTTTTTTTCAGAATTCGATTTTTTGATGTTTTTTTTTACTCAAAATCGTTGATAGGTACTATCGATCCTTATACAAGAAAAAAACTGACCCAGATTTTTACTATGTAAGTTTTTTCTTTCAGTGCGTGACGACCATATTTAAATAAAAAAAGACAGCATAAAAAATGTGACTATCTGGAATGGAATATTTGGGATACGTTTTTTCTTGTATGAGGATCGATAGAATCAACGATTCTGAGTAAGAAAAACCCAAAAAAAAACGAATTCTGAATGAAAAGTTCATGTACACTTTGTAAAACGCTCATTCAACATTTCAACATGTTAAGTATCTCATGATGTGCTATATTTATGTGATCACACCAAGATGCCAGTTTTGACTAATCAACTTATTAGTCCGAAATAAGTGATCATTAGGACAATGTTTACATGACGTTTCCTTATTCAAATAAAGCAATTTGACGTTTCATTAAAGCGGTGCAGACTTCATTACCAATACAATGCAATGTATGCCATTTCGTGGCAAATGTTACAGTTTGTTTTTATGTATTTTTGTCACGAGTAAATGTTTTTCTCTTTCTTTCATTGCATGTATTTGTCTCACGTTTTAAATGTTGCGAAGTATGTCAGATGCTTGACAATAATACAGGAAATAATCAAGCTGCCAGTTCTATAATTTCTATTAACGGAAATAAAAAGCAGGATTTATTTAAGGCGACAAACATTATAAGACAATGTGTGTTTTTTTAAGGAAGTATTTATGCTATTCTCACTTGTCTGCTCAACTAATTTGACCGATGCTAACCGTAAATCCGGCTTGCGTTGTGAGCTCATATATACCTCAGTACTGTAATCATTTATACCTACATGAAATCATATTTTGTATTACAATATGTTGATACTTTACTTATTTATGACGTGATCATCACTTATTAATGACGTGTTACAAATTATATTTTTTACTTGCACATTTTTTTTCATCAGTTATTTTTGATGTTGACTGTACGATTTATTTAATAAAAGTCATAATTCCATTTTCCAGAAGGGGACATCCCTAGAATAGTGCTTTTATATTGTGTCTGTTATTCTGAAAGTGGGGACATACTTTAAATATTCTGGGGACGTCATATTTTGAATCTCAAATCGCGGCCATCGCATTAAATGCTTCTATTTCCAGTTTCTGACTTGCCTGGTGCTGTACGCGTCATGCGCACAAGCAATCATGGTAAAGTTCGGCACGAAGGACGGGCCCATCGAGCCGCCACCGCCGGAGCGAGTGCTGCCGCCTACGCAGCCCTTCCGCATCCCTGCGCCTGTGTGGGAAGAACGATCGAATGACACACCCGACCCCAATGCTCAATGGTAATATAGACATAACCTATCAGCTCATCCCTACAGCGTTCCGACGTCTGACTTGAAGGAGAGACTGACATACCCGGCCTAGCGCTCAATGTTATGACAGAGGTATTAATCTTAGTGGTGAACGATAATGTAATTCGATAATTACAATATACAGCTATCATCGTCCCGACGCACGTCTAGGAATGTCATATCCGACCCAAATGCTCTGTTATGTCAGACGTAACCTTAGTACTCAAAAACATTGTCATCAATGATGCGATGAACCTTAATGTTCAATGGTATGACGGTCTAACCTCAGTACTCAATGACAGTGTAATTTATCATGACATGAACGTTTCGGGCAACCCTTATGCTCAGCTAGTATGACAGGTAGGTATAATCTCAATGCACTAAGACATTCTCCATGCGTTCTATCTCAACACAATTTCGTGTTATCTAGATTAATTAAGTAACTAAGCATATTTTTAACAGCCTTTGAGAGAGTTTACTCAAAGGAGTCACGTAAGACTATTTTAATTCAAACATCAAGGTTATAGCAATTCATTAATTATCATTGCATGTTATGCCATCATTGTGAGGAGTTCGTTTATTTTTAGACTTTCCCACGTACCTATTTTTTAACAAAAATTATGCAAAATAGCAAAGTTCAAGACTCAAATATTGCTCATGTATTAGTAATTAATTCAAGCACGTTTTACAGGCGACCCCAGTTCTTCATACCTCAGCCGAGGTATACTCAAGTTGTCTACTCTCCGCCGCCGCTTAGCAACGCCCAACGATTCGTCAACTCGTACATACCAGTACGCCAACCTATACAAGGCCAGCCGTTGCAACCTAAAGACTACTTCACATCTTCTCAATTCGTGAGCTCACAAAACATACCCGGCGTCGGTCTGAGATACTTCCTTCCAACTTATAACCCTCCTGATCAGCCTAAACAAGCAAAACAGGAAGATGCTAGAGTGAATGCAGTAGAAGCAAATAATTTGAATGATAGTAGAGACTCATCCAGTGACCTGCAATGGCAGTTTGAGAAGGATCTTACGAAGAGGAACACAAGAAACACGCAAGAGGTAACATTTAATTCTAGTTTCATTACGCTTCTTAATGCAAATTAATCCGACTTTTTATCTAATCGCGTTTAAAAAAGTCTTACCAGGCACAATATACAAGTCCTAATACCTCGAATCGATACTTGGCTTTCCATAGATGGACAGGCAAAAATCGTGGGCCGGCAGACAGAAAAACCAAGAAAATGTGGTAAATTTCATGCTAAATCATAAGTTTTTTTGGGGTTTGTCTACAATTTATTGACATTTTAAAATGGCTACAAGTACAAATTTTCATCATGTTTCGTATTTGTAGGGTATTTGTGGGCTGAAGAAACCAAGAAACAAGAAAGAAATGCCCGTCTAAATAAGTTTATTCTTATTTTTGAATCGATAAAGAGTTTTACATCTTATTTTATTCACAATTTTTGTCTCCTTTAAATAATTTTATTTTTGATTAATGTGTAACTTATGAAGTCTAGAGATGACAAATTTAATAAGACACCTAAATGAATTAGCAGGTTTTTTACCAGTATTCTGAGCGACATGATGATTTGTAATAATTGTAAGCAGCCTACATACCCTACATAAAGTTAAAATTTTCTTACACAGGCAATAGTAGCAGCGGTTCCCTACGTCTACCAGTACCAGTTCCCAGCATACGTATCTCGGCATCAGTAAAACACTAATTACATTCTAGGTATAAGTTTCAACAGTATCATCGCAGTTCTATTGAACCTGAAACAACTATTCAATAATACTTGTAACTATGCGGTTGTGATTCCATGCGATGTAGAACATTTTCTTTGGGAAACAACGATACCGTTACTAAGGTTTACTTGGAAACAATCTAAGGGTGCTTTTCCACCAGTTAAGAAGACAGTATGCGGGTCATTTCATCAATACAAAAACGAACTTTCAAGGCTCGGCTTTTAACTGTTTCTGCTTCCGAAATGTAACTTATCTAAACCATTTATCATAAACAAAATTATGAAGATATCTGTCCGTCTGTTTTGCTTTTTCTGTATACAAAAATACATTGGTTACATGTTGGAGGAAGATGTAGTCCAAAGCCGGTTGTTGAATTGTGGTTAATGTATAAATGGAATGACCCGTGAAAGTTAAGCTGTATTTTCATAAAAATCGGCTAACTGAAGCTAAATGTTAGACTTGTATGGAAACGTAGCCAGCTCTGGCGGAAAGGTGATCTAAATGTAAATCTAAAACACGCGAGTTTTAGTTTCCATATTATTAGACCTTCGATGGATTTCACATTACATTTCATATGAAATCGGAACCGCAAAGAGGAGACCTTAATACTGTGATGTCATTAGATTGTATCGTAGTGTTAGATAAATGTGCCAGAAGATAAAGTATTTTGTAAAGCTACTGCGTAATAAACATTGCCAGTGTCTCGTTAAGAACAAGGAACTATTGTAGTTTCAAACTGGATACACGTACAAGTACGGTCAATATCAGATTGTAAGGAGTAATTAAACTACGAAATGAATCGTTAAATTCTGATATTACACGATTCATACGAGCATTGTAACGGTCAGTACTGAATATGTACTAAACTTAGTGCTGTAGATAATTAAGTATCTAAGCAATATCAGTGAAAAATCGTTTAATTCTACGCAAATCTAACCTTATTGTCTACGTAGATGTGATTTAAAATAAACAATGTTTATACAGTGATGTTATTTTTTAAATAGTAATTGCTATAATTTTCAAAGCCGTTATATAACCAGTATTGTTCAATACAAATTATTCGCTGCGGTCCGTTAACCGGGGTCATGCTGTCATTAAATATATGGATGGACTGACATTATATTATGATAATGACTTTTGGAGCACAAACTACAAAAAAAGTTCCTACTCTGTGCTCAAATGCGGAACGAATTCGTCCGCTATTATTCGATTTATTCGTTTTGTGATCCATGGAGTACGGATGACATAATTGCCTAGACTATTTTACGGTGAATACAGTTTTTCCATTCATTCGTAACTTTCATTAATTACAAATAGTCAAATAGAATCAGTTAGTCTAACGGAAATAAATAATTTCAGCTGATGAATAAAGTTATAGACATTTTATTAAATAGCACAAGAGTTTGACTTTAAGCTTAAAACTGTAAAAAGGATTTCACGAAAAATTTTCCTCAATATTTTTGAAGCTCCCACTCCTACTTTTAGGGACTTATGTTTACATCCTGAACAAAAACAACCTATTAGGATACCCACACAGATGATGTTCGTGTTTTTTAGTTCTTGTTGGTATCTATTGGGGCATACCTACTAAATAAAATCCATAAAATGTTAAACATGCAAATTGTTTTTCTGGAACACTAAAAAATAACAAAACCGTGTAACTAGGCATGGGACTTTTGGTAGCATACCGCGTTTCTAGAATCCATGGAGCCGTCATGTCATATATTTAAAAAAAAAACTATGTAAAAGTCAAAGCCAAGAAGAAGTTATGTCATGATTTATGTTGTTACATCGTCAATAAACACATTTTAATAGAGCGCAATTCATTTTATCCTAAATGTAAAACTTCATATACTACCATTACTATTATCTTACTACCATTTTAATGATTAACATGAAATAGTATGTAGGTACCTAATTGATGATGATTAGGACACATTATTCAGCAAGCCAGTTCCTCCCAGACATTTAGAACTTACAAGTAATATTAGACAGTTGAAGAAGACATTTTTGTTATAGTCAGTAAAAGTATCTGTATTAGTTAATTTTGTTTACTTGCAGTAGCCTGTATTTGTACATACATAATATATATATATATATTAAATGTACAATATATACTTAGACTTTGACTTCGAACTACGGCACGCTACCGAAATTCCCAAGTCTAATGATGACAAATTCTAGAATATTTTAAGCTGGGAAAAGTTGTAGGATTGGTTATAAACTTATAAGTTATAAATAAAATTACATGGACAAGGTTTTTAAATATTTTTATACAGTTGCCAAGAACGAATTTTTCTTATCTAGATTTATAGTATGTTAAAATGATACCATCACGTCATGAAAACATCAAATATGTATCATGCCTGCGGGTATTAGTTGGGTGGATTGCAAAAAATGTGTACATACATAGTTAAGGGCCTTAATCTAATCTATGCTTTAACTTTTTTCCATTGTGTAACGAAAGTTACCCTTATAAAATATATGGGTAATTGCCGTACACAATGGAAAACAGTTAAAGCGTAGATTAGATTAAGGTTCTTATCTAGGTATATATATATTGTTTGCAATCAACCCTCTTCTACCCTAAAATCTATATCGCCTGAACTATTAACATATCAACTGTTATGTTTTTGAAGTTAAAAATGATAGTTAACATTTCCTAATGCGCGTTGGAAAAGTTAAGTGATTGAATGGATACCAGAACTTGATTGATTACCTACCTACTTATATCAGCTAAATCAGATGACTCCCGATGTACTTGTTTGGCATCTAAATTGTGGTTTATATTTTGTCCATCCGCTTCATTTTTGAATATAGGATAAACTGGTCAGCATATATTTTTTTAAATCCAATGTCGATTTTAGGCACATATTCTTAGACTAAGTTATTGATTTGATCATTTAATTAAACTTATCAGTTTCTTTAAAATTGTTCTACGTCAAACAAACATTTTTTGAGGTTTTCTATGAGTAGAATGATTTATTTATTGTAGTTTGGACCGTGAAATTTTGCTTATGTACGTAATTCGTTGCTTTTATTTGTTTTTATTATGTTTTTAGCTGTAACTATAACGCTTGTAAATATGTACAATAAATAAAATATAATGAAATATAGTTTTGAGTTTATTTTCTAAGTACCTATTTGTTATTGAATGAACTAATTAGAAGCTTTCAGATTAAGCAGTTTTTAACCTACATATTAAAGTAGCCAGAGAGATTCGAACCTATTTCTGTATACTTAACCCGGCGAGCATGATGTGAAAAAAAGTTACATCAAGCATGTGGCAGGGTATGACATACCCAAAATTTAATGCCCCATAATATAGTTGTTATTAATGTTATTTTATTTTCTTGATAATGTATAGTTAAATAATTAATTAGTTAATGGAATTAAATCGAAAAAAGTTTTAATTATGAAATTATTTTTATTTATTCATGTTTTTCTTATAGTATGTAATTATAGGAACAAAAATTTAGGGGTTAAAAAAATCAACAATAAAACAAAAAAATAACTCTTTAAAATATAAATCAACTTTAAACTGAAAGATACTGAGATTTTCTTCTTAAAATAGAGTAATTAAAATTTTACATGTCATTAGCCGAATCCATTGTTAGTTACAGCCTCAGTAGCTATGGCAGAACCTATAAAACTTACCTGGATAACATCTATAACCTACAATTAAGAATGATAAAGGCAATCGTACCTAGCTCTATTAGAAATAAGCATAAGAATGACGACAATTATCTATTTCAATACTGTAAAATTATAAATGTGTACGATAAATTTAAGATGATGCTTATCTATGATGAAATTTCAAACTTACCCAACCTTCAAAATCGATATAGGTCACAAAAATTGAGAAACATAAGTACCTTACCTAAATACGTACTGCCACCGTACAACAACGCGTACGGCAAAAGAATGTGGGAGTATGTGTTACCTTACATATTAAACGAATTGCCTAAGGATATTCTACAGAAACTTGTTTGTAATCCTAACAAAATAAAAATAATTACAAAGAACTTTTATTTGCCAACCAACGATGCGCGCCCGAGCGGTGCACAAATTATGTAATAAAAAGTACCCTATTGTATGTTATTTTTATTTTGTTAAAATCGCTAACTATAAAAATATATATATATATATATATATTGTTAAACGAGCGACAATGGCGACAGATAAACCGTACGCGGTTTTCGCTCGCTGTTCGAAACATGTTAGTAGTCTCTAAATATATTGAATAAAAAAAAAATAAAAAAAACTGGCATGGAAGAGAAGATTGGAAAGTGTTGGGGGAGGCCTTGGCCAAAGGGAATACAGAAAAGAGAAAATAATAATAAAATAAAATAGCTGCATGTATATAAGTACATAATATGTATTCAGAAATAAGGCTATAACATACAAAATACATGTGTAACTTCTCAGGCAATAAATCTACATTCACAGTTTCTACACTTTCTACAAACCATTGAACTTTGAGCAGAAGCATACCGAGTACAGTCGGTATTAGGAGTCTCTTTATACTAATAATTCTTTACGCCAAATATTTATTTGTTCCGCTTGCCGTGGAGACGACTGGGTGTTGGTGCGCAGAGGCCAAAACCTTTTTTAGGGAAGTGGGTCGTCGTTTGCAGGAAAGAGGACTGGATCGCCGCTCTGGGTCCTTTCTGGTCCAAAGGTTAGCCATAGCTGTTCAGCGCGGCAATGCGGCTAGCGTGATGGGCACCTTTGCACCTGGAGGGACACGGGGCGGGTTGTTTGACACTTAGTTTTAAGTTTAGTTTGATTAGTAATATTTTTTTAAAATTATATTAATTAATGTAAATGGAATTGTTGTAGTTTCTTTGTGTAATGTGTGTTGAGACATACTGTTTATAGACATTATGGGTCCAAAAAGGTATTTTATATTGTATAACACAATATATGAAAAGATGAGTTTTATCAAACCGCGATTAGAATGAAAATGAAGGTTTTAATTTGATTGACATGTTTTAATTTATATTAAGAACTGTATTTACAATGTTTATTATTTTTTTACCAAATTTTATTTTAACTTATTTTGTAATGCTGATTTAGAAATCAGATTGATATATTTTAATTTTTATTTTGAACAAACAAAACATAAGTACTCAGTTTTAATTGGATTCATTAATTTTTATATTACAATTCTTAATTTAACTTATGACATAAAAATTTCACATGCCTGTTTTGGCGAAACATATTTAGGGACGCTAATTGATTTTAACATTCATTAATTCATTCATTCAATGAAAAACACTCGTATGTCAATGTTTATGAACTGACAGCTATTCCATTCCCAAATTCATTGCGGTCGAATAATAAATATGGCAGGTAGGTACGTAATAACGAGGCATAAAACGTAACAAAGCACAGCACGATAATGTGTGGCACAAGTCGGACATAATCATCTCGATCTCTACGAGTCGGCGCGTACGCATGTATGGTGCCTGCGAAAAGATACTGGCCAAGTAGTAAACTCACATCACACACATCACATCTGCCTATTGCAGTCGACTGCTGGACGTAGGCCTCCCCCAGGGTACGCCACAAAATCCGCTCTCCCGTTTTCGCACTCCAGTCACTACCAGCTACCTTCTTCAAGTCATCGGTCCATCTGGCCGGAGGGTGTTAAACACTACGTCTGCCAAGCCATGGCCTCCATTCGAGAACCCGTTTACTCCACCGACCATCATCGGTTCTGTGAAAGATGTGACCATTTCAGTTTGCTACACTTTTGAACTATGACAGTCACTTTGGTCAGTAACGTATTTCAAAAATTACAGGCACACAGTTCTCCAAATTAGTCGACTATCAGCCACAATCAGAAACTAAATCTGTGTAAGACCATGACTGCCTAGTATCTGTTCTCCTTTGTTAGACCTAACTACTTTTAGCCCTAAATGCTTAATTTGACTTAATGCGTTTTTTTCTTAAATAGTATAGGTACTTTATAGGACTATTGCAAAACAAACCTAACCTAAAGAGTTCTATTTGATGATATTCAAAGAAAAAGAATGAAAGTTCACTGTTTCGAAGAAAAATGCATTTGATCTAGTGAAACATTAGGCCTAATGAAACATTAGGGCAAAAGTTAGTAGGTCAAGTGACAGGACCTTCCTAGAATCAGGTGAATGACAAGCAACGTAAGGAGGTTGTAGAATTATGCACACGGTAAGAGTCACACGGTAAGTATAACTAATAGTAACTATACGGAAATTATTCCAAGTAAATTTCAAACATTTTGACACAAAACTTCAGTTAGTATTTTGTGCAAGACTTGTCTAGAATGCTGCTAATGTTGTAATAAGACCTAGGAAAATATGCACGTGGCTTATTATGAAGAAATCTCCCCTGCCTTGCACCACAAGAAAGACACGCTCATTAAGCCAAGTATCATCTCGAGAGGGCTGGAGTCGAGACATTTCCTAGTAACTTGAGTCTACAGCTGCGAAGAGCGGAGGGGGCAGAAAACGACATTTCCTCGAAAGTTCTTCCAACATTGTTTTTGTTTTAACAGTATCCTAAAAATACCATCATATACGAAAAGTTTATTTATTTGGTTTTAATTTTTTTTTATGAACACCTAAAAAGTAGAACTAAAAACTAATTGCAGTGGATAAACGATTATTTTGACATTATTCGATACAAAAAGAATGCTTGTCAGCTGGATCATCAGTTTTTTGCAAGGAAAAATACATATTTATTAAAGTTGTTACACTGTACAAATACGGAAGGCCTGGCCGTAACCGAAACAAGTTTCCGTTAAGTAACTGTAAAAAAAACTGACAGTTGCAAATTAGACAAGTACAGCGACGGTTACTTAGTTAATGTGTTGTTTTTTATGCAATATTCTACAACATTGAACATTGCACATGTTCTAAACACGTGACAGTTTTTGAAAATGTTCCTTATTCTTGTAAAATAACGTGAACTTTCCAGTTATATGGTTCAATAATTGACAATAAAATTTAAGCCAATAACTTGTACGCCACAGTCCAGAAGTGCAAGCAACTAACAAGTGCCCATTCTTACTTAAGCCAAAATATTTTATTGCGTTTAATAAGTTATCTACCTCCAATTGTTCACATTTTAGTCTTGTTTTTCCTGTGACAAAATAACAACAACAAAAGAATGTCGATTCACCCATTTGAGTGACCTTTAAGACCTATATGGAAAAAAATATACGACCTAGAAATTAGAATACTAAAAACGATTATTCCAAAAATATTAAAAAGCGTTACGTAACCGACTATACACAACTATTTAAATACTGTAATCTACTTCCTGTACAAAAAAAGATGAAACTTGCTATCTTAATTGAAGAATATCACAATGTTGCAAAACTAAAAGATGTAGTAGATTAAGAAAATTATCATCCCAAAGTCAATTTTGTTTACCTATATATAATAACCAGTGATTGGTTATTTGGATTCTCCCTCGCGGGATATCAAGTAGAAAAGTTAATATAGATACGACAGTTTCCCGCGATACCAAACAAACCGTACAAAAATAAAACAATTTAAATTATCTCTAAGGAATTTTTTACTCTTACATGGCAACCAGTTGAGACAAAAACTTCTATTCTTTTCCTAATCTCTACACTTTATTTTAAGCAAAATATATTAAAACCTCCACAAAGTATTTATATATCTGTCAGGAAAAAATACTTCAAAATCTTGACATTGACATTTCATTATTTTCTCTGGATTTCAGTTCTAATTATTCTGGATTGCATAAATAAATAGGTATTAGCTGTATAATTTATACTATAATATCAGGTCACAGGTTATCGTATAAGTGTCAGTGTAAACACTTGTGCTCATTTGTTCGATTTAGACAAAAGAACGGAGAGTAAGAACGGAGTACTCGTCTATCAGCTACTTAGATGTTTTAAAAAGTAATAAAAAAACACATTGTATTTTTTTGCCTTTTCTAACAACATAAAGCCCGGATTCCCGGGGCATATCCATACTAACATAATGATTGAGGTCGTTCACCTCATGTCGAATCCAAAAAACCGATCCTGATAATAACATATATGGTGCTCGAAAACACTCACACTTATTGCCTAAAATATTAAATGAATTACCTGAACATTTACAAAACTTATATGTAAAATAAGAAAAACTCTGAAGATGCACTTTTTAAAATGTAAAAATTTAACCTATATTCTGTAAACAGTAAAATAAGTTGTATAATTACCTACCTTTAAATTAGCTAATATAAATTAGATCAGTAGTTAAGAACTCCCCATCGGCAAACAAACCTACTCAAGGTTTTGTTAAGATGGGTATTGTATTGAATTGTAATCATGTATTTTCTTTTTGTCTTAATCAATAAATAAAAAAAAAATTAAGCTTAGTCCCCTTAATTTTAGTCCCAAACACGAATTAGTAAGCGATAAAAAGGACGCGCTTCCTTGTGGATTGACCGATCTACATAATATTAATAAATATTAGGGAGCATCCCTAAACAAATCGAAGTTGTGCCATGGTAAGCTCAATATGACTTGTGTTATGGTTATTAGACGACGATATATTCAATATACAAAAATATCCGAGACTCATTAAACAAATGGAGGGATGTTTACAAAAACAACATAACTACTGGTTTCGATTTTACAGGAAGCGAAGAGTACTTAATATCTCACATAATATAATTTCTTTAAATAATACCTTCCACTTATTATGCATTTATTTATGGCTATGGAGTAACATCAACTGCATCTTGGATTCCATTAATAATCAGTTATCTCTTCAAAAATATGAAAAATAACTTCTTCACTTATGCTGTTTTTCTAAAAATGTTGGCAGTTATATTATTTTTGTGGAAAAACAATTTACATTCCCTTAGTAAAAATAATTATTGATTCTACGAAAGCTGTTTTATTACCAAATATATTCCATCTAAATAATACAACTACTACATTAATGTTTAAGAGAATGTAATTATTATTGTACTATAAGTTCCGTAGAGCTGAGTAATTCTATTTTATATAATACAAAGCAGTAGTAGTTTGTGCAACCGAGATCCTAATTAAACAATGTCTACAGACGAACATAATCATACCATTAACTCGATTTCGTAAAATATGTAAACTTATGTTGTTTTTGTAAACATCCCTACAAATATTCATGCTCGTCACAGCAATATTTGCCCTTAACGGGTTTCAATCAAACCCAGGACCACCAGTTCCTCAGGCAGGGTTAGTTGCTCCCACTAGGCTAAACCGGTCGTCATATCAATATCCAGATCAAATGGATAAAACAATATGCCAATTCTGCCTTGTAAGTTTTCTTAGTGCAACCAGCACACGTGTTCACAAGAGCCTGTCGACGCAACATTAAGACGCGAACAGTAACTCTCCACGGAGATTACCGGCGCTATTAAGCCTGTATCAAGCCATTTTACCTCGTAATTAGGTTCCACTCATTATTGCACCGCAGTATAAATGCTTCTTGTTTCTAAATACCAAACAACCAAAACAATGAGTGAGCTAACACAGTGTCATTTAGAAATTACTTAATTAGTGACCTAGTGAAGTTTCGTGTTAAGCATGAAGACGTGTTATTAGATCTCAATTTCAGGTACACTCACGAACTTTAATTGTTGAGCCATTTAGAGCTCACTTTGCACTTCTGCACACACTGGGCACTTCATAGCTTCATAGAAAACCAAAATTAGTTGACACCTAAATGGCTCTACGATTAAAGTCCTTTACCGTACCTACGTAAGGAATAATTGTTTATCACGAACCGCATAAGAATAAATATTATAATCATTATAGTTACCTATGGTATTGATCCTTCAAACACCGCAGCTTATCTATCCTTATGTTTAGTTAGAGGGCTAGGTACGAGTAGCATCAGTTATTTATTATAATTTTTATGACATCAGACGATTACAACAACAGCGACATTTTTCTTCACAGGCGTCATTGCTCAAGTTTGCGCCAGTTTAGCAATTAATAATTAGTTCCTGTGATCCGCCAGACATTTCCTTATGTTGACGTTCTGTAAAGAAACAACTTCGATTTTTGTAAGTCATTCTACGAATTTGCTATGATTGTATTTACAAAATATTATGTTGAAAGGTAAACACCAAATATAGTCATAAATTGAAGAGCTATTTGGAATAATAGTTCACTACCACAGCCGGTTTCCTGACTTAATTTTGGCGTTTGTAGTTATTATAAACGCTCTTTCCGTAATAACACTCGACGTAATTTTAATGGTTTAAGTAAAACAATGTATACATACAATTTTTAGGTTTTCACGTAGGTTTCATTCAATTAAGATTTATTACTGGTGTTCTTAGAAAATAACCGCAAATCTCGAATGTTGGATTTATGAAATCATTAAAAACTTTACCGTCATTTTCTTAATTGGCCTACATTTTCTGCAACAAAATAGGTCCGATATCTTACTATGGATAGAAATGTGGAAAATTGACACAGTGCGGCTGGTTACAAGTGTAAATTATATATTTTTTCAATAACAATTTACTACGAGACCATTTGAACCATTTGAGCTATCATAGATTATTGATTTTCCCACAAATTAACAGATTAATTAAGAATTGGAATGAAAAGTGCAAATTCTTTGCTAAGCGGTATTTGGTATTAATTGATTTAGGTTGCCTGCCACATTTGTATCGTATTGGCCTATATGCTATGTAAATACGATGGTTTATAAATATTCAAGATGTAATTGCTTGTAATTGGTTACCGACTTCGCATTCACCTAACGTAGGCAGTAGAATTTGATTGGAGTTTGATAAATTATTGAAACGAATTGATGATATTCCGTTTCTCTGAATATTAATGTACTAATAATGTAGTTTGAATTATCACTGTGTTAAACATTATGCGTTTCTAACCCACCGATCCTGTCGTTAGTGCGTTAGTGGGAATTTGGTATGCTGTATGGTATAGTTGACTTGTCGCATGGAATGCTATTCAGTGAGCAAATAGGCTAGGGTATCTATTTAAGTTTTTAGACACTATTTGGTGAGTCTTATAGAATTATAGTTTTATATTTGCCAAGATATTAGAGTTATTACTTTGTTTAATTTGATTTGATTTTTAGCACCCGCGTGTTGTAGGTATTTAATGCTCGCTCAAATTAAATTTAATCAAATATACTGTAGTATGTGTTCTGAATTCTTATACAAATAAATAAAAACCGGCCAAATGCGTGTCGGACCACGTGCAGTGAAGGGCTCCATACTTGTATGTCTTTGTTACATATCACGCAATATATTATATCGTATACATTCAGAGGCCCGCGCCAATTAAACGTTGCGGTTGCGTCGCCGAAATTTTCAAGTACATTTTTAAGTTGATTGATTATTATATTACTCGTTACCTAGTTAAGCTAACTTATCCGTAATAGTTTTCCTATTCAATTCATTGATGTACTGACATGATTTTTTGACGTGATAACGTCTTATAAATCGAGGAACGCCGGCTGCACGCATGAAAAAGTGTGACTCATTGTCCCGTTCCGTTGACTGACATATCAACGCACAGCCTAAACTGCTGGTTCTAGAGAGTCCAAATTCGGCACGTAGGTTCCTTATAAGGTCTAGGGTCTAAGAAAGGATTTTTTTTAATTCACCATCTAAGAGGTCCAAAATTTGTATGGCGAAACAAGATTAGATCGGCTATTTTATTCGAAACTTCACAGGAGTACTCCTAACAATAAATGAGTAAATACGTGTTATGCTATTTTTCATCAATGTTTTCTTATAACGTATCACGTAAAATTATCGTCCGTATACCGACTTTACAGACAACCATTTTTTTTAAATACCCAGTAGTAACCATTTAATGAACAAAGGGCCTGACACATGACCCTAATAAAATTAGGGTTTTAAAACCCAATATCACGCAAACGCAATGAAGTGAAAAATGGTTTCTAAAGACCCATCTTATTTTGAACAAGGTATCCAACAATTTCCCACCCATAAGTTTACCAAGAAAAACAAGACACCCTCACTTTACGTGTTGGGAAGGTACCATAAAAAAACTATCATTTTGCTGGCGTGATTGATTTGTATCATATACCCATGCCGAATTGCAGCTTCCTTAGTAGTAAGGTCACTGAGCTAAGCCGCAGACGGACATGGTGAAACTATAAGATTGTCTTGTTGACTACGGAACCCTAAAAAGGTAAAATATTTATCATACGACAACCAATAAAACATGGTGCATCTTTCTCATTAGATGGTCATTTGATAAAAGATGACCACAATATAATCTTTTTTAAGGTACCTATACTTAATTATTGCAGTCCATGTTAACTACATTTCAGCGATATTCCAAAATAATTACTACCCAATCATATTCAGAAACGGTTTTTCATGCATGATCGGCCAGCCACGCAGTTTCATGAAAATCGTTGTAAAACTAGTTCCGTGGACGGATTTCACGTGGTGACCCCGCGTTTTTGTGCAATTATCCGTAGGTAATCCTGCAACTAATCATCCTTAATAACAATCCCATTGTACGCTTGCATGTGGTCATCGTTGCTTCTCACGATGAATATCTTTTTTATTGCGGAACATATAAAATGAATACCACGTATTTCTATTTGTATGACTGTGGATAACCAAAGCCGATGGTATGCGATCGCGTGGTTCATCTTCTGGGGATACTAGTGTCAACAGTTACTAGTGAATTTGAAAAAGGTGAAGGGGGTATATGGAAAACATGTGATGGTAGAAGTCACCAAACAGTTTAAAGATGGGCACAACTTTCAGGAATTAAGAGCACGATTGATTATGACTACCCCACTATTAATGGAAAAAGGAAACAGGTTAAGGTAAAGATTAGGTAATATAGTAGATACGAAATAAATGGCTAAGTTTATTAATGATTTTATTAAGAGAAAGATAGGCTTCATGTATAAAGCCCACGCTCCACTTTACACAGCATTTTGCATTCAGCGTCAATTGAGTGAGAAACGAGATCATCGTGGTGCGTTATATTTTAATGAAACATGAAAAATAACGTGATCGCTTTTGAGTTTGTCTCAGTTTTATCTCCAATTAGGTAAATGACAAACATACTTATAGTGTATAGAGAATTGATAAACACAAACGAATCGCATTTACAAGTTTTTTGACGATACAATTACATCTAGTTTCATCCCTATTCGCTTGTGCACATTGATCACCAATGTCCAATTGGATTTAGTGACACCTCACCGGAAAATCTTGAGATATGAGCCGAAATTCCATTTGTCTTGACAGAAGGGTACATACTTGTCGGTATCACTTTTGCTTCATGATTTAGATATTGAAAGACAGAGACATGAAATTAGGGATATTCCTTTGACATATCGGTGACCTGTCCTACTACCGTTATACTGATTACCGTATCCCAAATTATAACAAATACAATTCTATTTCGCTTCTGAATTCATAAATTATTTTTACTCAAAATTCATACTCAAGATTGTTTCATCGGGTAAAAATAAGGTAAATTGAAGATGCCGATTAAATTTCTTGTTTTGTGATTTTGTTTTATTTAATACTGATTAACTTTTTCAAGATGAACAATGTTGATGATAGTCCCCTGAATAGGTGGTTGCAAATCTTTTGACGGGCTTGGACGTCCATTACTAACCAATAGTTACCGCTGTGTCGCTAATGGCTCAATATATTCATAATATGTTAGCTGACAGACAACTATTGCGTCTAGTTCTAGTTCCACGCGCATCTTCATTGTCCGTCCATCTAGGTCAACGTTGCAGTATTAGGTGAAACTTTTTCTCACGAAACGATTTTAAGCCTTTGCATAGCAAATCAAAAAAAAAAAAATTATTACATCTCGCCTTCTCTCTCATTTGAACGAATGTTCCATTAGCAACCCAAAGCAATATGGCTTTCGAAAATTAAAGGAACCATGAATGCGATAGATTCACTCATTTATGATGTTGTGTCCCAAATCCACAACACAAAAAAGGTGGGGGCCTATTTCTCGACCTTAGCCTTTGACACTGTATAGACCATGATATACTGTTGAAAAAACTCTATTTTTATGGTTTTAGGGGTCATACTTATCAGCTCTTGCAAAATTACCTTAGTTACCGAAACCAATTTGTGAAGATAAAAATACTGTTCAAAGAGGGGTGTCCCAGTGTTCAATTTTGGGGCATATTTTGTCCGTAGTATTTACTAATGACTAGTGTAATTAAATCTGTAACATGCATCTGAGCTTGCAGAGAGGACGAAACATGTGCTTATGGCATTTTTATATTGTTTTGACATTAATAATTTGAGTTTGAATACTGAAAAAACGCAAATCATGTTATTTAAGGTCAACCTCAAAAAGACTGATGCTCTTAACGCAATTATGAATGTAGCTACAATAGACCGATTGTGTAAAATTCCTTGATTCAGGACTAAACTGGAAGAAAGAGCTGGAGTTCATTCAAAATTCCATTAATTAAGCCTGTTACGCTCTGAGAAGCATTAGGGATGATTTGACAGTAGTACAGCTCAGGACAGTTTACGCACTGGTTGAATCCAAGTTGTGGTACAGCATTATGTTCAGGGGGAAAAGGTACATGTATAATATAAACAAAGCTTTGGTCGCACAGAAAAGAGCGATACGATCCTTTTTGTGTCTTCCTCAGAGGGCGTCCTGTAGTGAACACTTAAAAAAATGGGCATTCTGACAGTTCCTAGCTTACGAATATATGTAGTAGCTCTTATTACTCACTGTGTTTGTGAAAATATATCAAAATATGAGACGAGTGAGGAACAAAAGTTGCGCTTACTCACGAGCACCTAAAATTTGAAGCCTAATTTCTGTCCTAAGTACAAGATAGAGCAGCATAGCACTAGGAACCATGCAGTAACTATTTTTAATAAGCTTCCTACTAAGGCACTTGTCCCACCGCCGGCGAGTAAGCGATGAGCTATCGGCGATTTTCTCGCCCAAGAAACGAACAAAAGATAATCGCTCCCGTGTAAATAAAAGAGAGATATATATTTATAGTTCATCGCTGGCTGTTCACACCGCGATGAACTATATCTCTCTCTTTTATTTACACGGGAGCGATTATCTTTTGTTCGTTTCTTGGGCGAGAAAATCGCCGATAGCTCATCGCTCGTCGCCGGCGGTGGGACAAGTGCCTTAACAATTGAAGCATATTTGTTGAGGGGGTGCTTGCTTATAGTATTGAAGAAATATGTGCACAAGATTATAAAACTAATTTTTACTAAATATCGGTCAAATGGGGTACGTGATCCTAGTTATAGCATTTACTTCTATTATTAAGTGTGCGTAAAAATTTCATACACAATCATTGTACCTATTGTTCATAAATAAAGTTGAATTGAAATTGAAAAATTTATTTGAATGTTATCATCATATATTGAAGAGCCTCGCTCTTGCCGGTGGAGTAATCGCCATTCTGTTCGGTACTCCGCCAATATAACACATTTAATATTTCAAAATAAAATGCATAAAATCAGTTTACCTGTACTTGTACCTGTAAATGTGACTCGTATTTAATGTACCTCTAGCATCAATATGGGCTTAATAAGGAGCCGAACCCTTGTTGATGACATCACTGCATTACGTTAGAAATTACCTATTAAGAGGGAATGAATAAATCAATGGACTCAATTACCGTCGTCACCTGGTGTATCATAGGTCATCGTCGTGACACTGTAACCCCTGGAGGGTCAATCATTTACCATCACCCGCGCTATCCTTTTCGCTCTTCAGCTTTATCATTTACTAGCAACAAATACAACATGACATGACTCTAGCTACCTTCACGTGAAATGTACCTACGTCGTCGAGTGACGTATGACTATCACTTTCGCACGTTCACTTTCAATGAAAGTGTAAGTGACCGTGACCAGCTGAATGTGACGCGAGCTATTGTGACGTACGTTCACACCGCGTCACTGCGACGAAAGTGACAGTGTCCGAAATACGTGTCACCTACTATCACACTTTTCGGCGCCGTGACGTCAGCAGCGGCTGAGTTAAACACTTGCGAAGTAAGTTTACCTTGACGGGCGGATGGACGCACAATTTACAACGCAATAAGGGAAATTGAAATGATTATTTGAACATCATCGATGTAACATTAGGTACAAAGTACATTGTGTAAATATGCGACAACGCTTACTTTATTGGAATTGGAATTACACAACTTATATGCTAATGTGAAATATGTGGTATAGAAGATCTCATCCTAATATTATTTACTTATTTTAGAGCTATACCATTACCATTTATAAGAAACATTCAAAATTTGGTTACAGCAAAAATAAAGCTGACCCTTTTTGAGGTCGATGCTTTAAAATATTATGCGTAAATTTAAGCCAATCTGACAGTTTATGAGGCATTAGAACTTAAAAGACGCCTATAAATGAGTGGATCATAATTATCATCACAGAAACGGTCTACTTATCTAAGGTGCATGCTGAACTATGCAAGTTCCCGATTGATATTACAAAAAATACAAATTATGGAGGTATCTACGATCTCATGTAGAAATAACAAAACTATGCATGAGTAAAAAGCAAAGACACTAATACATACAGAAATAGAGTAGGTCAAGCTATATCAAAGTGATAGTAGGTGGTAAGGATTAGTTTAGGCTGGTTCTCTAAATCATCTCCGAAAATTGTATGTACGAATATCACATCGCAACCAATTTTTCGCATAATGTCATTTCGCCGAATGATCATGTTCCAATTGAATTTTATGGAATTGTTTCATTTCCCAACTAAATGTTTGGCAATTCTATCTTTGGGCTCGGTTTTTAATTGGAACTTTTTGAAATACATATTTTCATGAGGTTTATGGTTTACTCGGTATAATATACATTTAGTTAATTAATAATGACCAAATGTGTTTTTTGACGACGAAGACGTTTCCACTATGTTTGTGTTTATGCACCAACAAAGACAAACGTTCTTAGGATGTAATGTTTGAGTTATTGATCGAGTATGGAAATGAAAATGGTATTAATCTGGTGCCAAAAGTATGCGTGTTAGACTTTGAAAAAGCTGCCATACAGAGTATTCGAGCGAATTTTGAAGGATACAAGGATGTAACTTTCACTTAGGGCAAATTTTATACAGGTAGGTTTTTGTTTTTTAATTACAGAGCTTACACAGGTTTTTTTTATTAATATTTATGAACAAAAAAAAGTAGATTCTAAGCAATAAGTGAGGTTTCATAGAACCGACTTTTGACCGATGAGGGGCCGCGATGCCGAGGGAATAAAAAAAAACAGTCGGTTCTGGCGCTTCGCCGGCCGCTGCCGCGGCACGCTCGCTTCGCTCGCTCGGCTCGCGCGCTGTAGGGACGCAGTTGAACCTAACACTCCTCCTCGCTTCGCTCGTCGTCGCACCTAACTGGACTCTGTAAAATGTTTTTGTAACGATAGATAGTACTATGTTTTTTTTTTACCAAATGAGCATCATATTTGTCTAAGGCAAGTACAAGAGCAGTCGTAGTTTTAAAGATCTGGTTTTAGTGTGTATGTTTTACTTCATTTAAGTAAAAAGTTGCCTCACATATGAAAAGGGCACTGTTACACTGACGAAACATTATTCGTTTAATAGTTGTTAAGCCTAGTGAAAGATTTGACAAATGATCAGTATGCCAAAAGTATTGAGTCATTACAATAATCCGCTTTGTAATAATTCTGCCAAATGGAATGTTGTCATACAAAAATTTGCTAATAGTTGGTTGTCAAAGTGAATCATCGGCGAAATGTTGGTTGGCAAATGAAATTCGGACAAAAAAAGTTCGGAGAAAAGGCAGAACACCGTTTAGGCTATTATTTAATTCATAACATCGCATTTAGACTTCCAGCACCTTCAACATTCATATAAATTCCTTTCTATGGGTCATTGCCGGATAGTTAATGTGTTAAAAAATTTAGCCCAAAAGGGCATCTTAACGTGAAGTTGTCACTAGCACGTATACAATAGAAACCAGCCCAAGGTCCGTCGCTTGTGGCCAGCCAGCATGCGTTGCATAATTAAGCGACACGTAAAAGGACATTGATGGGCTTGCGCCTTGCAGCCGAGATAAGGTTCGGCCGCCATCTTTTTAAATATATTGTGAACATTTTATGATCTTGTTGGTAAAATACTTACAGGCATAAGAAGCTACTGCGATAATACAATGGTGAACGGATAATTATGTTACCATTTCATACGTTAAGTATTTTGTTTTATGTTTGCGTCGACATCTTTGTGATAGCGCAGGGCTAACACAGCTGGTTGCTGACAACAAGGCAGTCGCGCGACACATCAATATGTATCTATGTATCACGCACACGCCGCACCTACTTATTAGAAAAAAAAACCGGCCTAGTGCGTGTCGGACCACGCAAAACGAAGGCTTCCGTGCCTATTAAAAAGGTAGTATCGTCACAGAAATCTTACGGCACTTACATCCTTTTCTTTAAGGAAGGCTGTTTTTCAGCAATATCTCGAAAACCTTTGAACCGATCTTGTTCAAAATAATTTTCGGTGAAAGAATTTAATAAGCCCTATATCCATGTTTTTTTTAATATTTTTAAAATACACCATTCAAAAATTAGAGGGGGACAGAATTTTAGTGACTTTCGGGGCGATTATCTCTGACTTTATTTACTTAATCAAAAAAAAAACTGAGAAACTTTATATTTATTTTGTAAGGCCTATCGATTGATGTGCCACACGTGGGCTTACAATGAATTTTTTTTTTTGTCTTTTAGTTTTATGTATGGAGTGCACCCCTAAAAAACTTTTTTTAGTCATTTTAATTACAAAACTATGTAGCGCACATAGGGGCAGAATGCCGATTTAGGCGGCCATAAATCGATTTCTAAAAATGTAGCCTAGATAAGAAATAATCACTTCCCGATAAGGTTGAATAACCATAGAATGATAAACTACCCCCTCCCTAACCCTTACAGCAGTGCCTGAACTGCCATGCCAGTCGAAAGTTGATCGTCGCTCCCAGTGCACGCACATCTTATCGGCATTCGTAAAAACACGTTACATTTAAAAAATCGTGGTGTTTTTTTAGTGTCTATTTTGAAGAAAGTTGTGATGGATCCTAGTTCTACAGGTAAGAGAGTATTATAAAACATTAAATTTATGTGAATATTTTGAATATCTATTATTATTTCCCGAGGTAGAAATAAGTCTTCTAAAATTGTTGTAAAAAACCACGTTTTTGATTTATAAAAAGGTTTTTGTTATACATCATGGCACGTCCGGGCCATAATACGAGTAATTTCATAAAATAGAGTAACTGTACTAGATAATTACATTAACTTTGGCTGCGATTTTTTGCGAAAATGCGTTTTAGAGGCCATTAAATACCACGATGCAAAACCACTAGTTTTTTTTTTTTTTTACTTTTGTGTTTAAAATAGTTTTGATTTCTTTTAGGATCGGAAGGAGTTGCAGAGGCAAGATTAGTGACCCGTAGGTTCCTATTTGAGAAAATGCAGCCACAAAATCTTGCAAATTTTGAATTGAAACTAAAATATCTTGAGACGTATATTTTATCGCAAGAAAACTATTGTGAGGAACACAACAAGGATATAAAGCATAAATTGTCTTTTTTAAAGTCAGACTTTAAGAAGAAGTGGGTAGAGTCAAATAGGAAGAGCGATATTATCTTAAAAAAACACGATGCATGGTTACAAGGAACCTTCGAAATACCAAGGATAAAACGAGGATCATCAGGCCGACCAGCAAAGATATTCGATGAATCCAGTGAAAGGAGCAAGCGAAGAAAAACAGAAGTGTTAATAATGAGACCGCCAAAATTTATGTAGGACTATATTCCTGGCATCCGATGACGCCTAACAATGCACAAAATCCTAATATCCTATAACATGGGGCAACTGTAATGGAAGAAGCTCTCTTGCCTATTGGGTTATTACCGGAAGAAGCAGCCGAAGCGCGCAATAAGCACTTTAGGAAATATACACAAGATTTTTATAATCTATGAATACACAATCTCACAAGTTTAATACGACATTCATAGGTCACTTACTTTCATATTTGCTTATATTAAAAAAATTCATAATTGTCTCGTAACGTAACTATAATTTTGTTTTATTTGTCAGTTATAAAAATGACGAAAATATGTCGTATTTACACTTAACGATCATTAATATACCGTTAAACTATTGAAAATTAAAAAATAAAACACAATTAAGAACAGTGTTGTTTTTACTGACTTTTGACTGGATTATAGAAAAAAGCGGGCACCTACCGAGATAAGCTGTTTACTATTTTCAACTGTTTTAAGTAGGAGAATAATATTCTAAAGGTTAGAAAGCAGGATCGGTAACGGTTTTCTTATAATAAGATACTTATTCTTCAGTTTCATACAAAAAACACTGATATTATTTTTTTCTGCTTTAAATAAGCCTTATTTTGAAAATATATATATAACAATTTTTATTCCTTACAACATTTTCAACCGAAAAGTATTTTTTAAATAGGTTTTTAAAAAAAAAGTGGATGTCCATTTTTTGTCATTTCGATCCACTGTGCTACTGCCCTCTTGGAATTATAATTACAAACAAATCACGAGTTTGAGTACATAAATGCGATAAAATAATTTTGGCCGCCTAAATCGGCATTTTGCCCCTATGTGTAGCGGCTAACAAAATACACCTATCCTCAAGAATTTATTCAAACCCACCTTATAGTTTTCGAGTAAAATGCCTGTGACATACCGACAGACGGACATATGGACAGACGGACAGACGGACTGACGAACGGACGGACAGACGGACAGACTGACAGACGGACAGACGGACAGACGGACAGACGGACAGACGGACAGATGGACAGACGGACAGACGGACAGACGGACATGACGAAACTATAAGGGTTCCATTTTTGCCATTTTGGCTACGGAACTCTAAAAACCGGACTCGTACTCGCCCACCGAGGACTCCGTACAAAATTACAAATGTATAGTTTTCAGATTTTTCTTCGTACTTGTAATATACGACGATATTATTTGCCGAATTTGATAGTTCTAGGTTAACGGAAAGTACTTACCCTATAAATTTTAATTCCCCTGAGAGTATCGAAATTCGAAATGTACGTTTTTGCGGCATAAACGGCCGTATCTTTTTTCCGGTTTTCCCTTTGAGGTACGGAACTAACTCTACCCCTATGTTATTCATGAGAAAGGGGGTCGTCCTGTTGGAAGAGAGGCTGATTGGAAGCAGTGAGAATAAAAATGGTATTAAAATACTTTCATCAGCTACCATAGAGCGCATAGAGTAACAGTACCAAAATAAATATTTTTTATACTCGTCGATTTTAATGTTTGAATTAAGATTTCGTACACTAAAAAAACCACATCCTTTTTTCTATGGAGCTCCCAACTCAACTATAATAATTATAAGACAACGCTTTAGACAACTAAAATAAATTCCACCAATCATGTGGCGCCATTACTGAACTTGAATTGGACCAATAGGACGTCGCGTTGATTCCAATACAAGGCATCAACGAGCCGGCGCACCTCTGACTTGCACTTCGTTTCAGCAGGGCACTTAGATATTTTTCATTAGATACCTACCAAGTCTGTTTGATTATTTCTGTTGACTCGTATAAAAAGTATTGTATACAATAGTTACACAATTAGCTCTTAAATTCTCGTACCTTACTTAGACCACTCGGCAAGCCTCGTGGCCTAAACACGGTATTCGACTTTAAGAGCCCTTATTGTGTAACGATTATATAAAATACAATTTTTACATTCATTGTACCATTTACATGCTATAAAAAATAATCGAGTCAGTAACATATGAGTGCGTTTGGATACATTTCGTATTACTTTTAACCTGGTAATAATAAAACAATTGCCATAAATTGGTACCAGTTGAAAGGGCACCGTTCTTTATGTGCATTGTAGGCAGATTGTTGTGATTGACTTTATGTATGACAATTTTTACTTTTATATGCGATAAAACTGAGTGGTATCATATTTTAAGAATGAATGAACGAACGAGTATTAACGACGAGTGTGAGAATTGGCTACTTTCCTAAAAAAAAATATTTAGTCCGTCAGTTAGATTATCAAAACATATTCAGTTAGATTATTAAAGTTCCCCGTGACGTCACATTATGGTACACTTTTTAGCATAATTTGACGTCACGCGGAACTTTAACGGGCTATATCATCATAATATTTTGTTTAATTGACAAACAAAAAAATACGTATCCAATATTTTTTGATACTGACTGACGGACTAAATATATTTTTATATATTTTTTACCCGGGAAAGTGCCCAATTTAATGGTTTAATTATCGCAAAATAATGTTGGCAACTTCCGCCCCCGAGTCAAACTGTTACATCTTTTATAATCAACGATTGGTCCTAGACTAGCCTGATGATGGAGTGACGTAAAGGCCAAATATGTAGCTCACTGATCATTTAAAAATAAAACAAACAATTTAAGAGTGAAAATCAAGTGCATTTACATTTTATTTTAAACTAGATGCCCGCTTGTGCTCCGCTGCAAAGAAATATATAATTTTTAGATAGGATGAGTACTTAGTTCCTGAAGTTACCTTACAAAGCTACGCACTCATAAATCTAATCTCTTTAATCAATTATATCAAGAATAGATAATGCACATGTTTAATCGTCATATTATTAAATATTTAAGTATATAATATAATATAAATGTAATGTGAAAATGGTTCATCAGATTCCCTTGACCGTAAACCGCGACGAAATGTAATAAAATATTCGTGTTATGGCAATGATAAGGCATTGGATGTAATATTATAAGTATTTAACCTCGAGATAAATGGAGGCACCAGATCGACGTGACAATTACGCGATGCGCATGCGCACAGCATCTGTAGAGGCAAACGAGTTTGAAACCCGTACTGACTGACCCGTCGTGTCTATGGATAGTATAATAAATTTTCCCTTCATATATTTGCATAAACAACTTTTTGCGCATTACATTGTGCTATCGCTAATTTCATCTCTCTCTTTTGCATTTGATTATATTAAGGAGCTAGAGCATGGCAAGCTTTATTGCCGAATATAAACGATTTTAGCTGTTATGTTACTCGCATGAGCTTCAGGAATTAGGAATTATTAAGAAATCTTTAGTTTCCCTTCTTACATATTCATCAGTTTCAGAAAGAAACACGTCAATTAGTGGTAACGGTGCTATAGGTATAAGTCAACGATTGTTTTCGGTTATGCATTTTTTTTGTCGACTGTAAGAGCATGGCAAAGGACAGGATAGTCAGTTTTATGTTGCATAATTGCGTTGTCGCCGTTTTTCCAAAAAATATGCCAAAGAAGAGACCATTTTTATCAATATTTCTGTTTCCGCAACGTTAATTATGTATGCTGCTGCCACCCGAATTAAGACGTTTTTATGTTAATTACTTTCTTGTTTATCGTAAATGTATCGCAATTTAAGGGCATCATCCGATGTATATATTTTGAGCTTTTTACTGCAGCCTTATCTGCCAGAAGTGGCATAATGTGCAGTGCACGAGTTTAATAAATATTTAATTTTATTCAGTCGTAATAACATCAGGTAGGCTGGCATCCTTGTTCAGTTGGCCTAATGAACAAATCTCGTATCTTTAGGGGCGTAACATATCAACTTAAGAGTTTATTTTTAAATTCAGATTACATTTTTGTTTGTTATTGGGTTTTGTATCTTAGTACTGAGCCACTAGGTAGAAAACACCTTTAGGCATCAAGTTAACAAGATATGTCAAGACTTTTTAGGGTTTTGTACAGTCGCCATCAGATATATCGGAGCGGCCAAAGTGCTCACAAATATCTGAACACGTCTCTATTGTCGAGGCATTATAGACATGCTCAGATATTTGTGAGCAGTTTGGCCGCTCCGATATAACTGATGGCGACTGTACCTATGTCACAAGGATTAAGGATCACTTCGTTCCCTGTCTGTCTGTCTGTCCGTATGCCCGTTTGTGGAGACCCTTTCCTCAGGTCTACAGTCCCGTTAAGTGCTTTGAAAAATTCAAACTTCTATAATAACGCAAATTAAAGGTATGGCCATTTACCGCATATTTCCGTATTTTGACGCTCGCAAAGGAATCAAAACCTATAGGGTACTTTCCGTTGACCTATAATCTTGAAATTTGGCAAGAAGCAAGGTCTTATTGCACAAATAGCGTCCCAATACATGGAATGTGAGTTTTTTAGTGGGGTTGGGGAATTTTAAGGGTACTGTAACAGGTAGGGTATCGTATAAGAGGGCTTCATTAGCACAAGCTAAAAGAGCTATTTAATTATTTTTTAGCTTACGATTAATGGCTAAGACTGTTCGAAAAAAATCACCTCCAAAGTATAAAAAGCCAAAAATACGGCAGTTTATTATATAATTTATTGAATCAGGCGTTACTTTGCGGAAATTCATGATATATTACGAGAACAATATTCCTTTGCTATTCCGCTAAAAAACGTGCAGGTCGATCAGCGGAGATCAAATGTAACTAATTGCGTATAAACATGCAAATAATTACAGCAAACCACCACCAATAATGAAAAAACCTCGACACGTGTTTCGCCTCTCTACGAGGCATCATCAGGAGATGCAGGCAGGAGATGTTGCTTGCGCCACGTCCACTGAGCAACTGAGGTTTTTTCATTATTGGTGGTGGTTTGCTGTAATTATTTGCATGTTTATACGCAATTAGTTACATTTGATCTCCGCTGATCGACCTGCACGTTTTTTAGCGGAATAGCAAAGGAATATTGTTCTCGTAATAGTTTATTATATTCTTGGTAAGCAAAACCGACTTACACTTGACCGGTTTTTGAATGAAATAGTCAACACATGTGAATTATGAATTACGTGAGGCCTGAAGACCATATTTGTTAAAATTATGTAATACATACCTATAATACAATATGGTGTAATAAATAAATCGATTATGTATATCGAAATACTTCATTCATAAACATTAAAACATATTTGATGCCCAATAAAGCAAAGCAATAACTTCTTATGTTTTATGCAAAGGTTTTGGCGTATTTGTCAATCCCTATTCGTTGTCGTGTGAAATGAATGACGTTCCCTGCAATATTGCCTGAGAGTCAAACTGTTGGCAGTCTTTTTGCATTGTCAATGGCATTAAACAAAATAATACTGTTAAGTCACAGAAAATAAAAGTACTCGTTATGTTGCAGAGCTTAGGAAAATGTTTGCAACAAGCTGATGTGAACGCTCAAGACAATGTTTACAATAATTATTAGAATAAGAATAAGAATAATTTATTGAAAACCTTATTGCTAATTGTACATTGTGCTTGAATTGTTACATGTTAGGTGATACTAGGATTATCCTGTATCTCAGGCAAAGAAATATAATACGAATAGGCAAACAATTGGGTAGTTTCCACATGTCAAAATTGATAACGCAGTGTTGCTAAATGGATAGTAAACCATCAAATAAATGTAATTAAGTATAAATTAAGAAATATAATTAAAATCATAAAAAGATATGAACATTGAAAGCTTAGAAAAAAATATGCTTTTTTTTATTGTCCAAAAGTAAATTTAAAGCAACCAATAGAATCCTTACGCTTTAATAGAAACAAAATTGTACAACAACTATGGTCCTAAACGCAGTATTTCTCGACTGAAACAGCAATTTAACTGATTTTCAATACGATTAGTAGGTACAAAATATTGCACTGTGTGACGTCACGATTCAATGTTAATCAGTATGGAACGTTTTCGGCTGCCGCCAGCGAGGTCCGTCTTTAACTAATTTTTTTGGGTATTTATGTTTTTTAATTGTAGTTGCTCCCATACAAACTTTTGTTCCTCTCCAAAAACTGGTTTGAATGGCATCGTTAAAAAAAATTAGGACACAAGCCTATTAAAATCCCACACAACTGAGTCATAATTTAAGTGCAGTAAAATTTAATAAAATATAAATATGTAAATAATGAATTTCCTTTATAGAATATAAGTATCTAATATTATCTCAAGATGGTGCTTAAACTTGACACTCGCTCATGTAATAAGTTATCTCATTGCTATTAGTTACCTACTCATAAAATAGGACTAAAACGTTGCCAGCCATTTTACAGCCCGAAGAGGTGATTAAAGTATTGAACTACGACGTTATTGACCGGTAAGAGAATGTCTATCCCACATTTACTCTTATCTAGTGAGTGCACAAATTAAGACCCGATGCTATCTCAACACGACGCAGATCTTGTATTTGTAACACCTCGACGGGTCAAGGACCTGTTTACATGTGATTTCGCAACTAATGATGTTATCCGATAGCTAATTACTCAGTGCTCGGAATTCCTTCGGACGTCGGTGTCGATGGGTCAACCGGTATTGGTAGGTTAAACATAATTAATTGGGTGGTTTTAATAGGCTCCGGATGCAATTAGTTTCGTCCCGTCGAGATATTTCAAGTTTAATTTAAAACTACTAGGGTATAGTTTTGAAACGTAAACAAAGTCCTTTTTCATAAATTCATAATATAACGGTCGTAAACAAGCCTTGCGGTAAGCTGACAACGTTTTTATCAATTTCTGTTAATTGCAAGGGGGCATAGTTTAGATCAAACCAAGTCAATTTCTCCAAGACAGTAGTATTTTAACTCTTACTGTTATCAAGATATTCAATATTTTAATCAAATCAGTTTTGCAGCTTTAACCAGTGCAAGTGGCTCTTAACTGTGACTTCATGACAGCTTTTTAAATTTTGTAAGGTTCCAGTTTATAACTATACACTGCAAGAAGGTTTACGAAGTGAGTTCGTTCGATATTAGGCACCAACTGACTCGAAGGTACATATTTTTTTATTTATTTCATGTGTTTCAAGACCCTTGTACAATAAGACAATAACCGGAAATGCTACATTACATTATTAATTTTTTAAATCGAAAAAAAAAGTTTTTTTTAAAAAAGTTATGCTAATTAACGAAAATTCTCGGAAACACCGTGTAGAAACTTGCCCCTAGAAGAACCACAAGAGCGTTGATGATCGATCGTACTTGCGGAGCACGTAGTGGTGTCATTATAGCTGCAAGCTGCAATATAACTTCGGTAGGGCGGAGATACTTCCCATGTTGGACTGCTCAGCAAGATGACATTACTCAGTTGAGTTTTAAATGAAGTTGGTACCCATTTTATTGTCGTCTAGTACCCATAGTACAAGCTTTGCTTAGTTTGGGACTAGGTCTATTTGTGTAAGATTCTCCACAAATATTATTATTATTATTTTAACACATCTTCATTCAATCATTAATCATATTTTTTACGAATTTGTTTACAAAATTAATCGTGTGTTCTGAACTAAACCGCCGTTTTAATCTCTCTCGCTATTTTAATGTTTACATTAGGGTTTCCCTTATTTTTCAAATAATTTATTTTATAACGCATACCCTCTATATATGTTTGATATGTGGTAAAATGACCTCATAGTAAAAATTTGCTCATTCTATGAACGATAAACCCGTGCCGATAGTGTATAAAAATGGTGATTGAATAATGAAGTTCCTAAAAGGACCTTATTTAGTGGGTGATATAAATTACTAGATAACAGGTGCGAAATTGCCTTCAATTGGCTACTTTCCTAAAAAAATATATTTAGTCCGTCAGTTAGATTATCAAAACATATTTATTGGATACGTATTTTTTGTTTGTCAATTAAACAAAACAATATGAAGATATAGCTCGTTAAAGTTCCTCGTGTCGTCACATTATGGTACACTTTATGTGACGTCTCGCGATACTTTAACGGGCTATATCTTCATCATTTTTTGTTTAATTGACAAACAAAAAAATACGTATCCAATATTTTTTGATAATCTATCTGACGGACTAAATATATATATTTTTTTTACCCAGGCAAGTATTAGCAGTTTTATTTTATACTAGCTTGTGCCCGCGGCTTCGCCCGCGTACTAAAAGTCATTTTAACCGTTTAGCTACAAAAAAGTTGCATCTCAGTTTGACCCGTATGTTCCAATTGAATCGCAATTCGGCACAAATACTTTCAAGAATTTTTATGTTCACAATGTTAAATTTCAAAATCGATGACATTTTCGTAATTAACGTCCCAAAAAAACCATAAAACGACACCCATATTTAGACATTTCAACCTCATCGCACTCCAACAGGGGAGATGGTATTTCACGTCCTCCACGTTGGATTTTAAAATCGTTGTTTGTTTTCGTAATCAGCGACCAGCGACCCGATAAACCATAGAAACAATACCATGTTGATTTTCAGACATTGTCACCACATTTCCCCCTTTTAGGAGTTGAATTCTCAAAAAACTGTTCACTCATTTATCGCTAGGAATACTCCTGTGAAGTTTCGAATGAAATAGTCTTACTTATTTTGTTTCCCCATACAAACTTTGGACCCCCATTTCACCCGCTTAGGGGGTAAATTTTTTAAAATTAATTATTAGTGCACCCGAACTTATAAGGAACCCATGTGCCAAATTAGAAATCTCTAGACCCAACGGTTTGGGCTGTGCGGTGATATGTCAGTCAGTCAGTTTCTTCTTTTATATAATTATCGACTCTACATATATACTTAAACAAACTTTCTGCTTAAACAAGAATTCGACTAAAATCCATCCACATAATGGTAGTATATATTGAATATGTAGTAGTATATCTTTTTGTATGTATCTTATATATTTTTATTTATGTATGTCTATATGTAGTGTATAATACATTTGTATTTTTTTCCTCTCTCCTCAAGTATATTCGTAACAGAAATTATCATACTTTTTTCTTTGCACCTGTTATAAGTCTCTGTTTAGCCCAATGGTTAGCTGGTAGAGAATGCCATCTGGCATTAAGCTCGCCATTTGTACTTATATTTTTTTTTGTATTTTGTGCAATAAAGTTTAAATAAATAAATAAATAAATAAATATACTCTACATATCGACTCTACATATCGACTCTACATATCAACTCTACATATCGTCTCTACATACCGACTCTACATACCAACTCTACATACCGACTCTACATATCGACTCTACATATCGACTCTAGATACTGACTCTACATATCGACTCTACATATCGACTCTACGTACTTATTACGGAACTATTCCAGAGTTCACGTCATCCGTAACAATTCTCTAAATTCTAAAAGTGTAATCTGTCCACATCGTGTTTTAACCATCAGTTTGGCCCAACCTTTTTTTCACCCGCGACATCACCTTCACCAATCAACCCCATCGTCACTTCACCTTTTTCACCCGCGACATCACCTTCACCAATCAACTCCATCGTCACTTCACCTTTTTCACTGACGACGTCACCCTTACCATCACCCTTAGTTACGGACGCGTGTTAGCGAGCCGGTCGCTATTTCTCCGTGATCATTTAACCCTTTCACCGCACACTGGTTATTTTTGTGAACGCGCCGTTGAACGAATATTTTTATTTTTCCTATTACGTTCACTATCCTCGATTGTATCCCGTCCTTACCCCGCGACCACTTTAATGGTCTTACCTCTTCTTAGATTTAACTTAGTGCGATCATTTTAGGATTAATTTTAAATGAATTTAAAATTACCCTGGTGTTAATTGTGTCCTCGTCTGGAATTTAAATTAAAACTTATCCTTGTTTTTTACGTTAGTGTTTATTTTCTAATTCTTTCACTACGAGTTTGTAACAAAATAGGGCTTTGTAATGAATAATATAAATGAGCGAACCTAAAATATGTAAGGCGAATTCACATAAATAATTCGTTTTATTGAAATTGAGTCCATAAATATTATTACAAAACCGAAGTCCAATAAACAACAGTAGTCAGCGGATAATATTTAATTACATTAACAAAATACGAAAGCTTCACACTTAACTTAATACCAATAAATCTCTCAATTGTTTATTAATCTTCTCAAAAGATTTAGTTCTCCAATTTACAATTATGGCTATGCTTTTTGATTGTAAATACGAGTATAACACGAGCGTAAATATTTGCTTCTGAGATTTGGATGATTCCTATGTATTTAATTATTTGTACCTATCGTATATTAACTACAGGTGATTCAAGAGATGGGAACAGGAATACAGAATGATTCAAGAGATGTTTTATTTAATCGCATGGCATTTAATCAGTCGTATACTATAAAATAATTTTCAAATTTTGCATCCATAGGATTACGTCACTGTCGAGGGTGAACAAGTCTGCCGGATTACCGTCGTATTTACTGAGCGGGCAGGTCTTGATGATATGCTCAATGTCTTGCACCGCAGCCCCACAATCGCACCTCGGAGACTCTATCCAACCGCATTTGTATAGGAATGCACGTGAGCGTCCGCAGCTAGTTCTCAACCTGTTCAGCTGGCACCATTCTTTTCTAGGCAATGAGAAGCCGGGTGGTTTCACTGTTGGGTTGATTGTAACACCCATGCTTTTGGGAGGATTGTCTATCCATTCCATTTCCCATTTTGCGGTTGTGTCAAAGTGCGTGTCGATGAGGCTTCAAGAGATGTGAACAGGAATGACAAGACTTGACAATAATTGGAAGATACACTTATATTCAGAGACAGGACGCGTAGTTGCAGTTTCCAAGAGGCAACCGGATGGCTCGCGGTATTTGAGCTCCCGAAGAGTTGTGGAATCGCCCTGTGCAACCCGAACTGATCCAACTTAGCCTGGGGCGGAAATAGGTGAAACAAAAAAATATTTTTCGCGAGGCAGCCGATTAAAACAGCGATTGCCTGAAAGTGTGTACCTACGCTGTTTTATATAATGAAATGTTTCTTCACCCCTTCCCCCCTATTTCCGCCCCAGGTCTGGTTGGCTCAGTTTGGGTTGCACAGGAAGGTTCTTCAACACTTTGGGAGCTTAAATACCGCGAGCCATCCGGTTGCCTCTTGGATACTGGAACTAGAACTGGGCTCGTTCGTTTCTTTGAGTTCGATTGGTTGAAAATGTGTGTCTATCCAGTAATTTAATGTAGCTCAGTCATCAAAATAGGACGTACTTGTATGCTATAACTATTACGCGTACAAAGTCGCGGGTAGTAGCCAGTATAGATATAAACCTAAGAACGGCAGGCAACTTGAAATGTAACTTATTAAATCGGAATGCGATTTATCATTGGTTCGATTGTTATGTAGAAGGAAGTGCCGTATTTGAGAAATACAATTTGTATGTAAAGCTTCTGATTTGGCATTTTAAAGTCATGAAGCAAGTTGTTTTGAAGGTTGCGTCATCTTTTATGTTCAGACTCGCCGGGAAGAGAATTTATTAATTGCACATTGGAAACAGGTATCTGGCCCTATTCTGAATCAGAACTATTTCTATTAAAGTTTATTTAGTTCTGTGCTGGAAAGAAAATAGGTACGTAATATGATTTTATTCACTATTGTTATCATAGTCTTCTGAAGCCGCGTATGAAAAAAAAACCGGCCAAGTGCGTGTCGGACCACACACAACGAAGGGTTCCGTGCCTATTAAAAAGGTCGTATCGTCACAGAAATCTTCCGGCACACTACGTCCCTTTTCTATAGGGAAGGCAGTTTTTCAGCAATATCTCAACAACCTTTGAACCGATCTTGTTCAAAATAATTTTCGGTGAAATAATTTATTAAGTTCACGATTTTTATTGAAAAAAATACACCGTTCGAAAATTAGAGGGGGGAACACAATTTTTGTGACTTTCGGGGCGATTATCTCCGACTTTAATCACTTAATAATAAAAAAAACTACTGAGTACCCTTATATTTATTTTGAAAGGCCTATCGATGTGACTCGTGGACTTACAATGATATACTTTTTTCGACTTGCAGTTACATGTATTGTATACCCCTCAAAACATTTTTTTTGTAATTTCATTACAGAACTATGTAGCGGCCAACAAAATACACCTATCCTACAAATTTTATTTAAATACACCATAAGGTGCAGGTGCACTCGAAAACTATAAAGTTTTGGAGTAAAATACCTGTGAAATACGGACAGGCGGACAGATGGACATTATGAAACTATAAGGGTTTAGTTTTTGCCATATCAATAAATACATTCCATTTAAGCATTTTGCTTTTTAACCCCCGACGCAAAGAAAAAGAAAAAAAGAAAAGAAAAGAAGACATTTATTCACTATTTAAAGAGAGGGGTGTTAGAAGATTAATGTGTCTGTGTATCTGTCTGTGGTATCGTAGCTCCCAATAGGATGGACCGATTTGAATGCGGTTTTTTTTGTGACATAAATAATTTTAATCCGAGTGTTCTTAGCTACGTTTTAACAAAATCGGTTCAGCCGTTTTTGAGATATTGAACTTTGAAACGAAAATGTCAGGGGTTTTTCAACTTTTCTATTCTATAGGAACTTGGGACTCAGGAGGATGTAGAGATTGTAGAGGCGAGTCATTTCGTCTGAATGGTCCAAAAAGTAAGTATTTAATTAGTGTTAATTTTTGTGAATAAGCCTGTGTATTTACAGTGAGTGCTGATAATGGCGATAAGTGAACTAGTTCGGTTCTAATACTTATGGTAATATGAACATGCACACGCCCTCTTAATACATAGTCAATATTTACAAATGTGCATGTTGGCCGTGTACTGACTTTGAATATACCCGCTATCCAAAATGACTGCTAAATATAGATTGGTGTCGAATACAGTTGATAAAATATTTTATTTAACTACAAACCGTAAAACGAAAATCGGCTCGCGACATTGTTGTTAGTTAGGGCGGGTTGCACTAACTTACTGTTACAGACCGATTTACTGTTATTCGACACAAATCGAAAATCGGCGACACGAAATTACCATTTTGAATCTGGACCAAAAGTAATACTATTAGAAGTGAATTAGGTAAAAATATAATAGAGTCTATTCTTTTTTATTTCTTCTTCAAAATGAATCTAGGCCAAGTGGAATTTTGTTCAGAAAGAAATAGATTCATATTTAAATACGTGCAACGTGAATGTTGTCTAATTTAAGTTTTTAATATGAAAATAAACTATTATGTACAAAATTCATATACCTACGACGTATTTTCGATTTGTCATATTTCTGGAGTGTAGGTACGTAATTCCACATTATGGACGTATTTTTTTCGATCTATATAAAGTATGTCAATTTTGCTTTTAGGACGTAATTAAATTTTATTATTCAGGCTGGACAATTTTCCATGTCGGGGATTTTCACATTGACATTATTCAGATTCGACCAATAATTTCGAGTAAATATCTCAGTAAATCATTTGATTTGATAGTTCTTGTGGATTCTCACCCTAAAACTAATTAAGGCCTGCATCACACTGGCGCGGCCTGCGGTGGCGGTCAATAGTACATATGATAGCTAATTACATGTTTACTCTTGACTGCCGCGGCCAGGCCGCGCCAGTCTGAGAGGCTAAAATCAGCTTAGAACAACCTAGAGAACAATCGTGCCTAGTGGCATCTTCTGAAACAAGAAGGGACACCCCCTTGCATAGTTGCCACTAAATCTTCAACCAGGGATACAACTTATTTAAAAGCCTCTAGGCTATAGTACTCGTACTAACAGCGCCATCTTTCGGTTACAGCTCACATTTCTTACACAAGAAACTCGATAAACGACTGAACAACCTCTGTGCCATTCACTCTGCTATGGTTAAGTGCTTGCGTGCGAGTTTACCTTGGTTATAAGTTCATAATAAGGGCCCTAGATGGTGTTTATGTCAAGAAAAATAACCACAATTATGTTGGTCTTGGAACTCATTGGGTGCTCTTTTTCCCCCATTTATTCAATACCATCGAAGAAATATGTCATTTTTGTAGTTTGGAACTTTTACCAAATCAACCGAAGAACAGAAGAATTAATCAAAATTATTACCCGCGAAAGAAAATATTAAAACTGACATTACTTAACTGTTTTTCTCTGTAAAACATAGAAAAAAAAAGTATTTCAGGAAAACTGTGGTTTTCATACTGGTTAAATACTGATTGATATAACTATGTTTACGCTTCACTAGTCTCTGGGGTTTCCAGAACCATACTAAAGACGATATATATCAATGAACAATGACTGATTAAAGTGGAGTCTCTGCTTCAGTAGGATTGATACTAAATGATCATGAGGCTTCAGTGATCAAGCCGCTTCAAGCTAAAGGGCCGTATAAGCAAAACGTTTTCTTTTCCTAAGAGGCAAAAAACTGAATAACTTTTTTCGGCATTTACCGATCCTTCTATAAATTTGCACGGAGCGTTTAAATTACTATCTTGTTATTGTCTCCTGCTTGATTTTACGTTAAATATTCTTAAAACCATTAAATGTATGCTTACGTCTCTTTACCTTGACGAAAATATCCGGCAACTCTATTGGAAATCCCTGAACATTAGTTAAGGTTTATGGGCGTATAAATAAATAAATATTAGGGGACAGTTTTACACAAATCGAACTAGGCCTATAGTAAGCTAAATAAGGCTTGTGTTATAACACAAACAAGGTTAAGGTGTGTTTGTGGGTGGGTGGGGTGTTAAGGTTTGTGTGTTGTGTTGTATAATTAAAGAAACTGGTCTAATATCTATTACAAAATCCAAATAATTTACTTTTGTATAGGTAGTATGAAAAGATATGAATGATACAGGCGTGCAAAACACTTATAACCGGATACCTGCACTTGACCGGCAAACTCTTAGCTAATATTTCACACAGAATTATTGAAACAGTAAACTTTCAGATGTTTGAATTTATTATTCTGTAGATGCCATTTTAGGTTTGGTTACGATTGTAATAAAATGTCCATGTAAAGTCTACTGTGGGCAAACTGCATTAAGTCTAATGAAACATTAGCTCAAAAGTTTTTAGGTCTAACAAGGGAGAACGACTAGTCTATACATTTCAGCCATAAACCATTGTTCCATGTCTGTGACTCAGTGTCAGATTTCAATTACCATACGGTACCAAGGTCAGTTTATATGGTCTACCGTGTGAACCTATCTACTTATGAGTACGTGTGTCCTACTTTCATTCTACCGTGCTAAAATATCAGGCAACCGAAATTAGAATCATTGTATACACAACACTCTGGTACTCCAATAAAAGAGGATTTTTACTTTCCCTGACAGGAAGTATATCTCATTTGCATAGGGGTCTGAATAATTAATTTTATCAATTACATCAAAAATATTAGACATTTGGTGAATACTAATCTAAGATAAGTTAACTCTGTACTATACAACGATCACACAGACAATCTGTTCCGACAGTTTTGTGAGACCCTGGGAAATATAATGAATAAATAATAATCATAATAATAAATATTTGGGGACAATCTTGTACAATGACTCAGGAACAAATATTCGTGCTCATCACACAAATAAATGCCCTTACCGGGATTCGAACCTAGGACCTCTTGCTTCGTAGGCAGGGTCACTACCAACTAAGCTACAGAGGTCGTCTAATAAGGTTTTTATACACTGATTAATATACAAATAAATAATAATAATAAGAAGTCTAGAAATTGGTCTTACAAAATCGCAGATTATGTCTGTATAAAAATGTTACATCCATTATTCGGCGTCAAACTAATTTAATTACTTCACGAGTTTCAATACACTTTCATACAAAATTATGTAGTCATCGGTAAGTATGTATCTGATAATACTAAAACAATAGATAGATAACAATTTTTTTTACTAAACATAACAGTTTATTCGGATATTTCACATCAAAAATAAAATTAGTTGTGCTAGATAGTACCAAAGATGAATAAGGTATTATTTCATCATAGAGACACGGCTCAGTTATCATGGTGCAGGTTTTACCAAACGAAGCTTGACGGTCAACTGAGTACGTGGTCATTATGTCTCTTTCCTTGGCCGACTCAATCAATGTGGTGGGTTTTTACGGTGAAAAAGAAGTAGTACCTACGTGTAGCCATTATTGCGAATTACCATTTGGGATTAACTAAGTAGGTATTTAACAATTCACTAGCCACTACATTAAACAAACTAGCATGCATTTTTAAATGATTTACATTGATATTCAAAAACTATAATATTCAGAGCAAGCGCTTTCCTTACATCCTATCTTGCCATCATGCCAACATGCATGCGTTATTTCAATAGCGTAGTATAGTTAGGAGTGGGCGGGATCCAGAAGTATACAATGTTTTATTTTCAGGTGAAGCAACATAACGAAAAACCACATGTTTCCTACCTGACTCGTGCTGCCGTACCCATGCGTGATACAAATCAAATCGATCGTATTTTGCAGATAAACGATTCGCAATTATCGAAGCTCTTTGTTCTGCCATCGTCTTGGACCTCAACTCCGTTCAACCCTTTCACCTACAAATCGCATTTCAATATGCTTTGGTCGCTCTTTCTGACACGTTAACTCGGCACGCGTGTAAACGAGCGCGCGAAACCGATTGAAATGTGATTGGAATCGGAAGTGACGAAAAAAAGAGACCCCATGTTTAATGAAGGGTTTGGGCCGCCATTGCATTAGTGCCTTGTGCCAATTCTGCAACCGTAATATTGGCCATTTTTATCGGATCTTCGACCGGTAATTAGTGATTATGAGGTTTTTGACCGCATTCTACAATGCTAAGTAATTCAGATTTCTAGTAGTTTTTGCTAAACGGCGGTAGTTATGAAGATTAGTAAAACGCTTAATTTAGGTTGGGTCATGCACACTTAGCTGCTGTAGTGTTCTGGTTTTCTGTTGGTAGAAGCCACTATTGAGCTATCCGACAGGACGAGTCATAGTCATGCAGAGTTGTCCCGTGTTACTTAAGTTATTAGTTATTTGCAATGAATGCTAATTTATAATTTTGTATGCATTTAAAAGTAAGATCAATTTATTAAAGTCGCGGTTTGCGATCCCAATTCCCAATACGTTATGCGAGGCATTACCCCACTTGCTACAAATAACTTGGCCATAGGATTAAACACATCCAATAATCATTAAATGAGTTTCGAAAGGCAGCTACTAGATGATATTACAAGATATATGGTGCACGTGCATTCCTGTGATTTATTAAGTTTGTCTGTATGAAGACAAAGTAATTATGAGACATAAAAATTCTGGGTGCGCCAAAGTTCATATAAAATTGCAATTTCGATTATTGGATTTCCGAAAATTGTCATTGTCTTAGTTAACTACCTATCGCAATGAACTATGACTTCGGAATGAAGGCCACAACTATGCTCGCTATTGCCAAGATTGCTGGCATGTGTACTTGTGTATGTGTATGTTATACGAAATTGTAGAATTTTGACCAAACTGAAGTTGTCCCTTACAAATTCGTGTGCAATAATAACTAGGTACTTCACACAATGCCAACACCGTAACGCAATGACCTGCCACGACCGACGGAGTTTCATTAATGACATACTATTTTGATATTGCTGCTATACTGTGACCAAACCTCAGCTCACATTACCGTCCTGTTGTTTAGTTCGTGAAGTTGACAACGGTTGCATAGACTGCAAAAGTAATGACCTATAATTAGATTATTATCAACCTCATCAATGTTCCGTAAGTCTAGGATGAGGCGAGATTATTGATGGTCAAAACGTAGAGCATGTTTTATTATCAAGGTGAAATCAATCTTTATTAAAAAAAATCACTGAAGCTTTTAAAGAAAAGTAGCTGATAACATTTCTTACGTTTTATTCACACTTTATGACATTATATTGTTTTATACGCTCACTCCAAGCCTTTTGTAATGTCCCGTACCAAATTTAACCCAGCCGAGTTAGGGGCCCAAGCGATATGAGCGAGTTGACATTCTGCCGTTGTGCCTTAACCATAACTATACCTAGATATTTTTCTAGCAGGAACAACATTTGTTTAGTGCTTGCCCCAATAAAAATATCGACAATCCTGTTATCGATAAGTACATACTACTTCAACGACAATACGAACATACTATATACACTGTAACCATATACAGACACAGATTTTTTTTGGGACCAAAAATGGGTTTGGGAAAAACTACATGTTGTGACATTCTGCGTCGATTTTAAAGACAATTTCGGTGTGTGTGTGTGTGTGTGTGTGTGTGTGTGTGTGTGTGTGTGTGTGTGTGTGTGTGTGTGTGTGTGTGTGTGTGTGTGTGTGTGTGTGTGTGTTATGGAGTAAAGTAGGTGATAATTAATTCACTGACACGAAGAAAGAAAGTTACGAAAGTATTGCAAATTGTTTTCTGAAGTATGTAAAATATAAATAAATTGATAGTTTTGTTATTATTATCTATTTTTTAACGCACCCTATTACCCTATATATATTTGTATTTATTGATTTATTTAATCATATGGCAGAACGACTGACGGTACTGTGAGGTCGCATATAGCGACAGGTACAGTGGCCAAAAAGGTTGCTGCATATTTCTATTTATTTACCTCTATGACGTTGAAGTGGTACTTATCGATAACAGGACTGTCGATGTTTTTATTTTGTCAATCACTTACAATAAGTCGTTTGTGCTAGAAAAATATCTAGGTATAACCATAACCGTGGCGACAAGCCTTATACAAACCATTACAACAACTACTGACATACAACCAGGTCAATTACTGACAAATAATGCAAAACAGCACTTAGGAACACTAAGCCTAGGAAAGCATGTATAATTTGAGTTATTCATAAATCATTGATATCTATCTAAGGAATTGATCTACTTTTCCCGGTTTGCATAATAGTTTGTAACCGTTTCATAATCGATGCCAGCGCTTGTCCCTACAATATTATAAGGTATTACGCCATAAATGAAATCAATTTAGTTAGGTGCTGCTGTTAATAGTATTTTATGCAACAGTTGTATAAGAGAGGTCAAAAAAGGCGAGTGGCGTGGGTTACAATGTGAGCCGAAGGCGAACATTGTAAAGAAAGACGCCACGAGCGTTTTTTGACTTAGTTATACAACGTTGCATACAATACTTTTTCTACGACTAGCTACTATGGAATAAAATGCAAAATTAAACAAAGAATAAATTTTTCTTAAACTTTGTCGTATAGGTGCCGAGATTTAGTAGGCAACAAATTTTCAGTCACTGCTTGTGGGCTGCCGGTGTATTTCTTCTGGTGTAGAAGCAATATTTTCATCGTCATCCATTTTTATTACTTTTGAGAAACACCAACTATTTTGTAGCAAACACAACGGCCGCAAACTCAAACAACAATTTATAAAATAACCGGGAATTCGGGAAACATGAAAATGAGACAAATGGGTGTCTATGGTTAACTTTGTTTTTAATTGATGTCAACTTGCCAGTACTGCCATATTAAGAATAAGTTAGCAGCAATGCCTTTAGTTCAAAAATTTCTAAAAAGTAAAAACGTTCAGTGGTTTGTTAAGTTGGTAGTACCTAATGTATAGGTTTAGAAGCGTATGGCTGCTAAGCGTATCGTTTTGGCGACATAACAGCACGGTTGTGCCGTACTGTTATGGGGAATAGAGTATAGACTTTTCTGCAAACTTATTTTGTATGTCTTTATATTAGTGTTCGTGACTATGTAAATGACAGATAAAAGTACAGGAGTAGAAAAAATATTAAAACGTAGGTACGCATTCCTAATATTAAATGTTTTCTTTGCACAGTTACCATGATTGATGATTTTCATATCCCGCATATTACAGATATCAACATAATATCTTACCCACTCACGTGACAATAGTGTCCCGGACCTTTGTGCGTGCGTGGAGCTGGAGCCAGGTACCAACCTACAAAGTACCAAAACTGGGACAGTATGTAGAGGCCCTTTCGACCGTTTAATGAAAAGCAAGGGGTACAAAATATTATTATGTCAACAATATTATTACCTATAGAATTAAAACGGTACACATGTCGGTACATGTATTGTGTACCGACATGTGACTGGACGCAAATGGGCCTACAACCAAACTCGCTAGTCTAAATAAGAGTTAATTAAGATGAATTGGTATACCAGAGGTCTAAATCCAATTTAAGAAATGATCAATCGTAAATGTCTATTTTTCCTTATGTGTCAGCCAAGTGTGTGTGCGGAACGCAATGATATTAAGATAAACCAAATTTTTAGTTGGGTCTATCAACTTTCTCTTGTTGTTATTCTGTCCCGGTAAGCCAAGAGACAACAGTGACAGAGTTTCTTAGAAAAAATACCATAAATTGGGCTCCTATCATGGTAAGGAGTTGCCCTACCATAGAATGGGTTCAATATAACATAAATACGTGTTTAGTGGATTAAAGCCCCATAAAATCATAGTTTTAAAGAGTGACCCAAGGGACGTAACCATGGCAGCGAGCAACAAAAAATAGTTGATTGGCCCAGTTGCAAAATGCAGATTTAGGGTTGCTTTTGATATACATGAAATAAAAAAAAATGTACTACTGCATTTCTATGAAGCACAATTCAACAGCAGGTACGTAGGCACAGATAGTTCGTGAACCGTGATACTTCTAAATCATAACAAAAATGGAAATGTGTTACAGATACAATAGTAACCATTATCAAAACAATTATCACATGACACATTTAAATAAAAAACCGGCCAAGTGCGTGTTGGGCCACGCGTAGTGCAGGGTTCCGTAGTTGCCTGTCTGTCTTTGTTACATCGACATCGACACGCACGCGCCAAGTAAATGGTGCGGTTGCGTAGGCCGAATTTGTACGAAAGTTGGCCTTTCCAAGTACGTTTTTAAATTGGTCGACTATTACTGGGTAACTACGTAATTAGTAATGTCTACTTAGCCGTGATAGTTTTCCTTTTCAATTTATTATAATGTAGGTAGGTACTACTGGCACGAATTTTTTCACATTCCTAGTGTTATTAGATTTTTTTAACAGCCGATATTTGGCACACGCCAGCACCCACATAACGTAAAATGTGCGAAATTATTTAAAAAAAAACCGGCCAAGTGCGTGTCGGACCACGCAAAACGAAGGGTTCCGTGCCTATTAAAAAGGTCGTATCGTCACAGAAATTTTACGGCACTTACGTCCTTTTCTTTGAGGAAGGCAGTTTTTCAGCAATATCTCGAAAACCTCTGATCCGATCTTATTCAAAACAATTTTCGGTGAATGAAATTAATAAGCCCTATGTCCATGAATTTTTCCATATTTTTAAAATACACCGTTCAAAAATTAGAGGGGGGGGGGACAGAATTTTAGTCACTTTCGGGGCGATTATCTCCGACCCTATTCACTTAATCAAAAAAAATGCTAAGAAACCTTACATTTATTTTGAAAGGCCTATCGATTGATGTGCCACACGGGGGGTCACAATGAATTTTTTTTTTGACTTTTAGTTATATGTATGGAGTGCACCCCTAAAAAAATTTTTTTTTGTCATTTTAATTACAAAACTATGTAGCGGCTAACAAAATACACCTATCCTCAAAATTTTATTCATATACACCTTATAGTTTTCGAGTAAAATGCCTGTGACATACGGACAGACGGACAGACGGACAGACGGACAGACGGACAGACGGACATGACGAAACTATAAGGGTTCCGTTTTTGCCATTTTGGCTACGGAACCCTAAAAACCGGATAAGTGCGAGTCGTACTCGCCCACTGAGGGTTCCGTACAAAATTACAAATGTATAGTTTTCAGATTTTTCCCTGTACATGTAGTATAAGACGATATTACTTACCAAATTTCATACTTCTAGGACAACGGCAAGTACCCTATAAATTTTGTTTCCCTTATGAGTGTCGAAATATATGTTTTTTTTGCGGCATAAAAGGCTGTATCTTTTTTTACGTTTACTTAGAAGTTTGATTTTTTCACAGTTTCAAGGGACTGTAGACTTCAGTATATGGTTTTAATTTCAACTCAATACCTCCACGCGTACCCGAGATAAAGATTCTTGACAGACAGACAGACATACGGACAACAAAGTGATCCTATAAGGGTATAATCTAATTATAGTAGTCATTTAGTCGGCAAAGGGGGGACACTTGCCTCGAACAAAAATAAGGGATTTAAAGCCCGATATCACGCAAATGGACACTGAGTAGAAAAATGGGTCTTAAAACCCATAATATTTTTGAACAAGCTATCCAACGATTCCCCACACCATGGTTTTAACGAGAAAAAATACATCCCCACTCTTTGGGGGAGGCCTATATCCAGGAGGACGTCTTTGGGCTGATATGATGAACATTATCATTTTGAGTGCTCTGATAATATACAGACCGAATTGTATTTATCTGATCATAATTTTTGCCTGACTACGGCAGAGCCGAAATCAAGAAATAAGTATGATTTTAGCAGTCTATGTTTGTATTTTGTGGTCAACCGTAGCGTTTCAGATACTGAACTGATTTCGATAAATAAGGTGTCAATCGATTCGATAATTATGCTCCGGGTGACATAGGCTACCCCTCTTGTGTGAATTAGTCATGAACTAAAATTTTGTATTGATAGAAAATTGTAATTGATGATCAAGAGAGTTTATGAGTAAAAACCAATAATACTCAGCAATTAATACAAATCAATAATTATATAATTAGGTACTTACCAATACTTCAAGAGCTTACATTATTTAAGTATTTATGTTTTAAAACTGCTTGTCAATATGACGCCGGAAAATTTAAATACCAACTGAACTATTTTTTCTTGACTTTAATAAAATACACTGAATGTAACATCATTTTAAATACCATGACATTGTCATTTTACGTCAAGAATTACATTAAAGTTGACGGGCTGCGATTTAATATAGAGGTTCCTAAACATAAATAAAAAGGCCGTAATCACTGAATTTGGCCATATCCATAGGGTGTGTTAAGAAATGTTACCATTTTTTGTCAAACAAAACATATACTTCTCCCATGGCTTATACATAATCCTACAAATCCTACTAATATTATGAATGCAAAGTCAAAGTTAAAAAGTCAAAGTGATTTATTCTTCAATTTAGGCATATTACATGCACCTGGGTCGTTCTTCTTTTCGACCGACAATAGCCTGTCCTTCGTCTTATTACGGCATTTCATTTGAGTAATGATGTTTACGGTTTTATAATGTTCGAATGAACGTCCATATTATTTTATTAATTAGTGATATTTAATATTTCACTTTCTCTAACTAGCATTTTTTAAATGTTTTTTTTTTTTCGTAGAATGCCGTGACAGAGTGGTAAACCAAAATGTTGTCCCCACTGAAAGAGTCCACTTTGTCACATGTTTTTTTTTTAGAAAACAATCGTAAATAAATATTTATATTGGCCAGAAAGGAAACTTTAATTAGTTCTAATGAAGAAACCTATGCATTTTTTTTTTAATCGCACTTCAAAACCACAATTTTCGATAGTTCAAAAACCAATATAACAGAAAAACCTCGGTTCATTGTCGGTAAAAAAGAAGAACGACCCTCCTATGAATGTCGATAAACTACCACCGGTTCGGAAAGTAAACCTCTGCCTCGAGAAGAACCGGCGTAAAAAACTCGGCGAGGTGTCATTTTTTCAAAACAGTATACAATATATCATTTCAGTATCAGAGTATTATAAAATTTTAAAATTACATTGCTACAGTAGAAATTTGCAGGCAAAAGTTTGGATGTTTAGATGTTTGGATGTTTGTTACTCAATCACGCTTAAACGACTCCACCGATTTGGATGAAATTTTGCACGTAGATAGTTTATAGCCTGGAATAAAATATAGAATAGTTAGTATTATTAATATATAGTTAATATAATAATTTCTAAGTACCTTATTTTAATACAACAACGCAACTTGCCACCAGCATTTAAAAAGTGTTTCTATCAAACTCTGATTTCATTACACCAATTCCATCAATAACAACATTGCATAGGTATGTAAAATCCAATCATGCGCTGCTCCTATGAATCACGTAGTTGCAATGCTTCGTTTTGCAAACTTGTAACAATAGTTTGCTAAAACCATTAGATCTGGGGCGCCATTGGGCTTCGCCTGAAGCTGAGTGCTTCGTACTAAATTGCTAATGAATGAATGCTTTGTATGCAATACGATCGTGATAAGTAAAACTAAGGTAAGGTAAACAGAGACGCGACTGAATAAGTAACCTAAGGAAGTATTATATAAATATTTTAAAATGTTTTCAAGACTATCCTCATATTGTGCTAAAAAAATCTTTCGTATGTCCGGCGTCTCCGGCTTTTCACCTCTACAGGTTGCATTTCTCAACCGATGCTCGTGAAATTTTGTGAGCAGGGTCAATAATTATTTATATAGATATTTTAAGGCGATTCAGTTTTTGGAAAAAAAAATCCGTTTCGCGGGATGTAAAACCTGTGGATACAAATCCTACTTCCTACTAATATTATAAATGCGAAAGTTTGGTTGTTTAGATGTTTGGAATCACTCATCTAGCAACCGGGATAGATATGTAGTATAGCTCAAGGCAGTCGTTTATCAAGTCGTCAAAAATATTTGAGGGCAAAGCACACCTTAGGGAAATCCATAACACCGAACAGCGTAACAAACATACGAACATAATATTACGTTTAGTGCGGATAGTGTATTAAGCATGACACGTATAGTTAGTTCTCGTATGACTGTGAACTCAATATCTAATAAGAGTGAAGAAATCACAGGAGCACAACAAAAGCTACATAAATGGGTCCAAAAATCACCGACGGCAGACACCGATTAGACTTGATCAACCCTAACGTCGACAAGCTGGCGTCCAACATGTGGCTCAAGAAAGGTGAGTTGTTCCCTGAGACTGAAGGGTTTATAGCCATCCAAGATCGAATAATGGATATCACGAACTACAGGAAACACATCATCCGCGACCCTAATCTATCCACCGATTTATGCCGACGCTGTCATGCTGCTTCTGAAACCATACAACACATAACAGGAGCCTGGCGATCCATAACCCAGACTGATTACAAACATGACCAAGACGCAGCCACCATATACATCAATATCTTGCATTTAAAGTTCGCCTTATAGAAACCAGGACTCTCTATTATAAATATTCACCACAGATAGTTTTAGAGTTAAAAAAAACCGTTTTTACGATAAAAGATATTGGTACATTTTTGACTACTAATGGAATCTCCATCTTTAACGATTATTTGCTAAGCTTAGCTAATTTCTAGGTTTAATCTAGATAATTGTTTACTTAATTTATTTGTCTATTATTTCGTTACACATGATTTTCTTTACATTAAATCTTCTGCGGTTTATCCTCTATAATATCTATTGGGCAGACTATTTAGGATATGTGGTAAGTCCATACTCTTTGTCCATATATATTGGTACTTGTTGGTACAATGAAGATGTTACTTTTTTCTAGTACACGGATTTTAAGCGGTACAATGGTTTTCAACATTCTTATCTATATATGTATGCGCTGTAGGTAAGTTCTTCCATAATTAGATATTCCATAGTTTAAGTATTATTGAGTCAGCCATAGCCATTTACAATAAACGAAGTGTATATTATAAGGCAGTTTATGTTTGAGTATGCTTAAGTTGCTTAGAATGGCTCTTAGTCTTTTACATACGTTATCCATATGAGGGCTCCAGTTCAACTTGTTATCAATCACTAAACCAAGGTATGCACATATGCTGATTTACTTCGTCCAGAAGTTTACAGTTGTAGTTGCAACGCAGGTTCGAGTCATGTAGGCATGAGTGTTCGTGTGCATATTGGGTACTATAATGGTTTTGATATAAGGTGAGTGGATGTGAATAATTTTAGTTTTTTAGTCATTTATGGATAGCCCAACATTTATTAACATTTATGGATAGCCCAACATTTATTAACATTTATGGATAGCGACTACCTGCATTAATGCATCGAACTCGCGCTGCATTTTACGTTCAGCCTCGTTAATGTCAGAATCAGCAGTTATTAAAATAATAAATAAATAAATATTAGGGCACATTCTTACATAAATCGAACTAGCCCTATAGTAAGCTCAATAAGGCTTGTGTTATAGGTACTAGACGACGATATATTTGATACTTAAATACATAGAAAATATCCAAGACTCCGAAACAAATATTCATGCTCATCACACAAATATTTGCCCTTACCGGGATTTGAACCCAGGACCTTCAGATTCCTAACCAAGCGATACCTATTTTGTCGAACGAATACAAACTTTACTGGGACAGGACTATCATTACCGACAAAACAGTTCATCACAATAGACCTGATATTATACTCCACGACAAAGCAGCAAAAACTGTATATCTCATCGACGTAGCCATCCCCAACACCCACAACCTTGCATCCTCCCACACTGAAACAAACAGCAAATACTTATCCATAGAAATTAAAGCCAAGTGGAAGGTGAACACAGCAAAGACAATTCCGATCGTCGTTTCGTCTCTAGGAGTTATCGCTCGCACTCTGCACACCAGCTTGAAAACCCTTGATATTCACTATCTCACCCATTGGCCAAAAGCCCGCCGCGATCAAAAATCCGTGAATGTCGATTGTCTTCACTTAAAAAGTTAGTAAAGGTCTCCTAAGAGCATTTTCGCGTAGCAGCAAGGGATGTAGTAGCTACCCTTATTGCCCCATCTCAACTTTCCACCCTGTATACGTCCCACTGCCGGGCACAGGCCTCATGGATGAGAGGGAAAATGGGGAAATGAGTGCTTAAACGTATTCCAAACATTTTGTTAAAGTAGCGTTTCTGCTTAATAATTCCTCATATTTGTAACATCATAATTTTTACTGGTTAAAATAAGTTACTGCACGCGCGGTTAAAATACTAATAAAAGAGTTTTAGAAATGAGATGAGTAGATCCGGAGATTTCCCCCTATATTTTGTAATGTACCCTCAGAAAACTAAACACTCACAAAGTTTCCTCTTTATTATATTAGTATAAACAAACAAGTCCAGTATTCAAAATTGTCAGTTTCAGTTCAGTACCCAGACGACCAAGCTGGACTGGAAAATTGTCTCTCAATAATTAACTTTAAAAACAAAGTTTTAACCGACTTTAATTCAGTATTTCGCCAAGCCACATACATGAACATTTCCACATACCTATAAATCCTGATCTGATGACCATGGGACTACTTGAGAAGGACCACACAAAAAAAGCATTTTCTAAATCGGTCCAGTCGCCTTCGAGTAATCGGGGATATTTAAGAGTCCGACGAATTGAGAACTTTCTCCTTTTTGAAGTCGGTTAAAAATGAGACCTCATTTCACCTTGTACGAGTATTGCAGGTTTTGTCGGCATCGTTAGAACTACTTTTGAAGTCTTGAAAACATATGTATTAAGAAATAATGAAGCATTTTGTTTATGGTTCGAACCTTAGAAGGATTATTGATCGAAAACCTTTTTAAACTTTCTTTTCGAACTGTTACTAAATAAAGAAGTATCGTGTTATAATGTATAAATCCTTACTCTTGACAGACATCTTTCATATTAACACCTATTGAATCAAGGGTAAAAAATGTAACATGGAAACAACAACAGCGTGTTGCAACGCGAAGCAGCGTCGTTATAAATAGTGCGTGGTGCGGGAGCCGCCGTGTCAGTTCTCCTGTCGGCCGTACTGAAGAGGACGAAAGTGACCCAGTGGACCAGAGGATATACCTACAGACATGCGTGCCTTCCAAGTGAGTACAGACAGAACACATCGGTGCGGATATGTGGAAGGGTGGTTACAAAGACTATGTAACGGACTATGCATACATCCATACACATTTTTGACTACTGATTATAACGTTAATTCAGTTTTTTTTTGTGTAGGTAAACGTGTTTATTGTCAATTTGTGTGTCAACCAAAACACACTGTGTATAACTCGTGTAAATTATGGAAAAATCTTGGTAATAGGAGGAACAATGAAGTTCGATTTTACTGGACCAACCTTATTATTTTCTGGAAATAATTTATAATATTATAATCAAATATAATGTCTAAGAAGAAATTAAAACTATCAATTAAAACGTGTCAGATCTTATCTATAAAAGCTCTAAAGTAATAGATATAATTTTGAAAACTCATTCACTACTAGATTTGCTTAAAAAATATGCATCATTTCAATTTAATTCAATAACCTGGATTTGTCATGCAAATACATTAATACATATACATACTCGTGATTTTAGAACGAACGAAAATTTCATGTCGATATGGTATTCCACACGATGTTCTATATGCATTATTTATTCTGAACGTAATCTGTACGCGGTATACCTAGAGTTTACTGATGTCGTTCAGGTTTCGTCTCCTGTCGATATACTGTCAGTATTGGAGGGGTGCAGTGTAGGTGCAGTACATGTTTACTAAAGGTATAATTATTTGGAAGACCGAGCTGTGCTCGGTGTCGTGAATTATGAAGCCCCGAAGAAAATGACTTTTTCACCTCAGCGGCTCGAACATGGCGGTTTTGCTGCTTGAAACCAGTGAGGAAAATGCAATTTTGCTGCGAGCGTGAAGAAAACTAACTTTTTAATTTTTCATATCGTAGGTTAGTCGCAGGTCATCTTTTCATACTGCGGGGTGTAATACAAACTTGGAACATTTAAACTTCATTATCTCTGTCACTTTCACTCCGTTACAAAAAAGAGAGAGATAAAATATGTCAATTCGTCATTCGACTTCGAAACCGGCGGTAACGAAAAACTTGTTCCAAAACAAAATAAAATTCGACTCGTGTTAAACTCGTATACAAATATTAAACTTATATTAAATCTAATATTATTTTAATCATATTAGTATTTCATTATTCTTTAAATACAATGAAGAAATGCGATATTTATCGCGAACATTTATTATTAAAGTCTTTAGTTTTTTATATAGGGGAGAGGGGGGCAGCTATCACTGGAGGCAGCTTAGAACAAATGCGTTCAAAGACGTATTTTTAGTGCAATTATGGTCCAAATCCATTTTTTGGGCTCGGAACACTGACCCACACAACTGTCACTTGATAGATTTGACGTTTGACAGGACATGAACGAACCAGTAACATATTTTGATTTCGATGTCATCCGTTAGCGGTTTTGCTCCCCATGTGTAAGGATTTTCAGGCTGTATTTGAAGGAAACGGTAAGTGAAACTTATTTTATTCGATAATACAATCTATAAGCTTTAGTGACAAAGAATAAACAATCAGAATTTGCTATTGTTTTGGAAGATATCAATGTTTATTTTTTTAAATAGGTGTTGGGGTAGTTTTGAAAATAAATTAGGAGGCAGTTTTGATTAGCAGTCTGTTCAAAACTACCCCGGCCATAGGAAATGTTCATATCTGCCCCGATATAAACTGACATGTAGGTACGTAAACCAATAATCTTAGATATTTTAGTACACGCTCATAATGCATTTACCTGAGTTAATTAGTTGTATACTTATTACGTTTAGTCTTGTTTGGTATAATAGTTATTAGAATTCTATTGTTTGTTTTTCTGTCATTTTATATGATAAAATAAACATTATAATTAGAACATTTTATGTTTTTTTTATTTAACAACAGCCAAAACATAATTAATACAGAATTATTATCCCCTGCTACATTGTTGGGGTAGTTTTGAACAACAGTGTGTGCATAACTGCCTCAAGGGGGCAGCTTTAGTAGGATTTCAATACGTTTCAAAGGTACCCCTCCTGAGGCACCTTTGAACACTACAAAAAACATTTCTGTACAAAACTACCCCTTCTTAGTTATAACTGCAAATTATACAAGTAAAATGTTAATACGACCATTCCTAGTGACTAACTGTACTAAGTACAGGTTAAAAAAACACGTATATCTCAACATTGTTGCCTTATAACCCATATTTCAAATCTGCCCCAAGTAAATTCAAAGCTACCCACGCTTGGGGCAGTATTGAACATTATTCCTCGAGTTGCAAAATTCTAAATTGTACCTTTGTCTTTAGCTTTGGGCATGTGCAAATGCATTAATTACATAGGTTAATAACATATGTTGTTGTGTAGAGGCTTAAAACTGGTTTTTATGGGTAGTATTTTGGAATACGTTAATGAGTGTAAAAAATGTACCAGGCTGCCCCCCTCTCCCCTAGTGAATGAATATACATTTATATACAGTTTCAGAACGCACTTTATATTCTTTAAAAAGTTAGCGCGATTGAACTTTGTTACGTTTTCTTCGAGATAAAACATAAATTAAACAAACATTAACTAAATATGAGTGAATCAAGTGACGAAACCGATGTTTTACCTCCTCAAGAGTTGAGAGATAACGTCAAAGAGGGCTGAATTGTGTTTTCTAAGTAAGTTCATCTTGGACATTGGACAAGTATCAGCAAAATGCATAAACAAACGGAAACGGACTTAGTTTATTCTTAATGTCATGTAAAGTTAATGTTATGGGAGAGAGTAATTGTAGTTAATGTTTGTTATTTCATATGTATTTGTTGTTTGTTTTAGGGTTCCGTACCTCGAAAGGAAAAAACGGAACCCTTATAGGATCACTTTGTTGTCCGTCCGTCCGTCCGTTCGTCCGTCTGTCAAGACTCTTTTTCTCAGGAATGCGTAGAGGTATCAAGCTAAAATGTATATCAAATACTCAGGTCTACTGTCCCTTGGAGCTGTGAAAAAATCAAACTTCTAAGCCAACGCAATCAAAAAAGTATAGCCGTTTATGCCGCAGATTTCCGCAAATTTTCGAAAGTCGCAAGGGAATCAGAACCTACAGGGTCCTTCCCGTGAATTCAGAATCTTGAAATTTGGTAAGAAGCAACGTCTTATATTAGCACAGATAAAGGAAAAATTGCGAAAACCGTAAATTTTTAGTTACATCATAAAATAAAAATATTTTTAATAATTTATATACCTACAGGTTTGTACGGAACCCTCGGTGCACGAGTCCGACTCGCACTTGGCCGGTTTTATTACATAAAAATGATTTAATTGCTTCTATGTGGCGTTTTATTCCTTTGCGTTATATGTTCTCGCCGCTGAGGTGAAAAGTTGTATGTATCACACGAGAGCAAAGATATTTGCATCTCGTGTCTTTGAGTCCCTCGCTACGCTCAAGATTCTAATTTTGAATCACTCGCTACGCTCGTGATTCAACTATAGAATCTTTCGCTTGCTCGGGACTCAACATCAACACTCGCAGCAAAAATCTACTTTGCTCTCTTGTTGAACAAATAACTATTTCCGGAAATGAGAGACTAGATCGATTTTCGCCTCCGTAGAACCGGCACTGTAAACCATATTGAAATTCATAAAGCCATTATCCGAGACCAATTTACAAACAAATATACAAATTACAATTTACAAAAAAAGCAAGAGCAAAGAAATGCATAATATGCTGTTAGAACTTTCGACATGTTAACTTTAATCTTGAATAAAAATTCAGGGGAGCACACATCTCCCTACCTGAGGCGTATAATGCAGCTAGTTACACTTTTTTTTAATTTATATTTAAAAAACCTGGGTGTAGCCGGAATATTCCTTTGCAATTCATAGAACTTCAACTTATTGTCAGCAGCCCATCTAGTTAAATATAAAATCTTTGCAATCTAATGAGCGACCAATAAAGTGAATACTTGAAAACGGACTACCTTGTGTCTCATTAACAATGTTTACAAAATGGTCCATGGTTAACATTTCTTAACTGTAGCTATTATTATTCAAACGCGATAAGTTTGGGGTTGGAATAGCTGTCAGTTCATTTAATAAAATAAAATAAATATATAAGGGCACATTCTTACACAAATCGAACTAGGCCTGTAGTAAACTCAATAATGCTTGTGTTATAGGGACTAGACGACGAGATATAAATACTTAATAGTATTTTTTCTACTCCTGTACTTTTATCTGTCATTTACATAGTCACGAACACTAATATAAAGACATACAAAATTAGTTTGCAGAAAAGTCTATACTCTATTCCCCATAACAGTACGGCACAGCCGTGCTGTTATGTCGCCAAAACGATACGCTTAGCAGCCATACGCTTCTAAACCTATACATTAGGTACTACCAACTTAACAAACCACTGAATGTTTTTACTTTTTAGAATTTTTTAACTATAGGCATTGCTGCCAACTTAGGAAAAACCTTATTCTTAATATGGCAGTACTGGCAAGTTGACATAAATTAAAAACAAAGTTAACTATAGACATCCATTTGTCTCATTTTCATGTTTCCCGAATTCCCGGTTATTTTATAAATTGTTGTTTGACTTTGCGGCCTTTGTGGTTGCTATAAAATAGTTTGTGTTACTCAAAAGTAATAAAAATGGATGAAGATGAAAATATTGCTTCAAAACCAGAAGAAATACACCGGCAGCCCACAAGCAGTGACCGAAAATTTGTTGCCTACTAAATCTCGGCACCTATACGACAAAGTTTAAGAAAAGTTTATTCTTTGATTAATCTTGCATTTTATTTCATAGTAGCTAGTCGTAGAAAAAGTATTGTATGCAACGTTGTATAACTACGTCAAAAAACGCTCGTGGCGTCTTTCTTTACAATGTTCGCCTTCGGCTCACATCGTAACCCACGCCACTCGCCTTTTTTGACCTCTCTTATACAACTGTTGCATAAAATACTATTATGCAACAGTTGTATAAGAGAGGTCAAAAAAGGCGAGTGGCGTGGGTTACAATGTGAGCCGAAGGCGAACATTGTAAAGAAAAACGCCACGAGCGTTTTTTGACTTAGTTATACAACGTTGCATACAATACTTTTTCTACGACTAGCTACTATGGAATAAAATGCAAAATTAAACAAAGAATAAATTTTTCTTAAACTTTGTCGTATAGGTGCCGAGATTTAGTAGGCAATAATTTTCGGTCACTGCTTGTGGGCTGCCGGTGTATTTCTTCTAGTGTAGAAGCAATATTTTCATCGTCATCCATTTTTATTACTTTTGAGAAACACCAACTATTTTGTAGCAAACACAACGGCCGCAAACTCAAACAACAATTTATAAAATAACCGGGAATTCGGGAAACATGATAATGAAACAAATAGGTGTCTATGGTTAACTTTGTTTTTAATTGATGTCAACTTGCCAGTACTGCCATATTAAGAATAAGTTAGCAGCAATGCCTTTAGTTCAAAAATTTCTAAAAAGTAAAAACATTCAGTGGTTTGCTAAGTTGGTAGTACCTAATGTATAGGTTTAGAAGCGTATGGCTGCTAAGCGTATCGTTTTGGCGACATAACAGCACGGCTGTGCCGTACTGTTATGGGGAATAGAGTATAGACTTTTCTGCAAACTTATTTTGTATGTCTTTATATTAGTGTTCGTGACTATGTAAATGACAGATAAAAGTACAGGAGTAGAAAAATACATAAAAAACATCCAAGACTTAGAAACAAATATTTATGCTCATCGCACAAATATTTTCCCTTACCGGGATTCGCACCCAGGACCTTCAGCATCGTAGGCAGCGTCACTACCCACTACACTAACTGGTAGCACAACGACAACAAGATGTCGTAAATATTGACGTATTTTATTTATGCAAAAATGTCACATCCAACCTCATTCTAATCGCTGTTTGATAATGCTGCGTTCCGGTTTATTTCACCGCACTCAACTATCGCATAACGTGAATAACGTAACTCTATGGGAAATGCATCAAGACCTACACACTTGAGATATTTGAGTTGGCAGAATTGCATCAAAGTATTTCATTCAGAAAGCAACTCTACTGTCCAAGGAAGAAGATTCCATTTCCAATGACAGTCTTATAAAAAGTTGGACACAATAATTTCAACCATACGTACGCGTTTGTACCGGAAAATAACAACGTTTCCATAGCTTCCTTCTTTTGTTACGAGCCCTATTGTTCTAGATTATAAGATCGAGTCCATACGTATGGGAAGAGCATTGTTTTATAAACGAATATTTGCAGATACGGTGACCTCTGTTTGTATTGTAATCTGTACCAAGGTTATGGTGATTTTCATTGATAACAAGGTAAATCAAATTTCATTGTTTGTATAGTAATTTGCATGTATACACAAAATGTAGGTATATATACTATGCATTGACACACATATGCTACCTACTTAAATCTCTTTTTTTGATTTGAATTGCGTTGCGTGGCGTGGGTAACATTTTTGTAATAGTTGTTATATCTCTTGTTATAGTTGCGAATTTGACACTAGTATTAAGAAATACAATTTAATAAGCTGTAAAAAAATTAAGTTCACTAATCTTTAATCTCTTTTAAACATTTTTAATTGGATGTGGAATATTAAGATTTTTTCATTATTATTAAACACTATTATTTAAAAAAAACGATTTAATTTTAGTTGCTGCAATCAAATTAAATTAAGTTCACTTAAGTTGGTTCTTGGCTATCGGCGCGTTTAAGTCTTTTGTATGGAAGCTCCAGCTTGCTCCTTACAAAAATGTTAAGGCAAATCCAAGTTTATGACATTGCTATGGTCTAACGTATAACGTTTTGGTGCACTTTTCGTACCAACGTTTAACGCACTACATTGTTTAAGTACATCTTCAATTTACGGATTTATTGTTTTATTTAGTTAACTACCGCCAAATAGACAAAATCGCATTCAATATCCATGAATATTACCTGATCAATATCCACATTATTTCACAATTTTCAAATTCTCATACAAAATGGACAACCAAATTACTCGTATATATAGTTGTACGAAGGCTATTTAAAAAAATATATAATATATAATCATTACAATGAATCCTTAAATTCAATTATATTACGCAACTCTTTAAGATTTAATATTTTATGCCAAAAATTCACGTCTGTAGTCCCAAAAGGGGTAGAAAAAGAAAAAATACACATTTCCTTTTTATTAAACTGCACACAGACAATGTCTTTGGTTTTGATATAGAACCAAGTTTCGGGTTGAGTGTTTGTTAGGTATAAGAGATTATATTATATCTACATATCTCTTAAATGCGTATAATACATAATATATCCTCAATACGCCAGGAGGGTGAAAAATTTTTGAAAGCACACAGCAGCTATAAGAAAACAAATACCTACTACTGTTTGCAGGAGCGTATTATTAAATCAAAGAATTTCTTTGTAAAATGACTTTAACACATTCAGTGTCAAGAATCGCTACGCGCTGCCCTCGTCGCCGATCCCGTGGTTTTTTCCTATGTAGCGGAAAGCGTCTACGGCGTAGGTACCCGATAGTCTGGTTCGAGGCTCTAAATGTGTTAATAAGACTAACCACCAATCGAGTTCATTCCAAGGTTTATCCATTTTAACTCATTAACTCCACGATGCTCGTAGTGCTACACCGTAGTCCATAGCTTTAAGCTGCTATAACTCCAACGGCATATGTAGCGAAAATCACCCGTAGCAGTCTAACGCATTTGTGCCGCGATTGGCGCTAAAGAGGTTAATTTCTTTATTTTTTTTATGCCAGATTAATTAAATTGGGTCTAAATACTCTAAATGTATACGAAACAGTTATTTTTTGTTTAGATGATATTTTTACTTGTTCGGGTGAAATTTGAATTGAGTTGCAACTCAATTTTGAAGCAGATATTTTCAACCGATTGAGCTGAAATTTTTGGGTTTAAGTAGCGCTGTAAGAGCTGATGTGATGATGGAGGCAGAAGGTGGCCATGAGAATTCAGGACTTAACCGACGTAACCATGCTGAGTTTGGGCTCGTTAGAATTGTCTTGACGAGTACTTGATGACGGTATACGGAAAAGTACAGTTGGCAATAAAAACTTGTACCAGATTTTTTTTTGTCAGTAACTTATATTGTATCAAGTTATTAAATCATCACAAAACATTTCCAGGTATTCGTATTCGTCATCGTCTGCGCCGCCGTTAGCGCGGGCTACATCGGACACGCAAGCTACCCTGGCCACGGTGGCTACGCTGGCCACGGTGGCTACGCTGGCCACGGTGGCTACGCTGGCCACAGTGACTACGCTGGCCACGGTGACTACGGTGGTCAAGGCGGCTACAGCGGGCTGGGTGGTTACGGGGGCTATGGCGGCCATGGCTACGAGGGCTACAGTGGCCATGCAGGCCACGCCGCCGTCGCGCACGATGATGGTCATCATGGGGACTACTACGTAAGTACCAAGGAAACTGTAGATACAAAAACAGATATTCGCATCAGGGATCGGAACCGGTTATTTCAAAAATCCCCGAAGTAGTCTAATATTTTGAATTATTTTAGGCTCTTAATGTAGGGCTCTATCGTGTATTTAGGTAACATATTCGTATTATTAGACTGCCCGATCAAAAATGATATTATAACCAAAGAACGAAATAATACCGGTTTAATTTGTATGGAGAAAATACCGGTATCCGATCCCTGATTCGCATTCGTCACAGGCTAGCTCGGGCAACATTGACCACGCATAGGCTGACCACGGGGTTATAGTCGCCAGGACGGCTACAGTGGCCTAGTTGGCTACGGGGACTATGGCGCCAATGTTCACAAATCAGGAGCTCTTTTAGCCACTTTTATCCAAGCCTGACGAAATATGTAAAACAGCAACAACAAAATAAACGATCATTTAATGTTCTTCTCTGAAGCCTTAGAAAGCAGTATGACCACAGCTTAAACAGATTAGACTTAGTGCAATGACATATATACAGGAAAAATGTTTCTAACCTTAGTAAGTTAGCACAAATAGAAAATTGACAACTTGAAATTATTGGGTGAATCTGAAAAAAATTCAATTTGATAAACCCCGACATGAAAACGATAATGTTAGTTTGAACGTACGGTCGACTACAAAGAGATTGATACGGCCAAAGTTACAAAATGATGTATACACAACCTTAATATTAAGGCAATAAAGTCGTGTATACATATTTTTGAAACGTTGGCCGTATCTTTCTCTTTGAAGTCGACTGTTCCTAAACTTCAAAATTATGACCAATTGGAAATACGTCATATTATCAATTATTGAACAAAAAATCAATTTTCTTTTTCATACTGATATTTATTATAAATTCAAATAAGACCAAATTTCATACTGGACATAATTTTATTTGGGTTTGATTCATTATAGCAATAAAAATTGGTTATAAATAAATAAATATTAGGGGACATAGTAAGCTCAATAAGGCTTGTGTTATAGGTACTAGACGACGATATATATAATAGATATAAATACTTAAATACATAGAAAACATCCAAGACTCAGACACAAATATTCCTGCTCATCACACAAATATTTGCCCTTACCGGGATTCGAACCCAGGACCTTCAGTTTCGTAGCCAGCGCCACTAGGCTAACAGGACGTCTAATAATATATTATGCACTTTCAGGTTTTTTTTCTAGTTACTTCTGGCCTAATTTCAAAATGGACATTTCTTGTCACACAAAGAGTCATTATAACTAGAATGTACTAGATTAATTTTTCCGCTTCGGATCAATGGAGCATGCATACAATGAAATAGTTTCTATGGGCCAACCGCAAATAAATAAATATCTTTATCCAGATGAATGAACCTTGTTATATAAAAACGTAACCAAGACGTAAGTTTTTCTAAACAATCTCAATTTCTATCCTGCTGCTTTAAATTTAAGTTATTTTTTGCTCGCGACTTTGTCTGTGCATTAGGCTTGTCAATTGCATTTTCTTGCCACCTCCACGATTTCACTACATTGGGGATTAATTTACGGGACAAAAAGTACCCTTTGTTTTTACTTTTATTGAAGTTATTTTGTGTAAATAAACCGGAAGTGCGAGTTCAACTCGCGTGGTGAGGGTTCCGTATGTTGAGAATTTTTCCGTTACTTTGAATACTCAAACTTAGGTTTTCCTGTAATCTTTAGGAAAGGAACTAACTTCGATATTTTTTTCAGAATTTTAAGGCTAGTAGTTTCGGAGATAAGGGGGCGGGGGATGGTCAATTCTCATCTTTTTTCCTAAATTACTTCAGTTTACCCCCCAAAAAAGGCCCCCTTGTTCAGAATTCATTAATTTACTTTACGCGTCCACCTTTGGGTCACTAATTTACATATGTTTACCAAATTTCAACTCAATCGGTCCAGTAGTTTCAGACCAAATCGGCTGTGACAGACGGACAGACAGACGCACGAGTGCTCCTATAAGGGTTCCGTTTTTTTCCTTTTGAGGTACGGAACCCTAAAAAGTATAAACTTGATGATGTCTTAACTAAATCAAATCAAATCACGATAGTCATGTTATACAGTTTGATTTATGATATTGGAGTTTTTTTTTATATTATCAACAGCAGTTATAAACTATTAATATAATATAATGACTAAAATACATAGATTAGAAACCTCTAATATCTACTCCGAAACAAATTAATGCTCGCGTCACAAATATTTGCCAGATAAACAGATCGTCATTATTGAATGAAGTCATTATTATATCAAAGAACGGTAAACACACGATGTAGTGTAACCGTACTCGTATCGTACATAATTAGCATTGTTCCTTACAATTATAGTCTCCGGCAAAATATACGTCACGTTGACAGTAATGGCCATTAACTTGATGTGAATTATATTCCGGACGCAACGCCGGAAGCTGGTGAGCTTATTATGTTTGGCATTTTTGTATGTCAGTGTTTCCGAATACTTTAGATTTCTATAATTTCATTTGCCATAACACTAGTGTTTGCCATAATCGTCATTTGCTATAATAGTACATCATACCTAGGGCGGTGAATTCGTGAATGCTCGATTCGTACGATCAATTCGTACCATGAGACACAAATTTGACATTTCGAATCGAAAAATACCGTAGCGTCTGTAGTAAACTATTTCACTTGCAAAATGGTGCGTGATAACGTTTTATTCCGTCAATATTTATCGTAGATCCAATCGATACCTATCTCAAATTAAAGAACTTATAAAAATAAGGGTTTTGAATTGACAACATATATACGCAAAATTCGGATTGTCGTGTATTTTGTATTTCAAAATGCAAATAACTGGCACACGGTCCGCCATATTGGGTCGAGAGACTCAGTGGAGAATCGGCGCACACTGTTAAAGTTATACTTAATGTCGTTAAGCTTAAGGTATAGATTCCTTTAAAGTATTTAAACAATTTGGCGTTGGGGAATTGTTCGACGTACGCGATGCACGTATTCTGTAATGTCATAACCGACAAACGCTAGCATTTAAATTAAAACGATAAATGCTTGTAATACAAGGCTGAATATTAAAAAATCGATTAAACTATACGAACGATCGAGTTAACTGTTGCGAGCAAAGTAAACTTATAAGGGACTCGTGGTACCAATTAGATTGTTAGTTCTGTGAGTGACCACCAGGGGCGGTGTATAGAGTTTTCATACAAATCTTTAACTTTCCTCGATACTCGCTAGCGTATCTGGACTCACTGTAAACTCAGACTAGTGCTACTGGTGTTTGTGCCCCTTACCTTCGGTTCAGGCCATAAATATGCGATCTGGGGCTTTACGAATTACCGTGGTTTGTCTAAAGTTTTACATCTTGGCCAGGAAGTGAGATTTTCTCCTCGCGTAGCGGGCAGAAAATCCCAGTTACGGACCAGGATGACGTAAAAGTGATTTTATCTGAAATCGTAAATTTGTGGGACCTAATTTACATAAATAACCGTTGTCGTAGAGAGTATTCGTATTAGGATTTTTATTAAAGTCTGGATTTGCATAAAATCGCGAGAGCAAACGTTTTTATTAGGGTTCCGTAGCCAAAATGGCAAAAACGAAACCCTTATAGTTTCGTCATGTCTGTCTGTCCGTCTGTCCGTATGTCACAGGCATTTTACTTGAAAACTATAAGGTGTATTTGAATAATATTTTGGAAATATGTGTATTTTGTTAGCCGCTACATACTTTTGTAATCAAATGACTAAAAAAATATTTTTTAGGGATGCACACCATACATAGCCAAAAAAAAATCAATAAGTCCATGTGTGGCACATCAATCGATAGGCCTTTCAAAATAAATATTAAAAATATAATAAGGTTCAAAATAAGGTTTCTCAGCTATTTTTTGAGTAAGTGAACAGAGTCGGAGATAATCGCCCCGAAAGTCACTAAAGTTGCGTCCCCTCCCCTCTAATTTTTGAACGATGTATTTTAAAAAATATGAAAAAAATCATGGACATAGGGCTTATTATTATTTTGAACAAGATCAGTTCAAAGGTTTTCGAGATATTGCCTTCCCTATAGAAAAGGACATAAGTGCCGTAAGATTTCTGTGACGATTAGACCTTTTTAATCGGCACGGAACCCTTCGTTGTGCGTGGTCCGACACACAGTTGGCCAGTTTTTATTCATTCAACAGTATTATTTTAATGTAACTACAGTTATAATGGGCGATGTTTTGTTTTGTGAACGAAAACGGATGTAATGTATCTAGTTACATAATTTGTTCATGAATTTGTAATTAATGTGAGTGAGTATTTACTGTAATTTACGAGTTATAATGGCTAAAGTTGCCTGGTAGGAAATGGCATATGACACCTGACTTTAATGGGTTTTTTTTTAATTTTCAGTCGCATCCCAAATACGCGTTTGACTACTCAGTGAAGGACCCTCACACCGGCGACCACAAGACGCAATGGGAGACCCGAGACGGTGATGTTGTAAAAGGTACTGAATTCTTATTATTACAAGCTTTATATTTACTTGACCTGTTCGTATGTAATTGTAAGTATATAAGTAGGTATGTAAGAAGTAAGACATAGCCAGAGACTGCTCAGAATCGGGTGCATTGGAAAAAGTGGGGGGGGCGGCTTTGCCCAGCAGTGGCACACTACAGGCTCACAATAATATTAATAAGAAGTAAGCTGTCCATCAAACTTTGCAATCCATTTTTCAGTCACTTGCCGTAATCCGATTGAGCTGAAATTTTGAGTATAGTTTGGATGACAATTTAATATTATGGTACCATCGAGCTGATTTGATGATGGAGACAGAAGGTGGCCATGGGAATTCAGTATTTAACCCACGTAGCCCCGTTGAGTTTGGGCTCGTTAGAATCGTCTCAATGAGTAGTTGATGATGGTATACAGAAAAGTACAGTCGGCAATAAAAGCTTGTACCAGTTTTTTTGATACTTTCGGAGCACATTCACTGCATTGATCTCTAGGCGGGTGTAGCCGATAACATGGGAAAACCGTATGTAGAGGAAAATGGCTACGAACAGAGCATTCACCTAGCGTTCCTGGTACTAAAAATGATAAGTAGATACCTACCATCGCCAGTGGTTAGTTTTAGTCTTACAAGCAAATATCGTCATTGAAAGAATTATTATTATTATAACATTAAATTAGTATGTATTAATTTTTCATTGCATACTATTTAATTTCTGTAAATTTAGGTAAATATTAAAAATAAACGCTATCTAGGAACCCTGTGCCTTATGTAAAGGTTTAAGTAAGATTTTACTATAACAAAACAGTATTAATAAACCCAAAACTGCTAACCTTTTGTTACTGTAAATATAATAATAATAAAATCTTTAATTCGGAACACATGACTCCATGTAAAATGAAGCGGATCCTTGGCTTAATTGTATAGGCGAACTCCCAGCGCTGTTCAAAATACTGCAATGACATATCGCTAATAACACCATCTAATTTTTAACTAATAAAACTCTTATTTTCGCAGTAACTTAACTTACCCAGCAAGAAGGTACCAGTCATTTTTACATCGTCTTAGATCATACGTAAACATTTCAGGGGCCTACTCCCTCGCTGAACCCGATGGCACCACCCGCATCGTCGAATACACCGCCGACAAGCATAACGGCTTCAACGCCGTGGTCAAGCGCATCGGCCACGCCCACCATCCTCAGGTGTACGGCCACGAAGCTCCCGGTTACCACGGATACCACTAGATGGCGCTGATATCAATGAAACGCTTTACCAAATAGTAACGATGTACATACATAGATGGCGTTAAGAGTATTTAAGCTGGCGCTCCAGTTCCCTTCGGAGATATGACGTTATGTGATAGAAAATGGGTCTATGTGTATTTTCAGTGAAGAACTGTTTTATAAAGATATAAAAAAGAGCGTGTAAACTAATAAAATAACTTCACATGGATATTTCTGTTTACAAACATTTTACTATTTTCTAACTGCATGACTGTGATTTATAATTTCAAACGCAGTTAATTAATTGTTTTTTTATATGTCTTGTATTTACATTAGACTGGTTATTTTATCCAATAAACTTATGATTTTATCCACAAACGAAGGTGAACATAAATTCATGTAGACAGTGAATAAACCAGTGTAGGAAACGAATTCATAAATGTTTGTCCGATAAGAAATGTGAGAGAACTATTTTCTACATCTCAAAAATAAAGTATAAGTACTTAGAAACGATGTTTATTTTATTTGCTTCCGATGTCACAATCAAGCTTATATCAATCGATACCAAACACTTCCTAATACAACAGCGATACATCATCGTTATAAAAAGCAAGCCATGCATGAAACATCACAAAATAGTAATTAATAACCGTTCGAATATGAATACAGATTATGTCTAGTGCCTAAAATATTACTTAGTCGTAACGCTCGGATGGATATAAGACAGCAAATCGTTTACAGCGAAGAGTGTAGTTATAACTACTAATGTAATTTCCACTAGGTAGGTATAATAACTTATGAGTGGAAGAAAGTCTGCCATTGTTTTTAAGACGATTGATATGGAGGCGGTTGTCGACATTTTTCATTGTTCCTTCACAATGTTATAACATGTAACTACACGGTTGTTGCTTTGCGCATTTAATGGAGCTTATCGTACGTCCAATCGTACAATGAGTTTCCGCCATTTGCTGATAATCCAACTTACGCACCAATTTATAACGTAGGCCCATTTAAATTAATTGCTGTACATAAGCATAAATAGAAAGCTGGTGCGAAATATAAAAAATCCATTTCTTCAACTTAAAATACGAAGGTTCCTGGGAAGTAATAATTATGAATAGATCAGGTAGGTACCTACTTAACTAGCGAATACACTATCAACTCCTTAGTTGTTCGTAAGTTTAGCAGTAGTCTTAGGTAAGGTGAATGATCTGAGATTAAGCGTCTTTTCTTGTTTAGTCAACTTGACACTACGTTGAGCACAGAAGGCAAAATTGTAATCATTCATAAAATAATCAATCCGTCAATACATGTTTTATTGACGGCCTAATGAATATTTATAACAATTATTTATTGCTAAAAAAGTAAAAACAAATACCTAGTTCTGGAGACGAAAGTTGAAGTCTTTGCGACCATGATGGATTCGTGGTAAATTATGGCGGCCTGTTTGACTGCACCGCGTCACACGCCACTGTTACATCTGCGCAAGCGCGTTCACTTTCATTGATTTGCATGCCTAGTTTCATTAGCAATTACAGCGTTAGCATTTTTCTAAATCACGTGTCTCATTTGAATAGTAATTGTTTATCGTTAATCCAATTTCGTTAAGTGATACAGTTGTAAATAGGGATGGGATGCCTTCATAAACGTAACAAGTAGATTTTAACTACCACTACGCAGTTACCTATCCAAACTTAACAGATTTCGTACGCTATCAAAGAGTTCCTCTTGTGGTAGATTTTCTCCCTGTTTTGGCCAGCCACAAACAGTGACAGATATACCTATGGAAAACCCTTCTGAGCGAAAACCTCCCTAAGGTATTGAAGGTATTGAAACTTATCTGTGACAACTATATCTAGTTCAATATTCATAATTCACATTTAAACTATAGGTTCTAAAAAAGAAATAGCTTACGCCTATAATGATTTTTATGGTGGTTAAAAGTAAAACTAAACATTTGCGCTATATAAATAATTCCTGCTGCTTTAGTTTAAACATAATCGGAGTCTGACTACGTATAATTAATATAAGTTGCAATTAGTAATTAGATAGATACTCTGAAATTGATCGTCAGTGCATCCTAGTGGCGACTGCACTTGTACGAGTGTGGGTGCGTATGCACGCTCGGGAGGTGCGAATGGATGCGTTTATATATAGGTAAGTAATGGGCAATGTGGGGCGTCTTCGCGTCCGCAACCTTGGATATGGACACGTTAGTAAAATTGCGTCATAAAATGTAAATAAAAAAATAATAAAAACAGCTTTTGGTGATTTTGTTTTGTGGTGGTGACAAGTTACCTGGATACCGAATGTCGACAATGGCGAAAGTGCTTACATTGCTGGTAGGTAGTTAAAACTCATTATAACATAGTACATTAAAACATATATTATAACTAAACGTTTCAATATTATAGGGCCTCTTGGCGCATCTATTAGTATTAACATGTCAAGAAGAGACTGATGTCGTGGAAGAAGAAGTGAGACAGCACAATACTAATCAAGTGAGTAATCATTATGATAAGAATTCATCTCAACTTTCTTATACTTTCATAAAAACAACGCCGTATTTGTGACGCTTTAATATATTATAGTATTCGATTTGTTTCACTTTAGTTCTTTCTCTTCCTTTCTGTCAATTGAAATCAGTTTTAATTTGGTATTGATTCCGTGCCGGTAATTATGTAAATTACGAATTAGCATCGATTAGTCTAACTGATGCCGGAACATCTTTTTCTTTGCTTTCATTGCATTTCGTCGATTTTGTTTTTACGGATTAAACGTGTTCAGTAATTTTTCCGCGATAAAAATTACACTCCCCTAACTTAAAAAGCCCAAAGTCGCATACTTAGAATAAAGAGTTTTTTTATTTTATTTTATGAAAAAGTACTCAAAATGCATAGTGATTTTTACTGTAGGTACTGCCATAAATCCTACTAATATTATAAATGCGAAAGTTTGTATGTTTAGATGTTTGTTACTCAATCACGCAACAACGGCTGAATGGATTAAGATGGATTTTGGTATACATATAGTGTAAGATCTGGATTAGCATATAGAATACTTTTTATCCCGGGAATCATCCCCTAAGGGGGCGGAATGGGGGGCGAAAGTTTGTATGGAGCTATGATATAAACGAGTTCCACGCGGACGAAGTCGCGGGCAGAAGCTAGTTGTTGATAAAGTAGACATAAATATACATATTATTTGTAACATATTTCCTACTAAAATATTACTTAGATGTTTGTAATACAGTTGTCAATTTGGCAGAAAATATATTTCGACTAACGTTATGATGATAATATAATAATATCATCAGCCTCATATATAATAATTGCATTTTTTTCAAAATAAAACACTAACTATCAAAATAAAAGTCCGAGGTCTATCATCAAATCTTGTAGGTATAAAGTAGGTAAACAAGCCACAACGCCATTATTATATGTTTTTAATAGTCCCAACAAAAAATTAAAAGTTCAAATACTCGTACAAGAGCATAAATATACCGGTGCTGCTGCAGTCTACTGTGGCGAAACCCATATTTAAGAGCCGTATTCGCGTAGTACCTATATGCCACGGACAGTTCCACTAATAATAACTTTTTGAACAATAACTAAACTACTTATTGAATTAAAACTATCGTGTGTCAGATTTAGAATTGTACAAAATTGTCAAACATTTATGTTTGTTATGTAACACTTTGACTGACATGTGTTAGAAAAAAATCGTAGTGTAACTCTTTGACATTTATATAAATAATAAAATAATAATATTATTTCATATACAAGAAAAAATTGCATCCTGTAGAACAACGGTTATCCATTTATTTTTAAAAATTATATGGATTCATTTGACAGTTTAAAATATAAAACAATCTGTTTATAGATTTAAATTATCATAGCCTGCTTCTTCTTAAAATTTCAAATATTTACTGATCAAATTTAAAAAAATCGTTAAAAAATTATGACAGTTATAAATAAGAAACGCGATATTATTGTGAAACCAATATTTTTTATCAATATTTTCTTTTAGAATCATAACTATAGGTAAGTCATATCTATATCTAGGCATTTGTAATTTTTCCCTTATCTCATAATTCCTCCAACATAATATATGCACAAATAGTTATGGAAAGTGGTCATTGGTTGTTGCAACCGATCGATATTGCCGCCGATGTAGCTCACCCACTTTTCTCCCACTCAACTCCTTCGGTCGCAGTAAAAGTACTCGGGCAACCTAGTTTCGATCACTTTCGGCTTCTTTCGATGCCGGCATTTGACCCTTAAATTATATTGTGAATTATGTTAGCTGGTTTACGTTTACGCCGGTTACGCCAGAGATCATTTGACAGAAACGCTAATGAAATCAATATTTTTGAAATGACTAAGTACATAAAGTCAAGTTTTGGTGTATGGTATTTTATTTCATTATAATTACCTACTCAATTTTAACAAAGCACCAATTTTCTAAGCTAAACCAGCGGTAACTGTCTACATACGGAAAGTATATTTTTTAACACAATACATGAAATATCTTCAAATAAATCATTCCAACCATCTGTAATTTTGCTCTCATTTAAACAGACTCGGAAGTCAGCGTTCACTAACAAACAAAAGAACTCATATACAACATACCTGTCAAATTAAGCCTTCAATCATGTAGTTTCGATACATCATAATTAAGCTTATTATGTAAATATTATAAAACGAGCAGACAGATGAAAATGAAAGTGTAAACGAAAGCGAATCCGTCATTGACATTGAGTAACGCGAGGCACGTGCGCAGGTGCTCATCTTGAACTTGGCGGAGATGAGCAAGTGACATTTACTGTCTGTTTACAAACATAATTTGTCCTAGTCGATGTAGGCAGACATAAGATTAGTGATTAATTAAATCTACATATTACAGTATTGAATGATAACTTGCAATTTTTTGCATTTTTTCTCGTTTCGCGAAGCGTTATTAGTTTTTAGACTTTATAAAGAGCCGTTTTGGCTTAATTTTGGTAAAAATATTTGAGTATGCATAAATTTTAAAGCAAGTAAATAACTAAGTTTATGTTCATCGTAATAAAATTTTGTATAGAACCTGTTGATCAAATTTGTATACATTTCGAAGTCAAGGAAGTTACGATACCTCATTATAAACATGTGTTCACCAAAATGATGAAATAAAAATTCAGTCAATTATAAATAAGCAGTGAAAACACTGTAAAAAGTTATATCAAAAAAAAATTACATCAAAGCTGTGAATAATGCGCATTCTTATTAATTTATACGATCAGTCGATCACTTAGTTAGAAATTTGAATATGGATTACGTAAAACCTAACAATTAACTTGTCATGTCTTGATTTTTTTAGGGTTCCGTACCCAACGGGTAAAAACGGGACCCTATTACTAAGACTTCGCTGTCCGTCCGTCCGTCCGTCTGTCTGTCACCAGGCTGTATCTCAAGAACCGTGATAGCTAGAGAGTTGAAATTTTCACAGATTATGTATTTCTGTAGCCGCTATAACAAAAATACTAAAAAACCGGCCAAGTGCGAGTCGGACTGGGGCTCCCATACAACAGACATGATTTTTTTGCCGTTTTTATAGATAATGGTACAGAACCCTTCGTGCGCGAGTCCGACTCGCACTTGGCCGTTTTTTTAGGGTTCCGTAGCCAAAATGGCAAAAACGGAACCCTTATAGTTTCGTCATGTCCGTCTGTCCGTCTGTCCGTCTGTCCGTCTGTCCGTCTGTCCGTCTGTCCGTATGTCACAGGCATTTTACTCGAAAACTATAAGGTGTATTTGAATAAAATTTTGAGGATAGGTGTATTTTGTTAGCCGCTACATAATTTTGTAATTAAAATTACAAAAAAAAATTTTTTTAGGGGTGCACTCCATACATAAAACTAAAAGTCAAAAATTTTTTTTTCATTGTGACCCCCCGTGTGGCACATCAATCGATAGGTCTTTCAAAATAAATATAAGGTTTCTTGGCATTTTTTTTGATTAAGTGAATAGGGTCGGAGATAATCGCCCCGAAAGTCACTAAAATTCTGTCCCCCCCCTCTAATTTTTGAACGGTGTATTTTTAAAATATGGAAAAATTCATGGACATAGGGCTTATTAATTTCATTCACCGAAAATTGTTTTCAACAAGATCGGTTCAGAGGTTTTCGAGATATTGCTGAAAAACTACCTTCCTCAAAGAAAAGGACGTAAGTGCAGTAAAATTTCTGTGACGATACGACCTTTTTAATAGGCACGGAACCCTTCGTTTTGCGTGGTCCGACACGCACTTGGCCGGTTTTTTATTTTAAACTTCACTTTAACTTTTCGGCCTTTGAACTGTAATTTGTAAATGCTTATAAAAATTTAATTGCACAGTTGATGAATAAAACAAGTTTACTATTTTTTTATTCTTATAGGGTAATATTTGCATTATGTTTGATGGATGGCTGATGACAACACACTCACTCCCGCCCACAATCAATTATCTTCATTGTACAACACACATTCCACTCTCATGGAAATCATTAAACCGATCATTTATTATTCAGCATACTAAACTGTAATCACTAGGCATGCGATGAATTGTCATAATGAGTAAAATACGGTTGTTGCTCACGCGAGCTATCAATTCACACATTCTTTGCTTCTTTTTTACGTTGTTAATAATTTAATTAAAGGTTTGGTAAAAAATGCTTGGTTTTCAGGGAAATCCTAGTTATTCCTTCAGCTACGGGGTCTCCGATGCGAGCACCGGTGACGTCAAATCGGTGTGGGAGTCCAAAGAAGGTGACACTGTTAAAGGTGAGTTTGAAACAGTACTAAACTATATAAAAATAGAACTTACATATTTATGTTATTAACATAATCATAAGCCATTTTTTACAGGTCATTATAGTGTGGTTGAACCGGATGGTTCTACGAGATCAGTGGAATACTCAGCCGGTCCCGATACTGGCTTTACAGCCGTAGTCAAAAATGACGGGGAACCTGCGGAGAGAAATGGTCGCAGTCTATTCGAAGAAAAATCTCAAAGAGATTTTGGGAAGTTTTACGACTTTTCTGAAGATTCAGATGATGAGAGAGATTCTTACCTGCCAACTGATAGGAAAAGAGCAAAACACCCATTCGAATCACTATTCAAAGACTATTCCTTAAAGAAACGTCCTAAATATCCAAAAGATTTAGAAGCCAGTGAGTTTACTCACAGCATTACTATCAAACACCCTCTCGATGAAGCAGGAAATGAACCACATAGTCACCAAGGGATAAATTATGATCCAAATTGCAAAACAAAACATAAAGAAAATAGCAACCTCTATGGAAATTTGGTAGAGTTTGATTTAAGCAAGAGATACCCAATTAATAAACTCTTTCAGCCGTCGACATACGATGACGACATGCACAATTCTCCATCTAACTACGACGTAGAGAAGTTCACTAGCCCGTATAATTACAACGGACAGTTCAAGTACCCTACCTATTCAGAAGCCGATTTGAGACAAATAGCGAACAAATACAAAGGTCGTCCCACTTATGAAAACGATCACTATCCAATAGCTGATCTACCGTCATCAGACAAGTATTATCCCGACGATTTTCCTCCGCGACCGAAGAAGAAAAACAGGCCACCAAAAATTCCAGATTACAGCTATCCCAGTGATGACATAAACGATTACATACTGGTACCGAAGAAGAAGTTTAAGAATCCCCCGAGAATACCCGATGATTACCGACAAGAAGAGGAAGATTACGAGCGGCCGCATTACTCTAACGACGATGATGATGATGATGACGACCGAGACCGACCGCGCCAACCGAACAAGGGCGAGAAAAAAGTTGTTCGTAAAATTATAAAAAAAAGAAAGCCGATCATTAACCTGCTTGATATTCTTGATATTTAATTTCTTATTTAATAATTACAAACTAGGTTATAAATGTGCTTGAGATAATTTCTAAGATTACTGACTATACGATAGACTGAATTTAATTTAGGTTGCTGAATGAAGTAAGTTTATGTGCTGTCCTATCATACAAAAAGATATTTTATAAATTATAAAATGATCATGATTTAAAATAAAATTTTAAAATCGTAACAAAAACATTAGGTGATTAATATGATGTGTGGGCTGTATGTATATATGATATATACATTGTATAAATTTCACGATTGCATTTGTATGGCATTCAATTATCATGATGAAACCAAAGTATTAAACCTAAGTATTGAAATATCTTCATTTATTTAAATGCCGTTTTTATGAAGTAGTAGGTATATCTGAATAATGAGCTGAATTAAATAAACGAGACAAGAAACATACATGAAACTTTATTTATGTTTAATACTAAAAAGTGTAAGTAATAAACAGTTATGTCGAGGTAAAAAGCATAATAAAAATAGAAATTATTAATTTCAATTTTTTTAATTCTACTAACCACGATTTTCTATCCAGATCCTACATTTAAGAGCCATGAAAACCCCATAACATATATGATATGCACGTTATTTTGACTCACTTACTGGTGTGTATTTTTTATTAGTTTACAGAGTTTTAAAGCAGATCTGGCTGCATTATTACTATTAGGATGGCTATGAAATGATCTAGATTCAAAACCTCGGTACAAGAGAACACGAAGGAGCAACTAAAGTCAAGAAAGTATTATTGGTAAGGTTGTTTTGTTATTGTAAGGACATACAACAACACACAGTCCATAAAAACAAAGGGCTGTTTAATTCTTTTCTAGACTGCCATTCGTAAGTAACTATCTAATGTAGCATAGCTCAATAGATAGCTGGAATATAAACGCGGACTCCAGCCAGGTCACGTTATTCAATTACGAGTATGAAGGAACCATACTTTAATGTTGTTTGATTATCTTAAGTTTTGTTGATGTAGAGTTTCATTCGTAAACATTGTAATATTAGAACCTATCTTTTATAAAAAAAAACTTTTGAGTTAGGTTTAAAACAAAACATGAAATTAAAATGGACTTCATTATCAGAATGTAGGCTTTCACGGAGCGTGTCTAAGCAATTCTGTGAATGTGTTACTAATGATTTTTGGCGAACAGTATCAGTTATGAGTCTTGCGCAAGAGTCTTCAATGATAGCGAAAGTGCCAGCGGCGCGCAAGTGGGACCGTTACGTCACAAGGACGTTGGGTTGTTTATAACTTGTTTACAGGAAAGTGTATTTTTTGTTAAATAAATGAATGAAATGACGGAATCTAGGTCAGTAAAGGACGCTCAAAACACCTATACATATTTTTTTAAGATACTGAATCGTTATAGTTACAACAGGTAAAAAACTTAAGAAAGCATCTTGTTTTTATTGTGTCGTTGGAATAGACACAATAGTCCACAGCTACTTGCCTTTATTAATTTTTTCATCATTTTGTATGTTGAATACTATTTTTGTTCATTACTATTATTGTAGGTACTGCCTTCACCATGTATACGGTACGATTTTTAAACATTTAATTTGTGGAGTAATTTTTCATACACAATGAAGGACCTACAGTTCTATTTGTCTTACGATTATTAAACAATTCATAGTATCATTATTCAACATTATGTTAGTATTGTTACAAAGAAGTTTGCGAAATGTAATTAACACCGATTTGACTTCCGGCTAGGTAGTAGAAGATCCGGCGAATACTTATTATGTTTTATGAACCCTATTAACCTACTTTGGCATGACGCTGAAGGAAATTGAAAATTACTACACTACATACTATATTCTTAAAGTAATACACGTACGTATATGCTATCGCCTATCATAAAGATATAAGTAGGTGCAAGTGAAATAAGCTTTTGTTTACCTATACATATAACTGAGCAAGACTGTCATGGCAATGATAACTTTGTACTGGAAACTCATAGCTTAACTATTAATAAGCAAAATTAGCTGACACCTAAATGGTTTAACAATAAAATTCTTTGACCGTACATCTGTGGGTCGATAAGTAACCATGCTGTCCAGCAACCGCCTTTATTCGTCGAGCGAGCGACGTATGCCGAATTGTCATCATCGTCATTATATCAGCCGAAAGACGTCCACTGCTGGAGCCGTAGCATGGTTGGCCTTGTCACGCGATAGGTGATAGGATAGAGCGTGCGTGACTGGCTGACACCGTTCGATAGAACCAGACGACGCTCTTATCTTGTCACTTGTCGCGTGATAAGGCCTACCATGCTCCGGCTCCTGGACATAGGCCTCCCCCAAAGAGTGTCAAAGTGACCGGTCCTGCGCGACCCGCATCCAGCGGACTCCCGCGACCTTTACCAGGGCATCAGTCCACCTTGTGGGGGGGGGGGGCCTTCCCACGCCGCGCGTTCCGGTACGTGGTCGCCACTCGGGAACCTTTCCGCCCCAATGGCCATCGGTTCTACGTGCAATGTAGCCCCACCCACCGCCAATTGTCGAATCCGATTCGGCTGGGCAGCGTTTGGGAAGCTACGACACATATTTTCGTCCAATACTCCGCAGTGTCTCAAGACGAGAGTCTTTGACCAGTGTGTGTTGCCAGTGATGACATATGGCACTGAAACGTGGTCGCTTACTACGGGCCTCATAAGAAGGCTCAAAGTCACCCAAAGGGCAATGAAGTGGGCAATTTGGGAGTTTCTCTGCGTGATCGTATCAGAAATGAGGTTATCCGCAGCAGAACCAAGGTAACCGATATAGCCCCCCAAATCGCTAAACTTAAGTAGAAATGTCATAGTCAAGTGAAAATTTCGAAGTTGGTGAAACAGGGCCCAGGAAGTTGATGGTAACGTATACAATATTGTTAACACTATACAAATATACCTCCATAGGTTTCTATATAACTGTCTATTGGTGATTGATGATGTTTTTCTCTGAGGGCGTTACGTGAGCGTCAATACGTTTGGAATGCATTTGTAAATTATACAACAGTAGACGTGAGTGATGGCCGGATATTTATAACTTTATGATCTATTTACATTTGTTGGCCTTAGCAGCCAACATTGAGTGTACTCATTTATAGTTAAAGTTAGCAATTCGGAGCATGCTATTGGCGAAATTTGACAGAAGAGGACTCCACTTTGATGTTTGTCATTTTGATTTTGAAATACCTCTGTATTTCACTCTTGTGTCTCTACATCGAAAGGGACTTGTCCCTTACTGTCAAATATTGCGGACCGCGTACCAGCCTGATCAGGATGAACTGGAAAAAAACCGAACAGACTACGATGAGGTTTTCAAAAACGCATAGTTTTAATTCTTAAAGTTAACAAGAAGTTTTCAAGATTGGAGCCTTATTTGAATTGGACAAAGCTTTATATGAAATCCAGATTGTACCTACAGACTTAGGAATAGTTATTATAAAAAAGTCGCATTTGTTAACCATTCTCCTAGCATATCAAAACAATAGCCACTGAAAAGACAATTTAGACCTTAAATCTATGTACTTATATAAAGTGTCACAGGTAAAAACCTACAAGTTACGAAAGACAAAGATCTTCGTTTAATCCCAATCGTTTGCGTGAATTCAGACTCTAAAGCTAAGCCAATTGTCACGCCGCATGGCAGCAACCCTAATTGCACAAAAGTAATTGTGGAATTAACTAAAATAAGAAAGTGATCGAGTTGACATTAATGCGGTTATTCGCGGTTATGTATTCTCTGCGCGCACGCAAGCTGGACATTCACCGGTGTGGGCGCGGCCGTGACACGGCTGGCATTGTCGCAATGCGGTGTATTCCACTCTAGTTTTGGTTTTTACTCCAGGTAAGGTATCAATATTTATCTGTTAGTTATGAGGGTAACGGTGGTTATAAATCAATGAACGTGCTGTCTAAATGAAAAATATATCTGCCTGTCGCTTAGTTGTGAAACAATCCTTCGAATGCGTCCTTTTCGTTTTCGGTCTTTACGGGTTATATAAACGTCACAACAGATTTGAATACAACAACCTAACCTTTAATCATCTAAAGGTTCAGAAGTTCAGACAAATCGATGGATGTCTTAATCATTACAGTTCATCCAGTGGTTTTACAGGTTCGAGTGCATACTTGATGGATAAGACACGGGGGGGAGCAACGATACCACAGACAGACACACAGATGCACACATGTTACAATTTTCGCAGACGAAAACCTATGAAGACATAATTTTGATAAAGGTACTCTTACGCCAATTGCCGACTTAACGCATTCCTGTCTTTCTTTCAACTATAATAATAGTATACTGGTGACTTCGGGGACTTGATCCCGAATGGCCAAAAGGGAATTAGATGATCATACTGAACTACGAGATCGCAAAAAAATAACAACTGTGAGTTAATTGAGAGTTAATGTATGGATTAACTGGTTGTTTTTGCGATTTCGTGGTTGGTCCAATGGGAAAAGTTGTTCAGTATGATTATCTTATTCCCTTTTGATCATTCCGGATCATGACCCCGAAGTCACCCAGCATATATATTATAGAATCTATTATCCTTAAAATTGTTTGGGTACACTGTACCATAGTCAGAGCCCGAAGGGTGGGGCTGCCCTTTGCAAATAAGGAAGGCGTTTTCTGGTCAGACGTTATATCGAGCTTTTGTCCACTGCCTGTCAGACATTGAGATGTGAGTCAGATTGTTCTGACTTGGTTGCAAGAACATGTCGCCTCTTCGTTTCTGATAAGTACCTGCGCGGCCGCAGCCACCGACTCCTGGCAGAGGAGGCGAAACGCACGGCGGCACACGAGCATTCACCGGTTGTCCATGCCCAGACGCTACTAAATCAATTTATTTCTTATGCACCAGATTGCGACCTGTTTGCCTGTAAATGGAGCAAACTTCGCCCAGTCGGACTTTTACAGTTTTGTGAAAACAATTTTTAATTTTTACTATATTACTACTATCTTTGTGATTTAATTTTATTCATTGTACGGTGTGTATGTTACTAAGTTACTTTAAGTTTACCAAGGCCATGGCGTAAGCTGTTATGTGGATGAATAAATAAACCAATACCACTCTGATTTGGAAAAAAGATCCCTGGATAACGTGTAGTGCTTTTATATTAGTGAATAAACAAAGCGAAAGAAGTTCTCCGTTTCAGCTTGGGCCAAAATCGTTTCGTATGTCCGGATGACCAGCTGTCCGGCTGTTTTCCTCTACAGGTTGCATTTCTCAACCGATTCTCGTGAAATTTTGTGAGCAGTTTCATTAATTAGGTATATATAGTTTTTTTGTCGAATCAGTTTTTTGAACGTAATTCTTATTATTTAACGTTATTATTATTTTAAACCAGATTAGCTCGCGAGTTCTACAGCTCACAGAGCCGCTATTATATTTTCTTTGATACAAGAACGATGAAGATTGAGTACTGTAACATGAATGTATAATACCTTTTTTTAATACGGAGTGATTATGTCATGGTGCTTAAACTTAAATAAGAATAGATTGATATCGTTAACTTCACATCTTAATGAACGATTGTCATGACATTTAAATGCAATCATAGTAGGTACATAATTATAGACTTCGATCTATCTATACGGTGAAAGGAACTAAAAAAGAGATCACAAGTGGAACACAACGTCTACGCGCCGTCGAAATTGTAGATTTGTGTCTCGATTTGTCTACCGGTTGCCTTACAAATCCGATACCATTATCCTAATAGTGGCAGATAGAATAAGATATACGACAACATTAGAATAATTTGAACTGAAGTAAACATAAGCCATTACGATTTATGATAAAAAGCTCTCTGCCACTTAGACTAGAATGAGTACACCAACTAATTATACGATTCTAATCTAATCTCAATTCAATACTGATGCCAGTGGTAGTAGACACGACCCAGAGATCCGCCTATATGTCCTACAAGAAGAGAAGAAATACATTTCAGATAGTATTACTCAAAAATGTGTTATCTAGACTATTTATTTATTTGTATAAACTTTATTGCACAGAAACAAGTACAAGAGGCGGCCTTAATGCCTTCAGGCACTCTCTACCAGTCAACTGCAGGGCTAAGCAGAAAAGCTCAGGCAGTTCACTAATAAAAAGGATATATATATATATATATATAACTTGTGAAAATACATTTCCTAATATATTATCTAGAGACATTATAGTTTAGTTTACACGTAGGTAATACACGAAAACCTCAGCACGAAAAGGATTAACAATTGTCAGTTAGAAGCCTTGTTCCACTGTGTAGATATAGTACAGGCGTGTTTATTATATTTCCGGGATCAATAAAAAAAAAGGGATTTAATGGGTAAAATCCACTAAATGTCGGCTTTTATTGTCATTTTTATACATTTTATCGGCACCTTCAGCATGATAAAAGTCCATGCTATTTCCATGCCACATTTTTTCTTAGTTATGTTGTCTCCAGGCTAACGGGACAGAATTACAACAACGTATAATTTATTGACTCATTTGCATTTGCATGTATCGTAATAAATCCTTAGTTTGAACGACAGTTATTCGCTCCCTCACGTACGCCCTGAAATTATGAGCCGAAGGAGACCCGCCATAATTTATCTACATACATACATATTCAGTACAATTATTTTAATAGCGGCTTTGGTCGAGTTTCAATCTGACGATATTTGAATACGATCTGAATCGAGTAGTTTGTGTAATGCCGTATGACTCAGAATGAGTCATTTAATTTAAGCATTTTGATTGTGAAGCTAAATGATAGAAAAAATATTGTATATAGAACCTTCAAGAATGTAAAGGTGGGTCACCGAAATGGAATTAAACCAATTTAGTCATTTATCTTTTGGCATTATAATTTCCTATCCGTTAATGTTAAATAAAGTATTTCCTGAGGTAATATATATTTACTTAGAAGTACTATGCTAACTAAAATGTATGATAATAAATCTTAATTACAAATGCCAAACATGCTTCTCAAGCGCTGAACATTCTAATTACCAAAATCAGAAACTGGAATTATCAAGCTTAACTTTTTATTTCACTACAAAATATAAGTGCCCTATTATGATTTGAAAGGAATGCTGGCAGTTAGCACCGAAACAACTTTTAAAAGGCCTTTCGATAAGTACCTACTTGGCCAGTAAGATCTTAATTGAAAGTGTTTTAACCTTTACACTGTTAAACTATGTCAATTATATAGTATTCATAATGATCCTGTTTTAAAATCAACTTTTTTAAAGGATTAACAATAATATTTTGGTAATTTGAGACACTAAAATAACGAATTGTGAATAAACTCTATAGAATGATAGATTTTATAGTTGGCCTGTCGTGTTAGAGGTACGTGTAGGTACACTTACGAGGGTGAACGCCTCTCTTTCCTTAATTGGCGTGTTAAGGAGAGGAAAGAGAGAGAAAGAGAGAAGGGAGAGAATAGAGCAAGTTTGATTTAGCCTGTAAACAGCCGCATCAGCGGTCGTTATTACGAGCTCTGATGCGGCTGTTTAGAGGCTAAGGTGTAAGGTTGCCCTATTGGGCAAATCTATGATTTTTTAGGATCGCTGTCATCGTAAGCGTTGAGGAGGATAGTTATTGTAAATATACATAAGCAACATTATTATCTCTTGACTGGACTAAGCAAGTAGAAGGTTAATTGTTGTATACGTAAGGAGAGATCCCACGAAAGGATATTGATAATGAAAGAAAGAAGAAAGATAATAAATTTATTAACGTCTTCACCTTACAATTGAATACAGAAATATATAAAACAACGACGTTAAAAGGGACGCGGCGCTAGTCTTCCGTGGGGAAGATTCTAGGCTTTACATAAAGCGTTTATTTACAAAAAAAAATCGGATTACCTATTTCTATTCTTCACAAACGGGTAAATCAAGATTTTGCAAGACTATGAATGGGAGAAAAAGCTTTATTGCAAAAATGGGATTCCAAAAAATAACGAATGTGGTGAAATGTGTTTGTGCAAAATTGCAAATCGGAAGAATAGCTCTTGAGTAGGGCCTAGAATAATCTAATTTTAATGTAGTAGTAATATTATTTCTTGACGGCAGTCCTCTTAATAAATTCCATATTTATAAACAAGTTTAAAGTTGCGATACTGCACACAGCGTTTAAAATTTTAGCACGACACTTATTTACGTACTCATATCTAAAGGAATTAATTTCATACGGTAATAATAGTTCATATTTATAATATACTAGGAACCAGCGCGGCTCCGCACGCACATTACATAGAACGTGAGCGAAGCCGCGGGATTAAATACTGCCTGTGACCATCCGGAAGGAACATGCTGGTGGAAGATTTTTTGTAATTAGATGGGTAGTTCTGTAGATTACTGCCCACATACAAACTTACCAAGTTACAAAATCACCGCCATTATCTCTTAATAATACATATTAGTATAGATTAGAACTACCAACAATGAATGTAAGAATATTTTAAATTGATGCCTCCGATAAATAAACTATAAGTTCAGTCATAACTAAACAAATGCATGCGATTGGACCGAAAATCTAATTATAAATTATAATCGAATTATAAACTCCAAATATGTAACGTCTGTATTAACAATCGGCATACAAACAAAACATCCGGCGAGAAACGCACAAAAAACAATTACATATGAATAGATCCTGGTTTCCTCTCGTTAGTAGAGCTGCACACCTGTCGTTGCGTAACTCGCCAAGCCGTTACAAAATGCCTAAGAAAAGAATAGTCTGAGCTAAAATACCCGGAGGTGTAGTATTACTTAAGATATTATTGCCTACATAAACTAAAATGGGACCACTTAATATTTTCTTGCTTTATTTGAGTGTTGGGTTCTGGCACTTCACTCACTTCTGACTCTGACTATTTATATCTGTGCAAATATTATTTTCATGTTTGTTTGATCAACAATTTTCACAGCAAATTAATGCCGGTCAGTTTGTATGGAAATTCGATACTAAGTGCACGCGTTTTCATTGTTATCCAGACAAAGTAACTATACCACAAAAAAACCGGACAAGTGCGAGTTCAACTCGCGTGGTGAGGGTTCAGTATATAATCTAAATTTCATGAGTGTTTTTGAATACTCAAACTTCTTATAGGTTTTCCTGTAATCTTTAGGCAAGGAACTATTTTCCATATTTTTTTCAGAATTTTAATCATAGTTTTTCGGAGATAAGGGGGGGCGGATGGTCAATTTTCGTCTGTTTTTCTAAATTACTTCAAATCTGTTTTTGCTAAAATTATAAAACAAATATATCTGACATGCTTACAACAACCCCTTTCATTTGATATGTCACATAATACAGTTTGTGAGACTTTTTTTTAAATTTTTCAGTTTACCCCTAACCCGGTTTTTCTTCAGAATTCATTAATTTACTTTACGCGTCCGTCTTTGTGTCACCAATTACATATGCGTACCAAATTTCAACAAATCGGTCCAGTAGTTTCGGAGCAAATCGGCTGTGACAGACGGACAGACAGACAACCGAGTGATCCTATAAGGGTTCCGTTTTTTCCTTTTGAGGTATCGGAACTCTAAAATGTGAAATGTTTATATTTACTGTACCTTTTTTTGTAATTTAATATTACCGAGAATATAATACCAAAAAACGCATTTACTTTTCATGTACTTGCCGGAAAAACTGGTGGCGTTGCCTCTACAAAAAAAAACCGTTACTTAGTAGTCCTACTCGGTCCTTTACTACAAAGGACCGAGCAAAGTTATGCTGTACCTATGAGATTCATCGCACTTTTGACATGTGCACAAACCTGCTTCACCATCTTCGCAGCGAGTCGGAGGTTAATGACATCGCATCGGAAAAGGCAATAGACTAGGGTCATTGCCAAGGCGCAGTGAGACATCTGGCCGAGACGCGTCCTGATTGCCTCGACATCATAATAGTAATGAGGTTGTTGAATCGAAACCTATTTCTAGACTGCATAATTAACAACTGTATCTATACTAAAGAGGTAATCTATAGGCCCTGATAATGCCTGAAGACGTAATATCAGTGAAAAGTAAGTTTGCGGCTTTATAGGGGCAAATCTCCGGAAATACTAATCCGATTTAAAAACTCTTTCATCAGTATATAAAATGGATCTTGGAATTACCTATGCAAAGTTTTTTTCCGAACCTAACTATACCTTTACCCAAAATTTAAGCTTAATCGGTTGAAGAGAATTATCTGCTTCAAAATTGAGTTGCAAGATTCCACCCGAACAAACATAGTTACATACATAGTTAGGTACGGCCAAGGACTTTAATTGTTGAGCCATTTAGGTGTCATCTAATTTTGGTTTTCTATGAAGCTATGAAGTGTCCAGTATAAAGTGAGCTCTAAATGGCTCAACAATTAAAGTCCGTGACTGTACATACATCGCAAGTTAGTAAAAAGCTTGTAAAAATCCAACTATTTCATACACTTTGCTCATTTTAGACTGACGAAAATGTATGTACACTGTTTTTTTTGCATAATAGGTACTGAGTTGGTCCAGTAGTAAAAGTTGCTCAGGATCATGGATAGATTCACATTTTGCTATTTCGATATACGAATTTAATTTCACTCAGTATACACACTGGTGAAAGAATTTTTGACATCGGATGAGTTTTAGAGATTAGGTACCCCTACATACTAACTTACAAAGTTTTGTCAAATATTTACAATTCAGTGTAACAATCCTGCACGATCGTAAAGAGTCGGTTGTAAAGGGACAGCTCCTGAAAAGTTGGAATAAATATTAATAAATGTTTTATTCTTTATTTTGGTTCGTTTACATTTGCTTTAAAATATTAAATATAAACCAAACAAAAAAGACAATGCATGCTTAATTTAAATCTATATAACTACTTCCGGATGGAAATTTTGTTGGATTCTTGAATATAAAGCATCTTAGAATAACGTTTTAAAATAACATAAACAAAAAAAAACGCTATTATAAATTAATGTTTTTCGAAACCGTATTTTGCCTGGAGTATTAAGATACATGCCTAACCTAGCATAGGTATAGATGAATTATCGAGAACATGGAATTGCATTTGTAGTGGTTGTACGAGAAAATAGAAAATTCAAATATAGAATGCCTGTAAACATACAATACTACTACATATGCAATTCCATGCTCTCGTTCATTTATCTATACTTAAGTAGATAGACATGAAGTTGATTATTAATTTCGCAAGTTATTTAAAGCACGTACGTTGTGTTGTCTGCAACAATCTCGCGCAGCCCAAATCGTAATTGTATGCGGAGGCGTTGGAAACGCGTGCGCATTGTTTCGAGGCACGCGGCCATTCAACCATTGTTATGTTAATTCGCTATCAAACCATCATATACCACCAGAGTTTTGGGGTTGGCACAACTATTTTTGAAGTTAGATCTTAAGATAATATACACGACGTGAACTCATAATTAAGCTTTCTTGATGATCTCAAAGTATGGACATTGAGGCAGCGCTTTTTAATTAATTCAAGTCTTTTTTTATAGTTTTATGATGTACACATAACATTCAATTAAAGAAATCATAAGTCAGTAAGTAAGTAATTTAAAAAAAATAAGTTAAGGGTTTATGCTGTAGGTAATATATAGAAAAAAGAATTACAACTTTCAGTTGCATGTAAATTTAATATAATTATTATGCTTATAAAGACCGAAAACTGTTAAGTGCCAGATTTAATAAGCACTAAACATTGAAGGGATACTATTGTAATCCAGCCTTGACATGCTTACGGAACCAATAGTATCAGAAACAGTAATAAAACATGCTTTATTGTCTATTAAGTCGATATTAATCTTAGATTTTATATAAACTCATTAAAGTGCAGCAGAATTATAAATAGACTTAGTCATTTTAAGGTGTAGGTAAGTCCTTAAAAGTGGATAGCACACTAATATATTTATCTAAACTTCCATTACTACTTACCAAAGCCAATTCGTGAGTATAGGCAATATGTATTCGCATTAGAAAAGCATGGACATTCAGTGGTGGTGACAATGCCGGCACAGCAACCGACCGACCCGCAGCGAGCGCATAGAAATCCGGTTAGCTGATGACGACGTCGACGCGCACGCGCAGGCGACGCGACAGCGACCGCTGCGCGACCGCCGCGCGACCACTTCACCTCGCGTACCGCACCGTGCTCGCACGCACTAACATTTGTACGCGCCGCGACCCGCTATTATTGTAGAAAGTTACCTAATTATTATAAAGTGTTTACAGTCCACTCAGTATTTCTTTGTAGTCTAGTAATCCCTCTACTTAAACTAGGGCACTAGTCTCAACATTCAGACAGACCATAAAAATAATTTTGAGATATATTTTCACTTCAGGCATGTAAGGGATATTTTAATACTTTGGTAGGTACTCAACGAATTGTATTTAAGTGTCACTGTAAAACTTTATGAGCTGCTATTTAATAGGATTGTCATAGTAAAAGTTTTCGATCGCAAAATGTCCCGTTATGTGTAAAAATGATACCTAGTTAGTTACACATATTATGCAGGTAGTTTCATAAAATTAGACAAAAAATCAGTCTAATGTATCTAATTGGACATTAAATATCCGAAACATTGGACTCTGTCCGCATTCTAGAATGTACAACTTGGGTAATTTTGTACTACTTTATTTTGGAGAAAAGTTCAGATTTCGCGAAACCGCAGCGTGGTCCGACGTTGAGCGTATCCAGGTTAGTCTCACGATCTAGTTTCAATGCGGCCCCGCCCACCAGGCACATACATACATTTACCTACACCCGGTATAGCCATGCGGGACTCTAGGCTGTACCTATAGGACATATAGCCGCAGTATAAAAGCCTCAGTTATCTGACAATTCGGCACAATTCGAGCCCTAGCTTACAGTGAACTAACGTCCTAGACTAAGCTCCCACAATGATAGCTAAGGTAATATATGTACTCCAGTGAGGTTGTGATAAAGGTGTGGCTGGGACTAAAAAGTTAGAAGTGATACACTGATAAGAAATGCAAGTGTGATATCGTGTTGGTTTTGTAACATGTCCTTTTCAAAACAGCACCACTCGTTAATGTGGAATTGCATTATAAATAGGTATACATGAATTGGATTTGCTTTACAAACTTTTGAATTATATAGGTAGACCGTTTAACTCAGTCCTCGCCTGCGCGGCGCGGGGTATGTGCGAGGACTGAGTTAAGCGGTCAACCTATAGTATCTCTTTTATGATTCAAATATTTTATGCATTTTTAACTGATGCGATGCTAAGCTACGCTCGTAGCGCTACGTTGTAGCCCGTAGCAGCTTATACTCCATATGTAGCGAAAGTCGTCCGTAGCTCTCTGACGCATGTGTGTTATCATTAGCGCTGAATGGGTGGAGAACAGATAACCTCGAGATATAAAAGGTATCAGATGTTAGTCTGGGTTACCATCGCCAATTTCGGTGTAAGCTTACATAAAATTGACTTGGTTTTCAATGTCTCTTTCAGTAGGTAGAGAAGGGACTAAACGTTTATTCAATCCCGAATGATAGTAATTCCAAGTTAAAAACTGTAAAACTATTTATGTAAGTATACCTAATTTCCTGTCGAAATATTTTAGAACGAAGATTCCACGCCGTAATAATGAAGCGGTCCTGAACCTAATAGTTATATATAGTATTATGTATATACATAGTTTGTTTAAAAAAAATATGATTCCTTTTTCTCAATTTTGTATTGCGGTACGAAGTTCACGGAATCAGCTGTTATATTTACTCGAAAAATTCGGAGTATGTACTGATACTGATGCAGTATTGTCTAGGTACTATGAGTCATTATTGTACTGTAGAAATGTAATTTTAAAATTTTATAATACTCTGATACTGAAATGATATATTGTATACTGTTTTGAAAAAATGACACCTCGCCGAGTTTTTTACGCCGGTTCTTCTCGAGGCAGAGGTTTTCTTTCCGAACCGGTGGTAGTTTATCGACATTCATAGGTGCATGTAATATGCCTAAATTGAAGAATAAATCACTTTGACTTTATTTTAAATGCATGCAGTAACTTAAAATACGTTAGCCCAAAAATAAGTCGCACTTTTTTTGTCTTATCCAACGCGTAGGAAGAATCAGATCACGTCTTTGTGGATTTAATAAAACAATAATAGTTCAGAAAAATCAAATGGTATTGATGCTTGATTAAACGATACTTTACTTAATAACGCACTGGTATTGCTATTAAAATCGTACAAAAATCAGTTACTACTGGCCAGGGAATTCTCGAAAAAAAAAACCAAAAGTGCTATTCAGTAATTGACGCAGTCGGTACAACGCCATCCATCGCGTAATTCAACCAACATTACCACTTAGGAGGAATGGTACACGTCCGAACAATAATGTATAAATAAACCATCAACAAGATTCACAAGCATCTATTCCTAAACTTGCAGGTGATCCTCACTTGTGCGCTCATCAGCATGGCGCGTGGTGGCCTCATCGCGGGCCCGCACGGCGCGCTGTCGTCGTCGAGCCTGGTGCTGGGCGGCCTGGGAGGCCTGGGCCATGGCCTGGGTGGCCTGGGAGGCCTGGGCCATGGCCTGGGTGGCCTGGGAGGCCTGGGCCATGGCCTGGGTGGCCTGGGAGGCCTGGGCCATGGTCTGGGGCCTGGCCTGGCCCCGGGGCTTGGATTGGGATACGGTAAGGTAGCTGGTCCATTTTGGAGTCCAAAATTAGAAAGCCTATTAAGGTACCTTCGGATTTTACACAAAATAAAATACATTTCTAAGTCCCAAACTAAGCAAAGCACGTACAATGGGTACTAGATCACGATATACAACCTTATTTAGATAATTAAATACTTAAATATATAGAAATTAACTACCCTTACCGGGATTCGAATCGAACCTAGGACCATCTTCATTGGCAGGGTCACTACCAAATAGGCTTAAGTGGTCGTCTCTTGATTTTAAATTATTTCGAAACAAGCGAAATTATCCTCAGAAAAGTTTTTTTTTGCTTAGTTCGAAAACGATATGACAGATAGCCTCGTAGTGCTCTATTCCACTTAAGGCTAGGTCCTATTGTCCTGGCAAACCGTACTATGGTATTCACTGGTAGGATTATATGCATATGCAACATATTATACCTTGATCTTATTGTTTCCAGGGCACGCCGGGGTGGTTGCGCACGCGCCGGTGCTGCGCGCGCCCATCGGTCTGGCGCACGCCGCCGCCCCTGTTGAGATTTATGTGAGTACTTAGTACGAGTACTTGTACGGCATTTTACATCTTGTATTCTTATACACTTTCTTAGAAATGTTTGTTAGATCTTGAAGCTCCTTCTCTGGTACTGAGTGTGAAGATTCGGGAAGAACTATTTGTCATATTACCTATGAGGATAAAAGTAAACTAAATCTTTGAGACATGTTTGGGAGATATGATCATTCCTTGACAGGGATTAAGTAAGTACTTACATCAGTTGATCTGATTCTCAAACGCCCCTCTCCTAACAAATGTATACTAAGTTTTACAATTTGTCTAGTGACTGAATAAAACTGCATCTGGTACCTATGCATTGTATAACTATGGATTCAGAAATAATATTTCCAGGGAAGGGTTTTGTAATAATAAACTAGTTTCTACTGAACTAAACCGTCAACCTCAACTTATAATGTGCTGTTCTCGGAAATAAGTAGGTTTACCCGAAATTACACGATTAGTATGAGGAATACAAAGCTGGGTATTTTACCTATACAGATCAAGATTAGTCTCGGGAGAGCACATCACTAATTTATCTCTTACAATTTGTGACAACAAACTCAAAGTCAAAGTGATTTATTCTCCAATTTAGGCATATTACATGCACCTATGAATGTCGATAAACTACCACCGGTTCGGAAAGAAAACCTCTGCCTCGAGAAGAACCGGCGTAAAAAACTCGGCGAGGTGTCATTTTTTCAAAACAGTATACAATATATCATTTCAGTATCAGAGTATTATAAAATTTTAAAATTACATTGCTACAGTAGTAAGCCTATTTATTTTACGATAGATTCCTAGTGCAGGATATAGATTGTCGTTTATCTTATAATATGCTTTTGAAATAAGTGTCCGTTTTACGACAGATTTAAATTTAGAGTCAGTAAGTTCGGTAATGTGTTTTGGAATTTTATTGTAGAATTTTATACAATTTCCCAAGAACGACCTTTTCGCTTTTACTAGCCTGTAAAAAGCAACGAAACATGAAAGTTTCAGGCCAGTGGTAATTTTTAGCATGCAGCTGGCATCACTGGTGATATTTTAGCTCACGACATTAATCGTATTGTCCCATTGATTCCAGGCCCACCCCCGCTACACGTTCAACTACGGCGTGGCCGACGGCCACACGGGCGATCAGAAGAGCCAGTGGGAATCGCGCGACGGTGACGTGGTGAAAGGACAGTACTCACTTGTCGAGCCCGACGGTACCGTGCGCACTGTCAACTACTCCGCTGACGACCATAATGGGTACGATTTTGTGAAATATGGTTATTCATATTTATATTCATAATAATAATATCTTATTAAAATGTGGGGCAGTAGATATAACGTGACGGCGACATGGTGAGACAGTATTCGATTGTGGAGCCTGACGTTATCGTGCGCACTGTCAACTACTTCGCTTACGGACCATATTGGGATACGACCATCTGGTGAAAATATGGTTACAGTCATATAAAATCGTGAGACAGTGGAGTTGACGTAGACACGATGACAATAGGTACAGCGGATTGTCATAAAACATTGAGACAGTTGAGATCGCGTGGCGGTCAGCAAGGAGTTTCTCCGCTCTCAAACTCAAACTCAAACTCAAAATGATCTTTATTCAAGTAGGCCTAGTAACAAGCACTTTCAAATCGTCAGTTAATTTTTTAGAGTAATTTTTAAACATAAAGAATAAAATATATATGATAAAAAAATTGTATAAAAAATACTAGTAGAATATTTCTAGAAAAACAATCTAATGTCAAAAATAAATAATAGTTCCATGGAGTTTTATCATTCATGTAGTCTTGTGTGCTATAATAAGCTTTCGAGATAAGTTTACGCTTCACATAGTTCTTGAATTTATTAATAGATAACTCAGTTAAGTTTCCTGGAAGTTTGTTATAAAACCTTACACAATTACCCATGAATGATTTTTTAATTTTTTGGAGCCGAGTGGTGGGCACCGCGAGCTTATGCTTATTTCTAGTATTAATATTATGTATGTCACAGTTTTTCCTAAAATTGGCAATGTTTTTATGTACATACAGAAGGTTTTCATAGATATATTGACAATGTAATGTCATTATATTAATATTTTTAAACTTATCTCTAAGTGAGTCTCTACAATTTATATATCGCCCGAATAGCCCGTTTCTGCAAAACAAAAATCGAATGAATCTCTGAAGCACTGCCCCACAATAAAATACCATATGACATAATGCTATGGAAGTAGCTGAAATATACTAATCGAGCTGTTTCACGTCTGTTAATTGACGGATCTTGCTCACTGCAAATGCTGCAGAACTCAGTCTATTCGAGAGATTAGCAATATGGGGACCCCATTGGAACTTAGAATCTAGCGTTAAACCAAGAAAAACTGTACTATCAACTAGTTCCAATTCCTCATCCTTCACAAAGACACCTTCCATCATAAAGGATTAGATAATAGATATAGGTAAACGTCCCAGTACTCGACGTTACACTAGTGTATGACATGGGCACTTTACATCAAAGTGACATGGCCTAAATTCGAATGAACAAAAAATATCTGAGTTCGAATTTAGCCCATATTGCTTTGACATAAAGTGCCCATGACATACCTACACTAGTGCAACGTCGAGGACTAGTACATTTAACTTAGTTTGCCAGGTTTAAAATTATGTGTAACTTAAATCAATGAACTAACTTTTCACAGATCAACGCACATTCCATCGTATATTGCCAATATGCCATGATAGATGATGAAAGATATAGGTATATAAAAGCTAAAGTTGTGATATGGAGTGGTCATGCCACCGTATCCACTTGTATAGCTATAGGAGACGTTGTCTCTTCCCCATGAAACTGTTTTTATTCACCAGCTCCCCCAGCACCATACAATACAAATACTCTTTATTGCACACCTCACACAAACAAAGCAGTTACAGGGATAAACAATAATTTAACGTGTAGGAAGTAGACAACAGGCGGTCTTATCGTTGAAGAGCGATCTCTTCCAGACAACCTTTGGGTATCGGAGAAAGAGATAAAACTAGACTATGCAGTAGGTGGTGCAGTGATTATTATTAACCAAAAATTCAAATAATTATAAAAATAAACGTACATAAATAGCTCTATATATAAACAGACATACACAATCATACATATATTTATACAAATAACACAAATACAAATATATCATACATAAACAGTCAGGATTAGGGGAGAGACAAATAATGTTCTTTAAGAAGGGATTTGTGGTTGCCGATAGATTTTGCTTGTCTGATGTCAAGAGGGAGAGAGTTCCACAGTCGGGTGGAATTAATAGTGAACGAACTATTGTAAAATTTGGTAGATGACGAAGGCACAGTTAATAGCAAATTGTTAGTACATCTAACAGAATTTAAAAAACTAAAACGTTCTTTGAGATATAGCGGGGAATTACAGGGTTAAAAAAGATATTATACAGAAGCGAATAATGTGAGAGTTATGGCGATAACGGATAGGGAGCCACTTGACTTTAGAACGGAAACTAGAAACATGGTCATATTTGCGTAACCCACCATAATCGCTTTTGGTCACCTCAATTTTAAAGAAACCATAGTAGTATACGCTCACAATCAGCATTTCATGCCATTTGGTACAAAAACGCTCAACACATCACAACAGACCAGAAAAACATTCAATAATCGAAACCGGTCGGGGAATTAGATAATAAAATCGTACAAATCTGAAACTATTACAAGCCCATAAAAGTGTAACGGTGGTAACGGCTTAGCCTCAAAGCCTGCGATAATCGGCGCCCTTGACACTGTGGCTTGGTTTTCGGTTCAATGACTTCAGACTTGGGGCGTGCCAACGTCGGGTAAAAAACTGGTGCGTGGTTAATGGCTGTTTTAACACAGCAATGCATTAATAATGTTGATAAGATTTTGAACATTTGAGATATTTTAATGACATTGCAAACATTATCGGCATATCTTCAGCAGTCGTTTGGCAGTAGGTTGCTTTCTCACATAAATTTACTTTCAAGCAAACGTCCGAATGCATGACAATGGTCCAATACTTGACATTTTCTATGTTCATTATCATCATCATTATATCAGCCGAAAGACGTCCTTATCATAATTATAATTATAACCAATGATGTAATATAAAAAAGAGGTAGATAGGTTGTCTATACGAAATTCCGTGTTTAAAAATGGCCACCAAATCTGACAGCTAACGTTTCCATTGACGTCTCGAAACTGAGGCAAACTGTGCCAATTGACTCAATTTTAATGTGCCATTTTTCGAGCGCGTATAACCTATCTACCTCTTTTTTATATTACATCATTGATTATAACAATAGAGGCGAACACTTGAACATCCAGTGTCAACTAGGCATTAATATATCAAACATTGGGATGTTTACATTTGTCGTATTTTTTCTAAGTTGATTTGGGTACAGTGTGCCTACATTACTTTCAATGATAATTCTGCCATAGGAATAATAGGCGTTTTTTATACATTATCCTGTGTAGATACCAGCACGGCTATCACAAGACGGTGCGCGAGCACTCTCGATTTTTCTCGCTCTATCCGTCTCTCTCTTATTAGAATACTTAGAAAGCTTATTAGACTACTAAACGCGCTCTAAAAACGAAATTATTTGATAACAAAAATAAAGTCAATAGTAACTTTCATAAATTGTAAGAAAACGCGGGACAATTATGAAACATTAGCTAAACAAATAAACATCATAGTCTTCTATTCATATCGGTCTGCTCAAATGTCCCGTAAGAGTCGTTTCAATACGTTAATAGGAACTTATTGGGATTTATAGAAAACAGGCGTCATTTTCCTTTAGAGGTAGGATAGGAGAGGATAGCTGCTCGACATTGACATGTCAATTTCTTGTATGTTTACAGATTCAACGCGGTGGTGAGCAGACAAGGCCACGCCGCGCACCCCGCCGCCGCTGTGGTCGCCGCCCCAGCCTACGGACACGGTCTGCTCCACGGATAAGCATCCTCCACCATCGACGACACCTATTTATTAATTAACTAGACTAAGCACGGACGGAATGCGACAACGAAACGAGAATGCTTCTCGGTTAACGTTCAAAGACAGTCCAATGGACAAACAGAAAGAGGCTATGCGTTTCATAAGGTGTATCCATCCTGGGACTTGACGGCCCAAATTAGTATTATCACTCAGTCATCCCAACATTAGGATTTAAACTTTTGTATTATACTTCCTCGTAGCTGTAAGTCTTTCGTTTTCAAACTTTTAGTGTTGTGCATACAAAACTCATCGATTTGAATACAGTTTATGAAACGTCACGACACATTGCCTACGAGGTGCTGTAAAGAAGCCGGTTTTTGTGACTGAAGATGACGTAAAATAAATATTACCTATACTTTCATATGTACTGGAAATTTTATTCCATCATCTAATTAAATACCATCTACCTATAGTCCGTGTGCAAGAGCACACTAAGAAGTGTCGTACTCGGGTTCAGGAGGAATCCTTAATTTTGGCATACTCGGGTTCAAGAGAAATCCTTAATTTTGGCAAAAGGGAAGTATTAGGCCCGAATAGTATTCTGAGAGCTTATTTAGCGTACAACAAAATACACATTGTGCGTGCGAAAGTGATAGTTGACATGAATTAAAACTGGTTTGCCACCCTTTCATGCGCTTGCGCGTTCTTTGACATAACCTGTCGCCCTGAAAGTAATTCAAGTTTTGATTTTGGAGTATAAAAACTGAAAGTAATTACGTATTGGTATCATTCATTTGCTAAGTTTACAAGACTTGACACAAGCAATATGTTCAACAAAGTAAGTATTATTTTTAACTTATTAATTTAAATGATTTAAAAAATTATACATCAAAAATAAGAAATGCTTTTTATCTAAAAACAATACAGCAAATATTCTTAAAATATCTAAAGGAAACAAACAGAAGCACTTAGTCACTTAACATTGCGCATGATTTGTCAAAATGAACATTATTCTCACGTTTTACTTAGATTGTCATCCTTGCGGCGGCACTAGCGGCGGTGTGCGCCCAGGAGCACGGTCACGGGCACGAGCACCACGGCCACGCTGTATCCTCGCAGTCCTTCGTGCTGCACCAGGTGCATGACCAGCACCACGCCTCCCCGCACCACGCCCCGCACCACGAGCACGTCTCCGTGCACCACGTTGCCCCCGTGCACCATGAACACGTGGCTGTGCACCACACCGCCCCGGTTCACCATGCTGTCCCCGTTCACCACGCCGCTCCCGCTCACCACGAACACCACAAGGAGGAACACCATGACTATTATGTAAGTTATGAAAACTAGGTCACAAACGAAAAAAAATACAACATTTTGATAACATTTAAACAATACTGACGTCTTCAAATTTTCACCAGGCTCATCCCAAATATGAGTTTTCCTACAAGGTGGAGGACCCGCACACCGGCGACCGCAAGTCCCAGCACGAGTCCCGCGACGGCGACGTCGTGAAGGGCGTCTACAGCCTGCACGAGGCTGACGGCTCCGTTCGCACCGTCGAATACAACTCGGACAAACACACCGGGTGAGGCACACAAAACAATATTAATATGAGTTGTAATAAAGCGGACTTTTATTTGATAATTATCTAACTACTATTTTCTTCTTTTTTTCAGATTCAACGCGTATGTGAAACACTCTGAACCCATCAAGCACGTCCAGCCTCACCATCATCACCACTGATTATACTAAACTATATTACACTCTTATTTATGATACTAAATAGTAAATACCAACTTACGCCTGTGTTTATTATGTTGTTAAACTTATCGAATAAATAGTCTAGTATCCAAAATTACTTCCTTTTTTGAGTTCGATGAAAAGACCGACTTATTATTGATGGGAGACATTAACATTAACTTAAAATTACGGAATAGTATTTGTACCAGCTATTTAAATAAAATGAGTGCACTGGGAATGGTATGTGGTATCACGCAATATCCTAAACGCTGATAAAACTAAAGCTATGCACAGCCATTCCTCACACAATAAGTCATCTTACATTCCGGTTATTGAAGCACATGCCCATAGTTGCCTTCATTTGCAAAGCAATAACTGCGACTACCCTGCTATCGATTTTGTAAAGGAACATATGTACATAGGCTTATTGATTGACTTTAGACTTAACTGGCAACCGCACACTGAATATGTATGCAATAAACTCAGTTCATTCCTAGGAATATTAAATATCCTGAAATATAGGATCCCATACAACACCAGAATGTTATACCTAGCGTTAGCTGATTCGGTTATACGGTCTCAGCAGCTATGGACGATCGTACAAAGCCAATCTAGCCCATATAGTTAATCTACAGGAAACTATATTTAAAATATTATACCAAAAAATATAAAAATAACTTACAGTAATGACTACTCTCACCTTTTCCAATATAGGTACTTCCCGTGCAAAACATGGTCAATCTTTCCATACTCAAGGAAGAATATAAATATATAACCAAGTTGAATGAATACCACCGTAACAATAGGCTAAGGAGTTTATCTAATGCACACAGATTTTTATTACCGACAATGAAAAACGTTTACGGCATGAGAACCAATCATTATAATTATGCTTCCAAAAATAATAAATAGTCTCCCAAAATACATACAGGATTTATACCTATCCAACCCTATATCAGCTAAAGATGTAAACAAGTATTATATGTCAAGTATATTCTATGATTACGCCTTGTAACCTAATGACAGTTTTGTTATTGTTCACCAGTGATATAGTAAACGGAATGCAAGTACATAATATTTATGGAAACTGTCACGATTCACACACATTATTTGGAACTTTAAATAAAAAAAATAAGATTAGTTATATTGATATCATACTAATATTTGGTGAAAAACTACGGAGTCCTAATAACATAATAAGTTAACTAAGTTAAGTGAGGCACTGATTTTGACAGAAGCGACTTATTGCTTTTCAACACAGAAGGAAAACTAGTCCTTATCAATTACCTTCATAACCACAATCACTAAATTAAAGAGTTAATTTTACTTACCAAAATCTTGCGCAGTGCGGAACGCGCCACTGCTTTGTTAGTATTGAAACAACGGTCAAAAACTATGAATAAGGATTCGACCAAAGCGTTCAAAACCTTCAATTAAATTTTTTAAAGTTTAGAACGCTCCTTAAAACTTTTTTTAAAACAAATACGAATAAGATCAATAGCAAGCACATGTGAAAATTCGTCGGCTTACAACTGTAACTTCTTCTTATTAAATTTAAGAGTTATTCTCTTCTCAGTGGAGTATTTTCCATTTCTCTCTGTTGTACGCCAGCCCTTTGATTTGCTGATACGACACGACACCAGCTTTCTCCTTTATTTGGTCTATATAACTGCGCCGTGGTCTTCCCTGCCTCTCCTTCCTTCTATCCTTAAAGGGACTTTACTTTATATTTTTAAAGGGACCGAGAAAGACTGGAAGCGTTTGAAATGTGGTGTTAGAGACGGATGGAAGGCATAAGCTGGACTGAGAGAGTAACAAATGAAGATGTGTTAGAAGGGTAAAAGAGAAGAAAGCGATCTTGAACACCATCAGCACTAGAAGGGGGGAAATGATTGGTCATTTGATATGGCACGACAACTTCTTTAAAACCATAATGGAAGGAAAGATAGAAGGAACTGTAACTTAACTATCTGAAATTATAACTCAATTGGTACAGCCACCGGGTGGGTTTAACCTACTGGATCCTGACATTTTTTTAAAGATGTCATTAAAACCGAGACTCCTTTATAAACTACTTTGCCCTTGAGTCTAAGGTTTAAAATTATTAAGATCTAAAATTATTGTTATCGTTTTTCGCCACTATGGCCACATTTTTTAGCGGTAAATATTAAGTACTTTATAAAGTGCACTCGGTTTTTTCGGATGAGTTTATTAGCGTAGTGTCAGGACATAAAGAGAGCGTTCATTTCGTTCTTTCTAAAGGATGCGGGGATCCAGAAGGATAAACAGGATTAGGTTGTTTATTTTTCGCGTGTTAGGTAGGTTAGGTTTCGATCCAAAAAGAAATATAATAATATGTTAGTGTACCATGTCAGTGTGTAATGTAAATAAAGTATTCAACATAACATGAAATTACGAAACCGTAGCAAAAAACGCCAAAAGATATTATACATATACAACCTTGGTCAAAAGTGTTGAGCACCCATGCGTTTTTCATACAAAAGTCAAACTTTAAAAGGTGCATTTATATATCTTATAAATAATAGAAAATTGTGTGTCTATCGGAGATATTCGTCATATTTATTGACGTTAAGGGAAAATCCGTGAATAAAATATACAATTAACCCCTTTATTGTAAAACCCGACATTTTCTAGCTTCAGTTTTCACACGCAAATAGCAATTTCAAAATGATATATATTAATCATTTGCACATGTTCAAACACTTATTATATTTTACGTCTTCGTGTATTTATGAAATTGAAAAATAATACTTTATCCATACGTTACAAAGGAAAACGTGGGGTGCTCAATAATTTTGGCCAAGGCTGTACATACGTATGCATAAAATATAGCTCTAAAAATGTCTTGAAATAAATTTGCATTTTCCATTTCACGTCATACAAATATATGAGCAGTGCCGAGTTAAAGTTAATAAGTTACTAAATACATAGTAATAAAATAACTACATAGGTACTTAGTAATTTATGGTTATGTAAATTTTTGACACGCTTTACGCATGGGACTTGTTAGTTTCATCTTCGTGTTGGGTCAAGTAGACACGGAAAATTTACAGGTTGAATTGTTTGAAGTGAAGTATACCGATATAAACGGTTTCAGACGTAATTTTGGCTCCTACCCAAATTATGGATAGGGATCTAATGTAATGCTCCCATATCCTAATTCATAACTATTAAAAACAAGATTGACCAAATTCTGTGTATGACCGTGGAGTACTGTGTCCATCTGTAGTAAATTATCATATTATATGACAATTATACTGAACTGTAATAGTACCTAGTTTATGTGACTCTGAAATCACGAGTGTGGTTTTATGAAACTAGCGTCAGCGAGTTTCATAATAGGATCACAAGAGTGTTTTAAGGCCTAATTATGTACCCAACTGGGTATTTTACTTGCAATTATGCAAGTAAAATACCCAAGTAGCCATAATGATTTCTCTTCTTTATTGTAAACGTGGCGTAGGTAAAAAGACAATGTAAAGTTCGTAGGTATTATTATTTACTGTTGTGCTTGTAAACGTAGAACGTCGGGGGATTTACTTAAAATTGCGAAATGTATTCACTAATATAATCAGAAGACTTTGGACGAAATAAAAAGCAGATACCAAAATTATCTACAGTGGTTAGGGTGTTGCTTAAAAACCGAAAGTTTTAAATTTCAGTGAGACACCCTATTGTATTGTTCTAATACGTAAAAAAATAACATCTGTTTTTTATTTTTATTTTTGGATAAGATTTAGGGGTCGCTACCGAATTTTGAAATTCTTTAATGTTTGCATTTCGCCATAGTAAGGTTTTTTTAAATATATTTAACATTTTACTTTTTTAATGAGCTACATTTAATGATAGGAAATGAATAATCTGGAAAACATAAAAAAAACACTAAATTTCAGTCAGTAATTCAAAAATGAAGTTTATTGTGCTAAATATGCTAAAACGGACTTTGGCGATGATTTTAAGACTTTATATTTAATTTCAAATAAGCGTCGAACATTTCGTGAACCAAAATCGTATTTTCTCGATTGTTTATTCCTTCTTTATCAAATGTAGCTCAATAAACTAGAAAAATGTTAAAATATAAAAAAAAAAAACTTACTATGGAGAAACGCAACCTTAAGGAGTTTCAAAATTCGGTAGCGACCCCTAAATCTTATCCAAAAATAAAAATAAAAAACAGACGTAATTTTTTCACGTATTAGACCAATAACATAGGGTGGCTCACTTAAATTTCAAATTTTCGGTTTTTAAGCAACACCCTAACAGTGGTAGTCCAATAGTGCCACTAAACCTCATATTATTAAAGTCAACAAATTAAAGTTCATTTCGTTACATTTGTAAATATTTCTGTTATTTTTTAAATGCTTAGCATTACGAAATTACATGGAAAGGGCAGTACATTATTTCTAAATAATCAATGGAATAAATATTAAATACGAGTGTGTTGGTAAAAACTCAACAAGTGCTTCGAATGCTCCGAGCGACATCCGAGTAATGAGATATTGGTGTACTCAATCCTTCGTCAATTAAGTAGTCAATGAACGTAACACTGACTCAAAACTCGTTCCCCGCCCTCTTACGTATGCACCCGTTCATCCAGTCAAAAATTCAAGCTCAAGTTTTGAGTATAAAAGGCAACGGTACTTATGAGATAATATCATTCAACATCATACTTTACAAGCATACACATCTCAAAATGATCTCTAAAGTGAGTTACATTAGAATAAGTGACTTTAATCAGTACAAAAGTATTTTTGGTGAACAATTACGTCATAAGTCGTCGAGCGCCTATAATTAATGCAATGACCGCAAGTGATAGAGTGGAGTGACAGCTAGTATTTAGCGTAATAGTTCATCGATTGAATTACTTACGTCATTTCTTCTTCAGGTCCTGATCGTTGCTGTGGCCTTAGCGGCGGTATGTGCACAGGAGCACTACCAACACGGCCACGGACAGGAGCAAGGGCACAACCACGGACAAGGACACGCCGTCTCCTCGCAGTCCTTCGTACTCCATCAAGTCCACCAACCTCACCACGAGTCCCACCATGAGTCGTACGAACACCACGCCCCTGCTCACCACGAGTCGTACGAGCACCAGACCCATCACGCTCCCGCTCATCACGAGCATGTAGTCCAAGTGCATCATGCCCCTGTCCATCAAGAGCACCACTCCGCCCCCGTTCACCACGCCCCCGCCCACCACGAACACATTGTCCAGGTCCACCACGCTGTTCCTGAGCATCACGCTAGTTACGAGCATCACTCTGCCCCCGCCCACCATGAGCACGTAGTCCAAGTCCACCAAGCTGCCCCCCAGCACAACACCGCCCCCGTCCACCACGCCTCCCACCAGTCCCACTACGAACACATTGCCCAAGTGCAACACGCTGCCCCTGTTTACCATGCTGCCCCAGTGAACCACGCTGCCCCCATCTACCATGCTGCCCCCGTCCACCATGCTGCCTCTGTCCATCACGCCGCTCCCACTCAGCACGAACACCACGAGGAGGAGCATCATGATTATTATGTAAGTCTATCGAGATTGTACTAATTACAAGACATTTCTTTAATTAATTTTAATAATTTATATGCTACTAGCTGCCGCGCGCGACATCGTCTGCGCGGACCCGGGATAAAATCTATCCTTTATTTAATCTAGGCTATAAACTATCTTCGTGCAAAAGCCGTTTAAGCGTGATTGAGTAACAAACATCGAAACTGCTAAACATCTAAACATCCAAACTATATATAGTAGGATGCCACGATCCGCTCTAATTGTTCACCTATTTTTCTCCAGGCTCACCCCAAATACGAGTTCTCCTACAAGGTGGAGGACCCGCACACCGGCGACCGCAAGTCCCAGCACGAGTCCCGCGACGGCGACGTCGTGAAGGGCGTCTACAGCCTGCACGAGGCTGACGGCTCCATCCGCACCGTCGAATACAACTCGGACAAACACACCGGGTAAGATAAAATCTGAACTCATAAGTAGCCCCTTGATGCCCTGACGCTTTCACCCGTTTGACAACTTTGTATGACAGTTTGACATGAAGTCAAAGCGACACGATACAAAGGTGCCCCTTATGAGGTCGACCGTACAATACAAGTTTAACCCTTTTCCAGGCCCCGTTAACCCAACGGTTAAAAATTGTATTTATTTATCACATAGGCCTTATTTTAAGCTAAAGAATGTGTTTCTAATATCTATTTATAATAAAATTAATAAATATTAAATTTTACAAAAAAAAACGATGTGATCATTATATGCCATATGCCTGTTGGCACAGAATGTGTAGCGATAGTAACTGAAAAAGAGTTAATGGAAACAGTTCCCATATGTTATCACTCCCAGCAGCCAGGCGTAGGGATTGTGGATTGTGAAATCTTTATTTACAAAGTTAAGCTAATAATAAAAGCGTAACAAATAAGTAATAAAATAAAGTGGAAGTTAATTCAAAAAATGCTCAACATCTCTAAAAAACGTAATTTTATCATGTGGTCGATGAAACGTACTACACCTGGAAAAGGATTAATAATAGGCTATTCCATACACAAACTTTATAAAAGAAAGAATGAGTTTTCATGTTTTGCTTCTGATTTCAGTTTCAACGCGTACGTGAAGCACTCCGAGCCCTCCAAGCACATTCAGCCCCAGCAACATCACTACCATCATTAAGTTATAACCATTAACTTATTTTAAAGGACTGATTGTTATTAATGTTGACTTTGTACATAAATTAAAAATATTTAAAAATAATACTATTTTTATTTATTGCCATTTGTATGATTAATTTGGAGAGAACGCGGAGTTGGATGGATCAAGGATGTTCTCACGAACACCCTTGATCTTTTCGTATAGAAAAAAAATACATACATAATTAAGACTCAATAAAGTAAAATTTATCACAAATGGCTAAGAGTAACAGTCTAGTTTGTACGTGTGAATACGTGTTACTACGGCGAGAAACGAGTTCTTTTTTAATTTTATTACCCCCAGATTTTGCTCAACCAACTAAAAGATAATGTAAAGCACAAATACCTCACCTACATTCCAGGGATTAATAGCACCCCTCTGCTAACACGTAACTTTTCAAACGCACGTTAGGACAACATAATTGCTATTTTTCCATTTAGATCTACCTGACGTACAGTGTATAATGCGTTACGTGATCGACCAGCAGGATGAGTTCAGTCGAGTCTGAAGTACAAGAACAATGCCAAAAAATGTTTCTTTATTACTTAGTAGTAGGTATGTACAGTCACGTCAGTCACGAACTTTGATTTGGGGCCCACTTAAGGTTGACAATCCTGTCAAACTGTATAGGTATTCAAAGAATATTTTTGCGATAAAGGTCTTAAATTAAAGTCCTAGTCCATGAGTTGCCCATAAACTAGAGCTATTAGAAATAATCTACAAACAAAACGATTTCATATCATGCACAAATAGATCCAAGCATCGAAATCAGTATTTGTTTTAATTGCGTGCAATAAAAGCCTAATGTAATTAACGTCTTTATCTGATATTAATATATTTGTAAGAAAGGGACAAACGCATTTTAGTTTAACGAAGATTTGTTAAGTTGTATTCATTAATACAGCGGCAAGTATGGATCGCCGTTGAAATGCGATTTTTTTAAATGCTGCTTCCGACTCCATGACTCCTGTTCCATCTGTCATTTGCATTAACATTTCTGAGCCCTAGACTAACTACGGCTACAATGACCTCTCATTTATAACTTGTAGTCGAAAGTTGTAATAAGTAACATGGCATATCCTAGAGAAAGTATTGAGCGTTAATATTAGAATTTTCGTATATCAGTTATCTCTATATGAGGACAAACTCGCATTCTGTATAATTTCAAGTTATTTATACATACCTATTAACATTTATTGATAAAATAAAAACAAATATTTTTAATGTTATATAGCTTTATCTATGTCAATTCAATTAATTTTTTACAATAAGGTTAAGTTTACACAAAACTAGCTGACCCCGCGAATTTCGCATCGCCACACAAAATGTACCTATGACAAAATGAAAAAAAAAACTTAAAATATTCCATGTTTAAATAGTTATTCTGCTATTCAGAGTGAACACAAATCCAAAATCCAACAAATCAAACATCATAAAAATCGGTCCAGCCGTTCTTTAGTTATAAATGGTGTAACTAACACGACTTTGTTATGTATCATCATCATCATCATCATATTAGCCGACAGACGTCTACTGCTGGACATAGGCCTCCTCCAAAGGGTGCAAAGTGACCGGTCCTGCGCCACCCGCATCCAGCGGACTCCCGCGACCTTTACCAGGACATCATCAGTCCACCTTGTGGGGAGCCTACCCACGCCGCACCTTCCGGTACGTAGTCGCCACTCGAGAACCTTTCCGCCCCAACGGCCATCGGTTCTACGTGCAATGTGCCCCGCCCACCACTGCCACTTAAGTTTAGCAATTCGAAAGGCTATATCAGTTACCCTGGTTCTGCTGCGGATAGCCTCATTTCTGATGCGATCACGCATTGAAACTTCCAACATAGTCCTCTCCATTACCCTTTGCGTGACTTTGAGCCTTCTTATGAGGCCCATAGTAAGCGATCAAGTTTCAATGTTGGGTGCGCGACGGTTTGTATAATTTCACTTAATCTATTTTGGTTTGATATACCATTGCTTTGTATAATGTAACGGATGGTGTAATATTGTTTCAGATACATTTCAAATGATCTAATTTAACAAGTGATATAATGATTTAAGGCTATAATTACATTTAGTATAATAGACATTTACTTTATTTATTATTTGGTATTAAACGTGATTACCATGACGTGATACCGGCTGGGCAGCATTCGGGAAGCTACGGCACATCTTTTCGTCCAATATTCCGCAGTGTCTCAAGACGAGAGTCTTTGACCAGTGTGTGTTGCCAGTGATAACGTATGGCACAGAAACGTGGTCGCTTACTATGGGCCTCATAAGAAGGCTCAAAGCACCCAAAGGGCAATGGAGAGGGCTATGCTGGGAGTATCTCTGCGTGTTCGCATCAGAAATGAGGCTATCCGCAGCAGAACCAAGGTAACCGATATAGCCCTCCGAATCGCTAAACTTAAGTGCCAGTGGGCGGGGCACATTGCACGTAGAACCGATGGCCATTGGGGCGGAAAGGTTCTCGAGTGGCGACCACGTACCGGAAGGCGCAGCGTGGGTAGGCCCCCCACAAGGTGGACTGATGACCTGGTAAAGGTCGCTGGAGTCCGCTGGATGCGGGTGGCGCAGGACCGCTCATTGTGGCACTCTCTGAGGGAGGCCTATGTCCAGCTGTGGACGTCTTTCGGCTGATATGATGATGATGATGATGATGATGATGATGATGTGATTACCATAATAATTTACTTCACATAATTCGTCAATGCTATAAATTTCAGAAGATTATATTATTATTAGGCTTACTATAGGCCTAGTTCGATTTGTGTAAGAATGTCCCCTAATATTTATTTATTTATTTATTTATTTATTTATTTATTTATTATGGGTGATTTTACTATAAAGAACTTTAGATATAAATAAATGATTAATAAGTTTCTGTAAATTTTTTTTTGTAAAGCGTTATCGCTCGTTCCTATATTATTTTTACGTAATTACGTAAAAATCAAATAGGAATTATAAATAGAACACCGCTTCTAGTAGTCCGACCTACTGCGGCATGGACCCCATAACGCTGGCGGTATTACCTCTTTGATTATAATAAAAAGGACACCGCTTCTAGGAGGTCAGACTGCGGCATGGACCCCTTAATGCTGGCGGTATTACCTCTTTGATTATAATAAAAAGGACACCGCTTCTAGGAGGTCGGACTGCGGCATGGACCCCAAAACGCAGGCGGTATTACCTCTTTGATTATAATAAAAAGGATACCGCTTTTAGGAGGTCGGACTGCGGCATGGACCCCATAACGCTGTCGGCATTACCTCTTTGAATTGCTATGGAAATTCGTTGGAAGAGGTAAACGCCAACTCTGGGGTCTCCAGTTGTTTGGACCGGTTTTTATAATATGACATGATAAAGTAGATTCAAATGACATGCGACATCGTTTTATGTAGTTCCCAGTTTTCGATCAGATTGATGTATTGGTAAATTATGAAAATACAATCTTGTTTATATAAATAGTCTTTATTAAATAATTAACATGGTAACAATCAGTCAATTTGCGGTTCCTAGTGATGGTGATGATGCTCGGGCTGGATATGCTTGGACGGTTCGGAGTGCTTAACGTAAGCGTTGAAACTGCAAAAAAAGGAAATATGTCATACTAATTTGAACTCACAGTATTTCATTTTAAAATAGGGTTTAGCTTGCATTGCCGCTTGTTTGACACACCAAATATACGCAATCGTATAAGTCGGAAGAATTAAGTACTTTATTTTAATTTTAATTCAAAATATGCGGTTAGGTATTTCTTACCCGGTGTGCTTGTCCGAGTTGTATTCGACGGTGCGGACGGAGCCGTCAGCCTCGTGCAGGCTGTAGACGCCCTTCACGATGTCGCCGTCGCGCGACTCGTGCTGGGACTTGCGGTCGCCGGTGTGAGGGTCTTCCACCTTGTAGGAGAACTCGTATTTGGGATGAGCCTAGAAAAAACAGTTAAATATCAGTAGTGTCTGAATGCCAATAACATTTTGTATTTTACTCGTTTGTACTCATACTCGTTTTTATAACTTACATAGTAGTCATGGTGTTCCTCCTTATGGTGTTCGTGGTGAACGGGAGCGGCGTGGTGAACGGGGGCAGTATGGTGAACCGGGGCGGTGTGGTGAACAGCCACATGGTCGTGGTGCACGGGGGCAGCGTGGTGCACGGAGACGTGCTCGTGGTGCGGGACTTGGTGCGGGGCGGCGTGTCCATGCAAGTGCTGGTCATGCACCTGGTGCAGCACGAATGACTGCGAGGAGACCGCGTGGCCGTGGTGCTCGTGCCCGTGACCGTACTCCTGAGCGCAGACCACCGCTAGCGCCGCGGCAAGGATTCCGACCTATAAAATTAAAGCTAGTTAAGCAGTCTAAATGTATGTCAGAAATGATGTTTCACTTAACTGACCGCATATAACTGAGGGTCTTTTTACTGACGTCAACGCGCTCTTCACGCATTGTGGTAAATTATATCACAGCAAAACTAAATATCTGCCATTATGAGCAGGGAATCAAACCTCATTGCCTTGTAGTTTTTAGACTTAATGCAAAGTAATCATGAAAATAAACTACATTTTATACTCAAATTTTTTGTATACCAAAATCTTAAATTTAAATTTTAAGTGACATTAACATATTTATTATTTTAAACTAGGTAGTTACCGTTACCGCTTTACTTACTGTGGAGAACATTTTTTACTTGTGTGTCCTGATGAACTTCGTGAGTAAATAATATCAATATGTAATGAGCCCCAGTTTTTATACACAAATCTTACCTGAAGCCTACCGGGCTGACAGGTTTTGTGGGTGTGTTTTTGACAAGGGTGTCTGGCAAGTAATTCATTCTCGTAACTTACCGATTACGTATGCAGAATATTTTGCTCCAAATATTTGACTTTTAGCAAAAATAGTCCTTAGTTATTTTTTATCAAATAGTGTCTTTATACACATGTGTTATAAATACGTTTATTTTGTTTTGGTCAAACGATAAATGCAAACGCCGTAGGTAGCTGTAGAAACATCAATAATTTTTGAAGATAAAAATAAGTTATTTTTGTAAAGTAACGCGATTATCCTGTTGGTTTCAAATCCCGGTAAGGGCAAATGAGGCAAAGCAGAAGTCATCATCATCATCATATCAGCTGACAGACGTCCACTGCTGGACATAGGCCTTCCCCAAAGAGTGCCAAAGTGACCGGTCCTACGCCACCCGCATCCAGCGGACCCCGCGACCTTTACACGGTCACCAGTCCATCTTATAGGGGGGGTGGGGGGGCTAACCACGCCCACACGTGACACGCACACGACACGTGGTGACCACTCGAGAACCTTTCCGCCCTAATGGCCATCGGTTCTACGTGCAATGTACCCGCCCACTGCCACTTAAGTTTAACGAATCGGAGGGCTATATCATATCGGTTACCTTGGTTCTGCTGCTTGGTTGTGGTCGCTTACTATGGGCCTCATAAGAAGGCTCAAACTCAAACTCAAACTCAAAATGATCTTTATTCAAGTAGGCCTAGTAACAAGCACTTTCAAATCGTCAGTTAATTTTTTAGAGTAATTTTTAAACATAAAGAATAAAATATATATGATAACAAAATTGTATAAAAAATACTAGTAGAGTATTTCTAGAAAAACAATCTAATGTCAAAAAACAAAATATTACGAAAATAATATATTAAAAATTCAGTCAAAATTAGTTCCATGGAGTTTTATCATTCATGTAGTCTTGTGTGCTATAATAAGCTTTCGAGATAAGTTTACGCTTCACATAGTTCTTGAATTTATTAATAGATAACTCAGGTAAGTTTCCTGGAAGTTTGTTATAAAACCTTACACAATTACCCATGAATGATTTTTTAATTTTTTGGAGCCGAGTGGTGGGCACCGCGAGCTTATGCTTATTTCTAGTATTAATATTATGTATGTCACAGTTTTTCCTAAAATTGGCAATGTTTTTATGTACATACAGAAGGTTTTCATAGATATATTGACAATGTAATGTCATTATAATCAAAGTTAACCAAAGCGCAATGGAGGAAGTTTCTCTGTATGATCGCACCAGAAATGAGGTTATCCGTAGAAGCTGAAGTCAAGCTAGATTTAAATTAATGAAATACAGGTTTTTGTTTAGTTTTCAATCTTTTTATTGAATTATAAAGTACACAGTATGGAGTAGTGGTGGGTTTTCAGTGACAGTATACGCACTCTTGTAGGAATTTTCCATTACCATTTTGCATAGGCAGGTACAAGTTTAATAATTTCATTGAAGCAGCATTGAATGTCTGCATAAGTATATCGTCGTCTCTTACCCACAACACAAGCAGTTATTGAGAAGAGGGTACACGACAGAGACGACATCAAAAACTGGTCAGAACTAGCATGGGGTTCGGCTACTACTGAGCCAATAATGTGAGCCGCAACCCTAGATCAACCAGGGCTAATAAGTGACTTACTAATGGAAAGTGTGTGGGAGCCAGCGAGGAAGGCGTTTTTTGACGTTCGCACTGTAAATGCCGACGCCGCGTCATATGGCTTACTCACACACATGGCCCACAATCGCCCAAATACACGCTCGTGAAAAACATCGCAAATACGATCTGGCTGTAGAAGATCTTAGAGCCTCATTTACTCCCCTTGTAGTATCATGTGATGACATTGTCGGAATGAAATATGAATCATTTATAAAGAAAACATCTCTAAAGCTATGCGAAAAATGGTCCAAATCATACTCACAATCACAAATAATAAGCTGGATCAAAGTCAAAATACAAATATCAACCACCAAAGCGGTCTATGAGAATTAGAGGAACGAGAAGAAGAATAGAAAGATTTGGATGCGAAATTCCCCTTATGTTACTATTCTATATATATATTGTATTATTTAACGTAATAAATGTGTGATGGTTGTCGCTGAGGGCGAGCCATACATATCCTTCGGAGTGAAGGTTTCCAGCTAAACTCAGGGGTAGGAGGGATTTCCACTAGGTTCAAATATAAACACTGATTGACGTGATAACGAAATGGGTCTTGATGCCCTTTTATTCAGGAATATAAACTTATGACTACTGGCTCTAAAACGGGGGTTGCAACCCCGTTCAAGATATTTAACAAAGTCCCGTAGGACACTCCGGTAACGCGGGTTACGGACGTAAACCCGATTCGCGAATTCAGGAAGAATCTCCACTGTCGCAGTACCCGGTATCGCCCGCGCAGCGCAGTGGGGACTTTTCCCTGGATACCTAGTGGGCGCACACGCGTAGAAAACACGCGGCGGCTAGGTGTAGTCAGCCCTTGCGACTGTATCGGAGCAGCGGCAAAGACTGACTGATCGGGCGGCCGCGCGCGCTGCCTTTTATACGGTCGGTTAGCGTAAACAACATTGCGTATCGGTGTAGCTGCACCCTCGACTTGGCGCGCGCGGCGGTGGCAGTGGTAGTGCGGCTGCCTCGCGTCGCGTGCTCTGCAGCCTGCTATGCGCGGTTGGACCGTCGCATTGCCTCCCCCCGGCGAGAGATTTTTGCCTATGGGAAAAATCACCGTTAAAAAAAATACAGGTTCAGGTCTTGCTGGTGTTAGTCCCTAGGTTCTGAGAGTGCGCGAGCTACTATGGCAGTACTTTGCCGGTTTGGGTGTGGTTTGTTCCACCAACATCTAAGTTTCTTATTTACCTGGTTATAGTTTATCTATATATTACCCGGATATTATTTATAAATAAAAAAAATACTAATACTGTGTAAAAAAAACGAAATTGTAACAGATAAAGACCCAAATAACGGTGCGTTTGGTATGGGACGGTCGCACTATTTTATCTTCTTGTCCGCCGTTCTGCTTCTGCCCAGACCTCCCGTTCTCTCTGGTTGACTCTGGTTGCTCATCATCCGGTATATGCTCGTCTGGTTTTGTCGCCTCACGTGTGCCCTATCCTCCTGTGGTAACCATTTTTGCCACTCTGAACCCGGGTCTGCAAGCTTGTTGTATGCGTGGTTCGGTATCTTCCTGTTTTCCTTGTGTGTGTACAAGGTGGTTCTCTTCGGGCTCTTTTCACAGAGCTCCATTTCGCGCTGAAGCACTGTGTCGAGATCCTTGTTTTGGTACCTAGGTTGGGCCTTATCTGGTTGTTCATCGTGCTCATTGATGAAATTGGGTACTGTCTCTTCCCCGTTAGTGTCGGTGGTGCCGGTTGTCTCAGTCTGTGTTCCTGGACTCAGTTCGGGTTGAGTTTGCTCTTGCTCCTTTTGTTCTTCCGGTTCTAACTCGTCTCCTGCCCAGGTAATCTTCATTCCGACTCTGTTCAGCACATCCATGCCTATAATCGTGCATGTAGCTGATGGTAGTACTCTTACACAGTGCTTAAATCTTGCCTGATTCATTTCTAGGTCTACTATAACACTTCTTCCCACTTGTGTGCTTCTACCGTCTGCCAGGACCACTTCTCTTGTTGCGTTATTTACTACTGCGCCTTGAGATATGCAGTCATCGTATACTTGCTGGTTTATGTACGTATTTGTCGCACCGGTGTCCACCATACATCGGTATTTACGGCCCATTATGTCTATTTCTCTATAGACCCGGTTATCCACTCTGTTGTGGTCGTAGGCCGCTCCCACGGAATCTCTTTCTTGCCGGTTTCGAGTTTGGTACCTGTCCCTGCTTGATCCTGGTTGTGGAGTCACTTGGTGTTGACCCCATTGTGATTTCTGGTTTGTCTTGGCTTCGTCGGCACCCGTATCTCTGTAGTTTGCATCACGGTTACTGTCTGGCGTTGCGGATATGCGTTCGTATTCTGTTGCGAGTTTGAGGAGTCCGGAAAGGTTACTGTAGTCCTGCTTCTTGATGTACAACTTGTATGGCCTTAACATATTTTCGTGGATCCGGTGTATTTGTTCACTCTCTGTGAGTCTGTCATATCTCCGCATGAACGTTTGCAGATCAGTTAGGTAGTTTATGAAGCTCTCTCCGTACCTTTGCTTTCTTGTCACGATTATTTCAATCAGGTCTTCTTCGTAATTGCTCGGGAAATAATACAGTTTAAATAATTCCAGGAATTCGTCCCATGATTGCCATGACTTAACGTTGTTCCGGTGCCATAGTAATGCTTTTCCTTGCAAGATTCGGGGCAGGGTCGGTAACACATCGTCCTTCTCGATACCACTTGCTAACACCAGTTCTTCGAGTCTCTCTACGAATTCGACTGCGTTGTCTACTGTGTTGAATGTTAAATTCCATTCTGTTATGAGTTTATTGAGGTTTTTCACCTTATGACTGCGCTCGTCGCTGTCCATGTCTCGGGCCGGTTCCTCCTTTAATTCGGCGTCTTCCTCAGCTATTACGGCTTCTACGAGGAGCTTCCTGATCTCCTCGACGGTCAGTCCTTCTGTTAACAAACCTCTCTCATCGGCCTGTTTTACTAGTTCCGGTTTCTTCAATCGGTATATCCAAGCTGTAGGCATTGGCGGGTCGAGCGGGGCTGCGCGCGAGCAACGAAAACGGTTTTGATTTACTCACTGTTGATCCTGTTAACTGGTGGTGGTCAGGGGCGGTGGCAAACCTGTTGTCGGTCAGGTCTGTGATGGCGGGCAGGACGGAGCAACCTGTCGTCGGTGAGCTGGTCTGTGTCGGCGGGCGGGACGGAGTAAAAGTGATCGGGGCCGTGTCGGCGGGCAGGCGGTTGAACGGCGGGCTAGACGGGATTTAATAGTTATTAGGTTACGTACGCTGCGGAATGGCCTAATCAGATGCTAAATTTAATTTATCTCTAGCTAGTGAATCCCTTTTTAGTTAGCAAAACGTGAGTTTTTTAGTTGGGCGCCAAATGTGATGGTTGTCGCTGAGGGCGAGCCATACATATCCTTCGGAGTGAAGGTTTCCAGCTAAACTCAGGGGTAGGAGGGATTTCCACTAGGTTCAAATATAAACACTGATTGACGTGATAACGAAATGGGTCTTGATGCCCTTTTATTCAGGAATATAAACTTATGACTACTGGCTCTAAAACGGGGGTTGCAACCCCGTTCAAGATATTTAACAAAGTCCCGTAGGACACTCCGGTAACGCGGGTTACGGACGTAAACCCGATTCGCGAATTCAGGAAGAATCTCCACTGTCGCAGTACCCGGTATCGCCCGCGCAGCGCAGTGGGGACTTTTCCCTGGATACCTAGTGGGCGCACACGCGTAGAAAACACGCGGCGGCTAGGTGTAGTCAGCCCTTGCGACTGTATCGGAGCAGCGGCAAAGACTGACTGATCGGGCGGCCGCGCGCGCTGCCTTTTATACGGTCGGTTAGCGTAAACAACATTGCGTATCGGTGTAGCTGCACCCTCGACTTGGCGCGCGCGGCGGTGGCAGTGGTAGTGCGGCTGCCTCGCGTCGCGTGCTCTGCAGCCTGCTATGCGCGGTTGGACCGTCGCAAATGTATTTGAAATATTAAAAAAAAATAGATTACAATAATTTGATGGTTTACTATCCAATTAGCAATACTACGTTATCAATTTTAACATGCGTCATCGTGCCTATTTGTGTGATTTTAATTGTATCGTTGGTTAGCCTGGCTGTTGGCCAATTTGTCCATATAGGTAGGTTTTCTGCTTTAGGGTCATTCTTGAGAATTGCATTATTTATCTGATTTCCTCTGCGTTTTTTATTACAATAAAATCAAATTAAATATATAATAATAAACATATTTATCGAGTAGGCATCACTTTGGGTCAATTAGGTACGGAAATATACCAATTCAAAGTTTAGCTATCGGAAGAATCAGAAAACATGTCGGGGGAATCAGAAAACATGTCGGGGGAATCAGAAAACATGTCGGGGGAATTAGAATAAATGTCGGGGGGATCAGAAAAAATGTTGAGGGAATCAGAAAATATGTCGGGGGAATCAGAAAAATGTCGGGGGAATCAGAAAAAAAAAGTCAGGGGAATCAGAAAAAGTACAAGGGAATGAGAAAAATGACAGGGGAATCATAAAAACTACAAAACAATCAGAAAAAATGCCCCAGTTAGATTAAGGGTTCTACTACTATAAAAAAAAATAAGGTCAATTATCTTATGTTGGCGGGTACTTTTTCCCTCTGGACGGTGAAAATTGACCCTCTCAAGAATCACCCTTTAATACATTTTTCTCCAATATGCTCGGAAATGTGCGCCTTACTGTACCAAAAATAGTACGTGAAGTTTCTCGTTACTGACAAGCGCAAATTTAAAAAGTTAAAAGTCATTATTGTACAGTTTTAGCGGCCAGGAATATGTGTAAAATTCCTTTACTGTATACTTTTTTACCTTTTAATAATATGTTTTGACCAAGACAAATCACTACAAACAGCCAAATGCTCGTAAGTTTAAAGGCCTAGCAATTTGTCATAACAACTTGCTATGTTAGATTGCTTAGAAGTTTTATAGTTTTTAATTGTCATAGTCAAACCGATTACTTTTGCAAGAGATAGAAGTGACGTTTTAAAAAATGTCTCAAATAGTATTAACTGAAGAAATTAAAATATTTTCGAAATAATATTTAAAACGAACTAAAATGCTTTTAGATTTCAATCCCGTTTAATCTTTAATAATATTAATTACATAAAACATAACATTGTAATCGATTCTAATGTTTTTAATTTTTTTATGTGTCATTTAAAACTGGCACCATGAGTCCTGCCGTGTACATACTTTAAAAAAATAAGTTGGGCGGGACCATGATAGGTTACATACTACCTACTCGCTGTTTTAAAGTTATTGAAAATATTATTTGGTTTGAGGAAATGCGAGGGCATTTATGGAGAAAAGCACTATATCTGCCTCGGCGGGAATGGCAATTAGTGGATTCGTCTCTATTGTCGGAACAAAATCAACTCATGCACGAATTGCTATTTCCCGGCCTCTGCAGTAATGTACTATTTTTTGTAGGTGTTGCCATCGTCGAACAATAATATTGATTAGACACTTGAGTGCTGATATTTTTAGGCACCCTGAAGAATTCAGTTATATTTGATGACAAAAAGAAACCGGACAAGTGCGAGTTCAACTCGTGTGGTGAGGGTTCCGTAAAATTGCTATGCTCTAAGCATCAGGCGCTCCATACAAAATACACAAAAATATTGAGAATTTTCCCGTTCCTTTGAATACTTAAACTTCTTATATAGGCTTTCCTGTAATCTTTAGGCAAGGAACTATTTTCCATATTTTTTCAGAATTTTAAGCCTAGTAGTTTCGGAGATAAGGGAGGCGGGGGTGGTCAATTTTCGTCTTTTTTCCTAAATTACTTCAAATGTGTTTTTGCTAAAATTATTTTTAAAAAATCTGACATGCTTACAACAACCCCTTTCAGTTGATATGCACAATACAGTTTGCGAAACTTTTTTTTTAATTTTTCAGTTTACCCGCCAAAAGTGGCCCCCTTCTTCAGAATTCATTAATTTACTTTACGCGTCCATCTTTGGGTCACCAATTTACATATGTGTACTAAATTTCAACATTATCGGTCCAGTAGTTTCTGAACAAATCGGCTGTGACAGACGGACTGACGACGCACGAGTGATCCTATAAGGGTTCCATTTTTTTCCTTTTGAGGTACGGAACCCTAAAAACAGTCAATAAAAGCGAATTTCGGAGTCATATACTACCTCCGACACACACTATTAGAGTTGCGATTCCCAGAGCGTTGGTTCCATATCAAATTCCATTTATTCATATTCATCATTCTCAACATAATAAGTAAAAAAACAGTTTTAATAAATTATTTTTAATTACACATATAACAACAAACAAAAAAACAGCGTCAACCTCAGTTCTGATGATGTTCGTGCCCGTGCTGGCGCGGTGGCGTGTGTTTCACTACCGCGTTGAATCTGTAACGGAAGAATATGGTTACTCCACTGACCGAGTCATTAAAAAACGAGATGTTTCCGGAAGCTTCATTTACGGGTCAAGTTTATAATTGATATCGTAAACTATATGTATGGTTAAGCGTTGTGACTGTTATAAACAAATCAAAAATACAGTAAATCTAATTAAGAAACTCGGATATGAATTGGTGTTTAAGACTACGAAAAAAATCAAATTTTACAAAGCCTACTTTAATTAGTAACAAAAACGATAAATTATCACAAGTTAATAAAAAATCCTAAAAAAATATGTTCGAATGCAAAATATGAAAATATTCACATATTAAATGTTAATAAAGATAAAAAGTCAGAATTAGTACAAAAATGCATTTTATTTGTCGGGGCACTACCTAATCATTTTAACTAACTTTTATTATTGCCTAATCTGTATTTCAATATTCCCCTGCTTGGGGAATATTCCCAGGAACAACTGAATATTCCCGGGAAGTTCCCATACGGGAATATTCCCGCACCTCAGTATATCACTATACGTTGGTTTCTAATAGTGCTACGGGTTCTCAATCAAATTTCTTTGACTAAATGCCTATTTACGTTTTGTTGAGTGATTAGTGCGAGTTAATAAAAACGCTACACTTATTTGCAGCAAACGTATGTACTGGCGCTAAACTTGTATAACATCACAAATCAAAGTGCCCTTATGCTCTTTTTGTCAATCAAGCTTGTAGCTATGCAAGGACAAATGATTCTGGTTGTAAATTATAAAGCGTAGCTTTTTCAAATTGAGGGAACAATCACGTTTACATAAGTTAACTATGTATTAAGATCTGAAAATCTTTCGAACGATAATAAATTAATATTTAAATAGTAACATTACCCATGATGCTTGTCGGAAGTGTACTCCACAGTCCTGATAGAGCCATCAGCCTCGTGGAAGCTGTACACGCCCTTCACGACATCTCCATCGCGGACTTCGTGCTGGAACTTGTTGTCGCCCGTATGAGGGTCCTCTACTTTGTACTCGTACTGGTACTTAGGGTGAGCCTGGAATCATAAAACGATAAACATCTCCTTAATTTACCAATGCGAATGCGTAAGACTAGGTAATCTTGATTAAAATGCATGAGCAGAATATATACTAGATAGAAAGCTGATTTCGAACCGGATGGTCAGTGACAAAGCACTTAACATTCTGATGTTAGCAACTTACGTAATAGTCGATGGGCTCTTCGTGGGATTCCTCGGAATGAGCGGCGTGGTGAGATGGAACATGGTGGGATGCAACATGGTGCTGAGGAGCATGGTGGGATGCAACATGATGCTGAGGAGCATGGTGGCTTAGCTCGTCGTGACTGTAGTGCGACTCGTAGTGAGAGGGCTGGTGGTGAGATTGATATTTGTGTGTGGCAGGGGCATGGTGGGCAGCAGCAGCTTCCTTGTACAGTGACTGAAGGGAAATTCCATGATGGAAATGGACTGGCTTGTGATCCTCTTGCTGTACGTAGTGGTAGACTGGTGCTTGTTGTTTGGCGCTAGAAAACTGTATCTCATGGTCAGCGGGCTCGTGAACAGCCTGCGCTGACCCGGCCTGTTCCTGGCTCTCTGTTTGATATTGCAATTCATAGATGGGAGCTGGTTCCTGATGCGTAGCGTGCTCTGGAACGTGGTTGATGTATTCCTTAGGTTGTTCATGACGTACTACCGTTTTAGGGGCATGATGATGCTCCTGACAGTAGGATGCCCCGACGGCAAGAGCTAAGATTAAAGCCTGAAACAAGAATCACTCTGTTAACACTTTCTATTAGCACGAGTATATTTGATCGGACTATATTACACAATAGTAAACACGCACTTTAGCGAACATTTCGATCCTTCTTCTTTCACTTCCGCGGTGGAACTGTTGAATTAGCATAGAATAAGCTCAATATATACCACAGATGTTACAAGAGCGAATTGATTGAATTTCTTACTGCTGCGGGCATCATGTCCGTAACGCGCCTGGCGTTGCCTTTGTATGATGTAATTTACGTAATCAATGTGAAGGCTGTCAGGCCGTTAAACTAGTGCACTACGAATCATTTGCAAATGTTTATATGTATAAAAACACAATAGGCCTCCGTTAGCTATAGATTAACCAATTTCATGTGATTTTATCGAGTATATTATGTAATGTGTTATTATCGTTCTAAGTCTAAGTAATGAGTAATAATAATAATCACGGAAAGCACAGACAATGTATGTAGGTGATTGATTAAATGTTTTAGTAAACGTTGGTTTACAGCATTTTTTTTTTTGGTTTTAGTAGCTGCTGTTTTTAGTATTATTAGTTATGATAATAATTTAATAATAATTTTTATTGTAATAATTTTAATATGTTGCATGGTAAAAAACCTTAAAATATTGGGAGTATATTGTAATGAAATTGTGACTTGTAAAATGCTTATTTTACCAATAAATTCTGTATTCTGTATTCTGTATGATTATGACAGTGAGTTCGTAAACTTTTAAACTAGAGGATATTCTGCTTTCTAATGATATGCAGCCAGGCTTTTACGGATGAATGATCTGACGATTTGTTATCAAATAATTATATAATACAAACGACGAGCTTGTACCTACTCCGCAGCATGGATGTTAATGACAACGCATTTTTTTCATTAAGGATGTTTTTTTGATGAAAGTATTATTAGAAAATCACTTATATATACACGCTGTCATCGAAATACTAGAACTATTAACCGCTAGTACAGTCGAGTTCTCCAATATCTATACAGACAACCTTTCAAAAATATCTATACTCAGTCTTTATTGTTACTGACATAAGACGCATGTGTAGATATTTTTGAAAGGTAGTCTGCATAGATATTGGAGAACTCGACTCTACTAATTTATACGGTTGGAAATAATCAAAGTAAATATTATACTTATTGTTAGGATGGTTTTAGACCAGCTGCAATCTAAGCCTTAAATAAATGTATCTGAAGGATTGGTGGAAATTACCACAACACAGTGAAATCGCAAATTATTTAGTTGAATTTCTATATAAATTATTATAACTTATGTATTATACATATGAACATATGTAGGCATCTGGTTGAATGTAATTCATTGTTTTCTATAATTTAGTGTTCAACATACCTACCTAATACAATCTAGGATTGATCTGCAATCCGCATCGAACGTGAACTTGCTTATTGTGTCCATGTTTGGTGTTGTTTCCTCGAATTAACACTCCTTACGAACCACATTTTCTAAATCTAGATTTTTGTACATGTACACTTTTTATGCGTTGTTGGTGCGGTGGCTGTCAGCTTTCACTACTATTTATATGTTGCTAGGTTATGAGCTTTGAATTTTAAGCTGATATATTGACTGATTAGAAGTTTACAATTTCCACGGATTTTGTTACACCTACGCTTGAAAATAGGATTGCGTAAGGGTGAGTTACTACTTAAAATAAGTATTTAAATGTAAACATCGATCGCTACAGTAGGTTAATTAGCTCATTAAATGGTACTTTATAGGCAACTAGATTGGCTGCGAAAATAATTTTTTCACCGTTCATCATAGAAACCATATTTTACGTAACTTTATGGTTTCGATGTTGTCACAATTTTATTGAATTATTTAAGAGGGCGTTAACGTGCTCACTAGTACCACTGGTAAATTAATGTGATTATTTAAATTTAACGATAGATATTTAAAAAAGGAGGCCACTACACACTGTATTTTGTTTTCAAGTACCTTGTGAATACATCAAACTATAGTTTTTATGTTGCTGGATTCGTCAATCTATGCGTCCAAAGTTAACCCGGCCGTTTTTCTTTTGAGTCATAGATTGACGAATTCAGCAACATAAAAACTAGTTGTATTCACAAGATACTTAAATACAAAATATAGTGTGTAATGGCCTCCTTTTTTAAATATCAATTGTTAAATTTAAATAGTCACAATTATTTACCAGTGCTAGTGAGCACGTTAACGCGCTCTTAAAAGCAGTGACATGACATAAACTATGATTTAAATCAAAAATCCCTTCATTTAATTATCGATGTCATCGTATACTAATTGGTCTCTTGATTGGCGTTATTGTTGACAGCAAGAGACCGCAATTTATACATTCCCATGAGTTGCGTAGAAAGTTTAAATGAATACATATTTAAACGTAAAGTTTTCATTTAATTTAGTAAATCATCTACTTGATTATAATAAAAAAAATGAGAAATTGACTTCAATATAACTTTAATAACAACTTATATGACTATACTAAACAAAGAGGTATTTAAAAAAAAGGTAGGTACTACTGCAGATCCTGGCTGTACATTTAGTGATGACTCTGATGATGGTCATTCCTCACATTAGCGTTGAATCTGTAATTAAAATAAAATTAGATTATAAAAATAATCCGTCATATACACTGACGAAAAAAAAATATAATCGGTTATGCAGTTCCGGAAATTACCCCCTACTTATAAACTTACAAAGCTACGCACTCACAAACCTCTTTATAATATGTAAAGATTACCGTACCATCAATACCGGGACCTAGTAGTTAAAATATGTCATGTCACTTTTTGGTAAAACGACGGGTCATGACTTTTCTTTTCTGCGTCAAAGTAGAAAGGAGCGTGTGAAGTGCATTGCGCTACACGAGCACGATCATTTGAGTCACAATGTACATCGTAAAGTGGCGCGTGCGCCCGTCCGGTGCTCTCGGATGTGCGTGTGTTAATATGACGTTACCGACTGAAGGTTGATATTGAACTTTAGCCTACGAGTATAATAAGTCGATTTCTCTATTACTCACTGTTTCATTACAAAAAAACCGGCCAAGTGCGTGTCGGACCACGCAAAACGAAGGGTTCCGTGCCTATTAAAAAGGTCGTATCGTCACAGAAATTTTACGCCACTTACGTCCTTTTCTTTGAGGAAGGCAGTTTTTCAGCAATATCTCGAAAACCTCTGAACCGATCTTGTTCAAAACAATTTTCGGTGAATGAAATTAATAAGCCCTATGTCTATGAATTTTTCCATATTTTTAAAATACACCGTTCAAAAATTAGAGGGGGGGACAGAATTTTAGTGACTTTCGGGGTGATTATCTCCGACTCTATTCACTTAATCAAAAAAAAATGCTAAGAAACCTTATATTTATTTTGAAAGGCCTATCGATTGATGTGCCACACTTAGTTTTATGTATGGAGTGCACCCCTAAAATTTTTTTTTTTTATCATTTTAATTACAAAACTATGTAGCAGCTAACAATATACACCTATCCTCAAAATTTTATTCAAATACACCTTATAGTTTTCGAGTAAAATGCCTGTCACATACGGACAGACGGACAGACGGACAGACGGACATGACGAAATTATAAGGGTTCCGTTTTTGCCATTTTGGCTACGGAACCCTAAAAAAAGAGGAGACGACTTTGGTTAAAAGTTTTTTGATAGTTGTTTTACGATATGACGTGATTAATTAATATGTCTCGAATACGGAGTATAGTTTAAAAGGCGTCGGTATTAAATTAGAATTTTGTAAAAAACTAAATTGTGTTACCCGTTATGTTTGTCAGCGGAATACTCGACGGTGCGAACAGAGCCATCAGCCTCGTGCAGGCTGTAGTAGCCCTTCACGACGTCGCCGTCGCGGGACTCGTGCTGGGACTTGCGGTCGCCGGTGTGCGGGTCCTCCACCTTGTAGGAGAACTCGTATTTGGGGTGCGCCTAGAAAATATCATGTAGTTTTTGAGAGAACCATGTCAGAGGACTGCAATCAACATACTCGTATTATGTATCTGTATATTTTAATTACCGTGTAATATCATAATATCAATCATACAAATAAAATCTCTATAGTTTTGTAAATGAGTTCGTAGAATTAGAAGGCAACGGCGTTGAATAGACTTCATCAGCTTTCACTAAATATAGCAACACATACATATTTCCAGATTCATGCAATGGATATAACTAACAGTAATTGCTCTGTATGCCGACGCATTATGAAGCCCTTTACGAGCAAGTGTGATGAAAATGAACATCCTTTAAAAAGTATACCTACTAAACTCCTATAATATTACAGTTCGTATTTTTTTACGAATATTGATTTTGATTCTACTAATAATATTATAAATGCGAAAGTTTGGATGTTTAGATGTTTGGTTGTTTGTTACTCAATCACGCTTACACGGCTCAACCGATTTGGATGAAATTTTTCACAAAGATAGTTTACCTATATATCCTGGATTAAAGTATAATAGTACATTGTTTAACGAGGCGCGTAAGTAGAATATTGCCAATGAGAATCTATCAGAAGCCCGACGCCAAAGTATTCTTACGCCCGTTACACAATGTTTTTCATCACATTTGCGAGGAATTAAATAGCTACAAAAGACAGAAAAATCTAAGTTCAACTTCACTTCCAGATCAGTGCTAGTGGAGCGCGCAGCTTTAATATTTCAACCAATCACAGAGCAGTATTCTTGTGGGGCGGGGCGGCTTGGCCAACTAGATTTTTTTTTCAACCAATCACAGAGCAATAAGATTTGCTAAAGCCAATCAGAGGGTTCTATATTTTAAAACTAAACTTAACAAGCCCGTGAGAGGTAAAACGGCTATAACTGTTCTATACGCTCGCAAGTAATAACGACATTGACAAGCAAGCGTGATATAAATAGTTTTTATCCCGGGTCCATGCAGATGAAGTCGTGGGTGGAAGCTAATGTGCTATAAAATTATGAGTTTTTCCAGAAAAGCATTTAGTATGTGTACCTACATAAATTAACTTACATAGTAATCCTTATGTTGTTCTTCGTAGTGAGGTTGGTGCACTTCTTGTTTAATCGACGAGGACAAGTGAAGCTCAGGAGAAGACTCATAATATACCGGAGCAGATTCGTAATGCAGAACCGGCTCGTGTTGAACAGAGACAGTCTGAAGCACTGGCGCAGGCTGATAATGAAGAGACACTGTCTGTTCTACTGGAACTTGATGAACAGACACTGGTTGCTGAAGAACAGGAATAGGCTGAAGGACTGGCTGGACAGGTTTTGCTTGGAAGTTGGCAGGAGTGAATAAATGTTGGATGGGAACCGGTGGCTCCTGATTTTGATGGACAGGTGCGGGTTCCGAAGGGATGTGGGTTCGGATAACTGGAGGCGGGAGTTTTTCGGCTTCTTCGGGAGTAGGTAATACGTAATTAGGAACTTGTTGGTTGGATGAAACAGATGAAAGTGACGAGAGGGATGACAGTGACGAATAGGATTCGTGTTGGTCAGGTATTTCGTAGGTGGTATGAGATGGGAAGGAGTGTTCAATTTTCTTTGGTGCTCCGTGTGTGATGACGGTTGAGTATGAGTGGGAGAGGTGCTCCTGGCAATGAGCTGCTGCCACAATGGCCACGACGGCCAAAACCTGCATAAAATACATGTATTTAGCGCACCCACAATGTTTGTTCAGTTATTACAGTTATTTGTGCTACACACAACATAAAATTACACTTGTTCAAGATTATTTATTATTGATTAATTCATGAACGCACCCTAGTTATCATTATGTTGTTAACTACTCTAAAGCACTTGCAAAATTAACTCGGTCTCAACAAAAGCTCTCGATTTTATACATCGCATTAATTTACTCCGTAACTGGTTTGTTCAGTTTCGGAAGCCGACATACGATATGCATTTTTGCAATTCTGCTTTAAGTAGTGTAACCTGCATATGGATCGATTACATAATACCATGTGTAATCAAGGTCTCCGTTTACTCATGCTTTACGACAATGAATATGAATTGATTGACACTAAGAAATAAATAATATTTTTTTAAATAAAAATGTAATAGTTTACCTACTTGTTTTACAAACGAAAAGCCATTAAAAAATGCCATATTTTACTTAATTAAACACCTTAATTAAAACTATTCTAACCATATGCGTAAAGATATAGCTAGGAAAATGATATTAAATAATATCCGTGATAATAAGACCATAAACACGAATCTAAGATCCGAATAGGTAGGTCAGTATCGGATCGGTCAGTCGGATCTCGCAAATTGCTTTATTAATTGTTATTGTTGAAAATTGAGCCTATTTCATCGCCATCCAATCGGAAACTATGAGGGTCGTGAGTTAATGAAGAAATAGGAAGCCCATGTAAAACATATTTTGTAAAAAATACGCCCAGTCGCGTCAATTACACATTTAGAAACTTTGCAGCACAAGAAAATAAATAATGAAATATAATTAAAAAAATATATTTTAATATAAAAAGTACCTACCTTAAAAACCAACCAAACCCACCAAAGAAATATGCGACATGGAAGTTCAGGTAAAAGTCTAAAGTAAAGAGTAAAGCCTAGGCTTTGTTCGAAATCTCGAATTTTTTTTAGGCAAAGACTTAAACCTTTTATACATGAAATGAATTGAAGCATTCTTGCTTCTACTTTAAAGTTGTTGCTGCCTGTTCAAATCGCTTTTTATAAACGCAAAGTAATTGGTGCTAATGCTAACCGTATTAGAAAAATAACCAGATTCGTCACTTTATATATACATACAAATACCCGGTGAAAGACAAAAGCGTCTGGTCACTAGAAGGAAGGACTTGCCTCAGGCTACCCAGGCTAAACTTAATGTGGTTAGACCAATGGAGTTAAAGTTACTTTCGATCACAAACCTATTCAAAAATAAGCTGAAAGCATTTTTGCTGCGGAAGTGTTTCTATACAGTGGAGGAATTCTTATTATAAAAACCGGCCAAGTGCGTGTCGGACCACGCAAAACGAAGGGTTCCGTGCCTATTAAAAAGGTCGTATCGTCACAGAAATTTAACGGCACTTACGTCCTTTTCTTTGAGGAAGGCAGTTTTTCAGCAATATCTCGAAAACCTCTGAACCGATCTTGTTCAAAACAATTTTCGGTGAATGAATTTAATAAGCCCTATGTCAATGAATTTTTCCATATTTTTAAAATACACCGTTCAAAAATTAGAGGGGGGGGGGACAGAATTTTAGTGACTTTCGGGGCGATTATCTCCGACCCTATTCACTTAATCAAAAAAAATGCTAAGAAACCTTATATTTATTTTGAAAGGCCTATCGATTGATAGGCCACACGGGGGGTCACAATGTTTTTTTTTTTTTGACTTTTAGTTTTATGTATGGAGTGCACCCCTAAAAAAAATTTTTTTTGTCATTTTAATTACAAAACTATGTAGCGGCTAACAAAATACACCTATCCTCTAAATTTTATTCAAATACACCTTATAGTTTTCGAGTAAAATGCCTGTGACATACGGACAGACGGACAGACGGACAGACGGACAGACGGACAGACGTACAGACGGACATGACGAAACTATAAGGGTTCCGTTTTTGCCATTTTGGCTACGGAACCCTAAAAAGAAGGGGAAAAAAGAAAACTTTTTATATAATTAGGTAGGTTAGATAGACATTTCTATAAATGATATGCCTTATTTACATTATTATACATTCCTTATTCTATTATATTTTATTATTGATTTTCTTTACATTTCCATTTTTTATCCTATATTGTTTTGTGAGTATTATTATTGTAAAAAACTGTGATATAATTATGTGTATTAGATTGACATTAAGTAAATTATTTGATTGATACAAAGACACAGTTGACATTCCTTAATATTGATTTTCTATTAATTTTATTTTTTTATTATATTTTTATTCGTAATATTTTCACATTATTATTTCAAATGCAATATATATTGTTTCTGAATAAATAACTATGAACTATTGAAAGCAACTTAGGATTATTGATGATTTCTCATTATAAATATTAAAAATTTGATATTTAGAGGATTATAACTTTCAAGATCTTCTTACACTTCAACCTTACTTAGAAATAGCCTGAGTTGTTTCGATAAAAGTGTGTAACGAACATGCTCGATCAACTTGGCAGGTACACTACAGCGCCCCCCATTATCATTACCTGCCAACTGCCCGTCATTGCAAGAATATTTTAGTTGGTTAGTCTATTTTTCAATTACCTGCTTTTGTGTCAGTAATACATAATGTAGCTACACTTACATAATTGGTTGATGAGGTGTTGTGTACTACAAATACAACCTAGAGCTACAGGCAATATTACATGCACTAACTACGCAATACTCGCCAATTTTCTAATAATTAGAAAATTGTTAACAATGTTTGCAGCGTGTTTACAGTGAAATCAATATTACCTTGATTGTTATTTCAGTTATAAAAGAACGGATTTTTTTCAATAGCATCAGTTACATGTTACATCTCGTCTTTGTTCTCACTGTTGGATTACAACAGCTAGACAAACCAAAATGTATACTAAGGTAAATAATTCGAATAAATTAAGCATGAAATTAAATTAATAGTAATAAGTGAGTTGTGAAGAAGTGACGTACAAAAAAAAAAACAGTTATTTACGTACTTTGATTATTGTCCCCAAATAACTGACAAAATATCACATTTGAAGTAGTATATTTAAAGTTAAAAACTATTTTTTACAGATATTATTAATGTGTAAAAATTTGAATCAATGAAATTAAAAATTAAATTTCAGTGTTTAAAATATTTTTTCTACTCCTGTACCGTTATCTGTCATTTATATACGCGCTGACTCAAATACAATAACATCGATAATAAGTCGTCGATAAACTCTATGCTCTATGGCCCATTAACGCACTGTTTAGCGTACTTTTATGGTTCATACATTTTTCATTAAAGCACTGTCAGAATGAGAACTGAGGGCCTACCGCGAAAGGCATTCGAAGTTTTCCCTCTCTGTCAGACTTGCGAGTTCGTACGTAAGTGCAACAGAGAGGGAAAATTTAAACGAATGCCGTTGGCGGTAGGCCCCCAGACCAGTCAAGCTTTTTAATTTAAAATCATTGCTGCCAACACCGCGAAAGAAAGCACACTACAAACGATACAATTTGTTTCCCCATCTAGCGATAGTTAGAATGAAAGGTAAGTGCTGTCTCATTCGAACTATAGCAAGTTGTTGTTACAAATTGCTAGGTGTGTAATGGCCTTATACCATAGACAGATTTGTATCTCTTATTTAGTTTGTGGACTGACATTTGAACTTCACTTGTTTCCCGCTAGTTTGTCCTCCTGGCGTAATGTGTTCGGTTGAATAGGTACAAAGTGCTAGTTTTGTGTACCTAATTTTAATACTAATTTATTTAAAAGTAGTCGTAGAAAAAGTATTGTATGCAACGGTGTATAACTGGTCTAAAAACACTCGTGGCGTCTTTAATTGCGATGCTCGCCAAGGCTCGCATCGCAACCCACGCCACTCGCGTTTTAAGACCCTTCTTATACAACAGTTGCATAAAATACTATTAAATTTGGGTTGGTTATTTTTGAAGCTTTTGGCCCTTAAAGGGGAAAACAAGATAATCAGCATAAAAAAAATCCAGTTCACAGAATAATATATTAGTAAAACCTACACATCCGGGCGCAAACGACCAGTGAATATAGCCCTGATATCTATTCTTTCAGGTGGTATGTCTTACCGCTCTCTTGGCTATGGTGGTCGCCCAACACGGCCACCATGCTCCCGCGCACTCTTCGGTACACATAATGCGTCACCACGGTCCAGAGCATAAGGTGATTCTGCACACTCACGAGGAACATGGCCACCAACACGGACACGGCCACGAACATGTCGATTACCACGTAAGTTATTTTTCACATCTCATGCTCGAAAAGTGTGTCATATTAGGCTTAATAAGCGGGGCTAAAGATTTAAAGCTAAACATTTAGCCCCTAGGGAAAATATGTATACATATTTATGATTTTTAACACAATGAATTTGACCAATCAAAACACTTCACCATATTAAATCCACCAATCACAACTCTTTCAAAAACATTTATCTTTGCTATCAACCAACCAGAATACCTACAGCTACATATTAAAATCGACCAATCAAACATCAGGTGTTTTTTAGTCCCTAATTCCAAATCCTTTAAATCCACCAATCACAACTCTATCAAAAACATTTCTCTTTGCTATCAACCAACCAGAATACAGCTACATATTAAAATCGACCAATCAAACATCAGGTGTTTTTTAGTCCCTAATTCCAAATCATTAAAAAAGAAAACGCCTCACGCTAAATTGAACAATCTCTTCGCAGTGAAATTTGTTATTGATTGTGGATGGATAATCTTTGTTTTACTATTTTCTCGCAGTCGAAGTGAAAAGTAGAGTGTATAACTCGGGTCTAAAAGCCATATTACCCCTCGAATTATTTTCCCTCGCTTCGCTCAGGAAAATATCCATCTCGTGGTAATATGGCTTATTTTAGCCCCTTGTCATACAATCTACTATTTTCTACTGTACCGTTATCTGCTATTTATGTAGGCACCAACACAACACCGATAATAAGTCGTCGAAAACTCATTGCTCTATGGTCAATAAAAGCTCTGTTTAGCATGCTGTTATGGTTCGTACATCTTTCATAACAGCACTGTTTAACACTACCTACACGACGTAAACATCAAACTTAAAAAAACGGTCCTTATATTGCGGTGGTATATACCAACTTCTCAAACAAATATTTTAGATCTAAGTTCTTATTTACTATCAAACATTTTTATAACATAATTTATTTACCAGAATATAAATAAATGATCATGTATTGTGTGTTGATATATATATTTTATCAATTCTTGGTATTATTTATAAATATAAATGATCCGGACTGAGTTTGCTTTGGATGGCAAACAGTGCAAGGAAATTAAAAAGAAAGGAGACACTAAACAAGAGGTGTCATATATTTCTAATTTCCCACCAAATTTCCAATTAAAAATGACCAAATATAAAAGTGACTAAGTATAATTTAGGCAGGACACGTGTCATTGATTTTAGTGTCTTCCTAAAATTGCTACATGAAAGCAACGAAGTACCGATTTCTGATTTATATAAGTTGTTTACTGGTTAGATATCTTTTTTGCAAACGTTTCTTGCATTTCTGTTGTGTGTTAATTATTAGGCCCGATAGATATCATTTTTAACCGACTTCAAAAAAGGAGGAGGTTCTCAATTCGACTGTGTTTTTTTGTGTGTTTGTTACGCGATAACTCGGTAAGTTATGAACCGATTTGAAAAATTATTTCTTTGTTTGAAAGGATATACTTCCAGATTGGTTCCGTTGTCACCAAAATCCAGTTCTGATGATGGGATCTCGAAATCGAGGGAACTCTTCAAATTTTATGGGCAAACTCGAAACAATTTGGCTACTGATTTGAAGTCGGTTAAAACTTTATTTTTAAAGTAAATTATACAGGATGTTAACGGGGTCATGATCCGGAATGACAAAAAGCGAATAAGATGATCATACTGAACAACCTTTCCCATGGGACCAACCACGAAATCGCAAAAAAAAACCAGGTATTCCATACATTAACTCTCAATTAAATCGCAGTTAACTCACAGTTAACTCTTAATTGGCTCTTTTTTTTTGCGATTTCGTGGTTGGTCCCATGGGAAAGGTTGTTCAGTATCTTATTCGCTTTTTGTCATTCCGGATCATGACCCCGTTAACATCCTGTATACTACATACTTCGCCTAGCAAGTGTCTCTGCTTACTAAGCTGACGGTCGTGGGCAAAATGTTCAAATCCCGTTAAGGGCAAATATTTGGGTGATGATCATGAATATTTGGTGCCGAGTCTTGAATGTTTTTTACGTATTTAAGCTAGGTACGTATTTTATATTAAATAGTTCGTCGTCTAGTACCGACTCATCCATATATATATAAGAAGAAGTGCTCACTGATCATCAATGCACAGCCTAAACTACTGGGACTAGAATTTAAAAACTAGAATTTACAGATTAGAAAAAGGGATTTTTGGAAATTCCACCTCTAAGGGGGTAAATAGGGGTGCAAAGTTTGTATGGGGAAACTTTATTTTTGAGCTAGTGACTTGAAATTTTGTAGACAGGTTACTTATTAAACACCAAAAAAGTATTTTCAGCGTTTCAGAAAATTCCACATCGTAGGGGGCTTATAATAATAATGATTAATAATTAAACCTTTTATATCCAAATTTCCAATAGATATATAACATTTGTACTACAGTTGATTAGATTTCAATATGTCAAATAAATCTAGTTCATGATTGCAATTAAGTTCATAATGTTAAGTAGTATTTACATTTATATTAGTATCATTAATTAATAATTTATAATAACATTAACATTTATAATTACTCAGTTTTATAATATTTTATTCCTACGTCTATTGGGCTGTTAATTTTTGGACATAGGACTCCTCCCTCCTAGGCTCCTATTCCACACGTTCCTATCTGTAGCTACTCGCGTCCATGTGATACCGGCCTCCGCTACGATGTCGTCTCGCCAGCGTCGGCGCGGCCGGCCTCGTGGTCGCACGCACTCTCGTGGGTACTAATGTAGTGTTTTCTCGCTCCATCGTCCGTCTGTGGTGCGAGCCATGTGACCGGTCCATCGCCATCTCATGGTGGCACCACAATTGGCGGTATTTGCCTAAATATTCGTGTTGCACTTTTTCCTTCCTACGGCAAATGAAAGAGAGGCAACGATGCAACGCGAACGCGCAACCCCAAGTGTGGTGCCAGTATGAAACGGCATGCCATCGCTGCTGCGTCGACGATTTTTGTACGACGACGGATTTCGATATTTCGCACTTTATCCATTAGTTTTAATCCTACCATGCTTCTTTCAGCTGTACTTTTGTCATACTTTGATTTTAGTCAGGACTTCTTTAGTTAAAGGCCATGTTTGGCATCCATAAAACAAGGTCAGTGTTATCACGGTATCCATGGCTTTTTTCTTTAATTTGATATCCATTGTTGACTTAAATATATATTTTAAGGACCAGTATGCACTCCATGTTTTTTAATTCGTCTTTCGACTTCTTGAACAGGAAAGCGATCTCGAATATATATGTTTTGATCAAGGTATAGTTATTCAGTTACATATTCGATATTTTCAGATCCTAGGGGGTTAAATAGGGGTGCAAAATTTGTATTATAGAAACTTTTTTTGAGCTAAAATGAGTGAATCTTGTTTGATCAATTATATGAATGAATAATTATGAATACTGAAAATACAACCTAAACTCCATCATATAACAATTATCTACAAAACACTTTAATTATTAAACTCCAAACTTGTCAGGCTCATCCCAAGTACGAGTTCGAGTACAAAGTGGAGGACCCGCACACCCACGACCACAAGTCCCAGCGCGAGCACCGCGACGGCGACGTCGTGAAGGGCCACTACAGCCTGCACGAGCCCGACGGCTCCATCAGGCACGTGGAGTATCACGCTGACAAACACTCTGGGTATGTACTCGTATAATTCATATTAGTATACTATATATTCTCTATTTTCTGTAAGTGGAAGCAAACAAACATCACACACACAATCATAATGAAGATTTAAGAAATTTTATGAAAACGTGCTTTTTTCTGAACGAGTAAGGTAGAAGTACTAGAGCCCGACGCGGTACTAGTACTCGACGAATATAATTTAACTAGCGAATAATAAACTAAGATTGATCACGACATAATTTTTAAGTTTCTAAATGTTAGTGACTTCAATATTTTCTTATCACAATTTCAAGACAAATAACTTATTTTATGAACATATTTGTTAAAACCAGATGCCATCAATTGGGACAATGAGTTAAACCTTCAAGTCCCAATAAATGTCAGTCTGTCATTCATGACATTTGTACTGAAATGACATCTATTGGGACTGCCAGCATAACCGCCTGCCATTTACTCGTACATTCGGATTGATTACCTAATTCTTATATTATCAGGATTTTTTATAAGATCACCATATGAAACGAATTCCATATCAGTAACTTGAGTAAATACCTCGTCACCCAAACCGTATGAAACTGTTTAATACATCTTAAATGAGCATAATATCGTGATTCAAATAAGTATTTTCTGTTGACATGTCGGGCACTAGTACTTCTACCTTATTGGTTAGTACAGTCGACGTCATAGATAATTTGTTTACATTTTTCGCCTTAATACAAGTGTTTACACTTATGTAGTGAGAAGTTAGTTGCATCAACTTCGAGAAAGAGGTCAATCGTCGAATCTGACTCGGCTGGGCAGCATTCGGGAAGCTACGGGGCACATCTTTTCGTCCAATATTCCGCATTGTCTCAAGACGAGAGTCTTTGACCAGTGATGGATTGCACGTAGTAGTTGCACATTGCACGTAGAACCGATGGCCATTGGGGCGGAAAGGTCCTCGAGTGGCGACCACGTACCGGAAGGTGCAGCGTGGGTAGGCCCGCCACAAGGTGGACTGATAACCTGGTAAAGGTCGCTGGAGTCGGCTGGATGCGGGTGGCGCAAGACCGGTCATTGTGGCACTATTTGGGGGAGGCCTATGTCCAGCAGTGAAAATGAAAAATGAAAATGAAAAAATGATTTATTTGTTATCTTAAGTACTAAGTTTTGACATGTGTTGGTGTCCCTTTTTAAAGCAGTGGACGTCTTTTGGCTGATATGATATTGATGATGATGATAATCAGATTTAACGGAACTTACTATCACCACCTATCACCGATGGTTTGAAATGTAGTATTTCTTAGTCTACCGTAATACCCAGATAGTTTTTCCTTACATATCGAATAGTACTAGGATATTATTTATAAAAAAATAAACATTAATATACCTGCACTATATTAAAATAGATGTAAACGATGTGCCTAAAGGCCAGACCCATAATACGTTTGAACTTAACTCAATGTAAGACGTAGAACAAAGAACGACATACTTCTTGTAAACTTTGTTATCTACATATTGCAGAATACCTATGTAGCATTGATATGAACTTAAGTCGACATTAACACATTGCTCTTCGAAGAAAATAACATTACTACTAGGATTGCGAAAAACTCTTTATTTCTCGTAATTAAGAGGATAAAGTACGAAAAGAGTCTTCGGACAACGATTCATTTACGCCAGTATTGCATTTTTTAATATATCTTTCTCTCCATTTATTACAGTTTTCACGCCAACGTGAAGCACACCACTCATCATGTTGTTCCTGAGCATCATCATCATCATCATCATTAATAAACCAGATGATCGAGACCTAGCTGTTTCATAATGCTGATACTTTTTCATTGATTAAAGTAACATTGCAAATACGAGTATATCCTTATTATTTCCCCTTTGAAATGAAATAAAGTACACAAAGTACAACAAAATACAATTTGCAAAAACTAAATAAATCAATTTCGAGAGCTTTGCTTACTAGTAGAAAACTGGCAGTGCCAGCACTCTGACCAGATTATTGATGATTTCTCCTTATTTTATGGTAAAATAACTTGAAATTTTGAGGAATTAAACTTTCAAGAACTTCTTACATTTCAACCTTACTTAGAAATAGCCTAAGATATTTTGATAAATGTGTGAAACGGCCATGCTAGCTCAACTTGGCAGTTACACTACCGCGCCCCCAGAATCATTACCTGACAACTGACTGGCTTATTGCATGAATATTTTAGTCGGTTAGTATATTTTTATCAACCTGCTTTTGTGTCAGTAATACATAGCTACACTTACATACTTGGTAGATGAGGTGTACTACAACCTAGAGCTACAGGCAATGTTACATTCGCTAACCATTGTAACAGAACACAGTAAACTGGTCTTGTTTCCTTTATATTAAAAATATATTTTCATAATAAATAAATTAAATCCAAGATCGCATCAGCATTCTACGTGATAGTAATATTTTATAAGATTTAATATTTTTAAGCTAGTGCAGCATTCTCGGGTCAAAAATAGTCACTTGTTTCGACAGACAATGAGAAAACAAATGACTTTATATTTTTTTGTTTCGAATCCGAGTTCGGCAGACAATGAGAAAACAAATGACTTTATATTCTTTTGTTTCGAATCCGAGTCGATGCTTGGGTTGGGGGTATAAAAAGGCTAGACGGCGATGAAACGGGATTCACTTCAGCTTCAACTTTCAGACTGACAAGGTCTCTGGATTATAACTGGGAAGTCTTTGGTGGGTGGTTTTACTATCTTCATAATTACGTCTCGAACCTTCTATAGAGTTTTAGAGTTATTTTAATTAAAGAAAAATCCAGAAACAGTGTCCAGGTTTACAGTATACCTGAGGGGTCATTCCCGCCTTACGGTGTCAAATGGGAATGATCCAGAGTCTTTTGCTACCAGACTTGAGGGTGGTCTGGCGTCTTCCTTTTTATCGACACAGGAGACGACGCCTCTTAATAAGAGGCCCCTCACGTTTCTCAAAGCCCAACTGACGACGTAGACGAGGCGTAGTCATTCATGTGATCCGCACAGAGGGATATCCTCACTCGTTGAAATCGTGCAGTAATTGAGATTCGGACTTATTAAATATATTTAAATATAAACTTCATATACATAATAGGGAGCCTTACTCCTCGTATTCCATCTAGACTGCGGTCGCGAGGGGGGGAGGCAATTACACAGGCCTTAGCGTTGCAACCCTCAGAGTGGCCGACTGAACTCAGATAGCTTAGCCAGGGCATACATCTTCGGTATTATTCTTTTCTAAAATCGAGATTGATTTTGGTTTGAATAATCAAATTAGCTCCAGAAGGGCTAGTTTAGGATTAAATTCATACACACATTTTGGGGAAAATAGTTGAGATTACTTCGTTATTTCGAACGATAGAATTTGGGTCTAAACTGTTGAAGTATTGGGTTTCTGAGGTTAATTGTGATATTCTGAACTACTGGTTAGGGAAACAGAGGCGTTTAAGAAAGAAACAATTCTGTTGTAGGGACCAGCGGGAGGCGAAGCAGGCCGCTGATGACTGTAGTTACGGGCGGAATAATACCCTTATAACTACTAGCTATTTCAATGTAGGTCTGGAATTCACATTTGGCTTCAGTGGGTTCAATACTTCAATTAATAATTCGAGAACAGTTGTTAATTATAAGTAAAGACTAAAGGAAGTTATACAATATCAATAAAAGATGCCTGATGAGTTTGTTTCGGCGTTTCTTCTCAATCAGCCCGTTAAGCTTGAAACGCTGGTAATCTCTTTCTCTGGGTCTTAAACTCTAGGATAACCAGGAAGGTAAATTGTCTAGGACGCTCAATCCCCATCCATGCAAGGCGTAGCCAGTGAGTGTAAAAGGGTACTTTTACTCCACTACACTACCTGTCGATAGTACTTTTGCTATAAAACAAGTATCTAGGGAAAGCGATTAGCTTATTATAGGGAAAACTAAATGATCCTGATAATATGGAATATGAGGGCTACGTCTTTGCTTAACCGAGCGTGTAATAGGCGGTAGGGGATTTTACAAACAAAAATAAAATATTTTATTAAATTTCATAGTAGGGCTTGGTTCTAGAGTAGGCGAAGAGTTCATTAGCCTGACAAGCATTCACACTAAAGATTTTGGGTTTTGCGGTTCACAACATTACGGGGTTCTACCTAGACGAATCATTTTGGCCATTTCTTAGGTTTTAGTGTTTTATTCGAGTTCTTTTGTGATGTTTATTTGCTAGCTAAGGTGGACCGTTACAATTTGGTGCCGTGACCAGGATATTAAAAGAACTCAAATAAATAAATAGGATAACGCTGTAAAAATAACTTCAACAGTAGCCTTTTAGGCTACAATTTGCTGCCGTGAAAATGGAGTGTGATCTTGTCGGGTTTTTAGCTCTTCGTCTGTTCATTCTTTTGTATGTTCTAAGAATCTCTACCTCCATTTCTTAGCTGATAATGCTATCTTAGAATGGGAAAACATAGTTTAGGAATTTAAGTATAATAGATTAAATTTTAGTTTGAAATAGTTAATCAACGTAATAAGAGGTGGCGGGCAGGAACAGACATTAAAATCAAAGTACAAATTTATAGAAGCGGGGGGCAGCCAATATATGTATTCGGTACTAATTTATGAAGTTGGAGGGCAGGTATAGTTTACTTAGGATAATAGAATATTTAAAGTTTCAATGATTTCAAAGTAGTGGTAATTTCCATTCGTTAAGGCGATTGGTTCGTATTTAGCACTTAAATTGTGTTTATTGGAAGACGATTGAACTAGTAGTAAAATTTACAATTCTATTTCAAACATACACGCGATTTTAATTAGGTGTACTTATTTATGAATAACTAATTTTAGAAACGTTCTGTCATGATTTATTTTGGAAAACTGTCAGATAAAGGGAGTTTGAATAAGAATTACACAGGAAACAGTCATGGGACATTAAAGAAATATTTATTGGGAAAAATTATGGGTTAGATAAGCAAATACTGACACGGGATTTCAGTATGGAAATCCGGGGGCAGATCGTCTTTGAACGATGTTCTAGATTGGAGTACGAATCGATTGACTTAGAGCTTCGTATTTGAGATTTTATAGGATATAGTTTGTTTATTCTGATAAGGTTTTGCATCGTTATTATACAATATTCTACATTGTAAAGAAGCAATAGTCTATAGTTAGGTATGTTTATCTAAAATAAATAGGCTAGTTCTAACGTAAATCTCGCAAGCAATATAAAAGTAACATAGTAACATGTATTCTTATACGTTAGGTTTGGATCACATAGAGATTAATCAATACGTTTTAATTTGTTGATATTTAAGCTCAACTAGACGTATACGCATAAGATGTTATGCTTTTTAGTTTATTCACAAAAAATAAAACAAAGTTTTTTATTATTTTATTGCTCGATGAAGTAGACAATTTTGCTATTGCATAGTCATCATTAAATGCTTGTCTCTAACCAAGCTATTTAAAAAAAAATAGTAATCCAGCTTTCGTATTTTACATTCAGTATAAATATTTAAAGTAGACAGTAAACTTATAAGTTTGGCGTGGTCAGTTTTTAGCAGATACAAGTTACTATGAGTATTTGACGTAATTGATTTAATTGTATACTGTAATGCTTAAGCAGTATGCGAAGAAGTTCTTAGCAAGCGTACGAGTGAGGTAATTATATTTCATAATTTATTTGGACTAGAACGTATTTTTTTTGGCAATTAAGCGTACAACATTTGCGTAGGCGTAATACAATAATAATTATTGGCGTAATTAGCAGGATGCGACGAAATTATTAGCTAGACATTACTAATATAAGCGTAATGAATTTGGTTTTAGGTGTAGTTAATAATTGGAGTAAAGTAAACAAGTAGTAATCTATGTAACAAATATTTAATTTGGCAAAATTTATGAATTTATCATACTGTTTATAACTAAAGAGTAGTGCATTATTGTGGGAGCGTAGAAATGTAAGCAAGTGGTATTTAGAGTTTTATATGCGGGGGGCAGGGTGCAAAATTGCTTTACTTTTCATCAGGGGAATTGTAGTAAACTCGCTACTATTTGAAACTTAAACATGGGCGTTTAACTTATAATTGAAAAATTGTAATAGAATAAAGGGAAATAATGTAACTTGAAAGGAGCAACATTCACGTTGTGATTGTACTTATGGAGTTTTGTTTGGTTGGTAGGAGCTGCGGGAAAGAGAATGGAAAGAAAGAATGACAGGAATGTGTTAGATTGAAGACGAAGGATGCTTCGTTATGAGTGGTTGTATACAATAAGACTGACTCGAGAGTGGGAGGTATGATAGAGTTCCTCCTGATTAGACAAAGTTTAGAGTACAATCTAGATTTATTGGTAAATGGTTCCTCCAAAACCTAGAACAAAGTGTAGTCACAGTAATAGGATTTAGGTTAAAGTCATAAAATGACAAGGTCTTTATGAGACTTACTGTGATGTCACCTACTCTACAATGTATGCGGAACATCACTGATTTACACACCTCATTTGGATACGATATTCGATATTAGTTCGCACATTCATAATTCGCTAATAGAAATATGCAACAAAGCAATTATTTTATGTGACGAAAAGGTATAGCTGTTTGCGTGTGTCTACACTAATTGTTATGGTTCTATTAATTAACTTTCAGGGAAATATAAAGTTTACTTAGTTGGTAAAGATATTGATTAAGGAGCTTCATATTGTTAATCATAAGTCACACAATGGTACTCAATGTATAGGGAATGCATAAGTAAACTGTTGTGGTCGGATATCCTGTTCAAATGAAACATACACCAATGTGGTTGAGCTGTGGTGCCTTGGTAACAAAGAGTGGATACCAAACATAAGGGTTTTTCATCTTGCATGGAGAGGTTTTGTGAGATCACTTGTCCGGACAATGTGGACAGAATCAACGGATGCCCAGCCAGATCCTAAGGTTCAGGGTGGTACTACAAAATCGGGCTCTTATAGTCTACAAGATTCACAACCTTGTACTTCTACAATGTAATGATGGAAGAACTTAGAGGTGTCATTGTTTATAATTAAAGTCTCAGGGCCAGCTTTTTGACTGGATCGTCAGCAGCTTATCCATTATTGGTTTAAATATACACCACATTTAATATCATTCTTATTGGAGGGATTTATATATCAATAGATTGAAACTTTTAAGTTTATAGCTAGTTGTTGAGTTTCAGTTTAGAGATGACTTTTACAGACAGGATCTGAGAGATCTTATCTTGCAAATTCATCGAGGGCAGATTGTAACAGAACACAGTAAACTGGTCTTGTTTCCTTTATATTAAAAATATATTTTCATAATAAATAAATTAAATCCAAGATCGCATCAGCATTCTACGTGATAGTAATATTTTATAAGATTTAATATTTTTAAGCTAGTGCAGCATTCTCGGGTCAAAAATAGTCACTTGTTTCGACAGACAATGAGAAAACAAATGACTTTATATTTTTTTGTTTCGAATCCGAGTTCGGCAGACAATGAGAAAACAAATGACTTTATATTCTTTTGTTTCGAATCCGAGTCGATGCTTGGGTTGGGGGTATAAAAAGGCTAGACGGCGATGAAACGGGATTCACTTCAGCTTCAACTTTCAGACTGACAAGGTCTCTGGATTATAACTGGGAAGTCTTTGGTGGGTGGTTTTACTATCTTCATAATTACGTCTCGAACCTTCTATAGAGTTTTAGAGTTATTTTAATTAAAGAAAAATCCAGAAACAGTGTCCAGGTTTACAGTATACCTGAGGGGTCATTCCCGCCTTACGGTGTCAAATGGGAATGATCCAGAGTCTTTTGCTACCAGACTTGAGGGTGGTCTGGCGTCTTCCTTTTTATCGACACAGGAGACGACGCCTCTTAATAAGAGGCCCCTCACGTTTCTCAAAGCCCAACTGACGACGTAGACGAGGCGTAGTCATTCATGTGATCCGCACAGAGGGATATCCTCACTCGTTGAAATCGTGCAGTAATTGAGATTCGGACTTATTAAATATATTTAAATATAAACTTCATATACATAATAGGGAGCCTTACTCCTCGTATTCCATCTAGACTGCGGTCGCGAGGGGGGGAGGCAATTACACAGGCCTTAGCGTTGCAACCCTCAGAGTGGCCGACTGAACTCAGATAGCTTAGCCAGGGCATACATCTTCGGTATTATTCTTTTCTAAAATCGAGATTGATTTTGGTTTGAATAATCAAATTAGCTCCAGAAGGGCTAGTTTAGGATTAAATTCATACACACATTTTGGGGAAAATAGTTGAGATTACTTCGTTATTTCGAACGATAGAATTTGGGTCTAAACTGTTGAAGTATTGGGTTTCTGAGGTTAATTGTGATATTCTGAACTACTGGTTAGGGAAACAGAGGCGTTTAAGAAAGAAACAATTCTGTTGTAGGGACCAGCGGGAGGCGAAGCAGGCCGCTGATGACTGTAGTTACGGGCGGAATAATACCCTTATAACTACTAGCTATTTCAATGTAGGTCTGGAATTCACATTTGGCTTCAGTGGGTTCAATACTTCAATTAATAATTCGAGAACAGTTGTTAATTATAAGTAAAGACTAAAGGAAGTTATACAATATCAATAAAAGATGCCTGATGAGTTTGTTTCGGCGTTTCTTCTCAATCAGCCCGTTAAGCTTGAAACGCTGGTAATCTCTTTCTCTGGGTCTTAAACTCTAGGATAACCAGGAAGGTAAATTGTCTAGGACGCTCAATCCCCATCCATGCAAGGCGTAGCCAGTGAGTGTAAAAGGGTACTTTTACTCCACTACACTACCTGTCGATAGTACTTTTGCTATAAAACAAGTATCTAGGGAAAGCGATTAGCTTATTATAGGGAAAACTAAATGATCCTGATAATATGGAATATGAGGGCTACGTCTTTGCTTAACCGAGCGTGTAATAGGCGGTAGGGGATTTTACAAACAAAAATAAAATATTTTATTAAATTTCATAGTAGGGCTTGGTTCTAGAGTAGGCGAAGAGTTCATTAGCCTGACAAGCATTCACACTAAAGATTTTGGGTTTTGCGGTTCACAACATTACGGGGTTCTACCTAGACGAATCATTTTGGCCATTTCTTAGGTTTTAGTGTTTTATTCGAGTTCTTTTGTGATGTTTATTTGCTAGCTAAGGTGGACCGTTACACCATGGAATATTGGCGAACAATTTTCTAATAATTTTTGATTCAAAGATGATTCGATTAAGCGTGAAGATATTATTCATTTTCCGGTTAAACTAAAAGTATGTTAAGATACACCTCGACGCCGGAAAGGAGAAATGGGATAAGCGACATTTTTGGAGATATTGAGTTATATAGGTACATCGTTGGAATCGGCAGATTTTTCTGCATCGAATGGGCTAGGTCTCGTATCCGTCTGACGACGTTGGTGTCGCTTATCCCATTGGTGATTTAGAGGATCACTGACATGTTTTTCTTACTAAACGACTGGGGCACTTTGTGGATAATGGAGATTAGATAAAATGTTATATCACATAATGAAATTGAGAAATTTATTTTAATACAAGATTATAATTAACATTTACTAAGATAAATTAAAACTAAGTTAAATCTAAAAAAGGCCCTCGAGGCATTCTACCGAGGATGCTGGCGGCATTTCCTCGCTGAATTGCAATGCTGATGCGTTGCGCGAGAAAGCCGCCAGCTCTTCGGTCACCAGTTACATCGACCAGACGTTTCGCGATTTCTGCAAATAACTTATGCGCACTGGGACCCCACGGACCGAGGGTCTCGACGCCAAAGGGTACAAAATCGTACTCTCTGCCGAGGCCTCTATATTTATTACATTTCAGATTTTCGGCGTTTTCCGCCGCTGCACCCGCTTTAGAAGTAGTCCGTTGGAGGTGAGACGGTGCCAGTGTCTCTACACATGTAGCGTCCCACACAAGCATCCGTCCCAACCTCCATGGAACCAGAGACACACCATCAGGTCTTTTGCCATCATCTCTGACAATGCCAGGCGGCTCAAGAAGAGCAGGCACATTGATGCTGGCAAGAGACCGGCGGATTATGTCATTAAGTGTCGCATGTCTTGAAAAGCGGCCTGCACTTTTTTGACAACAAAGTCCGTGGTGACCCAGTTGGTCCACGTCCGTGCCACAAGGGCATATGTGTGGAGTGGGAGGGATGCTTGTAACCAAGATTGTTCATTGAGCGGAATATTTAAAATCATTTCTAAACTAGTTTTGACTAAGTCATCTATCGGTGAAAGCAAATTTTGATGTTTCCAAAATGGGCAACAGCGGAGCACATAAGTTAATTTAGGGACAAAAAAAAAAAAAAAAAATGAAACTTAGTTTTTTTTTCCTATTTGCCAGAACAGTTTAAACTTAATTTGGATAGTTTCACTTCATTGCAACTTACCTTTAACTTGTTGGTTATCTTTTTTACCTGCCCGTATAAAAAAAAAATGTCATTTGCGACATTTTACCTATATCTTTATATAAAAAAATATATGGTATAATTACTTGGTTGTCATATCTAATCTATTGGCGTTTATCCACATTTACATAACTTCAAATATAAAACTTTTGTCGCTCATCCACTTTTACTTGAAACTACTTTGAAATACGACTGTCGTTTACTCCAAATTGCTTAAATGAAATTCAAGTCAATTTGTCGTTTATCCCAAATTGCTTTTACACAAATTTGTCGTTTAGAATGTACTAAAAATACAGATCTGTTTTACAATTTCGTTGTTATATAATTTTACCTTTTATGTTTTCTAAAATATAGCACATTTAGTACTATGGTAATTTATTTATGAAGGTAGTTATTTACCACACACAGTATAAAAAAAGTGTCGCTTACCATGGACCGTCGAGCGAGATGGTAGCATACAAATCTCGATAGGTGTGACAGAAAAGAAAATATCATTCGTTGTCCTTGTCATAGTTCGACTTTTTTTCTGTTTGCCACAACTGATTTAGTATGAAGTTATGGCCAATAAATCACTACCCACCCAAATTAAGTAGGTCGTTTGTGGTAAGCGATCAGCCATTTTAAGACCAGTTCTTAATTTAGCTGCATAGAAGCCTTTCCGTCCCTCATTGTGGCATTACGTATAGCCTGTCCCGAGTATCTTAGGCCCATGTTACAGGATAACATATAAGAAGTTTGAGTATTCAAAGTAACGGGAAAATTCTCAATATGTATGTGTATTTTGTATAGAGCGCCTGATGCTTAGAGCATAGCAATTTTACGGAACCCTCACCACGCAAGTTGAACTCGCACTTGTGTCGCGATGTCACTTCTGATCACTCTCATGGCCGCGAATGAGTACATATAGTACTCTAGCTTAGGTGCATGTATTAGCACATATGCATCTATAAACATACTCTAACAACTTGCGGAATCCTTTATATATCTGACATATGAGCTGCCGCCTCGTGCGTACCAGCTCCATAATATGAGGTGTGGGGACCTTTGTCTCCGAGAATGTCCTCTAACCTCCCCTTATAGACATCCCTAACCACACAACTGATACTGTTCCAATCCACACGCTATTGATCCGGTTATAATTACCCGGGTGCACCCCTGATTGATACTGATATGGACTGAGGCTGAGACTACCGAACCTGAGACGCTGTTGTTACACTTGTTACTAATCCTGAGAGGATACTAAAGAACTCCACACTAAGAAATGTGTTATCGCATGTATGTGATCTGTAGGTAAACTTTATTCATATACATGATAAACCGTCACGCCTCTCAAAGAGAATAAGACATGTAGCCGCACATAAATACATCACATCATAGACAGTCATCGTCCGATCTGTGTAAATGATTACCAAATCGTAACAATATCATAGGATGCATCGAAAGTGATTATGGAAAGAGCTCACCCTGGTTTTCATCCAAATTTAACTTAATGTCATTTAATGTCAGGAACTCAGACTACTCGCCTACTCGTCCACATTATAAACATGATTTCTTGTAGGAGTTGCTACATGAAATAAATCGGCTGTTTGAGACATCATTATTAACATCGTCATAAATGTAAATATACTATCGTGAATCATGACTATTCACGACAACTTGTCCGGTTTTTAGGGTTCCGTAGCCAAAATGGCAAAAACGGAACCCTTATAGTTTCGTCGTGTCCGTCTGTCCGTCTGTCCGTCTGTCCGTCTGTCCGTATGTCACAGGCATTTTACTCGAAAACTATAAGGTGTATTTGAATAAAATTTTGAGGATAGGTGTATTTTGTTAGCCGCTACATAGTTTTGTAATTAAAATGCCCAAAAAAAATTTTTTTTGGGGTGCACTCCATACATAAAACTAAAAGTCAAAAAAAAATTTTTCATTGTGGCCCCCCGTGTGGCACATCAATCGATAGGCCTTTCAAAATAAATATAAGGTTTCTTAGCATTTTTTTTGATTAAGTGAATAGAGTCGGAGATAATCGTCCCGAAAGTCACTCAAATTCTGTCCCCCCCCCTCTAATTTTTGAACGGTGTATTTTAAAAATATAGAAAAATTCATGGACATAGGGCTTATTCATTTCATTCACCGAAAATTGTTTTGAACAAGATCGGTTCAGAGGTTTTCGAGATATTGCTGAAAAACTGCCTTCGTCAAAGAAAAGGACGTAAGTGCCGTAAAATTTCTGTGACGATACGACCTTTTTAATAGGCACGGAACCCTTCGTTTTGCGTGATCCGACACGCACTTGGCCGGTTTTTTCAGTAATGTTTTGGCTCATGATAATCTGTAAAAAATAGTGAACTGTGAAATTAATTTTATAGTAACATCCTACACTATTGAATTTATGGGTTGTGAAACGATTCACGTCCCGATTTACTTAAATTTGGAAAGGCGTAAAATATGTGCATAAAAATAGTACTTACCGATTTGCAAAAGTGATTGTGGAAAGGACTTATTATTCAAAGGGCTAATGACCTCGTAACACTGCACTTGAAATTGTTTTGAAATAAACTGGTTTTTGAGCGTGCACGATATTAATTCGTTAAAAGTTTCAGTACCTATATAAAAGCCGCAATTGTAAGTTACCGTACATCAATTATCATTAAACATTCGAACGTTCAACAACTCTTAAAAACATGTACTCGAAGGTATGTTTATTATAATTATTTGCCATCTCCTGCCGGAGATAACAGATCACCACTCATATTCGTATTTGTTGTGATCACGTTAAACCATTCCAGATTATTTGACCCAAATGACTCTCGTGTTTAGTTATACTTACTCCAAAAAAGATTAAAATAAACATCTCATTCTTTATATAGGTAATCCTCATCGCCATTGTCCTAGCCGTAGCTGCCGCTCGGCCACAGGAAGGGCACGGCCATAATTACGAACACGGACACGCTTACTCATCGCAAAGCATTGTCCTACACCAGAGCCATGGACACGAACACGAGCACGGACTTGAGCACGGATATCAGCACGGACATGAGCTCGGGCATGAGCTTGGACATGTGCAGCTTGGCCATGTGCACCACGAGCCTGCACACATAGTGTCCTATCACGAGCCCGCCCACATTGAGTCCCAGCATACTCACCACCACGCCGTCTCCTCACAAAACATCCAGCGGCACGACGTGCCCGGCAAGGCGCCAGCCGGCCACCATGACTACTACGCGCACCCTAAATACGAGTTTGAGTACAAGGTGGAGGACCCGCACACCGGCGATCGCAAGTCCCAGCACGAATCCCGCGACGGCGACGTCGTGAAGGGCTACTACAGCCTGCACGAGGCTGATGGCACCGTCAGAATTGTGCACTACACCGCCGATAAGAAAACTGGGTAAAAAACTCAATAAATTCTAATTTTATTAAAAATAAAGCCCAGCAGTTTGGTACAGCGTAACAATTTCTTTCAAAGAGACCATTAAAGTCTTTTGAAATGTCCGTTTTCTAATTTTCCGTGGCTTCACTTTTTTATCTTTGATGCGGTATCAGAATTGAAGTTGTCAGCATTTGTATTATTTGTTTAAATATTGTTTTGATGTTCTTTCCCAGATTCAATGCCGAGGTGAAGCGTGAAGGTCACGCCAAGCATGTAGTACCCACTCATCATCATTAAGTATCGTTATGGTTCCTGAATTGAATGTTTTTGATTTGTAATTGTGATATTTGTTTAGAGTGTTACTGAATTGTTATTAATTAACTGTAATAAAGCTAAGCCTTCATCGTAACTTCACGTATGTTTCTTCAATATATATCGTAGTATCCTCATGTTACATTTAGCATCGGGGTTGCATTTAGCATTCTGGTTGCGTAATTTTGACATTGAACTAGAGCTATAACCACGAACTTCGAAATTCGAAGTTCGGGTATTTCCATCTCTATCGCATTTACAATACTCGAGTGTCAGGGATGCAGATAGAAGAACTTAGAGTTTCAATTTTCGTGGTAGTGCCGCTGGACCCGTTAAAGATAACCTCGTGGCGTATCGGCAATATTTCGCACCCTTAGAATGAAACCGACCGAACTCAAAAAAAATTACAAAATGAGTTAGCAAAACATCTTGATGCAGTATGTAATTTTGAGTACGTATCGGTACTCATTTTGAATGGTTTTAACTTTATCGATCGGCATTTTTTAATTCGTAATGAACTAAAGTTTCTAATTTGTAACTTAACTTTCCAAAAACTGTGCACTGTTACTTCAATCTGATCCTTCGTTTAAGTAGTTAAAATAGTAATGCAAACTAAATAAATCGGTGTAATTTCTTCGTCTTAACATAAAGGATAGGATTGGAATTAAAATATTAGACCGGTGATTAAACAAACGAGCTATTATCTTTTTAACCGCCATAGTCTGATTTATAAGACAGCTCATTTCTCCGCAGTCTGATATGTAAGACAAAGTTTTGATTTACTTTTTTCATATATTTTAATAGCGACACGCATACGCATATGTAATCTCTGGGTGGAGTACTTTCGTATTGGCGCGGCGGCGATGCCCGATGAAAAATTAAGGATCAGGAGCCGTAGCATGGTTGTCCTTATCACGCGATAAGTGACAAGATAAGAGCATCGTCTTGTTCTATCGAACGGTGTCAGCCCGTGACGCACGCTCTATCCTATCACCTATCGCGTGACAAGTCCAACCATGCTACAGGGCCTGAACGGAAACAGTCAACAATTGCATAGTATCCTCGTGCTAGATACAATAATTGGATAGTATCCTCGTGCTAGATAAAATACAAAGAGGCGTTATAGTTATACTGTGCGTTACCTGGCAAGGGGTTTTTTTTTAAGTGGGGTAAATTAACGTAGTCTTTTAACTTAACTATCACCTACATTCAATTAATTAACTAAAATTCCGATTTCATAAAAATTCTAACAAAATTTAAATTTATTACCACCAATGTACAGCAAAGTGAAATGAAAAGTATGTGTAAATGACAGCTAAAAGCTCTTCTTACTTTGTTTATTACGACGTCATTACACCATATACATTGAAGGTTCGGATTTTGAAAATTTAATTGCGCAGTTCATTTACATAGTTATGATTTGCTAATACATGCAAACAATTGCTAATGGAACATTTATTATTATTATATTATAAGTTTTATTAAATGCCCGCGTGCCAGTAACACACTGCATAATTATATATATATAATTATATTATTATATACGGAATAAATTATAATTAAACTTAAAATTTTTGAGCAATACATTATCCTCTTATACGTGTTGAAAAACAAATAATTTATTCCAAAAAGCTACTAAAGCATTTATATGATTCATATCAATAAATAATAATTTGCATAACAACCAAGGCATTTAAGTATTTTAGCCAACTTCAAAAAAAGGAGGAGGTTTCTCAATTCGGTTGTATTTATTTTATTTTAATTTTTAACACGCTTTTATTCGGTCGACCTGTATGTAACATGTAACTATGTAATGAAATCTAAGGTAACTAATTTAATCATCTTCCAAGGATTGTAGCGTCACAAAAATTGGCAGCTACATGTAGTTCTGATGACAATACAATAATATGGTACTGTCGAACTGATCTGATGATGGAACCGGAAGATATGAACTGGAACTTCGTGATGGAACATCGTATCATAAGTGTATTTGGACTTGTTAGAAAAGTATTGTAATGAACTTTGACCACGATTAGGTTACAAGGTCTGATGATGAAGCCGGAAGATAGGCACTGGCATTCCATGATGGAATATCGTATCATAGCCATGTTTGGACTTGTTAAAAAGGTCTTGTAATGAACTTTGACCACGATTAAGTGGAATATCGTACCATAGTCGTGTTTGCACTCTTAGTGGTCTCCAGATTGAAGAGCTAGATTGTTCTAAGCTGACATGTAAAACACCATGCAATACACACGCAATGCGCATGCAATACTGGCGGAGATGGAGAGAACTGTCTGTTCCAGCGCCCCACGCTTTTAGAATCAAATATTATAATTAAAATCACATAGTTTACACTTCAGCCCAGACATGGAAACAACTTGAACGATCCATTATTGTTTTTTGGTTTTTACGTGCGATATAAAAGCGTGTTTTTCGAGTGTTTTTTTTACTATTAATTTTTAATATTTAATAATATTAAAAATTAATTGTAAAAATATAATACTCCGTCATTTATGAACCTATTCGTACAATTCTTTTTTATTTGAAAGTATATGCTTTTAGGTTGGTCCCATTGTCATCAAAACTTCAGTTGTATGATGGGAACCATGAGGAATTGAAAGAACTCTTCAAATATAGAAGGCACGGATGTAGTAATTTCGGTATTTTCTAATATAACTATTGTATTTACACCCGGAAATCACAAATTTGGTGAAGTGGAACTGATGATGAAGACCACAGATGACTTATGGAACTCGTACTTAAAACTGTAAAAGTACGTTACCTACTGATTCTGATATGATTCCGTTGAAATAGCAACTAATGAAATCCTAAATATCAAGTGTGCCAAATCGGCGGAACCCTCAAATATTATCAGTCCACATACAGTGATAATATGGTTTTCGTCTGTAATAATCAACGTTATTACTCTCGAAAAGCAGTCCATGTGGTGGAAAGGAAATGTGGAAATGTTCATTTGGCTCGGCGGAGTACAAAATTTAAGTCGGTTAAAACTTAGTTTTTAATAGTAGATTGTATGACAAGGGGCTAAAATAAGCCATATTACCACGAGATGGATATTTTCCTGAGCGAAGCGAGGGAAAATAATTCGAGGGGTAATATGGCTTTTAGACCCGAGTTATACACTCTACTTTTCACTTCGACTGCGAGAAAATAGTAAAACAAAGATTATCCATCCACAATCAATAAATAACAAATTTCACTGCGAAGAGATTGTTCAATTTAGCGTGAGGCGTTTTCTTTTTTAATCATTTGGAATTAGGGACTAAAAAACACCTCATGTTTGATTGGTCGATTTTAATATGTAGCTGTATTCTGGTTGGTTGATAGCAAAGAGAAATGTTTTTTGAAAGAGTTGTGATTGGTGGATTTAAATGATTTGGAATTAGGGACTAAAAAACACCTGATGTTTCATTGGTCGATTTTAATATGTAGCTGTAGGTATTCTGGTTGGTTGATAGCAAAGATAAATGTTTTTTGAAAGAGTTGTGATTGGTGGATTTAATATGGTGAAGTGTTTTGATTGGTCTAATTAAATGTGTTAAAATCATAAATATGTATACATATTTTCCCTAGGGGCTAAATGTACTACTTTAGCCCCGCTTATTAAGCCTAATATGACACACTTTTCGAGCATGAGATGTGAAAAGTAAATTAGGTATTATACACATTAGGGGCTCAAACGGAATCGTAGTTGTGTCGTCACTTTTAGCTGTTAATTAGTATGGAAAGTTTTCAGAATAAGATAAAATGTCTGACTTTGAAATTTTCGGCTTCTGTTGTTTTTAATCGTAGTTGGTCCTATACAGTCATACAGGACATCTAGTTGTATATTAAGTAGTGTATGCAACTATACATAATTAGGCCTTAAACACTCATGTCTATGTCTATGATTTAAGGCCTCTCATTATGTACAGTCACATAAACTACTATTAAAGTATGCATTACTGTTCCTCTTGTTCTTCTCGTAAAACCTGAAAAAAATTACAAAATCTCACCCGGTCTTTTTGTCGCCATGGTAGTGCACGTCCCTGACGGAGCCGTCGGGCTCGTGCAGGCTGTAGAAGCCCTCGACGACGTCGCCGTCGCGGTGCTCGTGCTGCGTCTTGTGGTCGCCCGTGTGCTTGTCCTCCACCTCGTACTTGAACTCGTATTTGGGATGCGTCTGATTAAAAAAAAGGAATACTCATCATGTTTAATAACTTTAAAAATACCAAAAATACGTCTTTAGCATAATAATATCCTTACAAAATGGGTGCTTCAGCGTGGGTGTTATAAAAGACTGCCGGAAATACAGGCAAACGACACGGGCAGAAAAATATCCTATTTCAAATTTAAAAATACACATCTGACATCTGTAACTCGCATTCGCGGGATTTACCCACCACAGCCCTGCACTTTGTCCCCTGGGTGGTGCTAAATAGTGACAAACCTATAGGCGATATAAACGTTCTAGTAAAGAGTGATATCCACTTGGCGAGAAATGCTCACGTGTCTCGGGACTCTGAATGTGGACTTATAATTTTTATTACATTAAACGTTTATGTATACGTACGATTAAATAATATAAATATATATCATGCAAAAAATACATTTAAATAAAAGTACGCTTATTTAAATGATAAGAAGTAAAGATAAAGTAAAGCCATTAGTAGCAAATCATTAAGGACCGTTTATTATTCTCATTTTCATTCATTAATGGTACTGTGATATGGGGTAATTCTATAGATTCCGAGCGAGTATTTTAACTTCAAAAACGCGCACTACGGTTGCTGCCCGGAGAGCAAAAAAGACATTCTTGCAGACAAGTGTTTAAAATTCACCATATTTTAACGCATTCCCTTTACATATTTAAAATATACTCATGTTTGTAAGGAATAATCTTCAGATGTTCAAACGAGTCCAGGTAACAGGAAAACTAACTAGACCCACAGGCAGGCTCAGAACAGTTCCGCGTCGCATGGCGCATGGCACTTTCGGAAAGAAACCCGCGCGCGATAAGGACGACCTATTATGTTATGAGCTTCCACCCGCCATATTAAAAAATTAATCATCTGACGAAACATTCAAGCGCCAACTTAAAATATTTTTATTGGAAAATCTGTTTTATTCTGTTAATGACTTTATGAAAATAAAATATGTTTGACATTGATTATTGATTTGTATTTGTATTAGTTACCTATATTTTAATCAAATCAAAATCATTTATTTCATGTAACAAGGACATACATAGAAATTAATGTACTTAGTGTGGTTATTATTTAAATTTTGACGAACTTTGTAGAGATATCTAAATTCTTTAGTCGACTTAACTTCTATCCTTGACACACAATATGTGTCAATTGTATTGTATGTCTACTCCTTTGTCTCTGTGTGTCTTTTGTGTAGTGAATAAATGTCTTCTTTTCTTTTTTTTCTTTTCTTTTATCCCACCAAAAACATAAATGTAAAAAAGGAGAGCCAAGTTCAATACAAAAATTATCCTTGGCTGACGGCTTCGCCGCAAAAAGAATGGAGATATAAATGAGTGCCAAGTCATGCAAAATCCAAATATGTATTTATAGGAATAAAATAACATTATGAACAAGTATTAAACTCTATTTCTTTGCTTTATTGGATACCTATAACAACTGCTGTTATTTAAAAATGTGAGATCTTAAAGTAGGTTAGATTTGACTTGACCAGTTTTCATTACATCAGTCATTTTATAAAGTTATTCAACATATATATTTATATATATTAATTCTGATAAAAACTGGCCAAGTCAAATCTAACCTACTTTAAGATCTCACATTTTTAAATAACAGCAATGGGGAATGGATGAAAATTTTAGAAATGCCTGATTATTTTTTTGGTGATAGGAATAACCTTCCTTAGCACCAGAAAAAAGTTTCAGATTTTTCAGCTGCGACAATTATCCTTGAAAAATATAAACAGTTTCCTCGTTTACGTTTTGGGTCAAGAACGGTAAATAGACACTTTCCTTGATCTGTCTCATATTACAAAAAACTATTTTATATATCTGTGGTAAACTGACACTGGTAATGACCAATATAACTGCTGCAAGTGTCAATATCATTGCCAGTGTCAGTTTACCACACATATTTAATATATTTTTTTGTAATATGAGACCGGTCGAGGAAGGTGCCGTAACTGACCCAAAACATAAGTGAGGAAACTGTTTATATTTTTCAAAGAAAATTGCTGCAGCTGAAAAATCTGAAACTTTTTTCTGGTGCTAAGGAAGGTTATTCCTATCACCAAAAAAAATATCAGGCATTTCTAAAATTTTCATCCATTCCCAATTGTTATAGGGTATCCAATAAAGCAAAGAAATAGAGTTTAATACTTGTTCATAATGTTATTTTATTCCTATAAATACATATTTGGATTTTGCATAACTTGGCACTCATTTAGATCTCCATTCTTTTTGCGGCGAAGCCGTCAGCCAAGGATAATTTTTGTATTGAACTTGGCTCTCTTTTTTTACATTTATGTGTTTGGTGGGACATCATTACTTTTTGTTTAGAAAACTAGGCAGGTATTGAAATTTAATGTTTTTTCTTGCGTTTCCGTGTTGCTCGGGAGCGCTTTTATGTAGATTTACTTCTGTTCTGTGCATAATTATGTGGTGCCGCGCGCCGCCGACGACACACCTTGGCCGGTTGTTTAGCGCGTATTACAAGTGTTTTGTATGGGGACACCACTTAATTTATATTTTGGTTATATAGCAAATATAATAATACATATATTGGGATAGTTTCAAATATCTGCTTCTATCAATTAAAAAAATTTGTATGGGGAACCCCCCTAATTTTTAACTTTTTAACTTTTTTTATTTTTAGATTTTTTCCTACGCTTACACATAATTACCGAGCGGTATTCCAAATTTCATCCTTCTAGGTCATCTGGAAGTAGGTTAGGTCTAGGTACTATATGTCAGTCAATACTAAAATTTACGACTTTTTGACCTTCATATCTTTATAACCGTTTGAGCTAGCTTCATGAAAGTTGGGCTTCTAGATGTCCTTATAGATATAATTAAACACACGTAGTTTTTATGTGTTTACGTTAAAGAGGTTTTGAGTTATAAAAGGGTCAAAAGTGGCACCAAGTGGTTCGTGTAATATTACACTCGGCGCTGGCTAGCCAGTTCCTTTGGTTGAACTTGGCTTGACACGCTGCCGCGTATCTAGATATCGACAATTATAATTTGTCCTTTTTTATTTCATTTTAATTTGATTCTTTGTTTAATTATTTGACGATAATAATATAAAATCGTGTAAATCGAGCTAGTGAAATTTATACAATATTTTTATATTATGAAATTAATAAGTCTAAATCTAAGGCAATAAAATAATTCGGACAGAACAAGACTTCCAGTTATATCACTCACGTAGTAGTCGACGTGCTCCTCGTGCCCGTGTTTGTCCTTGATGATGATCTCCTCCGCGTGTCCGTCGTGCTTTGAGATGTGCTGCGAGGAGTGCGCTGGCTCGTGTTTGTGCTTGTGTCCGTGCCCATTCTGAGATATCACCACGCCGACGAGAACAACTAGACATAAAACCTGTTTTGTGGAAAACTTTGGATTAGTTTTCAGTTAAGTATCAAACATCGCTGATTTTCTTTCAATAAAATAGATTTTATGACTACCTTGGGAAACATTTTAAACTTAGGTATAATTAAATTACGTTACACTAGGTTAAAGAACAGCTATGAACTGATACATTAATCGACAACTCATTTTATATCACACTTGGTCTGAAGCTGAATCGAGTAAAGAGTTATTGAATGCCTGACAATAATTAAGACGCCTTCCAAATAAAGACTCTCTAATAAAGAATGCAGAACAACTTCGTTCGACAGCCTTTTTTCGTGAATTTACCAGTCAAGTACCTATTACCTACTTAAGTACACTAAAATTGTAACAACGCTACAATAGGCTTGTGATCTAAGATTTTTTTACGATGCCATTGGAACCAGTTTTTGGAGGGAAACAAATGTTTGTATGGGAGCAACTACAATTAAATAACCCAAAAGATTGAGTCAAAGACGGACCTTGCTAGCGGCAGCCGAAACACTTCATACTGATTGGCTTAAAAGTATGACGTCACACTTTGCTTTTTGGACGTAGTTAAACGAAAAGGCCTCAATCCACCGTGACTTGCACTAAGTAATTGCAGTTTGAAGTTCAAGGAGTAAATGAACAAAAAATGTTTCTCTTTAAGTATTTATTTAAAAAACGCGGTTGTTCATTACTTCTCGAGATATGAGGCTCATCTCATGGGTAGTAGACGACGATTTGGTCAACAGATATATAAACCATTCAAGATTTACAAACAAATCATCCCAGTTCATCACACAAACAAATGCACTTAAAGAGATTTGAGCCCAAGACCGTCAGCTTCGCAGGCAATGAAGGCCCTTCAAACATTGTATAAATTGTCATAAATCTTGCTGTTTTATGAAGTATCTTCTCAAAAACCTGGTGGACGCAGTGTTTAACAAAATTGACTAGTCATGTTTGGAATAACTGTGGATTTACAAAGTAAATTAAATTAAAATATTAATGTAGCATTCAATGAATGCAAAATTGGTGAAGGAACTTTTAGGTTTACGAAATTTTTATTACACACAGCGCTTACACGACCGAAGTCCTAATTTTTAATTAACTAGGCATACATTTTTATTGACACCAATACCGGTTGCGGCGTTGTCAGGTCTTATAAAAGGTGTTGTTTATTTTGGAATTGTATCAGTTGATAAGTGTCTGCAGTAGAAGTACAACAAATATTATGTACTTCAAGGTAAAAGATTACTAGTTTAAATTAAGCACCCGCAAAAGTTTTCAATCTTAACCAACAATTAATCGCCCAACAGGTAGTGTGTCTAGCTGTCCTCGTGGGTGTGGTGGTGGCTCAGAATGGGCACGGACACGAGCACAAACACGAGCCAGCGCACTCCTCGCAATACATCTCCAAGCACGACGGCCACGCGGAGGAAGTCACCATCAAAGACAAACACGGACACGTGAAGCACGTCGACTATTACGTAAGTGCATTGATCTCCTAAAAACAGCAATTCTAATTACTGTTTTTAGAGAAAATATAAGACTAAACGGGAGTCTTAAATCCTAACAGACACATCCCAAATACGAGTTCAAGTACGAGGTGGAGGACAAGCACACGGGCGACCACAAGACGCAGCACGAGCACCGCGACGGCGACGTCGTCAAGGGCTTCTACAGCCTGCACGAGCCCGACGGCTCCGTCAGGGACGTGCACTACCACGGCGACAAAAAGACCGGGTGAGACTTTATACTTTTTAGGGTTCCGTAGCCAAAATGGCAAAAACGGAACCCTTATAGTTTCGTCATGTCCGTCTGTCCGTCTGTCCGTCTGTCCGTCTGTCCGTCTGTCCGTCTGTCCGTATGTCACAGGCATTTTACTCGAAAACTATAAGGTGTATTTGAATAGAATTTTGAGGATAGGTGTATTTTGTTGGCCGCTAAATAGTTTTGCAATTAAAATGACAAAAAAAAATTTTTTTAGGGGTGCACTCTATACATAAAACTAAAAGTCAAAATTTTTTTTTTTCATTGTGACCCCCCGTGTGGCACATCAATCGATAGGCCTTTCAAAATAAATATAAGGTTTCTTAGCATTTTTTTTGATTAAGTTAATAGGGTCGGAGATAATCGCCCCGAAAGTCACTAAAATTCTGTCCCCCCCCCTCTAATTTTTGAACGGTGTATTTTAAAAATATGGAAAAATTCATGGACATAGGGTTTATTAATTTCATTCACCGAAAATTGTTTTGAACAAGATCGGTTCAGAGGTTTTCGAGATATTGCTGAAAAACTGCCTTCCTCAAAGAAAAGGACGTAAGTGCCGTAAAATTTCTGTGACGATACGACCTTTTTAATAGGCACGGAACCCTTCGTTTTGCGTGGTCCGACACGCACTTGGCCGGTTTTTTCATTTGCTTTCTTTTGTTTTCTTCTTTGAGCGTGATAATTGGTTTAAATTTCATAAAAAAAATGGACAACAGCTATTAGGGATTTAAGTAAACATTATATAATAAAATAAGAGTGAAATCATATTAACGACAATTTTATTTTTCAGTTTTCACGCGGAGGTGAAACACAGCACCCACCACATTGTCCCCAAACATCATCATCACTAAAGTCAACTGAAGTTTTATGAAATACCTTGTTAATTATTTTTTGTTACCTGTTGTTGTTTTTACGAAATATAATTATTTTTTAAATTAGTCAAGTCTGTCATTTTCCGCTTTTTTAATTACTTTTTTGGCCTAATTTAATATTGACACGGTCATTGTGATAGTATAGATACTTAGGTTTAGATTAATTTATTTTACTTAATAATTTGCCTAGAAAATTATCAATAACAAGAAAAAAATTAAAACTTAATGTTAAGAGTTTTAACACTGATAATAAAACGTATGTTAAACATACGTTTTATTCTAAAGATCGTCCGAACCTAACAGTTAAAGAAACGATATCAATATACACAGATACTAGTACGTAGGTAAAGTGTTTTGATGCAATACCCTAAGTATTCGAAAATTAACTAAAAGTATGAAATATCGAACCATATTAAGTACCTACATAAAACAGCAATAACACAAAATAGAATGAAATTATCATAAATAAGCATAAATGGTTTTTATCTGAGTTTTGGATGTTTTCTTTATACATTTTATAAATGTATTTATATCTATTCAATAAACAGTATCGTCTAATACCTAGAAAACAAGTCTTATTGTGCTTAATAGGTTAGTGTGCTACATTTTTTACGATGTCATTCGAACCAGTTTTTGGAGCGGAACAAATGTTTGTACAGGAGCAACTACAATTAAAGAACATAAATATCCAAAAAATTGAGTTAAAGACGGACCTTGCTGGCGGCAGCAATAACGTTTCATACTAATTGACATTGAAGTATGACGTCACAGTTTAATATTTGTACTTATCGTTGGATGGAAAATGCTGGTGTGGCGCATCCGGTATGTTCGCGCACGCGATGGATGGTTTCCCGGCCGTCATGCGTGCGCGATGCGCAGCCACGCTTTGGCGCCTGCGTAACAGCCGCAAAAGCCTCTTGTCGCACTATATAACTCTCTTTCTAAGTTTTCTAACAAGATACAGACGGATAGTGCGAGATAAATTGAGAGAGCTCGCGCGCCGTCTGGTGATAGCCGTGCTGGCCGTTATAGCTGATAGCAGCCTATCAGCTATAACGGCCAGCACGGCTAGGACAGTCAGCTTCTCATACATTAAACTAGAGTACACTCGATAGTGACGTCGTACATGTGAGTCTCCAGGTTTTAGGGTTCCGGACCAAAAAGGTAAAAACGGAACCCTTATGGTGCGACTCCGTCCGTCTGTCTGTCTGTCACAAAGTCAAATATCTCAGGAACTACTAATGCTATCGATTTGAAATTCGGAATAGTTGTAAGCAAAGCTAATCCTCGTGTATGGAAAATGAAAATTTTTAATATATTCTTTTATTTTGTATAAAAAAGGACGGATAAGTGGGGGGCCAAAAATTCAAAGTCTAGTTAGTAGGCCAAGTGGGGTATCATATGAAAGGGCTTGAATTGTAAATTCTAAAACAGTTTTTCTTTTTTTTCTACAATGGTATAATTTTGATTTATAAAGAAAAATGTAGAAAAAAATACCATTCCCCCCTTATCTCCGACGTTAACCAAGCGAAATTTTTGAAAATAATATATATGATTAATATTAACGTGAATATTACCGGAAAAGTATAACAAAACCTCTATCTAGCGTAATTTTTTTTATACTTCAAAACTCATATGTTAATTTTGTTAGTAATTTAATGCTTCTGTGTTTAATTTTTTTCCTTCAAATTCGTATGATAGTGTTCTGAAAGTACCTTCTAGCCAATAAAAAAAGAATTATCGAAATTAATTCACTTGATAAAGAATTATCGCTGAAGAACCCTGTCGCAATAAGGTGACATACCACTCGAGTTTCAGTGACGGCGGCCTGTCAATTGCGACAGGGTTCTACGGTCGTACGTGAATACATTTCCCTTACTGTACATACCGAGTTCCTTGGTCGCGCAAGTTAGTAACAAAATGCACCGTTAAATGGCGCTGTAGGTACTTATGACTTAACTACACTATGCGTTGTTAAGATTTTTCCAAAATTAATGGGTGGGGCAAGACGGGTGTGTTGTATGATATTTCGTACGGAACCCTCGGTGCGCGAGTCAGACTCGCACTTGACCGGTTTTTATTTAAAATAAAACTAACATAGTAATTAAGTTGAAATAATTTTAACTGAGTCGCGACTACGTGCCGGAAGGCGCGGCGTGGGGACTGATGACGTTGTAAATTTGCACTCTTTGGGGGAGGCATAGGCAGCAGTGGACGTCTTGCGGCTGATATAATGATGATGATGAATAATTTTAACACTTATGGACCCCTGTTTGTCTGAAATAAACGAATTTTGTTTATATTTTGTGATTTTAACTAAGCGGTTTTACATTTGTTTCTAAAACCCGTTTACACAGTCTAATCTCTGAAACGGAAAAAGTCTGTATCTTTTTATAATGAATGTTGTTAAAGCCAAAGATGTTTATATGAATTCTAAAGCTACGTTCTTGTTCCTCGAGCGTGTAAGAGATGGTTGGGGAAAAATAACCAAAAATCATATTTATATTATTTTAATCATAAATTAATTTATATTCTTTCTTTGACGACCGGTTAGCCTAGTGGGTAGTGACGCTGCCTATGAAGCTGAAGGTCCTGGGTTCGAATCCCGGTAAGGGCAAATATGTGTGTGATGATGAACATTTTGTTCCTGCGTCTTGGATGTTTTCTATGTGTTTGTATCTATTAAATATATCGTCGTCTAGTACCCATAACACAAGCCTTATTGAGCTTACTATGGGACTAGGTCGATTGGTGTTAGATTGTCCTCTAATATTTATTTATTTTATTTATTATTATTTCTCCAAGTTTCAGTACATCTTTTTATCTAGTTATAGGAAAAAATGCATACAGAAGTAATGTTCAGATAGGTTCATTTATATACGGATAAGCTAACTTTTATTATATAGCTTTCGCAAAAAGGACTTAGGGTTATTACGGTGCACAACACTACAGGGTTCCTTCCACTAGCGATCACAAATTGCCATAATTTCAAGTATTCTTAAATAAAAGCTCACGACCATAGTAGGTTTATTAAGCTAAGTAAAGAAATGAGCAAATTACAGTAGTCTTCGTTAGGCGCATCATTTTACAATTTGTTCAGCGTTCTGAATCTGAATGAATTTCTTATCATTTTATACAGGACGTGGATTTTTTCGTCATTTTTTAGTACGTCGGTACCTACCTACTTATAACTTAAGGGAGGTGTATCCTATTTTAAAACCTCATAAGTACAATTTTTTGTTAAACATTTATTCAATTTATATTTTAACAACTGTTTTTAAAAACTATAATATTTACAAGAAATCACAAAACGATTGTTTAATGGTGATGGTGGTGTTCAGGCACAATGTGGTGGGTGCTGTGCTTAACCTCAGCGTGAAAACTGTAAACAAATATGAATTCCATAAATAATCGAAAATTATAACCCAAACACTTGTTCAAACCAAAACACAATATTAATAAAATATTCTAAGAACTCACCCAGTTTTTTTGTCGCCATGGTAGTGCACGTCCCTGACGGAGCCGTCGGGCTCGTGCAGGCTGTAGAAGCCCTTGACGACGTCGCCGTCGCGGTGCTCGTGCTGCGTCTTGTGGTCGCCCGTGTGCTTGTCCTCCACCTTGTACTCGAACTCGTATTTGGGATGTGTCTGTGATAGATGAAAATAATATTGGAAGGATATTATATATGAAATAACAAAGCAAAGAAAAAAACAATATCATTAACTTTAACAAAAAACTTGAACTCGTATTTGGGATGTGTCTGTAAGGATTTTAATTTTCTCTAAAAACAGTCATTTGAATTACGGTTTTTTGGAAGATTATTTATTAAAAGGATCAAATTAATTACAATTATTGTCAACTGCACTCACGTAATAGTCAACGTGCTTCACGTGTCCGTGTTTGTCTTTGATGGTGACTTCCTCCGCGTGTCCGTCGTGCTTGGAGATGTATTGCGAGGAGTGCGCTGGCTCGTGTTTGTGCTCGTGTACGTGCCCATGCTGAGCCACCACCACACCCACGAGGACAGCTAGACAAACTACCTGTTGGGAGATTCATTGTTGGTTAAGTTTGACAACTTTTGCAGGTGCATAATATACTGTTGACCAAGACAAACTAGGAATTTTAATTTAGATTTATTCTTTACCTTGAAGTACATTTTAAATTAATATTTGTTGTACTGCAGTTGCACAGCACTGACACTTATCGACTGATATAATTCCAAAATAAACCACTCCTTTTATAATAATATGACCTGACAACAACGCAACCGGTATTGGTTTCAATAAAAATGTATGCCTAGTTAATTAAAAATTAGGACTTCGTTCGTGTAAGTGTTGTGTGTAATAAACATTTCGTAAACCTAAAAGTTCTTTCACCAATTGTGCATTCATTGTAATTTTATTTAATTTACTTTCAAATCCACATTTACAAACTTGACTAGTAGATTAATAGGAACGTTCACGGAGACAGCACCTTTCTGAAAATTGTGTGATGTGGCACATAAAACATTCATTTTTTTTTGTACTGTCATGGACGTACTGCCACATCTCTGTTTAGGCAAATATTGTGCCGCCACTGTTTCGTCTAGGTATCTATGTAATTTGTTACAAACTCAAACTCTCCTCTTGTGGCAGCACGGCCACAGCAGTAACGTCTACAGACGTTTTGTGTCACAGCACGCGTCATTCCCCTCATGTAAAATGGAGGTGACCCCATAAGCTTTTGCGGCGGCATTAGGAAAATTGTAATGTACCTAAAGCGGCACAACATGTCCGCCTTCATTATAATTCTACGAGAATTTGTCACCCGTGGACGGAGTGGCAGATTTGTCGCGGAGAAGATCACCGGCCACAACCGTAGTGTCGTATCACGACGGTCTCAATTTACGCCTGTGGGCATACTCTCCGTGAACGTGTTGAGTTAAAAACTGCGTCCACTAGTTTTAAAGAATGTACTTCACAAAAAAGAAAGAATAATTTTATATTCCTATTTGATACATAATGAAAGACTCAACCCGCGAAGCTGACGGCCTTAGCCTTAAATTCCAGTGTCCGAAATGAATGAATTTATATATAATAATTTGTTTGTAAGTTTTAAATGGTTTCTATGTATTAGGACGTATACAATTGTTAATCGTGTCTTCGTCTTATCCATGAGATCAGCCTTATTCGTCTTCGAAAGAGAATCTGTTTAGGTTTGATGTTTATTTATTAATATTTTTTTCGTATTGAATGAAAGAAAAGAAAGAAAGAAACATTTATTCAAGACATAAACCAACACAATGCACAATTAAAAGAGCAAATTAATCAGATTGGATTATTATATTATGTAATATTTAGATATTGAGCTCCAAAACGTCAATTTAAATTTTATCATTGCCTAATTTTAGCCTGTAACCTACATAAAATGTATAAGTAGCTAATTCTTTACAGTATAACATATATTGATAACGCTGTAGCGTAGGGTCCTGTAGGACCCGATTCAACCACCACTGTTTGTGTCTAAGATTGACTGTCATTCGGCAAATGGAAAATTGTCAACACGAAATGACCATTTTGAAATTGGACCAAAAGTAATAACCAAAAGTGAATTTGGTTAAAATTTAATTGTGTCTGTAATATTTTATTACCTATTTTATTCTTATTCGTAATGAATCTAGCCCCAATGGAATTTTGTCCAGTAAATATGAAATTGGTTAATATTCAAATACGTGCAAAGTGAATGTTGTATTATTTAAAGTTCTTGGGCGACCGAGCTCTGCTCGGGTGATCATAGAGAAAATACAGAGAATACGAATTTTCTCGGACATGACCTACCTAGATCGATTTCTTCCAAATTTCATTGAAATCGTTAGAGCCGTTTCCGAGAACGTGATTGCAAATATATATACAAATATTGCTCGTTTAATAGTATAGGATTAATATGGAAATTTAATATAAAAATCGAATATTTTGTACAAAATTAATATAAAACGTATTTCCGATTGGTCATATTTTTGGAGTGCTCGTAATTTCTTATGGACGTATTTCTTTCGACCTATATCAAGTATGTCAATTTTGCTTTTAGGACGTAATTACTTTTTAGCATTAATCAGGCTCCACAATATTCCATGTCGATGTTTTTCAAATTGACATTATTCAGATTGGATCAATCATTTTGAGTTGTCAATTTTCCATTTGTGCTGAATGAAAGTAAATTAAAATAAAACGTGATCCACAGGTTGAAAAACGCTGCTGTAGATCACAACAATCTAATTGCAGTATTGTTGCAAGAACACTTAAACATAACAATACTTCACTGGTCATTTACAAATAAATTCACGAAAAACATCTGTCGAATGTTTGCGAAGTTTTCATTAAGGACGCTTTATTTGGAAGGTGTCTTAACTGTCAAGTATTAATTAACTCTTAACTCGATACAGCTTTAAATAAAACGCGCTATAAAAGAGGTTGTTGGTTTTGGAAATGTATCAGTGCACATTCGTTGTTTAACCAAGTGTAACGAAATTAAATAATAACTTAAAATGTATCTTAAGGTCATTCACACGATTTATTTTAATAATTTTTACATTGAATGAAAATGTTTGCTAACTGAAACCTAATCCCAAGTTTCCCCCAAAACAGGCTTTATGTCTAGCTGCCCTCGTCGGCGTGGTGGTGGCCCAGTATGTTCACGGACACGAGCACAAACACGAACCACCGCACTCCTCGCAGCACATCTCCAAGCACGACGGACACGCGGAGGAGGTCACCATCAAGGACAAACACGGACACGTGAAGCACGTCGACTATTACGTGAGTTTTTTGTTAAAGTTAATGATATTGTATTTTTCTTTGCTTTGTTATTTCATATATAATATCCTTCCAATATTATTTTTTTATCTATCACAGACGCATCCCAAATACGAGTTCGAGTACGAGGTGGAGGACAAGCACACGGGCGACCACAAGACGCAGCACGAGCACCGCGACGGCGACGTCGTCAAGGGCTTCTACAGCCTGCACGAGCCCGACGGCTCCGTCAGGGACGTGCACTACCACAGCGACAAAAAAACCGGGTGAGACTTTGTACTTTATTTTTCATGAGCTTTCTTTTGTTTCCTAATTTAAAAAATAAACAACCAACAATACTGTGCTAGTATTTGAGTAATCTATAATAAAATAGAAGTGAAATCATACTAACAACATTTTTATTTTTCAGTTTTCACGCGGAGGTGAAACACAGCACCCACCATATTGTCCCCAAACATCATCATCACTAAAGTCATCTGAAGTTTAATAAAATACCTTGTTAATTATTTTTTGTTACCTATCTGTTGTTTTTTTTTATGAAATATAATAATTTTTAAAACAAGTCTATCTTTCTATTATTTGATTACTTTTTCTGGTCTTGTTTAATATTGACAGGGTCATTGTGATGTAATTGAGATTAAGGTTAAGATTTTTTTCTTTCACTATAAAATTTCTCTAGAAAATGGCCAATGAAATGAAATAAAGATATAAAACTTAATGATAAAAGTTTTAGCACAGATCTATAATGAAAAAGTATGTTTAACATAAGGACCGTCCGAACCTAAGAGTTAAAGACACGATATCAATATGCACAGATTCTAGTAACGAGTTTTGATATATTTATTAGAAATTAACTAAAAGTATGAAATGTCAAAATGCAAATAGCAATATCACAAAATAGAAATATAATATTATAGAAGAGAATAGAATAGAAAAAGGTTTATATAAGCGCTCGTTCCCTAAAAATAAGAATTGCAAAATACTAGATTGCTGACATACCAGCTCATCAAAATATCAGATTCCCGGAATACCAGATTTTCTTTATACTAGGTATGTTCATTTTTATATCAGTTTTGTAAAGTACCATGTTCTCAATACACCATGTTCCCTATAAAACCATATACCCAAAATATCAAATTTCGAAATCATAATAATCTTAAAACACTGAAAAACTTGACAAACCAGATTCGCAAAACACAATATTCTCGTAACAACTTGATCTCACCTAAGCGTTATCATGTAATACATGATTTTTCAAACAACAGATTTCCGGTAAATCTGATTTTCGAAATACCAGATTTCAGAACACCAGATCTCCAAAATATCAAATATCAAACAAGTACGGTCAGGTGCATCCACGCAAACCCAATTTAACTAAATGTAAAAAAAATCGCCTGAAGCCAAATTAGCATTTAGCCTTTGGCTAAATGCCAAATAGTCTAATAATAGCATTGCAATATATTCTGAGAAACCGTGATTAGAAAAAATAAAAATATTTTGTTGCTGTTTTAACCACTCTATGTTACGCCGTACACACGCCGTAGGATTTTGGCACTACCTGATTCCGATCAATGGTAATATTTACATTTAGAGCTAGATTGACGAAAAAACATTTGTTTATTTTTTTCACCAAGAATGGCTAATTGGTTTTTTTCTTACTTAACTTACCTACTTTCTTTTATTGAAAAACTGGTTTGATAAAGTAAACTAAGTTATAAAATGTTTACAATAAAATTTTGATGTTTATAATTGGTTAATTTTGTCTATCTGTACTTATGTAATCTACTAAAGTAAAAACCTGGTCTTTTAGGAAATTAGGCATTCGGAAATCAAGTATAATCAGCATCTTGTGTATTGGGAATTAAATAAACTGGCATTCTGGTATATTGAGTATCTGGTATATTAAGAAAATAGGTGTTTCAAGTACATTGTGTTTTGCGAGCCTGGTGTTTTCTAATGAAACACCAGGCCATAATACCAGATAATTCTGGTATTATGGGAATTCAGTTTTAAATGGAACATAGTGTATTGAGAACAAATTGCTATGGCAATCCGATATACAGAAACACAGTAACAAGAAAAGTCTGGTATTTTGGGAATTTGATATTTTAGAAATCGGGTAAATCGGCAATCTAGTATTTTGTAATTCTGATATTTAGGGAACGAGCGTATATAAGTAAAACCCATATTACAGCACAAAGCGGCAGCGTGTCAAGCCAAGTACAAGCAAAGGAACTGGCTAGCCAGCGCCGAGTGTAATATTACACGAACCACTTGGTGCCACTTTTGACCGTTCTATAACTCAAAACCTCTTTAACGTAAACACATAAAACTACGTGTGTTTAATTATATGTATAAAGATATCTACAAGCCCAAATTTCATGAAGCTAGCTCAAACGGCTCCAGGAGCCGTAGCATGGTTGGCCTTATCACGCGACAAGTGACAAGATAAGAGCGTCGTCTCGTTCTATCGAACGGTGTCAGCCAGTGACGCACGCTCTATCCTATCACCTATCGCGTGACAAGGCCAACCATGCTACGGCTCCTGAATTTAATTCAATGATCTACAGGAGTAAAATGGCGGATATTATAGAGCACTTTGAGCCTGTAGAAACAGTTACGGACCATGTTTAGGATATGTTCTTCGAAACGTAAGTGGCAATCCTTCTATACACCAAGATCACGTGCAGTGCATATCCGCTCAATAGGAACACTAGCAATCTCCACCTTATCGTCACGTTGTGAAAATTCACAAAAAGGATTTAATTTGTTTATTCGAGTATGAATCCATCTGCCGAGACTTAAAAACCCGGATAAGTGCGAGGTGCGAGTTTAACAACTCGCGTGGTGAGGGTTCCGTAAAATATAGAGAATTTTCCCGTTACTTTGAATACTCAAACTTCTTATATGTTTTACAGGAAATTATATGTTTTCCTGTAATCTTTAGGCAAGGAACTATTTTCCATATTTTTTTCAGAATTTAAAGCCTATTTAGTAGTTTCGAAGATAGGGGGGAATGGTCAAATTTCGTCTTTTTTCCTAAATTACTTCAAATCTGTTTTTGCTAAATTTATAAAAAAAAAACTGAGATTAAGCATCCCCTTACATTTGATTTGTCACACAATACAGTTTGCGACACTTTTTTTTTAATTTTCCAGTTTATCCCCCAAAAGTGACCCCTTGTTAAGAATTAATTTTTGGGTCACCAATTTACATATGTTTACCAAATTTCAACTCAATCGGTCCAGTCGTTTCGGAGCAAATCGGCTGTGACAGACGGACAGACAGACGCACGAGTGATCCTATAAGGGTTCCGTTTTTTCCTTTTGAGGTACGGAACCTTAAAAAAAACTGTACAACCCGGTTAATTTAAGAATGCACCGTATTCATGCATACACCATGCTGCAAGGTGCCAATGTGTCTTAATCGGGATATAACCATAAAACACGAGTGCCGTAATGTTATTATAAAACACGCATGTAAGCCCAGCCCCCCTATTCTGTAACTTGTTTAAGCTCACCTCAACGCTCACCCACAAATATATCTTGACACCGCGATGCGTACCTAGTAACTAAGCGTAGGTAGAGGTCTAGTTTCGTAACGGGTGACCGGCGGGGTGAGCCGCAATTGCGCGTAGTGAATAACAGCCCAGGATTATGAACCTAAAAGCGACGTAATAAGAGGCACGTTACGAGCAAACCCGGTAAGGGCCAATATTTGTGTGATGAGCATGAATACTTGTTTCTGAGTCTTGGATGTTTTTTTATATATTTACGTATTTATATCTATTATATATATATAAATATCGTCGTCTAATACCTATAACACAAGCCTTATTGAGCAATTTGAGCATACTATATAATAGTTCGATTTGTGCATGAATGTCCCCTAATATGTATTTATTTATTTATTTATGAGATACAGTTTTGGATTATGAACTTATAACTATAACTAGTTGTATTAAGTTCGTTAATTCTTAGACTTGTAATATTTTTCATTATATCTACTGAATTTGTCCTTGCTAAGCTACACTCGTAGCAGGTAGCACTATGTTGTTGGACGTAGCAGCCTAATCTCCAACTATGTAATGAAAAGCGCTCGTAGGCGTAGCGGCGTAGGCCTCCGAATCTGAATGAGAGATCACTGAATTTCTATAACTTACACATTTACCTACCATATATACCCATATATACCCAGAATTATGCTTGTTTTTGGTATCTCATTTGCCCATTGTTTCGAAATAGATCAACAGCCCTTGTGCCCAGAACTAGGTCGCTTGATGGTGTTCTATATGCCCATTGATTCGAAAACGCAACGAAAATAATACGGTTCTGGGCATATGAAGGTACATATCATTTTCGAATCAAAGGGCGTATATGGGTTAACGTCTATAACTTTTTATACAGACGGAGGATTTTGTCGTCATTATTATGCATATTATGCATGTTATTAATTGAGGATTATATTTGTAAACATTACAAGTACAAGTTTTTGTGTGCAACATCTATTCAATTCATCTTGTAACAACGGTTCTTAAAAACAATAATAAAATTTTACAAATAATAACAAAACAATTGTTTAATGGTGATGGTGGTGTTCAGGCACAATGTGGTGGGTGCTGTGCTTGACCTCGGCGTGAAAACTAGAAACAAATATGAATTCAATAAATAACAGAAAATATAAACCAAACATAATACACTCACCGGCAGAAAATTTGGAAAATTAAAATAAAATGCAACTTTTTCAAACTGTTACAAAATATTAATATAAACTGTAAGGACTAACCCGGTCTTTTTGTCGCTGTGGTAGTGCACGTCCCTGACGGAGCCGTCGGGCTCGTGCAGGCTGTAGAAGCCCTTGACGACGTCGCCGTCGCGGTGCTCGTGCTGCGTCTTGTGGTCGCCCGTGTGCTTGTCCTCCACCTCGTACTTGAACTCGTATTTGGGATGCGTCTGTGATAGGTGAAAATATAAGAAGGATATGAATGAAATAACAAAGCAAGGAAAAGCACAATGTCTTCAACATTAACCAAAAACTCACGTAGTAATCGACGTGCTTCACGTGTCCGTGGTGGTCCTTGATGGTGACCTCCTCCGCGTGTCCGTCGTGCTTCGAGATATGCTGCGAAGAGTGCGCTGGCTCGTGTTTGTGTTCGTGTCCGTGGCCATGTTGAGCCACAACCACGCCGACGAGAGCAGCTAGACACACTACCTGTTTTAAAAGATTTAATTGTTGAATTTAAAAAAAGTATTGGAAAAAATTGCTTTTAATCTGACTTCAGTGGCTAAAAGATGGGTCTTAGTTCGTCTTCATGTATTTTTAAGCAGATTTTCTCAGTGTTTTACCTTGCAAAACATTTAAAACTAAATATTAGTTGACGGTACGGTACGGTTGTAGGTATACTTGTTTCTGTTGTAAAGACAATTGTCAACTGATACAATTTGAAAATAAACCACTCTTTTTATAATACCTGAATTGTGAATAACGCAACCAGTATTGACTTCAGTAAAAATATATATCTAGTTAATTAAAAATTTGGACTTCGTACAAGTAAGCACCGGTCCGTACGTAGTAATATTTCGTAAACCTTAATATACTTTCAACGATCTCGTATTCATTTAGTGAATGTGATATTTATGCTGTCTTTAGATTTGACGGATTAGGTGCTAGAGTAATCGTAAATAGAAAATAATAAATCTAACGAACAAATATTAATTTATGAATTATAATTTTAATTTAATTAAACCCATGTAGCTGTTATTGGATGTTTTCAATAATCGCCTTAACTCGACTATGCCAAGATAATAATTATTAGTAATAATATCTAGATTAATAGCCATTTAAATCATGAGTTATGTCCACTTTGAATCTGTATGACGAAAGTATATCAAAATATTATAGAATCCTATTAACATAATTACATTCTTTAAGTGAAAATTAAGTAGTTGTAATGTCTTAATTAATGTAGGATTACTCCACAGCACTGAAGTAAAGTGGCTACCATGTACCTACCCGATGAAGATAGGTACCGTCAAGTAACAAGTAAACGATTAATGTTAAATAAACGCATTACAAACAAATAAATAAAATATTTTGTAAAATAAAGTATACCATCAAAAATCGGTTTTAACTCTGTAATTATTTTGTTCCATGGGATTAAATACAAAGAAATCCCATTTTTATACAGATAAAAAAAATATTGATACCTTCAATATTTATAATCAGGTCAATACGACATTTTTTAGAATTTTATTTTTAAATTACTGGAGAATGGATGAAAATATCAGAAATATTGTTTTTTTGGTCATAGAAATAACTTTCATTAGCACCACAGAAAACTTTCAGATTTTTCAACTTATAGTTATTTTTTTTAAATATAAACAATTTCCTCACTAACGTTTAGGGTGGAGTAATGTTTATATTTTTCAAAAATAATTGACGCAGCTAAAAAAACTGAAACTTTTTCTGGTGCTAAAGAAGGTTATTCTTCCATCCAAGGTTATACATTCCCAATTACGTACCTTAGTAGAAATCTGTGTTACATTTTTAATGCAGTCGATAAATTTGTCGATACAATTTTTACGTAGGTAATTATTTTATCGTTATTAATGGAGATACATTTCGTCCATAAACTTTTATTGATACTAGAGTAGATACATTTTATCGCACCCAATGCGAATTATTTGTGATTCTGAGATTGCGTTTTTTGATGCAACTGACTACAAACAATACAATGGATGTCTTTCTTACCTATTTCATTAGATATACACTCTATCCTTCCTGTCTAGGAAAACAAAAAAAACCGGCCAAGTGCGAGTCGGACTCGCGCACGAAGGGTTCCGTACCATTATCTATAAAAACGGCAAAAAAATCATGTCTGTTGTATGGGAGCCCCAGTCCGACTCGCACTTGGTCGGTTTTTTAGTATTTGTTGTTATAGCGGCAACAGAAATACATAATCTGTGAAAATTTCAACTCTCTAGCTATCACAGTTCTTGAGACAGACAGATGGACGGACGGACGGGCAGCGAAGTCTTAGTAATAGGGTCCCGTTTTTACTCGTTGGGTACGGAACCCTAAAAAAGCATTTGTCAGGGTACCTAGCATTTTGTCAAAAGACACACGGAATAATCAAGGGTACAAGTATTCAAGTTTATATAACAATCTTTAATAATGTGAGAAATGGCCCACGAAATTTTTATCAACTCCTGGAACATCAATCTATAGTCAGTTGCATTAAAAATGCAATCTCAGAATCATACTTTCGCATTGCGTGTGATAAAATATAACCACGCTAGTATATATATATTAAATAAAAGTTTATACCGACTTTTTATGAAAAAGAAGAAATTTTATATACGACGACATCGACGAATTTATCGACTCACAAAATTACATTTTCAGTTTGTATGGAACAGCGTCGTTATCAGACATTTTTATAAGCCAAAAAATACGCAGTCTTCGTGTTATTATGATTTGAGGTGTCACAAAGTTGCTCAAATTAGGAACTATTTTATTAGATACAAAGACAGGCATCAAGCCAGCATTAATAGTTTTCATGAAAACTATGAGCGCGTTTTGTATCATTTTATATGCAACGAAATAAGACCAATTTTACGGCCTTGCCCATAAGTCCGTGTGTAATCTCACCAAGTAGGTATCTATATTATTACACTAGATAAATGATGGTTAGCGTTTTCATTTTAATAACGATTTCAAGTTCCAAAAAGTACGCTATTTTATTTGATTGTACCTAAAAATGACACAACACATATTTGGAGCTGATTATGACGTTGTAAAAGAATATACCTTCATAAAAGTATACACACACAGCTCGCTTAATGCTCGGAAAGCTTTTTACGAAACATTGCATTACAAAGCCTGTGTTTGGCTTGCTTTTTAATTACTAATAAATTACATTTAAATCGATATTATCATGCCTTCAGTATTATAAAAGAACCGTTTTCTTTGCTTTTTGTATCAGTTCACAATTTAACTTCATTGGATTACCTACACAACGGGACAGTAGCATCTAAAATGTTCATTAAGGTATGTACCTAAAAAGTAACAATTAAGGTAGAAGTACTAGTGCCCGACGCGGTACTAGTAGGTACTCGACGAATATAATTTAACTAGCGAATAATAAACTAAGATTGATCACGACATCATTTTTAAGTTACTAAATGTTAGTGACTTCAATATTTCTTATCACAATTTCAAGACAAATAACTTATTTTATGAACATATTTGTTAAAACCAGATGCCATCAATTGGGACAAGACTGACATTTATTGGGACTTGAAGGTTTACTTCAAGTCCCAATAAATGTCAGTCTGTCATTCATGACATTTATACTGAAATGACATCTATTGGGACTGCCAGCATAACCGCCTGCCATTTACTCGTAAATTCGGATTGATTACCTAATTCTTATATTATCAGGATTTTTTATTAAGATCACCATATGAAACTAATTCCATATCAGTAACTTGAGTAAATACCTCGTCTCCCAAACCGTATGAAACTGTTTAATACATCTTAAATGAGCATAATATCGTGATTCAAATAAGTATTTTCTGTTGACATGTCGGGCACTAGTACTTCTACCTTATCATCCAATAACATTAAAATATACCTAATGTAAGTAATTTTATTGGTAGGTTTGTACAACAAATATTTATTTTTAGGTTGTAAGTCTTCTGGCCTTAGCCACAGTAGTGGTGGCTCAGCACGGACACGGGCATGCTCACTCCTCGCAGCACATCTCCAAGCACGACGGACACGCGGAGGAGGTCACCATCAAAGACAAACACGGACACGTGAAGCACGTCGACTACTACGTGAGTACATTCAAATTTGAAGTTTTTTTTTATTTAAAAGAAAACATAACTTATTAGCTCCTTTCCGTTATTTAGACTCATCCCAATTACGAGTTCGAGTATAAAGTAGATGACCATCACACGGGCGACCACAAGACCCAGCACGAGCATCGCGACGGCGACGTCGTCAAGGGCTTCTACAGCCTGCACGAACCTGATGGTTCCGTTAGACATGTAGCCTACCACGGTGACAAGCACACTGGGTAAGTAGATTTTTTCTTAGTATTTTTTTTGAATACCTACTTCAATTGGGCTATTTTGCCAAATTATGCTTTCCAACAGCAAATGCTTGTACCTACCTATTATTAAAAATAGAGAAATAATATATATGTGCCCTTACAATCACAGAAGTTCTTCCATACTATATGTATCTAATCAGATATTGAGCAAATGTATCTGAGACTCATCTCTTTATACAAACAATAGATACATGTGATATCAATTTCAAGTTTTTATGTATATCTTCGTAAAATAGTATGACGACGAAACATTCTCTGTTTTAAGTCGATTTAAAATATTCTGAAATTGTATTTATAGCATGGTTAAAAACTATTGTTCGTTGTTTCAGTTTTCATGCTGATATCAAGCACAGCACCCACCACGTAGTTCCTGAGCATCATCACCACTAGTCAGTCACTTGAACGGTTATTCCAAAGTATTATGTAAATATTCGTGTTTGTTTTCGATAAAAATAAATGTAGCAACTACTGTGTTTTTGTTTCAATATAATTAATTAATGTGTTGTATCATAAAAGTTTGATGAGTTAGATACCTAATGTAATTGCATTTTTTTTACATTTTCCTTCATAAATCAAAATTAACTGACAGTAGAAAAGAAAACAGTGTTTGAAAGTGCAACTCAAGCCTTTTCATATGACTTTGAATTTTTGAATGTTTTAACCCCCCTCGTACCTTTTCATCATTTTCACAGAAAATAGATTTTTTTTATTTTTTTATTCATTTAGTACACAAAGAGTCACATAAACAAATTTATATGGGGTACACATAAAGTACCAAAAAAAACCATAAAGACCTGGAGGTTAATTTATGTATGATTCTTAGGTATGTTAACAAAACAACCTAATAATAAGACATAAAAGGCAAAAAGCTTAAAAGAAAATTATTTATACCGGTCCACGACGCAGTATCAGTGTATGAGTAAAGACACAATCACATGTTATTTTAGTGTTAAGTATAAGTAGGTACATGGTACGAATTTAAATGAAATGTACATATGTTAAAAAAAATCATCAGTGTAGCCTTCTATACAATTGATCTAAATTATAAATTGATAGCATAAGTAGTTCTTGAGATATTTAACTTTGTGACAGACAGAAAGACGGACAGAGTCACACCACCATAAGGATTCCTTTTCTACCTTTTTCGTACGGAACCCTAAATGCAATTTCCAATAGGTAATTTTTGTAGAGGCTCATGGCGCAGGAGGGTCATGGGCACAGCACCCACCACCACGCCGTCTCGTCGCAGCACATCCAGCGACAGGACGAGCCCGGCCACCACGACTAGGTACTACGCGCACCCTAAATACGAGTACAAGGTGGAGAACCCACACACCGGCGACCGCAAGTCCCAGCACGAGTTCCACGACGGCGACACACTACACAGCCTGCACGAGGCTGACGGCACTACACCGCTGATAAGAAAACCGGGTAAACGAATTTATATTAAAAAAAAACCGCCCAAGTGCGTGTCAGACCACGAAAAACGAAGGGTTCCGTGAAGACAGACTGACAGGATTGTTACAAGCAAGAATGGCCAGGAGATGCACTTTTTTAATAATTTTCAAAAACCATATTCAAATTAAATTTTATTCGCCAATCTGACGAAACAGTATGTTGGCAAAACCACGCTCATTTTTCATGACTATAGGCAAAGTAGGTTCTTAAACACAGATATAAATCAGATTAAACTAAGTAGACGTTGGAACTACAAAATTAAAGTTTTTTCTGTGATAAGATCTTTTTAGCTTGCTTTTCACTGCTTTTAAACTATACTTTTTTGTCATTTCGGGACCAGGTAAGTATTTCTAACATTGTAGCATAAAAAAAAACATAATGCCAATAACAGTTAAACAGTAACTGCTTAACTCCTGGCAAAAAGTCTTTTATTTACACTGTTTTGTATCCTATTAAACTAAATGTTCATAATCCTAGAAAATATTTTTATCTGTTATTAAATTTTGTTTCAGGTTTAACGCAAGTCTAGAACACAAAGGGCAGGCCTAACATGAAATACCCAAACATCATCATTGAGTTCAATCATTTACTATGTTAAAATAACCTCATGTTCAAATGACGTAGTTACAATGTTTGTTGATGTAATTTATAAGTTTAATAAATACTGTAGGTACATATTTCTTTTTCTGAATTTCATAATTTACTTACAGTACTTATTTTCTGCATTTTGTATAATGTCTAAAATATTTAACCATCCCATCCATCCTCAATTTACATATTAATCAATAATTGCGTTGATATATTGGTACAAATGATTTATTCGAATATAATGAAAAAAAAAGTTTTTAAGACAGTGCATTAAAAAAATAGGAACTTCAAATTAACCCCCAGTTCACGTAGGTAGAGGGCATGCAATCCCGGTATTTATTACTACTACAATACCGGTAGTAATAAATCCCGAATTGCATGCCCTACGTAGGTACCAAAAAAAATTAATTCATATAAATTTTATTATATTTTAGTTTAAGGGTTATTTACGTGTATGACTTTCAAACGCAACTTTGTACTTGTTTGTTGTGTCTAGATTTCGAAAAACATTCAGGACAACACGTTTTTTTTTGCAAAACACACTGTCGGATTTGATTTGAAAATTTCCTACGAGAATAAAGTAGTCTAAATTGAGATAGTACAAATCCGTTATTGACAATATATCTGAGTCATATTTTGCTCTATACATATATTACTGAAAATTCAGGGTTCTAGTTTCAGCCAGCACGAAGTTACAGGATGTTGAAAATGGCTAAATAGCTTCGAGAAAAGGGATGGTACGGCCGTGCCTCTTTGTTTTGCTCGACTTGGCGGGAGCACTACCGTGCCACCAGATAACATTAATTATATTTATTGTTTTTTTTAATGAAGCACTGCTGTTGGAATTTGTAAAAAAAGAAAAATTAAATAACTATTGGTGGTTGTAAGGTACCAATTTTTTTTTTACAACTTCAAATGAAAAAATACAATTCTGAATTGTATTTGATATAGGTAGTATAGGTACGCAAAGTATCTCTACGAAATTATATTAGCCCTTACTAATATAATTTCGTAGTGATACTTATTTGACTTTTCACTAATCTAGGGCCTTATCACACTTGCGATTTGCGAGCGAGTTGAAAGCGATGTTACGCACTCGTGGCGAAATAGTGACGCGCTCGCGGCGAAATCGTTACGCGCTCGCAGCGAACCCGCTGCGCGCTCGCCTCTCTTTCAACTCCCCCGCAAATCGCAAGTGTGTACACGCCGGAAATGCCTATCGGCTGCTAGGGCGCATAGTGTTAAGAATTTAATTTCTAATAGATAATAAGTTGCACTATAGAGTGACATTGTCATTTTGACAAAAATCGCAAGTGTGATAATCTTAAAAATCTGCCAATTTATTAGTTTTATTATTATTTACATCTTCGATACCGGTTAATATATTGATTTAATTATTTTTAAGTTATGTTTAATCTTATGGATTATAAAAATACAATCAACTCTATTCAAGAAAAAAATAACGGATGTATGCATTGTGTGGTAGCCGTAGCAAGGTTCGTCTAGTAGAATGCATTTGATACAATAGAGATATTGAAATACCGATCAATAATTTATGCCATGGCACCACTTTAACAAAATATTTGTTAACGGCTGTCTACTTTAAAGAAAGATATTTTTTTATATTTCAGCGCAATATTTTTTTATAATATTATATTTACATTTTGCATTCATAATACTCAAATTGATACTTCTATTAAATAGCGAAATAAAAACTTTTTCTAATTTATCTCCAGTCAAGTACGTGTAGTTCTAAATTCATCAGATTTTCATCTAAATATACGTTTTCCAAAAATCTTTCGGTAGTATCGCGGACAAAAAATTGCATTACATTACAATACACCACCTAAAACCAAGGGTTTATATAATGTCTTTGGACAAATCAAATGGACATAATTTTTTTATATCTGTAATTATTTATGTTTATACAAATCTTATTTTAAAGTAATTAGGTAAAATTATATATTCAAACCAAGAACTAATTTATAACATAACTTTTTATTAATTTATATAAGAAAATGTCGAACAATGTTTTTAAACTAACAATTACATAACATTTTGTATTATGAAATAAAAATTCTGGGGTCCGTTTAATGATGGTGGTGTTGAGGAACAATGTGCTTGACGTCGACGTGGTAATTGGACTTGGTGTCGTCTCCGTCGCGGTGCTCGTGCTGCGCCTTGTGGTCGCCCGTGTGGTGGTCGTCCACTTTGTACTCAAACTCGTATTTCGGATGAGTCTTAAAAACAGAAAAAAATAATTATAGCTTCGACTTAAAAGTAAAAATCCATAAATCATATTGTACTCACGTAATAGTCGACGTGCTTTTCGTGTCCGTGGTGGTCTTTGATAGTAACCACGTGCGCGTGTCCGTCGTGCTTCGAAATGTGCTGCGAGGAGTGTGCGTGTCCGTGCCCGTGTTGAGCCACCACCATGGTGATTAAAACCAAAAGACTCAGAACCTACAAAATAACATTTTTCTCATAAATAGTATGAAATATTCCCATAAAAACTGTGAAGATAGTATCCGAAAGTGACTCATTCTGGACACAGTGTCTAGGAAAACATAAAACTGTCCAGGAATATTATGATATGTAAATCCATAACATAATATTTAAATGTAGAACCATTTTTTATATCAAAGATAAGCTATGGCTTGCCTTCGGGTCGGCCGGCTAAATCATACTCGTCCAGGATGCCTTCTTACTGGTCTCTGCACTAATGTACTATTACATAATTGACTTTTACCCCAATTAATTTGTTTTGTTTTTGTATCAGACTCACAACTTACATATTTACCTACCTTAAGCATCATTTTTCGAATTATTAACTTGTTATATGCTTGTGATCTAAAGAAGGCAGACTGTGTACTGATACATATCACAAAGAAATCTGTTCTTTTATAATACCCACATCGTAACGATATCCATTCTGGAGTAATTTATTGATAATTAACAATTAAGCCGCCCCCAATTGCCGTTTTTATAACATAATATCGCAAAATATGCATTCACTACTTAGTAGCACAATTACATTTTTGTAATAATATCAAGGTCAATAAAGTCTAATTTTTTTTTGTACATGTTACAGTTGTAAATATTTTTTCTGCAAATGTATTTGTCTGTCTATCTTATAGCCTTTTGATTAGGTTCAACGTCAAAAATGAACAACGTTTTTTAAAAGTCCAAGTAAATGGAATCCTGAGAACCCGCGTGCATGGTAGTTTTGTATACTTAAATTTTGTTTTATTTTCTGGTATTAGCCTAATACCAGAAAATAAAACAAAATTTAAGTATACAAAACTACCATGCACACAGGTTCTCAAACTTAAATATTGACAATATCGACTGTATGAGGTGAATATGATTTCATCGAGTATGTACTCAGTGTTCTTTATTTGAAGAAAAATATAATGGATAGTACTAAAAATAAGTAGAATATTTTAAAAATCAAATATGCGAAGGTCACAAAATCAAATTTTTGCGGTGGGAAATGCTGAAATGCAAGAATTATCGGCAATAAAAGCCTAAAAATCAGGGATCGGATACCGGTATTTTCTCCATACAAATTAAACCGGTATTATTTCGTTCTTTGGTTATTATATCATTTTTGATCGGGCAGTGTAATAATACGAATATGTTACTTAAATACACGATAGAGTCCTACATTAAGAGCCTAAAAGAATTCAAAATACTTATTAGACTAAGTACTTCGGGGATTTTTGAAAAAACCCCTTCCGATCCCTGCTAAAAATATGGTCAACAACTTTGAAGTTTGAACCTTAACTTACAAATGATAGAATCGAATAGCGAAAGATCACTTTCTTGGCTTACTGTACAACAAACGTACGACTACGTCGAGTCGGAGAACAATGTTTTGCGAAATTGTAACAGTCACCATGCGTGTTTTAATTTTTGACGGTCAATTACATTACGATTCGATTGCAAATACGGCTATTGTTAGTATTATAAAAACTGCGATTTCTTTTCAACAGGTATCAGTTTTCAATCGAACTCCAGAAGCGTAACAAACAATTTTCTGCATAAAATGTTTTCTAAGGTTAATTAATATTTATATTAAATGGGTCAATCAACTTTTTCTTGTTGTTATTCTGTCCCAGTAAGCCAAGAGACAACAGTGACATAGTTTCTTAGAAAAAAATCTATAAATTGGACTCCTATCATGCTAAGGATATGTCTCACTTTGGAATGGGTTTACCAATATAACAAAAACATGTGTTTAGTGGATGGAAGCCCCATAAAATTATAGCTTTAAAGAGTGACCCGGGAGATGTAACCAAGGCAACGAGCAACAAAAAATAGTTGATTGACCCAAATATTAAAGTCTCTCTTCCGCAATACATACCTACGTAAATTGTTCATATTCATACTTATTGTCTCAAAAAAAATTTAAACGCATTAGAGATAATTTTGACACCCACTCTTGCACATATTTGGCTACATGTTAGCACAAACTAAAGCTATACCTACGTCAGTCAGTAGTGCGTCTCAAAATTTGGTGCCTATAGTTTAGGTGCGAAATTAAATGTGATGCCAATTGGCAACCGGGATAAGCTACTGAAGATCTGTTTCTAAAAGTTTATGCAAATCAACTATGCCTATGAAGTTCTATCTTTGCAGATTAATATTAATGCCACGTTCAGTAATAATATTGGTTTGTATGTCTACAAGACCAATTTATTAAAAAAAAAAGAACACTTGTTTTAAAGTTTTGTGCCTCGCTGCCCTTTTAGGAGTGGTAGTGGCCCAGCACGGTCACGGGCACGCGCACTCCTCGCAGCACATCTCCAAGCACGACGGACACCCGCACGAGGTCACCATCCACGACCATCACGGACACGAGAAGCACGTCGATTACTACGTAAATGATCTACATTTCTGTAAAGTTTTCACTATAAGTTGAACAAGTTCTTAATAATATTTTGTTTACTTTAGACTCATCCCAAATACGAGTTCGAGTACAAAGTAAATGACGAGCACACCGGCGACCACAAGACGCAACATGAGCACCGCGACGGGGACAACGTCGAGGGCTTCTACAGCCTGCACGAGCCCGACGGCTCCGTCAGGGACGTGCACTACCATGGCGATAAACACACTGGGTAATTTAAGTTTTTTTATATATAAAAAAAATTGTTGCTATTAGCATAGCTCCATGTCAAAGAACGCCGGCGAAGCCGCGGGATATAATATAGCTAACGTCTATCCTAAAAGTGCAATAAGTATTATAAATTGTTGAAAACATTTATATTGAAATCTGATGATTAGTTTCGAAGATTATCCTGTACACATAATCTTACAAAACTATTAACTTTATACCTCTTTAATACACTGTGTATTGATTTTATAGAAGTTTAGATAATAATAATGGCCATCAAATTTCATTAATTAGGTCGTCTTGGATATATTCGTTTCTTGGTTTTTATAGGTTCCATGCTGACATCAAGCACAGCACCCACCACATCGTTCCTGAGCATAATCATTATCACCATTAGTCGATTATTATATATGATTATATTCAGTATATCTGTGATAGCACATTTTTCTCGTTACCTACTTGTTGATTTTGGAAAGAAAAGAAAACATGATTTGATTAATTATAGATGAAATAATCTTTGTTATAATATTTTTTTTACTTATACCCAAGTACTACATAAATATAGACTAGAAAAATAACAAATTTGGAAATTATTTATTATAGCACATTTTTTCAGTGATACGGATATCTCATGATATCCGTATCACTGAAAAAATCTGCTACATAATTACTTATATCATTATAAGTAATTATGTAGAGACAAAATTTAAACACACATTTTTTTGATACCTCAGAAACACTATCACTTATAAATTATTATTATATACTGAAAAGTAGGAAAAATATTAATAAATTTTATAATCTTGTAACGCCACTCACCAATAGATGGCATGACCAGTACTGCCGCTGCCATAGAAATTACAGTTTAGGAGGACAGCTTACCAGACGGCCCGCTGGATGGCGCTGCCTGTCGATTAGATGGCGCTATCGTTTGTTCGACGTAGTTTCAAGACCTCCGGAGCCGAACCACTTTTTATTAGTCCAAAGCTAGGGACTAGTACCTTGCGCGCTATACGCACTTAACTATGCTAAGTCGTATTAGTGTCGCTGTACTAGAAGCACTGCCTAAATATGAGTACATCCACCCTTGCTGGGATACACCCGTTGTGAGAATAAGGCCTTGTACGCACTAAGCGGCTAGCCGCGTGCGGCTTGCCGTGCGGTTGGACAAAACATATGAAACCGCAAACGCAAAACCTCTACGTACAGGGCCTAAGTCCATAATTGCGTAGGTCTGCTGGTTTCTCTCCGCTCCCCCGCCTCTCCACTGCTACAATCTTTATTTAGGTTTATTTACATTTGCTTGATTTAATAGTTCAAGATAAATAAAAATACTAATAATGCTTCATTTAGATTTATGTAAATACTTTCGGGTGGAAAGTTTGAGGGTTCTTGAATAAAGCATCTTAGAAAATAACTTTTTAAAATGAAATAAACAAAAAATAAACTATTTTAAATACATGTTTTACAAAAACATATTTTTCCTGCAGTCATTAAGAGGAAGTTAATGCACAAATTAAGAGGAAACTACGATCACACTAATCAATTTATTAATTAAAGGATGATGACCTTACATTACAGATATAAGTATTGGGTCATCGCCCTTACATTTGTTTAGCAAAATCCAATACATTATTAGTCACGGTATTAGATAATGTTAGTAAAAAGTTTTAGTTTAGACACTTTACATACGCCAAATTATTCCGTTATTTATTCTACCTAATTTGATGACTGACTATACTGTATTAAAAGTTAGATAAACATCCCAAGCTCGACACCTCAATGCCTTATAGTTGACACTTTTATTCAGCTAGCTCTATTGTTTTGATATAAGATTCAAAGTGTCTCCAATACACAATGCTTCGAATCATAAAAAAATGTTTAGATACACGAATTCAGAAAATACTTTTAAAATTTATTTAAAGGGGCTGCTAGACGGTCACCAACAAGCCCCTCCGACCGAGCCATCGGCACCGACCGTTGAAGTATGAAATTTTGCTGCAAACAACTGTCTACACGGTCGGTGCCGACCAAAGTCGCTCGGTCGGAGGGGCTTGTTGGAGAACTTGGAGACCGTCTAACAGTCCCTTTAACTCAAAAAAACCTAAAATAACTTTAGACGTATTTACAGTTTGTTGGCGGGTGATGCGCTTTCTCGCACTTGTTTCACCATAATTATGAATATAATTAAATCCTGAAAATGTTACCGCAATATATGGTCAACCGCTTAAAGTTGTTGAAGTTGAATTGAATTGAATATGTACAACATCTATTAACTGTATTGAGCAAAGAAACGATTTGTATTTGAAGGTGGTTTGTGGCAATTATGTACAGAAAATCAAAATGTACAAAGCGTATTTAAAAAGACATACAGTCGGTCTGAGACTATGATATCAATACCCTTCGACCGTTTCAGAACAAACAAAGTGATTGTGTAGAAATGTTACATTTAAACGATTATTGAAGAATTTAAATGAATAAAACACAGTTATAGAAATAAAAACGAAGTAACCTTTATTTACTCATAATTTAGGCACGAAACCACAGCGATTTCTCACACTGGTCTGTGTAAACACAGAGGATTCTTTTTCTCACTCTCCCGCGGAATATCCAAATCAAGTACATGAAGTGCGTTGCGAACGGCCAAAAACCAGTCTCTTGTCATAATGTTGCACACCAATGACAATTTAGTCCCAGCTCTCCAGTAGATAGGCAATCTAGAATAAGGAATGCAACCCATAACTAGATGAATGGAAAAGAGCTTGCAGATTTCAGAGGCGGTCGTTTTTAATTCTACGCCTGTTTTTCGCATGTAATACAAGTTCGTAGTTCTACCGATCTCTTCCACGAAGTCGTTATCAATGTACTCATGAAAGTACTCTACCGGGGAGCGGACAGGTTTCACTGGTAGCGAGGTGTAATTGTGTGGTTTATCCGTAAACAGAACTCGCTTCCATGTTCGACTTCGAGGTGCGGGTGCTGATATAGATCTTCCACTGCGTACATTTCCCCGTGTACGGACAGATTTACCTCTTACATTTCGCCGTGTACGGACAGATCTACCTCTGCCTATTTGAACATTTCTAGGTATAGATTCCGACCTGCCTCGACCTGGTCGTCTTCTAGCTCCAATTTGCAACAGGGAAATAGGGGGCTATGATAATGTCCCTATCCCTAGTGGTGGAGTCGCTGACCGCGGAGAAGATGCTCGGGGTGAACTTAGGGAAGAACATGACCGTGGCCTTTCTTCATGCAGAGTAGAAATTTCTTCATCCGAGAGCAAGTCATCATCACTGGCTAAGTTATCGAAAAAGTTAGGCACATCTTCCAAATCATCGTCATATAAACCTTCAATTTCTGACAGGCTTCCATCTGCGAGCAGATCTTCTATTAATTTATCGGTCAACGGAGCTCCTAAATTAAGCAAAACATCCCGATTAGTAAGCCAAGCGTGTACATAAATAAGTTATACCTACTTGTGATGTATGTAGGTACTTATACCTACAGGTACTTATACCTTATAGTAGAGGGTAGAAGTGGCTCTTGCGCGCCACCTGTCTATATAATGTCAGTTCTGTAATCAGCAAGTGAACGTACGGTCTTCTGATTTCCTGATCAATCCCCTATTCCCGGCCTCCCGAAGTCGGGACATACTACTACTAAACCAACATCACAGCACACAACCGAAACCGCACGATCGTGAGACTTCAATTATACGCAACGCAACTGAAATCACACGATCGTGATAGTTAAAATTCAAACACAAATTGCATATATGTATTTCATTAGAATTAATGCAGAGTAATTAAAATAGTACACAAGTACTATTTGCAATCCGATAGTAAATTACGAAGATATTTAATGGTCACTATTTAAAAAATCCACTTACGATAGTGAGTCCGACGTTCAAAGAACACTGCCATCTCCCACACCACATCAATGAGAGTAACGAGTCCCGACGCGTACGCATGATCCTTCTGTATTTTTTGTCTCATTCTAGCATAGCCGCACGATCGATCGACATCGGTTGGGTTTGCAAAAAGGGTCACGATCGTTTCAAGTCGGGTGTAAAGACTGTAAAGGGATACGTATAAAATTTGTTAATGAAAGTACTAGATTTCTAAATATAACTAAAACCTATACCTTGTCTATTTAACAGAGTTAGTACTAGAAAACAGAGAATGCACGTAATTGGTCAGCGATAAAGACGATGCACAGGCACAAGGTAGGTTTACATGTCTGTCAAAATTTAGTCAACATCTGTCGCTCGTACGGTACGGACTGCGGACGCTTTCAAGTGCTTATCTACAAATTTTACAAATTTTGGGCACATATTTAAATATTATTATCTACTACTTTAAATTACATAATTATGATTTATAGATGAATAAACATGACATGACAATGTCATTTTATCAATAAGTTAATAATTTGAGGTGCCTTTAACTACGAACAAAAATCACGAGAAATATTACAAATATTCCAACAAGCGGCATGTAAGCCGAGCCCGCCATCGACGTGCGATTGTTGACGCCCACTGGCAGTTTCTTGTCCCTTTCATTTTCATACAAAAGTGCAACAGAAAGAACGCTTTGCTAACTCTGTTAAATAGACAGGGTATAATTACTTTTAAAGTATGTCCGTACTCGTTATAAAAGCTCAATGAAATATATTGTTGAGATATTAGTATGCTTTATTTAAAAAGAAACTTTTTACCCATCCTTTTCTTAATTTATTCACGAGAAATCATGTTGTGCATGCCAATGTTACGAGAATTGATAATAGTTAACTGAAAATAGGTAGATTTAATTGTGTTGTTTCGACTGTATTCCTTACTTTACATTTTTACATTTAAATTATTTTTAAGAATTACAATTCAAATTTACAAAACATATAAAAAACTCAATGTATATTTTACCAAGGGTTAGTACGTTTCTAATAGTTAAATTTTTGTTCACAATCTTAAATTTTTTTTTTTAACAAACGTAGAAAATAAATTATACATTTACAACTAAAGTTAAGGGTACAAAAAATAGGGTCCCTTGACATAGTCCCTATGTATAATGCTAGCAGATTTTCTTAGCTGAATCGCAAATATCGCAATGCTATAGGAAGCTGCCAGCTCTTCAGTACCCTATAGAATCCGAATCGTTTTATAATCGTTTTGATCCTCAGATCGAGTTCTTTATAAATTGATTTAATATTTATTCAGTCGCACATATATTAATTTACCAAAATAATCAAAAAATGGGTTGTTAATTGTAATAAATAAGTAATACCTTTTGGCGATGGATAAGTAAAGATATTAATTCGAAAGTTTAAGTATATTTGTATTCTTAAAAAAAAAAAACTAACGACAATATATAACATTCAGACATTTAATAATTTAACTAGTTGTGGTGTCAATTTAGTGGTGATAATGTTTAGGAACAATGTGCTTGACGTCGACGTGGTAATTGGACTTGGTGTCGTCGCCGTCGCGGTGTTCGTGCTGCGCCTTATGGTCGCCCGTGTGGTGGTCGTCCACTTTGTACTCGAACTCGTATTTCGGATGAGTCTGAAGTGCACAACAAAAGAGAATAATAATTAAAAGTAAGTAACACAGTTTTATTAGGCAGGCGTCCGTTGTCTCATCCCAACAGCAATCGCTCCCAGCCATTAGTGCATCATCTTCACCCAATAACCCGCTATATTTAGACTCCACCAACCAGCAATAGTCCTTTTTATACACCTAGGTGCTGTCTCTGTGTCTGAGTCCCATGACACGAACAATGAACATGGACAGCATACATTTTATGAAATTGTCGACAATATGGTATGTCGTATTTAATTGGCTACATGGTCTTTGTTGGGTAGGTACATCAGCTTAACGCACGCCTCTGAGGTACGAGACACCATTGTCCCGCGAGCGGGAAAGACAATATAACTTTAAATAATCGCATTTTCCTTACGTAGTAGTCGACGTGCTTCTCGTGTCCGTGTTTGTCCTTGATGGTGACCACCTGGGCATGTCCGTCGTGCTTCGAGATGTGCTGGGAGGAGTGCGCATGCTCGTGCCCATGCTGGCTCGCCACTGTGGCGACTAAAGCCATCAGAATCACGACCTTAAAAATATTAGGTATTGTTATGTTTTTTTTTATTATCTTAATTTTAACACCAATTATAATGTTAATACAAAAATACATATATTGTAACAATTGAAATTACAACATACCTATCTATGTACACCTAAATCAATTTATTTACTTAGGTATTTCAATTCATATCTCTCGTCAAATCCATGGTAGAATACAACAAGGTAATTATTACCAAATGTTGCCATTGTGCAAAGTTGTTGTTACACAAATGTTGCCATTGGTTGACATCTTCCATACGAACAAGAAGTTTTGTTAATGCATGATTCATCATCATCAAATCAGCCGAAAGACGTCCACTGTTGGACATAGGCCTCCCTCAAAGAGTGCCAAAGTGACCGGTCCTGCGCCAACCGCATCCAATGGGAAAGACAATAAAACACAACAATGCATGTATAATATTTAAAAAAAATGTTAGCTAGTTTAACTAATTATTTGGGTTGGAGGCAACTGTAGGTACCTGTACAGTTAATAGCTCAACGTAAATATTGATTGGAAGCACCTATGTGAATAATTGCAATTTACTTTCAAACTTGGTATTTGACAAAAGTTCAGAAATCTGCCCTCGAGGTTTGCCAGAGAGCCATGGAACGCATACTGCGTTCCATGGTTCTCTGGGCGTTTAAGAAGAAAGAAGAAAAAACATTTATTCGTGACAAAACACATTAAAACAAACTGTAGACACAATACACACAAACACATTTGCCACGAAATGGTCACAACTCAGCGTGATGCTGGTAGCGCCAGCGCTGGTCTTCCGTTGTGACCATTAGGTGAAACACGAACAATGACGCCACGATCGCACACGATTTTGGGCGTGAAATTAACGGATAGCATTAAAAATACAATACTGCATTCCAAAACTCACTTAAATGGGACTGGGCCGGGCACATCTGCCGCATGCCAGAAGCGTTATGGGCTACAATGACCACCAAGTGGGTCCCACAGAACAGAACACGGCGTCGCGGCAGACCACGTAGGAGATGGCGAGACGAGCTTGACGACTTCGATCAAGACTGGTGGGAGGCTGCCCACGACAGGGTAATGTTGAAGAAAAAGAGGCTTTTGCCCAGCAGTGGGACACTTAAGGCTCTTAATAAATAATAATAATAATTTACTTTCACACAGTGGCAACACACTCACAGTCCGCCATTTTTAAGATCAGAAATAATTAGAAATTAAACGAACTTACCAAAGTGAAGTTCCATTTCAATTGTATGAACTGCATAGTCTCGAAGATGATAGACTTAGTAGTATGCGCATCCGCCAGCCCTAGTCACGAGTTTTAGTAGCAAAAAAAAAACGCCTAAAGAAAAAACTTCACCACATCCCTCGCGACGCCATCTTTTCATTAAGTTCAGAGTTAAAGTTAGATGTTAACAGAAGATTATTTTTTGGGTGCCTGAACCCAAAAAACAATCGAAATCCGGTAACAGCCTTAAACAAAAAACGGTTATTATTTTATGACAATTATACATATATTATATTTCATATCCCTGATAGATATCCTTACATAGGGCATTGCTTATTGTAACTAAGCAAGGGTGGGAGGGTGATAGTATCATCTTCGAGACTATGCAGTTCATACAATTGAAATGGAACTTCACTTTGGTAAGTTCGTTTAATTTCTAATTGTATTTCACTGCATAGTCTCTCGATGATAGACTTAGTAGATGTTTAGAGTGTCGTAAAATAATAGGCCCATGTATAATCAATTTCTATTTTCAAGACTTATGAATTATTGTGAACACAATGTTTTCTTCCGCCTAACATTAACTTAAATGTTAGGACATAATTAGTTCTAATAAATTAAAAAAATTGGTACCATTACCAAAGAAAAAACAACTTGTAATTACTTATACAAAAATAATAATCTCTTACTCAAATGAGCTAATTATTAACGAGAAATCCTCATTTGCTATCACATCTCTATTATAAAACTGAGCGAAAACCCTGGAGGAGCTACTCCATCCAGCAGTTCTCCGGATAGTGTCAATGCTGACCCCTAAGCGCTTAGCCGCCGAACTAGCCGCATGCCTAGTGCTATGTGCTGAGAAAATTGTTACATCAATACCACTGTTCTCTAGAGTTGACTTGATCCAACGGCTAAGTGTTTGCGAGGTAACTGCTTTGTGCGGTTTCTTATATGCTACAAATAGATTTTGACATTCCCTTATACTATTTGTTCTATCAATGTAATTAAGTAAGGCACTAGCCGGACAAATCTTTGTGTTATTTACAAAGAAAGGTAATACCAGACTGGGTTGCACACTGCCTGCACGTGAAGTCTTTATATGATCTGGTATTTTTATATATATTTTGTCAGAAAGAGTTGTAATGTTTGCAATTTTTATGAGTGAAAATGTCTGTACCCTATGAGCCGTTATGATTGCCAATAATGTTATAACTTTTTTAGAAAGTTCTTCTAGAGATAACATATTATTTTCTCCTTTTTGTGAAAAATAATTGAGAACAGTGGACGGGTCCCAAGTAATGTCATATTTAGCACGTGGTGGGCGAAGTCTAAACACGCCCTTAATAAATCGGGTAATTCTATCATCATTAGTTATCTTCGGCCCTACTAGAAGAGATAAAGCTGATCTACAACAGTTTATAGAGCCATAGACAGAACCCTCTTCATATAATTTCATCAGAAAAGATAAAATGTGCGGAACTGATGCTTGTAGATAATCTATTTTTAATTGAATGCAATAGCCATACCACTGTCGCAGGTAGGTATTATACTGTTTGATGGTACTGTCGGACAGGGACGCCAACATGACACTCATCGGGGCCGCCGACACGCCTCGGCGAGATAGTGCTTCCCGCACAAGCGCGCGGCAACCAGGATAAGACGTTGACGGAATTGATGGTTGCTGGAATATGATTTCAATAGATTATTACAAGGACCGAAACGCAACGGTTCTGAAACTGTGAGCTTTTGAAACAATGGGTACCACGGCTGTGTGGGCCAATCTGGTACTACGATGATACCCTCTGACTGCTCAGAGATTATTTTTTGCAACACTTTTGCTATTAGTACAAAAGGAGGAAAAGCGTAAAAATAATATGGTTTCCATGACAAAGTAAATGCATCAATTTTGAAGGCATCGCAATCATTTTTCCATGCTACATACAAATCACATTTTTTATTAGCACGACTTGCAAATAAGTCAATTTGTGGAACACCAAAAGCACACACAATGGCATTGAAATAATCGTCATTCAATTCACATTCTATGTCAGAATGTGACTTTCTAGATTCAGAGTCGGCAATAACATTTTGTGCAGATTTTATATAAGATGCAAATATGTGCAGATTGCGGCTTTCACAATATGTCCATATTTGTTTAGCAATCAAATTCAAATGGGCATATTGTATACCTCCCATGCGGTTAATATACGAAATAGCTGTAGTGTTGTCGATACGAAGAAGGATTTCACAATCATAAAGACTATTTGTAAATGTTTTGAGAGCGAGAAAGGCAGCGGCCAACTCCAAGCAGTTGATATGCTGTTGACGTTCTGTATCGTTCCACAACCCTGCAGCTCTTTCTTGTCCACATGACGCGCCCCATCCTTTTAAAGATGAGTCTGAAAATATTTCAATAACATAGTTATTACACTTAATAGTGCTAATTGAAGTGTCAATATGTGAAAGCCACCACTGAAATTCAGGTACTAATTTGTGTGATAGAGGCATGACACTTTCATAATCGTCATTACATTTGTTTAAATGGATAAACTTTTGCCTTTCAAATTCTTTAGTATGTAGGAAACCATAATCAATAGCTGGACAAGCTGATACTAGTAACCCTGTTAATTGTGCGAGTTCTCTTATTTTACAACGCTTCATGAAAGCAAATTTTTGTATTGCATGTTTGATTTTTTCTCGTTTTTCAGTTGGTAAGGAAATGATATATTTCTGAGAATCAATTAGGAAACCTAGGAATTTCACACATTGGCTTGGTGATACTGAGCTCTTCTCATAATTAATAAGGAAACCTAAATTTGATAATGTTTGAATAGTTTCTTGAACATTGTTATAACATTCTGAATAAGAACGCCCACAGCACCAAATATCGTCTAGATATATAACAGATATAAAACCCTTTGATCTCAAATAATGCATTACAGGTTTCAGAAGTTTAGTGAAAACATAAGGCGCTATGTTCGCTCCAAACGGGAGTACTTGGAACTGATATAAGTTTTGTTTCCATAAGAAACGCAGATACTTTCTATGACTGTTGTGGATAGGTATTAAAAAGTAAGCGTCTTTGAGGTCAACAGTACACATGTAACAATCTCGAGACATAAGCCTGATTACTGTACGGGTATCTTCAAGCTTGAAATGGTCAGTTTCTATAAACTTATTCAGATTTTTAAGATTCAATATGAATCTAGTTTCACCATTAGGTTTAGGCACAGTAAATATTTTAGATAGGTATTGTCCTTCACATGGTTCACAAGAAACAATGGCCCCTATTTTAAGTAACTTATCTATAGAGTGATCTATTTCTTGACAGTCGCTCTTTGAAAAAGATTCATTTTTGGGTATGGACAGCTGTGATGGTGTTTGAACAAATGGAAATTTATACCCACAAATCCAATTTAGAATCCTAGGGTCAGAAGTGATCTGAGCCCATTGGTTTTTATAGTGTATGAGGCGACCACAATACTGCTTACTAACCTGTTTTGTCAGTTGCGACTGTTGTTCACTCGAGGAGGAGGCTTGTTCTGTGTATACTTCGGTGGCAGTGGTGGCAGCTGAGCTCGAGGCCCCGGCTTCTTGTATGTCTGAGGATATCGACGAGGCCCGGCTTGGTATGGTAGGCTCCGGGGTTGGTAACTGGCTGGGCCTCTGAAGTTTAAAGGTTTTCTTGGTTGATGTTGCTGTGGTTTCTTAGATTTAGCACCACTAATTTCTTGGCCAGATCTTTTGATAGCTTTTGATGCCTTGAGCTTGTCAGCAAATGCTTCCCCAAAAAGCCACTGATCCACCTCTGCATCTTTTATAGAGTCACGAATAGACTGATCTAAACCTTGCAACACAAAGTTTCTCCTTGTTGTTGATTCTTGGTGTTGGAGATCACATAACAAGCGGGCTGCATCACTAATGTGATTGATGGTTTGTATTTGCATGTCTTCCTTGTTCATATTTATTAACTTACCAAAGGCCATGGCAAGTGCGGTAAGAGCACAGCCAATTTGGTTTTGCTTACTGGCCATGGCTTTGTCTCTCTTGACAGCTATGTCAGAAATAGCTGCCTGAGCCTCCAAATTTAGTTTTGGGGCATCCACTGTCTTACAATTTTCCGGTGGTAAATATTTTTCTTTTAATTCATTTCTTTTATCTTTGGAGAGGCCATTTTTTATGGTATCCGACCATCTAGTGGCCAGTTCTCTGTGTATTGATGGCCCATACTTGTTAGTCGGTGGGGCATCTCCAAGTAGGGTTAGGATTTCCTCATCCAGAACTTCTCCTGGAAGGAACAATTAAAGTTTGAAACAAAATAACTAAAAATACCACATGATTTTTCCAATTACCTAGTAGATAAGTATTACTATTTTTCTCCCTATTGTTTAGAGATATTTATTAACCAAGGCTCCTTTTTGAATTGGTCTCCTGAATAGGTGACAAGGATTTCATTCTCTACTCAAGTAGATCGGCATAAGTTAGTTAATACTAACTACTAATCGAGTTAATACCCGTTTATTTTAGGTTAACACCCATGTGCTGAATAGCATCTAGTGTACATCATACAAAATTGTACGAGTTGATCACCTAAATAGGTGACAACTAATATTCTGCTCAATAACAGATATGGTTTATGAGAGTAAATACCCCCTTATTCTTATTTTGTATGAGTTGATCTCCTAAATAGGTGACAATTCATACATGTTTTGGCGCCAACGCAGCGGCGCGTAATCCTACAAGTAACGATTGAATGAAAAAAAAAAGGCAAACGAAAAAAACTATTTTACCTTCTATTTCCTGTTCTTGAAGTTCTTCCGTGGACCCAAAATCACTTTTTTCCTTTGGGGAAATAGGTCTTTGAGCTTCTGATGGAGCCGGCGATGGTGTTCGTTCCGGCGGCGGCGTCGGCGTGGTATTACGCCATCGGTCCAGACGCTCCTGGTATTTTCTAATTTTTCGTTCCAGATCCTCTGGATTCTTTTCTCTCTTCCTTTTTTTTGTCATTATTGTGCAAAAAACTGCTACTTTTCAGTGAAAACTAGAAATTTTAGGTTATTTACGCGTGAATCGAGCTTGACGAGAAAACGCTAATGAAAAGATGGCGTCGCGAGGGATGTGGTGAAGTTTTTTCTTTAGGCGTTTTTTTTTTGCTACTAAAACTCGTGACTAGGGCTGGCGGATGCGCATACTACTAAGTCTATCATCGAGAGACTATGCAGTGAAATACAATCACGATCACGATCAGATACAGTCACGTAGGTCAGATATACTGACGTCACAAGCTGTCACGGGAATGACTTACCTTATTATTCTAACATCTACTCGTATAGGTACTTACTTTAAGCATCATTTCTTTTAGATTGCTCCTTGAAGTTGATCTTATGAAGTCAGATTATAAACTGATGCATATCTTAAGAATTCCGTTCTTTTATAATACAAAATGCAGAGTAATATCAATTTAGGATTAATTTATTGATAATTATAAATTAAGCCACTACCAATCGCCATCGTAACGTTGAGTGTCGCAAAATATTGCACAAGCTACATAATATACCTGTTAAAGTTTATTAAATAACTTGCACGTAAATTTTGTAACAAAAGACTTTTTGCAATTTAAACTTGAAAAAAAAAAGTCATAATAAATAATTGATATTTTTAGGAATCCGTACCTTAAAAGGTAATAAGAGTTTGTAGGATCTCTTCGTTGTTCGTCTACTTGTCAAAACACTTATGTGTCTATTAAATTAAAATATTAAATTCTCATAACTGACAAGCATCTCATCAGCCCCTTGAAGTAATAAAAAATCAAACTTCAAAATCAATGCAATCAAAGAAATCGGCTGTTTATGCCTTATATTACCTATGACTAACTTTTGCCCGCGGCTTCGCCCACGTACTAAAAGTACTTTTTAACCGTCTACATAAAAGGAGGATCTCAGTTTGACCCGTATGTTCCAATTGAATTGCAATTTGGCACAAATACTTTCAAGAATTTTCATGTCCACAGTTATATCAAAATCGATGCCATTTTCGTAATGAACGTCCCAAAAAACCATAAAAACGAAACCCATATTGATATTTAGACATTTCAACCCCATCGCACCCCAACAAGGGAGATGGTATTCCACGTCCGCCACGTTGGATTTTAAAATCGTTGTTGTTTTCGTAATCTGCGACCTTCTGCTTTCAGGCTTTATCACCACATTTAGGGGGAAATGCGGTGGCAAAGTTGAATGAATTACCTGCCTAGGGGTTGAATTTTTACAACAACTAAAACACATGTTTACTCTTTTATTGTTAGGAATACTCCTGTGAAGTTCCATAACTAATCTTGTTTCCTCATACAAACTTTTGACCCTAATTTCACCCGCTTAGGGGGTGAATTTTGAAAAATCCTTTCTTAGTGCACCCCTAGACCTTATACCTAAGGCACCTACGTGCCAAATTAGGACTCTTTAGAATGAGCGTTTTGGGCTGTGCGTTGATATGTCAGTCAGTTAGTCAATCAGTTTCTTCTTTTATATATTTAGATGATGCTTCAAATAGGAATTTAAATTAGCACGCCATATGGTTGGACCATTGTTTTCTACTTGGTTATATTACACTGCATGTAATTAAGACCGTTTACGTTCACTTAAGCAGAAATCAGTACAGCACTTTGCATAATTAGTTTGTAACAAGACAATAGCGTAATACCACACACGCTGAGTGTTGCCAATATTGAAACGAAATCGATTAATCTGCATTCCACATTGGGATAATTTTAACTACCAATAAAATAATGCAATGTAATGCCCCCGTTGTCTGTATTATAAAAGGAAATAATTTCTGACAAAATGTATCAGTTTGCATCTGAGATCAGTCGTGTCAGGTTTCCTAAAAATACTTAATCATTATGCATACTAAGGTATGAACACACTCTATCAACAATTTTGTTAAAAGCGATATCTGATTTAATAAAGCGTTAGTACTTTGCCAAGAGGAGCTCATGGCAGATAGTCAAATGTGGTAAACTCTCTGTTGGGCAAATTAAGGCTGTAGGTTCTGACCTAGTGGTCTGCCACTAGATCGTTGGTCAAATGATACTTGACAGTCGTCGGGGAAATAGCACAGACTCGATCAAATTGGCATAAACATGAAGACCGATGATGACCGATAGTGGCGTTGATTTTAAAGTTTTGCAATGAGTGGATATATTCTGAAATTTATATTGATCTAATTGTTATTTACAGGAGTTTTGTTTATTCGCCCTCTTTGCGGTGGCTGCCGCTCAGCATGGGCACGGGCACGCGCACTCCTCGCAGCACATCTCTAAGCACGATGAACACCCGCAAGAGGTCACCATCCACGACCACCACGGACATGAGAAACACGTTGATTATCACGTGAGTTTTCTTTAGTAATCTTTTTTAAATAAACAAATTGGGACGATCATGAGATAGATAGCAAAGCCAAGGCCAGAGCGTACAATGGTGGCAATAGGATAAAATTCACAAATGATTTAGTATTTTTCTCAACTAAAGACAATCATATTTATCATCATGGATTTATGATAAAGGCAATAAACAAGTTAACAGCAACATGCTGAATATGAAAATACCAAAGTACCAAGGTATTTGCCTTTTGATACGTTATGGATTTTCCATTAAATACGTCTAAAATGAAGTATGATTTAGAGACTTCTAGCATCTGTACGAGTACAAGATGCTTTATTCTTGGGCTTAACTTTTACGACTTTGATGGTACCTAAAATTTATGTGAATTTTGAGGAGACTACATACCTATTCATTTATTTGTTTGTAGACACATCCCAAATACAAGTTCGAGTACAAAGTGAATGACGAGCACACAGGCGACCACAAGACACAGCACGAGCACCGCGACGGGGACAACGTCGAGGGCTTCTACAGCCTGCACGAGCCCGACGGCTCGGACAGACATGTCCACTATCACAGCGATAAACATACAGGGTGAGTTTACCAAAACTTACGAATTAGTTAGCTAACACTCTGGATACTGGTTTGTACCAATAAAATATTGCCTACTTAAGTAGGGAATATATGATGGTACAATGTGCCACAAATACGGTAAGAGACGATTTACGAACGAGAGTCTATTAGAAGCCCGACACCGAAGGCGGAGGGCTAGAATAACTCGAGTTTGTTTGTAGGTAACATTCTTACCGTACGTGTCGCTCAGTTTTTCATCACATTTGCGAAGAAATAAATACATTTTAAACGAAATTAATACTAATTGCAATAAAACCTGCAAATGGCAGTCGTTCGTTTTGTTGAATTTGACGTGAGGCGCGTATGGCGACGACCCTTAGGCATACAGTCACTATTAAAAATATTTTTCACCTCACTAGCTCGGAAATACCTTTTTTATTCTTTAAAAACAGATAGCAAAACTGCATTTTATCTACACGTGTGCAAAGAATATTTGAAATCCAAAAGTGTTATTAGTTACTTTTTTAAACATAATAAACACGTAAAGCCAGTCCAGACAGGACAATTTTCGGCCATCTGATTAAATTGTATGATCAAAACAGGAGGTGTGGACGCAAAAATTGTTTTATATTGAATTGCATTCAATTAAAAACATATAGAGCAAACAATTTTATTAAATGATTTTACCTTAAAACTGTAAAAAAAACCGTACACAAATGTGAAACCACAATGTCTGATTTAACGTTGCATAATAATTGTGTTATTTGTGTAATTACTAGTTAAAATAAAGACTGATTATCAGTGATCGGTTATTTGGATTCGACATGGGGTGAACGACCTCAATCATTATGTTAGTATGGATATGCCCCGGGAATCCGGGCTTTATGTTGTTAGGAAAGGCAAAAAAATACAATGTGTTTTTTTTATTACAAAAAAATACAATGTGTTTTGTTCAATTAGAGTAAGCCACAGTTGTCGTAAAAGATAATCTCAGAAACAAGTCGATGAAATGAAAATTGAACCATAAATCATAGTGTGCGAACTTAACGTGGATACTTATTTATTGGATCGCCTTTGAGCTATAAGATGTATGTATTTGCACTTATACGATAACCTGTGACCTAATATTATAGTATAAATTATACAGCTAATACCTATTTATTTATGCAATCCTTAGAAGCAAATAATTAGAACTGAAATCCAGAGAAAATAATAAAATGTCAATGTCAAGATTTTGAAGTATTTTTTCCATCATGCATGACAGATATACATAAGCTAATACTTTGTGGAGGTTTTAATATATTTTGCTTAAAATAAAGTGTAGAGATTAGGAAAAGAATAGAAGTTTTTGTCTCAACTGGATGCCATGTAAGAGTAAAAAAATCCTTAGAGATAATTTAAATTGTTTTATTTTAGTACGGTTTGTTCGGTATCGCGGGAAACTGTCGTATCTATATTAACTTTTCTACTTGATATCCCGCGAGGGAGAATCCAAATAACCGATCACTGCTGATTATACAAATTTAGTTGTTTTTCTTATGTAGTATTGTCCTCGGTTTAGTGAGGTGAAAAGATTTGTGTTACACACGGGTGCAAGTTATTTTGACGTCTCGTGTGTTGCAACACTCGCTTTGCTCAGGATTCTATTATTGAACCACTCGCTACGCTCAGGATTCTATTTTCGAACCACTTGCTTCGCTCGTGGTTCAACCATAGAATCCATTCGCTAGCTCGTGGTTCAACCCTAGAATCCATTCGCTGGCTCGTGTTTCAATTCCACACTCGCGGATAAAATATAACTTTGCACCCTTGTATAACAAATAACTATTACACAGCCACTAAATTACTACATATAAATTTTAGATCTTTAAATAATTCTGTAGAACATGTTTTATTAGTGTTTCTACGTTTGAACTTTATATTTTTTTAAAACCTCTCCTTGCTTCATAAATGATGCACGAGAGGCAGATAAAATTTTAGAAAAAAACCAATACGCCCATGGGCGTAATAATAATAAATAAATAATAAATCAATATTTTGCGGACAATCTTACACAAATCGACCTAGTCCCAAACTAAGCAAAGCTTGTACTATGGGTACTAGACGACGATAAACATACTTATATAGATAAATACATACTTAAATACATAGAAAACATCCATGACTCGGGAACAAATATTCGTGCTCATCACACAAATAAATGCCCGTACCGGGATTCGAACCCAGGACCTCTTGCTTCGTAGGCAGGGTCACTACCAACTAGGCTAAAGCGGTCGTCGAATGGCTATTGTAGCTCTGTATGCCTGTGCGTTACGAAGCTCTTTACGAGCAATTGTGATAAAAAGGTAATTTACCACTCAAAAACATTATCCAGTTTTTTTTCATATTTACATTTAGCGAATAAATTCAAGTATTCGTTGTAAGAGCCAACTGGGGTAATTTCGGGACTAAAGCGGATTGTCTGTGAGAGATTGGTACTTAGCAAAAGGCCATAACTATAATGATTGTTTCAGCCATTTCAACTATAGGTACTTAGTCATCATCATCATCATCATTGGCCTTTAGCATCTATAAAAGATGATTTAAGCAGCGTCCACCCATATATACCCAGAATTATGCTGGTTTTTGGTATCTCATTTGCCCATTGTTTCGAAATAGATCAACAGCCCTTGTGCGCAGAACTAGGTCGCTTAATGGTGTTCTATATGCCCATTGATTCGAAAACGCAACGAAAATAATACGGTTCTGGGCATATGAAGGTACATATCATTTTCGAATCAAAGGGCGTATATGGGTTAAAGTGCGGCACTTGCGTACGTGGCTACTAATACTTACGTAGGTACTTAGTACTAATATTACATTTATGACAATAAACTTTTTGGTTGCAGTTTCCACGCTGACGTGAAGCACAGCACCCACCACATCGTTCCTGAGCATCATCATCACCATTAATCTTGAGAGATTTTAAAGTTTTATACCGAATGTTTGTTGAAATTGTTGTACTTCTTCCTCATGTTGTTATTTTTTTTATAAATAAAATTTATAAGTAATACATTTTTTTTCTCAGTGAAAGTACCTAATTTACTTTGCACAGTGTTACACATCAATATAAATATATCTACATAAATATTAAAATTCCCAATTACACTTACAATTATTTATTCCCATACTTATGAAAGTGAAATCTAAAATCTAGATTATTATAAATAATCATGTCATTTGTTGAATTGGTACTCATAACATCCTTTAGCTTTAAGTTTAATTTTCATTTGTTACTAACAACTATATTGACGACCGAATAGCCTAGTGGTTAGAGAACCTGACTATGAAGCTTGAGGTCCCGGGTTCGATGCCCGGTCGGAGCAGATATTTGTATGATGAATAGGAATGTTTGTTCTCGAGTCTTGGATGTTTAATATCTATTTAAGTATGTATTTATCTATATAAGTATGTTTATCCGTTGTCTAGTACCCATAGTACAGGCTTTGCCTAGTTTGGGACTAGATCAATTGGTGTGAATTGTCCCACCATATTTATTTATTTATTTATTTACTATGAAGTCGGTTTTTAGAAATATTTACTTATACCTAATTGTTTAACGATTGTTTTAGTAGCAACGAACCATCTTGAGAGGCAGGACACAACAAAATGTCATCTCACTCATGTAAGTATCACAGTGTTGTGTTCCTGGGGGCCGACCGCCAACGGCATTCGAAGTTTTCCCTCTCTGTTGCACTTACGTACGAACTCGCAAGTCTGACAGAGAGGGAAAACCTCGAATGCCTTTCGCGGTACTCGCGGTAGGCCCTCTGGGTTGTTGGTAAAGTCGCGAATCCCCTGAGGATGTGTTGCATTGGGAATGAGGATCCTGCATTTGTTTCTAGCTGTCAACTCAACAAATCCTCCTATCAACAAACCGGACAAGGGCGACTCGGACTCGCCCACCGAGGGTTCCATACAAATTTACAAATGTATAGTTTTCCGATTTTTCGCTGTAGGTAGGTACTTGTAGTATAAGACGATATTACTTAACCAGAGTTCTAAGTCAACGGAAAGTATCCTATAAATTTTGATTCCTTTGAGAGTGTCGAAATATACGTTTTTTGTGGCATACACGGCCGTATCATTTTTTACGTTAACTTCGAAGTTTGATTTTTTCACAGCTTCAAGGGACTGTAGACTAATGTAGTATAATGGTTTTAATTTCAACTCGATACCTCGACGCGTTACCGAGATAAAGGGCCTTGACAGACAGACAAACAGACGGACAACAAAGTGATCCTATAAGGGTTCCGTTTTTTCCTTTTCACGGTCACGGTCGGCAACGAAGAAAATGTTATGAAATATAAACAACTAAAATCGTCACAGCACATAAAAGTTGATAACTGTGGAAATAAAAAGTGACATATTTTTTATTATTCAAACAGATTTAATCCTCCATGATATTTTGAATCCATTTCATATAGGAGAAAACGTTGGTATACTTAGTGGGCACCGACGAACCACAGTTACCCCTCTTTGCGCTCACTACACCGACAAGATAGAAAATTCCTTCCATTTCCAACATGATTGGGCCACCGGAGTCGCCTCTGCAAGCATCTTGTCCACTCGTACTGGCGGCACAAAGCATGCTTTCAGTCAGGAATGAGTAGACCTGCTTGCATGTTTCTGGCGTCACCAAGCGAACCTGAGCGTGCATTTTGACGGGTGATGCGCGCTTTCTCTCAGCAGTCTGGCCCCACCCAGTAATAGTGAGTAGTGAACCTTCATACCAGGGTTTGTTTATGTTGAAAGATGGCAAGCAAATAGGACGAATGTAATCTGTAATTAAAAACAAATCTAATTTACGATCTAATTCCGATGTCGATTCGAAATTCAAGTACCTAAAACATAATTTTAAAATAGACTACATTCAAGTATTGCAGTGTGGAGTATATGTATAATGTACCTACATTTAACAAGCGGAGTCAAACAAAAATGTTAAAACAATCTTTTTGAATTATGCTAATAGACTTTGCACAACACTGAAGAATTGCGATTAGGAAAAAAGGCTTTTGTGTAAGTCCTAGCATATTTCCTTTTCCGAATGCTTTGTAGGCGAGGACAGCAAAAATCTGACACCCACTCATACAATAAAGAAATGAAATAAATAATTTTTGCAGTTACCTAAAATTTAAGGCGGTCAGAAAGATGTTTACCTTTGTATGGAGCAGGGTTTTCGAGCCTTAACATGGCAATGTCGTCGTAGTATGTGCCTCTTTGAAACACATAGCCTCTATGGATGTGTATTTTGTCGGGATGCATAACCAGGTTCAGGACGCATTTGCTCCCAACACAGTCAGGGTTAGTTTTTGTATTGTACTCAGCCAAGGTGATCGCCACACTTAAATAGTTTAATTAATAAAATATTTTTGATTCGACGACCGGTTTAGCCTGGTGGGTAGTAGTGACTCTGCCTACTATTAAGCTGAAGGTCCTGGGTTCGAATCCTGGTAAGGGCAAATACTTGTGTGATGACCATGAATATTTGTCTCTGAGCCTTGGGCGCTGTCCATGTATTTAACTATTTATATCTATCAAATATTATATATCTTCATCTAGTACCCATAACATAAGACTTATTGAACTTACTATGGGGCTAGTTCGATTTATTTAATATTGTTCCCTATTATTCATTATTTGTTATCACTAATTCCTAATACGTATGTTCTAAGATGAATACTAGAATTTTACAGGAAAACGTAAGTATGGGGCGTGGTTTTAATGTTTGTTATAAATACACACTTAAAACTTACGAAGAATTGCATTGTCTAGCTCTAATTCGCGCTCACACGTTCACATAGTAAATATTTTAAAGTTAGTCTACATAAAATTGAAAGTAACTTACTCATCGTTAATTATATTTGGCTTATCGAGGCAGTGGGCTGCAGTGAGCACATGGCGGGAGCTGACTAGAGATCCACCACATGTGCTAAAAATGGTCACATCCTGAAGCTGGCAATACTTTGGCCCCTCAACCTGGTCATAACAGACTTTCCGTTTTACCGTGTCTTTATTCACGGTAACCCGCACGAGCCACGGATACTGGGCGATCCCTGTAGCTTCTCCCCCTAAAAGTGAATGCAGTGTTCATTGACAGATACTCTTGTCGATTAGTCAAATCGACGTACCTATTCAGAGAGCATTAACGTGCTCACTAAGCACCACTGGCAAATAATTGTGATTAGGCCACTACACACTATATATTGTATTTAAGTACCTTGTGAATACATCAAACTAGTTTTTATGTCGCTGGATTCGTTAATCTATGAACTCGAAAGAAAAATGGCCTTTTTAACTTTGTACGCATAGATTCAGCTTCGCTTCCTCCGATAAAATGAACTCACCCACGAATTGCTATTTCATGGATGAGTTGATTTTGTCATCATTTATCACGTCCAGGGTTTAAACTCCCTCCATAGTTTATTCGGTTCTATCCTACTTTAAATCCCGGGAACCGCTTAGATTTAGATCTTGGCTCAAGTACTTTGTGTTGTGAATCTGGTGATCATTGGCCGAATTTGAGAAATTTTGTAAATATATAATTATCATGATACTTTAATAAAGCTGATGGTAAAATATAATGTTTTAAGTATACTTAGTCACCTAATTATTGAAACTTTGAAATAATATAGAATTGTGAAACATTTAACTGTTTCTATTAGTATGTAAAATAGAGTTTATTTGCCATGACAGAACCTGGCATTCACTGCTATATTAACTTACCAGAGATATATTTATCAGGAGCAATATGGGAGGCGTTTTCTTCAGTTGAGCGTTTGAAGTATTTTTTATTTTTATCAGCATCTGTAATTAAAATTTTACAAGCAAATTTATTTACGTCCACTTTGGCAATGGGTGTGGTGTGCGCAGTTATTTTGAGATCTAGAAGCGGACTTCTAAATCTCATAATAACTGAATGTCGCCTACTTCATATTTTTGCTTGGATGAATGGTAACATGTTTAAGTTTTATAATAACAAAACTTAAAAACATTATTATCACAAAACACCATACATTCAAAAGAATCCGGTGTTTTAAGAAAACTAATTAGGCATTCTGGGGTTTAGGTATTTCGACACTAAGTTATTTTGATATTTAGAAGAATTTTATGTTCCAAACACAATGTGCCCACTATGTAGGTACTCGTACTGTGGACACAGCCACACGAGTTTTTTTTACATAGGTGGATGAATAACTTTTTAGATCACTTCATCGGATTTAGCAACAAAATTACCATAAATAATCGACCTCAAATCAGTACCCAAATTGCTTCAAGTTTGCCTATAAAATTTGAAGAGTTCCCTCGATTTCTCCAGGATCCCACCATCAAATCCTGACCACCTGGGAAGGATACCCTTTCAAACAAAAAAAAAATCCAAATCGGTACATCGAGGAACATACATAAATATTATTTCGACGAATTGAAAACCTTTGTTTTTTCAAGTCTGTTAAAAAAACAAAAAAAAACCGGCCAAGTGCGTGTCGGACCACGCAAAACGAAGGGTTCCGTGCCTATTAAAAAGGTTGTATCGTCACAGAAATTTTACGGCACTTACGTCCTTTTCTTTGAGGAAGGCAGTTTTTCAGCAATATCTCGAAAACCTCTGAACCGATCTTGTTCAAAACAATTTTCGGTGAATGAAATTAATAAGCCCTATGTCCATGAATTTTTCCATATTTTTAAAATACACCGTTCAAAAATTAGAGGGGGGGGGACAGAATTTTAGTGACTTTCGGGGCGATTATCTCCGACCCTATTCACTTAATCAAAAAAAATGCTAAGAAACCTTATATTTATTTTGAAAGGCCTATCGATTGATGTGCCACACGGGGGGTCACAATGAAAAAAAAAATTTTGACTTTTAGTTTTATGTATGGAGTGCACCCCTAAAAAAAATTTTTTTTGTCATTTTAATTACAAAACTATGTAGCGGCTAACAAAATACACCTATCCTCAAAATTTTATTCAAATACACCGTATAGTTTTCGAGTAAAATGCCTGTGACATACGGACAGACGGACAGACGGACAGACGGACAGACGGACAGACGGACAGACGGACAAGACGAAACTATAAGGGTTCCGTTTTTGCTATTTTGGCTACGGAACCCTAAAAATGGACAAGGTTATAACAAAACGAACTATCAAACTTGTACCTTGGCGCCATTGGTATACTCCCGCATGTTGGCCGCAGCAGCCAGACCTTGGTTTCGGTAAGAAAGCCTTCATCTGTAAGCACTTCGGACCACCACCGAAACCACCTTGTCCTGATCCAGGCCGACCAGCAGAGCCAGATAGACTGACATCTACTAATACTGCCAGAACAAACGCTATTAAGGATAAAGAAAACTTAGCCATGATGGAAGACCGATAGCTTGCCGCTACTATAGCCAATTCCAATCAAGACCAGTATTAGGTCCTCTTCCTAGCGACGTTCTGGACGCACTGTGCGGAAACGACCTTTGCTTGGATATTTATAGGAAATTTAGGTAATGAGGAAAACAATGCATTATGCGCTTATTATTTACTATAAAACCATTTATGTATCTATGAGGGCTCCCGGCGATTTCCTTGTTTCCCATGAAATCATGGCTCGGGGAAAAAAAAGACTCAAACGAGGTTTGCTTTTGTTTCAGTACATAAAACAAGAGTATTATAATTAATATATTGCCCGATGTATACACGGAAAATTATATAATAATCATTATGAGAAGTTATAGTACATTTCGATGCTAGTGCGGAAAGTATGTCATTACGTCACAAGTACCGAGATATAGAATGGCAAGACTCGGGACGAGTGAAGAATGACATTTCCGCACGTGTATCTAACGACGTTTTTAATGTTCCGTAACCAAATGGCAAAAAATGGAACCCTTATGGATTCGTCATGTCTGACTGTCCGTCCGTATGTCACAGGCATTTTACACGAAAACAATATTGTGTATTTGAATAAAGTTTTGAGGATAGGTGTATTTTGTTAGCCGCTACATAGTTTTGTAATTAAATTACTAAAAACAATTTTTTTTAGGGGTGCACTCCAAACTAAAAGTAAAAAAAAAACATTGTAAGCCCACGTGTGGGCACATCAATCGATTGGCTTTTCAAAATAAATATAAGGTTTCTCAGCAATTTTTTTGATTAAGTGAATAGAGTCGGAGATAATCGCCCCGAAAGTCACAATAATTGTGCCCCCCCCCCCCCCTCTAGTTTTTGAATCGTGTATTTTTTTAATATAAAAAAAAATCATGGACATAGGGCTTGTCTTTCAGTGAAAATTGTTTTAAACAAGATCGGTTCAAAGGTTTTCGAGATATTTCTATTTTCAAGAAAAGGACGTTAGTGTCATAATATAATCGGTCGGTCAATGTCGAGTACTATCTCCATTCCGTCACTCGCCCAAGGCTTCGAACTAACCATCCTCGGTACCATTAATTCGTCACATCAACGCAGAAGTTCTTGTCAAGAAGAAAAGTGCGTAAGACCGGCAGCCTTAACATCTTGCAGCCAGCGCTACGTATGAACCAGGTACGCGTTTTCCACCACTTTCCCTTTTTGCGACTTCATTCCTGGTTCGGGCGGCTCAGTGCCTCTTGTATGCTGACGACTTGAAGCTAGTATACGGAGTGGAGCAAAGAGCCGATTGTGAGACGTTGCAAAGGGACATCGACTCAGTGTTGCGGTGGAGTGTGGACAACAAGCTGCTTTTTAATCTAGCTAAGTGTTGTGTCTGCACTTTTAGCCGCTCTCACACTTCAATACATGCGCAATATAAGCTAGGGACTGACTGTATCAATCGAGTCTTCTCTGTTAAGGATCTGGGCGTAGTTTTCGATACGCGGCTTAATTTTCACGAGCACATTTCTTCTCTCGCTACGAGCTGCTATCGAAGACTGGGTTTTGTAATCCGAAACCTACGTGATTTTTGTGACCCGGTAGCAATAAAGATTGTGTACAACTCATTAGTCAGGAGTAAGTTGGAGTCTTCGTCGGTCGTGTGGCATCCCCATGAATCGACTTATACCCTTCTTCTTGAGAAGGTACAAAAAGCGTTTTTACGGTTTCTGTATAAGAAAGTACATGGGTACTACCCGTATCTGTACCCAACTAAATATCTTCTGGGCACTCTCGGGTACAACTCTCTGGAGGTCAGACGAAACAATAATTTAATGATCTCAGCATGTCGTGTCTTGCGTGGGGAGGCTGACTGTCCCGAACTGGTGGAGCGTCTTGTGAGACTGGTTGTCCCGGATGTCCCTCGGATAGCCCTCAGAGCACGGCGACGCGAGCTGTTGGCGGTGCCGCCGGCGCGCACTGTGTCGTGCAGGAATTCCCCTCTGCCTCGCGCTCTCTCCCAGCTGAATGCGCTGCTGGCATCGACACCGGAATGCGACTTGTTTGCGTGGCGATGGGCGGCTGTGTCTAGTGAATGCTTGAGATTTTGTGAGGCGATGGATGATAGGTGCTCCACTGTTCCTATTTAATTTATTTGTTACTTGTTATTGTTTTATGTATATTTTAAATTGTTAGTCTAAGTTTCATGATGCATTGGTGTACACTGTAATGTCATGTAAACGTCCTTATCAATAAATAAATAAATAAATAAATAAATAAATAATAATAGAATTTTAGTAACGATACGACATTTTTAATAGGCACGGAACCCTTCGTTGTGTGTGGTCCGATACGCACTTGGCTGCTTTTTTACTACAGTTGCGAAAAAACAAGAAAAACAACAGGTAAGTACGAGTAACATCATTGTAATATAGTTGAAAAATAATGAATATGTTTTTAATGCAGTTCTATCTTATTTATTTTTTAATAACATAATAATTAATGGTACAATTTGTACAAGGAAATGTGAAAAGCACTAGTTCAAGAAAACCAACTTTCCGCACGCTAAACAGCTATGTAAAGTAGCACTTTTTGAGCAATTGTATTAAAAAAACTGTTTCAGCTTCTTGTTTAATCATCACGTTTTATTTCTTTTTTTTTAAACTAACACATTTGATATGTTTCAAACAGACAAAACTGATCTAGCCTACCAAACTTTTATTGAAAAAGAGGACAGGAGGTTATAATAGTTATTTACAATACAAGTGCAGAAAATAGGAAAATCGCAACGAGTGGCGATAAATTAAAACACGACCGAAGGGAGTGTTTTAAATCGACACGAGTTGCGAATCACCTATTAAAAAAAAAAAAAAATTTGAACTGTTTATTTCATTAGAAAATACATAATAATTACAATCTTAACTTCTAATCTTAAATGTAAAAGATTTTCCGAGTTAAGGAGTCTGCCTATTCGCACATGTATCGTACCTACAACGTTTTACAGAACATATGGCTCGGTCGTGTTTTAATTTATCGCCACTCGTTGCGAATTTCCTATTTTCTGCACTTGTATCGTAAATAACTATTTCACACCTTTCATTCGGAAAAGTAAGTTTTGCTCCACGACGAGAGGGATCAAAATGCTACTTTTCAGTTAAAGCTACTTTTTTTAATTTATTCATTGGCATATAGCATTTACGCAATGTGCCAATGGAACACAGATCTTAATAAAATAATCGATTGTAATTTCATCGTCATCGATTGAAAACGAACATATTTCAAGTTTTAACTTTATTAATGTTAGGTATATGAAAATTTGCACGTAGAACCGATGGCCATTTGGGGCGGAAAGGTTCTCGAGTGGCGACCGGAAGGCGCAGCGTGGGTAGGCCCCCCACAAGGTGGACTGATGACCTGGTAAAGGTCGCTGGAGTCCACTGGATGCGGGTGGCGCAGGACCGGTCATTGTGGCACTCTTTGGGGGAGGCCTATTTCCAGCAGTGGACGTCTTTCGGCTGATATGATGATGATGATGATGATATGAAAATTTATGAATTTTTCGTAATATTAAAAAAAAATCACAATAAATTAAACATTTTACTGAAATCAAAACTATACATTAATTAGTGTGAAAAATTGTCTGTGTCGCTCAAGAGCAAAACTATTTTCGTCATGGCCGTTAACGCTTGAATCCTTCGTTACGCTCAGGATTCTAACTTAGAATCCCTCACTACGCTCAGGATTCTATCGTAGAACCCTTCGCTTCACTCTGGATTCAATTTACCGCCCTCGCCGTAAATACATCAATTTGCTCCCTTGAGACACAATAACTATTACAATGCACTTGCTCTGAAAGTGCGCCTTTATATGGTTCAACATAAACACGAGAACAACTCGTCTGTGCCCGCGCGGTGGAGTGGTGCGGCGCGGGGCCGTGCGGGAATGGATTTCGGGCCAATATTTCTACACACAACCGAGCATGAGATTTCATGACAGTTAAAATTTTACCTTTTATTTATGTTTTTATTTCCTTGTATGATGCATTGTAAAATGTTGTATGATACGAGTGTGGATAAGTAATTCCCAATTCGTGTCGATCAAAAACACTCCCTGATGGTCGTGTTTTTTGGTCATCGACACTCGTTGGGAATTACCTACTTTCCACACTTGTATTATAAATAACTTTAACGTTACCTACAGGGCACTATACAAAGCGTGTTGTGTAACGATTTCAGAGAAACCTGTTTTGTGGTATGCAAATCCAAATGGCGATTATGGTAATTAATTTATGGATAAGTAAATTGTACTTATTAGACTTTACTTATTTTTCATTAAACAACAAAATAAATGCGGTTTTCAAAAGATACAATTGTATGTTATATGTATGTATACAATTCGTATGTATACAATAAAATGTCTGTTGTAGAAAAAAAATGTACCTATGCCATTCGGTCGGAAACGGCCCCCTTTCAAGCAGATTGATAAAACTATAGGTAAAGGTTGTGTTTTTGCCACTTTCAGAGACAGATATAATACTAATTAATTATTGACACAGTATTTTTGGAGTTACAGGTTTATTCCACAACAATACCTTTCACAAAACATTATTTAGAAAATTAACAAGAACGATAACAACAATATTTTTTTAATAATCACAAAACAAAAAGGATTTAATGGTGTTGATGGTGCTCGGGAACAATGTGGTGTGTGCTGTGCTTGATGTCAGCGTGGAAACTGAAAAGAATAAGTAAAATAAAAACAAATTAAAAAACATTTGAGCTAAATAAGTTAATATAGTTTTTTTGTGGGAACTCTGCCTCACCCGGTCTTTTTGTCGCCATGGTAGTGCACGTCCCTGACGGAGCCGTCGGGCTCGTGCAGGCTGTAGAAGCCCTTGACGACGTCGCCGTCGCGGTGCTCGTGCTGCGTCTTGTGGTCGCCCGTGTGCTTGTCCTCCACCTCGTACTTGAACTCGTATTTGGGGTGCGTCTGAAATAAAAAAAAATAGGAAAAAAATATAGCTATCAATGAATTGAGAAAATAAATCTAACGTCAACATAAACTAAACACTCACGTAATAGTCAACGTGTTTCTCGTGTCCGTGTTTGTCCTTGATGGTGACCTCCTCTGCGTGTCCGTCGTGCTTCGAGATGTGCTGCGAGGAGTGTGCTGGTTCGTGTTTGTGTTCATGTTCGTGCTCGTGCTTCTGCTCATGGCTATGTGGTTGCCAGTGAACATGTTCATGCTTGTGTTCATGGCTCTGTTCATGTTTATTTTCGTGCCAATGCTCGTGTCCGTGCTCATGTTTGTGCTCATGGATATGTTCTTGTTCATGTTTTTGTTCATGCCAGTGCTCGTTTCCATGTTCATGTGTGTGTTCATGACTTTGCTCATGTTTGTGCTCATGCCAGTGTTCATGTCCATGTTCGTGTCCATGTTCGTGTCCATGCTCGTGTCCGTGTTCGGGCTTGTGCGCGTGTATGGTCGCCTTTATGGCCGGACCATCATGGCGCGATATGTACTGGGTAGAATGCGCAATTTTGTGTTCATGCCACTGCGCCGCGGTTACCGATAGTATAACCGCTATATAGGTCACCTGTAATTACAAAATATTAATGGAGTCTAGTAATAGACATTTCAATAGACAACGATAAAATAAGACAAAGCGAATACACAACTGCAAATACAGCGAATTCCAAAAAAAAGTGGTAGTGTTTAAAAATACCTTAGAAATCATTGTTAATACGAAGCTGTAGTCCTAATGAAACTAAAGTCAGCTGCGAACTGATACTGATTAACAAAAAATATTTTCTTTTATAATACCGATAAGCACCAATGCATATGCATTTCATTCTTTGTTAATGGTCGTTGAGACAATAAAGCCCAAATTGGAGTTGTTAATAAGTTTAATAACGTTCTTGTTATACATTTGATTGCAAACGCCTACAGTCATGAATTTTCACAAGTACCTTTACAAATAATATTTTATTTAACTACCATTTAAAACTGTATTTTAAGGCTCAATCATGCATCTACTTTTACTCGTATTGCTTTTCGGGAAAACGCGAAATATAATGTACACAGTACGTTTGAGTTTCTTATTTAAGATTGTATTATCATTGATAATCTATATCGATATACTATACCTGATGTTTATATCTAATAACTACTTATATGTTGCACCCACCAACCATGTTGCAAGGTCTCTCTCATTTGACACAAATTTTGTGCACAAACGTTTACGAAACGATGTAATCACTGCGGAATTTGGCTTAATATTATCGTTATGACCAAAAATCTGGGGCGAAATCAGTATGGTCTGGCTTATTATCGGTATTATAAAAAGAGTGGGCTTTTGTTAATCAGTTTCATTACATATCTGACCAAAGTCTCATTAGGACTGCAGTCTCCCCTCAATGGGTTTACCTACTACAAGGTATATTCTATTTCAGAGGTAACTTCAGTCTCAAGACATTTTCATGAATTTAAAATAATAGCAACTACATAATTAAGTATTTTTTTTCGTTTCAGATTATTAGCTTGGCCACATTTGTTGTCGCCGTGGCTGCTCAACATGAGCATATACGCATTCAATTTCGGCACAATTATCTACAATCCACTCTCACGGCCACGAAGGGCATATAAACAATGCAATACATTACTACAATCACGTGGGGCATGAGCACAAACAGTGGCATGGGCATGAAATAAAGCACGAGCATGGATATGAACAGTACACAAACAGGAACATTAGCATATGAACTCCCTTGGACATCGGATTATAAACAATCATGGGCACAAACATGAACCGCCGCAACTGAAACAAGACGGCTACCCTGTCGTAGTGACCATCCGCGATCATCATGGGTACAGGAAACAAGTCGACTATAATGTGAGTTTTTCTTTACCGAAAATATAACTTCAGCTTTTATCCGCACGTAACACGCCTAGACTACCTATTATGATTACAATAAGTATTGATATGACAATTCTGTACAAAAGTTTGGTGAAAAAAAATCGATAACATTTAATTATGTCATTTTCAGATGCATCCCAAATACGAGGTCGAGTAAAATGTAGCAGCACGAGCACCGTGACGGTGGCGTCGACAAGGGCTTTTACAACCCGCAGAAGCTATAGTGCCGTCAGAAAGTCAAGAACGAGTGAGACGAGTAGTATCAAAGTCATAAATGTCGCAGGCCATCTTTGGTGCAATTATATAACTTCCTTGCATCACTAGTGGTAAAAGAGAGTATAAGCACGACTATTAGCGACGGCTAAAGCTGATTTTCGGGCGAGTATCCACCAGTGTTGTGCGAGGGAAAAACCCACCGAAAAAAGAAATGCATGACTGACGCTAGCAATGCTGTTGGTGATTGTTTTCCCTCACACACCGCTCCGCTATCTCGCACAGCTCCGGTGGATAAACTCACCCAGTGCCACGCTGATCATTGACGCCGACCGCTCGGCGGCGCCGGCGCAGCGCGTACAGTAACAGTATGCGTATTAGCGCTGAGGTATCGGCGTTACTTATCGCTTCTTGAGCAATCATTCATACTGGCCTCTCTCAGTGAACGACTAAGGCTGTGTTCTAAGTTCTAAACGCTGAATAAAACAGTCCTATATTCAGTCCCTATAAAGAAAAGAAATTGTATATCCGTGTTGTAACCGTTTCAATTTCCTTTTATACAACGATATTGTAACTGATATCAGATTCTATGCACCTTTCAAATACAGCACTGCTCACGTCATGCCCGCATATCGACGTTAACAGTAATAATAAAGTTTAGAGTGTATTACAAAACTGTTTGTTACTAATAGGGTATTTTAGTCTAAAAAAGACCTCATTATATACCTCTTTCATATTTCTTTACATATTGTAAAATTAAATACCTATTCCTAAAAAAAATAGGGTTGTGCCTACCTCAAGATTACTAGAAAAGTTACTACACAATTAGGTACGTTTAAATCCACTAAAACTGAGAACACAGCCAAATCAAGAATGTTCGAGTAGAAGATGGAGGAGTCTACAATACTACTCAATTTACATATTTGTATAGTAGTTTATGTATTCTATCTTAGGCCGGGTCGCACCAACTTACTATTACAGACCGATCAACGTTAAATATGGCGCGTCATTCAATAGAAACTTGTCAAAGTTTCCATACATTCAGATGTTAACGAACACCGCTTACGCTAACTGTAACAGGCGGTTTGGTGCAACTCGCGCTTAGACTGTGTTAGGTTTGGTTAGGTTAACGGTGATCATATGTCGTAAATTACATTTTGCACATCAATCACAATAATTTAAATAAGGCATTACAAACCAAGGATACCCTGACAAAGATTTTTTTAAATTCAAATATTCAAGATAAAAATATATTATATATTACATGAAAAATGTGTTATTATTAGGTAACTACTGATCACCCACTCGAAAATCATCGTCTATATGATGTTTTAATCTCTTGTGTGGTAATTTAAATAGTGTCTTGGTACCTTTTTTTTTTGATTAGGGGCGGAAAATGCATTACGCATACCACCCGGGTGCAGGAGGTGACCCGAGTGGTTATGTGGGACTCCCGTGTAAGCTGATGAGGCTCACGGTATACCCACTAAAAACCCCCCCACTTGCCGCCTCGCCGCCCTGTGGCGAGGTCACGGGAACACACATCATTTGCGCACACATCCGCGACCCCGCCGGCGGCAGCCGCCCACAAGCGACTCCTTCGCGGATGCCCAAGGGCCCTCCACGAGAGGCATGCCAGATGTTTTGGCGCACCTGCCCCCTCGATCTCCACCCGTTCAGTAGCGGACCCCCCTGAGTCCGCTACGAGGAGATCATGGGCTCCGCCAAGTTCGCAGGGGGTAGGGAGAGTGGCGCACCGTTATATCAACACGCCTCTCCCCCTGCGATCCCGCCTCGGCCGCAGAAGATAAGGAGGCACTCTTCTTCTTCTGCGGTCCCTCCCCAACGCATCCTAAGCGGGTTTAGCCGAGCTCACTAGGAGCGCCCTCCTCGGGCCAGCCAGCAGGCCCACACAGGCCGGCCCTGGGTGCCTCTTAGCTTCGCCGCGGGTTGCAGTTCACGGTTACTAAGCCCCCCCGCCCCGACAAGGCGGGCACCCCTGAGGGGGAGTGTCTTAATTGGTACCTACACTAAGGATAATAAGTTAAAATATAGCCAGGAGTCGATAGTAATTTCAGGTTAATATTACACACGACTATAGAGAAGGGGCACATACTAGAGTAGAATTTCTTAAAACTGAAATGTCAAAAGAAAACTATATAATGATTGAACCTGTTCACAAAATTTCATGGTAATCGGTTGAGAAATGCGACATGTAGAGGAAAACAGTCGGACATCCGGATATACGAAAGAATTTTGGCCCAAGTAGAAACGGTGAACTTCGTTCGCTCCGTTCACTCCACTCGTTCGTTCAATTATCCTTTATTTTATTATTCACATCAATAAAAACATATGAATTAAATAATCGAAGTTTAACTATCATGAATCATGCTTAAAGTTATACTTATTATTATACGGTTATAGTATTTTATGAAACTGTTGTATAAGAAGAATGTTAAAACACGAGTGTCGTGGGTTGCGATGCGAGCGTTATCGAGCATCGCAATTAAAGACGCCACAAACGTTTTTAGAACAATTATTACACACTGTTACATACAATAATTTTTCTACGACACATTTTAAATAAATGCCATTGTTTAGACTTTTCGGCAGCATGTTTTCTATTTGTTCTTTTGCTACTCACACAATTTCTTCATGAGTGCAATTATTATTAATTTCTTCGACCACTTTAAAAGGAACATACACTTTTGTCTTCACAAACGGGAATAAAATCTTAATAGTTTATCAGCTTTCGTCTTTTCATTTTGAACCATTTTGAACTTTATTTTGGTGGGAAATCAGAAACAAGTTACCTCTCCTCTGGTTTGTTTTGCTTTTAATTTGTTTACACTTGCCATCCCAAACAAACCGAATCCGGACTAGACGTGTGCGCCGCGCCACCGCGCCGCCGCCGCCGACGATTTTTCCACGCCGCCGCCACCGATAGATTTGACCGGCGTGAAATCGGCGTGGCGTAATTGCGTTTTATTCGGAAAAGTGTTAATTATTCTATGCAATTTATTCAAGTAATTCTTATGCCGAATAAGGAGTATCTACGGCACATGTCATCTCTGTAATTTTCTACATTAAAGAGTTTACTTTAATTGACATCGCAATAAAATATTTATAAGTACTACTGCTGCAAATCCTTACTTATTTCATTAATTTTATTGTGATGTAATGTAACCTTGATGTTAATTAAATAGGTTTTTTGTGCCTCCTGTAAAATTGGATCAGGTAGAGTTAATAAAAGGTTTGCGACTTCAGCCAATAAGAACTCATTCCATGAATAATCTGTTCCCCAATACTTCGGTTGGGTCTAGCCCACCGCGACCCACAGGTATACCACAAAGGGCAGATTCTATGGTTGTCCCATTACATAAAAAAGGCTCTACCCGTAAATGTGACAACTATCGAACTAATTATCTCACTTATATCCCTTGCTGGTAAAGTTCTATAGTATATTCTAAACAAACGTCTGGAGTACTACAGAAGCAGACAAATCGCAATAGAGCAAACGGGCTTTGTTAAGGGTAGAGGCACAAGAAGGCAGATCTTAAATATCAGGCAATTAATCCAGAAGAGCAAAGAATTTAACATACCCATGGCATTACGCTTCATCGATTACGCCACAACGTGCGACTGCATAGATTAGCGAAAAATGTTTGAAGTGCTTGGGGAAATGAGTGGGTTTTATAGCTGAACAAACATTACAGTCCTTTTTGGTAAAAAATCTATACTTGGACGGCAAATCTTGTGTCCGGCTCGAAGACATGGAGTCCAAACCCTTTAAGACCAATCGAGGCGGGGTTGCATACTGTCCCGGCAACTATTCGTCTTGGTCGACGAACACATAATACGCGGACTACGCAGAGTGCTTGAGAGCTGGCAAGGTGGCATCCGAGTTGGTGAATAACAATTTGCAATACATAGTTGCCTATGAGACTGAACTAGCTAGCTACACTTCTAAAGAAAGTCGAATTGATCAGTGCACACTACGGCCTCCACTTAACCAAGAAAAAACGAAGCTAATGTTCATAGACAGAGCTGGGTTGATGCAGAGGGCACTAGAACTACATGACCTGGACTTAGTAGAAAACTTTGTCTACTTAGGCTCGCAGATCTCCAACGACGGAGACTGTATGAAAGAGGTCATCAGAAGACCGAAAATTGCCTAAACAGCAGTAAAGCGCTTGGAAAATATATGGAAGAACAGGAACATCTACCGCAACACCAAAGTCAGACTTATGCGCACCCTTCTCTTCTCCATTTTTCTTCATGCCTCTGAAACGTGGACTTGGAAGCCAGGCTTGAGAGCAAAAAAAGATATATTTGAAATGTGGTGCTGGCGTAGAATGCTGGTCATCTCATGTACACAACGGTGCACTTATGTGTCGATACTTAAAGAGCTTTGTATCAACATCCAGCTTTCAACCACATACTTCCAGAGAATGATGACATATTTGGCCACGTGGCTGGCCAAGACCAGTCCAGCTTGGAGAAAATGATAATGGTTGGCTGCGTTGAAGGAAAGAGGAGTAGAAACAGAGCACCCATGTGATAGATTGATGTATTCGGCGATACCGCGAGCGTCAATATCTAAGGCGTAATACAACTAGCCCAAAGTAGAAGGGTTTGGAGAATGTTTTTGAAGAACTGCGCTCTTGGTAGTCACGACCCTCATCCTTGAGGAACCGACAAAGAAGAATAACAATCAAGATTCCTAATTGATACATCTTTTTAATTTTTTTGGTGCAATTAAATTTCAGAAAATCTTAAAACTAATTTATTTCACCTTAGGAAGTTACGCTTCATAGTTATTTAACCAAAAACCGAAAAAAAAGTGCCACGCCGATTTCACGCCGATCACGCCGCCGCCGCCGATCAAAATCCCACCGGACGCCGCCGCCGATGATTTTGCCATCGGCGCACACCTCTAATCCGGACACGAACCGAATTCGAACTGTTCATTTTTATAAATAATACCAAGAATGTATAATACATGTAAAGTAACACACAATAGATGATGACTTATTATTATTTTAGTAAATAATTTAAAATAACACAAATGTTCAATCGTAAATAAAAAAAAATATTTCGAAACATTTGTTTATGAAGTGGGTTTAATGCAATAAGAGGCCGTTTAAAAAAAAAAATAAACAGTGCTTTTATGAAAAAAGTATGAACCATAACAGTACTCTGAACAATGCGTTTATGGGCCATAGAGCATAGAGTTTTTTGACGACTTATTATCGGTGTCATTGTATTTGAGCTACAGCCTATATACATAACGGATAACGGTACAGGAGTAGAAAAATACGTAAATTTAACCGTATGCTTAATAGTGAAACTTAAACAAAATATTGTAAATTAAATTACTGTGCCTAACTACGGAGTTTCATCAACATTTATGTCAATGCATTTTTTTAACATTGGTAGTAAATACAAATTACCCATTTAACGACCAAGATAATTACTAAGATAAAATAGAGCACATTGCAATAGACAATTTAAGAGAAAACTATGCAACGTCACACGGCGCGTGCGTTCGGTTGTATCATGAACCAACTTTGCGAAATGGTTGCTAACACTGCATGACTTAGGCGAGCAAAAATTTACCGCCAATGAGTTAGTGAAATCAATATTGCCTTGATACCCTTATCTACAATATAAAAGTCGTTGAATTTTCTGAATATGTATCAGTTAGTTGTTGGGCTTAGGACAAAGCTAAACACACTTTCAGTACAACATGTATTCTAAGGTACCTAGTTATATTCTTAAACAAAATCTTTCTAATGGTTTCCGTTATCACTTAAAACAAAATTAAAGCTTTGAATTGTTTTAGGTACAATATTATATACCTATTTCAATATAATTTAAATATGTTTAAATTTGTGAAATTATAAGGAAGAGTAGTCGACCTTAAAAAATATTATTAACGATGAAACAATACAAATGCGCCCCTTTGCGATGTAAACGCTTACCGCACTACTTAAGGTTCGTTTACCCTGTGAAGGGCATTTTAAATATTGTATTCTTAGCATTCCTTATTACATTATTATAGGTTCTGTGCCTCGCCACCCTCCTGGCCGTAGCCGCCGCCCAGTACGGACACGGGCACGGGTTCTCGTCGCAGCACATCTCCCGCCACGACGGCCCGGCGCACGTGGTGCCCCTCCACGGCCACGGACACCATGGCCATGACCACCATGTTGATTACTATGTAAGTGTTGGAAGATGATTGGTACAGACAATCATCATCATCATCATTATACCATCGGAAAGACCTCTACTGCTGGACATAGGCTGCCTCCCTCAAAAAGCGCCATAATTACGGGTTCAGCGCCACCCGCTTCCAGCGGACTCCCGCAACCTTATGTACTGTGCCTCCTGGTACGTGGTCACCACTCGAGAACCTTTCCGCCCCAACGACCATCAGTTCTACGTGCAATGTGCCAATATATACATGTTATCATACGGATTACGGACGTATCTACTGCCAGAAAAGCTACCAGATTTTACTCTCCACACTGCAGCAACTAATGTGGACTTTCCTGAACGCAAACATGGGCTTTTGCAGTAATCTTAATTGACCAAATGAATTTTCAGGCTTACCCTAAGTACGAGTTCGAGTACAAGGTAGACGACCCGCACACCGGCGACCACAAGACGCAACACGAGTCCCGCGACGGCGATGTCGTTAAGGGCTTCTACAGCCTGCACGAGCCCGACGGCTCCATCAGACACGTCCACTACCACGGCGACAAGCACACTGGGTAAGTTGATGACCTGCACATTTAGATTTTGGGATTGTCTTTATTTCAATTCACCACAAGTAGCGTAGCATGGTACCAGCGAAACTTCAAAACTTACAGTCTAAATGTATGTAGGTAATGCGTGCTTGGTTTGCGATTGTCTGATCATTATACCCTGTGGGTCGAATCTACTTATTAAATTGTTCGCACTAAATCTTTAAGTCCATGCATAAATAGAGTAGGTACTGAATTTACGTGACTGCGAACGTTGTCCATTATGATTTGTTCTTATGTTTATTTATTATTTACAGATTCCACGCTGACGTGAAGCACAGCACCCACCACATCGTGCCCCACCATCACCACTATTGAAAACTCTGACATTTTTATTCGTGTCCCTGTATTTTGTGTTTTCTTCTGACTGATACGTTTTATACTTAACAAATAAATATTGTTTCCATATAATATTGTGTCATGAATGTGCTGTTGCACTGCGCAGTGTCTTTTTAGAAATAAGTAACGTTTAAAAAATTAAAAATATCACTAAGACATTTACAGACAAAGGTCTTAAGACAAAGACAAATCTAGAGATACATTTGTGTTTCAGATTATGTCATGAAACTAACTAACTAACTTAAAGGAAAATAAAAAGGACGAACGGCTAAGAACATAGCATAAGACCAAAATATGCATTTTATAAAATCAATAATTATGTTATACGATTTGTGGATAAGTACTTAAAAGCATAAGCAAAAAATTTCGCCAAAATGCTCGTTTTTAACTACTCGATGTTTTCAAAAGCAGAATAGCTTAGAAATTTCTACATATAATAAGTACCAGAGTGGAACGTATCGAACGTTAGCTTAGGAAGATTGGCATTGTAAATGGACTGACTTTAATTTAAGAACGAAAAGAATATCGAAACAACTTTTTAGAATTTTTGAATAGGGGCTGGATCGGGAAAGTCCATATTCGAAAATTATGATTATACCTAGATATTTTTCTAGCACGAACGACTTATTGTAAGTGATTGACAAAATAAAAACATCGACAATCCTGTTATCGATAAGTACCACTTCAACGTCATAGAGGTAAATAAATACAAATATATTATAGGGTAATAGGGTGCGTTAAAAAATGTATAATAATAACAAAACTATCAATTTATTTATATTTTACATACTTCAGAAAACAATTTGCAATACTTTCGTAACTTTCTTTCTTCGTGTCACTGAATTAATTATCACCTACTTTACTTTATAACACACACACACACCGAAATTGTCTTTAATAAATAAAATAAAAAATAAAAATAAAATATCTTTATTTCAGAACAATCATTCCATATAAATTACATAAAAATTTCATTAGTTTCATTAAAATTAAAATTAAAATAATTTATAACAATTTATACTATTTTACTCCTAAAATACAATAATAAATCATTTAATTTAATGTCAACAGAATAAATGTGAAAATGTCAATGTGGTTAATTAATTATTTTAACCCAGGCACACAGGATGGAACCGTCTGTTCTGTCAGCGATTACCTTCAGTATCCTGTTGTCGCTGCATCGGATGCGGCTTAGGATAGATGCAACCAGCTTTCGCCTTATCGCATAAAAGTCGTCGGTACGCGCCTCGGCAAACATCCCCGACGCGCTACAGAACCGTGGCAACCTCAACAGGATTCTGAAGGCATCATTATACTGGATACGAAGAGCATTATAGGCCTTCAGCGTGTAGTTGACCCATAGGCTACCCGTGTAGAATACTTGACAGAACGCCTTAAAATCGACGCAGAATGTCACAACAAGTAGTTTTTCCCAAACCCATTTTTGGTCCCAAAAAAAAACTGTGTCTCTGTATATGGTTACAGTGTGGCGTCTAGGTAGGTAGCCAATATATGTCTGTGGTTGTATGTACGTATTGTCGTTGAAGTAGTATGTACTTATCGATAGCAGGATTGTCGATATTTTTATTGTGGCAAGCACTAAACAAATGTTGTTCCTGCTAGAAAAATATCTAGGTATAATTATGATGCAATATGCCTGATGATACCGATAGTATGCCGTTGTAGCCAAAAGTTTGCTTTTTTTGTAATATGAGCAAATAAGAACTATTCGATCCCCACTGATGACCCTAAAAGGCTCCAAAATCCCAGCTCAAAATTCGTTTTATATATTGGTTAAGAAGGTATATCGCATTGTTCAAACACTTTTGAAATGTAAATAGTAAATCATCTGTACAGTCGCCATCAGATATATCGGAGTGGCCAAAGTGCTCACAAACCAACCTGGAAGCCAAATAATACTATCATATAAAAAAAACAATTACAATGCCAGCAAGTGTTAAGATATGTTTTGTATATTTTTTTACTGAAGATTCCATTTATTGTATTTAATCATATGGCAAACAAGATGAAACAGTAACAAAGATAAATAATCTACTATAAATTAATATTGAGGTTATTCAGCCACTTGGTGACTTCGTCGCTAAGGACGATCAGGTCTTTTGGAGGGCCACCGGCGTAGCGCGTTATGGGACAGTCCTCGATGATGTGCTGGATGGTCTGTACATAGGCACCGCAGGGGCAAGCTGGTGACTCCACTCCAACGATGTTTATATTGAGCGCAACGGCCGTGGCTAGTACGTAGCCGGTTAATGTTTTGCCAGTGTCGTCTTGGGAGATCTTATTGTAGAACTTGGGAATGATCCCGGAGCCTAGCTTTCCCGCCATTTCCGAACCCATAGCTTCGGCGATTCCTGCTTCAGGTAGAAATTATTGTCGAGCAGGTTTCTGGCGATGCGATACGAAGCGTTCCGGGACTTTAGGCGGTGGTTGATAGGGTTCATAAACTCCAAATGCATTGGGAGGCTAGGATTTTCCTGAATCTTGGTCACTTCTCGTAAGAGGGCGTCTTTCCGAGGGCGTTAAGCACAGTCACATTGTGCCCCACCATAACCACTACTGAAAAACTCGTGGTTTTTGTGTGTTTGTGTTTTCTTATGTTTTTGCAATACATTAATTACTTTGAGGAGATAATGTGGAATGGATGGAGATATAGTCACGAAAATTGAGAAGGGTATGTTAAGGTGGTTTGGGCATGTAGAGAGGATGGATGAGAGAAGATTAACGAAGAGAGTGTATATAAAAGGAGTGGAAGGGCAAGTTGGAAGGGGAAGACCTAGGCGAACTTTCTCTGATCAAATTGGAGAAATGTTACAAAAAGGCCAGGTCAAAAGTACCCTAAACCGACGAGCATGTATGAGAAATGTTATGAAGGAGAGTGAAGCGAAAGTGGTTTGTCAGGATCGTAGCAAATGGAGATCCGTGATCTCTGCCTACCCCTCTGGGAAAGAGGCGTGATTATATGTGTGTATGTATGTATGTATTATTTACTTTCGTTGTTTGTATGGCGAATCCCATTGTGTAAACAAAGTTTCATGTTATTCTAGCATGCCGTTAGGTATTACGTTTGTATGGAGAATTGAGCGTGCTGCGGACTCTTAAGATTCAAGGTGCCAACTATTGGAGCAGGGTCGGGCACTAAGACTTTTACCTTACTTAATTAGTAACAATGAAGCATACGAATTAAAAATAATTAAAGCAAACATTTACTGGTAGAAAACTGTAAAGTATTAACAGCATAGAGCTCATACCCGAATTCATATTTCACTGAGTAAGGCCAGCGCTTGCAGAAACGGCTGTGACCCCCGCTCCGGGTCATACTTGGTTCAACAGGTCTCCATCGCCGCTCAGCGGGGTAATTATGCCTCGGGCATCATGGAGAACTTTGAGCCGAGTTCGATGTGGGGTGTGGAGCTTTAGTTATTATTTATATATTTATTCTCTTTGATTATATCTATATTTCACAAGCAATCGTCACTAAATATGCAAATATAGAAAGTGCTCGCGTCGCGACCGCGACCCCAGTCAAAGCCGACACGCAACAGCGCGGTTAAACTTTTTGCGACTATGTTCGGTCATCTGGCGCGTGATACGTGTGACTGAAGGTCAATTCTCCCACACGCTAAAATATACAAATCAGAAAGAGTTTACTATGCACAAAAACATTATTTAATTTATTCAATTTATAGTTTGAAATCACGAAAAGTTTTTGGGTAAAATTTTCTGCCGGTGAGTGTACATTGAAATTGACCGAAAACCGTTTTGTATAGTTAGCTTTCGCTCGGGCTTTACCGAATGTGTAATAAACAGATTTTTTTTGATAGGCGTTTGTGGCAGAATGCAGAGGTGACGCAAACGTGTTTAAAATTACCACAGAAACTCATGTTAGGTAAATCTATGCCCCATATGAACCACCAGTTTGTGATGACAAACATGGAATCCAGGTACAGGAAAAAGTTGATTAACTCCTAGCCTAAGCAGCTGTACTGTGCCTACTTACACCGGTTGCCTCAACGCAGCCACACGCGTCAGACGTACATATGACGATTTGTATGCCATCGCTGACTCATCCGATCAACTAAAGTCCTGTGCTGTGCATTGAGTTTATACATTTAGTGCGATAATCGGTGTTATTGTAAGAGTTTCCTTCCTAAGTATGCACACGGGGAATGCGACAATAGAAAGTGATGATGAATACAGGTTTGAACGCTCGTACGAGTAGGTATTGGGAAATAATGGTCTACCCTTATTTTATTGACAAAAATTTCATCGAATGTATGTTTCGCAGAATTTTCATATTAGCAAAAACAATTTAATTCTGAAACAGTAAATTTTACAGGATTGATATAAAACAAACCTAAACTAGCCAAATTTTTAGCTTTACCTAAAAGGAAATAGTTTAATATGAAGTTAATATAAAAAAAAATTTAGATGAAATGAAGATTTGGCGAAACATACAATGCATTCGGTGAAACGTTTGTCACTGGAATAATTACTCAATGAATACCAAAACGATTAATGGAAGATGATATCAACAATGTACCTACTATATAACTCACCCAGCCCACTATTTCATCTCTGTGAGCCTTTAAATTGAGGACAACTTGAGTATAAAATTAAACATAAAATGCTTGAAATATTTGCAAAGATAGACACGCCAACCAACAAACGAAAAAATGCTCAATTCAGCTATCTAATGGCCCGCCGGTTGTACATTACTGTGTTTTATGCAAGAAACTTTGAATAAATAAATAAAACTGTTGAACTATGCTTGCAAATGCAAATACCTACTGAATGTACAGAAAACCCAAACATACTTAATTTACAACTTGATGACAAAATAATGCAATTCGACCCAAGGTCACCGTTACCGATACCGTAAATCCGTAATGTGCATTTTATCGATAGTGAAACTGTTTGACCATATGTGAGTATGAAAAAAGCTATTAGGGAGCTGTGTTTTAGGAACGCCAATAGTGAATTTTGATCTGCAAAAGGTTAATACTGAATCTTTATTTCCTGTTTGCATTGGATCATATTTTTCAAACGTTACAAGTAACCTGTATTTCATTGTTGTATTTGATTATTTAAGATCTTGTTTTTTATTTCAGTTTCAACGCTGAAGTCAAGAGTGAAAGTCACGCTAAACACACTATCCCTACACACCATCATTAAAAACTGTGTCCCAAATGTGATTTTAATACTAATTATTTATTTTTAATAAATACCGTTTCATATTTATAAATCGTTTTTGTTTAACTGCACAATTCCATAAAATATTTAGGTATTTGGCGGACATGGACCGAATCCGAACACTGCCATCTAGACACACGGCAGTGTGTCCGCCAAGTTCGAGCAAAAAAAGGCGACACACCGGCCGTGGGTTATATTACACGAACCATTTCGGGCCAATTTCGACCACCCTATAACTCAAAACATATTTTATCTACGCATATGAAATTTCGAGTGTCTGTTGACATCCCCTTAATTGTCTAGAATACAAAATTTCATTATTCTACCTATAGCAGTTCTTGAGATATTGACGTCAGAAAATCGCTATTTTTACTATACACTCACTCACTGACTCATCAAAAACCTAGACCACTTCCAATGGTCGTACTGACTTGAAATTTGGCATGGAGATAGGTCTTAAGGTCAAAGTAAAGGAAAAAATCTGAAAACGGCCAAGTGTGAGTCAGTTTTAAAAATAGCGAAGGTGTAACTTTGTTCTACTATGAAGTCATAATGAACTAAATGGGTCTATCTTCCAATGGTCGTACCGACCTTAAATTTGGCTCGAAGGTTTGTCTTTAGGTCGAAATAAAGTAAAAATCTGAAAACGGCCAAGTGTGAGTCAGTTTCGAAAACAACGAATGTGTAATTTTGTTCTACTATAAGTAGGTATGGAGTGGAAATGAGATAAGACTTATTTAAATTTAGATACATACCAATTTAAGACAATACATGTTTGTCTTAAAGACAAGAACAATAAAATTGTTCACCACTCTGTGTGTGTCTGTTGCGGGAACCGAACCCACGATTTACGAAGTGCAAAGCAGGTCACTAGGTACACTACTAGGTGCGCTAAATCAGTCAAACAAAAATGAAAAGACTATTTTTTCTCGCATAGTCTAAATAATTTCTAATTTTACGGCTAGATCCTAGCCAAATTAAGGCTCAAGAAAGTTCTATTTTAGAATATAACAGAATACGTACATTATACCGCCCTGACTTGGCAAGTTTATCAGTTAACAGGAAACGTGTAAAAAAATCCAAGATATTGAATGGGCAATGTGCTCTAGCGTGTCAACTGTACAAGACAGTATACAAAATGACAAAACGAAAATGCAGACAGTGCCACGCAAGCGTAAAAAAAAGAATTAGACGCTTCGTATTAAGGGTATAGTATAAAGTACATACCTAAGTGGAATGAGACATTTCCTAAAGCAAAAGTGATAAAAAAATAATAAAGAACCTACACCTAACAAAAATAAATGAAATCCCATCAAAAACATAAATGTGAAAGGCTGCCAAGTTCGATACTATGGGAATGCTTCGCCTATAAAAGAAGTCAGATCTGAATAAGTACCAAGTTCCATAAAAATACCTCAAATCATAAATAGTTATAGGAATGCACACTTGATTTCCAGCAGTTTTTAAGGTACATTTTGAATAAGTATCACGTTACATAGAAATATCTAAAATTATAATAGTCCGAGAAACGCACACTGGTTTTTTTAGCAGTTTCCTGATAACATTTATTATTTTCAGTACTTTTTAATGATGTAACTTGGCAAGTTTTAATAGAAAATTATATACTTGACACATTGCAGTCCAAAGGTGTCGATTAATTGCATTGAAAAGGTGTGTGGTGTGTGAAAACTTGCCAAGTAACATCATTAAAAAGTACTGAAAATAATAAATGTTATCAGGAAACTGCAAAAAAACCGGTGTGCGTTTCTCTGACTATTATAATTTTAGGTATTTCTATGTAACGTGATACTTATTCAAAATGTACCTTAAAAACTGCTGGAAATCAAGTGTGCATTCCTATAACTATTTATGATTTGAGGTATTTTTATGGAACTTGGTACTTATTCAGATCTCACTTCTTTTATAGGCGAAGCATTCCCATAGTATCGAACTTGGCAGCCTTTCACATTTATGTTTTTGATGGGATGAAGACTTACCTCCGTCTAAACAATGGTAGTACCTATAGCCTAAAGAAAGATACAGGGGGGAGGGGGGGATGGTATAATTCCAACATTTTTCTTCATGAATCTCAATTTAACCACAGTAGAAAACAATTTATTTTAAAAACAAAGTTTTAACCGACTTCAATTTAGTTCTCCGCCAAGCCACATAAACATTTCCTTTCCTTTTTACCACATCGACTGCTTTCCGAGGGTAAATACGTTGATTATTACAGACGACAACCATATCACTGTATGTGGGCGATATATTTGAGGAGTTCGAATCTTGGAAGCATATACTTTCAAATAAAAAAAATAATTGTACGAATCGGTTCATAAATGACGGAGTTCTGAGGTAACAAACATTTAAAAAAAATACAACTGAATTAAGAACGTCCTCCTTTTTTTGAAGACGGTTAAAAAACGGTTTTAGATAGTGCAATTCAAACTCTTTTGTATTCCACAGTATATATAACTAGACTTTGAATTTTTAACGCCCCTCATAAATTCATCATTTACACAGAAAATAAAATTAAAATAGTTTATTTCAGATTCAAGATTCCATATGTTTGTTAGTACGTTATAGTTATTTACGATACAAGTACAGAAAATAGGAAATTCGCAACGAGTGGCGATAAATTAAAACACGACCGAAGGGAGTGTTTTAAATCGACACGAGTCGCGAATTACCTATTCGCACGTGTATCGTACAACGTTTTACAGTACATATGGCTCTTTAAAGTTTCAACATATGCACGGAAAGTGCTCATTTCCGCACTAGTGCGGGAAAGTAGCACCATGTGGACTGTAAAATAATTTATAAGCTAAGTGTTATTTATTCAATTTAATTAAGGAATTGATTGCTGATAGGGGCTAACATGCAGGGCAAAATTCTAAATAATTTTACCCTCCCCGTCACAATGCCAACCCAGAGCCCTAACATAGGGCAATCCCAACGTCCTTCCAATATCCTCAGAATACTGGTGTCAGCAGCGAGGCGATCCTCTTGCGTATGATGGCATGGAAGCCATCGGTGTGCTTTTCAGAAAACATGCCTGACGCACTGCAGTGACGAGGCAGCATTCATACTGTTCACAACATCCTGAAGATATCGTTGAATAACTTTGTGACAGAGACACAGACGGACAGAGTCGCACCATAAGCTTAGCATAGATTAGCTTTCTGTATGAACTTTATAATTAGTAATATTAAGCTAAGTATTTACTAACAATAATGATCCATGTTGGTCTCTGAATAAATAAATTGAAAAAAATTTAATAAGGGACCTTTTTTACTTTTTTGGTACGGAACCCTAAAAACAAATACTTGATACAGTATTACCATATAAGCGTCATGATTACCTATGCAGCAATTATTTGACATAATTAGTTACGAATGGCAGCAAACTGAGATAGAAGCGTTTCGTGACAAAACGCTTTGTCCGACACTTTTTTAACTACCTATGAGTTGGTTTGTTTTTGTCTCGAAAAAATGTTTGTTTCTTTCTTTCAAACTTGGATAAATGCATGAAATACAATAACGTATGTTATATTAAACATAAATGGAACCCATTAGCCTTATGGGGCTAAGTTATGGGATATATTGATCAACAAAGATTGGGTCAGCAATCTAAATTGTCCCACCGCAATTGTGCATGTTCGGTTATAATTAGAAAAATAATATAGTGGACAAAGAGTTTACGAAATAGTTACAAACACTATGCATGACTTAGTAGGCGAGTAAACTAAACAGTGAATGAGTTGGTGAAATCAATATTGCCTTGATACCCTTATCGACAATATAAAAGACGCAGAATTTGTCGGATATGTATCAGTTAACGGTTGTTCTTAGAGCCATTAGGACAAAAGCTAATATTTCTATTTACAAAATGTACTCCAAGGTAATTGACAAATTACTATTGGTTTAAAAAGAAAATAAGGGAAATTTATAAATTAAGTATATGAGTACCTTGACAATAGTCTTCTCTGCTTACCATCGTGCAGACCGTATGCTTGTTTACCACCGTAGTAGTATTTAAAAAAATTTACAAATAAATTTTCTTGTCCCAGGTTTTCTGCCTCGCCAGCCTTCTGGCAGTAGCCGCAGCTTACGGACACGGGTTCTCGTCGCAGCACATCTCCCGCCACGACGGGCCGGCGCACGTCGTGCCCATCCACGGTCACGGACACGGCCACGACCATCACGGCCATGACCATGTCGACTACTACGTAAGAGCACTGTCCTTGTTTACGTGGTTTCTAATCAGTGTATGCGTGTAACTGGCACGCACTATAATAACAGAGTTGCAGTGAGTTATTTGTCTCTTATTGTCCATGAACCAAAATTATTATTTGAAAGTTTGTTGTTAAGGCTTCAATGTAAGGTAAACGTTTCAGCGCCGTCACAGGTCTAATACATAACACTTTCAATCTTTATTTTCTAAAGTATACAGGGTGATTTAGGGGTCGTGGAGCAAGAATGACCAAAAGCGAATAAGATGGTCATACTGAACAACTTTTCCCATGGGATCAACCACGAAATATAATATTCAACTCTAGATCTCACGAAACTCCAGATACCTGACCTAAACGTTCCTGGTTATTTTGATTTGACAGGCTTACCCTAAGTACGAGTTCGAGTACAAAGTAGAAGACCCTCACACGGGCGACCACAAGACCCAGCACGAGTCTCGCGACGGCGATGTCGTCAAGGGCTTCTACAGCCTGCAAGAGCCTGATGGTTCCATCAGACACGTCCACTACCACGGTGACAAGCACACTGGGTAAGTAAAGGCTAAATATGTATGATATGGAATCGATTATATTTTGTGTGAAGATGCCGTAGAGTCTGATAGCATTTATAGAGAAACACATTTGTCATTTCGGCACACAGCTCCTTCAAAACCAACCAACTTATCTGCATATTGGTTCATATTCTTGTCATTGACGAAAAGACTCCGTAGACTAACTAGAACTATTTTGTGAAAGCATACCTGCTCCAAGTCTCCAAACTAGATTTTAAAGGTTGAATTTTTTTCAGGTTCCACGCTGACGTGAAACACGAAACTCACCACATCGTCCCTGAGAATCACCACCACCACTACTGAAATGTTATTCTTAGTAACATTTTGCGTATGAATCTGTGATCTTCATGTTAATTGTTATGGCTTAGTACATTTTTACCAAATACATTTTTATATGACCAGCAAAAAATTGGTTTATTTTTTTCACACTATTTTTAAGATAATAGCATAATAAAGTTGCCAAATAACTCTAACTGCAGCCTGAGACAAGAAGGGTTTTATTTTTTTATTTTTGAGAAAACTACGAGACAGGAAAACCTAAATAAGTTTGGATTTGTGTTTAGGGTCGTTATCCTGCTTAAAAACCTAGCGAGGTGGCATATTCTCTCTGGCATAAGGTATCATGTGTGTATTAAGTATGTTTTCTTACACAAAGCGATCCATTATCCCAGCGTCAACTCTTACGAGAAGGCCGACCCCGTGGCACATCAAGGCAATTACAGCAAGGAATCAAAATTCCTCATCGTCGAAAATGTCGGACAGCGTTGTCAAACCACGTGGCCGTAGGGTTCAATTCTATCGGTAGAAAGTGCCTAAAAGTTTGACACTAGGATCGTATTTACCCGTATTTAATTTTCAAGCGCTCGAAAGTCAAAAATCGGCTGCCTGCGCGTTTCTATTTTCGCCTGACAACTCGCGTGTTACGCCGGCGCCCGCGTCCATAAATGCGGTCTAAGTGTTTAAAATGGGTTACCCGTAGAGTTGTAAATTATTGTGCGATGGTTTATTTATGGAAGAGATCATCTTTTACATAATTATAATTATCCTATTGATCGATATATACCTAAAATCTATATTTTTAGACTCAACCATGACTTAAAATAACTAACCAGTTTGTTACGTCAACACGGCAGGTGGCACGCACGACCTTGACTTAATTTTAATGCAGTTTCGATATTGAATGAAAATATTATCGCTGATTGATTAAATAAACGTGTAATATATGGTCTTATTATTTATAACACAAGGTTCATATACTACCTAATTTGATAGAATGTAAAAATTACTTAGCACTTCATAAGGTGGCGCATTTGGCGGGACGGAAATTTAAGTGGCATTTTGTTCTAAATCGAAAGCTTACTGATGTTGCCCAGCTTTCCTCGCTAAGGAAATGCAGCCAGCCTTATGGGCACCCTACCAGCAAGTGGTATTGATTTAGGGGATATATGTAAATATAGTGTAGGCCCCATAGGTTAAGTTAGTTTTAGTAGTTTAATACGTGGCCGTGGATAAGATCAAGTATCTGGGTCATATTATCACGAGTGATCTAAAAGATGATATGGATATTGAGAGGAAGCGCAGGACGTTAGCGGTTCGTAGTAATATGCTTGCTCGCAGGTTTGCTCGATGCTCAAACGAAGTTAAGATAACGCTTTTTAAAGCTTTTACACAATTTTTTTACTCGAGCAGCCTGTGGGTTAGGTATACAAAGTGAGCCTATAGCGCCCTGCGCGTCCAATACAATAATGCATTTAGAATGCTGTTGGGTCTGCCGAGGAGGTGTAGTGCCTCGGGCATGTTTGCCGAAGCCCTTGTAGACGGGTTCCCGGCGATCATGCGAAAAAAGATAGCCTCACTATTAGGCAGGGTGAGAGCTAGCGCCAACAGCATTCTTCAGGCAATTGCGTGTAGAGGTGACTGTCCGATCCTATCCTTCTGGGTTGGACAGATTAAGGGCGTTGCCCAATTTACTATTTAAAAAAATTTGATTGTTTGTTTTGTTTGTTTATTGTTACTTACCTAATATAGTCGGTCTTACTGGCACCGCCTCACCTCCAACGGACTACTTCTAAAGCGGGTGCAGCGGCGGAAAACGCCGAAAATCTGAAACGTAATAAATATAGAGGCCTCGGCAGAGAGTACGACTTTGTACCCTTTGGCGTCGAGACCCTCGGTCCGTGGGGTCCCAGTGCGCATAAGTTATTTGCAGAAATCGCGAAACGTCTGGTCGATGTAACTGGTGACCGAAGAGCTGGCGGCTTTCTCGCGCAAAGCATCAGCATTGCAATTCAGCGAGGAAATGCCGCCAGCATCCTCGGTACGATGCCTCGAGGGCCTTTTTTAGATTTAACTTAGTTTTAATTTATCTTAGTTAATGTTAATTATAATCTTGTATTCACTTTTAATAAATATTCTTATAAAGTCTTAAGTCATTTGTTACTAACATACAACAAAGAATTTTTATTTTATTTTATTATTAATATATGTACATATTTGTAATTTATTGTATAATATTTTTATCTTAATAAATAAATTTCCTTACACGGAGAGAAAACTTTTGTAGATTTAAATAAAAAATTGTAGTAATTATAACTAAAATATTAGTTACTAGTTTCTGCCCGCGACTTCGTACGCGTATAAATTATGGATGACATGATATTCTTATGTTTCACCATACGATACCTACTACACTGATAAATTAGATTAATACGATTTCATTTCTATAAATTATGCGTGTAACAGTTCAAATCCTCATAAACTTTGTCGTCAATAATATTTAGTTATATTGATTTACACCATCTTTATTTCAAACGAAGTACCTAAGTACTGATAGTAGAAGAAAAATTACCAAAACCGGAATTTAAATATAAGATTTCATAATTGAAACAAATGGACCGAGGGCGAGACCCCAAAGATACTCTATATCTCCGGGTGTCTTGTCGAACTACCCCTGAGAGCCAAAGTCCTGAAGGTAAATGGAGAGGCAAGCGAGGCCGAAGGCTGAGTTTTTCGTAGGAATGAAAGGCCCAACGTACCCTTATAGATAGCGCTCCAAATACATCGCTTCAGAGAGCGCTCTCTATGCGAGCCCGAGGGCCGAAGGCCCGAGAGCTAGCTCATGCGGACGCTCACTATACCCGAGTATTCATAATAATATTTCTGAATGTCACGCACGCTGAAGTTTTATACATAAAAAAAATTGGTACCTACTTAATTCTCCGCGGAATGCCGTTGTGTCCAAATTTTATACCCACATCTCTTGACGTTGGTGAACTATGCTAATTCGACGTAAGTATTTAACTCAACCTATCATACATCTTTAGATGACCTCTGAATTCATAGCAATTATATAGGAAGACGAAGATCAAGGTTGCTGGATTTCAATATTAACAGCGACGTTGTCAGCGACTGAGTTTCCAAAATAATTAGGTTTCTTATGTCTAACAGCTCCTATCGGTTGAGATATCAACCATTTTTGGTTATTATAGATAGTCTTTAGCCATCTAGCACTCTTTTTCATCCCGTGTTTTTTTCATGTTTTATCTATATTTTTTATAATGTTTGAATGGAGTTCTTTTTACTTTCCAGTCAAGTGTATGTTTATCAATTTTCAAGTCTTTAGCTCATGGATTTGAGGAGTTTCCATACAAAGTTTTGCCCCATTTTTACCCCCTTACTCGTTTTTACTTTCCAGTCAAGTTTATGGTTACCAATTTTCAAGTCTGTAGCTCGTACATTCAAGGAGTTCCCATACAAAGTTCAACCCCATTTTCTACCTATCCGGGGATTCTCTCGACAGATTAGTAAAGTTTGCATCAAAATTCGTTCAGCCGCTTTCACGTGATGCTCCTTTAAATAAACCGACAAACAGATAAACAGATAAACAGACAAAAATTCTAAAAACTGTTGGAACGTGTTCTGTTATCAATTCTAAGTATCCCCAGCCAACTTTTTTTCGTTTATCTTCCATGTACAGACTTTCGACCCTCTTCAGCTTTATTATATGTATAGATTACCAGGACAAGGAGAGTATACTACCGGTTACAAACGAGTTTTACTTATGGTATTTACTAACAGCAAAAAAACATGTATTTTTGGAATTAAAATATTGTTTACTAATAACAAGTAAACCGTGATGTTTTATCGGGTGTTTTGTTTTTTGGTTATACGAATCCCGGAACTAGGATTCACAATACTGTGTATAGAAATGACAAAGCCGTGTTTCGGAGAACGTGATTGCAAATATATTATGTATAAAGGTATATAAAAATATTGCTCGTTTAATAGTATAGAATACAATTGTTACTAGCATCATGATCCAGGTGGGTCGTAAATAAAGTATTTTATTTTATTATTATTTATTATTGCGATGGAGGCCAATAGTAAACTTGTCAATAATGTTTACTATTGACCGCCATCGCAGGCCGCGCCAGTCTGTGAGAGACTGTTTACTGATACCACACCGACTCCACAGAGCTCCTGCAGAGGTGGCCTTTACTATTTCAAGATGCATTATTTATTGATAAAATCTTCAACGATGAATTATTATTTGTGAAACCGGCGAATTATGTACTTAGGATATAATTAGCAGATAAAAGACGAAAGATCCGGTGTACTATTTTATTACTACACTAAAACCTGACAAAGCTTGAAATTAAACAGTGATGAAACGTAACCTCAGTGATAGTCATCATCGCGCAGAAGTGCTGCACCGTACCACGATGTAGGATGAGTAGCATGTTTGTATCATAAGTAGCAGAAAACAATATGCTGAAGCTCCTTAATGCACATGCAAGTCATGCGCACTGAATAGGTAAATTACTCAAAAACGAATAATTCGCAGAACAAAAGGTATGTGAATAAATTCCGGAAATTCGTGAATACCTAATTCGTACACGAAGCAGTAGACTAATCTACTCTATCATATACTATCTCTCTATTTTATTCAAGCCACTATTAAAACCATGTATTTCAAAATTGCTAGACATCAATATGATCATTGGGATCTCCACACTACATTACCAACAAATAGAAACGATATATAATATGAGCTCTATGATTAGATCTACAGAACGATTGTTCCAACTAAAAATAAAATTTTAAGTGTATTTATCAACAAAATTTATTAAGCACTCATTACAATCACACTTACCTATTTAACTACACAAATAGTCAACAATGATTAAAATAACTGTCACAAAATCAGTGGTGATGAGTAGGAACAATGTGCTTCGAGTGTCCTTCACGGGTGACAACGGCGTTGAATCTGGACAAAACAATTCAAAATTTTAATTATTGATTAACTACTAGATCAAAATTAGTAATATTGGAACCAATGTAATAAAGAGAATTTTATTAACAACATGTTTTTTTTCTAACTATTCGACTAGCCTTACCCGGTCTTTTTATCGGCGGTGTAGTGCACAATTCTGACAGTGCCGTCAGCCTCGTGCAGGCTGTAGTAGCCCTTCACGACGTCGCCGTCGCGGGACTCGTGCTGGGACTTGCGGTCGCCGGTGTGCGGGTCCTCCACCTTATACTCAAACTCGTATTTAGGGTGCGCGTAGTAGTCGTGGTGGCCGGCGGGCGCCTTGCCGGGCACGTCGTGCCGCTGGATATGCTGTGACGAGACGGCGTGGTAGTGGTGGGAGTCGTGCCCGTGGCCCTCCTGCGGCCGCGCTGCTACTACAGCCAAAAGAGTGGCAACAAGAACGATCTGAAAAAATATTTTAAATAATCATGGCATATTTAAAATATATATTTAATGTTTTGGCTATAATTGGTTATCTGTCTATATGTCAAAGTGATGTTGTGTTGTAAAAGCATGGATAACCATGTTAATAAATAAATATCAGGCTGCATTTATTGACTTCTAACAATTGTAGCACCTATAAGAAATATACTTATAATTGTTAGATGTTAACGTGGTCATTCAATTTAGTTGAATTTCTTATTTAAATAAAAACAAACAATAAAACAACAACTTAACCTACAAAGACAAAAAAAAGACTATAAATTAAAACTTAAACTCAATTCAACTTTAGTTGAATTGAGTTTCTTTGCATATTACGTATCGAATTAAGAGTTTTCACTTTAGTACCTTTGAACACATATTGAAAAAATGGCGTTGTTCTCGGTGTAAGAACTCTACTTAACTGATATAAATTTAATTTTTCTTCAGTGTTTTATACCACTATGTTATCGACATTTGCGTAACGTTAAAAAGACTGAACGAATCAGAATAAATAATTTGTTTAAGTGACAAGTAAAGTGTAAGCGGCCTTGTAGATAATGTCATTAAAATTAATGTCATTCTTTCTTTAACGCGTTTACTTTCTACGTAGGACGATATTGAATTACATTCAAAAGCTAGATTTACAGGTATGAATTAGTGTAAGTTTCTAAATAAAATGAAAATAGAGCCATTAATAAAAACAACAGTACTATCAGTTAGGTTTTATTGAGCGTTATTGTTTTTTGATACATCTTTTAGACTTTGTCCTTTTAGACTTTGTCCTTTGTTATAAAGCTTCACAGAACTTATATACGAGATTCGCCATGGTGGCGCTTATAATTATTATAACTGTCGATACACTGTGAATCTACTTGTACATTAACATTTTGCAATATGGCCCATTCTCACATGTTTGTGGTTAAATGCTTTACAAATGACCAAATGATGAGGAATATCGAGATTAGCTTTAACGCGATGTGATGTTATTTTGAAAATTACGAATGTGTTACTACCCGTTGCACGTGGCCGTGATCGAGGTAAACAGGCGAGCCCCCGAAAGAACATTGTAATACTTATATAAAGTGCCCGCAACATTGACAAGATATCAGTTACAGTTACAGCATTTTTAATCATGCATTCCAAGGTATACTTACATTAAAGTATTATTTAATAGTATTTCTAAAATGGGATATTTTTAGAGGACCACAATTTTGTGCAGTATTAGTTGAAGTCCTCTAATTTAAAACTTTAATAGATTTCGTTTTAGAACATTATCCACGTTTTAATTTTTTTAACGTCCACTAAATATACTTACCCATTACCCCAAAAAGTTGACATGTTTGTTTTTTTTTTGTAGATCTGTGTTGCTGCTGCTATCCTGGCCGTTGCTTTGGCTCGTCCCCAGGAGGGTCACGGACACGGGTATGACTCCCACCACCAACATGCCGTCTCTTCGCAGCACGTCCAGCGGCACGATGTGCCCGGCAAGGCGCCCGCCGGCCACCACGACTACTACGCGCACCCTAAATACGATTTCTCCTACAAGGTGGAGGACCCGCACACCGGCGACCGCAAGTCCCAGCACGAGTCCCGCGACGGCGACGTCGTGAAGGGCTACTACAGCCTGCACGAGGCTGACGGTACTGTCAGAATCGTGCACTACACCTCCGATAAACACAGCGGGTGAGCATTAGTCATATAGAGACAGCTTATAGCTTGCCAAATAAATAAATTTGAAAAATGGTAGTGCCTCAATATTTTTGAACTTGTATATTTGATATGATTTCGCCCTTACAGGTTCAACGCCGTGGTCACTCGTGAAGGACATGCCAAACATGTGGTTCCGGCTCATCATCACTAATCTGCTATATATATTTAATTAATAAATTGTTAAATCCCATCATCAACCTATATCGCCCGTGCCCGTGCTCGTCCCCTCTCATTCATGAGAGGAGGCCTGCCATCAGGGGACGGTAGTCCCCACGCTGGCCCAGTGCGGATTAGGGGCTTCACATACGTTAAGTCCCACGTACCTGTAAATGTTAGAAATAATGTAAAATAAAAATTGTTCGTATCGGAATAACTTGTGGTTTTACTTAGTTTATTATTGTCATCTTTATTTTTGCTAGAGCAAAACCTTTCCTTTTCAAGATAAGTCAGTCCCACTAAGGAGTGGAACTAACTTATCTTAAAAAAGATATCTGAAAAAAAAAAACTACCTACCTAATTAAGATTTTTTACGTCCTGTGAACTCGTGTCGAACAAGAAATCTAACAAATTAAGAAAGAGAAATGATGAATAAGAAAATATGTTGCAAACAAAGCCATACAGTCATACATATCAGATATCAACATCATAGATATTATCATAGATGTTAATCAACTCTCTGTTACTGTTAGTGTGTGTTGGGGGTCCAAGTTGCACCACGTCCGTAGGAATTACCACCGCTACCCTACACGTGACCCCTGGGCGGTGCTAAAAGTGCAACAACCTTGCAACCGTATACTGTCTTTTCGAAGATCTCACGGTTCTAAATACACTGCTAAAATTAAAACAGTGAATTTTAATTGGCATACGATAAATAAATAAATTAATCACTACTTTTAATTATTGTTTTATGATGTGGATGTGCTTGAATAAATAAATAACAACAAATAAAAAGAACTAGAATTTAAAGACCTCAGTAAAATCATGTAAAATATAATAAACCTTATGATTTTGACAAGATTTTAATGTCTTATGTCGGCTAACGAATACTTAATATAATTACTTGTTTAAAATGTGTTGTTTGCATTTTTTTTCACTGTACTTACGTCAAATAATTGTACAATATTTATCAGATCTCAGATTTTAATTGAAGTTTAGTTTAGTCAATTGTGCGCCTGAATGATACGATACGTGCTACTCATACTACACAAGCAGTAGGCGTTTCACTTTTTGCGGTTTTAATTCTTCGTAGCAGTAGCAAACTTCAAGCTCACAGGGAGTTGACGTTATGTTTTTAGAGGTACTTTATATTATATATCACAATTCGATGATGAATCTTCATTCACCTGCAAAACTTATTAAGTGGAGTTTAAACTATTTTTTTATATTAAAATACCTGGTAAACTGAACTAACCTAAATGTATTAGTTAAATCCTTTGAAATTTCTAAATTGATGGCAGTTTAATTCATTTATGTTTTTTTTGCTACGTAATAGATTATTTTATTTTGTTTTAGCGCTTAATTGGTTGGTGCTGCTCTGGTATGCAATTTTCGAAAGCATTCGAACTGAAAATACATTCTCTATCAAATAGGCCTAAATAATAGCTTCAGGCCTAAATATAGCCTAAATTATAGGTCCAGTAAGAAACCAATTTCAGCGTGTTTCTCAATGTAAATAATATTTTAAGAAATATTCACCACGTAACGGGGCACAAAAACAGGAATAAATAAAAAAACCGGACAAGTGCGAGTCAGACTCGCCCACCAGGGATCCGTACAAAATTACTTCTAACTTTAAATAAAGACTATATTTTTTTGAATTTAATTACAAATGTACAGTTTTCAGATTTTTCCGTGTAGGTAGGTACTTGTAGTAGGTATAAGACGATATTACTTGTCAAATTTCTTAGTTCTAGGGCAACGGGTAGTACCCTAAAAAATTTGATTCCCTCTTGAGGGCAAAATATACGGTTTTTCCGGCATAAACGGCCGTATCTTTGTTTACGTTAACTTAGAAGTTTGATTTTTTCGCAACTTCAAGGGACCTTAGTAAGTATATGTTTAAATTTCAATTCGATACCTCCACGCGTTTCCGAGATAAAGCGTCATGACAGACAGACAGACAGACGACGGACAACAAAGTGATCCTATAAAGATTCTGTTTTTTCCTTTTAAGGTACGAAACCCTAAAAATCGTAACGTCGCGTCGTATCTTACCACGTACGCTTTGGAGTGGACCATCCTGGGTATGTGCCGTGTCATTCATGTTAAGTCTAAGAAACATAATTTTAGTCCCTGGATTGTCGCGAAACATGACGTGTGTGACGGGGTAGATATTGTATGAGTTTACAAATTTGAAAGTGTCACGTGCGAGTCGGATTTGCACACAAAATTATTACATACTTTTTTAGGAATTCTACGCACAATCTACCCATTTTTGGATTCCAAATCTAAATGATACCAGCATAATCATTTTATGATTATTTAGAATTGGGCAGTATATACCAAAGGGTGCTAGCGAACTCATATTACCTACTAGTAGGTTTATTTAAAGCCTACGATAGCATTAAAAACTAACTTTGAAGGGTCTAAAACGGTTTCTTTCACAAGCCCTATTCTTTATAGCTATGACTGCATTAATGATATTTTTTAATTATGTTTTTCTCACTTTATCCTATTTATAACCCAACACGTCGTGCAGATAGATGTACCTACCTCAATGGTTTGTCAGTCTCTAGGAAACGATTATCTTGAATCAATAAAACATTTAACAATTAGAGGCATACATAGTTTATATACTGCCTGGTTGGAATCCTTGGTAGTCGTGCATATTATTTTATATTTCAATTTCAGTGGATGTCTTTGCCCATGAGGTACCGAATAGTATTTAGAAACCTAGCATAGTTTTATTTATAGTATCTAGTGGCTCTGTGAGCTATAGAGCTAGCAAGGGTGTAAATTTTCGTTTATTTATTAAACGAACCTGCTCACAAAATTTCATGAGAAACGGTTGAGAAATGCGTCATATTGACGAGAACAGCCGGACGGTTATCCGGCTGTTCTCGTCTATTTATGTTGGACATCCGGACATAACGAATTTCGGCCTAAGCTAAAGCAAAAAACTTCGTTCGCTTCGCTCGCTCTTTCAATTAAGTAGGAACTTGTAATCTTTAGGTTTTAAGTTTCTAATATACCTACGCATGAACAGGAATAATTTAAGGATATCCCGTTTCATGTTTGTGTTGCATTTAGATAACCCTAAGATGCATAAATTATGTATGATAGGTACCTACCGTTTTACCAGAACATGCTTATATAATCATTTTCCATTTTTCGAAATCAAAGTCTCATTTGGCGAAACCATTATTTCTAAAAGAATATACACTTCTGGGTCGTTCTTCTTTTTTACCGACAATGAACCGAGGTTTTTCTGTTTTTTTGGTTTTTGAACTATCGAAAATTGTGGTTTTGAAGTGCGATTTAAAAAAAAATGCATAGGTTTCTTCATTAGAACTAATTAAAGTTTCCTTTCTGGCCAATATAAATATTTATTTACGGTTGGGTTCTAAAAAAAAACATGTGACAAAGTGGACTCTTTCAGTGGGGACAACATTTTATTTTACCACTCTGTCACGGCATTCTACGAAAAAAAAAACATTAAAAAAAATGCTAGATAGAGAAACTAAAATATTAAATTAATACTAATTAATAAAATAATATGGACGTTCATTTTCGAACATTATAAAACCGTAAAATCATTACTCAAATGAGATGCCGTAGTAAGACGAAGGACAGGCTATTGTCGGTCGAAAAGAAGAACGACCCTTCTAAACTTTCATGGAACCATCATCAATAGAATCCATCAGCTTACGTTTGAGTTTTTTTTATAACAAAATTGGACGAATGAAACTTTGTCAAATAACTTACTCGGAGGTTTTTATTTTCAATTTATTGTTATAGTTATTACCTACCATATATTCGATAAACTGTGATTGTTCATGCTTGGAGCTATTTGATATAGTTGTATTTACATATTTTTCACTCGACTACGCTCAAGCAAAAAGGAAAATTAAGGTTATTATATTGTCACTGCAACAAAGAAATCATGACCGTATAAGTGCCCAAATTTAGCCAATTGGCGTGGGAAGAGAAATTAATGTATAATTGAAGCAAAACAAAACCAAAATCACAAGGTTGTTTACTTACTCTTACTTTACACACTCGGTTAAGAATTGAAATATTCAGGTTTCTTTGAGCCCTGCACTTGCGCCATATTTGTAAAAGTACTGCTATAAAATACCGAAGTTGACATATTCAAGTTATCAGTTGTGTTTTTACTTCGAAAGCGATCACAATAATCCAACCATGTATACAAAGGTACCAATTTATCATTTCAAAATTAAATCAGTTTATAGACTGTCGATTATCGTCCTTGTTATATGTAATTCGAAACGTCCGAATGTTTCAACGAGTTCCAACATCTGTTTGTTCTATTGATACCTACTACATTACAATAAATAAATATTGATAAATGAATATTTAAATATAATTATAAGAATTTCCTTGACTCAGGAATAATAAAATTATTTACTGTATACTGTATGCATAATGTCTATAATCAAGAATTAAAACCGAAACTGCCTGTTTGGCTAAGTACAAAACTAAAGACCTACTTTATTTGATTTAAGTAGGTATTAAGTACTAATTTCCTGGGAAATCACAAATGTCACTTTTAAAATTGTCATCATCATTATGCTAGATCATCATATTACTACGCTATTAATTAGTACGTAAGTGTGTACCCATTTTTTAAATGACATCTTTAACTTTTTTGCAGGTCATCTTTGCCACAGTTACCCTAGCCGTTGCTTTCGCCCAACATCAGGAGCACAAGTATGAGCACGGGCACGCATACTCGTCTCAGAGCATAGTGTTACACCAGACACAACATAACCACCACGGCCATGAACAGCACCAGCAAGAACAGTATAGACACGAGCACCACGTCCCCACACACTACCAGCCCATCCACACAGAAAGTCACCTTGAGAGTCACGGACACGGACATGGCTCTAACCACCACCACGCTGTCTCCTCTCAAAACATCCAGCGGCACGATGTGCCCGGCAAGGCGCCCGCCGGCCACCACGACTATTACGCGCACCCTAAATACGAGTTCTCCTACAAGGTGGAGGACCCGCACACCGGCGACCGCAAGTCCCAGCACGAGTCCCGCGACGGCGACGTCGTGAAGGGCTACTACAGCCTGCACGAGGCTGATGGCACTGTCAGGATTGTGCACTACACCGCTGACAAGAAGACCGGGTAAGCTGCGGGAAAAACCTTCTCGCTAAAGGGTCTAGCCGCATTCCTATAGTGAAACTGCCCCTGGCTGAAATGTATACCTTTCTTAGAAGCGTTAATTGGTCTTATTATAAGATATCATTTTACAATATTTCAAGCCTGGAATCCCCTTGGTTTGGATAAAAATAAAAAAAAATAAAAAATCTTTTTAATTTTTCTAAGCTAAACTAATGGTTAGATTTCTTTGAAATTCGGATTATACATGGCACTAATAGCAATACATTTTCAAAAAAAAAATCAAGGTTCTAACTTATTTACAAAGGCCTAAAAAAAGTTTTTTTTGTTTTAAATTTTTTTTTTTTTATTTACAAGAGGGCGACAACCTCAATTTTTTGGTATTAAATGCACAATATAATATTGTATGAAATATATTTTTTTCATAAAAATCCATTTGTGGCAACAAGGTAAAAATGTCTTACTAATGCAGGCCTTTCGTCTTAAGGCGTTTGTAGGTTACACATATACACATTGGGCCAACGTACTTGGCTCATTGTGTACTTCCGCCTTTACAACCATTTAGTAGGTATAAACGAGCAGCAGCTAGTTGAGCAGAAAAATTGTGTACACTAAGTTTTTTTTTTTATGCAGTATTGCGTATTTCATAATAGTAATGTTTAGGTAGTAGTTGTTTACGTACAGCAATAGTAGATTACATACCGAGGCCAATAAAATAAGAAATGTCTCAGAACACATGTAATTATCGGCCGAAGCGAAGCTGAGGTCTATTATGACATACGCAATACTGCCTTAAAAAAATTTACGTATCAAAAGAAACTAAAAAAGTTAAGCACATTTGATTAAAATCCTACAATTTACACCTAAACATAACACTTATAATTACTCATCCTCGTCACTATCTGTATTAGTACTAACATTTATACCTTCGGTCTTGAACAGTGCACAGAGTTTATGGCTAGGCCGCGGAATTCTGGATAAAAATCTGCCATACGACAAGTAATATATAATTGCGGCTACATGTGAACAACAACCTACTGTTCTTAACCCGTTCGCACATTCACAACAATATTGATCGATTGCTTCTACTCCCCTCTTTTCGCCATCATACTTTATGAAGCATCTATATACCTTCTTAGAGATGTGCCGAGAATGTATCTGTATCTACTATTGCTGTACGTAAACAACTACTACCTAATCATTACTATTATGAAATACGCAATACTGCATTAAAAAAAAAAACTTAGTGTACACAATTTTTCTGCTCAACTAGCTGCTGCTCGTTTATACCTACTAAATGGTTGTAAAGGCGGAAGTACACAATGAGCCAAGTACGTTGGCCCAATGTGTATATGTGTAACCTGCAAACGCCTTAAGACGAAAGGCCTGCATTAGTAAGACATTTTTACCTTGTTGCCACAAATGGATTTTTATGAAAAAAATATATTTCATACAATATTATATTGTGCATTTAATACCAAAAAATTGAGGTTGTCGCCCTCTTGTAAATAATAAAAAAAAAAATTAAAACAAAAAAAAATTTTTTTAGGCCTTTGTAAATAAGTTAGAACCTTGATTTTTTTTTTGAAAATGTATTGCTATTAGTGCCATGTATAATACGAATTTCAAAGAAATCTAACTATTAGTTTAGCTTAGAAAAATTAAAAAAGATTTTTTTTTTTTTATCCAAACCAAGGGGATTCCAGGCTTGAAATATTGTAAAATGATATCTTATAATAAGACCAATTAACGCTTCTAAGAAAGGTATACATTTCAGCCAGGGGCAGTTTCACTATAGGAATGCGGCTAGACCCTTTATTCCAACAAAATCTTGAGAACCCTATTGTTGTTGCCCTACTTATTATCACTTTACATTACGGGAATTTATCGCGTATTCCTTGCTCTTGCTGTGTAAAATAATGAGACTACTATAAGTATATTTTGTTGAACATTTATTACAATACAATGCAATAGTAGATTGTACAACAAGGGCATAAAGCGATCCATTTTTATGCGAGGCAATTTATTGGTCCGAGCCGAGCGTAGCGAGGACCAATAAATTACCTCGGATAAAAATGGACTTTTATGCCTGAGTTATACACTCTGCTTTTCACTACGATTGCGAGAAAAATTTCGATTGTGATCAAATAAAACAATGACGTTACATATATACAAAAGAGTATTTAATTAAAATGTAAAGTAAAATTGGTACCATTGGAAATATTAAAAGAAATCGTCTTTCCTGGCATATTGACGGTGTTCATTTGAGAGGATGGTACGTTATGATTTTTTTTTTTTTATTTTTTTTTTTTTATTTTTTTTTTTTTTTTTTTTATTTATTTATACGGGACACCAACAGAGTACATAAGAAGAGTGAGTTACATTTAAATAGTTATGTGGTATTTAGGCACTTACGTACCCCAATTATAGGTGAACACATCATTCACATTTTAACACGGAATTATTTTTAGGTGAATTTATAATAAAGTATAACAATAAAATTATTAGATTATCAATAAGATTTAAGATTAGTTTGTTAGTTAATTATTTTAAAGTTAGTATCAAGTTTATTTGTTTATTGGTTAGGAATTGTGGAATAATGAGTAACTTTTGTTTTTTTGATGTAATTTCAAATTTGGGCCATCAACTGGACTGGATTGGACTGGATTGGTTGAGATAGCGGCACAGCTTATTTTTATAGGATCGAATGCAATCGTGATAAATATCCAGATCCGCTCCTGCGGCAATGCTATTGTAATTAGTGAGTAGCCTCGTCAGAGGGGCGTGTTTCTTTACGTTGGTTCTAGCTAGAGGTATACTGAAGGTTTGCGCAATCCTTCGACTGTTTAGTTTTGGTACTGACAGCTTTACCCTTTCGAACATATCCTGCAGGGGTGAGTGGTCAGGACCGTTAACCATTTTGTGTAAGAACACTTGGTCATGCAGTAAACGGCGATCCAGCAACGATATCATGTTGAAATGTTGCAGACGTGTATCGTAGTCACTCCTGTAGCTGATATTCGGGGCAACATAAGCCAGATGACGTGTGAAGCTGCGTTGTACACGCTCAATACGCTCCCTATGAATACTGTAGCTCGGGCTCCAGACCACGCTAGCAAACTCGAGGCAACTTCGGACTAATGCGTTGTACAGCACAATTTTAGTTGTTATGTTTCTAAACTCCTTGGTGTTACGTTTAAGAAAACCTAGCATCTTTAGAGACTTTGCAATTATGGAGTCGTAATGAGCTCTGTAGTTTAGTTCTGCGTCCAAAATTACTCCTAGGTCTCTAATTTTATTTACTTCTTGAAGAGGTGTGCCGGCTATATCATAAGAGGTTGGAATGGGCTTCTTTTTCCTGGAAAATTTGATGTGGTAACATTTTGACGGGTTCAGCATCATGTCATTTTTTGTACACCATGATTTGATCCTGTTCAAGTCATCCTGCAGTAAATGTGCGTCGAGTACTGTCCCGATTTCTTTATAAATCTTTACATCATCGGCAAAGAGTGAACACTGGCTGTGGAGTACATAGCTGGCAATATCGTTGATGAAGATAAGGAACAGAACAGGGCCCAAGTGTGATCCCTGCGGGACTCCAGATATTGCCTCATATGGTTTCGAAGCATAACCATTAGTGACTACAGATGATTTTCGTCCAGTTAAGTAAGATTTGAACCACTTGTTTACTGTGCCAGTAACACCGCACGTGTCCAGCTTCTGCAACAGTACGTGGTGATTCACTTTGTCGAATGCGCTACTAAAGTCAGTGTAAATTGCGTCGACTTGTGCACCCCTGTCCAGACATTCTGTTATATTCGTAGTAAAATTTGTTAAATTAGTATTTACCGACCTTCCGCTTAGGAATCCGTGTTGCTTGGTGCTAATTACTGGTTTAACTTGATGTGTTAAGATAGGGCATACAACGGATTCAAATACTTTGGAGAAAGTGCTTAGAATGGAAATTGGCCTGTAATTTTGGACATTATCTCTATCACCTTTTTTGTAGACAGGTACTATTCGAGCTTCTTTCCACTTAGTTGGGAATTTCCCTGTACTTAGTGACTTATTGAAAATTATTTTTAAAGGTAAGGCTAGATTGGTGGCACAACGCTTTATGAATAGCGGCGGCAAACTGTCAGTGCCAGCGCCCTTGCTGGGGTCTAGTTTTTTTAGAGCTCGCAAAATTGTGCGCTCCTCCACCTGCAGCGTGTGGAGATTCGAAACCACTGTCTCTGTCTCGGTTTGGGAATCTAAGGTTAATGTATTGGGCTTCGTGAATGTTGTTGAAAAGTGACTAGCAAATAAGTTGGCTATATCCTCACCTCGAGAGCTAGTTAAATCATTAAATTTCATGGAAGCGGGAAGGTCGTTATTATTTCTCTTCCTTTCCTTTCCTTTGATTATGGAATGAGGATGTTCCCCAATGATGTAATATAAAAAAGAGGTAGATAGGTTATACGCGCTTGAAAAATGGCACATTAAAATTGAGTCAATTGGCACAGTTTGCCTCAGTTTCGAGACGTCAATGGAAACGTTAGCTGTCAGATTTGGTGGCCATTTTTAAACACGGAATTTCGTATAGACAACATATCTACCTCTTTTTTATATTACATCATTGATGTTCCCGATCTAATGGGATTTTCATCAGCGGCGGGTTGTGGTTGAAAATATCCATTATCATCCGGCTGCGGCTCATTCGGGATTTAATGAATGTCTTCTGTAATACGGTCTGTTATTTTTTGCTTTTATGCCCAACATTCTGCTTTTTAGGAAACTCGCAAGCTTCGTGTAGTCCTTTATGTTCACATCATTTTTCGTGAGCACAGTAGCACTCAACATAGAATATACACTCCATAGTGTAGACTGCTGTAATATTTTTGACAATTCGTCAAAATATTATGTAAGAAATACAATCTCTGTTAACGTATTTACCTGCTTTTCGGATCTCCAACGCATGAAATTTTCATATGCGTTAAGATAAAGGTGCTTTGATTTCGGCGGCAATATTTGTTCTACTACTTTTTGTGCACTCTGCTCGATTACCGTATTAGGCGACAGTGCAATTTAATCGTCACTCTATATGTTCAATCGTTAAAGAATTCTGGGAAATAATATTTTTCACTTCAATTTAAACAACAAAATCGTCGTACAATGACACGTCCAAGAACATAAAAAATAACCAATTTCCCGCCAATTTATTTTTTAATGTTTTTTTTTTAATTTTCACCATGTGAATTTAGACTTAGATACTTGTTTTCTGCCAAGTCATACAAACATTTCGACGCATTTTCTAACAATAATCAACTCCCATTCTATCTGATTTCATTACTTTAATTATAGAAAACGTACGGAGTTCAAGTAATTATAGCAAGAATAAAATAAAACAACAAGTTTCAGTATTCTACGAAATTTTACTGTTCAATTAAACTGTGCAATATATTTTGACTCTATTGGCTGTTGAGCCTCATTATCTTAGTTTTAGAAGAAAAAATTACTTTACGCACTAGAGCTTAAAAAGCGATTTTATGGGGTCTACGCACGACTTAAAGAACTTTACGAGCATGAGAAGTGAAAATATTCTTTATGGTCCACCAAAATAAATAAATACAACACAACGAGCTTACGCTATACAATACAACGGTAGGCAATAGGCGGTCTTATGTATACATTTTTGACACAATAATTAATTAAAAGGTGTTTCTGAATAACTACTTCATTTTAATAGGATTTTAGATATAACTATGTACTCTATATTTAAAAGCCGTTCTTGTCGGAGGTGTAATCGTTAATCAGTTTGTTATTATCCCAATGACTACAACATCATATATCGCTTAGGTATATAAATGCTTATGGTATATTGGTTATGTTTCAGATTCAATGCCGAGGTCAAGCGCGAAGGTCACGCCAAGCATGCTGAGCCCAAATACCACCATCATTGACCATCAGGTCAGGTCAAGGGATTGATTGTTGATTTTTAAATTGTTAATGATAAATGTAGTACATACCTCGTTATGATAAATATATGACAATGGTTAATTAAAGAAAATCTGTTTCTCTTCCTCAAACTAATTACAAATGTTTGCAAGCTTTCCCTTGGTCCTGCGTGACTTGACTTTATGTAGGTAGCCCTATCTAACAACCCATATAAATCTTGTACATTATATGCGTACACATAACAATGTATAGCTTGGGGCCTGTAACAGGGGCAAAAAATTAAACCGTGAATTATTAAACGAATCAGTAAAATAATTATTTTCAAGTGATTGACTTAAAAAAAACCGGACAAGTGCGAGTTCAACTCACGTGGTGAGGGTTTCGTCAAATATTGAGAATTTTCCCCTTACTTTGAATACTTAAACTTCTTATAGGTTTTACTGTAATTTATAGGCAATTAACTATTTTCCATTTTTTTTTTTCAGAAATTTAAGCCTAGTAGTTTCGGAGATAAGGGTGGAGGAATGGTCAAAATTCATCTTTTTTCCTAAATTACTTCAAGTCTCTTTTTGCTTAAATTATAAAAAATATATATCTGAGATGCTTACAACAAACCCCTTTCACTTGATATGTCGTATGATAGTTTGCGATACTTTTTTTAAATTTTCCAGTTTAACTCCCAAAAGTGGCCCCCTTGTTCAGAATTCATTAATTTACTTTACGCGTTCATCTTTGGGTCACCAATTTCCATATATGTATGCCAAATTTCAACTCAATCGGTCTAGTAGTTTGGGAGCAAATCGGCTGTGACAGACGGACAGACAGACGCACGAGGGATCCTAAAAGGGTTCCATTTTTTTTCCTTTTGAGGTACGGAACCCTAAAAACTATTTAAAACAATGTAATCTTAAGTTCCGTTTAGTAAACATTATCTGGGTGGTTCTACTCAGGAGGGACGAAAATGAAGTGATTTATGGCACAACATTTTTTTAGCATCTAAGGTCAGAAAAGTAGCTTGACGTCTAGCTTAGGTCGTTATTTTACTGATCTCAAACGGGCCAGTCAAAAAAATTAAATATACCAAATTTATGACCATTTAAAAAAAATATGGGCCCAGGAGACTGAGGCTATGAACAGGATACTGAGTATTGATACAAAAAAAAACTTAAAACCGTTGTAAATATTGAAATAAAATTATGTTTTATTAATAAAAATAGTTTATTATAATACTGGCATAACAATAGTGTCTTCCATGGAACACTTTTATTGTAAGACCTTGACTCACAAGTAATCACAAAATGACACAAATTAGTATCCTTATTACAAAATTAGAAAATTTTAAAAATGAATCAAATAGTTTTTTTTTGTATTTTTTACACAACAAACATTGTCAAAGTTTGTAAAATAATTATTGAAAATTAAATCAACTTACATTTATTTACAAAACCTTTAAGGTTACATCAGTCTTCAATAGTTTCATTATTTGTAACTTAACAGTAATCTCACTATTCATTAACATCAACTACAGAGTTAAAAACTCAAAAATCTAAAACTTAAAAGTACTACTTAATCAGTCTCATCATTATAAGATTAGGAACTTTGCATAAAATTATGAAAAATAACAAGTTTTCTAAACTACTACAAAATGGCAACATTCAAATCAAATTTTTAGTATTTAAGTAAACAAAAATCAATCCTTTTAAAAAGAAAAACATCTCAATCTTCAGTCTAAAGACAGTATTCTTTGTAGTCAGAGTCCGACGAGCAATCTGGACATGTAAATGAGATAGAGTCACTTTTGATGCAACCAATTTGTGCCCACTGACGACATAAAATACACTGGACCCAATCGTTTCCCGTGGTATCTTCACTATATAAAGTACCACAGATAAGGCAACAACAATCATCCGATTCTTTGTCATTTGCCCTCTTCACTTTTCCAGCTTTCGATTTTTTTTTCTTGTCTTTTTCGGCTGTTTTGTTTGGTTTGTTTTTGAGTTTTTTCTTAGTTGTAATTTTCTTTATCTTATTTGTTTTATCAGCTTGTGAAGAGTCTTTGTCTGTATTTATTTTGCTTTTTTGTGTGCCCTTTTTTGATTCATCTAGGGAATCAACGAACTTTTTAGAATTTTCGGCTTTTGTTGGACTAGCAATGGTCTCATTTGGGAAGAGATCAGTAGGGTCAATTTCTAAGTCTGGCATATCGGCTAATATTTCCGGATTCTCCAAATTGAGAGAGAGATTACTCATAGTGCTTAGGTTATCTAATTCTGATATGCCAGACTGCACCCGACCTGATTCGGTAAAAGGTCTACGTTCCATAATGCTGGTAGTGGGACTATCAGCTTCAGTTCGTTCCGAGTCTAAATTTCCATAGACAGCATCGACCCTATTCCTTGATTCTGAGCTGTATTTTAGTAAACCCAGTCGGTAATGTTCACATCCGTTATTATCGCAGAAACAACTAAGAGACTTCATTATGAGCCTTTTAGGTAAATAAGCATTTCCTTGCACTTGGTGGACTTTTAATGTGCCAGTAAAAGGAATCAAACTTCGTTGATCTTCTGAAATCAATCGCGACATGTCATCTATATCACTATCATTAACAACAAACAGTGTTATATTGGGGCATCTGGTTTGAATAGCTCCACAAAACTCGTTGAGGTTAGTTATATTACCTCCATAGGCCACTATATTGTCTGCTGTTCTTTTACAAACCGCTCCAACACCGTCAGGTGCTCCTTTTCCATGACCTGCTTCGGTGTAATTCCAGGTCCAGTTTATGATTCCAGGGCACAAATCTGGAATTTTGCAGGCCAAAACGTAAAACATATATTTATTTCTGTATTGGGTGACAGGCCCATCACTTAAAAAGTGTATATTTTCAACTTTTTCTGGCAACTCTTCTAAAACCGGCTTAAGGTGGGCCCAGATGGCGTTCACGTTATGAGACAAGTTTGTAGACACTGTGCAGTATGATCTAGTCGACTCTTTTAAATATACAACAACTGTATGAAGCGAGAGTTGTGTCCGGGAGCCCCCAAAATGGAAAGACTGAATTTCTTCATTATATTTTGTGCAGTAATTTTCCGAAAAGTCCATGTGGACTACAACGTCCTTTTCAGTTAGAGATTGCTTTATCATTTTTAGTGATTGATACTGGTGAACAATATTCAATTCATGTTTGAAAAGTTTAACCAAATCGTTCTCCAGTTTAACTTTAAGGTCTCGAGCTGATGTTTCAATATTTTCTTTCTTTTGTTTGGTTACAGGTCGTTCTCTTTTTGTCTTAGGGTCCACAATCATTTCTCTTGAAGAAACCCACTGTTGGTAGGTAACCAGTTTTGTGTCGTCAAAGTCTTCGCTAAATGAAATGGCTTTATCAGAGCATAATTCACAAATTCTCTCTAAACACCTTTCATTATATCTGTCGCAGCATAAAGAAGTTAATAAACTTTGGTAGCTTGTGTCTTTCAGAAGTTTTGCAGTGTTTAGAGCACTGACAACTAATTGTATGTTGCTGTGTAGAGTACACATGCAAGTATCTCGGTCAATTACTTTTGGAGCCACTATCCAGAAAGGCCTCAACCTAGCAAACATTGAGTAACTGATGAGAACGTTGCCAGACTTTAAAAACTCTTTATGCAAGTTTCTGAGAGTATCGAGTTGATAGCGTTTCTGTTTTCTCACTTTATTTTTAGTGATGAATTCTTTTTTGCCGGCACACAATCTGCTGTATTGATCATCTTCTAGAAATTTTTGTACCTCATTCTTGAAGGTTTTTCTTGTTTTTTCGTTTAATTTGTTTTGTTTTTGTGAGTGCCACACCTTTTTGTACGTGATGAGTTTGTATTTTAATTTCCAAATTTTACTTTTTTTAACTACACGTCCCATAAGCAATTTGTTTGCAACTCGTTTCTCACTCTTTGTGCTCAAGTTGGTAATGTTTTCTGATAATTGCTTTTCTAAAGTGTCACCAAACAAAGCTTTTTTAACAACTTCGACTCGTGTGTCTGGGTTTTCAGCTAATTTTTTCATCTTGGTACAAGGCGTTAGTTCCTGTGGGAGCTGTTCTTTTCGTTCTCTCTTCAGCCTGTGGTATCTTTTTCTATACTTCTGTAACTTGGTTTTTAGTGAACGTATAAAATCATTCTTTTTTTGAAGTTCTTGGTTACGCTTCTTACGCTGCCTCAACGCTCTTTTTCGTGCCTGTGCTAATCTAGGTGTCACATTTTGTGCATTTACGACTTGCTGCTGCTGATTTGAGTTTACATTTTCATCGCAACTAGATGGCGTGTTTTCTCTTACAAACTTTCTTGCCGCCTTTTCCAGAGCAGTTTTTTTATCATAATGAGTTTTGGAATAGTTTCTCCATTTTTTGCGGGCTTGACGTTTTTCACGATCCGACATATTTGATACTAATTTTCTTTGGCCCTTTTCTTTTCTAGTTAAATATTTTTGCCGACTTTTTTCTTTTTGAGCCGCTAATTTAGTAGGATCATTTTTAATTTTTTGATATCTAAGCCTTTCAGCTATCCTTTTTTTCTCTAATCTTTCTTCCTTAGTAATATTTTTTGGTTTTGCCATTTTGCCATTTTTCTGTAAAAGAATATAATGAAATGTATATACGGTTTTTTACATTGCCTACACATATTTTACATTTTCTATCTAAAAATGTACTTATTTAATTTCAGATGAAAATGTAGAAAAAAATATTGTTTTTAATCAATAAATAATGAAGTTTTATTATATATATAAATCGGAGTTTTTGCTTCAGGTAATTCCCAGCTTATTAATTTATGATAACTATGATCAATAATATGTAACTAATCAAATAATACGTAAATGTACTAATAATTAATATATCAATCATGATGAACTGGATTACTATTCGTGCGGATCCTTAATGACTCTCAGTCTCCTGATTCATCCTCAGTCTCCTGGCTATTATGTTTCCAGGAGACTGAGGACAGGATACTGAGATTATTTTATGTTTTTAGCCAATAACTACGTTAATGGAACATTAATATTGAAATTATGCAATTCTGTACTCTAATGTAACGAATTTACGACCTATGAATGCAAAAAAAGTATGCAGAAAACAATGGATTTTAAATAAATACGTACCAGGTTACTGTTAAGTTGACTGGCCGTAGCACAACCTCACTCACACAACTTGCCGTAGCGACTAAGCCAACTGCGAGCCAAGACGGACGCGAGTGGTTGTTAGCTAACTTCACTTCGATCTTTCATTCAGACCGGACAGCAACGCGCTAGACGCGGTAATTCAAACAGATTTTAACGTGTTTTGATGTAGCAGGAGACTGAGGTAAAAACCGAGAGACAAAATATAATGCACTTTTTTTTTAATAAGTTTCGCATTTACGGTGAAATTCGACAAACAGATTGAAATTACATATATTATAGATTTCTATTTTAGTGCAGATATACCGTACATACTCAAAATAAAGTTATGATGCAGCCTTTAAGCTTTCATTTCGTCCGAGAGACATGCCTGGAGACTGAGAATTTGGCACTTTAAAGTACGATTTTTGGAAGATATTATATTAAGGGATGAGCTAATTTTTAGTGTCATACTAGAAACCATTTAGTTGTACGGTTTCGATCGTTAATCAATATAATTTTCCTACAAAAACTATACAAAATAAGGTGAGCCGCGGAAAATTCCCTTGCGAGTAGAACCACCCATCTAATAGAATCGTAAAAGTTTAAATCAATATAAGATATTCAATGACTGACATGCCGCGATATTATGATATAAAGTTTAAGTAGGTACATGGAGATCACAACTTTAAATAACATTTTATCCGATTTCAATAATTTTTAAACAGGATACCTATAGGATAACTGCGGATATTCTATGGAGTTATTTTTTAAATGTTGGCTCCTGTTTCACGTTTCATTCTGGCCACAACCCGTGTAATACTAATAATATTTTTTTCTCAAACATGCAATGAAATGTCGTCCTTACGTGCGTTATAACTGCTTCAAGGTATCACGTTTCGGGCGGAACAACTCGAGAGAACTGTAAAGGAATTTCATACAAAATTGAAGGCCTAGGCCGGGAAGTAACTTTTTTTAATTTTAATGTTAACATGGCGTCTGTGTTCATCTACAGGCTAAACAGCTGAATTCTATTTTTTAATTTTATCTAGTGGCTGAATGGTTATCGGACCTAAAATATCCGCGTTAATGTCTATTACACACGAACCTTTATTAAGAATACAAATCTGTATGATTTAGTGTGTTTGATGAATAAATTAAAAATATTATCTATACGTAAGTCACCAGAGGCCATAGACCATATTTAAAATCCTCTACATTTATTTTATTCATTATATAAATTAAGATTCTTATCTAATATAGTCATGTATAATGGCCCTAATAGGGTCTATTCGAACGCTACACACGCGAAATACGGACGACTTTCGTAAAAAAAACATTAAGTATGGAGGAATTGGAGGGAAAATTAATGTACTATTTTGAGTGGTGCATTGTTTTATTTCATTGCATATGTTTGAGAAAAGCACTATACATGCCTCACCGTGAAAAGGGCTTGCCGGCTTCGTATCACTATCCGGCCTCCCTACCCGGCAAGCCCTTCTTTCCCGGCGTCTGCAGTAATGTACTATTATTAATTCTCACATACATTAACAGTAGAACATCAAATCACTTGTGTGGTACCTAGTTTCGCTACCAAATACAATATAAGTCATCCTTCAACAATATAAAGAGTACGAGCGAGCCCCCCCTGGCTACGCCCGTGATAATGAGTATGTTACCTAGAGGACAAGTGGGACTCAAGTTTTAAAATTGCGATAACCATGTAAAAGTCGTCCAAATTTCCAAGGTGCTCTACTTCACTCAGCCTACGGTCAAATTTCTCATTGAGCGACAATAATTAATCACGAAATGGCGCTGTGACCTGTCGACCTTGTCCTGCCCAAATTACTATATAAGCGGGTCTCCTCACATGTAATGTATCAGTGTGAACCCACTAAACAACAAACAATGTTCTCCAAAGTAAGTGCCATGGATTACTTGAGTGAAAATAAGTGTTCAGTGCAGTGTAAATAAAGTGTTAAATAATCGGGTTATTAAGTGACTAACGTAAGCTAATTTTGTGACGATTTCAGGTTCTCGCCCTGTGCGCCTTCGCGGCTGTGGCCCAGGCTGGCCTTATTGCTGAGCCTCACTATTCCCACGCTGGAGCCGTCTCGTCCCAGAGCATCGTGCGTCACGACGAGCAGCCCCATCACACCGCCAAGCTGGCCGTCGCCGCTCCCGTCGCCTACCACGCCGCCCCCGCTCCCGTCGCCTACCACGCCGCCCCCGCTCCCGCCGCCTACCACGCCGCTCCCGCTCCCGTCGCTTACCACGCTGCCCCCGCCCAGGCTCACTACTCTTCCGCTGGCGCCGTGTCCTCCCAGAGCATCGTCCGCCACGACGAGCAGACCCACCACGTCAACAAGCTGATCGCTGCCCCCGTCGCTAAGGTCGCCGTGTCTGCCCCCATCGCTTACCACGCCGCACCCGCGCACTACGCCGCCAGCCCTGTCCACTACGCCACCCCCATCGCCAAGGTGCTCGCGCCCGCGCACAAGCTGATCGTCTCTGCTCCCCACCACGAGGAGGAATACGTAAGTATTCCTAATTAGTATTTAGCTATTTGGCAAATATTATAAAATCTAATTTATTCCGTACGAGAAAACTATGTATTAAGTAATAAAATGCGTGTATTTGGTCAGGCCCACCCTAAATACGAGTACTCGTACTCCGTGGCTGATGGACACACCGGCGACAACAAGTCCCAGCACGAATCCCGCGACGGTGACGCCGTGCACGGCGAGTACACCCTGCTGGAGGCCGACGGCTCCGTGCGCAAGGTGCAGTACTCCGCCGACGACCACAACGGCTTCAACGCGGTGGTGAGCCACTCCGCACCCGCGCACGCCGCACAAGCGCCCGCGCACCTCCTTGCCCACCACTAATTCCTACCTTTGACTAAATTCGTCTCAGCGATTGTAGTCGTAAGGAACATGCAACTGTAAATAGTCGATAATATTTATTTTTATGATAATAAAAGCAAATTGTTGAAAATTAAAACTGGTGTATCTGCTCATTAAATCCTAACCACGGTTTATAAATAGGCACCACAGGCAATTCTTGCAAATCCTCAGATTTCACAAAAGACTAAATAATTTTACTGGATTTGCAAAACAATAAGAACCTTGACAAGTCATATTATTAAGGCTTTAAATACCAATGTCTCTACATGTCACAGAAAAAATCCTTATATTGTTCTCAAGAGGCTGGTAATTGAACTAATACACAAATAAATAATAAATAAATATCGTGGGACAATTCACACCAATTGATCTAGTCCCAAACTAGGCAAAGCCTGTACTATGGGTACTAGACAACGGATAAACATACTTATATAGATAAATACATACTTAAATAGATATTAAACATCCAAGACTCGAGAACAAACATTCGTATTCATCATACAAATATCTGCCCCGACCGGGAATCGAACCTGGAACCTCAAGCTTCATAGTCAGGTTCTCTAACCACTAGGCTATTCGGTTGTGGATATGTGTAGCGACACACTAAATACACATATCTTCTTCTATCGTTGTGGACACGTATTCAATTGATTGAATTGTTACTGTTTAGGGTTCCGGACTAAAAAGGTAAAAACGGAACCCTTATGCCGACTCCGTCCGTCTGTCTGTCTGTCACAAAGTCAAATATCTCAGGAACTAATAATGCTATCGATTTGCAATTTGAAATAGTTGTTAGCAAAAATCCTCGTAAAAGCTAATCCTCGTGTATGGAAAATGAAATGTTTTAATATATACTTTAAATTTGTATAAAAATGGGCGGATAAGAGGGGGGGCAAAAATTCAAAGTCTAGTTAGTAGGCCAAGTGGGGTATCATATGAAAGGGCTTGAATTGTACATTCTAAAATAGTTTTTTTTTTCTACAATGGTAATTTTTTGATTTATAAAGAAAAATGTTGAAAAAAATACCATTCCCCCCCCCCCCCCCCTCCCTTATCTCCGAAGTTAACCAAGCGAAAAATGTGAAAATAATATATATGATTAATATTAACGTGAATATTACCAGAAAAGTGTAACGAGATATCTATCTAGCGTATTTTTTTTTATTCTTCAAAAATCATATGTTAATTTTGTTTATAATTTAATACTTCTGTATTTAATTTTTGTCCTTCAAATTCGTATGAAAGTGTTCTGAAAGTACCTTCTAGCAAATAAAAAAAGAATTATCGAAATGAATTCAGTTGATAAAGAATTATAGTTGAAAAACCAACATACAGATTGTATTTTTTGGCTGACTGTTTATGTATAATTATATTTGTGTTTGTTTTATTTGTATATATGTATGATTGTGTATGTATGTTTATATATAGAGGTATTTATGTATGTTTATTTTTATAATTTCTTGATTTTTGATTAATAATAGTATCTGCACCACCTACTGCATAATCTAGTTTTATCTCTTTCTCCGATACCCAAAGGTTGTCTGGAAGAGATCGCTCTTCAGCGATAAGACCGCCTGTTGTCTACCTCTACCTACATGTTATTGTATTGTTTCTCTCTGTAACTGCTTTGTTTGTGTGAGGTGTGCAATAAAGAGTATTTGTATTGTATTGTATTGTATACAGTAAGGGAAATGTATTAACGTACCACCGTAGAACCCTATCGCAATAAGATGACATACCACTCGAGTTTGAGTGACGGCGGCCTGTCAATTGCGACAGGGTTCTACGGTGGTATGTGAATACAGTCATTTCCCTTACTGTACATACCGAGTTCCTTGGTCGCGCAAGTTAGTAACAAAATGCACCGATAAATGGCGCTGTACCTACTCATGACTTAACTACACTATGCGTTGTTAAGATTGTGTGTGTTGTATAATATTTCGTACGGAACCGTCGGTGCGCGAGTCAGACTCGCACTTGACCAGTTTTTTAATTATGTGTTAACGTCACTTTTGGTATGCTACTACCTACTATGAAATAAAAATGATCAATGAATACTGACCTATTTTTAAAATATCCAGGGTTAACTGCCTTGTCAGTAAAGCTGTGGTCTCCGATTGACACAGCACACCGCGTAGGGTCACTATAGTTGTATGAAGCATGATCTACATTTCTATTGAACGAGATCCTGTAAGTGGCGTGTGGCGTCATTCGGACAGTATGCAGTTACTTATGCTATCAAATATTTGATCAACAGATACACAGAGGGCACGATCGCCTTTTATCTTTACCAAGACTATTTCTTGCGTAAACAAGCATTTTATGGTGTGAAGTAGCTAATGTAGCCTGTGGAAGCTTGGAACTATAGAAGCACGCTGCGCATCTTTTATTGGTTTGAGAATAATTTGTTTTGACCAGCAAACGAAAAAACCATAAAAGTCTCAATAGCGCCGAAAAGTGGCCCCACAAAAAGGATACACATTGCCACTATGCATGCGGACGTATGCGGACGTAAGGGCGGGGTGTCAAGAGGATGCCAAGCAGCTATTTAGTTCGGACATGCGCACACATGCACATACCGGGTTTAGGGCACGTATTTGAGTAAAAATTTGTAGGGAGTTCGCCTTCTATAGTTTTTTCGTTCGCTGGTTTTGACACGTAGACACAAATGCTGGTCTATCACACTGACGCGCATCCTGGGGATCACTGGCGGCATTACTCACCACCATGAATACAACACCACGTTGTTCTGTAATAAGTCACTAATTACTACTAAGACCGCACTCGTAATTACACCACTGTGTAATTACTAGTCCTGTCTTCTGTAATGTGAGGTACTTCCACAGATTTGTTAGATGGGTGCCCCGAACGCATGTCCGGTGTCTTAGGTACTGTCCCGCTGTCCAGCTGTTCTCCTCTACAGGTCGCATTTCAAAACCAATTCTAGTGAAATTTCGTGAACAGATTCGATAATTATATAAAAAAAAACATTATACTAGTACGGATACAAAAGATTGTGATTTAGGATCAGATAATATGGATTGTTTACAGTCCTATCTATCGTTATCTGTGGGTTGGATTTGATCAACAGATACTCCAATTATGATTTTCAACAATTTGCTTTTATTACCATAAAAATAAATATTATTGACTATTTACAGTTCCATGTTCCTTACGACTACAATCGCTGGGACGAAAAGTCGGTAGTAGTAATTAGTGGTGGGCGAGGAGGTGCGCGGGCGCGTGCGCGGCGTGTGCGGGCGCAGAGTGGCTCACAACCGCGTTGAAGCCGTTGTGGTCGTCGGCGGAGTACTGCACCTTGCGCACGGAGCCGTCGGCCTCCAGCAGGGTGTACTCGCCGTGCACGGCGTCACCGTCGCGGGACTCGTGCTGGGACTTGTTGTCACCGGTGTGTCCGTCAGCCACAGAGTACGAGTACTCATATTGGGGGTGGGCCTGAGCAAATACATGCATGTTATTACTTACTACATATTTTTCGCGTAAGTGCTGAATTATATTTGCCAATATTTCGATAATATTTGCCAAATGGCTTAATATTAACTAGGAACACTTACGTATTCCTCCTCGTGGTGGGGAGCAGAGACGATCAGCTTGTGAGCAGGCGCGAGCACCTTCGCGATTGGGGCGGCGTAGTGGACAGGGCTGGCGGCGTAGTGCGCAGGCGCGGCGTGGTAGGAGATGGGGGCGGCCACGGCAACCTTAGCGACGGGAGCGGCGATCAGCTTAGTGGCGTGGTGGGTCTGCTCGTCGTGGCGGACGATGCTCTGGGAGGACACGGCACCAGCGGAAGAGTAGTGAGCCGGGGCGGGGGCAGCGTGGTAAGCTACGGGGGCAGGGGCGGCGTGGTAGGCGACGTGAGCGGGGGCGGCGTGGTAGGCGACGGGAGCGGGGGCGGCGTGGTAGGCAATGGGAGCGGGGGCGGGGTGGTAGGCGACGGGAGCGGCGACGGCCAGCTTGGCAGTGTGATGGGGCTGCTCGTCGTGACGCACGATGCTCTGGGACGAGACGGCTCCAGCGTGGGAGTAGTGAGGCTCGGCAATTAGGCCAGCCTGGGCCACGGCCACGAAAGCGCACACGGCGAGGATCTAAAAACAAAGAATAATATACTTATTAAGTGCAATCCATGGGTTTTTGTTTAATCGTCGGAACACTACTTTACTGACTTATGAAACGTCAAATCACTTTTTTTTTTAACTTACTTTGGAGAACATATTGTATGTTGACTAGCGTTCAACTGATGCATTGGATGTGTAACATGTGCCTTTTATAGTGCTCGGTTTTGGGCGTGACAAGGTCGTCAGGTCGCGGAGCGGGCATAGTTTTTATTATGGGTCAAATATAACAATATTTCTCAATAGGTACAGCAGATTCAAATTAAAGGTTGACCGGTGACGAATTTGTACCTTGTCCCAAACTCAATACGGTACAATTTCCCTGTTCCAATTTCCTTCATGATATCTTCCTATACATCATTTCGTACAGTGTCGCTGCCTGCCTGACCCACACATGTGAGACTACGTTTACACATTAGTAGATACTTTATTTCATGCGTCAATCTCCAGCAAAGTAAGCCTAACAATTAGCTCACTCTCAAAAAGGCATTATAGTTATTAAATACGCAATACTTTCGTTACTAATTACTTACTATTATTACTTTAATACTGCGACTCCTTTTACTTACTTGGGTTCAACGAGTTCACTTTTTTATAGATTCTTATTACTAAGTTATTTATAATTCACCTTGACTTTGCTCTGCTTTGACATAACATATGTTCATAAACAAGTTACAACTCTATCAAAACACAGTAGGTATAACTGTATCTTCCGCCAACTGACTTAAGCGACCTTCGAGGTTATCGACCTATCGATGAATGAAGATGAGTCACTCACGCGCATCAATGAAACCTACTACGCTTCTCAATGTTCTTATTTGATTTATGTAACTGTAGCAAATCATTGTCAATAGTCTGTATTATAGGTACTTTAACTTATATTTGTTTACGGTAAAAAGAGATTTCCTAGCACCATACCTTGGAGTATGGTCAAAGGTGTGAATCGCTAATGGGTATATGTCTAATAACCCTATAACTTAAAAATTTACAAAAAGTTAGAAATGAATGAAAGAATGTCAAAAACACAATACCTAGTGAAAATTATCAACTTCTTACCCGACTGCCGAAGGAAAGGAGGGTTATGTTTTTTTTTAATCTTTTATCGAACCAACAACAAGGATACGGAACGTGTTCACGATAAGACCACCCCTGTTGCCTGCCATTATTACTCGACTGTACAACGCAAAGAGTGTAATGTGTTCACCGTCTATGTATAAATGTTTTTTCCTTTGTGGCACTTTAGAAATCAAACGCATAGGTCGATTCGTTTAAAAAAAATAAAGTCTACGAACTATGTCTAGTGGGGTATAGTTGAATAGGTATTTCAAAGTTATTATAAGGTTTTTGGTGATGAATTCAATTTCTGTTTTCATCTGTGGACTACTTTACAATAACGAACAGGTAGGTACTTATTTGTTTGTATGAGTGCATGTTTGACTTAGTTCCTTCTGGATTAATTGTAACTAGCATATGCCCGTGACTTCGCTGGTCCGCCTGAACTCTCATATTAACATACATCCCCAATTTCGACCTTTTGGGGATAGGTAGGAATTGGATCATATGTCTTAATCAAGGTTATAAATCTATATGCCAATGTTTATCTAAATCTGTGTAGCCATTTTTACGTGATTGAGTAACAAAAATCAAACATTCGAACCTTCACCTTTAATCCTATACTATTAAACGAGCAATAGTTGTAATTATATATTTGCAATCACGTTCTCGGAAACGGTTCTAACAATTTCGATGAACAATATAGGGGTTTACGGGGGCAAGAAATCGATCTAGCTAGGTCTCATGTCTGGGAAAGTTCGTTTTCTCCGGATTTTCACCCGAGCAGAGCTCGGTCGCCCAAGGACTAATATATAATATCAGAAGGAAGGATGTGGTAATAATGTCGTCAGTGCATCTGAATTTTGAACACATTTAATTGCATTATACACAACAGTATGCCTCACTAGAGACGTCGTTTCAAAACGACACTAATTACAATTGGGTTAAATCTTTATCTCAGTCAATTAGTTAGTTGACATAGTAATACATCTATCAGTTTTGAAGCCATCAATAACATAATGACAGGTAAGTAGTTGCGTTGAATTCGTGGCCCAGTTGTAAGGTCAGGGATAACCGCATATTTGACCGGCTCGCGATATTATAACACATTATTGTATTCATGCGTTAAGCGGCTCAAGTTGTAAGACCTAGCGGTTTTATTTATTTATTTATTTATTGATGAATATTTATTGACATGACATTACAGTGTACACCAATGCGTCACGAAACTTAGACTAACAATTTAAAATATACATAACACAATAACAAGTAACAAATAAATTAAATTGGAACAGTTGAGCACCTATCATCCATCGCCTCATACAATCTCATGCATTTACAGACGCAGCCGCCCATCGCCACGCAAACAAGTTGCATTCCGGTGTCGATGCCAGGAGCGCACTGTGTTTTGACTAAACGTATAGTTTGAATTAGAATTGGTTTGATCTAAATATCTAAATTTTGACACCGTAAAGGTAAGTACTGTATGACGCCTAGAGTCTAGAGTGTGGGTGAGGTATTGAATAAAAATATTGAAAATTGGTCGTTAATCGCTTATGTATAATATTTATTAGTCTACGAGTTTACAGCGTCCTGCGATTTCAATAATGCATCTCAATCATTTGTTCCGTCCGTGACAGACGGCATCAAAAGCCTTGTTCAAAATTTTTTTACGATATAATTTTTTGCAGAGGAACATATATTTTTATGGGAGCAACTACAATTTAAGAACATAAATACCCAAAATATTGAGTTAAAAACTGCAATTATTCAAGCATCGCCGAATTCCTATAGTTTGTACAGTATTGCTTGTAACGCCTGGGGCACTGGCCTCCACGCGAGTGTCAACAACTTACCTCCCACACGGCGCGGATTGAATTAGAAATACCTAATCTCAGATTAATTTACTTTCGTCATGATACCTAATGTAAATCGAGCAATTTTGTAAATATCACGCACTATTACAAGGTATTATTGACTAGTCTATTAAAAAAATAGCGTATAGTTTTTAAATGTTTACCTTTTTGGTAAACATTTACCAAACCGGTTACCCTAATCAGGGTTTTCCATGGGCTAATTTTAGAAGTTGTTTTTACCATAACAATAGGGTTACCCTATCAGTAAGGTTATACCTTATCATAAGGTTACCAAATTGATAGGGTTACCAAATAGATAGCCTTAAGCCTAAAAAGGAGGTTCCCTGTCCTTGGTTGCAAATTAGAAGCGCTTGATGGTAAGTGCTTACTGTATTATATAAGTTTATAATTCCAGGTGAGTTCCACGCCCATTGTCGACTCTTTATATGTTTAAGGTAAAGGTCCTAGCCCTCGACATTGCACTAGTGTATGACATGGGCACTTTATGTCAAAGTTAATTAAGTAGCTTTAATTCGAATGAAGAGAAATCGTCTTAGTTCGAATTTAACCCACATTGCTTTGACATAAAGTATATATCCATGTCATACACAAGTGTAACGTTGAGGACTAGGACGTTTACATTTAATATATCAACTCACTTCACCACTGGCCTCTTGTACAACTTGGCCCCGACTTTCGTTATAACTGTTTTTAATTCGAGGTCACACCTATACTGGTTTATTAGAGGCGAGTTCCCTCACTGTTAAGCCAGTGGCAGACTAAACCCGCCACAGGCACGGGCGGCAAACCTGAGGACCCCCAGTTTTTTTGGAGCTTCCCTTCAGTTAGTTCGCCACTGCCGTCAACATGGCAAAACTCTGACGGTTTTCATCACCGACGCGAGACCATCGACCTAGAGTGTAATCAGTGTTATGTGGCTGAGATTTTCCGTAGGTATCTACCACCACAGTAGATAACCAGGAGGCCTGTGTCTAGCAGTGGAACGCATAGGTATAGGCAGACAATGATGATGATGGTTGCTTCCATTTAATGCATAAGTCAGGCAAAAAATGTGTTGAATTGTACACCTCCATCAAATGTTATTGAATTCCTAAATTAAATTTATTTAAAAGAACAAGGATAATAAAAACAAACAATAAAACAACAACTTAACCTACAAAGACAAAAAAAGACTATAAATTAAAACTTAAAGATAATAAATTTGGCCCAAATCGCTGTCAGAGGGTAGTGTGCCCAGAACGCTCCTAAATGTAAAGTCAATGACTCTCACTAATTTAATATAGGTAAAGAAGAAAATTAAGAACTTAAGCAATTTATTTTATTTCTACTGTATAACTTTTATTGCTTAGTATTTTTTTAATTTTATATTTTAAGGTTAACTACATTTAATTTAAAAAATTCATCTTTTTTGCCTGTGATGTGCAAATAAACGATTCTATTCTATTATATTCTAATAATATTTCAAAGTTCAGTAGGTAAATATTAAACGAAAACTAACACGATTACTAAAAACTAAGCTCTAGCTAAATATTGCAAAGGAACTAAACATCATACTGTTTTTTTTTACTCTCCAGAAAAGTAGGTGGTATCCTGGAGTTGTAATTTTGAGTTTCATTGGTAGGCAAGATAGAAAATCCAAGAAGGTATACATACCTTCCGTATGTCCGATCGATTCGAAATTTGGTACCGTATTACTTCAATGATATTGAAATTATATGGTAAGGTAACCACGAGCTGATCAGCCGTTTGAAGATCATCAACTCTTTAATAGTTGATGAGGGGATCTGACTACCTTCCATATGTCCGATCGATTCGAAATTTGGTACCGTGTTACTTCAATGATATTGAAATTATATGGTAAGGTAACCATGACCTGAAGATCATCAGCTCTTTAATAGTTGATAAGGGGATCTGGCCCCGTAGCATGGTTGGCCTTGTCACGCGATAGGTGATAGGATAGAGCGTGCGTCACTGGCTGACACCGTTCGATAGAACGAGACGACGCTCCTATCTTGTCACTTGTCGCGTGATAAGGCCAACCATGCTACGGCTCCTGAATACCTTCCTAATATTTATACATAGGTACTTTAAAAAGGACAAAATAAAACTATAATTTAAATTTTTTAAAACCCCCCGACGCAAAAAAAACTCTAAAAACTAAAAAATATATTTTAAACCTATTATAATTATTATTGTCACATATATTATGTAAGTTCAAGTATTTTTATTTTTCAAGCGTCGTCACGTCGGGGGACCGCTAAGTGAGAAAAACAGTAGTAGCAGACGTAGATTGCAACAAAATAATTTACTCCGAAAAATTCGCAAATTGTTTTGTTGCAATATGCAACGACACCTGTTTTCCTCACTTAGCGGTCCCCCGAAGTGACGACGCCTGGAAAATAAAAAATATTTGAACTTACGTAATATATGTAACGATAATAATTATAATAGGTTTAAAATATTATTTTTTAGTTTTTAGAGTTTTTTTTGCGTCGGGGGGTTTTTTATACTTGACTATATTGCAATGGAAACATCAGAAACCAAGGAACGCATTGTGGTCAATTGGGTACCTTAAGTTTTTTTAAGTGGTCCATATTATATTTTTTGTAGTAAGTATACGGTTAATGGAGTTCATAGCTGTAGCTAGTTTTTTTTACTCGTTTCTGTTTTTTACAAATATTTTTTTGAATATCTCATTTGACAGATGAACACAGTTGGTGATATGAATAGAAGTCGTGCCTAGGTCTAAGATATGACTTCCGATTTAAAAAAAAAAACGTCAAAACCGTTGACCTCTGACACTTCTGACAGTTAATATTGCGTCAGAAGTGTCAGACGTCAACGGTTTTGACGTTTTTTTTTTAAATCGAAAGTCATATCGTAGACCTGACTGCTTTTTTTGTGTGAGGTGTGCAATAAAGAGTATTTGTATTGTATTGTATTGTAGACCTAGGCACGACTTCTATTCATATCATCAACTGTGTTCATCTGTCAAATGAGATATTCAAAAAAATATTTGTAAAAAACAGAAACGAGTAAAAAAAAACTAGCTACAGCTATGAACTCCATTAACCGTATACTTACTACAAAAAATATAATATGGACCACTTAAAAATACTTAAGATACCCAATTATGAGTACTGACTACGGAACAATGCATGATTTCCATTGCATACCTATAGGTCTCACCCGGCATGATGAATGCGATTTTCCATGAATTATATTATGTTACCGTCTCACAGCTACAGACAATTGTATGAAGGTGATTCGTTGATGTCATCTTAATTTACCCATAACAAATCCTAACACAGTGAGGCGCGTCAGTCAACTTGAAATCGCAATACGCAATAGAAGACTGTCTCTGCATCAACTCTGTACCAATAAAAAAACGGGTGAAAGGTCCGGTGCCCCTTTGCTTTGTTAAATGAGTCACTCACCGGAGGCAAACGAATAATTGTAACGAACAAAAAAAAATGTTATATAACATGTGATTTCTCTTTGTGATTAAACTACGTGCCTATAAATAAGAGCAGCTGTTTGCATCCGGACATAAACACTTCCGAGTGGACCGCCGACCAAACTGGCGAGATGATTTTCAAAGTAAGTTTCAGTGGAGACGTATTTTACCTCTATATCCTATCAACAGAAACTGCAATATTTGTTGTCTGTTTCAGATTTTATATGTAATATTGTTCGGAACTATATGTTCCGGGGCACCGCCGGTACATCCACAGACAAAATCTAATCAGGCTATGTACTCACAACGCTTTGTTAGAGAAGATGTTCCAATGTTTTATCAATACAGTGCGGTACATTATTACACCCCGAAGAAGGATGAAGTAAATCCAATCAGAAATTTCAATCATCCTGCACTGGAGCCAGTGCGAAACAAAACCATCCAATTTGCACCTCTGCCTCACAACCCAAGAGAATATTCGTATCCAACAGCGCCTGCTTCTCAGTATGGACAATATGAACTAATAGAGAATTCCGACGAATCCGTGCTGACCAAATACAATCTGGAACCAAAAGTTTTGCCCTTTGAAGTGAAAAATATAAACCCTACTACATACAAACCACATATGAACCATGATATTAAAATATTTCATTCGGCACGTCTTCATCCTAATAACTATCGGAACTTGAATACGCCTACTACAACGACGATTGAGATGATGCCAGAGGTCGATATGGTAATAACTCATAACATAATTATGATACTTTAAATTCTCGCGCTTTGTACTTACACATAGGTACGCGTTGTTTACATTTATTTCTGACGTTTTGACACGGATTTCACCTGCCATAGTCTCAGATGAGAGTCATTATCTTAACTCATAAGATTTGCTGTATTGTGATAAGGTTTTTGTCACCTAATATTTATGTTTCATGATTTATTTGTAGGGTAGCAAGTTGCATGCGGACCTTTTCCAACTACTCGAACATCAGCTGATACAGGAAAATATACAGCAAACGATTCAGCCAAAAAAAAATGTTCACTCGATTGATGCTGAGCTGGCCGCAGCAGCAAGCTCAACGACTGAGCTTCCGATATTTTCTCGTGTTCGTAACCTTGGCGTCAGTGTTTTACCGAAGTAAGTTGTTCTGATTTTTGTCTTGATTGTTTTTACTTAACTTGTAGGTACTGTTCGTCCTTCAAAATTTGTAAATATTTTTTCAGCCACTTTTCGGTATCCGTTGAGCTGAAATTTGACATAGGTACATTGTAAGTTTGGTGATCGCAATATGGCACCACTGAACTGACCTGATGGAGACAGAAGGTGGCCATAGAAATTCCTTCCAAAAGTTAACCTTTATTTCGTGTTTGGGCTCAATATTGGAAGTGGAACGCTCTAAACGAGAGTTACACAAAAAGTACAGACGACAATAAGAGCTTGTAGGTAACAAAAATGATATATATAGAAACTTACAGTGTTGTTATCAGAATCAATCCTACCCTACCCCAAAAATACAAGATTTAATGATGAACCTACCTATATTCAACATTAAATCGGAGATAGACAGGGTACAGTTTGTAAAGGATTTCCATAACGAAGTGTGCCCATTGTCATTGCTCTTGTAAATATTTATTTAAGTTTTCATTTATACAAGTGGCCATGCGCCATTTAATATATTTTCTCAAAGTATTATTTTATCAGTTCACTTTTTTGTTTCAGACACGGAGCGGCCTTCACGATACCGCCCGAGTTTTATGGAAATACGCCGTTTCAACCGATTCAGCGCATAGCTTACCACAACAAAGTCCACGTCGTCCCGGAGAAACAAGGAAGGCTCCAAACGCACCCAAGCCACATGAATAAACCAAAAATGCTCTGAACTCTATATATAAAAAAATCTTTAAGCGAAAGCTGTACCTATTGTATATTAATACTGTACAATACGCTAGATTTTGTACATAATATAGTTATATAGGTATTTAATTTAACTGTAAGTAATTTAAAGTTGGTTTTTGTTTAGGTATCAGTATTAAATAAATTACTTTAGTAAATATACAACCTCACACGTTTTATCATTTACATACCTAATACTTACCATAAGAATAGTAGGTATGTCCCAAAAATTATGCAAGATTTGAATGGTACGAAAACACACTTCTTTTTAGGGTTCCGTAGTCAACAAGGAACCCTTATAGTTTCGCCCAATCTGTAAGTCCGTATGTCCGTTCGTCTGTCTGCGTCTTAGCTCCACTGACCCTTACTACTAGAAAGCTGTAATTCGGCTTTGAATATATCAATCACGCCAATAAAATGGTAGAATAAAACCCTGAAAAAAATATTTTTTTGATACTGCTCCTACGCGTAAAGTGGAGATGTTTTTTTTTTCTCGTTATACCTATGGTATCGGGTATCGTTAGATAGCTTGTTTAAAAATATTATGGGTTTTTAATAACCATTTTTCAACTCAATGATCCGTTGCCGTGATATCGGGGTTTAAAGCCCTAATTGACGGACATAACGTTTATAATATTAAGTGTATTTTTGGTAAATAAATAATTTTAATTTTAATTAATTTAATTTTAATTAATTTTTGTTGAAGTCATGTGTCTCCCCACCCTGCCAGCTAAATGGCGCTACTGATTATGTGAAAAAAAATGTAACAGTAGTACATATAATGAAATTAAAAGGAAAACTATCACCGCTAAAGGCATGACTAGTCACCTAGTAATCGTTGACCAACTTAAAAATATACTTGGGAAGGTTAACTTTCGTACAAATTCAGCCGACACAACCGCACAATTTCCTTGGCGCGCGCGTGTTGTCGATGCAAAAAAGACAGACAGGCAAAACTACGAAACCCTACAATGCGCATGGCTCGAATGATTTTTTTCCGATTCTTTTTATTTTATTTTGTTGCACTGCGACTTCAAATACCCCATACAGAAAAGCCGGGAGACTTTTTGCCTTCGCTACTCCATATCCTATTATTGTGTTGTTATAGTCGACGTCAAAGAACTGTTACACTTTGATATCTTTCGAAAAAATGTAAAACTACAAGACTGTGTTTTCTTCGATGGAATAAAAGTTAAGCAGTATTGAAAATTTTAAAGATTTTGACGCTACAGCACAAATTCTATTTATCTATTATGGGTATACATATTCTTTCTATATTTTGGGACATCCTATAATATTTTTTAATACAGTTGCTCAAAAAGTGCTACTTTACGTAGCTGTTTAGCGTGCGGAAAGTTGGTTTTCGCGCACTAGTGCTTTTTACTTTTCCTCGTACAAATTGTACCATTAATTATTATGTCAATAAAAAATAAATAAGATAGAACTGTATTAAACTGTATTTAAACTGTATTAAACATTATTTTCTTCAACTGTATTACAATGATGTTACAGAATGAATAATATAAAAGTTTCGAATTCTTTACTTCTTGTTTTTCTTATTTTTTCGCAACTGTATTAAAAAACGTCGTTCGATACACGTGCGGAAATGTCATTCTTCACTCGTCCCGAGTCTTGCCACTCGCCTACGGCTCGTAGCAAGATATCTCGGTACTCGTAACGTAATAACATACTTTCCGCACTAGAATCGAAATGTACTATTACAGTACACATGGTGTTACTTTCCCGCACTAGTGCGGAAATGAGCACTTTCCTAGCATATGTTGAAACTTTAAAGAGCCATATGTAGTGTAAAACGTTGTACGGCACACGTGCGAATAGGTAATTCGCAACTCATGTCGATTTAAAACACTCCCTTCGGTCGTGTTTTAATGTATCGCCACTCGTTGCGTATTTCCTATTTTCTGCACTTGTATCGTAAATAACTCATATTGATTAGAAAAGGAGACAAACAAAAAAATAATAATACTTAAGTCTACATTTTATATGCAGTCTATATCCGTTTTGATTTTTTTTTGACCATCCTTTGTTGAGTAGAATGCAAGAAATATTAGAGCGTAGAGCCAGTAAGAAAATTGGTGATTCCCCTTCACTAGACAATGTAGGTATCTACACATCATATCGTTTCGCCGAATCATCTTTTCGCAGAATTGTTAGCATGCTGCGACCATATTTATTACGGAAAGTTTTAAAAGTCACCAAGCATATTTTCGGAATTATAGGCTAGGTACCCATGATTCCGAAAATACTGTTTGTTAAAACGTGACAAAAAAACGCAGAATACTTGTTTGGTAAAACGATGGGCAAAATAATATTATGCTAATTGGTTAGGTGTAGTCGTACGTCCATGCCCAAGGATATATTGTATTACCTACGAGTAAATAGAGATATTATAATAATAAATCTACTTTTTGAAGTATAAGGCAATTTAATCCTTTACTTGGACGCCGCGGTCTTCCAGAGCTTTTTTGGTTTATATTTAAATGGTATTTTCTCTAATTATAGTCCACTTTGTTTTTGTCATAAAGCTTCATTGAGGCCTATATGTAATTAGAAAAAACGCATACATTTACTTTGATGACTTATTTTGAGTTATTTCATGTAGAGTTGTAGACTTTATGCAGGGCTTACAATAATATTATAACACTGCCGTCGCTATACGTATTTGAAATAATAATGTATGTTAGGAAGAATTTATACAACTACCCAACAAACGCTGATAGGCCCAAGGTTACCAGAAGCGCAGGGAAGCTCAAAACAACTTTTTACAGGCTAGTAAAAGCGAAAAAGTCGTTCTTGGGAAATTGTATAAAATTGTACAATAAAATTCCAAAACACATTACCGAACTTACTGACTCTAAATTCAAATCTGTCGTAAAACAGACACTTATTTCAAAAGCATATTATAAGATAAACGATTTCATAATATAAATGAGTGCTTCCTTACCGGTGCGGAATGCGTGGAAGCGGGGCGGTACGAATGCAGTAGGTACTACCTATGTGCTGTAATACTGACAGTACATCGACAAGTGAAGGAATCTGTGTGATATCAGTAAACTTACGTCAAAGTACAAAATACCGCATACCGATCCCGCCCCGCCAAATTAGGAAGTCGCTTTGCCCTCAAATTGAAGTTTCAACAACTTCAAGAATATAATAAATCAATGCAATGTAATAGCATGATGTGATTTCGCAGTAAAATTTATCACCACTCATCAGCATCCACATCTCAAAAAAGTCCCGCCGTGGTGCTGTATCATAATAATGACGTCAACAATTATTGACTTAGACTGACAGCACGAGCGAGGCGAGTCGTAAACCGTCTTTAGATAACGCAGTGAGCATCTCGGTCGTACGGGTCACTTTCTACTCTAGTGAAAAGATTCAAGTACTGTATATTTCTGTGATACTTGCGCCCTTTTGGCTAGTCGCAAAATTAACCGCTACATTACTATTATAATAAACAAGTGAACCACAGGTCTTCCCCTTTTTTATTACGCTGAACCTCCGGGTAAGTACCCGTGTTTCCTTAATCAATTGTATAAATACTTTGCGCTCAACTGTAATTAATCAGTTCATCCCGAACATTTGAGAAGTACCTACTCAAGATGTTGAAAATAAGTGTTGTGCTGGGGTTTCTCCTAATAATATTTGTAGTAGGATCAACCAGTCAAAGGATAGTTCTACCGACCTACAGGCCACCATCGCGGTCTGTCCATTTTCCAACGATTATACCCGACAGTATACTTCCCACTTATAGGCCACCATATCGCGGACCAAATCTACTTCGGTATGCCAGAGAAGCAGATGAGCAGACGTCTTCAGAAGAAGATGTTTCACACTTTGCATCTTTACGTGAAACGCAGTCCAGTGATTCGGGTTTAATAGGTAGCCACGACTCAGAATCTCATCTAGTGAACCAAAGAAACTCTCGCAGCGTTGACTCACCCAGTGCCAGGCGAGACGATGGCAGTCCCAGGGCATCAAGTGGCAGCAGAAACACCAGTCCCACCCACCCAGGCTACAACAGACGAAATGCAAGGGATATACGTCTGCCTGGTCATCTGAACCCTCACAGGCCGAAGTCCACATTCCCGCAACCTAGTGTCCCGGCACCAGTGTTTCGCACCCCAATATTAGCGAGAACTGCTCGAGACATTCAAATCCCTGGAATTAAGAAACCAACACATCGTGATGTAATCATTCCAAACTGGAATCCTCATGTCAAGAGTAACCCTTGGGATAGTCTTAGAGGAAGACGCCATAGGAGAAGTTTAGACTCCAACGAGGAAGTGATAAATGATGGTGAACACGAAGCTCACCCTCGTGAGAGAAGAAGTCCTAAGAAGAAGCCAACTCGTCGGGTTGTGATTATAGTGATTCGTAAAAAGAAGCATTGAATAGTGAAGTTATTTAAATTTTAGTTGTAGGTACATTAAGTATCTCACTTTTACTACACAATTATTAAAACTTCATTTTATTTCTGTTATTACTCTTTAACATGAACTTGTATATTAATTAATAATAAACGAGAATTTGTCTAATTAATTTTTCTTTTTCTTATAACGCAAGTGGTCTCTAGTTTATAGTGTGTGTTATCATCAAGTTGATAATTGGTAATTGATATTAATAAATGGCAGTTAAAACATTTTATGTGTCTATTTCCGTCAAGATAACATCAATATCGGATTGTACTACCAATTGTTTTTGTTTTCGATAACAATGAGAGACCACCAGCTAAGAAAACAATGCCCTCTTGCACATATCTGAAGACAACTGAGACGTTCAGTGGCAGCGGAACCAGCGGAACTAAAGGCAATCGGGATCGCGCTGAAGTGGTCCGAGGCGAAGCGCGTAGCCCAAGACAGAACGAGCACTGTAGAAGTCCTCTGCCCCATCTAGGGGCCACAGGACATTACGAGTAAGTCTAGGAAAATACCTCCACGTTACAAAAGACCGCAGACATTTATTTATTCTTATTCTCCACGTTAGTGGTATAGTTTTCCTCGTGGTGAGTAAGGTCGTCAGAACTCCCGAGGATGCGCTGTATTGAGAGAATTTAGAGTGAGGGAACAGCATTTGTAAGCAAAACAAATCCTCAAATCCATCCTTGCGGCAAGAGAATAGTGCTATTAGTCCAGGCAATGAACTGACAACTTGTATGGAAAAAATGACATATTTGGAAATAATTTGTAATAGCTAATTTTTTTAATGTAACGGATAGGTATATTATCAATTAAATAGTTACCTAAAGGCAAAATCCAACAAAAAATCAGACATCAAAAAAATAAATATTTAATTAGCTCCTAAAAAGTCCGGATAAATATTAATATTTTTTTTATCTTTATTTAGGTTCATTTACATTTGCTTTAAAATATTCAATATAAATAAAATAAAAAAGACAATGAATGTTTAATTTAAATCTATATAATTACTTCCCGGTGGAAAGTTTGTTGGATTCTTGAATAAAGCATCTTAGAATAATGTTTTAGAATGAAATAAACAAAAAAAACGCTATTATAAATTAATGTTTTTCGAAACCGTATTTTGCCTCGACTATATTGCAATCCGACACCACACGGGGACAAGCTAAATTAAATATTATTCTTAGAAAAAAGAGATAGTCCTTAAATCGAGACAATTTTATGGTAAAAAATATAACAATGTAAATACTTACACGTCAATTATTACCATTAACATTGAAAGTCATTGCAACTTCATCTTTTTTATTCCCAAAATCACATTTAATTCTAAATACAATAATCTTAAAAATTATAGTAGGTCATGCCGCATACCATGCGACACACTTGAAACAGAGCAAGTTTACCGGGGCAAGGTCGATTAGTAAGTTTTGCCTGTAGCGTCTAATGAAAGTACGAAATCAGGCGAGTTGCTCTTACTAGTATAAAACCACCATTTTTTTTTTAATTTTATCATTCACTGTCCACACACGACAAAGAAAGCACGCAAAATGTTCTCCAAAGTAATTTAAACTATTGACTACATTAGGTTCTTGAAATATTCAAATAATAATACATCTGCAGCGCATTAAAATAAAGTATATTTGGTGACTACGTCTAATAGTTACCAAATTAAACTTGAGATCTACGGATAGATTGTCCTGTTATAAATAAAATGATAACCTGTTTCTGTTACTTACAGATAGTAGCCCTTTGCGCATTCGTGGCGGTGTCCCAGGCTGGTCTCCTGCCTGAGCCGCACTACTCCCACACCGGAGCCGTCTCCTCCCAGAGCATCGTGCGTCACGACGAGCAGCCCCATCACACCGCCAAGCTGGTCGAAGCCGCTCCTGTCGCCTACCACGCCGCTCCCGCTCACGTCGCCTACCACGCCGCCCCGGCTACCGTAGCTTACCAAGCTGCCCCCGCCGTCCACTACGCCGCCCCCATCGCTAAGGTTGTCGCTCACCATGAGGAAGAAATCGTAAGTTTTTAATGTATATACGTCAAAACCAGATGGTTACATATTTGCATTGAAATATCAAAATGTGAGTGTAACATTACTAAATACTCGTACTATTTTGTATTACAGGCCTACCCCAAATATGAGTACACTTACTCCATCGCTGACGACCACACCGGCGACCACAAGTCTCAGCAGGAGACCCGCGACGGAGACGTCGTGAAGGGCTCTTACTCCTTCCACGAGGCTGACGGTTCCATCCGCACCGTGGAGTACACCGCTGACGACCACAGCGGCTTCAACGCGGTGGTGCACAACACCGCCCCCACGCACGCGCCCGTCGTCGTCAAGGCCGCGCCCGTCGTAGTCAAGGCCCCCGTCTACTACCACCACTAAACTGTTATTTTGGTATAGGAAAATGTTATTTATTGTAAATATACTGACGTGTGATGAATAAGTATCATGAGCATTTTTATACCCGTAACATATATCCACCTTTAAAATATTCGTGCAGTGAATATATAACTTAGTGAATGAAATGTAGCATTGTATATTTCAAGATCGTTAAGAATTATTTTACGATCCTGAGTATATGTATATTACAAGCCCCTCCACTTTCGGCTTTTAGTCATGCTCATGATTGAAATTACTGTTAATAATATTTTGCACACACAATGTTCAAACAATCCTGTTAAAAAACTGAAACTTTACATAACCTAGTAAAATTTCGCCTATTTTAACGAGGAAGAGCGAAACAAACAAAGTGCTATGCTTCAGCATGGGCCAAAATTCATTCCGGTATGTCCGTTTGTCCGTATTGTGAGCAGCTTCGATAATTTATAGAGAATTTATTGACGAATCAGGTTTTCGAAGTATTTTTTGGCAGGCTCACGAGTTTTACTGCTCACAGAGCCACTAGTATGTATTCCTTCGCCTTGCCTTTGGCTCGGGTGATCTGAGAAGTTCTTTGTTTTACCGTCCTAGGCGAGTAAACCTACTAATATGTGTGACAACTAACAAATAAAATCAGTTGAGCGTACAGTATACTAAAAAACTTTTGGCGAATAAATTGTTGCTGCTCAGTTTTGTGCTTTTTTTTAGGCTTTCGTACCAGTAAAGGAAAATAACGGAACCCTTACAGGATCACTTTGTTGTCCATCTGTCTGTCTGTCAAGACCCTTTATCGCGCGAGAACGCATGCAGGTATCGAGTTGATATTAAAACCATATTTTCATGACTACAAACAGGCCTAGTCCTTTTCTTGACTATTGCTATATTCTGTTATTACAGCGCACTATCCATATTTTAATAGGAAGATGAGGAACACTACTTTTGTGACTTTTGCAGTCACAATAGACCAGAACTAGGTTGTAACCGACTTCAAAAAAGGAGGAGGTTCTCAATTGTTTGTTACGCGATAACTCGGTAATTTATGAACCGATTTGAAAAATTATTTCTTTGTTTGAAAGCATATACTTCCAAATTGGTCCCGTTGTCACCAAAATCCAGTTCTGATGATGGGATCCTGGAAAAATCGAGGGAAATTTTTAAAATTTTATAGGCAAACTTGAAGCAGTTTAGCTACTGATTTTAAATCGGTTAAAACATTGTTTTTAAAGTAAATTAGGTATATCATAGAATAAATGAAATGAAATGAAAATCATCATCACTGGCCTTTAAATCTATAAACGATGATTTAAGCAGCATCCATAAAAGAGCGGCACGGCACGTACATGGTTTGTCAAATCAATACCAAAGAGAATATAACCAACGAGAGTGCCAGCGACGCCCGCACATACATATATGACATGTAAATGTCACACATAGCGTTGTAGGAGGCGCAGCAGGGCACTGGTGTCTCAATTCTCGTTTGTTGGACAAGAGGTCAAACCAGGCGTTGTCATGTAGTGTCACGCCTTTACAAAATGTCGTTCTCCAAAGGTCTTGGTCCTCGGATTGCTTTTCCCTCTTCATGGGATTAATCTTGAAGGACAGCATGTCACGTTTTGCACTGTCCTTGTTCATTTCATACCATAAAAAAGAGGAAATATGAAGCTTATGAAACTTGCTTTCAATTTAAGACAATATTTATTAGAACGTAAAATTTCACATCTAACTAAATTTGCTGAATCTAGTCTTTAAAAAACCGACCAAGTGCGTGTCGGATCACGCAAAACGAAGGGTTCCTTGCCTATTAAAAAGGTCGTATCGTCACAGAAATCATATGGCACTTTTCTTTAAGGAAGGCAGTTTTTCAGCAATATCTCGAAAACATTTGAATCGATCTTGTTCAAAAAATAGTAAAATTTATTGAAATAAAAATACAAGATTATAATTAACATTAACTAAGATAAATTAAAACTAAGTTAAATCTAAAAAAGGCCCTCGAGGCATTGTACCGAGGATGCTGGCGGCATTTCCTCGCTGAATTGCAATGCTGATGCGTTGCGCGAGAAAGCCGCCAGCTCTTCGGTCACCAGTTACATCGACCAGACGTTTCGCGATTTCTGCAAATAACTTATGCGCACTGGGACCCCACGGACCGAGGGTCTCGACGCCAAAGGGTACAAAGTCGTACTCTCTGCCGAGGCCTCTATATTTATTACATTTCAGATTTTCGGCGTTTTCCGCCGCTGCACCCGCTTTAGAAGTAGTCCGTTGGAGGTGAGACGGTGCCAGTGTGTCTACACATGTAGCGTCCCACACAAGCATCCGTCCCAACCTCCATGGAACCAGAGACACACCATCAGGTCTTTTGCCATCATCTCTGACAATGCCAGGCGGCTCAAGAAGAGCAGGCACATTGATGCTGGCAAGAGACCGGCGGATTATGTCATTAAGGGTCGCATGTCTTGAAAAGCGGCCTGCACTTTTCTGTTCAAAATAATTTTCGGTGAAAGAATTTAATAAGCCCTATGTCTATGATTGTTTTCATATTTTCAAAATACACCGTTCAAAAATTAGAGGGGTCGGACAGATTTTTAATGACTTTCGGGGCGATTATCTCCGATTCTATTAACTTAATCAAAAAAATTGCTGAGAAACCTTATAACTTATTTTGAAAGGCCTATCGATTGATGTATCACACGTGGGCTAACGATGAAAAAAAAAATTTTGACTTTCAGTTTTATGTATGGAGTGATTTATTTAAAAGGACAAGGATAATAAAAACATACAATAAAACAACAACTTAACCTACAAAGACGAAAAAAAAAGACTATAAATTAAAACTTAAAGATAAAAAATTTGGCCCAAATCGATGTCAGAGGGTAGTGTGCCCAGAAGGCTGGCAGCATTGCCACGCTGGATGGCAATGCTCACTCTTTGAGCAAAATATATGCCAGCTCTCTGGTCACCGCTGGCGTCTATTAGGCGCGCCGAAAATCCTTATACAGTCGGCGCGCGCTTGGACCCCATATTCCCAGTGTTTCGACTCCAAACGCCTCAAATAAGTAACCACTCCCTAGGGAAGCAAACTTGCGGCGTTTAAGGTCTTCTGCGGAGGATGCAGCTGAGCCAGCATTACGTAGCGTCCCATACCAAGGGACGACCCAACTTCCAGGGCACCAGCGTCATGCAAAAATTTTTTTTGTTATTTTAATTACAGAACTATGTAGCGACTAACAAAATACACCTATCCTCAAAATTTTATTCAAATACAAACACTGATAGGCCCAAGGTTACCAGAAGCGCAGGGAAGCTCAAAACAACTTTTTACGGGCTAGTAAAAGCGAAAAAGTCTTTCTTGGGAAATTGTATAAAATTCTACAATAAAATTCCAAAACACATTACCGAACTTACTGACTCTAAATTCAAATCTGTCGTAAAACGGACACTTATTTCAAAAGCATATTATAAGATAAACGACTACATCATGGATAGTGATATTTGGCAGCGATAAAATCCTGCACTAGAAATCTGTCGTAAAATAAATAGACTTTCTACTATAGCAATGTAATTTTAAAATTTTATAATACTCTGATACTGCAATTATATATTGTATACTGTTTTGAAAATATGACACCTCGCCGATTTTTTTACGCCGGTTCTTCTCGAGGCAGAGGTTTACTTTCCGAACCGGTGGTAGTTTATCGACATTCATAGGTGCATGTAATATGCCTAAATTGAAGAATAAATCACTTTGACTTTGACTTTGTGACATACGGACGGACAGACAGACAGACAGACATAACGAATCCATAAGGATTCCGATTTTTTTCCATTTGTTTACGATTTTTTGCCATTTGGCTGAGATTTTTTTGACGTTAACTGTGTTAAGTACCAACGATGCATAATTTTTTTGCTACGAATACCTACATTATTTAATTTGCTGAGTGAAATATTATACACACACAATGTCTAAAACGATTGGTATATTTTTATGTTTAAAATTTATGTTCTCAACATCTATGTCAGTTTGGTTTCAAAGTTCCAAATTTTGAAACCAAACTGGTATTTATATAGCACACACGTTTTTTTTATGACTCTGCTCTCTTGACCATTTTATTATATTTTCCTACTAGCTTTCTTTTGTGTTTGTTTGCCGTCATTAATTAGGTATTGTTTAATTATTTATTCATTCTATTATGAGGGTAGTTTTGTATGAAAAAATCACATGTTAATTATCACACGCAAGTATATTTACAATAAATAACATTTCCTATACCAAAATAACAGTTTAGTGGTGGTAGTAGACGGGGGCCTTGACTAGGACGGGCGCGGCCTTGACGACGACGGGCGCGTGCGTGGGGGCGGTGTTGTGCACCACCGCGTTAAAGCCGTTGTGGTCGTCAGCGGTGTACTCCACGGTGCGGATGGAGCCGTCAGCCTCGTGGAAGGAATAAGAGCCCTTCACGACATCTCCGTCGCGGGTCTCCTGCTGAGACTTATTGTCACCAGTGTGTTCATCAGCCACGGAGTAAGTGTACTCGTATTTGGGGTATGCCTGAAATAGAAAATGGTTTTAGTTTTTACTTCGCAAATATACACCTATATTTGAATTTTTATTATCAATTCAAAACTCACGATTTCTTCCTCATGGTGAGCGACAACCTTAGCGATGGGGGCGGCGTAGTGGACGGCGGGACCAGCGTAGTAAGTCACGGGGGTGGGGGCGGCGTGGTAGGTGACGGGGGCGGGCGCGGCGTGGTAGGCGACGTGAGCGGGGGTGGCATGGTAGGCGACGGGGGCGACCACGGCCAACTTGGCGATGGGGGCGGCGATCACCTTGGTGGTGTGATGGAGCTGCTCGTCGTGACGCACGATGCTCTGGGAGGAGACGGCTCCGGTGTGGGAGTAGTATGGCTCAGGCAGGAGACCAGCCTGGGTCACCGCCACGAACGCGAAAAGGGCCACGAACTGTAAATGTATAATTATAATAAATAAACGTCATAATCGGTTTAAAGATATTTATTCCTATAAGAATTTATACAATTCGCTTATATGATTGATTTTGATGCAATAAAATAAATAAAATAAAATAAAATGCATTTATTTCGGACAACTATGATCCATAGATTGTTAGAACTACAGGACTTATATAACTATGTTAGGACTTAAACTTAAATGTAGGGAGGACCAGTGCCTCAGTAGGCTACCGTCCCATCTGTCGGCCACCGTGTTCAGGAGACTGTGGCGGCTGGCGCGCACTCTGCGGTGCGTCGCGGCGCAGCGCTTGCGCAGTGTCGCGTGGAAACCATCCACTTGAGCGTCCGCGAACATACCGGACGCGCTACAGTGTCGCGGCAGCCGCAACAGTACCCTGAACGCATCGTTATACTGGACGCGCATTGCGTTGAGCGATCGCTGGGTGTATTTGCACCACATGCTACAGGTATACAGCGATGTGCAGTACGCCTTAAACAATGTTAATTTAACCCGCACTGCACACCGGCTGAACCTGCGTGCTATCATATTGCTGTGCCCTTGCAGGGTGTCACATGTATACCTACTTATTTATAAATCCATCCATGTCTGTAATGTGATATGCAATAAACGATTCTATTCTATTCTATTCTATTCTATTCTATCATGTTAGCCGTAATAGCCAATGCTCTGCGTTCTCGCTCAATGTCCGCATCGTCTCGTAGGTCGTCCGTTAACAAGTGTCCAAGATATTTAAACATGTGCACCCTCGTCACCTGCTGTCAATATAATGTTGATTTTGATGCAATATAAAGTAGACATTAAGTATTAATTACTTACTTTGGTGAACATTTTGTGAGTTTCTTTGTTCTGTAGGCACGAAGAGTGAATGATAAAATTTCTAATCTACACGACCGTTTTATACTAATTAAAACGAACTTGTTTAGACTATTACCTATTCGACCTTGCCTCGGGTCAATGTGACGCCATTGATTGTTCATATATTATTACGTAGAGATATGATTAGGAACTTTTGCTTTTTGATATTAATTTCTTTTCATGTCATTCAAAATATGTTATTTGAAAATACAATTTTGACCAATATTATAAAGACATGTCGTATCCGTGACTTTCGCCTTTGACTTTGTAATTTTGTATGCTACAAGTTATGGATAGTTCCATTACATGAGTTATCTCGTCTTAATGTCAATCTTTCAACTGTAGGTAAGGTAAAAGTACTAGTGCCCGACATGTCACCAGAAAAAACTTATTTGAATCACGATATTATGCTCATTTAAGATGTATTAAACAGTTTCATACGGTTTGGGAGACGAGGTATTTACTCAAGTTACTGATATGGAATTCGTTTCATATGGTGATCTTATAAAAAATCCTGATAATATAAGAATTAGGTAATCAATCCGAATGTACGAGTAAATGGCAGGCGGTTATGCTGGCAGTCCCAATAGATGTAATTTCAGTACAAATGTCATGAATGACAGACTGACATTTATTGGGACTCTCATTGTCCCAATTGATGGCAGCTGGTTTTAACAAATATGTTCATAACTTATAAATAAGTTATTTCTCTTGAAATTGTGATAAGAAATATTGAAGTCACTAACATTTAGTAACTTAAAAATTATGTCGTGATCAATCTTAGTTTATTATTCGCTAGTTAAATTATATTCGTCGAGTACTAGTACCGCGTCGGGTACTAGTACTTCCATCTTAGTCCTAGATCACATATTGAAATACGGCTGTATAGGTTTTGCCGTTGCTCAACAAGTGAGACTAAATCCGGTGCACGCGACACTAAACTCAAAAGACACCAATTCTCAATTGATTCCAATATTATAAAAAACTAATGTCGTAATGAACGAAACCCAAATGAACTTATTGCCAATATGAACCGTTCTTCATTTGCACTTTTTTCAATATGGCCTAATCCCAAATGGATTGAAGCTCATAAAAGCCGATACACAGAAGGCTCTTTTCCCAAAATACCCTAAATTTCAATCACAGAGCACCTGATTTCCATAATGATTCACAAAACGGTCTTTTCCCATAATACACCAAATTCTCGATTGTCTTATTTTTATAGAATAAAACCTCGCGTAAACATATAACATGCCACTACAGATACTATCTTAACACTGGCTACTTAAAAATTAAGTGTCAACTGACGCAAAAGGAATATATGTCATGATTTTATTGTTTCTTGAGATTCGCAATGGCCAACAGGGAAATAATTTTTATTGAAAATCAAAAAGGACACCCCGCTCTTGTTTATGACGGGCATCGTTACAATTTTAGTCATAACAACAAAAATTCCAACAACTGGAAATGTGCCAATCGCAGTACTGGTTGCTTTGCATCCGCAACTCTGAACAACAGTAAAGACACGGTGCTGAAGGTAAGCGAGCATGTCTGCAAGAGGCACTATAGTGAAAACATACGAAACATTGCCATAGATACTTGCAAGACAGAAGTGTGCAAGAAAATGACACCCGTAAAAAAAGTGTTTGAAAAAATGGTGACAGATTTGCATGAAGCCAATCTTAACTTTAGTATGTGCTCCTTTGATGAAGTTAGAAGTTCGTTATACCGGGCCAGGCACAAGTATCTGAACCAAAAGACTACGGAGTTTACTCGGCTGGAAAATGTCAAAGTACCTGATTTATTGGCAGATGAATTTCTGGTACTGGAAGATGGAGACACGGAGAAAATTTTAATTTTTTCGACGAAGATTAGCAGAGAATTTCTGAGGAAAACAGCGGAAAAACAAATTCAGTACTACGGCGATGGGACTTATAAAAGTTATAAAAGAAAACCAAAACCCTTTAGCCAATTGTACTCTATACATGCTAACATAGAGGCTAACAAAACTATAACCAATGTTGTACCCGTACTGTTCGCGTTGCTGCCAAATAAAAATCAAAACACTTATACAAGATTTTTCACGTTGCTACGGGATGAAATGGGAGTAAATATACAAATGTTTAAATGCGACGAATTAGCGCAAATTAATGCATGCGAATCTGTTTACCCGAACTGCGAATTGACAGGGTGCTATTTCCATTATAATCGTGCGATTTGGAAGAAAGCAGAGTCCTTAAAAATTGATACTACCACCGAAGGCTGCAAATTTACTGAAATGTGTGCTGTTATGCCGCTGTTGCCACAGTCAGAGATATACGATATGTGGGTGACACTACTACGAGTAAGTGAGGCTCCAGTAAGAAATGAATTCTTGCGGTTCAAACAGTACATGGAAAAGACTTGGTTGAAATTAGGACCCCATAAATTGAGTTGCACTAAAGAAAAACACCGCACCAATAATCCGGTTGAGGGCTGGCATCGGCGGCTTAATATTCGCATGCCGCACAAGCCAACATTAGTGCGGTTCCTATATAAACTAAGGCGAGAAGCCAAGTACCAAGACACTCGCATATGCAATCCGTTGTTCAGTGGAGCGAAGAGGCAACGGTGTGACATTGTTTTTGATCGCAAGTATCAACAGCAATTATCGGATCTCAGTGAGGGATTAATATCCGCTACAGATTTTTTAGAAAACGTCATCCGACTCAAGAAACTTCAGAGATAAACGACGAAGATTAACAAAAACAACCATAATTTAAGTTTAAAATTGAAATGTTTTGTTTTAAGCATAATTTAAGTTTAAAATAGAAACGTTTTGTTTTTTTTTGCGAAATAAATTTCGTTTAAGTTTATTGCTACTGTATTTTTTACGAACATTTGCATAATCCTAGTCGGACGTACAATACGACTAAAATCAGTTAACGATTCGGATTGTATATCTATCTTGCTCGTACTTATGCGATTTCAATAAGAGCGTGCGAGAGAGGGGTAAAAGCCGAAGCATGTCTACCACAACCATCGAAAATTGGCATTGACGGAAAAACCTTTTTGTCACCCAATATGCACGTGTGACAGAGATGGAAATACATACCCGCAATCGTTCGATTTTCGTGGTACCAGGGCCTATACCACGAACTATTTCGTTTCCCTCTCTATTACTCTCGCATATTTGAGCCAGATAGACAAACGAACGAACGAAATACCTAGTTCGTGGTATAGGCCCAGGCCAGGACTTCCAAAAGACTATCCGGTGCACGCGACACTAAACTCAAAAGACACCAATTCTCAATTGATTCCAATATTATAAAAAACTAATGTCGTAACGAACGAAACCCAAATGAACTTATTGCCAATATGAACCGTTTTTCATTTACACTTTTGTCAATATGGCCTAATCCCAAATGGATTGAAATTCATAAAAGCCGATACACAGAAGGCTCTTTTCCCAAAATACCCTAAATTTGAATTCCCTTAATGATTGATTCACAAAACGGCATCTTCCCAAAATACCCCAAATTCTTGATTATCAGACGCTGTACTACTGATCCTCGCTCAGTGCTAGTGGAAACGCAGCCTTTTGCTGTCTTTTGGAAGTCCTGGCCTGGGCCTATACCACGAACTAGGTATTTCGTTCGTTCGTTCGTCTATCTGGCTCAAATATGCGAGAGTAATAGAGAGGGAAACGAAGTAGTTCGTGGTATAGGCCCTGGTACGACGAAAATCGAACGATTGCGGATATGTATTTCCATCTCTGTCACACGTGCATATTGGAGTGACAAAAAGGTTTTTCCGTCAATGCCAATTTTCGATGTTCGTGGTAGACATGCTTCGGCTTTTACCCCTCTCTCGCACGCTCTTATTAAAATCGCATAAGTACGAGCAAGATAGATATAGATATACAATCCGAATGGTGTATTATGGGAAAAGACCGTTTTGTGAATCAATCATTATGGAAATCAGGTGCTCTGTGATTGAAATTTAGGGTATTTTGGGAAAAGAGCCTTCTGTGTATCGGCTTTTATGAGCTTCAATCCATTTGGGATTAGGCCATATTGACAAAAGTGCAAATGAAGAACGGTTCATATTGGCAATAAGTTCATTTGGGTTTCGTTCATTACGACATTAGTTTTTTATAATATTGGAATCAATTGAGAATTGGTGTCTTTTGAGTTTAGTGTCGCGTGCACCGGATAGCCAAAAGACAGCAAAAGGCTGCGTTTCCACTAGCACTGAGCGAGGATCAGTAGTACAGCGTATGATAATCGAGAATTTGGGGTATTTTGGGAAGATGCCGTTTTGTGAATCAATCATTAAGGGAATTCAAATTTAGGGTATTTTGGGAAAAGAGCCTTCTGTGTATCGGCTTTTATGAACTTCAATCCATTTGGGATTAGGCCATATTGACAAAAGTGCAAATGAAAAACGGTTCATATTGGCTATAAGTTCATTTGAGTTTCGTTCGTTACGACATTAGTTTTTTTATAATATTGGAATCAATTGAGAATTGGTGTCTTTTGAGTTTAGTGTCGCGTGCACCGGATTGGTGAGACTTACTCTTAAATAGTGTTTGTGTGTAGACCATTTCTGCGCCGCGCCGCGCTTAAATAAATTGAATCTAGTATATAAATAATGCATTAAATGTATTTATTACTTTTCTAAATGGCTTTAATAACTTTCATTGACTTAAATTACAACTTTTTAGATACCGTTAGCGTAATAACTACCTAACAATAAACATCAAAAAATCAATTCAGTTTAACGAAGTGTGGCTGTTTAGGTTTCTGCCATTGGTCATTTTTTTTATTACTTTTCAGCCCTAGGGGCGTCATGCCTCACTTTCAACCCGCTATTCAGATAAACAATGACCTACTTTTAGAGTATGAGAGCTGAAAAAGTAAATTATATAGGGTTAGTGCTGACGTACGCTACTGGACCGTTACCGGACCTAGTCGTAGTACCTATGTTCCCGCCACCTGACTGGTGCCGATAGGCTTGCGACGGCCCTTAATACAAAGAATTTACCACGTTAACAGCTATGTGTTATTTTCAACCGTTCGTTGTAACAATATTGGAATTTTTATCTAAAGCAATACACCGTAAGTGAGATGTAGCCCGCGGCAAGGTCGCGTGTGCCAAATACTCGTCTTACTACAACAATATGCGAGTATAAAACTAGTAGTCAGTGCTTGACATTTATCATTTACAACTTGAACGTATCTGAATCACTATCAATATGTTCTCCAAAGTAAGTACCTAGTAAGATGAATTCAGTTCGATCTAAAAACGCAGCAATTAATGTTATCTATCTACCTCTATTCATAGATAACATTAATTTCAATATTTCACAAAGCGTGAACCGACCTTAGATATTTTCTTTTTTTTGTTCACAGATTGTAGCCCTTTGCGCCTTCGCGGCTGTGGCCCAGGCCGGACTCCTGGTTGAGCCTCATTACTCCTCGGCCGCCGCCGTCTCCTCCCAGAGCATCGTGCGCCACGACCAGCCCCAGGAATACGCCCACAAGCTGGTGGCTACCCCCGTCGCCTACCACGCCGCTCCTGCTCACTTGGCCTACCACGCCGCCCCCGCCCCCGCCCCGGTCGCCTACCACGCCGCTCCTGCTCACGTCGCCTACCACGCCGCCCCCGCCCCCGCCCCGGTCGCCTACCACGCTGCTCCTGCCACCGTCCACTATGCCGCCCCTATCGCCAAGGTCGCCACTCATGAAGAAATCGTAAGTTTCGTCTTTTATGCATCGCGCTATTCAAATGTTCAGTAAAATTAGCACCAATTATTTTTAATCTATCCTTCTATTGACAGGCTCACCCCAAATACGAGTACTCTTACTCCGTTGCTGACGGACACTCCGGCGACAACAAGTCCCAGCAGGAGACCCGCGATGGAGATGTCGTGAAGGGCTCTTACTCCTTCCACGAGGCTGACGGCTCCATCCGCACCGTGGAGTACACCGCTGATGACCACAACGGCTTCAACGCGGTGGTACACAACTCTGCCCCCACGGACGCGCCCGTCGTCGTCAAGGCCGCGCCCGTGTACTCCGCTCCCACATACTACCACCACTAAAATATTGTAGAAACGATACCAAAGATTTAAAAAAAATTGTTTGCTAAGTATTAATTTGATGAAATACACAAGTGTAAAACATTACAAATGTATTTTTTTTATTCCCCAATACATTATTTTATAACTACTTAGGCTTGTAAGTATATGTGGATTTGCAAGTCACACTCACGCCCATGCACGCAAACAATAAATGATATTATGTATCTTTAAGATTTAATTCATAAGGATGTCGCTGACGACCGATACGTCTGAGAGGATATCGTAGGTTCTTGTAATCGTAAATACTCTGATAGTCTTTGCTCCCCACTATCAGCTTTATTATTTTCCGCAAAAAAAAGATGCAATGCAATATTTTGATCAATTTTCATATGAGGCTTTATGTAATATTATTAGAATGCAGTTTTTTTTTTATAAAATCTGCCTCGTGACTCCTATATAAGTAGCCAATAGTCCTAATTGAATATTGTATCGAACATGAATAATTCACAATGCAAGTCGAATTGTAAGTATTCACATATTATTTATCTATCGACGATCTGAGTTAGTTATATCTTATATGTGACTTCGCAAGATCTAGTTTTACCATTCGTGATAATAGTTTAAATTATAATTTGTCCTCTTAACTAACAAGATAGATCTCTATCGACAAGTTAATCTGGATTATAGCTTACGACATTAAGTTATCAAAGTGTTTTGAAAGGAGTACCTATGCTAAGCACAATCGATCGTTACTATACCTCATTCCATATAACATTAGAATTTTAACGGACAAGTGCGCCTACGTTTCTTCGTTTATCTAGGATATCAAAGAGAAATATTGTACCTACTGTTTTCGATCATTGTTTGACTTATTGCGATCATTAAGTGGTTTTCAAACAACAATAGGTCCTAATGTTTATGCGTTTCAAAATGGATTTCTTTGAATTCGAATGACGATTAACGTTCGATGTTTAAAATCTTATATGAAATAGGATACAAGTAGGTATCTTTAGCTACATCCTACCCGCAAGGTACAGTGAGTATACGAACTTGGCCGGGTTGATGTTGAATGAATGTCTCGGTTATATAAGGATTTTAAAGTTAATAATGGTGCATTTAAATTCTTAAAAGACATGATGATTACGGAATCAGAATCAGGTGGTACAAACATATTAAGTAACTGACTATACTCTATAAGGCCTCAACTTATACTGTAATTTAAACTGGAAATCACACGTTTTGAAGACCCAAAAAACCAAAAATAAATTATATCGTTTCGTATAAGCTCAGGAGCCGTAGCATGGTTGGCCTTATCACGCGACAAGTGACAAGATAAGAGCGTCGTCTCGTTCTATCGAACGGTGTCAGCCAGTAATGCACGCTCTATCCTATCACCTATCGCGTGACAAGGCCAACCATGCTACGGGGCCTGAGCATGTTAAAAACAAATACAGGTATAAGAGTGCGCCCTGTTGGTCGATCACGTAACGCATTGTACGCGCATCAGGTAGATCTAAATGTCACTTTTTAGATGGAAAAATGACAGTTGGATCTACCTAACGCGCGTTCGGAACGTTACGTGACCCCTGGCTACGTACCACTCGCAGGCGGTCGCATTACTGCGTTACGGGCTCCCACTGTGGGGCCATAGTACTGACATCCACCACGTATTTTTCATGCAAAAGAAATGTATACGAATACTTGCAAACATACACCTATCCTATAGCTGCAGACCACATTTTAAAAACATGAAACTTCTAATCCTCCCTTCACTATACATATATATTAGAAAATGCATCGTTTCTTCGTAAAAATCTACACCTATTTAAATTTAACCAAAACGCTCGTAGCTCGTCACAACCTGAAACTTGCTGAACTTAGGTTACGCGTACATTTTTATATAGTTCTAGTTTAGACTAGAACTTCATAAAAATGTACTATATTACCCAAACAGCTCACGCACACAAGAAGTGCCTAACCTAGGGCGGCTAGATGAGGTACAACATATCACCGCCCAAAAAATCTAGAAATTCCAGGAGGCAACGGGCCTTAACTGTGAACTCTAAAAAGGGCTGCCACAATAGATCACTTGCTGATCGAAGCGGCATATTAAGGCCCACAAATCAACAATAATAATAATAATATTGGCGCTATAACAAAAAAAAACTAAAAAACTGGCCAAGTGCGAGTCAGACTGGGGCTCCCATACAACAGACATGTTTTTTTGCCGTTTTTATAGATAAAGGTACGGAACCCTTCGTGCGCGAGTCTGACTCGCACTTGTTTCCTTTTGGCTACAGAACCCTAAAAATGAGATTTTTTGACGTTGACTGTGTTAAGTACCAACGATGCAATGTCTAAGACTTTTGGTTTTCATGTTTAAAAGCAGGTTCTCAATATAACATGGCAAAAGATTCAAATTTTCAAACCAAACTGGTATATAGCATACACGTTTTTTTTATGAATGACCTGCTCTCTTGATCATTTTATTACATTTGCCTACTAGCTTTCTTTTGTGTTTGTTTGCCGTCATTAATTATTGTTTCATTATTTATTCATTATATTATGAGGGTAGTTTTGTATGAAAAAATCACATGTTAATTATCACACGCAAGTATATTTACAATAAATAACATTTCCTATGCCAAAATAACAGTTTAGTGGTGGTAGTAGACGGGGGCCTTGACTAGGACGGGCGCGGCCTTGACGACGACGGGCGCGTGCGTGGGGGCGGTGTTGTGCACCACCGCGTTGAAGCCGTTGTGGTCGTCAGCGGTGTACTCCACGGTGCGGATGGAGCCGTCAGCCTCGTGGAAGGAGTAAGAGCCCTTCACGACATCTCCGTCGCGGGACTCCTGCTGAGACTTATTGTCACCAGTGTGTTCATCAGCCACGGAGTAAGTGTATTCGTATTTGGGGTATGCCTGAAATAGAAAATAGTTTTAGTTTTTACAATGTTTACTATTCGTAAATATGCATTTATATTTGTACATAAGACAAATAACATAACACATGTTCATTGTATATCAATTCAAAACTCACGATTTCTTCCTCATGGTGAGCGACAACCTTAGCGATGGGGGCGGCGTAGTGGACGGCGGGAGCAGCGTGGTAAGTCACGGGGGTGGGGGCGGCGTGGTAGGTGACGGGGGCGGGAGCGGCGTGGTAGGCGACGTGAGCGGGGGTGGCGTGGAAGGCGACGGGGGCGGCCACGGCCAACTTGGCGATGGGGGCGGCGATCAGCTTGGTGGTGTGATGGGGCTGCTCGTCGTGACGCACGATGCTCTGGGAGGATACGGCTCCGGTGTGGGAGTAGTGTGGCTCAGGCAGGAGACCAGCCTGGGACACCGTCACGAACGCGAAAAGGGCCACGAACTGTAAATGTTTGAGATTAATTAACAGTTTGAGACTCAATTGCATAAACATGCATAATTATGATAAATAAACGTCATAATGTTGATTTTGATGCAATATAAAGTACACAAGGGGACTACATTATAGGAAATTTGTAAATATATGTACATATTTTAGTTGTAAGTCATTGTGTATGTTGTAGTATAGTTTTTGTTTTATTTACTTAATAAAATAATGACTTTTTAAAGTAGACAATAAATAGGTAACTTACTTTGGTGAACATTTTGTGAGTTTCTTTGTTCTGTAGGCACGAAGAGTGAATGATAAAATTTCTAATCTACATGACCGTTTTATACTAATTAAAACGAACTTGTTTAGACTATTACCTATTCGACCTTGCCTCGGGTCAATGTTGACGTCATTGACTGTTCATATATTTTTACGTAGAGATAAGATTAGGAACTTTTGCTTTTTGATATTCATTTCTTTTCATGTTATTCAAAATATATACACTCTAGGGGTAGGGCAAACAAGACCACGTGGATAGTGGGGTGCTCCGATTCGGTTTTGTTACCTGTGTGCATGCATATAAAATACAATATCTCGGCCATTTTTGATTTTATAGAAAAAAGTTTCAAACAAAACATGCTTATTTTAACGGATTCTGTACGAAACAATCATAATAAATACATTAGGTCTGGTGAAACATTAGAGAAAAAGTTAAAAGGTCTAGTGACAGGATAGGTGTGATGAAATTAGGTGTAGTATTCATTAAACATAGTAATCATTAGGCACGTTAATCATTACGCTTAGTAATCACTGGGAAAAATCATTATTAGTTTCCAATATATTAGCACACTTGATGTTTAGTATTAGGAAAGATTAGGAGGTACGAAATTAGGCCCAGCAAATAATTATGCCATACAATATTAGTTATCCGAATATTAGGGCTAATGAAAATTATATCGAACGTTGGTATGTGTAATGAAATTAGCACTAACGATATTAGGTTAAGTGGGGGTGAGCCGAAAAGGTTTTGATTTGCTTTGTTAATGAAGGTTGTAAAAAATAGTAGATTGTTAACCAAGTAAAACACTCTACTTTCCATTTCGAATAATGGGAATTTAAACAACACACAGGAAATACAACATCAAAAGAATTTATTACTAAAAAAATATAAGTAGTCCTTGATCACATATTGAAATGCGGCTGTATAGGTTTTGCCGTTGCTGAACAAATTTAATGTGGTCTACATTAGTTGAGCAACGGCAAAACCTATAAATAGTGTTTGTGTGTAGACAATCTTTGCGCCGCGCCGCGCTTAAAAAAATTGAATGCATTATGTAAATAATGAATGGCTTTAATTGACTTCAAATATAACTTTTTAGATAACGTTAACGTAATAAATAACTAACAATAAACATCAAAAGTTCAATTCAGTTTAACGAAGTGTGGCTGTTTAGGTTTCTGCCATTGGTCATTTTTTTATTACTTTTAGCCCTAGGGGCGACATGCCTCACTTTCAACCCGCTATTCAGATAAACAATGACTTACTTTCAGAGTATGAGAGCTGAAAAGGTAAATTATACAGGGTTAGTGCTGACGTACGCTACCGGACCGTTACCGGACCTAGTATGGTCGTAGTATGTTCCCACCACCTGACTGGTGCCGATAGGCTTGCGACGGCCCTTAATACAAAGAATTTACCACGTTAACAGCTATGTTTTCTTATCAACCGTTCGTTGTAACAATATTGGAATTTGTATCTAGAGCAATACACCGTAAGTGTGATGTAGCCCGCGGCAAGGTCGCCTGTGCCAAATACTCGTCTAACTACAACAATATGCGAGTATAAAACTAGTAGTCAGTGCTTGACATATATCATTTACAACTTGAACGTATCTGAATCACTATCAATATGTTCTCCAAAGTAAGTACCTACCTAGTAAGATGAATTCAGTTCGATCTAAAAACGCAGCAATTAATGTTATCTATGTACCTCTATTCATATAGATAACATTACTTTCAATGTTTCACAAAGCGTGAACCGACCTTAAATATTTTCTTTTTTTCACAGATTGTAGCTCTTTGCGCCTTCGCGGCTGTGGCCCAGGCCGGACTCCTGGTTGAGCCTCATTACTCCTCGGCCGCCGCCGTCTCCTCCCAGAGCATCGTGCGCCACGACCAGCCCCAGGAATACGCCCACAAGCTGGTGGCTGCCCCCGTCGCCTACCACGCCGCTCCTGCTCACGTCGCCTACCACGCCGCCCCCGCCTCCGTGACCTACCACGCTGCCCCCGCCCCGGTCGCCTACCACGCTGCTCCTGCCGCCGTCCACTATGCCGCCCCTATCGCCAAGGTCGCCACTCATGAAGAAATCGTAAGTTTCGTCTTTTATGCATCGCGCTATTCAAATGTTCAGTAAAATTAGCACCAATTATTTTTAATCTATCCTTCTATTGACAGGCTCACCCCAAATACGAGTACTCTTATTCCGTTGCTGACGGACACTCCGGCGACAACAAGTCCCAGCAGGAGACCCGCGACGGAGATGTCGTGAAGGGCTCTTACTCGTTCCACGAGGCTGACGGCTCCATCCGTACCGTGGAGTACACCGCTGACGACCACAACGGCTTCAACGCGGTGGTGCACAACTCCGCCCCCACGCACGCGCCCGTCGTCGTCAAGGCCGCGCCCGTGTACTCCGCTCCCGCGTACTACCACCACTAAAATATTGTAGAAACGATACCAAAGATTTAAAAAAAATTGTTTGCTAAGTATTTATTTGCTGCAATACACAAAAGTGTAAAAAATTACAAATGTATTTTGTTTATTCCCCGTTACATTATTTTATAACTACTTAGGCTTGTAAGTATATGTGGATTTGCAAGCCACACTCACGCCCATGCACGCAAACAATAAATGATATTATGTATCTTTAAGATTTAATTCATTAGGATGTCGCTGACGACCGATACGTCTGAGAGGATATCGTAGGTTCTTGTAATAGTAAATAGGTACTCTGATAGTCTTTGCTATGGAGCAAAGGCAAGCTGATAGTATGGACTATCAGCTTTATTATTTTCCGCAAAAAAAAGATGCCAATATTTTGATCAATTTGACCGGGTTTGATTCCCGGCCACATATGAGGCTTTATGTAATTTTATTAGAATGCAGTTTTTTTTTATAAAATCTCCCTCGTGACTCCTATATAAGTAGGTACAATAGTCCTAATTGAATATTGTATCGAACATGAATAATCTCGGTTATATATGGATTTTAAAGTTAATAATGGTGCATTGAAATTCTTAAAAGATATGATGATTACGGAATCCGAATCAGGTGGTACAAACAAACTGTAATTTAAACTGGAAATCACACGTAGAAAACCCAAAAAACCAAAAATAAAATAAATTATATCGTTTCGTATATGCTCAGGAGCCGTAGCATGGTCGGCCTTATCACGCGACAAGTGACAAGATAAGAGCGTCGTCTCGTTCTATCGAACGGTGTCAGCCAGTGATGCACGCTCTATCCTATCACCTATCGCGTGACAAGGCCAACCATGCTACGGGGCCTGAGCATGTTAAAAACAAATACAGGTATAAGAGTGCGCCCTGTTGGTCGATCACGTAACGCATTGTACGCGCATCAGGTAGATCTAAATGTCACTTTTTATATGGAAAAATGACAGTTGGATCTACCTAACGCGCGTTCGGAACGTTACGTGACCCCTGGCTACGTACCACTCGCAGGCGGTCGCATTACTGCGTTACGGGCTCCCACTGTGGGGCCATAGTACTGACATCCACCACGTATTTTTCATGCAAAAGAAATGTATACGAATACTTGCAAACATACACCAATCCCATAGCTGCAGACCACATTTTAAGATCATGAAACTTCTAACCCTCCCTTCACATATATTGGAATATGCATCGTTTCTTCGTAAAAACCTATTTAAATTTAACCAAAACGCTCGTAGCTCGTCACTACCTGAAACTTGCTGAACTTAGGTTACGCGTACATTTTTATATAGTTCTAGTTTAGACTAGAACTCCATAAAAATGTACTATATTACCCAAACAGCTCACGCACACAAGAAGTGCCTAACTAGGGGGGCTAGAAGAGGTACAACATATCACCGCCCAAAAAATCTAGAAATTCCAGGAGGCAACGGGCCTTAACTGTGAACTCTAAAAAGGGCTGCCACAATAGATCACTTGCTGATCGAAGCGGCATATTAAGGCCCACAAATCAACAATAATAATAATAATATTGGCGTAGGAATGTGACGGCCCCATTGCCCACCAGATTTCTGGTGCAAAGTCAACGTAAGGCAGCTTGTGGCGGGCTGTTAGGGAGTAGCGACCCTACGTACCTGAATGCTCCTGGGGGTGTCCTGTGGTCAGGCTGAGCCGATCGTGTGGATGTTTGGACAGGCCCCCCACCTCTGGCTTGCCTTAACCGGCCCTCCAGAGTGGAGTCGCTAGAGCTGTTGCTTGAGGGTAGATGTGGACACCTAAGTGGCGAGTTGGCTATATGTTTAAAGTTCAGTGCCACCTCTCAACCCCTTCCAGCTCTCTGACCGGTGTTGCCCTTAGGCCATTTTTTAATGTCGCTATTAATAGGGGCCCATGCATCTAGCGTTGGCAAGTCACCGTCTGCCAGAGATAAAAAATGAAACAGTTTTATTAGGCAGGCGTCCGATGTTTCACCAATAGCACAGCCACTAGTCCATCATTGTCACCCAATAATCCGTTTTATTTATATTACATCAACCAGTAATAAGTAGTCCCTATACACCCCAGCGGGTGCTGTCTCTGTGTGCGTCCCATGACATGGGCAGGGACAGCACCCGCTCCGTGTACTCCTTGCATTCCATTAAATTGTCAAAAGGGGCTCTACGTGTTGTCTCAGTTGGTACTTTGTAGGTACCTAACCCCACGCACGCCTCCCAAAGGTCCGGGACACCATGTCCCGTGAGCGGGAAAGACATACATAATAATATCACCAAGCAAAAAAAATCCCCATCCAGATAGAAACTGACATATTCTTTGTACACAGTCTAAAATCTAAACTGATAGATAAATATTAATAAATTCTGTAGCCGAATTTATGGAAGATACAAGTTTATAATGTGTTTGCCGTCATATTTATTATAAATGTCAATAACTATCAACATTAACTTAGTTTTGACCCTAAGTTAGTTTTATCTGATTGTTGCTACACCCTTCCAGGGTCCAATCTTATCTTAGTTTTAAGTACTTCCTCATGAACATAAAGCCGCAATTCCAGCTTTTCTATAGATACGTATCACGACACGTCACATCTCTATAGATTACCTTTACTAAAGTGAAATGAGGCTAGGAACATCAACTATTGACCAAAGAAATAAAATAATCACAAGTAATGCAAGAATTTAACGAACAGCTAATTGCGACACTAAAAATTCATTTCATTTCATGTGTCTCATTTCCATTTTTGTTTGTATTGTACCTAATATATAATATTTGTTACGTACCGTGTCTTCACTGGATGGACCCAACGAAAGATCAGCGCTGGCTGCAAAGCCAGCATCATGCTGAGTTGGGTCCATTTCGTGACACGCCACAGATTCACTTTTTTCCTGTGTCTTTGTCTTGTAATAATATATGTTGTGTTGTGTTACGAATAAATGTTTGATTTGATTTTGATTTTAAAATTAATACAGTTCAAAATTACTACAAAAATCAAGGATTGTCGTATTTTTCCACGTCTTCTTTTCATTGAAAACCCATTTAGCATGTCAAAGCTAAAAGAGGTCCTATGAATAAATATAGAGAGTGGAAGCATTTAGAACTACGCAATACGAATAGGTATGTGTGTCATATTCGCAGCTACGTATGAAAAGCTAATAATAAATGCGTATTGATTAGGTAATCGGACGCTACTTTACCAATTCATAGGTATCTTTTGCAAAACCAAGCATTTCTATTACGGATTTACATCACAAAATATTGAATTATTATTTCATTCCTGGCATTAAGCAGAGTTGTAACGTACCTGTACCGTAGTAATTTGCTACGTGTTGCTGCTGATAAGAGGGAAAAAAATACATGCGATTAAGGAACGCACATCCTAACAACATGCTGTCTTGTAAGTATTACATATGTACTAAAATACTAATAAACTTATACTAGTAAATTATTCCGCTGGAAATTGATCACAGACCATGGCAAAAAAGGCTCGTAGTTTACCACACATCTTCTGGAACCGCAATCGCAAAAAGAACTAGATGAACGGTAAAACGTCATAAATCCAGCTTCTGAGCGACATCAAACTGCATAACTCCGTGTTTGCTGCCGTGCACGCACTTGAACTAATTCAGTCGCAGTAGATTCCACTCCATCACGTAAAGTTTTGAACGCGCGTTAGGTAGATCCAACTGTCATATTTCCATATAAAAAAATACGTTTAGATCTACCTGACACGCGTACAGTACAATGCGTTACGTGATCGACCAGCTGAATACCATTTCCTACCTCGAGCTCGATGGAATCTCTTCAACAGTTGAAATGTGATTTATTGACGTTTGACCTTTACATGACCTGCGACGCCCCTGGAAACGAAGACAAATCTCGACCGTTAGATAGTGAATTTAGACATATCTTTTTGAAATGTTTTCAATCGGTATCAATTCATAGAAACACTAACAACGTTATTTACTTGAATCTAATTCTCGAAAAGATACGATTTCTTTGACGTCGAGTGAAGTATGTAAAAACAAAACAATTGGAATAATTTTTGCTGCAAATTTAAGTTAGATATTAACTATGTTGTGTGAAATAAATATACACTCTTTTGCGTCTAAAACTTTTGATAAAACAGGTTCTCCATAAAACATGTCAAAAAATTCACATTTTTATGCCGAAGCGGTCTAGTGTACAAATGTAAAATCTGCCCTGTTGACCATTTCATCACATTTTCCTACTAACTTTGTTATTTCTTTGTTTGCCGTCACGAATTACTATTTCATATTTATATTTTCTTCAAAGGATGTTAAAGAAAATTAAATTAATTATCACAAGCAAGTTTATTTACAATAAATAACATTTCCTATACCAAAATAACAGTTTAGTGGTGGTAGTAGACGGGGGCCTTGACTAGGACGGGCGCGGCCTTGACGACGACGGGCGCGTGCGTGGGGGCGGTGTTGTGCACCACCGCGTTGAAGCCGCTGTGGTCGTCAGCGGTGTACTCCACGGTGCGGATGGAGCCGTCAGCCTCGTGGAAGGAGTAAGAGCCCTTCACGACATCTCCGTCGCGGGTCTCCTGCTGGGACTTGTTGTCGCCGGTGTGGTCATCAGCCACGGAGTAAGTGTACTCGTATTTGGGGTAAGCCTGAAGCAGAAAATGATTTAAGTTTTTTGTAATGTTTAGAATTCATTATATCTTTGGAAATATGTATCCATCTCTATTTATTTCAACTGTATTGCACACTGCAATAAGAAGTCAATTGGCGGACTTAACGGTATACAGCATCTATGATCATAATCATAATCAATTTATTGGTAATATAAATTACGTGCCAGAGGTACATTTACCTACATAATTACATATAGAAAATTACACTACAAGGATTGTTTATAAATGTTGCATGTCAGCGAATATGTAAATTAATTGTAATGTATGTATAGGGTACATTAACATTTTTTTAATAAACACTAATATTTATTGTATATCAAATCAAAACTTACGATTTCTTCTTCATATTGAGCGACAACCTTAGGGATGGGGGCGGCGTAGTTGACGGCGGGAGCGGCGTGGTAAGCCACGGGAGCGGGGGCGGCGTGGTAGGAAACGTGAGCGGGAGCAGCGTGGTAGGCGACGGGGGTGGCGATCAGCTTGGCGGTGTGACGGGGCTGCTCGTCATGACGCACGATGCTCTGGGAGGAGACTGCTCCGGTGTGGGAGTAGTGCGGCTCAGGCAGGAGACCCGCCTGGGTCACCGCCACGAACGCGCAAAGGGCCACGAACTGTAAATGCAGTTGTTATTACTTAACAGATCGAGGCTTTGTGTAAAATTGTATAAAAATGCATATTTACATAAATAAACGTATTTTTTTGATTTTGGTGCATTAAAAAGTAGGCAATGAATATATTATACACTTACTTTGGAGAACATTTTGTAAGTTTCTTTGTTCTGTACGCACGAACAGTGAATGATAAAATTTCTAATTTACTCTACCGTTTTATACTACTTAATTAAAATGAACTCGTTTAGACTATTGCCTATTCGTATTCGACCTTGCCTCGGATTGACAGTTCTGATATTTTAAAACGCGGCCTGCAGTGGCGGTCAATAGTAAATTTGACAGCTAATGACAAGGTTATTATTGACCGCCACGGCCAGGCCGCGCCAGTCTGCGAGAGGCTTAACGGTTTTAACGTAAAAAAAAATATTTTAATAATTATTAATTTGTTTTCATGTAATTTTGAAGAAAAAAACTATACCAATATTATAAAGAAGTAGTTTTTGTGACTTTGCGCCTTCGATCTTGTAAGTTTATGTGTTAGGGGGTAATAGGTAAAGGAGGTAGGGAGGCTAGAACTACTTATCTGATGACAAAAAATCGTTCTACTTGAATATAGAATGGGATAGGCTTAGGCTTTATTTCGTTTCGCGTCTTTGCCTAGAATGTTTGTAGTAATACGCATGCGGAGCTGCGCGGGCAGCTATTCATGCATTGAATGATTTCAATTTCGATTCTAATAACCAGGAACATACAGTTAAAGTTTTTCGGAAGAAGGTGCATAGTGACTGAGAATTAGAGAGTTAGAGAGTATCAGTGTGTGTTATTGAGTATGTCGTTCTATCTATAAGGTCCCACTTCTATTAATAGCGTGCTGATTTGTTAAATAAGTACCCAAATATCCAATTATGAAGTAAGCTGCGGCATATTTTTATGGTAAATGTCCCAGTGCCCGTCACTGGCCTAATACATGAGTTCTGAAAACATCAAAATTAAACTTCGACGACCGAATAGCCTAGTGGTTAGAGAACCTGACTATGAAGCTTGAGGTCCCGGGTTCGATCCCCGGTCGGGGCAGATATTTGTATGATGAATACGAATGTTTGTTCTCGAGTCTTGGATGTTTAATATCTATTTAAGTATGTATTTATCTACAGTACCGGTCAAAAGTTTAAGTTCACTCTTTGTTTTAGGTACAAATTAGTACTTTTGGACAATATTTTTTTGCAGTTCGGAAGCCGAAATTTGTTTCCAACTGATCCGTTATTGTTTCCAGAGATTTGTTTAATTAGTCAGACACAATTCACGTACATTTCTAAAGAACGCATTCCCTAAAATCTTATAGGAATGACGGCAAAGGCCAGGCCATATATGGGCTTGCCACTTAAAACGTACAATGATCAGATACAATGTTGGTTTTTAGGGAAACAGATGTTTAGAAATCTACGTAAAATGTGTCTAACTAATCAAACACATTCCGTAAACAATAACGAATCAGTTGGAAACAATTTTTGACATCTGAACTGCAAAACATTATCGCACAAAAGTACAAATTTGTACCAAAAACAAAGGGTGAACTTAAACTTTTGACCGGTACTGTATATGTGTATCCGTTGAGACTCTTTATATGTTTATCCGTTGTCTGGTACCCATAGTACAGGCTTTGCCTAGTTTGGGACTAGATCAATTGGTGTGAATTGTCCCACTATATTTATTATTATTATTATTTATTTATTAAATATTCAAACATTATCTTGGAAGTTCGCGTGTCTTACACTACTTTATTAATATCATAATATATTTATCTTTTAAGTAAAGTCAAGCTACCGTTTGTCTGTTTATTATCTACTGTATACCGTTTGTCTTTACCTGCATTTTTTTATCAACCGTTCGTGTAGCCTGCGGCAAGGTTGGCTGTGCCAAATACTTGTCTTACTACTTACTCCACTCTCGAATACCAAATTAACCTTTGTACGCCTACAACAATTTGCGAGTATAAAAATAGTAGTCGGTGCTTGACATTTATCATTTACAACTTGAACGTATCTGAATCACTATCAATATGTTCTCCAAAGTAAGTACTATGATGAATTCAGTTCAATCTGAAATACCTACATTGATAACATTAATTGCAGCGTTTTGCACAACTGGAACCTACCTTAAATATTATCTTTTTTTTACACAGATAGTAGCCCTTTGCGCCTTCGCGGCTGTGGCCCAGGCCGGACTCCTGGTTGAGCCTCACTACTCCTCAGCCGCCGCCGTCTCCTCCCAGAGCATCGTGCGCCACGACCAGCCCCAGGCCGTCGCCCACAAGCTGGTGGCTGCCCCCGTCGCCTATCACGCTGCTCCCGCTCACGTCGCCTACCACGCTGCCCCCGCCCCAGTCACCTACCACGCCGCCCCCGCCCCAGTTACCTACCACGCCGCCCCCGCCCCAGTCACTTACCACGCTGCCCCCGCTCCGATCGCTTACCACGCTGCTCCTGCCGCCGTCCACTATGCCGCCCCTATTGCCAAGGTCGTCGCTCATGAAGAAATCGTAAGTTTCGTCTTTTTTGCATCGCGCTATTCAAATATTAAGTAATATTTGCAACAATTATTTTTAATCTATCCTCCTCTTGACAGGCTCACCCCAAATACGAGTACTCTTACTCCGTTGCTGACGGACACTCCGGCGACAACAAGTCCCAGCAGGAGACCCGCGACGGAGATGTCGTGAAGGGCTCTTACTCGTTCCACGAGGCTGACGGCTCCATCCGTACCGTGGAGTACACCGCTGACGACCACAACGGCTTCAACGCGGTGGTGCACAACTCCGCCCCCACGCACGCGCCCGTCGTCGTCAAGTCCGCACCCGTGTACGCCGCTCCCGCTTATTACCACCACTAAAATATTGTAGAAACAATACCAAAGATGAAAAATGATTGTTGATTATTTATTTGATGCAATACACAAAAAGTGTCAAAAATTACAAATGCATTTGGTTTATTCCTCCAGACAGACTTCCTTGTATAGTTCCTTCTATCATTTAGACTTACAACTCAAATGGAGAGCTATACTGATCATATCTCCGGAGCTTCAAAACCAAGTTCAGACTTGCAAGTCACTCTCATGCCCATGCACGCAAATGATAAATAATATCTATAAGAATCTTTCAGAATCAATCTGTCAGGATGTCGCCATCGACGGATATTTCTGGGAGGACATTATAGGTTCTTGTTATTACACAGATGGGTGAAGGCCTCTATTCGCATCTTAAGCAATTATAATAAGTGCCGGGGCAGTCAGTCCTTTATAAACATTTAATACAAAACGACAAAAGCAAACGCTTAGGTTTTCCATAATTGAATATTGTAGGTGTATCGTACACGAATAGTGAGTTTTCAATGCAAGTCAAATTATAGATATCAACATAATAAATATCTACTATGAAATCACATGCGACTTCGCAAGTTTTAGTTTTAACATTCCTGGTAGTAGTTAAACTCATCTGTCCACTTAACTAACAACATATATCTCTATCGACATGTTGATTTGTTGATCTGGATTGTATCTTATATTACGTTTTTAAGTGTTTTGAAATGAGTACGTAGCTTAGTCCTAACCTAAGCACAATGGAACGTTACTATCTATCTTTACATAATACCCGGAAGGTAACCCATATGAACTCGGCCGGAATTTAATGTTTCGGTTATATGAGGATTTAAATGTTAATAAATTGTGCATTTATAGTCCTAAATGATATGATGATAAATGAGCGGACACTTTACGCTCGAAGTTGTAGACGAGTAGTGTAGACGAGACCTAGGACAGACTGTCCAGTTAGGTAGGTCCAACTTCGAGAAAGAGGTCAATCGACGAATCCGACTCGGCTGGGCAGCATTCGGGAAGCTACGGCACATCTTTTCGTCCAATATTCCGCAGTGTCTCAAGACGAGAGTCTTTGACCAGTGTGTGTGGCCAGTGATGACGTATGGCACGGAAACGTGGACGCTTACTATGGGCCTCATAAGAAGGCTCAAAGCCACCCAAAGGGCAATGGAGAGGGCTATGCTGGGAGTATCTCTGCGTGATCGCATCAGAAATGAGGCTATCCGCAGCAGAACCAAGGTAACCGATATAGCCCTCCGAATTGCTAAACTTAAGTGGAAGTGGGCAGGGCACATTTCACGTAGAACCGATGGCGATTGGGGCGGAAAGGTTCTCGAGTGGCGACCACGTACCGGAAGGCGCAGCGTGGGTAGGCCCCCCACAAGGTGGACTGATGACCTGGTAAAGGTCGCTGGACCGGTCATTGTGGCGCAGGACCGGTCATTGTGGCACTCTTTGGGGGAACCCTATGTCCAGCAGTGGACGCCTTTCGGCTGATATGATGATGATGATGATGATGATAATGTTATGATGGAATGTGTCCGAAACGAAGCTATGATGTCGGGTCCTGCAATAGTACCCTGGCTACCCCGTTGCCAGACGCGGCCACAGCACTATTGGAGTTAGCTCGCAAGTTAATAGAAAAATAATTCGTGACTAGGAAAATATGATACGGAGCTAAAACTGTAAAGGTACCTTCCAGAAAACAGAAAATTCAAGGACACTATTTTACTTGGTGGACTGCTGTCCCGATGTCGCAAAACTGGGAAAGCAACCCCAGCCCCAAAATAATAAATATATATGAGTGGATTGCAAAAAAATTGTACATAGTTAAGAGCTTTAATCTAATATATGCTTTAATTTTTTTACATAATACATTTCAAACTATATATCTAACCACAATACAAGTGAGTTTTTTAACACTAAACCAGCCAATGATATTTCATCCTCAACGGCATCATGCAAATAAAATGGGGTACCTATGTTTGGCCTAACAACTTTTTGCCTAATTTCGATTAGCTTAATTTTATTAAAACTAAAATTGTTTGGCATAATATCTCACTTTCTCTCATTTTTATTTGAGTGAAAATCATTTTGTATATGCTTAACTTCTCCTAATTTCATTTAACCTAATTTTGAGTTTGTTTAACCTGATACTGTACCGTATACTGTTTGACTAACATAATTATATTTCGTCTAACATACATGTTACATAATTTCATTTTGTTTAATCACTGTTAAGCCGAACAATTTCTCAACCTACATTAGTTTCGGAAATGCATTCCATTTCCCCGCTCTCCGCCCGGGCTCCCGCCGGATACACGAACGAAAACGAATTTCGTTTCGCGGTAGGCCCTCTGATTCGGTTTTCGGTGAAGTTTTTTTTTTATGTTTTTTATAATTTTTGAATTTGCATTTTACTATCTTATGGCGATTGAACTTACAAGTAGGTCTAAGATCCATAACAGTATTTCGCTCACCGCATCTGGACCGAAATTAGGCAAAAAGTTAATAAGTAAAACAATGGTAAACCGGCGAAATTTGGTCGGTACGTACTTGCTTCTTCTGTACAATTAGTACTTTTTAACAAGTAAATATTAAAATGATTCAGTTTTAGATAAAAAATAAATAAGCAAAAATGTTATTCAGCTAAGAGATGATTATTTAAAATCAACATCGACTAAGTGATTTTTAGATAAAATTATATTCTGCTAAACAAGAGTTATGAAAATCGTCATTTCAAACAAATAAATGGGGAATTAGTTTATTTAAAAGAACAAGGATAATAAAAAGAACAATAAAACAACAACTTAACTTACAAAGACAAAAAAAAACTATAAATTAAAACTTAAAGATAAAAAAATTGGCCCAAATCGCTGTCAGAGGGTAGTGTGCCCAAAAGGCTGGCAGCTTTGCCACGCTGGATGGCAATGCTCACTCTTTGAGCAAAATATAGGCCAGCCCTCTAAAAAAAAACAAAGTAGACAAATAAATTATTATGAAAAATGAAATAATACGAATTGACATTATACAAACAATTCATTAGGTACAGTAAAAGTTGTTAGACAAACTGAAATTAGGCAAAAAGTTATTATGGTCTAATAACTTTTTGCCTAATTTCAGTTTGTCTAACAACTTTTACTAACTATACATAAGGGAATCCCAATAAAATACCATCCAACGAAAGCCTGACATAGTGGAATATTATTATTGGAGACACGTGTTTCATTAACAAGTTCAGAAGTGCTAATGATTTTGAGTAGGAAACCCTACAATTTCTAAATATAATACACTTTTTTTAACCGTCATACAAAATATCATGTGCCATTTCAAATAAATGTGGAAGTTCGATTCAGTAAATAACAGTATTATAGTTGTCTATATAAGAATCTAGACAACTTTTTCACTTTAGAAGCTTGGGTGGATTTATTTTCTGAGCGCTCTTTCACGATCTTCTCTAGGTTAAGTATATGAGTAAATCCGAGAATTTTAGTGACAGTTTTGGGCTGTTATAGTAAATTCTTATTAATACATTTTCCGACCTCGTTACGCAAAAACCTTCGAAAAATGCATTTTCAGTGAGAAGGTAGGTGCTTGCTAATTAAAGTAGTACCACATAGCAAATGTTCTGTCCGGTTTAGTTGCTTTGTCTGTCTATTTAATTTCACTAGATTTCTTTTTTGGCGTTACCTTTTCTTATGTCATGCTTCACGTAGGTAGCACTCGTGATTGACTCATATTATGTACAAGGGTACTTGTATCTTTTTTGCGGAAAAAATATTCTCAGCTGAAGAAAATAGTTGACTTTTCACCAAATCTTCGTTTTGTAGGACAGGCACAAGCAGCACCGCGGTATATCTTCATGCAATTTCACATAGTTTGGCTTAAGTACGGACAGGCACTATGACTGAGACATATGCTAGAATAATTTTGTATGTGAAAATACAATAGATTTCCATACAACGCCTACAAAGACTGCATTAACACTTAATTCATTAAAATGCTATTACACAGTGATATACCGTCAACGTCAACAATACACTTATTTTATAAAAAATCCAGCAATAATTAATAACTAACTTCAACTTTCGAATTTATACGCAATAAAATCAAAATTTGTACACTCATACAGCGTATTTGACCTCAGGCAAGGTTGCGTTGAGCTGCAAACTGATTGATAAATATTCGCGACATCAATAGATCGCAAGTATAAAACTAGAGCTAAGGCCTAGACAAGCATCACTTACACACTAGTCGTAACTGAAGCATAACCGATTATGTTCTCCAAAGTAAGCTATAGAACATGAAATGAACTTTAAATTATAAGTATTTAAAAAATTATTCCAATTATATTAATTTGTCCTTCTATTATGTAGATTGTTGCCTTGTGCGCCTTCGCGGCTGTGGTCCAAGCCGGCCTTCTCCCCGAGCCTCAGTACTCTTCGGCCGCCGCCGTCTCCTCCCAGAGCATCGTGCGCCACGACCAGCCCCAGGAATACGCCCACAAGCTGGTGGCTGCCCCCGTCGCCTACCACGCCGCTCCCGCGCACGTCGCCTACCATGCTGCCCCCGCCCCAGTCACTTACCACGCCGCCCCCGCTCCAGTCACCTACCACGCTGCCCCCGCTCCGATCGCCTACCACGCTGCTCCTGCCGCCGTCCACTATGCCGCCCCTATCGCCAAGGTCGTCGCCCGTGAAGAAATCGTAAGTTTCGTCTTTTTTGCATCGCGTTATTCAAATGTTAAGTAAAATTAGCACCAATTATTTTTAATCTATCCTCCTCTTGACAGGCTCACCCCAAATACGAGTACTCTTACTCCGTTGCTGACGGACACTCCGGCGACAACAAGTCCCAGCAGGAGACCCGCGACGGAGATGTCGTGAAGGGCTCTTACTCCTTCCACGAGGCTGACGGCTCCATCCGCACCGTGGAGTACACCGCTGACGACCACAGCGGCTTTAACGCGGTGGTGCACAACACCGCTCCCACCCAAGCCCCTGTTGTAGTCAAGGCTGCGCCCGTGTACTCCGCTCCCGCCTACTACCACCACTAAAATATTGTAGAAACGATACCAAAGATTAAAAAAAAATTGTTTGCTAAGTATTTATTTGATGCAATACACAAAAGTGTCAAAAATTACAAACGCATTTGGTTTATTCCTCAAAACAGACCTCCTACCAATTAGACGTACAACTCAAGTGGAGAGCTTTACTGATCATATCTCTGGAGCTTCAAAACCAAGTTCAGACTTGCAAGTCACTGTCGGACGGCATGTCAGATGAATGATAAATAATATCTTTAAGAATCAATCTGTCAGAATGTCGCCGATGACGGATATGTCTGGGAGAACATTAAAGGTTCTTGGTAACGTAAATGCAGGTCCTATTGCAGCAATTTTTCCTTATTAAGCTCTTTTATTTTCCACAAAAAACGACGCCAGTATTTTGACACATTTGACCTGAGGGGTAATCACGTAACGTTAGCACAGTCCAACTGTCACTTTTCCATATAAAAATTGACATTTAGACCTACCTAACGTACGTACAAAGCGTTACGTGATCGACCTGCAGCTTCGATTCCCGGCCACGTATTGAGCAGCATTTATTTTTTTTGTCAGTCTCCTGACTCCTAAGAACACATTTCCGTATGTCTTACAGTTTCAGATTTTCCTCACTGCATTCGTATGTAGAATAGAACTTTGGGATGGACATGAAGTTTTGTTTATCCATCGGCTTCGCCTGAGTTCTTTATAGTAATAGAGGCACGTCCTTGACCCATATGTTTAATGGAGAAAAGGTAGTTTGGTTAAAGGTGGGCTAAAAAAACTGGCAAGAAAACAAAACATACTTTTCACATTGTCCTCAACAGTTTATGACGATAAAATTTTATTCAAATCGAAAGTATATTTAACGAATAGATTTCGTAAACAGATAAGTGTAAATTACTAGTTTCGACTTACCAATTTATACCTGCCAACCCAATAATTAGGCCATGAAAAACAAGACAACTCAGCGTTAGTATTAAACATTGCACTCAATTGTTTAACAAACAAATTTTGTAGTAATCGAAATTATGGAGCCTATAGGTATAAAATAATATTCTATATAGGCTCTCTAATTTCGATTAGTATAAAATTTGTTTGTTAAACAATTCAGTGCAATTTTTAAGAAAAAAAGTATATTTTATTTATTTATTCATAGTCTAGCCTGTAATTTTTTTGCTAACCTATTAGAAAAATATTTTTCACTTAATTCGATATAAAACACTTTTTATCCATGAAACAGATGGATGAAATTCTTGCCTCAATTCGTATCTTAAGCAATTATAATAAGTGATGGCGCAGTCAGTCCTTTATAAACATTTAATACAAAACGACAAAAGCAAACGTTTAGGTTTTCCCTAATTGAATATTGTAGGTACACGAATAGTAAGTTGTCAATGCAAGTCGAATTATACATATCAACATAATATCTTCTATGAAGTCACAAGCGACTTCGCAAGTTTTAATTTTAACATTCGTGGTAGTAGTTAAACTTACATCTGTCGACTTAACTAACAACATAGATCTCTGTCGACATTTTGATTTGTTGATCTGGATTGTATCTTATATTACGTTTTTAAGTGTTTTGAAATGAATACGTAGTTTAGTCCTAAGCTAAGCACAATGAAACGTTACTATCTATCTTTACATAATACCCGGAAGGTACAGTAAGTAGATGCATATAAACTTGGCCCGACTTGAATGTTTCCGTTATATAATGTTTTAAATGTTAATAAATTGTGCATTTATATTCCTAAAATATACCCCATCTGGTAGAAGATACATTTGATACGGAGCTTTAACTGTAAAGGTACCTTCCAGAAAACAGAAAATGCCAAGGACAACTTTTTTACTTGGTGGACTGCTGTCCCGATGTCGCAAAACTGGAAAAGCAAGCCCAGCCGAAAAAGTTTATTTTTATTTTTTTATCTTTAATTCACTAGAAATATTTATGTTTACATTATACGTAGATGTAACCTTATGTTTTGAAATGTCTCCTACTATAAATATTATATGCATTATTACATTTATTTAACAGTTAGACAAACTGAAATTAGGCAAAAAGTTATTATGGTCTAATAACGTTTTGCCTAAATTCAGTTTGTCTAACAACTTTTACTATATCTAAGGGAATCCCAATGAAATACCATCCAACGAAAACTTCACATAATGGAATATTATTATTGGACACATATTTTTCATTAACAGGATCAGCAGTGCTAATGATTTTGAGTAGGAAACCCCAAAAATTTCTAAATATATTACACTTTTTTTAACCGTCACACAAAATATCATGTGCCATTTCAAATAAATGTGAAAGTTCGATTCACTAAATAACAATATTGTCTCTTATCTAGACAACTATTTCATTTTAGAAGCTTCGGTGGATTTATTTTCTGAGCCATCACTCACGATCTTCTCTAGGTTATGAGCAAATCCGAGAATTTTAGTGGCAGTTTTGGGCTGTTATAGTAAATTCTTATTAATACATTTTCCGAGCTCATTACGCGAAAACCTTCGAAAAATGCATTTTTCAGTGAGAAAGTACTTGCTAATTAAAGTAGTACGATTAAAATCAGTTAACGATTCGGCCAACCTCGGTAATTGTCGTGAATCCCTCATCTCTCACATAGAATTATCAATTTACAGATATGACCTTTAATTATATTACTCGTTGTCTTATTGAATACAATACAAGAACGATATTACCAACAAAACCTCCTTTGTAGCTCAAAACTAACACACAACCTTTATATTGAAATAAGAAAAATAATTGACTATTTTGACAGTCTGCCTTCTTAGTGTCAATAATAGTACATTACTGCAGACGCCGGGAAAGAAGGGCTTGCCGGGTGAGTAGGTATAGACGGCCGACCGTAGGGAGGCATGTATAGTGCTTTTCTCAAACATATGCAATGAAATAAAACAACACACCACTCACAATAGTACATTAATTTTCCCTCCAATCCCTCCATACTTAATGTTTTTTTTTATGAAAGTCGTCCGTATTTCGCGTGTGTAGTGTTTGAATAGACCCTATTAGGGCCATTATACATAACCTGATAATAAGAATCTTAATTTCCATAATAAATAAAATAAATGCAGAGGATTTTAAATATTGTCTATGGTCTCTGGTGACTTACGTATAGATAACATTTTAATTTATTCATCAACACATTGAATCATACAGATTTGTTTTCTTAATAAAGCTTCGTGTGTAATAGGCATTAACGCGGATATTTTTGGTCCGATAACCATTCAGCCACTAGAAAAAATAAAAAATAAATAAATCAGCTGTTCAATCAACATTATTTGTCTCTCCCCTAACCCTGATTGTATTTTTTGACTGACTGTTTATGTATCATTATATTTGTGTTTGTGTTATTTGTATGATTGTGTGTGTATGTTTATATATAGAGGTATTTATGTACGTTTATTTTTATAATTTCTTGATTTTTGATTAATAATAATCGCTGCACCACCTACTGCATAATTTTTAATTTTTATTTATTTAAACTTTATTGCACAAAATACAAAAAATATATGTACAAATGGCGAGCTTAATGCCAGGTGGCATTCTCTACCAGCTAACCATTGGGCTAAACAGAGACTTATAACAGGTGCAAAGAAAAAAGTATGATAATTTCTGTTACGAATATACTTGAGGAGAGAGGAAAAAAATACAAATGTATTATACACTACATATAGACATACATAAATAAAAATATATAAGATACATACAAAAAGATATACTACTACATATTCAATATATACTACCATTATGTGGATGGATTTTAGTCGAATTCTTGTTTAAGCAGATGCTTACGCAGCATCCGCTTGAAAGCAAACTTGCTTGGGGCTTGTCTGATGTTGAGAGGGAGTGAATTCCAGAGACGGCTTGCCTGTACGGCGAAGGAGTGAGTCATAAAACTAGTTTTATCTCTTTCTCCGATACCCAAAGGTTGTCTGGAAGAGATCGCTCTTCAGCGATAAGACCGCCTGTTGTCTACCTCTACCTACATGTTATTGTATTGTTTCTCTCTGTAACTGCTTTTTTTGTGTGAGGTGTGCAATAAAGAGTATTTGTATTGTATTGTATTGTATCAGCTGTTTAGCCTGTTGATGAACACAGACGCCATGTTAACATTAAATTTATTTATTACTTCCCGGCCTAGGCCTTCAATTTTGTATGAAATTCCTTTACAGTTCTCTCGAATTGTTCCGCAACGCACGAAAGGACGACATTTCATTGCATGTTTGAGAAAAAACAGTTTCACGTGTATGATATATTTATGTTTATGAACGCTAATTTCATTCGTGAAAATATTCGATTCTATCAAATTTTAAAAAAATCGGTCAAGCAGTTAATGAAATATTAACAAAAATCGGTTGAAGTCGGTTTAAATTTTTTTAATTTGGTGATTATTATCAATTATTAATCCGACGTAATATCGTACTGTTACTTACATCAAACAGTAAAATATTGTCATATATATGTTTTTTTATATATTGTATACAAGTATAGCTTTAATAAATAATGAATGTTCAAATTCTTGTCGCTTCTGCATAATAAATTTCTTAGGTCTACCGGTTAGTAATGTCATCTTGGCAGGTGCTATAGGTAACATTGCGTGTATGATACTTCAAATTGAATGTTACCTAAAAGAAATCGCGGTAATGTATTTCGTGTCATTTCCGTCTCCGGATTTAGGCGATGATATCCGAGAAAAGCCGAATCGTTAACTGATTTTAATCGTATTGTACCACATAGAAAATGTTCTGTCCGTATTAAATGCTTTGTCTGTCTATTTAGTTGACATTTCACTTGGTTTCTTTTATCTTTTTTGGCTTTACCTTCTCTTATGACATGTTTCACGTAGGAAGCACTCGTGATTGACTCATATTATGTACAAGGGTACTTGTATCTTTTTTGCGGAAAAAATATTGTCAGCTGAAGAAAATAGTTGACTTTTCACCAAATCTTCGTTTTGTAGGACAGGCACAAGCAGCACCGCGGTATATCTTCATGCAATTTCACATAGTTTGGCTTAAGTACGGACAGGCACTATGACTGAGACCTATGCTAGAATAATTTTGTATGTGAAAATACAATAGATTTCCATACGACGCCTACAAAGACTGCATTAATACTTAATTCACTAAAAATGCTATTACACCGTGATACCGTCAACGTCAAAAATACACTTATTTTATAAAAAATCCAACAAGAATTAATAACTAACTGGTTGAGCAAAAACATAATTTATCCGTTGCATTATGATATATGCCATCTGTTGGTCATTCCAACATACACAGTCCCGCTATTTACACCTGTGTGTTACGAGAAGGCGCCGTGGTTCCTATCTGGAATACTTTACTGGGCTGTGATTGGGTGATTGCGATAGCTTCCCGGTGATTGGTCGCCAGCGCCACGCGCCTTAAACCATTTTACCGAGTCAACAAAGGTTCCATAACTTCAGATCGAAAAAACCGTGATCGCGCGCGCATCGAACTCTCGGTGAACTTTGGAAGATAATCTTTGGTCTCTAAAAATGTGGTGTTAAAGAAATTCCGGCTGACGAAGAGCTGCAGAACCATGGACTAGCAGGTTAGTGGTGTCTGTGTTATATATGTCATTGTCAATTTTGCATCGGATGGGTTTTGAAGCCAACCATGTCGAAACTGCCTTAGTTACGTAACTATGTTATTATTAAAATTAAATTAGTATTTTTCCCTCCTTGGGGTGGAGCTATTTACACGCGCCACCACTAACTTCAACTAGTTCAACTTTCAAATTTCTACGCAATTAAATCAAAATCTGTACACTCATACAGCGTATTTGACCTCAGGCAAGGTTGCGTTGAGCTGCAAACGGATTGATAAATTTTCGCGACATCAATAGATCGCAAGTATAAAACTAGAGCTAAGGCCTAGACAAGCATCACTTACACATTAGTCGTAACTGAAGCATAACCGATTATGTTCTCCAAAGTAAGCTAGAACATGAACAATTAAAGAAATGTTATAATTTAAATTATAAGTATAATATTCCAATTATATTAATTTGTCCTTCTAGATTGTTGCCTTGTGCGCCTTCGCGGCTGTGGTCCAAGCCGGCCTTCTCCCCGAGCCTCACTACTCCTCGGCCGCCGCCGTCTCCTCCCAGAACATCGTGCGCCACGACCAGCTCCAGGAATACGCCCACAAGCTGGTAGCTGCCCCCGTGACCTACCACACTGCCCCCGCCCCCGTGACCTACCACGCCGCCCCCGCCCCAGTCACCTACCACGCCGCCCCCGCTCCAGTCACCTACCACGCTGCCCCCGCTCCGATCGCCTACCACGCTGCTCCTGCCACCGTCCACTATGCCGCCCCTATCGCCAAGGTCGTCGCCCATGAAGAAATCGTAAGTTTCGTCTTTTTTGCATCGCGCTATTCTAATGTTAAGTAAAATTAGCACCAATTATTTTTAATCTATCCTCCTCTTGACAGGCTCACCCCAAATACGAGTACTCTTACTCCGTTGCTGACGGACACTCCGGCGACAACAAGTCCCAGCAGGAGACCCGCGACGGAGATGTCGTGAAGGGCTCTTACTCCTTCCACGAGGCTGACGGCTCCATCCGCACCGTGGAGTACACCGCTGACGACCACAGCGGCTTTAACGCGGTGGTGCACAACACCGCTCCCACCCAAGCCCCTGTCGTAGTCAAGGCTGCGCCCGTGTACGCCGCTCCCGCCTACTACCACCACTAAATTGCCAAAGAAAAGAAGTATATTATTTATTACAAGCTCTTAATCCCAAAATGTTTTGGCTTTTGATTCCTAATTCCTACTATTATGCGTTCGTGAGTAAAACTATAATGACGTAAAATGACTGTCACCAAGACCTTCGGAAGTGTTCAGTAAATTTGTCATAAGAATATTAAAGTTCATCCTTTTTCTTCAAAATTACATATAAATCATCAGGGGGTTCGCGGGGTCTCTAAATAAAAGCTTCGATATATTTCCTAGATCGAAATTTTCTCAGGTTATTCTGACGTGTTGCGTAAAACAATTATAACAATAAAACGAAGCATCAAAATCAAACGTATCCTTTAAGAAAATACAAAACATACCTCCTTGAATCTCCATTATAAAATTTAAAGACACTTTTAAACAAAAAAAGACGCGGGTTGTGTCGGAGATACAACCGTTAATTAAGTTTAAGTGGATACTTCTTTGTTGGCTATGGAACCCTAATAAAAAACCGGTCAAGTGCTAATAATATATATAATAATAACTGTACCTGTCCTAAATTGTATCCCACGGATTTGCGATTGATTTCAATCTAAAGGGAAAATCTACTTAGATAAGCATTTTCAATTAATTGTTAAATTTAAAGTGTTTTGTTTATATAAAGGAATCTGCTATTATGGTGTACCCGTAAAACATATTATATCTGAATTAATTCACTAAAATCTGTATAAATACAGATAAATCGGTATATATGGCAACATTGACTGTCGTAGCCCATTTGACGCGATACATTGAAAATGGCAGTCATTTCAGCATTATTTTCATGTCCGCCACATAAACTAAATAACATTTTGTGATTAACAACTATAGGCAAATAAAGAAGGATTAAAACATGTAACAAACAATTATTTGAAATCAGATTAGGCTTCTCTACAAAAAGTTATTCCGGAAGTCACGTGATACATTTTGAACTGTACCCCTATACAAGAACGCGAGCAAAGAAGTATCCACTTCAATAAAGTAAAAAAATCATCCGTAAACAAATCAATGTTTTTACTGTTTTGTGGTAACACGGTTCGAGTGCGTGCGGTATGAACTTCCGAGGAATTAAGTGGATTTTTTTTACCGACATATGGCAAATAATTTATGTTTTCTAAAACTACATGTATTTATCTACCCTTCTTGATAAAAAAAGGTTTTTTTCAATATTGTCTTCTACTGGGACTATTGTGTGTTCCTGCGCTCATTTTAAAAGAGATTTGGAGCCGCTCAACTGGAGGACCACCTTACACAAGACCAACTACTTGTTTACTCTCTGTAGGTATGTTGTGTCGAATGTCTTGTAGACCAGCTAGCATGATTGCATTTATGTCGAATATAAAGCATTCGTCCCTTACTAATAGGTGCGTAAGTGATAGAAGGACGAATGATCACAGGCCATAAACCCATCAGTTTTATATTTATTCCATACATACACTCAAACCCGGATAAAGCATAAAGGTAAATAGGTAGAAGTAGCTAAGGGATATCAACTTCATACTATCTCAAAATAGTATTTCATAAAAATTTAAATAAAACCGGCCAAGTGCGTGTCGGACCACGTAAAACAAAGGATTCTGTGCCTATTAAAAAGGTCGTATCGTCACAGAAATCTTAAGGCAGGTACGTCCTTTTCTTTAAGGAAGGCAGTTTTACAGCAATATCTCGAAAACCTTTGAACCGATCTTTTCGATCGACAGAATTTAATAAGCCATAGCCATGAAGTCCATGATTTTTTTTCATATTTTTAGGGTTCCGTACCTCAAATGGAAAAAAACGGAACCCTTATAGGATCACTCGTACGTCTGTCTGTCCGTCTGTCACAGCCGATTTGCTCCGAAACTACTGGACCGATTGAGTAGAAACTTGGTAAACATATATAAATTGGTAACCCAAAAATGGACGCGTAAAGTAAATTAATGGATTCTGAACAAGGGGGCCACTTTTCGGGGGTAAACTGGAAAATTTTAAAAAAAGTTTCGCAAACTGTATTGTGTGACATATCAAATGAAAGGGGTTGTTGCAAGCATCTCAGATATATTTTTTTTTACAATTTTATCAAAAACATATTTGAAGTAAGTAATTTAGTAAAAAAAATGGAAAATTCTCAATATTTTACGGAACCCTCACCACGCGAGTTGAATTCGCACTTGTCCGGTTTTTAAAATACACCTTTCAGAAATTAGAGGGGAGTACACCATTTTAGTGACTTTCGGGGTGATTATCTCCGACTCTATTCACTTAATCAAACAAATTGATGAGAAACCTTATATTTATTTTGAAAGGCGTATCGATTGATGTGCCACAAATAGGCTTACAATGAAAAAAAATTAACATGCAGTTTTAGGTATGGAGTGCACCCTTAAAAGTCTTTTAGTAATTTCATTACAAAACTATGTAGCGGCTAACAAAATACACCTATCCTCAAAATTTTATTCAAATATTTACACCTTATAGTTTCGAGTAAAATGCCTGTGACATACGGACAGACGGACAGACGGATATGACGAAACTATAAGGGTTCCGTTTACTACGGAACCCTAAAAATAGCATTTTTTCGTTTAAGCAGCGGCTAGGTACATTATAATTGTATTCCTCCGAATTTATAAAGAATTGACAGAAAATCACTTCTAAAATTGTTTAATAAGCATATTAAACTACATCGATCTCCAGAGTCACTAAAAACGTGCGGTTTGATTAGTTTGATTATGTTATACCTATATAAGTTTGAATGTGCTTGCTATAGGCTTGATAGTGATAAGGGAGGAAAACTGGCCTGCCCCGCGGGAGGTACACCAGTGGCGAGAGGAGGCGCTTGATGTCCTCTACCAGAAATGGTCAGAGCGACTCGAGATCCCGGGAACTAGCCGGGACTTGGTGGATGCTGTTCGGCCTGTTCTCAAAGAATGGGTCGAACGCAAGCACGGGGCACCAACGTTCCACCTCACACAGCTCTTGACGGGGCATGGTTGCTTCGGCAAGTAACTGTGTGAGGTGGTGGGTAGGGAATCCACGTCGGCTTGTCACGACTGTAGCGGAGGAGCTGTGGACACAGCCAAGCACACGCGCGAAAAGTGCCCAGCATGGGCGGAGCCTCGCGCTGCTCTGTCCGCGGCGGTTGGTATGGACCTCACACTACCGGCTTTGGTCAGTCGCATGGCCGGCAGTGAGGAGGCATAGGCGGCAGTGGTCACCTTCAGCGTAGCGGTGCTGACGCAGAAGGAGGCGGCGGAGCGGATGCGCGAGGACGATTCTGAGTCAGCCCCGCAGCGCCGTAGGAGACCAGGCAGGCGGCGAAGGGCCTTCGCAGGCCGAATGCTGCCGCCATAACGAGGACCTGCGGGTGATGGGTCGGGAGCTCCATCATCCGCCTAGCAGAGGTCCTGAGCTGGACGGCCCCCATGGTGTTCTGGGGTGCCAAAAGCGGAGTGGGCAGGCACCATACCCCTGTCACATGCGTGGGCCCGCAAGGGCAGCGCCGACAGAGTTCCGGATGTGTGCAATAGCGTTCCCGGGGCTCTGTCCAAAAGCAAGCGGTGGAACACCCCAGGGGTTTTAGTCCGTGGGAGTCGGACATACCCACTCGGCTCCTCCCGGGCTGGGTGGGATCCATAACGGATTTCCCCTGGGTGAACAAAAAAAAAAAAAAAAAGGTTTGATAGTGATAAGTCCTGAAAATCGGTAAACAATTCGAATATTTTTAAAAATCATATAATGTCCTATCTGTGATAGGAGAAAATACCTCTGCCTATAGCTGATTAGCTGCCTTTGACGATTTGTAATTGTCGAAACAAAATAAATAAAAATAAAATAATAATAAAATAAAAATTGTTTATTTCGGACAAGATCCATATGATTATACAATCCATATGATTACACAAAAGAACAACTGTTCGATATTTCAGCTGCCATCTTGGTAAAAACGTGGTAAAAACGGAGATAAAATAGGTTTTTAAAGGGTTCCGCCGCCGTCCACTAAGTTTGATGTGTAGTGGTGGGTTTGGATAGAAAGACGAGTGCACTTGTAAGCGATTGTAATGCAAGTAAAAACCACTCTCTCCGTCTCAATCTTTATCTATACGTACTCGCTTATTCTGCATGCTACACATATATGCTACACACCTCAAGTTGACGACTGATACAGTGACTCCTTAAAAGAGACTCAAAAGCCCATTTAGGCGCTTATTTATGAATGTTTAAGAGTGTACATTATCTTCGCAATTTCTGACGGATAATCACCGTTTAAGTTTTATGAATAAGTCCAAAAGGGTGAATATCGACTGGAGATGTGAGAAGATGTATTTTCAAATATCATTCTCCTCAAATGCTTGACAGTTAGGAGTCAAATATACGAAAACACAGATTCGCATATCTCCGGTGAATGTTTACTATAAGGATTCACATGTGTAAAAATCCTGGAAATGAAAGATTATGTACCATTATTATCTTAAAACGTATCTGTGTAGTCTAAAAAACGTAGGCCGCAAGTTTAACCCGGGGCGAGGTTGCGTTGAAAGCCCGTCCGGCCGCTCCCACTGCACTGATTCATTTCGCTCAAATTTGACCTTCCTTAGTGCAAATTGCAAGTATATAAACTAGATCACAGGGTGTCACACTTATCATTCGCATTTGTGAAACAAGATAACATGTTCTCCAAAGTGAGTGGCAATAATTAAATAATTACTATTAATTCTAATTATTATGTTTGGGTACTTATTTGCACTAAAAGCCGATATATTAATGTAACTGAAATTTTACAGATTGTAGCCCTTTGCGCCTTCGCGGCTGTGGCCCAGGCTGGACTCCTGGTTGAGCCTCACTACTCCTCGGCCGCCGCCGTCTCCTCCCAGAGCATCGTGCGCCACGACCAGCCCCAGGAATACGCCCACAAGCTGGTGGCTGCCCCCGTCGCCTACCACGCCGCTCCCGCTCACGTCTCCTACCAAGCCGCCCCCGCTCACGTCTCCTACCAAGCCGCCCCCGCCGCCGTGACCTACCACACTGCCCCCGCTCCCGTCGCGTACCACGCCGCCCCCGCTCACGTCGCCTACCACGCTGCCCCTGCCCCGGTAACCTACCACGCTGCCCCCGCCCCGGTCGCCTACCACGCTGCTCCCGCCGCCGTCCACTACAACGCTCCCATCGCCAAGGTCGTCGCTCATGAGGAAATTGTAAGTGTTTAGTAGTTGCATTTGATTTAACATATTTTTAATTTGTTAGTCCTTATCTTGCATATATTGTCAATGAATGATCACCAAGCAATTATATTTTTACTACAGGCTCACCCCCAATACGAGTACTCTTACTCCGTTGCTGACGGTCACTCCGGCGACAACAAGTCCCAGCACGAGACTCGCGACGGAGATGTCGTGAAGGGCTCCTATTCCCTCAAGGAGGCCGACGGTTCCATCAGGACCGTGGAGTACACCGCTGACGACCACAACGGCTTCAACGCTGTGGTGCACAACACCGCCCCCACCCACGCCCCCGTTGTGGTCAAGGCCGCTCCCGTGGTCTACTCCGCCCCCACTTACTACCATCACTAAATATTTCGAGCAAACAATCGATTTAATGATGACTAGTTAATTTATTGCAAATACAATTTTAAGAACATGTTCTGTTTTAATTTTATCTAAAACACTGCGGTAAATCTTTTCAATGGAAGTAGTATTCGTTTTATAATACCTAATGTTTTAGGTATGATTAGGAATGAAAAGGTTTGCCACTTTTTGACTTTATTTAATTGCAGTAAAGGTCCTAAATGACCAACCTTTTTATTCCGTGATTATTATGATCCGTAATAATTGGAGATAGATAGATCGACAGATGGATAAAACGTTTATTTGTTTGTTATCATAACAAATATTCGATACACAATATGGAACAGACATAATAGCACAACGAAACAAAAACAGCAAAGCAAATGTAAGACAAGCATGACAGATATGAAGTAATGAATGACAAATTATAGAGTTCATTCACTCATCCCAAGCGAAGTTCAATCTTTGATATGACGGTATGTTGTGCCATTTTGCGTGAAGAGTAGATAGTATAGGTGAGTAATATTAATACCATAAAATTAACATACAAATAACAAAATAAATAATTATAATAATATAGTTGCATATTATAGTCTGTAACATATCAGACCATTCTCTGCACTATGTATTAGTGTGGTCGTAGTACCTACGTTTGTACGTAGGTCGTCACCGGATCTACGCATCCGATTTCAAAAATTCTTTAACCAGTGGTAAGGCGCATCTGATTCATCTGGGCTGTTATTCGGTACGTGCCAATGATCCTTATCTCACCCATCACGCCTAACGAAACTAGACCTCTTCCTACGCTTAGTTACTATTACTACGAATCACGGCGTCAGATACCTGTATTTATGGGTGAACGGTGAGTTGAGGTTAAAACAAGTTACCGAATAGCGGGGCTGGAGTCACCTACGTCCATAGACTACGGCGTCTACATACTAAATTACGATTATAATTTCATATCTACCAATAATATTGAGTGATTTGGATCCTGTATAAAATACGTACACAAAAGAGACGAACGTAGATTTTGCCCTAAACCACTCGCAGGAGAGATTTTTAATTTAATTTATGAATTACGTATGTTATATGTAAATGTAAGTATAGTATAGGTACGAAGCCAATTGAATGGTGCCCAAAGCAACTCTTAAACTACACAAGATAAACCTGTCGTGTTTGAATCTGTAGAATATTTTATCTACACGAGTACAAGGTGTAGTGAATACGTTTTTCCATCGGGAATATGTCCATCAATTATCGTATTAAATGATTTATATATTATGTGTCTACTAATATAAGAAGCTTTATTACTTATACATGTCAAATGTCATAATATAATGGAATAATATAATACAGATGCTACAGCCACCGGGTTATTCGCGGATGGTCTAAAACGCAAAATGACTTGTGTGTTGTTTTGCCTACATTGCAGTTTGACCACCGAGCATTGTGCCTAAACCTTAAAACGACTTGAACGCAAAATACCCTACACGCAGAATGGCAAGAATGCATTTTGCCTACTTTTGTATTTTGTTTTTGCGAGTACGTTACAAACTGGCGAGTAACCATAACATCAATAACTTATGACTTGATGCGATTTATGATTGAAATACAGTAAGTACAGTAAGGAATAAAAGCTTGTATGTACCTAAAATTACAAGATTCCATCCATCATTTTGGTAATTTCTGATATAAATAAATTGAATACAGACTTTATTACAGACAGGTACCATAATTATGATTAATTGAGGTTTCGGATAATTCAATCGTTCTACAATTACTTAAACTGCAAAAATAATAAAAAATAAGGTGAATTATGGAATTACACAACAGCCTTTTTATACATGTACTAGCTTTTGCCCGCGACTTCGTCCGCGTAGAATTCGTTTCACTACACATATTGTTGTTATTTTACCCCCTCTAGAGATTATTTTCTTTTTCACGCTATTTATAATTAAAACTAAAACAAATACTTTGCTTACCTAGTATATTGTCAGACAATAAAGCACCAAAGCGAAAAGCTTACAAAAATACTGAAACTAAAAAAAATAAGTGGGCCGCTTCGCTGCTGCTACTTATTCCAATATACTTCTATAAACTATATTGTATGATTTATTTCGTTTTGCTGAAACATGTAGATTTTTAGATTTAGACACACAGGTGAGCAAGCTACATACAACTGCCCGTGGGAAAAACATGGCGTGCCTAAATGTAATCCCGCTACTTTTAAGGTAGCGATTTGTTAATTGTCATTGAAAACGCTACTTTTAAAGGGAACTGTAGTCGTTTAAAGTTAAATGTCAAGTTATTAGGTATAATTGGAATACGGGGTATGAGTATAATATCTGGGTCGTTCTTCTTTTTTACCGACAATGAACCGAGGTTTTTCTGTTTTTATGGTTTTTGAACTATCGAAAATTGTGGTTTTGAAGTGCGATTTAAAAAAAATGCATAGGATTCTTCATTAGAACTAATTAAAGTTTCCTTTCTGGCCAATATAAATATTTATTTACGGTTGGTTTCTAAAAAAAACATGTGACAAAGTGGACTCTTTCAGTGGGGACCACATTTTGGTTTACCACTCTGTCACGGCATTCTACGAAAAAAAAAACATTTTAAAAAATGCTAGTTAGAGAAAGTGAAATATTAAATATCACTAATTAATAAAATAATATGGACGTTCATTCGAACATTATAAAACCGTAAACATCATTACTCAAATGAGATGCCGTAATAAGACGAAGGACAGGCTATTGTCGGTCGAAAAGAAGAACGACCCATCTTCTCCTTTCGCTTCACCAGTCAAGATTGTGCCCTTTACTATGTATTTTCCCAATTTAGTGACCCGTAATCTTGTTCCATTGCACAATTTTGGTGCATCTAAGTTGCGCATTAACATTACGGGTACTTGTAATTCGAGTTTGTGGGAAGGTACCCCGGATAGCTCCAGAGAGTTTAAGAACTCAACCGGGTAACTGGTGCTGTCGTCGGATGTCATAACTTTATCTATGGAGTTGTAAACTGTTGTTTCGGTTGATATTTTTTCCAAAATTTTTATTTTATTTTTGATACTGTCTCATTTTTTGGTGCCAGTATGGTTCTTTCACACAACCAATTTTCATCCAGAATATTTTGTTGCAGATTCGGAAAAACTTGAGCAATAAGCTCGTCTTCCGAATCCACAACATGACGAAGTTGGTTGGTGAATAGAATCATACCTTCATCATAAGTTTTTAATCGACCGTCGCCTATATCAAGCAATTTTTGAGCATACGCACTCGACTCTACATCATCAAACAGCTGGACTCGCATGTTTGTCGTGAGATGGAACTTTTTCACCTTGGTCCACACGCGTGATGCTTTCAGACAGTAGCTGACTTATACAAATATGTCGCCTTCTAGTAAACAGTACAGTTTTATTTTAAAAACAATGATATTGTAATTATAAAAATCATTAAAATATAATGTAACCTTCAGAAACTACTTGCCTATAATACGTAGTCTAATAGCGATGAACACTTCTCAACAATCACCAAAGTTAAGCAACGTCGAGTGAGGTCAATATTTGGATGGGTGACCGTTTTTTTATACAAATTCTCAAACGCCTTTTGACCCCCTTAAGGAATGAATTTTCAAAAACTCAGAAATTAGTTTTCTAATATTTTGATATAAAATCAATCTACGAAGTTTCAAGTTTCTATTTTAAAAAAATAATTAAGTCCCATACAATCTTTGGTTCTTTATTCCTCCCTCTGAAGTAATTATATCTAAAAAAACGGCACGCTATATCCTACTCTGAGGTATAAACAACAATATTGGAAAGTTTCAATAAAATCGGTTCGCATATTTTTGTTTAATTTGTCCTCGACACCACTACACATTAGAGAAGAATCCATGTTTCTACTGATTACCAAAAGATGGCGCTGGTGATGTGTTCATAAATCGGTTTTTCTCAAACTATGTCTACGATACCTAAACTCCATCAAACTCTTTTTTATACGTTCTCATATGGTTTGGCAGAGTTTAAACGCATAGAAAAATCGGAAGAATTACCTACTACGGCTAGAATATGCCTGGAAATGTGTGAAGCTCTGCATCGCACTATTGAAGTTTTTAACGTTAGTTGTATAAATACAATTTCCGTCGATGTTACTTTATTATGTATCTTTGACCACATGGATTTCCATATGGACACTGTAATGTTTCACATTTATAATATTAGTGTGATATGCTAATTGAGAAAGCAAGATAAATACGAACTTAAAGATGTAAAAAACCTTATTGACTATAACTTATATCACTTGATGCCCATGCAAATAAAATACAATTACATAAACAAAAAAAGTTTGTAACTGTGTTATACCTTCTTTTTTAACTAATTAGCTTTCCCGTAGTACGTATATATATGGTTGGTATATTTAGCGAATATTTTAAGGTTTTTAGCAAGTTTTGTTTTTTAAAACGCTCGTAAATTCATAACATATCAGCCATATTTGTTACAGTATAAGTGATTCCTTCAAAATATCAGATACTAGCTGAAATTGAATCACAAATAACGATAGGTACGCAATTGCATTGAATAAGTACGTGCCATAGTAGGGTAAGTACCTATTTTATATAGGATGATATCGGTCTAAGTGGACCTAACAGATAACATAACCTTGAGTAAGTACCTACCCCGATGTTTTTTTTTTAAGAAAGCAAGTAAGAAAACATATTTGGTACTCGTATAAATCAGTAGCATGCATACTTGCATGAAAGTATGTCGCCGCAGTAGTATTTACAACCAAATAAGTGGATGCCATACAGAATACTGCCATGCAAATCATGACGCTGGTTTTCACAACGTCCAAGATAAAGTAATCATTTATACAAAAATATACAATATGAGAAATATGTACCTATAGCAGATTAAACTAAAGTTACTGAGTACTTATTAGTAAGTTAGGTACATACAGAACTCCATTGTTGGTGACAATACAGTTTAGCTATACGAGTAAGTATAGAATACTATAAAACAAAATACAAACATCTATGTCGGTATTAATTTGCGATTTGCCTTTTTTTGAGAGCCGCAAGCTTGTGCATCCTTTATTGTACTCGTGTTAAACTTAATACAATAATTATTAGGATAGGACTTTTCGATCAAAAGCACACAGCATGCATAACTTTGCTGTTGAAGTTAATCGTGCGTAAATTTACTTAGGTACATACTTTCTCCGTTTTTAGTCCACGCACTTTGCGTAGATGCAATATTCGCAGATGCGTATTGCGCAGTCTGTTTTTAGCAATGTGTCCTTATAATTTTTGGCTGGTATTTTGAACTTAGCTAGAAAGATCAATAAAACTTTTAAATGACGTTGTTATGGTTATATTTTCTGTTGATTAGCGAGAAAAGGGTTGATTCCAATGAAAATAAATATATTGAGTGTGATCATATTAAATTAATAATAATTAATACTTCGTTTTACAAAAAAAAATTAAATAAATAATAATTTATTTAATTTTTTTTTGTAAAACGACATTTATTTTGAAAGTCTTGTCTATTGATGTGCTGAAGATTAAGTAATGTTTTTTATGTACCTAAAAATGCCCTATTTTTATTTTATATAAATCGTCTACACAGCTCATATCTTAGGAGGTCATAACAGTTTTTATGTAATGAATATGAGGATAAATATCGATTTACACCTCACAGGCAGCCTATTCTTATGTACTTTCTAGGAAGAATTTGCACTCGCGCACGCGTAACCTGGGGCAAGGTTGTGCCAAAAGCTCGCTTAACTACTTTTGGCAGTGCCTCATACCCGAATATGACCTTACCCATTTGCAACTCACATGTATAAAAACTAGGGCCCGGCTCTCGAAAATTATCATTTACATTTGGAACGTATCTGAGTAACCAACAAAATGTTCTCCAAAGTAAGTTTTAAAAGAAATTTAATCTTCAAGATCGCTAATATTGTACCAATTAGCTGAAATAACATGCAATACTAATTAATCACATGTATTAACAGATCGTCGCCCTTTGCGCCTTCGCGGCTGTGGCCCAGGCTGGACTTCTAGTCGACCCTCACTACTCCTCGGCCGCCGCCGTCTCCTCCCAGAGCATCGTGCGCCACGACCAGCCCCAGGAATACGCCCACAAGCTGGTGGCTGCCCCCGTCGCCTACCACGCCGCTCCCGCTCACGTCGCCTACCACGCTGCTCCCGCTCCCGTCACCTACCACGCCGCCCCCGCCCCCGTGACCTACCACGCCGCGCCCGCCCCGGTCACCTACCACCACGCTGCCCCTGTCGCCTACCATGCTGCTCCCGCTGTCCACTACACCGCCCCCATCGCCAAGGTTGTCGCTCATGAAGAAATCGTAAGTAATCAATACTTTTTTATAATAATATTTTTTATAATATTGAGAGCTAATGTTTCATAATATTAAATTGTAACTTTTTCTAATTCAGGCTCAGCCCGCCAAGTACGAATACTCTTACTCCGTTGCTGACGGTCACTCCGGCGACAACAAGTCCCAGCACGAGACCCGCGACGGAGATGTCGTGAAGGGCTCCTACTCCCTCAAGGAGGCCGACGGTTCCATCAGGACCGTGGAGTACACTGCTGACGCCCACAACGGCTTCAACGCTGTGGTGCACAACACCGCCCCCTCCCACGCCCCCGTTGTGGTCAAGGCCGCTCCCGTCGTCTACTCTGCCCCCACCTACTACCACCACTAAATCCATAATGTGTAGATTAAAATATTTAATTTAACAAATATTTATTAAAACTATACATTTACCAATATTACGTTTGATTTCCTCACCTTACTTATTGAACCTTATATAATATTTTTGCTTTGCCTTGGAAAAGAGGAAGGCCAAGGAGAACATTTATATGGACCAAATCAAAGAAAAAGTCCTTTCGTATCAGGCAGTCAAAGAAAAGGCTCAAGTAAGAGGTACATAATTGATGAAGATTGCTCCACCGACAAGAGCACATTACACCCCGTTAAATTCCAGTAGTTTTCTTATATATTATTTACCCGCTTGATAATCGAGTATATTGTTGCATCTTCCAATCTTCGAGTCAAATTTTGTCTTGTAACCAATTTGTAAGATTATTTTATGGAACCATCAACCCGGTCTAATGGTGAAAAATAAAGATGGTAAATAAGAACTTTTTTTATAGTAGATTGTATGACAAGGGGCTAAAACAAGCCATATTACCACGAGATGGATATTTTCCCGAGCGAAGCGAGGGAAAATACTTCGAGGGGTAGTATGGCTTTTAGACCCGAGTTATACACTCTACTTTTCACTTCGACTGCGAGAAAATAGTAAAATAAAGATTATCCATCCACAATCAATAACAAATTTTACTGCTAAGAGATTGTTCAATTTAGCGTGAGGCGTTTTCTTTTTTAATGATTTGGAATTAGGGACTAAAAAACACCTTATGTTTGATTGGTTGCTTTAATATGTAGCTGTATTCTGGTTGGTTGATAGCAAAAAGAAATGTTTTTTGAAAGAGTTGTGATTGGTGGATTTAAATTATTTGGAATTAGGGACTAAAAAACACCTGATGTCTGATTGGTCGATTTTAATATGTAGCTGTAAGTATTCTGGTTGGTTGATAGCAAAGATAAATGTTTTTTGAAAGAGTTGTGATTGGTGGATTTAATATGGTGAAGTGTTTTGATTGGTCAAATGAAATGTGTTAAAAATCATAAATATGTATACATATTTTCCCAAGGGATAAATGCACTACTTTAGCCCCGCTTATTAAGCCTAATATCACACACTTTTCGAGCATGAGATGTGAAAATAGTACATTGTTCAACGAGGGGCGTAAGTGGAATATTGCTAACGAGAGTCTATCAGAAGCCCGACGCCGAAGGCGGAGGGCTTTTGATGACTCGAGTTTGCAATATTCTTACGCCCGTGTTATACACAATGTTTTTCATCACATTTGCGAGGAAATAAATAACAACAAAAGACAGAAAAATGTAAGTTTCACACGGCAGCACCAATCAAAAATTGACAACTTCACTTCCAGATCAGTGCTAGTAGAGCGCGCAGTTCAATATTTCAACCAATCACAGAGCAGTATTCTTGCGGGGCGGGGCGTCGTGACCAACTAGATTTTTTTATTCAACCAATCACACAGCAACCAGATTTGCTTAAGCCAATCAGAGGGTTCTATTATTTTAAAACTAAACTTAACAGCCCGATACACTCTCGTTAGCAATATTCCACTTACGGCCCTCGTTAAACAATGTACTATAAATGTACCCACTATATACCCGTCGTGTTGGATCCACTAAACCCGACCCGAAAAAGCCAGTTATATTTAGGCTCAAACTTTTTATAGGAAACAGAAACCGCAAATATCGATTTGGGTGCCAGTTGACTAGGACAATGAATTTGTGGCATCCATTGAATTGTGGCGATGAGGCGCCCGATAACATTGGCGAGAATCCGCTCTCTTTCGTGAAATAACCATTACAATTTTATTAGATACGGAATCGGTAAAGAGGAAGTAAGGGCGACATGGACCTTGTAGTTTTTTTTAATTTATTTTTTATTTAATTTATTTCATAAAACAACTTAACGGTAAGTATACATTTTCTGTTTCGCCAAACTGAGGGCAGTTTGTCGGCGAATGTGCGCTCCTTTCTAGCATTTAAACATCGTTGTGTTATACCAATCACTTAATGACTTATTCTAATAACACTGAACATGGTGTACCATCGACGACACTTTATCATCATTACTTTTACGTTAAAAAATTGTAGGTAGAAATGCAGGTTTTTTTAATATATATAGTTCACAAATGATTTCCCTGTCCCAGATTTAGCGAATGGAGGTCCCGCTACGGAGGCTGCGATCCAAAAAATAAAAATTAATTATAGTTCAAGTGGTTCAGTGTTACTATCAGTATACCGTTCACATCTTCCAGAATTTATTTTGTTGTTTTTGTTTGTTTTGTGTTACTAAACGTTTAATGTCTTAACTTAGTTTTATACTTTTAATTTCTTGTTACAATTTTATTGCCTCCTTAGAAACTTATATTGACTTAATGTTTTAAATCCTTCGGTGCATACTGCATACTTAATTTAGAAATATTATAGGTAATAATGATTATGGTTATGATTCTTCGTGAATAAAAATCAAGCACTTTTAAATTAAACGAAATGTTTCAATAGGATAAAAATGTCAGTTGTAATCTATTAACACAAATATATAATATTAATAATATTAAGAACTCCTGCATCGTTCGTATTTTTTATTTATTGACTTGAATTTATCTACCTACTTTTTAGTTCAATTTCTTTATGGGCCCGCTGTCCCCAAAGCTAGAGTCAATGGTTCTTTTGACTTTGGCATTGTGAAATGTAATGTGATGATACGATACGACTACAAAGGTTCGGGATAGAAATAACGTGGACAAGACGTTTATTATTTTCATAATATTTATTCAAACTTGCACACGACACAGAAATGTACAAATGGCGAACTTAATCCCAAATGGCGTTCTCTACCAGCTAACTATTGGGCTCAACAGAGATTTAAACTAGCGGCTCTGTGAGCTGTAGAACTCGTGACCCTGTCTTTAAAATTTTTTTTTTTAAAAGTGGTTCGAAAAATCTATATTAATGAACGAACCTGCGCACAAAATTTAACGAAAATCTGATGATAAATGCGACCTGTAGAGGAGAACAGCCGGACAGCGTGACAGCATGACATAGAACTTCGTTCGCTTCGCTCTGGCATTCGAAAAGACGCAAAGAAAAAGATTGGATACCCAAAATATGTTAAGAGAACATGAAGAAAAAAAAAGAAACATTAAATAGTAGATTGTATGACCAGCGTCTAAAATAAGCCATATTACCGCGAGATGGTAATTTTCCCGAACGAAGTGGGGGAAAATTGTTCGAGCGGTAATATGGCTTTTAGACCAGAGTTATACACTTTACTTTTCACGTTGACTGCGAGAAAATAGTAAAATCAAAGATTATCTATCGACAATCAATAATAAATTCCACGGCGAAAAGATTGTTCAATTTGGCGGCATGATTTTTTTAATAAACTGCTTTGACACTATTGGTGACAGTATTTGGTCTATTTGACGGTATTTGGTCTATTTGACGGTATTTGGTCTATTTGACGGTATTTGGTCTATGGCCGCGTCCAAACGGCCGAGCGCGGCGCACAGCATACAGGGCATAAGATAAAGCGAGATAGACAGCAGTCTATCCCGCTCAATCTCATCGCTTAATGCCCTGTATGCAATCAACCACGCTTTAACGTTTGGAAGCGGCTCCAGACGGTCAGAAACATTTTTTTAATGATTGTGTATTAGTGAATAAAAAAACACCTGATTTTTGAAATTCATTATGTTTCCTGATCGTACGATTTTAATATCTAGCTGAATTCTGGTTAGTTGATAGCAAATACGAATGAGTATTTAAAGAATTTTGATTGGTGGATTTAATACCGGCGAAGTGTTTGATTGGTCAAATTAAAATGTTTTAATCATAAATCTATGTATACATTATTTTCCCTAGGGGTTAAATGTACTACTTTAGCCTCGCTTGCTAAGACATATTAGTAACACTTTTCGACCATGAGAAGTGTAAAAATATACTAGATATAAACAGGAATAGATATTTAATAATACATATTTAATACAAACTATAAATAAAAAATAAAATAAAACTTAAAACTAATATTATAAATGCGAAAGTTTGGATGTTTAGATGTTTGGATATTTGTTACTCAATCACGCTTAAACGGCTCAACCGATTTGGATGAAATTTTGCGTAGATAGTTTATAGCCTGGATTAAAATTTAGGATAGTTTTTATCCCGGTTCGGACGAAGTCGCGGGCGGAATTTAGTTAAAAATAAAATAAATAGTCATCAATAGCGCAGGGCGTGCCCCCCGTCATGCCAGCCTAAACGACGTCATCCGTCGGGCCCTAGCCAGTGCCGGAACGCCGGCTATCTTAGAACCGACTGGCCTTACCCGCGATGACGGAAAAAGACCCGACGGCATGACCCTTGTGCCGTGGAAGATGGGACGGCCGCTGGTTTGGGACGCAACATGTGCCGATACCCTGGCACTGTCCCATCTCCACGGTACCGCCGTAAAGGCTGGCTCTGCGGCAAATGCAATTGAACACCTCAAGCGGCGCAAATACTCAGCCATCAATAGTGGCTACCTTTTTGCGCCGTTTGGGGTCGAAACCCTAGGGCCGTGGGGTGAAAGCGCTCATAGCGTTTTTAAAGAGTGCTCCAAACGCCTGGTAGAGGTGACGCGTGACCAGAGGGCTGGATCATATCTGGCACAACGGATCGGCATTGCCATTCAACGTGGCAATGCTGCCAGCCTCCTGGGCACGCTGCCCTCTGAAGGCGATTTGGGGCAAATTTTTTATTTATAATATTTTAATATAGCCTAGTTTAGTTTTAATTTTTTTAATTTATTTATTGTTACCATTAACATGTATGTTCACTTGTACCATTATAAACAATAGTCATTTTTTTCAGATTTGCATCCATGTTTACCGGAATCTAGTAAAAAATAAAATAAATAGTCATTTATTTCAGATTTGCATCCATATGTTTACACAATTAAATAGTAGGTAAACATTATAAGTATAAGGATGGATTCTTGTCGAATTCCTGTTTAAGCTGCCTTACGCAGCTTCCGCTTGAAAGCAAACTTGCTAATCTGCTCAAATCCCTGGTATTTTTACATGTACTTTTAAGCAATTTTTTTTGTCTCTGCTTTAGAAATTATTTTATAATGGTAGTCCGCTTGTTCTTCATTTTCTTGTTTAATATCTCTAGCATTACCTAATACTCATCAACATCATATCAGCCGAAAGACGTCCACTGCTAAACATAGGACATAGGCTTACCGTTGCAGCGAAATTAGGCCAAAGAGTGCCTTATTTGGCTCCAACGATTCAGGTAACTAACTAGTAATAGTTACCTCTAAATGCATGTTTAAAAATCCTTTTAAATGGCAGGTGCTTCTCCGGCTAACTAGTCATCAGTGTGAATGAAAATTTGAGTGTTTTGACATATTATTATTAGTTCACACAATTACGACTACAATACAATTACGATCTAGGATTAAAACCTTGTTCCAGTTACGTTGAAAAAAAGTATGCAGAGTATGCCTCTAGCTAACCAAAAAAAATCGATCGAAGGAAATAACTGCATATAACCAAATAATGTTTTGTAAAATAGAAGTCCATGTTAAAAAAATATATATATACATATATATATATAATTAGTTTGGGATTAGATCAATTGGTGTGAATTGTCCCACTATATTTATTTATTATTTATAATCTGCTTCTTATTCGGTGAAATTGTGATTAGCTAGTATTATATGATTATTTATATTATGGTATTGATGTAACCGCTGATCCTTTCTATTCTGTCCACATCTTGATCGCTGCTCGATGACAAAGACTTAACAAATTTATATAATAGGAATTGGAAACGTATAAAATGGTTAAAAATTCTACGCACATTCAACAGTTCTTTCTTCCATTCCGTTAAGGACGGTTCTAACCCAAGTGAAACAAAATGTGTGGAAAGGTGGGTACATGTAAACTCTAATCGATCGTTTAGCTTAAGATTTTAAAATGCTTTAATTAGATTCTTTCAAAGATGAGACTATTTTTTTTATTAAGCTTTATATTTATTTTTCATTCTAGATCATAATATTCGTTTGCTTCTTGAGCTCCGTGGTCGCGGTTTTCATCACACCCAGTGGGAACAAGGCAGCGGACATCGACATCAACAGCCCTAAAGGTTGGCAAATGGTGAAGACATATCATCCCCCGAGGTCTCATGACTACTACAATTATGACTCTTATTTTGTAAGTATATAAAAAAACTGCATTTAGTTTTATTAAATAAGTATTGTATCCTTCTCCGCGGGTACTTTTGTTTTCCTTGAGGAGGAGAGGAGCAAATCGCTGTTAATGGTTTCATTTGATAGTTGAATTGAAATTATTTGCCATCTGCCTACCAACATTAAACAATAATTCTGGTTTCTAAATTCCGGTGATATTCGTCGCCCAAAGGTATGTAGATGACGGTACAAAGGAGGAAAATGAAGTGTATTCTGGGAGAAATGCCCCCACGAGGCATGATTTGATGCAAAAATTAATTTGATACCTACAATATACAAATAATTTGCCAACTGTAACTTATATCCAAAATCCAGGAAATCCCAGCACCCAGCAAGTGCGTAGTGTGTATCGATCGTAGTTATAAGTTAGCAACGTCAATCTGCTTCTGCATCCGGAAATATTTGTTCGTTCAATCCATGTTCAATCGTTCTTAGTTCAATAGTTTTATAGCCGATAAAATCACGTTGAAGATGTAAGCCCAACTCCATCTAGTTACTCCACTTCACTTCATAATTTCTCGGTCATTAAGTTTTGGTTATGAGTTCTGGTTTAATGAATAATCGTTATCTTGATGATGATGTGTAGGTTGATATGATGTCCTGGCCGGAATCAGGCGGGCTGGCGATCGGTTGTCGCGTTCATTCAGCTCCTATAACCATTATCTTTCAGACGTATCCTAAATATGACTTCGAGTACTCGGTGTCCGATAAGAAGACGGGTGACCATAAGCATCACCGGGAATCCAGAGATGGTGACCGCGTGCGTGGGGAATACAGTCTGGTAGAAGCAGATGGTTCTCTGCGCAAAGTGGAGTACGACGCCGATGATCATAATGGGTAAGTGTGGAAATAAATATAATATATTTTTTTAAATCGTGCAAAAATAATTTAAAAAATCACACATATCTAAATCTAAATAAAATTAGTGTGACAATCAGTTTTTTTGTGAATTTGGTCGGCTAAAATGAGAAGGAGAGAAATTTATCTTGGCACCTAAGGATATTGTAGGTACTTACGAAGTAATAGTGGTTTTACTATTTTTTATAGATTAGCGAATATGTCGAACAGAAAATGTCGCCGTATTGGCGACGTCAAACCCGTGTCAATCTATATTTTTTGGGCGATATGGCTCAATGCTTTCATGATTCTACCAATACGAGTTTGGATAACCCGCCGCTAGTACATAGTCTTGATCGTAGAAAAACCATGTCAAATAGAAATTTGAGTGTTATGAACAGTCTTAATATTTGAATACAAATGGCCCCCTTAAGATACTGTTGACTATCATTAGGTATTTATTAAATAGGTTAGTACAATGCATATTGTTTTCCAGATTTAATGCAGTTGTCAGCAAAACTCTGAACATGCACGGTGATCACGCAGTGTCGTACAGCGGTCACACTAGACATTTTTATCCGGTTGGTCACGGTGTCAAAATTAACCACTACTTCCCTGGCAAGGATTACAAATATCATGCATCAGAGAACACTGATAATGAAACAATTGAAAAAGAAGACAAACCTGCAAATGAAGCTACTTCTGAAAAACCTGAAGAAAGTGCTAAAAATGAAGGAGAGGAAAAAACATCGGTAGATACCAAAATTATGGAAAAGGAAATACAGCCAACCATGAAAATAGAAACCGAAGATGTTCCTGTTGAAGAAATGCCCCAGTTTGTACAAATGATTATGCAAAACGCTCCCACTACCGATATCCCTGTTCCAGAAGGCATGGTTTTAATACCTGCATCCACAGAATCTGATGCCTCTCTCGCGAAGGACCCAATTACTGTAAGCGAAGAACCATCAAGCAAGAAAGAAAATTCTGTGTCAGACTCAGACTTGGCTTCCTCGTATTATCATTCTAGAATTTACTTTGTAAGGTATTAAGAATTGTGGCACCTTGTTTGGTTATATTTATTTTGTCGTTGCAGTAACAATAATTTAGGATTGTATATCGATAATAAGAGTCAATTAGACAAGTAGGTAACCATTACTGGCTGTTATGTTGTCGTTGTGTTGTTGTTGTATGTAATGTTCTCGAAGTAAATGTTAAGAGTTTCCAACTATTTGTAAAACGAACTGTAAAAAGGAAATAAAAACTGAAAAAAGTGTATTTATAATGGTGGCAAGTACCTAATTGTAGATCTAAATCCTTCCAATAGAGAATATTTGCATGGACATAACTTTTTTACCCATTTTGGCTATGGAACCCTAAAAAGGGTACCTAAGTATCTGGGACAGCCAATTATGAGTGGAGAATAGAAACCTACTTCTTGCAAGTAGGTAAACAATAAGGAAGTACTTAATCAGGTTATAGGTGTCTATCAACCCATAATTGAAATTATTAAACTACATATTATCATGTTTCACAGTAGACTGTGGTTTATATGAGCTATGGATACGAAAACTTTTAAATGCGTTTATGCAAGACGTTGCACTTGCACCATTTGTGTACGCATTGTAACCACCTCGTGTATCTGTCGCTTTGCATATTATAATGGTTTCGAAATACGTAATTAGCGACTCGGTTATTGCGAATATAGCGCGTGAATACTTTGTGTTTTAGACAATGACAAACGCCGACGGTTTGTCATCTTTATGACATGCTTATGATTACAACTTGCAAGTCGAGTTGTGCCCAGTATCTTAATTTGAGGTTCACTCAATACACGACGCCTATGTAAACTTGTAACTCTTTAAATTTTTGGTACAAATTAATTTTTAAACATTAAACTATTCGTTTATAACCCTTCTGGGAAAGTTATTAAAGACCGATCTTTTTAGGGTACCGTAGCCAAAATGGCAAAAACGGAACCCTTATAGTTTCGACATGCCCGTCTGTCCGTCTGTCCGTCTGTCCGTATGTCCGTATGTCGCAGGCATTTTACTCGAAAACTATAAGGTGTATTTGAATAAAATTTTGAGGATAGGTGTATTTTGTTAGCCGCTACATAGTTCTGTAATGAAATATTTTTTTTTTTATAAATACATAGAACTACAGGTAAAATAAAACATTGTAAGTCCACGTGTAGCACATCAATCGATAGGCCTTTCAAAATAAACATAACGTTTCTAAGCAAATTTTTTTGATTAAGTGAATAGAGTCGGATCGCCCCGAAAGTCACAATAATTGTGTCCCCCCTGTAATTTTGAACGGTGTATTAAAAAAATATTTAATAATCATGGACAATAGGGGTTATTAAATTATTTCACCGAAAATTACTTTGAACAAGATCAGTTCAAAGGTGTTCGGTGAATTCTGCCTTCCCTATAGAAAAGGACGTAAGTGCCGTAAGATTTCTGTGACGCTACGACCTTTTTAATAGGCACGGAACCCTTGGTTGTGCGTGGTCCGACACGCACTTGGCCGGTTTTTTTTTTAAATATGCACATGACACATTTAGTTTGGTTTATTACGGTCAACAAAACGACAAAATGTGAACATGGATAAGATATCCGGCACTCACCGCACTTGCTTGTCAAAACGTGACGGACGCTTTAGCCATAACGATAACGATAATATGATCACGTGCTAGAATATCAAAATAATAATCTGTCAATAAAAGAAAATCAGGGGTCAATCTTACACAAATCGAGCTAGCACCATAAAAAACTCAATAAGGCTAGTGATAATGGGTACTAGACGACGATATAGAAAACATCCAACACTCAGAAACAAATATTGCTCATCACACAAATATTTGCCCTTAGGTTGGGATTTGAACCAGAGACCGACTATAGACAGCTTCGTAGGCGGGATCACTACGTATTCACTAGCTAGGCCAAACCAGTCGTTAAAGATATCAAGTATAGGTACAAGTATAAAGATGAGCACTGACTTATCAAATTTAAGAACTGATGATCCCAAGGTATTTAAACAACCACGCAATGCTACCAAATGTCCAACAAAGATACTATGTCTATTTTTGCTAATCACATTGACACTAGCACAGTCGAATTCATTTTGCTTAATATCTACTCCGCGGTCAAGGCCACTAAGAAAATTACACTGTCCAAATACATAAAATTTGTTCGCCGCGTTAACGTGAGCTTCTCGGTAGTTAAATTGGACTTAAAAGAGAGGTCGCGGTATTTTTATAATAGGTAATTATACTTATCAACGACTACCATATTTTGATATTATCCATATACTATTAAAATGTGGTTAAAATCAATTATTGACGGTATCGGTTATTATAATCTACTAGTACTCGTAGTTTATATAACTAGATACTAGAACTCGAATGCTTATGTAAAATTGCAGTGGATACTAAATGGCGTAACACGTCCGGGATCTACTTTGAGTCCCGCCATTTTATACGACTACTAGGTACGGACTGTGATTCTGATTTGGGCCCAGCACAATGCGCTCTTGTGGCCTCAATTTTGTAACTACGCTCGCTGGATGCCCGTAATTTTATATGGCGAGCTGTCAAAATTTAAACAATTATCGATTGCAAGAGCTACTGTGGTCCCTGGCAGATAAGATACTAATCTTGACACCTGTCTTTTCAGTGCATTTTGCAAGCTATAAATCACTTCTGGGTTTAAAAAAAAATTAAATGTATACGGAGACGCCATTCTATTCACGATAATTGACAGACGACATCTCTCCAATTTCGTCGTAATCAAAATTAAAGGAATATCTCCCCTTCTATCTATTATCAAAGGTGGAATCGTGATCTAATATTTAAGCTGGCTTAAATATTAGGTAATATTAGGTATTAGAAGTTTATGTAAAACTTACCTACCCTACCTATCTATATTTAGCTACGAAACAAATTGTCCATAATAAAATTTTGCAATCACTCATCTATCTTGTCTTCATATAAAGTAGGTCTGCGTTGTTTAAGTCGTGTAGGATCTATTGAAAATCATATTTTATACTAACCATTGATCATTGAGTATATCAAATTGATAATCGTAGCAATTATTAATTTAATTGATAGACTCGTGCATCTGGCTGGCTGTTATTAAAATATTTGACATTGACTGAAGTAAATAATATAAAATACGAATACTCGTAAAAAATAGATGAAAAACACACAAAAATATCACTACCATATCCATTAGCGTGTGTCAAACATATAATAACCGTTACCAGAAAGCAGAATTATTAGAAGGTTGAAAATTATCCGAATGAGATCTAATCTCATCAAAGCCACGATTCTATTAGTCTTCATTGATAGAAGGGGACATCGGCATGATATCGTTTTTGTATACCTAATGTCCCTGACATCCTGATTTTGAAAAACAGAAACGTGAGACGAGGACGTGTCACATTTAGATTTTTTAATTAGGACCATCGTACTATCCGCTGGATGCGGGTGGCGCAGGACCGGTCATTGTGGCACTCTTTGGGGGAGGCCCAGCAGTGGACGTCTTTCGGTGGATATGATGATGATGATCGTACTTAACTAGCACATCAATTGAGTTGGTGAGTTACCTACGTTTTCTTTATATTAAGAAGGTAGTGGAAATGTAGATAATTTTATATCAATATATACCTAGGTAATTTTTCATACTACAATCATTTTTCCCAAGAAGGTAAAATGCATTGGAATTTTAGGTTATATTTTTACAAGGTCGTGAAACCTATATTAACAATAAGGTTTGTCATTTTGTCATAGACAAAAGCAGTAGGTAAGTAGTTAAGAAATAGAAAAAAAATTAACGATATCAGTTTGATCAGCCTCTCACTTAATGTTCATTTTTCTGTCTATACTATAGCCATATCACGTTGCGACACCCAATGAAGTGAGCAGCCCCGATATTCTGTAACTTGTTTTAAGCTCACCTCAACGCTCACCCACAAATATTTCCTGACGCCGCGATTCGTAATGTAGAATCCACAATTATAGTGCAGGCAATGAACTGACAACTTGTATGGAAAAAATGACATATTTGGAAATAATTTATAATAGCTATTTTTTTAAATGTAACGTATATATTATCAATTAAATTGTTACCTAGAGGCAAAATCCAACAAAAATTCAGACATCAAAAAATCAATATTTAATTAGCTCCTAAAAAGTCCGGATAAATATTAATACATTTTTTTATCTTTATTTAGGTTCATTTACATTTGCTTTAAAATATTAAATATAAATAAAATAAAAAAAGACAATGAATGTTTAATTTAAATCTGTATAATTACTTCCAAGGTAGGTGGAAAGTTTGTTGGATTCTTGAATAAAGCATCTTAGAATAATGTTTTAGAATGAAATAAACAATAAAAACGCTATTATAAATTAATGTTTTTCGAAACCATATTTTGCCTCGGCTATTAGGCGAACTAAACTGACAAGTTAAAATGCACAAATATGGCCAAAGTTTGGCTGTACTGTTCATATCCATATCTATCTCTACGTAGTGTTCGCCTAGTTGTGGATTTTACTTTATTAACTAAGCGTAGGTAGAGGTCTAGTTTCATTAGACGTGACGGGTGGAGTGAGGCGCATGAGCGCGTAAAGTATAACAGCCCAGATTGCGCGGCTATTGCCGTGCTCCGATCGGATATCGCAGGGAATAGAGCCCCTCCACTGCTCTTATGTTTTGTTTGTTATATAAAAAGAGTGCACTATCTGAGTAATACCAGTCAGGTGCAGGCGTTTGTATTCAAAGCAAAATGTTCTCCAAAGTAAGTTCGTGTTCATTACGTAACTTACGCATAGGACATTCATTAGGGAAATAATATGCGTTTTATCTTTCGTAGTTAATAATTCAGATTTATTCCTTTACATAATCTCCGGTACTCACGGGATGTCTGAAAGAAAGACCACCACCACTTAGCAATTTATACATTCTGAGTTGAGTTTTCCACATATCTATACAGTGGAGTTATTAATATCCTACAAGTTGTCTAACTTCTATGAAAAGTCGTCCTCCTAGAATTCTAATCCTAGTGGTTTAGTGCAATCTGCGGCCCGTGGAGTTTTCAAAAATATATTAACATTGTAATGTTTTCGTACCAGATCGTAGCTTTATGCGGTTTGGTGGCCGTGTGCCAGGCCGGTCTCCTGCATCACGCGCCGGCCGTGTCGCACCAGAACATCGTGCACCACGAACAGCACCACGAGGCCCCAGTGCACTACGTCGCCGCACCGGCGTACCATGACGCTCCCGCCCACGCCGCGCCTGCTTACCACGCCGCGCCTGCTTACCACGCCGCGCCTGCTTACCACGCCGCGCCTGCTTACCACGCCGCGCCTGGTTACCACGCCGCACCCGCCGTCCACGCCGCTCCTGTCCACGCCATCCACGCCGCTCCCGTCGTCCATGCCGCTCCGGTTCACGCCATCCACGCCGCTCCTGCTCACCACGAGGAGGAGCATCATGAGCACTATGTTGATGAATACGTAAGTATTTTCATTTTCTAGTTCCTTTAATTAAACAGCACGCTCTTTATATTGCAATTAGTCTATGAATTTAATTGAGTTAGATAGTGCTTTTAATTGTATTCTGATTCAATCTCTAAAATGTAATTGTCTTAAATTCTAATCCATCAACAACAACAAAAAAACTGTTCTGCGTGCATCCAGCTCAAAATACCAATATAACCATGATGTTTTTTTACAGGCTCACCCCAAATACGGATACTCGTACTCTGTGGAGGACCCCCACACCGGTGACCACAAGTCCCAGCACGAGACCCGCGACGGCGACGTCGTGAAGGGCGAGTACTCCCTGCTGCAGCCCGATGGCTCCTTCCGCAAGGTCACATACACCGCTGACCACCACAACGGGTAAAACAACATCATATTATTTGATGCTGTATTTTTCATCTTTTTGACGCAAACTCCTTATTACGGTAAAGTATTACATAACCCCCCACCTCGACTGCTCGTTACCTGTATTTTGTTGCAATATCCAATCTTCAAATAACTTTGACTTTGATATTTCAAGTAGCGGCGAGCCCTCTGGGTGAGGCTTAGCGAATGCCCAAGGGGTCGCGACCCACACTGATATAATCATCAAGTCTGCTCATAGATTTAATGAGATCAGTCAAACTAGTTCAAGTGCAAGCTGTGAGAATGGTCTGTGCATTAAGTTATTGTAGACACTGCAATTTCAGTAATTGTTAGCGTTATCGCGATCGCAAACCTGAATACGTATGCGTGTGTGTGTGAACTTAGTTTCTATACTACTTTGTTAAAATGTGCATTGTTTCTCGGCAGATTCAACGCTGTGGTACACAACACCCCGCCGGTGATCCATCATCATTAAGAAGGCCTGTTTACCCAATCTGTGATATTAGAGTTAATATGTTCTAGTTTTGCGCTAAGTCCCTAAGATCCACATGTTCTCAGTTCCATAAATGCGTATCATATTTTGTTATGAAATTTCCTATTATATTACATCTTGTAACACGCGGTATATTAAGAACCGCATATCTAATGTAGACATGTCTTTATTACTTTTACGATGTTAAATATCCGTAGTTCTTAATAGTTAAAAGTTGTAAGTTACGTTTAACACTTCTTCTCATTTATCTTTTAGATGCTTTTGTATATAGATTATTGTTGTATTTAGTCAAATAAAACATGGATAAATTATATTTTTCTTTATCTTCCGACACACTACATTTCTTCATAAAACTTAACGAATCTCTGTTAACAAAAATGTGTCTTGTCCCTATCTTACCAAAACAAACGTCAAAGTGACAGATAAGGACGATTTTAACGGCATTTAACTAATGAGTGTGATAAACTGTTATGAATTTGCATTCATCTTTAGCAATGCAGCTAAACGTGGCAAAATATGTATGTCTTCGTCGTAAATTTTACTTTTACGACATCATAATTTTTTTGATCTCCCTGTTTCAATTTCAAATCTAAACACAAATAATTAGTTTGTGTTTATATTTACGGGAATTTTCTTACGTATACCAGACCAACATTGCTAACGCCCAAGTTTAGCTAAATATCTATCCGAACTCTCGATCCCTAGAAATTACAGTGCACTAGAGCGTGGGAACCACGGGATCTCATCCAAAATGCATATCAACGGATTAGCATACAATGTGCGAACCGAAATATGGAGTGAAAGCCAACCTGCGCCGACGCCGACGGTGCCACAGTGAGACTATGCATTCGCCTTTACTAGATTACAATATTTCAACATTCTGCAATCGAGATCACTCTGATATCTCGGGAACTAATTAACTTTCAATGTGATTACAACTATCGGGTTACAGGCATGGGGAAAACCTCGAAGTGAGTGCGTGCGCGCAAATGTATCCCCTGTACTACATATTTATTCTGTGCCCCTTTGCAGAACAGCCAAGGGATACAAGTATTTGTCCTTGGCTGTTATTCGCAACGCGCTCATGCGCCTCGCCCCACCCATGACGCCTAACGAAACTAGACCTCTACCTACGCTTAGTTACTACGAAGCACGGCTGCAAGATATATTTGTGGGTGAGCATCGAGCTGAGCTTAGAACAAGTTACAGAATAGGGGGGCTTGTGTCAGGCCTGTCCCAAACGCATTTTAGCGCGAAATGACGCTTGTCTTTGGTAACCTCCCTGTGTTGGTTTAAGTTGGAAGGGTTATTGAAACGCCGAATTTTGCACAACGGCGTAAGTATTAAAATTGTAAGAAAATGGCAATATACGGGGTGTTTCCTGTAACAGGAGCAATAAATTAAATGGTAGATTATTAAGCTTGTGATCAATTGTTTCTAAGTGGTTTTAATTGAAAAAAAATTTATTTTTTTCGGATTTTTTTTTCTTTAACTAAAGTTTTGGTGTACTTTTTTACTCTTCTGGAGTGATATAAGTATTTTATTATTTTAAAAACACAAAAAAAAATTGAAAAAAATTGAAAAAATCACAAAAATATCTTTTGAAAACAAAAATGCAAAAACTATTATGAGTCACTACATGATTCTACCTCAAAATCTGCATTGACTACTGTGCTATGATCTCGTGGTGCCAAGATACATTACTCGGAGGTCATAACTTCAGATCAATTTTTCTCCGAGTTAAAAACATTTGAAAAGAAATGGACAAAAGGGGTTACTACAAATGCAGTAAGGAAGCCTCCGTTTAATTTATTGCTCCTGTTACAGGAAACACCCCGTATAATTATTGAAGATTATGAACGTTTTTAGGGTTCCGTAGCCATAACGTCATGTCCCTCTGTACGTATATCACAGGCATTTTACTCCAAAACTATATGGTGTATTTGAATAAAATTTGAGATAAGGTGTATTTTGTTAACCGCTACATAGTTTGTAATGAAATGACTAAAAAAAATTTTTTTAGGGGTACACTCCATACATATGTATTATGTAACTGAATGTCAAATAAAATATAATTGTAAGCCCACGTGTGGATCAATCGATAGGCCTTTCAAAATAAATATAAGGTTACTCAGCAATTTTTATGATTAAATTAATATAGTTGAAGATAATCGCCTCGAAGGTCACAAAAATTGTGTCCTGCCCCCTTTATTTTATTAACGGTGTATTTAAAAATATGAAAAAAATCATGGACATAGGGATTCTTAAATTCTTGGCGACAACCAACAATTATTTAAGATGGGGCTCATGGTTACAAGCAGCAAACTATTATGCTAAATATTTTATCATATAAGATGAGTTAGGAATACATTTTCTGCATCAGATGTTATTCAGATGGTATATCAGTATCAGTCAGCAAAACTGCACCAAATAAACCAACTCTTCTGGGTGAACTTTAGTTTATTGCCGAAAAACTGAATATTATTCAAGATTCTATAAAAAAATTACAATCACCATGTCTGTCGCTAGACTTTAGTGTTCGATTGGTAAAGAATAGACGAAGTACAGTAGATCACTTTAAGACATTTTGTTATGCCCCTATTACATCCACTGAAATTAAAAAGTCGTTTAGCCACCTGAGCTGTTATTAACTACGCGCTCATGCGCCTCACCCCACGCGTCACGCCTAATGAAACTAGACCTCTACTTACGCTTAGATACTACGTACGCATCATGATGTCAAGATATATTTGTGATAATTCAAATTTCAAAAATCGTTTTGGAAAAAAGAATAAGAGATTTGCGTTATTATTTTGTTTAATCTTTACACTTTTAATAAAAACATATTATTTTCACAAACAAAACTTGGAGTGATCAATAGTATATAGAACAAGCATCGATAATGGAGTTTATCGATATAGGAACTCCCTACCTGTCATAAAATGTTGCCCCCTGGATTCCTATGTCTAACGTTCCAACGTGCCCTAGCGCTCTATCGATATCGATTTAGATAATCCAATGCAAAATAGATCCTTCTAGCTTGTGAGATCAATACAGCGGGATCATCATAACTGACGTCACGACGCAAAAATCTACCCTGCTCTTTCTATTTTGCACAGTGGAAGTGAGAAAAATATCGCTGAGTCGCACGCGACGTGTTTTGTTCGTAAGTTTTGTCAGCGCAAAATGTGGATACACCCCATATACCACACGAAGACGTTTGATTTATCAATACCGCCTATGTTAAATGCAGGACTAGCTACAATCTCGAAACAAATTAGGCGTTTACCAAAATGTATTAGCTTCTCTAAAAAGCCGTGGCTGGTATTCGGCAATTTACTTAAATTTAAATTATTTACCTATTTCATAATCGTTAGCTGGGTCTCAAAACGATACAAAATACTGCCGAATCGTGGCACCTGAAGCTACACCGTGGTTATGAATTTTCATCCGCTTTTGGGCTTAATTTTCAAACCAGCGACATAAAGCACGGTTTAAGTCCGACATAAACGTGATCATGCTGGCTACTATGACATTGACACTCATGTTACATAGGCAAGTGATTCCATTTCTCTCATAGTTACTATTACTACACTGTAAATTTAATCGAGTTCTCTTTTAAGTCGATTTACGAAACTATCCAGTTATTGTCACTCGCATTGATTATTCATCAGTTTATACGAAATCTGTATTTGCATACTTTGATTGATCATTTTATGATTCAACCCTCGTTAATATTGTATTTTTCTGTCCATATCTCCTTTAATATGTATAATGTATAAGCTTTACCCGACCATGTTTCCTTTTAAGTCTCTAGAAATCACAAGAGCAATCAACTAGTTATATCTCCTTGACAAAAACCAAAGGTTATTAAATTAAGCAATTCAATAATTCAACAATGACAATGGAATACGTTTGAATGCATTTAATCGCGTGAGCGGCGCGAGCATTGATAGGAATCAGTTACGGTGGCAAGATCACGTAAATCGCTGAGAGAAGTTACGTCAGGTACATCAGCACAGTCGACATCGAAGATCATTAGTGGTACACGATGGCACCTCAAATTAAAAAATCTAAGAAGTTACTAAATGTCTATATCTAGTATTTAACCCTTTTATTGGCAAATAGTAAAAAACATGAATTTTAGCCCCGTAGGCGACTCAGAGTAAAAACTATATGTTTGTGTTATATTATATGACTTATACAGAAAACATGGGAAAAGAGCATGAAAAATATTATTTTTATTAGATAGTCGAAAGAAAGTGCGCCTGTAAAGATAGTCATTAGCCATAGACAATCCTTCATCGATACTGTATCGTGTTTGTATCGCTACAAAAATTCGGCGTGATATGTAACCGTTCTTTGGGAAACGAAGAAGATAGACACAAGAAATGTGAATGCGCAATTCAGGAAGGCGGTTTGATGTAAATATTGAAATTATATATGATTCGTTTTGATTCATGCAATGCAAGTGCGCATGAGGGCGACGCACTGATAGTTAAATAGGGTTGATTTCGACGGTGGAAAGGAAGAACCCCTTAAGCGACATTTAGTGAATTGCACAGGAGAGTGTTTCAAAGTTTTCTTTTTGAGAAAAAAAATCATAACTTTTTTCCTATTTGAAATAGGTAAATGAGTTCTTAAGACGATAATCTTATTTAATTTTTCTCTATTTTATGAAATAAACATTTACCCCAAAATCTTACAGGATCCTGAAAATGTTGTCGCTTAATTGAAAAGGTCCTCAAAATATTCCCGGAAGAACCATTTAAGCGACATGATCATAGTACTATAAAACTCACTGAAGCCACTTACCTTCTTTAACTTGTCTCTAAGATATTCAATTAAGCAACAGTCATATGGGCAGTTATTACGTGCCAATTTGAAGTGGTATACCAGAAATTTTAAACTAAATCCACACTTTTTTGTGAATTATAACGCTAGCTTTAATATTTTTTTAAACTATTTCATAGTTATTATTGAAAAATTTAGAATATATTTGCGGTTAAAAACGCTATATTGTGCGTTTTGTAAGGAGAAAAATAAAATACTTATACGAAATTAACGTGTATTTTTATTTTTATAAAATAAATCTTAGTAGTACTTCTAACAAATAACTCTTAATTAAGTACCTATGCACTTTTTTGAGATCACAATCATTTTGAGTTTATAAATTATTAAGAATAAGTAGCTAGCTTACTTATTCACTTTTTGGTAAGTGTATAAATATACAAATTACAATTATCACAATGTTTTAATGGTAACACTTAACTAGTTAATAATTAAGCACTTAGGCAGTTTTTGATATCACAATCATGTTGGGTTTATAATTTTTTAAGTATAGATAAGTATAATGTAAAGTATTATTAGAATACCTAGTCGAATCAGGCAGCGATCGGCGACACAACCGCCGAACTCCCGTGTTCGTCGCTGACTGAAGCGACCCACTGCATTCCATTGTATAAGTAAAGCACCATTCGCGTGAAATTCGCGTCAAAAATTGTTCACTGTACCGACATCAAATAGATTAGAGCAACACTTTAACCGTTATCATACCATTTTCAATCTTCACTTAACCGACGTATCGCATTTATAAAGTATACTTTAAGCGACAGGTTCGGCCGCGGTAAGGAGTGTCGCTTAAAGCAATTAAATAACAACGTAATTTTTCGTAACATTCAATTAACCGACAATCGTTTTATTAAGCAGTTTTGAAGAACCACTTAAGTACAGAATTCAAGATATATGTGCCCGGAATAATCAATTAAGGGACATTACATCGGAAACGAACTCTTTTTAAAAATAATTTATTCGACTGTGGTAATATTGGAGTAGGTTTTAAGTGACACAGATAATATTTTATTCAAATTGTGTGTCGCATAAGGGGTGGTTTTTCAAATTCAGACCTCATTCGTGAATTACTTTAAGCGACATATAAGTCATCGGATCGCCGTGAAACCCAATTCAAACGACGCAGAAAAAAACGCTGATTCCAATGATATATATAACTCATTTTCGACCAAAATGTCGCTTAAGTGGTTCTTCCTTTCCACCGTCGATTTGATTATCTAATTGATAAGTTTATTTTATTGCTATATGGCGTCCTCTGCATGCGTGTGGCGCAGTACCAATCATGTTGGCACTCTTTGGGAGAGGCTAATATTACAAAGAGGAAAAGTCTGCTATACAGATTGCAGCTTTTAATAACTTTTTATGTTGGGGATAATCTCCATTGCTGTCTATCCGATTACAAAAATTCTTCTTCTGTCAGAAAGGACTTTTGATAGGCATATTTTTTTATCCCACGTGTTTGCCTGCATTCTTTGCAATACGCGGGTGAAGATATTGAATTGAAATATGTAATTTCTTTAGACAATAAAGTCTCTTTAAACCGAATTGTACCTAGTCGTCATTGCATAATGTCGCAAACTTTTCACATATCCAACTCTGCTTTAACAATGTACAGTCGACAAAATTGAATCATGACCCACCATAAGGTCATTTTGCTAAGTCGTTTAAATATTTACAAGTAGGCCTTCGCCTGAACATAGACTTATATGGTAACGAACTTGTTATCATTTTATTAGACACTGACATTTTTCTAACTACTGTCTTAAACAGTTTGAATAACCGCGACTGGGTCTCGACCTCAGCTATATTCGTTCATCACAAAAGAAAAGTTTTTTTTTAATACAGTGTGTGACTTTCATAAGAACATTTATTTTAATGAACGATAGCTTTCAGTGCTGTGAACCGTTTTATCGAAAAAATATAACAATTACCTTTTCTAATGGAGAGTTATTAATTTTTTTAATTTTCTCGAGCAGCAATGTACTGCTAACATTCATTTGACGTTTCAGAGAGGCAGAGCTAGTTACTGTCAGTTGTTAGCTTTGTTACCAATACATTGCGGGCCGCATTCATTTGTATGAAAAAAAACCGTTTTTTTTAAACTAGAGATACCAATTTACATTCATTAGGGCTTATACTTTCAGCCCTTAAAAAAAATGTTCTTATGAAAGTCACACGCTGTATATCTATTGCAGTGATAACAAAGGTTAAAATTGCATAGATCTCTGACCCTTTATATTGATATCTACCTATTGACGCTATTTTGTTTATATTTAAAACGACCTAATGCGAGACATGAAAACCCTATTATTTTGAGCCATTTATGGGGCAAGTGGGTCATGAATCAGTTGGTTCGACTGTAACATAGGAACGCAGAGCAGTATCGTTTACTCCGGACTCCGCGATCGTAGCTCTTAACCTACGCGGTTTCATAGACTGCCTATTTCTAGAACAGCATTTGTAACGAGGCGAGTATACTAAGATAGTCTATTTTGTGTGTCTAGAAGGAATCTACTGGAGCACATTTTCGCAACATCCTCGGCAAGCACCTTGCGTGTTGCGTGTCAATTGCCGCAGAAATGCATACTTTACACATTGTGGTATTTGGTAGGTACCTAATAGTGAAGCTGGAGTAAGTTGAATAGTAAGTGGAGTAAGTTGTAGAGTTTGTGTATTACTTTTTAGGGTTCCGTGCCAAAAAGGTGCAAAAAGCACCCTTATGTGCGACTTTAAATATCTCGGAAACTACTTATGCAATTGAATTGAAATTTGGAATAGTAGTAACCTAACCTAACCTAAACAAGACTAACTCAGGTGTATTGAAAATGAAGCATTTAAACATATACACTCGCGGTCAAAAATTTCGGGTAACCCTAAATTAAATAACTGCAATAGGTTTTTTTTAATATTTAACACTGGTTTTATTTACATAAAATACTATTCTTTATAATACCCAACTGTATTAGCAATTTCCGGGATCCTATCATAAAAATATGAATAAGTAACGCTCCGTTAGCGTTGTTTTTCAATGAGATTTTGCGAGTCCGATTTAAACCTTGCAGTTTAGATCTAAAATTAAATAATGATGATGATAGGATTAAAAAAAACTGTACCACCTTGCACTATTTTAGGAAATATGACGGTATTTTACCGACCCGTATACTTTGTCGGCGAGTGTACTTTTAATTTCCTACGAAAATTTACCAATTTAGTAGATCAAGTGGTGTATCATTTCGTGTGAAAAAGCTTGAGTTGCACATTCTGAAACAATTTTTGTTTCTTTGAATGTGGTTAAATTTTGATTAAGAGAAGAAAAATTATGGAAAAAAAATTATAACTTGCGATTTTTTTATGGAAAATTACAGGAAAAATATTTAGGGTTTTTTAATCATCAAAAATCATTTATATACAAAGTTTGTACGGAACCCTCGGTACGCGAATCAGTCTCGCCCTTGACCGGTTTTTTTTAAATATTATATGTCTACAGACAAACATACTAAACGGTTAGTGGTATCCTAGATAATGAAAGCGCCAAGCTGACGAGTCGGAACGAAACACAATAATATCAAATTGGAATGTGAATGAAGTCTATGATCAACCCCAAGTCGGCATATCTTGTTGTTGGTTATCTAAAAATATTAATACGTCACTTTGAAATAAACAGTAGGCAAAGGAAGTGAAATTAAATATCCTAATATTGATTACTTTTGCACGGCCTTGATACTCAACCTCCGTTTTCAAATATTATTTATTTTCAAAATAAGTCAACGGCGCAGCAAGGTTTCATTAAAAACGCCTCGCGTTACTTGTACCAAAGTGTACTAAATCCTATTAAAGAGTTATTCCATTTTGAATCAAAAGAGTTTATTATTAAGGATCAGTTTGGATTGTGTAATATTTATCTGAGTAATGGGTGCATAGGTGCAAGTATGTGGTGACCTTCACGGACAGGCAGCTGTTGACGATCGGTTACGTCGGCCGGGAGAAGTATGCGGAGCACCGCACGCAGGTCTGAGGCACACTGGGTACTGGAGCAATATTTAGGTATAATAATTTATATTTTATTAAGATTACAGCTGACTACAGTCACGGTTATATGTATCCTGAGGACAGTGACAAGGTCTGCATACCTATTCATGGTTATAGCGAATTTTAATTACCTGAATGGTCTAGGATTCTTTATTAAAACAACTTATATTTACGGGCTAAACTTAAGTGGCAGTGGGCGGGGCACATTGCACGTAGAACCGATGGCCGTTGGGGCGGAAAGGTTCTCGAGTGGCGACCACGTACCGGAAGGCGCGGCGTGGGCCCCCCACAAGGTGGACTGATGACCTGGTAAAGGTCGCGGGAGTCCGCTGGATGCGGGTGGCGCAGGACCGGTCAATTTGGCACTCTCTGGGGGAGGCCTATGTCCAGCAGTGGACGTCTTTCGGCTGATATGATGATGATGATGATATTTACGGGCAACCCAGCTCGTAGTTTGCTTAAATTACGGTTATACGTGAGTGCGAATGTCATAATAAGATATTTATTATAACAATCCCTAAAATAAAGTTACACATTGTATTGTATGTCTACTCCTTTGTCTCTGTGTGTCTTTTGTGTAGTGAATAAATGTCTTTTCTTTTTTTCTTTTTTTCTTTACATTAGTAAAAACTGCATCACCATTTGATCGAGTAGGTAGCTTTTTTCGTAGCTATACTTTTGCTGATAATACAGTATTTGAAATATGTATAAAGGTATTTTATCAGTTACCTATATTGCATAATGTGATATCAGTTACCTATATAGTAGCATTCATTTTGGTAGATGGCTGTCTATATTAGACGCTTAAATGCTTGTTTGAATAGTCTAGATCGTTCACCACTTTTTTACTTTATTTCAATGCTGTTAAGGTCCAAAAGTAACGAACCTTTTCATTCCGCGACTACTGTTTTACATCAGATTTATTTGTATCACATTTTTCTGTTTTTTTTTAAATTTCTTACCGTTAATCATTTTTAGGGTTCCGTGCCTCAAAAGGAAAAAAATGGAACCATTATAGGATTTTGCGTGTGTCTGTCCGTCTGTCACAGCCGATTTACTCCAAAATTACTGGACCGATTGAGTTGAAATTTGGTAAATATATGTAAATTGGTGATTCAAAGATGGACACGTAAAGTAAATGAATGAATTCTGAACTCTGAACTCACTTTTGGGGGGTAAACTGGAAAATTAAAACAAAAAGTTCCGTAAACTGTATTGTGTGACATATCAAATGAAAGGGGTTGTTTATCTCAGTTTTTTTTTAATAATTTTAGCAAAAATGATTTGAAATAATTTAGGAAAAAAGGCGAAGTTTGACCATTTCCCCCCTTATCTCCGAAACTATTAGGCTTACAATTCTAAAAAAAATATGGAATATGCCTAAAGATTACAGGAAAACTTATAAGAAATTTGAGTATTCAAAGTAACGGAAAAATTCTCAATATTTTTGTGTGTTTTGTATTTAGTTACCACAAACAAATTTGGGTCCGATTAAAAAAACACTTATGAAATTTAGTTTATAATATACGAAACCCTCACCACGCGAGTTGAACTCGCACTTGTCCGGTTTTTTATAAATGTACTGACTGTAAATTAAATTGTCTCCTGAAAATCAGTCTTAATCGTCAAACTACGGGAGCATAAAAGCAGTTTATCGCTCAAAGAAAATATAGCGAGCCGCTATATTTTCTTTGAGCGATAAACTGCTGACTACTAACTGAGTTAATAAGCCTTCATCATACTTAACGAAATAATGAGCTAAGTGTAGCAAGGCCCTGGTTGTGCAAGAGTTTACCGGAGCACTCGGTGCAACCCAAAGCGCTACTTTCTTACCGGCCGATATAATTCGGACGCGTTTACATTGGTCACGCGTATCTGCAAACCTTAAGGTATTATTACAAATAAATATCTTATGTATTTTTTCAATTCATAAAAAAGCATATACCGCTCATAGTAAGCAGACGTCGTAGCCTATGGACGCATGCGACTACTACAATAGGGAAACATTATCATTAAATATAAGATTTATAAGGCAACATCCAGGTTTTGCATCCATTGCACAGCGTCGGGTGTCAGGTCTATAGGTCGTCTGGCGTTCCTGGGCACGTAGTGGACTCCTTTGTATAAATAATGCGTTCCATGATTTGGTCTTCGGTGCCATAGTCACAGAGCGCAGAACCACTCCATCCCCACTTATGTCGGCAAAAATTGCATCGCCCATGTCCAGTTGTTGGGTGATTTAAGCGGCACCATTGTTTCCTGGTGAGATCGGGTCGGTCCCTATATATTTGACGTTGGGTCGAGATTTGCTGCTGAGATTCCTCAGCTTGCTTCATCCAATCTTGTTTCCGTAGCTGCTGTATGTCAAAAGTGTTTTGACTGAGTGGCGCTGACGCTGCGTATGCCGACTAGATGAGTCGCAAGCGAGTTGCCGACTCTTCATTAATCGCGATGCCATAATGCGCGCGATGCGAAAATAATACTAGGCATGTATATCAAATGTGGCTTTGACTAGATATTTAGAATTAGTTGTAGCGGCGTACTATTAAAATACGTCGATTCTACTAATCAATAAATAAGACGAACACTGATAGGTTATTAAGTTATTATAAATATACATTTGGACTTGAAATACCTAGAAGTAAAATTATACTATAACGGAATTGACTCGCGTGTGTAATGAATGATACATCCCGTAGTTTAGATCCTTCGCGAAACCGAAGATAACTAGAAGATTGAACTTATAATTATTGCATTCCACAATTAAACGTGTCTTGTATGTCACAAATAAATCTTTTTCATTGTTTTTATTGTTTTGGTTGTTAAGTTTTTTAATGCGCTGACAATTTTATCATCATTAATTTTATACCAAAAATTATATACCATCGAGGAACTAACAATCCTACTAATATTATAAATGTTTGTTACTCAATCACGCTTTAACGGCTGAAGATTAAAAATAAAATATAGAATACTTAGTGTTTATCCCGGGTCTACGTAGATGAAGTCGTGGGCTTACTGAAGTAGGTACATGGGTCGTTCTTCTTTTTTACCGACAATGAACCGAGGTTTTTCTGTTTTTTTGGTTTTTGAACTATCGAAAATTGTGGTTTTGAAGTGCGATTTAAAAAAAATGCATAGGTTTCTTCATTAGAACTAATTAAAGTTTCCTTTCTGGCCAATAGAAATATTTATTCATGGTTGGTTTCTAAAGAAAAACATGTGACAAAGTGGACTCTTTCAGTGGGGACAACATTTTGGTTTACCACTTTGTCACGGCATTCTACGAAAAAAAAAACATTTAAAAAAATGCTAGTTAGAGAAAGTGAAATATTAAATATCACTAATTAATAAAATAATATGGACGTTCATTCGAACATTATAAAACCGTAAACATCATTACTCAAATGAGATGCGTAATAAGACGAAGGACAGGCTATTGTCGGTCGAAAAGAAGAACGACCCACTTAATGAAATTCTAGACGAATAAGCCCTATGCATTTTATTAATCCTTCCAAATAAATACCTTGGAATGTGCGGAAACTTCCTATCAGCTTTTTATAAGAAAATTACACTAAAGTCATTAAGAACAAAAATCTAAAACGGACACTAGCGCAGTTAACCAGTCATCTTAATCATAGATTTTCTAACACCTTCCTGACCGCAAGGCTGGCGGTGCGAGCGGCGGTTAAGGAGATAATCGTTTAACAATCCTTAATTAAAATAAATAATTGATAGCTGCGTGAGTAACTCGTAATGTAATAGATAACTTCACGCTTGTATTCCCAAAAGGGGTGGGCAGAGCAAGACAAGTTTAATTTTAAGTCCCTCTTCAAGTAGGTTCAGGTTTAGAGATATAGAAAATAGGATAGTGCAGAGAAGCTTTCCGTAGTTGACTCTTACGACATTAACGGGAAGATAAGAGCTATTCCATATCGCCACAAGCCGGAGATACAGTAATTTATTCAGCATTGTAAAAGGGTTTGAAGACAGAGCTTTATCTTAACCTTGAAGGAATCTTAAAAAATGTCAATGCAATGACGTAACACACCTAAAGGTAATCGAATACGGCGGAATCGCATGTCGGGCCGGTTTCGAGTATCGGGTGACCCACGCCCGAGCAACGCCTGTATAAAAACTACCACCGGCCAGGGACCTTATCAATCGAGCCCCATTCGGTAGACCATCAACATGTACTCCAAAGTGAGCACTGAAATATTAATTAATTGCTTTTTATCGATTTAAATATTACAAATTAGCTTTAAATACGGCAAAGTTCGATTACACATTTTAAATTCGATACCAACAAAGTAAAATATACTTCAATGTGTTTTCCAAGATGGCACATATCCACAAACTTGAAATGAAACTATATCCCTTGTAACTTTTCTCACTAAAGATTTTGAGCATCCTGCGATAGAACATCAATTACAATAGAGCTTTTCCCCTGTAATGATTAATGTGTAATATTCATTTTAACAGTAATTGAATCCTCCACAGATCGCAGTATTCAGCGCCCTGGTGGCGGTCTGCTCCGCGGGCCTGATCCTCGACGATGCCCATAGCCACGGGCACGGGCACGCCGTCTCCTCCCAGAGCATCGTCCGCCACGACCAGCCCTCCCACCATGTGGAGAGCTACGACACCCACTACTCCGCACCCGTTGCCCACGCCGTCTACCAACATTCCACTCCCCTCGTCCACTCTTCCCCTGCTATCATTGAGCAGAGCTCCCACGTGCAACATTCCTATGATCACAGCGCTCCTCTATTCCACACCGCTCCCGTTGTCCACGCTACCCCCTTGGTCCACGCTGTCCACCAAACCGCCGAGATCCACCACGCCCCCATCGTGCAGCACGTTTCCCCCGTCGCCACCATCGTTGGCCACGGACACCATGAACAAATCGAAGAGCACGTAAGTAAAAATCAAACTTCAGCTCTCGTTACGTTATTGCGAAGGCATTCAGATTATTTACGCAGACCATTGCTTAAACACGCACCTAAACATACTAAATATCATAAAGAAAGTGAAAGGCACAGCTAACTAATAATATGATTAAAAATGAGATCAGTTAGTACAACCCAATTAAATATTTATTGTGTAAGCTCCTTGTCATTCTAAGACTATAGAAAGTTTTGTAACATAACATCGACAATCGATCATGCTGCGATTCGGATTAATGTATATTTATCAAACACTCCATTTAGATGTAATGTAATGTAATTATTATATTACTCATTATTTGCGTAAATCAAACATTCTAAATAACTATTAATTAATCACTTTCTCGTAATCATTACTGCGACAATCTTACTTATGAATAAATAACGTGTCCAGGGTCCTGCCAAATACGAATATGCGTATTCCGTTGAGGACCCCCACACCGGCGACCACAAGTCCCAGCACGAGACCCGCGACGGCGACGTGGTGAAGGGCGAGTACTCCCTGCTGCAGCCCGATGGCTCCATCCGCAAGGTCACATACACCGCTGACCACCACAATGGGTAAGGATAAAATTCGTACATCGGTTGTACTGTTCACGCTGGATGAGCCAAGTAAAAGAATTTTTGATGCGGAGTAAATTAGATATGATGACCTAGACACGCAATCATTCATCTTAATTTAATTCAAGCGAGTATCTATCCCATTCATATGGTGCATGCTACACGTACGCATCTACCGCGTTATGTAAAAGAAATCGCCACTATGTTAAGGCCAAGATGAAGCTGGCGAGACTAATTGCTTTTTGTGTAGACAGCGCAATCTATTACATCTCTTTATCTAAATACGAACGTTGTTTCAGTCCATAACTTTGATAACATCTCTGCAGCAATACTGCAATTTGACGTATTCTAGACTGTGTTCAATTGCATCCAATGCTTCTCATACAGTCAGCAGCAGAAGTAGCTAAGCGGGCCGGGTGTTCAAAATAACCTACACACGCTCTTAATTTCTTAAGAATAAAGCCGTGTGCAGGGTTGAACACCCGGCCCGCTTAGCTACTTCTGCTGCTGACTAATGCTCAAATTGCACATCAGCCTCGGACATTGTAGGACAAAAGTACCTAATTATTAGTTGTGACATACTCCACTCGGATAATAGACTCTGAGAAAAATATTTCCCTCGGGCGTTATGTTGTCATCATAATACGTATAACATTTCTCAAACGTTAATTTATATTACTTTTTAAGGTTGAACCGATAAATATTGACTGAAGCGTCTCGTATCGATTTGAATTGATTAATCTACTTAAAAGGTCGATTGATCTGACTGATAGCATGAGAGTCTGGGCTCTCCTCAAACAGACTGATAGACATGTTTTAGTAGTATGTCCGGTATATAAACTTATTTAGACCTGTCTTTTGTGTACTTTGTTTTAAGTCTGACAGTAGGCAAAAAGTAACTGTACAACCAAAATTGTTTTGAAATTATTTGTTGAATTTTTTTATCTTGATTGACATACTTTCAAAGTTTTTGTTTGTTCCTCATTATAATTTAACCCACAACAAAAGCTGAGGAGGTTCTATTTCGTCTCAATTTCGAAATATAGACCAGTAAAAAATCATAGAAAAGCGTAAGGGTGATCTTAAGATCTGACGTCCAATTCCGCCAGGAATCCACGGAATTCCTCAAATATTTTATAGCTCACACAAAGCAATATGGATATTTTCTATAGTAAATATTGTTCTAATTGTCTTTGTTTTCAGTTTCAACGCCATCGTACACAACTCGGCGCCGACCGTCCACGAACATGCTCCTGCACACCACGATAGACTAGCCGTCAACGCGTACCACCATTAAATACCCTCTAACATTCACGCACTATTAATGTAATGAATAAATATTGTTACTATTTATACACATTTACGTGTTTTATTTTTATTGACACCTGTTAGATAAATTCGTTTCAGTTCAACTTAATATAAGTGTTTATGTTAGTAGCTTCAGCTGAGTTAAAGATAATGCTAACTGAAGAAGATAATTCCGGAAAGTGTACCCCGGACTCCGAATCCGCTGAGAATGCAACCAGGATCAATGCTATTACGTTAAAAATAGAAAGAGAGATTTGAATCTGAATAAGAACTAGGGCTTCCGATCCCAGACTTTTAGCAATGATTATCCAGGAATCCTTGATTTTTTAATAAATCTGAACAATGCAATTAAATCCCTGTCCCTCTTCTTGAAACCTCTGTCTGCATTAAATTACAAAATAATTTAGTGAGTTTATAATCAAACTCAAAGATAAAACATATAATAAAATTGGTCAGCTGTCCAATAGGACTCACATTACAGCTTAGTTAGTAAAGCACATCCCGCAATGAATAAATCGGATGCATGTTCAAATTCTGCTATTTGATCTCTGTTTCAATAATAACAAAGTAGGTACTTCTCGGAGCCACTACATAACGCATATGAAAATCGTGATAGTTAAACCCCAAGATGCCCGTAAGTAAAAATACATATTATAGGTATAGTAAATATAGAATTGAATAAACAGCTTCAATTTATATTACTTTGACAGCCTGCAAATTCATCACTCTGATGGTTGTTTTATGCAATCTCGATGTACCTAATGTTACCGCAGCCTACCAACTCTCATCGAGACTATACAGCTTCCAGCCATAACATAGTTTCGCATTCACTCCGCTTATAGAACTCTAGTATAGATTCCATTATTATGTCATACCGCCAGTTGCCCGAAAAGGTCCTAACTGAGCAGTATTTTCTGCTAAAAAGCGTCTCTTAGAGTAAATAGGGCATCTAACTCTTAACGGTCCTTATGCAAAATATCATTAAGATCTTAAGTTCTGCAATTAGGTAAGGATTGAGTAACCGCTACTAAATAGCTTTAACATGATGTTTAGATACGGATCCAGCTTGGAGTCGATACCAAAACCTATTGAATCCTTGGAATATTCGAGCTGGCCATCGCTTTACGTCTATGGTGATTTATATCTTCACTGCTTCGATTACAACGGAAATTACTTGACTTTTTAGCCGACTTCAAAAAAGGTTCAAAGGAGGTTCTTGAATAAATTACATTTTATTATTATGAGGCCATTAAAATTTTTGATAAGTCTTTACTTTGACTATGAAATATGAACAGTATGAACCTGCATATTAGTAAGTACGATTGCGATAATTTATTGACTGAATGCTAAAGAAATTATAAAGTATTGCGCGTTGGTACTTTTTAACTAATTAAATTAAAATAAGAAACATCGCTTACCTGCAGAATATACATATTCATATTATATAATGACAATAAATTGAAACTAAAACGTGACTAAGTAAAAGGAACTAAAATTACGTATTTAATAATGAAGGCGTGATTTAACGCCAAATCGGCCGATATTAAGAATCGTTTTTACAACGTTACGTATCTCACACCGGGAATGTTCGATGTACGAGTTAAGTAACAACAATACTCATTACTAGGAACGGCGAACCAATAAATAACTATTACAGCTACCGACGAAAAAAATAATGTAAAAATGAATGCAACTACACCTAGACAACGATAGTAATAAAAAAGATCACGTTGTGTGATACATAGTTTTAAGATACCCAGAAACTATACCGAGATTTAAAAAAACCGCTCTTCGAGCACACTGCTGGCCATAAGTCTGGCCTATTTCTCAGTCAAAGAATTGGCATCGCCATTCAGCGAGGAAACGTAGCCAGCCTTATGGGCACCTTACCGCAGAGCGCCGACCTTAGGGGACTACATTATAGGAAATTTGTAAATATGCACATATTTTAGTTATAAAAGTCATTGTGTGTATTATACTTTTTATTTATCAAAAATTGCACTTTAAATATGTAACTATTAAAAAAGAATATTGTGAGACTACTGAATGTATATGAATTAAATATTCATTTCAAGAAGCCTATCCAACCGAAATAAGATAAAATATGGCAAACGGCACATAACGTTTTCTAGTAAAACAGGTGGCAAACAAACGTACCGCCTTCTGATAATAAGCAGAAAACTCCATAGCAGTCACACGCACATTGCTGGCCCCGGTGTTCACAGGAAAAGATTTGGAAACCAATCTAAATAATAGAAAGATTTGGATGCGAAGACGGAAGAATACCTATCATAGAACATTAAATTCCCCTGACGATACTATTTTACAATATAATAACTGGTGAACCTTTAAATAAAGCATACACACAAATGTACCAATAAAAAGATAAAAAAACTCAATACAGGTCATTGTGTTTGACATGTGTGATTTATATTATGTTATTTAATTATTAATTTTATTTTATTTTTCTTTCTGCTTCTCCTCATTATTGTTATTGTTTTTTTCCTAAATTATTATTTGACCCTGTTATTTTTGTTTGAATTCGATATTATTATAATTTTGACATGTAAATCCCAATATTTATAATTATTATTATGTAATTTAACGCTCCTCAAAAGTGATTTGCACGCCTGCATGCAGGCTGAATGCACTGGAAATAGTATTGTATTTTTAACAACTATGTAACTGCATTTCGCGCAAAATAAAAATCTTTGAATCATCCTCATCCACGGGTGCTCTGGAGACCTTGCCTACTCAGCACCACGAGCACAACACCACATGCCTACAACAACGCTAGTAGTGATTTTCTGTAAGGTACTTCGCCAGTTAGGATACTCAAAATTATGCGCGAGATGACATTTCGCTGAGCTTTACTGAACGGTCAAAAACCTTTTTTAATATTTTTTGCTCGTAAAGGGCTTCATAACGCGCAGGCATACAGAGCTACAATGACCTAAATTACGCCCACGGGCGTAATGGTTTTTTTCTTAAATAGTATCTGTCGTCTATTATTATAGCTTGTGTGTGATCTGACTGGTTTAAGCAAACCTAGTTGGCCGCGCGCCACAAGCATTCTTCTCTGTGATTGGTTGAAAAAAATCTAGTTGGCCACGCACCACAAGAATACTACTGTATAGTCAAGGCGGCAACCATTGTATCAAAAGTATTATAGATAGCTTCCTATCTGTGGTTGTAACCTGTATCTATCGGGATACCTTCCGAAGAGTGAGAGAGACAGGAAGCAGAGACAAAAGAAGAAGAAAAGTATTATAGATATACTTTTGAAACAATGGCCAGTGCGCCACTGTTGCCGCCATAGCCACTGTTGCCGCCTTGACCTTACTGCTCTGTGATTGGTTGAAATATTGAAGCTACGCGCTCCACTTATGATCTGGAAGTGAAGTTGTCAATTTCATCAATTTTGATTGGTGCGGTTGTATGAAACATAGATTTTCCTGTCTTTTGTAGTGTGTTCCTGTTTTTTATTTCCTCGCAAATGTGATAAAAAAACATTGTGTGCGACACGGGTGGTAAGATTTATAAACTCGAGCCATGAAAGTCCTCCCCTTCGGCGTCGGGCTTCTAATAGACTATCGTTCGTAAAAAACGGCTGACCAACCTCGTGGTACTAGTCTACGACTGACGGTTAATGACTTAGAACTAAGCAGTAAACTATACATTTACAATTGTAAGTTGAAGTTTACTGGACGCCTCGTATCGTAAGACCGGGTAGTAATGCCATCAGTTTATTGTGCACTGGGCCACGTAACGGCCATAGGCTATTTATTTCTCTTCCTATCCGTGGGAACAAAATATGTGTAATTAATTAACGATATGATGCAATTGTTATCACTGTTTATGTAAATTCAGTTAGAGGATGAGTTGCGTTGATGGTTCCGTTCATTTGGCGATGTCCTTTGTTCATGTGGAATAATATACGGCAGTATTTCCAGGGTTTTGTATTTTTGCGCTGGCTGGAATCAAAGGAACCAAAGCACTGTACAACTTAAAATTCTTAACCTCCATTCTCATCAGAGATTATGAGTAAGCGAAGCTCGAACAATAGATTCTCGTATTATTTCGTCTATTTTATTTGATTTAATTTTCTTTGATTTGTTTTACACTATGGATTTGAGTCTTTTAGTCCATTTAAATATTATCGTTAAATAGTTTGACACTATCGTAGTAAAAAAACCGGACAAGTGTGAGTTTAACTCGCGTGGTGAGGGTTCCGTATATAATAGTATGCGTAAGAGACACTACTGGTCCTTTGTCGGGAGAGTGAGCGACTCGACTAACAGTATTGTTAAAGTAGTATGCACAACATGCTACCTAATGAGTAAGGCGTCAACGACACCCTTTCTCTAGTGTTCTATTAATTTTTAAGTTTAATTTTTTTTTATATTTTTATTTTTAATGTAATGTAACCTAAATAAAGAACAATTTTTTCATTTTTTTTAAATATTGAGAATTTTCCCGTTACTTTGAATACTCTAACTTTTTGTAGGTTTTCCTGTAATCTTTAGGCAAGGAACTATTTTCCATATTTTTTTCAGAATTTTAAGCCTAGTAGTTTCGGAGATAAGTGGGTGGGGGGGGGGGGGGTCAATTTTTGTCTTTTTTCCTAAATTACTCTAAATCTAGTTTAGCCCCCAAGAGTGGCCCCCTTGTTCAGAATTCATTAGTTTACTTTACGCGTCCATCTTTGGGTCACCAATACATATGTTTAACAAATTTCAACTCGATCGGTCCAGTAGTTTCGGAGCAAATTGGCTGTGACAGACGGACAGACAGACGCACGAGTGATCCTATAAGGGTTCCATTTTTTTCCTTTTGAGGTACGGAACCCTAAAAACGGTCCAAACATTTATACTTTCCTAAGGGTTTCGTGGATACAAATTAAACCCGATTCGGATCGAATGAACACGATTGCCATACACTTTATTGTTAACATCTCTGTTTGAAAACCAAGAACATTTTGGAAAAATGTAATGTCCGAGATGTCGACAAATGTGTCGCAATTTTACTCGTCCAATTTACTTCATGCTTACACTTCAAAATGCGAGATATTTTAAAGAACTTGCTTCTGAGACTGAGATCTTGCGTCAACTTTTATCAGATGACGGAAGTGGCACTCAAAAATGACGTAATCCGCAACTTATGAACTTATCTATTGCAACTTTATAACTCCTGGCTACAGTTATGACATATTAAGCTCATGAATTCGCATTCACGATCTAATTTGCTTGACTTTGTAAATCAATTAGGTAGGTATTTACTTGCAAAAACCGGAAAATTAAGATACGAAATTTCCTTCCATTTGTTACAGTATACGTTTATTACAAGCGGGTCATAAACGTATTACCCAAGCAAGTTCACTGCACATAGGCAAACCATAGAAGACTATAAAATGAAGTTTTTTTTTTAATATTCTCCAATTGGGCGCTAAAATATTTTTGTCAGGTACCTATCACTCAAGGTATAGGTACGATTATACATATGCCTTTACAGGGTGCACCATCCGACGGAGTCACTTATCCTACTAATATTTTAAACGTGAAAGAAAGTTTGGACGTATGGATGGATGGATGGATGGATGGATGTACGTTCCATTTAATCTCAAAAACTACTGGACGAATTTATATGAAACTTTCCAGTTATGTACCTTATACATGTATATCAAAATAGGACATATGATATAATTTATGTCAAGTTTCATCCCTTTTAGGGATGAAAAAGGGGATGAAACTTTGTATGGAGACCAAATATTTTTGCTCGTTGCCTCCATCAGGCACTGGATCTTAAAATGTATGGGAAAACTAAAATCCGACTCGCACTTGACCAAAATTGTAATTGATATTATTTAATCACTTTTAGGAGTTCTACGCGGACGAAGTCGCGGGCAGAAGCTAGTGTATCTATACTAGTAATAAACCAAATAGGAGATATAAAAAACCACATACGTATGTAGTTCATTGTCGCTCTTTTTTGAACACTTCAAAGTCATTGTTTTGTTTATTTAGTGAAGAATGTGATAAAGTTGCATATTTAAACTGTCTCGGGCAAGGTCGTCATTATTGCGGCCATTATTTTGTCTTTTAGGCCACTCTTGCATATGTTCTGCTTGCTGGCAACGCTCTAATTACTTCTTTACGCAGATATCTAATTACATGTTAACAAGACGGGTTCAATCCTCAAGAGTACCGCCGAGAGTTAATGAAATTGTTGCGTTTATAACTCACACTCCAACGTGTTAATTAAATCAGGTGTTTCACCTCTAGGTTTCATCTATTGAGTTTCGAAATACTAGCCAACTAACCACTTTGCCTACAGGTAAAAATACCAAAGTAGGTTATTGTGGCGGTTCCTTAGCATTTTGGTAGATGGCGGCGGTCACGTCGTATCTGATCAGATACCCCGAGCAGAGAACAGAAAGGATCGTAAAACGTAATCATTGTCACATCGCTATGTGATCGCCGTTGTGCAATAGAACGCTACCCCAGCCAACATTCCCATAGGAAGTATAAGACACAAACTGCACTGATTTTTTCATCTATTGTCTAACACATGGTCTGTCACCTTGAACCAGACTGGGTGCTGCGTAATTTTACGTAATTACTTTATCATTATCAACTACCGTAGTCTTGCGTAGACAACGCACACTGCGTCGCATCTCGGCGGTTAAACCAATATAAAAGTCGGCGGCTCCGCTCTTCACCACCAGTCGTGTGTGGTCGTTCAGACGAAGCAAACCTTATTCAAACGCAAAATGATCGCCAAAGTAAGTGCCCGTGATTCACTAAGTGAAAGGATTGTTCGCACCGCAGTCGCCCTCAGTGCTCTTGAGCCACGACTACCCCTATAGATTACAGAACGTAGCATTTTTGTCAACTGCACTAATTGCTTTTCATCACATTGGTTAATGATAGTTAACATTTTAAGGATGGTCCCTTATTCATATTCGGGAGACTCCTGATAATAATTTTATTTATCCCGGTTGCATTCTAAAGGAGCCCAGGGTCTACTTGCTACCTATCCCAAGTCTTGTTATATAAATAGTTGTCTATTCCAAACCACTTTATACGGTCGTTCCTAATACTTGACGCAACGTATACGCAGTGACGTCATATGCGTCGTCATTTTGCTTGCGCACTATCAGTTTCCTTTAAGCTTCAATATAAATCCATAATCCGACCGCATCAAAGATCCTTTCTAACTATACCTTGGTTACAGGCCGCAGTTCTCTTGTCCGTGGTCGCGTTGGCAGCGGCTGGCGTCGTCCAGCTGGGCCACTACGGCGGCGAGGAGTACGGCCATGAGGCCGTCGCGTACGCTGCGCCCGCGCACTACGGAGGACACGAGGACCACCACGTCGACTATCATGTAAGAATGACTCCCATTGTCAAACAGAATCAGAATCAAATACTTATTCGAGACACACTAACTACAAAAAGTCAAAATATGCTGTGTCACGAAATGGACCTAACTCAGCATGTTATTGGCTTTACAGCCAGCGCTGGTCCTCCGTTGGCATTGGAGAGGCACAGGAAGACCCAGATTCGATTCTTGGGAAAGGTGTAATTAGCATTAGAGAGATATTCCATAACTCAGACTTGGCAATCCAATTTCAATCTTTCAATTTCAGTTTGTTTAGTTGCTTGTTTAGAAGCACTAAAAAAAATAGTTGCTATATATACATATATATATATAGCATAGATAGGTGTAGCAGTAATATACTAGGTCTAGTATAATTTTTCCGGGGGGCGTCGTGGTGACATGCTCGCGATCCCATGGCGCTCCCATTAACGGCAGAGACGGAAACGCCGGAGTGGTTTTAATGCGTAGACTCCATCCCCCTTCTCTTTAAATAGAGTTGGCCGGAGGATGAGAGTCCCACATATCCCCTATATAGCTTCCCCAGGCTAGGGGGATGCGCAAGCGCAAGACTCCGTCAAAAAAAACCAAAAAAAAAAACCGGCCAAGTGCGTGTCGGACCACGCAAAACGAAGGGTTCCGTGCCTATTAAAAAGGTCGTATCGTCACAGAAATTTTACGGCACTTACGTCCTTTTCTTTGAGGAAGGCAGTTTTTCAGCAATATCTCGAAAACCTCTGAACCGATCTTGTTCAAAACAATTTTCGGTGAATGAAATTAATAAGCCCTATGTCCATGAATTTTTCCATATTTTTAAAATACACCGTTCAAAAAATTGAGGGGGGGGGACAGAATTTTAGTGACTTTCGGGGCGATTATCTCCGACCCTATTCACTTAATCAAAAAAAAATGCTAAGGAACCTTATATTTATTTTGAAAGGCCTATCGATTGATGTGCCACACGGGGGGTCACAATGAAAAAAAATTTTTTGACTTTTAGTTTTATGTATGGAGAAATTTTTTTTTGTCATTTTAATTACAAAACTATGTAGCGGCTAACAAAATACACCTATCCTCAAAATTTTATTCAAATACACCTTATAGTTTTCGAGTAAAATGCCTGTGACATACGGACAGACGGACAGACGGACAGACGGACAGACGGACATGACGAAACTATAAGGGTTCCGTTTTTGCCATTTTGGCTACGGAACCCTAAAAAGGTCTAGTATGCTAATTACATCTTTCCTAATAATCGAACCTGGGTCTTAATTTCTGAACCTTAACCAGCTTTTATCCACTATATAATTACTTCACCCGCGTGAAACTTTTAAGTCGCATTTTCACCATACCATTGCATCGCATTCTCATTTAACCCTTGAGAGAGAGAAAATCGTTAGGGCAGATTGTATTTCCTTTTATGAGACTGAAACTATCTCCATTCGCAGTTTCATCAAAGTTTCTAATGTCAGTTTAGTGTAAAAAGATTGTAAATAAACTTATTTTTGGTGTTTATATTAAATATAAGAAGTATATTAGCATATATTCCGTACAATGAAGAGGGTAATCTTAATAGGTGTTATTTGACATGAGCAACAAGCTTTTAATATGACATATCGGACTCCACGGAAACCTGCCGTAATGTTTGACCAACTATCATATAAATACTATCATAATTGTTATAGGCACATAAACAATTCTCGGAAGAAACATAAACAAAAATAAACAGGTCAACTATCAGTTTATGTCGTACGGAACGCCTCGAAAGTTAAAAATACTTAATGTAGAACAAAAGAAGATCATTTTTACGACAAATTAAAAAAATGTTTTCTGCAACACCTAGCTTAAAATGCGTACCAGAAAGGCGAGCAGATTTCCAAATCCCGTGAAGCTTAATGCCCCGTTGTTTCATTTGATTACATCGCGTACATTAACCTTCAAATAATGAACATCGCGGTCGTTCCGCGCCGAGCATGTGCAGGCGCAGGTAATCGTCGCAAAGCTCGTTACAATTACAACACACGCCGCCAACTGTTTATTACATTACATGTTACTAATCCAAAACGCCAGCTACAATAAAATTTGATAACCAATATAACCCAACGACAGTGTTCAACACGCATGAAAATCTAACATAACAGATCCAATTTTCTCCTAATTAACGCTGTTACGCTACGAGTAAACAAACGCGACTAATATCTCAAGTGGAGCAATAAAGCTGGTTTTGTTTCCCTGGGCCTACACGTTACCCGGCGATGTTGTAATACGAAGTAACGAGCTAATTGATGGCTTGCATAAACTGCGCGTGTTGTAGCCCGATTCAACACAATCGGCTGCATTTCCGGGATACGGCGGCGCCCGCGGCCGTCCTATCTAACTTGCGTCACACACTCTTTTTGCGTCAAAGAAATGGACCAATGCATCGAATAACACAGAATTATTCAGCTTCCTCAAACAAACGACGTTGAATAATTCAAAGCACGCACGCTCAACTCTAGCATATTTTGTTTCCTACCCTATATCACGTGTGAAGTCAAGTGTCGGAAAATCTGTAATAAATTGCATGAAAGCATATTAAGTTTTACAGCGTCTAACGGAATAGCGTAATAACTAATTTCAATGTAGTCGAGCTATAAAATTAAGTAACATCTACTTATCCCATTCACGTGCTAAATGTAGTGAAAATCTGTCATTAAGTATTTATGAAATTGGACTATGTTTTACAGCATGTAATTAAATAACATAAGTGCCAATTTCGGTAAACTGCATTATTGAGCAACACCATAATACCCCACGACGGGGGAATTAACGGACGATGTAACTCAAAGATAATTCATGGCTCAGTCCGTTGTCGCTAGTCTTTACGGTTCTGTCATAAATCGAGCACCGCGGGTAATGATATGATATAAAGTGGATTACATAACAATTTTGCATAGAACTTAGTATATCCCGGTCGTGACTGCAGGGCCGATAACAGAGCGGTTCCCAGGGTGCTTGCGACATTAGCGCCCACAAATCACGAGGCCCCAGGACGTAATGACTGTCATGATACAAGGGAAAATGGACCGTTGTTTGCATAAACCGGCGCGTGCTCTCACGCTTGTTTTAATGGCAGATGTGGAGTCATTGCCGGCCGATGCTGACTTAAATATACCCGCGGTTGCGTAAAAGCTCTCACGATTTGACAGTTTTACGTTGTCAATAATTAAGCACAGTTTTCATTTAAGTTACTCGTTTGCGCAGTCCATGAACGTATCGAGCGTATCTGATCTAAAACAATGGCAAACGTTACAGTTTCCAATTGTTAAAGCCGATCATGTAATTGTAGTGCTGATTATACAACAAATTGCCACTTCGCTAATAGACAATGTCAGGCACTAATGCACCTGTTGGTTGGTAATAACATGTGAATGCACACTTGTGAAATAAAAGTAATTCAACATGATGATAAATGAGCCACTGTCAACATTGCCAACGAAATCGAGATGCCATTCTGTTTTTGCTTGAATTTATTTTGAAGAATTGTTTGAAGAATAACGTTGTTGGTTATAATGTGGAATTTCACACGTAGCCATATATTTAGGTCATTGCAAAGTTCAGTGTTTATATAAACAGGTATCACGACCCTAAATGTTAAGTGTGTTAGCATTAACGATTGACCTATTGAAACGACATCGACATTCCAACTTAGCTCCACTAAATCTAGAATTTTCCAATTAGTATACATATTCTCTCAAGCTATTGTGATTCGACTGTTTACTTTTCTTACAACAGGCCCATCCCAAATACGACTACTCCTACTCAGTATCGGACCCCCACACCGGTGACCACAAGACCCAGCACGAGGCCCGCGATGGCGACGTTGTGAAGGGAGAGTACTCCCTGCTGCAGCCCGATGGCTCCTTCCGCAAGGTCACATACACCGCTGATGACCACAACGGGTAAGATGGAACTTTTAGATCTGCAGCTCGATCACTGACGATTTGACGACTGCTGTAGCCTAGTTGGTAGTGACGCTGCCTACGAAGCTGGAGGTCCTGGGTTCGAATCCCGGTTATGACATTTATTTGTGTGATGAGCACGAATGCTGAGTCATGGATGTTTTCTATGTATTTTAAATTATTTAATTATCTACATAACTATGTTTATCGTCGTCTAGTACGCATATTACAAGCCTTCTTAGTTTGGGACTAGGTCGATTTGTGTAAGATTGTGTCCACAAATATTATTAAACAGATTTTTTTGTCGGCTCACTTTTTCGAAATGCATTTTTTTTATAAACAGGCTCACAGAGCCACTAGTTTATTAGCATTTGAATATCTTGAGTATTATATGTATAATGGTATGTTAACGTCGTTTTTCCTTTTCAGTTTCAACGCGGTAGTACACAACACCGCGCCCGCGCACCACGAGTACCACTAACAATCGGTGCTCATAGCCAGTGTTCTCAATGTGATATTATACCTTTAATACTTAATTAGATAGTCTTTAGTCGACGACTTTTATTGTTATAAGACTGCGGCGAAAATAAACTATTTGAAAAACGAGTTTTTTATCTTTCCTACTATTTAAAAAGATATCTACAATGCACAATATTATGTAAGTACTAAGTGCTTGCACATCGACATAACCCTTTTTTTTTGACGATGTGAAAATGCTTTACGCATACCCCCGACCCGGGGAAGGCCCATTTGGGGGTTATGTGGGACTCTCTCCTCCCGCCGATCGACATAGCCCTGACTATAATAATATATTGTTGTAAATATGACACTGTAAAGATTGTACAAAGGATAGGTACACCTAGGTCAATTCATTTTTTGATGTCGGTTGGGTTACATAGAAAATTCAGTTGCACGAAATTGGGAAAGGATTACATAGGTACATTATAACCAGTTACTAAAAAGGAAGACGTTATTTTGAAACTGCATTTCTAATACTAATATTGTCGCCTACATACGGAGATACATAAACAGATTATAAATTAATTTTAATTATGCATAAACCAGAAACGATAATAATATATAAAGTATCTGGGATATATATAGATACAAAACCATTGCATTACGTTATGTATGGATGTACAATCGCTATAAAATTATACTCTTCAGCACGGCTATCACAAGACGGCGCGCGAGCTCTCTCGATTTTTCTCGCACTATACCTCTCTTTCTAAGTTTTCTATCAGATTCTATATTCTATCATAACGTCGAAAAGTCGAATATTCATTGATTTTCATGAGTTTTGTTTGCTCCGATACAGCATTTCATTTCATTTATTTATTCAGCCTTAAATTTAATATATTTTTCACACCTCTCATTCAGAAAAGTAAGTTTTGGTCCCCGACGAGAGGGAGCAAAATGCCACTTTTCTGTTCAAGCTACTTTTTTAATTTATTCATTGGCATGTACCTAGCACTTACGCAATGTGCCAATTGAACACAGATCTTAATAAAATAATTGATTGTAATTTCATCGCAATCGATTAAAAACGAACATTTCAAGTTTTAACTTTAACAACGTTAGGTATATGAAAATTTATATTTTTTTGTAATATTTAAAAAAAATTGTCACTTAAAATTTTCAGTAATTTTAGAGCATTTTATTTCAATTTTCCTCATAATCGGTGTGAAAAGTTACATGTGTCACTCAGAAGCAAAACTATTTTCGTCTTGGGCGTTAACACTTGAATCCCTCACTACGCTCAGGATCCTACGTTAGAATCCCTCGCTACGCTCAGGATTCTATTGTAGGATCCCTCGCTACATTCAGGATTCAATACACCGCCCTCGCCGTAAATATACTATTTTGCTCCCTTGTGACACAAATAACTATTTTTACCCATAGGGTGTAGCTAAAATAATCATACACAATAAAATATAAATAGTAATAAGTAATACTAGTCACAATTTATCAGCTGTAGGTAAATACTAAGTAAATTTAAAGAACATTAAACAAGACAATAGATAATAAATTATCAAACAGCGAAATTCTCATAACAACAAATAATCATTCACATTACTAAAAAAACATCAAAATAATAAGAACATGAGACTAACAGGTTCTTTAAAGCTAAGAAAAGTGCACGTCAGTGTTTTGATTGTACTTGGTAAAGCGTTATATCTGTTAGCGTCTGTTCTTTATTGGGAGCAATTAATCGGCATGTTAAGTCTAGTTCCTTGAACGTAATTACCCATCATAAGGAACGAATATTCTTCGAAGCGTAAATTGGTAAAAGCTGTCACCAAGGAAGAAATACGCATTACTTACAAAGCATTCATAACAACCGCCGGATCATATTAGGAAATCAGTTCTTGAATATTCATAGTAGTTACTACTTTAATTTTCATTATATTTAAAGACTTAAGGAAAATGAGTTTCGATTTATTTATGGAAAGAGGGAGCGAAGCGAACGAAGTTCTATGCTTCCGGAATCCTTATAGTTTCGTCATGTCCGTCTGTCCGTATGTCACAGGCATTTTACTCGAAAACTATAAGGTATATTTGAATAAAATTTTGAGGATAGGTGTATTTTGTTAGCCGCTACATAGTTTTGTAATGAAATGACTACAAAAAATTTCATTGTAAGGCCACGTGTGGCACGGCACATTTATCGATAGGCCCTTCAAAATAAATATAAGGTTTTATCAGCAATTCTTTTGATTAAGTGAATAGAGTTGGAGATAATCGCCCCGAAAGTCACTAAAATTGTGTCCCCCACCCCCTCTAATTTTAAAAATATAAAAAAAATCATGGACAGGGGCTTAGGGCTTATTAAATTGTTTTGAACAAGATCGGTTCAAAGGTTTTCGAGATATTTCTAAAAAATGCCTTCCTTAAAGAAAAGGATGTAAATGCCGTAAGATTTCAGTAACGATACGACCTTTTTAATAGGCACGGAATCCTTCGTTGTGCGTGGTCCGACACGCACTTGGCCGCTTTTTTCTTATGTAGTATTTTCCTCGCTTTAGTGAGGTGAAAATATTTGTGTTACACACGGGTGCAGTTTTTTTACGTCGCGTGAGTTGCCACACTCGCTACGCTCAGGATTCTATTGTTGAACTACTCGCTTCGCTAAGGATTCTATTTTTAAGGATTAGGTCTAATCTAGAACAATGGATATATATGCAACTGACTTACAAGTCAAACATCGACGGAAAGTCTCCGATGGATATAGAATTATTGAATAAAGTTAGGTCGTTGGTAGGAGAGTAGTGAGAAAATCTTGGATGAGATAAGTACCTATACGGATCTGGGCGAAATATTAATGTAATATAAAATAAATAATATGTAATATATCTATTTATTATGCCTTATATGTCTTATAATGTCTGTAACTTGTTTTTGTGAGACTAAATAAAAAATAAGTAAAAAAGTAAAAATAAAAGAAAAAATAAGTAAGTAAAGTATAAATAAGTAAATAAATAAATAGTGATCAATTGAGGAATGCGACCTGTAGAGGAGAACAGCGGGACAGACTCCGGACACCAGACACCGGACGCCGGACAGACAAACGATTTTAGGCCCAAGCTGAAACATAGAACTTCGTTCGCTTCGCTCGCTCGCTCGCTTCTTATAAACATGTCATCATTCTTAAATTAACTTTTCATATAATAGGTAACTAGGTATGTGAATTAGGTTGAGCTAGGTAACTCATAAAAGGAGCGGGTGAGAAACCACGATTTTAATTTTCTAAAAAATAATATCGTCGAGTATGGGGAGGCCTTTCAAAATGCAAACGGCAAACTGGAAACACTAAACACGGCATCGTTATTGTTTATAGAATCATACACAAATTGACCAAGACCATACAATTTGGCTTTGTGCTATTGACGTTAGACGATGATAGGTGATACTCGTGATAGCATGACATAACTTAGGCAACATTCAAATCACAGAAGAATAAGAAGAAGATTTTTACGAACTACAAACACCTATTTCAAAGTCAAATGACGCTTCTTGTCTTTGAAACAAAAGTCATCAAGTTCAAGTTATCATGACCGCATATTGTATTAGAACTACGCGGTTATTATTCCTGACAAAACATAACCCTGAATTTTGCAACCTTAACCAATGTCGACCCGATACAATAGAAAACTCTTACGCTATGATGTACGTACGACAGAGATGGGCGTAATCAATTACTTTTGGAATTAATTACACCATTACATTCCAGTAATCGTGATTCCTCAGTAATCGATTACTTGGGTAATCAAAATTACTGTAATACTAGTACTATGATTACATTTGTAATCCATTCCTTTGGAATCGGTATTGTAAACCATTACTGTAATCTTGATTCCCCAGTAATCAAGTACTTAAGTAATCTGAATTACTTTACTCTAATTCCAGACTAGATTACCTACCTCATTAGCAGACCTTATTTTATAATTTTGTCAATGTCATTCAAATCATTTTTTTTCGGTTTACATGTCATTACGTCATAAACTAAGAAAATGTCATTTAAATTGTCACTTTGTTTGATAGTCCCTGGGCGACCGTGCTCTGCTGGTGTGAAAATACGGAGAAAACGAATTTTCCCCGACCTTGCTAGATTGATTTCTCGCCCCCGTAAACCACTATATTCCAAATTTCATCGAAATCGTTAGAGCCGTTTCCGAGAATGTGATTGCACATATATACAAATATTGCTTGTTTAATAGTATAGGATATCAGACAACGGCGGTCAAAGGGTTAAGCGTAAAAGGTAACGGACAGAATGAGGGATTAGCCGTGAGCCGCGGCTCGCCCGAGCCGAGCGTTGACGGCGTTTGGTGTGGTATATGTGGACGGTTGTTTTGTTCGGCCGCACGGCACCCGAGCGCAGCGTTGTCGTCCCCACATTACCAGCCCGACGGATCCAGGATTTTGGTAGGGGATGGGGTCGGGGGGGGTGTCGGGAGTGTGGGGGGCGCACCCCCGCCCCACCTCCATCCGGACTCCTCCAGATCCCCCCCCCCCGCGATCCCCCCATTCACCCCCCAGCGATTCACCCAGACTCACCCCCCCCCCCCCTTCATTGACCCTACAACCCCCCCCAAATGCTTTCGGCTGTCCGGCTGGCCAGCTGTTCCGTCTATCTAAATTGTATTCGGGCGAGCCGCGCGCGTTTGCTCAGACACACGCTCAAATTCGACCGAGCCAGACCAGACGCAGGCATGGCATGTCCACACGCCCGCCCGAGCCAGTCCACACGCTCAGGCTAGCCGCGCAGGTGACCATGTGGACTGGCTCGGGCGAGCGTTCGTCTGGTGTGGACACGGATATTGACTGACCGACCCAACTCCCGCCCAAATCTATTGCTGACTTGATTGCTACCAGATTACTTCTATATATAAAAGTAATCTGGAAGTAATCAAGCCAACAATTCCAGTAATCTGGAACCGATATTGATTCCCAATTACTAGTAATTGTAATATTTGTATACATGATTCCTGATTCCTTAATATGTAATGGTAATTCACCGTTTCACTTGATTGCATTACAAGTAATCTGACACCCAGTAGCGGATTACAAAGTAAAATCAAGTAATCGTGTAATCAGGAATCGATTACGAAATGCCCATCTCTGACGTACGAGACCTAAGCGCCTGAAAGAAAATTAAAGCAATGATACTACGGAGATCCAATAGCAAATGATATCTCAATATTTATACTCTTTGATCGATATCTAGATAATGATTAATAAATTCACTCATGTGTAATTTGCTGTAGCACATGAAATTCATTCGCTAATTGTATTTTCCTAACATAATCAGAAGTAGACCAATTTCACTAAGCTACAGTAGCATTACATTCAATCAATTTCTTAAGTTTTATCTAAGCACTGGAAGGCGATTAGACCCCTGTGGTTGATTTCACCTAATGGAAAATGATGAATAGTCCATGGAGGTATCTCACTGGTTCAGAACTTGTTTATTTACTCTTGCTCTGGAGAAACCTGTTTTATAATTGTCCTTTTTGGACGACGACGGGATTGAAGTCCTTACCATTACTTAGCTCCCGTTCGAGGAAAGACGACGAAAATCGCTTTCAGAGAATATGAAAAATGTAAAGACGTACTCTCTGACATGACAAAAAGAGTGTGTATATTTCACAGACGAGAGATTAATCAACTATTCAAGTATTCATGCCTTACTTTACTCCTAAAAGTTTTAAGTAATAATGTAAGAGTTTCTGCGCAGACATAAAGTTCAGGCGCATTTCCAAAGTTCTACGCGATATTCAAGAAGCACGCAAGGCTCTTCACTTAGGTTCTTGTTTTCTTTGATTTTAAAAGCTAGTTAATGTAAAAAATATGTACCTATGACGTCATTTACTGATATTCAATCAGACCTTATACATATGTGATAGTCTTTGGTATAATTTGTTGCTAAATAAAGCTGTACTTAAAAGTACCTAGACTTTGAGATATTTTTTTATTTTGTTTTCAAAACTTCTTGAAGAACGCAATATGTATTGTTTATCAAATTAAAATGTAAACATTAAGTACCTAGTAATCGTCAATCAAATGTGCAAGAACTAAGTTCATACCTACTATAGATAGCTACATTTCATGTGACGTCCACTGAAACGCTTAAAATAGTTAACCGCTGGAAGCATCGTCATAAAGCCCACGGCCGCTGAAAGACCAACACGGGTTGGGGATAAAGAAACGGTCGTTCCCGGTCACATTTCATCACTAGCCGGACTATCTGAGACAAAAGCAAATGTCACGCTATATTACCCACTAATTGTCAGTCTCGTGAGCTGAATACAGGAGATGAGACAAGAACTAGTGTTAAAATCTTCATTAACATTTTAATTGTTCACCTCTATTCATCTAGTAATGACATTGATGGTTTGTTTCGGTATTACCGAACAGCATATTTTAAGACAAACAAAGCACCTTTTATAAGTCGAGACACTTTCAGAAAAATGGCAGTAGTCTTCCACAGATCAGCTGGAAAGATGATTTTAAAAGTAAGTATTTTAATTTACAGTTTTTTTGTAAATTAGTATTTTTTCAAACAATTGTTTTTGTTTCAGGGATTTGTGGCGGCTATAGTGTTAAGTTTAGCCGGGATAAAGTCGGTGGCGGGTGGCACGTCGTACTCAAATGTGTATATGCAAAGCGGGCCAGGGCTCGCTTTCTATGGACCTGCGGCTTTAAGAACCGCGCAAATAGCACCTCTGGCTGCGGCGCCTCTAATGTCAAGTTTGTTGCCGCCGTGTGTGTCCCCGTGTGTCGTTCCTGGTCAACAAGTGGCTGCACTAGCTCCAGTTGCAACCAGCAGTGCCAACTTTGTATCTTATAAGTCACCAATAAGCGTGCCAGTAGTTGTCGCGCCAACCAATGATGTAAGTAATCAATTCTAATTTTATTTATGCTAGAAAGTCTGCGTTAAGTATTCGAAATCTATATATCTATTTATTATACAATATTTAATCTATTATGTTTTTCGAGCGTATGTATGTATGTATCTATGTATGTGTGTATGTCTTATTTTTAAACCGTTTGACGGATTTCGACGTATGAGGTGTCGTTGGATTCCTCTTAATCGTGGGAGTGACATAGGCATTTGCATAAAAGCAATTGGGTTTTTGAAAAATCTTTTAATTCCACTTGTTATTGTATAGATTTTGTTTCATTTAAGTTTCTGCAGTAGTTGACATTTTTATGTAATTTAATTTAATTTATTCTAGTACATTATAATTACAACTCTCATTTTATTTCTATTTTTAAACTTTTTATAGACAAACATGTACAAACAATAGATCTGTATTTATCTGAAAATAAATGTTATTTTTTTAGGATGCCACAAGCTATGAGTATTCATACGTGGTTTACGACGAGGATACCGGTGACCAAAAAGCTCAAAAAGAGACAAGCGATGGCTCTGTAGTGCGCGGCCAATATTCACTAGTCCAGCCCGATGGGTACGTTCGAGAGGTGCAGTACACTGCTGATGACCTCAGAGGGTAAATCATCAAACATTAACGTTATGGAAATTTACGGATAGGTACTATGATTAAGCCCATTCATTTAATATCTATATTTTCTCAGGTTCAATGCAGTTGTCAAGAACTTTTTACCCGAATCAGAAGCAAAAGCCGTTCCACCATGTCCCGAAGTCAAAAGCGAACCATTAAAGGAGTCTCATGAAAAATCTGATGAAGCAATCGATCTCGAGCCAGAGGCCCACGCAGAAGCACATGGGGAAGAGCACGGTCATGAAAGTCATGAAGGTCATGATCACGGTGAAGCTAATCATGAGGAACATAAAGAACACGGACACGAAGAACACGGACACGAAGAACACGGACACGAAGAACACGGACACGAAGAACACGGACACGAAGAACACGGACACGAAGAACACGGCCACGAAGAACACGGACACGAAGAACACGGCCACGAAGAACACGGCCACGAAGAACACGGACACGAAGAACACGAAAGCCACGAAGAGCATCCTGAGCCTAAAGGTCATGAAGATCATGAAAGTCATGAGGATCATGGGGGACACGAGGAGCCGGAAAGTCATGAAGGACATGCAGAACCCAAAGGACATGGCCATCACAGTGGGCACGAGGAGCACGGAGGGCACGAAGAACCCGAAGGTCACGAAGAACATTCAGAACCTGAGGGACATGAAAATCACGGGGAACACGAAAGTCATGAAGAGCACGGGGGTCATGGAGGATATGACGGTCACACTCACGAGGAACATGGAGAGCCTGAAGGGCACGAGGAGCATTCTACACATAAAGAACACGGCGAACACGATGAATACGCACCATCCGAAGAGCATGCTGAACCAGAAAGCCACGAGGAGTCACACGGCGCTGAGGAGCATGGAACGGAGGAGAAAAAGGAGGAAGAACCAAGAGCAACACAAGCTGTTGAAGGATTACCGGGTGACGTGAATGCACTTATCCCCTACAACGACGTCATCAAATGCATACAATCCGCCATTAAAGGCGCTAATATGCCGCAACCATCAGCTTCCCCTCTCACGTACATTATTTTGAACAAACCTTGCTAAACACATATTTTTGGTCATAACATTGCCGTCTAGTCTTGAATTTGATATGTTACGAAATTTATTTACTTATTTTTCATTTGATGTTGTATAAAAAATTATAAAGAACTATGTTACTGGAAATTAAATCTGTAACAAAAAAATTACGTCACTTTTATTGTAAAAAACAAAACGGTATTTTTATATTTTACCACTTAAATCAAAAACAGAACGTTAACCATCTTGATAATGTTTGTTAAAATCTTTTAATTGGTTAAAATCTTAAATACCTACCAATACTCGTACCAACCCAAGAAAAATCACAAGTAATGCAATATACTTTTGCATGTTAACAAATCGATCAATGTCTTGTCAAGCCTTTTTATATACCTATTAATGTACTTAATACTTGATTGCGATAAAATGTTGATAGCCAAATTTCATTAAAAGCACCACTGGTCATGTCACGTACTAACTGTGAATTCTAATGTCTTTAAAATTCAATGTCGACAACTTTTTTGGGTTAAAAGTCTGATCAATCAAAATGGCTAAATCTCAATTAGTAACTTAATTCCTATTTAAACAGCAAACTAGTTTTAAGTTTGTTAAAAATAGTGTGTTGAAATAATTTTGTGCAAGATTATTTACAGTAGATACATATTCTTAGGTTACATTGTTAGACAAGGTCAACTTATGTTAATGTTTACAGACTTATTTTTCGCCATTACTTACCGAGAAACACAGTGATCTCAATCTCACAAGAATACGTGCATTGCACGATAATAGGCAATGCAACGTTCGACTGATCAAGAACTGACCATACCTATGTACAATGAACCGTACAAACGCATTTTTCTTCATTATAAATCAATTAGTTATTATATATAATATATATTTAGTTACAGACCTACTGATTATTCTATATGTTCAGGTAAGTACATGTAAGTAAGTAAAAGTACTTAATTTATATTAAAGTCCTTTTTTCCACTTTTGATGATCAAGCGATGGCATTTTGCTCTGCAATATAAAATTCCATGCTACTGAGATGATTAGATGATATTGATGATTGATAGTCTAATTAACTGAACCATTTTTTTTTTGCCACAACACTTTAGTTGCAGACAAAACCCGGTAATTATTAACAAAACAATAACGAACATAACAAAGCTTAATTACTGGTTATAATCAACGCACACGCGAAAAACCAAACCAGATACAATGTATAACCGCTTCTCATTTGTATCGGAACTGTGACCTTGGCGTCATATCAAAGCTACAGAGTCAAGGTGCGCGCATTTCTCCGCCCCACCCCGCCGCGCGCGCAACGATCTATAAAACCATACACTGGACTGTTAACACCAATCAATAACCGATTGTTAAACAATACACTCAAAATGTTCAGCAAAGTAAGTGTTGACATATATTAATTTAATAAGTCAATGAATAATAATATATAAAAAATATTGTTTCTAAAGCAAGCGGCCGGTGGTAGTCGAGTGGCCCGAGTGAGTCAGTCGTGCGACTATCAAAGACGTGGGTTCGGAAATTGGGCCAACCTCAGCTTGTCATACAAATTGCTGACCAAAAATATCGTTATGTAGAAAACAGAAATGTTCCGTATCCTATCCTTAAGTTCAAATGCACGCACAGTCTGCAAAGTCAAGGTGGGCATGCATTTCTCCGCCCCACCGCGCGCGCACCGATCTACATACTCGTATATAAAACCTTACCGCTGTGCCATTGACATCAAGCAATTAAAGATTGTTTAACAACAATAACCAAAATGTTCAGCAAAGTACGCATTCACACATTCCATATACCTATAAAAATAAAACTTATAAGTAATTATTAAAAAATATTGCTAATGAAAAATAAAAAAGAAAACAATTAATATTTTCAGCTATCTATAACTAAAAAGTTACTTAAATATAATCCTACTCGAAAATAAGCCTGTTTCTTTTTCATATTCATTTATAACATTTTTCAGATCGTAGCTTTCGGTGCTCTTCTGGCCGCGGCCAGCGCTGGCCACCTTGGCCATGGACACGCCGTGTCTTCCCAGAGCATCATCCGCCACGACGAGGGCCACTACGCCCCGGCCCACTACGGCGCCCCGGCCCACTACGCTGCCCCGGCTCACTACGCCCAGGCCCACTATGCCGCCCCCGTAGTCCACGCCGCCCCTATCGCTCACTACGCTGCCCCCATCGCCCACTATGCCCCTGCCACTCATTACGATGGTCATGATGAATACGTAAGTACCATTTGGCTTTTGACTTGCTAATAAAGGCGATAAAGACTTTCATGGAAAATTATACTTCAAAGCAATCAAATTAATAACTGCGATATGTTCTAGGCGCACCCGAAATACGACTACGCTTACTCTGTGGCCGACCCCCATACTGGCGACCACAAGTCGCAGCACGAGTCCCGCGACGGCGACGCCGTGCACGGCTACTACGAGCTCGTGCAGCCCGACGGCTCCGTGCGCAAGGTCGAGTACACCGCCGATGACCACAATGGGTAAGCAAATTAATATACACTTACTCTACCCCCGGTTATCCTGCCCCTTCTTCAAATGGGAAACAAAAAGAATAATATTTTCCTATATGACTTCGTATGTGATGTGACTTATTTGTATTTATTAAATAAGTAATGGATTATTTTTCAGTTTCAACGCTGTGGTGCACAACTCCGCCCCCAGCATCCACGCCGCCCCCGCCCACGACTACCACCATTACTAGATGAAGAATGATTGAGAAATGTTATTTATTTGAAGACTTTATATCTTTGTATAATGTGAGTGTGAAAAACTTGTGTAAATAAAGTGTGAAAATGAATGATAAAATGTTTATTAGTTCAAACCTAATATTAAGTCAATAACATAATATTATTATAAATCATTTCAGTAACTCACAAGTCTTAATAGGTGTCAAAGCTCCCCAGTTTTACAATAGGCCCGCAGTTAATACAATATCATGAATGTTCAAACTAATCTTACCTGTTAAGTATGCAACAAATACCATTGAAATGTATTTCTAAATAGCCAGAACCGGATATGAGACAAGGATTTTCAAATCCTCTAGTAAGGAGAATGAAATCACACGTGGGTCATAGAAAAGAGATGATTCTTCCGAAAATGTCCAATTCGTCATTCCATTGCCAAAGTGATCTTTAGTTGCAATGAAATTATTTGAATAATGTTTATTGTAAACATGTTCACAAATAGAAAATTTCTCACCGAGCGATGACGTGCGCCACATTTACATGTGCAACAATTTTATGTTTCAATATGTGTAGAAAACGGGTGAAGTGTTCAATACTATATAAAATTTAAAAAAATGCGTATTCCTTTTTATTGGTGGCACTCCTCCGTTTATGATCACTTTCATCCCGTTTACGATCCCATCTCAGCAATATAAAGTCGAGTCGTTCTTCTATTTTATCGTCAATGGCCACTTCTAAATGTGGAAAACTGCTTTGGATGAGCAGAATGTATAAATAAATAGGCTATGTCATATGGGTTGTGGTATAAACGACGTCCCGCCTCCAAATATTGTCCTCATCGTGCTCCTAGCGCTTTTCCCGGTTGTTTCATAAAGCAACCCGCGGTCCGCTTTGACACCTAATCCCAAGATTTATGGTAGACAGTGACTGCCATCTGGTCTTCCAACCCAGAGGGAAAACTAGACCTTGTTGGGATTATACCGGTTTCCTCACGATGTTTTCCTTCACCGAAAGCCGGAGTTCGAACCCACGACCTAAAGTCGCATGACTCGCATGTCTTACTGCTCGGCTAGAGAAGCTCCGTAATCCGTAGTGATTTAAACAAAAAGTGGAGCCGACTTACCTTTAAGCCATCGTGGATATTTAGTGAATTAATATTTCTCGGAATTAGTCATTATGAGAACACCATGTACTTATATTTAATGCGAATTTTAATTGAGACATGATTTAGCAGTCCGAATGACGTTCCTCAACTTTTTCCATGCAGTGACATGACAGATATTTTTTTCTGTCTATAGAGACAGTTAGGCGGTCGATAAAAACGTTTACTATCAAAGACAATTAATTTGGTAGCGTCAATAACTCTGTACTGCTGATTTTGAGAACCAAGTAAAAATATAAACACAATTAAAAGTCACTATCGATAAATAATAGGATCAAGAGATACAATTTGTTTTGAAATAATGTCTTGACGATGTAACTGTACTGTACAGACTGTAGAACTCGCAAAACTATCTTTTTTCCAATTTTTATTTAATTTCTAAAAACTTAATCGACAAAAATTCCAATAATTATCGAACCCTGCTCACAACATTTCACGATAATCGGTTGAAAAATGCAGCCTGTAGAGGAGAACAGCTGGACATCTGGACAACCGGACTTACGAAAACATTTTTGCTGAAGCTGAAACGGAAAACTTCGTTCGCTTCTCTCGCTCGTTCAATTAAAGTGCTTATAAGCATACAAATCGATAACTTGTAAAAAAATAAGAGAGACGCGGTCAACTTTTTGCCGTTTATGATTGCACAACCACGAAACCTTTTTTTTACGTGAATTAAAATCATGCTATCTACAGAGAACACTGAAATAACACTAATAAAATACCTGGATGGATACTGTCCTTATGGACGAGCATTGATCCTACGATGAATTTTACTTTTTTATCTATATTATGTATTTTACTAGTAAATTTTTAGTAAAACACACGATGCCAATGTAGAAAACGCTTGCATTCACCCCCCTAAGTCCATTAAGAATCCAGATTTTTTGAATTTTACTTTTCATTTATTTTTATTACTAACTTAGCTTTTGAACTTGAATTGTTATTCATAAATATTTGTCTAATGAATACATATAAAAAATAGGTTCTACGTTTGCTATGTTTGAAGTATGCTGGTAGAGAATTGAGATTATTTAATGTGCCCGACTTTTTATAAAACTGACATTGCACGTAGAACTGATGGCCGTTGGGGCGGAAAGGTTCTCGAGTGGCAACCACGTACCGGAAGGTGCGGCATGGGTAGGCCCCCAACAAGGTGGACTGATGACCTGGTAAAGGTCGCAGGAGTCCGCTGGATGCGGGTGGCGCAGGATCGGTCAATTTGGCACTCTCTGGGGGAGGCCTATGTCCAGCAGTGGACGTCTTTCGGCTGATATGATGATGATGATGATGTCATTGGAATTGGAATCTTCTAACTTTGACGATAGAGTTGTTTTTTGAATGGACTACTTTAATGAAATAATCTCAAGTATATACTTGTTTAATTTTACCAAAAAATGCTTTTCCAGATTATAAAAATATCTTTGAGGTTATCAGATTGAATCAATTTAAATGCATTTTTTCCATTACATCTCTCTTTTATTTACCACTTTCGCACACTGACATACAAACATATAAATAGGTTTCAAATAAATAAAATTCAGCAACAACTCATCACTTAGTAATGGTAGTAGTCGTGGGCGGGGGCGGCGTGGATGGTAGGGGCGGAGTTGTGCACCACAGCGTTGAAACTAGAAAAAAGTAATTTGTTAATAAAAGTTATTAGCATTGAAAACGAATGTGTCAATGGCTTGACAGTACTGTATTAAATATGATATGGATATGACTCGTTCACTTTTGGTGTCAAAACAGTGACCGAGGTAAAATATTAATAAATAATTCGCCTAATTCGTGACACAACTTCATGGCATTCAGCCATTTAAAAATCTTGGAGTTATTTCTTTGCATGTTTGAGATAAGCACTCACTGTACATAACTTGGCGTGACAAGGGATTGCCAGCCTCGCTACGCTCATCCGTCTTTATATACTTCGCCGGCAAACCCTATATTCCTGACCTCTGCAGTAATGTAACATTGCTTACCCATTATGGTCGTCGGCGGTGTACTCGACCTTGCGCACGGAGCCGTCGGGCTGCACGAGCTCGTAATAGCCGTGCACGGCGTCGCCGTCGCGGGACTCGTGCTGGGACTTGTGGTCGCCGGTGTGAGGGTCGGCCACGGAGTAGGCGTAGTCGTATTTCGGGTGCGCCTGGAATTAATATCCTTAATACTCTGGTCTGTTCCACATAAGTAGCTGGTATCTCCAACTTTAGGCACTTCATCAAAAAACTATGACCAAGTTAGGTAGCTAAGTATACCCCTAATTATTTCAGGATGCAACTGGGATCATCGGATAAGACCAATTAAAACTTACGTATTCATCATGGCTATCGTAATGAGCGGCAGGGGCGTAGTGAGCAATAGGGGCAGCGTAGTGTGCGATAGGGGCAGCGTGGACTACGGGAGCAGCATAGTGGGACTGGGCGTAGTGAGCGGGGGCGGCGTAGTGGGCCGGGGCGGCGTAGTGCGCCGGCGCGTAGTGGCCCTCGTCGTGGCGGATGATGCTCTGGGAAGACACGGCGTGTCCATGGCTGAGGTGGCCAGCGCTGGCCGCGGCCAGAAGAGCGCCGAAAGCTACGATCTGAAAGATATTATTAATGAAAGTAAAAAAGAAAAGGGCTTATTTTCGAGTAGTATTATATTTAAGTAACTTTTTAGTTTTAGATAGCTGAAAATATTCATTGTTTTCTTTTTTACTTTTCATTAGGAATATTTATTAATTATTACTCATAAGTTTTATTTGTATGTGTAATGTGCAAATGCGCTTACTTTGCTGAACATTTTGGTTATTGTTGTTAAACAATCTGTAATTGATTAATGTCAATGGCACAGCGGTAAGGTTTTATATATGTAGATCGGTGCGCGCGCGGTGGGGCGGAGAAATGCGTGCCCACCTTGACTTTGCAGACTGTGCGTGCATTTGAACTTAAGGATAGGATACGTTTAAGGATACGGAACATGTACGAATTACGGAATATGTATTATAACACATATTTGTATTTATTTATCTATCTTGTTTTACCGACGAACGTTTCATCGAATGCATGTTTCGCAAAATATTCGTTTCATCGAAAACATTTTTTTTTTCAGAAATTATAAAATATAGTGATTGTTATAAAACAAACATAACCTAACAGGTTCTAAACAATGTCTTTTTATTAGGTGTACCTAAAAACTTAACGGTTTCCGAGAATAAAAAAATAATGAAATTAACATTCTGCGAAACAATAGATAGGTATTCATTCGGTGACACGTTCGTCGGTGAAATTAAGGGGATCCCATCTATTCTAAAATGTAACACCCCTGGTATTGCAAGCGTTCATATGCTGCGGTAACCGCTTTCCATTAGGCGGCTATACACGCAAGTTTGCTACCGACATGGTCTTGGGACTTCGGGAGCTCAGAATTTTAGATCAATTGATCGGGATCATCCGAAAATTCTAAGGTTCCCGTCGTCGTTATGGGGCTTGCTGGAATATTTTTTGTTGAGATAAAAAAAAACCCAGACAAGTGCGAGTTCAATTCGCGTGGTGAGGGTTCCGTAAAATATTGAGAATTTTCCCGTTACTTTGAATACTCAAACTTCTTATAGGTTTTCCTGTAATCTAACCATTTTCCATATTTTTTTCTGAATTTTAAGCCTAATAGTAGTTTCGGAGATAAGTGGGGGAATGGTCAATTTACGTCTTTTTTCCTAAATTACTTCAAATCTGTTTTTGGTAAAATTATAAAAAAAAATATCTGAAATGCTTACAACAACCCCTTTGATTTGATATGTCACACAATGCAGTTTCCAAAACTTTTTATTTAATTTTCCAGTTAAACCCTCCAAAATTGGCCCCCTTGTTCAGAATTTATTAATTTACTTTACGCGTCCATCTTTGGGTCACCAATTTACATATGTGTACCAAATTTCAACTCAATCGGACTAGTAGTTTCGGAGCAAATCGGCTGTGAGAGACGGACAGACAGACACACGAGTGATCCTATAACGGTTCCTCTTTTTCCTTTTGAGGAACGGAACCCTAAAAACTAATAAAATACATGTCAACACCCGCCGTATAGCCGGACAAGCAAGGAAAATTATTTTTCGCTAAGGGCTGTTTGACCATGCTTGGTCCGGCCTACCCTTTCTTAAACTAATATCTATCCAAACTCAAGATGTTCGCCAGTATCTTTTTAATGCAATTCCCAAGCTCTATTAACTAGAGTTCACAATATTTCAGGAACAAATCACGTACCTGCCTTCATATTTCAAAGCCATTACGAACAACAATGCGACCCTATCCTTATCAGTATCACAAACAAGTACCTAAATACATCGAACTTTTCTCAATGTCTCTGACCGGTTATTTTTACATTGTCGCCATTAAAATACCTACATATTATGAATCCAAATATTTGCAAGTGAAGTTATAAAATGAAGGTTGCTTGCGTAATGCTGATGCAAAATATAATCTGAATTTCAACCAGTTACGCAATCTCATGAAAACACGATTGGGAGTTACTTCCAGGCTCCCGAAACCATCGTTGCACTGCTAGAAATTGTATGACAAGGGCAAGAAGTACTTCGATACATTTAGTTTTAAAAAATACTGAAATAGGTACATTTTGAGATTTTTTTTAACCAACCTAGCTCTTAGCACAATCAAATACATCACCACATTCATACAGGTTTTTGGTTTTTACCCGCCTACACCAGCCGCCGCCGCCGCTGCCGTTTCGTGGCACTATTTTTTCTTGTTTTTGTTTGCTGATCTATGTGCATGTACATGTTGTTGTCATGAATAAATGGTATTCTATTCTATTCTATAATTTGTAAAATCAAAGTATGGAACGTGTATTATAGTAGATACCTATAGTAAAACCTTTGAGTAATATAATTACTCAAAGGGTAAAACGCAATTTTTATTATTTTTTAAATAATTATAATGAATTAGAATACCTTGGTACAGGTAGGTATATTCTAGAGAAATGAACTTCATTAAGTCTAAGGAATGTATCCCTTAATTTATTAGTCAAGGACTGACAGCAAATTTTTATTATGTCCAAAAAAATGTACAAGCGGCGCCTAGAACATCGATGTTTAAAAAAAGCTGGGTCTTAGGAGGTAGTACTTAAGAAATTTATCGGTTCATTAAAAACATGCCGAAAATACCTCATACATTACGTGCATTTGTGCAATGTTCAATAAAATGTGGAAACCTTGACTTTGTCGCAGAACTAAATGAAAATGCAAACATATATCATCCATGAACTTCCTCTTCCGTTTTTCGGTTTTAATCACTGTCGATTACCTAATTCATTGAAGTTCTCAATACGGCTTTAGCATTGAGATAATGATAATTGCAGTTGTATAAATGATTACCAACTAAAAAATAAAAAATAATTATATCGGATAGTGGATGACGCAGGAGAAGTCAATACCAAACTCAAGTGGAGTTGAGTAGGAGATAATTAGAGAGATTAACTTATTTCGTTTAGAAAATTTCATAGTATTTTACATTAAAAGATCGTCTATTGATACCTATTTATAAGAAATTTAAAACAATAATAGATTGTATGTACGAAATATCATTTGATATTTACCGTTAGCTTTTCGGTGAAGAAAAAACATCGTGAGGAAACCTTCATACGTACGAAATTCAAAGGTGTATGTGAAGTCCCCAACCAGCAGTGGGACGTATATAAGCTGATTTATTATTATTATATATTATGATTGAATATAAGCACCGCAAGTACCTACCTATATTAAATTTGATGTTGGCAGGCAGAGTGACGGTAGGCAGATAATAATGGCAATCTTTTACACGTTGAAGGCTACCTATAGGCAAAAGAACCGTCGGTAGTCCACCGTCGATGGGTCGACGTCATTAAAAATCACAGGATTGGTTGTACTAGCGGAAAACCGGGATAAGTGGCGCTCTCGAATACCGTGCGTCCGCCGAGAGCGATTACGTGCTGAAAATGGTATGTTAATGCGGCAGACCAGCGCTGTCAAGCTAGCAACATGCTGAGCTGGGTCCATTTTGTGACAACCTGTCTTATTTTTTAAATTTATTTCTTCTTTTATTTTCTGTGTTGTCACGAATAAATGTTTGAATTTGAATTTAATTGAGTCTATGTTATTTTATACTTAAGTATAAATGCATGCGTGGGTGCATTATGAAAAAAGTTTGTTACATACGTGTGTTACTAAGTCGCTCGACGTGGTAATGTACCTTTGTATGAGGTACTCAGTAAGTACAATCCGAGATATAATCCGAGCTATCAGCCAGCAAACGGAATCGAGGTGGGCAGCATCTACGTTACAAGGAGGTGCTAAAGCGTCACCTAACTGCCTGCAAAATGCCAACGCATAAGAGCTTGCCTCGTTGCGCCCAGAATGGCGCTCTCGCATCAAAATGAGCATTTTGAAGCTGCTCGTCTCGTCGATCTCAGGCCCGAAAATCGTGGACAAAACCCAACTACAATTATGCATACAATAGCTCCGGCCAGTTTTACTGTGCTTCCTGCGACTGAGTGTTTAAGAGTAAGTTCGGCTTCGCTAGCCATATCAGGGCTCACGCCCGTAACTAGCTATAGGGTCGCCATCGCCGGCCACGGCGTGGATAGCTCTCATTCATGAGAGGAGGCCTGTGCCCAGCAGTGGGACGTATATAGGTTGATGATGATGATGATGATCCTAAAAAAGGTAATTTAAGATTCCTCGTAGCTCAATCTACGCTCACCAAATCTAACGGTAATAAAATACATTTTTTAATACTTGCTCAAAAAGTGCTACTTTACGTAGCTGTTTAGCGTGCGGAAAGTTGGTTTTCGCGAACTAGTGCTTTTCCTTTTCCTTGCACAAATTGTACCATTTTTTATTATGTCAATAAAAAATAAATAAGATATAAATACAGAAAAAAAAAATTTGAACAACTTCATTATTTTTCAACTGTATTACCAATGATTAATAATATTAAGAAAGTTCAAATTCCTTACTTATTGTTTTTCTTATTTTATTCAACTGTATTAAAAAACGTCGTTCATTCATCGTCGTCGTTCATTGCGGCCAGAATTACCACGTGGCGAAATGTTTTTGCATTATCACATTTTATTTAAATAATAAACTTGTCCTTAGATAATATCGCCTTCCATCATTCATTCCACAAATGATTTACTTGCAAACGACAAGGTTGTAACAATACATACTTACCTAAACTCACACATGTAGGTATTCCTAAAGGGGTCGGCAGAGCATATTAAGTAATACATTTTTCTCAAACTTGCAATGAAATATTGGCATGACTTACTTCAAATTAGGTCCGGAAATACTACGTATCCAGTGCGATGAGTGAAGATGATGTAAAGGAATTTCATACAGCCTAACACACCTAGGCCTGTAAAGCAATCTTCTTTTGTTTTTAAACGTCAAATTGAGACAACGTCTTGGCATTCAATCATCAAAAATTTACTACTTTTTATTTTTATTTCATTGCAAGTTTGAGAAAAGCACTATGCATAACTCGGCGAGAAACGGCGGGGTTGCTTGCCCTGTATCCCTATCCGGTCTATATCTACTTGACCTGCAACCCTTCGTTTCCCGGCCTCTATAGTAATGTACTAATAATTAAATAAATAAATATACAGTTGTAAGAATGCTTAAAATGAATGTAATATGTTAATTAATTAAATTAGTAATCTAAGTCGGAATACAGCTACTGATTGCATCCTGCACGAGATTAACTTTTCCGCTGTTGAACCGTAATTATAGATCAACATAATTGTGATTAAATAAGATAAAACATCTAAGTCCACAAATTATAAGAATTAAAATTAATGCCCCGTATATCCTAAATCATGCTGCAAGAGATATTGGCGTAGAAAAATAAATAGTTTATAAATATTGACTGCATGCAACTGGATGTGTAGGTATCTAAAATTTATTAGGTGATTTATTGTTAAAACACATAAAAATATACATCAAATACATTAAATATACAATTAAAACTAGACTTATAAATATAGTAAAGTTAAAATATTGCATTGGATATTATTGCATCGAAATGAGCTCGTGATTCTGAAGTCTGAGCAGTTTAAGTACAATATCCTAAAATGTAAAGTACACAAGATCATATAGGAAATTGTGAAGAATAAATCTACACACCATTTTTAATTCAAACCCAAAAAAACAACGACAAATTATAACTCGGCCCAGTTGTTTTATTTATTTATAGTTCATTACACAAAGCAAGTAAGTGCAAAATGCGGACCTTCAAGTTCAAGACTCAAGGCATTATCTACTTACCTACAAGTCAACCACAGGGCCAAAAGGAAACTTGCAAAGATGGGTTTTTATTTTTATATAATATTTATTCCAACCTACTTGTCTCGTGAAGGGCGCGGGAGTCCGCTGAATGCGGGTGGCGCAGGACCGGTCATTGTGGCACTTTTCGGGAGGCCTATGTCCATTAGTGGACTTCTTTCGGCTGATATGATTATAATCATGACTTGTCTGTTTAATAATGGCCGCATCTACCCACAAAAAGGAGATAGGTTAATCACAAGGCGAATGGTTCAAAGTAGTGTTTTATTTTATACAAACTGTATCATATTACGTGAATAGTAATCAAATAATCAATAGTACATTGTTTAACGAGGGGCGTAAGTGAAATATTGCTAATGAGAGTCTATCAAAAGCCCGACGCCGAAGGCGGAGGGTTTTTGATGACTTGAGTTTGCAATATTCTTACGCCCGTGTTATACAAAATGTTTTTCATCACAGTTGCGAGGAAATAAATAACTACAAAAGACAGAAAAATCTAAGTTTCATACAGCCGCACCAATCAAAAATTGACTACTTCACTTCCAGATCAGTGCTAGTGGAGCGCGCAACTCAATATTTCAACCAATCACAGAGCAGTATTATTGCGGGGCGGGGCGACTTGACCAACTAGATTTTTTTATTCAACCAATCACAGAGCAGAATTCTTGTGGCCCACGACCAACGAGATTTGCTTAACCAATCAGATCACACACAAACTCATAATATTCGGCTATTTTAAAAATGCACCGTGTTTATACATACGCCTTGTTGCGAGGTACATCTTAATCGGGATAAGCATATAAATATAACGCACGAGTGTCGTAATGCTATAACTCACGCGTGTTTTATATCCTGGATTATTAGCCAAACGGCGACGTTATAAGAGGCAAGTTACGAGCAAGTGTGATGAAAAAACTATTATAACACATCAATAACTAGTTAACTACATTATAAACTGACACTCTAACTCTTACTGACATCCAAAGACAAGTTGCACCAAAAAATGAAGCCTATCTTTACATATTTCTAAATTACAGCACATTGAATCAAGATGTGTGTCAATTCGATTCTTAAACTAAGTTTACGTTTTTTGGTACATACAACCTGCTTTAAAATATGTGTCTACATATATTGATTATATTTTTTTCTTAAAATCAAAAAGGATGTGTTCAAGATAGTTTTTTTTCCGCATAATATTGCCAAAATATCAAAATGACAACATCGGGCCGTCATGGTTTAGGATATCCCCCTATTTCATTTTGAATAACAAATGGAACCGAGGCCCTGGAATTACTTTACCTACTTGAGCAATTGGGCAGATTGGACGCTCGATCCAGTCCAGACTAAAAACATGGGTATTTTATAACACCGTCAGTTTATAATCTAACTCGCGATATTATAAACTCTCAAAACCGTTCACAATTTAACGCATTATTTTTCGTTAGTACGAGTATAAGCTGTCAATGTCAAATCGTCAAATTGTGAACTAAGATCAAGATGACATGATTGGGAACGCACCCTGTGCGCTAATTAGTTGAACGAATTATTCTACTAGGCAGCTTCCACTTACGTCTGAACATGTTTTTTTTTTAACCGACTCCAAAAAAAGAGGAGGTTCTCAATTCTGTTGTATTTTATTTATTTTTTATTTTTAATGTTTGTTACCTCAGAACTCCGTCATTTATGAACCGATTCGTACAATTCTTTTTTTATTTGAAAGTATATACTTCCAGATTGGTCCCATTGTTATCAAAACTTCAGTTGGATAATGGGAACCATTAGGAATTGAGGGAACTCCTCAAATATAGAAGGCACACATGTAGTAATTTCGGTATTTTCTATTATAGCTAGTGTATTTACACCCGGAAATCACAAATTTGGTGAAATGGAACTGATGATGAAGACCACAGATGACTTTAGAACTCGTTCTTAAAACTGTAAAACTACGTTACTGATTCTGATATGGTTCCGTTGAAATAGCAACTAATGAAGTCCTAAATGTCAAGTGTGCCAAATCGACGGAACTCCTCAAACATTATCGGCCCACATACAGTGATATGGTTGTCGTCTGTAATAATCAACGTATTTACTCTTGGAAAGCAGTCCATGTGGTAAAGAGGAAAGGAAATATTAATGTGGCTTGGCGGAGTACTAAATTGAAGTCGGTTAAAACTTTGTTTTTAAAGTAAATTATTAACTGAACTTTTTATTTCATTTATTTCGTCATCTGGCAGTGTCGACGAAGCTCCGCCGAGCGGGGTTCCTATATTTCTGTGTAGTTTGCCCTTCAGGCAACTGAAGCTACCGAGCTAACCTAACCTACACAGTCTTTGTGTATGGGTTCCCAATTTGACGATTCGAAAGAAGAGTCTGAAAAACTGATTTCTATAAGATTTACAGTACGAGGGTTTACGGTGGCGATAAATCGATCTTTTCAGGAAAATAGTTTTCCTTTATTTTCACAGAGTAAAGATCGCTTTTCTAAGTACTATCACTTATACTTATAAAATTGTACCGCAGAAATACTCTCCAACCACATACCTAACTGACTGTCATTGGGGTGCTTGAAAGCAAACAAAGAAACACGCAAATTACTTTTTTTCGGCACCTTTTCAATGTTGCACTACGCTTCAGCAGCTTCGCATGTCCAAAAGCTATTGATATCGATACCATGACACATATAGCGACTCCATAATGGTTTTAACTCGACCTTTGTCTATTGTCGCGGTCCGCGGCTTGCAGCCCCACTTGATCTCGTTCAGTGTTAAGTTAAATATAAAAACCAGCGGCCGCTGATATTGACATCAATCAGCGACCAACGTTGAAGTTAACCAGAGCAAAATGTTCAGCAAAGTGAGTAAATTTAATGACACATATTTAAAGTTTTACAGTTTTCAACATATAACTTTCGTAATTTTTAATACGAAAATTCAAAAATGTATTTCACTGTAGAAAACCAAATTATACCTAGAGTAGGTTTTTTTTACAAATAACATTGTTTACTTATCAGACTAAAATACAAAAGCATTGAAGTAATTTGAATCACACATCTATATACTTACATTCCTAATTAATCACACAAGGATAATAATATTTAAGTATAGGGATCTAACATATTTTCTCAGACCTGTATCAGGATTTTATTATTTAGTTGACTACAAAAAGATATATATGTTTATTACTTTCACTTTGTAATGGGAAAAATGTAATAAATAAATACAACTATCTTCATGTCCGCAACTGTTTATATCAACTAAGACGATATTATTATTAGGGGACTACGGTGGCTCGAATGTCAAGATTTGTATGCACCGCGCGCCAGCCCTTTTTTTGCTCTTAACGTAATCGCCCCTAACTTAACTCAATTTTATTTCCAGATCGTAGCTTTCGGTGCCATGCTCGCGGCCGCTAACGCGGGCCTGTACCCTGGCCACGGCCACGCCGTGTCCTCCCAAAGCATTGTGCACCACGGTGACTACGCGCCCCATGGTGACTACGTGTCCCACGGTGACTATGGCCACGGTGACTACGCGTACGGCCATCTTGCCGCGCCAGCACACTATGCCGCTCCCCTAGCTCACGCCGCGCCCCTGGCCCACTACGCTGCCCCCGTCGCCTACGATCATGGTTACGAGGGACATGATGAACATGTAAGTGCAGTTGTCAATTGTTTAGACAAGAAGTTACGTAACTATGCCTACGAACATCTCGAATCCCCCGTCTGCACACCATGCTCTCTCTGGCGTCGGGTAGTAGAACGTATGTATTGACAGATGTGATGTAGAATGAAAACCAGGAGAGGATAAGAATCCTAGCTTTCTATTAGGCTTGACTACATGATCCTAAGTTATTAGCATCAGTACCGATCCCTGCAAAACTAATAGGTTTCAGAATATTAAGACCATTATAGGTCATTCATATTCATCATTAAAACCTGTCAAGCATAATCTTCCAATTATACAATCTTTACTCTTCCAGACGCACCCTAAATATGACTTCGCTTACTCCGTCTCCGACCCCCACACTGGCGACCACAAGTCGCAGCACGAGTCCCGCGACGGCGACGCCGTGCACGGCTTCTACGAGCTGGTGCAACCCGACGGCTCCGTGCGCAAGGTCGAGTACACCGCCGATGACCACAATGGGTAAGAATCTACATATTTAAACAAATAAAAGACTAATCATTATATTATTCAGTCCAGGCTGTAAGCGTTGCTAGGGCGCTTAGCGACGCGACGGCGATCTCAGTACATCAAGTTGTACTGAAATCGGCATCGCGTTACCAATCGCTCCACTAATGGGCCCAGCCCTAGGCCGTTAAGTTTTAAAACACAACCGTGCTTTCAAAGTACAAATATTAAGTAAGGTAAGGTGAAGCAAGAAAAACACGTAAAAGACGAAAACTTGAGGGACCGTGAACTTATGAAAACTCTGTTCATTGTATTCTACCACACCATAGTTAGGGCCATATAATATTTGCTTGAATTAGCAATTGAATTAGTCAAATCTAAAAAGGTTGTATTAATCATTGTAATTAGTCATTGTTGATGTACATATTAAGGATGACTCACGCTAGAACGGGCCGTGCCGGCACCGAGCCGCTTCCGAGCCTCGGCCGTGACTCGGCCGGGCTTGGGTATGGCTCGGCCGCGCAATAACGCCGTCGGTTTTCTTAGAAAACGGCCCGGGCCAGACACGGCCCGGTCTAGCGTGTGTCATGCTTTAAGAGATCATGTCTTGAGCCAAGAAGGGCGTTATCTATTTCACTTAAGTACAATAAGTGACGTGAACTGACCCCGCACTTGCTACACTGATAACTTTACTGGTTACAGAAATAAATTACAAAACAATAATAATTGATTTTATCGCCTTGGGCCTAGCGGTTACAGGTTGCATAGTGTATTTTAAGTTAATATTCAAGTAACATTAAAACTCCAGCACGACTTAGGCACAATCTCTTTGAGCGGAATCCAATCATATTTCAATTAATCAATAATGGCGTAGTCGACATTAAAGATATAATATGTATACATTCTATATCTTATTACAAACGAACAAAGAGCAGAAATATAAACATATCTTTGACGGCGCCATATACCAACTCAACTCCCTTAACGCTACGTGTGCTACGCCACGCCATAGCGTGTAGCAGCATTTTTCCGCCTTGTAGCAGAAATTGCTTGTACGCTTTGAATGGGTATAGCGACATCCCAAATCTCTTTCAAAACAGTTAACTAGTCAATAGATCATCAAAAACAAAGTTTCTAACTCCCGACGTAAATTAGGGGTGTTATACCTAAGTTTAAAATAGGTGTTTTAAATTATTTTAATGCGGTGTTTTTAATCGAAAGTTTTGTCCGTCGACATGGTTCCTAGCTATGCTGGTTTGTTGTGTCGGGAGTTATTTCAAATTTGGATGTATATAGTTATGCAAACAGAAGTCCTTATACCTACTTTAGTGAGGATAATGTTTACATTATTTTTTTCTGTTTTTACTAAAAAAAATATATATATTTTCAGTTTCAACGCAGTGGTGCACAACTCCGCCCCATCCATCCACCCCGAGCCCTACCACCACAACTACTGAGGAGAGATTAATGGGTTCTTGTTGAAAATTCAAACAAATTGATATGTTGTAAATAATTATTTATTAAATATTTTATACAGCTATTTTTTTATGTATTTAGCCCACACACTACCTATAAGTAGTTAGCTAGGCTCATATTTGGGCTACTTTGATCATTTAGATCAGCGGTCGGCAACTTTTAGTGAATCATATAGGTATATCAAAACTACCTTTATATCAACTTATAAGGATGATTTTAAAAAGAGGCATGAAATTTGAGTAATTATAGTTTTCATATTTCTATGGCTGTTTCTCGATTTATCGAAAATCTCTAAAACTATGAGACATAGAACCGCGGGAATGTGTGGTGTCAATGTTCGCTATCATTTGATAAACTACATAAATTAAACAGTTAAGTAGTGTTTCGCAAAATTGAGGAAAAATCCCACACTGTACTGCGGTCCGCGGGCCGCATGCGAGTCCCTTACTTGCGGGCCGCTAATCTCCCTGTTTGTTTTCTTTTGCCCAAAAAAATCACGAATTATGAACAAGTGCGACTCGCGTGAATTTCGTTAGTGACTATGTGGCCCTTGGCTGCTAAACGGTTCCCGACCGCTGAATAAGATTGTATAAGTACTTATCGTGACGAATCTTGATCCATTTTTTATAACATGAGAGCTCATTACCATACGTTCAGATACTTATGATGCTATAGTATTTTTTTTGATAAATTTTTAAATATTAATTTGATTTATTAAGATACGAATAAATCATTTAAGGATTTAATTTTTAATTTTTTTCGCTTTGTGCTAAATTGGTACAACCTTTTTTAAGAAAAATCTCAAAAGTTAATTTAATAATAAATCTCCTATACCATTTAACTTGGTTTGGATTTGTTCTAAAGCCACTATAAAATCAAAATAATTAATTATATTTATAGATTTCAGTGCAGAAGATATCATAATATGAATTTTATGCCTGCTAAGTTAGCAGAAAAAGTAAAATGATGCGTATCTGAGAGAAAGTTACTTTAGCCGTGAATACTCAACAATACTTCTTATTGTATGTAATTTAATCATTTAATCATTTTTATTGCAACCATGGTGTTCAAGATCTTACATAAAAATATACAGTTTCACATGACAATGACAATATTATATTAAAATTAAATTAATATTATTCAATTATGTTATTGTCTTACCACTAAACTAACATGCAGTAGTTTTCGTAAGCTAAGGGGACTATTTACAGATGCCACAATTTAATGTTACATTAAATAATTATTGAATGCTTTGGTTTGGATGAGGCACAAACAGATCTTTATGGAGAATAAGTATAAGGTCCATATGACTTGCATTAGGTACCTACATTTACTATTTACAACTTTGCAGCCCTGCATAACAAATAACGATTTTTTATTGTAATTTTCTCGCAAAATGTACTTTCCGCGCTAGCACTTACATGAAAATACAAAACAAAAACCGATACATAAACAGTAAACGGTACTCGAGTACTAAGGGCATAATTTTGCAGGTACTTAATACAATACCAAGGTTATATCAATCTTATTGTCTTAAAGCAATCGTCCTTCATTCATAGCTTCAAGCAAGGCTACAACCTTCTAGTGGCGAAAATCAGAATTGTTTAAATCGGATTAGGTCTGATTAGTAGGTAAATATACGTCACAGTGTAGTCGTCTGTATTTTTTAATATCTTCAATATCGTTAATTGATTCTTTGACTGCATATTAAACAGTTCTAATTATGTACACGGAAAATACATAAAAGTATAAAAATAATAATCTATCTTCAATTTATAGTCGAGAAATGAAAAGATTTGTCACCGCGACACACCCAACCACACGGCTTGTGCCAGGCTTTACATAGCACCAGGGATCGGAACCGGTTTTTTCAAAAATCCCCAAAGTAGTCTAATATTTTGAATTCTTTTAGGCTCTTAATGCAGGACTCAATAGTGTATTATATAATAACCAAAAAACGAAATAATACCGGTTTAATTTGTATGAAGAAAATACCGGTATCCGATCCCTGAGCACTCACAGGCCTCATTTTTACTTCTGTACTGAATTAGAGATGAGGCTGAGGTAGGTAGTAGGGCTGAGCAGCTACCGGCCCACAGGGAGCGGATTGCGAAATGGCCATCACCATCAGATATGATACGGTTAGCTGCGACTATATTTACTAAGTGGTCCCGGACTACACAGCGTGAGAGTTATCTGGGTCGTTCTTCTTTTCGACCGACAATAGCCTGTCCTTCGTCTTACTACGGCATCTCATTTGAGTAATGATTTTACGGTTTTATAATGTTGGAAAATGAACGTCCATATTATTTTATTAATTAGTATTAATTTAATATTTTAGTTTCTCTAACTAGCATTTTTTTTAAACGTATTTTTATCGTAGAAGTCTGTGACAGAGTGGTAAACCAAAATGTAGTCCCCACTGAAAGAGTCCACTTTGTCACATATTTTTTTTAAAAACCAACCGTAAACAAATATGTATATTGGCCGGAAAGGAAACTTTAATTAGTGTTAATGAAGAAACCAATGCATTTTTATTTTAATCACACTTAAATCACAATTTTGGATAGTTCAAAAACCAAAAAAAAAGGAAAACCTCGGTTCATTGTCGGTAAAAAAGAAGAACGACCCATCTATGTTATTCCTTAACCAACATAATCGAGACGACGATGGTGAAGACGCGTCGTGCGTCAGCTTTGACGGTATATCCGCATTCACTAAGGTTGTCACTTTTATCTCGCCGAAACAACGGATTTAACCGCAGGAACGGCATTAAACCAAGCAAACATTTTGTACAGTACCCGATGATATCCATTTTATTCGAATTCATTGCGTAAATGAGAAGCCTTGTAGGAGGAGCTTCTTTATAAAAAGCTGCAATATCCGGTAACAATTCCGTGACGTGGCGAGTAATTGTCGCCATTAAATAAGCAAACCTCCGGTGCCAGGCAGCAGTGGTACTAGTAATGACAGGATAAAAAAGAAACTGGTAGGACCCGTGTTCAGGTATCACGGAGCGAGGCAACCTCCATTTGTAAACTGCGGAGTCGAAGGCAAGGGGGAAACCACCACACTACACTTGCCTAAATAAAAGAAATAGAATACTATAGAATAAGTTGGATTCGGGTCGTCAGGGCGCTCGACTCTCCATACAAACGTAGTTCTCATATGAATTGTACCTTCATATCTAGATCAAAAAATTAGTTACTGTTGCTTACAAATTAAAATAGAAAAAAATAAAGCAAGTAGGGCGTTTTTCATACAAAGTCTCCAATCGCTTCATTTTTTTCTATTATATTTCTACTATCTTCCGCCCGCGACTTCGTCTGTGTCGACCCGGGATAAAACTATCCTATATTTTAATCCAGTATATAAACTATATTCGTGCAAAATTGCGTCCAAATCAGTTCAGCCGTTTAAGCGTGATTGAGTAACAAACATCCAAACGTCTAAACATCCAAACATCTAAACATCCAAACATTCAAACTTTTGCATTTATAATATTAGTAGGAGAGAGAGAGGATTATAATGAATAGCAACAGAAACTAGTTTTCGACCTAGATTAACTATTATTCCAGCATGCCGTTTTAAAATGAGAACCAAACCACGTTTGTATTAAGAGTCGAGTTGAGTTTTATTTTATTTAATCGTATGGCATTTAATCAGTCGTATACTATAAAAGAATTTTCATATTTTGCATCCATAGGATTACGTCACTGTCGAGGGTGAACAAGTCTGCCGGATTGCCGTCGTATTTACTGAGCGGGCAGGTCTTGATGATATGCTCAATGTCTTGCACCGCGGCCCCACAATCGCACCTCGGAGACTCTATCCAACCGCATTTGTAAATATAGGAACGCACGTGAGCGTCCGCAGCCAGTTATCAACCTGTTCAGCTGGCATCATTCTTTTCTAGTTGAGTCGACTGGGGACTCTTAAATATATGATGATGATGACTGAATTAGGTAGGTAACATTCCTTGTACCTAACGAACTGTGAGTATTCTGTGCTTATCTTTATGCATTTTGAGACAAAGATGGTTATATAAAAATACTAGCTTTTGCCCGAATTATTACGCCGGCAATGGTCTACTACTACTTATTTCCCCTATAACCCTGCGGTTAACCCTTCGTCGTCATATACGTATACGAACTATAAAATTTCTAAGTTTTTAAATTAACGTCTTTTTGGTACAACTCCTGTTTCACCCCTTTAGGGGCAAGTTTTAAAAAAAAACTGGATAGATCTACATATTATAAAATAAACCTGCTGTCAGGTGTCCGGCTTTAATGTTTCTAGCCACAGTTTATCATTAAAAACCTGACAAGTGCGAGTTCAACTCGCGTGGTGAGGGTTCTGTAAAATATTGAGAATTTTCCCGTTACTTTGAATACTCAAACTTCACATAGATTTTTCTGTAATCTTTAGGCAAGGAACTATTTTCCATATTTTTTCAGAATTTTAAGCCAAGTGCTTTCTGAGATAAGGGGGGGGGGGGTGGTCAAAATTCGTCTTTTTTCCTAAATAACTACCCTTATCAATGTTTTGTGTACATTTGTGACCGAAATTTTAAACGTCTAACTTTAAAAACTACATGTTACCCATACAAACTTTTAACTCGTTTTAACCCCCTTAGGGGTGATTTTTTATAGTAACGCTAAATCATTTGTTTTGCTTTTTAGTAAGGAACCTTCATACAAAGATTCAAGTCTATAACTTTCCAAATGAACGATTTCCATACAACGGTTCAACCCCTATTTCACCCCCTTAAGGGTTGAATTTCGAAAAATCCTTTCTTAGTACACGTCCACGTACTATAAAGAACATACGTTCCAAACTTCATGCCTATAATATCGTGAGCGGTTTATTATGCTGTGCGCTGTCTGCCAATAGACCAGTAACGCAAGAGTTTTATATATATAGATGAATAACTAGATAGGTATATTAAAATAGGGTTGGAATTTTATACATGCTTGAAGATTGAGCGACGCAATCAACATACAGTTATAATTAGGCAGAGCTATGACTCCACACAGTTTTAAATTTCGTGTAATTTCATCACGCAACGTCATAAATTTTACAATATCACAACATACTGGCACATTTAACGGCATGCATATATGTATCGCATATTATTTCAAAAGTGTTGGATAATATAGCGCATATAATTTACTTAAAAAAAACTTCAATTCAGTACTTCGCCAAGCCACATGAAAATTTCCACAATTCCTTTCCAATTTACCACATGGACTGCTTTCCGAGAGCAAATGCGTTGATTATTATAGAGAAAATCCAAGTCGCCATGCGTGGGCTGATAATATTTGATTCTTCAAGGATCTCAGAGTTGACACGTCATTAGTTGCAACTTCAAAGGAATCATGACAGAATCTGTGGTCTTCGTCACCATACTTGCAATTTCCGAGGGTAAATACACGAGTTATAATATAAAATACCGAAATCACTACACGCGTGCCTAAAAAAATAGGGCGTTGCCCGCAATTTCTCTGGGATCCCATCATCAGATCCTGAATTAGTGACAATGGGACCATCTCAAGAATATACTCTTTCGAATAAAAAAGAATTTTGAAATTCGGTCTACTATTGACAGAGAAATCGGTGAACGTACATTTAAAAAAATACATACAGTGGAACATAGAACCTCCTCTTTTAGGGTTCCGTACCTCAAAAGAAAAAACGGAACCCTTATAGGATCACTCGTGTGTCTGTCTGTCCGTCTGTCACAGCCGATTTGCTCCGAAACTACTAGACCGATTGAGTTGAAATTTGGTACACATATGTAAATTGGTGACCCAAAGAGGGACGCGTTAAGTAAATTAATGAATTCTGAACAAGGGGCCACTTTTAGGGGGTAAACCGGAAAATTAAAAAAAAAAGTTTCGCAAACTGTATTGTGTGACATATCAAATGAAAGGGGTTGTTGTAAGCATTTGAGATAAAAAAAAAATATAAATTTAGCAAAAACAGATTTGACCCCCCCCCCCCCCCCATTATCTCCGAAAATACTAGGCTTAAAATTCTGAAAAAAAATATGAAGAATAGTTTCTTGCCTAAAGATCACAGGACCTATAAGAAGTTTGAGTATTCAAAGTAACGGGAAAATGCTCAATATTTCTGTGTATTATATACGGAACCCTCACCACGCGAGTTGAACTCGCACATGTCCGGTTTTTTTGAAGTCGGTTAAAAAGGAAAAAACATGGATGTATACGAATGGGTGTTCAATAACAAAAGTCGAGTAGTAGTATTTAATCGAAATCGTTAGAGCCGTTTTCAATAAGGTACACACACACAAATATCTAGTTTAGTTAGTTAGTAGTTTTTTCTGTTGGTGCCCCACAGGAGCCCAAGCTCCGCTTTGGCACCTATTCCCAACATTTGGCGTAGGCACTAGTTTTGAATTATAAAATGAATTAGAAAAAGTGCTAATAAATTCCGAACCCTTCTAAACACTCACTGTTTTAAAATATAAATAAAACCGCTATGATACAGACACACAGACACGTAATATTTAACACCATTTCGTGTTGGAATATAAGGGTACACGTCACATTGCACATTTCATAAACGTCATCCGGTCTATTATTATTCTTACTGCTTTGTTACTAACACCGCAAAATAGAGAAATAGAAAGTTCATAAAAAAAAAACATAAATTATACTTAATTTAATCGTCTGAAAATGCTCATCTAAAAGGAATGATATAAAAATATAGCATATAGTTATCTCAACAATAATGCCCATATTTCTTTATTTACGGGAATCGTGACCGACTAAATTGAACAATGTATAACAAATGTTTCGTTACTGAGCAATTAGTCCGAAAAACGTCTGAATGAAAACCGACACGAGACGTTCCCCTTAAAAGTAAGCTAAGACAGACGTCATACCTATTCCACTACCTGGTGGACCCCCGGCTAACCTTGTGTAACCTTACACCTATTCTAATTAATAAAAATCTATCTCATATAATTTTCAGCTGTATTTACTTCAAAATACAACAATGCAACGATAATTTAATCTGTAGATATAAGTAACAGTATAATATTTTCACATTATGCGTCTATCCCAATAAAATACCTCAGAAGACAAGAAGCAAACACCAAATGATAGGCGTATTTCTGAGACCTCATTGACCTACAATACTAAGTAACCGCTCTGAGGAAAAACAGATTAAGTTCGTATGGACCCGTTAACAGTTACTGCGTTATTCTATAACACTGTAGTAGTATAGTATCTCGGTTGGACGCATTTTCGTTAAGTAATGATCTTTCGGTTGATAGTATGTAATGTGAGAGCGCAAGACAAAGCTACGACCTTGCGCTCTGGGGACGCGGCAGAGCTTCGGCCGCCCCACCGACCAACTCCACTTCTTATAAAAACCACTGCTGCTTATCAAATGTATGTCTGTCAGGCACGCACACCTATCCAAAAAACATGTTCACCAAAGTAAGTCGAATATTCAAAAGTTAAATAGGGTTAAGCGGTCGAAGTTAATCGTTGCGGTTAACGCTGTCTTAGCTGTTACTTTGCTTGAAATAGCTCTGTAAATAGAATTTAATGATACCTAATTTGAGATAAGACTAAAGTAATAACCCTGCACTTTACTAGATCTAGATTTTGGCTTTGAAAGTGCTAAACTCAATAATCAGTGACTACCACGTAGAAACTTAAATATTTCGCTAAATTCAATTTCAGCAGCAGAAGTAGCTACGTGGTCGATAAGGTCATAATGACCTGCCCAAGTCCATATTTCCTTCCACATTTGAGCTCTTCAGCGGGGCGTAGCTAATTCTTTGGTGGCTGTAGGTACCTATGTACTAAGTCACTATTAAACATCTTTGTCTTTTCTAGATTTTAGCTCTCGGTGCCTTTGTGGCGGCCGCACAAGCCGGTCTTCTTGGACATGGCCACGGTCACGGATACGCGGTGTCCTCTCAGCACAACGTGGTCCACCACGACACCCACTACGCTCCCGAGACCCACTACGCGCCCGAGACCCACTACGCTACCGAGGCCCACTACGCGCCCATCTCCCACGAGGCGCACTATGCTCCCTTGGCCCATGATACCCACTACGCCACCGCTCCCCTTATCCACTCCGCTCCCCTTATCCACGCCGCCCCCATCGCCCATGCTGCCCCGATCCATGTTGCTCCCACCCACCACGGTTACTCTAACCACTATGACGGACATGACGAATACGTAAGTATCTTAATACTCTTGTGAAGATGTGGATGTTTGTTACTCTTCCACGCAAAAACTACCAAACGGATTTTAAAACAATATTCCAGCTATACTTCATATTATAGAAGCTGTTGTCAAAAGCTAGTATAGTGTTTGTTACTTTACTTCATGGTCATATCCAGATGTTAAAACATCAATTATCTATTCCAGGCCCACCCCAAATACCAATACTCCTACTCCGTGGCGGATCCCCACACCGGCGACCACAAGTCCCAGCACGAGTCCCGCGACGGCGACGTGGTGAAGGGCGAGTACTCCCTGCTGCAGCCCGATGGCTCCTTCCGCAAAGTGTCCTACACCGCTGACGACCACAACGGGTAAAGACATCTAATCTACTTAAGTTTAAGACTTCTAAACAATGCATATACAGCCTCATGATTAGTAATCTTTTCCCAACCTTAACAACGGGTATTGAAAATATTGCGATTATTATCGTTAACTACTTGGCCACCAAGGTCTCTCAACAATAACATGCAGTGTTAATAATGCGCGCTTATGTGTCTCGAAGCTACTTAACCTATGCGAGGTCGTTAAAATCTACGCAATAGCCAGCGCGAGTTGATGACATTGCAACTTTCCCCCAATTGCGTAAATTTAGCCAATAACTGGTCATATTTGACATTGCTTTCCCAGGAAGCTCCGTACGTAATACGGTCGTAACTTCAACTCGTGTTTACATGTTATCATATGGTGGTCAAACCGGTATCGCTCGCGTTCCGGTGTCTGCCGTATGAGTAATGACCTCACGCGACCCCTGCGTCGCCAGAACAGGTGCCATAATAACAAACCCGTACACAAACAAGTTCTGATAACAATAACAATTGAAAGATAATGTAAAACATCGTAAGTTATATTTAGAATGATATTATTACACGGTTATGCTCAAGTATGGAGGTTGACATGATTCGATCCCTTCAGGAGTTCTTCTACAGGATAAGTAGGTATTCTCGCGCCCGGGTCACGCGCGATAACTAGTCCAGGCAATGAACTGACAACTTGTATGGAAAAAATTACAAATTTGGAAATAATTTATAATAGCAATTTTTTTTAAGTAACGGATATATTATCAATTAAATAGTTACCTAGAGGCAAAATCCAACAAAAAATCAGAAATCAAAAAAAAAAAAATTAGCTCCTAAAAAGTCCGGATAGTAAATATTAATATTTTTTTTATCTTTATTTCGGTTCATTTACATTTGCTTTAAAATATTCAATATAAATAAAATATAAAAGACAATGAATGTTTAATTTAAATCTATATCATTACTTCCGGGTGAAAAATTTGTTGGATTCTTGAATAAAGCATCTTAGAATAACGTTTTAGAATGAAATAAACAAAAAAAACGCTATTATAAATTAATGTTTTTCGAAACCGTATTTTGCCTGGAGTAAACGGCTTTATTGCAGGTTTAGGCATGGAGCGTAGACGCCTGTAAAAATCATATTTTATTGTAATTTTATAATTCAAGCATATTGAAGTTATACTAACTGAACTGATAAAATTGTTTTGTTGCAGATTCAACGCGGTTGTCCACAACTCTGGACCTAGTCACCATGTGTATTCCTCTCAACACCATCATTATTAGATCTCTAATTAATGGATAAGCTTTACAACCATCACTAGTACCTTGTTTATTTATTATTCATTAATGTACATTGTTACGTGCAATGAAGTCATTAAAGATACTTAATTAAAAACGCTCGTGTATACTTTCATGTCCACATTTTCAGATTGAAAAAAGGAAAGGGTCAAGATCCGCCGGGTCAAGGTATAGTTTGGGTGGCAATTCAATATGGTACCATCGAGCTGATCTGATGAAGAAGACAGAAGGTGGCTTCAGTACATAATCGACGTAACCCCGTTGAGTTTGGGCTCTTTAGAATCGTCTCATTGAGTAGTTGATGACGGTATACAGAAAATTACAGACGACAATAAATGCTTGTACCAAAAATTAAATTTTTGACAGAAAGCATGCGAGGTGTCAAATACATGAAAACACATCATCGGCAATATCTGGTGAAGATTCGCCCTAAATAAATACTCCATAAAAAAACTCAGTAGCAGTCAAAAAGTGTAAAGGCATACAATCAATGTGGAACAAGCTGAGTGAATCTAATCACAATATTACAATTTGGGGTCGTTAAAGAGTGCAAATAAATAAATGACCAGTCCGAACGACAATATAAACATTTAGCAATAGGTCTAGAGTTACTTCACGTAGAATTGCAAAAGTTTATTATAATTCACCTCATACCAGTGCAACAGGCTGTCATAGACGTTGGACACCTCGAAATACTGTTCTAGTAATCAAATCGATCACTCGATACATAGTTGCATCGACTCGATCAATCACGACGCGATACTATCCAAGAACAACAAACAAATCTCAGTTGAGTATAGTATTTGTTAGCTATCGGTATTTACTTGAGGTAAAAACCATTTCATCACGCGAGCAACATGTACTCAATGAAATTCTACAACTTAAGGTGTCTGAGCTAGTTTAACTGCCTAGTCGTAATGCCTTACTTTTATAACCGACTGCCATAATGTCCTATAAAATGCTTTATCTCAATGTAGAATAAATACTATTTCCTATGTTAAGCATTTGCTAATATTAACTCACGAAGCGTGTTCAGATGAAAGCTTCACTCTTTAATAAATAGATACAATAGAATGAGACACAGACGGAAAACAAAAGAAGTTCCTGAAAATAAAGAAAGCTGAAGCCGAATAATTAAGGAAGTATATCCGTTTCCATATCCTACCATCAGTACCGGTTTTCTTTTATCTGTATAAAGTTGTGGCCATCCATTGTCCTCTTGAGAGGCCTATTACAAAAATAACTTTTCGTATGCTGCCGTTGTCATATTTGCCAACCGCTTACAATTTTAATAATTATTGAATTTTTAATATCAATTCAGTAATCATTTCACGACTCATCAGGCAAAACTCATTAAATCCGAAATTGGGAACTGTAATTTTCAGAACTTGAAGGATAATATCCAAAAAAACCGGCCAAGTGCGTGTCGGACCACGCAAAACGAAGGGTTCCGTGCCTATTAAAAAGGTCGTATCGTCACAGAAATTTTACGGCACTTACGTCCTTTTCTTTGAGGAAGGCAGTTTTTCAGCAATATCTCGAAAACCTCTGAACCGATCTTGTTCAAAACAATTTTCGGTGAATGAAATGAATAAGCCCTATGTCTATGAATTTTTCCATATTTTTAAAATACACCGTTCAAAAATTAGAGGGGGGGGGACAGAATTTTAGTGACTTTCGGGGCGATTATCTCTAACCCTATTCACTTAATCAAAAAAAATGCTAAGAAACCTTATATTTATTTTGAAAGGCCTATCGATTGATGTGCCACACGGGGGGTCACAATGAAAAAAAAAATTTTGACTTTTAGTTTTATGTATGGAGTGCACCCCTAAAAAAATTTTTTTTGTCATTTTAATTACAAAACTATGTAGCGGCTAACAAAATACACCTATCCTCAAAATTTTATTCAAATACACCTTATAGTTTTCGAGTAAAATGCCTGTGACATACGGACAGACGGACAGACGGACAGACGGACAGACGGACATGACGAAACTATAAGGGTTTCGTTTTTGCCATTTTGGCTACGGAACCCTAAAAACAGTCCTAAACCAATTCAATTTACTGTGAATAATATAATCGTACCTAATAATTGATGCTTAACATGAATTAATTATTTTCATATTTAGAGACAGCTATTTTAACTAGTTAGTAATCTTTTTATGAATTTATATTAGTATGGGATCAAGACGCGTGCCGAAAAGTTCATTTACTCCATAAACAAGTATAAATTCTGATTTGTCGGATCTGACAAGTTCATCGTTTATAATACCAATTCTGATAAGTACTTCTTAAATGTTTACCACAGGATTTTCCAGGTCATTGGGTAATCCCAACTCAGATTTGCTGTTAACGCCCGTGCTTGATAAATACTCTATCTCGACTAGGTACACGCAATTACTAGAGCATTTCTTAACATGCGAAACCTTTTACAACACCTTAATTAAGTTTTGCTGACAACTTTGTAATTCAAATCGGTCTGATAGTTTAAGAAATAGAACCTGATACGTATCTAAATATAGTTATTTATTTATACTAGGGGAACTAAACTCACCCAGGGTACATGCAGTCTTGCAGCAGCCGCAACGCGCAAACCAAAAAAGGTCTGCCGTAGATGTAATGTACTACTGTACCTACCGCGATTGCAGCTGATGGAACACCCTCATTGTGCAGCCACTTTTCCAAAGTAACGTACTACTTTGCTTCGTATAGTACACTACTCACTTCTACATGTGTTGATTTAACAATCATTTTAAAGCAATAAATTTAAAGTAGATAATGTTTAATTATTTCATCAAATTTAACCGCTCTGGTTACTCGATAACTATAGCGGTACCGAGCGTATAGTACTGGTACGACACACGGTGCACACTAATTGATAATTTAAATAATTAAAACTGTGGGTCTGTGAGCTGTAGAACTTGCGAGCCTGTCTTTTTTTTGAATTTCGATAAACTGAATACCCAAAAATTTATATTATTGAACCTGCTCACAAAATTACACTAGAATATCGGTTGAGAAATGCGACCTGTAGACGAGAACCGCCGAACAGCGGGAAGTGGACATTCGAACATACGAAAGAATACTACAACCCTACAACGAATGCTTCAAGGTTTTCTTACGGGATTAACGTGGTTAAAACGTGGGTACTTAATATTGCTTTTAACCTTTAGCCACTTGCAGATATAGGTAGGTAGTAATTATGTTTCCCACGACTCGATTAAAGATAAGTAAAATGACTGTGAACTTGCTTATCTGGAACAACGCTGCTGGCACTTGGTAGATACTCCTTCTGTGCGGTCAACGTTAAGTACTTACTGCATTGACATTTTAGAATTTTTATTAAAGTTTGATTCTGGAAGTGACCTGTAACAGTGGCAAAAGTAGTTAAAAGAAACTTAGAATATTTGAAGTTACCTAGTAAATCGCATTGTTCTGAAATTGTTACAATTTAGGCGTAATTTTTAAGGGCGGTGAAAACTAAGACCTTCTTTCTTCTGAATAGAAGTTGTGCAAGAAAATAACCTGTGTTTCAAAGGGCCCTGCATAGTATTAAAAATTGTAGGTACTGTGGAAGGGTGTAGTCAGATAGAGAGATGAAATAACAAGATGTTAGACTTTATATTACATATTTTATTAAATACATTGCGAGAAGTTCAGCAGTGTCGTGGCGCTGAGACCAAAGTCTCGAGGATGCCTCCTTGACATCTGCAATCTTCTATTTAAAAGCTGCCAGGAAGCTTGATTTAAAATAAGACAAGTGCCATTATATGTAGAGCACACACAACCTCTACAATACCCTCTTCTCCATTTTCATTTCTTGGCCGTATTTAAATACTCTTGCAGGAGTGAACTCATAACCCAACTACCTATATTAATTACAGTACAGTTTTATTATGATCATAATACCTATCTTCTCGTGTTTCAAAGAACATGGATATGAATTAATCAGGCTGATAATGTACTTATACATATAATCAATCACGAGCACAAATCAAATTCAAATCCTGGTACGTAATGAGATTATTTAAAATACAAGCTGTCCACAAAGACCGAAGAAAATGAATGGATTGGATGTCACGGCCGATTATCCGCGGGTGAGTAACCTCTGAACTCAAAAAGCCTTTCAATAAGTATTGGCAGCCTTGAGAATAACAAAGGCAAGCCTTTCCGTGTATGAAATATAGTTATCATATCCCGCTTCCGTGACCGATGTGGTATGGGTGGACTCACGACCACATGGATTACTCAACTATCCACGGAAAAACAATGGCTTAACAGTCCAGCTATCCTTCTCCAACATAGCTACGATTGTAAAAGTGAGAGCAAGACCGGAGGCAATCGATCGAAGCAGTCTAATAGATCGGAACCCATTGACAGAAGAACCTTTATGCCGGGGCTTTATGTAGTGTAGAAGGCGGTAGGTTCGGCACAGTAATTACAAAATCTGATTTTAAACAATTAAATAACTTATGCACGACGATCGTGCTGCATTAATACTGGCCTTTCGAGCGCTGATTTTATGCAGAAATGTCACAAACAGACTGATTAATTTATGACTTAATCAATTAAGTATTTACTATTAAAAGATTGGATAAAAATCGAAGGCGCTACTGTGCCAGCGACATTCAGTCAAAAACAATGTTTTTTTTTATGGGTGATTAAAATAAAAGCAATATTCTTGTTGCAACACAAAATTTATGATATCAACTCCTTGTGCTCATGTTACGAGCATCGGTTAGGAAACGGAATATCTACCGAATAGGAGCCCTCGCCGCGCCGTTAACCGCTTGTGGTCAATATTAAGACGCGGTTCATTCGATATAACATTAATAACATAAATTGTAATGCTGTTATTAACTGTTTCACAAATAGAGAACATACAAGGGCAGAGCGTTTATTAATTATTTTGATACATTGTATTATTATATTGCTAACATAGACATATCATCATCGGAGAAAATAACAATTACTGCTATTTATACAATAGCAGTAATTGTTATCTAAAAGCGTATAGTTGTATTTTTTGAACTGAGCCGATCTACTTATCTTCAAAACAATAGCATTCAAGTTAAACAATATGATTATGTGGTTGGCGTGTGCCAAACTTTGCAAAAAAGAAGATACCGCCACATAAAATGTTAATTAATTGAATATGAACTTTATCGTCTTATTAATAGATTCAAAATGGACTAAAAGATAAAAAAAAACCCTGCTCATAGCGAGCCAGGTATAAACAAGAAATTTTCCTTCATTGTTTGATAGCACGCGTCGGCCACACAATCGTATTGTTTAACTTGAATGCTATTGTTTTGAAGATAAGTAGTAGATCGGCTCAGTTCAAAAAATTTCAACTATACGCGTAGGTCTAAAGCGTAGGAATATTATTGAAATTTGCTAGTTCCAATCCCAAACTGCAGCAAAATAATGTTAGGAACATTCCTTTTTTTTCATATTACGGTGGCAAACGAGCATGTGTAGCCTATGGGCATTTGCGCACGCCAGAGAAGTTACAAGCTTGTTGCAGACTTTTTATTGATTTGAGGATTCATTGCTCTCTTTGTGCCAATGACCGCCATGTTTAGTTTAATAAGTGCCAAATAAATGTTACGTAATTGCGGAAGGTCGTCTTTAAGTTTAATAAGAAAATTAAAATGCATCAGAACGATCAATTTACCTAATCAAGTGATAATCAGCGCAGTGTGATATCGACGAAGTCACATTCTGACGCCATAGAAGCATGTTCTACCCAATACCACACACTCCCAATACATAAGTATGAATGTTTGTTACGAGTAAGTAGTTAAAGTTGTAGGTTAATTACATTAATATGCATTCAACCTTAATTTTGGCGATTCTCGTGTAAGTAATAATAGTAAAGGACATTGCGCACTGATCTGTTTGTTTGTGCCACCAACTTTCGGAGCAGAGGGTCGTTGTGGACATTTAGCGTTTCACCTTCACAAAACCATTAATGAACCAAATTTGGATTACACTTTGACCCAATTATCGCAATAAGTACATTTAGGTAACATTGGAACTTTCAATAACAATGCTCAATAAAAAATAATATACACATTAATATATATAGGTACTTAAAAAATAGTAGTGGGCTATGGCGAATCTAATATCCATTGGCCACGTACTCCTAAGGTATTATATATATTTTTAATACTGATAGAGATGGTATACCTACTTATAAATTTAACAATGAAAGATCAATTTGAGTACGTATCTTGTTTACATTGATATCTAACTCTAGGAGTTCCTACGGACATACCGAATTGTACGAGAAATTATTAACACTCAGTTGTAGGTACTTATACTCAAAATTATACCAAACATACTTACAATTTTGAACCTTCACAAGCTGCTTAAAGTTTACTGAAATTCATTTCAACCCTTAAAGATCAGGGGTCCGATTTTTAGGGTTCCGTACCTCAAAAGGAAAAAACGGAACCCTTATAGGATCACTCGTGCGTCCGTCTGTCCATCTGTCACAGCCGATTTGCTCCGAAACTACTGGACCGATTGAGTTGAAATTTGGTACACATATGCCAATTGGTGAGCCAAAAAGGGACGCGTAAAGTAAATTAATTATTAAATTCTGAACAAGGGGGCTTTTGGGGGGTAAACTAGAAAATTAAAAAAAAAGTTTCGCAAACTGTATTGTATGACATATTAAATGAAAGGGGTTGTTGTAAGCATCTCAGATATATAATTAGTCCTTCGTTCCGTTCCACTCGGTATACGATAAAGATTTTTTTTCGACATATTTTTTTACGAACTTATAGTCTATATCGGTCTGGCTGTAGGTAAGTGATTGTGACTCTATCTTTTCAATGTATTCATCTGCAAATCGTGAATGTATTGATATTACCATTGTTGGCGTACCTTATATTAAAAAAATATATCTTTTTACGCATGTGCAAAAACAAAACATTTTTCATCACAAAGGGCTTTTGATCTCGTGTATCAAAACTGGATCAATCATCGCCATTAGTCACGCAACATCGGTATAATAATTACTAGTAGGTAGTTGTGTCGCCTTAGGGCGGTGGGAGGGCGGTGAATTATCGAAGGTATGCGCGACCTCGCGGTGTCAAAGTTACGGAACTGAAGTGACCGCACTCCCCACTCCCTAGGACTACGGCTCCGTTTTGCTTTTCATATAAAAGACATAGTCCGGCTCGATATTAATATCAGTCACCTGCTCTGATTAAGTACAAAATGTTCACCAAAGTAAGTTGGAGCTTTGTGAGAAATTTTATTTTGAATATCGAGTCCTTACAAGACTTACGACAACTTAGATCAAAGAAAATATCCTACAGTCCTTCGCTTGCCTTTTACTGTTCATTATTAATTTTCAGTAAAGCACCGAGTCGGTGATCTAATATCAATATTCCCGATTAATCCCCTCTACGCAGCGAAATCAAGTGGAAATTAGTATTGTCTAAAAATTTAAAAAAATCACGTAGTATTTTTCAATTCATATTCAAAGGGAAATCAATCTTTGCTCCATTTATCTAGTGCTTTTTCTTGTCATGTTATCTTCAAAGGCATGAAGTTACCGTCGGGCTACTCCTGGATCTTTAGATCCAGGAATAGCAAATGATCAAATCGCCAAATCTATAGATTATTTGACAGGAGACAGATCGTTCAATAGACGCGAACGCCTACGTTTTAGTTTGTGATTTATCCATAGGGCGCCTCTTGATATTTCCTTGTCCAATTCTTTACAAGACAGGGACGTCGACCTGTTTCTGAATGTAGCATACAGGTTGAGCAGTCTAACAAATCTTCTGTAACCAGGTGGTCGCCCTTAGCGCCGTGTTGGCCGCCGTCAACGCGGGTCTGCTGCCGCTGCACCACGCAGCCGTCTCCTCGCAGAGCATCGTCCGCCACGACGCGCCCGCGCACTACGCGCCCGCGCATTACGTGCATGCCGCCCCCATCGTCCACCATGCCCCAATCGTCCACCATGCCCCCGTCGTCCACCATGCCCCCGTCGTCCACCATGCCCCCATCGTCCACGCTGCCCCCATCGCTATTGAGCACGTGAGTGTTTGTTTGTTTGCACGCCGCCCTCATGGGGCAAGATGCGCTCATCGTCCACGCCGGCCCCATAGTCCACCTCATCATCGCTACTAAGTAACTACCTACTAAGCATGTGAATGTTTTTTTTTTAATTCTCGAGGATACACTGTAATTGTGTATTTAGAGCTTAAAACATACATTTATCCTTTAACGTTGGCAACGCGCATATGACTCATTGCAGTTGTAAGCGCCCGATAAATCTCTTCTTAACATCGAGTGAAACGTAAGTTTATATACCAACATCATGTAAAAAAAAACTAGTTCAGTGACTGTCCTTTGTAAACCATTATGTATTTTGACCTCTTGCAATGTTTATAACTTATTTTGTCCTTCCAGTCCCACCCGAAATACGACTACGCGTACTCCGTGGCCGACCCCCACACCGGTGACCACAAGTCCCAGCACGAGTCCCGCGACGGTGGCGCCGTGCACGGCAGCTACTCTCTGGTCGAGCCTGACGGTTCCGTGCGCAAGGTCGAGTACACCGCTGATGACCACCACGGGTAAGAATGTATTTACTAAAGTAGTGGCTTTAAAACAAAAAAATGAGCATCTTTGGGGACGTCCTTAGCTTCGTTCTCCTGTCGCAACCCATCTCCAAGACTTGGATCAAAATGAAAAAAACATTAACTTTCTGAAATTATTTTCATATCAAATAAATAATATATTGATCAGTGTTCAATATTTCCCAATCACGAAGATTTTTTTGACTATGCGAAAATGTATGTTAATTCATTTAGTTTACTATAAACCTACTAATACAAAACCCAGCCTAAAATATTTCTTGAGTTTTAGTCCTAATCCCGCAAAAAAAAACCAGTATAAAAAGAAAGAAATCCCGCATAATTTTCAGCTCAATTTCACAAATGCATTGGAAACCTCGCTATCCCTCCCTCTATAACTGACGTTTGTCAATTGTTTCCAGTTTCAACGCGGTCGTCCACAAGACCCCCGGCCACCACCCTGCCCCCGTGGTGCACGCCCCCCTGGTCCACGCTGCTCCCATCGTTCACGCTGCCCCCCTCGCGCACTACGCCATCGCCCCCCTCGCCCATGGACATCATGGTCTCCACTACTAAACGACTTAGCCTTGTATTCTCGTGATGAATGACTGATGATTGTGATATTTATGTGTGCGTAATGATGATGATGATGATGATGAAATGTGATTTTATACTCAACTGTAAATAAATACTCAGCTGCTGAACAGTACTTTGTTGTCTTAATCAGCTACTTCTATGCCTCTCCAAGTTAGGTAGTTATACATGTAAGACACCGAAGAAGGCACAAAAACATCTGATATGCTCTAACGACTCTACGAATAAAGCTGTGTCAGATATTTTTGCTCCCAGTGCTTGGTATAATATTACTTATTGTAAATATCTATGCAATATAATAATTAGTCTTCTTGTAGGTACCATTCATATTAGCTAAGGCGTAGAATACACGAGGAGTTTTAGCACCGCGCAACGCGAAACACGCAAACGCACAATGCCGAAACGCTGCTGTTTGTGTTCTGCGCCTAATGGACTAATTTAATTGTTGTGGTCGGGCATAAAAACACCCAAATCATATTCTTTATTAAAAGAGATAATTTACCATTAAAATGAGATAAATTAAATAGTCCAAAACCTCTCATGTTTTTGTTCAACGTAACAAAAAACTGCCTTACGTATTCCAAGAAATTTGTCACTGTTTCGGCATTCAACTTATCAACATATATATTATATTATAAGCTGGCCGGTAATAATTAAACTTGAACCTTGGACGGTGAGTTAAGGTACCTATTAGAATAATTATTCTAATTAATTAATTTGTCTATAGTTACTCGTAGGACGCGCGGTTGCGTGCCACGCAAGCTGTGAAGTTTCGGTAAGATAATTACACATATTATATGGGAACTTGCGAAATGCATTGCTACTACGCATGCTCAACGGCCTAGAAAAACCTTTATTACGAACGCGGTTAATTGTTTTAGCTTCTGTGGGTTCATTATAAATGAAATAGCGTAGGAGCGTTCAGCTAATACTGACATCAATATTTTTTGGAATCTGAATAGGTGACCTTAGCGACAAGGACTTTAGATAGGTTGACAGATACACTTTGAATGAAGTGCGTATGTACCGCACAATAACGCCAATTTAAACGCAATCATGACTAACGACTTCCAATTCGCAAGCTTACACACAAATCACAATATGAGTAAAGTGGTAATGATACAAATTGCCACGATTGTCTAGAAAGGTACAGACCGACAAAGGTTAGCTTGCGAAATGGCACCGCGGAGACCAGGGCCCTATACCACTAAACTTAACATGGGTACAAGTCTACAAAATTGTTGAATTGTAGGCAAAATATCGTATCAAATAGGTTACATGCCATAGTAAAACCTACAAATGTTTAATATGTAATTTGTAATAAGTTTTGTGGCATAGCTCAGTCATTACAGTCCTAGCTGAGCTGTACAAACACTGCTGAGCTGTGCTATCTCACGTGGACTACAATAATACTAGTTTACGTATACATTGAATTTTTTCAACCTGTTTACTTCTTGAGTCCATGAACATGAAATGAGTTCTAGATTTTTTCTCACGAAACTACAGTACACTTACGTATACTTACAGTATCTATTTAGGCACACAATCGTGCTGAAAGTTGATGAGCATGAATGAACATTCGTTCAGAGTATAGGATGTTTTCCTAACTAACGTCTGATTGCTAATTAGACGGATAGATTTTTTAGCAAACATTGAAAATTGTGCCTTTTGTTGCCTAGTGCAGTCACATTACGGTTGTTGTAACAATACAAACTGGCTTCGATTTTGGAGGTCATAACCATTGCTCAAATATTAAACGAATAAAGCACTCCTCGGCTGAATAGGTGATCCATGGCTTGAGAGATTTTTCTTCCTTCACGTTGAATTAAAATTTGTTTGAAGTTTTGGACTAAAAACCTGTGATTTTCATATGTCATTACGTAGAAAACATTTAGGTTTATTTTTATAACAATCAGATTTTTCCGTTCACAAAAAATATTATACATAGATACCTACTAATATTATAAATGCGAAAGTGTCTGTCTGTCTGTTACCTCTTCACGCTTAAACCGCTGAACCGATTTAGCTAAAGTTTGGTTATAGAGATAGTTTGAGTCCCGCGGCTTGTTTTTATCCTGGGGGTGAAAGTTTGTATGGAGCTACGATATAAACGAGTTCGGACGGAGTCGAGGGCAGAAGTTAGTTTTTAATAAAATTAAATATCTACGAAACATACATTTGATGAAACATTTGACGGTAAAACAAAGTAGCGGTTGCACCCGCAGTAATAACAAAGTGTAATAGAATATTTCTTAGTTGCATATTCCTACTTATTAAGTATTTAAACTAAACGAGGTACATATAAATACAAATTAGAACGAGGTTGTTTTTTTGTGTAATATGAGTATTTTTACATGAAATCATATGTATTAGATATTTCAAATGACTCATGAATATAATATCTTTTACACCTGCAACCCTTTCGTGTGTCAAGATAGCAACCTCCAGTCCGAGCATTAACAAAGCTTAGTATATCGCATCTGAATCGCATTAGGAGCATCGACCTTGAGCAGATACCATCGAGCGAGTAGCGCGTCCACACTGACCAACTGACCGACTGACCATTTTCACTTTCTTGGGGAACGTTTACAATTTGTTTTTACATTTATGTTTATTCATCTTGATAATACTTTTTTCACTTGTAAATCTTGTACTTATAGACGCACTCTTGGCGTTATGCGGCAGGCGCCGTATTAATAAAGACAAATATGTGCCTTTTTTTACTTTATGGTTGAAAAAAAGATTTAAAACCATATTTATTAATTACTACGTGAAAGCTAGAGGGGCAGGGGGGGGGGGGCTCTTGGCATATACTACGGGTGGTCACCGAGGAGGGAGGGGGATAAAATATTGTAAAAAATGGGTACGTTCACGCAGTGTGGGTACGTTTACGTTCCCTAATACTGCATAAGTATTTTCACTGGAGATCTCTATTTGTCGGTCGCTTCCAGCGATCTCTGTCACATTCACTTAGGACAACACAATACAACTCGCCGCTTTAGAAAGTCACGGCGCGGCGTGAATTCCTACGGCGCCGCAACGCAAGTTTTTGCGGCGTCACAACGCGAGTTTTTTTGCGGTGCCTCAACGCAGACATGTGGCCAGGCCCTAACCGACCGGGCATTTTCAATTTCTTACCGCAGTAGTTGAGCGCGAAAGTGAAATTGGATGATTTTCTGTGTAATGTTATAGCTTTGGGGTAACCACAATGAGATGAATTCGTGTTCATTGAGAATTCATTTGGTTTAACTATACATAATTCTTGAATGTTATTTTAACTCGAAAATAATATATAAGTTCTTGCTTAATTCTGTTGTGGCGTCTCTTCTGTCAGTGTCAAGTCTTGACATGTTCTGCATCGCGCTATCGAAGTTTCGTAAGTCAGTTGCATAAATACAACTTCCCGTCAACTCTCATTGGACTTCGGTCCCTGAGAGATCTCTCTATTGCCGTGTCTCCTACTATTGTATATTTGTATATAATATGTATATAACTCTTTCCTGTATAATAATATATTATTCATCATTGTACATTATTCCTATATTGGTGACCTCCGACAATGGACATAAATCGCAACCTCTGAAAATACCTGACGCAGACATGACAGCACGCTACAAAAACTTCTCTCTCTCTCGCTTGTCCTCTACGCTCACCACGCTGGCTCTGAGCACTGCCTCGCCACGCTGGCTCTGAGCACCGCCTCGCCACGCTGGTTCTTAGCACTGCTGTTCTGTACATAGTTCTTCTTACGTCGTTCACTGACCCCTCCGTCTCAAAGGGGGGCTGATGTGGCGTCTCTTCTGTCAGTGTCAAGTCTTGACATGTTCTGCATCGCGCTATCGAAGTTTCGTAAGTCAGTTGCATAAATACAACTTCCCGTCAACTCTCATTGGACTTCGGTCCCTGAGAGATCTCTCTATTGCCGTGTCTCCTACTATTGTATATTTGTATATAATATGTATATAACTCTTTCCTGTATAATAATATATTATTCATCATTGTACATTATTCCTATACTGTTAAGTACTTCAAAAGTTAAGAAAAATCTACTTGCACCAAAACTAACATTTGTTTCACTTATCGAAGTAGGTCCTCATTGTACAGTCGCGGAATGAAAAGGTTAGCCACTTTTCGACCTTAACAGCTTTCAAATAAGGTCGAAAAGTGACTAACCTCATTCCGCGACTATACCTGAAATCGACATTTTTCATTAGAGCAATGAAACCTTAATAGAGAAAAAAAAACTACGTGTTTGAACTTCGATTTCGACGTGTGATAAGCAAAAAAAAAGGTCTGTAAAAAATTGTAAAAGGGTGATGATATGTTTAATAATGGTTAGGAAGCTTAACCAACTTCCTTAAAATAAGATTTAAAGGCCGCAGTTTTACTATTATACTGAACCAGCGTGGGTCAGATAGTCAGACGCCCATATTTAAATGATAGTAATCGCAATAGGTAACCACTGAAGTTTATAGCTCCAAGTATGTATTGGTCGAGATAGTTTAGATTAATATTTCCTCACTTTAATTTTATCAACTGACGGCCGGATATAGAAACTATAATGTCTATGTGGACGAGATTTTAGAGAATCGTGCTGCGAGATTCGTGCCGCGAGCCGCGGCCCTTATTGCCTACCTCTGTAATGTATTTGTGTCGCATTGCTCCGGATTCCATTGGTAGGTATGTTCATTACCTAAAATTCCGATCAGACGATTGTACTTACAACAGAAGGTGTTCACTTAGCCCTATGTGATTGAAAACCTTCTGTTCTGCTATGTGAGCTGTGGAACTCGCGAAAATCATTTTTTTGAATTTCGAAAAAGTGACTCGAAAAACAATTCTATATAATTAACGAACCTGCTCACAAAATCTCACGATAATCGGTTGAGAAGTGCGACCTCTAGAGGAGAACAGCGGGACAGCGTTACATCGTGACAGACACCGGACATACTAACGATTTTCGGCCCAAGCTGAAGGATAAAACTTCGTTCGCTTCGCTCGCTCCTTCGATAAGTACTATTAATATGTAGGTATTTACAGAAAATAGGAGACTCGTCTCAACTGAAACAAATGTAAAAGAGTTTTCAAGAAACCCAACTGCTCTTTTTCCAAATATATCACTCCCACAATTACTCTTGTGTAATATTTACTTGACTCTTGGCCGTGAAAAAGAATTATTCTTGTCCACATAAATGCGCTCGAAAAACATAACCCTACTTCTCTGAGATAGTCAAGTAAATATTACTTACCTACTAAATACATAAAACGTCAAACTTATCTAGGAATAAACTCCAAGGTAAACGTCCCAGTGCCCGTCACTGGCCACAGTTTCAATCTTACTATGGTGATGGGTGTCAACTCTTAGGTATTAAGGTGTTAAGCATTCGGCCAACCTATTCCTGTTTGCTTCACTTGATACAAATTTCATGATGAATAAGGCTATTCATGATATCTGTATATTATGACGTAATGTGTGCCACGCGAATATACGTATATTTAGTACAGGCAGGTAGATATACCCCTAATACTTACGCGATTAAAAATATAAAAATGCAATATTGTTAATTAGAAATTGGAATCGACAGTTTGTTTTCAAAGGAAACGCCTCATGACGAAAGATAGTTAAGAAACAACAAGGGCAACCTACAAAACAGAAAATACGAGCACTAGGTGTTTATTAGGCAGGGGTACTCAACACTGAAGCAAATGTTTGAACGCATGCGGAAGATATAATGATAGGTAGTTTTAAATGCTTATGACGTTGGAAATTTCTAGTGACAGTGAATATTGTTAGAATCCTTTAAGCACGGAATTTGACAGTATTGATTAAGCAGAATCAGGGGATTTGAGAGGACGTCCTATCTTGATCAAAAAGGTACAATACATTACAGTACAAATACACTTTATTGCACAACTCACACAAACAAGAGATAAACAATACAATAACATGTAGGTAGAGGTTGACAACAGGCGGTATAGTAAGGTAGTTAAGGTATAAGTATTTTTTTTACATTAAATCGTGTTTTTTTTTTCCATTCGCCTTGAGGTAGTAAATGCTCTCAGGTTTACTTATTTACAAAACATGTAACATTCCCATTCATAAGAGGAGGCCTGTGCCTGTGCCCAACAGTAGGCATCTAGGCTGATGATGAAAAATTATAACATTTAAGAATTTTGACTAACCTGGCATATCGTGTTTTTTTTGCCTATTGGCTTGAGGTAGTAAATGCTCTCAGATTTACTTAATAACAAAACATATATCATTCCCATTCATAAGAGGAGGCCTGTGCCCAACAGTAGGCATCTAGGCTGATGATAAAAAATTATAACATTTAAGAATTTTGATTAACCTGGCATGTCAGACCAAGAAAAAAACATAGACGGAGCATGACGAACAACCTAGTGAAGCCGGTTTTTGACCATGCCAAATACGTTTAGCAGACGCTCACGCACACGTAAACAAACTAAATTGCACAAATCTCGAATTAGGTGAGCTTGACAGCATTGCGATGCATGCTGAAGAGTTGTGTGCAATTTTTTTGGTAGGTACATGTGTGCGTGAGCGTGTGCTAAATGTATTTGTCAATGTATTTGGCGCCGGCAACGCGTCTGCTCATGACTAAGAACCGCGAATCGGTTCGAAACATGTCGAACGATATCCGACATTAAATACGTGAGTGGCCCTTTTTATTTTAATATGCATTTGGCATGGTTTAAAACTGGCTTCACTTTAGGTTGTTCGTTATGCTCTATCTATCTTTTTCAAGTCAATTCATGGGCATATGTGGTTTGTACTGTTTGTAGCATGTTAGAATAAGAAGAAGAAAATAGTTTATTAATGCAAAAACTAAGTATACATAGAGTGCAACAAAACTTAACTAAATACATATAATTTTTAAGAAATTTGCACTCAAAGGCTTGCACTCAGCTTGATGTCACGGAGCGAGCCAGAGGTCACATTCCGTGACGTTGATTTTGTTACTTAAGCTATTAAGAAAAAAACCGGCCAAGTGCGTGTCGGACCACGCAAAACGAAGGGTTCCGTGCCTATTAAAAAGGTCGTATCGTCACAGAAATTTTACGGCACTTACGTCCTTTTCTTTGAGGAAGGCAGTTTTTCAGCAATATCTCGAAAACCTCTGAACCGATCTTGTTCAAAACAATTTTCGGTGAATGAAATTAATAAGCTCTATGTCCATGAATTTTTCCATATTTTTAAAATACACCGTTCAAAAATTAGAGGGGGGGGGACAGAATTTTGGTGACTTTCGGGGCGATTATCTCCGACCCTATTCACTTAATCAAAAAAAATGCTAAGAAACCTTATATTTATTTTGAAAGGCCTATCGATTGATGTGCCACACGGGGGGTCACAATGAAAAAAAAAATGTTGACTTTTAGTTTTATGTATGGAGTGCACCCCTAAAAAAATTTTTTTTAGTAATTTTAATTACAAAACTTTGTAGCGGCTAACAAAATACACCTATCCTCAAAATTTTATTCATATACACCTTATAGTTTTCGAGTAAAATGCCTGTGACATACGGACAGACGGACAGACGGACAGACGGACAGACGGACAGACGGACAGACGGACAGACGGACATGACGAAACTATAAGGGTTCCGTTTTTGCCATTTTGGCTACGGAACCCTAAAAATGGATGAGAACACGGCTGACCATAAGGCTGGCTGCTTCTTCGATCAACGCATAGGAATAGCTACGAGACGAGTATTCAACAAGGAAATGTGGCCAGCCTTATGGGCACCCTTCCCACAGGCAGCGACTTTAGGGAGTACGATTAGTAAGTAGTTATAAGTGTTTAGGTTTAAATTTTTTATTTTATCTATAATATAATATAATTATATCAAACTCTTGCGTTACTGGTCTATTGACAGACAGCGCACAGCCTAAACCGCTAACGATATAGGCATACAATTTGGAACATATATTCTTTACAGTACGTGGACATGTACTAAAAAATGATTTTTCGAAATTCAACCCTTAAGGGGGTGAAATAGGGGTTGAAATATGGAAATCGTTCATTTGGAAAGTTATAGACTTGAATCTTTGTTTGAAGGTTTCTTACTAAAAAGCAAAACAAATGGTTCAACGTTATTTTAAAAATTCATCCCCTAAGGGGGTTAAAGAGAGTTGAAATTTTATATGGGAATGATGCCGTTTTTAAAGTTAAACGTTAAAAACTTCGGTCACAAGCTTAGGAGCTACATTACATTAGGATGTACCTACAGTGAAAAACATTGATAAGGGCATTTTTTCTAATTAATCCCTTGAAGGGGTTAAGATGGGGGTTAAAAGTTCACATAAGTAATGCGTGATTTTTAGGGTTCCGTACCTCAAAAGGAAAATATATAGAATCTTATAGGATCACTCGTGCGTCTGTCTGTCCGTCTGTCACAGCCGATTTGCAAGACAGACAGATTTGAAGTAATTTAGGAAAAAAGACGAAAATTGATCATTCCCCCATTATCTCCGAAACTACTAGGCTTAAAATTCTGAAAAAAATATGGAAAATAGTTCCTTGCCTAAAGATTACAGGAAAACCTATAAGAAGTTTCGAGTATTCAAAGTAACGGGAAAATTCTCAAAATTTAGATTATATACGGAACCCTCACTACGCGAGTTGAACTCGCACTTGTCCGGTTTTTAATGATAAACTGTGGCTAGAAACATGAAAGGACAGCAGGTTTCTTTTATAATATGTAGATATATCTAGAAATATATTTTTTTAAACTTGCCCCCTAAAGGGGTGAAATAGGAGTTGTACCGAGAAGACGTTCATTTAAAGACTTAGAAATTTGAAAGTTTGTATATGACGACGAAGGGTTATTCATAGGCGAAGGAAGTAGTAGCAGGCCATTGCCGGCGTAACAATTCAATAATTAAATTGCAAAAATTACAGGGGCGTGGGCGAAGCCGCGGGGAAAAACTAGTGTATAATTATTTGAGTGATTCATCATCATCATCATCATCATCATCATATCAGCCGAAAGACGTCCACTGCTGGACATAGGCCTCCCCCAGAGAGTTCCAAATTGACCGGACCTGCGCCACCCGCATCCAGCGGACTCCCGCGACCTTTACCAGGTCATCAGTCCACCTTGTGGGGGGCCTACCCACACCGCGCCTTCCGGTACGTGGTCGCCACTCGAGAACCTTTCCGCCCCAACGGCCATCGGTTCTACGTGCCCCGCCCACTGCCACTTAAGTTTAGCAATTCGGAGGGCCCTCTCCATTGCCCTTTGGGTGACTTTGAGCCTTCTTATGAGGCCCATAGTAAGCGACCAAGTTTCAGTGCCATATGTCATCACTGGCAACACACACTGGTCAAAGACTCTCGTCTTGAGACACTGCGGGATATTGGACGAAAAGATGTGCCGGAGCTTCCCGAACGCTGCCCAGCCGAGTCGGATTCGACGATTGACCTCTTTCTCGAAGTTTGAGTGATTATAATAATTTAAATCAGACATGTAAAACATTGGTTGTAGCATGTGTAAAGGTATTGAAAAATTAATATTTATTTCTCTGTTGGCTACCTCTGCAAGCAGAAGCACTCTACCGAAACTGCGCTGTAGTCACAAGCTGTTAACTTATATTATTGCAAATAGATACCAATATAAAAACCAACATACTCATCCACCGTGTCATTATGATACCGACACCCTCAAATCAAGACATCACAGCTTCAACTATGTGCCTCAAAGTAGGTTAACTAAGTGATACGTCTAAAGTAGTAAGAAGTGATAGCTTATGTTAGACTTGTTAGAGTGATAGTTTTGTGAGAACTCAAAACAGTAACGAGTGATAGTTTATAAACTTATGGGCTTTATCGATCATCTTCCTCCTGTAGTGTTATTCCCGGTTGACCCCTAAAGGAGTCCGCTTCATTGGCACCTAAGGGGCTTCATCGATGTAATCTATAATTCCATCAATGTCAAAATTGCATAGTAAAAGAAAATCTTGTTCTATTGGATTGTAAGGAAAATCCCGTTCTATTTCAGGTAGTGATGCTCAGTGCGGTGATGGCCGTCTGCCATGCGGGTTACATAGGATTAGACGCCACTTCCTCCCAGGCTGTCGTTCGCCACGACGAACTCGATGGGCAATACGGACACATCGCACAAATCGGTCATGTCGGCCAAGTCCAACATGTCGCAGATGTCGGTGCCCCCATCTATGAGCCCAGCTACGAAACTGGAGCGCAGTACCAAGGCGCGGAGTACGACGCTGAGGACTACCACGGACAGAATGAGGCATATCAGAAGTACTCCGCAGGCGTTCAGCTGCATGGCGCTTACCAGCCTTTGGCGACGTACGCGTCAGGGTATAACAATTACGTAAGTTATCTAACTAGTTACTGTCATCGCGACTGCCTAATCTATACTTAATATTACTAGTGGCTCTGTAAGCTGTAGAACTCGGGAGCATGTCTTTATCAAAAAAAAATATAATTAATCAACCTGCTCACAAAATTTCACGAGAATCTGTAGAGGAGAACAGACGGACAGCGTGACAGCGTGACATCGTGACAGCTGGACATACAAACGATTTTCGGCCCAAGCTGAAGCATAAAACTTCGTTCGCTTTGCTCCCTCGTTCGATAAACGCGAGAGTCACTCAGTGTGTACTGTGTGCTAATAGCTTTTCACTCCACCGTTAAAAAAAATGTTTAATCGTTAAATCAACTGGAGCGAGCGGTTGGAAGTTTGAGTGATACCTACCTACAATGTAAACGACACGACATCGCGAGAAAAAACTATCCATCTCAATAAACTGACCTAGCATAAACACAATGCATCGTTTCTGTGAAAAAAAAACTGCATAATGTGATAATTTTATCTCGCCAAAATTACGGACTTTTGTGCTCTGATTACACGTAGTCATTTATTTAAGTGTACCTACGAATTAAAATCGTTATCTTTAAAGTAATTACCAACGCAAATGTCTTATTTGCACTAACAGTCAAACAATTTGCCGTTGTTCTCACAAACCGGAATTTAAAATGTTTACAGAAAATCTGCGGCTATTTTGTATTTAAGAACGTGCGGATGTAAGGTATCTAAAACAAAAAAAAACGATCTCTCGTCCTTGGATTTCAAATAAATCATTCGCTGGCAGCCGAGTAACAGATATCGTGTAGGATATGGCTAATCTGGTTGCGTTTAAGAAATTATCTATAATAGCCTGCGGTTAACGAAAGGTACGATAGTCACGTAACGATAACTAGAGGCGACCGTGAAACAGAACACTCCAATGCTAAATAAAAAGAATTTTATATGTTTTATAGTGTCGCAAGCAATAACAGTGGCCAGCCAAGCACGGGTGGCGTCGGCCGGACCGCTCTTTTTGTTCACCTTCTCGGTTGGGCATTGACCTGAAAACGAAGTGTTACAATTATAATATACGTAGTAAAGTTTGTTTGGTGTACGCCGAGTGCATTGAGCAACGTGCCTTACAATGGCGTATGACAAAAAAAGCCAAACTAATCATACCTATGTCGCTACGTACATTTATCACTAACAATAGCGAAGTCCACGCCCGTACTTCTCAGTCAATTTGCTGGATTGCCTTTGTATTTTAGCGGAACGTACCTAATGTATTTGCTATACTTGAACCGAATAGGACAATATGATATTATGATAATTTAAAATCGTAGCATGAAAATCAAGGTGCCTTTTCAAGTCAATGAAGAACAAGAATGTAATAATTTTTGAGACTCAGATTGCGCGCTAAACTTCTCAAAGAATTATCTACTCGTATCTACCTCTTTAATAATTATCTAAGAAGTTTAGTGCACCATCAGGGTCTCAATAAAGTATTACATTCTTGTTGAAGACACTAGCAGTATTTTCTTGCAGAATACTTAAGTTAGGTACTCGTCATATTGTGCAAGGAAGCTACTAGCTCTTTGAAATTCTATGGTACCTACCTGCTCGTATAAGCCTCTTTAACACCATAGGATTCCAAAGAGTTAGAAACTTCCTTGCACAATATATATTAGCTGACAATTAACTATTCTATTCTGCGAGAATATATGCCGGCAGCGTCTTCGGCACAATGCCGCAGGCGCTCTTTTCATTATTAGATATTTTGTTTCTATTAAGTAGGGTTTAATACTTAATTTTAATTAATTTCATAGTGTTTAATAGGTGTTGTGTTAGTTTTTGACTTACATGTAACATACGTTACGTGTTTATACGTGTAACATGTTTTTGTACACACACCAGACACACACCACCACCACCACCACCACATAAACACCAGAGCACATAAACGACATCAGCGCCAGAGTTGAAGCAGTCGCCGTGGCCGAAACCGGTCAGGAGAGTATATATATGTTTTTGTACATGATTCCAGGCGCCTCCGAAGTACCACTTCACGTACTCAGTGTCGGACCCGCACACCGGTGACCACAAGTCGCAGTTCGAGTCGCGCGACGGCGACGTCGTGAAGGGCATGTACTCCCTGGTGGAGCCTGATGGCAACGTGCGCACCGTGCACTACACCGCTGATGACGTCAACGGGTAACTGTCCACAAAATCTTTTTTTTTGCACTGTCATCAACTACTCGTGGAGAGGAATCCAATGAACTCAAACACGACAGGTTTATTTTGTGTATTAGACGAGATTCCATCTTCATCATAAGACCAGCTACATATATGATAACATAATATTGCATTGTCATCCAACTTACATACTTTGTACTCAAATTGGACTATGGGAAGTTGATCAAATTTGACTTACAAGATTTGCGCACATACTAACGAACTAATACATCTACCGCGATCCCACCAAGTTCACTCTGCGTTGGATTTTTGATCAAATCGCCGAAGAATTGCATTTTAAGAATAGTGTAGTGGAAGCGGACGCGGCAGCGTGAGATCCATTGGCTTTTTTGTTAATAAGTAATCACGTAACTTATAAGTTTCATAGCTGTTTCCTGAAAATAAATAAATATTCAGGCCGAGATGTTAAAATGTTGTCGTCGACACAACTACAGGGTGGACCATAACTCTTTTTACATTTCAAACTAAAATAAAATGAAAACTAATTATATCAGATGAAAACCGTTTATTAATTATGAAAACACATGAATAGGGATTTTATTTTTTAAAAATTACGTCATTCATATGTGATCCTTCATTATTTTGGCATTGCCGTAACCTGGAGCGAAAATTTTCAGTGACGGCCTGACAAGTGTTCCGAGAAATGTGGACCAAAAGTCCGTTAACTTTTGAATCGGTAGCTGCGTCGGGGAGCGGTGGCGGGGTAAGGCGGCGGGGTTACGAAATGCAAGAGCGGCCAATGGGAATTTAGTGCCATGGCGTCCTTCACCTTCCCGCCACCGCTCCCCGACGCAGCTACCGATTCAAAAGTTAAGAGGGCGTTACAGTGCTCACTAGCGCCACTGGTAAATAATTGTGATTATTTAAATTTCACGATAGATATTTAAAAAAGGAGGCCACTACTCACTGTATTTTGTATTTAAGTACCTTCTGAATACACCAAGCTAGTTTGTATGTTGCTGGATTCGTCGATCTATGAACTCAAAAGAAAAACGGCCGTTTTTACTTTGGACGCATAGATTGACGAATCCAGCAACATAAAAACTAGTTTGGTGTATTCAGAAGGTACTTAAATACAAAATACAGTGAGTAGTGGCCTCCTTTTTTAAATATCTATCGTGAAATTTAAATAATCACAATTAATTACCAGTGGCGCTAGTGAGCACTGTAACGCCCTCTTAACGGACTTTTGGTCCACATTTCTCGGAACACTTGTCAGGCCGTCACTGAAAATTTTCGCTCCAGGTTACGGCAATGCCAAAATAATGAAGGATCACATATGGATGACGCGACGCAATTTTTAAAAAATAAAATCCCTATTCATGTGTTTTCATAATTAATAAACGGTTTTCATCTGATATAATTAGTTTTCATTTTATTTTAGTTTGAAATGTAAAAAGAGTTATGGTCCACCCTGTAATAAAGTATGACTCACGCTAGAACGGGCCGTGTCCGGCCCGGGCCGTTTTCTAAGAAAAACGACGGCGTTTTTGCCCGGCCTGGCCGCGGCCGGGCCGTGCCGACACCGAGCCGCTTTCGAGCCTCGGCCTCGGCCGTCGTTTTTCTTAGAAAACGACCCGGGCCGGACACGGCCCGTTCTAGTGTGAGTCATCCTTAATCCAATCAATAAAGTGTCAGTAAAGCGCTTGTTGTCACTCCTGTGGAGTCGCAAGCATCTAGATAGACCACCGGTGTCTGCTTACCACCAGGTAGTCAACGCATAGAGTCAAGGCTCCTGAACGCGACATATGGTGCTAATCGCCTTTGCGCACCCTCATTCCTAATTCGTATCAGGGAATCAGCAGCAAAAACCGGACGTCTGAGTCTAAGGACGGCAACAATACAGTCGGAATACCGTATCGGAATTTTGATTCGTAATATCAATTTGGGATTTCTGAACGCTATAAATCAATTAAATACAAATCTATGGATCTACCACATACATGCAGTTTTCCGTTCGAAGTTTCCGAAACGAAACGGTATTCCGACTGTATGTGGCCGCACTAAGACTAAATGCTTGCTATATCCGCAAACCAAACTGACGACTAAACTAAAATAATAAACTAAAAAAAGGGACGCCGTAAGCTATATAAAAACGTGTCATCATTTCTTCCTATTTTCCGTACAAACCTAATACGAAAAGAAGTTTTAGACGTTTCTTTAAAAAATGGTGATTAGACTTGATGGTCTAACACCTACTTGATAGTCTTGATATGTTGACTGATATCAACATTTCTAATGTAACCCATGTAGATAAATTAACGTAACCTAAAACAACAGTGCACATTTGTACAATCAACATCATAAACATGTGTACACTTTTCGACTTAATCTTAAGCAATAAGGTCCTAGATCAACCCAGAATATAGGTATACTTGTTTATGACTTATTGGCTCTGTGAGTTGTGGAACTAGCGAGCCTGTCCTTTAAAAAAAAATTTTTTTGGGTTTCGAACATTGAAACGCCATATAAAATTATATAATTAATGAACCTGCTCATTAAATTTCACGAGTCGGTTGAGAAATTTGACCTTCGGAGAACAGTGGGACGGCGGGACATCCGCAGAGCGGATTCCGCACAAACGATTTTGGCCCAAGCAGAAGTCTAGGCTTTATTACGTTCGCTTCGCTCGTTTAGCTATCCTAACACCCTTAGGTAATTCTAATTAGTTCTAGTCCTATCTAAACTCAAGCTTCTAAAGCGTTGCGCATGCATATAAATCATGTCACGGAAAACCTAGACGATTTAATGGACCTGAATCCGGCCCTTGAGCCTACTAGAGCAGGCTTTATGTAATTCTGCAGATTACCCAACAATTCATCGAGAAAAGTTCTTGAACCACTTTCGCTTTCCTAGTAGTTCATGACAACTTTGATACAATTTTGCTGTTAGCTCGTAAAACAGTAATATTTATGAGCCCTTAATGGTCGCTTAATACTGCTAAATATGACAGTGCATAAATTCGCAACAAGTGCTAACAAAACTTTATAACAACGAATTCAGTGAGAATGCCTTTGTTTTGTTCATCGAACGGACACCCATTAAATTAAATACTATTCATTTCTGGACCCACCTCAATCAATCAAAATGAATAATTTATTCTGCAAATAAGCCACAAGGCCACTTTTTTGGTAAATGACTCATTTTTAATTTAAAAAGCATAATTTGGTATACTAAACAATGCACTTGAAATTGGAATTTTGATATGGTAGAGTTAAAATTATGCTTTTCAAATAAATAAAAAAGTCATATCTACCGACGCATAAAAAATCATCATATTATCTATATTATAGTGGCATTATGTTTGTTTAAATCTTGAGGCAAAACTACAGTAAGAACATAATTTTTGGTCGGAACGCTATTAAAAATTACGAGAAATAAACTGTTACCTACAAAACAATTGACAGCAAGGTTTGGAACCATCGACCTTTATAAAGTACGCAGGCCACTTAACAAATAAAAAACCGCGAGTGTAACCCAGTTATTGGCATGCACCGAGCCATTGATGCTGTCTGGCCTTGATACTGGTATCAATTTTGGACGAAGAACGCCTGACCGATTCGTTTCGCTTTACTTGGTTACTTATATAACAACAATAATACCCGAACAGAGCAATTCTCCGATTACAACTCACCTTGTAAATAAATACATTGACGTGATTATTTAAACATAAAGTTATATGTTATAACTTGTTATTTACAGTTTCAGTAATATAAAGCTCGTAAAGTTTGTCCCCGTTTGTAACGATTGTATGGATTACTATAATTGGACAGTTGGCAGATAATAGCTGGCGATTATGTTTTCGAGATTAACTTATTTGATTTACGACTTCGTATCCGTATGCATTGCGTAAATAAAGCTGTTGATTTTAAAATAGGAGCAGTTTCATTTACGATACAATGATAATTAAGACGTAAGTACTCGGATTCTTACGACCAATTTATGGTTTTGACATAAGACAAGTAATTAACCGAAGAGTTTGAAAAAGTATATTCCAGCAAGCATTATAATTTAAGAAGAAAGAAGAAAATAATTTATTAGCGTAAAAAAATATACAAATATAAGCAACATTAACTTTCTTAAATCTAAACAAAGTGGAAAAAAGAGCAGTGGGCTTATACAGTATAATTTCCATTACACTAAAGGGTCCTCACTCAGCTTGGTGTCACGGAGCGAGCTACAAAACGCGCTCTGTGACGCTGATTTTCAGTGTTCTTGATAGCTTATAATCATTAAGGCCCAACCGAACGAACTCCTGTGTAGCAATAATTGTTATAAGAACTCCTAAACCCAGTTCCCGTTACGATACTATGTAAGTTTCGCTTTGTTTTGTACTAATGGTTCATTCAAGAACAACTTTTCAGGGAACTATTCCCGTGGGAACTCAATAACGTGCCAAGGTATCTGTGAAAAGGTTTGTCTGCAAAAAAGTTTAAAATACGGTAGTCGACAACATTAAAAATCAATTATTCTTACCAATAAACAAAATTCACGAAAATTATAGGAAAAATGGACGCTGTGCAACTATAGAAAATCGAAACGTCACTTGATCCTATTTCCATACCTACAAGATTCCATAATAACAGAACATTTATTTAAATTTCATAAAAAGTTGCTGATTTGACTATCAGATAATAAATATCCGTCTGCCAAATTACGCTGTGTCAAATTGAAAATTTTAGGAGAAGTTCTTTTTTTCCTCTGTATGTTTTTTGCACAGTCATCAACAGGGGAGTTCCAAAAAAATTGCATATTAAGGTTAACTAAAGTGATGTTTAAGTCACGTCTAACCTGTCGGTTTTGTTATTAAACGTATGCGACTGACATTGACTGTCGGTTTTGTTACTATCCGTAAATGTCCGTTTAAGGGGACAAAAGTAATGAATATCACAACTACTCGTTGAGCGACTTCCAGAGACCCCAAACACGAGGGCTTTATCTTTGTAGTTTAGAACTATTGTCTCCATAATCAAATTAGCTCAGTATCCCCCTAGCGTTGTCACCGATCTTACATAGGTAGGTATGCCAAATTTCAGCTCAATTAATTGGATCCGTATCCAATTGCCGGTGCAAGTGGCTGAAAAAATGGTTGCAAATTTTGAAGAACAATTACTTACATCGTTATAGTTTTTAATTTATGGCCACTAGAGGGGCGCCTCGACATTTAATCCGCCTCTGACTACAGATTTACTACGAACAGACGAGCTAGTCAAAACAATGCTCGTAAAAACAGTAGATTTTTTAGCGATAAGCCGGCTGTTGCCTATCATTGTTTATGTTTAATTTACCTTTGTTTTTAGGAAAACCTCAAAAGGAAATAAACGGAACCTTTATAGGATCACTTTGTTGTCCGCCTGTCTGTCTGTCAAGACCCTTTATTTCCGGAACGCAGGGAGCTATGGAGCAGGGAAAATCAAACCATATATATACTCAAGTCTACAGTCCCTTAAAGCTGTGAAAAAATCAAACTTCAAAGTTAACGTAAAAAAATACGGCCGTTTATGCCGCAAAAAACGTATAATTATTTCGACACTCTCAAGGGAATCAAAATTTATAGGGTACTTCCCGTTGACCTATACCTATGAAATTTGGCAAGTACAGGGGAAAATCTAAAAACTATACATTTGTAGGTAATTCAATCATAAAAAAATATATTTATTTAAAGTACGTAATCAATCATCGATGCTTTTTTTGTGTGAGGTGTGCAATAAAGAGTATTTGTATTGTATTGTATTGTATTGTAATCAATCATCGAGGTTAAACTGTATGTCTGTCAAGACCCTTTATCTCGGGAACGCATGGAGCTATTGAGATGACTTGAAGCTGTGAAAAAATCAAACTTCAAAGTTAACGTAAAAAAATACGGCCATTTATGCCGCAAAAAACGTATATTTCGACACTCTGAATCAAAATTTACAGGGTACTTTCCGTGGACCTAGAACTATGAAATTTGGCAAGTAATATCGTCTTATACCCTTTTTTTTTATGGGAGGAAAATCCTTTATGGATACCTCCACGCCACGGGGATAGCGCGGAGGTTATGTCGGACTCGCACCGACTAAAAATCCCCCGATGGTCCTCCTCGACGCATTTCGGACGGCTCTGGGATCTCCTACGGAACGCACCAGTGCCGCCCTATCGTCATGCCTCAGTGGTATCTACCTTTATTTTCCGATTGCAGCCCCCAACTGCAACCGTGTACCACCCCGAGGACCCCTTTTAGTCGCCTTGTACGACAGGCAGGGGATACCGTAGCCGTATTCTAATGCCCGGGCTACAGGGCGCATCGACTTATACCTACTACAAGTATAGGAAAAAATCTGAAAACTATAGATTTGTAATTTTGTACGGAACCCTCGGTAGGCGAGTCCGACTCGCACTTGTCTGGTTTTTTTCTTTCTATTATGTACCTACTGGTGAGCAATAAAGAATATTTGTATTGTATTGTAATGTAATAATAATAACCAGAGCCCGTACTTTTCATGCCGATGACATTAATTTGACGTCACGCTGTGTATACTAATCCTAAATATTTTTATTGTAATTATTAATCGTTAGTCGTCAATCATTTCAATCATGTACAAATTACTTCAAAAGTAATCTATTCACATGTGGAATAATTAATAGGTAGAAAACAGAATTCCTCTTTAACTTGAAGCACGCCTTTCTACGTAATTATTGAAATATGGTAACAATACCATTTAATAAAATGTATGTATAAAAACAAAACAAATTTAATTCACGTTTCACGTATCAAGTAGGTACCTATTAATAAGATGCAGCGTGACATCAAATTGATGTCATCGGCATGAAAAGTACGGGCCCTGGTAATAACAATAACATTTTGACATGACTAAGAATTACTTCAACAATATTACTTACATTAATTTAAGTTAGATATAATGATTACGTATTGTGGACATAGCTAAGCAGCTATTAGCGGCATGTCTCAATTCACAAACACGCTAACGACCAGTTAACGTACTCTCGTTACATTGTCACGATTTTTCACATCGCACACATTCTCACACGTATTAAAACAATCTAAATGGAACCGTTGGGCAACGTTTTAGCTATTTGCATGTTTCTTATCACACAGACACATTGAACACAAAGTGCGTTAAATATTCTATATAGATTACAAAGACATACCAAATAAATGTAATCCGACAACTTGAAGTGAACGCAGATTGTCTTCATTTTTTTGAACGAGTGACTGAAGCGCACGTAGTTCTCCGTTTCAGCTCTGGCCAATATTCTTTCGTATGACTGAGTTTCCGGAAGTCCCGCTGTCCGGATGTTCTCCTCTACAGTGTGTTGTGTACAGTCTACCTACACACCTCGCATTTCTCAACCGACTCTCTTGAAATTTAATATTTTTTTGAAATTAAAAATACTTATAAATATATTTAAAGACAGACTCGCGCGTTCTACAGTTCAGACACAGAGCCACTAGATTACCTAGTTCACATATTAACTCGTACAAGTGTAGTAAATAAAACCATTTAAAACATGATGTGATAAAGGATAAACAGTCAAATGACCAATAAACGAAAGGTGTGTACTACTCTCATTGACCGCACTTGGAGTTTCAACGTCTTGTTGAAATGATGATGATGGCTATTGTACGTAACCTACCAAATTCCTGTCCAGTAAATCCTGAATGGTGATAGATTGTAAGTAGACATCATATCACCCGAAAGACGTCCACTTCTGGACATAGGCATCCCCCAAAGAGTGCCACAATGACCGGTCCTGCGCCACCCGCATCCAGCGGACTCCAGCGACCTTTACCAGGTCGTCACTCCACCTTGTGGGGGGCCTACCCACGCTGCGCCTTCCGGTACGTGGTCGCCACTCGAGTACCTTTCCGCCCCAATGGCCATCGGTTCTGCGTGCAATGTGCCCACTGCCACTTAAGTTTAGCTATTCGGAGGGCTATATCGGTTAAGTAGGTACCTTAGTTCTGCTGCGGATAGCCTCATTTCTGATGCGATCACGCAGAGATACTCCCAGCATAGCCCTCTCCATTGCCCTTTGGGTGACTTTGAGCCTTCTTATGAGGCCCATAGTTTCCGTGCCATACGTCAAAAGTGATTCGAATACATTTATTTATTTACAGATTCAACGCGGTGGTGGAGCGAACCGGTCCGTCCGTCCACACGACTACTTACCACTGATCTCTGCTAATATTTATTAAACTATACATATAGAACATAATACACCATTTTAACCGTTACAGATAGGAAATAATGTACTATTTTATTATAATGTTAACGATATTTTCATGCCTTTTATTGACTACCTGGTTAATACGGAATTAAAACAAATGGGATGTTGTAGCGTCGTGTTGGTACAAAATAACATCTTAACTACGTAACGTGTAAAAATGGGCATCTTTAAGTAAGAAAACATAATTCCAGGCAAGGATTAAAACTTAATGTAATCCTTAAAAAAAATAGAAAACTAGTAGTAGTGGCTAAGCGGCCATACAAATCGGTTCTCACTGACTTGCATATTATGTGAGAAAGAAACCTCTTCACGTTTCGGCTCTTGATAAAAAATACAAGTTTGCTCCAACGTGCATGTCGATATGTTTGCCACCGTGCATTTGCTAGCTAGAGTAAATTTTTCATCGACATTGATTCAAAGTTTTTTTTCATGGTCCAGCGAACTGTTACACTCAAGCCCATTTTGACCAAAATGTAAGGACTTATTCTGCGATTGGGAACACATCAAACCATCGTTATTCCGAAATTTCAAAAATCCAAAAGCCCTATTTACTGATCGAAAATTTCGATGCAGATGACTTAAGTATTGGAATATATAAATGAATAGGTAGCTTCGAAAAAAGGATGGTACGGCCGTGCCTCTTTGTTTTGCTCGACTTGGCGGGAGCACTGTAGTTTAGGTTAGGTTAGTATCATATCGTGAAAATCTAATTTTAAATAGACTAACGTATTATATTAACGTAATAAACTAACGTATTATATCGTATACCTCTAAAATTAGATTAACGTAACCTAATATTTATATATTTCGATAAATCATCTGCATCCAAATTTTCGATCAGAAGAAAATGGCGTTCGGAATTTGGAAATTTCGGAATAATTATGGTTTCGAACAAATGACTCGTCGGAGTTTTTCTGTGTTCCCAATCGCAGATTCCTTCAGAGGAACATGGTTATCGGAATTAATGAAATTCGGAAAAAACTGCTTTCGGACATGACTCTTCGGAATAATGTAGTGTACGCTCTGTGATTAGGTACCTAACTACTTTAACGTCAAAGTTGTATGGACTCATCTGGTGACAAACTTCTTGTGTACAATTACGAGTATTTACCTACACTTGTTTATTTTTAACCCCTGTCGCAAAAAGAGGGGTGTTATAAGTTTGACGTGACTGTGTGTCTGTGTATGTGTGTATGTGTGTCTGTCTGTGGCATCGTAGCTCGTAAACGAATGGACCGATTTGAATGCGGTTTTTGTCCGGAACCTGACGTGATCGAGATGGTTCGTAGCTACGTTTCAACAAAATCGGTTCAGGTGATTTTGAGATATTGAACTATGAAATAAAAATTTCAAGCGTTTTTCAATTTTTCTAAGTTGGGGTAATACCAGAGGGGTAATAACGTAACACAACACGTAGGACAATATAAATGTCGTTTTTCCATATAAAAATCGACATTTGGATCTACCTAACGTACGTACAATGCGTTACGTGATCGACCTCGAGTGGTTGTTTAGGACCTGTTGTTTCAGTTTAACGTCCGTATACCTACTTAAGTATGCCTGGAAAGTTTGACAGGACTCTATGGAAAGCTGTTGATCCAATCAGTCCAATTTGGACTTAATCCACTCCTTTATGTGGGGCATTCATTTATCAACTAATATAGTTCTAGGACCATCGGCCTTATACCTACTCATGTGCGTTACTAGACCGGATTCACGCCGTATGGCCATCGGTCGATATAATCGCATACCAATACTGTGAACTTCCGTTGCTAATTACACATTAAGATCGGTGTACAGCACACAAAGCTGAATTAATTGCGTCGTCGACATATGCAATATTTGTGCATGTGCATACCTACACACAAAACCGATATTACGATAGGTTGGCAAACCCTGAGAAATTGTTCAATAGATTTTTGCTCTAATAATTCCCACAATTATAACTCCTATATAAGCTAATGAACCAACGCATGCCGCGTGCACTATTGTCTCAAATTCATTAGACAAAGCATAGTATCCGTATACGCCAAGATGTTGTCTCGCGTAAGTTTGAGAGAGTTCAAGTGTTAACAGTGATTAAGTAGCAATATCAGTAAAATTAATGTTTCTTAAAGATACATTAGAGGATCAAGTCATGAATAGTCTGTCAAACCTATGCGACGGACAAATGTTTATGGATTCTATTGTGCCCCTTGATATTTACGAAGTTGAATCAACTCTCACCTGCAAGATGTGCTTTAAGGATTCCATACTTTTATAAAAATATGACGTGATCCGAGTATATTTTGCTATACCATATGAAACGGCCTAATTTTTTTTTTTATTAGTTACCTAGTGATATCGAACGTACATTGTTCATTCGTGGCCTTTCTTCTGTACCATAGTTTTATGTATTTATTTATCAGACCTATCAAAAATAATGAACCTCAGTCCTTTGTCACAATCTGATGAAATCCAGGTTCCGGAAAAACCGTTTTATTTATTTATGGAAATGGGCAGTCTGTGTTATATTACACACTCGTCTCTCGTAAACAATTTAATCCAATTCATCATATCAGCCGGAAAACGTCCACTACTGGACATAGGCCTCCCCCAAATATCCACAATGAGTGGTTCTGCGCCACCCCATCCAGCGGAATCCCACGACTTTAACCAGGTCAACACCTTGTCCAATTACCTATATAAATATACTGCAACAAACGCTATTATTCTAGGTACTAACCGCCTGCGTGCTGGTATCGGCTTGCCAGGCCATCTTCCCATTCCACCACCACCAACACCACCACCACCCGGCCATATCTCACCAGGAGCTGCAGAAGCACGACGGTCCCCATCACCCCATCCCGATCCACCACCCCATCCCGATCCACCACCACATCCCCATCCACCACCACGTGCCGCTTCTGCACCACCACGTGCCAGTGCCCCATGTGCCTATCCACCACATCCCGCATCATGACCATTATGTAAGTAATATTGAAATCACCTTGATGACAACGTCACTTGTGAGTGTGACTTGTGTCTTCCATATTTTTGCGTGTGTCCGTGCCATAAACTGGCAATTAAGTATTAAAACAAGCCTCAGATCAGTCAAATACCTGCGATGTGAGACATTCTTTGTTTTACCGCACTAGGTGAGTGATAAATCTAATATCAGCCTCAAATAATCTGCTTATAAATTCATGTACCTAACAAACACTTTATCATTCGCAATATCTTGTATACACTAATCAAAGTATTAGTTTCCTTGCCATAAATCAAATGACTAACAATCAATTAGTTATAAACCAAATTGTGATTAAGATTTACTGGCTTTAAATTATACAAAAAGTACATTATATCATAATATTTCCATACTGCATACAGATTTCTTAGCATAGATCATAGACTAAACGACTATTGCGGTATTATTACTCTTTCGACTTCCCGTCAATTTCAACAGGTTTGCTAACCGATCCAGCGGTAAGACTAATCGTACCAGTCTTGCAATTAATACTTTAACCACGATTGAAACTTGGTACATAAGTGTCATAACATAACTGTTCTATTTTTAGAAAGACTGAAATAGTACCTAGGCTAGAAACAGTTAATTAGGTTTCCTGGGCATAAAACATACGAAACACTAGAGAGCAAATAAATATAATTTTGTAAAGAATGGGGGTAAAACATTACGAACTTATTTTTAACCGACTTCAAAAAAGGAGGTTATATGTTCCACTGCATTTTTTTAATATATGTTCGCCGATTTCTCCGTCAATTGTGGACCAATTTAAACAAAAACATATTCGCAAATGTTACTTCTGAGATGGTCCCATTGTCACCAAAGTCAGGATCTGATGATGGGATCGCAGGGAAAGCGAGGGCAAGCCTCAAATTTTACAGGGACGTATAACGTGTTTCATGATTTTTTTCTGAAGGTTTGCGTTTAAGAAATTCAAAGGTGGATTTGTAGTCCACAAACAACTCCGCACCACCGTGGGGACTACAGACCATCGTCCATGACAAGAGGCTTTTGCCAAGCATTGGGACGTACACATATGGTGGTAAGATGGTGTTACGATGATGATACCTAATATAATATTTGCGGACAATCTTATGCAAATCGACCTAGTCACAACCAGTGTGCAACCAAAGCTTTTACTATGGATACAAGACGACGATAAACATGTAAGATAAATAAATACTTAAATATATAGAAAACATCCATGATTCAGAAACGAATATTCGAGCCCATCACACAAATAAATGTTCTTACCGGAATTCGAACCCAGGACCTTTAGCTTCCTAGGAAGGGTCACTACCAACTAGGCTAAACCGGTCGTCAATGTCGTGATGATGATGATGATGATTTATTTATATCTCTCAGGCGTTCCCTGAGTACAAGTTCGCGTACTCCGTCCACGACCACCACACGGGCGACGTGAAGTCACAGCATGAGCACCGCCACGGGGATCTGGTCAAAGGAGGCTACGAATTGGTCGAGCCTGATGGTCGCCTCAGGAAGGTCGAGTATAAGGCCGACGACCACACCGGGTAGGTACCGAAGGTTCACGGGCTACATGAAGGCACAGCATAAGCTTCTAAAGGAGGCTAATACGAGCTGGTCGAGCCGGATAGTCGCCACAGGAAGGTCGAGAACAAGGCCGACGACCACACCGGGTAGGTACCGAGCGTTCACGAGTGACGTGAAGTCAAAGCATAAGAACCGCTACGGCGATCTAGTCTAAGTATGCTGTGAGCTGCTGCAGCCTGGTGGTCACCTCAGGAAGGTCGAGTAAGTACAAGGCCGGCGACCACACCGCACCGGACAGGTACCGGACGTTCACGAGTGACGTGAAGTCACAGCATGAGCACCACCACCATGGCGACAAAGGAGGTTACGAGTTGATCGATAATCGATTCATAATTATTTATTTTATTTTAAATTCATAGGGTCGTTTTTAGATTGGTGTTTTTTATGTCGTCATTATTTGTTGACATTGGTGCTTCTTATATTTTTATGATAAATTTAGGGTAGTTGTGAGTTATTTTGCACTCTGAAATACCTATATTTTATTACAGTTTCAACGCCATCGTCCATCATTCGTCGCCTCATCATCATGTTCATTTTGCTCATCACCACATCTAAGCGATGGAACACAAGGATGCCCCAAAGAACAGACCCGTGCTCTAATAAGACTGAATTCCGTCTATACCTTGTAATGAATAGCTATAAGAAAAATAACACAGAGATTAAAATAATATTTAGCGCTAATATTGTCTTTTCATCCAGCCCACATTTAAGTAATAAAAAAACGGTCAAGTGCGAGTTGGACTCGCGCACCGAGAGTTCCGTACAAAATTTCATAGAACATACCCGTCTTGCCCCGCTCATTAATTTTGGAAATAATCTTAACAACGCATAGTGTAGTTAAGTCATTGTATTGTAACTACAGCGCCATTAATCGGTTTTTTTTTGTTACTAACATGCGCGACCAAGGAACTCGGTATGTAGGTTGGTTTTTCAGTGATAATTCTTTATGATGTGAATTAATTTTGATAATTCTTTTTTTATTTGCTAGAAGGTACTTTCAGATATTTTCATACGAAGAATTGAAGGAAAAAAATAAACACAGAAGTATTAAATTATAAACTTAGGTAATTAACAAATGATTTTTGAATAATAAAAAAAATACGCTATATAGAGGCCTCGTTATACTTCTCCGGTTATATTTAAGTTAATATGAATCATATATATTATTTTCAAATTTTTCGCTTGGTAAACTTCGGAGGTAAGGGGGGGGGGTGGTATTTTTTTTCAACATTTTCCTTTATAAATCAAAATTTTACCATTGTAGAACAAAAAAGAAAAATTGTTTTAGAATATGCAATCCAAGCCCTTTCATATGATACCCCACATGGCATACTTACTAGACTTTAAATTTTGGCCCCCCCTCTTATCCGTCCTTTTTTATAGAAAATAAAAATATATATTTAAATTTTTAATTTTCCATACACGTGGATTAGCTGTGTTTATGACTATTCCAAATTTCAAATTGATAGCATTAGTAGTTCCTGAGATATTTAACTTTGTGACAGACAGACAGACAGACGGACGGAGTCGCACCACCATAAGGGTTCCGTTTTTAGCTTTTTGGTCCGGAACCCTAATAAACAAGTAAAAGAATTAAGTGAAATTATTCAATTTCCGATGCAGATTCCAGAAGGTTTCCGTAACTTTTCGAACGTACCGTTAAGGAATATAAACTGTCATTTCACCTTCAAAAGGTAGCAGTAGGTATATATCCTAATGCGCGTCCAAAAATTAACCTAATTATCCGACTGGTAGACAGTGTAGACACGCATATGTATGTATTTATGTATGTGCTTACCAGTCATTAATAATGTTCTATAAAAGTATAGACCCGTGTTCCTAAAGACGCAAAGTGCGTGAGAATCCTACTATCCTACTAATCCTACTAATATTATAAACGTGAAACTTGAGATGGATGGATGGATGTACGTTCCACTTAATCTCAAAAACTACTGGACGAATTTATATGAAACTTTCCAGTTATGTACCTTGTACTCGTATATCAGAATAGGACACAGGCTATAATTTATGTCAAATTTCATCCCTTTTAGGAAAGAAAAGGGGGATGAAACTTTGTATGGAGACCAAATGATTTTGCTCGTTGACTTCATCAGGCGCTGGGTCTCAAAATGTATGGGAAAACTAAAATCCGACTCGCACTCGACCAAAATTCTTATTGATATTAGGTATTTAATAACACTTAGTAAATGAAAAATTATCTCTGTCTACGTTTCCCGTTTTCTCGCCTAAATGGCTATATGGGCTATATCGATTTATGAGGATGAACGTAAGATAGTTATTATACCCAAACTCACATTTTAAGGAGATGAAATAGGAAATTAAAGTGTGTGAGGAACCGTATTATACGTGGACGAAGTCGCGGGCGGCAAGCTAGTACTAATATATATTATAACTAGCTTCTGCCCGCGACTCTTTTATATCGAAGCTCCATACAAACTTTGCACCCCCATTTAACCCACTTAGGGGTAGGTTTATCCAAAATCCTAAAAATATTTTTCTTGTCTTGTAATGCGGAGTCCATACACAAAGTTTCAAGTCTCTCACTTAAAATTTTACTCCATCCCCATACAAACTTTCAACCCCCTTTTTACCCCCATGAGGGTAAAATTTTCAAAAATCCCTTCTTAGTGGGTACTTACGTTGTATAAACTATCTATTGTGAAAAAATCAGCTTTGTAGGTTTGATGGTTTGGGCAGGGCGTTGATTTAAGTAAGTGAGTCAGTCAGTCAGGATCAGGACTTTTACGTTTATATATATAGATTTCAAATAAGCCTCCCAATGCCGGTATTCCGGGATTCGGCTCTATAGAGCAAGGAAAGCATTGGCATTGGAATATATTCCAGCAGTCCCGTTCGCAAACAGGATCGATGGTTATATTACCTGTAAACTACAAAGTTATTTGGCAGACGGCATTTTGCATATATGCCTGTACATTGCCTGTATGTTTTCTTTTGCAAACATCTTCAACTGAATGCTGACCTAATTAGATAGTCAATATTCAGTTCAAGTGATTTTGTCATTTTTTCAATTGTATGTTATACTTAGTCCGATAAGTAAAGTCACAGTTAGATACAGTTAGATAATAATAAACATTCCTAACATAATGGCAACAAATATATAAACACCTTTAGCTGAATTCTTATTATAATCCTATTGTACGAGAAGAGCAATATCTTGGGTCAGTGATAAACTTCATACTACGTGCAGGCGCGTGGTACACGTAGTTAGGTACTTATATCACTGGCTGGGTGGCTGGACCAGTACCGTGTTCCAAATCCAAATAACATAAGAAATTTAAAAGATTTGTTTTCTTGTATTTTTCTACATTTAACATAGATATTTAAAAAAAAATCCTACGTAGATTTCGATTATGTTGTTCGTTAATTAATTTAATAAGTTAATACAAGATGATAATTAACATTAACTAAATTAAATTAAAACTAACTTAAATTTTAAAAAAGCCCCTCGAGGCAAAAACCACACTCGTGATTTAAGGCCTCTACTTGAGTACAGTCACATAAACTAATATTTTCTGTTAGGAAGTCCTTCAGTTTGTTAACAAATGTACTCTCAGATAATTTGGCCTCTTTTACATTACTTGGTAGGCGATTATAAATTTTAGGACCCATATGTACCAGTAACACTGCTCAGATTTTTAAATCTGTGCCTGTTGACCAAAAGGTTGCCAAAATGAATCTAAAACAAAAGCTCGGACAAGTGCGAGTCGGACTCGCCCACCGAGGGTTCCGTACAAAATTACAAATGTATAGTTTTTAGATTTTTCCCTGTACTTGTAGTATAAGACGATATTACTTGCCAAATTTCATAGTTCTAGGACAACGGCAAGTACCCTATAAATTTTGATTCGCTTAAAAGTGTTTTTTTTTTTTTTTTCGTTTACTTAGAAGTTTGGTTTTTTTCATAGCTTCAACCTGCTTGCTGTAGACCTGAGTATACGGTTTTCATTTCAATTCGATACATACACGCGTTCCCAAGATAAAGGGTCTTGACAGACAGACAGACGGACAATAAAGTGATCCTATAAGGGTTCCGTTTTTTCCTATTAAGGTACGTATCCCTAAAAATTTGGACACAAGCCTATTATCCAAGCCTCAATCCCGGTACGCGTTTATAAATGACACATTGAAATGATGTGAATCATCTTGTTTTCTCCTCTTGCGTTAGCCAAAAGTGGCTTAACCCAAAATGCGAGCGATACGCGATCATAATCAGGCGAGACTATTGAACTTCTTAGTTGCAGGCTTGCAGGATAGAGGCACATTTTAGGTAATTGTTTTCGAAGCAGGACGGGGCGAGACACGAAGCAGCCACGCCTTAATATTTACGGCTCAAATTACGAGCTTCCGACACACTTATTTAACACTTCCCGCATGATACCCTCATACTGATAACTGCTAATCTAAAAAACAGTAACACTTTAAAGATTCGCCGCTTCCCTTCAAAGGCGTGTAACAAACGAATTATTAATCGTACTACAGCTCAAAAAATAGACGAACGAAGGAAATGCTCAATTTAGTAGCAATAACGTTATAGTGTATAAAGGTAAAGAAACGAGATAATCGATATCAATTTCGTTTTACTCCCGGAGTAAAACACGATCATGATTTGGAAGGTAAAATCTCGATCTGAATAACAATTTAAAATTATAATTGTGAAATGTGATATCAATGACAGTTTCATACGAAAGCTACCTATCCTGCGCCTATCTAAACAATTGAAAGTAGAAAATATTAGAAAGTAACCGTGGCGGATCTAGGATTTTGTTTAGGGGGCAGGACTCCGTTTTTGAGTAGATTTTAGTAAGGACTCCGATGGTTTTGGCGGGGTCTTCAGCCCATTAGGCGCCCTCCTCTTCCTGGATCCGCTAGTGACAAAGTAATGTGATAGTTAATAATGGTATATTTGTGCAGGTAGTGACGTTACTAGGACTGGCGCTTTGCGTCCAGGGTGAGGGGGAGCCTCACGCGACTTCGCAGCAAATGTTGAAGAAGGAGTTTGAACATCACGGTGAGCTCAATCATATCGGGACTCACTTGCCTGAGCATCATGGAGAATACGTGAGTTTGCCAGTTATAAGCATAATTTAAACTTTAAAATTGATAGGGCGCCCACTCCTTTCACAAGCACATTGTTCATTCAAGTAGTATACCTACGTTGAATTAATTAAGCTGCTGAATACTTGTAAGAACCTACTCTATCGGCAGAACACATGCTACTTATGTACAAGTGATAAGAAGTGAATCGCGCATGGATTAATCGATTTGTAGGTAGATGGAAACGATTATGTCGTGGATAGGTGGACCATGGAGGTTTTCAACCGTCGAGGAAAAGTGGGACGGTGCAATTTTTTTTAATGTAGAAAATAATATTGCTCGCTTCACCTCACCTCTAATCGTCGATGGTAAAAAAATAGATAAGCAACATGAAGGTTTTTTCACCTATTTTTTTTGTTGACTTTTTAGGCTTGGGCGTATCCGTCATATGAATTCTCTTACTCTGTGAATGACCCCCACACCCATGACATCAAAGGTCAACATGAGAACAGGCATGGGGACGAGGTCAACGGCGAGTACTGGCTCTTACAGCCAGACGGCAAGAAACGTACCGTGAAGTACCACTCAGACAAACGTAAAGGGTACGTAGATACATTTAATTTACAGTACCACTTCTAGCAATAAGGTTTAAAGATGGAGAAAAAGTGATTTCGCAGAGATTAGTCGTCGTTACATAGTCGACTGTCCTTCTACGAACGGATCGATATCACAACCAAAAAAAAGTTTCGATTACATAATTGGGCCAAAATTCTTTTTGATGCCTATAAAAACGTCCCTTTTACATTTTAACCCATATTTTTTTTTACTTATTCGGATAATCTATGTATATAAAAAACTATTCTTTTCTAATTCACAATGACATATGCATACCCAAATGATGACCATTATCGAAATATTTGGTTTCAAAATAAATAAATAAAATGTTTTTGTAACGCAGTGGACAATACTTTTGAGGGGTCATGGGGACTGGTAACGCAGTGGTAATTTGAGTACCAAATGTGACTTTTTTGTAATATAAAACCCGGGGTGGTGGGAAAATAAACATTGAGGTCCGGTTGAGAACTAACGTAAAACTACTAGGAAAATATTTCGAGAAATGTACATTTTTTTATAAGTGTTTATAGGTTTTCATCTCTATTTTAGGCACTAAAAAGAATTTTGGCCCAATTACTTAAGTGATAATAATTTACTTTAAAAACAATCTTCAAACCGACTTCAATTCAGTGTAAACATTTCCACATTTCCTTTCCACTTCATCACACGAACTGATTTCCGACAGCAAATGCGTTGATTATTACAGAAAAACTGAGTAGTATCCTCTATCGTTTTTTTTATCGGTATACAAGTGGCAGAGAAATCGAACATACAAAAAAATGCATACAGTGGAACATAGAACCTCCTCCTTTTTTGAAGTCAGTTAAAAATACGCGGGATCTATTACGTCAAGCTCAAGCCCACCCTCTTAAGGGCCTAAATTTTTAAACTTGTAGATAGACTTGTATTGTATGTACTCGTATGTTGCTATTGATTTAAATTGGGCTGCTAGTTATATTTTTTAAGTTAAAGGAAAGGATACAGAGATATTTAGATACCTTTCTTGGTGCAAATTAACAAACTATAGAACTAATTATGGTATTTCGTTTAATTTTAACCGAACATTCTTTAGTTGACCATCTGTCCGGTTAAATAATCGAAACAGTTTTGTATGTGAAATGTATATTTGGTCATTTTCTTTTCAACAGATTTAAAGCTGACGTTCAGTACTCAGAGCATCACAAACATGATCATCATCCAGAGGAGCCACGTATAGAGGAAATCGTCAAACCAGTAGTGGAAATTATCGAAGAAGAACCTCAAAACCCGATAGTGGAAAGTAAACCCATTTTAATTGAAGAAACCCCGGAAGTTGTTGAGGAAGAGCGTTCAGAGGAACCCATTGAACTTAAACATCATGAACCCATTCGTCACAAGCCCATACATATTGAATACTACATTAATCACAAATATCGAAAACATCATCACGAAGAACATAAGAAACATCAGAAGCCAGAGCGCGCCGAACCAGAGGCGGAACGCCGTGAAGACGAGGCTCGCGAAGAAGAATCTGTTGGAGAAACTGGACAAGAAGCTCGCATACGAGAGGATGAGGTACCTCGCAAAGAAATTAAACACCATAAACCAGTACACATCGAATACTACTCAAAAATTCATCATCCTATTCACAATGAACATCATGGCCACGAAATACCAAAACACATAATAATGCACCATGAACACCGCGAGGAACGCCGCGGCCGCGAAGAACAACGTGGCCGAGAACAAATCCATCGCGAAGAACAACACGTTCGTGAAGAACAACGCGGTCGTGATGAACAACGTGGTCGTGAAGAACGGCGAAAACACGAAGAACATCGTGACCGTGAAGAACAACGACGTCGCGAGGAAAAACGCATTCGCGAGGAACAACGTAGTCGTGAAGAAGAACGCGAACGCAACAAAGTTCATAACTGGGGAGAACGACATGGTCACGAGGAACATCGTGGACGTGAAGAACAACGAGGTCGCGAGGAACAGCGTAGTCGTGAGGAAAAACGCGTTCGTGAGGAACAACGTAGTCGTGAAGGAGAACGCGTACTCAACAAAGTTCATAACTGGGGGGAACGACATGGTCACGAGGAACATCGTGGACGTGAAGAACAACGAGGTCGCGAGGAACAGCGTAGTCGTGAGGAAAAACGCGTTCGCGAGGAAGAACGTAGTCGTGAAGGAGAACGCGTACTCAACAAAGTTCATAACTGGGGGGAACTTCATGGTCACGAAGAACACCGCGGGCGGGAACATCATGAACGTGAAGAGCATACTTTCCCATTACCTCCCGTACTCCGATCTTTGAACATCGGATACCATCATCACAACGATCATGACGAAGACCGTAGGCAACCAGAGTTACATAAAGTCATACATGATGAGGAAATCATAGCTGAGAGGAAACATGACCCTGACGTCCAGCTTCACCGTATGCACAAACCATTGATTTTCCGCCCCGAACACGCCCACAATCCCGGTTACCACCGCGACCACAGAAGACAACGCAAGACTCAATGAAAACGCTATGAATACGAGTAAACTTCCCGAGACGCTGTCTTGAACACTTGAAAGAATAGCGCTTAACAGGGGGAATGTTACGAATTATATAATGTTCAAATGAAGCATAATTATTTATCGCACAATAAGAAAAGTTATTGTAAATTTAAAATAACCGTGTAATAAAGAAATGCTTTGTACAATGGTCTTTGTAATAATAAAATCCTGATCCAATTAGCAGATACTAACCCAGCTCATCATCATCATAATTTTATTTAAGAGTTTAGCTCCTGTCGCTGGAGTAGACGCTTCAGACTTCTCATTAATCTCAGTAAAACTCAGTAGTTCTAAGTTATTCTAATCATAATTATGGCTAATCTCATAATTATTCTAATCCGTAGGCTCAAAGAGCGTAAGGGACAAAATGTCGAAAATGAGTTATGAATGCAGTCATACTCGGTTTTTTTTCTCCGTCGAATCCTCCGATAGCTTCAATTTTTTTTCCGTTACGACCATAATAAATAGTACGTAGAAACTCAGTTTTAAAGAGCATTTTGGCGTATTAACAGAAAAATAAGAAACGTGTCTGATACATTTTGTCGTAACTCTCACTTCACTGTACGATACGCTACGCTATTTTGTGGTCAGCATTTCAACCCCATCGCACTCCAACAGGTGAGATTTCACCCCCTTAGGGGTTGAATTTTGAAAAATCCTTTCTTATTGCACTTCGTATAAGGAACCTACGTGCCAAATTTGGAATCTCTAGAACCAGCGGTTTGGGCTGTGCGTTGATATGTCAGTCAGTCAATCAGTCAGTCAGTTTCTACTTTTATATATTTAGATAGATGTCCACAATATTAAATTCCAAAATCGATGGCATTTTCTTAATTAACGTCCCAAAATACCATAAAAACGACACCCATATTGATATTTTGGACATTTCAACCCCATCGCACCCCAACAGGGGAGATGGTGTTTCACGTCCGCCATATTGGATTTGAAAATCATTGTTGTTTTCGTAATCAGCGACCCGATAAACCATAGGAAACGATACCCATATTGATTTTCAGACTTTCCTCCTTTTAGGGATTGAATTCTCAAAAAACCTGATAGGTACACGTGTTTACTCATTAATATCACAGTTTCTCAGTCGCCTTTAAAATGTTACGTCATACCTTTTTTTTTAGGATTTAACCAGGAGCCGTAGCATGGTTGGCCTTATCACGCGACAAGTGACAAGATAACAGCGTCGTCTCGTTCTATAGAACGGTGCCAGCCAACCTATCGCGTGACAAGGCCAACCATGCTACGGGGCCTGACGTCTACTTGTGTCGAGGGTAAAGGCGGAGGTTCGAGGTATTCGGGTGCCTTTGAAAACCTTTGCTTCTAATAACAGTCAAGATCTCCAATCATAAGTTAAAACAAAAAAAAATGCAAACGTTATATCTAGACCGCGATTTGATTACACGATATTTTCTGCTATCGAGATGAATCTCAAAAATTCGGTCGAGATCTAGCGAATTCGAGATTTCGCGAGACCGAGATTGCATTCCCTAGCTAGGCTCGACGCCCGAGCTACACATCGAATCAAATTTACATTCAAGAAATAAGGTATATTATGCGCCTGTTCCCGTTCTAAAGTAACGGTCATGTGCGAGTCCATCTCGCGCACCGAGGGTTCCGAATATTTTTTTATACGTCATACTCGTCACGGCTAAATTAATTCCGGAAAAAAATAACGGCACGTGGTAGAAGTTATCTCAATATATCGATTCATGCTGTTACTTATTAGATATTTCTGGCAACTTTTTTTTTATGGTTAGAAGCTACTTTCATAATAGTCTCATATGAATATGAAGTAAAACAAGTGCGAGTCGGACTCGCACACGATGAGTTCCGTACCATTATGTATAAAAACGAGCAAAAAATCACGTTTGTTGTATGGGAGCCGCCTTAAATATTTATTTTATTCTGTTTTTTTAGTATTTGTAACGGCAACAGAAATACATCATCTGTGAAAATTTCAACCGTCTAACTTTCACGGTTCTTGAGATACAGCATGGTGACAAACGGACAGACAGACAGACAGACGAACGGACAGCGGAGTCTTAGTAATAGGCTTCCGTTTTTACTCTTTGTGTACGGAACCCTAAAAATACATCAAGAATGTAAATAAATTACAAATTTAGACTAGAAATGATAGAGAGAATACGCGAGATAGAGGTAAACTTATATGTTTCCTGTAATATTTATTGTAGGCTTAAACATATTTCTTTTTTTGTTTTGTAAACTTCGGAAATAAGTAAATTCGGAGAGATGGTTTTTAGGATTCCGTACCTCAAAAGGAAAAAAACGGAACCCTTATAGGATCACTCGTGCGTCTGTCTGTCCGTCTGTCACAGCCGATTTGCTCCGAAACTACCGGACCGATTGAGTTGAAATTTGGTAAACATATGTAAATTGGTGAACCAAAGATGGACGCGTAAAGTAAATTAATGAATTCTTAACAAGGCGGCCACGTTTGATGGGTAAACTGGAAAATTTAAATTTTCGCAAACTGTATTGTGTGACATATCAAATGAAAGGGGTTTTTTTTAATAATTTTAGGATAAACAGATTTGAAGTAATTTAGGAAAAAAGACGAAAATTGACCAATCCCCCCCCCCCCCTTATCTCCGAAACTACTAGGCTTAAAATTCTGAAAGAAATATGGAAAATAGTTCCTTGCCTAAAGATTACAGGAAAACCTATATGAAGTTTGAGTATTCAAAGTAACGGGAAAATTCTCAATATTTTTGTGTTATATACGGAACCCTCACCACACAAGTTGAACTCGCACTTCGAGTCCGGTTTTTTTTTCAACATTTTCCTTCATAAGTAGAATTTTAAACACAGCAAAAAGAATCTGTTTATGAATGTGTAACTCAAGTCCTTTCATTATGCTTGCCCCGCTTGATCGAACTAGACTTGGAATTGTTGGTCCCCTAATATTCGTAATTTTTCATATAAAATAAAAAATACTAATTTAACTTTTTGATTTACTATAAACGTGATTAGCCTTGTCTACTGAAATATAATTGAAATATCAAATTGATAGCTTAAGTACCGAATTTCTGAAATATTTAACGTTGTAAAAGATGAACAGAAGACGGACAGATTGACAGAGTGTGGCATAAGGCTTCTGTTTTTCCTTTTTGGTACGGAACACTTAAGACAATGTTATAAAATTAATTAATCATTTTAATTTACATTTAACGTCGTGTAAATTATTATGGTGTGACAATAAGAGTACCTATGATGTTTATGCAACTATATATATAAGTGTAGTTGTTTTCTGAAACATAACAGTGAATAATACAAACGCGATAATAAAAACGCTTACACGTTTCAATTAAACACACATTGATTACTAATTATTTAAAAAATCTATTGCCGACCTATTTTGCAAATTATTTTTAAATTAATTAATGAAGGATACGTCCAATCGGCGAATTCCGGAGATTTCGCTTATATATAATTATGACTTCTGAGTAAATTCACGCAATCAGTTACTATACTCGTCTGTTACACACATGCTGTAATAACATGCTGCAGGTGAGTTGCACCACTTCTTTATTAAGAAAATACAAAATAAAATTCCAAAAAGAGTTATAATCATTTAAGGGAGTTTTTATCGCTTTCCAAAAAAATACTGAATGCGCACCACAAAATGCTGACTTGCACATCAAAATTTAACAATTGTACATCAAAACCGAATTATGATCATGACCAAATCAGTATGAGGTTGTTAGTTTTTTTTTGATGTGCCTTTAAGAACTAGCCATAAGATAATACCGATAAAATAAAAGATTAATAAATCATTAAAACCGCCAAATAGTAATTTTCGACGGAAGTTTGAGTTAAATAATACCGGACTGTCAGTATTATAAGTAGTTTACAAGTTTTTATTTTTTATTGCTACTAACAACATGAACATAAATTAAAAAGCTGGGCACTCATGACGCCCCTTTTGTCTCTGCGACCCTATTAAATAAATATATAATAATATTATTATTTAAATTAAATAAAGTTGTTTTGCATGTTGCACTTTCCTCGCTACAGTGAGGTGAAAAGTTTTGTTTTACACACGGGTGCAAATGTATTTTACTTCTCGTGTGTTGAAACACTCGCGGGTAAATACAACTTTGCACCCCTGTATAACAAACAACTACCTATTGCATTTTTGTTTTCATTTAGTGACATTTAGTTTTGTTAATCTGTAATTATGACATTATTATTTTACTGTACATGTAAAATTTACATTCTGTGATGATGAGATGTACTTTACGGTGAGATCCATAAGGAATTGAGGGATCTATTAAAATATATCAGGCACGCACATAGTGATTTTGGTATTTTCTATTGTAACTCAAGTAAATGCTGAGACACGAGCTCTTGCTTCGTTTTCTTCGTTATTGCTATAAATTTGCTAGGTTTACCCTGTTCTTATTGAACACTATGTCGAGGTGAATACACTTCTGATTGTGGTTAAGGGTTCACCCCTGGAACATGGTGATAAACCTTTTCTACCAGTTTCTGATAATCGACCTATAAGATTTCTTAACATCACACTAAGAGCAAGTGCCTACACCAAATCATCAAAATGTAGTTAAAAAAAACCGGACAAGTGCGAGTTCAACTCGCGTGGTGAGGGTTCCGTAAAATTCCTATTCTCTAAGCATTAGGCGCTCCATACAAAATACACAAAAAGATTGAGAATTTTCCCGTTACTTTGAATACTCAAACTTCTTATAGGTTTTCTTGTAACTATTTTCCATAATTTTTTCAGAATTTTAAGCCTGGTAGTTTCGGAGATAAGGGGGGGGGGGATTGTAAATTTTCGTTTTATTTCCTAAATTATGTGTCTTTTATTGAAATAAAAATACAAGATTATAATTAACATTAACTAAGATAAATTAAAACTAAGTTAAATCTAAAAACCGGCCAAGTGCGTGTCGGACCACGCAAAACGAAGGGTTCCGTGCCTATTAAAAAGGACGTATCGTCACAGAAATTTTACGGCACTTACGTCCTTTTCTTTGAGGAAGGCAGTTTTTCAGCAATATCTCGAAAACCTCTGAACCGATCTTGTTCAAAACAATTTTCGGTGAATGAAATTAATAAGCTCTATGTCCATGAATTTTTCCATATTTTTAAAATACACCGTTCAAAAATTAGAGGGGGGGGGACAGAATTTTGGTGACTTTCGGGGCGATTATCTCCGACCCTATTCACTTAATCAAAAAAAATGCTAAGAAACCTTATATTTATTTTGAAAGGCCTATCGATTGATGTGCCACACGGGGGGTCACAATGAAAAAAAAATTTTTGACTTTTAGTTTTATGTATGGAGTGCACCCCTAAAAAAATTTTTTTTTGTCATTTTAGTTACAAAAGTATGTAGCGGCTAACAAAATACACCTATCCTCAAAATTTCATTCAAATACACCTTATAGTTTTCGAGTAAAATGCCTGTGACATACGGACAGACGGACAGACGGACAGACGGACAGACGGACAGACGGACAGACGGACAGACGGACATGCCGAAACTATAAGGGTTCCGTTTTTGCCATTTTGGCTACGGAACCCTAAAAAGGCCCTCGAGGCATTGTACCGAGGATGCTGGCGGCATTTCCTCGCTGAATTGCAATACTGATGCGTTGCGCGAGAAAGCCGCCAGCTCTTCGGTCACCAGTTACATCGACCAGACGTTTCGCGATTTCTGCAAATAACTTATGCGCACCGCACGCGGGACCCCATTATAAAAAAAACTGAAATGCTTACAACAACCCCTTTCATTTGATATGTCACACGATACAGTTTGCGAAACTTTTTTTTTTTTAATTTTCCAGTTTACCCCCAAAAGTGGCCCCCTTGTTCAGAATTCATTCATTTACTTTACGCGTCCATCTTTGGGTCACCAATTTACATGTGTGTACCAAATTTCAACTCAATCGGTCCAGTAGTTTCGGAGCAAATCGGCTGTGACAGACGGACAGGCAGACAACCGAGTGATCCTATAGGGTTCCGTTTTTTCCTTTCGAGTTACCGGAACCCTAAAAACGCATCTTTTATTTATAGTTGCATTTTTGACTAGCCGAAAATAATAAGTCCTTTCTAGCTACTACTTATCGCGCTCCTGGCATCAAGAGTAGTCGCGGAAGATGCCTTTGCTGGGCCAGCGAAAGCGGCCGAGAAGGCAGTGCCAATAGAGTCAGCCGCGACCGTGTCAAAAGACGCCGAATTCGCAGAGCAAAGGATGCGTATGCCCATGGCCGGTATGCAAATGGACCGAGACCACGACCACGAGGGCTATCGCGACGACCATTTGTACCTCAAGGCCAAGCTCGATGGACACCGCCCTGAAGGCCCCCTCGTAGCTCGCACTCTCCACTCCTCAATCGTACGTAACTATTTATTTTAAGATTTTTAAGGATTGTTGTAAAGACAAGAATTCGTTTAATTTATTTTGAATCAAATAATTATTCCACATATAATATGATGCCTGTAAAAACATATATAGACAAACGTCGTGATATTTGTGGGAAATATGTTTTTAAAAATGAATTCTGTGAAACTCATTTTTTTTATTTATTTCTGAAGTAGAAGAATTACCTATGACTTTTTTTTTCAGGGACATGGCCCAAACATCGCTGCACAAGATGAGTACGTATTTTAGAAGAGATCTTCAATTTAAAACAATAATCTAAAAATATATATTCATGTATGTATTTTTGTTTTGTTATCACTAAGTAAACGCAGGAGTCGCGGAATATATTAAGCTAAGACCAGGAAAATTATGGATGAAACCTTTTTGGTCTAATTTAAGATGAATTTTTATTTCCGGCACTTTAAATTCATATCAAAAATAACTGACTTCAAAAAATTATGTTCCACTGTGTATTTTTTTATGTATGTTCGCTGATTTCTCCGTCAATTGTGGAACAATTAAAAAAAAATATCGAAAATGAAAATACTCCTGAGATGGTCCGATTGTCACCAAGTCAGGATCTGATGATGGGATCCCAGAGAAATCGAGGGCAACCCTCAAATTTTACAGGCACGTGTTACGTGTTTCATGTATTTTCCAAAGCTATTTAGGTATTTGCGTCTGGTAGTTATCACTTATGTTAGTGGGCTGATGATGGAAGGTACACAGATCCCAGGGAAATCGAGGGCAACCCTCAAATTTTATAGGCACTCGTGTAGTGATTTCGGTATTTTCCTCGGAAATCGCAATTTTGGTGAAGTGGAACTGATCATGAAAACCACAGATGACTTATGGAACTCTTCAAGGATATAAAGTACGTCAAAGTATCAATTCTAAAATCCTTGAGGAATCAACAGAACTCCTCAAATACTTATTATCAGCCCACATATAGCGACTTGGATTTTTTCTGTAATAATCAACGCATTTGCTCTCGGAAACAGTTCATGTGGTAAATTGGAAAATTAATTGTACCTATCTTTCTTGGCGAAGTACTGAATTAAAGTTGGTTTAAACTTTGTTTTTAAAGTAAATAGCTCTTAGCCATGAAAGGTTTGTTCCCAATTCTACAGATTTCTATTACAGATTTCCAATTCTACAGATTCCCAATTCTACGGATTCCCAATTCTACAGATTTCACATTCTATAGACTCCCAATTCTACAGATTCCCAATTCTACAGATTTCCAATTCTATGGATTCCCAATTCTACAGTTTTCCAGTTCTACAGATTTCCAGTTCTACATATTTCTGATTCTACAGACTCCCAATTCTAGTCTAACTATCACAAAATATAGACACATACAAGTGTGATCATGTGATTAGAATTAGAACATTTATAAAAATCGGAGCTTGTACCTTTTTCCGAAGAGATAAAACGTATTATCGTATCTGTAGACATGAGAATCTGTAGAATTGGTAATCTGTAGACATGAGAATCTGTAGAATTGGGAATCTGTAGACATGAGAATCTGTAGAATTGGGAATCTGTAGACATGAGAATCTGTAGAATTGAGAACCTGTAGACATGAGAATCTGTAGAATTGGGAATCTGTAGACATGAGAATCTGTAGAATTGGGAATCTGTAGACATGGGCCCAAACGCCATGAAACGAATAACTTAGTTTTAATGTATTGTCTCTATTTCAGAATCATCAAATTCACATACAGCCCGGCGTATTACGAGCCTATGTGGGTTCTGGACTACAGATTCCTCAAGTCAGGTGGCAGGAGGTACACACGCGGGCCTGGCGGCCAGATCCTCATCCTGCCGAAGAGCTACACGCATTACAAGGGGGACGGCACCCACGACTACGACACGATGATCGAGTTTCTCCGACTCAAGTTGATCGCCGAACAGAACAAGAGGATGCGTGAGCACGGTTTTGCCCACCAACACGACCGCGGACACGTCTATGAACAAGAACACCTACGTGAAAATGGGCCTATGGACCATGAACATGAGCCTATCCACCACCGTCAACACGAGCCGGTCCTTTATGGGCCCATGGAACCTGCGCGCATGGAAAGAGAAAGAGAACTTCTGCAAATGGAAAGGGAAAGAGAACAAAGAGAGAGAACGGTGAACATGGGAAGAGAACAGAGAGAGAGAATGATGAACATGGGAAGAGAACATCTGCCACTGTATCACTAGGTTAGAAGCCACCGTTATATCTGCTTACATAATCAAGATAGCTCAATTTATTTTTATACATATTTGTTTTCCAAGAAATGTGTAAAAAAACTTACCAAAGGCCTAAATCTCGTGTTACAAAGATTTGTATTATATACAATACAATATGTGTTTTTTTAAGACATAATAATTAGAAATTAAATTGAGATTTTGTGTACAATTTGAATTCTGCAATACTGTACATGGACAAAAAGATAACTCGTAAGTCTACGGTTATAAGAGTTCTCGTTACTAAAAAGTTTAAGTCTCCAATTGGAATCTGTCGTTTAACACCGGCTTAGTAAAAAACCGGACAAGTGCGAGTTCAACTCGCGTGGTGAGGGTTCCGCTCCATACAAAATACACAAAAATATTGAGAATTTTCCCGTTACTTTGAATACTCAAACTTCTTATAGGTTTTCCCGTAATCTTTAGGCAAGGAACTATTTTTCATATTTTTTTCAGAATTTTAAGCCTAGTAGTTTGGGATTTTGGAGATAAGGGGGGAAATGGTCAATTTGCGTCTTATTTCCTTAATTACCTACTTCAAATCTGTTTTTGCTAAAATTATAAAAAAAATATCTGAGATGCTTACAACAACCCCTTTCATTTACACAATACAGTTTGCGAAACTTTTTTTTTTAATTTTCCAGTTTACCCCCAAAAGTGGCCCCTTTGTTCAGAATTCAATAATTTACTTTACGCGTCCATCTTTGAGTCACCAATTTACATATGTGTAGCAAATTTCAAGTCAATCGGTCAAGTAGTTTCGGAGCAAATCGGCTGTGACAGACGGACAGACAGACGCACGAATGATCCTATAAGGGTTCCGTTTTTTTTCCTTTTGAGGTACGGAACCCTAAAAACGACTTTAATTACCTCTGAATAATGTTTTTACAAGCTCTTATTTAACTTCCATTGTTCGTATGTAAATATTTATATATGTAATAGGTAAGTTGTCCGTCAAAATTTGCAATCCATTTTTCAGTCGCTTGCCGTTATCCAATTGAGCTGAAATTTATAATACTTATGTATGTTTGGTGAGAATGCAATATTATTATAAATATATCGCTAATGATTATAGTAATGAAACATACATTGTTTCTATTACTACTATTTATGTTTCTACATATTATGCTTTTTCAACATAACGACTTCTAGCAATAAACGGTCAAATGGGACACGCCGGGTTACTTGAGACACCGGATTTCACCAGGAACTAGTGTGTGTTAGTATCTTGGAATTGCCTCTATATCTAGCTCAACATACAGCTAGGTTACTCCCACGATTAAGAGGAATCCCACAACACCTCATATGTTGAAATCAGTCAAACGGTTTAGGCTGCAGGGCGTGCCAAAGAACACATACATACCTACCCTCGAACAACATAATCCTCCTCTCCTCCGGCAGTCAGGTAAAAAAATGAAATAAACTATATAAACACCCTATTATATCCATCCTTATATCCGCTGAACCGATTAAGATGAAAATTGGAATGTAGATAGTTTTTATCCCGGAAGGGGATGAAATGGGGGCGGGAGTTTGTAAGGAGGTCGAACTCGCGGGCAAAGGCTAGTAAATCAAACCCCTATTTTTAGGGTTCCGTAGCCAAAATGGCAAAAACGGAACCCTTATAGTTTCGTCATGTCCGTCTGTCCGTCTGTCCGTATGTCACAGGCATTTTATTCAAAAACTATAAGGTGTATTTGAATAAAATTTTGAGGATAGGTGTATTTTGTTAGCCGCTACATAGTTTTGTAATAAAAATGACAAAAAAAAATTTTTTAGGGGTGCACTCCATACATAAAACTAAAAGTCAAAAAAAAAAATTGTGACCCCCCGTGTGGCACATCAATCGATAGGCCTTTCAAAATAAATATAAGGTTTCTTAGCATTTTTTTTGATTAAGTGAATAGAGTCGGAGATAAGCGCCCCGAAAATCACTAAAATTCTGTCCCCCCCCCTCTAATTTTTGAACGGTGTATTTTAAAAATATGGAAAAATTCATGGACATAGGGCTTATTAATTTCATTTACCGAAAATGGTTTTGAACAAGGTCGGTTCAGAGGTTTTCGAGATATTGCTGAAAAACTGCCTTCCTCAAAGAAAAGGACGTAAGTGCCGTAAAATTTCTGTGACGATACGACCTTTTTAATAGGCGCGGAACCCTTCGTTTTGCGTGGTCCGACACGCACTTGGCCGGTTTTTATTACTCGAGTATTACGAGTCATGGGAGCGACAGCTACGACCGACCGCTTATTGGACAAGCAAAATTTTCTCTCTTGTGTCCCAGTTCACGCAGGGGCGACAGAAGATCGAACCGAACCATACTGTACTACTAGTTCTGGGTACATAATATTATACGCAACAACATTTGCGTTAATTAGATCTGATGCAGTAAAAACATTGCAGGCAGGCAGGCAGTCGCGTAAAAACTTTAATTACTTACAGGTAATATTTAACACTCAACATTATAATTTACATAAAAACATCTGGTGCAATTATTTATAGGTAAATAAACAATGCACGACTATAATAGATACAATCAGAATTAAAACCAATTAGTGTAAATATTTATTTAATAAAAAACGCACTCTTGCACTCAGGTATCGTATACCTACCTAATTATTCGGAATCTACTGAACAACTGAAAGAGATCCAGAGAGAGAGATTTTGTTATCATAATTTTAGAATTCAAATCGATTTACACCCCGAAAACCTGAAAACCTTTACAAGATAAAATTGACTTGACAATTATATTGCTTCGTACCTAAATTATTGAAATTAAAAATATCTTAGGTACGCCAGATTAGTAATTAATAAAGGAATATGGTATTATAGTATATTGTAAAAACAATTCAAAAATCGAGTTACTATAATTTTAAAATGCATGGTATGTTAAGTAGGTATCATAATTAGGTAGCTTAGAAACTTGTTATTTTCTTGAGTAATGTTGTCATAATCGTCAAAACAAAATCTTGCAGCTAGTAACAGTGAGTTTATTTATAAGAGCAATACGTCTATCATAACAGTCTCCCAATGCGATAGCGTAGCAAATTATTAACATACTAGCTTCCGCCCGCGACTTCGTCTGCATAGAGCCGGGATAAAAACTATCCTATATTTTAATCCAGGCTACAAACTATCTTCGTGCAAAATTTCATCCAAATCGGTTGAGCCGTTTAAGCATGATTGAGTAACAAACATCCAAACATCTAAACATTTAGTAGGATAGGATAACAAATATAGGGTATTACAATTCTAAGTTTTACAATAACGTATCTAACACATACAGATTAACTTTAGTGAATTTATTCAGAGAGCAGTGGAATACATTAATTCGTGTAGCAACTTGATTGAGCGTGCGCAGAGCCCTTGGCCACGGATTATTATAAGCCTTGGCGCCGCGCGCAGCCGGTGCGCGCGTGTGGCCCGGCACGGCCAGCAGCGGCGGCCGGCGCCGGCGCTGCTGGCCGAGAGATTGTAGTCGCTTAATGTACAAGGGAGCGATGCGAACGAATTTCCCCGTTTTAGCCTGGGCTTCGTACCTACATATATTTCCGGCGTCTATCCGGCTGTTGTCCTCTGCAGGTCGCATTTCTCAACGATTCTCATGACATTTAGTGAGCAGGTTGAATACTTAATATGTAATAGTTTTGTTTTTTGCCATTTCAGTTTTTCGAATATTAAAAAGAAAAAAGATTGAAAAAAAGATAGGCTTGCGAGTTCTACAGCTCACAGAGCCACTAGTAAACATTTGGTTACATGCAACCTGCAAGCGGAAGCATTGACCAAGAGGATTCACTTCCCATTTTCATAAATCAAAATGCGTTCATTGTCGTTTTGCCCCTCTGTGCCGTTAGACCCCGAGACCCTCACCTATTCCCAGACAAGCATTGAATTGGAATCATATCATATAGGAAAAGGAAGCGTAGCCTTAAAAACGGGTCAATTTGTTATGTTGCGAGCAGCATTGTTCTTGACCATATAGCTACTGAAAAAACTGCAACATCAACTTTCTATCTAATTATCTTTAAACTAGGTAGCAGAGTATTACATACAAGTAAACAACCTGATGTGCCGACGCCGGTGTGTTTACACGCACACTTGGCAGTTGGCGATCATACTGCTTAACGGATCGTGACGGCACCTTGAAACCGAACGAGACCTGGATTTCACGGAATAAGCTCGTTATAGCTAATCATCGGCGCTATAATTGGCCATAGTGTATTGTTTTAATTGGCTGTCCCTACTCATTTGTAGCGCTCCACAAATTTGGCAAGCAAACCTCTTTATAAAGTAACGGCCCATCGGTTTTTTTCGTAGTTGTAGTCCTGCACACAATTAGACACCAAGTCAACATGTGGTTCCAGGTTAGCTCTATGTGCATAATATTAATTATACGTGCGTATTAATAACACAAGAAAAAAGTGAAAAATAAAAAGTTTTGTGCCGATCATTTAAATCATACGCAGAACAAAAATGTTAATGGGCGCTCGTTTGAGCGTCTTTAGTTCAAATCATTAAATAATTGCTTACGCTCCTGGGTTCAAATCACGGTAAGGGTGAATACTTGTGTGATGACCTGATGATTCTGATGTTTTTTTTCTTCAGAGATTTGATGTCTTCTATGTATTAATATATCATCTACTAGTACCCATAATACAAGCTTTATAGAGCTTACTTACTTTTGGGAAACGGATGGAACGTTCCGAAACCTGTCCCCCTACAGTACTACTGACCTACTTAACCCTATTAGCTAGTTTAAATATAATATCCGGAACCCAACGACACGAAATTTTGTACCTACACATATTCTCTGGGGTCATTTTATTTATTACTAGCTTTTGCCCGCGACTTCGTCCGCGCGGAACTCGTTTACATCGTAGCTCCATACAAACTTTCGCCCCCCCCCCCCTTTTCACTCCCTTAGGTAATTAATTTTGGGATAAAAACTATCCTTTGTCCTTCTCCGAAATTCAAAGTATCTCTGCACCAAATTTCATCTCAATCAGTTCAGCGGTTTAAGCGTGAAAAGGTAACAGACAGACAGAGTTACTTCTGCATTTATAATATTAGTATGGATTGTTTGAAACGAAAAGGGCTTCCTTATGGCTGAGTTACATGATTTTATAGATAAGCTTACTCCAAAATTTACTATTGACCGCCACCGCAGGCCGCGCCACTACAAATGGGCGCTATTTGTTACACCAACTTGCAATAGTTGGAAAGAGACAGCCACACACTCCAACATTCTAACTATAGCAAGTTGTTGTGACAAATAGCCACGCGTTTAAACGTGAGTGGCTGTTTGTAGTAATTTGTCTTAGTCAAAACTTATGGTTCAAAGGTAAAAAAGTATGACTCATCCTTGTATAGGAATAAATATCGTGGGACAATTCACACCAATTGATCTAGTCCCAAACTAGGCAAAGCCTGTACTCTGGGTACTAGACAACGGATAAACATACTTATATAGATAAATACATACTTAAATAGATTATTAAACATCCAAGACTCGAAAACAAACATTCGCATGCATCATCTGCCCCGACCGGGAATCGAACCCGGGACCTCAAGGTTCATAGTCAGGTTCTCTAACCACTAGGCTATTCGGTCGTCAAATATAGCCTTATATAATTTTTAGTCTTTAAATAATATCAAACTTTAATATAATATATAGGTATTATACTCCTCTTTCCTGGCCTTTTGCTTGTTTTCTACATTTTCGATCTATCCATATTTTCTTTTAATCCCGTTCCTCATACTTTGGCTGAACTCGCCAAGATCGCCATACCATAAAAAAAAAAAGTGTTACTCGCTCGTGTTACTTATATTGTTCAAATTTGTTGATACATTTATTGAAATTACGCCTGAATACGAAATATGCGCATATAAGTTCTCATATTAGAATATTATTTATTTTTATGCTTGATCTTTTGGTATGCGTTTCGTGAATGTCTATTATAGTCCGGATCTAAATTATTAAATAGGTAAAAGACAAAGCGATTCTGCCAATTTAACGTTACTGACAGCTTAGAGATATGGCAACCATATATATATTAGAAAAAGAAATGAAAAATTGAAAGACAAAAAACTATCCTAAGCGGAAGCCAGAATAATAATAATGTATCTATAAAAAATGTTTCATGTGTTTCCTTTCATGGGAAGCTGAGATCATTTGTGACAGAACAATGTCTGAAATGGTACTGGCTGATTCTTTTTAGGGTTCCGTACCTCAAAAGGAAAAAAACGGAACCCTTATAGGATCACTCGTGTGTCTGTCTGTCCGTCTATCACAGCCGATTTGCTCCGAAACTACTGGACCGATTGAGTTGAAATTTGGTAAACATATGTAAATTGGTGACCCAAAGATGGACGCTTAATAGTACATTACTGCAGAGGCCGGGAAATAGCAATTCGTGGATGAGCTGATTTTGTCGGATGAAGCGAAGTTGAATCCGACAATAGAGACGAATCCACGAATTGCCATTCCCGCCGAGGCAGATATAGTGCTTTTCACCATAAATGCGAGGACATCAAATAATATTTTCAATAAATTTAAAACAGCGAGTAGTATGTTAATAACCGGTATCATGTTCCCGCCCAACTTATTTTTTAAAAGTATGTACACGGCATGACTCATGGTGCTAGTTTCAATAGACACACATAAAAAAAAACATTAGAATTGATTAAAATTTTACGTTTATTGTAATTAAAATTAATAAAGATTAAACGGGATTGAAAAATCCGCTGGTCTGCTGAACATGCCTGCACGCAGACGGCTTCACCTCGCCACTCTTCTCTTTGGCATAGTACGATCTGGGGTCCCAGCATATTTGCTGAGTAGACTTGCATGGCCCAAGAGTGCGCGTAGGTGTAAGGCGATGATTCTGGTGCCAGAGCATCGGACCGCGGCGTTTCGAGGAAGTTTTAGGTTCGCGGCGTCCAAGTGTTGGAATGATCTCCCTCCACCTATCCAAGGAGCGTCTAGCAAGTATACCTTTAAGCGCCAGCTTAAAGGCTATTTGTTGACGCTCCAAAAATCCCAACCCTAACCCATCCAGCACTTTTAACATCCCAACCGTGTCGCATTTTATGCTTTGTGTTTTTCAGCCCGTCGTGCTACTGTTCTATATATATATATATATTTTTTTTTTCTTCAATATTTTGCATTAATTATTTATTTATTATGTGTCTACTTACTTTTTATCTAATGCTGTGTTGCGTTGCGTTCCGTGGGCCACTTGCGGTGCTGTCTGAAAACCAGCGCTGCAGGTGTCTGTCTGACACCTCGGCACAATGCTGAGACAGCGACCGTTTCACTGCCGCGAAAACACACAATATGTGTCAATTGTATTGTATATCTACTCCTTTGTCTCTGTGTGTCTTTTGTGTAGTGAATAAATGTCTTCTTTTCTTTTTTCTTTTTCTTTTAAATCTTAACACAATCTAATTCGTTTTAAATCGAAACATTCGAAAATATTTTAATTTCTTCAGTTAATATTATTAGAGACATTTTTTAAAACGTCACTTGTTATTGTGTATTAAAAAAAAACTTGGGAAAACTTTAAGCACACTACCAACGGGTGTAATTTGTCACACCAACTTGCAATAGTTGGAAAGAGACAGCCATACATTACTAACCAGTTTAACTATAGCAAGTTGTTATTTCAAATTGCTAGGCCTTTAAACTTACGAGCATTTGGGTGTTTATAGTGATTTGTCTTGGTCAAAATCAAAATATATGATTAAAAGGTAAAAAAAGGATATTGGAGAAAAGTAAATTAATGAATTCTGAACAAGGGGGCCACTTTTGGAGTGTAAAGTGTAGCCTAGTGGTTAGAGAACCTGACTATGAAGCTTGAGGTCCCGGGTTCGATCCCCGGTCGGGGCAGATATTTGTATGATGAATACGAATGTTTTTTTTTTTTACTTTAAGTTTTATATTTCAAGTATTTTAAATTCAACAAATAATCATCATACAGAAATTGAAACATTTTCATCATATAAAATAATTAGAGATGTACCGACTACTCGCCGACTAGTCGGGGGCCGACTATCCAGCCACATTTATAGGTCTTGGATGTTTAATAACTATTTAAGTATGTATTTATCTATATACAGGGTGAGCAATCCAAATGGGTCAGTATGGCGGTTTTGGAAACCATAACAGATAGCGAAATCTTGGCTTAGGAACCATGACGTTGATTTTAGTAAAAAGAAAAACTGCATTCATATACTTACAAAAATACGTGTAGGTACTCGGCCCAGGAATCGAACCTGGACTTTTTGAAAAATTAAATTTCGTTATTTTCCTTTGAATATCGGTTATGTAGCTCTTAAATAGTAAATGTTACTAAGAAACATGATATCTAAAACTAATAAAATGCATTGTTTTTAAATAACGAAATTTAATTTTTCAAAAAGTCCAGGTTCGATTCCTGGGCCGAGTACACGTATTTTTGTAAGTATATGAATGCAGTTTTTCTTTTTACTAAAATCAACGTCATGGTTCCTAAGCCAAGATTTCGCTATCTGTTATGGTTTCCAAAACCGCCATACTGACCCATTTGGATTGCTCACCTTGTATATAAGTATGCTTATCCGTTGTCTAGTACCCATAGTACAGGTTTTGCCTAGTTTGGGACTAGATCAATTAGTGTGAATTGTCCCACTATATTTATAATTTTTTTTTAATTTTAAACTGGAAAATTAAAAAAAAAGTTTCGCAAACTGTATTGTGTTTATATTTATATCAAATGAAAGGGATTGTTGTAAGACTTGTAAGCACCTCAGATAATTTTTTTTCATAATTTTAGCAAAAACAGATTTAAAATATTTTGGGAAAAAAGATGAAAATTGCCCAATCCCCCCTTATCTCCGAAACTACTAGGCTTAAAATTCTGAAAAAAATATAGAAAATAGTTCCTTGCCTAAATATTACAGGAAAACCTATAAGAAGTATGAGTACTCAAAGTAACGGGAAAATTCTCAATATTTTTGTGTATTTTGTTCAGGAGCGCCTGATGCTTAGAGCATAGCCATTTTACGGTACCCTCACCATGCGAGTTGAACCCGCACTTGTCAGTTTTTTTTATTTTTATTTAGAGATTTATTATAACCTCAATAAACTGGATCGCCTCCTCAATAATTGCATACGATTCATTTTCGGCCTCCGTAAATATGACCACGTTTCCTTCTACCGTCGTCAACTTAACTGGCTCTCCATTCGCCGTCGTAGATCCCTCAGATTACTTTGCACCCTTTTTTCAATCTTGTCTGAGCCTTCTGCTCCAGGATACCTCAAAAGTAAATTTATTTTCGATACCCCTCGCCCAGGCTGTGAGCTGCGTACCTCCCGTGTCCTCAAAATATCCATACCTTCGCACCGCACTAGTTTTATGACTCACTCCTTCGCCGTACAGGCAAGCCGTCTCTGGAATTCACTCCCTCTCAACATCAGACAAGCCCCAAGCAAGTTTGCTTTCAAGCGGATGCTGCGTAAGCATCTGCTTAAACAAGAATTCGACTAAAATCCATCCACATAATGGTAGTATATATTGAATATGTAGTAGTATATCTTTTTGTATGTATCTTATATATTTTTATTTATGTATGTCTATATGTAGTGTATTTTTTTCCTCTCTCCTCAAGTATATTCGTAACAGAAATTATCATACTTTTTTCTTTGCACCTGTTATAAGTCTCTGTTTAGCCCAATGGTTAGCTGGTAGAGAATGCCATCTGGCATTAAGCTCGCCATTTGTACATATATTTTTTGTATTTTGTGCAATAAAGTTTAAATAAATAAATAAATAAATAAATAAGTGGAGATGGAGGTTAGGAAAACTTTTATAATAGGTATTAAAATCATATAAAATTTTAAAAATAGCAAAATAAGTTATTTCAAATAATGCAACCTTTACGGCAACTTCGTAAAGTTACTCACTTTCTTCCATTAAAAATATAAGCATCATCTCTCCCCTCTCTCTCCAATGAAATTGTTTTTTTTATGCATCAACGAAATATTAATTTAACCGTCCTCCTAGCGTTTTTCCCGGTAGTGCTCAGACGAGCCCAAGGTCCGCTTTGCACCTAATCCCAAAATTTGGCGTAGGCACTAGTTTTACGAAAGCGACTGCCATTTGACCCAGAGGTAAAACTAGATATTATTTCAATAACTATTATTTTCAGATTGTCGCCCTCTCTCTGCTAGCCGTAGCGTACGCGCACCCGGTAGCCGTATCCCACACTTCACGTGTGGACCACCATGACCACCTTGGTCACCATGGCCACTTAGGTCACCTCGGCCACCTTGGTAACCTCGGCCATGTTGGTCACCTCGGCAACGTTGGTCACCTAGGCCATCTTGGCGGCTGGGGCGGCTGGGGCCATTTGGGAGGTCACCACGTCGGTATCTCTCATGGACACCATGGTGCTTGGGACCAGGGCCACCACGTAAGAATCTGAAGATTATATTTTGCTTGAACTTCACTTTAAACGACACATTTTGACAACTGTATAACAAGTTCAGTGGATTTTAGAGTGATAGTATGCCTAATACCTACAAGTCACCGGCTGGCTGTATTACGTCTCACGACAAAGCGCTCAAAAACATGGCAAACTATGACATCTGTACAAATAATGTATGGACTATGGAATAAGTATTTCTGAGAGCCTGATAGTTCGGCTCAAGGCGGTTTAATGTCATTTACTACCAAAGTCAATGGTACTTGACTTACTTTAAACGTTTTTCCAGGCATGGGCACACCCTAACTATGCCTTTGAGTACTCCGTTTCGGACCCGCACACCGGCGACCACAAGTCGCAGCACGAGACCCGGCACGGTGATCACGTGACAGGCCACTACTCGCTGGTCGAGCCCGACGGCAATGTGCGCTCTGTGCACTACTCCGCTGACGACCACCGCGGGTGAGTGCCAGGTTGCTGAGTAAGAGTGGCTATAATACTGGCACTGTAGCACATCGGGTATGTTTACGGACGCGCACCTATGGTTTCGCGGCCCTATTCTAAATCGTTGCGCTTCAGTGCTAGCCTGGATATAGTGCATTCAGTATATTGGCGTGATTCCACTTGAACGTAAACAATACGGGCAATAAACCAAACACTAGTAGAAGTCATAAACATTTTAAAGGAGCCGGCTCTGCTTTACTATTTCGGTGCAAACAAACAAGTCTTGATACTTTTCAATATTATTGATAGAATAATTCAAAAACAACTACGTTCAGGTATCCTACTAATCCTACTAATATTATAAATGCGAAAGTTTGGACGTTTAGATGTTTGGATGTTTGTTACTCAATCACGCTTAAACGGCTTAAGTAACCGATTTGAATGAAATTTTGCACGAAGATAGTTTATAGCCTGGATTAAAATATAGGATAGTTTTTATACCGGGTCCACGCAGACGAAGTCGCGGGCGGAAGCAAGTGTTAAATAAAATACAATAACAAGTTACATTAATTATTTATTATGTAAGAAATTAAAATACGTGGTTTTTAAGTTATGGTGACAATTCTTCTGTTTCCGCATTATCTTCGGTACTTTCAGTGTCAGAGTCACTTCCGACATTAATTGTAAAGTTGGAACATGGTGTATTTAAAAATCCTTTATCAATCATTAAAAAAACAACTGAGCTGATTTAAATTTGCTAATGTTGTTAGACGAAAAAGTATCATAGGAAAAGTATCGAGATCGTTTGAAGCACCGCCACCCGCACATGATTACCAAGTGTTTACAAAAAATGCACTTACCGCGATTTAAGCCTATTGTTATTGCTAATCAAGCTCAAGTGGAATCACGCCAACTATTATTGAATTGACTATACAGTGAGCATCAACAACCTGAGCGCGTAGGTACGCGGACCGCTAGGACTTCGCGCTCATTCTTCGCACAACCCTTAGAGTATTTAAATTTTGACAGTAACCATAGAGTAAGACTTTTTTTTAGGTATGTCACTAATACTTATGGGTGCAAGCATGAAATAAATTATTTGAACTTAATTTAATAATACGTCGTAGCACAACTAGCACAAGACGCACCCGACGTTTCCTGTCCCGTTCAGGCTGAGTCCCGTCAATTTTGTTACTTCTTCGGGTCAAATTACATAATGAACAGTGGTCACTGTCACCACACTAATTAGCACGATGCGATTATACTGTTTTTTGCCGACTAATCTTCTTTGTAAATGATGACCGTTTTCATGCTGGCTTTCAAGTCGTCTTACAATATAAGTTTTGAGCACGGAATTATATCTCATCTTTTTGTAACTAAGTTTGTAATTCAATGAAAAACACAGTGAAAATATTACAAACAATTAGTACCTAAAACTAGAATTTATTACTTAGTAAGCTAAACTTAAAATTAAGTATCATACCATCCGCCTCGCGTCACTCCAGGTGCAAGGGTCCATCTCGCTAGCCGCATAAGTGTACCTATTTTAATTTAATTCATATTACGTCTATAAACGACTTAACAAAAGATTTTTTTTTACTTTCTATGCCGTAATAATTTACATGTACAATATGCTTACTTAACTCTCTAAGGTATTTTCTACCACTCAGCCATTCGTTGTCATAAGTTTTACGAGTAGTCGAGTTGTGAGATCGTGTCAAGCGTCATGAATGGCCTTCTGAATATCTGGATGTTTCCTAAACTTTACCTTTCTTTTCAGATTCAATGCGCATGTTCATCACAATACGGCCCATCATCATCTGCATCATCTGCATCATCATCATTAGACTCAACAAGCCCTTGACGAACTCTCCGATCTCGACCAGAAACTTGGCTTTGTTTTCTCCTTGTGAGGCCGGCACTGCCCTTGGTGCCATAAACACTGAATACTGCGAGTCTTCCCCCGCGTTTCCCTCACTTACTACGCCAGCGCTGACGAATAAATGTACATATTTTTTGAGCTGCATTTTTTAGTTTTATTTCCTTTATCTGAATGAAATTAACCTTAAAACGGACCTGAACAAAGTGAAATTAAGTACTAACAAATAGATTAGATTATACATAACAAACAGATATATATTATTCGACAAGCGTAAAATTTAACTATTGAAATAGACAAATTATTAAAACTAGGAACAAATTCTGGAATCTGATTTTTATTGTGTCTGTCTAAATTTTCATTTCCGGTACAAGCTTTGAGTAGACTATATTTTTTTCATCAGACTTGCTCGTAAATGGTGTTATTCCATGCCTGTATACAGAAGGACAATGGCCTAAATGATTCCCGTGGGAGTTATGGCGAGTTTGTATTCCCTAGGGAGTAATGAGCTTGTGTGTGATCTGATTGGCTTAAGCAAATCTAGTTGCTCTGTGATTGGTTGAAAAAAAATCTAGTTGACCAAGCGCCGGAAGAATACTGCTCTGTGATTGGTTGAAATATTGAAGTTGCGCCTTCCACTAGCACTGATATGGAAGTGAAGTAGTCAATTTCGTCAATTTTTGATTAGTGCAGTTGTATGAAACTTAGATTTTTCTGTCTTTTGTAGTTATTTATTTCCTCGCAAATGTGATGAAAAACATTGTGTACGTATAACACGGGCGTAAGAATATTGCAAACTCGAGTCATCAGAAGCCCGACCCCGAAGGCTTCTGATAGACTCTTGTTCGCAACATTCCACTTACGCCCTCGTTAAACAATATACTAGTATGCATGCTCGGGTCTAAAAGCCATATTACCCCTCGAAATATTTTCGTGGTAATATGGCTTATTTTAGCCCCTTGTCATACAATCTACTATTAAATCACAGATTAAATATTTGCTGTTAATAATAACACAACATATATATACAGTTTATTTTGTATTATTACTCATATAAACAGGAATAAAACGAGATTTTATTATTTATTCTCGTTTATTAACATGGAGCGTGCTGAAAATCAATTAGATTAGGTAATTAATTAATTTAATGCTAAAGCATATTACTCTTTTTAGGTAGATACCTTTCTTAAATCGTTAAAAACGTGATTAGACATTTATAAATTATTGCTTATATAGTGTTAATCTTAATGATATCACATTTTTATCTGTCTACTTCAACAATATGGTTAAATAGCCTACTGCATTTCGAATAGCAACAAATGACTTCACTGCTACATCGCTTATTAAATTGAACAATTGCAAATCTGAGACTCCAGTTCGAAACGCACTACTGTGTTTGAAGTTGAACCGCGTATTGAGAATAGATTGAATTCATATTGATTGATGTGCTCTTTCTTTCACATGTTTGTTTCTGCTCTGGCGCAGGCGAGAATCCACCGACGAATATGCCCGCAATCTAATTTCAATGTGGTCATAAAGTGTAGGTACTTTGTACTTGGTATGGTATAGTAAGTTGCATAGTTTGTAAACTAGAATACATATATATGTATATACTAGTTTCCGCCTGCGACTTCGTCTGCGTGGACCCGGGATAAAAATAAAAACTATTCTATATTTTAATCCAGGCTATAAACTATCTTCGTGCAAAATTTCATCCAAATCGGTTGATCCGTTTAAGCGTGATTAAGTAACAAACATCCAAACATCTAAACATCCAAACTTTCGCATTTATAATATTAGTAGGAAGTAGGATAATTTTATTTATGATATGAAAAGTTTAACAATAAATTATGAATGTTTTGACTTTACAACACGTACTCTCTACACATCTACTGAATTATTGTTAATTGACACTGACACATCCCCTCACATAGAAGGCATCGAATACCTGAACGTTGCAACGAGTAATGAGTCCTCTCTTATTAACATACAATCTGAACTCACAGATATTATTTACAACTACGTAGTAGAACTACCTACAACAATTACTCGTAACAATACGTTGTTCATATTGTAAACAATCCATTGGTTCTTTATCTAGAAATTGTTGTAGCTCTCATCAGTCCCCTGTAGACCAGCTACATGATTGACACTGAACCCTATATTGGAGTTAGCGGAGGCACTGGTCCCCTGGTAGCTCGGGCTGCTAGAGATGTTCTCGGGTAAGTATTCGTGGCCGTCGCGATCAAAGCTGCTGGTCAGTGCTCGGCTGCGAGACTCGGGGAGGCGAGGATGCTGGTGCTTTGTCGGCTCCTCACGACGGACCACAGCGTTGAATCTGGGAAAACATTAAATAACTGGTGAACTTCTAAGTTAAGTGATTATGAGATCATCATTGTTTGACGACTAGTTTAGGATTGTGGGTGACCCTACCAGCGAATCGGTTATCGATCCTGGTTAGGGCAAATATTTGTGTGATGTTTCTGATTCTTGGGTGTTTATCATATATATCTATAAACTATATGATCGTCTAGTACCCTTAATGCAAGTTTTACTATGGGTATAGTTTGATTTACTAATGTGAAATTGTCCTGTAGTATATTTTTTTTAAGTGTAAGGAATCTTCCAATCGTTCACAATCATATAGATAATACAAACTCGTCAGTAATTGCAACTGTTTGAAGGTTAATATAATCTGAATATATCTCCACGATACAGTTTCAATTCAATTAATTTCCGTATATCAATTATTTGACAGTGAGAAATATCCTGATGTTGAGAGCATCTTGTTCGCTATAATTAGTTAGCAACAGTACCTCGTGGGTCTCCCAGCGTATCTTCTTGTCATCCGTTTGTCATTTGTTCGTTGGCGTATCTTCAAATCCCTCCTGGATGCAATGGGTGCTGGGTGGCACCTGCGCTGTGCACTCCTGGAGCTGCCGATTGCCGGATGGGCTGCGGGCCTTCATTTTGAGGACAGTGACGAAACACCCGTTTGTCACATCTAGTTGCACCAAACTCACTCGTGGACGGCGTTGGCAGTGTACTCGACAGTGGGCAGCGCGCCATCAGCCTCGTACAGCGAGTACGCGCCCAGCAAGTCGCCCTCAAGGCGCTCCTAGTGGCTCTTCCTGTCGGCCGCCTGTCACTTGAACTCCCCGTGGACGGCGTCGGCGGTGTACCTACACGAAGGTGCGCAGCGCACCATCAGGCTCGTACAGCGAGTACGCGCCCAGCACTTTGTCGCCCTCACGACGTTCCTAGTAGCTCTTTCTGTCGCCCGCCTGTCACTTGAACTCACCCGTGGACGGCGTCGGCGGTGTACTCGACGGTGCGCAGCGCACCATCAGGCTCGTAGAGCGAGTACGCGCCCAGCACTTTGTCGCCCTCACGACGCTCCTAGTAGCTCTTCCTGTCGCCCGCCTGTCACTTGAACTCACCCGTGGACGGCGTCGGCGGTGTACTCGACGGTGCGCAGCGCACCATCAGGCTCGTACAGCGAGTACGCGCCACGCACTTTGTCGCCCTCACGGCGCTCCCAGTGGCTCTTCCTGTCGCCCGTCTGGTGGTCCGACACCTCGTACTTGTATTCGTATTTAGGCTGCAACATTAAAACTTGTTATTTCTTGTGGTTATATTTTGTAATTCAAATCAATAAAAGATATGGTAAAGGCACCTAAGGAATACTAAAGACAGCAGATATCGTCGTTAAATTAATTTATTGTACATTGCACTCGTACATACCTGAACCCTGATGCTGCTCTTGCTGTACTGGTCTAAAGAAGAAACGGCTGAAACAGTACGAAAACAATCATCACTATTATCATCAACCTCTATCCTAGACAAGAGGGCCAATAGGTACAGTCCCCACGCTAGCCCAGGCAAAACCGCATAGAAAAAGAAGAAATAAATACGGGTAGTTGTAATAGGCGGCAATACTGGCTGTGCCTGATGGAACACGATGCTCTGCGAAGAAGTTGCGTGTTGTAGCATTGCCACGGGCGAGCCCAGGGTGAGCAGCCACCCGTTCAACAGAAGCACCACCTGTGGAGAATATGAATATAATTTGAGAAACATTAATTTAACCTATAATAACCACTGTAGCCGAGGGGTACCTAGGGCACGCGACTTTCAATATGGAGGTCGTGGGGTCGAACCCCGGCTCGTACTATCGCCAACACAGTTAGCTGACCATCCGTGCACTTTATGTGCATTGTAATAAGATTCAGAATGGTCAGTTAACTGCGTTGGCGTGTGTACCACTAGGTTTTTTCAACGTACTTGTGTAAGTAATATAATTTGATATTTAACAGTGGTTTTTCACTGAAGGATAAAACCGTGAGGAAACCAGTCTAATCCCAATAAGGTCTAGTTTTCCCTCGGTGTTAGATGGTCAGATGGCAGCCGCTTCCGTAAAACTAGTGCTCGGAAATTCCGACGGGTTGTACAGTCGCCCACACTCCTAACTGACCATTCGTGAACCTTATATCAGTGACATAAGGTTCACAAATGGTCAGTTAGGAGTGTGGGCGACTGTACGCCAAATCTTGGGATTAAGTTTCAAAGCAGACCCCGGGCTCCTTTAGGGTACAACCGGGGAAAACGCTAGAAGCATGCTGTATTAAACCCATGTATGCAGCTAGACTAGTAGGTATTGTTGAGCGGTGGTGGAAAACTCACTAGCGTTTATGGGTGCCTAAATGATACGATACATTGCATTGTGCTAAGAAAGCCAATTTTTTTTTCAATAACAATATAACTAAATAAGAGTACCTAACTATACTCCAGATTATGGTGATTTTAGTATAGCTAACTATAGGCTATTTAAAATTGTAAGTTTGGCAGCATTTATTTAAAGAAAGAAGGTAAGAAAATAAGTTTATTCATGTTTTAAACGTAATACATAAGAGAAGTAACAGTAGTGAGAATTTTAAATCGTCATTGAAATTTGACCAAACAGCAATCCTTAGGTGCTGCAAAAATAAGATTATGTATATAGTGTACACAGATAGTTACATAGAGCAATATATGGGGGCCCAACTTAAAAGGACATGTAAGGAAAAAAGAGCAATATATGTCTCTATATAACTATACACATTGATGCGCAAGTACACTCACCGGCAGAAAAGGCCCAAAAACTTTTCGTGATTTCAAACTATAAATTGAATAAATTAAATAATGTTTTTCTGCATAGTAAACTTTTTCTTATTTGGGCCAAATTTTCTGGCGGTGAGTATATTTCCCTTGCCATAGTGCTGTTTGTGCGTGTCGACAGTTAAATAATTAATAGTCGTGAATAGAAGCTGCATTTAATTTAACGTCCTTGGCCAGAGACTTTACATGTATGCATGTATACTTTATTGAATACTTTTTTGTGACGAAAACCACAATTTTTAATATTGCTTCGGCATTTTAAATAGTCTTGTATCCTAATGTTAATGTAATTCAATTCACGAAAATACATTTAAATGAAAACATGGAATCCTCCCATTTAAGAATAGGTTTGTTCATATTGTTCGTTGTGGTTCTATTTCCGACAAGTTTGTTAATAGTTATTATATATTAATCATTACACCACTACAAACACACCACGATACGCGCCTTCAACCAAACGAGATCCATGATCCACTTATGACGAATCACGCCCGTAACGTAAACAGTTGTATTGAAGGGACTCATCTGACAGAGCTCCCTTTATAGGGACATCTCATCAGATAACTGAGACAATGTGATGTCGGCGGATGTATTTGCGCCGGTAAAGGTCCTGTTGTCAATTAAAATTGTTGATGTTACTGTATGCAAACCTTCGGCTAGATAAATGGATACTAAAAATTCTTACAACGGTCTCTATTCATGTTGGCCCATTATATGTTCATTAGCAACGTCACTCTTTTATGTTGATGCATGTTTCAGTGCAGTACGGACGGCAGATTTAGTCATTAATATTCGCGTAATGTATTTCGATTCTGTTTACTTGCGTGTTATCGAGGGATCTATATTGTTGATTTGATAATTAGATATTAGGATGCGCAGTGAAAGCATTAATCGCTAGGTATTTTAATTAGGTATTCATTATATATACACAACAATATAAAGGAGCGCGTTTTTATCCTGTTGCTTGGTTTTTAGGGTTCCGTAGCCAAATGGCAAAAAACGGAACCCTTATGGATTCGTCATGTCTGTCTGTCTGTCCGTCCGTATGTCACACGTATTTTACTCGAACACTATAGGGTGTATTTGAATACAATTTTGAGGATAGGTGTATTTTGTTAGTCGCTACATACTTTTGTAATTAAATTACAAAATTTTTTTTTGGTGCACTCCATACATAAAACTGAAAGTCGAAATTTTTTTTTCATCGCAAGCCCACGTGTGTTAAGTACATCAATCGATAGGCCTTTCAAAATAATTATAAGGTTTCACAGCAATTTTTTTGATTAAGTGAATAGAGTCGGAGATAATCGTCCCGAAAGTCACTAAAATTGTATCCGGGAGGGGCAATTTTTTACTGTGTATTTTAAAAATATGAAAAAAATTGTTTTGAAGATTGGTTCAAAGGTTTTCGAGATATTTCTAAAAAACTGCCTTCCTTAATGAAAAGGATGTAAGTGCCATAAGATTTCAGTAACGATACGACATTTTTAATAGGCACAGAACCCTTCGTTGTGAGTGGTCCGACACGCACTTGGCTGGTTTTTTTAATGATATTTTCACCTACGTACTTAATTAACGTTTTATACTGATAATACTTATCGCGTTTTCTATTTAGAACCTAGCTACATCCCGAGGATAGGCGAGTGAGCGCGTTCCTACTATTATGACGTTAAAGCTCAATTTCGTCAAGAAGTATACGAAACCTTTAATAGGTACGACTGGTATACAACAGATAAAGTTTTCGCAGTCAAAGTCTTTAAATTTCAGGTGGACAAGGCTTTCTCACTATACCTGTAAGTACTCAAAAGATGTCCTGATCTAATCCAAAGAAATGGTATCTATGTATTTTCAGACAGGTAAACGCACAGCGGGATGTCATATCTCTCTTAGATAGGTATATGCGGAGCAGAGCAGCCCATCTTGGGAAGTATTGAACCTAGAATTGAATTATAGAAGACCGCCGTCATAATAAGCAAAGCCTCTCACCTCTATACTTTCTCTGGAAGTATGAGGTTGTGTTCCTGGTTGTGAGTAATGTCGCCAGAGCTCCCGAACATGCGCTATATTGAGAGCGAAGGAGACTTGAATCCTAAACTCAATAGAGTAGTTTCCTCGTGTTAAAATTGATTAATAGTGTGGCTAAATGGACAGTAAACCATCAAATAACCTGTAAAAATACGAAATATAATTAAAATCATAAAAAGATATGGACCTTGAAAGTTTAGAAAAAATATGCATTTTTGTTATTGTCCAAAAGTAAATTCAAAGCTACCTACCAAATGAATCCTTACGTTTTTTTTGGAACAAAATTGTATAACAACTATTTATTTATTTATTTATTTATTTATTTATCAGCTTACTTAAACTAAACATTTTTGCATGATATCTTAGATAAGTAAAGGTAAACATATTAAGAAACTAATCATATTAAGTTAAAGTAAGCCACCTTCCGTACTAGTTAAAACTGTATTACGGCAAGGTGAACTATGGACCTAAACGAAGTATTTCGCGACCGAAACAACAATTTACTTGATTTTCCATACAACGACTATAGCAAACTGTGACGTCATACTTCAATGTCAATTAGTATGAAATGTTTCGGCTGCCGCAACGAGGCCCGTCCTTAACTCAATTTTTTGAGTATTTATGTTCTTTAATTGTAGTTGTTCCCATACAAACATTTGTTCCACTCCAAAAACTGGTTCGAATGGCATCGTAAAAAATCTTAGGACACACACAATGGGGTAGAAAAATGATAGACCACTATCATGATTCATGGCTTATATACTTATAGGCTATAGGTACCTACTTACCACCAATGCAGCGAGCGTGATTACACAAAATTCAAGTGACGACAAAAAAAACTCCATATCTCTTTAAACAGCTCTAGAATTGCTCGACCAGTATTTACCTAGATTTTTTTTAGATGTATGCACCGAGTTAGTTACCTGTATGCAGTGTCTACTTACCTAAATTATCCAGAATATTGTTTTATTGCAGCTTTGACTACAGCTACATCTGTATGTCTCCTGTGAAACACACGCCGTTGTTAGCCAGGTAAGTATATTACCTACTTTCAAATATTTGATGTAACAGCATCAACATGAAAGTACGGTATCCGCCGTTCTAAAAAATACCAGTCATCGTCGCTAGAGGGCATCACAAGCAATGATATGTACTCATACTCGTAGTTAATATTTAACGCAATAACTTTTTTTTCAAGGCCAAGCAATTTTGGCGAATACAACTTCAAATCAAAAAAGAGATACCTAAGGGACAACAAAATGTGTTAAGTAATGTAGGTATTCTTCACACTTGGCAATTATGTATGAATAATAACATCCACCAACCACTTTGTTGCGTGGGAATGCGCTCGCACCCTTTTGAAGGCGATTTTCATGATTTATTAGACTTGTTCACGACTCGAATTATCCGCTTTTACCGCCTTTTACTGTTCCAGGTTTATTAAAACACAAAAATGCTTCTAACACTCCATAGAACAAAAGTCTGAAGAATTCAAATCTGTGATATGTCATCAGAGTCAATCAATGTTGTCTTTTTTAGGGTTCCGTAGCCAAAATGGCAAAAACGGAACCCTTATAGTTTCGTCATGTCCGTCTGTCCGTCTGTCCGTCTGTCCGTCTGTCCGTATGTCACAGGCATTTTACTCGAAAACTATAAGGTGTATTTGAATAAAATTTTGAGGATAGGTGTATTTTGTTAGCCGCTACATAGTTTTGTAATTAAAATGACAAAAAAAAAATTTTTTAGGGGTGCACTCCATACATAAAACTAAAAGTCAAATTTTTTTTTTTCATTGTGACCCCCCGTGTGGCACATCAATCGATAGGCCTTTCAAAATAAATATAAGGTTTCTAAGCATTTTTTTTGATTAAGTGAATAGGGTCGGAGATAATCGCCCCGGAAGTCACTAAAATTCTGTCCCCCCCCCTCTAATTTTTGAACGGTGTATTTTAAAAATATGGAAAAATTCATGGACATAGGGCTTATTAATTTCATTCACCGAAAATTGTTTTGAACAAGATCGGTTTAGAGGTTTTCGAGATATTGCTGAAAAACTGCCTTCCTCAAAGAAAAGGACGTAAGTGCCGTCAAATTTCTGTGGCGATACGACCTTTTTAATAGGCACGGAACCCTTCGTTTTGCGTGGTCCGACACGCACTTGGCCGGTTTTTTTCAGACTATTGACCTGAAAATGTTTTTCTCAATATTGCCACTGTGTTCCGTGCCGTGTCGTGTAACATGTTTCTCAAGCGTAACACTCCATGATACATTCGCAGTAAAGTAAAAGAACCGTTTCGCTGCAAAAAAAATAGTGTAGGTACCTACCTCTTAATTACGTAAGTATTCTGTTGTCTTATGAATTAGATCAAAGGTTCAATTTAAAATGTGTTATAAAATCCGTATTAACTGTCTTAAAATAAAAAGTTCAAGATTAAAATAAAAAAAATCCAGAGAAATTATTTAAAATTAGTATTATCCTGTGGCCAAAATTTATAAGAAAATTTTCCTTAAATACTGAGTCACAGTCATTATATTTGCCGTTCTGTGGTATCACAAAACGGAAAGCATATTCTCTGCTAAGTAACACAGAAAAATCAGAGGCAATCAAGCTGTGGATGTCCACCAAAGGACAAAAACAGGCTAAAGCCTTAATTAAAGGGTTCAATAGTAAACTGTCTAAAGAGCTATTACAACTCAAAAGGCACAAAACCTGTGCAGTGACGAGAATCCTGACAGGACATTGCAAATTGAACAAACACCTGTTTCAAATGGGTATGAAACAAGACGCAACTTGCAGGTTCTGCCAGGAGACAGAGGAGACAGCAATGCACATTCTCTGCTCCTGCGGACCACTCATGCAAAAAAGAAGTACCTACCTAGGGCGGCACATCATGCACCCAGAAGAGGTACAACATATCACCGCCCAAAGAATCTGGAATTTCTTGGAGGCAACGGGTCTTAATGGTGAACTATAAACAAGAAAGGGCTGCCACAATAGATCATTCACTGGTCGAAGCGGCACATTAAAGGCCCACAAATATCAAATAATAATATATTTGCTCGCGAAAACAATTTTGCTATGTGGTCCAAGGCTAACTCAGATGAATAACCGACGTACAAATTAAGCAGAGTACCTGTTTGATTTGTTGTTAACTCATTAGTGTACATGTAAACATGGAGCGAAACTAATGTTCTTTTATAAAATTTGGCGAGGTTTAGTTGTAAACACATTTATTTTATTTGTAACATCCGTTGATGCAACTTGTACAGACGCGGACAATTACAAATCCGCTGGTTCCCACAGAAATCGCGCTACGTTCGAGTTCAGAGTCGAACATCAATGGCAGTACCGTGAAAGTACTTTAGACAAGTAGGCATCAAATGTTTTTAGAAGTAGTTAGTTTTTCTTTGTTATTAAAATTACTGGGTACCTACAGATTACTACAACAAGTATATTGCTGCTTTAGCTAGGGAAGTTTATACTGTACTGTGAAATGCTCCTCGGGAATTTAGATATCGGCGTATCTTGTTCATTGCTCTTACTACTTACGCAGAGAAACTCTGAGCGTAGCCCTCTGGCTAACCGATATAGCCCTCCGAATCGCCAAATCTAAATGGCAGAGGGCGGGGCACATTGCACGTAGAACCGTTGGCCGTTAGGACGGATAGGTTCTCAAGTGGCGACCACGTACCAGGACAGGACGTGCAGCGTGGGTAGTCCCCCCTCCCTCCCCCCACAAGGTGGACTGATGACCTGGTAAAGGTTGCGGGAGTCCGCTGGATGCGGGTGGGTCAGGACCGGTCCTTATGGTGCTCTTCGGGGGAGGCCTACTTCTATGATGTGATGTGTCTTTCTACTGATATGATGATGATGTATCTTGTGTGCCAAACATTTGGTTAATATTCTTTCAATTTCGAGTCAACTGCGTAAACCTCCCGTTAAAAACCAATCTCGTCCATAATTATCCCATATTTGGGCCTTTTATTTATTGAAACTTTATTGCACGAATACAACAAAAGTACCTACAATTGACGGAGTTAATGCCTTAAATTAACTTTTCCTGAATAGCGACGGTTAACTTTTACCGCATCTACAAACTCTTCCTTTAAGGGAAACAGAACACGATTGAGTAAAAATCGACATTGATGATGCAAAAACAGGGACCCGTTTCGAGATACAAATTATATCGTTTCGTTCATCAAAGAAAGAAAGAAAGAAAGAAAGAAAATACATTTATTCACAAACACACAGGACACACATATTATATTATTTTTATATCATGGGGATATCCCCACTTTCAACACAAACAAAAGTAATATCCTGGGGTCATCTGTCATTAAAACAACTGGAATCGTGGCCCAGTTCTCCTAATGTTTTTTTGCGAGATAAAATAAAAGTAGCGTTAGAATTATAATCCATACTAATATTATAAATGAGAAAGTGTGTATGTCTGTCTGTTTGTCTAGCTGTTACCTCTTCACGCTTAAAACGCTGGCACATGGGGGGTGAAAATTTGTATGGAGCTTCGATATAAACGAGTTTCACTTCAGTCGCAGGCAAAAGCTAGTTTTAATATATTTATATTTTACTCATTAACCGATTAACCAATACACTAACACTATTATCAGTGTAGTTTGTCAGTTGTCGGAGCAGGCAGGCGTCAAGTCGTGAACAAGATAATCCATCAAGCTACTTACATACGTGCTTCTTTTGCACAACATTGTTTCCCATTTTGATCATACTTTACCTTTGTGGTTAGGAGTCTATTAGTCTTTGAAATTCGCATGTCACGACCAAGAGTAGGTAGGTATGAAGGAACGTTTTGTAGTAATGCGCTCTATATTTCCATTCCATGTGATATCGAATTGGGTAACGCGAGGGCGTGACTCCACACGATCAGAATCTGCATTGGCCTTTACTTTTGTCGCGAGTACCTATTCGCAAGGATGTGTCAATGAAACCATGGTTAATCATTGTGCCTCATATCACTCATTGAATTCAATCTATTGCAACCATCTCAACCTTGAATAATCAATTAAAGTGTCTGTGATTGAATATGATTGAGACAGCTTTTAAATACAGATTAGTAGTGCAGGGTATAATCGCCCAGTAATCCGGCTGATATCGTTCGGTTTGAGTTTGAACACCGTTTGCGCGAATGCTTTTGGATCAACCGCATGACACTATTATTTTTAAAACACCCTGCAGGAATTTCAATTTATAAAATGAAAATAAGTTATAAATGAATAAAAAATCTGTCTTTTCCGATAATAAACTTGACCCGTTTGTCAAAAGTTAAAGCAAAATTTTTAAAAAGGCAAAAAGGTTATGAACCATAGATCTCGTTGACCGATAAGTTGCACAATATCGATCAGTCGGTGGCACGTCCGATCCACGATCCAGATATGGTTGTCCTCTCAACTGCCATTCCCAACCTGTATCGACTCACCTCAGCACTCGCCTCTAATGTAAATAGACCTCAAGATTCATAACAATCGTGCGTAATGGGAGGTTTAATTTCACTATACAGGTTTACCTGAGGCGTAGTATGTTAGCGTTGTTAATACCAGCCCTGCAGATGTATCTTGTAAAAACCAACTTTGGCTCTTCGCCATAAGGTTGTTAATAACTGAAGGAGCGTATTTCTCAAATTCCACAATCGATCCTTGTAATATAAATATAATGATTCTACTGCAATTATGCCTGTTATCTGAACAAATGATAATGTAGCTTTAAAATAATGGCTAATGTGATAAGGATCAAATAGCTCTATTAAATTTGAATAGTATACTTGCTAATCTTGTATATCAAAATTGAGTACCATAATTATCTAATTCATATTATTTGCATTGCTTCAGGTTATTCGGATTTCGTAGCAATGCCGGGTAGTATAAATAAATAATAAAATAAAATTAAAATAAAAATTATTTATTTTCAGATACCTTAGATCCATAGATTCTTAGTTACAAAACACTTATAAAACTACGTATAGCTGGTGTGCTATTGCTATCTGTTGTAGGTTCCCAACCTTGCACTTTTTGACTATGCGCTGAAACTTGGCACAGGTGATCTTAGGTGGTCTCGAGTTGATTCACACCGGGAGCCATCGAGAGCCACCCCGCATTTAGTAGGGGGAGGGGGAGAAACTTTGCCCCCTCTGCGCTTCACTTTAAGCCATATTTCTCAAAAAACATGCATAGGTACTAGGGAATGTGATGTATATTTTTTGTATAAAATAAGGATGAGAAATCTAGTTACGGAACAATAAATGCACTTTACAACAAAAAAAAAGTACCCAGAGAAATCTCAAAAACCTAAACACGTTTTTTTTTATATTAAACATTTTTTTAAACAAGACAATATAGGTATGTTAAAACAAAAAATGATGTCATAAAGCTACACTTGATTTGATTCTAGAAATATATAGTACTGAATTGAAGTTGATTTAAACTTTGTTTTTAAAGTAATTATATTTATAAATGAGAGCGTGTATTTGGGCTGCCAAATTTTGTCAGAATGGTCTAGTATAGTTATTTTCTGGTGTTTAGCCGATAATTTCCTTATTTTTAACATTAAATAACCGTAACCGGTTATAATCGTTTTTCGCTTAATTTTCCACCACAACCGAAATCATAACCGGTTATAAAATATGACCGGTTATTGCATTTCCCTATTCACGGACGATCATGAATTGAGATCACCCTGACCCTCTGACCCTAGTTAGTACGCTCATTTTTTTTTTATTTCCCTCGTATTAACATAATTATTATATAATCATTTTTTTATTAAATTATACTCACTGAATGAGATATATAGATTTAAACAAAAAATGGGATTTGTTCAATTCTGCCCCACCAGCAGAGTAGGTACTTTGATACATCGCATGGGGCACTTTGGTGTGCCATTTAGGAGCACTTTGATACACGGAAAAACATATTGTCAATATTTACGGTACGGACACGGGTTTCTATACTTTTTAACCAGATATAGAATTTGTAGAGCGTGGCTGATAGAGTTAAGACGTGTGGAGTTCTATAATCGTGTGAAGTCAATGATGCATTCATTCAGATAAACTCATTAGCAAAGTGCAACTATATATCTACATTAATGGTGCAAAATAAGTTGTACTTAAGTATATCCTATCTAGAGCACTAACAGTTCCGACACTCATTAAAATGTCCTGTACTCTGACATTTGAATAAAGTAATACAAATGAGGTACACCATTTAAAGGTACTAACATTATAACTTAGTGGCCTTAGTGCCCTTTAATCAATAAGTACCTGTGCTGACAAGGTTTTATTTAGTCATTCAACTACTTTAGTGGCATTCTGTTGATCTTAATACAAATTACATTCAATGCTTTATACGCATGTCAAGTGGAGTTGAAATAAATGTTGGATTTGTACTAGAATCGTCAAATCAGCAACCTTTTGCGAATCGTCAAAAACACTCTTCTAGTATGGAGTTTGTAGGGAAATATAATGCTACGACGGTAGGGTCAGTAACAGTTTCGTTACCATGGAAATAAACACGCCGTCAAGGTTCATATTTCGAAATTCGCTGTGTTGTCATAAGTCATAAGTCATCAGTGGGCTAGGGGTACAGACTGCAACCTTAGAGTCCGACCAGCATGCACTTTTTGTATGTTTTAAATTGTTAGTGAGTACATTTTCAAAACGCAGAGTAACATGGAATGTTCTACAAAGAGTAAGCAAATAGAACATTCGATGCTTACGAAAATTTATAAACAAATGTATGGGCTTTGGAATATTCGAGAAACGTGAACGCAGCCCGATTATCTGGAAAAGCTATGGAAAAGCCTACTAAAATAAAATGCTACTCAAAGCATATAAAGAGACCAGGTTCGCGGTACAGTCAGCAGCAGAAGTAGCTAAGCGGGCCGGGTGTTCAAAATAACCTACACACGCTCTTATTTTCTTAAGAATAAAGTCGTGTGCAGGTCATTTTGAACACCCGGCCCGCTTAGCTACTTCTGCTGCTGACTGTACAATAACTGAGTGGAGTCTTGAGAGTGAAGTCTTGCGTATAGTTGAGCAGTTAAAATATCTGGGGCATTTGGTAAACTCAGACCTTAAAGATGACGCAGATATTGAGCGCGAGCGCAGAGCGCGAGCGCAGAGCGCTGTCCGTTAGAGCAAATATGATAGCCCGCAGGTTTGCTAACTGCTCAAAAGAAGTGAAACTTTGTCTCTTTAAAGCCTACTGCACTACCTTCTACACAGGCAGCCTGTGGGCAGATTACACGTATAAACGGTATAGCGCTCTGCGCGTGCAGTATAATAATGCTTTCAGGGTGCTGATGGGGCTGCCCAGATTCTGTAGCGCATCAGGGATGTTTGCAGAAGCGCGGGTAGACTGCTTCTACACCACTATGCGCAAGCGAGCCCCATCCCTGGTGCGCAGAGTGCGGGCTAGCTCCAACAGCATTCTGAGCATGATAGCGGACAGGATAGATGGCCTGTACATGTACAACTGCTGCATGATACATGCACGCAGGAATAGATAATAATAATAAAATAATAATATAATGTAATGTACTAACACTAGTTTAATAAGTATTTTCGGTATTTACTATTATAACTTATTTTATTCAGAGTCAAAATATAGTAAAATACAGTTTAAATACAATTTAAAACAGTCAATAAAACTACACTTAGTCAAATAACCCGCCCCGTGTCATTCCGGGTGCAAAGGTGCCCATCACACTCGCTGCATTGCCGCGTTGAATCGCGATCGACAACCTTTGCAACAGGAATGACCCGGAACGGGAGTCATGCCCTCTCAGTCGCATACGGCGCCCAACTTCCGCCAAGAATGTTCTGGCCTCTGAGCACCAGCAACCCATCGTCTCCACCGCCAGAGGGACAAACGAATAATTATTCAGCGCGGAGTATTTGTCCCGCTTTCTGACCGCAGCTGCCTCGGCAGCAGCTCCTGCTGTCCCGGTGGTGCGACCAAGGTGCGAGGTAGCGAACGTGCTCACACAAGTGGCGTCCCACAGTAGGCATTTGCCCTTCTGCCATGGCACCAGGGTCAAGCCATCCGGCCTTTTGCCATCCGACCGGCTTAGGCCTGAGGACTCCAGCACACATGGAATATTGGCCGAGACTAAAGCTCTCCGGACAATATCGTTCAGAGCGTGGTGACGAGAGAATCTCCCCGCACATCGACAGCAACTCAATGCGTGGTGCCCGTTGCTCTCCACCCTGGCGCCGCAGATGCATAAATGGGGTTCGCACACATCGCAGCCCAGGCGGAAAGCCACTGCCACCCGCATCGACTCGTCGTCAAGCAGAGTGCCCAAGTGTGGAGAGGGAAGCGCATGCAGCCAAGCCCCAGACTCCGGCTTCGAAACTGCCTTCAGTCTAGCCTTGTCCACACCTTGCGCAGTCTCCTCAAGAGAATTCAGTGCTCGTTTCACCCCTATATCGTCCCACGAACGCTGGCGATCGGGTTTATCTGGCCTGCGCGCACCAGGATTTAGAGCCGCCCAAGCATCCCAAGCATCAGACGCGTGTGGTATGGTTGCCTTGTCACCTTCCATGGAGAGTATACCAGTCACAAGGTCCACAACCCCAACCGCCGACGCCAAGAAAGCCGGAAGGCTGATATCCTGCGCACGCCGAATTCCCAATCCACCGCTCCGGATAGGGAGAGACGCCAGTTCCCATTGGCCCTGATTAAGGGAAACATTTAAAATTGACTCTAATGTCTCCTTTAGCACACAATCAAAGGAGTCTACCTCACCCGGGTGCAACCAAGCCGGCACAGTGCGCAAAAGGTACGTGAGCTTGGGAACTGCGAAACAAAACCGCAACAATGAGAGAGCCACGTGAGCCGAAAGGTTTTTCAGTCTAGACGCCGCCGCCAGGAGAAGCTGCTTCCTTACCTCAAAGGCATCAGAAACGGCTGCCGGGAATATAGGCGACCCCAGGAGATTGAACGTTTGCTCCGATAACACCCTAAGGCCGGGAAGCAAAGCGTGAAAAGAAGAGAAGGACGCATTGGACTGGGCACTGCAAGGAAAGAATTCGCACTTGGCACTATTAATCTCTAGGCCCATCTCCCTGAATCGAGGAAGGAGAGTGATGAGGTCTTTCAGTACCACCTCCGGTTTTCCCCCAAGGGTGCCATCATCCAGGTACCAAACATTCAAAGGGGACTGCAACTCCGAAATGACCTTTTGAATGGCTAGACTAAAGGCCAGGGGGCCAAGCGGGTCCCCCTGCTGTGCTCCAACCTGGGAAAGTATGAGGGATTCACCGTAGAAGAGGTATGATGGTGAAGAGTATACCTGAAAGACGAAAGGGTAAAGGGAAGGCACCTTCTCCCTAATTTCACAGAGCAACGTGTCCCGTTCGATGGAGTTAAAAGCATTTTTGACGTCTAGCTTAATAATCACACACTCCGCATGTCCAGGATCCAAGGAGAAAGCCCGTGTTGCGTGGATAGCCGCTTCGCAGCCCAATCTCGTACCAAAACCCAACTGATAAGGTCGCAGGTAAGCGGACATTTCCTCCCTTACAGCATAACACCCCAATTTAGCGGCCAGCCGACGAAACACGCTACCGACAGCTATGGGTCTCAAGCCCCCATCTTTTTTTGATAACGCGCACAAGGACGCTCCATATATATATGGACATACAACAGGATTTACTTGGCCGCTGAGTAAAAAATTGCTGAGTTTAGTAAGACAACCAAGTAAACGAATTCCGCTATCACCGGCTGATGCAGACGTCAGCTCTTTTAAATGTACAGGCCGCATTCCGTCCAAACCTCCCGCAGAGCTGCTGTTAAAGGACGCAATTACCCTAATGATGTGTTCTACCTCCACACTATGGGAAGGGATGGATCTGTCTGGCTCCAGTGGAATTTCTAGTGGTCGGGATGGGGCCGGATGCTTTGACTCTAGGGTGATTAGCGTTTCTGGACTCAGTGGTGCCACTCCGTCATCTGACATAAGCACCCGGACCGCGCCTCTCAGATCACCCTCAAAGACTTTGGACTCTATTGTCTTAACGACTGAGGGCACTCTAGGAACCAACGCCCCACCCACACATAATGGAACCTCGACACCGGCTGAGTCGACATTGCATTTTACTTTGGCTGTAAGGTTACCCTCCTGTGTCGCGTTTGGTGCCCTGAGTGCCGTATAGGCAAAAGTTAATAAAAAGATCCAGTCAACTGTATCATTGGTGGCGATACATCTATCGATAATGTCGCTCATTTTACCTGCCGCGAGGTTTCGTGCGCCTTTAGGGATATGACGCAGCACCCTCACAGTTTGTTTAAGAACAGCTAGATCAGCCAACCCCAAAGCGGCTGCGTTTCCCGTTTGTGCTACCTGTGACTGCAACGCAACACTAGACACGGTATGAGAAATACCCGAATGGATTATTCCCTTGTGCATGCGGCCCTTGTGCACTTTAAGCCCGTGGGCAGTAAATGTGCCAGACGAGTTAGGGCAGTGGGGGCAGCACGCCAGCGACTGAGAGGAGTTGTTCATCATTACAGGATAAAAGATAACACCAATCAATAATAGTACTAGTAATCGAATGTGAAACTTCACACAATGATAATTATAATGATTAGTACAGCTGTACTAATCATTTAATTAGGAACTAAAGACAATAGGCTAATACATGTGAATCCAAACACAAACATAATATGCTCATTGCAGGCTAGATTAATAACATAATTTATTTTAACGGTTAAAATTGCGAACTGATAACATAAAAAAACAACGTCCAGATAAATGTCAAAAGTAAAAATTAAAAAGTTAAAACAATAAGTTCATTCAATTTGTAATGAACAAAATAAAAGATTAATGATTAGTTAAGTAAGTAAAATATATAATATGTTTTAAAATATAAAAAAAAAAGAGTTGATATACGTTGTCATAAGAAAAAACATATATATATATCAGACACTCAATCAAAATTCTATTAATAATAATCAAAAAAAGAGAATATGTCCAACTAAACCAGTCAAAATGCAAAAACAATATACATCAGATAAAAAAAAAAACAATATGGTCTGCACAACACAAAACAAAAACAAAAAAGAACTACAAAGTTTGCCTACAACAAACTAATGTCAATATTGAGGTTTGAACCCACGTTCATCGTGTTATTGTTTAATAAGTATTATAATTGTTTTGGTCTTAATAAAAATATATTGATTGATTGATTGATTAGGAGTGGAGTACTAAGAGAGTAGTACGGGAGAGAGAACTAGAAGAAGAAGAACAGTGTAAATAAGTGGTGAATAGTAAAGTGGTCGAGTGCAACGTATCAGTGAAGGGTAACTGTGTCAGTGAACTTGTGTGTGTTAATTAAGTCAGTGTTAGTATATAAAGTTATTCAACATATATATATATTAATACTGATAAAAACTGGCCAAGTCAAATCTAACCTACTTTAAGATCTCACATTTTTAAATAACAGCAATTGTTATAGGTATCCAATAAAGCAAAGAAAGAAACTTTAATACTTGTTCATAATGTTATTTTGTTCCTTTAAATACATATTTGGATTTTGCATAACTTGGCACTAATTTAGATCTCCATTCTTTTTGCGGCGAAGCCCACAGCCAAGCATAATTTTTGTATTGAACTTGGCTCTCCTTTTTTACATTTATGTTTTTGGTGGGATATCATTACTTTTTGTAAAGAAAACTAGGCAGGTATTGAGATGTAATGTTTTTTCGTGCGTTTCCGTGTTGCTCGGGAGCGCTTTTGTGCAGATTAGTTCTGTGTATAATTATGTGGTGCCGCGCACCGCCGACGACACACCGTTGGCCGGTTGTTTAGCGCATATTACAAGTTTTTTGTATGGGGACACCACTTATTTTTTGACTTAACTTTATTTTTATATTTCTGTTATATAGCAAATATAATAATACATATATTGAGATAGTTTCATTCAAATATCTACTTGTAACGGTTCCAACGCTACAAAAAAATTGTGTAAGGGGACCCCCCTATTTTTTAACTTTTTTTATTTTTCGATTTTTCCTACGCTTACACACAATTCCCGAGCTGGATTCCAAATTTCATCCTTCTAGGTCATCTGGAAATAGGTTAGGTTTAGGTACTATATGTCAGTCAATATTAATATTTACGATTTTTTGACCTTCATATCTTTATAACCGTTTGAGCTAGCTTCATGAAATTTGGGCTTCTAGATGTCCTTATGGATATAATTAAACACACGTAGTTTGCGTTAAAGAGGTTTTGAGTTATAGAAGGGTCAAAAGTGGCACCAAGTGGTTCGTGTAATATTACACTCGGCGCTGGCTAGCCAGTTCCTTTGCTTGAACTTGGCTTGACACACTGCCGCGTGTCTAGATTTCAAAATAACTGTCTTATCTTCCCATTATCTCAACGCCAAGTGCCGCGCCTATATCAAGCTTAATAAGAATATAAATCAACTTAAGTGCCAATGTACTGACATGACCAAAGTAATAACAAAAGAAAATATTAACTTCAAGATATAATCGGGAAAACTCACGTGTTCTTATCCCACTCCTGATATAATAACAAAACAACTTATATTAACTTAATGCTGCCTGCGTGATGGGAACCAAACCTAAGAGTCCAAATTTGGATTGAAATTTTAATGTTCAGTTTAGTTATTATTACTTTTAATATATATTCGTTCTATATGTTTCGTATTACTTTAAGAGTTATTTATGTTACTTGTACTTAATATTATAATATTTATTCCTTCAATCCCCGCCAACAAGACGCTGTTTTTTTCCACCCAATCGTCTTCTTTTTTTTAAACCCGTCAGTGTTGCGCTCCTACCCTTATGCCACTCGCGGTACTATATTAGAGCGCTATTTTGACACATTTAGCGTTATTTAACTTCTTTGATTATAAAATAGCTACCAAAAGAAAGGTCCATATTTCACGCGACTGAATGCAAGTTTTCTGTAATACTTAAGATTAGTTATGTCACCATGCACGTGGACTTCCAATGGCTTTAACTGGAGCGTTTGAGCTTTTCAATTTCGATTAGGCGTAGACTAGGAAGTCATGGCTGCTTGCAAATCTCGCAACAGCGCTGGGGGTCAATCGGTCACTTACAATTCGCATTTCCAAATTTCAATCAGAGGAAAATTGAAAAATTATTCGCCACGAGCGGGATTTGAATCCGCGACCTCTGGATTCCGTCCATCGCTCTATAGGGTATAAGGTGGGTGCCCGGTATGGGAAAGGCACCCACTATTGAGTTGGAAGGGCTGGTACGAGCCTCCCTGTCCTATCTGATCGGTTGCGTGTTCAGGTTGTCTTCCTCGGTACTCGGTGGAATAAAATGCCGGTTGGAAATGGAGATTGGTGTATTGGTAAACTTATAATTGCACTATGGAGACTAAATAAGATTCAATATAAAAATACGTGTTCACAAGCTTCCTAGCAAACTAGTAAAATCACATGACAGACTAAAATCTAGACATATAATTCATATTTCGAACCAGCCTAACCAGCCTGTTGTGCAACAAGGTTGCCACAGCTCTAAGCCAACTGAGCCACCGTGGGTCCGGTAGTTACATTTACTGTTAAAATGGGATAGCTCATTGTTACTAACTTAAATTGTAACAACTTCGCGGTAGATGTCGTTACGAGCCTCCCTAAGGTGTAATTAGAAGATGAAGAAATTGAAAGATTCGTCGCCACTAGCGGAGAGCTTAGAGCAATGGACGGATTTCGTTCGTGGCGAATAATGTTTAAATTTTCCTCTTTAATCGAAATTTAAAATTTCGTTAGCGGATGTGTCAATTGTATTGTATGTCTACTCCCTTTATCTCTGTGTGTCTTTTGTGTAGTGAATAAATGTCTTCTTTTCTTTTTCTTTTTTTTTCCTTAGTAAATATTTCATTCGCATTTCAATGTGACATTCATTTGTTTCGAGGACGATTCATTGTAGCTGAGCTGTTAAGCATACGTCTTTCAAACTGGTGAGCGTGATTTCAAACCGCCGCTCGTACCACTGGGTTTAAAAAAAAAACCGGACAAGTGCGAGTCGGACTCGCCCACCAAGGGTTCCGTACAAAATTACAAGTATATAGTTTTCAGATTTTTCCATGTACTTGTAGTTTAAGACGATATTACTTGCCTTAAATAGTTCTAGGTAGGTCACGGAAAATCGAAATACTCTATAAATTTTGATTCCCTTGAATGTCGATATATACGTTTTTTAAGACATAAACGGCCGTATCTTATTTTTTCGTTAACTGAGAAGTTTGATTTTTTAGCAGCTTCAAGGGACTACAGACGTGAGAATATGATTTTAATTTCAACTCGATACCTCCACGCGTTCCTTATAAAATATGATATTTTACAGTAGCTTTTCGGTGAAATAAACACTGTGAGGAAACCGGTCTAATCCCAACAAGGTCTAAATGGTTTTTTCCTCTGATTTGGGAGGTCAGATGGCAGTCGTTTTCGTAAAAGTAGTGCCTACGCCAAATCTTGGGATTAGGTGCCAAAGCAGACCTCGGGCTCCTTTTGGTTACAACCTACAATATGTTTCGCGTGCTTGCTTTAACGTGCACCGAGTTAATTTGCCTGAATGAGTGCGCGCAACAAATTGATATCATACTTGAATGTTTTGAATGCGAAACATCAAGTCAAGTTGACCCCCAGGATTAAACACTAATCATAGGCGTCGGTCTAATGAGCTGGTTGCATGTTGATAAACTAGCAAGATAACCGCTGGACAGTTTACAAAAGCAAGTGTGCGTTCGCATTAACTTTACAGCATCGAATTACGGGCGTCGAGTGTAAACTTACCTGTGGTTATTAGGCATTAATTTTAATGAAGCCTGTCAGAGTGCTAGCCATGCCTAATGATCGCCCGAATCGACTGCAGAATGCCCAAATGATTGAATATTGTAAATGTGGTGATCATTATTCATTTTGTCACTGACACAGTGTCACTTCATTTAATTTAATAATTTTATTGTAACTAACACATATGGGTTCAAATCCTAAAATCATTCAATTGAAAAAAAAATGTCTTCATCTTACTTGAATACCAGATTTTCTGATATTATGTCAAAACATAGGAAACAATAATAATAAAATGTGACTTTGAACCCCTAGTACCTAACCCTATCTACCTAATCAAATCCCGCAGTTCGATTTTTAAATAGGTACTTACAACATACAATAAAGTACAGTTAGTATCTAACTGTATCAAACTGATGTCATATATAAAGCTCCTGTCATTATGTAGTTGATTTTTACGAAAACTTATTTAACGTTTTAACTAGCTTGGTTACATCGGTTATTTATGGGAGTGTATATGACTGAACTGCTTTAAATCAAACTGCTATATTTAAAATTGGGCTCCATAGAGTCCATAGCTTAAATTATATTATAATCAACATATATATATATATATATTTAAGACTTGGTCGTGCTTTATCACCTCCTACAGACTCACAGTTCCCTAAGCGCTGCAAAAATCATCTGGAATAGATGCCGTGGCCAATGATGATGATGGATATAAATATTTGGAGTAATTTCTAATCCCAATTTAATCTATAGTATTACAATAACTCTATTTAAGGAAGTGTTGTGTGGCAGTATTCCCCTTACCTTGAAACACTGTACAGAATACGGACCGAGTTTGTCTTGCACGAGAACGATAGAGCCAGATCTGGTTTTTAGGGTTCCGTACCCAACGGGTAAAAACGGGACCCTATTACTAAGACTTTGCTGTCCGTCTGTCTGTCACCAGGCTGTATCTCAAGAACCGTGATAGCTAGAGAGTTGAAATTTTCACAGATTATGTATTTCTGTTGCCGCTATAATAACACATACTAAAAAACCGGTCAAGTGCGAGTCGAACTGGGGTTCCCATACAATAGACATGATTTTTTTGCCGTTTTTATTGATAATGGTACGGAACCCTTCGTGCGCGAGTTCGACTCGCACTTGGCCGGTTTTTTAAATATATTTTACAAATAGCATTTACTTGTTATATGTATTACTATTAATTATTATAGTATATGAACACATGAAATTTTTATTTTACATAGGTTCGTTTCTTATACAAATATTACAATCTAAATATATATAAAAGAAGAAGAAACTGACTGACTGACATAATCAACGCACAGCCTAAACCCCTGGTTCTATAGATTCCAAATTTGGCACGTAGGTTCCTTAAAAGGTCTAAGGGTGCACTTAGAAAGGGTTTTTCAAAATTCACCTCCTAAGTAGGGGTTCAAAGTTTGTATGGGGAAACAAAATTAGTTCACTATTTCATTCGAAACTTCATACTATGTAAGTATGTAATAAGTAAGTTGTCGGTCAAAATTTGCAAATAATTTTTCATCTCTCATACTCTGAAAGTAGGGCTTGAATTGTACATTCTAAAACAGTTTTTCTTTTTTTTTTTACAATGGTAAAATTTTGATTTATGAAGAAAAATGTTGAAAAAAATACCATTCCCCCCCCTTATCTCCGATGTTAACCAAGCAAAAATTTTGAAAATAATATATATGATTAATATTAACGTGAATATTACCGGAAAAGTATAACGAAACCTCTATCTAGCGTAATTTTTTTTTATTCTTCATAAATGATATGTTAATTTTGTTTGTAATTTAATTCTTCTGTGTTTATTTTTTTCCTTCAAATTCGTATGATAGTGTTCTGAAAGTACCTTCTAGCCAATAAAAAAAGAATTATCGAAATGAATTCACTTGATAAAGAATTCGCTGAAAAACCAACATACAGTAAGGGAAATGTATTAACGTACCACCGTAGAACTCTGTCGCAATAAGGTGACATACCACTCGAGTTTGAGGGACGGTGGCCTTTCAATTGCGACAGGGTTCTACGGTTGTACGTGAATACATTTCCCTTACTGTACATACCGAGTTCCAGCCGCATTTCAATATGCGATTTTGGATCTTACTAATAATTTATATACTTATAATTTTTAGTAATATTTTTTTTTGATTTTGTATTTCCTGTGTGTTGTTTATATTCCTATTATTCGAAATGAAAAGTAGAGTGTTTAATTCGGATGAAAGCCACCCATTTCAGTCAAATATCTCGACTGAAATGGGTGGCTTTCAACCCTTGTTTAACAATCTACTATTTCAGTTACTTGACGTTATCCGATTGAGCTGAAATTTTGAGTTTAAATACCTATAGTTTGGATGACAATTCTATATTATGGTACCATCGAGGTGATCTGATGATGGAGACAGAAGGTGGCAGGAATTCAGTACTTAACCGACGTAACCCCGTTGAGTTTGGGCTCGTTAGAATAGTCTCAATGAGTAGTTGATGAGTTTGATGACGGTATACAAAAAAGTACAGAAAGCAATAAAAGCTTGTACCAAAAATTTATTTTTTGAAAGTTTTTTTTTATGTCTACTATTAGTTAATAGAACACAAAGATCTAAATTTAAACAAATAAAAACAATCATGCTCCACTCGCAACGTTTTTTAGTAACAAGTACCTACCTACCTAACCAATTGCAATGAAGCAGTGCAGTGACATCTAACAAAATGATATATCTTTAACATACCTAGATGAATTCTAACTCCTAACTCAGACATTTATGCTTACAAGTTCATGTTAAAAAAGTGTGTTAGTAACAGCAAAGCGACGCGCGTAATGGATTAATAGTATTTTATGCAACAGTTGTATAAGAGAGGTCAAAAAAGGCGAGTGGCGTGGGTTACGATGTGAGCCGAAGGCGAACATTGTAAAGAAAGACGCCACGAGCGTTTTTTGACGTAGTTATACAACGTTGCATACTAGTATTTTATGCAACAGTTGTATAAGAGAGGTCAAAAAAGGCGAGTGGCGTGGGTTACAATGTGAGCCGAAGGCGAACATTGTAAAGAAAGACGCCACGAGCGTTTTTTGACTTAGTTATACAACGTTGCATACAATACTTTTTCTACGACTAGCTACTATGGAATAAAATACAAAATTAAACAAAGAATATTTTTTTCTTAAACTTTGTCGTATAGGTGCCGAGATTTAGTAGGCAACAAATTTTCGGTCACTGCTTGTGGGCTGCCGGTGTATTTCTTCTGGTGTAGAAGCAATATTTTCATCGTCATCCATTTTTATTACTTTTGAGAAACACCAACTATTTTGTAGCAAACACAACGGCCGCAAACTCAAACAACAATTTATAAAATAACCGGGAATTCGGGAAACATGAAAATGAGACAAATGGTTAACTTTGTTTTTAATTGATGTCAACTTGCCAGTACTGCCATATTAAGAATAAAGGTTTTTCCTAAGTTAGCAGCAATGCCTTTAGTTCAAAAAATTCTAAAAAGTAAAAACATTCAGTGGTTTGTTAAGTTGGTAGTACCTAATTTATAGGTTTAGAAGCGTATGGCTGCTAAGCGTATCGTTTTGGCGACATAACAGCACGGTTGTGCCGTACTGTTATGGGGAATAGAGTATAGACTTTTCTGCAAACTTATTTTGTATGTCTTTATATTAGTGTTCGTGACTATGTAAATGACAGATAAAAGTACAGGAGTAGAAAAAATACTTTTTCTACGACTAGCTACTATGAAATAAAATGCAAGATTAAACAAAGAATAAACTTTTCTTAAACTTTGTCGTATAGGTGCCGAGATTTAGTAGGCAACAAATTTTCGGTCACTGCTTGTGGGCTGCCGGTGTATTTCTTCTGGTTTTGAAGCAATATTTTCATCTTCATCCATTTTTATTACTTTTGAGTAACACAAACTATTTTATAGCAACCACAAAGGCCGCAAAGTCAAACAACAATTTATAAAATAACCGGGAATTCGGGAAACATGAAAATGAGACAAATGCATGTCTATAGTTAACTTTTTTTTTAATTGATGTCAACTTGCCAGTACTGCCATATTAAGAATAAGGTTTTTCCTAAGTTGGCAGCAATGCCTATAGTTAAAAAAATTCTAAAAAGTAAAAACATTCAGTGGTTTGTTAAGTTGGTAGTACAGTCAAGAGCAAAAGTAAGTTATCACTTTTGTACCTTATTCCATTGCGATAAGGTGAAAAAATGATAACCTACTTTTGCTGTTGACTATACCTAATGTATAGGTTTAGAAGCGTATGGCTGCTAAGCGTATCGTTTTGGCGACATAACAGCACGGCTGTGCCGTACTGTTATGGGGAATAGAGTATAGACTTTTCTGCAAACTAATTTTGTATGTCTTTATATTAGTGTTCGTGACTATGTAAATGACAGATAAAAGTACAGGAGTAGAAAAATACCTTAAAAGGACTCATTACTCAGTCCTATTACCGTCTTAGCACTTAGAATCATATTTATTATGTAATCAGGACTTTATACTTTTAATAGTAATGTGGGTTGTGGATACTTTAATTGTGTCCTCGATTCAATTTTACAAGATGAGGTCAATAATGCGAGTGGATTGAAAGGTTTCCTCTTTTTAATTAATTTGATAGCTTCGACCTCGCTGCACACAATAAATTGTCCCAATCACTGTGCGAACCTCGCATCGGATTACGTAAAATCGCAAATGGATTAAGTTTTTTTATTGCGAGTGTTTTAGACTTAATAATTGTAACACATCTATTAACAATCAGGTTTGTATCGCTGCTGGTGCCAAACGTACTCGTATGTCGTATGTCGCACAATTAGGAGCTCGATGGCGAATCTATATCACGGCGACCGGACCTTATCTCCCAATCAGCGAATTGCGGACTTTATTAATGTCTCTGCAACATTCAGATAGCGCGGATCGTAATTAACAGCTCAGCGCTGACGGCCGGTCGCCAGAGCAAGCTCGTATGGAAATTGGCATTAAGATTTACCAGGAGCGTTGTGATTTTCAAATCGTAACATGTTCCCAACCAACGTAAGAATGATCTTACTTTGGTGGACAATGATATGAAAGTTGGTACATGAAATTCTATGTCATTCTGTGTAATTTTATGTCATCAACATCATACACATGAAACAATGGACATGATGGGGACATGTTACATTTTGTAAGTCGAATACCAGCCCTATTTATGATATATTTATGGCTAATCTCTCGCATCTTAAATGAAAATAACAAATCAAAATGTCGTAATAATATATTAATATGATAAATTAGTTAAATAAAACCAATGGAATTCAAATTACATCCGATATTGTCAAATACACTCGTAGTCATAAACCAAGTTATGCGTACTAATAGAGCAAACTCAATGTTATCTGAGTAGTACTTGGAAATCACCAAGTACTTCCAAATCTGCTGGCCACTGATCTTGTCCCTTCTATTTGGAAATATCCGCTTCTCCGGTCCATTTCAATTAACACAAACGTGCATTTAACGGTTTTAAGTGTTTTATCCATTGAAAACGCGGCTGCCGTGTAATGTGAACCGAATCCTTCCACCAGCCATGCGTGGGGTGTCGTAATTTGCATGTAAGCTGTAAAGAGCTTAGGGGCTTGCAGCCTTGTGCAAGGCGCCGGTACCAACCTCTTTCAAACGACGTAAATTACGGACTGGAACATGTGCGTTCGGCAGTTAGGAAACTGTCTCACTATAACGAGATCGTTTTTTACAATCCTTACAAAGCATCCAGTTGCACAACTAGTTTTCTTGACGATTAACGATAATAAATTAGTGACAAAGAAGCAGTAGTCAAACAATGTGATTTGTATCGTTTTCCCAAATTAACTGGGACTTAACGTGAGAATACGTAGCAAGAGCCCTTTGAGATTATGTGATAAACTTTTTTCTTATCTCCGGCAAGCTTCATAGAATTCTAAGTATGCTGTCAAATGGAGCGACCTCCGACTCACACAGATGAACTAAAGATATATGCAAGAACGATTATCGGATTAAGGAGCCCCATGTCCAGGTGTCCTTCTGTCCGTCTGTTCTGCTCTACAGGTCACATTTCTCAACCGATTCTCGTGAAATTTTGTGAGCAGGTTCGTTAATTTAATTATATAATATATTTTTTGTAAACTTTTTTTTTTAATAAAATTTAATTAGGCAGGCTATCGAGTTTTACAGTTCACAGAACCACTAGTGAATAATACGTTCGGTTTTGCCTTGACCTGTGATTATGGATTTGAGACCCTTTTTTATGGTCCTTCTCGACGCATTTCGGACGGCTCTGGGATCTCCGCCTGTGCCTGTAATGTAAATAGGTACTTAATTAGAATACGATTTAACTACGGTAGCCTAACTGGTTCAGGCATGCGGCTTTCGAACGGCGGTCGTGGGTTCGAATCCCGGTTCGTACCAATGAGTTTTTCTGTCCTGATGTTCGGAATATCGTTTGACTTTTCGGTGAAGGAAAAACGTAATGAGGAAACCTGCATATAGTCCCATAAAGTCCCCAACCCGCACTGGCCCAGCGTTGGGATTGGGACTACTGCCCGTTCCTTCTCATCCATTAGAGAAGGCCTTGAGGCCTGTACCCAGCAGTGGGACGTATATAGGCTGATTTATTTATTATTTTTAATTAATAATTAGATCACCCCAGACTAGAGATGACCAATCTCTTTACCCGATACTTACCCACCCCTACCCATCCCTACCCCAGACCCAGGCTCAAAATACGCTGACTGTGCGTTTACATGTGCATCTCTAATACTTCTCCTTCTGTATGGTAGGTGGTAAAACAACTAACTTGAGCACAAATACTTCGTGGTTTAATCAACGACCAAGAGCAACTGTTAATGAATAATAGCTGAGAACATTCAATCAAATAATTAAACCAAAAAAAAAACCTAAACTAAAATTGCTTAATTCATCCGAGACCTGCAACGCCACATACAGATAACCAGAAAAAACACGTTAAATTATAACATATCATCCCTCGGTTTACGTCGGATTACTAAATTATGACTAAATTAGGTTTAAAGCTTGATATATTTGATAGGTACCACTTATTTACTCTGCTATATCTATTTTAAAAATACAATAAACATGTTAACAGCTTGACACCTACACCGGTATATATACCTGTTAAATAAGTAGGTTGGTCGTTGTAATTGATATGTATAAACAAATCTGTCTGCATTACTGTCTAATCGAAGGGGATTAGTATAATACGTGCGTATTAAATTCTCCGCACCCGTATTTGCAAACGTGATATAAACTCACTTCATTATGTCCTCCGCGAACTATAAATGTCTCATGTATTGCATACAGACTTATATGTTCCTAAAATTGTAGGTAATAACCTAGTTTTCCTATTCACGATAAATGCAATGATTAGCTTTATTATATTTCGAATGCGCTCTGAAGGATATACGTATGCAAAGCAGTGCGTGTCGATGCAGAAATAAGGTGAGGTTTAGGCCAAGCATGACTACTTGATTACTCTCATCATACTACAAAACTAAGTACTGTCTAATAAACACGAATATTAGGTGCATTATCCTTCTTATACCTCGTTTGTTGAGAACGGATACAAATTGATTGCCTGAACAATGATTCTATAAACCAAATGGCAAGTGCATGCTCCGATAATGATGATAAAGGACGTAGTAAAAGTTTATTGAAGGGCTTTGTTGACCTATGACCCGTGTTAGATCTCAGCCGAGCTGCGCGGTTGTGCTAGGTCGGCGGCGCACACGCGGCCGCGCCCACCGGCGGGCGAACGTGAAAAAGTGTGACCCGTTCTTACACATATGAGATCGCTATATAAGTCTTAGCGGACTCAATTTGCTCTCATTTCGGCTCACGCTCAACTTTGGCTAATACCTGCATTAACTTTCAGCGAATTTAACTTACATACTTTTTATGATTTTGAATGATATAGTTTTAAGTACCTAAACCTACCACTGATATACTTAAATAAAAACAATTTTAAAATGAATACGGTAAGCAGAAATTATAATTTTATTTCTTTCAAAATTAATACACTGCAGTATTAATGCAGCAGCGTAATAACTCCAACAGAGTCCTTATATAACCCTTGATTCACTTTTTATTGCAGGTGATATTGGCAGTGGCGTTGACTCTTACGAGTGTGTGTGCTTACCATGATCCGGATCTCAACTACCATTTGAGCCAATTGCAAGCCGCGCCGAACTGCGACAGCGGGCACCCAGGCTCCGGTCCCGGATACTCGTATTTACCACCAGCTGTCCAGCTCACCACCTCAGGAGTAAAGGCGGCTGCTCCTTACGTATCGCAACAAGTGTTCTCAGCCCCTGCGTATCAATATTCAGGATCTAGCTATCAAGCAGGATCTGCCTACCAAGCGGCAGCAGGCTACCAAGCCGGAGCAGCTTATCAAGTTTCTCCACCCATCCAACCGCAACCAGTGCCGGCATTCCAAACTTCACAACTAATTTCACATGCAAACGTTGCGCCCGCATACTCAACCCAGAGAGAATTCCACGGCTACGCGACCTCCGCCGGCCTGTCTGCATCAGCATCGTCTGGAAAAACTGTGACACCTCTTGCAACGTACGCTCAAGCGCCAATCATTGCCAAAGTGACCGCAGCTCCGCTGATCGCCAGATTTTCTTTGGCTGCTCCGAAAAATAACTTTGTGGCTCAGAATTTAGTGTCGCAAGCGTCTTATGCTGCTGGATCAGCAGCGGCCTACAGTTCAGAACAGACGGCTAGCCCGGTCGTGTCGCAGGTGTATGCGGCGCCATCGGCTGGCTATGCGACATCGCCGGCGCTCAGGCAACAGAGTCCTCAACTTTTCGAGCCATCGCGCTACACTCAAGCCGCTCAGTACAGTCCAGCTGCGACGTTGTCGCAGTACCGACCGCCAGTGGTGGCTCAGTATCCTGCTCCGGTAGCAGTAGCTGCTCCTGTGGCCCAGTACGCTGCCCCTGTGGCCCAGTACGCTGCCCCTGTGGCCCAGTACGCTGCCCCTGTGGCCCAGTACGCTGCCCCTGTGGCCCAGTACGCTGCGCCTGCGGCCCAGTACGCTGCACCAGTTGCTCACGTCGCACCTGCAGTGACCCAATACGCCGCCCCGGCCATCGCCCAGCACTCTGGTCAATCTGTGGCGTACTCCACATCTTCGATCAGCCGTCACTCTGGCGCCGGCATCGGCATCGCCCAGTATGCCGCGGCACCAGTGACTGTCAACCACAATATCCACAACATCGCTGTGGCTGCACCGGCCAGAATTGCACATGTCAAAAATGTTCATACCGACTTTCTGGAGAATTATGTAAGTAATTTTATTTTCTTGACTAACCGTAGCAGACAATAATTATGTCTTAAGTAATTAGTGTAATTACCACTAAAATCATATCTTAAATTAGCTTCACAATAATAAATGATAGACGAAAATTAGAACATTTAGTAAATTAGATAAAAATATAAATAAAAACACGTTAGCCACGTACCGAGTGCATAAAATTTGAATATAGAACAGTTTTGTACAGACGGACAGTAAAAATACTCGCGGTATTGTCCAGTAGATAAGAGAGGTGTCCTTTATATGAAATGTTTTGATAATGTTCGGGTTACCTACGACAGCAACATTAAATAAATTACATCGTTATATTTTTTTTACACAAAACACAGTTCTTTTAATTTAGTTATGTATTGTAACTAGTATAAGAGCTTCTAACTACCATAATTTAATCGACTATATAGGCAACAAATGGCGCCAGTAGTGTAAATTTACACGTGAGTGGAAATACCTTCGTTAGTATAAACCGAACTTGACTCGCAATAGTTCAAAATGAATGCATTTAGGTAACCTATGATACCTATTAGCAAATTATGATAATGACAAACAATGATTTTATCCAGTAGATCACTCCAATCATCCTAATGAATGAGCAATGAAAACTAAACCAACACCGGCTAAGCCGCTACCTCTACCTGTCAATAAGATTTGATTGATAGATACGTTACGGTACAAAATGCATCTAATCGCCGGGTCCCGGATCATTACGGCACACATGATATTACTTCATATCCCGACTAATGGTGACGTAAGAGTTCTGATCGACTAAGGCTCCCAGGACGAGTTTCGCACACGTCAAAATCTTGACCAATTATCCAGTGGCAAATTGTGGTGATGCAACATAAAACTACTGATTTACTTTTGCGTCTTAATAATGTTAGTAACGCTATTTGTTCTAGAAAATTAATATGCGTTAAAAATTACGGTGTAGCGTCAAGTGGTCTGGTTACCCAATTTGTTGTATTACCGGAAAGTGGTCAGTATTATTGTTTAGTCACGATAATGTTTCTATTCTTTTGAGATACTCAAAATATAGGTAATCATACATTACATACACAAAGGGAGCGCAGAACACATGAAAATTAATTTGAGCTACTTAGAGCAATTGTAGGTTTGGTTAACGTGCGATATTGCAGTGATAGGTTGCTAGCCCATCGCCCACAACACACTTCAATCCTATTCCATAGTCTAATTTTACATTAAGTACCAACGGGAAAAAAGAAGCCATCTTATTGTATAATCATCATAGGTAGGTATGGAATTAACAAAGCATCGCGTTATCATAAATAAATATCATATATACCCATTAGTAGTTTAATAGTTTACCAGTAAAATATTAATTTATTCCATAGAAACCAAACAATAGTACCTATGATTCATATCTGTCAAGTCATTCGTCCCACCCAACACCGAAACAAATTACATTTAGTCTTATTATCGCTAATTCTCTAATCGATCAAGCACCATGCAAGGTTGAAATCAGCACACAATACACCAAGCATGCATCACTCTTCATTTTCAATAAATAAGTCACGATTTAAATTTATCTTCCATTGTTCATAATCTCTCCAGTAATATTCATGAATTCGCTATCAATTTCTTTTCATGTTTATAAATAGCTGATTGGATAAATAGCTCGTTTAAGAATGTATAGCCACCGACATCCATCGATCCCATTGAACCAGGAAATTGTTGTTAGAGTGTAGCTATGAGTTACTTTATAATTACAACACATTTAAGGAATTCCGTCGACTCCTAATTAAAGCCATCAAATTTAAAAAGTCGAGTGAATGCAGTAGAAATGAGAGCGTTGACAAGTATGTGTGGAGTGAAATTGAGTGATAGAGTCAGAAACAGTGTGATAAGAGATAAGTGTGGAATGGATGGAGAGAGATATAGTCACCAAAATTGAGAAGGGTATGTTAAGGTGGTTTGGGCATGTAGAGAGGATGGATAAAAGAAGATTAACGAAGAGAGTGTATATAAAAAGAGTGGAAGGGCAAGTTGGAAGGGGAAGACCTAGGCGAACTTACAAAAAGGCCAGGGGGGTAATCACGTAACGTTCCAAACGCGCGTCTGACAGTTAAATCTCAATCTACCTGTCATTTTTCCATATAAAATTGACTTTTAAATCTTACAGACGTTCGTAAGAAAAGTTACGTGATCGACCCACAGGTCAAAAGTACCCTAACCCGACGAGCATGTATGAGAAATGTTATGAAGGTGAGTGAAGCGAAAGTGGTTTGTCAGGTCGTAGCAAATGGAGATCCGTGATCTCTGCCTACCCCTCTGGGAAAGAGGCGTGATTTTATGTATGTATGTATGTAAATTTAAAACAAAATAACGAAAAAATTACAAAACAATGATGTCACAACTAGAACGATAAAGTAGGTTTAACATTAATTTCCTTCGTGTTGTTGGTTCGCACCTGGTCAGATTCCACTAAACTCAATGTTTTGAAACAGACTTTTTTTGATGTTGGCAAAGTCAAGTTTTAAGGCTTATGAAGCATAAACCGGAATTGCATACACGTAAACAATCTCGATCACCGTGTCGACATCATCCAACGCATCCCATATTATCTAAAGTGAAAGGCTTACATTAGTCAGCAATTTCCCAAGACTTACTTCGTTATGAATCTAGGGCTACGGTAATTTGGACGGTTAACACACATTACTGTGAATTTGGTTACAACAATAAAATTCGTGATATATTTAACCAGTTCTCGTTGCTTGAGCTTATGCGTATCCGAGGTACTTTTATTTCGATTCTGTAATCGTAGGTACTGTGAATCTGCTTTCACAATTCGACAATACATTGTAATTCGACTACCAACTAGGCTAAAGCTAGCCTAGTTGGTAGTGACCCTGCCTACGAAGCAAGAGGTCCTGGGTTCGAATCCCGGTACGGGCATTTATTTGTGTGATGATCACAAATATTTGTTCCCGAGTCACGGATGTTTTCTATGTATATAAGTATGTATTTATCTATATAAGTATGTTTATCGTCGTCTAGTACCCATAGTACAAGCTTTGCTTAGAGTTTGGGACTACGTCGATTTGTGTAAGATTGTCCACAAAATATTTATTTATTTATTATTTATTTATTTATTTATAATCTGGTGGATGCAAATCTTTGATAGCATCTCAATTCCCCATGCATTATCCATATAGGAATCCTACTAGGGGAGAGTGGCCCGAAGCGGGTACCAAAGCATGTCGTTGTGCAAATTATGCAATAATCGGTGTCGAATGAAAACTGGTAGGATATACCAACACTTTGTCACTCTACCGGAAAGCCCGGAGTGGCCTGCCTGGGTATTAACATCCGATCTTTACTATACTCGTAATTATTGGAGAAGTAGAGATTTTTGCGAACACGAAAATTGACGCGCCAGTAATTATTAAGCCTTTTAGAATAATGTATAGTATACTATAGATACTAAAGAAACACACAAGGTTACGATGCAACCATCTATGGACCACCCCATTTATAAATCACCTGTTCAAAAAACGAGAACTTTAAGCTCGCTTCGGCTTATATTTTCTTCATACAAAAGACATCAACTAGCTCAAGTTCGCGTTACAATTACATTACAGCAAAACAACTCGTAAACCTGTGATATATGAAAACGAAAAGGTTCCAACTGCAATACAAAATTAGGCAGATTACCAACCTTATGTGTATTTTAACAAGAGTCATATTACTAATGGCCAATACGAACGTTTAGATGCGTATTCGTAATGCACACGTTCAAGTGCTTATGGCATTGACATAGAATATATTATTCCTTGCTTCACACACCTTATGTTCGTTTTACTGGTTATTATTTGTCTAATTACTTGTTTGTCATATAAGTACACCACCATAATATAGGGTAAGGTTTTCGTAAAGCAGTAAATCAACTTACGAAAACTTGCCTCATAGCCTGCAATGCAATGGTCATATATGTTTCATTGCCAGTAAGTGTCAAATATCGAATTAGATATTTTGTTATTACTATTGCTGAACTTGGCGTGTTTACGATGATACTACGTTCAAGTTTTTAGAATAGTAATATGGTGAGTACATATATATATGGCCTCAACGTTATAAGGGTATATTATGTCTATAAATTTCGGATTAAAACAGTTTTCTTTATAATGCTCTATTCCGAAGGTAAAAAAATATTAAGTCTCGTTCACTAACGAAAACTAAACTCGTACACTAAACAGAGACAGTCTATCCCGCGCACCGTCTTGGCTAAACGTGCTAATTAAATATTTACTTTAACTACACAATATACTTACAATATAAATCACATTGATTCGTAACTGACTAAAATAAGCAAACACACTTAGTACCTACCTACTGCATATTGCATATACAGGTGTAGGTATGTTGCAAAATTGCGATCAACCATCTCCTTGCTAACCTTGTCAATTATGTTGTACTATGCAGTTATATTAAGTCTTACCAACTTAATTAACGTGACACAAAGCTTAATGCAGACAATTAATTTATCTAAATGAAAAAATATAATGTAATCAGATTAAGCCGTAAGCGCTGGGGCTAATCTCGCATTACGTCAAGCTTTGCATATAATGTAAGCAATCTGGTAATGTCAATAATGTAATGAAGGTACTATTGAGGTTTGTAAGTATGTTGTTAAGGGTCACTATTATAAAATGGATTTCAGAATGGACATAGGTATTTTAACCCGATGCTCCGCCTCATTTCTTTCTTCGTAATACTCGGACGAAGAAAGAAAGCTTGCTTGAAAGAAAGAAGGCTTCGACAGACGTAGTCACGCGGGCTGCTAGTATTTTATAAAGAAAGGTCAAGAAGATGAATTTTTAGTCAAGAGTTCAGTATTCAAGACGAAATTTTCATTTCAAGTCGAGAGCACGAACTTCTCATTTTCTTGTAAATATACTAAAACCCAATCTATTCACTTGAATTATTATTACAGTAGAAATAATTTAGATTTAACTATGATGCACTGTGCTATTCAAGTCATTTTAGCAAGTTTCATTTTCAGTCACCTTCTATTTTTCGTTGGTTATGACGTATATACTACATACACGAGAGTTATATTTTTATCTTCCACTTATAAACCACGGAATCCTAAAAAAAACATTCGGTAAGGTATGAACTTAGCCATTGTTTATTCTTAAATACTCAATGAGTAATGACTAACGAATGCAATAAAACAATTAAGTATTTTATTCATTATTTCATTAATTACCTATTCTACCCATTAGTCAAAGACAAGGAACGGAAATGGTAATTTGAAAAGCACCGTCGAGACCGCAAGGTTTGCGAAAGCTCGAATAAACTTTAGCTGGCATTCCCACGGCATTATCAGCGTGAATTGTCGATTGAAATGTGCGGGCGGCCAACGCCGTAGGTATGGTATTCTACCTACCTACCTAAAAGCATTCGGTACGGTTTCAGAAGAATTCTAACGCTCCAAGGCTGTTATTCGCTACGCGCTCACGCGGGTCATCCCACGCTTCACGCCTAACGAAACTAGACCTCTACCTACGCTTAGTTACTACGCATCGCGGTGTCAAGATATATTTGTGGGTGAGCGTTGACGTGAGCTTAAAACAAGTTACAGAATAGGGGGGCAGCTGAGAGAGCATACAGAGCGTATACATGTTTAACCTTTTGACAGCGAGGGTGCAAAACAAAACGGTGCCCAACTGAGGCCAGAACAAAAACAATAGCTAGACAAAATATGAATAAAATGAAACTTCTGATAAATATTGTCATGTCAAAATTCATGTACGTATCATGAACTATTAAAAAAATGAGTCTAGTTACTTGTAAAGCTTTTTATTACATAAAATTAACAAAAAGCGCAAAGCGCACGCACGGCTGTGGCCGTCCGTGGCTTCATTGGCACGAGTTTTCGTCCGCGTCCACAGCCGTCTTTAGCTCTCAAAAGGTTAAACGGTCGGCAATGTACATTTGAAACCCCTGGAGGTCCAAGCGTCCATAGGCTACGATGACCGCTTACCATCAGGCGGGCCGTAGACTTGTTTGCCTCCGACATTGTATTACACAAGTCATCGAAAGCCATACGGAAGTTTGTAGAACCATGTAAGTGTCAGCAAAAGTAGCTCCGAGGGCGGTGTTCCAAATGATATATGCAAGCTCTTATTCACTTATAATAAAGAAGTGTGTAGATCCTTTTGACGTCTTCGCATGCGCAGCTACTTCTGCTGCTGACTGCATATTATATACTTCACCCGCATTTCATGAAGAGCCATTTGATTTAAATTTTATCGTGATTACCTGATGATACATCGTTCACCCTGATGCCGGTCCATTCTAAATATTGATGAAAGAATTTTCGAAATGGGACGAAACTACCTTCTATAGTGTCGGAGATTAGGTTGGTAGCTTACTTTCAAACTTACTAACTCGGATTTAAATCTTATTTTACCTAAAATACCCCCAGTTTACAGTATCTATTCCTCTTCCAGCTCTTCTTTTTGAAAGCCTTATTAGTTCACTTAAAACGAGCTCTGCTCTATTTTCACCTAGTGGACGGATCAACCTGCAATTGGGTTCACATAAAATGTAAATACGATGGTAGGTAATCTAATTTACCTTAACAATTTCCTTTAGCTAAAGTTATGTATGGGTGCTCGATATACACCAAATACGGTTAATATTATGCGAGCTAGCAATGTGTCGGAGTTTTAGAGTTATACCTACTGCTTGCGACGTCCACATCAATCCAAATCTTAATTCACGAATCCGAAAGTTGTTTGTGTTTGCAGTATCAAATAAACAGATCAGTTTATTTCAACATGTGACGCTCTAAGTGTCAATGTACTGTCTATTCATTGAACCAAATTCAACGTAAGTAATCCACTATTAGTACAGTCGAACACAGAAGTAGCTGAGTATTAAAATACACTGTCGCAATAGATAGGTACAGTAAGGGAAATGTATTCACGTACCACCGTGGAACCCTGTCGCAATTGACAGGCCGCCGTCACTCAAACTCGAGTGGTACCTATGTCACCTTATTGCGATAGGGTTCTATGGTGGTACGTTAATACATTTCCCTTACTGTACAGTAAGGTAGGTAGGTTAGTTAGTACTCTATGTTATGAAAATATTGCTAACATTTGGCATTAAACAATATGATCCCAATATAATATTTACCAATTTGTCAGTCACGCCTGCTGACACCTACCTACATTTTGTATTTCGACAAATTGTATTTATTTATTTATTCCATAAAATTTCACAGCATTATAGTAGGTAGTACCAAAGCACTGTGAAACAAAAAATAGTACCTACACAAAAGAAACAAATAATAATAATTACACAGAAGGACCATAATATCGGCCTTTAAAACCTAAGCCAAAACCAAACACCAGCACGAGTGGAGGAATGTTTAAGGCACTCAAAGCTCTTCATAGAAGGAGTGGACTCGAGCTGGACCAAAAAACTCTGGAAATCCAGCAGGAAGCAACTCAGGATTATATCTGGGGTGTTCACAGGTCACTTCGGCGTCAAGGATCTCTTGGCCAAGATGGGACTATCGAACAGTACAGACTGTAGAATGTGTGGCGAGGAGGATGAGACTATGGAACACTTACTGTGTGAATGTCATGCCCCTGCCAGACAAAGAATGAATCACTTTGGTAACGGCTACCCGCAACCAAAGGAATTCAAGGTACTCCCACTAAGCTGCATCATCCGCTTTGTGGAAATGATGGAGCGAGCTTGGGAGTAGCTATAAAGGGGAGGGCAAATGCACAAAAGATCCCACTGGGTCGAAGTGTATCCGAAAGGGCCCTCAACTAGATAAGATAAGATAATATCATCTTATACTACAAGTACAGGAAAAAATCTGAAAACTATACCTTTGTAATTTTGTACGGAACCCTCGGTGGGCGAGTCCGACTCGCACTTTTATACTACGATGGTGGTAATACGGTCTGTCTGATGGTAACCAGACACCCTAGTCTATGGACGTTTGCGATTCTAGAAGACGGCAAGCGCGTTGCCGACTCTTGATTGATTTGAGGATTCGTTGTGTTGATAGATAGATGATAAAATAAAATATTAAGAACATGTTTTTTATTTTTTTGACATATTAGTATTTTTATTAGTTATTAGTCTATAGTTATTAGTATTTTTTTTCCTGTTATTTTGGTATACTCTGTAATCTGAAGATCTTTTATGTAATAAATATATACCTGGACAGTATATATTTATTTTAGCTATGACTATATTTAATTGTTGACATTCCATTGTAATTAATATACTTTTTGACGATCATGACATAAATTCATATAGATTAAGATAGAATTCATTTATATTGTAATTAAATTATTATATAAAACAAAAATAATACAGTTTATTAACTATAAACAGGAATCACAGTGTCTTAATATAAATATGGATGGCACAAAGGTAGAGCAAGTTAGTAGTACCAGCTTTTTAGGGGTTACTCTAGATGAAAACTTAAACTGGAAGTTACACGTCCAGAAAATAAATAAAAAAATAGCCAAGAGTTGTTATGCGATATCAATATTATCCAATATAACTTCAATAGAAGTTGTAAAACAGGCATATTATGGTAGTGTGTATCCTCTTCTTACTTATGGTGTCATATTTTGGGGCAACTCAGTAAATGTCCAGTCCACTTTCGTACCTACTACAAAAAAAGTGTTTGAGGATTATGTTTAAGATAAATAATAGGGACTCCCTTAGACCAATCTTCAAAATGTATAAAATATTAACGTTGACGTGTATATTCATACTAGAGATATGTTTATTCGTTAAAGGTCGCAAAGATGTTTTTATAAAAAAATGTGACTCTAAGGTAAACATACGAAGTCAGTATAGGCATGATTTATGTACAGTCTGGCCATCTAGTCATATTTTAAAGAAGAGCACATACTTCACTGGAATAACAGTATTTAATAAATTACCCGAAATAATCAAACCACTGGAAGGAACACAATTCAAAACATAACTCAAAGAGTGGCTTTTAGGCAAATGTTTTTATAACTTAAATGAATATTTTTTTATGAATTAATATTTTTATACTAGTTTTATTATTGAATTATACTTTAATATTGTTTTAGATGAAAATTTATTTGAGAATATGATTATTGTTAATAATTTCAAAAATTTAACGCCATGAATATTGTACGTCCGAAATGGGCAAACTGTTGATGCTATATTATTAATTTTTTCACCACAATGTACACAGTTCTGACAATAAAAATTATCTTATCTTATCTAAATAAAAAAATGTAATCTAATCTAATAGCTAGAGATGAACGCGGGCCCCTCACTCTCGACACAACACATCCTCGGGAGCTCTGCACGGTTATCACAAGACGGCGCGCGAGTTCTCTCGATTTTTCTCGCACTATCAGTCTCTCTCTTATTAGAAAACTTAGAAAGAGAGGTATAGTGCGAGAAAATCGAGACAGCCCGCGCGGCGTCTTGCGATAGCCGTGCAGACGACCTTACGATCTGTATTAAGTTAAGTCTAACGACGACGATCGTTGTTGGCAGGACGCGCACCCCCGCTACGCGTTCGAGTACGGCGTGAACGACCCGCACACCGGCGACATCAAACACCAGAAGGAACAGCGCGATGGAGAAGTCGTCAAAGGTAACCTTTTTCACTAACCCGTAACCTTTTTCACTAACCCTTTTCGGCTCAACACAGACATGAGGGTGAGTATCCGCCAAAGCTGTACGAGGTTGCGAGGCGTTGAGCAAGGAAAAAATGCACCATCAGGTCAGGGCCGCACTGATAGGGCGATTGGCGACGCGACTGCGATTTCACCACAACTTGGGCGACTTGATGTATGAAGATTGCCGTCGCCTCGGTACTCGCTCTACCAGTGCGGCCCCGGCCTTAGGAAGCGATGAGCGAGGTTGCGAGGCAAACGTCGCACAGGTTTGACGGATACTCACCCTCAGTTTGTACCTACTCTTTGCCCTCAGGTACCCGGATCATGTCCCCTGACTCGGTTTGCAGTTGTTATCATCGATTTTTGAATTACAGCGCTCTAATGCGAGAAAGCGTGTCAGGGAACTACATAGATCCAGGAATTTGACGTTTTGGTTGAGCCTAATTAGGCTACTTTATTCTAGGTACTAAATTAGAATTCACTGCATACTTATCAATTACTAGTAAAGAGCTCGTTGGAACATCTTGCATCCTCAACATAATTGATGATTTCTAGAAAACTTTGTACATGTTACGTAGTTACCACGGCAATTAAGTTAGCGATCATTATTCCTTTTTTGTTACCAATTTTCTTAATAATTTTCAAGACAATGATTTGAGATACTTTACAATTAAAAAAGTATAAGGACAACAGAATCATAATTACCAGAAATAGCAATAAACTTCATACCATCGTTCATAAACTTGGTAACAAAACAGGAATAATGATAGGTAACTTAATTGACGTGGTGACCTACAAACTTTTCTAGAATTACTCACCTACGTGTTGGTAAAGCTAAACTATCTCGAGGTCTAACTAACTTAAGTTTGATATCAAATTAACATTAGCTGCGCACACTCGTTCTGATACGAGCAAGCGAGCGCCCGCGATCAAAGTAAATTCTATATCAAACCAATATGATCAATCAGACCCCTTGGCAAGTTCCTTTCGCCGCTACGCCTTTGCTACGTAACGTGCCATCAATCCTGCCAATAACCGTGTTTTATCCAGGTCAGTACTCGCTGGTGGAGCCGGACGGTTCGGTGCGCACCGTCGACTACGTCGCCGACTGGGAGACCGGTTTCCACGCCAACGTACGCAATGACAGACACAATCACTAGGTGCCGTACATGGACGATTAAATGGGGGTATGACAACAATGGTAATAGTTTTGTAACTCAGGAGTACGCCCAACCCCTTCGAAGCGGCAATACCTACCCTCCTAAGGCCCACCATACCACACAATACAAAATACAATTGAAATTTGAATCATCAATTGTCAGAAATAGAGTTAAATTTGTCTTGTAGTTTCATAAATTAAGGAAATTAATTTCAATTCCTTTAGGAGGGTAATTCTTGCCAGGATTTTTGGCAATAGCGATCACTGTAGCGACTTTCGTCCCAAAATCATACCTACTTCGTTATTTAAAGCTTGTAGATATAGGTAATTAATATTTCGATAATTCACGACTTAAGACATCGGATTACAAAAGGAGAGCTACCGTTAATGAATTACGACTTCAGAATGAAAGTGATCGCTATTGCCCTGATTCCTGGCATGCATGTAGCATAGTAGCTGCTAATCTTATTGAATATTATGGTAATGGCGCAGTGAACTGAAGAGATGTCTGCATTACTAAAGGCACTCGGATAATTTTAATTTGATACAGATGACAGTGTTAGAGTCTGTGTTCAGATATGTGGAACGCATACAAAAATAATATTATAGACATTTTCATTCATGGTGTCATTTCTTGGATGTGCATATTATACATAGTTTGATAAAACTGTTATACATGCCATGGATTTGAAACAAGTTCCTCTTATTTACGATGACGAAATCAAAGTGCGAAAATGTATCGCAGGATTCGTAGGCTCGTAGCCTCAATTAGCAATTCCAAGGCAATGTGCAATCCACAGCAAAAGTGCCGGCTCCGTAGTTCGAACTGTTACTTACTATAGTTACTATTCTCTTTCAACCCCTAGCCAGATAATTTCAGGGGCTCAAAATTACATGCAACATGCGCGTATTAACGTCACCGGAGTATGGTTATAGAATCAATGGAAATTATTAAAATTCTTGTATGATCTTTCTAGGTAGGAAATAAAATAAATTGACCGCTCCGAGAGAAAAGAGATCTTAGTGTTGTAGGAGTTTAAGTCAAATTTGCACTACATATTTGATTTCTGAAAACTACAAGAATATTCTCTTGTATTAGATTCATATAAGTATGTACAGTCGCCATCAGATATATCGGAGCGGCGAAAGCGCTCACAATTATCTGAACACGTCTCTATTGTCGAGGCATTAGAGACGTGTTCAGATATTTGTGAGCGCTTTCGCCGCTCTGATATATCTGATGACGACTGTACATATATGAATTTGGTGAGAACCCTAAGGTACCTATTTATTAAGGACTTTAAAGTGATAGGCTTGTGCCATAATTAGTGGCCTCTTCCGAAACTGGGTGTGCCGATGAACCATCGACAGCACTGTTTAGGTACTGACCAACTGACCAATCTTGAACCTTACGGCATCGAGATAAGGTCTATTAACAGATACTCCAGCGTGTCTTCGTTTGTACACGTAATATCAGGGCCATTCTTATTTTTGTGCACAATGTTACAACCTGACCATAGTTGTCTCCAAGGAACAAGGTTTACAACGGTGGATGAACATCCAAAAATGTAAAAAAAAACTTTTCATAAATGAAAATTTCACGAATTTGGCAGTGTCCGGCCGGCTATACAAAGTTTTTGGCCGTCTTTTTTTATTTTTTCCTTGACCAGAATCGTTGGGACTGTCCTGCGTCACCGAGGCTTAAACGATGGACCTACGTTAGTTTTTGTAAAATTAAGGGTTAAAAAAAAACATTTTAGGAAATTTTCTATAGGCAATTTTGAGAAATTACCTACATTTCCATTGAGAATTTTGGAAATTTTCCGTCGGCATATCAGTGCGTGGATGTCTCTCCTATACACATATGGAGAAATTATAATAGAATAAAATACAGACAAAATATTTTTTTCATACATTTTTTCTATTTCCGCCCCAGTACAAGTTGGCTCAGTTCGGGTTGCACAGGGCGGTTCCACAACACTTCGGGAGCTCAAATACCGCGAGCCATCAGTTGCCTCTTGGACACTGCAACTACGCGTCATTGCTCTGAATATACGTTTGTTTGGGGAGCCAACTTGTGTCGAGCGTCCTCCACTCTTAATTTTGAATTTTACTCTTTATTTTCAGCCTTATTTAAGGGGTAATTGTTACGGACGTAGATGTCAATACCGTTAATGCCCACGGTATTGACATCCACGTCTGACAAAAATGAGAATGGCCCATCAATAGCAGATCTCAAGTACCTAAATCAATCATCAACAGGTGAGAAGGGTATAAAAGTAATGTTTCTTTTAATTAATGAACATGTTTGATGTAGTTGCGTAAAGTCATAATCGTGGCCTTCATTTTGTTCGATCTAATTAATAATTGGAAGTCTAATATAGCTAGATTAGGAAGGTGTGGATTAGGGCTTCCAATTCCGGGATTTATTACTACTACAATACCGCGGATCCCGGTATTGTAGTAGTAATAAATCCCGGGATTGGAAGCCCTGGTGTGGATATCGGAGTTGAACTATAATCGCTTTTATTTTATTTCACGCTTTTACCAAATTGAAGGCCCATCCGGGATTAAAACAACTTGGTGCTTTCTGAAACTTCAAGTACCTAAGCTATACTAGTTTTAGTAATTAGTACATAAGTTATTTTAATTTAACCAGAGACTAGCTAATTAAAAATACTGCCAATATCAACTGTTTCACTACGTGGTTACACTACATGGGGTTGTACACTTGTACAGTAGGCACTAGGCAGCAGAAGTGGTTAGGCGGGCGAAGAGCTCAAAATGATCTAAACAAGCTCTTATTACCTTGTAATACAGACGTGTGTAGATCATTTTGAAGTCGTTGTTCGAGTAGTTACTTCTGCTGCTGACTGTATACGCAAGGTCCCAGCGTCGTAGTGTAGGTGTTGGTAGTTGAAATTATTTAAGTTGACCGAATTGCATCAAAGTAGTCCATTCAAAAACCAACTATACCGCCGAAGGTAAAAGATTCAAATTGCAATGACAGTTTTATAAAAAGTGGGTCACATTAAATAATCTCAACTATACTAAGGTTGTTATACAACGCCATCTAGCGACATTGTCAGTCTTAATGATTTACTACTCTGGTATACGTGGTGCTCCAACTTTTTAGTTAACGAGTACTATATGTAACAGTTATGTGATAAGTGAATCTGCTGTATCATTTTGGTTGATATTGTGTACAAGGTTGCGATATTAACACATATCTTACCGATAAGATGTAATTGTAAAATAAAATAGTATTTTGTAAAAACACATAACTATATTGTTCAAATTTTAAACAATAAATAAACTTTACAGTATACCATTTAATCTTATAACAACCTAAACCCCCTACCAAATACAACAAGCTTCTCTATATAAAAAACATATTATGTTACTTGTGTGTTTTAATAATGAGTGAAAATAACTGTCTTGTCTGTCATGTAAATAATTTATATTGTTGGAATGCCAATTCCGTTTTAACATACTAGGTATAATTTTACCCTCTACTTTACTTGTTTTGTTGTATCAAAAACTATAGTATAAAGCTCTCTCCAATTCAATAGCAACAATAAATAACAAATCTTAGAATGTTTATCACAGATATAACAATAAAGTATTTTAACTTACAATATACAGTTTTGTGATGCCTTTTCCTTTACTCCTTCATTTTAATTCCTTGATATCAGCCATTTATCATGAATTATTTATGTCATCACAAATCTGGTGATCTCCTTGCCGCTGAAGTAGCATTTAGGACACGCAAACTCCGGATCTATCATTCTATTTGTCTGAAAAACACAAATCTGTTAATTACACAAACCCTTCTTACGTTTGTATGATTATAAGTTTTAGGTACAGTCGACCTCATAAGTAGCTGAACCTTGTCGTTTTAACTCGTTTGACAACTTCATATGGCAATTTAACATGACGTTTAATGCGACACGGTACAAATGTGTTAAGCCCCTTGTGAGGCCGACCGTACGTAATATATCCAGATAATACTCTGACGACGTTTTAGCGTTTACAACGATACAACGAATATATTTTCTAATAATTGCCGAATATTGTGCTGCTCTTGATCTCATAGAACGAGAGAAAACTCCAATGAACTATTATAAGATCTCTTCCATTACTGAACTGATTTTGAAATAGTTGTTTATGAGACTGTACATAATGAGAGGCTTTAAATCACGAGTGTGGTTTTATGAATCGAGCGTGAGCGAGTTTCATACTAGGATCACACGAGTGTTTTAAGGCCTAATTATGTACAGTCATCTACACACATATCATAAATCCTCAATGATGTGTTCGGGAGAACCTTTAGAATAACCGCCATTGCACCGCCATGGCCGACTAGATTTCAAATCATGACCAACTAGATTTCCATCGAACAGTATCGAAGGCTCTGACATCTGGGCCACTTTGAAATTTGAAAGTCATTACTTTATCAATATCGATATCCTAATAAAAATCCATACAAAATAAACTACGGCCAGACCACAAGTTAATTATTTTTATAGACTTATTGTTATAATGCTGGTCATTACTGCCATTTTCCGAACGGGTTTATATTATGTGTGTAGATAAAATATGTTACAAAAAGGGAGGCTCAAAACGCTCATGCAATCAAGTATTCAGAACTATCTTACACCCCATAAAACAAAGGCAAATTACCGTTAAGCAATAATAGCAGAAGATATGTGAGCAGCCCATAGTGTGTGGCAGAACAGGTCTGGCAGAACAAGAGGCGCACACTGTGAGCTGCGTCATGGAGGGTGAGCCTGGCTTCGACACTGGCTGCACGTGTTGGCGCCACCACACGAACTTCAGGATGTTGCTCAGCCGTCTTCGGAGGCCGAATATGTTCATCAAAGATATAACTGTGCCTATAAGTTCCTGAAAAAAAAACACGTAATACTTGTGACCTAAGATTTTTTTATGATGCCATTCGAACCAGTTTTTGTAGAGGAACAAATGTTTGTATGGGAGCAACTACAATTAAAGAACATAAATACCCAAAAAAATTAGTTAAAGACCGACCTCGCTGGCGGCAGCCGAAACTGATTGACTCAAAAGTATGACGTTACTTTGCTATTTGAACTAATCATTGTAGGGAAAATCAGTTTCTATAAAATCGTAAGGATTCTATTGGTAGCTTTAAATTTACTCTTGGACAGTAAAAAATTTTTATTTTTTTTTAACCTTTAAGATCTTTTTATGATTTTGTAATTTATACTTTATTACAATAATTCGATGGTTTACTATCCATTTACCAACACTAGGTTATCAATTTTAACATTGGTCACAAGCCCAATATATATAAATAAACTGTGACACAATCATACAAAACAGAATTCCGTGTTGAGACTAGTGGACCTGCATTTTACCTAGGGACCTGCACTAGAAGTTAACGCAGTTAATCCTCAAATCCAAAAGCATAAAAAGTTCAAAAAACTATATCACAACTACCGAAAACTAACTAAAAACTTACATCAGCCGATTATAATCAACCTGTCATCAAAATGATTTGCAGAATTGCCGATAGACAGCGCGGACTGATCCTTCCCCAAAAACCGTCAAAATTATACCGAACATTCTCCTTGTGTGTAAATAAGTCAACACCTTAAACCTGATATTGGCTAATCCACCTTGCTAAAACAGCAAGGAGTATGGCCATTAAAAAAAAAGATAGCACTAATATTATTCTTATAGGTCGATATAAACTTGAATCGTTTTCCTATCACTTGACTTTAGTTCAATAATATTTTTATATAATTGAACTCAAAATTTTCTCCTCTTTCATTTGACGCACAAGCTTTGTTAGCAAAAGATTTTTTTCAAAGTTAGTCAGTTACTTGTGTGACAGCCAACATATTTTTCTTTTTCATACAAAAGGCAGCCTATGTCACCCCGAGCATCATTTCAAATAGGTTCAGTATTTTAAACGCTACAGAGGAACCTGAGGAACATAGGTAAATACAAACATAGACTGCTAAAAACATATCCCTTCCTTTCAGCTCTGCCGTAGTTGGGCAAAAAAGGGATGGCAATGGCAACGCGCTTGTGATTCTTCTAGTCACAAGTATCCATAGACTATGATGGCTGTTTACCTTCAGCCAGGCTGTTGTCTATTGTAATTGTGAGATGAGACTAATCAGAAATTTAAACATGTTTATGTCTTCTACTTACCCATTGCAATATAAATACTGTCATATTATAAGCATTTTAAAAATATTCAAAGAATGTTAAATTATACTTACAATAAAATTATGCCATAAAAGTTCTCTTGTCCATGAAAAATCAGTCAGATCCTCTCTTGTGAGCTTATCCGCTGTCAACTCCAAACCCAGAATAAAATCTATTAGCACAGGATATTTTCCACTCTGTATAAACCTCAGAAAATTTAAAATATCCCCAAATAACTGAAATCTTTCTAACTGGTGCACATAATTCTGTACTTTAGCATTTGAAGTCAAACTATACACAGCTCTGTCCTTTAAATATTTTAAACCAACTGCATACCCATAGTACCAGTAAAGTTTGGCCTTTGAGAAATTATTTGTGTTGTATTTCAGTGACAGCATTTTTTGTCCAAAGGTACATTTGTTGTCGTAGACTGAGTATTTGAATATCCATGTTCGAAGAAGTAACTCAAGTTCCGGTAGCACTGGCTGTAGAATTCCTGGCTGAAAAGGATCATTTACTTTGATATGAATCAAATGTTTTTTTCAAAGTTCATTAAATTTAAGACTTACATAATTTAAAGTTATATGAATTACTTTATTGGTATATAATTAGATTAATTAGGTATAATGTTAAAATATATAAATATAAGTGAGAGAGTGCAGTGTGCGCCAACAAACTGTATATTAATTTGGTGAAATACCCAACTAAGTTTTGTGAGTTAAACACATTCACTGCCAGGAACCTGGCAGCCACTCTGTTTGTATGCTACAAATTTGTTAAATAATTAAATAGCTCAGTGCACTTTTCATACAGTAATTTTTACATTAATGTATTGTAATAATACCATGATTGACTAAATAAAAGTCCTACTCATAGCTTATGACATTATTGATAGAATATTGCTTTTTGCAATTTTAAATAAATTTTAATTACTTACAAATTTTAATCTAATATGAACTTTTTTATGTTTAATGTTGTCATTTATTTATAATGAACAAATGTGCATTATAAATAAATGAGTATGAGTAGGAGTATGTGTTTTATCCGTATATATAGGTAGAAGTGAATGCTGGAGTAGCACTTTCTCATTATAACTATTATAAGACACAAACCTCTAAATATTTTGTAGCATTAAAAAGCTGTTGTTTCAGCAATTCCTCCAGTTGCTCATCCAACTGTCCCGCGTCCAACTAAAAGTTTAACAACACAAAATTAACCAATTTTTAATACCTAAGTTAAATGCACCACCACCTTCAAAGCATATTATTATGGCGTTTTTTATACCTGTGTCACACGAGGAATATAGTTTACAGCCATGTTTAATGTGAGAGATCAATCATAGCATCCCTTGCATATCTATGAACGTAAATTTTATATACTCTGTCTGAAAGATAACAAATGATCAAAGTAGAGGTTGTAAAGTAATTATTTTTATGTGAACTATATAAGACAAAGCAATGCGGTATTTGCGGTAAGTGAATAAAGCAACGAGTTTGATTACTAACTTACAGAAAATTTGAGGGTATCGTACCATTCGTACACAACGCTAAATTAGACTATGATTTACCATATCATATCAATAATTAGACAATATTTATTTACACAATGTTCGACAAAATTCGCGATATCCACTTAACCAGCGATAATATCTGTCATTAGCAAAGAGAATATAACCACTACGTTTAAGAGACGGAACTTCATAGTACAGCGCTTATTTGGTCGTGCGCAGACTGCACCAACATAAGAAAAATCTAATGTTGCTATTCTCATAAAGGCTATTATACACCTATAAGATGGAAAGAGACAGAAAACATTCAATTCATTCACTTTTAGGCGGTTGGCTGTGACAAGTGGATGGTGTATAGAATGCTTAATTTAGTGCTGTAAAAACCGATAATAGTGATTTCAAGAACCGATAAATAGTGATTTCAAGAACCGATAATAGTGATTTCAAGAATCAATAGTAATTGATATAAGCATTTTTATTTTTTGATTTGCCTCGTATTTGTCCCTTATAAATGAAACAATATTCAGTTAAGTTGCAACCATTTTTTATTCTTTCATATTAAGTACATTTTGATTGCCAATAAGGTACAGCATAATTTTAAACTGCCTGACGACACTGAAATGTAAAGTAAATTTAGTAGGTAATTGCGCCGGTTGGCAATCACCGTTTAGTATATTGGTTTACGAACACTTTGGTATGGACGACCTCAATTGAAAGGATAATTTATAGTTTTCATAGTAGGTAGTTAGAGAGATTTAAAAAATAGCATGTGACTAAATGTTTGATTTGGGTCTGCAAAATTGTGAATATATTTAATTAAAAAAACCTTGTCCTGTGTCAGGCGTTCGCTGAGGCTGGGCTCACACAGTCTGAGACCATGCACTGAATACAGAATCTAGACCCCTCAAGAACAAACAAAAAGGAGGTTTGGTAGAAATTGTGCATAAAGCGTGCCGTTTTATTTGCTCTTGATTATTCAGATTATGATTCCCTGACACAATCCCGTTCTGTGTGAGGCCAGCCTGAAGCTGATTGCATAACCGGCATAATCACCTCAATTTACATTTTCACTGACTTCTTAACAAATCGGATCTTAAATAAAATAAATGTGAAGCGTCTGGTCAGCATGAAGCATGAGGCATATTAAACTATCTGTCAGATAAATTTTAATCTGGTTATTTTTACAAGCTTTATATTAACTCGCCTTGTTAGTTCGTTCGATCGTTAGTAGGTATGTGCCGGTCAAATCTTCCAAGTTAAATTTGACCAACTTCCTGTAGTTGACTTCAAATTTAGTATAAGTCGGATGGCAATGCCATTCTATGGTACCATAAAACTGGTTTTATGATAAAGATGAAAGGTGGCCATAGCACCTCCATGATTACAACAAGATTAATTAAAACACTGCGTAAAAAAACTGCGGTTGGCAATAAAAGCTTGTACCAATATATATTTTTTACAGAAACTTTTTTATTATTTAAATATAATTTATCATTATATTTCCTAATACAATTACTAGATAATAGATACATTACACTGTAATTATGATATTATAATACCATAATCAACCGCTGCAACTAGGTGATCATATACGTATACCAACTTTCACTTTTTGAACATGAAATGAATGTACGTACCCCTTAAATAATTGTAACATTAATAATAGGTAGTTACGAGCATCTGAATTTGATAGAAATTTATTAAATAGCAATGAAGCAGTTTCTCCTCATGTTAGTTTTATCTCGATTTCATCCGGAGTGAGCCTGGGGTCAACTGCTCTCGTAGCCGATCCCGTGGATTTCCCCGTATGTAGCGGAAAGCGACTAGGGCGTAGGCGCCCGCTAGGCGGGTTTCTGGCAGTGAAAATGCTAGGCTACCTAATCTCTAGAATCAGCTTAGGGACTATTTTTATGGAAGTGACTGCTGTCACCTGACTATTATGTTTAATAACATAAACTTTTGTCATTATTATAGGAATGTCAAAGAATGTGAAAAATACTCGACAAAGACAATCAATTATTAAGTTTAGTGTGAAAAAGATACAATTTGGCCGAGGTAGACATATTCGTTAACATATATGCCGTTAGTCATTATGCATGTCTTGTTCGCATTCATTTCCAGCCCATGCACATTGCTCAAATACTGATGAAGATCCGTAATTACATTAATATTCAATATTTAGTGTTATTACTCCAATAAAATTATAAGTCGAGTGTCCGGCGGGAGACCCTCCACATTTGAAACGAAATGTACCTAATATAAAATTCCTTTTAAGTATTCCCGGGTAGGTTGCTTTGTCACCTTGTGTCCCTCAGAGCGAAAAGTAGGAGCCGCGCTAAGCGGGGCTACGTCGACTTGATGGCGGGTCGTAGATGCTTATCTCTCAATGCAGGATATGTTTAGGGATTAAATATATAGTCATATATATCAATTTCGATGAAGGCTACCATAACATATTATGGATTAGGCCAAAGTTTGATACTTACTATCGAGTCCGTTTGCTAAGGGGAATCCTTGTATGGAGAGATATACAATGTTGAGTACAGCAAGGGGTGTCAAAGTTTTTCAGATTTTTTCTGGCGGATTAGTTTGGACCTTTGAGTCAAGTTTGGTGCCGTTATCAGGTAACGAGATGATGCCTAATTCATTCCCCGTACCAGTTTTTTAGAGTTCCGTAGCAAAATATGACGCAATACTTAAAAATATAAACTTTTAGTAGTAACGAAATGCAAACAAACCCTCATATTCTCATATTTTTGTATAAACTTGGTTTATAAAAAATACTGTCTGAAAGCCTATTTAATGCAGATTTTAAAAACATTAACAGTAAATTTGACTTTTTCAATGTAAAATAAAATATTGAAAGTACTGCGACGTTCGTCAGCACAGCGTAGGAGACGGCAAAAAGTGACGAAAAACAAGTATTACTAACAAAAATAAACCAGCCAAGTGCGAGTCTGACTCGCTCACCGAGCGTTCCGTATAAATTTTTCCTTATCCCATCCCATATTAACTGGTAGGGCCCGGTTATAAATTAAATAGTGTTTTCAATAATTATATGAGGACAACCCGTTTACGTTAAGTTTAGACCTCATTTGTATGCTGCGCCATACGTACTAGGTGCAAACTTAACTTAACCGGGCCCTACCAGTTAAGATGGGATGGGATAAGGAAAAATTTATACGGAACCGCTCGGTGAGCGAGTCAGACTCGCACTTGGCTGGTTTTTTTGTTAGTAATACTTGTTTTTCGGGGCTTTTTGCCGTCTCCTACGCTGTGCTGACGAACGTCGCAGTACTTTCAATATTTTATTTTACATTGAAAGTAGTCAAATTTATGTTTACTGTTAATGTTTTTCAAATCTGCATTAAATAGGCTTTCGGACAGTATTTTTTCTAAACCACGTTCAATACAAAAAATATGAAAATATGAGGGTTTGTTTGCATTTCGTTACTACTAGAAGTTTATTATTTTAAGTCTTGTGTCATATTTTGCTAGGGAACCCTAAAAAACAGGTATGGGGAATGAATTGGGCATCATCTAGTTACCTTATGATTATGACGATACCGAACTTGACACAAAGGTCCAATCCGCCAGAAAAAAAATTCTGAGCGCCGGGAGTTCTTTACTTTGACCCCCCCTTCCCCGAATTGTCGAGGAGTTCAAACTGGCTACCGGGCGTTTTGGGCTCAGGTTGACGTGTACAACATTCGTACCAAATGGCATTGCTGTACTCCAAAATGTCATACTTTTTCCCCTTAGCAAACGGACTATAACGCTTACTCGGTATGTAGTGATTTTCACAATGAACTTTTACAAAGTTTAAGTGGAAGTTGTGTTGTTGTTCATAGAGAGCTAGACAAATAGGCCCGCCGCCGCGCGCCGCGCGCCGCGCGCCGTGCTCCTGACCCGGCCCGCTTCGGATCCGCACCCATCCGCCGTGTGTTTTGCGCATTCGATTTATTCACCTAACCGTGTTGTATTGTTTAGACTTTTAGCACTTGTCTGCCAAACCTTCTTTTTAAACAGAAGAAGTTGAAGTTCGCCTTTTTTCATATCGCAATCTGTGAAAATCAAAAAATTAACTCGTTAGTTTTGAGAAGCATAGAGAACATAGATACAGCAGCTTTAGTAAATTTATATTCCTTCACCCCTATTCTGAAACTTGTTTTAAGTTCACCTCAAGGCTCGCAAATAAACCGTAGCAATTCCCCACTATATACCACTTAAACTATTATACTAATGTAATTATAGCAGTTATTGGCACTGTAAAAAATTCAACTGTCCCTATTGTAAAAAGTCCAAATGATTTCAGCATATAGAGAGGTACGCAAAAGGCATCTAAATTTACTACAGAGAGGCCGTATACTTTCTGAATTAAAGCCCTGTGACATCCAGACAGACACAACTGGTCTGACAGGACGAAACTATAAGTTTCGTTTTTGCTATTTTTGCTACCGAAAGTTTCCAGGGTTTTTTCCTTTAAGGTTACCTATGTCAATACATATAACTTTAGTTGTTCTATCCCGGCGATTTATGACACATCACTAGTTAGGTACTAAGACTATTTTCGTTTACGGAAACCAGCGTACTTGAACTACTTACTTATCAGCTTTTTGATGTGCTTGTTCTGTTTTCTGGGGCCCGGGAACTGGACCGCCGCTAGAACTAAGTTCATTTTCGAGACGAGCGCGTTTTGCTGGTATTGATTCTGAAATATAATTACGTATATACACATGAGTGATCATTTCAGATCTGATACATATTTAGGTAGACGTTGGCAGCGGCTTTGTGTTCAGTGGCAGAGAGAACAGGAGCCGTAGCATGGTTGGCCTTGTCACGCGGTAGGTGATAGGATAGAGCGTGCGTCACTGGCTGACACCGTTCGATAGAACGAGACGACGCTGCTATCTTGTCACTTGTCGCGTGATAAGGCCAACCATGCTACGGCTCCTGAATGGCGATTACTCTATCGACAAGAGCCCGGCTCTTTAAGTTTATGATGATGAGCGGTCACTCATACAGTGTATCATAGGGCATATTCATTAATTTATGACCCCCTTAACCGGATAGTAACAAAACCGACAGTCAATATCAATCGCATACGCTTAGTAACAAAACCGAAAGGTTAGACGTGACATAAATATCACTTTAGTTAACCTTAACCTGCCTACTAATATTATAAAGATGAAATTCAGTGAGATTGTAGGTTTGTAACTTTGTCAGTTTGTATGTAATGGGTAATATCCGAAACCGCTTATCCGATTTCAAAAATTCATATCCTCTATGAATTAAAAAAATGAATCTCTATCTAATCTAATCATGAACGGAAAAACATGAAACATTTTTTATAGGTACAATATTATTCTGGCTTCCACTTAGGATAGTTTTTATCCGATTGCGACGATTAATTGTGACGGTGTTTAGTAAAAGGGCCCACTTTGTCGATTCTAGTTACGGAGTTACGGGCAGTTTAGTGAAATATGGCAAAACTTACCGAAAATCAACTTTCGATGAAAACTGATAGAACAGACTGTAATAAACCTATGATTTTGATGACGACGCATAAATCTCCATTTTAAGCACCTTTTTAGGGCCTCAAAGTTTAGTGCCCAGCGACCCACTTTGTCGCATACAGAAAAAATCGTCGATATCATATTTGTGACGGTTTTTGGGAAAAGGTCCCACTTTGTCGATATAGAGTTAAGAGTAGTTCCTAATACTACAGACCATACGCTATCTTTTGGTGAAAGATTCATGTCTCTAGGTGCTATAGTTATTTTTTTTAAATTCTGCAAAGTTGCAGAAGTGAAAAAGCGACAATTGAGAAAACGTTGGTTAAAGTTTGGGATGGCAGAAAACACACTTCTACTTTGAAGTTATGGAGTGGTTGGTATTAAATGAATGGGCATACTTTAGGGATTTCAAATTAGTTAAAATCATGTATGTAACCTTAGTATTTTGAATGTTATGGAGGCTTGAACATAAAAACAGGACAAAAATATGTAAATCCTGAATATGGGTTTATTTCTATATTCTATTTTACGGCACGCAGATTTATCATTAAAGTTGTATTTATAAATGGTTTCCCATGCTAAAAAAGACAGAAATAATTCTGTGGATCCTTTTATTTAGTAATTATGTCAAAAAGTTAATAACAAATGATTTGAAGAGTGCCATGCATAAAAATTAAAATACACGTGTCTCTTAATATATAACATGAGATTACTTAAAAAAACATACATATCAAGCATAGAAAGTATGTAAAATATCAAATTATAAGTACTTTTTGTGTGTATAAAGTTTAGTGATTTTATATAGGGAGCGTCCCACTTGGTCGGTTTACTAAACTTTAGTGTTTCTTCGGCTCTACACAAAGCGCTTAGCGGCGGCGGTGCCTTTGATGTCGCCGACGAGGCGGCGCGGCGACTTATATAAACGTTGCGATGAGTTCGATCCGTTTGCTACATCTCATAGGTTCAATACGTACACCATTTTTAGGGTTCCGTAGCCAAAATGGCAAAAACGGAACCCTTATAGTTTCGTCATGTCCGTCTGTCCGTCTGTCCGTATGTCACAGGCATTTTACTCGAAAACTATAAGATGTATTTGAATAAAATTTTGAGGATAGGTGTATTTTGTTAGCCGCTACATACTTTTGTAATTAAAATGACAAAAAAAAATTTTTAGGGGTGCACTCCATACATAAAACTAAAAGTCAAAAACATTTTTTTCATTGTGACCCCCCGTGTGGCACATCAATCGATAGGCCTTTCAAAATAAATATACGGTTTCTTAGCATTTTTTTTGATTAAGTGAATAGGGTCGGAGATAATCACCCCGAAAGTCACTAAAATTCTGTCCCCCCCACTCTAATTTTTGAACGGTGTAGTTTAAAAATATGGAAAAATTCATGGACATAGGGCTTATTAATTTCATTCACCGAAAATTGTTTTGAACAAGATCAGTTCAGAGGTTTTCGAGATATTGCTGAAAAACTGCCTTCCTCAAAGAAAAGGACGTAAGTGCCGTAAGATTTCTATGACGATACGACCTTTTTAATAGGCACGGCCATTCGTTTTGCGTGGTCCGACACGCACTTGGCCGGTTTTGGTATACCAAACACAAACACTTTCAATGAAGAAGCACTAAAGTTTAGTAAATCGACAAAGTGGGACCCTCCCTATATAAAATCACTAAACTTTATACACACAAAAAGTACTTATAATTTGATATTTTACATACTTTCTATGCTTGATAAGTATGTTTTTTAAGTAATCTCATGTTATATATTAAGAGACACGTGTATTTTAATTTTTATGCATGGCACTCTTCAAATCATTTGTTATTAACTTTTTGACATAATAACTAAATAAAAGGATCCACAGAATTATTTCTGTCTTTTTTAGCATGGGAAACCATTTATAAATACAACTTTAATGATAAATCTGCGTGCCGTACTTATAATATAATATAGAAATAAACCCATATTCAGGATATACATATTTTCGTCCCGTTTTTATGTTCAAGCCTCCATAACATTCAAAATACTAAGGTTACATACATGATTTTAACTAATTTGAAATCCCTAAAGTATGCCCATCATTCATTTAATACCAACCACTCCATAACTTCAAAGTAGAAGTGTGTTTTCTGCCATCCCAAACTTTAACCAACGTTTTCTCAATTGTCGCTTTTTCACTTCTGCAACTTTGCAGAATTAAAAAAAAATAACTATAGCACCTAGAGACATGAATCTTTCACCAAAAGATAGCGTATGATCTGTAGTATTAGGAACTACTCTTAACTCCATATCGACAAAGTGGGACCTTTTCCCAAAAACCGTCACAATTAATATTATATTAATGAACCTTCAGGTCTTTATGCTTTGTTTGTTGGTACTCTATGTGTACCCCATATATTGTGTTCTAAATAAACAAGAAAAAAGCCATCTCGCTCGTCATAAGTATTTAGACCAGCTCAACTGGGGAAGTACCTATACCTACCACCTTATAGAACAAAGTAACCAGAATAACGCCACTACTTGCTCTGTAGGTATGTGGTGTGTGTTCCTGGTGGTGAGTAGGTCGCCAGCGCTCCCGAGCATGTGTCGAGTGAGGGAGCGGCGTTTGTCTCTATCTGTCAACACACCGAATCCTCAGATCAATAAAGGGTCGGCAATGCGTTTAAGATTCTTCTGGTGTCGCCAGCGTCCATAGGCGACGGTGTCTGCTTACCATCACGCAGACAGTAAGCTTGTTTATCACCGTCAAAGTTTTAAAAAACCTCAAATCAATAAAGGGTCGGCAATGCATTTAAGATTCTTCTGGTGTCGCCAGCGTCCATAGGCGACGGTGTCTGTTTACCATCACGCAGACAGTAAGCTTGTTTATCACCGTCAAAGTTTAAAAAACCTCAAATCAATAAAGGGTCGGCAATGCATTTAAGATTCTTCTGGTGTCGCCAGCGTCCATAGGCGACGGTGTCTGCTTACCATCACGCAGACAGTAAGCTTGTTTATCACCGTCAAAGTTTAAAAAAACCTCAAATCAATAAAGGGTCTGCAATGCGTTTAAGATTCTTCTGGTGTCGCCAGCGTCCATAGGCGACGGTGTCTGCTTACCATCACGCAGACAGTATGCTTGTTTGTCACCGTCAAAATTTAAAAAAAACCTCAAATCAATAAGGGGTCAGCAATGTATTTAAGATTCTTCTGGAATCGCAAGCGTCCATAGGCGACGGTGTCTGTTTACCATCAGGCAGTCCGCATGCTTACTACTAAGCTGCCCGCGCGGTTTCACTCGCGTATTGCAGAAAACGCAGGCAAACCCGTGGAATGAAAAATAGCCTTTATCTATCCAGAAAGTCCATTGTAGACACCAATGTAAAAAAAATTGAAAGTTGTCCAGTGGTTCCGGAGACTACCCATTATGCACAATACAAACTTAGAATCTCACAGCCCATTTCCTCTTTATAATATTACTAGCTTCCGCCCGTGACTTCGTCTGCATGAACCCATGACTTCGTTTGCATAAATCCGGGATAAAAAAACTATTCTATATTTTAAACCAAGCTATTAACTATCTTCGTGCAAAATTTCATTCAAATCGGTTGAGCCGTTTGAGTGTGATTGAGTTTCAAACATCTAAACACCCTAACATCTCAACATCAAAACTTAAATCCAAAATATACAGGACACAGATGTACAGACACGGAGACAGGCGATCATAGACAGACGGACGGACGAATATGATGACGAACAGTTGACATCTGAGAACAGGCACATATCGGCACACTAAACCACGAATGATGTTCCTTTGATGGTGATGATTTCCGGGATAAAAACTATCCTCTTTGCCTGGGATTCAAACTTACCTCTTTACAAAATATCGGTCATTTGGATAAGCTCTCTTCTTTAATCTTTATCCTGTCTTGCCAAAATCTCTACGATCGAAATGGTCGCCGCAAACATGGCTTTCCTCATTCAGCTTTTCAATAGGTACATGCACTAGATCTTCATTACCGACTTGTTTAATTCAAGTTTTACACCTGCAAGTAATTTATTAAAGTAATGAAGATTAAGATTATATTGCTCATGTGACATGGGAAAAAATAATTATTGTGTATTTGATCCATAAACCAAAGTATGATGATATACGTTTCTGTCAAAAAAATCATTTTTGGTACAGTCAAGGGCACCAATATGTATACACCACAAAGTCTCAAAAATATGTACACAGACCTTAGATTCTAACGAGCCCAAACACAATGGGGTTACGTCGGTTAAATACTGAACTCCCATAGCCACCTTCTGTCTCCATCATCAGATCTGCTCGAAGGTACCAACATATTAAATTGTCATCCAAACTACCCAACATACCCAAAATTTCAGTTTAATCGGATAACGGCAAGTGACTGAAAAATGGATTGCAAATTTTGACGGACAACTTACATATTTACATACGAACAGGCCAAGTTAATATAGTTCATTTTAAGTAGTTATTTTACATTACTTGTTAACTAGTTGTGCCTACTTAACTATCTTAATCAATTCATGATATGTAGTATGTACTACCATGATTTTATTCTACCATTTTGTCGGCGTTTGATTTATAAAGCCATGCCGAATTACAGCTTTCTAGTAACAAGGGTCAATGAGATAAGCTGCAGACGGACTGACGGACAGATAGACATGGCGATACTACAAAGGTTCCTTGTTGGCTACGGAACCCTAAAACGTCCACTAAGAAAAAACTACCGGTAAAGGTGTACATGTAGCTAGATTATGTTTTTGACTTACCGGAGCTCATCCTTGGGAAAACTGGCAAAGAATCCTCCCTAAGGCTTTCTCTGACGCCACACACTTCACACCTTCGGGTTTTACCCACCATTATGAGTTACTTTAAACATTATTACATTATATACGCAAGCGGAACGGTTGTCGCCACGAAAGTTTCTAATTCGGTAATAAATAATTCATTATTTTCAGCAAAATATGGAGAAAATACGATGACAATTAGAATGACGTTAGAATTTGAATTTGAAAATTTAAAAATATTGTCAATTTGACAACGCCTGAGTGTTGCCACCATATATTTGTCTCGTAGGTTGGCAAAATCGTCTTTGGGCCACCTTACATTTTGGTCTCAGTATTGGAGTTTCTGAGGACTGGTCATTAGTGTCATTCCTCATTCTGCCACTGTCACAAAATGAAGTGACACAATCCATGGACCTATGATACTCAGGACAAGCTATACGTGATGCCACAATGAGGGACGGAAAGGCTTCTATGCAGGTAAATTAAGAACCGATCTTATCATAAACAACCAACTTAATTTGGGCGGGTAGTGGTTTATTTGCTACAACTTCATACTAAATCAGTGGCAAATAAAAAAAAGTGGAACTATGACAAGGACAACGAATGATATTTCCCTTTCTATCAGACTTATCGAGATTTGTATCCTACCTTCTCGCTCGGACGTGGTATTATTATTACCATAGCTTGTCCTGAGTCTCATAGGTCCATGCCACAATCACTTAAGTTTTGTTTTTTTTTTACGTTTAAGGCCTGCCACACACTGGCGCGGCCTGCGGTGGCGGCATGGACCTATGATAGCATAGGTCCATGAGTGGCGGTCAATACTATTGACTGTCGCGGGTAAGCCGCGCCAGTCTGTGAGAGACCTAAAAAAAATCATTAGATCGCACCAGTGTGCTTTAGGCTTTATTCATTCACTCCACTTCACTTCACTCGTGTTGTCAATGTAACCTATGCCTATGTGTTGTGTCTTATCTTATCTGTGAAAGCAAGAGTTGCATTTTGTCGTGTGCCTATTTTCTGTATTTTTTTCGTTGTGAAATAAAGTTATGTCGTACTAATTTGAACACGGTTATTGTTGTTAAATTATGAGCACGTAAATAATCATCAGATAACGATATGGTTGTGTCACCGCAAAGCCCTGTTGATGAAACCCAAAGTGTACGCGCTGCAAAAATCAATATGGCGTCAAAACAAAGTTCTGTTGCTGATACAAGAGCAGAACTAGCTGATTTAGTAAAGAGAAAAGCTGAAGTGGCTGTTAGTATGCATATTTATAGCAATTAAAGCATCTATGTTTTATATAACAACATTTCACTTGACACCAATAATTAACAGTGTATCTAACCCTTGCAGCCTTGTCATGTTTTGATTTGATTTTAGGAGACTTTGGCTAACTTGGAACGACAAATATATGCCTTTGAGGGATCCTACCTGGAGGACACGCAACTCTATGGGAATATAATACGTGGTTGGGACAGATACCTTACTACCAACAAGAGCACCAATTCAAAAGCAGACAAACGCAATCGTAAATTTAAAGAAGCCGAACGACTATTCTCAAAATCCTCCATCACATCTATGGCTGTGAGTAGATTGCAATATTCGATCGGGGTGTACCAAAGGAAACGCAGACTTAGAAAAAAAATCGATCAGTGCAAATATCTAACATTGTAACCCTAGAGCAAGGCCTGATTTACCCAGAGGCTAATAAGGTTAGAGGGGGCGGCAGCCGCGGCGCTGAGTTGAGATTTACATAATAATATTGGCATATTCATAAATCGGGCACTGCTCTAGTTTCAACAGAACCCCGCATAGCAGGGCCCCTATATCTAGCCAATTCGGCCTTCGGGCATCTGAAGCTGCCTAACGAACCTAACCCACCAGTTTCGTGAACGCGATGGGTCCAATATCTCAGTGTCTTGTGATTGCCAGCGTTAGAGAAAAGTTTTTCAAATAAATCATGCTTTTAGCATATTCTAAATGATAGTACCATATAAAATATGCCCTTTGCTACACCCTGAGAGAACCTTAGTGAGAAAAATAGTATAAACTTAATTCATTAAATATTAATGATTTTACAGGCGGTGAGTGGGCTTGTTGATCCAGCTGAAACTAAAAGTAAGTATAACCATACTTCTAAAACCTAAACAAAATTTTTTTTAAACCGGGTTCCTATCCATATGAACAGGTCAAGTTAATAAAAAGCTTGTAATAATACATTACATACCTAGGTCGGTGAATTCGTGAATGCCCCAGATCGCAGGTGTTTGTGGCCCGAACCGAAGGTAAGGGCCATAAATATGCAATCTGGGGCTTTACGAATTACCACCCTTGGTTTGTCTAAAGTTTTACGTCTTGCCTTAGCCAGGAAGTGAGATTTTCTCCTTGCGTAGCGGGCAGAAAAACCTACTTACGTTACGCCCTAGGGTGACGTAAAAATATATGTGAAGTAATTTATGACTTTTGTCAGTTAAGCATAATGATGATTAGGACACAAGTATTTATTACAATAGACATTAACTTGATGGGACCTAAAAAATCCCTATTAACATTGACTCCTTCTTTCCAGATGAAAGGCATAGTGAAACAGAGTCGCAAACAAATGAGGATTCATCAGACACACAAATAAGCTCCAGTTTGAACATTAGCAATTTGAACCACACAACAATTCATGGGTCCACTGAAAGCATTGCATCCAAGCCATCTGGCAAACAACATACCAACGGCATTGAAAAAGTCATCAACCATTCCCAAACTAAACAAAATGCTACCCAAAAAATTGTCGCCTCTTCCGGTATGCTGCAAAAAACTTTTGGGAGTGACAGTAAAATGTTATCAGCTGTGGGGCTTGACAGCAGACCTGGCACGCCGAAAGACAAAGATTCAAGTATGAACATCTTGAACAAGGGAGACACAACACCAAATTCATTAAAACATAAGTTAACCAATAGCAATAGTAACAGTAGTGTGAAGAAGAACAATAACAAGAAAGCAAGACACAGATAAAACCTTTTTGCCGAGTGGTTTAATGCAATAATTAGAGATGCGCCGAATATTCGGTATTCGGCATATTTTAAGCGACTTCGAAATAGGAGTTCTCAATTCATCGAAGAATTTTTATGTATGTACCCCAATTGCTCGAAGATGCCTTGACCAATTTGGAAAATTCTTCTTTTGTTTGAAAGGTTATCCTGCCAAGGTGGTCCCATGGTCATCAGGTTAAAATCGAACTCTTCAAATTTGGTAGGCAAACTTGAAGCAATTTGGGTACTGATTTGAAGTTGGTTAAAACTTTTTCAATGTTCGTTATTCAGCCGAATTATTCGGTTCAAATGCCGAATATTTACCAAATAATTTTAGAGGTGTTAGTCTGCTACTTGCAATAATGTATTATAGTCATTGCCTTGTTAAAAACGGATTCTTATTGTTACTATTTAACCAACTTTAAGTAAATATTTCCTTTCAAAAATCAATAAGTTCTTTACCACTGAATGAGTCCGTTTTGGAATGGCTGATGAAGGAATTACGTTGAACCGAATAATTTGGCTGAATATTCGGTTCGGCAACAGCTGAACCGAATATTCGTAGCAAAACCCATATTCGTCGCATCTCTAGCAATAATTATGTAAAACTACAAATCAACTACACTATTAACTATGTGCCTAAGAGCAATGCTTCATTCCAACATGACTAGTACCACTGGTCAAATGGTCATGTTACTCGATCACAAGGATCGGGAAACATGATTGGAAGAGCCATAAGTACTTAGGTTTCTGCATTTTTCCGTTTACAAATGTACATGAGTGCTTTGCCAACCCCTGCCCTACACCATGTGACAAATGTTTTCGATCTCTTCAGTACTGTGTCTTGCTGCAAAATAGTGGCTAATTGTAATAATAGTATTTCTGGAATGCAAGGATGGGTTGCTAAGTTGCTATACAGATGTTTACAAAATATATTGCTTTTTATTTCTTATATCTTTGGCAATCTTTTCTTAAATATACATGTCATTTAATTCTATTTTACTACTTTAATTAATTCTACCAGCCCTGCTGGTTGACCTCATAAATGTCTGCTTGAATCTGGTTTCTGAAACATACAAGTTATCGTAAAATACATCAAATATCATATAAGATAATAAATGTAAAGTTAAGATAGTTAACCTTTTGGCTGCACAGTCTTATTCAAAAGCAGTAAATAGATGACAGATTCATTACTTACGTTTCAGAACATTAGGTAAGTCCCTGATTGGCCCACAATATCTCATGGCTAGGTAAAACAAGACAGGTAGAGTTGATATCAAGGCAGAGCAACACAGGAATACTATTTCTGGAGCACGCCGCAACTTGCAGCAATCTAGTGTTTTACTCCACAAGGACCTTGTAGAGTTCATCTAAAAAAATATTATGATATTAAGAGGTGGAGTTATAATTCAAATTAAGTTTGAGGTGAACTTGTGACAATATAGTCCATTCAAATATGAACTTGTGTCTTCTAAACAAACACCTTTCACAAACTGGCGCAGGCTGCGGTGGCAGCCAGTTGGACACTATAATAATCTATAACCCTATTAATGATTCAAGACACACAACCTTGATTATCATAGTATACAACTGGTGACCACCACAGTCTGTGACAGAGACACTTAGAACAAACAAATATTTTTGTTCTTGGAGTGGTCCATAAGGCTATGGCACATCCTGGAATATGCATTGAACTCACCAAGTCTACCACATCCATACAAACACTGTCAACTCCAATGCCGTCAGTGCTTAGTGACTTGTAGTACTCGTCCAACTTCATGTAGAATTGCATGCAGTTTTCACAAACTTGATCTGTGTTAAAGTACTCTTCAATGCATTTCAAAGTTACATTGCACATCTCATCAAACTTTTTTGTGCTGTTGGATGTTGTTGGGATTTTTCCATCCCAATCAAAACAATCTAGAAAGTAAATACTTGTCCAATTCAACATTGAAATATCAGCAATTTCCATAATAATCCCTTTCTGTATCAATTTATGTGTGTATCAACAGTGAATCAATTTATTAATTCAAAAGAGTAAACAAAAATGCTGCAAAGTGCTAAAGGTGAAGGTTGATCCAGTAAGAGGGCTAACAACTCAATGCTTAAATTTCTTGAAGAGTGGGATCACATCATCTATTGCTACACAAGCCAAGTATACTTACTGTTACAATTTCCTTTATCCCAAACTGATGCAATGTATGTCTGTAACTGAAGCACCGCATCTAATCTGTCCTGGGATATATATATGGTTCTGCATGGAATACCATTGTCCTCTGCACTCAATAGCTCATTGAAATCCAATACAAAGTTAACATATTCATTTACACACTTCTCACAGACTCTCACTGGCCTGGCATAGATAATTGAGCACATAGTTAAGTTGGAAGCTGAGTGAGCAAATGTGTTCAAAAGTTCTGTACATTTTGCTGAATCATTTGTCAAACCACCATTAGTGAAGGGTAATTGCCTAAAACAATAACATAACTTATTTATTAAGCACTTCTCTTACTTTGAAAATATAAGTAAATGTAATTAATCGCTGTAATAATTGAAAAGAAAATAAATGTACACAAGGATATTTTATTGTGTTCACAGTGTGTTGGCAGTGATGTCATATGGCACTGAAACATGGTCGCCTATTATGGGCCTCATAAGAAGGTTCAAAGGGCAAATGGAGAGGGCTATGTTGGGAGTTTCTCTGTGTGATCGCATCAGAAATGAGGCTACGGATAGCCTCATTTCAGACAGCAGAACCTAGGTAACCAATATATAGCCCTCCGAATTGCTAAACTTAAGTGGCAGTGGGTGAGGCACATTGCTCGTAGAACCGATGGCCGTTGGGGAGGAATGGTTCTCGAGTGGCGACCACGTACCGGAAGGCGCGGGGTAGGCCCCCCACAAGGTGGACTGATGACCTGGTAAGGGTCGCAGGAGTCCAGGTGCGGGTGGCGCAGGACCGGTCAGGTTGGCACTCTTTGTAGGAGACCTATGTCCAGCAGTGGACGTCTTTCGGCTGATATGATGATGATAATGATGTTTCATTAGGCTTAAATTAGGAGTAACACTTACAATATTACATCTGCGGTAAATAATTCTTGTAATTTCATAAATAACACCAAGATGATGCAGTAATTTCTGAACATTTTCATTGATAATTATTAGCTTCACGAGTCCACAGTTTACACCGGATTATTCAATTGGAGAATCCTCGATAACACATACTTTATTTCTTTGATTTAATAAAATTCACATCGCACATCCACACTTTGCAAAACTACACTGAAACCAAAGACTTCGTTTTTGTAAAATTCCTATTGCTAACCTTTTCTTGTTTATTGTAGAGTATAAATAGGAAAATTCAACTCAAAGTCAGAAAACACAAAGATATACAATACAATCAACACCCATTTCATGTGATTGTGATGTCATATCTCTTTTTTTTTTAATGTTTATGGCCTGGATACGTGTCCTTTAAGCCAGATGTCATGAACTCGCATAGAGTATAATAAATGCTTCCTTGCCATGGACCTATGATACTCAGGACAAGCTATACGTGATGCCACAATGAAGGACGGAAAGGCTTCTATGCAGCTGAATTAAGAACTGAGGGCCTACCGCGAAACGTATCTCCGTCTCTGTCGCTCGAACTAGCAAGTGCGACAGAGACGGAGATACGCGAACGATAACGAATTTCATTTCACGGTAGGCCCTCAGCTCGTCTAGGCCGATAAGGTATATAAATTGTGTGATTATCTGGGAAAAGAGTCCATAGTCCATAGTGCACGTTACTGAAGACCCTTTTCCGAGTATAAATGAAAGAAAACAACAGAATACTAGTAAAATATTTATTAATTACCTTTTGTCTTAATCAATGTATTTTATATTTTTTATGAGCTTATTTTTAGTCAACCCGAGTAAATACGGGCATGTCGGAACAAGAAATGACATCCACATTCCACAAACATCTCAAATTATCACTTTTGGGCATGCAGAAAAGTTTCTGCGTCTGCACGGCTATCACAAGACGGCCCGCGAGCTTTCTCGATTTTTCTCGCACTATCCGTCTCTCTCTTATTAGGAAACTTAGAAAGAGAGGTATAGTGCGAGAAAAATCGAGAGCTTGCGCGCCGTCTTGTGATCACCGTGCAGTGGTGGCAAACAGAAAAAAAGTGGAACTATGACAAGGACAACGAATGATATTTCCTTTTCTGTCACACTTAACGAGATTTGTATGCTATCTCGCTCGGACGTGGTATTATTATTACCACAGCTTGTCCTGAGTATCTTAGGTCCATGACAGTTTCTTTCTACTTGACATTGACAAGTTTGGTTGGTGAAACATTCAACTTATAATGAAAATGCCCTTACATCCAATATTTGACAGTTGTTATATATCGGCTGTTAAAAAAATCTAATTATACTTTACTTTGTGTTAGCGGTATTTCTGTTTACTTCGAAATATTACATGGACTTGAAAGTATTTATATACTGATATGAACACTATGGACTTTGTCGAACCAACGCCAGAAGTTTTACAAAGAAAACTATATTTTTTATTGGAACAACTACAGGATATGGCCAGAGAGCTCCCTCCGTACGTAGAACGAGTTCTAAATTGATTTAACAGACTGATTATGTACTATTATTCTATGACACAGACTGGTCCATTATAACCTTAACTATTCTTCCAGGAAGTACCAAATGCGAGTACCGATTGAGCTGCTCTCAGGACTAGCCAACTGCCTTTTGAACGATACTGTTTTTGAAATAGTCAAAGGTTTAATGGAAATACAACATGTCACCGAAAAACATTTGTTCCAGCAAAGATTGCAGATTATAAGTAGACATACAAGTAAGTTTATGCAAGGTGATTGTGTAACTACGATAATTAAAAGTAAGCTTTATTGCGAAATGTAACCAAAACAATGTATATATTGTGATCCCAGTGATTGTGAACCCAGCGAAGACCCAAGTCATTTTTATTGGCAGCAACAATCTGATTTCTAGAGTTGATTTTGCAAATTTCCCTCCAATACTTTTTGATGGGATTCAGATTGCTTACTCGATGCAAGTGAAAAATCTCGGGATCATTATGGATCGCTCCTTGTCTTGGGTGCCTCAAGTGAGTGAAGTGAGCAGACAAGTATTTGCTGCAGTGGGGTCTCTCAGGCGGCTTCGTAATTTTCTACCTACTGTAAATAAATTTCCGCTCGCTCAAACATTACTTCTTCCTATTCTTGATTATGCTGATGTATCCTATCTCGACCTTTCTGAGGAACAACTTAATAAGCTTGAGCGTCTCCCAAAATGTCTGCATTCGGTTCATATTTGGGTTACGCAAATATAACCATGATTCTAGTTTCCGTTCTAAACTCAAGTCGCTCCCAATCTGTTATCGCCGTAACTCTCACATTATTTCGCTTCTGTATAATATCCTTTTTAACCCTGCAACCCCCGCTATCTCAAATAATGTTTTAGTTTTTTTTAATTCTGTTAGATGTTTTAACAATTTGCTATTAACTGTGCCTTCGTCATCTACCAAATTTTACAATAGTTTGTACACTATTAATTCTATCTGACTGTGGAACTCTCTCCCTCTTGACATCAGACAAGCAAAACCTATCGGCAACCTCAAATCCCTTCTTAAAGAACATTATTTGTCTCTTCCCTAACCCCGATTGTATTTTTTGGCTGACTGTTTATGTATCATATATTTGTATTTGTGTTATTTGTATATATGTATGATTGTGTATGTATGTTTATATATACAGGTATTTATGTACGTTTATTTTTTTATTTATTTTGATTTTTGATTAATAATAATCTCTGCACCACTACTGCATAATCTAGTTTTATCTCTTTCTCCGATACCCAAAGGTTGTCTGGAAGAGATCGCTCTTCAGCGATAAGACCGCCTGTTGTCTACCTCTACCTACATGTTATTGTATTGTTTCTCTCTGTAACTGCTTTGTTTGTGTGAGGTGTGCAATAATTGTAAAGAAACCAAGGTTCAACTTCTATTGAAACATATATGGTCACTATATCTCCTCTGCCGTAGTAAGGGTTAATCCCCATTTGCATATTTAAATCTGTGAATAACTGTAACCCTGCATACTATAGCCAGAAAAATCATGTTCATGTCACTATAAGTTTCTGTCCTACTATGACAGAGCCAAAAGGAAGGGATAAACAACAAGTGCAGTGATATACACACAGCTTTTACCTGCTAGTGTATCAACAGCAATATGTTTTAGCAGTCTGAATTAATGTGTGTTCCACCATAGCGTTTAAGATACTGAACCTATGTTGATAAATGCGGTGTTAGGGGTGACATAGGCTATTCTGTATGAAAAAAAAAATAGAAACAGAAATGGTTTCCGACCTAGATATGGCAGATCCTATTGTGTAAAAGTTTTATGTTATTCCAGTAAGCCGTTTTAAAATGAGATCTATACTATATTTGTACTAAGAGTTGTCTTGAGTCGAGCGTGAAACTTGTATGCACCTTTGCTAAGATTGTTTTCATATACTAATAACTCAGTACCATTCCCTAACAAATAATCAATACCCTGCTATTCATAGTATTCATGTTTCAGTGGAAATTCAACACATGGTCAACAGTACTCCAAGCCAAGAAGAATTGGAGTTGCAGAGAGCTATCCTGTTGACAAAACACAAAGAAGAGATTAAACAAACGGACATGAAACTTGTTATTCAATTGGATCAAAAAGTAAGAGTGGTGGCATTGTGCAGCGATACAAACACAATACAATATATACCCTGTTCCAGATAAGATTAGACAAATCGTGCGTTAACAGTTTTGCAATTTCAAGAAAAACCATTGTGAAACGTAAAAAAATTGTATTGTAGTTTGAAAAGCATTAAATGATCGAAATATGTAAAATTCATTGATTTAGTATAAGTAACTAGATACACAATCAGCCGAAAAAATGTGGCCGTCCAAAAGAACCGCGCGATCGACACTTGCGGCTCTTTTGCGTTTAGTCTGGTTTTGACCGTGAGACTTGACGGTTGTCAAAAATGACAAAAATGATCTGTGAAAAAATGCGTTAACAGCAAATATAGCAATAGAAAAAAATAAAAAAAGGATTGGATATATTTCTATAACTAGTTTCTATTGATAGCGTAAAGAATTTCATGTAAACTCATGGGCATTTCATGGTTTTGAATAAATAATTTCGTTAGTACAAATGACAGATTATCACGGAACAAAAACCTAAGGAGTCAGTACCTACTTATTAGATTTTTTTATGGAGTAGTACAGTTACGTTATTTGTGGTTTTCAATTTAAGATTTCTGAGAAATCCTTAGCGATGTGCAAAGTGCAAAGGCTTATAGCACGAGATAGGAGACATTAACGACGAAGAGTGGTGACGACTTCGTCGTGTGTTTATTTTTCAAGTTTATATAAATCTTGTAAAAATTAATGTTTAACTAAAGATAAATGCATTTATTTACAGGTATAATATATATTAATCTAATTTATATAACATTGAAAATTATATCTAAATATAAAAAAAGAGTAAATTGATATTCAGATTGTAAGTCATTATTATATGTCGCAAAGGGACTAATTAGATACGTCAAATATACCACGCTAAAATGATCTACATACCTAGTTCTTATTCCCTTTTCACTAGTCGTGCGTAGAATTTTTAAGGAGTTTGACATCTGCACTGATAATACGTAATGCCCACCGAACAATGTTTTGGGTATATTTATTTAAAAAAAATGAAAGTGTTAATTGTTTAGGTATTGCCTGCTTGTAAAAATAAATAATCATGATTTGTTTGTGTTTTTCGTCTTCCTGTTTAAATAAATACTTGCAATATTATAGTATTTATTAATAAAATTGTGACATGTAAAATACTTCAAAACAGCAAAAATCCGCAACATGCTTCGTCAATCATTTACAAATGACTGTATTGTTTATACAATATTATTAAAATAATTTTATAATGCGACTCCATTCATTCGCTATTTAGTTTTGACGTGAGCAATCAAGTCACATTATGATAAAATCTCAATAAACTAAAAAGTTTTTAATCTTTTTGATGCTAATTCGCTAATATGGCCCTTACAGCTTAAAAAACTAAGTTCTCTTTTATATGAAACATATATCTCAATGCAGGTTATAAGTAAACGCGATTGGCATCAACTGAAATATAGCTAGAGTTGTCATTTTGCGGCACATTTCTTGAAATTTTTGTTCGACATTGTGCGTCTATTTACTTTATTATACGTCAATGGTAAAATTAGATTAATTTGCGTTTTTAACAATTTGTAACACTGCTAAATGTCGCTGTGTGTAACTACTATTTAAGCCCACATCACACTGGCGCGGCCTGAGGGCCTGCCGCGAAACGATTTTCGTTCGTGTATCTCCCTCTTTGTCGCTCGAACTAGCAAGTGCGACAGAGACGGAGATACTTGTCATTAGCTGTCAAATTTACTATTGACCGTCACCGCAGGCCGCGCCGGTCAATAGTAAACTTGTGATTAGCTGACAAAATTTACTACTGACCGCCACCGCAGGCCGCGCCAGTGTGATTCAGGTCTTAGTTATAACAGTGAGGTAGCAACGGTTGAAATTTCATAAAACATGTGTAGAAGCCCTGATCATGCTGAATAAATGAAGACTGTCATTCTTAGACAAAATGTAAGGTTAATTTATTGGTTGCCAATAAGGATGAATTTTAATTGCATCATAAAAACATTCGCCGCCACAGAAAAAAATGCGACGTGGCACCCCAACACCACGCAAGTCTCAAGTCTATTGTTTTTGGACTTCGTATAAAGTTGGTGGCGGGTGGGTGGCAACGCTGACAAACTTGAGTTCAAGTTAGTGGCAGCGAATGGGTTAAGCCAATGGAGCATTATTGACTTGACTACCCTCTTGCCTAGTAGAGACATACTTGTAAATAAATTAAGATATTCTAATCTATACTCACCGGCAGAAAATTTGGCCTAAATTAGAAAAGGTTTACGATGCAGAAAAACATTATTTAATTCATTCAATTTATAGTTTGAAATCACGAAAAGTTTTTGGGACAATTTTTTTGCCGGTTAGTGTATTTTATGTTCTAACCGAGAAGATTCAAATTTAATTATGCCAACCGTCATTCATTTCAACCATTATTCCTTTACAGGAATAATATTTATATTGATATAATGATATATTATTGCAGGTTAGTGACCAGCAGGTGACACTGGAAAAAGCTGGAGTGCCAGGATTTTTCGTCACAAACAAATCTATTGAAGTCAAAGTACAGATGTATCTCCTAGATTTCATACTAAGATTAAGTAAGATGGATATTCCATGAGATTTTATTATATATAGAAGGAATTATTGTACTGAAATTTGTTAACATCAAGTTAACTATGAGTTAAGGACAAACATCAGCATCACTGTACACTTTTCATACAGACTGTTCCCGGAATTTGCATAGCTTAATTAGATACAACACAATTTCATGTGCCTATTATTTAATTGCCGACTAGTAAAAAAGTGGCCGGACAGTCGGCTTTCCGGACTCTAGTCGGTACATCTCTAGTAATACGGGAGTAGACTCAAAATTTATTATTACTTCAAAAGAAAGAAGGCAAAAAAAAAGCCTAATGACAAAAATCCCATTCAAATATTTCAAAAAATTACGAAGCTACAACCGTTTTAATGTTGCTTGTTAGAGGGGGAGAAAACGCTCGGGAATAGTGACGTCACGACCATCGAGCGTCATAGTAATAGTAAATGACAATCGTTTCATATGAAGGTGCGATAAGGGACGGAATTATATACCCCCTCATACTTTGGACACTTATAACTTTGTGATTATTTAACCTCTTGCGTTGTTTTTTTCTCCATTTGACTACATGTTAAATCCTTTTCCGAGAAAATACAACATTATTGATTATTTATTTAGTACCCCTATTAAGCAGTGTAGTCCGAAAAACGTTAACTTAATATGGAAAGCGGCACGACATATTCCACCTTTGTTTTTAAGAATGGATTTACTCAATAAAATATTTTTATAATTGTTTATAATTGTTTCAATTCATTATTTTAATTTAACACTTCTTTCTACAAAACAGGCACTATTCTTAGATAATGTATGCATTTGTTGTGCAAAGTTTCGTTCAAATTGCTTTTGTGGTAATATCACTCGCATAGTTGGCCAGCCATGGTCTAGCAGGAGTGTATTCAAAGGTATAATAAAAAAACTACAATAAAAGATGTAATCATATAATAAAAACAACAGATAAACACAATGTTGATACAAATAATCTATCACAAATCTTGTGCTTTTTACGGTACTGACTTGATTACAAAAATAGGTATTGGTAGGTTGGGTACCTAAATTTTTATTTCAAAATTTTTCGCCTTATGCCAAAATTATCTTATATAATATCGAACACTAACGTTAAGTAGACTTTAGAAAATATTTGCGCACATGATTTTTAAATCACCTTCAGAAAATCGAACACGCTATACACCCGTACCAACCATTAAAATTGGTCTGGTCATTTTTGTCCTAAAATACTGTTGGCATTTGACCAAACGCTGATATATTCTTAAAATCGTCGAATAACAAAATTAAGTAATGGTTAAAATATCGTTTTCAGCTGCACAATTTCAAACACCATAAAACTTATTCTAAAAAAATCAAAATTAACTACAACGATGAATCTATAAAAATACTACAAGAACATCCCCCCCATTGGATGCAATTATTGATATTTAAAGTCTCCTCCACATCGGTATCAGTCTTTAAGATTCAGCTTGGCTGGGATGGGTGCAGTTTTTAACTAACATTGTGCGAAAATGCAGCTTTTTAACGATTTAAAGCCTGGAAGAAGTGATCTATGTCACATGTCAGAAATGCTTTCAGCTAAATGACAAAAATAGAATGTAAAAGTTAATTGCATCCATTGTTTCGATTCCCCTGTATGTAAGCTTCTTACCAGCAGGTATAAAATTAAATGCCTCCGTCATGAAACAATCAAACAGGGCTATCGTCGCGTAATTCGAATATCTTCATCTCTATCGCACTTGCAGACCTCCAGCAAGCATTGGTGGAACTTTTACCTCGAAACTACGCGTATCTCCGTCACTGTCACTTGGAATTATTATATATAAGGACGAACGTATTCCAACTTCGATTTTCAATTTGGTGGTACTAGCCCAATATAGCCCTACCTGACATCATCGAATATGCAATATGTGCATTCCCTAATGCCTACAATAGCCGCTGTTTTTATATTGCAACATCGACCGTCACAATACCAATTTAAAGACACCTAGAAAAGGCCGATTGTTAACTGTATAAAAACATTATTTATAAAAAGAATTTACGTTATTTGATTTTTATAGTAAAAACTATAATATTCCTCTTGAATACTGTAACAATATTAACGCAACGTCTATTTTTTTTCAGTCCCATAAGATGATCCTTCGCTAATTTTTGACATGCCTATGGACTTCTGCAGGATGACGTAAACTGAAACAGATAAAGACATTATTATTTCTAATGACACTCATTACACTGATAAGGCGATAACTAATTAAGTTTCAGATATCATTCACACTTTTTCAGATATCATTCACATTTAACTTTTGCTATTTATCATTTGGGTCAATCAACTTTTAAAGAGTGACCTAGGAGACGTAACCTTGGTAACGAGCAACAATAAATAGCTGATAGGCCCTTACATTTTTGGGCATTTACAAATTTCCCGCGTATTACAAAGAACTCGGGCGAAGCCGTTAGGTTAAAATATAGCCTATGTCCATCGGGAACGAAGGTCTATTGTATATATTTTGAAATTACTAATACCTACTATATACAGTATTTTTACGGTAACATTCAGAGTTAATAATGCCGACCCTAAAAAGAGTACGTTATCAAATTGTGGATCGTTGAAAAACGCAATGGAAATTAGTAGCATGACTTTCCTTAAAGATAGGACTCAACACAGCGATTAACAATATCGGGATTAATTGTATTTTATCACGAGTTAATTTATGTAAAGGAGGACCTTGGATGTTTTCTACGTATTTAAGTATTTATATCTATTAAATATATCGCCGTCTAGTATCCATTACACAAACCTTATATATTGAGCTTACTATGGCACTAGTTCGATTTGTGTAAGATTGTCCACTGACTGTATATCTTGAATACTAGGTTTTGCGGTACCTACTTTAATAAGTAGAAGACTTGTAGTATCAAAGCCAGACAATGATATGTTTCGATTATGTAATAATACCGACTACAGGTGTATTATGACCGTCAGAGTTAAGGGGTATTATGTCTCATATCATTATTTAGACAGTATGTATTAGTGATGATGATGTATTAGTTATAAATTGTCTACAACTAGGCACTATCTATTTATTATCAACTTGCCTATTGCGGTATTGTCTTATATGTCCTATGAAAGACAAGCAGTCAAAAAGTTTATAATCGGAAGCAGCTAGAAATTGTAGGATTTAATGTGTCATTGACGTCAGGTCGAGGGAGTCCGCTGGATGCGGGTGGCGCAAGACCGGTCACTTTGGCACTCTTTGGGGGAGGCCTATATCCAGCAGTGGACGTCTTTCGGCTGATATGATGATGATGATGTGTCATTCTCTGGGGCATTAGTGCACGCTGCATATTACGATAAAAGGGAAAAAGGGCTATATCAATATATTTAAGGTCCGTTTCGGCACCTATGTTGACTTGGAACTTCATTGAAATTACGAGTACTACAATCACCTTCGGCGCAATACCAAGAATGACATCAGATTAGTCACAGCAACAAGGCGCATTTTTATTGGTCGATCGGGCCCGCATTCGGGGTGCGGGAGATTTCCAAAACGCATGCTATCACTGGTCGACAGCGGCGGAAAGGAGTTCTCTTGGATTCATGCATGCCCTCTTCCACCCGACCGCGTTTAATAGTTCACGATAAAAGTTACAATATAAGTTTGCATAAATGTCCAAAAACATTTGCGATAGATTTCAAGAGGTTGAACGACTGTTCTGTCTGCTGCTGACTTTCACTATAGTCATTATCCTGTCTGCGGTATATCGAGCAATGAAAATGCGCCTTAAGGACGAATTCAAAAACTGTACAAGACGTTTTATGAAGATAACAAGAGTCAGCCGAATAACTAGAAATACAATTGGAGGTTAAAGATATGAATATGACATTGAATATACCTTAAACACCTAAGTATTACGGCGATTATCGATTAAGGTTGCTAAGTACCTTTAATTATATAACCATACGATAACGTTGTAATCAATCTATCCTTGGAAGTAATAGCTGCAACGCTAATAACAGTATTTTTACGACAGATTACGAACGTATTATGCTATGCTTTCACTAGAATGGAATCACGATAGTAACGATTTTTTTTTATTGATTTTGCTTTAGACGGCTTCATGAGATTTATGAAACTATTTATAGCGAAACACAGTGTAGTTATTTTGCAAACAATATTATGAAGTACAGAGTAAGGTAATATAGACCCGTTAAGCTTTGGCGCTCTGTAAAAAATAAAGTAAGGGCACGGTGGGGATAAAAAATATATTTAAGTCAACTATAAAAACCAACACAAAATAACTTTGGTATTAATTAGGAACTTTTAAAAATATCGGCTTTAAAAAAGTGGTAAATGAACATTTTAATGTATGAAGCCATATCCTAAAATATTATATTTAACACAATTAGTTAGGCATTCCTTACGAAAACAAAATAAAACTGGCTTACTTTTTTCAATACCGAACATATGGACACCATATTAACAGGTGCATACTTGTTTAAATATTTATGACTCTCATACTTTAAAATACGATAAATTATCTGTTGACTCATCTCCAATAATTAGTTCACACGTCTCTTGTCGAATTTTGCAGGCTTTTAATGTTAACATTTTTTTAGTAGGCAGCGGTCAGCGGCGCTACCACGAAAATCGAAACTCGAAGTTCGTATATCTGCATCCCTGTCACTCGAGTAATGTAAGTGCGATAGAGATGGAGATACCCGAACTTCGAAGTTCGTGGTTATAGCACTTATAGCTCAGTCGCGATTCGAACGGTGTTTTTGATCTGTCAAAACCCTGTCGGTAAAGCAGTCTCGATAAAACTTTGCAAGGTGTTACTAGACGCTTTAAATTACAGTACCATCTTATCCAGTTTGTGTTGTAATTGGGATACAGTGAAGTGGCCATGTTAACCAGATGTCCATATTACCCTCAGGTACCTTATTGAAGATTAGTTCGCATTTCGCAAACATGTCAATAACAAGTTTAAAAAAACACATGGAAATTAAATACCTAAGTAACTATTATTGTAAATCTAGTGTAATTTACTTTGCGTAGATTATGTCATGTAGCTGTAGCTTTGTCACAATGCTATATTTCTACTTCGTTTTTGTTTGAATAACTTTAAGTGTTTATGTAACTACATACCTACTTGTCATCGAAAACATCTACGCACGCGACGACGACACGCAAACTGACGTAAACGCATGATGATCTAAAATGATCCCGATTGTTGTTCACGACAGTAGTTGTTAAGCAGAATTAGAGTCATTCGGGCGTCATAAAAAACTTCTGGGCAACAGATATAATTTAATTTTATGAAAACTAATTCCAATAAGGTCTCTTCCTATCTGGATCACAAACACCGCTTGCGATTACGCAGCGCGCACGAGCTACTCTCGCAGCTTGTGGCTCGGTCGTGGCCACTAGTGTGCCGGGTGTGCGCCGATGCTATTGTATGAAGCAACTCAGTTGCAGCTTGCCCACATGTGGGTCAATGTGCGGCGGCTCTTTCAGCAGCTAACAGGCTTCAGCCAGAGATAGGCATTAAGCGATTAATTTTTTAATCAATTAATTAATCGATTAAACAATTAATCGAATTCGATTAACGATTAATTAATCGTCATCTTAATCGATTAAATTTCACGATTAATTCTCGATTAAAAGTTGGAACTCGCTCATTTGTGCACGTTACAAAAATGCAATGTGTACACTTGAAAAATCATCCTACTGTGCTGTGTGAACTAGTTCCAGTAATACAAGGTGGTTTTTATAGTGCAGTACTCTAGGGTCTCTTAGGTAAGGGTTTAGATGAGTCATGGAGCACAGGCAGATATATATCGAGATAATTAATCGATAAAAAAACGCTGGATATTAATCTACGATTAATTTAATCGGGATTATATTAATCGGAACTCGTACGATTAAGATAAATTTATCGTTATTTTTTATCGTTAATCGCGATTAAGTAGGTTAACCTTAATCGTTGGACGATAACATTTTGCCCATCTATGCTTCATGCTCCTTCGAAATGCAAAGGGATAGTGGGCAGACAAACGTGTACTTACATCCGAAATAAATGGCGACACCAATCGAGAAGTACAGCAACTTCCCACTGAGCAGCAGGCCCATGAGGTAATAAAGCATCGGCGTGAGCGTGACCACGGCCCAGCCGAGCGTGTTGATGAGCGAGTAGATTCGGATCGGGTAGTCAAACGGCTCGATTCTCTGCACGCCCGACTCTAGGAAGAAGTCGCCCGTGTTTTGGAACGATTCCGCCATTTTGTCCTGTAAAGAAGGAGACTTATTTCAAAACCGGTAGTCGGCAGTCCCACGAAGTATGTGTCAATTCAGGTAGAATTGGGTTCCAGAATACAGTGTTAGTCTCCATAAAGTGCACATAAGGCTTGTCCACGAAAAAAGTAGCCACTGTTGTATAATTCAGGTTTTCAATATGATATGATTTTTTTAAAGAATTTAATAAAAAAGAAGGTCTCTTCCCCTATCGTTTTGAGTGGCGTTATGGATATTTATATCAGCTGCTATCCATTTTTGGGCTAACTTTCGAAATCCCTGGATTGTAGTCTTAGATTTTGTAATTTTCACGTTTGGGTCGTAGAGGTTCTTTTTTTTCTTATACTCAAATGGATTATCGATGCTATAATGTTACTCCAGGCAAAATACGGTTTCGAAAAACATTAATTTATAATAGCGTTTATTTTGTTTATTTCATTTTAAAACGTTATTCTAAGATGCTTTATTCAAGAATCCAACAAACTTTCCACCCGGAAGTAATTATATAGATGTAAATTTAACATTCATTGTCTTTTTTATTTTATTTATATTGAATATTTTAAAGCAAATGTAAATGAACCTAAATAAAGATGAAAAAAAAAATATTTATCCGGACTTTTTAGGAGCTAATTAAATTAAAAAAAAATGATGTCTGATTTTTTGTTGGATTTTGCTTCTAGGTAACTATTTGATTGATAATATATCCGTTACATTAAAAAAATTAGATATTATAAATTATTTCCAAATTTGTCATTTTTTCCAAACAAGTTGTCAGTTCATTGCCTGGACTATTCCGCAAATATCTTTCCACAGACTATTAATTACCGTATGCAGGGCATAAATATAAATAAAAAAAAAAAAAACAAAAAGTCAAAGTTGTGGGAATATAAAAGTACATTAGTATTTTAAATCGGAATTGAATTGTATTTAATAATTGTAATGGTATTTATTGTGTTGAATGTTTATTTGTATTAATTAATTATAATGTTAAATGTATGAGTCATACAAAAATATCTATCAAATATATCTAGTGTATCTTGAAATAAAAATCAATTTATTTTATATTTTGCGGACAATCTTACACAAATCGACCTAGTCCCAAACTAAGCAAAGCTTGTACTATGGGTACTAGTCGACGATAAACATACGAGTACTTACATATATAGATAGATACATACTTAAAATACATAGAAAACATCCATGACTCAGGAACAAATATTCGTGCTCATCACACAAATAAATGCCCGTACCGGGATTCGAACCCAGGACCTCTTGCTTCGTCGTAGGCAGGGTCACTACCAACTAGGCTAAAGCGGTCGCGTTATGGATATTTATATCAGCTGCTATCCATTTTTGGGCAACTTTCGAAATCTCTAGATCTGGTCTTAGATTTTGTAATTTTCACGTTTGGGTTAGGTTCTTTTTTTTCCTTTTCTCAAATATATTATTGAGGCTATAATGTTCCGCAAATATCTTTCCAGACTCTTAGTTACCGTATGCAGGGCATAAATTGTTTTAAATCATGCCAGAAGTAGACACATTTCTATGCCATCATTTTAGCTTTAAGCCTTAACTGGCATTATGTAGGATTTCACAACTTTTAAAGAAAAATGGACGAATTTTAGATTTATACACATGTGTGGAACTCCTCAATGGCTATTTGTAGGGTTAGGCTCGTAAAACACACTTTCCCGAAATGTGCACTTTCTGCAAAGGTGCACTTTCCGCAAAATGTACACTCCCAAAATATACACTTTCCCAATTTGGAAACTTTCCCGAAATGTGCACTTTTTCAAACAGTGCACGTTTCCAAAACGGACGCTTTCCCAAAATATACACATTCCCAATTTGGAAACTTTCCCGAAATGTGCACTTTTTCAAACAGTGCACTTTTCTAAAACGCACGCTTTCCCAAAATATACACTTTCCTATTTAGGGCACTTTCTCAAAAGGTACACATTTATTATTTAGACACTTTCTTCACACACACACACACACACACACGCACACACACACACACACACACACACACACACACACACGCACGCACACGCACGCACTATGAATATGCTCCGTCGGTAAAGCGGGATCGTTAACACCCCTACCCCTAAAGTGTACTTTCCGGGAAAATATACCTTATGCGGAAGTGCACTTTTAGAGACAGTGTACTTTCCGGGAAAATATACCTTCTGCGAAAGTGCACATTCTGGGAAAGTGCACCTATTGACAAAGTGATCATCCTAAAAAATGCATCTTTACAGAAAGTGCAAGTTTCGGGAAAGTGTGTTTTACGAGCCTAACCCTATTTGTATACCCCTCGAGTTTGGTATCATTTGGTTTGTTTTGACGAGTGTAATATATAGAACTCGTCAAAATAAACCAAATGAACCCAGACTCGAGGGGTATATAAGTAGCCATTGAGGAGTTCCACGATCCACCTCCTGACTCCATCATCAGACCATCGTCACCAAGTCTAACGTATAGAACTCATCAAAACAAACCAAATGATACCAAACTCGAGGGGTATACAAGTAGCCTTTGAGGAGTTTCATTATCCACCTCTTGACTCCATCATCACAGACCATCATCACCAAGTGTAATGTATAGAACTCTTCAAAACAAACCACATGATACCAAACTCGAGGGGTATACAAGTAGCTATAGTATGTATCCGATCCGAACTACATTCGTATTCATGGCAGAGATGGGCGTAATCAATTACTTTTGGAATTAATTACACCATTACATTCCAGTAATCGTGATTCCTCAGTAATCGATTACTTAGGTAATCAAAATTACTGTAATACTAGTACTATGATTACATTTGTAATCCATTCCTTTGGAATCGGTATTGTAAACCATTACTGTAATCTTGATTCCCCAGTAATCAAGTACTTAAGTAATCTGAATTACTTTACTCTAATTCCAGACTAGATTACCTACTTCATTAGCAGACCTTATTTTATAATTTTGTCAATGTCATTCAAATCAATTTTTTTTCGGGTTACATGTCATTACGTCATAAACTAAGAAAATGTCATTTAAATTGTCACTTTGTTTGATAGTCCCTGGGCGACCGAGCACTGCTCGAGTGAAAATACGGAGAAAATGAATTTTCCCCGACACGAGACCTAGGTAGATTGATTTCTCGCCCTATATTCCAAATTTCATCGAAATCGTTGGAGCCGTTTCCGTGAACGTGATTGCACATATATACAAATATATTGCTTGTTTAATAGTATAGGATATCAGACAACGGCGGTCAAAGGGTTAAGCGTAAAAGGTAACGGACAGAATGAGGGATTAGCCGTGAGCCGCGGCTAATCCCTCGTTGTCGTCCCCATATTACCAGCCCGGCGGATCCAGGATTTTGGTAGGGGGTGGGGACGGGGGGGGGGGGGAGGGACGGGGGGTGTCGGGCCCACCCGGACTCCTCCCGACCCCCCCCCCCCCCCCCGCCGCGATCCCCCATTCACCCCCCAGCGATTCACCCAGACTCAGCCCCCCCCCCAAATGCTGTCTGGCTGGCCAGCTGTTCCTTCTACCTAAATTGTATTCGGGCGAGCCACGCGCGCGTTTGCTCAGACACACGCTCAAATTCGACCGAGCCATACCAGACGCAGGCTTGGCATGTCCACACGCCCGCCCGAGCCACTCCACACGCTCAGGCTAGCCGCGCAGGTGACCATGTAGACTGGCTCGGGCGAGCGTTCGTCTGGTGTGGACACGGATATTGACTGACCGACAGACCGACCCAACTCCCGCCCAAATCTATTGCTGACTTGATTACTACCAGATTACTTCTATATATAAAAGTAATCTGGAAGTAATCAAGTCAACAATTCCAGTAATTTGGAACCGATATTGATTCCCAATTACTAGTAATTGTAATATTTGTATACATGATTCCTGATTCCTTAATATGTAATGGTAATTCACCGTTTCACTTGATTACATTACAAGTAATCTGACACCCAGTAGCGGATTACAAAGTAAAATCAAGTAATCGTGTAATCAGGAATCGATTACGAAATGCCCATCTCTGATTCATGGAACATTATTTAAAATAAAAAATCGGGATTCTATTTATTTCAATAAGAATAACGTTAACTTCATTCAATTTTCTCACATAAGAATTATTCACGGCGTAATTATTTGAATAAGTTTGACGGGAATAAAATCAACGTGATTTTATTCTTGTGTATCCCTATTCTATTCATGATTTTATTTTTGAATGCCCAACACTGGCTACAACCGGGTAGAAAATTTTTTTTTTCTTGAATACCGGGTATTCAATATTTTTCCAGGTTCTAGTCGTAATGTTAAACATACATGTTTTTATATACAGGTTGTTTATGTTCTAAAAGTTATAACTATTTCACACTTTTTCCTTCCTTCCTTATATGTCCCTTTTTACTACAAACTAACATAAAACATCCCGTACTGTAAGTTAAATAACATTACAACTAGTGCCCGGGCGTATAAATATCGAATACCCGGTATTCAAGATAAAATATATATTTTTTATCCGGTTGTAACCACTCTATTATGTCCTCTTGCGAAGAATAGGTATTTTGGCTCACCTAATTCCGATCACTGATCATCGTTTATGTAAAATAATTACGTAAGTAAACTTTTGATTAAATTATTTCAATCTAATCTCATAATTAAGATGGCAAGAGACCGAAAATTATCCAAATAACATCTGATTAAAATGTTGTTGCTAATAGTTAAAGTCCGGTTGGCTAGATAGCTATCGAGGTGATAAGTATTCCGTGTTTCAGTTGTGTATAGCAGATAGCTTATCTATCTATTTGCAGGTATTTATATGCACTCAGGCCTTTTTATGTACAACTATCTAATGCAATCAGGGGAAATGGAATTTCAATACAGTCAACCTTACTCAATACCTTGATCAATTTAAGTCGGATTCATAACTTTATCTGACGTGTCGTGTCATCACGCAACAAAACGAGATCAATTTCATATATTTGGTAAGGTTAGATTCACACTCATCTGATGCACTAGATACATAGCGTGAAGCAGTAAAACAAGTCCGTACAAAGTTTCAATGTGACGACTCACACAGACCCGTGTCGCTACAATAAACTTAAGCGCGAGTCGGGGTAGTCCGCGTGCCGCGTATGTGCCGTGTAGAACTAATTTTCAATGACGCGCAGATGTAAAAACCGGCCAAGTGCGTGTCGGACCACGCAAAATGAAGGGTTCCGTGCCTATTAAAAAGGTCGTATCGTCACAAAAATCTTACGGCACTTACGTCTTTTTCTTTAAGGAAAGCAGTTTTTCAGCAATATCTCGAAAACCTTTGAACCGATCTTGTTCAAAATAATTTTCGGTGAAAGAATTTAATAAGCCGATATTAGTGACTTTCGGGGCGATTATCTCCGACTCTATTCACTTAATCAAAAAAATTGCTGAGACCTTTTTTTTTTAAATGTTTGACTTTCAGTTTTATGTATGGAGCGCATCCCAAATTTTTTTGTCATTTTAATTACAAAACTATGTAGCGGCTAACAAAATACACCTATCCTCAAAATTTTATTCAAATACACCTTATACTTTTTGAGTAAAATGCCTGTGACATACGGACAGACGGACATGACGTAACTATAAGAGGGTTCCTTTTTTGCCATTTTGGCTACGGAACCCTAAAAAGGTGTACTTAATGTATCCTTTAGCATACATTCAGAGAGAGCATGATTTCAGATGAGTATGAATCCTGCGTTATATTTTGCACCCCGAATATTTAATAAAACTACCAGCGAAGACTTTAAAACTAGAAAGTGTTAATAGTTATTTACGATACAAGTGCAGAAAATAGGAAATTCGCAACGAGTGGCGATTAATTAAAACACGACCGAAGGGAGTGTTTTAAATCAACACGAGTTGCGAATTACCTATTCGCACGTGTATCGTACAACGTTATACTGTACATATGGCTCTTTAAAGTTTCAACATATGCACGGAAAGTGCTCATTTCCGCACTAGTGCGGGAAAGTGACACCATGTGTACTGTAAAATATTTAAAACTATGTTACATATGTTATTAGCATGGCGGCCAATACACGGTGAAGTATATTATCACGCGATCCACGCGCTGTCTCTATCTCATGGCATGTTATTGATAGAGACAGCTAGAACAATATCACGATAATACTTCACCGTGTAAAGGCCGCCAGTGACATACAATCCTAGTATTAGCAAATTATGCGTATACGCATGACATTAAATAAATGAATAAATATCGTGGGACAATTCACACCAATTGATCTAGTCCCAAACTAGGCAAAGCCTGTACTATGGGTACTACACAACGGATAAACATACTCATATAGATAAATATATACTTAAATAGATATTAAACATCCAAGACTCAAGAACAAACATTCGTATTCATCATACAAATATCTGCCCCGACCGGGAATCGAACCCGGGACATAAAGCTTCATAGTCAGGCTCTCTAACCACTAGGCTATTCAGTCGTCGTCATTCTCAAATATTTTCATGTCCTTGTCCAAATGTGTAGTTCGATCGTATTTATTTTTAAACTACCTATTTGATTACTGATTGCCTGACCGGTTAAACGTAGTTTTACAGTAATCCTTATGTACTGGCACCGCAATAACGTCTCACTCACTAGTAATTTTGGAACTGCGCCAACGACCTACCCTGTGACCATGACCGAAAACAACAATAACTTGCCTTGACGATGAACAGGTCGTGCACCCACTGCGAGGCCGCCGCCTCGTCTTCGGGGACATTCTCCACGGGGATCCGCTCGATGTACAGGTGCGCGTGCACTTGCTTGCCGTACAGGAGGCTCGTTATGGTTGGCGGGTTCTAGTACAAGAAACATTTTTTTTATAGTTACATTACACATGGGCTAGACAAATCTATCGTGAATAGATGTTAGAGAGTCAATAAGTCCCGAGTAATTTTATTTTAAGAGATATTTTGCGCGGTTTTAATTTCAGACCAGTAGTCACTAGCCCGACGAGCCCCAGTTAGGGCTGCCATCCGTCCGTATTTCCCCAGATTTGTCCTAGTTTGGAGGCCGTCCGGGGGGGGTTTCAAAAAACGTCCGGGGAAAACCCGGACACTTTTCATGTGAGGAAACACCTCATTGAATTTAAGTATTTACCGGCATTATTGTGTACCTACAATTAGGTAAAAACCGTATAAATAATTTTCGGACTCGTCCGGGGAAAAAATGCGATTTACGCCAAATGTCCGGGTTTTTTTGAATCTATGTCCGGGTTTGGCGAATTTCTAGATGGCAGCCCTAGCCCCAGTCTAACTTGAAGCTTGACCGCATAGTGGCCAAAAACTTTCACAATCAAATTTGAAGAATTTTACCAATTCTCGATCGCCAATCCGAGCGATTCCAACTAGTTAATTACTTTATTAGTATTTGACCAGTTGTTGCGACATTCTGCGATGTTTTCTTCCGACAGCCGAACTCGACATGCTAATGTCTGATAAGTTGATAACCGTCACTTTTAATATTTAGCTAAGGTAAACGTCCGAGTGCTCGACGCTGTACTAGTATATGGCATGGGCACTCTATGTCAAAGTCACACGCATAAATTCGAATGAAGAAAAATCCTCTTAGTTCGAATATAACCCATATTGATTTGACATAGAGTGTGCCCATGCCATATACTAGTACAGCGTCGAGCACTCGGACGTTTACCTTAGCAGTGGCGGCGCCTGAGAATTTTCGTTGGGCAACCCAGAACAAAAAGTTATGAAACTTGCCTAAAAAGAAATTTTAAGCGTTAAACAAATAGAGAAATCACGAGTAAAAGTTACCTTGGCATCTTTTTCAAAAGCCAGCTGAATATTATAAATAGCGGGTATCTTCCCGCGGAAGTGCGGCAGGCTGGTAGTGAACCCTCGAGTGCGAGGGGTCAGGTGGTGCTTCAGGAGCGGCAGGTTCTTCTCCTTGGCGAATTTCAATGATGCCTCGTGCTTCTTCTTCGTGAAGCGAGTTCCCTCGGGAGTCATTAGTAGCTGAGAGAAAACATTAATTTTAGGAACAAAAAAATACATCGCGTCTTATACCTAATTATTTTTTTATTTGCAAAAATTGAATAAGCAAAAAAATTCACGAGAATCGGTTGAGAAATGCGGCCTGTACAGGAGAACAGCTGGGCATCCCGGCAGATGGACATACCAAAGCATTTTTGACCAAACTAAAAACAGAGAAACTAGAAACGAAGTTTATTTTTCATAAGTAGGTAATTTATCGGTTCTATTGTTATATCTGATATGTATTAGGTACCATCGCCAACACAGTTAATTGACCACCCGTGCAGTTTATGTACAGTCGAGGAAATTTAATGTTTAGTACTTTTGGAACTTAACGTCATTCAAATAGAGTCCAAAAGTACTACCATTCAATTTCCTCGACCGTACATTGTAATAATAATAAGGTTCAATATAAATACAGGATGGTCCGTTAACTGTGTTGGAGTTTGTACCTATTAGCGTGAGACTACAACGTCAATATGGTAGTAGATAGCGATATTAAAAATAAATTATTCTAGCTTTTAGGTAGATACCAATAAACAAAACACGCGAAATTACTCGAAAACGACTAGGCTAAAAAAAACTAAGGATAAACTGGGGGACAGATGTCACGTGTCCCCTGCGAAGTCGGGCGAAGTGGCATCCCTGCCCTGTGCCGGACATCGCTCGACATGTCGCGCGACTAATGAAACCACGAAATGTTGTCGTATTAAGGCTGCTACACACTACACAATAGGTCATCAAGCCAATGCAATCAGGATTCAACTATTCGTTAAATAGAGAAAGACCTATTTTCATCTCAGTCCACTGGATAACCGAGTCCTGTCCAGCGACCCATGTCTTGGGACATTTGTCCCTTAATAAATCCCTGGCAGTGGCTTAATGTGACTTTTACGCCGCGTTTACGCACAGGCGCCTGACAGTTCGCTTGGCGAATAGCGCGACATTAACATTACGCCTGCGCATTAAACGCGGCCTAACTCAAAACGCTCTGCACCCACCGGTCACGCAACATGAACTTGATTTTTTATTCTTTCTTTTACGATGATAACGGCATTAAAAATAACAACAGCCGTTAAAGAGATAAAACACGGATGTAGACACTTACATCATGCCGCTGCCGTGCAATTTCGTTGTATACTTGTAGTACCTAAACATTATCTACTAATATTATAAATGCGAAAGTTTGGATGTTTGAAATGAAATGAAATACTTTATTCGGGACAAACACAAAGTATTAAACTAAAAAAAATATATAATAAAAACCGGCCAAATGCGAGTCGGACCCGCGCACGAAGGGTTCCGTACCATTATCTATAAAAACGGCAAAAAAATCATGTCTGTTGTATAGGAGCCCCAGTCCGACTCACACTTGGCCGGTTTTTTAGTATTTGTTGTTATAGCGGCTACAGAAATACATAATCTGTGAAAATTTCAACTCTCTAGCTATCACGGTTCTTGAGATACAGCCTGGTGACAGACAGACAGACAGACGAACAGCGAAGTCTTAGTAATAGGGTCCCGTTTTCACCCTTTGGGTACGCAACCCTAAAAACTAATCAAATACGTAAATAAAACCATATGTCATTGTCGCGAAATGGCCCCGCGTCACCATAATTTGGATGTTTGGATTAGATGTTTGGATGTTTGTTACTCAATCACGCATTAAAATAAGCCTAAGGGGGCGAAAGTTTTTATGGAGCTACGATTCCACGCGGACGAAGTCGCCGGCAGAAGCTATAGTAATGTTTAATTGCCAAAGAAAGTAAAATTAACTTAGTATTAATTTATTTAAGTAATGTTAATCATAATCTTGTATTTACTTTCTATTAAAAAAATGATGGTTGAATAGTAAAATTCAATGCATTCTACACATCGGCATACCATTCTACAACACCGGCGGGCTAGTAAATAGCCCAATCTTACTAATTATGTATAGTAGTAGTAGTAGTACTAGTACTTAGGTAATAATACTTCCGTCAACTGTTATCGCATAAGAAATACATTTTATCTACACACATACTATAAACCCGCTAAAATGCGTTCAGAAACTGTCAGTAATGACCAGCATTAATATCAATAAGATTTATAAAAATAAATTACTCGTCTCTGGCCGTAGGTCATTTTGTACGTATTTTCATTTAAGATAGTGGCCCAGAGGTCGAGCAAATCATGACCAACTAAATCTTGTTACGGACATCCAATGAGTGCTAATCAGAGTACTTTAATTTTAATCAACTTTTTTTAAATTAATTACGTATAGTCGCAATGCATAACAAGTTACCGAAGGTAATCATGTTTTTTTAAGTAAATCTGGTTTCTCAGAAAAAAATGTAATTCTACATAACAACTTATTGTTTGCGTTTTATTAATGAAAATACTTATGTTAGGCTGCCTTTACACCTGTAAGTTACTTACGTTAGTTCAGTACAAATATTGCTTACAGCGACTTACGTGAGCAGTATTTGTATTGAACTTACGTAAGAACTTACAAGTGTACAGAGGGCCTACCGTGAAACGATTTTCGTTTTCGTTCGTGTATCTCCGTCTCTGTCGCACTTGCTAGTTCGAGCGACAGAGATGGAGATACACGAACGAAAACGAAAATCGTTTCGCGGTAGGCCCTCAGGCCGCCTTAGTCCATTAATACTCATGAACGTAATTATTCTTAGTTATGAATAAATTATTCGAGTTTTATATTATATTGACGCTGATATATGTTTGACGAAAGGTTTTAATGAACATAATTATTCTTACATTTCAGTAAATTATTTGAGTTTTATATTATGTTGACGCTGATATATGTTTGACGAATGGTTTTAATAATGTGGGGTATTGTTTCGAATAAAACAGTTTTTTTACTACACAAAGTGTTTTTCTTCCACATTCAAATACTTTGTTTACTTACCTGGTAAATTTAGTAGTTTTAAGCAATTATAAATGACTTAAAACAGCAATATTAGCACCCAGATATACTTTTCTTACTGAACGTGTCGCGCTTAGTCATGTATCTTAAGATACAGACCGTCGCGTGACAGGCTTAGTATGGTAAGCCTGTCAGGCCTAACTCTGTTATAGCTTATAAAACACACAAAACACACATACACAAACATTTTCAATTCTCATAATATACAGGAACCTTTCACCTTTATGTAAAAAAAAATGTGTAACGAAACCATTCGGTAAATGACATTTTACAAAAAAAAAACTTTAAACGGCGTTTTCTCAAAACTATGTTTTTGAGATACATGAGATTTATCTGAAAGGTAATACGCCACAGAATATCTTTATGTAATAATAAACAAGGGTAATGTGGGCATTTTTTGGATAATTTTGTCAATTATTAAAAAATACACCAAAAACAATACGAGTTTCCCGTAAATTCTGTATTTTTTCCGGTGCCGGTATTTTTTTAGGTAATAACGTATTTTATCATTGTTGTCTGTTAATTAACTTTATTACTGTTTTTGTTTTTAACGATTTGTTTGCAATGGTGCCACAGCGTTTTGAAAATAAACATTTTAGGCTATAAATCCATAATAATTTTTTTTCCTGTCGATGGAATTGGGTCTAGATTCACCCTATTTCATATGTGCACTTTATGGAGACCCACTGTATATTTATGAGAGGATTCATTCGATAAGTACAATATGTTTGCACTTGACTGTTTTCTAACCGGTTTAAAATAAAAGGTGTCAGGGTAATAAAGTCATTGGTTGGACCCCGAAATACTAGACGTAGGCAGCTGGCAACTGTTATGCAGTTTGGCGAAGACTTAATTAAGTTATTCATAATTTTGTTGTGTAAAAAAAAACTTGTAGAGTTGTCATCATTACTCTTTTGAAATAAAGTTCTTCAACGCTGCAGCCCTTATGGATATATCAACTTATCAACAATCAACTTTTCCATTCCCCGTGGATCATTAGTCCATATATAAAAATCTACCGATTTTTGTTTAGACAGAAATAAATCTTAAAACCTGCCACGATATTCGAAAGTTTAACCTATACGGAACAAAGGGAATCTAGTTAGCTCTTTGACAATAAAGCCGGGTCCGCTGCGACCTGTTTTTGTGTTTTTCTAACACCTAACATGTTATCCGTCAGTTTCGGCAAACAAATAGGGTTTTGTTTTGATTGGCAAAACATGTTAGGTGTTGAAAAACACAAAAACAGGTCGCTGCGGACCCGGCTTAAGAGAGCCTAATTATTAAAGTGCTACCCTGATTAAGTCATCGACCACTGCGTATCGACACGTGTGGTCACAACGGTGCAAAGTGCGACGCCACAGACGGTCAGATAATTTATACACAAGCAGTGATTGCGATAACCCGACCCAAGTGTAGCCTGTGCCATTATCTGGTCCTGTGTTCACAAAGCTTACAAACAACTTAATCGAACCCGTATCGACCAGTTAGTCGGATCTCCGATCGCGTGTAGTTTATCGGAAGCTCGAGATCTCGATATATTAGGGATGATGGTGAGGTGATCCGAAATAAGTTGTGAATCGCGAAGATGTCTGGCGTACTTGCGCAGGCGCTCGTGCCGTTAGGGTCAACGCTCCGTTCGCGGCAGGTAAAGAGGTATGAGGTAAGTTATTAAGATTACGCAACGCAACACACATGAGAAGTTTCTCGAAAAAAAATAGTTGTCTTATAGTCGGTTTACGGAACGATACTTTTACGTGATAACGTCTTAAGAAAACATTGATGAAAAATTGCATAACACGTATTTATACTCATTTATCGTTAGGAATACTCCTGTGATGTTTCGAATAAAATAGTAGATCTAGTCTTGTTTCCCCATACAAACTTTGGACCCTTAAGAGGTGAATTTTGAAAAATCCTTTCTTAGTGCACCCCTAGACCTTATAAGAAACTTGCGTGTCAAATTTGGAATCTCTAGAACCAACGGTTTGGGCTGTGCGTTGATATGTCAGTCAACGGAACATCACATTTTTTCGTGCGTGCAGCCGGCGTTCATCGATTTATAAGAAGTTATCACGTCAAAAAAATATCTTGGCTGATGTTTAATGTTTACGCCTGAAGAGAACTAGCACAAGCAAGGCCTCCGTTTACGCGTTGTTGTTACGAATCTTGGGGTCAAGATGTGCTAGTGGTGAGAGAGGTAAGTTGAAACAGGTTGTGCTTGTGAATCTTGTCCGTATAGGGAAGAGTGCGAAATGAGTTGGAAAAGTGGACGAAAACGTTGTGCTATGTTTGAAGACCGTAAAAGTGAAATCGAACAAAGGGCCGTGGCCCTCAGTAGTACCCAATTGTGACATTAAATAGTGTGACATTGACATAAAATTGCATTAGATAAGAGCTTTAAGTCTACTGTAGGTATGTTGCTTAGCGCCAATCGTTTAGGTAGGTATTAAAACGGACTCACCCACACTGGATCCGGATAGTCGCATATTTCTTTAATCTGAGTCTTTATAATTTCCTTATCTTTCTCAAAAGACCTCTCCAAAAATACAAACTCGGAAAATTTCCACATCCATCCAATGGGCGGCATGTACTGAATGGACTTCTTCGCGTATGCTTTGCAATTCTGAAAGCATTTAAATTCACAATGAGTATTAAAAAAAACCTAGATGACATAAAAACTTAGTAGTTGAAGATTATTGTTCTGCTTACAGATATTGTGTAAATACCCTACATTGAATTATGATTGAGATTATTTCATGTTGTTTTTGGGACGGCGGCTTAGGGATAGGGGCTGCGATCCTCGTTCCGGATCGTTCCTGGCTCAACAGAAACAGATTTCCTTGGCCATTAAGCGTGGCAACGCCGCCAGTGTCATGGGACCTTTCGGGGGGCCACCAACGATCCGGGGCGGTCCTTTTTGTTAGTTTAGGTTAGTACGTATTGTTGACGAAGCCTGTTGCGGATTTAATGTGGTACCTAGACTTTTTATAAAACCTTTTCGATACATACACCTACTAGCTAAATATTAAGTCACAACATGTAGAACTTGTAGAAGAGCGGTGTTCTCTTAGGACAAGTATCTTGTACTTTGGCGTTATGTAGGTATACAATTATCAACCAAGCCGACAAAGTTTTTGGTGTAGGTACAATGTACAATACGTAAATTGTGGTTTTTTTTCGTTGTTAATCCTATTGTGTGTAATTCTGTAATTGACGTCATTCTAATGGGTTTCTAATTTCCATTTTTGGGATTTAGGGATCTATTTGCGTAATGTTAAGCTTGTAAATACTCATATTTGCTAGTCAAGCTGGCAGGGGGGGGGAGGTGCTACCAGATTAGTAAAAACATGTGTTTTCATATTCAAATCTGCATGCACAAATGAAGACAGACGGTGACCTTTCAACCTCAAATCAATACAATAGGGTAGGTTTATGAAGTTCAGTAATCTCTTTGTGGAACTCCAAGAGTGGAGAATCTGGATGACGGAAGGTGGAAGTGACAAAAATTTTGATTGCAGGAAAATTGTCAGTCAGAGAATTATTGTGCGATTTATTCACATAGTGCATGCTTGTGCTAATCTACAATTTAGTTTACATTGGTTTTAGTAAGGTGTTGTCAATTGCTGAATGCTACAATCAACTATTATCAACTTGATAAGCCATTAGTTAGGTAATGGCTATATAATATGGCAATTTAGTTTCTCGGCGTATTGTGGTTTGTCTGTGATGCCGTGTAAATATAATTATGTCAAATAAATAAATAACAAAATAAAAAGGTAATTTTCATTTGGCAATTTGTATAGAACATGGTATATTATTAGCATAAGCCAAAACTTACCCCTAAAACTTGAATGCAATCACAGAAATGCCATCCCATAAGCCAGTCTATTTCGAAGCTGTGGTTCATGAAAAGGTAACCATGCTCTTTTCCATAATACTTTTCGTATTCATCCTTTTTGATGTAAACAGACATTTTTGTTCTTGCCCACCATTGTGACATGAACACCAACTCTGAAAGTAATTAATTAATACACTAAACCTATGAGGTATACATAAATATATGGGGAAAATATTACACAAATCAAACTAGCATACCAACCCCAATCAGGCTTGTTTTATGGCTACTAAATATATAAAAAATAAAAATAAAATAAAAATAGTCTTTATTATTGAAGCTGAAAAACTTAAAAACTATAATGCTCCATTCCATCGACAACTTCAAACAAACAAACTAAATATATAAATACATATAAAATATCCAAGACTCAGAAACAAATATTCATATTCGTCACACAAATATTTGCTTCTTACTGGGATTTTAACCTAGGACCGTTAGCATCATAGGCAAAGTCACTACCCACTATGCTAAACAGTTCGTAAAATTTTAATTATTCTACACACTCCTTACACTAAACATAAAATTAAGGCTCATACTCAGGCTCATTTACTTTTAAATATTTGTACACCAGATTATGGTAAAATAAAGAAAGGACACTAAAAACTTGTAACACCTAATTATACCCTTATTTATGCAAATAAATATATTGATTGATTGAAAAAATATTATATATAACAATGTCTTGAATTTTAATTTTGAACTAAAATTATTTAAATAAATTAAATTATTCATGATGTATTTCAATATACATGTGAAAAGACATGTATTGTGTGAAATTCAATTATTTAAAAATATGCATGTTTATTTTGTTTTCAGCTACTAATACCAAAGGTTTGAAGAGAAGATTCTGTTACATTACTTACGGCTGTTCAAAGAGTATGCCAGGTAGTAGTTTATTTTCCTGTACAACCTCTTGTTGAATGGTCTGAGTGTAAACCATAATGTGGCCTGCACCATGCTGAGTGCCAGCCCTGATGTAAAGTAGGATATGGCAAAACAGACATGGATGAAGGTTGACTGTTTTATTAAGTCTAAGCTTATCATCTTACAAATTTGTCAGCTACTTTTAGCAGTCATTAAATCTGTAAAAAAAATGTAAACATTAGAATATACAATATACTGGATAATTAATATCATAAATTCAACTGGCATGTATATAATTCGCGCGTCACAAGTCACAAAGTGACGAAATCGAAACCTAAAGTGGTGACTGTGTGGACTTTGTATCTTAACAATGGCATACTTATAAGTCAATTTATTTTTGCAACCTTCTGGCACTGTACAGAACTCGATATGTACTATTTTGTTTTAAGAACATCGAAGTTGAGGTAAATTTTTATCAAAATAAAGTTTCTTGTAACAGTGACCATCATACGCTTTATTTTAGTGTTTGTTTATCAGTAAGTAATATGTAAAAAAGTAAAGGGACATTGGATCACGATCACATGGTGGTCACGGTACATGGCGCGGAGACTATTTATATCAGTTTCCGTCCGCTTTCTGCTACAAAGTTAACAGAGATGCATTTATTCATACGAGCGGCGATCTTTAATACTAAGAATAGTGAAATGACATTATTAATAACAGTTAAAAGTAATTCATACGCAGGAGAAACAAGTTTAATATTATACACCTCGTCGGAAATATCTTTGGACCTCGCTGTATACATTTTTGTAGTGCGAAAGTACCTACGCAGATATTACCGACGAGTTGTAGTTTAATTATTAGCAAACCTCCGCTTCCGATTCAAAAAACTTATCGCAGATTTTAATAATGTCGACAATATTGTACACAAATATTCTCCCTGTTATCTTCAACTATTATATTGTTCTACACTCACCTATTACCAGGCGTGGTGGTTAAATTCCATCAAACAGGTTAATACGTTTCACTAAACAAACTGCGGAATTTAGATTAGATGAGATTCACCATTACCAGAATACCACATGACAATACGATTGACCATGGATTGACCGACCTACAGAGCGGCTGGCCGTACCGAGACAGAAATGACAGAACACGAACAGAATAAAATAGACAGCAAGTGCAAGCAAGCGCACAAGTCAAATTATGAATGAGTGAAGTGAAGAAGTTCACTTCTTCAACCACGGCTGAACGAACGACAAAATAAATGAAGGCCAACGGAAGGCCATTATACACCTAGTAATTTATCACAACAACCTAGTCGCAGCCACAGGTCGCAGTTATAACATAGAAAGAGACAACAAACATTCAATTAAATGTAGAACGTGTATCTTCTTAGTAGTCCGTAGTCCTGTGTGTTTGTGAATAAATGTATTTTCTTTCTTTCTTTCTTTTCAGTATTATCACGCGATCTACGCGCTGTCTCTATCTCATTGCATGTTATAGATAGAGATAGCTTTGGTGGATCATCAGTATTTAATCACCGTGTATTGGCCACCAATAAGTGTATTATTGTTATATTGATAGGATGCATGAAGCGTCTTGAAACCACGAGCAAGCGCGGCTGGACTGCCGAGGAGAGGAAGGTCAAAGGCATACACGGTGAGTAAATATTGACAATTAAGCTGCATCCAGATGAGCGAACGCGGCCGTTTTGCATGCAGTCCGCCACGTGATTTCGGGCTGCACGGCTATACGGCCCGCAAGCTAGACCATCCGTCTTTTTCTTATTAGAATGCTTAGAAAGAGATGAGACGGGTGAAGGCCGTCTAGTGATAGGCGTGCTGTCTGGATAAATCTGTTTGATCTGGTTATCGGAAGGAAAAATCGGACGTGTATAGCCGCACTAACAGATTGCATTCATGTATACATAGCTTAAAATTGGATTTTGTCATTCTGACATTGACATTAGTTTGTTTTGATTTGAACCTAACTAGTTTATTTTATTCAATAGAATTTGTAATTAAGGAAGAAAATATAAAATAATTGTACCGCATTTAATTAAAGTTCCTCAATTTTAATGTCCAGCTATGTTCCGTTTGTGTTTTTTGACCCTGAGAAAATTGCAAGCAACCAAATCAGTGAGGTTACTTTTTCGAAAGAAACACAGTTCCTCACAAAATCCTATTATTTTAGGGATAGAGACGTCTTGCGATGATACGGGTTGTGCCGTCGTAAATGGTGCCGGGAGCGTATTAGGGGAATCATTATACTCGCAAGGTGTTTTGCACCTTAGGTATGGAGGAATAAACCCCACAGTTGCGCATGAACTGCACCGCGACTACATAGGAAAAGTGGTTAAGGAAGCATTAGAGAAAGCGTCTGTTGATATTAAATGTGTGGACGCTATAGCAGTTACTGTCAAGCCTGGTTTGACGAATAGCCTGGAGGTGGGAGTCAAATATGCAAAACATTTATCAAGGTTGCATAACAAACCCATAATACCCATACATCACATGGAAGCACACGCGCTTGTAGCTCGGATGTACCATGACATTCCTTTTCCTTACCTAGCTTTGTTAATATCAGGTGGCAATAGCCTTCTAGCAGCTGTTAGAGATATTGATGATTTCCTTTTACTTGGTGATACTTTAGATAATGCTCCAGGAGAGATAATGGACAAGGTTGCCCGGCGCATGAAGCTCAAGAACATGCCAGAGTACTCACAAATTGCTGGTGGTAGAGCAATTGAATTAGCTGCTAAAAATGCTGACACACCTGATATGTTCCAGTTTCCATTGCCATTAGTGAAGCTCAGAGATTGCAGTTTTAGCTTCAGTGGGCTTAAGGATTTTGTAGAAAGAAAATTGAAGGCAAAAGAAGCAGAACACAAGATAATAGGTGACAGAATTATTCCTGAAATTAACAATTTGTGTGCAGGTTTTTTACATGGAGTAGCAGAACACATAGCCCACAGGACAGAGAGAGCTGCAGCGTTTTGTGAAGCTAAGAATATTATAACTACTAATAAGAGCATAGTTGTTTCTGGTGGTGTAGCTTGTAATGATTATATATTTAATTCTATTAAAGTTATTGGTGATAAAAGAGGGTATAAGGTCTATCGTCCACCTCCTAAAGTCTGCACAGATAATGGCATAATGATAGCTTGGAATGGAATAGAGAGACTTAAGTTAAAGAAAGAAAGTGCTTTATCCTCTGAAGTTTCAGTAGACCCTTATGCACCACTTGGAAAAAACATTACAAATGAAGTAAAAGCTGCAGACTTACAAGTAAGAGTTACGAGAATAAGAAAAAAAATGGTTTCTTTGTAATGTTCTTCCTCAGACACTCAGACCTAACTAGTCGTTAAATCTGTGCAAAACGCTATATCTTGCATGAGTTGATGATGATGAGTTGTTTGGAACACTTAGTGAGATTAATGGTGATATAAACTTGTCTTGATGTGGCTGAAAGTTCCAAACCCACAACCCATCATAAATACAAGTAATAATTGGAAGGAAAACATGTACCTACGTCGGAGGTGTTTAAATTTTTCGTCTTATTACAATGGAATAAGGTGGAAAAGTGTAAACATATCCTTGATGTTGTATTATCAATTTTATCATGCTGTATTTAAACTGAAATAAAACTGATTATTTGAAACTGATTTTTAATAAATAAAACTATCACTTGCTGTAATTACAATTATCAATCATCATGCATGTTTCCCAGTGGTTCCATAGTCTACTTTGCGGCCGCCTTTGTTTGTGCAACTGTAAATGAAATTATGGCATTAATATTTATTTCAAATTGACAGTGAAATGTTAGTTGAGCACACAATTAATTCAGGTAAAATATTCAAGGGTGAAAATCAGAACTATTCAGCCACCCAAATACTTTAGATGCATTTTTGTTAAAAAAAAAACATTTTCATCATATTCCCATTTGGTTCGTAGAAGCCAGGAACCTCTTCAAATCTAAATATATATACCCTCAAAATGTATAGCTACTTTGACAAAAAGTTGACCAAAGAAATTGGGCAGCTGAAACACTGATATTGAGCCTCAAAAACATTTAATCAGCAACAGAACTAAATATGCAGAAAATAATGCTCTAAATTATGTGCACAAAGTTTATTTTATTGATAATAGATCTAAGTGCAAATCATTTTGAGCTATTCATTACATATTATGTACCCCTGCTGGTATCTGTACAATTCAATTTCTACTTTGTTAGTCGTTCAAATCAAACACATATTATATTCTAATCATGACAAGGACAATGTGAACAAGACGTTATTAAGTTCATAGTTGCAAAAATTCTAAGAATTATTGTTAATTCTATTTGGACAAATCACAAAAGTTGACACAGTTAAATCATTAGTTGAAACAGATGAGATCTAACTAGGTTAAATTAATATTGCATAAATTTTATCTTCATTTGAAAGGTCTGGTTACTTAACACACACGGATTAATTTTGTTTAGACCAGAAGATTATTAGAGGTTTAAAATAAAGCATCTTATCACATTTCTGTAGCAAGACCTAACTTACACTGAATACTTTATTTATTCTTTCTCAACTGAAAAAATCAAACAAATAATTTAATAAAGTACCTATACAATATAAAGTGCTTGCATTAGGCCTGAATAACACTGATGCGGCCGGCGGTGGTGATCAATAGTAAAATTGACAGTGAATGACAAGTTGACCATCACAACCAGGCCTTGCTGTCTGTGAGAGGCTTTAATGTTTACAGAGCACTGAGCATTGCCCGTTACAACAGACAATGTAAAAAGTATACCCTGAGTTCAGAGTATTCAGACCTTTATTACAAGACTGTCAAAAGATTACTCAGAAAAATCTTAAAATACTGTGAACTAAGTACAGAACTTTTTTTCATTAGTTTTGGAATTTCAAGATAATGGTCTATAAAACAGTTTCAGTTGTGATCTTCCATACTGGTAACAGTGGTAACACACAGTATTATATATATATTGTAGTTCAGAGTAGAATATGGGAGCTGCATTAGGCAGTCCAAAAATATGTGTTTTATCAGTAGGTAATAAAATATATAGGTTGTAAACACAATTATTCAGTAAATATATATAAGAAAACAGGACTTTGATTGTGCTCTGAGAATATAAAACGGGAAAAAATAATATAAACTGAGTAAATGAAAGTATGACTAAAATAAAAGTTCAGGTTTGAAGACAGAAGTAATAACAGGAGTTTTTTTATTTATAATGTAAAGTATACTCTATTGGACACTGGAAGAGTAAATTTTGTCAAACAAACACAAGCAAAAAACAACTGTCCTCTGAACTATGGCATGTAATCCGGGATTTATTACTACTACAATACCGGGATCCCGGTATTGCAGTAGTAATAAATACCGGGATTGCATGCCCTACTCTGAACATGAGGCAGTTTTATGCTTGCAAGGGGTATACCGTGTACTCACTTGTTGGTTTGCCATTAGCCCAAGGAGTGATGCGAATGTGAGATTCATCTCGCTTCAACGCCTCAGCCCGGAGCTCTGGTTTCAGAGCACGGCGCAGCATCTTGGCGGCGATGTTGGAGTAGTTAATGTAGCTGAAATTAAAATAAACAATAATTGTACATTTCGTCCTTGACAATATTATTTAGAGATGAGAACCAGACTCACTTAATACCAGCAGCTCTCCAGGCACTCATTATTGCAAGTTTTAGATATTAGGTTCCAAGGGCTATGCAAATTCCCTAAAAATGTTCTCTCACAGCAAGTGATGTAACAATTGGCATAGACTAGACAGAATTTTGTTCAGGTTAGAATACAGATATCACAAAAAAAAATTACCTACTGAGTACTACATGGACCTAAGATACTCAGGACAAGCTATGGTAATAATAATACCACGTCCGAGCGAGATGGTAGCATACAAATCTTGATAAGTGTGACAGAAAAGGAAACATCATTCGTTGTCCTTGTCATAGTTCCACTTTTTTTCTGTTTGCCACAACTGCGCCGCTACCACGAACTTCGAAACTCGAAGTTCGTATATCTGCATCCCTGTCACTTGAGTTTAAGTGCGATAGAGGTGGAGATACCCAAACTTCGAATTTCGAAGTTCGTGGTAGCGCCGCTGTAGTACACGCAAACGGAAAACTAAGGGATTATAAGTTTTAGTGAAGTAACACTCAAAATGCAACTGTCATGTCGAAAAATATTTGTGTGACGTTGCATTGAATTGCTTCGTGTACGATATTTTCAAGAAAAATCTTGAAAACCTCATTTTCACATCGATGTTGGAATCATTTAGTTGCATAGAGTTACATATCTGATCCTCGTATGTGCTTAAAAGGGTGAGATAAAGAGAGTGCGTACAATTATTAAAGATCCACATTTCATACAGTCCCATGTTAATAAATAAAAAAAGGTAAAGGTTTTACAAAAATAGCGTAGTTGAAGCACCGAAATTTGTCTCTTATATATTGTGGATATACTCGCATCGAACTAACGCTTTGGAACCAAGCAATGTTTTAGTGTTCCGGTTTTACCAGTTTAAATGTATTGAACAAATTCACGTACATGATTTAACGTGGAAAAACACGTCACTAATTTCAATAGTAAGAAATGCATTATTTGCCAAGCGGGTCAGAATATAGGACAGAAAAATTTTTTTTTTTTGTAAATCCTTTTTGCCGTTATTAGGCTTAAATTAGATTGAATCGTGTAGATTTTATGCTAACATAAGCATGTTTTATTCTATAAACTTTTTCTTTCAGATTACCGAGTTATAGAGGTTCAAGGGTCAGTCATTTTAAACGGTTCTGGGTCTTGGAAATTTTGGTATCCTGAAATTGATGTCAATATAACACCTCATTTTATTAATGTATCCTATAGAACATACCAAAATAAGCATAAAATGTCAATTAAACTTTTCTCTGTGACCATCCATTTTGGAAATAGGGGGAATGGAAGGTGAATATTACAATGCTGTGACTGATAGGCATTCCGACGGAGCGCCAGTGCCATAGATTCGGCGCTGCCATGGCACGCTTGGCTAGTGCGCTGAGGGTCGCAGTTCTTCCTAACACTCCTTGCTTCACTTTGTAACACCTACACCGACCTGCCACCCTCCCTATCTCCTAATGGTGGCTCATAGATAAAGATTTATTAGACATAATATGCTTTTCTTTGCACATTCTATACAATGGCAAAAGAAAAAAAAAAACCTAAGACTGGCCCGCCTTCCCTATACCCCAAATGCCACCTAAAATTACATCTGTGTGTAGTATATACAGTGACATGTATTGTAATGAATGGATGAACACAATAAATTATGATTTTATTTCAGGGCCCTACTCTTCTTTGAAAATGGATCCTGCTGATTCCCTGCTAAGTACCAGTGTAGGCAAGCAGGGATTGGATGAAGAGGAATTGTTGCTGAAGTCAAAACCCAATGTGAAGTGTGACTTGGTTAATGAATGCCAAGTGTTCATAAGGGCTGAGGATGGAGGGGGTGACACACATCTTAATTTAACAGGAAAAATGGGCCCTGGGACTAGTGGTAATGTATCATTAATATCATTATTACTTTCACAATAATTAGAAACAAATTTATTGACATTCAGATTTAGGTACTGCATTATAGATTTTTCTGACTCTGTTTAATTTATCTTAGTTATCCATAATATTATGGTTGCAGAAATGGTAACTTCTCATTTCAAATGGGTTAAGAACCTCCTTACTCTCATTAGGCAGGTTTTTAACACTTGCCGTGTGTAGTTATGCATATTTGCATAGTATTTGTCAAGGCTATATGTTAATTTACATATGTACTTATTTTGCACACTGAATGTGGATAACTGTTTAGTCAAAGTAAGAACCTGCTAGAAGTATGCTTGGCTTCCAAACCAGTGATCGGAACCGGTTTTTTCAAAAGTCCCCGAAGTAGTCTAATATTCTGAATTATTTTAGGCTCTTAATGTAGGACTCTATCATGTATTTAGGTAACATTTTCGTATTATTAGACAGCCTGATCAAAAATGATATTATAAACCAAAGAATGAAATTGAACAAAATAAAACTGGTATTTTTGTATGGTGAAAATACCGGTATCCAATCCCTGTTCCTAACTGTGATGATGAACCAATAGACAGTATTTTAAGATTGAATATCCCTTTATAGGCTTTTAGAGCAGCTGGTAGTTGACTGATGTCAGTAATGCCTTTTTTATGAAGCATAATGAATTCACCCATTAAATAATTTGACATGATGTTGAAGAGTAGTGACTTTTGAATACGTGGTAATTTATCTACGCAATAATTTGGAAGCAGACACAATACAGGAGATCATTAAAATTTATGCTGATACTTCAGCATGATATTTTTACAGCTGTTGATTAATTACAAATCCAAAACGGTTTACAAAAAAGTATACTAACTAAGTGACCTGTCTCAGATTTACCTCAAACTCGACCAATCAAGTTAAGAAGCCAAAAACTTATAACAGATTCCATGGTATGTGAGTTGGTAATCTAATAAGTGAATCTTGCAATCCAAGCTGATGTGCATTGGAGGGGCTTCTCCACAGCTCAGTGAGTAAATAAAAGTTCAATAGTGCTACAGCTGACCATTATAGCACACTTCTTCATTTAAAAATGTCTTTGAAAAGGAAAAACGCAATTAGAAGAAGTAAATATTTAAAAAGTAATATTGAAAAATTCACTATGTGAATGTTAAATTACTCATTTTCAACAGTGTTGTTGTTTGTATTAATATTACATTTTTTAATTGCAGAGAAACCTAAGTTTGTGACCTCCACACCAGATCAGAAGAGAGAGAGCCCTTCAGATAATCAGATAGCTGATTCTAACCCAGAATGTGATATTGAAGGTAGAGTTTTTAAATTTAACTATTACCCAGACCAGCCTTACAGAGCTTACTGGCAGGGCCATCTTTACCCTATCGGGGTCTTGGGGTTAGTAGACTAGTCCATGAACTGGGAGGAGCTAGGGGGCTCAATGGTGGCCCCATCAGTATCTCCATTTCAGGCACATGTCCAGAGTAGCTAATAGAAAAATCGATCTGACTGATTTCATGCTTGAACCTTCTGGCTAATGTTCCTTTATTTGGGACTATATATTTTTTCCTTGCGCAAACTTGAGAACCACTAGGAGATGACTGGGTTACGTGGGATTCTCTCATCTAGGCTACCTCAGACAGTCCATGCTATATTTATGTTACAGGAGTGCCTGACTTGCCCATGGATGATGGCATGCCCAGCACAGTCACTGTTCTGGAAGCTCCGGACGGTGGGAAGGTCTATTTGGTGGGCACTGCCCACTTCAGCTTGCAATCTCAAGAAGATGTGTCACGGGTAAGATATTATGATATTAATAAATATGCAATACGTAAGATATGTTAGAAGGATTCTTGCAACATATTTTTTTGAAAATAAATTTTTGATTAATATTAGAAGTTGAACAGTTCCCACTAATGACTCACAATGATTGATCAACTGATGGCAGTATTGTGTGACTCCTGACTCTATGTTCTTAGCAAGAAAATACCGTTACTTTATTTATAACAGAGTAGACTATCAAAATATCCCGTCCTCTGGAAGTATCCCTATTACCCTAATGTAATTCTGGAAGACTGAAAAAATATAGTTTCTAATATAACTTATCCAATTTAATATATTTTTGGTGATTTCAGGTAATACAAGAGGTGAACCCACACATTGTAATGGTGGAGTTGTGTGAACAGAGAACCAACATTCTACTATTAGATGAAGAAATAATTTTAAGAGAAGCTAAAAATATTAACATTAAGAAGATTAGGTGAGTTTTTAAAGTTTATTTTCTTTCTTTCTGTCATGCCATGTGCAATTGATTGATTTGGCTATAGCTATTGTGTTCATAGGAATATACATTAACTAGTAACATCTGTCATTAGTCATTACATTGAGTATTCGTCTCACTGGGGTATCTTTACCCACCCGTTAGTCACCCGGACATGTTACTTCCTAAGTAATGTTCCATAGCCCCTCTACACCATGGGTATGGTATGATGAACAATCGCGATAGTCCATTTTCTCGAACGATTGTAGAATTAGATATATGGGTCAATCAACTATTTCTTGTCGTTATTCTGTCCCGTAAGCCAGGAGACAACAAGAAAGGGTTTCTTAGAAAAATATTAAAATATGAATTGCTAACAAGCTTATATCCATAAGAATAGATATTAAAAATGTCAACCTATCCCTACATTTTGTGGATTCAAAGAGTTTTAAAATGTGTCCCAGGAGGCGTAATTAACTATAGCAGCTAGCGCCAGAAACGTGTTGATTGTCCCCTATCCACCCTTGACATGAATGACATTCTCGGCCACGGTATATTATGTCTCCTACACATAATGTAAATCTTGTTTTCATCTCCCCTGTTCTGAAAGTTGACTTTTCATGGGTATATAGCCGGGTGGGAAATAGCGTTTTCACACCTCTCATTCAGAAAAGTAAGTTTTTGTCCCCGACGAGAGGGAGCAAAATGCCACTTTTCTGTTCAAGCTACTTTTTTAATTTATTCATTGGCATACTGTAGCATTTACGCAATGTGCCAATTGAACACAGATCTTAAGAAAATAATCGATTGTAATTTCGTCGTAATCGATTAAAAACGAACATATTTCAAGTTTTAACTTTAGCAACGTTATAGGTACATTTACATATTAAAACTTGAGAATTTTTCGTATTATTTGAAAAAAATGTCACAATAAACTATACGTTTTACTGAAATCAAAACTATGATGTTATTGTATATAAATTATATAATAATGAATATTGATATTCGTTAAATTTTCCTCATAATCGGTGTGAAAAGTTACATGTGTCACTCAGGAGCAAAATTATTTTCGTCTTGGGCGTTAACACTTGAATCCCTCACTACGCTCAGGATTCAATACACCGCCCTCGCCGTAAATATACTATTTTGCTCCCTTGTGACACAAATAACTATTTCTACCCTAGGGTGGTTTTTTTTATTTTTATTTGTTACGATTAGCCACAGCGTCAAAGTTAATTGAGTTACGTCATATTATTAAAATAAAAGCTTTACATATATCGAAACTCAATTAAACAACGGGTTTATTACAATATATAGGTTAATATTCAAATCCTTTCACAGTTTGTTTATTTTTTTCGTAATTACAGAAAATCAACATTCAAAATAATTCCTGTAAATTTCGGCTGCCCGCCATTCTTTTTTCACGTTTCGGCATGGCCCTCTAGATTAGTTGCGTCGCGGCCTACTCGATTACAATCTAGTAGGCCGCCGGCAGTGGCAAGTGGCTTATGCAAAAAGGTTGGAGGTTGGATATAATATATGTGTAATTATATTATTTTGGCCAGAGATTTCTCAGAATCGGGACGTGTGGAAATCAAGAGGGGAGGCCTTTGCCCAGCAGTGGGACACTCTACAAACTTGGAAAAAAAAATTTATTTTGGTATATCCAATAATTCATTAATTTCTTATTCATGATACATTTATTTATTTAACCACAAAAATCTAATTAAAACACAAAAAATCTAATGAAAACGATTAGATACGTTTTTGAAACTTTTCTAAATTCGGCAGTACGTGTATTTCAAATGATTACTCTTAATATTCCCTCTCATTCATGAGGAGGCCTGTGCCCAGCAGTGGGACGTATATAGGCTGATGATGATGATGACTCTTAATATGCCTTTTTTATAAAATGTACGTGTAGTACTTTACTGTGAGGAACGCAGTCAAAATGAAAAGTAGAGTGTTTAACTCTGGTGAAATTACCCATTTCACCCTCGAACTAATTGGCACACTTCGTTCGAGCGCCAGAAATATATCAGGTAAAATGAGTTACTTTCTGCCTTCGGTTAACAATCTACTATTGCATCTGCATTCGAATTGTAGTTTAGCGGAAAATGACTCCTACTGACAATTTTGAAAATTTCGGAATTATGATGATTTTTGTGTGTTCCCATATTCGCGGCCATGGTGTAGGAAACGTATGTATGTAATGTTTGCAGGGCGACGATGGCCCAGAACGGTGTGTTCAACGGGCTGATGTACATCCTGCTGCTGAACATGTCGGCGCACATCACGCGCGAGCTCGGCATGGCGCCGGGCGGGGAGTTCCGGCGGGCCATGGCCGAGGTGAGTGAGCGTCCCTAGCTGGAGGACGATGTTGGCCCAGAACGGCGTGTTCAACGGGCTAATGTACATCCTGCTGCTGAACATGTCGGCGCACATCACGCGCGAGCTCGGCATGGCGCCGGGCGGGAAGTTCCGGCGAGCCATGGCCGAGGTGAGTGAGCGTCCATAGCTGGAGGTCGATGATGGCCCAGAACGGCGTGTTCAACGGGCTGATATACATCCTGCTGCTGAACATGTCGGCGCACATCACGCGCGAGCTCGGCATGGCGCCGGGCGGGGAGTTCCGGCGAGCCATGGCCGAGGTGAGTGAGCGTCCATAGCTGGAGGACGATGGTGGCCCAGAACGGCGTGTTCAACGGGCTGATATACATCCTGCTGCTGAACATGTCGGCGCACATCACGCGCGAGCTCGGCATGGCGCCGGGCGGGGAGTTCCGGCGAGCCATGGCCGAGGTGAGTGAGCGTCCCTAGCTGGAGGACGATGATGGCCCAGAACGGCGTGTTCAACGGGCTGATGTACATCCTGCTGCTGAACATGTCGGCGCACATCACGCGCGAGCTCGGCATGGCGCCGGTCGGGGAGTTCCTGCGAGCCATGGCCGAGGTGAGTGAGCGTCCCTAGCTGGAGGACGATGATGGCCCAGAACGGCGTGTTCAACGGGCTGATGTACCTACATCCTGCTGCTGAACATGTCGGCGCACATCACGCGCGAGCTCGGCATGGCGCCGGGCGGGGAATTCCGGCGAGCCATGGCCGAGGTGAGTGAGCGTCCCTAGCTGGAGGACGATGTTGGCCCAGAACGGCGTGTTCAACGGGCTGATGTACATCCTGCTGCTGAACATGTCGGCGCACATCACGCGCGAGCTCGGCATGGCGCCGGGCGGGGAGTTCCTGCGAGCCATGGCCGAGGTGAGTGAGCGTCCCTAGCTGGAGGACGATGATGGCCCAGAACGGCGTGTTCAACGGGCTGATGTACATCCTGCTGCTGAACATGTCGGCGCACATCACGCGCGAGCTCGGCATGGCGCCGGGCGGGGAGTTCCGGCGAGCCATGGCCGAGGTGAGTGAGCGTCCCTAGCTGGAGGACGATGATGGCCCAGAACGGCGTGTTCAACGGGCTGATGTACATCCTGCTGCTGAACATGTCGGCGCACATCACGCGCGAGCTCGGCATGGCGCCGGGCGGGGAGTTCCGGCGAGCCATGGCCGAGGTGAGTGAGCGTCCCTAGCTGGAGGATGATGATGGCCCAGAACGGCGTGTTCAACGAGCTGATGGACATTCTGCTGCTGAACATGTCGGCGCACATCACGCGCGAGCTCGGCATGGCGCCGGACGGGGAGTTCCGGCGAGCCATGGCCGAGGTGAGTGAGCGTCCCTAGCTGGAGGACGATGATGGCCCAGAACGGCGTGTTCAACGAGCTGATGGACATTCTGCTGCTGAACATGTCGGCGCACATCACGCGCGAGCTCGGCATGGCGCCGGGCGGGGAGTTCCGGCGAGCCATGGCCGAGGTGAGTGAGCGTCCCTAGCTGGAGGACGATGATGGCCCAGAACGGCGTGTTCAACGAGCTGATGGACATTCTGCTGCTGAACATGTCGGCGCACATCACGCGCGAGCTCGGCATGGTGCCGGGCGGGGAGTTCCGGCGAGCCATGGCCGAGGTGAGTGAGCGTCCCTAGCTGGAGGACGATGATGGCCCAGAACGGCGTGTTCAACGAGCTGATGGACATTCTGCTGCTGAACATGTCGGCGCACATCACGCGCGAGCTCGGCATGGTGCCGGGCGGGGAGTTCCGGCGGGCCATGGCTGAGGTGAGTGAGCTTCCACACTTATTTCCAACAAGCTTTTGCCCGCGACATCATCCGCGCGGAACTCGTTCATAACGTAGCTCCATACAAACTTTCGCCCCCTTTATAATTGCTGTAAATGTCCTAGGGCGGGAGACCACAGGTCAATTAAAACGTGATTATTTTCCAGGCTAAAAAGATCCCCAACTGCATGGTCCAGCTGGGCGACCGGGCGATAGACATCACTCTACACCGGGCCATCGCCTCGCTGACCTGGGGGCAGACTATTCGCTTCATATGGCATTTGCTCACCTCCAATCAGTCTATTAGGTGAGTTATTAATTCTATTGCCTCATGTACTCGTATAGTGATCCATGCAACTTAACAAAAAAATATCCTTCCTAATTTTGTTCTGTACGAAAAAAAAATTGGTACTTTAGTACTTCTAGTAGGACTAGTTACATTTAACTCAAAAAAATTGGGCTGTTAATACAAAAGATACACCCGTGATATTTTTTGTATAACTGCCTCGTAGACGTTTTCAGATTCCTTGCAGCAAACCTTTTTGCCCAACAATGGGAGAGCCGAAAGGAAGGGATATGTTTTTAGCAGTCTGTTTGTATTTACGTGTGTTGTTCCACCTAGTTTTTTTTTTTTTTTTAGATACTGAAACGATTTTAATGAATTAGGTACAGTCGACGCCAAAAATACGTTTACACTTTTGCACTTTATTCCATTGCAATAAGCCGAGTAGTGTAAACGTATTTTTGGCGTCGACCGTACCAATCGATTCAAAATTATGCTGCGGGTGACATAGGCTACTTATTACCCGACTGCCGAAGGATAGGAGATTCATGTTTTTGTTTTATGTGTATGAATGTGTTTACTGTGTATGTCTTATTCTTTGGCACACTGCAGCCAAAACCGTTTGACGGATTTCGACATATGAGGTGTTGTTGGATTCCTCTTAATCGTGGGAGTGACATAGGCTATAATATTTGCAAAAAGGCAGTTGTGTTTTTCGAAAAATCTTTTGATTTTTGTATGAAAAAAATACCCAGTATTTTTCAGTTCGTTTTCCGTAGTCGGGGTACAATTCTTTAAACTTTTTATGATTGTTTCGTATTAAGGTTATGTTATAACTGGTATTGCTGTAAAACAACTAAATCACAAGTGTTGCCGCACCCGAGCAATTTGGAAAGTGTTGCACCTACTCGAAAACACATTCCACCATTTCCTTGTATATGTACAGTCATAGCCGCAGAGAAACGTGACACCGTTGCATACAAACTTCTATGCAGAGGGAGTCTCGTTTCTCTGCGGCTGACTGCACACGTGGACTATCTGATCGCGCTTTGTTTGCACAGCGTGGAAGAAGTAGAAAAGTGTAAACAGAAGAAAATGCTGGAGGACATGCTGGAAGAGATGGCGGAGGAGTTCCCGGCGCTCAAGCGCGTGTTCGTGCTGGAGCGGGACATGTATCTCTGCCACTCGCTGCAGATCGCGGCTCTACAGCCACGTAAGTGTACAATGAGATATTTCCCAACTGATTTTGAAAACTAATAAAAACACGTATGTGAATAAATTTTTGCAATAAGCAGTAACGTCTGCTAACGAAATGTATACATTTCAAATTAAAGAAAAAAATGAAAAATGTAGGTAAGGCTTTGAGCCGACTTCCACAGGCATACATGGCCTATCGCTCTAACCAACTGAGCTATTGGAACAATCTGTCTCGGCCACTATTTCAATCAGTTCCCTCTTACAACGCCTTAGAGATGCGTGTAGCGACATCTACCGAGAAGACTCAGGCTTCCTAACGGCACCAATGATTGGGTATGGGGTGGCGCATCGTTATCTTATCTTATCTAGTTGAGGGCCCTTTCGGATACACTTCAACCCAGTGGGATCTTTTGCGCAATTGCCCTCCCCTTTATAGCTACTCCCAAGCTCGCTCCGTCATCGTTACTGACGATTTCTCAATATAATTTGAGACTTTGGTGCCGTTAAAGCCTGAGTCTTCTCGGGACCTTGGGGCCGCCACAAGCTAAGGACGAGTTCTTTCATATATTTTGTATAGTAGAGCGTTTAGTAGCGGCGTCCGAGCTACAAACTGTGGAAGTGGCCCGCGCTCGCTACTAGTGGGCGATTATAGTGGCGGCCACTGGTGGCTTAATGTGCAGCAGAGTGGTCGCGTTTAGTGGCTGTTATGTTCAGACTCAGACATTTATTTATAAAATTCAGTATTTTACATGTCATCATTATTTATCATCATCATCATCATCTTCACATCAGCCGAAAGACGTCCACTGCTGCCTCCCCCAAAGAGAGCCACAATGACCGAATCGCTAAACTTAAGTGGCAGTGGGCGGGGCACATAGCACATGGTACTCGGCTTGGTGACGTCTGTCGCACATATTTACGATTAAGTAACAGAAATGTTAATCGTAAATATGTGAGGGCGTTCTTAAGCTAGATCACAGAACACTAAATACTATACATAGAAAGGCGATGTGGGCGTGGCACGCGCGCCACTACTTTGAGCATGCGCTCTTAGCTTTCGCGCCAACGTCACCTGACCGTCGTGCACAGTCGCTCACAAAGTTGTAGGCGACGTGGAGGGGATGAGGTGGCGACACCGCTCCCGATAGAAACCGCGCTTGATACCTACCTCTTGTATAGTATTTAGTGTTCTGTGAGCTAGCTATTTGGCGTGAGTGGCTGCTGACGGAGACGTGGTTGGCGCAGGTCGCGAGCCGTGCCGCATCGTGGGCGTGGTGGGCATCGGCCACGTGGCCGGCATCGTGCAGCACTGGGGCTCCGTGCGCCCGCAGGACATCCCGCCGCTGCTCAAGTGAGTACACACTACCGAATGCACCGGTGCAATTTACCCTATTTGTTATAGGTATGTTCAATACGGGTGTACAGTCGCCATCAGATATATCGGAGCGGCCAAAGTGCTCACAAATATCTGAACACGTCTCTATTGTCGAGGCATTATAGACGTGTTCAGATATTTGTGAGCACTTTGGCTGCTATGATATATCTGATGGCGACCGTACAGTCAGCATCATAAACATGTATACATTCTATGACCTTATTACCTAGACATAAGGTTGAAAAGTGTATACATGTTTATGATGTTGACTGTACACTCAACTTTTATTATTACATCAAAAGAAAAAAGGCAAAAAAAAGAAGCGGGTTGTGTCGGAGATACCGTTAATTAAGTTTAAGTGGATACTTCTTTGTTGGCTATGGAACCCTTGTACCCGTAAAATATATATCTGAATTAATGCACTAAAATCTGTATAAGTGCAGATAAATCGGTATATATGGCAACATTGACTGACGTAGCTCATTTGACTCGTGATCCATTGTAAATGGCAGTAAATTTCAGCATTATTTTCATGTCCGCCACATAAACTAAATAACATGTGATTAACAACTAATGGCAAATAAAGAAGGATTAAAACGTGTAACAAACAATTATTTGAAATCAGATTAGGCTTCTCTACAAAAAGTTATTCCGGATGTCACGTGATACATTTTGAACTGTACCCCTATGCAAGAACGCGACCCCTATACAAGAACGCGAGCAAAGAAGTATTCACTTCAAAATATGCCTAATGACGAAAATCCCATTCAAATATCTCAAAAAATTACGAAGCTACGGAGAAAACGTAGATTGTGACGACCACCATCGAGCGTCATACTCGTCGTAAATGACGATCGTTTTATATGAAGGTGCGTTTTGCGGAAAAGGAACAGAATATAGCCCTCTTAAACCTTTGCACACTTATTAACTTGGTGATTATTTAACCTCTTGCGTTGTTTTTTTCTCCATTTGACTACATTTTTAATCCTATTTCGAGAAAATACAACATTTTTGATTATTTTATTTAGTGTCTACACCCCTATTGTTCACCGACTTCTTGGTCAATTATGAACCGATTCAAAATTCTCCTGAAGTGGTCCCATTGTCACCAAGTCATGATCTGATAATTGGATCCCAGGGGAATTGAGGGCAACCCTCAAATTTTATAGGCACGCGTGTAGTGATTTCGGTATTTTCTAAAATAAGTTGTGTAATTACGCTCGGAAATCGCAAGTTTGGTGAAGTGGAACTGATGATGAAGACCGCAGATGATTTATGGAACTCCTCAATAATTCTGATAAGATTTCTTTGATGTAGCAACTAATGAATTTGAAGTGATTCTGAGATCCTTGAGGAATCGTCGGAACTCCTCAAATGTTATCGGCCCGCATTTGTTTAATTTATTAAATTAATTTTTCAAATCACGGTTGTGATATCCCTTGGTTTTTTTTTTAAACAAGATTCATTGCGATGCATGACAATAAACTCTTCGAGCCATTTTGTAAGCACGTACGCACGACCATTCAATACGCGATCCATCCACGCAAAAACTGAGCGCTCGGCACACACGTCACGATTATCAGCACAGTTTCGTCTGATTCCGTTTTATCTATTCAAATTTTCATTGTATTACGTTCGACGGCACAGTTTTAAAAAATCGAAAAAACTGCACAGTTTTTATAACACACGTTTCGATTATCGGTGCAGTTTAAACGGTACAGTGCGATCGTAACGATTTCTCGTAACGTGTGTGCCAGGCTTAAATGATTATGTATGTTGTCAGGATCCCGCCAGAGTCTCTGTCGACGCGCATCATCCGCGTGTCGGTGCGCGCGGCGTGCGTGGGCGCGCTCGTGTACGCCGGCTACCGGCTGTGGCCGCGCGCCGGCCCGTGATCACTGCCCTGCCCAGGTAACCTCCGCCCAATGCCCCCATGCTAACATACGCTCGCGTTCTTTCATTTATCACCCATTATGGACCCCGGATAAAAACGATTTTAATCCAGGCTGTGGAAGATGTCATCCAAATCGGTTGAGCCATTTAAGCGTGATTGAGTAACAAACATCCAAACATCTAAACATTCAAACTATCGCATATATAATATTAGTATGATTTCCATTGATTTAGTTAAGTAACTAGATACACAATCAGCCGAAAAAAATGGCCGTCCAAAAGAACCGCCCGATCGACTCGGGCGGTTCTTTTGCGTTTAGTCTGATTTCGACCGTGAGACTTGACGGCTGTCAAAAATGGTTGAAATATTAGGTGAAAAAATGCGTTATAGTAATAGTTTTTTTTTTAAAGGATTGGATATATTTATTTAACTAAGTTGTATTGATAACGTAAAGAATTTTATGTAAACTCGTTATTATTTCATGGTTTCGTACAAATGACAGATTATCACGGAACAAAAACCTATGGAGTCAGTATTAGATTCTATTTTTTTATGGAGTCGTAGTTACGTAAAATATGGTTTCCAAAATAGGATTCCCAATCCTCAGCGACGTGCAAAGTAGGCCGCAGTTATAGCACGAGATAGGTAGGAGACGTCGACAACGAAGAGTCGTGACGACTTTGTCGTGCGTTTATTTTTCAAGTATATTTAAATCTTGTAAAAATAAATATTTAACTACGCGTATCGCGGCGAATCTTGATTCCTATGAGAGTTGTCATCTCCGTACAATTTATAACCTTAAAACGTAAAATTATACTGAGATGACAGCTATTATAGGGATCAAGATTCACCGCGATACATATACCTAATGATAAATTGATTCTATGATTGTAAGTCATAATTATGTGTAGCAAAAGAACTAGTAGATACGTCATTTATCACTCTAATAGTAGTTTATAGGACTGTACATAATGAGAGGCCTTAAATCACGAGTGTGGTTTTATGAAACAAGCGTTAGCGAGTTTTAACATAGGATCACACGAGTGTTTTAAGGCCTCTCGTTATGTACAGTCACGTAAACATAAAGTACTTTTATAACGCGACTCCATTCATTCGCTATTTGGTTTTAACATAGGATCACACGAGTGTTTTAAGGCCTCTCGTTATGTACCGTCACGTAAACATAAGGTACTTTTATAACGCGACTCCATTCATTCGCTATTTAGTTTTAAGGCCTCTCGTTATGTACCGTCACGTAAACATAAGGTACTTTTATAACGCGACTCCATTCATTCGCTATTTAGTTTTAACATAGGATCACACGAGTGTTTTAAGGCCTCTCGTTATGTACCGTCACGTAAACATAAGGTACTTTTATAACGCGACTCCATTCATTCGCTATTTAGTTTTAACATAGGATCACACGAGTGTTTTAAGGCCTCTCGTTATGTACCGTCACGTAAACATAAGGTACTTTTATAACGCGACTCCATTCATTCGCTATTTAGTTTTAACATAGGATCACACGAGTGTTTTAAGGCCTCTCGTTATGTACCGTCACGTAAACATAAGGTACTTTTATAACGCGACTCCATTCATTCGCTATTTAGTTTTGACGTGAGCAGTCAAGACACATTATGTTAAAATCTCAATAGACTAAAAAGCTTTTAGTTAATGTTAAAGGAAAAAAAATTAAATTGATTGCTCTGAACTGTACCCAACGACCTTCTAGCATATATGCGGCCAGTTGCTGCTATCAACTGAGTTACCAGAACTGTTGCTCGGTTGGTTCAACGAAACTCTCAAACCTAAGGCGTTAATAAGAGAGAATTGAGTAACAATTTTTTTTTCCTTTAATGTGATATTTATAATATTCAAATGAAAATTATATTTGCCCGTGGTCTAAAGACCCGAGTGACCAGTTAAATTATAAATCTAAAATGTCTGAAACTCCCGGAGTTTTCTATACATATATAGAAATCATTTCGCTAGCAGACGCTACTATTTAATACAAACATTATTTCGTGTCTTACCCATTTTTTATCGCCGTGACGTGGTACAATTTGAATACATTCGCTACGGCAATCCATTTTAGCGCACAAGAATCACGGATGATGATAAAACCTCCTAAGGAAGTTTTTTAAATCTTAGTCAAAATTAGAATTCTAAGTATTAAACGTCGTTTTTGAATCGCAATGTAAAAATATACATTTTCTTTTCAGAATGCCTAACTGGACCATCGGAAATTACACTACATATAATAAATTTCGGAAGACTAAACTGTAAATATTATTGGATGAAAACTCGCTCATCAATTATCTGATTTATCAATAAATAGATTAGTTGTGAATAGCATTATCTAATTAGAAATTTTAAATTGCAACAATTATCGTAGCTCATATTGGAATTTTTTCATATGGTAGGTTCCAAAGAAAGATATAGATGCTAGGGCGTACAATGTAAAAAGGGCCTACACACGCTGGTGAAAGATTGAAAATTGTGTAACGGTTTATTTAGAGCGGATTGGGTTCGAAACAGTCACTATAATATCACACTTACGTTCAGTCAAATTCTAAATAATCTTAATAATAATATAATATCAGTACGGCCTAAAACGAAAGGCTGAACGAAGCCTTGGAAATAATGTTCGTATTTGCCCTATTGTGGCCCGCCGCTATGAAGTCAATCCTGACACATTCCGCAACTATGAAGTTTCTGAATGATGTCAATATGAACCATAGGAAAAAAATTACAAATTTTCTTGTTGCGTGTGACAGAATAGTGAGTGGCAATAATATCACCGACAATATATCGATTCACGTTAAAACGTTTGTGTAGCCAAATTATTGTCTATGATATGTAAGTACATGTTTGTTAATAAAAATCAAACCTATTAATTGTGAAAGTAAGTATATATGTAATATTGACCTTCATTTATAAAATTTACTACGGTCCTGCACAACCCTAAAGCTTTTAGATGGTAATGATAATTTCGACAATAGGAAAAACAATGCTACCTAGTATATTTTTTTGTTGCGCGTGACAGAATAGTGAGAGGCAACAATATCACAGACACTACCTATGTTACAAAACTTATATCCAGCGATGTTTTTGTTATAATTTCTTCTTTTCTTGTTTTATTAGGTAGGTACACATTAATGAGATTTTATTTAGCAATTTTCAAAAGTATAAACTTGACTCTCAGTTTCATTTTATTTACGTCTGGCTACAAAACATTTTTCAATTAATAAAATACACACACAACAAACAATAGGTACACAATATTTCAATGTAGTTTACTTGACGACCTCTGTAGCCTAGTTGGTAGTGATCCTGCCTACGAAGCCCTGGTAGGAGGTCCTGGGTTCGAATCCCGGTAAGGGCATTTATTTGCATGATGAGCACAAATGTTTGTTCCTGAGTCATGGATGTTTTCTATGTATTTATGTATATCGTCGTCTAGTACCCATAGTACTAGCTTTGCTTAGTTTGGGACTAGGTTGATTTGTGTTAGATTGTCCCCAAATATTCATTTATTTATTTATTATTTATAGTTAGGTCTGAGCCAACTCACGCTTCATACAATTTTTATCGACACAATATTCGAACATGTCACATCACTAGAGACATGTTTCAGGATTGACTTCTGAGCGGCGGGGGACTGTAATTATTCATACTTGCGGGCGAGCACCCTATCTATATTGTCACCCAACAACGATTATTCGTTACACATTTCCGACTCAACAACTGGGACCATTGTCGTTGCCAACCCAAATATATACAGCGAATTGTCATTAGCTGACGGCACGAGCGGTACGAATTTATTAGATAAAGCGAGATATGGATAGAATTTTGCAGGACGCCATACTTCCGGCACCTAGAGTCTGGCCAGGGAAAGATGAGCCTTTTTTTATATGGCAACAGTAATATCATTGTCAAATGTCTCAAACGTCTTAAATTAGTATGATGTCCTAATCTTGATATGGTAACTAAGAAAGTAACTGTTCCTTAATAAATTGGACTGTTTTTGCTTTTTAAGAGAATTAAACTTACTGCTAATATTATTCACGTTGAAGTTTATCATAAAAAATCAGTTATCAAAAAAAAGTTCTGTTTAGTAATTTATACTTTATTACGATAATTTTATGGTTTGCTATCCATTTAGCAACACTACATTATCAATTTTTACATGAGGTCACTGCCCTATTGTTCAAGTATCCTTATTATTTTATCGCGTTATACAGTGTTGCCACACGTTTTATTTTGCCGCTCTTTTCTAGGCTCATCTTTCCCTGGCCAGACTACCCACATGGGCCGAAATGACGCATTGGGCTGCATGCACTCCACCGATTTCGGCCCGTGTGGCGGCGGATGACAACTGTCTCGTTGGTGTAGGAGCCTTTACGGCCACTTTTTATCCGGAAGGCGTATAGTCAGCACCAATCATTAATGGTTGTAAATAATCGATGTAAAATTTAAATATCATAAAAAGTAATTCGAATGGATTTGTAATAGTACATTGTGTTACAAGCCCGACGCCGAAGGCGGAGGGCTTTCATGACTCGAGTTTGTAACAATCTTACCGTACGAGTCGCATACAATGTTTTTCATTACATTTGCGAGGAAACCAATACATTTTTAACTTTTTTTATTTTATTTATATATTTTTTATTTAACTAAATTGTTACTAATCGTAATAAAAAATATTTTTTTTTTGTTGAATTTGACGTGAGGCGCTTAGAGCAAAAACCCTTCTGCATACAGCCACGATTTAAAATCACAGTTAAAAATATTTTACACGGACACTAAATTGCTACAGTTTTTTAAATCTTTAAATCATTCGGTTAATCATATTTTATTTGTGTTTTTACGTTTAAATTTATTTATAAATACGTTTTCAAACATGTTTGAGTTAAAACCTCCTTGCTTTGTAACTGACGTAAGAGTGACAGATACAATTTAAAAAATAAACCATTACGCCCATGGGCGTAATAAAGGCTATTGCAGCTCTGTATGCCTGCGCGTTATGAAGCCCTTTACGAGCAAGTGTGATGAAAATTTATTTAATTAGTTTTGCTCTCGCAATTTTCAGGTTATGATATGTTGTTATTCTTGTGAATTATCGATTTTTTAATGAAGCTTTTCTGCGTTTGTTCGTTATTTTAAGGCTTATTTGTCTAGAAACTCGTCCATGTTACTTTGTGTTAAATTGTTGATTTAAATGTGGGCATTTTTGCGAGAAGACATTAGTTAATTGACACTTCATTCATTTTTCAATAATGCCAACATTTTCCATTTATTAACCACACAAGAGTGCTGTTAAATCCTCTACACAATGAGCCTTCATAGCGCAGGACAGGGACGCGGTTATGCGTTGGAATGCGATGGAAGTATGTCTTTCTCCGACTAACGCATAGTTGCGTCCTGTATGATGGGCCGTGGGTCGATTGTGTAGAGGGGCCTTCACAAGTATTTGAAGCCAATGGACTCCGGGTGGTTAAAAGTTCAGTCTAAGTACACCTAAATATGACTTAAGTTTCACTAAAGGAACTTTTCGAAAATGCTTAGTTACGTTTTCTTGCACATTTCATCGAAAATATTTTTTGTTGATATTATTGATTAGAATTAAACTATTTGATTTAACTATTTTTATTATTTAATTTTCAAGCCTCGAGCATTTACAATGGCCGTGGGCAGATCGCTATTATCGTATAAACGAGTAATTGGTTATTAACGATGTTCAATCATAAATATAACATTTTAGCGTGTTTTGCATTTTTAATAAACGTCCATACGTATTGCAATTAGTGTGGCAATGTAATAAATTAATAATAATAACTTGATGTAATTCACATTGCATTTACGTTTCCAATGGAGTTCTCTGCACTTCGAGATTTCTGTACATGCCTTGAAGGCGGAAAACACACACGTTTTATTTTATAGAAATGTTACCCTTTGAAACTCTTTTTTTTTTGTTCTTTATATTGATAAGGACTGTGATAATGTAAGAAATTAATGTTAAATCTCTCCATCCATTTATAAAGTAATGAATGTAATAATATTCGTGATAGAATACGCATTCTTGGCATTTAATTATGTCTCGCCAGCCCGAATGGTAGCGGTTGCGTTGACGAAATGTAAATAAAAGGTACAATGTAATAAATATGTATTAAAATAATCTGTTAATATCATTTTTTTTACATCTGCTATTTAGAAGAAAGTAGTTGTTGCCCAAATGAAGGATTTAAATTTTCCTTATAGTAGATGTGAAAAGCAAGTAGCAAAATGATTTCCGTCTTGGGCGTAAACACTTAAATCCCTCGTTACGCCCAAGATTCTACTTTAGAATCCCTCGCTAGGGATCATCCATTAATTACGTCACACCAATTTCATGATTTTTTGACCCCTCCCTCCCCCCTTGTCACACTTCGTCACAATTAACTACACCCTCCTCCCTTAGCGTGACGTCACATTTAGATTTTTAGTTTAAGAAGGTAAAAATTACAACATCTTTTTGAAACTAACTTTTTATTAGGATTGCAAAATGACTTATAAAATGAACGAAGAAAAAATCAACAATAATAATACAAAAAACTTATGTGTCCAGCGCGCTTACGGCGTTGTAAAATGAGCCTTATCGCCTTAGTAATACATTCGCTATTTCGAAAACAATAAATCGTTTAACTCGGCCAGAAAAATAGTATCAAATTTATAGGGAACGAAAGTATTCAAACAAATCCGAGTATGTAGAAAATTAGTTTAGTACATTCAGCCTCATAAGTAGCTGAACACCTAAGTACCTTGTCGCTTTCACTCGTTTGACAACTTCATATGGCAGTTTAACATGACGTTTAATGCGACATGGTACAAAGGTGTTAAGCCCCTTGTGAGGCTGACTGTACAATGTTTGTAACAATTGAAATTATTGTTTTTAAAACTTAGATTTTGTAAAAAAACTTCCCTTTACTCAGAATTCAATATTGTTCGTTACTAAACGTAATAACTGTTATTTTGTCTACGCAACCGTAGTTTAACATTTTGACTTTAACATAATATAATATGAATATTTTACTGTAATAGACTGTCAATTAAGGGGTAAAATGGTTAGATCAATCAAAATCGATGTCTCTTCCTTTATTGCACACGAAGGCGAAACGTGTTTGGGTCGTTCTTCTTTTCGACCGACAATAGCCTGTCCTTCGTCTTATTACGGCATCTCATTTGAGTAATGATGTTTACGGTTTTATAATGTTCGAATGAACGTCAATATTATTTTATTAATTAGTGATATTTAATATTTCACTTTCTCTAACTAGCATTTTTTTAAATGTCTTTTTTTTTCGTAGAATGCCGTGACAGAGTGGTAAACCAAAATGTTGTCCCCACTGAAAGAGTCCACTTTGTCACATGTTTTTTTTAGTAACCAACCGTAAATAAATATTTATATTGCCCAGAAAGGAAACTTTAATTAGTTCTAATGAAGAAACCTATGCATTTTTTTTAAAATCGCACTTCAAAACCACAATTTTCGATAGTTCAAAAACCAAAAAAAACAGAAAAACCTCGGATCATTGTCGGTAAAAAAGAAGAACGACCCGTTTACTGTAATATTTGACAGTAGTAGTCACTTACCTATACTTGAGATTATTTAATTGCTTCAAAGTAGTCATTCAAAAAGCTACTCTAACTCTACCGTCCAAGGTAGGAGATTCCAATTTCAATGAGAGTTTTATAAGAAGTCAGCCACATTAAATAATCTCATCTATATATCGTAACAAGAAATGGTCTAGATATATAAATATGTCTATCTACCTGTTGATTTTTTTGACCGAATTTTTGCATCGATACAATTCAACAGAAGATTACTAAAATCACTTTAAAGTGATTTTAATTTAAATTAACAAGATTTTTCACTCTAAATTTAACCAATGTAAGTTCTTGTAGTCTGTTGTTGTTAATGAGTTCTAACTATTTCGGTTCTGAATCCTTTCAGCCTATGTGTGTATATATTAGTGAACATATATAGGGCTGAAAAAAAACCATTGTTATACACTGAAGTAATTAGACCTCACGAACGACTGATTCATTCGGACGTATATTGTAAGGTGTGTCAAACACGCCAATGAACAAGTACGGTCACGGACTTTAATAGTTGAGCCATTTAGAGCTCACTTTATACCGGACACTTCAAAGTTTAACTATTAAAAATCCAAAATTAGTTGACACCTAAATGGCTCAACAATGTCCTTGTCTGTACACTGTAAAAAAAATACAATAAGGGTTTAGCACAACTTGCTGCGAGGAGTCTAGTTTAGCTACTCCTGTCTCACTCGTTCTGTGTAAATTAGAAAGAGGACGGTAGATTTTCTCATTTCGCGTCGCGTCGTGGCAACATATGTGCTAGTGAGTAACCCTATAAGTGAGGAGTGACTTTTCAAATGTTTGTTTTACAGCGGTTGTTCAAAACGGGGCTGTATTTTTAAAAACTTTGTGTTCTAAATGCAGTCAGCTTCATATATATAGTGGCAGCCAAAGTAGCCAAATATATCGTAACACATCCTGACTCCTACAGTAATAAAGATATGTTGCGATATATTTGGCTGCTACTGTAAAACACTATGCTGACTGTAAAAAGAAGTAAGATATTGTCCAAGTGTAGGAAGCAGCGGTTTAGTTGTTAAGAGTGCAAACATTTTCGGCTTTACATATTGTTATTATTAATGTAAAGAAAAATAAAAAGAATTGATTTAAATAGCGTGCTTTTATTTTGAAATGAAGTAGCAACCCGTGTCGTGTCGTGTTTTATATTAGCTCGGTGACCCTACTAGGTACCAGATAGCTAAGATTTGGCACATTATTTTTAAAAACAAACACGCCGACAAAATAAAATTTTGAAATCACCTATGTACGTAAAGTGGAGATGTGATTTTTTCCTCGTTAAACCAAGTGTGAGATTCGAAACTGGTTTCTAAATAAGAATAATATTTAGAAACCAGTTTCGAATTCTTATCCCGAAACTCGTTTCGATAAAAAAATATTATCCCGTCTTTCGAAACCCTCAAGCCAAAATCAAATCAAAACCATCTATAAGTTGACTGTACTAGTGAGAATGTTTCTCTTTTGTTCAGTTGATTTAACTAGTGAGAATTTTTATCTATATTCGGTTTAGGCCTAATATTTCATGTCGCCGTTGTTATATTTCATGTTGGTTAAACCTTCATAGCACTATTAGTAAAACGATCATTTGTGACTGGCATGTTTGAAAAACAAAATTAACATCAATTTGACGTACGGTTACCATACAAAAGGATTCAAATGACATTTATATAAAAATTAACAAATATGGATATACTTCAATGATATAAATAACATAATTCACCTAAATCTTTCGAAACATGTCAAAATTATTGTGTACTTAATATTTACAAACCAATTATGAGATGCGGTATCAAATATGGACGAACACCGGCAAGTTGTTGTGGCATTTGACGGAAAACGTTCTGTTACCCAAGATTATTCAGCGGACAACTAATTGTAAGTCATCTGTGCTAAATAGTTAACATCGAATAGTAGATTGTCAGAGAGGAATGGCGGCGTGTTGTGAAGCTTACCTTCTACCTACCTGAAAAGATGACCACAAACACTCTGTCAAGAGTGAAAACGACGAAAAAGAAGGGAGTAGATTGACCGCATATTTGTATATTCCAATAGTCCACAGACTTTACGTCTGTAGTCGTTCCCTTATTGATGATTGCGTCTATGTCAAGACACAAGTACGTGTGGAGTGCCTAAGGCATCTTGCCACAAAAGGATTTTGTACCTTCGAATATCTATGCCACCCGACACCCGAATACATGGGAATTATGACCCTATTACCGAATGATATCCAATTAATTGGCAAGTACCTCACAGGCATATCAAAATTGTTACAGTACCATCCGCTAATTCGATAATCGCCAGAAACTTGAGTGAAGGCTCTTTGCAGCTCCCGCCATCAGCAACCCTGTTGCAAAATGATGAAAAAGCGACGGTCGTGTTACTCGGCACGGTGCACTTTAGCAAAAAGTCGGTGGAGGATGTATCCCAGGTATTATTTTAGCCAGAAATTATTATAGTATTTATGTTCGAAACTAAGAGTAAATCCTGACAACCAGCATAAAAAGTTCAAACAGTAACTACGGAAATCTGACTAAAAAAAGTATTTTTTTATCATACAAATGGTAGCCTATGTGACCCGGAGATTAGTACGAATCGATTGACACTTCATTCATCAAAATCGGTTCAGTATCTTAAACGTTATGGTGGAACACACGTAAATACAAACATAGATTGGTAAAATCATATCCCTTCCTTTGGGCTCTTCGATAGTCGGGCAAAAAACTGCCTCATAATCAGAGCACTGCTAAGTCGTTTATTGCCTGCGTTCTTTTGACATAATGTATAATCTTACAGTTTTGGGTATTTCTGTAATCTGTGTTTCGGGTAGAGTATAGATACCTACTTTGCGATCATTTTTGGCTAATAGTTATTAACGTTCGAAAAAACTAAATTGGCAAAACTGAGGCGCTTGACCGATAGAGTCTGTCTAATGAAAGCTGAACCCACTAGATTCAATCACGCGGCAACACTTTTGGTCAAAATGTATGCGTATGACGTTTAGTGTTGCCGCGTGATTGAATCTAGTGGGTTCAGCTTTCATTAGACAGATTCTAACGACGGATCATTTTGACCTGTGTTGCCTGCCTAGATTCGTAGACTTGTAACTAAATAGTAGTTTCGTGAAACGGGAATTTATCGCTCTTGCCATAAATAAAGCTCGGCGGGACGCAGAAATACATTTGAGTATTTGTCACCCGTGTTTTATGTATTGCATTATTTCCCCCATCGATTATAAGTTTATTTTGAATAAAAAAAGGTAATGTTTACTTATATTTTATATTAGATAGTCAAAATCTTGAACCCTAACGGAATCCTGGTGGAGTTATGTCGTCAGAGAGTTTCGTTATTGGAGCTAGACGAAAAGAAGTTCATAGAGGATGCCAAGAACTTCGATGCAAACAAAATGAAGTAAGTTATTAATTCCGCTCATGTTAATTAACCTGTAAATACGTATTATTTTCTATGACTGTAGGTACAGTCAGCAGCAGAAGTAGGTACACGGGCCTAGTGCTCAAAATGAGGATATAATATATAAGTCTATACCCGTTATCTCATTATGTGTTTTTTTTCTCTAGGCAAGCCATGAAGGGGCAGAACGTCGTTTCCGGCATGTTACATGCTATGCTGCTCAAAACATATGCCGACATAGCCAAGGAGTTGGGTGTTGCACCCGGCGGTGAATTCCGCAGGGCCTATCACGAAGTAGGGATGCACATGTATAGTTTTAACCTTTTGGCCGCCATTTTTGATATACAGGGCGTTTTAAAGTGGTGCTATGAATTTGAGAGATGGTATAGGAGGTCATTTTGAACCTTTAGACCACATTTACTCTTTCATAAATTGTTCATAAAATGTTCTTTTTTAAGTTATCTTCTCAGAATCAGCACGAATTGAAAGAGTTTGCCTTCTAATACAGTAAATTTGTTATAAAAAAGAGATCTCTTTGCACTCAGTTTCCAAACAACCCGTATTAAGACACAATGACAGTGTTGAAATTGACATTTCAATTTATAAAGGTGAACATATTGACACAAAAAAATACAAGTAACTTTTTGAAGTTCTGTGGTTTAAAGGTTAATAATAATATTCATAATTGAGCCTTATAGGGGAATAACTTGAACCTATTTTCAGATGCAGAAAATACCAGGGTGCAAACTGTATCTTGGTGACAGACCCATCCAAATAACGATAGCCAGAGCATTTCAGTCTCTGAGCGTTTTTGAACTAGGTCAAGTGCTGTACCACTTATCATCATCAAGTCAATCGAAGCCATTAAAGTATGTATTACCTACTTCCTAACCGGTAACCACCCAAATTCGAATCAACTAGGTATAATAGGAAATATAATAGAACTTGTTTTGTTTTAAACTCTAACAAAGCAACACAATATATATACATTGAATTGAAGAGGACAATACCTTTAAGGCTTTTGGGTGGCTAAAGGCAATACAATATTAAAAACTATGACGGTCCGTTGTTTCAACCCCAGTATGTGACTGAAAAGGAAGCACTCCTTGTATGGATACAAGAAAAGCTGCCCCGGTACCTCTTCACTTAACTAATAAAATCCGGTTCAAAGGACCATGTAAATAGTTTTTTTGTGGTTTATGTCAAGACGATACTTTAATGGGTTAAAATATTATTCTTTCGCTGGATTACGTATTGTAGATGTAGTAAACAACATAAATAGGTAACATTTTTCTTTCATGCGATGCTAGTAGGTATTTTTTGAAATTAGCATATTCTACGAAATTTTTAATTCTTAAGAAATTATTTTATTCTTCTCTGGTTGACTTGATTGCCACTTTGTATAGAGTATTTGTTGACCATATATTTTTTTCCAGCAAACACCAATTGGAAAAATATAAAGATAAAGACTTTGTGGCAGCTCAGTTCGAGGAGATCACTCGTGACGTTCCGGCGTTTAAGAAGATTTTCCATGTGTTCGTTGACGAACGTGATCGGTGTCTAGCTTATTCGTTGCAGGAGTGCGTTCGTAATGGTGGGTATTTATGCTAATGCATACTATATATACTAATATACATTTTATAGGATATATTTCCTATATCCATATTTAATATTAATATTATAAATGCGAAAGCAACTGCCTGTCAATGTGTCTGTCTGTTACCTTTTCACGCTTAAACAGCTGAACCGATTTAGATGAAATTTGGTGTAGGGATAGTTTGCATCCCGGGTAGGACATCGCATAGGATATTTTTATCCCAGAAATCATCCCTTAAGGGAATGAAATGGGGCCAAATGTTAGTATGGTACGATATTTTGACATGTAATATTTTTTAGTATTATCAATTATATGAGTACCTATGAGTATAAACGAGTTCCACGCGGACGAAGTCGCGAGCAAAAGCTACTTATTATATAATGATCCTAATAGAGTATTTTCATCTAACATAATTAAATTATCAAAGCATTTTTTATATAGTTTTTACTACTTATAAGAAATAGTGACGTCAGTAGGTATAGCAAATGCAAAATCAAGTTTTCGTTGTAAACAACATTTGACGTTTCTTTGTTTCTACACGTAGTATATGTAGTATGTGGACTCTGTGGTTACTGGTCTTATGACGTCACGATAATGACGGCTGCGTTTTTGACGCGAATATATAACGTTTAAATTTTAACAATTATTTCTTTGCATAAATAATTTTTAGGAAATAAATATACTAGAACGACTATCAAATCTATACGAACATTTTAAAATAAATGTAGAATAGCCTATTATTATCTCTTTGAACGCTAAACACGTTTAAAGTTTTCACGTGTTTTAGTGCAACGCCAATAAGGAGCGTTAGGAGCGTATTTGTTTATATTTAAATTGTAAATTTTATTCGCTCGTTTGTTGCAAAAATATTGGCGCTATCTGCTTACGACATATCTGAATTTAGTCGAGATGTTCGGACATGGAGTGTAATAATCTCTGGATTACGACCATTATTCTAAATTGGAAAACAGTAAAAATATGCCTAGAACAAGTGGCTGGCTTTCCTTTTTGTAGAACATTAAATACTTTGTATTAATTGTAGATACCAAAGTTAAAAAAAAATAGTTAAGGGGAAATGACTGAAATTTTGTTTCATTTTTTCATGTTCGTGTAACCATCTGACGGACTTTCCACCACTGTCGATTTTTTTGGTTTGACTATGATTTGATGATAAAATGAATTGGGGGGAATTACATTTTTTTTACGTGTTTGGGAGGGTGCTTCTGGTCAACCCACCGACGGAGCCGCAGCTGACGTCCACGGCTTCATTATACAACATTCTGAGGGCCTACTGCGAAACGATATTCGTTTTCGTTCGTGTATCTCCGTCTCTGTCGCACTTGCTAGTTCGAGCGACAGAGACGGAGATACACGAACGAAAACGAAAATTGTTTCGCGGTAGGCCCTCTGAGGGCCTACCGCGAAATGCATTCGAAGTTTTCCCTCTCTGTCAGACTTGCGAGTTCGTCCGTAAGTGCAACAGAGAGGGAAAACTTCGAATGGCTTTCACGGTAGGCCCTCTTAACCCTATCACAAGTTATCGCACGGGGGTTGATTGGTCACGAAAATCTGTTGCTAGCTCGCGGGCTGTATAACCGTTCATAAGAGTAAGGAGCGTTGTTGGCACTCCTGAGAGTCCTGAGTTAGCATTATCACATAACAGTTACGTGCATAAATATTTTGGTCGTGTTCTAACTTTAAATTGACACTAGGTGAATGACAGGTAGGGTAAATAGCCTATTACTGACCATCCGCCAAATTTTTCTTATTTCACAAAATTATTCACAAAGCAAAGCTTCGAATTGTATTTCTGCAATGAAATAAAATTATAATAATTAACTAGATGACGAAGAGTCGATTAATAGATATTTTCTGAAGTGATGGCGACTATCAACCATGTCTACAGTTTATGTTAAGGCCATTACACGCTTTACAATTGGTCACAATCACAATGTAACTTGCAATTAATTGGACTGCCTCATTTCAACATTTTCAACTATAGCTGCGTCTCTGTCGGTTGTTGTGACAATTTGCAAGTGGTGTAAAGCCTGAAACACACTGGCGCGGCCTACGTTGGCGATCAATAGTAAACTTTACTTGACAGTTATTATCAAATTTACTATTGACCGCCACCGCAGGCCGCGCCAGTCTGTGAGAGGCTTGATGGCCTTTATTTGATCTGCAGTTGCTAAGACTCCGCGGGTGCTGGCCGTGGTTGGTATGGGCCACGTGGACGGAATAGCAAGATACTACGGCAAGATGAAGCAGGAAGACATCATACCGCTTCTTTCGTAAGCTGCGCCCCATCGTTAGTGTTGTACTATCTCATTGTAGTTAAACGGTCGTGGTGTCACTGTAGCTCACCGTAGGATCGCGGTCGTACATGCTTTGCCACATAATTATTTAAGAAGTTTTTTTTATTACTATTAATTCTTTACGTAATCACGACAATTTTAACCGTTAAATCCTGACTTGTGCTAATCTGCTAATAAAAGCTCATTTACATTCCTTGATGGGGCTCGCTTTTTCCTTTACCAACACAACGACTCATAATGACATGAGTTCTTATGGTGAAACCTACTCCATTATTCAAAGATTGTACGACTGAGGTTAATTTTATTTACTTATTTTCAGTTCATAATTTCATTATGACACGTCGAAAAGTATTTATTTCGTTCCAACTTCTAACGAGTTGCACAAATTCCTATTCTACAAGATATGAACATACCCATCTCATAATCAAGGTGAGAATAGTTGTTTGTTTTTACAGGCTTTGATGGCTCCTCTACACAATGGGCCATCATGCCATACTTCCATCAGTTCAGTCAGGCATACTTCCATCACATTCCAACGCATAACCGCGTCTTGTCCTGCGGCCACGATGACCCATTGTGTAAAGGAACCTTTACATGAACTTGCACTATTTTTTCGTATTCGCATACCAATTTTCAGCCACTTGCAACTACCCGATTGAGCTGATATTTGGCATATACTCGTAAAGAAGTACTTTTCTAAATTTGCTGACAACGCAATAATTATGGCACCACCGAGCTGAATTTGATGATGGAGACAGAAGGTGGCCATAGCAATTTCTAAATCATTGAACATTCTCAGTTGTTACCGCCTCATTTTGACCAAGAAAATGGTTAACATAAAGAAACTTTTAAATTATTTTAGTCAAGTAACGCTAAGTATTGTTTTTTCCAATTTTTTATTTTAAAATGAATTCGGATTAGATGGGTCGTTCTTCTTTTCGACCGACATTAGCCTGTCCTTCGTCTTATTACGGCATCTCATTTGAGTAATGATGTTTACGGTTTTATAATGTTCGAATGAACGTCCATATTATTTTATTAATTAGTGATATTTAATATTTCACTTTCTCTAACTAGCATTTTTTTAAATGTTTTTTTTTTTCGTAGAATGCCGTGACAGAGTGGTAAACCAAAATGTCGTCCCCACTGAAAGAGTCCACTTTGTCACATGTTTTTTTTTAGAAACCAACCGTAAATAAATATTTATATTGGCCAGAAAGGAAACTTTAATTAGATCTAATGAAGAAACCTATGCATTTTTTTTTTAAATCGCACTTCAAAACCACAATTTTCGATAGTTCAAAAACCAAAAAAACAGAAAAACCTCGAATCATTGTCGGTAAAAAAGAAGAACGACCCAGATACATTGCTTAAGTGTTAGAATTATGTTGTATTGCGTGTGTCTATGCCTTAACATTAGACAGAGTTAATAAATCGCATGCTGGCAACTTTCTCTTTTGTCAGCCGCCATCCTAGAGATAAGTTGTGCCGTCCCGTTTATTTTATTTTATACAATTTTAATTATACTCAATCATATTAAAACGATTACCCATATATAAAATATCAGTGTCTGTAATCGTCGTTACTATTTATGAACAAATATATACACGATTATATACCAGTAATGCATTTTCACTTGGTCTGACATTCACCACGCTCTTCCACTGTGCCGGGGCAAGCTCAAGCTCGAACAGGTTATGGGCCCAGGTTCAGGGCCAAGACTATGAAAGGAAGATTAAGAGTGATTCATAAAGCGTGAGTAGAATTAAATATCGAATATGGATCAGCCAAGTAATGCATTTTCACTTGGTCTGACATTCACCACGCTCTTCCACTGTGCCGGGGCAAGCTCGGGTCACTATCAAATTTACCTTATCGTTAAACGACCATTTCAGCTAGATGACATAAAATTTAAATACACAGTCAGCATATAGTCAATTCAGCTGCGACGACATGAAAGTAGAATACTCAGTCAGCAAAAAGACAGTTTAGCTGGATGGCTAAGAATTAGAATGAATAAGTAGCCAAACGTCTGAAAATATAAATAGTCCATATGATTAGAATATTTAATGAGTCGAAAGTGAAATTAGTTAATTGACATAAACACAGAACGAGTTAATAGCAAAACGTCATGAAATGTAAATGGTCTATATAATTAGAATTCCCAATTCGTCGAAAGTAAAATTATTTGATTGACATGAACACAGAACGAGTTAGTAGCAAAACGTCTGGTTTAAGCAAGGCTTATAAGTTAGGTATAATATTAATATGGATATTCTGACATTTTTATTTGTTAGTAACGCATACCCCCTAAAAACATTGGTTTATCCTATCACACTTAAAAATAAAATTTGAAGTAATTCCTTTACTGCTAACTTGTGTTAACTTATATTTGGATTTTTCTATGTATACTTAACATTTGAAATCCAGACGTTTTGCTAATGGGTCGCTTGGCGGTTATTCCATTTAGAAATAAAAACATTACACAATCCAGACTTTTTGCTTCTTGACTGTTTAGCGTTCATGTCTGTTTAGTAATTAAGACGTTCTAAGATACAAACGTGTTGCTACCGAACCATTTTGCATTTGTGTCTATTAAGAAATAAAGACATTCGAAGATAAAGATGTTTTGCTGCTAGATCATTTTAAATTGTTACGTTCTAAGATCCAGACGTTTTGCCAAAGAGGCATTTAGCATTCATGTCTATGTAGTTACAAAGACATAACACAATCCAGACATTTCAGCTATATTGTCCTTTAGCGATAAGGTAAATTTGATAGTGACCCGCAAGCTCAAGCTCGAACAGGTTATGGGCCCAGGTTCAGGGCCAAGACTATGAAAGGAAGATTAAGAGTGATTCATAAAGCGTGAGTAGAATTAAATATCGAATATGGATCAGCCAAGTAATGCATTTTCACTTGGTCTGACATTCACCACGCTCTTCCACTGTGCCGGGGCAAGCTCAAGCTCGAACACTTAGTTACATAAAATTGGCTTTCCAAAGTATATTTGAAAATTTTAATAAATTAAAAGTTTCTGTTCCCAGTGGTAACAAATGGGAATGATTCTTTCCCAGTTGTCCCCAGTGGGAACAGATGGCAATATTTATTCCCATTTGTTCCCAGGGGTGACAAAAAGGCAAAAAAAATGGGAATAGCTCGACGGAGCTCTAGGTACTGGCAGACTTTCTACACTGAGGTCGAAGTACTTTTAGCAGGTTAATTGTTATGGCTTGGTTTTATTTGTCTCAATTGTCCTAAGTGGCTCGCGGGAGTCGCGGGCTTGTCGGCGTACCGGCGGTTTGGCTCGCTAATGGATCACGCAATCCACGAAGTTAACTCGTGTCATTTTGTCTTTTCAGAGTTCCACCACCGTCTGTGTATTCAGTATTGTTCTGGAAAGGTCTCAAATTCACATTCTACTTTTTAGTGTTTTCATTCTTCTACAGAATTATATTTGGAAGCTGACCTTGATTCATGGGCCAACGCCACCATCAATCATAGTACCTACCTACGTTGAAAAATATTATCTATGACCTTATTTTAATGAAAAGTTTTTTGACGTTGTCATTAAGTATATAAGTTTTGTTTAGTTAATACAAAAATTGGTACAACTAAAATGATTGTTTTCCTTTACTCAAAACTATATTAATTCAATTTAAAGAGAGAAATAATCTCGAGTACTTATTTGGAGTGTAGGTTCGACAGAGGTACAGTCAGCATCAAATAGGTAGGTAGTAGCAGCCGAAATTTCTACCTAAATCGTAACCCATTACTGCCTATATTGAGGTACGGCATTCTTAGATGTGTTATGAGAATACAAATTATTTTATGCTGACTGTCGTCGGGTTCGGTAGGTATCGCGAGCGTTAATTTGGGACCCACCTAAGGTGGAATATCGTATAGCAAACTGAAGACATTTAAAGCTAATATTTTAAAGGAGTGTCAATGTTTGCCATGCTGACAACTTACGTTACTATACGTGACTAGGGGAAACCGCTCAGTGACGTCAACCGGGCGGAACGAGTCAAACGATCATTTCCGATTTTTTCCGACTAATTGTCACCCGTGTTAGAGGCCCTGTCTTCTCTCCGGCCATACTTGTTATTTGAAAATAGTATTTTGTGAAAATGACAGTTTTCAATAAATTTTCTTGTCTGACACTGACACACAATGAAACATGTTCGTAATTAGAAAACTGTAATGATAGCTTTTGGCAAAGACGTTATCAATTCAAGGGCCCATTCAATAAGACATTTAATTGTGTTATCTTGACACTTCACAATTATTATTGAACTGAAGTTTCCGACCTTATTGCATTGTAAATGTTCTAACAACATTTGAAGGAAATGGGTCCCAAATTAACGCTCGTGACTGTCCCACTATAGTTACTCAGAAAATTCACTAATCTCATATCGGCTTATTATTAGGCACACGAATTCTAAAGAAATAAAATAGCCAAATATCCAGTTCCTTAAGGTCAGTCTACTTTAAGGTTTAAATGTATCTTTCTGAGTATCGTTTCAAAAAAGCTCAGCGCAGTTCAGCTAACTTTTAAATCCTCGAAGGGTCAAATGGTGCAAGGTGCAACCCACAGGTGCAACCCGTTCCAATAGACAAAAGCGCGGGTTTTTTTTTTGTTGCTTTTTTATCTATTTAGCTAGTGTCAGTATGGATTGACCTTGGTTTGGCTGGCTTTAGGAAACTCCTGTAATAACAATGTTATAATAAAATATGCAGGGGTGTCCCACTCTAGCCAACCTAACAAAACACACAATATAGTGGCAACACTAAAACCAAGATGTCAAGTTGAATAAATTCAAATGTTTGAAATTTTGATTGGAAACAATCAATGACAAAAGAAACTAATTGGAAAGTCAGAGGGTCTACCGCGAAACGATACTCGTTTTCGTTCGTGTATCTCCGTCTCTGTCGCACTTGCATATTCGAGAGACAGAGAGGAAGATACACGAACGAAAACGAACATCATTTCGCGGTAGCCCCTCTGGAAGTTTTCCCTCTCTGTTGCACTTACGTACGAATTCGCAAGTCTGACAGAGACGGAAAACTTCGAATGCCTTTCGCTGCCGCGAAACGAAATTCGTTTTCATTCGTGTATCTCCGTCTCTGTCGCACTTGCTAGTTCGAGCGACAGAGACGGAGATACACGAACGAAAATGAATTTCGTTTCGCGGTAGGCCCTCAAGACACAATAAGGATTTTTTATTTATGTGGTCATTTCATTCTGTTTCTCGGATTTTTCTTCTGTTTAATGTATGTGTTAGCGTTTAAGTAGTACAAACGCCAACACAGTGAACTGACCATCCTGTTGGTTGTATTTGGACTCATGCTCGTCAATCGTCAAGTCGACAATGACAGTTGACAGTTTCGTTTTCGTTGTTTTACGTTTGTTTGTTCGTCAACTATTTTAGCGTTTAGTATTTGTGTTTGGGATTGAGAAACAATTTTTTTGCTTCTATGTTAAATACAACGCATCCTCTCGTTTTATATCACATACTGCTGGCCTGGTTGAGAAAATATCAGAACCTCGCCTCGCTTGTCAATCATGACTAGTTAGTTTATTAGGACATAAATAACAACATGTTTATTGCGGTGATGCTTATTTGTATGCTGAATGTTGGGCACATTTACAATGAAAATACTCAATGTGGATGTAATGTTAATCGAGCGCAAGGTGAAGGCATTCAAAATAAATATCTAGACAGCACACGGCAAACAGATGCCGATCAGTGTCCCTCTGAAAAAAATGTACATGATTCTGATGGAGAGGATGTCTCTAGTGACATGGTGGCTGTGCCTGCAGGTGACTACCAACTCGGAACCGATGACGTTATGATCGACACTGACAAAGAGGGCCCCAAAAGAATGATTAAATTAGATACATTCCTACTAGACAAGTATGAAGTCTCTAACAGGGATTTCATGAAATTCGTGTCATCTGCAGACTATAAGACTGAAGCTGAAACATTTGGAGACAGTTTTGTTTTCTTACTGTTTTTAAATGCTACATTCAGAGAGCAATTACAAGACTTTAGAGTGGTCCAGGCTCCATGGTGGTACAAAGTTGATGGATCCAATTGGAGACATCCATTTGGTCCTGATTCAAATATAACAGGTGATTTAAACCTTATTTACTGTCATTATTCGAATGATTTAGATCTAAATGATTTTTAAACATTATTTTGACTAGAGTCAACTTAAAAGAAAGAAAGAAAGAAGATATTTATTCACTACACAAAAGACACACAAAGATAATTCAATTCCCAATTTCAACTTCTTGTGAATATCAACATTACCATGTCCAAAGTATCTAAGCGAATACTGGTAACTAACTCTTAGTGATTAACTTATAATTAGCAAAAAATACTGCGTTAAAATTTTGCAAAATTAAAAAGAGTAAATAAAATGTGATTTTTTCTGATTTAAGATTCAATGGACCACCCAGTGATTCATGTGTCATGGAAAGATGCCCAGGCCTATTGCAAGTGGAGAGGAGCTCGCCTCCCAACTGAGAGTGAGTGGGAGGCGGCCTGTCGTGGAGGCAAACGCGAGACCAAGTATCCTTGGGGAGACAAACTGTATCCTGATAGGACGCATATGTTAGTGGCTGTGGTAACTAATACAAATTCATGTTCCTGAGCTAATGTAACCCGTTTATTCATATTTGTCTTTTATAAATGTATGTTTGGGCTTTTGCAATAAAAAAGTTGTACCTTTTACTCTTGTTTCCAGAATTTCCAGTTCCCAATTTCAAGTTCATTTTTTCAACCACATTCAAAATGTAGCAAAAAACGTAAGGTGGGTCGTTCTTCTTTTCGACCGACAATAGCCTGTCCCTCGTCTTATTACGGCATCTCATTTGAGTAAATCATTACTCAAATGAGATGCACATCAGTTTACGGTTTTATAATGTTCGAATGAACGTCCATATTATTTTATTAATTAGTGATGTTTAATATTTCACTTTCTCTAACTAGCATTTTCTTAAATGTTTTTTTTTTTCGTAGAATGCCGTGACAGAGTGGTAAACCAAAATGTTGTCCCCACTGAAAGAGTCCACTTTGTCACATGTTTTTTTTTAGAAACCAACCGTAAATAAATATTTATACTGGCCAGAAAGGAAACTTTAATTAGTTCTAATGAAGAAACCTATGCATTTTTTTAAAAATCGCACTTCACAACCACAATTTACGATAGTTCAAAAACCAAAAAAACAGAAAAACCTCGGATCATTGTCGGTAAAAAAGAAGAACGACCCAGGTACACTTTTTATTGAAAACACCCTTTGCTACAAGGGTTTTTTATATGAGACTTAAAGAAGGCATGATGATAATATTGTCAGCAAAATCAATGACAAGTAGAACTTGCTGTGGACACATCCACTTGCAACTTCAGGTGAGGTGTTCTAGGTGTTTGAAGGCTTTTTAACCGTCTTCAAAACAAAGGAGGTTCTCAGTTTGACCGTATGTATGTATGTACAGTCAAGGGCATATACGTACATAAATAAGGACAAATATCTCTACACATCTTTATGACATTGACAATAGATTTCTGTACAGATATTTATGTACATATATTAATACTTGTGTTTGGCTGAACCGATTTATGTGCGGTTTTCAGTAAAGTATTTGTCACATTCTGGAGAAGGTTTTGGTATACATGTGGAGGTGGTTTCCAAAGGGAATTAAAAATCAAATGAATGAATTTATGGCAGATTCGCTGCCCGCGCTGCTGCGCCGTTCGCTCCGCGTTCATGCAACAGAACGCGAACGGAATAAAATACAGCCTATTTCCATCCAGAAAGTCCATTCATACACAGGTGAAAGAATGTTGAAATCGGATATGTCGTTCTGGAGATGAGGACATACAAACTTTCAAAGATACAATCTCACAGACTTGTCCTATTTAAAATATTTATATATTTACAGGCTATGTTTTGATCAAATTTAGTAAATCTTGTTCTAAATAATATGTAGGATGACCCAATGTTTTTACGAGTAAATTTTTTACTCTGATTCTAAACTGGCATGAGCTAAAGGATTACTCAACCATTTATTTTTTCAGGGCAAATATTTGGCAAGGCACATTCCCTAACCACAATTCGGCTAAGGATGGTTACATTGGCACCAACCCTGTGGACATGTTCCAACAAAATGGGTTTGGTCTCTACAATATGGCTGGGAATGTGTGGGAGTGGACTGAGGATGCCTGGTCTGATGATAATGCAAGTATTGTTTTTTTTTCTTCATTATTTTAAACATATGAAAATTTCCCAAACCTGTCATTACAATTTGAACCCTCTTGTTTATGTCGTAAGGTTATAAATTATCATCACAAATAAGACACTAGGGCTCTATCAAAATATTTAAATGTTACAGTTACGAATGCTACAACATAGCCCATAAATGGCTTTTCCTGGTATGTAGCGAAAATTGTCCGTAGACCGGTGTCGCGTAAGTGTCGTGATTAGCGCTCAACGGCCTTTCATCGTTCACATTCAGTGCCAAAACCTTAGCCATAACGGCTACTACTACCAACTGAATACCTACCCACTAAGCGGATTCTCGACATGACATCATGTTTATTACGACACTAAGGGTGACTACCTACCAGAGCTGTGCACAATAGGAAAAAAAACCGGCCAAGTGCGTGTCGCACCACACACAACAAAGGGTTCCGTGCCTATTAAAAAGGTCGTATCGTCACAGAAATCTTACGGCACTTACGTCCTTTTCTTAATTTTCTTAAGAATTGAATAATACACCGTTCAAAAATCCCCCCGGACACAATTTTTGTGACTTTCGGGTTCGGGCCTTCGGGGCGATTATTGAGAGAGGAATACCACGGTAAATGGTAGCTACTACGCCACCCTTATTGAATTACGAGAGGCGATCAAGCAGAAGCGTCGTGGAAAACTTAGCAGAGGTGTTCGGCTTCTCCACGACAATGCACCCGTTCACACTGCTTCAATCACCAAGGCTGCTGTTGCAAAATGTGGCTTCGAGGAAATTCGCCATCCACCTTATAGTCCCGACCTGGCCCCGCGACTATTATTTATTCTCGAAACTTAAGGCAGACTTACGGGTAAGAAGATTTTCTTCAGATGATGAAGTGACCTGTGCGGCTTACGCCCATTTTGAGGACAAAGCTTCTGAGTATTTTTATAAGGGGAAAGAAATGCTTATTAAGAGATCTGAAAAGTGCATTGAAATAGAGGGAGATTATCGAAAAATAAAAAAAGTTTTGTAAAAATAAATATATACTTCTTTTATTTGCTAGGCCGGAAACTTTTGGACCGCACCTCGTATACCCAAAATTTCAGCTCAATCGGTTGAGGTTAACTGGTTCAAAATTCAGTTCCTAGATTTGACCCACACTAACAAACAAACACAAAATGGAGAGGACCGCCGCGCTGGGGAAACGGCATGTAGGCCGGCCAATCCAAAGATGTGCTGACGACCGACGTACCTAACCTAACCTAACCCAAGTTGCCGGAAAGGATTGGATGAGCCTTGGATCACATAGAGAATTATGGACAGAGTTGGAGGAGGCCTTCACCCAAAGAACGGGGTCATATCAAAGATAGTTAAGCAACAATGTCACAAAGTTTTTTTTTTAAAGATATGAATAAATGGCTTTATTATTATTATTGTATGTATTTCCCCCGCTCACGGGACATGATGTCCCGGACCTTTGGGAGGCGTGCGTGGGGCTAGGTACCTACAAAGTACCAACTGAGTCAACACGTAGAGGCCCTTTTGACAATTTAATGGAATGCAAGGGGTACATTATTATTATTATTATTAACAAACAAACAAGGTCAAGTTAAATAAAAGCTTGTAATAATGATACTATTGATAATGCTTATTCGATTTTTGACTAAACGGTTCCCTGAATACAGGCGCCATGGTAAGTGTTAGCTGTGTTTACTTACACACCGACATCGACATCAACAGCCGAATTCGACCCAGTGTAAACACCCAGTAATGTTCCGCACTTCGCATGCAGGCACTGCCAGTGACCAATGTAACTGCTTTTGACTTTCCGCTAGTGATTTTACAAGAGCTACCTACTTACTATTTATTCGCTTTATAATTTAATTGATATTTATTGTAAGTTTCAACTCAGTTTCGGTTAGTACGAGACGGCGCGCAAGCTGTCTCGCGCGTCCTCATATGCTAACCGTGCTCTTCTATAGAACAATGTGCCCATGGAATGTTTTTTTTTTACAGCCTAAAGAGAAGGTGAAAAAGGGTGGTTCTTACCTATGCCACCGTTCCTACTGCTACCGGTACCGATGCTCGGCGCGCTCGCACAACACGGAAGACAGCTCGGCTGGTAATCTGGGCTTCCGCTGTGCCAAGTCAGTTTAGCCCTTAATAACTAGTGGATATAGACTATTGTAGCGTATTGTATATCAGATTCAACCCACCCAGCCTTTCATATTGTTTTTCGGAGATGAACAATAGTGAACTTATTTGCTATGTAGGTACTAGTTAGTACAGTAATTTTTCATGTTATTCCGTAGATTCTTAAACCGTATTTGTAGTGAGGTGGAAACGTTGAATATTCATCAATTGTTATGCACTTTATTGTACAAATAGTCACTAATGTCTTCATCCAGGAATTTACAGGAGGTGCAATACTGTAAAATATAGGATAGGTACCTAAACACTAAACAGGCTGTTGACTACTTTTCGGCTATATAGATATTTGTTACTGACTGACTAGGTATGATGTGAACTGCCAATGCCGAATCTCACATATGTTTAAATTCTTTGATATATGTACGTTACCTACGTCAGTGAATTCATTCAGGTGATTTTGTCGAACAAATATATTACACATTTTAAACAATAACTTAGGAATTAAGGATAATGGATGTATCGCAAGACACACGGTTGTGTCGCATTTGCGACACAACCGTGTGTCTTGCGATACATCCATACTGTAAATAATAATAAGTCGAAATATTAGTACTTTTATTAGGTACGTTAAGTACCTGTTTGTTTACATCATTGTTAAATAATACCATTTCTAAAATATGGCTTCCGCGAAGTTTTGATTACCTATTATGCCGATCATACGTTTAAGCATTGTCTTACCAAGAAAGAACAATTAAAAAAAACATATAGCTGTTACTTAGTAGGTACCTACAATAGGCATGATGACTAAAAAATTTTCCCGATGCCATTTGAACCAGTTTTTGGAGAGGAACAAATGTTTGTATGGGAGCAACTACCATAAAAGAACATAAATACCCAAAAAATTGAGTTAAAGACGGACCTCGCTGGCCGCACCCGAAACGCTTCATACTGATTGACTCAAAGGTATGATGTCACACTTTAGTATTTTGAACTAATCATTGTAGGGGAAATCAAGTAAATTGATGTTTCGGTCGCGAAAAACTGCGTTTAGGTCCATAGTTGTCATACAATTTTGTTTCTTTAAAAGCGTAAGGATTCTATTGGTAGCTTTAAATTAACACCTGGACAATAAAAAAATGCATTTTTTTTTCTAAACTTTCAAGGTTCATATCTTTTTATGATATGAATTATATTTTGTAATTTATACTTTATTACAATAATTTGATGGTTTACTATCCATTTAGCAACACTATGTTATCAATTTTAACATGAGTCATCATGCCTATTATCCATATGCAACAGGAACATTATTTTTGAGCTTCTGTGTGTGTATTTATTTGCCAATCGGCAAAGGCCTCCTCCAATCTTCTCCTTCCTATCTTGTGCTACTACTCTGCTCCATGTAACTCCAGCGACTTGAGAAAGTATGTCATTATCCCATATTTTTAATGGTCGGCCTCTCTTCCTTTTGTTTCCTCTGGGGTACCATTGAGTTATATACCTACGTTTGCTCCATTTGTTTTCCCCTGTGATCATGTGACCAGACCATTTCCATTTTAGCCTCCTTATTTTTGTTGTGATATCCTGCGTCTTAGTTATAGATCTTATATTGGTCGTTCTAATGCGATCAGCTTTTCGGATGCCTAGCATGCTCCTTTCCAGCATACAACTTGTGATTCAATTAGTTACTTCAAAATACTATTCGTAAGCGTAATTTTATAATCGAAATAAAATACTGATTTTGAGATATGTATTATTAATAAGTCCAGTTACCTCTTTCGTCACAAAACAACTAATAGCGAAAAAATCTTTATACACAGGCCAGTTGAAATTCAACCTTATACCAATGTCATAAAAGCTTTAACAGGAAAACTTTTCTTATTTTATCTCTAGTTGTTTGACTTTCTCAATGTTCAATTGGTGTGACACTTGTCATATGATCGGGGTGGTTTTATGGTGAATGAATATCCACCAAAAATGTGCGAAGCTGTGTTTCATGTATTTGACACCTAGCTTCAACATTGCGAGGTGTCAAATACACAACTTCGCCCATCTCTTGTGGATATTTCAAATTGAAGGGAAACATTATTTTCGACGAGCTGGTCTCGAACCGGGACCTTCTGGTATCCAGGGCCAGCCACTCGACTACTGAGCTATCGGAGCCGATACTCGGTGCAACGAATCTTTTAACTAGTTCCCTCATAGTAACGCCTTAGGGAGCGTGTAGCAATTTTTCACTTTAATTTTAAATTTGTCATTTCGTTACCAGATGCTACTGCTCTCTTGTGGACCCTTAAGCGTTGAACAACTATGCCTCACTGAAGGTCAGACTTATTCTGACTCACCCCTCCTCAGACGAAATAATCGAAAGTCAGTTAAGACAAATGTTCGACAAGCAATATGTAGTCGAGATAATATGACATTAATGACTGTTAGGAAAAGGGTTAATCAACTTTGTAAAAAAAATGGCATAATGATGTCCAGTAATAAGGGAATTAATGGAAACAGTAAAATTGTTTTACTTACAATTTATTTGCGATTTCTTTGTATAAAAAGAAGAACAAGTAAAACTGATTCTAAACATCATTTTATGACTGATTCAATTTATCTATTACATGGCGAGTTCGTTTTCTGCTGATAACATGGTCTGTGAGAGTACCAAAGAGCACCTGATATTTTAAATGTAAGTACAAAATAAAACGGAAGACTAATAAAATATAAAAGGAAGAACATCGATAGCTACAACTATAAAACCCGTTATTAATTTGATTCTATATACAAATAATTTTGGTAAACTTAAATAAAACATAAAATAAACAAAACAATAAATAACCAACACAACCTTTTCAGCTCTTCGACTAAACTTATACGTATTGTATTGAACATTTCACGTACACAGTACAATTTTTGTACTCGAAATTATAAAATATGTGCATTGTAGAATTTTAATTATTATAAAATTTGAACAATAGTGAATACTTTAGTAACTATAAAATCATTAAAAATTTATCTATTATACCATACCATTTTTTTTCAATAATTTTAACTAGGTTTTCATAAATTAATATTAACTGTTATTTGCTGTCGTCGGGGCTTTAAAATTAACATAGGCAAGGTACTCGATTCGTATATAGAGTGACGTCACGGATCACGCAAGCACCAAGCATTTCGTAAACGCAAACGACAGCGACCGCGCCGCGGCGCGATCGTCCGGTAAGTAGAAAACGTTACGCGATCACAAATCTAGCTTTAACATTAACTTATAGAATAAAATATACACCGTTTACACCGCTTAACCGTATGTACACTAGATAAAAATCACATTTAACACTAGGAGTTCGGGCTCGGTCCGTCAGCCGACGTCACAGGTCAGTTGCCTGCGGGTAGCACTGTGCGCGCGCGCAGCGTCCCGTTGAGCAGCCCGCTCTTGAGCCCGTTCGCGTACCGCGGCGCCTCCAGCTCCGTCGCCGGCGCCGCCTCGCCGGCCGCCGCCTGCACAACAGGCTATGACCTCAACTTCTGCATGGCTATCACAAGACGGCGCGCGAGCTCTCTCGATTTTTCTCGCACTATCCGTCTCTTTCTTATTAGAATACTTAGAAAGAGAGGTATAGTGCGAGAAAAATCGAGAGAGCTCGCACGCCGTCTTGTGATAGCCGTGCTGGGTAAACATTCCGACCTAATATTCAATTCTCATAGCAAAAATAAGGATTGAACAATATATTTTATCGATTATCGATAAGTAATTCTCTCATAGCAAGACATGTATCTATGTGCAGCTACACATACTTATAATGGGGTGTGACCTAAGATTTTTTTTACGACGCCATTCGAACCAGTTTTTGGAGAGGAACACATGTTTGTATAGGAGCAACTACAATTAAAGAACATAAATACCCAAAAATTTGAGAAAAACATTGACCTCGCGGCGGCAGCCGAAACGCTTCCTCCTAATTGATCAAAGTATGACGTCACAATCTGCTATTTGTACTAATCGTTGTATGGACAATCAAGTACCTAAATTGCTGTTTTGGTCGCGAAATACTGCGTTTAGGTCTGTAGTTGTAACACAATTTTGTTTCTATAAAAGCCTAAGGATTCTTTTAATAGCTTTAATTGTACTCTCGGACCATTAAAACGTGCATTTTTTTTTTTAACTTTCAAGATCTTGGTCTTTCTATTTCTTTTTATGATTGTAATTCTATTTCGTAATTTATACTTCATTACAATAATCTGATGGTTTACTATTCATTTAGGAACCCTACGTTATCAATTTTAACATGAGTCTACACTCCAATTTGCAATGCTGCATCGTTCCACGGGATAAGCGAGTGAACTACGAAAAATACGCGTTGCTCTAGTTTAGTTTGGTGACGTATATGATCCCAAATCCAAAGGATCGATTATCTCCAATTTAACGTTCGCTTAAATTGCATTATATGGGAAGTTAGACAGTTCACTATGGAATTTCAGCTATCAGCGCCATATTTAACGTTTACCGGCCTGTTAGATATTGTTGATGCAACCTACCCTAAGACCTACGTAATGATACTAATGATTTAATCATGAAGCGTTAAGCCATCATGGCTAAAGAATGTTGCGGGTTTTGACTATAAATTAGAATCAGAAGCATACATTTATTCGTGACAGTGACACACTAATATGCAATGCCATCAAGGCCGTCTTTTTCAGTGACCATTCTTGACAAGTGCCCAGGGCCCCACGACTAATGTGGCTTTTACGGGTCCCCTATCCCCTGAGAGTTCACTGAACACTACACATTTTTTTTGTAGCTAATAAGGTCATCAAAGACGGCCTTATCCAATGCCTTATAACTTATAACGTAGATGTTACCTTAGCCCTAGGTTTGCGGTAGGACTGGTTGTAGAAGTCCTTGAATAGGAAGAAGAACATGACGGCGTGCATGCCGATCCACCAGACGAACGCGCGCGGGTAGTCGCAATCTATGAATAGCAGCTGGAATGCGTGCAGCATGATGCCTATGAACTGAGCCTGAAAAAAAAAAACAATGATATATCATAAAAGCTTATGTTAGGGAAAAGGAATAGGGATGGTGACACCAAATAAAATAATCAATAATGTTGAAGTGTCTCGAAAAATTACTATAATTATAGTCGCATGCAGAAAAAAGTAACACAAGACAATAAATAACGTCAAAGTTGTATGCATAATGTGTAGTGTCTAAATCTTTAAGAAGGGGTATACTGTTCCTTTTCCGCAAAACGCGCACCTTCACATGAAACGATTGTCATTTACTATGACGCTTGAGACCCGTGACGTCACTTTGAGATATTTGAATAGCATATTAGTTTATGTCACCCTAAGCCGTAAGTGGGACTTTCTGCCCGCTACGCGAGGAGAAAATCTCACTTCCTGGCCAAGGTAAGACGTAAAACTTTAGACAAACCACGGGCGGTAATTCGTAAAGCCCCAGATCGCATATTAACACCTGCTATCTGGGGCATTCACGAATTCACCGCCATAGGTATGTAATGTGCTACTTCATCACACTTGCTCGTAAAGGGCTTCATAACGCGCAGGCATACATGGCTACAATAGCCTTTATTACGCCTAAGGGCGTAATGGTTTTTTATTACGCCTAAGAGGGTGATGGGTGTGATCTGATTGGTTTAAGCAAATCTCGTTGGTCGTGCGCCACAAGAATTCTGCTCTGTGATTGGATGAAAAAAAATCTAGGTGGCCACGCGCCGCAATAATACTACTGTACTGCTCTATGATTGGTTGAATGAAATATTGAAGCTGCGTGCGCCACTCGCACTGGTCTGGAAGTGAGGTTGTCAATTTTTGATCGGTGCGGTGGTATGAAACATAGATTTTTCTTCTTTTGTAGTTATTTATTTCCTCGCAAATGTGATGAAAAACATTGTATGCGACACGTACGGTAAGAATGGTACAAACTCGAGTCATCAAAGCCCGACGCCGAAGGCATCTAATAGACTCTCGTTCTTAAATCATATCATATCTTACCGTACTTGTGGCATAATGTACTATTTCATCACACTTGCTCGTAAAGGGCTTCATAACGCGCAGGCACACAAAGCTACAATAACCTTTATTACGCCCATGGGCGTAATTGGTTTTTTATTGAATTGTATCTATGACTCATGCGTCAGTTAGGAGGTTTTAACTCAAATACGCTGCTTGAAAACGTATTTATAAATTAATCTAAATATAACAACACAAATAAAACATGATTTACTAAATTATTTTAGGATTTAAAAATTTAAATAAAGTAATTTAGTGACTGTAACATGATTTTAACAGTAATTTTGAATCGTGGCTGCATGCCGAAGGATTTCTAACACCTCACGTCAAATTTAACAAAATGGACGATTGACTTACAAAACTCAAGAGTGTAAATGCCTATCAAAACTTTTTCACGCGCCGCCACTAGTAGCTATTGCATTAATTTTAATTGCTTGAGGATTTCTCAGTTCTATAGAACAAAGAGAATTATCCTTGCTAATTCAATCAGTTACTTTTTTAAGATAATGGTAATATGAATAATCTGCGGATTGATTACCCCTTTTTTTAATGAATACTTGCAAAAGGATGCCGTAAACGCGACGTAGGTAAGTAATTATCGGTTTTTTTCTTAGCAATTTCATAATAATAGTATTAATAATGAAGCGACACGCATGTGTTAAAACGAATCCTATGAATTCTGGGAAAACATCGAATATTAATAACTTGCTGGGGTTAGCTTGTAATTACTTTTTTAAGATCGAGCCGGGCCCACCTATGTCACAAAACAGATAGGTATAGAAGTCAATCACATGTACTTCACTTTTTATACCTACGCTCGGCGGTCGCTCTAGGGTTGTCAACTATGGCTTATGCACAAAAAATATCGTGGTAGTAACTTTATATTTAAAAAATACCGTAACCATAAAAATAACCGGCCAGACGAATTAATATTAAAGTGCTACTCCAAACACGCAATACCTATAGCCCGTAATAGCAAAAAACTTATCCTACAAAACAAAACAATAAACCTGCCTACTATTACAATACAAAAAGTATCAAAGGACACTAAAAACGCCACAATATCTCCACAAACAAAAAAACATGTTTTCAATTTACGTAAGGTGGCGTGTATTTACCTTACACAAATTTAGTTACTTCGTATATACTGATTCAAAATACAAAACTATTAAGTATATGAATCGAACTTAGATCATATTTAAACAACCGTCCTCCATTATTGCACAAAAAAAAATCACAGAGACGCGTCTCAAGCGGATGGCACTCGCGCTCGCACTGGTTCCAACCGGTCCGAGATATCGTGTCCGTGAGCCGTGTCTATGTGTGCGTTGCTCGAGTGCACTTGTATGTAGATTGATTTCTGTACCTATCTGTTTTGTGCCTATGTCGTCCAAGGTTACCGCTATGTCGGGTGTATTAAGGCGATTTGTAATTGCATGGTAATAGCTTTTTATTCACGCCGACACGCGGTACCGGGGAAATAGTATTGCCAGACGCCCAACACGATAGTACACGGGCGTCTGGCTCCTCGTCTAAACAGGCAACACAGGTCAAATGGCCAGTCGGTTATTGGTCAAGCACCTCAGTGTTGCTTGTTTGGCTTCGTGAAACGGGCCACTGGGCAGTTCATGTATTCTATTGAATACCATCATCATTACAATCAATCGGCCTATCTGCGTACCTATACGTCGCAGTGACAGAAACAAGAATAGGCTATAGCCCGTCCCTACATTGGACCACGCGGGTTGGGGACTTCAAATACACCTGCTGCAGGAGGTCATGGAATACCCGCCCTACCTTTCTGGTACTAACATTTTTGGCTACTTTAGTTAATACTAGCTGCCTAGCGGCTTCGCCCGCGTATTGCAAAGGATGCAGGCAAACCCACGGGATAAACTAGAAAATCCAAAAGCAATGTGTACGAGTAGTTTCGGTGACTACCCCCTACTTACAAACTTACAATCTCACAGACTTATCCTCTTTATTATATTAGTACGACCTGGACTCATTTCGCAACGATTGGCAGGAGATTGCTCAGAGCCGGGATAAGTGGAAAGCGAGAGGGGGAGGCTTTTGCCCAGTAGTCAGGCACTATAGGTTTCAAAAATAAATTACATTGTTTAACGAGGGGCGTGAGTGGAATATTGCGAACAAGAGTCTATCAGAAGCCCGACGCCGTAGGCGGAGGACTGTTAATGACTCGAGTTTGCAATATTCTTACGCCTGTGTTATACTCATTGTTTTTCATCACATTTGCGAGGAGATAAATAACTACAAAAGACAGAAAAATCTAAGTTTCATACAACCGCAAATTAAAAATTTGTCGAAATTGACAACTTTACTTCCAGATCAGTGTTAGTGGAGCGCGCAGCTTCAATATTTCAACCAATCAAAGAGCAGTATTCTTGCGGCACGTGGCCAACTAGATTTTTTTTCAACCAATCACAGAGCAGAGTAGATTTGATTAGACCAATCAGATCACACACAAGCTCATTACATTACTCCCTAGGGACTACAAACTCGCCATAACTCCCGGGGGAACAATTTAGGCCATTGTCCTTCTGTATACAGGCATGGAATAACACCATTTACGAGCAAGTGTGATGATATAGTATAGAAAATGCTCACCATTTGGAGCGCGGTGAGGTACTTCTTCCACCAGAGATACTTCCTCACCCCCGGGCCCATGGCCGCGAGCATGTAGTACGTGTACATGACGATGTGCACGAAGGTGTTGAGCAGCCCGAAGAAGGTGGAGTGCCCGCCCGGGGTGAACTTGACGCCGAACCACACCGACATGGGCATCACGCCGTGGTGGATCACGTGCAGGGTTGATACGTGGTCGTACTTCTTACGCAACACGAAGAAGATCTGTAATCAAGCAAATAACGTATAAATAAATCAGCCTATATACCTACATCCCACTGCTGCCCCCCTATTCTGTTATTTGTTTTAAGCTCACCTCAACGCTCACCCACAAATATATTTTGACGCCGCGATTTAGTAACTAAGCGTAGGTAGAGGTCTAGTTTCGTTAGGCGTGACGAATAACAGCCCAGGCACAGGCATCCTCTCATGGAAGAGAGGAGGCAGCAGTCCCTAGTACGTGTTGCGGACTTCATATATTACACACATTTAACTCGTATAAAAAATACAATATTTATAAAGTTACTTCTGGCTGGAAGCTAATTACCGCCCGCTACGGGTGCGGAAATGAGCCTTGTGTGTTTACAAAATATAAATGAAAACTATGATCGAAAAATTTACCATGTAAACGACTTAGTATATGTACCTAGTCTACATTTAAAAGAGCCACGACATAAAATATAGCTTAAGTGAAGATTTTATATACTAACTTGAAGACACAGAAATAGGCACTTACCGTATCAAAAAATTCTGTGAATTTTGAGAAGTAGTACCACCAGCAAGCGTGTACCATCTGAAAATATATTAATTGAATCATTTCAAATACAGAAAAGATAATGTTCTATACATAACTGGAATTATTAATTAACCCCATAGCCAATAGAGGAATAAACAATTAAAAAGGTATTAAGGTTTGGGTGCAGGACAGCGTGCAGTAACTCATGCATTCGTGCAATGAAGGAGTAACTAGATGCGTTGCTAAGCCTAGTCAAATCAAATGATAAATTTCCCAACCCTTCCTTCAAACTAACGAGTTTACACAATACGAACATACTTGTGAGTTTTTGAGCAATCGTAGAAATAGACTTAGCGATCATCTAATTGTGAATGAGAAATGCCAATTAAGGAAAGTAGTAACATTGAAGATGAAGAAAGATTGAAGGGAGTAAATTGCGTATCCAGTATAGTTTCAAAATATCCGTGTGTGCGAGTGCAGGGCCGAGACCAGTGCGAAAGCGATAGTACCTATAGTACATCGTCGTTGTGATGAAGCTACAAAATTCCTTACACTTCGTCGTGGCGTCAAGAAAAGTAAGGTATTTATTTACATCCCTGCTAAATTCTGGTTAATACATCATTTATTTCGGAAAGGTGAGTTTTCTTTAGGTACTGATACTACTGATCAATGTCTTTGAACCAGAATTTTGCTCTAATGTAAACAATCTCGACCATCACCTACGTTTATAGATTACTCGTAGTAATTACTGTTACGTTAACAGGACAGTCACGAGAAACAATCCTTTCTTAATAGGCATTCCTCTTAACTATATATCACACACATAAATAGGTACATGCACTTAAAAACCGCATTTACACACTAGCCATACGAATCTAATACGAAATTGTTACAACAAGGGTTCTGACCGAGTGATTGTTCTCGGGTTTTTCGTTTTAGAATGCTTGAAGTTGTAAAGGGAGTAAGGGTGCGGAGATGTGGAAGCAACAAACGGCAACAGTAGGGGGAATAGAAGTAGCCAAAGAAGGAGGGGCTACTCTGAGAAGACAATATGTATAAAAGAATTGACTGAATTGGTAAATCACCCTCATTGTTTGTGGATGTTTGGAGTAGTCGACGGGCTGACATTGATAGTTATACCTGCCTGTGAACCATCCAGAGACCCCGATCTGAAACAATATACCGACACCACGCCCTGTGTTACTGGTACTAATATATACAATATACATCGTCGTCATTCTTAGCACAATAGGCGCATGCTATCGTCTTTATAATGAACAGTTAGGGTTAGTGTGCAGTTTCGATAACTTTCCCGTACTCTGTGACGCACGCCGGCGCTGGTAATGAACTATTGTTCTATACTAATGAACAGGGATTAACGTTGATTGATTCAAATTCTATCTAACAATTTTACTCTCGTTGCGTTGTATATATTTTTATAACCAATGTGAAATAAGTACGGCAATTACCTATTCATTTTAATTCGAGCCGGCGTGCGCCATTGAAATGCGTTTATTATCGTGTCACCTGCAGTTGAACTATGAACTAAAGGCTCTAAGTATTTTATTATCAGCGCTATTATATTTCGTTTATCTCTTTATTTGCCTATGGTTCATCGTCCAGCCCCGCTATTCTGTAACTTGTTTTAACCCATTCAAGGCCCGTGACGACACGTATGCGTCCCTACGCCGTAGTCGCTTTCCGCTACATACGAGGAAAACCACGGGATCGGCTACGAGCGTAGCGATTCTCGGCACTGAATGTGTTAACCTCACTTCACCCGACACCCACTAATATATCTTGACGCTGCGATTCGTAGTAACTAAGCGTAATCAAAGGTCTAGTTTCGTTAGGCGTGACAGGTAAGGTGAGGCGCCTGAGCGCGTACAGAATAACAGCCCAGCTGTGTCGTTAATTCGACGACGTCATTAAAGCGCCCCACCGCGCTCGACACAAGTCGGCTCCCCATATAAACGTAGTTTGGCTCTCATTATAAAACGGCGTGCTGGAATAACATGAAACTTTGTATACACGATGGGATCCGCCATATCTAGTTACCGTTGCTAGAAATTATAATAGTAAAAATAGAGAGAAAATAAGTTGACAATGAAAAACTTTTTGTCTCTATTTTTCGTGTAAACAATGTAAAATATTATGTACAGTGAGCATGGGTTAGTATCTTCTTATGCTATATGTTTTCTGGGCACCCCAAGCTACGTGGTAGCCTACTTACTCTCGTAGCAATGGGGTTGTCGGAGTAGTCCACCGGCTGGCACCTTAAACTGTAATATTGCAGCCAGCCTCCCATGAAACACTGGCCATGGGCATTTCAAATTAAATTATCGATTCATAGATTTGTTTATGTGATTATACGTACTACAAGGTGCGGTCCTAAAGTTTTCGGCCTAACAAAGAAAAGAAGTATATAATATATATACTTATTTAACGAAAAATAAAAAAAAGTTTAGTAAATATATATTTACAAGACTTTTTTATTCACCTCTATTTCATTGCACTTTTCAGATCTCTTAATAAGCATTTCTATCCCCTTATAAAAATACTCAGAAGTTTTGTCCTCAAAATGGGCGTAAGCCGCACAGGTCACTTCATCGTTTGAAGAAAATCTTCTTACCCTTAAGTCTGCCTTAAGTTTCGAGAATAAATAATAGTCGCAGGGCCAGGTCGGGACTATAAGGTGGGTGGCGAATTTCCTCGAAGCCACATTTTGCAACAGCAGCCTTGGTGATTGAAGCAGTGTGAACGGGTGCATTGTCGTGGAGAAGCCGAACACCTCTGCTAAGTTTTCCACGACGCTTCTGCTTGGTCGCCTCTCGTAACTCAATAAGGGTGGCGTAGTAGCTACCATTTACCTTTCTTTTATATCAATATCAGTAGTATTCCGTGACAAGCCCAGAATACCTTGGCCTTCGTAGGCGACTTTTCACCAGACGACGCCACTCCATCGATTCCCTTTTGGATAGAGGATCATAGTACAAAACCATGGTTTCATCTCCCGTAACAATTGACTCCAAAAAACTCCGTGCCGTCTATATGCATAACTTTTTGAGATCACGCTTTTCTTTAACATGTTGGCCCGCAGATTCGCACGTGCTAGTAAAGAAGTAAAATTAACTCTATTTAAAGCCTTTTGTCAAACCTTCTACACGTGCGGTCTGTGGACTAGCTTTACCAAGCGGGCGTATAGCGCTCTGCGCGTCCAGTATAATGATGCATTCAGGATGCTGTTTGGGCTCCCGCGGTACTGTAGTGCTTCGGCTATGTTCGCCGATGCTCAGACAGACTGCTTTTACGCTATCATGAGAAAACGAAATACCTCGCTCCTCAAACGCAGCCGCGGCAGCTCAAACGGCATCTTATGCACGCTAGCCCAGCGCTGGGACTCGCCGCTGGTGTGGCGGCATGCGCAGCTGCACGCGCCTGTCTCCGCTCCAACGCGCCGTTTTTAACTTGTTTTTTTTTTTTTTTTTATTATTGATTTTAAATTATTTTATTTTATTTCATAAATATTAACTAACCCTAGTCTTAAATTATACTGTAATTACTAACACACTATGGATCACGTTGTCCGAAATAAATATTTTGAATTTGAATTTGAATTTGAATTTTCGCTCACTTCGCTGCAAGCTTGAAAGAAGTTTGGGCAACCACCTCGCACTTACTTTATTCACGTGAAGCTGTTCATGAAGTATCCCAAGAACTGAAGTTTTCGAAAGCCCTCTCCTTGCCGCTATTTCTTTAGTCTTCAGTCTTCGATCACTCAGAGCTTTCCACTAACTTGACGCAGTCCACGGTGAGTGCATGCAGGCCGACCGGAGCGAGGTACGTCGTCAACGGACTCCCGCCCTAAACGAAACTGCTTACTCCATTCTTTAATGGTGGAAAATGACGGAGAGGTATCCCCGTACACAGCATCTAACCTTTTTGTATATCGGTCGGGCTGACCGCTTCCTTTGTCAGAAACTTGATCACGAAAATATATTCCAATTTCGAAAACTTTCAGTTCACTCCCTATTGTTCTAAACGCCGTCAAATTCAAACCACAACCACCAGAAACCTCAAAACTATACACGAACAAGCAAAATAAATGACAATCACAATGACACATTTTATTTATATTTTTAAACCGTCATATTTCTCTATGCTGAAACTTTTGGACCGCACCTGGTAAGTGTAAGTTAAACTCTTCACAATTAAGAAGACTAGTGATTAGTCACCAGTGACTAGTGAGACTAGTGATTAGTCGTGTCTACACCGGACGCATGCCTAGGGCGAGGTGTGGCTCGCCGAGGCACGTTTATACACTGACCGCGCACGCTAAGGCGAGGCGTGGCTCACCGAGGCATGTTTACACTGACCGCGCACGCTAGGGCGAGGCGTGCTCGGCCGAGACATGCAGATGCTCGGCCTCATTCCTCGGGCGTGGCGTGGCTCGCTGAGGCACGTCTACACTAAGCGCGCATGGGAGGCATGCGTCCGGTGTAGACACTGCTATTTATTAACGGGTGTACAGTCAAGGAAACTTAAACACCGACGACTTTGTATCATAAAGCAGAGACTATAAGGCACACATTTCCTTGACTTACACAATCAATCATTTGTTTCCAATACAAGTCAAGTTAGTTCATCGCTAGTTGTTTAATTAATACTTACGCTTAATGCGTTTTATCGTTGTGATTATGTACTTATTTTGATACGAGTAAGTTGCTATAATACCAGATTATACTAGAACTGTTAGTTTACAATCAATCTAGTGAGATTGTAAATAGTCGGCTAGGTTGGTTAACCACGTTCTAATTTAATGTACCATACGATCGTGTTATAATTAATTATATATGTATTTTAAGAAATCATGTAAATAAACGCGTCTACCACGTACGGAGCATTGTTGTTACATTAACCATATATTATCATCTCATCTACACTATAAGATTTTTGCAATCTAATAATTTTGATGTCAGTGACAGTGACTAACAGTTTAACTTTTTAACAAAACATATACATAGTTTGGTCTATTTATGATAATTGTAGCCTTGTCAAGACCCTGTTGTCGACTAATAATTTACAGTCACGAAAATAAGGTCACTTTAAAATACCTGTGTAATGCCTAAGTGGGACCTTAACCTTAGGACATAGGCTATACCTACTGTGGGTAGGATTTAAATGTTAATATAACCCAAACCTATAATACTAGTGGCTCTGTGAGCTGTAGAACACGCGAGCCTATCTATTTTTTAATTTCGTAAAACTGAATCGACAAGAAAATTCTATATACTTCATTACTGAACCTGTTCACAAAATTTCACGAGAACGGTTGAGAAATGCGACCTGTACAGAACAGCCGGACATCTGGACATCCGGACATACGAAGATTTTTGACCAAAGCTGAAACCGAGAACTTCGTTCGCTTCAACCAGTAGGTATGCCACTATCTCTTAGTGTCCTAATCTAAATAAATTAATCAAGCTAGGTGTATAGCTCTAGGCACGTGTGTTAGTATAGGTACCTAGGTACCTAAATACCTTATTTACGACGATGTTTCGGACATGACCAACACCTATGAGATACGTGGCTACATATCGCTTATTTAAAACAGTGTATAAACATCGAAAATACCAGTAGAACACATTGACAATGAAATCGGAGATACCTAGTTTTAAATTTGTACTCAGAAACTACAATTGATTCTATGATAAAGAAAATTGCACCCAAGATGATTACAAAAACCTTCACACACAGAAATCAAACCCGGCCGGATTTGTTTAAAACGTCATTTTATTACGTCAATGCATAGTGTAGGTTGTACTGAATTCGTCTATCTTTAAGTAAACTACCCTGTGACCTATGGATTGAGTAGCTGCTGGGGGAGGTTTGTAATTAATTGATTTCTGAGTGTAGTGAGTGAGTATAATTTATTCTTCTCAAGCTACACAATCGATTTCCGTTTTTAAGATTTGGTTGGGTTCATTCAATTTAACTTAAAGCTGAGCGGAATGTAAAGTTTTTACCTAGTTTCATAGTTCAAAAACTACAGATTCATTTATTTCGCAGAGCAATGCCAATTTACCTTGTAAGGGTGTTATCATGTGTCAAAAAAACAATTGCTAGGATGTGACTGGTATAGTGTGTATCTAGGCGATAGTTCTATGATATTTAGCAGTTGTCAACTCAGGAGCCTGGGTGGTCGCGACCCACACGTTGAAAACCACTGCACACTATCTACTCTAGCTAATAGCAATACATTGTTGACGATTGCTCTGGTCATAAAGCAGCAATCGTCACAGTCATTAAAGTGCTATTACAATGTCACAAGTTTCAAGTAATTAGAGCCCTGAGTAGAACAATAGCATTGAGCAAGCGACAGTTAACTGAATATGAGAACAGTAGCCTGATCGTAGACACCATCATACGTTTATAAATTTAACCGAGTCACATAAAAAAAAAAACAATACACACTTAAATAAGTTAATGTAAAATTGGGAAATATTTGGTAATTTTGAATGTGTAAATGTAAATACTATGATACAATGATTAAAAGTACAAAGACGAATCGAAACACGTTAACTTGTGAGACAGCTGGGGAATCGAAACCTGCCGTACTGGGCTGAAATCTCAACCACTCAACCACCATAACATTCAGGGAACAAATCAAATTCTTGGAGCTTCTTGTAGCCGTCTATTTGAAAGACTAACAATCTTTGTGCTTCTATCTTTGTATCATTAGTACATTAAACTAAGTGTTGAATGTGTAAATAATATTAATAAAGAGTTGATCTTACCTCATAGAACAGCCATGTACTGAACAACACTTGTAAAAAATTGTATACTATTAAAATATTTGTTAAATTGTATGGTTTCCGGTTTTCCATAAACCTTGGTCCTAGAACCTGTGAATGAAATAAGGAGATTAGTTCAAGAGTGTCTGTAATAATAATAAGACATACAATTAGGTAAGTAAAAATAATAAGTATATTTATACAATACCTTGACTAGATAAACATAGCTTAAACATAATATTAATGTAGGTAGTGGGGAACTCATCAGGAACCATGGATTTGTCCGGGAATCTGTAAATTAAAAACATTGATTTTAATAATTATTTTTTTACTGGCTTGAAAAAAATTGGCCCGAAAACCTGAAGTTGTTGCAAAATCTGCTGTTTTCTGTTAGGTGATAAATAAAATGTGAGGTAAATATTTTAATATTTCTTAGATTTTCAGTGGAAAATCATACACTATCAGTAATTTAGTATTTCATTATCATCATATCAGCCGAAGGAAGTCCTGCTGGCCATAGGCAGCAATTTAGTCTTTATATAGATCAAAATCCAATAACAGTCTAATCAATAGAAAACCTCCAAAAATCTGGGAGTCATGCTCATCAGACAAACCGGTAAGTATTTGCCATCACAAGAAACCCAACCCAGTATCAACATAAAGCAGGATCAAAAACCTTATAATACTGCTATGCCTAATTAATTTTCAACTCAAATAACTTCATTAAAGAGTGTATGCAATTTATGGTTTGATAAATATCCTGACTTTTTGACATGCAAAAGCAGTGACAACCTTTATATAGTATAATAAATACTAGTTAAACTTGATGCAATTAGTACACCAAAGATTATTGACGAGGTATAAGGAAATAACATCTAAACTTTAAGTGACTTGGGTTTAAGTATGAGATTTGCAACTAATAAGTGAATCACTATTAAAATTCGGCCCCAGTTACATGATTCATTTCCTGTCCTTACACCTAATTCGCATTATTTAGAGTTTTACGGCCTACACCCCCATATTTAATAAAAATTCAACAGTAGTAGAAAATTTAATAGACCTCTCATTTCAGAAATTGTGGATATTTTGATTCTTCTAATATATATTATAAATGAGAATGTTTAAAATATATAAAATTTATACAGTGGACTGATGACCTGGTAAAGGTCGCGGGAGTCCGCTGAATGCCAGTAGCGCAGGACAGCAGTGGACGTCTTTCGGCTGATATGATGAATTTATATGCTACTATATCATAATTAAATTCCAATTAGAAAAAAACAAATACATGGTCAGAGAATGTTTAACGCCAGCTTTACATTGTCAAATTAAGAAAAAAGGAGAAATGCCATCTGGTGCGGTTCAAACTTTATTTCTAGCATGGCAGTCCACAATTTCCTCTGCCAAAATTGAACCTATGTAAAAATTGGTTCAGTTGAGGTGTAGCGAAGGATACCCAGGAATTCGAAAAAATTTTGATGGTGGGATGTCATAATTACACATATTTTTTTGATTCGATTCTACAGAATATGTTTTAATTGAAAAATATAAAAATATTAATAAAAAAATTAACATGTATTAATTGAAAAACTTCTCTAAAATCAAAAAGATATTGGACTTCAAAATTGTACAGTCGAGTTCTCCAATATCTATACAGGTAACCTTTCAAAAATATCTATACATGTGTCTTATGTCAGTAGTAATAAAGTCTGTGTACATATATTTTTGAAAGGTGGTCTGTATATATTGGAGAACTCGACTGTAAGTAATAAATCTAACACTGAATCATCATAATACCCATATCATCGAAAGTGCCGAAGCCATCTAAAACCTATTCTAATCTAAGGCAGGTCGGAGTAGGCCTGGGTACCCTTCGCTACACCCTAACCAATGGTTCTTACATGGAAGTCAGCATGCATTCATTTAATTTTTATGAAGTAAAGGAGAACTAACAATCATATTTAAAATTAAAAGTGTAGGAGAGCTATGGGCTGGGCTTTAGTGGGTCATCTGTAAATAGAATCTGTCCTGATACACTGAACCTTGTTAATTTTAGGAGCAGTGTCATGCAATGTGTCAAACTAACACACTTAATTAGTGCTTTTACTATAGACATTTTATTGCTATTTGCACTCATGACTTTTACATTTCAGTTGATAAATAATTGGTATAACTATGAGAAATAATACTAACTGTTTTATTAACAATCAATGATATAAAGTGCGTATGAATTTTTATATTAAATTATTTTTTCTTAGTAAATGTTTTTCTGGTATATACTAATATTGAAAATAAATATTTATAAATTTAACTCACCTCCATATTTATCCATAAAAGTATGCATGTGGTCTATATACTCTAAAACTAGCGCCATTTTGTTGATTACTGTAAATTAAAAGAAGAACATAATTAAAGAAACAAGTTAACGATTGACACTTATTTTACCCGGGGTTTCAGGTAGGCGGAGCCGATGCAACAGTGATAATGATAAGATAGGTTAGTGTACCTTTTAATGACAAGTTGACTGAATTCAAGTCTTTTACTTATATAGCATGGGTAATATACGTAAAACTGTAACAGTTTAATTAAACCGGTACAAATATTTAGCACAAGTGGAAGTAATAAAAGGAATTTTAATAAAAAACATCGCTGAGTATACCCAGCCCATCAGCAGTCAGACTTTTCTTCGGTCTGACAGTTGCGGCAGGATATTTGCCACTGTAAAAAATATCCTGTATGTAACATTTTTAGTGTGGCAATAAAAATAATCGATTCGAATATAATTTGGATACATACATTAGTAATTATTCACACAATACATAATAATATGATAAATTTTGATTTGTGTGAAATCTGGAGCTGGCATAAGATTACTTTTAAATATTATTATTGAATGTAGTTGACCTTTTTGAATCGATATAATTAAAGGTACGTACACACCTGGTGAACAAACGCCAACAGACAGAAGAGCAAATTCTATTAGATAAAGATTAATAAAATATATATTTGGGGCAACACATACATTGACTAACCCAAAATTTTAACGACGGGCACATAGTTGTTCACACAGTACACCACTAGGTACAGTCAGCATCATAAACATGTACACATTCTATGACCTTATTACTTAAAAGACATAAGGTCGAAAAGTGTATACATTTTTATGATGGTCACTGTACATACTTCTTGCTAAAAACATAGGTGCCGGGTGCCGATTATAAATAGGTTTACCCTAGATTTATGCATACTGACCTTAAAATTAAGCTGTCGAGGCAACTTCCAAATTTAACTGCACTCAAGCAGGCACGACTGGTGTCTGTAAACAAACAATGCTAACTATTAACACTGTGTTATGATACGTGTATTAAAGGTACCATTTTGTATAATAAAGACTAAGCATGTCATTAATAAGTGCGTAAACATAATGATTCCAAATTAATTAGTTAATTCTATTACTTAAGCAGGAGGAATATCCGATTATCTAAGTAATGATCGATTAGGCAGGTGTACGCTATTAAATGTAAACAGTTGTATAATCCTAATATTAGCTCTTTCTATAATTTCTGCGATAAAGTTTAATGAGATATTTTATTGTTGCATATATATGAAAAATGATTTTTTGCTTTAAATTCTACAGATGACTAATTTTTGAATTGTGTTTTGTAAAAATGACATTGCTGTGGATGTGGACTGGGACGACTTATTAAAAACGGGGTTCCCGCTAGGGGATATTTTTATAGCCTTACAATGAGGAATGGATGAAAATATTAGAAGTGCATGATTGTTTTTTAGGTGATAGGAATAACCTTCCTTAGCATCTGAAAAAGTTTCAGATTTTTCAACTAAGTAAGTACGTCAATTATATTTGAAAAATATAAACAGTTTCCTCAATTAGGTACGTTTTGGGTCAAGGACGGTCAATAGTCACTTTCCTTGATCCGTCTCACATCACAAAAAATAGTTATTTACGATACAAGTGCAGAAAATAGGAAATTCGCAACGAGTGGCGATTAATTAAAACACGACCGAAGGGAGTGTTTTAAATCGACACGAGATGCGAATTACCTATTCGCACGTGTATCGTACAACGTTTTACAGTACATATGGCTCTTTAAAGTTTCAACATATGCACGGAAAGTGCTCATTTTCGCACTAGTGCGGGAAAGTAACACCATGTGTACTGTAATAGTACATTGTTTAACGAGGGGCGTATCTAAGTGGCTATCACAAGACGGCACGCGAGCTCTCTCGATTTTTCTCGCACTATCCGTCTCTCTCTTATTAGAAAACTTAGAAAGAGAGGTGTAGTGCAAGAAAAATCGAGAGAGCTCGCGCGCCGAATTGTGATAGCCGTGCAGAAGCCCGACGCCGAGGGCTTTTGATGACTCGAGTTTGCAATAATCTTACGCTCGTGTTATACACAATGTTTTTCATCACATTTGCGAGGAAATAAATAACTACAAAAGACAGAAAAATCTTAATTTCATACAGCCGCACCAATCAAAAATTGACAACTTCACTTCCAGATCAGGGCTAGTGGAGCGCGCAGCTTCAATATTTCAACTAATCACAGAGCAGTATTCTTGCGGGGCGGGGCGGCTTGGCCAACTAGTTTTTTTTTCCAACCTACGCTCGCAAGTAATAACGCCATTGACGAGCAAGTATGATGAAAATATCTTAAATAGGTATATGTGGTAAACTGACACTTGATAATGACAAATATAGCTGCTGCAGCTGCAACTGTCAATATCATTGCCAGTGTCAGTTTATCACAGATATTTGAGTTTTTTTTTTGTAATATGAGACGGATCGAGGATAGTGCCGTCCTACCCACTGAAAATCTAAGCCGGCCGCGATCTGCGTTTCCATGCGGAGGACTCCATGATCTCTGAAACTGAACGCACTGAAGGACTGAAGGGAATCCTCTTTGCATCTATCTCGCTATTTCTAGCTCATCCCGGTTCGGCGTCGTCCTCGGGGTCGTTAGTTAAGTAACGCCACGAAAGATCCTGATAATGATTTCCCCTTTTTAGTCGCCTTTTTACAACCTATTCTTAAACCTATTCTTGGCCGGAACTATATACATTGTTGCGAATCTCGGGATAAAATGATTTTAAGGAAAACTCAGGAACGAGCGGTAACGAAGCCTATTTATAGTGAAAAAAATACTACTAAGTACAGTTAAGTACAGTAAATAAAAGGGCCATACTACACGGGTGGTTCACCCGCCGCGGGAAACCACTCGAAAAAGCTGTAGCAGACTCGAGAAACCTACACGGAATGCGGTTTATCGCTGTTATTTGTTCTTTATTTGCCACGCACGACGAGTGCCCTCGTACAAACAAACTCCCGCTCGGGGCTATACTACACGGGTGGTTCTCCCGCCGCGGGAATCCGCTCTTTGGAGCGACTCAATACGGCACTAGACACAATTTAATAAGGAAATTGTATGCTGCCTAGTACACTGCGCGGTTTCCCGATGCAACAGCGGGAAACCGCCATCGTGTAGTTTGAAGGAGCGGTTATCCGCGGCGGTTCGAGCGGCGGTAGATTTTCTCCCGCCCGTGAACCGCGGCGGGAAACCGCGCGGTGCAGTGTGCAGCATCAACTTCCATATTAAATTAAGTCTAGCCAGTGCGGTTTTGAAGCGGATTCTCACGGCGGGAGAACCACTCGTGTAGTATGGGCACGTCTGATGTCACTGTCATAAAGACGTTGACACTTTTGACAGAGAAAAACTTTTCTCACTCTCCCTATCTGTAGATGGGTGGATTTTGCGGTTTACCAGTTCCTTTTGTTTGCGCATTGTACGCGTGTCTCTAATAACCTAATTGCTAGTGCTTATAATGAGTAGGTAGTAAGAAAAATTAATACCTATAAAAAGTTTACCTATAAAAAAGTGGGAGATTTTAGCACATTATTTATCAATGTGTTATATGTTTGCGCAATTTTCGCAATGTTAATGCTTAAATCACGAATATGTTATCTTTGAGAGGATAATTAATCACAGGATGATCAGTCAGGTTTAACTTATAACAAGTGGAATAAAAAGATTTGTCAAAAAACCCAACTGCTTTTTTGCTAATATTATAGTCTATGTCTATGTCACTCCCACGATTAAGAGGAATCCAACGACACCTCCAATGTCGAAATCCGTAAAATAGTTTAGGCTGCAGGGCGTGCCAAAGAATAAGACATACACACATACATACATACATTCATACATACATACGCTCGAAAAACATAACCCTTCTTTCCTTCGGCAGTCAGGTAAAAAGGCATCCAATATTCTCTGAATACTTTCAAACCACTACCTACCCTCCCTAGCTTGACCCCGCACTTCTATACCAGCACGGCTATCACAAGACGGCGCGCGAGCTCTCGATTTTTCTCACACCTTTCTTTCTAAGTCTTCTAATAAGAAAGAGATGGATAGTGCGAGAAAAATCGAGAGAGCTCGCGCGCCGTCTTGTGATAGCCGTGTAGGTTTGTGGAAACATACAGCGGAAATTATATAAATAACTGTAACTGGGAACAATACTCGAACTGATGATGGTAAAACAATAATTGAAACTTGGTAATAATCAGGTTTAAAAATACAAACTGATACCTGAGCTGAGCCTGACGTATGATAATTCCCATTTAACTATCTAGTTATATGTTAAAATATAAAAATAAACCGTATAATAAAACTCTGGAAATACATAATGTTCAGTGCCGGAATTTCCGATATTCTTATTCTGTGTACCAATTCCGGAAATGTTATATTATATTCGAAAAAATTGCCCGTGATTCCGGAATTTCGAATTTCCTGAATTCTGGAAATTTCACCCGGATCCCTAATTTCTGTTTCTAGGAAGTAGATATTTCTAGAATTAACTTAATGAGACTTGGGCACCGGCAACGAATGTGTTAAATCGAGTTTATGCGTAAAAATGAAAAGGTGACAAAAAAGGAGATAGATAAGTAGACAGAGTTGCTTTCGAATTTATAATATTACCTATTATGAATATTAATTCCATGTCCTAACTTGGATTAACCATGCACTGTCAACTGTCATGTTGTAAGAATTGTAAGCACGCACGTCACATCAATAAAATCGATCGGTACATGCATCGGTAGATGATGATGCCTAAACTAGCGAGCGTGCTCGCGTTTCTTTTGGACATAGGTAGAGCAATTGTTTCTCACTCGCAAAGTATGGACTTACCTATTACGCCGCGTATAGACACATCAGGCGTGTCTAAAAAAGAGACTGGGCACACGTTGCGCGTCGTAACACGCGAGTTGTCTGGCGACTATTGCCGGCGTGTAAACGCGGCCTTAAAGGGAGGAATGCTGCGAGCTACTGGTGCTGATGCTCATTGTGAAATTACACTACCTACTTTTACTTGACAAGTTGTAGTTAACTAGTCTGCTGTTTATAATTTGTTCTGCGATTAGATATGAGTTATGACCTAGTTTTAGCATCTGGCCCAATCTTGGCGATACTTTATATGGGATTCATCTTTTCTAATATTGGCCACCCCCAGTATAATTTGTTCTCAAGCTCAATATCAACCGTACCCGATCGGAGGTCAGGCTTACATTAGTTTACCGACGCGAGATGTTGGAATATCAGCCCTTATTAGTCCGAATCCGAAGTCTTCAAATCGCATTCAATCTTATCATATCACCGTAGTATTGATATATATCATATATCACGAAATGTGTAAAATTTTACGTTATACTGCTTTTGCTGATCATGCGGATTTATGAAACTAAACTATCAGATATTAATTTATCTATAGTATAGGTAGGTAGTTAATACAGTTCAGTAAATGTCGACATAGAGTAGTTAGGTACCTACATTACGCATTTTATCCATCATACCTAATTAATAATAATTATCATAAAATGAATTACTGAAACCTAAACTTTACCTAGGTACTTAACTACTGAAATAACGAATTCCATACTAATACTAAGTATGCATACATATTACAAATGCGAAAGTGTGTCTGTCTGTTACCTCTTCACGCTTAAACCGCTGAATCGATTTAGATGAAATTTGGTATGAAGATTGTTTGAATCCCGGGGAAGGACATAGGATAGCTTTTATAAGTCATAAGTCATTTATTCATAAACAATATACATTTGTGTTTGAATTTTAAACATAGATGTTACATTTCATAATCAAATATTCAAAAATTATATTAAAATGTCAACTCTGGTCTTAATATTACAAAAAAGTTCATATAGTTAATCCAGATAATAATTGTAAAAGTATGTATAAATTCCAATAAAATATTTATCCCGGAAATCATCCCCTAAGGGGGTAAAATGGGGGGTGAAAATTTGTATAGAGCTACGATATAAACATAACATATCGATATAATCTACATAAGATATAACAAACATAGCTAAGATAAGAACAAACTCGATAAACATTACATTAGATTGAAAAAGAACCGCACTCAAATCGGTTTATCCGTTTGGAAGCTACGATGCCATAGACACCCACAAATACCACTATACCCAAATACACATTTTAAACGTATAGTAATCTGAAGTCTAAAAATAAGTTAGCACAAATAAATTAGATTGTTAATTCTTTTCGTAGGTACAGTCGAGTTCTCCAATATATATATATACGGACAACCTTTTAAAATATCTATACACAGTCTCTATTGTTACTAACATAAGATAAGACGCATGTGTAGATATTTTTGAAAGGTTGTCTAGTATAGATATTGGAGAACTCGACTGTACCTAGAGCATAAAGCTTATATGCAGAGAGTGATATGTAATACACATGGCATACAATATTACGTATGCCTTACATATATAGAACATTGTTTTCTGTGAGTTGGTGACTGAAATTACGACAGATATTTGCCGTGGCCTCATCCAAGTGACAAATTAGAGGTAACCTACTGCTGTTTAGTTTTATTTTAAAAGCTGTAGGATAAGCTTATCTCCTCATACCTCATATGTATTGCTATCAAGAATTCACAACACGCCTGAGACGATCTAAATAGTGTGCGTTTGACCTCCGCTTATTGCATAGGTTAGTTGTTATGGTGCGAATCATTTTGCTACATAGAACGAATTCACTTCTCTTTGTACCAGGCACAGAGAGAAGATAAAGCCAGAAGAGAGAAAGAAAGTTTTCTTTGTGAAGTGTAACTGCTAATTGTTTACGTTGTACTAAGTATGCCTCAACTACTAGTTATAAGTTGGTTATTAATACCGCTATACCTTTCGCTTTAATTTGAACCTTGCTAATTTAACAATAGAGTCCCTATTCGAGTAAAGTATTTATTAAACATGAACTTTTTATTTCGAAGCGTTTTTGGCATGTGGCTAAACAATGGGCTCTATGGGTCTTGAGATAAGATTCGTTCTAGAAAAATCATTCTTACACGTAAGAATGATTTTTATCTACGAATATTGGATTTAAGATAATAATATACATAGGGGAAAATTCATCATCAAGATCATTGATACAAGGGGCACATAGATTCAATGGACTTAAAAATATTAAACGAAACATAGTTGAAGTTCATTTATTCAAAGAAGGTGCCGACGCAACAAAAATAGGCTGTCAGAGTTTCACCAACGACCAAACAAAACCCCACGAGCTACATGCACAAATACGTTTTTAGGGTTTGGACGAAAAGCTCATAGAATAAAGAATGGGATATTTTTTTGATAAAAATGAAAAGAAACATGATAATCAATAATATGGTGTGAGTGAGAGTGAATAAAAGGTTTCAGCTATTGATTAGAAAAAAACTATTTAGTGATAAATGCAATGGTGTGTTTATTTTTGTGTTGTGTTCCTTGATACAAACATTGAAAGCGACACATTGATACAAGGTAGAAAAAGAATAACAAAAAAAAACCCGATACTACTAAAAACCCGATACTACTAATAACACGTGTACATGAATTAGGTAGTCACTTGTGGAAGTTCTGAAAATAATTTTCCACAGTTTGTGTTTCTCGAAGTTCTCAACAAAAGTCCATGGTTATTTAATGAATCGTTAAAATGAACTAAGAAGAGAAGAAGTGTTATCCGTTGTAAGTTTACGTGTAGAAAGGCAAACAAATTTTGAACATGTTTATTGCATTTTTAATTATATTCATTAACGTATACTATGAAAATTTAAGATTCTGAATGGATGCTGTGCATCAATTTACCCCATGTAGGGGTAGAAAGAAAATTCGTATCAAAGTACCCCTGGGGTGCTTTGATACGAATTTTCTTTCTGTATAAAATGGATCATAACTGATTTAATATTCAAGTTAACAAGTAACTGCTTCCTTAATAAGATTATTTCAAAAAAACATTTTTGGTACAAGCTTTTATTGCCGACTGTAGGTACTTTTCTGTATATCATCTCATTGTTCTATTCTAACGAGCCCAAACTCAACGGGGTTACGTCGGTTTGTTGCGTCTTCTGTCTCCATCATTAGATCCGCTCGATGATACCATAATATTGAATTGTCACCCAAACTATACTAATACCCAAAATTTCAGCTCAATCGGATAACGGCTAGTGACTGAAAAATGGATTGCAAATTTTGGCGGACAACTTACCTTAGTTACTTCTTGCATACTTACATACGAACAGGTCAAATTAATATAAAGCTTGTAAAAATGTGCCTAGAACCACTTGATGCGTATCAATTGTTTTTATAGTCATTGTTGTAGTATAGCCTTGGAGTTATGGTTAAGTATGGCCATTACAATAAAAAACTGTATCGAGGTGCCCCAACTCCCCCTACGTATTAGCGGTGAGGTGGGGTTGCTATTAAGTCTATAAGTACCTACTTAATATTATAGAGATGAAACGTCTGTGAGATTGTAGCTTTGCAAGATTGTACGTAATCTCCGGAACTACTCATCCCTTTCAAAAAAATATTTCATCTGTAAAAAAGGAAAAGGGCTCATAGAAAAAAATGGTTTTGGTACAATAATCTAACCAGTTTTCAAAATGGACCATCGGGATGGATATGGAATATATTTTTCACCTCACTAGCTCGGAAAGACCTTTTTTATTAGGGTTCCGTAGCCAAAATGGCAAAAACGGAACCCTTATAGTTTCGTCATGTCCGTCTGTCCGTCTGTCCGTCTGTCCGTCTGTCCGTCTGTCCGTCTGTCCGTATGTCACAGGCATTTTACTCGAAAACTATAAGGTGTATTTGAATAAAATTTTGAGGATAGGTGTATTTTGTTAGCCGCTACATAGTTTTGTGATTAAAATGACAAAAAAAATTTTTTTTAGGGGTGCACTCCATACATAAAACTAAAAGTCTAATTTTTTTTTTTCATTGTGACCCCCCGTGTGGCACATCAATCGATAGGCCTTTCAAAATAAATATAAGGTTTCTTAGCATTTTTTTTTGATTAAGTGAATAGGGTCGGAGATAATCGCCCCGAAAGTCACTAAAATTCTGTCCCCCCCCCTCTAATTTTTGAACGGTGTATTTTAAAAATATGGAAAAATTCATGGACATAGGGCTTATTAATTTCATTCACCGAAAATTGTTTTGAACAAGATCGGTTCAGAGATATTGCTGAAAAACTGCCTTCCTCAAAGAAAAGGACGTAAGTGCCGTAAAATTTCTGTGACGTTACGACCTTTTTAATAGGCACGGAACCCTTCGTTTTGCGTGGTCCGACACGCACTTGGCCGGTTTTTTATTCTTTAAAAACAGATAGCAAAACTGCATTTTATCCACATGTGTGCAAAGAATATTTGAAATCCGAACGTGTTATTAGTTACTTTTGTTGTCCGTCTTTCACGGCAAAACGGGGCGACGAACTGACGTGATTTTTAAGTGGAGATAGTTGAAGGGATGAAGAGTGACATAGGCTACTTTTTATCTCTTTCTAACCCCCCACTTCCCTAAAATGGCGGGTGGAAGTTTGTATGGAGCATTCCGCAATTTTCAAGGTAGAAAGCTAAAAATTGGTATGTGGACTATTTATGACTAACAAAAAAAATCGTGCATCATTTTTTTTGGAAGACTGCACCTAACCCCTTAAAAGAGGGGGTGAAGTTTTATATGGGGGTCCAGATAGGTAGAGTCAATATGTAGAATCGATATGTAGAGTCCATATGTAGAGTCAATATGTAGAGTCGATATGTAGAGTCGATATGTAGAGTCGATATGTAGAGTCGATATGTAGAGTCTATGTAGAGTCGATATGTAGAGTCGATATGTAGAGTCGATATGTAGAGTCGATATGTAGTCGATATGTAGAGTCGATATGTAGAGTCGATATGTAGAGTCCATTTGTAGAGTCGATATGTAGAGTCGATATGTATAGTCGATATGTAGAGTCGATATGTAGAGTCTATGTAGTCGATATGTAGAGTCGATGTGTAGAGTCGATATGTAGAGTCCATTTGTAGAGTCGATATGTAGAGTCGATATGTAGTCAATATGTAGAGTCGATATGTAGAGTCTATGTAATATTTACTAGTTAAAATAAAGGCTGATTATACATATTTTAGTTGTTTTTCTTATGTAGTACTTTCCTCAGTTTAGTGAGGTGAAAAGATTTGTGTTACACACGGGTGCAAGTTATTTTGACGTCTCGTGTGTTGCAACACTCGCTTTGCTCAGGATTCTATTTTTGAACCACTCGCTACGCTCAGGATTCTATTTTCGAACCACTCGCTTCGCTCGTGGTTCAACCATAGAATCCATTCGCTAGCTCGTGGTTCAACCCTAGAATCCATTCGCTGGCTCGTGTTTCAATTCCACACTCGCGGTTAAAATATAACTTTGCACCCTTGTATAACAAATAACTATTATGCCATTGAGCTCAAAGGTCAATCCATTTTGGTCTCCATTCGGATTATTATGAAGAGGAAATGTGTTAAATATATTCAAAGCACTTACTGTAGTCCAAAGTCTCAATCACGTAAATATAATGTGACCTTTTGTAAACTTGCTCGTCAAAATCACCCTTTCACAAACCGGCTCACTTTGACACCAACATTAGGTATTAAATCTAGTTTTTGATGAGCAATCTAACCGATACGTCGGTCTTTCCACGAGACTTATTGGCTCTGAAGTTATTTACAGAAGCAGTAATGTGAAGATTTCGTTATCACCACGATGTCGTGATACGTGTATTGGAGATATGTGACGCAAACGTCATATCTGCACGTCTCTCGTGTCAGCACGATTTAATCGGCAGGCTAACGACACTACAGGGTTTATCTTTTCTTATGTGAGTCTAATCAGATAAAGCCTTAAAACAACCGATTAACATACTTACGAGTTATACTCTTATCAGGCAATAGTGAGTAAATATATGTATAATATACCTATATTGTGTGTCATTTAGCCTGATCAATCTTGGACTCTGTAATCGGCTTTGAGCGATGACTAGTCGCAAGCGAATACTTGGTAATCTTGGCAGTCAATGATGCAAGGCACATTTCATAGTAATGGCAGTTATACATTTATTAATATATCGCGTTTAAGTATGTCTGAGAAAGATAAAAAAAACAGATTTGACCAGTTCTTGTTCAATTTTAATTAATTCATGAAATAATATAATAATTGAATAAGATATGTAATGATTGAATAAACTTAGAATTAGATGATATATTAATTGATTAATGAAGCAAATACAACAAATAAATATGTACCTACAATGTAATTTTTGACGATGCAAAAGTGATTGTAAAATCGTACTTGAATAAATGATTTTTATCTTATCTTATCTAATGTTAGATATGAAAATATTTATAGCTTGCTAGGTATTTTATTCTAAAATATTTTTAACTTACGTTCTTGATAAGTCAAAGATGACAAATCAGCAGGACGATATATCTACGCCGAACACAACCAAAAAGTGTATGGAGTAAATTTATTTATTTATTTATTTAAACTTTATTGCACAAAATACAAAAAAAAATATATGTACAAATGGCGAGCTTAATGCCAGATGGCATTCTCTACCAGCTAACCATTGGGCTAAACAGAGACTTATAACAGGTGCAAAGAAAAAAGTATGATAATTTCTGTTACGAATATACTTGAGGAGAGAGGAAAAAAATACAAATGTATTATACACTACATATAGACATACATAAATAAAAATATATAAGATACATACAAAAAGATATACTACTACATATTCAATATATACTACCATTATGTGGATGGATTTTAGTCGAATTCTTGTTTAAGCAGATGCTTACGCAGCATCCGCTTGAAAGCAAACTTGCTTGGGGCTTGTCTGATGTTGAGAGGGAGTGAATTCCAGAGACGGCTTGCCTGTACGGCGAAGGAGTGAGTCATAAAACTAGTGCGGTGCGAAGGTATGGATATTTTGAGGACACGGGAGGTACGCAGCTCACAGCCTGGGCGAGGGGTATCGAAAATAAATTTACTTTTGAGGTATCCTGGAGCAGAAGGCTCAGACAAGATTGAAAAAAGGGTGCAAAGTAATCTGAGGGATCTACGACGGCGAATGGAGAGCCAGTTAAGTTGACGACGGTAGAAAGAAACGTGGTCATATTTACGGAGGCCGAAAATGAATCGTATGCAATTATTGAGGAGGCGATCCAGTTTATTGAGGTATTGTTGAGTGACATCGGTAGTGCACACATCACCATAATCAATAATTGGCAGCACCAGCGCCTGGACCAACAACTTCTTTGTACTGACTGGGAGGAAATTCTTAAAATTATATAAAGTTCTCAGCGTTCCGGTGACCTTGCGACTAATTTCGGAGAGCTGACCATTCCAGGAGACGTTCGAATCAATAACTAATCCGAGATTTTTAACTTGTTTGCTCAGGGGAATGACAGCGTTGTCAAACCGGATCGGTGAAACAGAAACTGAACTGAGTTTGGAAAGTTGCCGCTGGCTACCAATAAATATAGCTTGGCACTTAGCTGGGTTGACGCAAATGCCAAAACTGTTAGACCATTCTGCAATGTGATCAAGGTCTGCGTTAATTAGGGAAATGGCACCATTGATATCATTTACTTCAGCTTGAGCGTACAGCTGCAGATCGTCCGCATACAGATGGTAAGAACATTTAATCATGGTGGTGATGAGGTTGATAAATACTGAGAATAGGAAGGGAGAAAGAATACCACCTTGTGGCACTCCGGTGCTTAGCTCACACCAGTCAGATAATGAGCGGTTGGCACGAACTGCTTGGACGCGATCGGAAAGATAGGAAGAGAACCACTCCGTCGCCTTTGAAGAGACCCGCAAATGAGTAAGCGTTGCAAGAAGTAGATCATGATTTACAACATTAAAGGCATTTGAAAAATCTATGAGCACTAACACTGTAACTTTAGAGGATTCCAGACCAAGTCTAAGGTCCTCTGTCACATTCAGAAGCGCGGTGGTAGTGCTGTGTCCAGATCGGAAGCCAGACTGGAAAGGAGAAAGTAGATTGTTACTATGAACGAAATTTGAGATCTGTTTATGAGCCGCAGCTTCAAGAATTTTGGAAAGAAATGGGAGAATTGATATGGGCCGAAAGTGATTGAGGGAACTGGGATTGCTAATTTTGGGAAGTGGGATGACAAAAGCCTTACGCCAACACGAGGGAAACATTCCAGTATATAAGGAAGAATTCACGATGTGAGTTATAACAGGCAAGATACAGTCAAGAACATTGAATGGTATTTTAATTAAATTATAAATGGGCAATTTAATTGTTATTAGGTGATTAATAAATGAATGTAATTAAATATGTATAATGATATCAAATAGGTACGTAATCGTAGGCAGCGAAGTAACAGTAACGACCAATTTTCTTAAATCAAGGAACCCAATCAATAGTTATTTTTAATAAAAGGCTGCAAAGTTTTTGTTTGGCGCAAGTGCTTATATTGAAAGCCGAGCTAGCGAAGGATTGTAAGATTGAAAAATGTACAATCCTGAGCATAGCGAGGCTTTCAAGGCACGAGACGCCAAACAACTTTGCTGCCGAGCGAAACACACAACTTTTCACCTTACCACCGCGAGGAAAATCCTTCAGTCTCATCTCGTAGCTAGATTTGGTAGCTATAGCTACGAAATGGGAGACATAATCCCTATTCGAAGCTGGCTACGAAACGGGAATTCTTAAGTCCCATCTCGTAGCCAGATTTGGTAGCTGGCTTCCAAATGGGATAAATAAGCGCAATTCGAAGCTGGCTATGAAACGGGAAAATGAGCAAGTCGCAAAATGAGCACTAGTGCATATCGCAGTCTCCACTTCTGTTGTAAAAGATAGGTAGTTTAGGTTCGTTAGGTATCTTCAGATGCCCGAAGGGCAAATAGACCAGAAATAGGAGCCGCGCGCAGCGGGGCTCCGTCGACACTGCCGGATGACGAAACAAAAGCATGGTCTCCTGGTGTTTTGATGGAGCGGGGCTCCTATTTCTGGTCTGTTTGCCCTTCGGGCATCTGAAGATGCCTAACGAACCTAACCTACCTAACGTACCTTCGTTCCCATTTCGTAACTGGCTTCGAGATGGGAAAGCACATTTCCCATTTCGTAGATAGCTACCAAATGTTGCTACGAGATGGGAAAGTCGTTCCCATTTGGTAGCTAGCTACAAGATAGGAAAGCACATTTCCTATTTCGTAGCTAGCTACCAAATCTGGCTACGAGATGGGACTAAAGGAGGAAAATGGGAAAATGATGAAAATTTTAAAAATGCCTTTTTTTTGTTGATAGAATAACCTTCCTTACTGTAATTGATCTGAAACTTTTCAGATTTTTCAACTGCGTACATTATTTTTGAAAAATAGAAATAGTTTCCTCACTTACGTTTTGGGTCAATAATAAAGTATTGAATTATTAGCATAACACCAGTTTCTGAACGCAGGATAATGACCTCTCATTCCTTCAGAATAGTACATTGTTTAACGAGGGCCGTAAGTGGAATATTGCTAACGAGAGTGTATCAGAAGCCCGACGCCGAAGGCGGAGGGCTTTTGATGACTCGAGTTTGCAATATTCTTACGCCCGTGTTATACACAATGTTTTTCATCACATTTGCGAGGAAATAAATAACAACAAAAGACAGAAAAATGTATGTTTCATACAGCAGCACCAATCAAAAATTGACAACTTCACTTCCAGATCAGTGCTAGTAGAGCGCGCAGTTCAATATTTCAACCAATCACAGAGCAGTATTCTTGCGGGGCGGGGCGTCGTGACCAACTAGATTTTTTTATTCAACCAATCACACAGCAACCAGATTTGCTTAAGCCAATCAGAGGGTTCTATTATTAAAAAAAAAAAACCATAACGCCCATGGGCGTAATATAGCCCATTACAGCTCAGTACGCTTGCGTATAATAACACCATTTTCGAGCAAGTGTGATGAAAAAAAAGTTATATCTCGCGATAGAGTGTCACGTTCTAAATTCAAAAACACTTTCCACGCTAGCAGAGCAGATATAATACTCGTATAATGGTCTTTTGGGCGTAGATTTTGAGCGATAAAGCAAGCCTTTCCGAGCTGGTGAGGTGAAACAATATAAATATTACCCATAAAGATATTATATATCGGTCGGAAATATACGGAAGCGGTACAAGAGAATCCCAAGACTGCTTTTCTCAACTAGAACTGAACAGGGTGTAAGTATGTAAATACAGTGTCATAGGTAATAAGGCTTTGTTTTTGTGATTAGTTCTATTGAATCAAGTGGGTCATTGGCTGCACGTAGGGTTATGTAACCGCGCGCTGACACGGCGCCCGCGCCGCCGCGGCCGCGGGCCTACTCACACACAACTCTCCGACTCACCACGCGGCTGTATAAGTCTGACCTCAGAGCACGCATAGTTTATTCGCGTCTCGGGGTCAAGTTATTATAGGGAGATGTAGTGTGGTGAGTTGAGAGAGGTCGTGAACCGTATAGCTTCTGACTCGCGCTCCCACGGACAACACAACGACACTCGCTTTTCGACACATTTAATTTACGAATAAACTAAGTAAGTAAAGTTAAATATTTTAGTACTACCTATTTTTATGTATTTCACCGCACGTTTCGTTTGTCATAAAATAAATACAACTAGTAAGAGATAAAGAAAATTAATATGTTATTTATGTACCTTAGGAAAAACATCGTGAGGAAACCTGCATACATCTGCGAAGAAATTCAAAGGTGTAGTGAATTCCTCAACCCGCACTGGGCCAGCGTGGGGACTAAGTACAGCCCGTTCCCTCTTATCCATGAAAGGAGGCCTGTGCCCAGCAGTGGGACGTATATAGGCTGATCTATGATTATTATTATTTATGTACCTTGGTTATGTTGGCCTGATTTTGATTAGCATATTTTAAAATTCATTTAAATTTAATTTCTATGAGACATATATTATGAGAACACTTCAATTGGCGAAGAGAAAGTGAAGGTTGTGTAGGTACTAGGTACATAGGTACTTATAAAAGATATAAAATTAGGAGAGTATTTTAGGTATATCACAAGAAAAATCTTGTATTGAATTACTAGCGCGTGAGGCTATCCACCTTCACTGTTCAAGATCTGCGAAAGTTTAAGGTTTTTCTCGTGATTGCGCACCCAATACAATATAATTATCTACATAATTGTAATCTAAAGCTGGCTGGTTTGTAGTGAAAGTTTGATAAAATAATCAAGTAATTTAAACACTATCTTGTTTTTAAGTAAATATTAGATAGGTACCTATAATCTTATCATAACTAATTAATAATGCCATACAATTAGGTAATTCATATCGTACCTCGAAGTTTCATGTGCCAAACATGAAATATTTATATCCGTTTATCCGAAGTGGATACCATCCATTTCCAAGGTTGATTCAGCAGTGACAGTTCAAGTTCAAATCGTTAAGGTCAATATATGTGAATTTTGTAACCCTCTTCTATCAATACACACTTGCGACAAAAGCACGCATAATTTAGCAGCCACAAAATTGTATCTACCTACTGACTGGTAGATTACTAACTAATTTCTGATATATATTTTAGCTAGACGTGACATTTGCGAGCGCATCGGTATTTAAATTGTTGTAAGTACCTATTAGGTACGTTTAAGTTCTTTTCAGAGTTCCGTAGTGAAAAATCTAACTCATAATTATATATATTGTGATGTCTGACTGTCTATGCTTAAGTAGGTAACAGGCAGGCAGGTAACTCGGACCCCACCAACTGCTCTGATTTTCGTGGTCGTATATCAATACGTATTATTTTACAATTAAGAAATGATTGTCTGTAATCTAATCATAGACAATGCCATAATTTCGGTTTAGATGGGTACCTATTTAAGAGACCGACATCAAACAAACCAACGAAACAAGCCAAGTGTTTGTATGTATGCGGATATCTAGGAGAAAAACAATGTAACAGTGATATTGAACGCACGGTGGCTTATAATTTAATTACGAAGCACGTCAATCATGATTCATAATACTTCCTCCGTATATTCCCAACAACCAAGAAACACACCGCTACAGCCGTAGTGACTGCGACACAAACAGGTAGGTAGTCTTGTCTCAGTTCGCACCACGTCCTCTCGTGGGAATACAGTGTATCTACTTGGAATTACATATTTATATTCCTAACTTGTACTGTCGTCGCAACGTTTAATGTAGTTTTAACAGCCTTCAAGAAGCAAAGAAAATGTAGGCGGCACCTGACAAAGAGGCTATAAGGAAAATCTTACAACCCGTCTGTCTACCAGCCCCGCCTAGTGAACATGGAATACAAACACGATAAGAGATTTGTGTTTAAAGATATCTTGCTTTTTATACAAATCTCTTCATCCTCTTATAAGGCTTGTTCACGAAAAAAAGCAGCCATCGAAAACTAAGTCTCCACTGTCACCCAGTAGGTCTAGGTGGTTCAAACCGCAATTAGATAGCCAACTGATTATTCTTTTTTATGCCTAAGAATTTAAATTCCAACATTTTTTTTAAAGTTGTGAAATCCTACATAATGCCAGTTAAGGCTTAAAGCTAAAATGATTGCATTTCGATGCTAGTGCGGAAAGTATGTCATTACGTCACGAGTACCGAGATATCTTGCCACGAGCCGTAGGCGAGTGGCAAGACTTGGGACGAGTTAAGAATGACATTTCCGCACGTGTATCGAACGACGTTTTTTAATACAGTTGCGAAAAAATAAGAAAAACAACAAGTAAGGAATTCGAAACTTTTATATTATTCATTCTGTAACATCAATGTAATACAGTTGAAAAAAATTAAGTTTAATACAATTCAAATACAGTTTAATACAATTCTATCTTATTTATTTTTTATTGACATAATAATTAATGGTACAATTTGTACGAGGAAAAGTGAAAAGCACTAGTGCGCGAAAACCAACTTTCCGCACGCTAAACAGCTACGTAAAGTAGCACTTTTTGAGCAACTGTATTAAAAAACAATTTATGACTTGCATACGGTAATTAAGAGTCTGGAAAGATATTCTCGGAACATTATAGCATCGACAATCTATTTGAGTTGTCTGAAGGGATAATATTATAGTAGATTGTGTCTGAAGGGAGCAAAATGAAATATTTACGGCGAGGGCGGTATATTGATTCCTGAGTGAAGCGAAAGATTCTACAATAAAATCCTGAGCGTAGCGAGGGATTCTAGTAGAATCTTGAGCGTAACGAGGGATTCAAGTGTTTACGCCCAAGATAGAAATAATTTTGCTACCGAGTGACACATACTGCTTTTCACACCTTCTATGAGGAAAATTGAAATCCCTCATTTGAGGGCAACATCTCTTTTCTGAATAGCGTGTGAAATAGTAGATTGTATTAGTAGGGAGCAAAATGGTATATTGTAGCGAGGGTGACTGATTGAATCCTGAGCGTAGTAAAGAACAAGAACCGCTTCCATTTCTATGCGTTTATAAAACCTCCAGAAAGCCAACCCAGACGAATATAAGTACCCAATTAATAGTTATTTACGATACAAGTGCAGAAAATAGGAAATTCGCAACGAGTGGTGATAAATTAAAACACGACCGAAGGGAGTGTTTTAAATCGACACGAGTTGCGAATTACCTATTCGCACGTGTATCGTACAACGTTTTACAGTACATAATATGGCTCTTTAAAGTTTCAACATATGCACGGAAAGTGCTCATTTCCGCACTCGTGCGGGAAAGTAACACCATGTGTACTCTAAAAGTATTTTCGGTGTAGGTAAATAAGTAACGCAAAAACAAACTGGCATCTGTCTGTGCAAACGGTCACACTGAGAAGGACTTAAGCACAGGTCAAGTAGATAATTATGGCATGTGGCGATTCAAATTACAGACCTGTTGTTTTTATCCCAATCATAGTTCATTATTTCCGTGAATACTGTAATAAAACCGATACATAAGTATTTACGACGTTAATATATGTTTATCACGTAGGTAAGTACGACATAGTTGGAGCGCGGGATAAATGAAAAAAAATCTTATAGGTATGAATAATTGCTTGGTGCGGAAAAGATGTTCTGCAGATTATTATTTTTTACGAACATGAATGTTTTTTCATATTTTTCATTTTTATTACTGCCCCAAGTCAATTGAAAAAAACCGGCCAAGTGCGTGTCGGACCACGCACAACGAAGGGTTCCGTGCCTATTAAAAAGGTCGCATCGTCACTGAAATCTTATGGCACTTACGTCCTTTTCTTTAAGGAAGGCAGTTTTTCAGCAATATCTCGAAAACCTTTAAACTGATCTTGTTCAAAATAATTTTCGCTGAAAGAATTTAATAAGCCCTATTATATCCGTGATTTTTTTCATATTTTTAAAATACCTACACCGTTAAAAAATTAGAGGGGGACACAGTTTTAGTGACTTTCGGGGAGATTATCTCCGACTCTATTCACTTAATCAAAAAAATTGCTAAGGAACCTTATATTTATTTTTAAAGGCCTATCGATTGATGTGGTGCCACACATGGGCTTGCAATGAAAAAAAAACATTTTTTGACTTTCAGTTATATGTATGGAGTGCACCCATAAATTTTTTTTAAAATCATTTTATTACAAAACTATGTAGCGGCCAACAAAATACATCTATCCTCAAAATTGTATTCAAATACACCGTATAGTTTTCGAGTAAAATGCCTGTGACATACGCACGGACAGACAGACAGACAGACATGACGAATCCATTAGGGTTCCGTTTTTTGCCATTTGGCTACGTAACCCTAAAAATGGATGCTAAAAAATTGAACCTTAATGTTATCAACTGTCTTACATTTGTGATTTTTAATATCAAGTACAACTATGAAGTATTCGCAGCTAAGATTTGATAGATTTTGTGTTATTTTCTTTGCAAGACGTTGTCACTAAATAATGGTTAATCATTGTAAATTTAACGGTATCGTGACGTGAGTGGTATTCAGAAAGTAAAAGTATTAGCGGTGATGCTGCTATATATATATCAGATTCATTATTGTGAGAGTTATTGCATTATTGCGCAGTAAGTTTAAATGTCTTATACTTATTTGGAAATGCTACCAACTTGAGACAAGATGATGTGTTATCTTTCTGAAGGTAAGTAGAAGCCAAGCCAAGAAGTGGCAGAAAAAGTTTTGAATCAGTGGGAATTGGCTTTCGTACGGTAGTAAAATAAAAAAATATTAAAAACAAACCACAAAAAAAGAAACCTTATAGGTATCATCCACGCTCGTCAACTTTTTTTTCAAAACTTATCTTCAATGCTAGTTCATTTACGGAACTAGATATGCCAAAAAGCGAGGTAGCTAGAGGCTCTTGCCACGTCACTTGGCTTCGCTCTTGCCAAGAGCCACGAGCTAACGTGTTAGAGACATTATGTTCGTATCTACAGAATCCATTAAAACTGCGGTGTAGCTATCCTATCCCACATAAATAAAACCACCTAAATTTGCATGCTTAGTGCTTGCGGGCTAGTGAGTCATGTCATGATGGATATTGAGGCAAAAATGACCATTTATTGTAAATGCAAAGTAACCGGTGGGGAGGCCCGGCTGTTATTGACATTCTGCCTTCGTGCTTCATGCCCGCTACGTCACTGTCCACCGAGCATAAATAAAAGATTAAGAGAGAACATGCCTAGCCTTTATCATAAAGGACAAAACGGACAAAATAAGAAATGTCTTTAATATGACGCGAATATGTATTTCTCCATCAAGCACATGTCTTCGGTACTGGTAGGCATAAAAAATCCATGGTCACATGGTTTGAAATGGTCATAAAAAGTTGACCTAAGTCCGCACATGAAGTATGGTTTATTCTATGTGCGATTCTCGTTAGCGCGGGGGTGATAATATTATGTCAGTACTTGAACATTGCTCTGCCATGACATTGTTCTGTAACAATGTTTGCTAGTTCTGAGGTCATCTAATAATTTATTAACACGACATCCGTGATTATTACTTTTATTAAAGTTGATTCATTGATTAGTTATAATTAGAAGCTCTTTAATTTTATTATAAGTAGATACTTAATGTTTAACTGACACGTTACCCGGCCCCTATACAAAAGTCAAAAAAAAATCTTGGGTAGGTAGAGGGATCCTTTCAGGAGCCGTAGCATGGTTGGCCTTGTCACGCGATAGGTGATAGGATAGAGCGTGCGTCACTGGCCGACACCGTTCGATAGAACGAGACGACGCTCTTATCTTGTCACTTGTCGCGTGATAAGGCCAACCACAACCAACCATGCTACGGCTCCAGATTTACAGAAAAAAAAACCGGCCAAGTGCGTGTCGGACCACGCACAACGAAGGGTTTCGTGCCTATTAAAAATCTTATGGCACTTACGTCCTTTACTTTAAGGAAGGCAATTTTTTAGAAAAATCTTGAAAATCTTTGAACCGATCTTATTCAAAACAATTTCGCTGAAAGAATTTAATAAGCCCTATGTACATGATTTATTTCATATTTTTAAAATACACTGTTCAAAAATTAGAGGGGGGGGGGGGGGTTGGACACACACAATTTTTGTGATTTTCGGGGCGATTATCTCCGACTCTATTCACTTAGTCAAAAAAATTGCTGAGAAACTATATAGTATAGTATGGATATGGATATAATATTAGTAGGTATGGATAACTGCCAAAGTTTGTGATGACGCTTGAATGTCTATTAACTTGTACCAAGCTATATATTTTTTAAAATTTATTTAATACAATTTTTTATAAATAATTACAGTGTTGCACATAAAGCCACTATTTAAAACCTGGATGGTTTAGGCAATAGTTGGCGAGATCGTTTTATCGTCGATAATTAGTTTCCCATCTAAATCTAATCTCAATACGTTCTAATCTCAATTAGTTAACGTATTCTATAGAACCAATCTCCTGTTCGCAAACTATTTGTCTGTGTGTGACGTGATCATACCTCAAAATACCGACTAGCTAGCTTATTTGATAGAATCATTATTGCCATAAACATGCTAATTTTTTACACTACTAGATACCTATTATGCTTATTTGTAGTTCGATGTGAACCCTGTGAACTCGAGCCTTAGGGTGAGGCCAGACGAGCGTAATTTGAGCGTTGTGTTGTGAATCGCGTAATTTCGGTTCGCCCATAGATGGACAAGCCGAAATCTCCATCTATGGGCGAACCGAAATTACGCGACTCACAGCACTCAAATTACGCTCGTCTGGGCTCACCCTTACTGTGCGACTTACATGCTCACAACCTGTCTCCAATCACCTCACAACTCGTCCCGTTTAACTTAACCACGAGATTCGAAGCGGTATGCGTAATTCGAGGTGGACTTATACATACAGGTTCTCTAGGCGAATCGTCGGATAGCATTGTGAACAATGAACACCAGCAGCGGTACTAACCACTCGTTTCAGAATAACCAGTATAATTCTCACATCCGATTACGCACAGTTGTTTCGATTCTCGTAGTCAAGTTATGCTAGTGAGAGTGGTGAGGTGAGCTGAGTTGAGACATAATAATCGCACAGCGGGGCAGCCCGCGCCCGCGCTCGCGCCCGCGCGTCTTCGGTCGGCGCGGCATTGACACTGACGCGATCGCATGCGGCGCGAATGCTTGCACGCACTTACACCTCGAAAATTCCGTTTTGTAATTGTAATAACTTTCAATGAAAATCTGCTCGTACGCTACGCGCGGCCGTGAAAGCATTGTCGCTGGTCGACAGCACCATGAGCTCATTAAATCTATTTCGCAACGACTAGGCAATCTAACTGAACATTATTCATACTTAAACCTAATAACTTGCTGGAGTTAGATATGAAGCAACATAGTGTTCTTGTTCCATGTATGTTACAAATATACATTAACCATTTCCCAAGCAAGGTATAAAATCTAACTACCTACAATCTCCACGAGCGGATGCCCGCGAAAGGAATGATTTCGCTTTGTTTTAACACCATGTGAAACTGCTTAAAACAAGTAATAAAACGAGGTTGCTCTAAAAAAAAGACTGCGATGATGAAACTGAAATTAATAACTTCACTGGCTGCAAGCCCAGTGTTATTTAGTTACGAGTAGGTAGGCATTTGGTCAAAATATTACGTAAAGATTTGGCCACGCATGGTTGAAATAACAGGTAGACCTTGAATTCTTCCCGCTAATTGTGCCGATATGTCGGTTGCAATATGACTCACATTATTTAATAGTTGAAGTGAGTTCATGCGTCGTCAAACGCTGGTTGCACTTGACCTAGGATATATTTTTATTACTAAGTTCCTCTGGACGGACGTGACGCCCGCACCTTTTATAGATAGTATTTACTCTTAGAAGGGGGCATCAATGACTATAACATACCTAAATGTATAGTCAGGTCAGTAAGTACCTACCTTTAGAAGAGTTTTAGATACGTAATCATTATTACTTATTACATACATATTACTATGTCCTCAAGATAAGTACAGTATTGAGATTTTAGATTACTTAATCAAATTAACACTCTGAGGACAGTACAACGAACTCAATTATTATGAGTCATAGGTCCTACAGTGCCCATATCTATGTAACTACATAGTCTCATACCTTCTACAGAAAATTGACGTCATCGTCTAAAATGACGTCTGATGCTCCTCATTGATTCAGTCGCAGGTTCGCAAACTGCCCGTGTCAAAGAGTATAATAAGTAATTGGCCCGTGTGTTTGTTCCCGAGAAGAACAATAAAAACAGACAGATAACGGGGTCTATTTGACACTATCTATTGGATCGAAAATGGATTGTGCATTTATTTTAACAGATTAAGTACGTGCTTTCTAATACATATTAACTTGATTTCTATACAATAAGTACTTAGCCACACAGACCCAAAGAGGACAGTTCAACCAACCATTTTGGCGGCAACATAATATATGTATGCAGGGTGGACCTTGACAATATTGTCATGGTCCACTCTCAGTCACTCAACAATCGAAGTCGAGGAACTCATGAATGGAACTTGCCATAAGTTTACAAATATCTGGCAAAGATCGATAGAACCCCTGATAATTTTTCGCAAGACCCGGAGGCATCACACGCCCGACCCTGAACTCAATTCGGGCGCAATAATTTTGCAACTATCGCCGCAGGGCGCGGGCGAGGTGCGGGGCGTCGCCGGCTAAAATGTAAACATTTGCAGGCGCGGGCGCAGGCGAGGCCGCTGCGGACGTGATCGCTGCCGCCATTGCCATCTAACAGTCTCCAGCCAGAACAAAGCAAGAGCGCGGTTCTGGACAGCGGATGTCCAATTTGATATCGTGCGTAAAGCGCATACGATGTACACCTAAGCGCATAGCGACGTGTGTGAGCTAGCTGGACCTCAATTCGGTTCATGTGTTACGTTCGTTCTGACACGAGTGTGGACTGTATTTGCTAAGTGGCGATGTTTACCTTTCGTATATTTTACCACTTAATTTTTTCTTACCAGCTTATTTTTCCAAAGCGTTTTCTTACAATCCGAAACAATACTCCTGTAATTTTCCTGAAGGATTTCTCAATATTCGCATAATTTACCACTCTATTCCTATGTATATTTTTCGATGGCCTATTTTCCTGAAGGTTTTTAAAAGAAGCAGTATATCTTCGTGCTCTACCAGCTGGTAAAAAAATCGGTAAAATATGTGGTCAATATCCCAACTTGAAAAATCGATTTCCGGAAAATACAGTGCCTACTCTTTGATACAGTTCGCGAAGCAGAGTGAATTGAGATTATTATTGGAAGCGATGGATAAAAATGGACCTCCAGTATGTACACATCTAAGGCACGGGTATAGCGTCTCTGGAGCCGTAGCATGGTTGGCCTTGTCACGCGATAGGTGATAGGATAGAGCGTGCGTCACAGGCTGACACCGTTCGACAGAACGAGACGACGCACTTATCTTGTCACTTGTCGCGTAATAAGGCCAACCATGCTACGGCTCCTGGTCAGCAGGGGCCCAAATTGACATTATGTGTGAAACCATCTTGATGCATGCGATGTTCATGCATTTTAAAAATAGTAAGCACGAGGATTGTATTATAAGTAGGTACAGTCGAGTTCTCCAATATCTATACAGACAACCTTTCAAAAATATCTACACATGTGTCTTATGTCAGTAATAATAAAGCCTGTGTACAGATCAAGGACTTTAATTGTTGAGCCATTTAGGTGTTGACTAATATTGCTTTTTTACCTAATAGATGTAAATACATCGAAAACGTCCAAGACTCGGAAACAAATTGTCATGCTCACACCACAAATATTTGCCCCTACCGGAATTCTAACCCAGGACCGTCAGGCAGGGTCCACTAGGTTAAATTGGTTGTCAAACCGGTACTTAATTATTGAGATGTAGTATCACATTTAAATAGCAAAGGTTAGGCCCGGATTATTAAACCTTAAACTGACACTATCAAACCTTATGAACTCGACAACATCCACAAGTTAGTAGGTACTTATAATTAGTAGTTAAGTATGTAGGTATAGTCCGAATCCCGTTGCTAGAACGGATTTTATCTTAAGACCCATCGGTACAACAATACAATAATACCTACACCAATACTTTGTACCATGTTTATGTTTAGCCACGCGTCACAAATGCTTCGAAATGAAAGGGCCATGTTTAATTATTAATAATAGAAGGTGTTCTTAAGACTGTTAATTTAGTCTGTTATGACTTATGAATGTCCTGCAGTTTGAATATGTCAAGCTCGTCTAAAGGTTACGGCGGTTGCTTACGGCGGCGACGTCGTTGATCGGGTTGCTGCTGCAGCCTTCCCTAACATAATATGGTCGAGGGAGGATGGCTGAGATACGCGTCATACTCGTAAACGGGTGCTGTTTGTGGCGTCCGGTCAGTTCTTGTTTGTAAGAACGACAAGCATTACTTCATTCCACTGTTCTGCGGAATTGACATGAGAGATTTCACTCTGTTTTCATTTGGTTGTATTATTTTTTACCCGACTGCGCGACGCAAAGGAGGGTAATGTGTTTATCAGCCTATATATGTATGTATGTATGTATGTATGTATGTATGTATGTATGTATGTATGTTTGTTCCTATGTGGCACTCCAGAGACCAAACGCGTGAACCGATTTTGATAATTCTTACGTCAATCGAACCGACTTACTCTTGCGAGTGTCACTAAAGACATGACGGTAGTCAAAATTCAATATGGCGACAACCAGACGCCAAATTTGAAAAAAAAAAAGTTAACGAAATATGTTGTGTGGGGTATCACTGAATAGGTATTTAAAAATCAGTTCTAGGTTTCTCTTACAGTTTTTCATTTAGAGTGACCATTTAAAATCTATAACGTTATAAAGTTATATTAATTCTGTTCAGTATTAATACTGCACTGCGCGACGCAAAGAAGTTGCCGTTGATATTGTGCTGGGATGTTACTGCATAAGCTACAAGGAACGACTTTAGACCGAGCTGTGGTTGATTTAAGTTCACGCATTTTTGCAAAAGGTCAAGCATATATAGTTTTGAGCCGCGTTAGGTCTCTAAATGGATTAATTATCAGTAGTTTAGACCACCGCAAGCTACTTAATAATCCTCACGATATTAACTCCCTCAATGAAATGACAAGATTGCGAAATTTGCCGTCTTTTAATACTAACTAAAAAGTGTTAAATAAAAAAAAAGATAATTTAGAAAATAAAAAAACCCGACTGCAAAAAAGCTATCTTTAGAAAAAAAAACTGAAAAGAAAAAAACAAGTTCAGTAGTCGAGAACATTGAATCAGTTTCATGATTAACATTTCGTATGTCAATTTGGACCTTGGAGACAGCAACTTCAACAGTCGGGACCCATTAAAAGTCTAGGCTGCGGCACTAATGTTGACGACAATAACGGGTCCCGACTGTTGAAGTTGCTGTCTCCAAGGTCCAAATTGACATACGAAATGTTAATCATGAAACTGATTCAATGTTCTCGACTACTGAACTTGTCTTTTTCTTTTTAGTTTTTTTTCTAAAGATAGCTTTTTTGCAGTCGGGTTTATTACTTGGTTTTTGACACTCAGTGACCTTACACTACACATCTCTGTAGGTAAATACCTTCAGATTTAAGTAATTATAGTTATTTCAATTTTGACACTTATATACACCTCTAAAAAATATAGATTGTATTTTTATTATTTTATTGTTTTTGGCATGTAAACTTTGATGTAGTTAATTTTATTATGAATGATGTATCTACTCATAATATTTAGGGTCTATATAATATACATTTTGACTTATAAAAGAAATGTCCTTGTGGCCTATTTGCTGAATAAATATTTTGATTTTTGACTAGTAGGTAATTTACCTACTCGAATAGTGACTCTATTATTAAAATAGTTGCAAGGTACGAATTAAAACGAAAAGTAAATCGATATTAACTACTTTTTATTAGTAGTTGCAGCATACCTACTATATACAACGTAAACAATTAGCGGTTACACTTAACAATGAAAGACTATGGCTTTTATTTTATTAGTTCTACAAAAAAAATAACTTACCAAAATGTATGGTCGCGTAGAACCCTTCGATAAGCTCATGCACTGGCCCTAGGTTTCCTAGCGTTAAACTGAACGGGCATTGCAATCCCCAAATACCTACTAAGTTATTTAAAACTAATAAAAGTTATACACTTGGAATAGGAAAAAGGACATAAATTTTAATACGATAAACTTTTTTGAACCGAACGCCCACGATTGTTGCCGGAAAGGTTCCATGTGTTAAGTTTCTCGAGTAATCTCTATCGGTTTGTATTTGTATTTACAAACGCAGATATTGCCATGTTTGCCTGATGTTCGATCAAGTGTCGCAGAGCGAATGCTAATAGAATCACATTTGTTTGATATTTAGAGTAAACGAAGCACCAAACAGTGCAAACGAAGCGCAGTAACGAAAAACTTCTGAGTAACAAAACGTATATAGGTTTGGTATCAAATTTGGGTTTGCCACAAGGGCGCGCAACAAATGTAAATTTTATATGACTCTAATACGTTAAGTCAAATTGACCTCCAGCTCATATGATTTAGCCCCGGAAATAATACTGTCGTGACAATTGGCTATTTTCCTAAAAAAATATATTTAGTCCGTCAGTTAGATTATAAAAACATATTGGACAAGTATTTTTTTGTTTCTCAATTAAACAAAAAATGATGAAGATATAGCCGGTTAAAGTTCCTCGTGACGTCACATTATGGTACACTTTTTATCATAATTGACGTCACGCGGAACTTTAACGGGCTATATCTTCGTATTTTTTTTGTTTAATTGACTAACAAAAAATACGTATCCAATATTTTTTGATAATCTAACTGACGGACTAAATTGAATTATAATTTTTTAGCCAGGGAAGTACCCAATTACAAAAGGTCCTATAATAGTTTGTCACAACAACAATAACATTAAGTAAGGTATCTATGTACGTTATTTAAACATTACTATGTTTCCATTCCATCAGTAGGTTAGTAGGTACATATTTGTAGTCATAATGATTGCATACTTAATTGATACTTGCATTAAATCGTAGTTACAGAACCAGTGTGACGGGGGCCTGACTGGTCACAAAACATAAACATGTTGATGATTGAATCCTAAGAATCCTAACGATAATTGTCTACTTGTTTGCGTGTAAGGTAAGTCAAAGTTAAATTCAGTACTAAAATATTACAATTGATTAAAATAAAACTGTTATTTATTTACTTAAATTTATATTTACACAGCATTGTACACAGCAGTGAAACGAAACATCAATTTAAAGGAACAAAACCTTAATATTAATCAACAAGGTGCACTGCAAGGCCTATCATCCTTCATCTCACAAAACTTCAGACACTCCCTACACACAGTCGTCCATCGCCACGCAAGCAGATCACACTCGGGTGTTGACAACAACAGGGCATTCAGCAGCGTCAGGACGCGGAGGTTCGGCGGGTTCCTGTGCGAACCAGTGCGAGCCGGAGGCACTGCTAAAAGCGGGAGTTCGAGGCAATCTGACTCTCCCCGTAAAACACGGCAAACAAAATTGAGTAGGCTAAAATTGCGCCTCACTTCCAAAGGGTGGAAATAATTATATATAATTATTATTTATTTTATTATAAAACCCGTAACATACGACAACAAGCGAAGTAGTGAAACGAATGATATGTGCAGATCTGTTATTTGCTACGCGCTCATGCGCCTCACCCCATGCGTCACACCTAACGAAACTAGACCTCTACCTACACTTAGTTACTACGAATCGCGGTGTGAAGATATATTTGTGGCTGAGGGTTGAGGTGACCTTAAAACAAGTTACAGAATAGGGGGGCTGAAATCGCACCCGTCGTGTCGCGTAAACTAGGCCTTAGTTTGTTATGTTTCGAGTACTTGTGATTTAATTGCGTTAATAAGAGTTCAACGTGCTGCAGCACTCCAACTTACCGAGGTAGGTACAATACCACAATAGGAATGCACCTATTTTTATTCACAGTAGGTAATCTGATCTGATTGCTTTTTTATGGAGAAAAAAACGACTGTATTCTAATGAACTCTCGTAGCTGTAAACCCGCTCAAACGAGCTCAAATAGGATTATTAGGATATTCTCGTACCTGCGTAATATATCTATGTTAACAATCGTTAGCGAAATAATAACTAAATGATAAAATAAAAGAATATATCTGGTTGACACGAGCGCTACAAAGGCCTCACAAAGTATCACGACTTTTTTATTACGTAGTGTATAAATAAGCGATGAAATCCGCTTAAGTAGTAGATAACTACCTACTAATATTAATGAATGAGTAATAATCGCGGATACTGAATACAATATTAGGTAAATTATAAGATGTCATGATTTGTATTGATTTTCGTATCACTGTTCTCTATAGTATAAGTATCTAAATGCGTAACTATTTCTTTTTTTCTGGGTAGGCACATATAGGTCAAAACAACCAAAAAGCACGCCATTTGTTTAATAGGTACTCGATCATCAAAATAGTATATATGTGTTCCAATAGACTATGAAAGAGAAATAGAGATTTTTTAGCACAAATTACATAAACTTTGTATAGAACCTACAGGAGGTAAGGTTAGGTTTGTTTTATAAGCCCCCTCGAGGGTGGGGCTTGTCGGGGCGGGGGGGCTTAGTAACCGTGCACTGGTCACCCCTCTTAGCTTCGCGTGCACTGGCTCACGCGAAGCTAAGAGGCACCCAACGCTGGCCTGTGTGGGGCCTGCTGGCTGGCCCGAGGAGAGCGCTCCTAGTGGGCTTGTGCACTGCCCGCTTAGGACGCGTTGAGCAGGGACCGCAGCAGAAAAGGAGTACCTCTTTATCTTCTGCGGCCGAGGCGGGATCGCAGGGGGAGAGGCGTGTTGGTATAACGGTGCGCCACTCTCCCTACCCCCTGCGAACTTGTCGGGGCCGTTCCGCGGAAGCGGCATTGGTGGGGCCGCGGAGGAAGAGGAATGCCGCCGGTATTACGGTGCGCCGCTTTCCCTATCCTCTGCGGCCGAGGCGTGGTCGGTGGCGGAACCACAGACCTGATCCGCCACCGGGTGCTGGAATTTCCCGCACCCATGATCTCCTCGTAGCAGATTCAGGGGGTCCGCTACTGAACGTGTGGAGATGGAGGAGGCAGGCGCGCCAAAACATCTGGCGTGCCTCTCGTGGAGGGCCTTCGGGCGTCCGCGAGGGAGCCGCTTGTGGGTGGCTGCCGCCGGCGGGGTCGCGGATGTGTGCCCAAGCGTTCCCGTGACCTCGCCACATGGCGGCGAGGCGGCAAGTGGGGGGGGTTTTTAGTGGGTACACCGTGAGTCTCATCAGCTTATACGGGAGTCCCACATAACCAGTCGGGTCACCCCCTGCACCCGGGTGGTATGCGTAACGCATTTTCCCCCTTCAAAAAAAGTTTTGTTTTTATAAAAATCTTGAAAAGTTGACAGTTGCTGAGAAAAACTAAGTAGGATAAATGATGATTATGACAAACATCACATTTATGGCAAATTAAATTATGGATTTCATTAAATAGTAACATGAACGGGACAAATGAAGCCAAAAACTAAACTTGTTTAATTGTAATTGTTTTTTTTGCAATAATTTAAGCATAGGTATGTAAGTACTCCAGAAGCAAGACACTAGTTAGATAAACATGTGCCAGGCCAGCTGTCTGCCAGTAGGTGGAATACTTTACTTATTTTTGACTTATTTCATAGTGCTGTTATCAATATTAGAATAGAAAGTATAATGTGATTTTAGGTTCAGTTATGATCAGATATTGTATGTAGCATTTTCGGTGCAGCAGGGTTGTGTTGTGTCATTTGTGCCCACGGAGTTGGTAGAATCAAAATTGTTATTATTAATTAACGTTATTTTATTACCGCTCAAAAGTACTGAACCGGCGTGCAAATTCAGACTATATTTGCACTTGACCGGGTACATATTTGATTTTTGCATAAAATAACAGCAATACATCAATATTTGAATGATAATAAGTATTTGCAGACTATTACGGAAAATATAAATTGACGTCAGAAGACTTGAAAGAAGACACACAGGTGTAAAAAATGTTAACTTAAGGTTCTGTATTACGAATTCCTGAAATCGCATTAGGTAATAAGTATTTACTTCTGCGAATAAATACGCACAGCTAAAAAAAGATCCTCACTAGCAATTATCTCTACCGGTTGCAGAGTTGAAATGGGTCATAAAGCAGCTTCTGGGTTTATTCACTAAGTAAAAATACTTAGAAGTAAAGGTCTTTCTTAGATAATTTTCGCGTTATGACAAGAAATTCAGCAGCAATATTCTCATAAACTTTACACCATGTCTAAGTGCGGGTTGTCTGAGACTTCATAAATAAGTGGTCAATGCTTTTTAACAAACTTTAAAAACATTACCCTCCTCCTTTGGCAGTCGGGTAAAAAAGGAGGAGGTTATATATGTTCCGCTGAATGTATTTTTTATTAAATGTATTTTCACAGATTTCTCTGTCAATTGTGATTTCCAATTTTTTTTTATGCGTAAGATTAGACACTCTTGGCGTGGTCCCATTGTCACCAAATAAGGATCTAATGATTCCAGGGAAATTGAGGGCAACCCTCAAATTTTATAGGCACGCGTGTAGTTATTTCGGTATTTTCTATTATAACTCGTGTATTTACCCTCGGAAATCGCAATTATGGTAAAGTGGAACTGATGATGAAGACCACAGATGACTTATAACACTCCTCAAGGATGTAAAGTACGTCAAAGATTCTGACATGATTCCGTTGAAGTAGCAACTAATGAAGTGTCAATTCTGAGATCCTTGAGGAATCGACGGAATTCCTCAAATAATATCAACCCACATTTAGCGACTTGGGTTTATCTGTAATAATAATAATCAACGCATTTGCTCTCGGAAAGCAGTTCACTTCACGTGGTAAATTGGAAACGAATTGTGGAAATTTTCATGTACCTATATAGCTTGACGAAGAATTGAAGTCGGTTTAAACTTCGTTTTTGAAGTAAATTATTTTATAAAAGTTGTTAGAAAAAACTGGAATTCTTCGTCACGTCTGAGCAAAGTAACCTTGACTCTAACGTTTAGTTTTACTTGAAAGTGACCTTACCATACGGTTAAATAATTAGGTACCAACGGGAACAATGAAATTGGAAAATAACAATTAACTATAACAATATAATTGTTTACTTTTTGTATGGAAATGGCGTATCAGAGCGCGTGCATAAACAATTCCCAATTAAAGGGTCTCAAGTCTTAATAATGTGTTCATACGCAATAAATGAGAAAAGTAACCTTTCGAATCTGTATTTTTATACAGATTCGGAATTCCAAATTAAAAACTATCGTAGTTTCCTGTTTCCTACACGTAACTTATGCGGCGTGGCGTGGGTGAATTATTGCCGGCCGGCCGGCCTTATAAAACCAAGATGGTCTCTATGTTCACTGTTTGCTAGCTTGCTGTTCTATTCTTTCGTGAATTTGCATAAAATCTTTGACGTAAAAAAACAGTTGATCAAGTATCCCTCGACGGGCGAGTGATAAAATTAATAGTTAATGTTGATATACCGGTTCGAAGGAAGTTAATATATGCATAATACATAGTTTTTGACAAAGAGATTAATCTTTATAAACTTAATAATTAATTCCCCGCAATTCGTAAAACACGGAATTGGATTTCTTTTCTTTTGTCAATATTTTAAGCTTATAAATAATTCAATGAATGCATTCATATATCATGTTAGGTACAAGTGTATTTTTTATAACCATTTTGGTACTTATAGTGCAAACAAACCATGCATATGTGTTACACACACATAAATGTTCTCAAATACTCGACTTTTATTTTACCAAATAAAGTATCGTCGGCCAGTATAATACATAGTTTGTTAAATATATACATTGTCTCCAAGTCTTTGAGTAAATAATTTTAATTTATGCAAATATCGTTAAATTGTCAACGGTCAATCAAGAGTATCAAGACGCACCGAATCGCATATGGAGTTGGAAATAGTATCACGATGTTTTAAGTATCTACCTTCATAAAGTAAGTTAATTACGATACGATGTTAGTTAAGTTCTTGATTACAACAGTAATTAAAAAAGAACGTTCCATATTCGTCACGTGTACTATATTTTTTTTATGATTTTGAAGGACCTAGACGATTTTAACGAAATGGAAATGGTATAGCTAAGAGATAGTTACCTAAATATTAGTAACATTTGGTTAATGCGACGGATTGATTAGGAATCAAATGAAATCATATGTTCTATCAAAGTGCACATACAGGGTGTCCCAGAAGTACCAAGTCACAGTGACACCGAAGGTAGATCAGCTTAAGAGGAACCTAACCAGCCTTTTTAGGGTTCCGTACCTCAAAAGGAAAAAAACGGAATCCTTATAGGATCACTCGTGCGTCTGTCTGTCCGTCTGTCACAGCCGATTTGCTTTTGAGACTACTTGACCGATTGAGTTGAAATTTGCTAAACATATGTGATTTGGTGACCCAAAAATGGACGCGTAAAGTAAATTAATGAATTCTGAACAAAGGGGCCACTTTTGGGGGGTAAACTAGAAAATTAAAAAAAAAACTTCCGCTAACTGTATTGTGCGACATATCAAATATAAGGTGTTGTTGTAAGCATCTTAAATATATATTTTTTATAATTTTAGCTAAATCAGATTTGAGGTAATTTAGGAAAAAAGACGAAAATTGGCCATTCTCCCCCCTTATCTCCGAAACTACTAGGCTTAAAATTCTGAAAAAAATATGGAAAATAGTTCCTTGCCTACAGATTACCTTCAGGAAAACCTATAGATAAGAAGTTTTAGTATTGAAAGTAACGGGAAAATTCTCAATATTTTTGTATGGAGCGCCTGATGTTTAGAGCATAGCAATTTTACGGAACCCTTACCACGCGAGTTGAACTTGAACTTGTATTTAATTGTGTATGTATTTTTTTTTCACTTTTGCTTTGACGCACCGTCCGCCGGACAGGGTGTGTGGGACTCCCGGACAGTCGAAGTAATAACTCGAAAACCGTGCAACTTTTACTGGGGTCATGTTGGGCTGGTGTCACTGTGACGTGGTACTTCTGGGGCACCCTGTATTATAAAGTCCAGAACTATACGTAAATAAAAAATTATAAGAATTTATAATTATACTCAAGGTGACCAAAATACCATGTTATCATTTTTTTTTTGGTATATGTCTCATTCTTATATGAGACATATATACCTACTTTAGTTGGTGTGTGGCGTGTCGGTGTGGGGTATTGTTTTATTATATATTTTATTTGCCAAACCGAATACAGAACTTTGAGAAGAGAAACTTGACCTTCAGTAGGTATAAGCGTTTATTACAAATATCATCATACATACCCCTTTTGTAATTGTTGTGTACGCCGCCGCAATCGATTCACGTATAGTTTCCAATTGGATGTTTTGACATGGGCGGCTTTTATTGAAACAGTTTAATAATATTCTAACGTTTTTAATTATTTAAACTAAAGCTAGAACCTTGTCAGTTGTAAGTGTAATATTGATTATAAATAACTTGAATGAACAAGTACATTACATTTGTATTCTATGAGCAGGTTCACAAGTACCTGGGTAATCAAGAATATATTAACTCATGTTGATTTGATTATAATATCTTAATTCTAGAGGACCGGTCAATGTGGCACACTTTGGGGGAGGCATATGTCCAGATGTCCAGCAGTGGATGTTTTTCGGTAGATATGATGATCTTAAATTCTAGGGCACACGAATTCTAATAATAATGTACAGTCAGCATAAAAAGACATAAAAAATTTAACGTTTTATTATAGGTGACAACCCTGCCGCTATAAAGTTACTATTTGCATTAGCACATAACACATGTCATTCACTATCAACTTGCTAGGGTTGAAACAGGCGGATTTTTGTACTAAAGTTTAACAAGTATATCTCGTAAACGGTAAAGTATATTAACATAGTTTATTGGGAAAAAATAAAGCTCTTGGATGAACAATTCCCCGTTTAGAAATTCAATATCTATACAACAGATAATAGGTTTTGTCGTTATTCTTACAACCCGCTGCGATATAGTATGTGTTAGCTTTTTTTGGTTAAGGCATATTTACGAGGCGAATGACGATGCAAACCAGCAAACTGGAGCTTTTACTTCAAGACAAAGAAGCGGCCGCAGAATGTGCACATCAGAGAGGGACGATCGACGACGATTGTCTCAACATCTCTCCAAGATCATCACCAGACAGGAGTTACCATCCAGCAGCGTCTGCGCGAGGTGCGAGGAGTGGCTGCCAGCGAATGGACAGTGAGAAGAAGACTCAAGGCAGCGAATTTGACACCCAGGAGGCCTGCGACGGGGCCCAGATTTCTGATGCGGCACCGTACAGCCCGAAGAGCATTTGCAGAAATTCATAAAAATTGGACCCTTGCGCAATGGACCCCAATTCTCTTCTCGGACAAGTGCAGAATGTGTCTGAATGGCTGCGACCGAAGGGGAAGAGTCCTCAGGAGACCAAAAGAACGACATGCTCAGTGCTGCTTCTCCGAAAGAGTCGCCTATGGAGGTGGCTCTGTTATGTTTTGGGGCGGCATCTCGTACGACGCGCGAACTGCTGAGCTAGTTTTCGTGCCTAGAGGTGGTCGTGGCGGTGGATTGGCTGCTGCCAGGTACATAACGGAGGTGTGCACATGAAAAATGCAAAGTGATTCGATACTTTTGCTTGCGTCTAAGACGGCCGGCCGGCATGTACTTGTAGCGGCGGCGCAACGAAATCACGAGTGAAGTTCGCTCCTGCCATTAGATATTTATTTCGTTGTGTCACATTTTTATTTTTAGAGACCGCACGATTGTATTTAAACTTACCTACTCAGGTGCGATAATTCTCGGGCCGATTGTCAGACATCTCGATTAGGTATATGTCACTGACATCACGGCTACGATGTCAGAAAATCGGTCATATGGTCGTTCAGGTCGTTGTCATTAAAACGTGGCGACCACATTAATACATTTTACAGCAGTGAATTTAAAGTGTAAATACGGAAGTCGTCGTACATAAGACCGTTTTCTGAACCCGGACGTTGCACAGAAATATTACACAGTTTACATGTGAGACATTATTTGTATTAGTGGTTGTGAAGAAGGTTAAATGAGACAAGGTGACAAAAAATAGGTTTGATAAAACCTCTGGAAATGAAGGCTCTTAGATTTGGTCTCATCCGCAATCCAAATAAAAGTTTAGTTTATTAGATTATAGAAATTGTTGATTGAATGTCATTAGTGCGGCTGACTGATTGAGGATGCAATTAGAACGAACTAACTTAGCCATTACCTAACTTGTAACTCAGTCAAAAAGTACCTAGGTACTTAGGTGCTAAGCAAGTATTGTAGTGACATTCGATTAGTAAGCCAACCGATTGATTGCACCTTTTTGGCATTGAATTATTACTTAAACTGTGTCTTGAATAGTCTTGATACCATGAGTCAATTGATGATGACGCGGAAAAATCTAGACAATTTAAGGCCAGATATTTCAAGATAAAGGCCATCCGTTGTAATCTGTCTACGTAAGTATACTTATTAGATTTTTCGCAGCATGGTAGATAGTGATAGTAGCATGTTAATCCTGTCAAGTCAGTATCCGATGGGCAAGCGGCGCGACCTTACGCCGCGGCCCACGGCTCGCGCCACACGTGGCGGGAATACTAACGCCAGCAGAACGCCTTGGGTGATCCTTGGCTTCAAAACCAAGCTCCTTTCTTAGCAGTCGGTTGCGCTCACTTCGATGTGTTTTCTAGTAATCAGAACCAAATGTAACACTGCCATTATTAACTTAACATTGTTCGTGGAACTGTCCGCGGAGGATGCGCATTAATCCATGTCCTCGAGTCGACGTGGTATGTTGACAAACTTTGATCAACATTGACCGGATTTTGCAATCGTGATGCATTTACTCGTACGAGCGACTTATATACGTTTGGCTGGATGAAGGCAATTTCGTATTTTACTTTATGAACATAATTCGTGGCTCGGCTCGCTGTTAATAGGCACACGGCAGACCTTTGACCGTAACATCTCGTCTGACGGTAGCCATATGTTCATTAGCACTTTGCTCGGAGTATTGGATTGGATCATTCACGGCGAGGCCACTGGGAGGTGTTATTAGAGTTCGTACATGGCTAACGTTTACAACCGTAGCCTATTATTAAATTATCGATCTACCTAGATTTTTATTCATTTTGCAGGTACTATTTAAGAGTTTTGCGACATTTTGTTCAGGTGGATCGGTCGGTATTTGGTATTTACACGCCTTTTTATTAATTAAATGACGAAGTATTTAGGTCACTTAAGTTTGCGATATCTTTTCACGTCATTCACTTTTAATAACTTAAAGGTGACAGGCTATGTTATAATTGATAATATCGTTTGTATTAGGTACAAAATGTAGGCTATTTTTTACAAGCTGTATATTAACTTGTTTGTAACGTACCTGATTTCATTCAAACCTATGTATAAAGATGCATCGGTGCGCAACATATATCACAGGGTGGTTTGCAAATTGTCACAAGGTACCACATATATATTTGATATTGGTCACCTGATGTTGCCACTGTTTCGAGGATATAACCAAGGGCTTATAATAATTACCTGAGAGTGCTTGGAGTAGAGTGCGGCACAGCGCAGCTTGTTATCTTCCAGTGGGAGAGCACATGCACTACCGGGTGGCGAGGACGGAACGGTCGGAAACGGTGGCTGAACGGTACGAGGGAAAAGGCGCGGCGTCGCGGCGCCGGCGGTCACGCTGCTAGTGTGTTCGGTACTGGCCGCGCGCGCCGATACATCGCACTTTTATCACATCGCATGCGTTCGCGTCTTCAACTTGGATCCTCGTTCGTAGTGTTCGTACCCACGCCAGGGTTCACAACGCTTGCCGAAAACGGGCCTAGTGTAAATCTGACCTTTGAATACGCGCAATTGTTTCGAATTCAAGCGTCATCATAAACTGGAGATTAGCAATGAGGTAAATTGTAACAGGTTGTATTTACCAGGTTGTTTACCTAAATTGAATAGGTGGTGGCGTTAGAGCACTTTTGAAGCAGTCTGTAATCTATTAATTTCTAAGCGTTCAGTCTGGATCGGGACGAGACGTTAATAATTTTGAAAACATTTTGATACATTTAAACTGTTTCTTGTCTGTTTTGACCCGATTGCCGATGGAAAGGAGGGTTATGTTTTTCGAGCGTATGTATGTATCTATGTATGTGTGTATGTCTTATTCTTTGGCACGCCCTGCAGCCCAAACCGTTTGACGGATTTCGACATATGAGGTGTCGGTGTCGTTGGATTCCTCTTAATCATGGGAGTGACAGAGGCTATAATATTTGCAAAAAAGCAGGTGGGTTTCTTGAAAATTGTTTTAAATCCACATGTTGAAAGATGCTTCCTTTAACTAATTATAAGTAAAGCAGCGAAAAAATGAACAGGTACAGTCGCCCACACTCCTAACTGACCATTCGTGAACCTTATTTCAGTGACATAAGGTTCACAAATGGTCAGTTAGGAGTGTGGGCGACTGTACCTTTTTAGCTGGTTCTGATATTAAATTTATTTTATAGTATGTAGCTGTAATCTGTACCTATGAGTTTTTCCTAGTGCATACTCAAATGTGGTAGGTATAATCACAGTACAATAACTCTGTAGTCATTAGTTCGAAAACACAATTTTCGGGAAAACCCATTACCGGTCTGCTTTGATTTGAGAGTGGACTTCGATCAATCCGGTTTGATTCCTAAATTACTGTTTTTAGGGTTCCGTAGTAGTCAACTAGGAACCGTTATAGTTTCGCCATGTCTGTCTGTCCGTCTGCGGCTTAGCTCAGTGACCCTTACTTACTAGAGAGCTGTAATTCGGCATGGGTACCTATATAAATCAATCACGCTAACGAAACGGTAGAATAAAATCATGAATTTTTTATTTTAGTATATTAACGTCCCCTACACGTAAAGTGGGGATGTAATTTTTTTTCTCATTATATTATCGTTGAATAGCTTGTTCAAAAATATTACGGGTTTTTTAAAACCATTTTTAGTAAGTAGGTACCACACTTAGTGATCCATTTGCTTGTTTTTGGGCTTTAAAACCCTATTTTGCCCCCTAATTTACCCCTAAATGGCTACAACTGGGAATGTGAAAAAATTCGTGGCAGTAGTACATATAAAGAAATAGCTTCCGCCCGCGACTACGTATGCTTGGACCTGGGATAAACACTATCCTATATTTTAATCCAGCCTATAAACTATCTTCGAGCAAAATTTCATCCAAATCGGTTGAGCCGTTTAAGCGTGATTAACATCACATCTAAACATTATAATATAGTACATATACATATAATGAATTTAAAAGGAAAACTATCACGGCTAAGAAAGCATAACTTTACTAGTTACCGAGTAATAGTCGACCAACTTAATGTGTACTGCCAAAAATGCCAACTTTCGTACAAATTCGGCCGAGGCAACCGCACCATTTAGTTGGTGCCCGCGTGTCGATGTAACAAAGATGTAACAGGAAACTACGGAACCGCCTACACTGCGCGTGGCCCGACACGCACTTGGCCAGTTTTATTTGTTAGGACCATCCTGTGGTGGTGAATATATAAGTATACTATCTGGCTATTTACTCCATGAAATCTACTTAATTTGAAATAATTCTTCTATTATAAAATTCAAATGTAGTATACTACATTCTATATGATCAATGTATATTTAGGGTTCCGTACCCCAAAGGAAAAAACGGAACCCTTATAGGATCACTTTGGTGTCCGTCTGTCTGTCAAGTCCCTTTATCTCAGGAACGCGTGGAGGTATGGAGGTGAAATAAACATATATTTCGACATTCTCAAGGGAATCAAATTTTATAGGGTACTTTTCGTTGACCTAGAACTATGGAAAATAATATCTTCAGGGAAAAATCTGAAAACTATACATTTGTAATTTTGTACGGAACGCTCGGTGGGTGAGTCCGACTTGCACTTGTCCAGGTTTAAGTAACTCCAGTTTACGGTAAATTAATTTCGATAGAACCGTGCACCGGTTAAGGTATTTCTAAATTTTCGGTTTAAATATATAATACTAATCTAAAGAAACTTATTTTACCTTTTATATTACCTAGTATATTAACTATCCAATGAAATCCACTACTTACCTACTTCAAAATTTTCGTCGGAAAATGGACACCCAATTAGTCTCTTCGGATTTTTTGGCTGTTGCCTATCATTTTACCGATTCGACGACGACTTCATGCCGTAGCTAAAAAAATCCTGGATTTATTATTTATACTTGACCTCTCGGCTGTCAAGCCTAAGCTCATCTTTTTTAGGGTTCCGTACCTCAAAAGGAAAATAACGGAACCCTTATAGGATCACTCGTGCGTCTGTCTGTCCGTCTGTCACAGCCGATTTACTCCGAAACTACTGGACCGATTGAGTTGAAATTTGGTAAACACATGTAAATTGGTGATCCAAAGATGGACGCGTAAAGTAAATTAATGAATTCTGAATAAGGGGGCCACTTTTGGGGGGTAATATGGAAAATAAAAAAAAAAGTTTCGCAAACCGTATTGTGTGATATATCAAATGATAGGTTTGTTGTAAGCATCTCAGAAATATATATTTTTAAATTTTAGCAAAAACAGATTTGAAGTAATTTAGGAAAAAATACGAAAATTTACCATTCCATTATCTCCGAAACTACTAGGCTTACAATTCTGAAAAAAATGTGGAAAATAGTTCCTTGCCTAAAGATTACAGGAAAACCTATAAGAAGTTGGAGTATTCAAAGAAACGGGGTAATTTTCAATATGTTTGTGTATTATATACGGAACCCTCGCCACGCGAGTTGAACTCGCACTTGTCCGGTTTTTGTAGGTATCGTGACAATGTAATATTATGGTACCGCCGAGCTGATCTTTATTCAAAAACTATAAGATGTATTTGAATAAAATTTGAAATGAGGATACCTACTTAGGTGTATTTTGTTAGACGCCATATAGTTTTGTAATTAAATTACAAAAAACAGGGTGGCACTGGCAGTCGATAGGTAAGACGGTAAGAGTACATGTAACTGGAAGTAAAAAATATATATATCACTGTAGGTCAATATGTGGCACCTCAATCAATAGGTCTTTAAAATAAATATAAGGTTTCAAGCATTTTTTTTTAAATTAAGTGAATATTTTCGGAGATATTTGCCCCGAAAGTGTCTAAAATGGTGACCCGTCTTACTTTCAAACCGTGTTAGATATTTAAAAATATGAAAAAAATCATGGATGCTTTTTAAACAGGTTCAATGAAAATTATTTTGACTAAGACCGGTCCAAAGGATTTTTTAATAATAAGACCTTTTTAGGGTTCCGTAGACGACTAGGAACCCTTATAGTTTCGCTTTGTCTGTCCGTCCGCGGATAATCTCAGTAACCGTTAGCACTAGAAAGCTGAAATTTGGTACTAATATGTATATCAATCACGCCGACAAAGTGGTAAAATAAAAAGTGATTTTATTTTATTTTATTAGGGTACCTCCCCTATACGTAACGTGGGGAGTGTTTTTTTTTCATTTCAACTCTAACGTGTGATATATTGTTGGATAGGTATTTAAAAATGAATAGGGGTTTGCTAAAATCATTTTTTGATAATGTAAATATTTTCGGAGATAATCGCTCCAGAAGTAAAAAAAAATGTGTCCCCCCTATAACTTTTGAACGATAAGTTTTAAAAATATGAAAAAATCAAAAAAATAGAACTTTATAAAAACTTCATAGGAAAATTATTTTGAACTTTATAGGTTGAATAGTTTTTGAAAAAAAATACAAAATCATTTCTTAACTAAGTTTGTAATTTAACCGTATAAGCAGGTGTTTATTGTACCTGTAATTTCTACAAAATCACAATGAATGTAACAAATAGCCCATTTTTTTAACGCTTAAGTGGGGACACTTACTGTGACGGACGAAAAACTACAGAACCCTACACTGAGCGTGGCCCGACACGCTCTTGGCCGGTTTTTTAACCTATACGGTATAGGTAGGGCAGTGACTTTTAATGTGGGTTGGCTAGTAGTTGGTACGGAACCCTTCATTGTGCGTGGTCCGACAAGCACTTGGCCGGATTTTTTTGTTGGTAAAATCTTATTCATTGATTGGACACTTTAAAGTGCAGACCGACTGTTAATTATAAATGTGTATTTTTAATCATTCAATATGCCAATATCAAACAACAAAAAGCTAAATTTAACACAACTTTGTTGTTGTCCGTGACTTACATCCGTGATACCTTTAGGTGTCCTTACCTGCAGAGGCGATGACCGCGCAACTGGTTGTGTCTTACGTCTTATGTCGCCGCATGAACCGATATTTAGATGCGTTTTATGCATCGATGCCTTAAGCCGCGGTCTGGATGCTAGCAGGTAGCGTGCGACGAGCGGGCGTTCATAGATTTAACTCGATTAAATGTATGAACTGTCACTTATCTTGTCGCCCCGGCTGGCCGCTGGCTTCCAGATTGCGGCCTCAGTGTTGAACTTAATAACAGTTTAGGGGGTTAGGTAAAGGTACTGCACTTTCCTAATTTAATTACAGACTATAGAGACGCAACAATACTTTGGATCACTCCAAAACACCTTACACAAATTTAACCAGCCCCATAGTACTTACAGCTCAATCAAGGCTTGTATAGGGAACTAGACGACGGTCTCTAAAAGATAGATATGACCAGGAACAAAATATTCATGCTCATGCAGCTCCGCAGGCAGGGTCACTATACAGGACGCCCTAAAACTTTGCCAAACGAAGGGAAAGTACCTTAAATATTGCAGATAGAAAATTTTACTGAAAGAAAAAAAATCATTTTGATTTAAAAAATAATTGCAACTGCATTCAAAGATGTTTGAAAAATCAGCCTTAACCTGGAATCCCACCAAATATAAAAAAAAACAATAATTTTTACGACACTGTTTGATAGGGATCATTAGGATATATTTTTTATTGAATAACACAGCATCTTGAACAAAAGGAAGACAATAAAATTTTTGTTTTAATATTACGTATTGTATGGTATGTGTATATGCGTAGTATGCGATTTTTTCATAAACGTTTGAATGCAGTTCCAATTATTTTACAGTAAATATTTCCTATCTTCCCCAGAGAGTTCCAAATTGACCGGTCCTGCGCCACCCACTCTCTGGGGGAGGCCTATGTCCAGCAGTGGACGTCTTTCGGCTGATATGATGATGATGATGATTTCCTATCTTCAATATTTAATGTACTTAAGCAAAATAAAATAATACTACCTATAAAACTATAAATTTATGATAGTAGGTTTTAAGTTTAAGTACTTTTGTGATTTATATACCTATTATGCTACGCCCTTTCAGGGTTACCATGTATGACCTTATCATTGTTTGTAACACCTTTGTAACCATGGTTTTTGCAGTAAATAAATAAATAAATAAATAAATAAATAAATACTTTCCCCCCGTGTGGCAAAGTTTTGGGACACTCTGTATACAAAACTATCAATTTATTTATATTTTACATACTTCAGAAAACAATTTGCAATACTTTCGTAACTTTCTTTCTTCGTGTCACTGAATTAATTATCCTCGAAGTCACTCCATAACACACACACACACACACACACACACACACACACACACACACACACACACACACACACACACACACACACACACACACACACACACACACACACACACACACACACCGAAATTGTCTTTCAAATCGACGCAGAATGTCACATGTAGTTTTTGGTTGTATAGATATTGAGTTTACAAAAACAAATTTTCTTTTACATTATATATGTAGGTACCCCAGTTGTGTGTCTTCGTATTACATTTTGCAGAAACAGACAGTTTTGATGTCATGATCACCTAAAGGCAAATTACACAGTTTTTGTGTAATTGGGTGATCCTTAGTAAATGAAGAATAATCGTACATAATATCATAAAAAATACACTATTATATGTCCTATACGTCGAGCTGGCGGCAACCCTAGCTCTAAGGTTCGGCGTTTGAAAGAGCGCTTTGCATGCACTAGAAAGAGATGGCCACATTCAGGCACGTTTGGCGTACGGTCACGGACTTTAATTGTTGAGCCATTTAGGTTTCAACTAATGTAATTTTCTATGAAGCTATGAAGTGTCCAGATAAAGTGAGCTCTAAATGGCTCAATAATGAAAGTCCGTGACTGTACCTAAACAGGGAATTAGTTAACAGAGAACCTTATGTACGTAGTAGGTACTATTGCTTATTCTGTGGTACTACTTTAATATTATAAAGAGGAAACATCTGTGGAGATCGTAGCTCTGTATGAGGGGGGAAACTATTCATCTGATTTCAAAAAATCTATTCTTGTGATCATAGGCTACTTATATTTTATCCCGCAGGTTCTTTGCCGTTACCGTTACCCGCGTTCTTTACACACGTACGAGGGCAAAGCCACGAGGTCACCTAGTACTTAGTGAAGACAATATTATAATAGCCCCGAATGCTTTTTTACGAGTTTACTCCATGTTGGTTATAGGTACGTATGACATACCCAGTACCAACTCATACCTATTTTTATTTCGGACGCGCCTGGTTGATTCTGTTACTTCCAATTCTACCCCAATTGCTGGAACCTCAAGGTAGGCGAACTAATTTACACTTATAATTTCGTCAGCATGATCTGATGCAAACTCTGCGGAGCGTAAACAGAGGTGTGCAATACTACTATATCCACTCGATCTCAATTTATGTAGCACGTGGTCTTCCAAAATAAGGTAAAAAGGTTTCGTTTACAAAAAGACGAAACTGTGCAACTCCATTTGACTTAATTGACAGAAGGGAACATCAATAGGATATTTATTTTGTTTAACTTGTTATTCTAATTTTGAAAGACAGAGACATACAAGTGGATGTCCTTATATGCCGGGAACGTCACATATGTGATCTCGAATCGGGTAAGCGTCAGCGTGAAGTTTTAATATAATGCAAATTTCTTCAAATGGTCCTAGTTCAACATGCAATAAAGTTTATTCTTGGTTAATCGAATAGATACTCGTGGATTCGACCAACTTTATGATTAGTCTGACTTTGACTTTTAACTTATATTCCTCCCCTTATTTCACCCCTTTACGCGATGATCTTTGGTATAAAAAGTAGTTTGCTTTTCCGGGACTCTAAATACCAGATAAGATAAGATATGTTTTATTGTCAGAACTGTGTACATTGTGGTGAAAAAATAAATAATATAGCATCAACAGTTTGCCCATTTCGGACGTACAATGTTCATGTCATGGCGTTAAATTTTTAAAATTATAAACAATAATCACATTCTAAAATATTTTTTCATCTAAAATAATATTAAAATAGAATTCAATAATAAAACTTGTATAAAAATAATAATTCACAAAAAATATTCATTTAAATTATAAAAAAAAAACATTTGTCTAAAAGCCACTCTTTGAGTTTTGTTTTAAATTGTGTTCCTTCCAATGGTTTGATACTTTTGGGCAATTTATTAAATACTGTTATTCCAGTGAAGTATGTGCTCTTCTTTAAAATATGACCAGATGGCCAGACTGTACATAAATCATGCCTATACTGACTTCGTATGTTTCCCTTAGAGTCACATTTTTTTATAAAAACATCTTTGCAACCTTTAACGAATAAACATATCTCCAGTATGAATATACACGTCAACGTTAATATTTTAAACATTTTAAAGATTGGTCTAAGGGAGTCCCTATTATTTATATTAAACATAATCCTCAAACACTTTTTTGTGTAGTACGAAAGTAGGCTGGACATTTACTGAGTTGCCCCAAAATATGACACCATAAGTAAGAAGAGGATACACACTACCATAATATGCCTGTTTTACAACTTCTATTGAAGTTATATTGGATAATATTGATATCGCATAGCAACTCTTTGCTATTTTTTTATTTATTTTCTGGAAGTGTAACTTCCAGTTTAAGTTTCTGGTGGCTCGAATTATGGCAGTGCATATCCTTGTTCTAAGCCAACCCAGTATCGTACTCAGCGATTTATTCCAACGGTCCGCGAGGGCTTCGCCTATGTGTTTGACAAAGGAGGTAAAACATATATTATGAATAGGTTAGCTTAGAAACACAGGTATGACAAGTTTTTATGAGTCTGCTGCATGTTATTATACTATATTACTCATCTGGCGATACTTAAGCAATAAAAAAACAGTAAAGTCAGGTTGTAAAAATAGAAGAAGCAGGTATGTGCTAACGTCCGTCAATTTTATTTTTTTTTTCTCAAAGCCACTGGGATGTTTCTAATTCGCGAATTAAAAACGGCATTAAAATTGGATTTTAACCTAAGTAATTAGACTCGGTAATTTTCTTGTAGTTCACTATGCAGCATGATTGATTTCACGTGATGATATCGAGAATGTATAGCTCCATAATTTCAAAGTAGTAAAAATTTGCCCATACAAATTCTTACAATTAATTTTCCACATTAATTTTTTCCTGGGTTTAAATTCATAGTCGTAGTCATTTATTGCAACCGTAGTTTTGTACAGATCTTAATAACTAGGTACATTGAGTCTCATATGGGCCCGGGTAGGGCATGGCAATGTCACAACACATAGATTAAACTGATGGATTAAAGTAAAAGAAGAGAATTCCGTCCGTACTTAACAGCTTCCATACGACGTGTCTTCCTTTATTTCCGATAACTATAACGAAACCGTCCGTAGGTTGAATACTTAGTTAATTTCATACAAGACACTGGTATTATAATAAATATAATTGCACAATATTATTTTAGATATTCGATCGATACTTAGTTATAGGTAATCAGATTTATCCTTGGAAAAGGGTCATTCAATTTATCATGGGAGTTCAAGTTGTGCCACCAACCAAACCAAGTTTAAAAAACCGGCCAAGTGCGTGTCGGATGGACCACGCACAACGTAGGGTTCCGTGCCTATTAAAAAGGTCGTATCGTCACACAAATCTTACGGCACTGACGTCCTTTTCTTTAAGAAAGGCAGTTTTTCAGCAATATCTCGAAAACCTTTGAACCGATCTTCTGCAAAATAATTTTCGGTGAAAGAATTTAATGAGCCCTATGTCCATGACTTTTTCATATTTTTAAAATACACCGTTCAAAAATTAGAGGGGGGGGGACAGAATTTTAGTGACTCGGGGCGATTATCTCCGACTCTATTCACTTAATCAAAAAAATTGCTGAGAGAGCTTATATTTATTTTGAAAGGCCTATCGATAGATACACGTTGGCTTACAATGAAAAAAATTTTTTCGACTTTCTGTTAATGTATGGAGTGCACCCCTAAAAAAATCTTTTTTTAGTATTTATTATTTAGTATTTATTTTTTAGTATTTTTACAGAACTATGTAGCGGCTAACAAAATACACCCATGCTCAAAATTTTATTCAACTACACCTTATAGTTTTCAAGTAAAATGCCTGTGACATACGGACAGACGGACAGACGGACATGACGAAACTATAAGGGTTCCGTTTTTGCCATTTTGGTTGTGGCATGTGGTGAGTGGGGTGGGTGGCATGTCAAATGAAGAGGTCATAGAGGCCACGGATAAGTATTTTGCAGACTTTCCGTAGACATATTTTTGGAGGGCTTAAAGAAGTTGGAGACGCATTGGGATAAGTGCATAAATTTGAAAGGGGACTATGTTGAAAAATAAAAAATTAAAATTAAAAAATTTTTTTTTCGTGGGTAGGCTCACTATTTATCATACCACCCATAGGTAGGTACTTCGCGGTGAGAATAAGGAAGAGAGGGCTAGTAAAAAAAACGCACTAAATTTGAATTAATGTCACCTAACGACCTCTTTTTCTCTCTCATCTTAACGTTAGCTTCGGTTGTATCAGCTATTTGCTTCTGGGCCTGGAATCATGAATCAGGTATGTATGATACCATAACTTGAACTATGTATGATGGGTCGTGGGCGTGGGTTTGGAAGACTGGGAGATTGAACAGTTATTATGGGGCTCTCACATCGACTTGTTCGATATTCTGATAGTCACATTATGATAGGGTTATATTACTTTTAAATCTCGCAAAATATCTCAGACCCATCATAAATTGAGCAAGTCATAGTACACATTTATTGACCAAAACGATTAGGATTAAAACTTGTGGTATTTTGGATATGGTTTTTACTCGTCACGGAGACTTGGCATCGTCATCACAGACTGCTAAATTAATGCAAAACCACAAAAACCCGTCCGTCATATATGTACGAGTATATCGTGTTTGCGTCACGCTCGCGACGGCACAGTGGTCCACTGAGGTCAACCTGACTCGACGTATCACATAATGGTATCAATGGAATGGATTGCGCGCATTCATCATCTCTTATCTCACTCGTTAGCTCGGCTTAAATACGAGGAAGCTAGTGCGCGGAGTATGCGATGTGTCAAGTCAAGCCAAATTGACCGCTTGACATGTGTGTTAGTGGAAAATAATGAACGACACACAACTATAATCTGGAAATTTTATTGAATAAAGAATTTAACCCCGTGGAAGTTCACCGATAATTTCAAATGATAATAATCAGTTGATATGCTCAATCTGGGGCCCATTGCATAACAATTTACAACTTATAATACAAGCGGAAGTCTCTTTTCAACTCCTCGCATTAGAAAGAGACTTCCGCTTGTATTATAAGTTGTAAATTGTTATGCAATGGGCCCCAGGTAGTTTTATTAATTAAGTTTAACCATGTACGCCAACTGTATGTATGAGCATGTTATGGTAAATAATAGTACATTACTGCAGAGGCCGGGAAATAGCAATTCGTGGATGAGTTGATTTTGTCGGATGAAGCGAAGCCGAATTCGACAATAGAGACGAATCCACGAATTGTGATTCCCGCCGAGGCAGATATAGTGCTTTTCTCCATTAATGCGAGGAAATAAAATAATATTTTCTATAATTTTAAAAGGCTTGTGTTTAAACGCCTACCAAATACACACATCAGAATAATTTTACGTTGAGTCTATACATCTTTTTGCTTCCCAAATTGGATTTTTTGCTCACCAAATATTGTTTCCATAAAACATCAACATTAATACCAAAAACTGCAGTCTACTACTCTAAGGCAAGTCTGTTCTGGCGCTTCGCTGGCCGCTGCCGCGGCACGCTCGCTTCGCTCGCTCGGCTCGCGCGCTGTAGGGTCGCAGTTCTTCCTAACACTCCTCCTCGCTTCGCTCGTCGTAGTACCTACACCGACCTGCCTTAGAGTAGTAGACTGCAGTTTTTGATATTAATGTTGATGTTTTATGGAAACAATATTTGGTGATCAAAAATCCATTTTGGGAAACATAAAGGGGTCGTTCTTCTTTTTTACCGACAATGATCCGAGGTTTTTCTGTTTTTTTGGTTTTTTAACTATCGAAAATCGTGGTTTTGAAGTGCGATTTAAAAAAAAATGCATAGGTTTCTTCATTAAAACTAATTAAAGTTTCCTTTCTGGCCAATATAAATATTTATTTACGGTTGGTTTCTAAAAAAAAAACATGTGACAAAGTGGACTCTTTCAGTGGGGACAACATTTTGGTTTACGACTCTGTCACGGCATTCTACGAAAAAAAAAACATTAAAAAAAAATGCTAGTTAGAGAAAGTGAAATATTAAACATCACTAATTAATAAAATAATATGGACGTTCATTCGAACATTATAAAACCGTAAACATCATTACTCAAATGAGATGCCGTAATAAGACGAGGGACAGGCTATTGTCGGTCGAAAAGAAGAACGACCCAAAGATATATTGGTGAGCATTTAAATAGTAGCGATTTGGCTACAGCGAATAGTATGTCAATAATCTGTCATGTTCCCACCCAACTTATTTTTTTAAAGTATGTACACGGCCTGTGACTCATGGTGCCAGTTTCAATTGAAACACATAAAAAATTAAAAACATTAGCATCGATTACAATTTAATGTAATTAAAATTATTAAAATTTTTAACGGGATTGAAATCTAAACGCATTTTAGTTCGTTTAGAATATTATTTCGTTTTTTTTTTTAATGTCACTTCGATCTCTTGCAAAAGTAATCGTTTTGTCATAGACAGAGCTTCAGCGCAGAACAGTTAAAAAAAACCTGGGAAAACTTTGAGCACACTTCAAACGGGTGCAATTTGTCACACCAATTTACAATAGTTGGAAAGAGACAGCCATACATTACTAACCAGTCTAACTATAGCAAGTTGTTATGACAAATTGCTAGGCCTTTAAACTTACGAGCATTTGGCTGTTTGTAGTGATTTGTCTTGGTCAAAACATATGATAAAAAGGTAAAAAAGTATACAGTAAAGGAATTTCATACATTTTCCTGGCCGCTAAAGATGTACAATAATGACTTAACTTTTTAAATTTGCGCTTGTCAGTAACGAACGAGGAACTTCTCGTACTATTTTTGCTACAGTAAGGCGAACATTTCCGGGCATATTGGAGAAAAATCTCATATGTCTATCTCTTTAGCTTTCCTATCGATGTATGCCACATGGTGGTGGGGTCAACTTTTCTTTCGCTACTTCTCGACTTCGCCCTGTCCTCGACATCGTCTTCGGGTACCTGACACTCAATACTTTTTCTCAACCTGTTTTGTTTTTGGCCCCAGGACCTTCAACCGGCGATGGAAAGTTTTAGGCCGCGTCTACGCACAGGCGTAATGTTGTGCGACACGCTAATACGTAGTCGGGTGGCGGGCCTCCTTTACGCAAAACCATACTAGCCCTGTAGCCGGACCGGAATTTTGCCCTACAAGTTTCGATAATTCTAAAGTCGGAAAAGTTATGCTTATATGGTATGGGACATATTTTTAAGCATATTTGTAAAATATGACGAAAAGTTAGAACGAGAGTTAGGTATAAATTAGGTATTTATGTTTTTTTATTGGTGATTTGTGAATATTGAATTAGAGTGCAAAGTTTAAGCTTCATCGTTTATAATATGTATGATGCTTTATGCTGTTAAGTTTGTAGAAAAAAAAATAACGAGCGACTGGGTCAAACCAGAATTCGGTTATTATTTTGTCGATATTGAATTAAAGTTTCAAAAATTCACAACAATATCTTTAAATCCTTAAGTTAATAGACAAAGCCAAAAATTTGGAGGAATTAGAGATAAGATTTCATTAATAAGAATTTTTATAAGCGCCTTTTGTCCTGTAAGGTCTAATATTGAATTAGAGTCTGTAAAGATTAGTCTAATACTATAAAATAATATATGCAGCCATATAATGGAAAGTAAGAAATTTCTGTGTATAGATTGCCTTGTAATAGTATAATCTATTAAAATAGGCGCGAAATAAATAACCACGCCGCGGTACCACGTACCGGCGCGCGGGAACCTAGAGAGAGCCCCTAGAGTGATACCTCGTCCCGCCCCCCGCTCCGCCGCGCAAGCGCTGCGTTTGTATTTCAAATCATATCATTTGTTTGTTTACGTGCACGGTAAATTACATGCGGTTATTATTATGTGAATTTAATAAGTTATTGACTTCAAAATGAGTAAAAAAAATTTGATATATGGACTGAATATTTGTAGTAACTTAGTAACAGTAAAAAACCGGCCAAGTGCGAGTCGGACTCCGTACCATCCTACCAATATTATAAACGTAAAAATTTGGATGTATGAATGGATGTACGTTCCACGTAATTTCAAAATATACCGATGAGTGTACATGAAACTTTCCAGATATGTTCCTTATATATTAGAATAGGACAAGGGCTATAGTTATTGTCAAATTTTATCCCTTTTAGTGACGAAAAAGGGGATGAAACTTTGTATGGAGACGAAATATTTTTGCTCGTTGCCTTCATCAGGAGTTGGGTCACAAAATGTATGGGAAAACTAAAATCCGACTCGCACTTGACCAAAATTCTAATTGATATTATTTAATAGGATATAATTTATGTCGTCCCTTTTAGGACGAATCATAATCATGAAATCCATAATTTAAACGCGTACGAAGTCGCAGGCAGAAGCTAGTTATCTATAGAAACCGGCCAAGTGCGTGTCGGATTACGCAAAACGAAGGGATCCTTGCCTATTAAAAAGGTCGTATCGTCACAGAAATCTTACGGCACTTACGTGCTTTTCTATAGGGAAGGCAGTTTTTCAGCAATATCTCGAAAACCTATGAATCGATCTTGATCAAAATAATTTATGGTGAAAAAATTTAATAAGCCCTAATAGCCCTATAGGTTTATGATTATTTTTATATTTTTTAAAAACACCGTTCAAAAATTAGAGGAGGGGGCACAGGGATCGGATACTGGTATTTTCACCATACCAAAATACCGGTTTTATTTCGTTCAATTTCGTTCTTTGGTTTATAATATCATTTTTGATCAGGCTGTCTAAAAATACGAAAATGTTACCTAAAGAGTCCTACATTAAGAGCCTAAAATAATTCAAAATATTAGACTACTTCGGGGACTTTTGAAAAAACCGGTTCCGATCCCTGGGGGGCCACAATTTTAGTGACTTTTGGGGCGATTTAGCTCCGCCTCTATTCATTTAATCAAAAACATTGAGAAACCTTATATTTATTTTGAAAAGACCTATCGATTAAATTGCCACACGTGGGCTTACGATGAAAAAATTCAACCCCTAAAAGGGGAACATTTGGTGACAGTCTGAAAATCAATATGGGTATCGTTTCTATGGTTTATCGGGTCACTGATTGCGAAAATAACAACGATTTTAAAATCCAACATGGCGGACGTGAAATACCATCTCCCCTGTTGGGGTGCGATGGGGTTGAAATATCTAAATATCAATATGGGTGTCGTTTTTATTGCTTTTTTGAACGTTCATTACGAAAATGGCATCGATTTTGAAATTTAATATTGTGGACATGAAAATTATTGAAAATATTTGTGCTACATTGCAATTCAATCGGAACATACGGGTCAACATGAGAACCTCCTTTTTTGTAGACGGTTAAAAATTTCGCTTAGTACGCGGGCGAAGCCGCGGGCAAAAGCTAGTTAAAGATATGGTAAACACTAGCTGTTGCCCGCGACTTCGTCCGCGTAGAAGTTTTTATCGTCTTAGAAAAATGATTGCTCCCTATTCAAACTTTGAACCCTCTTTTAACCCCATATTATATATATTTTTTTTATTAGTTATTCAGTAACAATACAAATATTGTGTTTGAAATATCTACATTAAAATTAAAATTACTTAAATATTATACATAAAAAGATTGCTTAACTAATTATGAAATGAAATGAAATGAAATGAATGAAATGAATGAAATGAATGAAATGAATGAAATGAATGAAATGAAATGAAATGAATGAATGAAATGAAATGAAATGAAATGAAATGAAATGAAAAAAAAAATAAAAAATATTTATTCCGGAAACATATTAATATTATAATTTGTACATTTTATTTAACTTAATACATGTCATGTCTTTAATTCTTATAACTAGATATCACGCACAAAAATCTCGTCAATACTGTAGAAGCACCCTCTCAATAAAAATGCTTTTAATTGTCTATGAAATACCTTATAAATTGTGATATTTTTTAAGTCAGGGGGCAGTTTGTTAAAAAAAATTACAGCCTGATGTTTTGTGCTGTGCTGCGCCACTTTGAGCTTCGGGAAAAAACTTTGTGTAATGTTTTTTGTTCGTGTTTGTAGGCGCAAATCTTGTTCTTCGATAGATTCATATTTTAAGATATTTTTGACAAAATAGTAAGCCGCACGAGTATATACAAGCAAGGAACTGTTAGAATGCCCAATTCCAGGAAGTGTTCTCTACAAGATATCCATTGAGGAATGCGTACAATAGTGCGGATGGCTCTTTTTTGAACAACCAAAGCTTTGTTAAGGTTATACTTAAAGCTATTTCCCCAGAGCCTGATATTGTACCTAAGCTTAGATTCTACTAACGCATAGTATATGACTTTAACTTGTTGTCTAGTGAGTTCCTCCCTCAGGCTTCTCAGAGCATAACAGGCTGAAGAAATGGAATGCTCAACGGCATCCAGCTCCTCTTTCCATTTCAGGCCTGCATCAATATAAAAAACAATGAAATTCCTTTTCTAGTTTTTAAACAAACAGTCTAAAACCAAAGTTACAAATCTCATACTTTATAAATGTGTTGCTCTCTACACAAACTTTAAACCCCTTTTAACACTTAGGGACGAATTTGAAAAAAAACTCTGAAATTAGTTTTGAAGTCTTAACATAGTTATGATAAGACCGAAATTTTACTTTAAAAATTTCTTGCTCCCCATATAAACTTTGAACCTTCTTTTAACCCCCTTAGAGGGGTTGAATTTTTCTAAACGCTGAAAGTACTTTTTTATTTTAATAAGTAATCATTCTACTAACTTTTAAGTCTCTAGCTCAAACAAAGTGTTGCCCATACAAAGCTTACTCCCCTTTTTAACCTCCATAGGAGTGTAATTTTTTTAAACGCTAATAGGACTTTATTTGTATTATAATAAGTAATCTTTCTACAAAGTTTTAACAAAAAGTTTACTCCATACAAACTTTGCACCCCTTTTTAACCCCTTAGGGGTTGAATTTTTCTAAACGCTGAATCCACTTTTTTATTTTAATAAGTAATCATTCTACTAACTTTTAAGTCTGTAGCTCAAACAAATCGTTGCCCATACAAAGCTTACCCCCCTATTTAACCCCCTTAGGAGTGGAATTTTCTAAAACGCTAATAGGACTTTATTTGTATTCTAATAAGTAATGTTTCTACAAAGCTTAAAGTCTCTGGCTCAAAACAAAAAGTTTCCTCCATACAAACTTTGCACCCCTGTTTAACCTCTTAGGGGCGGAATTTTTCAAAACACTGAAAGGACTTTATTTATATTCTAATAAGTAATCTTTTTACAAAGTTTTAAGTCTCTGGCTCAAAATAAAAAGTTTCCTCCATACAAACTTTGCACCCTTTTTTAACACCTTAGGGGAAGAATTTTCCAAAACACTGAAAGGACTATTTGTATTCTAATAAGTAATCTTTTTACAAAGTTTTAAGTCTCTGGTTCTAAACAAAGTTTCCTCCATACAAACTTTGCACCCCTTTTTAACCCCTTAGGGGCAGAATTTTCCAAAACACTGAAAGGACTTTATTTGTATTCTAATAAGTAATCTTTTTACAACGTTTTAAGTCCCTGGCTCTAAACACAAAGTTTCCTCCATACAAACTTTGCACCCCTTTTTAACCCCTTAGGGGCGGAATTTTCCAAAACGCTGAAAGGACTATTTGCATTCTAATTAGTAATTTTTCTACAAAGTTTCAAGTCTGGCTCAAAACAAAGTTTCCTCCATACAAATTTTGCACCCCTTTTTGAACCCCTTAAGGGCGGAATTTTCCAAAACACTGAAAGGACTTTATTTGTATTCTAATAAGTAATCTTTTTACAAAGTTTTAAGTGTGGCTCAAAACAAAAAGTTTCCTCCATACAAACTTTGCACCCCTTTTTAACCCCTTAGGGGCAGAATTTTCCAAAATGCTGAAAGTGCTTTATTTGTATTTTAATAAGTAATCTTTCTACAACATTTTAAGTATATAGCTCAAAAAAGAAAATTTCCCCCATACAAACGTTGCGCCCCTTTTTAACCCCCTTAGGGGTAGAATTTTCCTAAACGCTGAAAGCACTATTAGTATTCTAATAAGTAATCTTTCTACAAAGTTTTAAGTCTATAGCTTAAAAAAATGTTTCTCCTATACAAATCTTGCACCCCTTTATGACCCCTTTAGGGATAGAATTTTCCAAAACGCTGAAAGTACTTTTTTGTATTTTAATAAGTTATCTTTCTACAAAACTTTAAGTCTCTAGCTCAAAAAAAAGTGTCCCTCATACAAACGTTGCACCCCTTTTTAACCCCCTTTAGGGGTGGAATTTCTTAAAATCCCTTCTTATCCGTTGTTCCAAAAAAACTTTATAAAAGGTAGTTTGGGTGTAAATTTCATGTTTCTAGTCCGAGTAGTTTCGGCTGTGCGTGTATGAATTAGTCAGAATCTTCTTTTATATATATAGATTTGAACAGGCTCTAAGTACCTAGTTAATGTAGTTATTAGGCAGGAATCTACTGAAAAAACTAGAAAATATCCTCTCGGTTCACCAATTTACCTGAGTGGTCGCAAACTGGCACACTAAATTAGGTGGTCGATAACCGGCGAACCGACCCTACATCCTGAATATACAAAAACAATTTCATGTGGTAGGTAAATTGCGGTTTACTACCCATCTATTCCATAGCTTACTGTTACTGGCCACTTCGCAAAAAAAATACATTGTATGTCATTTGTTAGTAGGTATTTCTGCAGAGAATGGTCATTTGTATGATAATTTTCATATCAATTATTTCTATAACACGATAACGAGTTCTACGCGAACAAAACCGTGGGCAATCCCTATACTAATAAATTAGGGTAAGTTTAACTATTTTCGGTTGATATTAGTTTAAAACACGCTTTGCGGATTTTTTATGGAATCTGGACGCAGGTTGACGTGGAGTCAAGGGCACGCCACGCCACTACCCCGCCCCGACTGATCGCTGCCGTTATTCGCTACGCGCTCATGCGCCTCACCCCATGCGTCACCTAACGAAACTAGACCTCTACCTACGCTTAGTTACTACGCACCGCAGTGTCAAGATATATTTGTGGGTTAGCGTTGAGGTGAACTTAAAACCAGTTACGGAATAGGGGTCTGGTGGCACAGTGCGCAGCGCGGCGCGCGCATGCGAGTTTGAAATGTATTAATATAGGCCCGGAATGCTTACGTATCAGTATTTAGTGTCGCCGTGATTTTATATTTATAAACTTTTGTTTGGTAACAGAGATCATTATCATGACCTGCTTATTATTAACTCTACAAACTCTAATTCAATATTGGTTATACTGCTTAGCTAGAAATCAATATCTAGACAAGCCGATTGTCTACACCTCCAACTTTTTTCAAGTATATGAAGTGGATCGATAATATCATAATTTTGCAATATCAGCGACTCTAATTCTTTATTTTCGGAATTATAAGCATTTTTTCGTTCACCAGAACGCAGATGTTCCAGACTTCTAAAAACAGAATATAGTAAAGAAATTAAAATGTTATATGATAGGTTACAGTTTTTTGTGACTCTAATTCTATATTTGCATAGTTCTTGGCAAAAAACTTAAATATTTCAATATAGCCGAAATCTAAACCTAAAAATTTCTACATTTTTACATAAGTATTATTTAACATGCCTCCAACGACATATCAAAAAAGAAAAAACTTTAATGCTATCGAAACCCAGTTTTGTTCAGCCGCAGGTCTATACCTATTAAAATACTCCTCTTAGTATGATATATTTCATAACATAACGTACCTTTAATTCATGTTGGATAAGATGAACGCGTAGTGAACAACAAGCTAGATTACAATAATGGTAATGCTCCTGCATTTTGCCTCGTACGTTTACTGAGGTTAAGTGGCCGGCCACGTGTTGGTGTCGGTGGATTACCACAAACCAGTATCGCACGATTATGGTTTATTGAAAACCAAGTAACAATTATATATTTTATCACGTCCATTAATAAATAAAAAACAAAGACGTAACCATGACTTATACATAAAACAGCATTGTGCTATTATACATATATGTCAGTTTCAGGTTAGGTTAGATCTCATATTTGCTAGATAAAACCAGCACAGCCATTTATTTAGAGTTTAAAATATAAATGGTGGACTCGACGACTTCTGGCATCACAGAACAAGTAAATACTATAGAAACGGTAATGGGCGGGGTGCGCGTAGCCGGTGTTATGATCAGACGCCCATGAAACTGTCAAACGCTGTCAAAACGCAGATCAGATGTTATTTGACCGTGGGTGACGATTTTTGCCGTATTAAAAATAAAAACCTGGTGTGTTGTGCAATTTTGTCGTGCCGAGAGGCAAACAGGGACGCAAAGGTTCCTCCGGGAGCGATTTCCTATCACCGGTAAGTACTGAAATAAGTGTTTTTTTGAATAAATACGCAATCGATTATGACATTCGCCATTACTCCGTTGGCAAGATAGAAACGATATGCATGCTTTACATTGCTTGCTAGCTAAAGCCGCACATTAAGGAACTACCGTAATGTCACAGCAATGTATCGCGTTATTCGCGTTTGTCATTTTAACGGGGCGATTGTCAGTATGACTAGAGTGGTACCATGCCTAGTGTATGTACTTATCGATGATAAAATTGTATTACTTTATTTGTAACCCAGACGGAATTCGATTTCAATAAAATTATTATAAAATGAATAGGGCTGATTGTAGTCCATCCGTTATTTGTCATCCAGTAAATATATTTTTTATTAGAAATACTTAACATGTATTAATATATAAATGTTAAAATTAACATTTAGTTATTATCTATGTAGGTTGGTATGGTACCATTAAGTATATTTATTTGTACGTTAATTCTGTCCATAATACATTCTGTCAATTTATTCTGTAATTTATAGAATAGAATAGAAATGTTTATTGCGTGTCACATTGCAGGTTACAGATGATGAAAATAATAAAGATATAGATGTGACGCCCTGCAAGGGCACTGCAATCATGAGAGGGCTAAAATTAATACTTATACCCTTATTCATAAACGTTCACCAAACCTATATACATACTACTTGAGAGTCATCATTGTCTAAAAATAAGTTTATTTCTAGTTCCTTGCTGGAAAAACCCTGAATATTCTGATGAAAAATATTAATACTCAGATTGACTTGGTGGGGTCTACTAGTTGAGCTCTTAAATCAATTTGGTTTTATGTTAAAAGCTAATAGACCCACTAAAGACAAGAAATATTTCTATGGCAAAAATATTTTCTCTGTCTGCGTGAAGCGATTTATGAATTTATTTATGTCAAAGAAATGATTATTTGTTAATGAAACAAATGGCAATCGTATATCAAGGAATTTAAATGATATATTTTAAATGCCTTGATATACCATATTTAAAAAAAAAAAATTAAAATATTTTAAAACTTGTACGTATTTTAATTAAAAATTGTTAGCATGTTTTCGTGAGCTACACGATTTCTCTGACAACTGCTTTCAGCACGCGCACTAGATTAAAATTTCGTTACCCGATTTCTTAGGTTGTAATTTCTCATACAAATAGCACTACTAACTGCTACTTAATCGGACTGATATTTATCAGGTTCGGATCGGCCGCAGTACGCAAATACTCTTACTCTAAGAAATAAGGGCCTTTTTTATTTTACTATATGCATATATATATACCATATAATATATAAACTATATACCTAGAATATAAAATATCGATAATTATGATTTTAGTCTCACCTCTTTTTCGTATTCTAAATTTCCAAATAGATGTATCACCATAGAGTGTCATAGTAACATAAGACCTTTGGTTTCGAACGTAATCAAACGTCAAGTTCATTTGAACAGGGCGTCCATTTGGCATTAAAAAAGTTAATGTCAATTTCCGTCAAAAGTGCGTCACGCTCACACACGTTTAGTTATGCTCTAATGCAAGAAGGAGAACATGTATCAACACTATTCACATATCACTTCCATACTTGAAAACCCCTTTCGAAATTGGCTCCTATATACTGATAAAGAATAGACTTACGTGAAATTTTTTTGGCATTGGAAATTAGACCGCAAGTAATGCAGTTTTGAGTTACTTTTCGTTCTAAAAATTATAACAGTTGATATCGTAATGGAATTAAAAGCTTTTACCAATTAGAAGCGATTTGCGGTAGTGTTGACATGTACGCATTCAGTTATGATTGTGTGGGGCTGGCTACGCAGGTTCCCGAAGTAACTAGCTAACACGCCGCTTCCATCTTATTTAAGTATTCCGTGTCTGGCATTCTGTACCAGACCAGATAACCATTGGGCCAAACAGTTTGTGCAACCATAGAAGACGATACACAAATCAATAGAGGTACCTAGTTACCTAGTTACTGCTAAATCATTTATTTATTTACTAACTTTTGCCCGCGACTTCATCCGCGTAGAATTTGTTATTGTCTCAGAGAAATGATTGTTATTAAATTATTTTAGGCACATGCTTAGGTAATTATCGCTGTCCCAAACAAACTTTTACCATCTTAACGGATTGATTTCTTCCAAGGGTCTTAAATTATCTCTATGCCAAATTTTATTTAAATCCGTTCATGGTTTAAGCTTAAAACGTAACAGTGCGGCGATGAGTTCGTTAGTTTAAATTGCTAAACCTATCCTAATTGAAATGTTCGTTTATACAAATATAAATATTTTAATTATTATCAACAGACTGCTTAAATTGTTATTTTTTCCATAATGTAACTATTAAAGGAACATTATACAAAAAATAAAACCACAAACAAAAAGCGGCCAAGTGCGAGTTGGACTCGCCCGTGAAGGGTTCTCCGTAATAGCAAGTAACATAATATAAAAGTTCTTGTAGTTGATTGAATGAAAGGTAAATTGCGGTTTACGATTTATGACGTATTAAAAAAAAACTACTCACTAGATCTCGTTCAAACCAATTTTCGTTTTTTTAGTTTTTCAAAACACACACGTTTTACCACTTTGGAAGTGTCTCTCGCGCAAACTATTCAAATTATATTAGAAAAATGATAAAAAAATTATATTAGAAACTTTAATATCCTATAACGTGCTAACTTTTCGGTTATAGCCCTGATTATAAACAATAGGTTTTCGTATAAGTGCACCACTACCACTTTAGGTGCAGGGGTGAAGTGTTCAGGCGTTGTCATGTTTAGTGTGTAAGTTAGTGTTTAAGATTATATGTAGTTCACATAGCATACCTAACATAGTTTTAACATAGGTAGGTACTTAACACTAGTTAAAATGAGCGCGGTCTCGCCAGCAAACTGTTATCGCAGTTTGGCGAGTAACTTAACATTGTTAATTGTTTTGTACTTGTGATAAATAAAAAAATAACGTCTTCTTTGTGGAGCTTAAGTAGATAGCAATCCTAATATGATATAGCAATCCAGGCTTAGCCCTTATGATAAAATATAATTAAAAGTGATTAACGTCCGGGACTGTGACAGGTATTCTCTACCACCATTCATTATCATAACAAGTTCCATTGTTGTCCAGGTTTAATTTGCCTGTGAATCATGCTGGTGCTGAAAGGTATAATTAGGGGCGTATGCAGTGGCAGGCAGCCACCACTGTTGGTGCTTACTCCAAGCATAAGGCTCAAGGCACACGCCAGGTATCCGGAACAGGTTTTCTGACACTGTGTTAGAGGAACAGAACGCGCATATCGCATAGTATCGCATCGAAACGCTGTCAAGCCATCGAATCACAGCGCTCGAATGTGATAAAAGCGCTAGCTGCTTCAGGTACCGTGATGTCAAAACCGTGTCTAAAAACGTAACGTGTGCGCTGAGCCTAATTCATATTATCGTCCCCTGTTGATTATGTAATCAATAGGGTGTCAGGGTTGACTTCTTATTTGCTGGGAAGCCATAAGCTCTTAGGCCCAAGTTAGAGGTACTTACAGGTTTATTCCAAAATGAGTCTATATGGCGAGACAAACTTGATATCTTTGAAAATGAGGGAGGCCTCTGCCCAGCATTGGGACCAATTTTTATATTAAGATTTAATTTTATCTATGACTAAAACTTAACTCCTGTATTAGAATCCGGTTTTAATCGAATATAAACTCTATATAGTTCGAGTTATACTCGTATTAGATTAAGAAAGCTTCTTCGAAAGCAAATTGCTTCTTTGAAAAGACTTCTATCCCAAGTCAACTAAAACTATAAATCTCAAATTACAAGCTAGATAAGAAATAAATAAACAACTCGCAGAACGGTTGATTAGAATGATTAGACTTGCACATTAAGGACATGGCTCCGAGTTTAGAGCTCGAATCATCATTAAGTCGCAGTTACCTTAACATTACGTATTACGTGTAGTAGACATCCTCGTAATTAAGAATAGTGTAAGGAGAACCACTTGACAGGTGATTATTTACCTTGCCCACTGAGTAAATTACTTTATTATACACGATGGAGTATACAATACATACATACTCGTATGTCTTAAGTTGGAGTTCTGCATACATTTATATTCTGCATATAAGTATCTTAAGTAGATACTCTAGTTTTAAAGCATTTACTAGTGAATTTTAGTGTTTTTTGTTTTGTTTTGAGAGGTTGGGCTTCCTAATTTTTAGGATACATCTCGTTACGCCATAAATCCTTTCAGCCACTTAACCCTCTTGCGCGGATCACTCATCGGGAAGGAAAAGGCTGTCACTGTTTCCGCCGTCACGTCAAGTCGAAAATTGTAAATGTGAAAATAATATTATATTAATAAACAGTGCCCAGATTTTTCACGGCAAAACAAAACACTATCGTAATCTAGCCAGTGGTAGTTTTTTTTATCGATATCGATAACTGTGTAGTAGAAGAAAAAAACTCATTCTTATTTTTATTAGTATATAACTGTAATATTAAGGTATTATACGTATATATCAAACGTTTTAAAGTACCTTCTGAAGGACGAATGCATAGAATATATTAAAAAGTCGACAAGTTAAATACTAATTAATCGATAAAATATTCTACAAAACGTGTTTAGATTAACTAGTTTAAATATATTGGCTAGATGCGATACAGTAGCAAATTATGAACACAACACACAACAAATAGAGGTACAAAAAACCAATTTACAATAATTACAACTAAATAAACTAAACTTAAAACTAAGTATCAAACAACCCGCCCCGCGTCCCTCCAGGTGTAAAGGTGCCCATTACGCTAGCCGCATTGCCGCGCTGAACAGCTATGGCTAACCTTTGCACCAGAAAGGACCCAGAGCGGGGATCCAGTCCTCTTTCCTGCAAACGACGACCCACTTCACTAAAAAAGGTTTTGGCCTCTGCGCACCAACACCCAGTCGTCTCCACGGCAAGCGGAACAAATAAGTAATTTGCAAGCACTGAGTACTTGTCCCGCTTCCGCACCGCCGCCAGCTCAGCCGCAGCTCCAGGCGCCCGCATGGTGCGACTAATGTGCGAAGCAGCAAAAGTACTTACACACGTGGCGTCCCAGAGCAGACTCTTACCTTTGTGCCAGGGCACCAAGGTCAAACCATCCGGCCTTTTACCGTCAGATCGGTTAAGGCCTGGAGGCTCCAGCACACAAGGCACATTCGCCGACACAAGTGCCCTCCGAACAATGTCGTTTAGGGCATGGTGACGTGGGAACCTTCCTGCGCACCGACAACAACTCAGAGCATGATGACCGTTGCTCTCCACCATAGCGCCGCAGATGCATACATGAGGTTCACAAACATCGCAGCCCAGGCGAAGAGCCACGGCCACCCGCAACGAGTCATTGTCCAGTAGAGTACCCAAATGTGGAGAAGGGAGAGCGTGTAGCCATGCCCCGGACTCTGGCCTCGATACCGCTAAAAGTCTTGCCCTATCCACACTCACCGCACGCTCCACCAGGTCATCCAGTGTCCGCTTTCCCCCAACGTCATCCCACAACCGCTGGCGTTCCGGCTTCTCAGGCACAGGCGCACCCGAATTGAGAGTCGTCCAGGCCGCCAAAGCATCGACAGCATAAGGTATGGTTGCCTTGCCACCATCTATGGAAAGAATCTGAGTGACAAGGTCCAAAACCCCCTCCACCGATGCCAGAAAAGCTGGCAGACTCACATCCCGCGCGCGCCTTACGCCCAACCCACCGTACCGAATGGGTAGAGATGCCAGGTCCCATTGGTCTGAATTGAGGGAGACATTCAACAGATGCTCCACTGTATCCTTCAACACACAATCAAAAGAGTCAGTGTGCACCGGGTGAAGCCAAGTCGGTACCGTGCGTAAAAAATATGTGAGTTTGGGAACCGCGAAACAGACCCGTAGCAAAATAAGTGCCACGTGCGCTGACAGCAGCCTCAACCTCTCCCCAGCAGCCAGAAGAAGCCGCTTCCTCATCTCGAAGGCTTCAGGAATGGCTTCAGGAAAAATGGGAGAACCCAATAGGTTAAAAGTGTGGGTTGATAGCTCTCTGAGACCGGGTAGCATGGCACTGAACACAGGAAATGAGGAAGCGGAATTAGCACCGCAGGGGAAAAACTCGCACTCGTTTAGATTAGATTAGTCATACATACAGTACCACTTATAGCCTCTAGTACAGTATGTACAAATATAAGGCGGTTGACTTAAGAGTTCCTAGGATGCTCGACTAAGCTAGGATGCCCATTTCACAAAGTTTTATGTTATTCCAGCACGCCGTTTTAAAATGAGAGCCTAACTACGTTTGTATGGGGAGCCGACTTGTCGAGCGTCCTGGGGACTCTTAATTAATAAATGTTCAGGGTTCAGAGTTTTCAGAGATCCCACAGTACTTCTAAGTCTCTTACTCGTAACGGAGCGTGGACTTCCATAAACCCCCCTCTGGGGTGTATGCCATACTCTCTGCTACTCCATCGACTTTTAATATTACCAGGCAGTATCATCATCATCGACCAGCAACCCTTTGCCTAACGAAATAATCATTATTTAATTTACTTAATGTAATAAATAAAATTTGAATTTTTACGACTGCGAAACGTGGACCATGACGCAACGTATAATACATACGTGGCTATCATAACTTACCTCGGTGTTAGGATAGTTGTGACACGAGGAGTAGGTAGTTTCGGTTTTTGACGATTTTCCTAGAAACCTTCAATAATTTTGATGTTTTCAGATTTCTGAAAGAGTATGGACTGAGCTACATTGATTTATAGAGCTCATCATTGTGGAAATGTTCTTTAGCGAGATATGTTCGTTAAAGTAAAAATTATCACAATCCTCCTAGATCTCCTCTATAGCTATTTTCGGTGTCGTATGTTACACAGCAGCTTGAGCTCAAAATGTACTAAATAAGCTCTTATTGCCTAGAAAGGGCCAGTTAGATGGAGCATTACTTTTCTTAATGAGGTGGTTCTGGAAATAGTTGATGAATAAACTTACAAAAATTGAGAAACCCCAGATTTTTGATTTCAATGTTCAATATCTCAAAAACGGCAGAACCGATTTTGATAAAACGTAGCTAAGAACCATTTAATTCACGTCAGCTTTCGGATCGTTTTTTTCCTATAATATATGCATATTTTATCTCCACTTATAATAAATCTCTAAATTAAAAAAAGAATCAGCCAGTATCATTTTATACATTGTTCTGTCACGAATGATCTCAGTTTCCCGTGTACGGAAAAACATGAAACATTTTTTATAGGTACATTATTATTCTGGCTTCCGCTTAGGATAGTTTTTACGCGACTTCGACAGTTAATTAATTTTCCGAAATATTTGACCTCTTTAAATTTTTTATTTCTTTTCTAATATATATATCGCCGCCACATCTGTAAGCTATCAGTAACGTCAAAATGGCAGAATTGCTTTGTCTTTTAACTATTAATAATTTATAACCGGACTACGATAGATATTCACGAAACGTATACCAAAAGAACAAGCATAAAAAATAAATATATTCTAATATGAGAACTTATATGCGCAAATTCGTATTCAGGCGTAATTTCAATAAAAGTATCAACAAATTTGAACAATATGAGTAACACGAATTTGTTTTTAGGGTTCCGTAGCCAAAATGGCAAAAACGGAACCCTTATAGTTTCGTCATGTCCGTCTGTCCGTCTGTCCGTCTGTCCGTCTGTCCGTCTGTCCGTATGTCACAGGCATTTTACTCGAAAACTATAAGGTGTATTTGAATAAAATTTTGAGGACAGGTGTATTTTGTTGGCCGCTACATAGTTTTGTAATTAAAATGACAAAAACAATTTTTTTTATGGTTGCACTCCATACATAAAACTAAAAGTCAAAAATTTTTTTTTCATTGTGACCCCCCGTGTGGCACATCAATCGATAGGACTTTCAAAATAAATATAAGGTTTCTTAGCATTTTTTTTGATTAAGTGAATAGAGCCGGAGATAATCGCCCCGAAAGTCACTAAAATTCTGTCCCCCCCCCTCTAATTTTTAAACGGTGTATTTTAAAAATATGGAAAAATTCATGGATATAGGGCTTATTAATTTCATTCACCGAAAATTGTTTTGAACAAGATCGGTTCAGAGGTTTTCGAGATATTGCTGAAAAACTGCCTTCCTCAAAGAAAAGGACGTAAGTGCCGTAAAATTTCTGTGACGATACGACCTTTTTAATAAGCACGGAACCCTTCGTTTTGCGTGGTCCGACACGCACTTGGCCGGTTTTTTTTTAATAGCATGGCGCTCTGCGCGTTCAGCCAAAGTATGAGGAACGGGATTAAAATTACGGATAGATCGAAAATGTAGAAGATAAGCGAAAGACCAGGAAAGAGTAGTATAATATATATTATATTAAAGTTTGATATTATTTAAAGACTAAAAATTATATAAGACTTTGAATATACCTATACAAGGATGAGTTATTTATATACAGGAGTGAAGGAACTTTTTTACCTTTTAACCATATGTTTTGACTAAGACAAATTACTACAAACAGCCAAGTGCTCACGTTCAAAGGCCTAGCAATTTGTCACAACAACTTGCTATAGTTAGACTGGTTAAGAGTGAATCGCTGTCTCTTTCCAACTATTGCAAGTTGGTGTGACAAATTGCGCCCGTTTGTAGTGTGCCACACTGGAGCAGCCTACGGTGGCGTGGCGGTCAATAGTAAATTTGACAGCTAATGACAAGTGGGAAGCTTAAGGCCTGGACCACACTGGCGCGGCCAGCGGTGGCAGTCAATAGTATAGTAAATGTGACAGCTAATAACAAGTTTACTAATGACCGCCGCGGCCAGGCCGCGCCAGTCTGTCGCGGCCTGCGGCGGCGGTCAATAGTAAATTTGACAGCTAATGACAAGTTTACTATTGACCGCCGAGGCCAGGCCACAGAAACACCAAGTTGGCGGCGGAGTCTATGTTTGTAAAAAACCGGTCAAGTGCGAGTCCCCATTAATTTTGGAAAAAGCTTATCTATAAAATCATGTAACTCATCCATAAGGAAGCCCTTTTCGTTTCAAACAATCCATACATTATAAATGCGAAAGTAAAACTGTCTGTCTGTTACCTTTTCAAGCTAAAACCGTTGAACTGATTGAGATGAAATTTGGTGTAGAGTCAGAGCTACTTTGAATTCCGGAGAAGGACAGAGGATGGTTTTTATCCCAAAATTAATTACCTAAGGAAGTGAAACTCTCTAGGGGAGGCCTATGTCCAGCAGTGGACGTCTTTCAGCTGATATGATGATGATGAAGGGAGTGAAAGGGGGGGGGGGGAGTTTGTATGGAGTTACGATATAAACGAGTTCCGCGCGGACGAAGTCGCGGGCAAAAGCTAGTTTATAAATAAATCCTTGCGGTGAGGAATAACGCCATGATGTCTGGATGAAGACAATAATAAAGGAAAAGGGGGACGCCGAGGAGCAAATAAAAGAAAATTTCCGATTTTTGAATCAATTTCAAAAAAGGAGGTTTTCATTCTTTATGTAACGTAACGTAGACACGTGTCTACACGTGTCACATGAACAATATGTGTCTTATAGGCCTGTTAAAAAAGACCTATTATAATAGAATATTATCTCGTACTGTAAAGTTAGCCCACATTTTGGTTCAGTTCGGATCAGTGGAAGTCGGAAGTCCATCTAAATGCAATAGCATGCTATACCAAGCATTATGTACCTATAATTTTAGTCTATATAATTTATTGAATATCAGTTATCACAATTAATAATATATAATAAACTTGAACATCACGTTCAATGAACCATCGGACCAGTGTGGAAGTGGCATATTTTTGGTATTGTTTAATCAATAGGATGTTGATTAGTTTAAGAGTCAAGGTGAGCTGGGTACGGTCGGCCGCCAAATTGTGGACTGCGGATATAAAACCTTCGGATCACCTGAATCCAAATATACTAGGAGTCACATTGACGTATATCTATCGTTCTCTGACCAACCTGCTTTTCTATCAGTTGGCCGATTGCGTGTCGTTTCGTACGTATGTTAGGTAGATCTAAATGTAATTTTCTCAAACTTGCAATGAAATATCGATGTTATTTTTTTAAAACAGGCAAAAAAGGGTGGTACTTTATTACAAACACCTTAAAGACTAACGTATTTATCAATATAAACTTATTAAAAACTACAAAAACACACTATTACTGCGATATGTTTCGCAATTTCGTGGTTTCTGGTAACCGACCGCGAAAACGACGGAACTTGACTCCCTTCGGCCAAAATTCTTCATTAGTGAAGGTCGATGGATGGTCTGTTGGAACTCTCACCACAAATCGATTAAAATTCACAGTATGACGAGACTCTAACCTCTCGACCCTCAGGATGAATCCGGTCTTCACGCGCACATACTCTATAGGTAACTACTAACTCTGTCTTCGTAGTGTAATGCTGCCGGGCCGGGACACATAAAGCTACATCGATGATGTAGCAGGATACAGCAGATGATCAGCTCCAGTCGTTGCGGTACCGCACAGATTCCGACAAGTAGGCTTCTTCTTGTCCTCCACCGTCGCGTCGCGACTTCTTTTGAGTTGTTGTCTGTTGCAGATTCTTGCGAATGACATCACACGGGTTCAGCACTTTTGACCGCTGCTTAGGTTTTGCAGTATTCGGTAAAGCGGCAGTATCGGCGTAAGTAAGTGTAGGGGGTCAACGTATTCTCGCATGACGTGCGCGTCTCCAGTGGCGAAGACGAGCGGACGGCGGGGTTATGTATATGTTCCTTATAATAGACCGCGCAGTATCATCACCTTTCGGGTGCGGCAAGATGAAAGGTCCATAATGTCATACAAAATGTCCATAGTGTAAATTGTATATACAAAACCAATATCGGCCACTAAATAATAAAAAAAAATATATATTTTTCTGTGTTATATTGGTTTTTTTCGGGTACACTACATAAATACGAAACACGAATATAGCAAACATAACGCTTTGAAAAAGGTACTTATATAATATGTATTAGGTATAAGGTAGTAAAAAACCGGCCAAGTGCGTGTCGGACCACGCAAAACGAAGGGTTCCGTGCCTATTAAAAAGGTCGTATCGTCACAGAAATTTTACGGCACTTACGTCCTTTTCTTTGAGGAAGGCAGTTTTTCAGCAATATCTCAAAAACCTCTGAACCGATCTGGTTCAAAACAATTTTCGGTGAATGAAATTAATAAGCCCTATGTCCATGAATTTTTTCATATTTTTAAAATACACCGTTCAAAAATTAGAGGGGGGGGACAGAATTTTAGTGACTTTCGGGGCGATTATCTCCGACTCTATTCACCTAATCAAAAAAAATGCAAAGAAACCTTATATTTATTTTGAAAGGCCTATCGATGCCACACGGGGGGTCACAATGAAAAAAAAAATTTTGAATTTTAGTTTTATATATGAAGTGCACCCCTAAAAAAATTTTTTTTGTCATTTTAATTACAAAACTATGTAGCGGCTAACAAAATACACCTGTCCTCAAAATTTTATTCAAATACACCTTATAGTTTTCGAGTAAAATGCCTGTGACATACGGACAGACGGACAGACGGACAGACGGACAGACGGACAGACGGACAGACGGACAGACGGACATGACGAAACTATAAGGGTTCCGTTTTTGCCATTTTGGCTACGGAACCCTAAAAAGTGTTCGGTTCTGGCGCTTCGCCGGCCGCTGCCGCGGCACGCTCGCTTCGCTCGCTCAGCTCAGGGTGTTCCTAAAACTCCTTCTCGCTTCGCTCGTCATCGTACCTACACCGACCTGGCCCCTATTTCACCAACTTGACAATTGTCACCTGACAGTGACATACATTGCTTGTTCTAGAAGTAGGTAGTCGCTAGGTTACTTGTGGAACCAGCAATGTACGGAGAATTGTCGTTGTCAGGTGACAATTGTCAAGTTGGTGAAATAGGGTCTCTCTAGAACTACTTTGAACTAATTCAGCCGATATTTGACAGCCGTCATCCCGGTACAATAAACGTCAATGGTGACATATCCATACTATCCAGTATCCATCCATACTTACTTATAATATTATAAATGGGAAAGTGTATGTGTTTGTTTGTTTGTTTGTCCGTCTTTCACGGCAAAACGGGGCGACGAATTGACGTGATTTTTTAAGTGGAGATAGTTGAAGGGATGGAGAGTGACATATGCTACTTTTTGTCTCTTTCTAACCCCCCGCTTCCCTAAAATGGGGGGTGGAAGTTTGTATGGAGCATTCCGCAATTTTCAAGGTAGAAAGCTAAAAATTGGTATGCGGACTATTTGTGACTAACAAAAAATCGTGCCTCATTTTTTTGGAAATCTGCACCCAACCCCTTAAAAGAGGGGGTGAAATTTTATATGGGACTTTACGTAGTTTTCAAGGTAAGAAGCTAAAAATTGGTACACAGACTCTGTTAGCAACGAAAAATACCTGCCTTTTTTTTGTTAATTTTCCTCCAGCCCTTAAAATAGGGGATGGAAATTTGTGTGAGACTCCGCAAAATTAGGACAGGTTCTATGATACAAACGAGTAATAAAATAATTTAACATGGGTATCGTTTCTATGGTTTATTTTTCAAATCCAACGTGGCTGACGTGAAATACCATCTCCCCTGTTGGGGTGAGCTGGGGTTGAAATGTCTAAATATCAATATGGGTGTCGTTTTTATGGACGTTATTACGAAAATGGCATCGATTTTAAAATTTAATATTGTGGACATCTATCTAAGTATGTAAAGTCGATATGTAAAGTCGATATGTAGAGTCGACATGTAATGGCGATATGTAGAGTCGATATGTAGAGTCGTTATGTAGAGTCGATATGTAGAGTCGGTATGTAGAGTTGATATGTAGAGTTGATATGTAGAGTTGATATGTAGGTAGAGTCGATATGTAGAGTCGATATGTATAGTCGATATGTAGTCGATATGTAGAGTCGATATGTAGAGTCGATATGTAGTCAAATTGTAGAGTTGATATGTAGAGTCGTTATCTAGAGTCGATAGGTAGTCGATATGTAGAGTCGTTATCTAGAGTCGATAGGTAGTCGATATGTAGAGTCTATGTAGAGCCGATAATTAAATAAAAAATGTCTAAATATCAATATGGGTGTCGTTTTTATGGACGTTATTACGAAAATGGCATCGATTTTGAAATTTAATATTGTGGACATCTATCTAAATATGTAAAGTCGATATGTAAAGTCGATATGTAGAGTCGACATGTAGAGTCGATATTTAGAGTCGGTATGTAGAGTTGATATGTAGAGTTGATATGTAGAGTCGATATGTAGAGTCGATATGTATAGTCGATATGTAGTCGATATGTAGAGTCGATATGTAGAGTCGATATATAGAGTCGATATGTAGTCAAATTGTAGAGTTGATATGTAGAGTCGTTATCTAGAGTCGATAGGTAGTCGATATGTAGAGCCTATGTAGAGCCGATAATTAAATAAAAGAAGAAATTGGCTGACTGACTGACTGACATATCACCGCACAGCCCAAACCGGCATCTAGAGATTCCAAATTTGGCACGTAGGTTCCTTATAAGGTCTAGGGGTGCACTAAGAAAATATTTTTCAAAATTCACCCCCTAAGTGGGTGAAATGGGGGTCCAAAGTTTGTATGGGGAAACAAATTAAGTAAGAGTATTTCATTCGAAACTTCACAGGAGTATTTCCAGCGATAAATGAGTAATAGTTATTTACGATACAAGTGCAGAAAATAGGAAATTCCCAACGAGTGGCGATAAATTAAAACACGACCGATGGGAGTGTTTTAAATCGACACGAGTTGCGAATTACCTATTCGCGCGTGTATCGTACAACGTTTTACAGTACATATGGCTCTTTAAAGTTTCAACATATGCACGGAAAGTGCTCATTTGCGCACTAGTGCGGGAAAGTAACACCATGTGTACTGTAAATATATGTATCAGGTTTTTTGAGAATTCAAGCCCTAAAAGGAGGAAATGTGGTGACAATGTCTGAAAGTCAACATGGGTTGTTTCTATGGTTTATCGGGTCCCTGGTCGCTGATTACGAAAACAACGATTTTAAAATCTAACGTGGCGGACGTGAAATACCATCTCCCCTGTTGGGATGCGATGGGGTTGAAATGTCTAAATATCAATATGGGTGTCGTTTTTATGGTTTTTGGGACGTTAATTACGAAAATGGCATCGATTTTTATATTTAACTTTGTGGACATGAAAATTCTTGAAAGTATTTGTGCCAAATTGCAATTCAATTGGAACGGTCGAACTGAGATGCACCTTTTTTGTAGACGGTTAAAACTACTTTTAGTACGCGGGCGAAGCCGCGCGCAAAAGCTAGTGATGATATAAATTGTACTGGGATGACAGCTGTCAAATATAGGATGTAAGGGCATTTTCACTATAACCTTGCGCCTTTCTATAATATATTATTTACTGCAAATAGGATTATTTCATGTGTGATGATGTTCTTCGATATTAAAATTTATATACGTTTTAAAATGTTATATAAAATGATATTAGATGATATTAGTATAACATAAAAATAATATATTATTTTTATGTTATACTAATGGAAAATAAACATTTAGTTTATTATATCTAACATTATTCCTTTCCCTTTCGATAGTTTGTAAATTGGAATTATACCAAAAGTGAGTAGGAATACTTACATTATGAGTCGCACACTTGCCTTTGATTGTGTTACATAGAGTGTATTAATTGTGTGACGGTTACGGATAATGCATAAAGTTGCTAATTTGCAATCATAATAACAATAAAACAAATAGTCTACGCACTTTAAGATAATGGAAGTCTATTAGAATGCATGTATATTATTGGCATTGGTTTTGTATTGATTGAGAACCATTGCGGGTTCTGGTTGTCTGGTACCTAGTCTCATCTGCAAGCGCTCCAAAATAAAACCAATTCCAGTGCAATATACTTACGTTAAGTATTCTTGTATGTTAATATAATATACATCAAATATAAAGTAAGTACGTAAGCTTTGATTTCAAATTTTGTTGAATGCTATCCTTCCGAAATATGAACTTTTTACGTCCCTGTGAAAATCGTCTGCGGACCAAGTCTGATGTGATTACTGATTACATATATTATTAGGTATATAATTTACAGATTACATAACTAAATCGATATTTTTAGTTTTGTAGATTATATTACGGAAAACATTATGTGTAAATACTGATGGTTTATATTCATACGAGTATAGTGCTGATAAAAGCTAATTTTATAACAAACGAATATTGGCGGCAACATCCTATCATTTTCGCGAGATAAGATCCATCGTTGTTGACTAACGATACATCTTCTTCTCCCAAATATGCCCTCGATTGTGATGTGATAATTATTAGCTTAGAAAAACTTAAACTCATTGAACTTTTTAAAAATAAATTATACTTAAGAATTATGTCATCGTCATCCGTATTTACTAATATATGTATAGTTTACGATAAGTATATGTAAGTTGTACCTCCATATAAATAATGGTTAGTTAAATATTTGTTGTCCACTATTGACACATCTACGCATGCAAAGGTTAGACTCATCATTGGCAGGTTGGTGTGGAGTGTTTGCTCCATGTTTGCGCGTGTGACGGAATGTCAAGTTGAAGCCAAAGTCATGGCCTGCCATGCACTTCTCTTCCTGCAACACTTATATTATTAACTCACTCCGTCCGTGTGGAAGTAATTTATATCGTAGCTCCATAAAAACTTTCAATATCAACCCCCATTTCACCCTTTAGGGGATCACTTCAATCGGTTCAGCGGTTTAAGCGTAAAAAGGTAACAGACATACAAGAGACTTTCGCATTTATATGTGATAGATAATGTGTCTATATAAATGACATTTATGCCAGCCGTTCATTCGTTTTACAATAGCGAAGCAACTTCTCACATACTTACCCGATTAAAAATACGGTATGTTTCTAGCAAATGAACAATTTCGATAGGTAAACATGTAATCATCGTGCCACTACACAGTATATACCTACCATGTAAATTCCGTCCACACAAGTGGTCACTAGATAGACGCCAATTTGCGTCACTGCCCATAATCTAATGATCGATTTAGAATAAGAGAACTGGCTGTGGAGTCATTATGTTAACATAACCGGTATTTAGGTACAAATATGCAGAATTGGAATCACGGCGGTTTTGCCGTGTTGGATGATATTTTATGCGATTAAATATGCATAATCACGTTGAACTTCTGCCCATGCGAGATATCTCTACTACCCCTACGAGCGACGAGCGGCAGAGATGAGAGTCAACATAGATATTAACTAATCATCATATCAGCCCAAAGACGTCCACTGCTGGACATAGGCCTCCCCCAAGGAGTGCCACAATGACCGGACCTGCGCCACCCGCATCCAGCGGACTCCCAGCGGATATTAACTAGGTAATAATAATAAATAACTAATACGTAACTACTAACTTCCAAAGGCATAGGTTTCTTGTAGGATACCTAGTTATATTCTTCTTCAAAACAAGGTGTTCAAAAATATAATATTTGCAGACCCGTTAGACTGCGTCAGGTATGTTTGAGCGCTTTGAAATGTCACTGTCAGATAATGTTGCAGGCTATTTCACCAACGGCCTGAAAAATGCCGGATTTCTCTTTCAATTTTATCTGTGATAATCCCGGGTAGGTAAGCAGGGGATCAAGTCTCACGTCTATAAACCGAATTAAAGTGGAATGAGTAAGCCGACAAAGTGTGTAAAAGCAAAAAACAGTTTTATAAAACTAATTAAATTTGGCGTCGCAGAATGGAAGCCCAGTTGTGATCGCGGTTACTTCCAACGTAAAATATTCGTTCCACTCGCACACGCATACTTGCTAGTGAAGGACGAATGCTTTACGTCCGACACAAACGCGATCATGCTACCACTGCAGGTAGGTACCATGTTTGTAGACTTAAGTAGGTAAATATTGCATGAAGTTCAGCTGACTGTAAACAGAGACAGGGTAGCGGTCATGTTGGTTGCCATCACTGTGACGTACCTACATCACCAATGACTATTTGTTTTCTACCAACTACAAAATAGAGCTCATCAATTTGATATCATTTAAAATGGAATTAATCAAATGACTGTTGACTTTACCGTCTGATGACCTGAATAAGTAAGACGATCCAAAATCATTATTTCTTAGTAATGGAAAAAACAATTATCGTTCAAAGTTCACCTTGGGTTTTATATACTTGGGCGGAATTTTATTTTCTAGTTGATTTTTATTTTTTGTCTGAATTGGATAAAAGCCGATATGTTGGAAAAGCACGTTATTTTGTGCAATATACTAAACTACGTAAAATATTCAAATCGTGTACTATAAATTCCACTGATTTACGAAAATCCCATATGTTTTATCACTCGATGGTTTTTTTTTGTTTAAAAAGGCTCTAGCAGGCTAAACTAACAAGAGTCGCCCCAACGAGGTATTTGGTTATACTTTTAGGTGGAGTAGGGGCAGGACCTATAGATCACCGTATGCCTAATATCAGGCTTCGATATTTATTTGTTTCAGATTTATTCAATAAAAATATGGAAAAGTTCATTTTGACGCGTTTTTGGATTCCTAAGACGAATATTTTGGCCTAAACTCGGTTCGACAAGACCTAGGCTGTCTCATCTAATCTACCTACATAATATAGGAGGTCAATTTGGCTCGACATATCGCATACCTACCGCAGACAACACCAGGGTAAAGTTTTAATCAATTATTAAGATGATAAAACCATCGGTAGCTGCGTCGGGGAGCGGTGGCGGGGTAAGGCGGCGGGGTTACGAAATGCAAGAGCGGCCAATGGGAATTTAGTGCCATGGCGTCCTTCACCTTCCCGCCACCGCTCCCCGACGCAATAACCGATTCAAAAGTTAACGGACTTTTGGTCCACATTTCTCGGAACACTTGTCAGGCCGTCACTGAAAATTTTCGCTCCAGGTTACGGCAATGCCAAAATAATGAAGGATCACATATGGATGACGTAATTTTTTTTAAATAAAATCCCTATTCATGTGTTTTCATAATTAATAAACGGTTTTCATCTGATATAATTAGTTTTCATTTTATTTTAGTTTGAAATGTAAAAAGAGTTATGGTCCACCCTGTATATAGCTTGACAACGATTTATTGGGGTTGTGGGTTAGCACTCCTCGCCAGTGACACAGCGGTCGCGATTCCCAACATTGATTGAGGGAATGACTGATTGGTGGTGCTACCATGACATCAATGTATTACGCGTGCTGAGCATTAAGCCGTGCAGTTGGAAACCCTACTGTGTACCTACGTAACATATTGATATCAAATGGATATGCGATATGAAGACCAAATCAACCTCTGGGAACAAGGCATTTTTTTGGGAAAAACATTTACCGAAATGAACGGCTGATGAAATGCTAATGTTCCCAATAAATTAACTAAGCACGCTTTGACGTCAATGCTGTTTGACTTCGCCTGCTCAAAAGAAATCGAGTCGATTTGATCGGTCTAAGTATGTGCATATATTTACCCAAATTATTTATTAGCTCACATTTGACACCGTAACATGACGTTCGCTGACGTGTGGACCGTGGACCCTAATACACCTTCGTATATATAGGAAGTATTCAATCGCAATTTGCGTAAGGTATAATTTTATGCAGAGGTACTTACCTACGACGTACCTACCTCTACATAAAACCGTATAATCGTGGTAGCGTTGTTTAGACAGGACGTTGCAAGTTAATAGAAAGCTTGTTATAAAGGATGTCCCTGGGGCCCGATTCGAGATTAAAAATGTGATGTCCGCGGGATGTCATAGCCTAAATTTGCAAAATTGGCAAGAAGACTTACAAAATGACGTATCCCCGTTATATCTTCTGTGTAAGAGTCAATTTGGTACGAAGAGGAAGAAATTATGGCGATGCCTTAGGGAGTGAAGGGATCTAAAGATCCTCTGTACATATTACCCAGCAGCGTATAGATTCAAGGCTTCGATTGACTTCAGAGATTAATGAGGAGATATCATCGACAGTAGCCGCTGCATAAATTATGCAGTAGGTACCTATGTGATATGATGTAGTTAGGTATTCGGTTAAAGGAACTATTTAAAAAAAACAGATAACAGTAATAGAGAAAGCACACCTCCCTGACGGATGCCCGCGGAGAGTTTGCACCACTGCACTCGGACATCTTGTCATCGAACATAACGCGCTGGCGCCTGCCAAAGAGGTAGCTGCAAAACCAGGATAAGGGAGTTTCAGAAACGTTAAGAATATGAGAGCGGAGAATACCTAGCAGAATATAAAAATCTACCGTATTACAAGCACTGCTAAAATCAAGAAGAACAAGGACAGTAAGATTTTTGGATTCAATATTAAGACGAATGTCATCGGTGATGTTAACTAGTCATCTCTCTTTTTAATAATCATCCTTTTGGCTTTGTCGTAGTCGGATGAAAAATAATATATCATCAACAGCTCTATGAATCGTAGGTAAGATGTGATCCCTCACGGGAACACAAGAACCCAGGGTTCATGTCACACCCAAATAAAGGGACCAAGTCTCCCCATACATAGTGAGGTCATAAAACATGCGGTACTTACTCAAAACTAGTGATCACATATTTTAATGTAATCAAAGATAATCTACACTTAAATTAAGAACTAACACAATAAACACAGCCACTAATAGCATTTCCTTCACCTTTCATTAAATAAGCGTTTCATTAAACCCAGGGATTCAGCATTTCGCTGAGTGGAAACCATCTGATTGCATTCCGTCGTCCCTTCCCCCTTTTGTGCTTTCATTACGGATTTCGAGAGAAAGATAGTGCAGAGGTTTCCCCTTGCCTAACTGTACCGCAGTGGTGTTAAATGTGATCCTGCAGCCAACATTTAATACATCCGGATTTAGTGTTCCGCTGTGATCCGGACCCCAGCTCTCCTTATTGCTTGTCGACCTACGTCTCCAAAGGGATTGGTTACCGAAATCTCTACAACAGGAGCCGTAGCATGGTTGGCCTTATCACGCGACAAGTGACAAGATAAGAGCGTCGTCTCGTTCTACCGAACGGTGTCAGCCAGTGACGCACGCTCTATCCTATCACCTATCGCGTGACAAGGCCAACCATGCTACGGGGCCAGGGTTCCTTCAGAACGTAAATTCAAACGACGAAAGGTGAAAGAAATGACACTTTTGTATGAGGAATGAATACGTAAACAATTCATTATTCGGATGTCAGAAATACTCGTAAACTTATTTTAATATGCGCAAAATACGACGAAGTTCGCAAGGACTCGGATAAGTAAACGGTCACATTATGTATTTCCCAAGACCCTAATAATCATCTGCAATGCTATGCAGATTACCTATACCAGCCTTGCCGCGCAAAGTTCATGTGGAAATTGGCACCCGCCTGGTAGTTTGTTGGTTAGGCAAGAACCATTTAAGTATCGATCATTTTGTACACGTAGTTAGGTACATACATAATTATACTCGTCATCGAAACTTGGATTCACGTAATGACAAAAATGAATCAGGTTTAGGGATCACCCTTACCTATTTATTTACTCTTGATCCATATGCGACTTACAAGGCACGTCATAACTACAAGTACTTCTCACCGCTTAGAGCAGGCTGCAATGAGATGTTTGTTTGCAAAAATTGCAGGCCGCGAAATGTTTTGTGATTTGTCTACCTGAGACCCTCGACTTTATAGAAAGCCATGTTGCCTCGCGCGCGCACGGTCCTTTGTCATTCAGTCCCCCTTTCCGCCCCTATACCGCTGCTCTAGTCTCTCTACGCTATATAAAGTAAAAGATTAATAATATTTATTCATTTACAATGGTTGCACTTTTCAAATAACAGTTTGATGCCTCTTTTTAAGTAGATTATACCTGTGCACTGTGTTAAGAGGCACCGCTCTTCATTAATCAGTAGGTACAATACAATTGTAAATAATAATAATTGAGGGAATAAGACATTAAGTTAACATAGAATCAAGACTCAACGTGGCGTTCTGGTATCTGCGCATTCCGAGACAGCAAAGCCTCCTCTCGGTCAGCCCTGTCAACCAAGGCGGCTACGAATGCAAATCAACGCATCGCGGCTTTGGCAGCGGATACCATTTCAATATTTTACAAATCAACACAAACTTTCACTAATTTAATTGGAAATTCCCAACTTAATATTAAATATGGCCACCCTACTTGTGATCCAATTACAAGAAAATGCCTTTCAATAACTAATCAAATACTTAATTATCAATAACTATTTTATTGGTGGTTACAATCAATCCAACCGCAGTTCTATTTCCTAACTGCTCTAATGCCAACAAATTTCAATGAAATTATATTCCTTAATCAATGTAAGCCACTCAACAACTCAATTACAACTTATAAGTCATTTCACACGATTCATTTCAATTTAAGATTTCCAATTTACCGCTTTTATCCTAACTGTTAATTCTGAAAATCCTTAATATTTTCCAAATTTAAGGACAACAGCTTAAGAAATTCGCTTATACAAACAATAATCCACTAAATACACCTTATTACATTAAAAGAGTCAACAACAATAGGTGGCAGTAAGTTACAATTGACCGAACCTACTTACTTACCCTGGCTACACTTACAATTGGCTACTTTCCTAAAAAAAAGTTATTTAGTCCGTCAGTCAGCAAAAAAATATTGGACACGTATTGTTTTGTTTGATAATTAAACAAAAACTGACGAAGATCTAGCCCGTTAAAGTTCCGTGTGTACACTTTTTTAGCATAATGTGACGTCACGCGGAACTTTAACTGGCTATATCTTCATCATTTTATGTTTAATTGACAAACAAAAAAATGCGTGGCCAATATTTTTTGATAAGTAATCTAACTGAATAGAATTTTATATTTTTTACCTAGGAAAGTACCCAATTGTAAATACGCTCCGTTCGGGGAGGTCACCACTCGCTTCGCTTCGGCTTCGTGCACCCGTTCAACTCAGGACCTTCTTCGCGATCTTCTGTCTCCTCGGGTTTTTATTATTATATTATAACTCTAGGGGTAGGACAGATGTGGAAGTGGAGTGCCCTGATTCGGGTTTTGGTAGCAGTTTTTCGTAATATCACCCATTTCACACACGTTTATCTTAGCACATTCTTTACTATACAATCATAAAAATATGATGTCATAATTACAACGTGTTGATCTTTTTTATACTTAGGTACATATTATTTTAATCAATTATATCTTATAGTAGTTCGAGATTTTACAAAATAACATTTATACTGTCTAAACTTATGACGAATGACCATTAGAGCAAGATAATGTTATGGAATCTGAAAGGTTTATAATAAATGAACATTATAACAAGTAACTAGATAGTATTTGACTTAACTAGTGAATGATTATAGCAAATGATTTAGAGAAAGTGAATTTATCACTTTTAATTTTATAGCGACATGTGTGCTCTCAAAATTTTATACGAAATGAGGGTATCCCAATTCCCATAGAGGACAGGCGAATGGATCAGCGATTGGCAAGAATCTTTTCTAATACCATTGCACAAGAAAGGTTCGACCGAGTCCTGTGAAAACTTTAGGACTGTACCGCTCATATTCTACTGTACGTTATTATGTCATTAACTAAGGGCTCAAGGCATTTTTGCAGTGGAAGACCCCATTAGAATAAGCTGGATTCGTAAAAGGACCAGGCAAAAGATAGTGAATGATAGACATATTGTATAATCTGAATCTTCCCTATGGAAGTCTCGCGAGTTTAACATTCCAATATTGATGTGCTCCGTTGTCTACTTGTGTTAGATGAGAATGCCTTAATAGAGATGGGTGTATCTACCCAGACACCTCTAATTGCAAACATCTATCAGGGTGGAAGCACTGCTGTAAAAATAAATAATGTACTGTCGGGACACTCAAAGCCGCAGAAAGTTCTCTAATAATATAGCAGTGACCGAAGTGACCTCGGCAGGTGGCCCTTCCCCTTCCCCCCCCCCCCTCTTCTCTTTTTGGGTACTAGCCAGGGGTTGATCGTGTGGCTAGGACGCTAAATCAGATTAGTTTGACCCTAGAATCAATCGTGCCAAGCGGTGTCGCCTAAGACAAAAATGCAGACTGCTCCATACATTGCTGCCACTAATTCCTCCACTATAATAATTTACCTACTCGAATTAAAATAGTATCAGTATTCAATAGTTTCAAGAACCTAATCAAATAATTTTGGTTTCAGTATTTCATGTTTAAGCAGTATAGCTTTCAATATGGTAGGGAATAACAAAAGAAACATCATATAAAATACTGTAAACTTCTTTATTAAAATAATAAATAGAATTGCAAAACAGTGAATACGCAGTATTATTTGAGCATATCTGTCGCGACAAGCAACCGGCACTTCACATTGCACAACATTCAAAGCATTAATACACCAAAACATGATACAAATAATAATAAACATTTAGTCGGCGATTCATCGCCCGCACACACATCTAACCTAGCCCGGCTCGGCCCCTGCCGCCAGCGTCGCGCTTGCTCGCGAACAAGTACGAACATCAATGTTCACAACTTAAATGCAATCTATACAGTATTCACACAGACCCGACACATTGTGTCGATTTCTATACTTGCTCATTTTTGGTAAAATATTAACAATAGACATCATAGACGTGATTAGAACAAAAGTAAGAAACTATGCAAATACATTCCATTTAGGAAAACGCCGAAATAAAATGGACACTGGACACTTTACAAAAACTTTATGGTAACGTATTATTTCGATTATTCGCATCATGGATTACCTAAGCAATAAAATAATATGTACAAACAATCCACTAACCCCAACGTAAGCCTTGACCCAAACGTTACAAAACATTATTAAGTATTTACAGTTACGATAATACGAGTACACAATGCCCGTCCATGATCTCGCGAAGAAATTAAAGTAAAATCTACGATTGTGACTAAAGATTAAAAAACGTCTCACTATAATACATCCTATGTAGCGAAACGCCGAATTGATAACAATCCATAGAATATATTTGGAATATACCTCTGTACTTAAGAAATTACAAGGCATTCAACGATTTAAAGTTGGTGACTTTGTGCATTAGCAAAGTTGCGTGTTGAGTTAGTGTGCGCAGCACTAGGACACGGGCCGCCGCCGCACGAACGCGTCCGCCGCCGACGAGGCGTACGCGCTCGGCACCTCCGAGCCCTCCTTGTAGCCGCTCGTCGCGCCCACGTCCACCGCCTGCGAACAAAACAAAACCTCTTCGGTAACTGCTCAAGCGCTTCCGATACAAAACTACCGTGAATCTCACTCATGCAAATAAGCATGTTAATCAGTTTCTGTCAAAAATGTCAGTTTTGGTATAAGCTTTTATTGCCGACTGTACTTTTCTGTATTTTCAACTTCTCATTGAGACGATTCTAACGAGCACAAACTCAACGGGGTTACGTCGGTTATCCCCACCATCAGATCAGCTCGATGTTACAGTCGCGTGCTTTAATTTGGGACCCATTTCGTTCAAATATTGATAGTACATTCACAATGCAATAAAGTCGAATACTTCAGTTCAATAATAGTGGTGAAGTGGCCGTTGTATTGATAACCTCTTTGCCAAAATGTCAGACAAGAAAATTGATTGAAAACTATCATTTTCACGATAGCTAGCGTAATGGGCACCTTTGCACCTGGAGGGACGCGGGGCGGGTTGTTTGACACTTAGTTTTATGTTTAATTTAGTTAGTATTAAATTTTGTTTATATTGTATTTTTAGTTGTAATTCCGTTTATAAAAAGTCGATTCATAACACATATTTTATTTTATGTAACTTATTAAATTTTTGTTAGACATGACAAATTAGAAGGCAATAAGGCATAACATATGCTATTTTTTTCTAATAAGTTATAAATACATTCTTAATATTAATAATAAAGGCACAGTTTTCACGAAATATTATTTGCAAATAACAAATATGGCCGGAGAGAAGACAGGGCGACAAACACGAGTGACAATTAGTCGGAAAAAACCGGCCAAGTGCGTGTCGGACCATGCACAACGTAGGGTTCCTTGCCTATTAAAAAGGTCGTATCGTCACAGAAATCTTACGGCACTTACGTCCTTTTCTTTAAGAAAGGCAGTTTTTCAGCAATATCTCGAAAACCTTTGAATCTATCTTGTTCAAAATAATTTTCGGTGAAAGAATTTAATAAGTCCTATTTCCATGATTTTTTTCATATTTTTAAAATACACCGTTCAAAAATTTAGAGTGGGGGGGACAGAATTTTAGTGACTTTCGGGGCGATTATCTCTGACTCTATTTACTTAATCAAAGTCGTCTATGGCAAACTTTATGTCCTTTAAAATATTACCTCTAAATGTCTTCAGTTTGCTATATATGATATTCAACCTTATGTGGGTCCCAAAATAAAGTTCGTGACTGTATCATAATATTGAATTGTCATCCAAACTATAACTATACCCAAAATTTAAGCTCAATCGGTTGAAGATCTGCTTCAAAAGTGAGTTGCAAGATTCCACCCCAACAAACATAGTTACATACATTACACACATTGCAAGTTAAATAAAATCTTGTAAAAAGGTCATATATTAGACATGTTTCGAATCAACGTGCAGGCGGCGCGAACGCTCACAATTAAGAATCGCGGATCAATTCGTAACATCTCGAACGATATTTGACCTGTTTGTGAGTGGCCCGTTTCATTATCCATACTTAATATTATAAATACGAAAGTGTATCTGTCTGTTACCTCTTCACTGTCTCTCTAAAGATCTGTCTAAAGCCTTCGATTGCGTGGATCACGATACTCTAGTTCGAAAGCTAAACCATTATGACATGAAGGATAAAGCACTTGATCTCCTCCGGTCCCATTTGAATGACAGAACTCAAAGAGTAGACATAAACAAAACCAAATCAGCTGGATCTCTTATTACTATGGGGGTCCCCCAGGGGTCTATTCTGGGGCCATTCCTATTTCTTGTCTACATAAACGATTTGCCTTATGTACTGAATGGAGAACATAAATAAATTATTTTTGCTGACGATACATCGATTATATTTAAAGTCAACAGAAACCAAGACAATTTTAGTGAAATAAATAATGTAGACTGAGTTCAGCTGCTTACGCAGTTAAGATGATTCGTCAACTTGCAGACGTTGAGACGGCAAGGTTGGTATATTTTGCCTATTTTCATAGCATCATGACCTACGGTATTCTATTGTGGGGCAAAGCTGCTGACATAAATTCAATATTTATTTTACAAAAACGTGCCATACGTAATATTTATAATTTAGGGTCACGTGTTTCTTTGAAAGATAGGTTTAAAGAAATCAATATTCTGACCGTTGCCTCACAATATATCTATAAAAATATTATGTATATTTGTAAAAATCTTGACATGTATAAATTAAATAGTGATGTTCATAATTTTAACACTAGATAAGCCTATTTGAAAATTAAATTATTTGATTTGATTTGATTTGATTCACGCTTAAACCGCTGAACCGATTTAGATGAAATTTGGTATAGAGATAGTTTGAGTTCCGGGGAAGGACATAGGATAGTTTTTATCCCGGAAATCATCCCCTAAGGGCACGAAATGGGGAGTGAAAGTTTGTATGGAGCTACGATATAAACGAGTTACATGCGGACGGAGTCGCAGGCAGACGCTAGTAATATTATAAAATAAAAAGTAAAAGGAACCAATTAACCTATTCATTTTTTTGTAGTACAAAACAGTTTTTACACGCTACAAGATTTTTTTGATGAAGCGTCTGTGAAAATCTAAATCTTTTTCACGTACATATTCTTTTTCCAAGTTGTGTAAATATTTTCTCTTGGACTTTAATTTCAATTAACTTTAAGAGAAGTACCTAATTTTTATCAAATTAATTAGTATAGGTAAGAAATTGCCGGAATCAAGAAATAAGATCAAGGACAAAAGTCACCGACATACTCACACGAATTGACCAGCTGAAGTGGAGGTGGACAGGCCACATGCTACGCGATCAAGGGGAAAAATGGAGCAAACAAGCGACCCACTGGCACCCAGCTGATTGCAAGCGCAAGAGAGGTCAACAAAAAACAAGATGGGAAGACGACATAAAGAGAACACTAGGACCACGCTGGACCAGGGTGGCCTTAGACAGAAACCAATGGAAGGAGATGGAGGAGGCCTATGCCGACAGGCACATATCACTAAGAGATATTATCTAAACATGCTACTGTAACAAGAAAACGAGCCACGATAGGAAACAGTCTCTTAGTGAAATAAAGGCTTATTGATTGATTGATTGAAGAAATTGCAGCCTAAACCGTTTGACAGATTTCAACATATGAGGTGTTGTTGGATTCCTCTTCATCGTGGGACATAGGCTATAATTTTGGCAAAAAAGCAGTTGGGTGTTTCGAAAAATCTTTTGATTTCAGTTGTTATCCCAGTAAAAGAACAACAACAGGTAGTCAACGCGAACAGAGTTGCGGGCAAAAGCTAGTAATCTAATATGCTCAAGTGCTAATGTTAAAGAGAGTTTTACATGAATTTAGTAAACTAGACAGGATTGTAAAAAGCGATAGCGGGAGGCGTTATTGCTCTGGCTTTTTACAGGACAAGATAGCAAGATAGTACAAGTACGAATTACAATCGAAATCATAGATATGATTACATTTGAGTGCTACAAAAACATGTAGTTCATCTATTAATAAAAGTTCCCAATAAATTTACATCTTTGACGTAGACTGTACGACTGGGCCGGTATTCCATTCACGATATTTGACAAAGATTCTAAATCAGAATGGCAGTGGCAAAGTTGTGTTTAATATCGCGGATGGAATATCGGCATTTGCCTCCTGCAGTCAGAACTATCTTAGGATGATACTGCAAAAGATAATGAAGTAACAATTTGTTCTAATAGCTTTCTGAGCTTGTAACGTCTCCCATCACTGGTTTTAAGCATTTTAGGGCCAACAAACGCTGCCTATTTTACGATGAGTTGTACAACATTTGATAGCTATCAGCATGGCTGCTGCAATGGAGGCATTACTCGTACATCCATCAGAGTAACCACCGGCGAGGCAGGCGAGGCCGAGAGGGAAATTTTATACTAGAGCCTACTCGCTTTTTGCACAAAATTACACCTTAATAACCTAGGGAGGCTACCTCAGTTTACCTACATAGAGATGTAGGTCTAAATTGTCAGGGTGATTGCCGCACCGCATATTACGTTTCACCGTAACTCGTATTTGAAGATTGCTGAAATTGACGCCACTTGCGAACTAAGTTGATAACTTTTAAATGGGATTTAGTACTACGTAAGAACTAAAATTATTTCATTGGATTGGATTGGTTTATTTCATCTATTGAGAACCCTTTCTTATTGTTTATGGCTTAAAATTAACATGTTAACGTCAACTAGGGAGTGGACCTTCTGTCTGTGCGTTAATGCTCTTACTGATTCTACAATACTATCAGCGATAAAATATTCACTTTTAATAACCAATTGTATACAGTTTGATGTTATCCCACGAATCAATTTGGTTTAGTCACGTGAGAATTAATCGTCATAAGAAGAAACACTAATAAGGCGATGATTATTTCCTTTCATGTTTACGATCTACGATAATAGCCCTTTCGTAATAATTGGCGAATAAAAAATCTTCCACGTGGAGGTTATTAAAGGAACTAAGTATCAATGGCATTCCGATTTGCCCACCGATGGTTCTGAACACAATATAAATCGTTTACGTCTGCACTGACTTAACCTAACTTTCTTATATCTAGAGTTAATCAACTTGATATTTACTTTAATACCAATACGATAAAGTCTACAAGTTTTCTTTTGTGGACGGAATGTTTTAAAATAAACAGTTTATAATGCATTAAAACCATCCATCAGTGGTAAACTAATGTTAAATAATTTGCATACCTCGTTCGACCCTTAGCTAGTCTAATTATAAATTAAACGTAGGGAGCGGTCCCTGCGTCTTAAGGACATTAACATTGGGTCGTCAGGACAACTCGAGATTAGACAGTGCCATTCGTCTGACGAGCTTTAAACGTGCCATAATTCCGCGCAACGTGTTTCGCTCAACCCGGACTATGTAATGGCGTGTCGCAACAGGGCATAACATTAACAAACATCGTTTAACATGACACACACTGAATCGCGTCCGAAAGTAGTATCAACGGGTAGCCGCAGCCTTGAAGGCTTTACTCGATTTCGCAAAGCGAGTCTTTAAACTTTTACAAAACGTTGAAGACTACGCAAGCCAGGCGGTTAAGGATAACCCAACGATCGATAACAAACCCATATATATCTATGTTAAAATGTGAAAATGATTAAGTTACATGCATGACGAAGGGTTGACTACAAAGTCACGCCAGACCGCGTGTTCTATGGTGGAAGAACTAGTAATTTTGCTATTGTTATGGCGATTTCTTTCTTTTTGTGAGAAGCAAAGGTCGCGGTTACAAATTGAACTAACATTTTAGAACGCTCGTGTGAGAGGATATGTATTTTATATACTTTAAAGCGGCTAAGGTGGTTGCATTGGTGGCGACTAGAACACAGAATAAATAAATATTTGGGACAATCTTACACAAATCGAACTAGCCCTATAGTAAGCTCAATAAGGCTCGTGTTATAGGTACTAGACGACAATAAATGTAATAGATATAAATACATAGAAAACATTCAAGACTCAGAAACAAATATTCATGCTCATCACACAAATATTTACCCTTACCGGGATTCGAACCCGGGACCTTCAGCTTCGTAGGCAGCGTCACCACCCACTAGGCTAACCGGTCGTCAAAAATCAATCATCTGAGAATCCTCTCAGAATCACCAGGGAACCCTAAAAATATTAGAATTGTTACCATGCAGAGCCCATCGGCCCGTTTCTGCGCCTTCTGCGTGTAGCGCGCCTTGTAGAAGTCGCTGAAGAGGAAGAGGAACAGGAACCCGTGCATGGCGATCCAGTACACGAACACGTGCGGGTACTGGCACGCCGGCCGGAACAGCACCTGCAGCTGGTGGCTGAAGATCAGCACGAACTGCACCTGCAAGCAACACCCTGCTGCGTTCAAATGTGGCTCACCAGCTTCTGCCCGTCCGTGTCTAACTCGTTTATATCGTAGCCTTCGTAGCTGTAGGATGAATTCCGGGATAAAAACTATCCTATGTCCTTCCCCGGGACTCAAACTGTATACCATATTTCATCTGAATCGGTTCAGCAGACAGACAGACACACTTTCGCATTTATAATATTAGTATGGATCTCCACCACGAAGGTCCATTATACGGGTTATTCGCGGATGGTCTAGAACGCAAAATGAACAGTTCGATTATTTCCTTCGTAGCAGAATGAATAAAACGCGAAATGCCTGAACAGTTGAGTGCAAAAGTTTAATGGCGTCAAATCTAAAATTGTCCCTATCCGTCCAATTGACAATTTTTTAAATGTTTGTTATGTTTGTTGTACCTATGAATAAGGGAGTTACCCCCTTCTGTAGATCTACTTACTTACACTAATACTTATTATAAAGAACTGTTTGTGACTGTACTCGCAAAAACAAAATACAAAAGTAGGTAAAATGCATTGTTGCCATTCTGCGTGTAGGGTATTTTGCGTTCAAGTCGTTTTAAGCATATCGTGTAAGGCATAATGCTCGGTGGTCAAACTGCAATGTAGGCAAAACAACACACTAGTCATTTTGCGTTCTAGACCATCCGCGAATAACCCCATGATACTCGTGAAGGATTTTTTGGAAACGGATGAGTTGATCCGGAAATTACCCCCTACATATAAACGTACAAAGATACACACTCACAAACCTTACCTGTATATTTATAATATAGTATAAACACCTAGATAAATGAAAGTTTCAACAAAATCTATTTGGTAGGTTGTGAGGGAGTAACAGACATCCCAACATACTTTTAAGTCTCACGTTTGCAATTTTAGCAGGATCAAGATTGACTAACAATTTGACCACAATATCGTTTCTGATTCCTAGTATTGGGTAGTTTAACATTTTAAACGTTATTTTTACATCGTAAACTTACCTAGTTTCAAGGTAAAATAATAATTCCGTAATGAATCCTTGATGAACTTGATGTAAACATGGGTCAACAAGTTAGTAGGCATAAAATATATCAATAGTCATGTTTACACCGGACGCATGCTCGGCCGCACGCCTCGTCCGAGGCATGCGGATCCTCGGCCGCGTGGCTCGCCGAGGCAAGTCTACACTGAGCGCGCACGCTCGGGCGAGGCGTGGCTCGCCGAGGCACGTCTACACTGAGGGCGCACGCTCGGGCGAGGCGTGGCTCGTCGAAGCACTTCTACACTGAACGCGCACGTTCAGGCGAGGCGTGCTCGGCCGAGGCATGCGTCCAGTGTAGACACGGCTTAAATCACACTAACACCTGCTATTATCTTCAATTCAGTCATAAATACGCATTTATATCGCCGTTCTAATATGAATGTGACAATGAAATCAAAACAAGTTCCTCAGAACAAGTTATCATATCATATACAAGCAGATTGGCTCTACAGAGTGCAGAGTTGTCGTGTATGCAAATGTGAGGACGCAAGTAACCTTTACACGTGTTAAAGGGCTAGGCGACGGGTGACGTCTAAACAATTTAATGACAGAATGACGAAGAAACAAGGCCGCTGTTAATAACATATTCTTACTGCCTAATTTGTTAAAACCTCACGGTCAGATTTTGTTGTTAACATTATCTAGTGCCTGCCTAAAATAAATTAAAATGATCAACTCTAACCATTAACACCCTGAAGACGTTTGTCTTCAGGGTGTTAATGGTTAGAGTTCAGTACTAATTAGAAAACGGAATACAGTATGTACCTATAATATGAGCACATAATTTAAAGAATGTCTACCTGGAATACTCTTAGTTACACATTCATGATTAGTCTCAAATATCGTCGATTCCGTTTCGTTCGATAAATCGTGACTTGATCGCATTGATCTTGATTTATCATAATTTGATATTGGTAATTCATTGTGGTTAGAGCAAGAATTGTGCTTCTATTGAATAATGTAGACACAAATACGTACCATCTGGAAAGCAGTGAGGTACTTCTTCCACCAGATATACTTCTGGTATTTGGGTCCCATGGCTGACACCATGTAATAGAAGTACATGACGATATGCACGAACGTGTTGAGGAGTGCGAAGAATGTGCTGTGGCCACCTGTGACAAAATAAAGATATTAATTTTATTATTTATACAGCGTGGAACAGAATGAAAAGTTTTTACAAAAACGGGGAATTGTTCACCCGAAGAGCTTAATTTTGTCCCAAAAAACTATGTTAATATTCTTTATCTTTTACGAAATAAACCTTGTTAAACTTTAGTGCAAAAATCCGCCTGTTTCAACCCTAGCAAGTTGATAGTGAATGACATGTGTCATGTGCAAATGTAAATAGTAACTTTATAGCGGCAGCGTTATCACTTAAAATAAAACGTTTAATTTTTAATGACTTTTTACTTAACCTAGCTTTAAAATGATAATAAGTTGATTGCAAATGAATTACATAACACAATACTTTCAGCATAGATCATAATAAAGTGCCACCCTGTATAAGAAAACCGGACAAGTGCGAGTTCAACTCACGTGGTGAGGGTTCCGTATAATTCCTATTCGCTAAGCATTAGGCGCTCCATACAAAATACACAAAAATATTGAGAATTTTCCCGTTACTTTGAATACTCAAACTTCTTATAGGTTTTCCTGTAATCTTTAGGCAAGGAACTATTTTCCATAAAATTATTTAAAAATAATATCTGAGATGCTTACAACAACCCCATTAATTTGATATGCCACACAATACAGTTTGGGACACTTTTTTTTTTCCAGTTTACGCCCTAAAAGCGCGTCCATCTTTGGGTCTACAATTTACATATTATGTGTACCAAATTTCAACTCAATCGGTCCAGTAGTTTCGGAGCAAATCGGCTGTGACAGACGGACAGACAGACAACCGAGTGATCCTATAAGGGTTCCGTTTTTTCCTTTTGAGGTACCGGAACCCTAAAAAGTAAAGTGTTTTTAACCTATATAATTTTTGTTTGGTATCAATGGCATCTAAATGGGTTAGAAAAACATTATAATCCTCTACGGTGTTCTATTAACTCTCTTCTAAAATTTATTAGAGTAGTTATCAGTTTTGCTGCCGAGTTCTACGACTACTTTATTGGGAAAAATCTATATCGGCTACACGCGTGGCGAGGCAACCTCTTGTATTGCCGGTTAAGCATTGGGAGACAACCGTCCAAAATTCCTTAAATAAGACGTCAGCACCAATGGTTTTTACAGTTAAAGATATTTTTGTAATAGACAATATTAACATTATATTGTGGAACACAAATAGCTCAAATGTTTTGCATGTTGGAAATGGCCAGCTTTCCATTTAAAGTTTAAATTTGAAAGTAAAATAATCTTTTTATTTGCTGTTCATCAAATGATATCATTGCGTAAAACTTAAACAATGCACGCACTTAATTATTAGAGCGTTCAGTCGTCATCTCGACTCGTTACAAAAACGTTGCATAAGAACGATTGCCTCCACCGGTAAACACTGAAAATTGATTTTGGATATAGTTAAGAATAATTATCATAAATTCAAAGGCGCTCCATCAGCACCATGTTTTTCGCTATAAAAAAGTAAGCCAATTAGCTCCGGATTGACTAAATGTTTGCAATCCACCGCAATGGAAACGGCTAAATTTTATGGCGGTCTTCCATACGAATTGAATAGCTTTCATCGCTCTAGCCAGTGTATACATCGTGGCTGCCACTGTATGTCAATTACTAGACGATGAAACGTTGATTGATTGGTATACCTTCTATACTATATTCATTGATAGGGTTTAAAATCGAATTATTTAGAGACGTTACATTATTTCTATAAGACATGAAATGTAAACAGTTCAACTCTTAGTAAACTGAAACGGTAAACAAAGAATACCGCATATTATTTGAATAATTTGGCGTTTGGCACTTCAATTGCGTCAAGCGGTGACATGGCTAATGCTAATACTGCTAGTTAGAGTTCAATGTCATATAAAAATTGTTGGTTGTGTTAAGATATAAAAAAGTGAGCACACGAAGAAATACGGAAACCTTGACGCAATATACGAGGTATGTTGTGATCTTAAATATGTACGTTCTTAGTAAACATAAAAATGGTGACAGGTAACAGATCAGAATTTTATTACACATTAGAAAGCAGACAGGCCTTTGATTAGTGGTGGTCGTTAATTCAACGAACTAGTTGATAAAACGTTTTTCATCCGTCAACGAACGAAAGGTTTCGTACAACAGATTCAACTAGTTGACGGCGTTAACGTACTTAAACGTAATGTAACGTAACTATGTATCTCTGTCTATTTATATATTTTAGAAATTGATTTCTTAATTAAGAAAACATGTATATTACTGCTACATCAACTCATTAATGGTATTCAGTTGTAAAAACAATCAACGCCTCAACGCCCTCGATATTTTGGTTCTTAGTTAAACTAACGTCTCGTTACCCTCAGCCACTTTTCTCTTCAGTTAATGCAAAAAACCAGTTGACGAAATCAACTAGTTTTTCAACTAATTGACGTTTTCAACGTTAACGTTTCGTTGACGCGAAAACCGTCAACGACCCACCACTACCTTTGATTTTAAAATACTTGACCGGAAAAGGTACTACGCTTAAAATTAGGAACGTATTTATAGGACATTTCAATATACTTGCCTTCAATAGAGATCATTTCTACATATACACACCATCTCGATCGGCACGAGAATTGGCCTCCTGGTACTCTGTAATACGCGGTTGGAGCCGCGCTATACAATATAGCCTGTGTCCATCTTTAAAAGTTTTTTTGTATTAAATGGGATTGCGTTTGACCTTTGTCTAACCCAGCGGTCGGCAACCTGCGGTCCGCGGGCCGCAAGCGAGCCCCTTACTTGCGGCCCGCGAGCCTCACTTGAGGACTTAGCATCACTTTTATGGGATTTCATCGCGGTATCAACTCGGTACGAAATTTTGCAGTCGGCTCTTTACTCTCACAAACTTTACCCCCTTATTATATTAATATAGATTAATGTTATTCCCAAGTCTGATCTAGGCAGATATTTTGGATAGTGATTGTGAAAAAACTGTTTAATAGTCCAGGCAATGAACTGACAACTTGTATGGAAAAAAATGTCAAATTTGGAAATAACTTATAACAGCAGTTTTTTTTATTGTAACGGATATATTATCAATGGCAATGCATGCTTAATTTAAATCTATATAACTACTTCCGGATGGAAAGTTTGTTGGATTCTTGAATAAAGCATCTTAGAATAACGTTTTAAAATAAAAAAAGACAACAAAAAAAACGCTATTATAAATTAATGTTTTTCGAAACCGTATTTTGCCTGGAGTATTAATGTCAGCAATCATGTGCCGCCCAGTTATATGCTAGTTGATCGCTAGTTGAACTCGTCCGCTATTAATTTTATTAGTATTTAATGTAGCAATTAGCTACGACCGTCACGCTAAGCGTTTGTTTGGCGTACTTTGGGGAATTTCCCTACCGCCGCCGGAAAGTTAGGGACTTTCGGCCTTTTTTTTAATTACCTACATATATGAATGCCGTTTCCGTATGCAGGTCAAAACAAATTGAGCTCTAGTGTCATCAAATTGTGCGTCATTCTTTGTTTAACGTCAGCATGACCTATGCCGCCACAAATGGTAACCATTATGACATTTACTACTTGAAAGAAGTTATGTACCCAAAACTATTTAGTATATATCGATTACGGACTAAAATACTGTAAGATCAGGCCGCCTGGAGTTTTGCATGCTTTATTTACTGGACTGATTATTCATAATGCGGATGTTGTCTAAAGCTTTTATTCTGTCACGACGACTTTGCTAATTGGACGAACAAGTAACACACTGGTATTAATTTTCGTTTGTTCTCAGTTTAAGACTAAAATAGTTGAGCAAATTGATGTCATTGTCAAATAAAACATATTTATATAGACTTTTATGCCGTTGTTCCTGTTAAATTGCTTACTATAGAAATGGGTGATAATTGACACGACATTTAAAACTTATCGTACTTATATAATATTACATATTCATTCATTTCATTACACATTAGAAGTACAGCATATTACACGATTAGTTGAAGAAAAATCAACGTCACCAGTTCTCTTCTTTTGAACTTGGCTTAATACGCTGCCGCGTGTCTAAATAAATGTGCATCAGGTTATTATTTATTTTTATCGAATAGTATTGCATTTAGTGTTCAGGGTTCAGGTTTGTATGCGAGTTTATTAATTCCACCTGAAGTACTAAACGTCTCAAAAATTTGTACATAGTTAAAGGCCTTAATCTAATCTATGCTTTAACTTTTTTCTATTATGTAACGAAAGTTACCCATATAAAATATATGGGTAGGTAATTGCCGTTACGAAACTGAAAAAAACCGGACAAGTGCGAGTTCAATTCGCGTGGTGAGAGTTCCGTAAAATCAGGCGCTCCATACAAAATACACAACAATATTGAGAATTTTCCCGTTACTTTGAATACTCAAACTTCTTATAGGTTTTCCTTTAATCTTTAGGCAAGGAACTATTTTCCATTTTTTTTTCAGAATTTTAAGCCTAGTAGTTTCGGAGACAAGGGGGGGCGGGGGGAATGGTAAATTTTCGTCTTTTTTCCTTAATTACTTCAAATCAGTTTTTACTAAAATTATAAAAAATATATATCCGAGATGCTTACTTACAGTTTGCAAAACTTTTTTATTAATTTTCCTGTTTACCCCCCAAAAGTGGCCCTCTTGTTCAAAATTCATTAATTTACTTTACGCGTCCATTTTTGGGTCACCAATTTACATATGTTAACCAAATTTCAACTCAATCGGTCCAGTACTTTTGGAGCAAATCGGCTGTGACAGACGGACAGACAGACCACGAGTCTATAAGGGTTCCGTTTTTCTCCTTTTGAGGTACGGAACCCTAAAAAGTTAAATAGTAGATTAGATTAAGGCTCTTAACTATGTACAATTTTTTGCAGTCGATCCCTCAATCGATTGAGATGTATGAAGCATTGTTGGTATCGTTACGGTATCCCGGGTAGCATAGGCTGGGTGGCTGTTTCGGGCAGTCGTGTTTTAATCCATAAGTCTATTTGTGTTTAGCAAATAGATCTGAGAGGACCACTACCTAATAGTTGTAGAATATTCGTAAATGTTCAAGCAAACAAGCATACGGAAGTTTCCATTTCAAATTGTTTATGTACATACGAAGTTAACCATGACCGTCACAGCTCGATGATGACCAGATTGCGTAGCGATTACACATTTAATTCATCGAACAGAGGTAATCAATACTCTGGGCAACGTACCCTCACGTGACACATTGTTTTAGAAAATGCTAACGCGCACATGATGCTGGCCTTCGGCCTTCTATAGCAAATAAATCGACGGAAATGGTTTTTTGCATGAAAATAAATCAATGCCTAACATGCGAGCGAATTACATTTGATTGCTATCGGTGAGCATCAAAGTTAAATATCAAATCTAGATTCTGTTTTAGAACATAGAGAATATTAACGATCATAGTTGTTTGGTTAGCTAGCTAGCTCAAACCGACTACATACAAATTCTTGTTCATGTTATCCATCTATTCATGTCGTATTGCACCTTTTTTAAATTTTTAGGGGTCCAATTATCAATCGATAGGCCTTTCAAAATAAATACAAGGTTTTTCAGCAATTTTTTTGATTAAGTGAATAGAGTCGTAGATAATCGCCCCGAAAGTTACTAAAATTCGGTCCCCCCTCCGTCTAATTTTTTAACGGTGTATTTTAAAAATATGAAAAAAATCGTGGACATAGGGCTTATTAAATTCTTTCACCGAAAATTATTTTATGAAAGGACGTAAGTGCCATAAGATTTCTGTAACGATACGACCTTTTTAATGGGCACGGAACCCTTCGTTTTGCGTGGTCCGACACGCACTTGGCCGGTTTTTTTTTCTGATAGCCTAGTTCGGTGTTCCACTGCTGGACAAAGGCCTTCACTCTTGAATGACAATAAATATATATGCCTATGAATATATTGTTTTTAGGGTTCCGTAGCCAAAATGGCAAAAACGGAACCCTTATAGTTTCGTCATGTCCGTCTGTCCGTCTGTCCGTCTGTCCGTCTGTCCGTCTGTCCGTATGTCACAGGCATTTTACTCGAAAACTATAAGGTGTATTTGAATAAAATTTTGAGGATAGGTGTATTTTGTTAGCCGCTACATAGTTTTGTAATTAAAATGACAAAAAAAAATTTTTTTAGGGGTGCACTCCATACATAAAACTAAAAGTCAAAAAAAATTTTTTCATTGTGACCCCCCGTGTGGCACATCAATCGATAGGCCTTTCAAAATAAATATAAGGTTTCTTAGCAATTTTTTTGATTAAGTGAATAGGGTCAGAGATAATCACCCCGAAAGTCACTAAAATTCTGTCCCCCCCCCTCTAATTTTTGAACGGTGTATTTTAAAAATATGAAAAAAATCATGGACATAGGGCTTATTAATTTCATTCACCGAAAATTGTTTTGAACAAGATCGGTTCAGAGGTTTTCGAGATATTGCTGAAAAACTGCCTTCCTCAAAGAAAAGGACGTAAGTGCCGTAAAATTTCTGTGACGATACGACCTTTTTAATAGGCACGGAACCCTTCGTTTTGCGTGGTCCGACACGCACTTGGCCGGTTTTTACGGTTTAGCCTTCGTAGACCCTGTTTACGAAGCTGACGGTCCTGGGTTCAAATCCCGGTGAGGGCAAATATTTGTGTGATGAGCATGAATATTTGTTTATTATATTTTTTTTAAGCGCTTTAGGTGACAGAGTGACTGCCCTATATTGAAATGTTGGGTGGGACAAATCCGAGGTGTACCGAATTGGTATTATTACTATAATGTGTTTTTGTATTGTATTGTCTTCTTTATTAATTAAATTCACCAGTCACTAACCTTACTCTATTAAGTAAACATACTAACACACTATGGATGCAAAAACGTTCGAAATAAAGGTTTTATTATTATTACTTGTCTCCGAGTCTTAGGTGTTTTCGGATTTATATCGCTACAAATATATGGTCGTCTAATACCTATAAAACAATCCTTATTGAGCTTACTATGGGGCTAGTTCGATTTGTGTAAGATTTCGCCCTCTAATATTTATTATTTATTTATTTATTTTAAACTTTGGACGGGATGCCGTGTCCTCCAACTAATGAGCGTCAGCAACGAGTGGGTTAATTTACTAACTCACGTTCTAGGTTCAGAATCTGAGCCCGAGCGGGCTGCTAGTATACTAGGTATACAAAAGACGATAATAAATAGTCGACATGAATTAACCTGTGCTGTGGTATTACAATGGCAGCTAAGAAATAAATTACAATAGTGCATCATGTTGTTTTCCAGTAGACAAGCACAAATAAAACCCGCCTCCAAGCGCATGTTGCGCAAGCATTTATCTGTAATCTAATATATACAAGCGACCCACCCCGGCTTCGCACGGGTGCAATACGTTCACAGCTTTTTTTGTCATTAATTAGATAATACAAACATGTTTTAAGGACTAATGCTGTATTATCAATAATAATAAGCCATTATTTCTTGTAAAAAGTAAAGGATAAAAAAATGGCTAATGTGGGTTATCCCACCAACGGACCCACTTATCACCAACGGACTTACATAAAGCGACCCCGAGAGAGTTGTGATGTTCCGCATAAGCACTGCTGGAGTGTTGGTGCGGAAATACACCTATTTTTTTACCTAGTCTTTGTCTCATTTAAGATAGCCCCATAGTTTACCTAATATATATAAAAACCAAAAGTGGACAAACCACAGGCTTTCACTGAAGCCTGTGGTTAAGAGATAGACATATACCATCGCGGACTTTTTTGTAGACCTTTTTAAGGTGTTCAATACTGTAGTACATTATATTGATCTATCTCGTAGGGTTCAGCCAGCGTTTGCAATGTAAGCGCAAAAAAATGTGTTTATTTACGGCATCACATTAGAAACCTCTAAAATGATCAGTGTTTCTCTACTAAATTATACATGTATTATACATGTAAACCTTCCTCTTGAATCACTATCTATTAAAAAACCGCATCAAAATCCGATGCGTAGTTTTAAAGATCTAAGCATACATAGGGACAGACAGACAGCGGGAAGCGACTTTGTTTTATACTATGTAGTGACTTATTAATTAGTTGTCATGTTTTAGTGTTGGATGTATGTATTATATCGTATTTGTGTATTTGTATTCATATATCATAAATCGTACAGTAACTATCTGAATTATCGTATTATAATCAAATTACTTACTTACCTTTATCATCCCTTTACCAATACTTAAATCACATTTTGCTAAAAGATTCGGGTTATACAGGCACTTATCCGTATATAAGAAAGTCAATAATAGCTGTGACATCAAAACTTGCACCACTAAAGAAGTTAAACATAAAGTCAAAGCTTGTCTAAGCACCTTGAATTATAGATAAACAGAAGAAACAGTATCACAACAATATACATAAGGACTCATATATACACACACACAGTCGAGATCACGTACACATACCTCACTCATTCTCAAATGCAAAATAGAACAAACATGTAAATACCTCCAGAAGCATAGTTAATTTCTAGGATATAATACAATTACTATCATTATTTTGTGGATCACGTCAGATATTTGTACTACACATTTAATGTAAAATTCTTTAGCGCCTAGTAATAGAATAACGGGCAATCAAATGTAAAGTGTCATCCTGCGAGACACGCATAGCCTAGTGCAGGTGACACGGGCAATCTTATCAATCTTAAGCCATAATAACAGTGTGCGGTAACCAGTATGTCAAAGAAACCATTTTTTGTTTAAAATTGTGTCACTGTATCAATGAAATATTATATATCTATAGTTTCCGTTTAGCGTCACAGTTGACTTGATAGAGAATGCCTTAACACATGAAGTCGGCCATTTCTTTTGTATTGTGCGATTAAGTTAAATTCGCCTTAGTCGTGGTACTGCTTTTTTTGTGTGAGGTGTGCAATAAAGAGTATTTGTATTGTATTGTATTGTATTGACATTAAGCTATACTTAATATGTATTCGTCAAAAAACAACACTTTTTAGGGTTCCGATACCTCAAAAGGAAAAAACGAAACCCTTATAGGATCACGCGGTTGTCTGACTGTCCGTCTGTCACAGTCGATTTGCTCCGAAACTACTGGACCGATTGAAATTTGGTACACATATGCAAATGGGTGACCCAAAGATGGACGCGTAAAGTAAATTAATGAATTCTGAAGAAGGGGGTCACTTTTGGGGGGTAAACTGGAAAATTAAAAAAAAAAGTTTCACAAACTGTATTGTATGACATATCAAATGAAAGCGGTTGTTGTAAGCATGTCAGATATTTTTTTTTATAATTTTAGCAAAAACAGATTTGAAGTAATTTAGGAAGATTGACCATACCCCCGCTTATCTCCGAAACTACTAGGATTAAAATTCTGAAAAAAATATGGAAAATAGTTCCTTCCCTAAAGACCTATAAGAAGTTTGAGTATTCAACAACACTTATGAAATTCAGATTATATACGGAACCCTCACCACGCGAGTTGAACTCGCACTTGTCCGGTTTTTTTAAATTAATTTCACTTGGTTGCAGACATTATCTGGAGGAAACCGGTCTAATACTAAAAAGGTCTAGTTTCTCTTCTGGGTTGGAAGGTCAGATCGCAGTAGGGTTCGTAAAACCAATGCCTACGCTGAACCTAGGTGTCAACCGACCGCGGGACCCTTTGGGGGAATAATATAATATATAGGAAATTTTACTGAAAGATGACTTCATTTTATTATAAAAAAATAATTGGAATGGCATTAAAAAAATTTAAAAATCACCTGTTTTACCCAGGAATCGACCCACCAAATATAAAAAGAACATCTTTTTATTTTTACGATAGGTACATATCGGAAGGGTTACTCATTAGAATTCTTTTTTCTTGAATAACACAGCATCTAAAGAAATACCGTGAAATTTTAATTTTAATTCTTACGTAATACGCATTGTAAATCGTCGTCGTCGAATGCGATTTTTTCAAAAAAATTGAATGCAGTTCTAATTATTTTTTTAAATAAAATGAAGTCTTATTTCAGTAAAATTTCCTAACTTCAATATTTAAGGTACTTTCCCTCCGTGTGGCAAAGTTTTGGGACACCATATATTTATAAGAGTATGCGGTCATGTATGCCGCTCCCGCATTGGCTTACATAGCCATGAAAGACGTTGTCTCCCTTCTTGACACTTCTATATACTAGCAGTAATAGACTAAAAGGCCATTGATGACGATGATAGGAGTATGGTGATTACCTGGTGCGAACTTAAGGCCCATCCAGACGGAGAAGGGCATGATGCCGTGGTGGATTACGTGCAGCGTCGACACCTGGTCGTTCTTCTTGCGCATCACGAAGAAGAAAGTGTCGAAGAACTCCGTGAACTTGCTGAAGTAGTACCACCAGCACGTCGCCGCCATCTACAAATTGATGACAAAATACACTCAACAGTTATGATAGAGGGTCGATTACGACCGACGACCGAATAGCCTAGTGGTTAGAGAACTTGACTATGAAGCTTGAGGTCCCGGGTTCGATCCTCGGTCGGGGCAGATATTTGTATGATGAGTACGAATGTTTGTTCTCGAGTCTTGGATGTTTAATATCTATTTAAGTATGTATTTATCTATATAAGTATGTTTATCCGTTGTCTAGAACCCATAGTACAGGCTTTGCCTAGTTTGGGACTAGATCAATTGGTGTGAATTGTCCCACGATATTTATATATTTTATTTATTTGTACGGAAATAGGGGTGTACTCATGTTAAAATTGATAACGTAGTGTTGCTAAATGGAGAGTAAACCATCAAATTATTGTAATAAAGTATAAATTAAAAAATATTATTAAAATCTTAAAAAAGATATGCAAAGTTTAGTTAAATATGTTTTTTTATTGTCCAGGAGTAATTTTAATGCTTGCTACTTACCTACCTACCTTTAATGCTACCTTACGCTTTTATAGAAACAAAACCAGTTTTTTGCCCAAGGTACGGGCAAAAAACTGGTTTTGTTTGTGGCGTGTTTCTGGCGGTGTGGTTTTGTATTTCGACTTAATTCCAAATCTGACAGGTATAGATAAAGAATTTCTTAAGAAAAGGGGGGTGAAAAACTGCTATGGGACGCGAAAAGCGAGGGAGAGATTTGTAAGTCAGAACTTGCACTGGTACGTCTTGCTTGTGAGACAGTGCGGGGGATGTGTGTCCGCGTGCGCTCATACTTACGTGTCAATTAGTATGAAGCGTTTTTGTAGGTACTTTAATTGTAGTTGCTCCCATACAAAATTTGTTCATCTCCAAAAACTGGTTCGAATGGCATCTTACAAAAATCTTAGGTCACACTCCTATTCGATAGGTACCCGTTGTCGTTGCACTTGACTGTAATACTGTCAAGGCCAGTGTAAATACAATCCTCGCATCATTGAAAACAGTAACTGTAGGAAACGCATTCCTTACGGTTCTGATCACGGGTAACGAAACGTATAAGAACGCGTTGCGCATTAGATTGAATGTATACAGGGTGGGCCCTGTAACAGGAGCAAACAATTAAACGGTAGATTATTAAGCTTGTGATGTGTTTCTAAGTGGTTTTAATTGAAAAAAAAAATGTTGTTTTTTTTCAACTTAAGTTTACGTGTACTTTTTTACTCTTCTGGAGTGATATAAGTAACTTTTTATTTTAAGAACACTAAAAAAAATTAAAAAATCACAAAAATATCTCTTGAAAACAAAAATTCAAAAACGATTATGACTCACTACATGATGTTACCTCAAAATCTGCATTGAATACTGTGCTATGATCTTGTGGTGCCAAGATACATTACTCGGAGGTCATAACTTTAGATCAATTTTTCTCCGAGTTAAAAAAAATTAAAAAGAAATGGACAAAAGGGGTTACCTACTACAGTTGCTCTAAGGAAGCCCCCTTTTAAATATTTGCTCCTGTTACAGGGCCCACCCCGTATAATGTTAAAATATAATGAAAACGAGTCACTCACTTATTTAATGTCGAATATCGCTCGACATGTTTCGAACCGATTCGCGGTTCTTAGTCATGAGCACACGCGTTCGAAACATGTCGAGCGATCGGAGCGATATTCGACATTAAATACGTGAGTGACGTCGTTTTCATTATATTTTAATGTCTGATTTTCACGGGAGTTTTCTATATAAAATATATAATGTTTTATTGAAGGTCAAGGTTTTAAGAGTTCCCAGGACGCGCGACTCTCCATGCAGACGTAGTTTGGTTCTTATTTTAAAATGGAATAGCATGACTTGGTATATGTTACCGTCAGATTGTGTGTATATGTCACCGTCAGATTGTGAACACCGTCAGTTTATAATCTTACTCGCGATGTTATAAACTGTCGAAAAATTGTGAACTGTCAAAACCGTTCACAATTTATAGCTTTATTTTCGTTAGTTTATAAAATATCAAAGTCAAATCGTAAACTTGTGAACGTAAACGTGTGAATTGTGTGTTCATAATCTGATGGTAACATATACACAATCGGATCTGCACTATCAAGGTCGGAAACTAGTTTCTATTGTTAGAAGTTATAATAGGAAAAAATAGAGACAGAATAAGTTTTTCCTTCTTTTCTCCTATTTTTTTGTATAGCCCGACAAGCCGCTATTTGACCCTGAGGCAGTGTCGCTTTAAACCGCATAATATATGGTAATAATGTACATACGTCATGTATAGTCGGGACAATGTGTATTGGCTTTGAGTTGTTTGTTAAATGTAAAAGTTCTAATAAATACCTATTCATCCATATTTGATTCCAAGTATTGTATTCGATATTTAAGTATTCTTCAGATTGTGACTCCGAAGACTCTGACTCTGATGTGTCGCTTTCAAGACCGCCGACCTCAATTATAAAACGTTTGGTCTGGGATTCGACTATTTTTATCGCAACATTTTAATAAGAAAATAAATTACTAGTTAAATCCAACCAAACTAACCAGTTCTCAATCAATACCTACCACCGCACTATACAAAGTCAGTACCGGTCATGTCATAAACCAATTTCAAGACATTGTTTATAGAAATACTAGACAATCCGGCATCCTTTTTTTGCTCTAAATATTTTATTATATTCAAAATAAGCTTTCTGACATCAGCTATGGATTGCTTTCGGCATATTTATTGTAATTTATTTTACGTCACCCTAGGCCGTAAGTGGGACTTTCTGCCCTCTAGGAGAAAACGTAACTTCCTGGTCAAGGCAAGACGTAAAACTTAAGACAAACCACGGGCGGTAATTCGTAAAGCCCCAGATCGCATATTTATGGCCCGAACCGACCGCAAACACCTGCGATCTGGGGCATTCACGAATTCACCGCCCTAGGTATGTAATGTACTATTACATTCGCGAAGTATTTCGTCTTTCTTTCTGGTTGTTTACATCGGTGACATTCGATGACTTCTAACGTCTGGTGTCAAAGAAATTAGTCCCATTGAAAATCCGCAACGTGGCTAGGGTCAAAAACAAAGTTGCGGCTACCAAGCACCGGAAACTTCATGTTATTTCAAGTCGCCGTTTTAAAATGAGAGCCAAACTAAGTTTGTATGGGGAGCCGACGTGTGTGACTAAATATTAGTGTTGACATGTTTATGGTCTCTAATCATAATGCATAATTTTCCGATCAATTGCGAAGATCTTCAATGTCATAATGGAAGCCGGATGGTTTATTTATTCCATTAAACACTTGTAAGTCAATGTCAATCTACTATTTTGGATAATTAACAGTTTACATAATAATAATAAAAATACAGATTAGGTTAGGTAATATAGGTTACGTTAGATTACGTTTCGTTTTTCATAAGGGCATATTACTTACATTTACATTACTTTATTGAGGATCAAGGAAACGAATACTTCACCTTATTTCGATGCCAAATGCCAAATTTAAGGCCGACAGGAAATACCTATTTGTTTTGATGAGCTAGTCAGTAAATCGGTATAAAGCATGCTGTTTTCGATCTGGGCCTAGAGGACATTTACCAAAATCAGTGACGGGAAGATTTAGTTACCTACTTACTACAATATTACAAATTTAACTTTTTTTTACAAAAATAAATAGATCTGATCCTCGCCAAGATAGCAACGAGAACCAGGCAAAAACTCATGAACCATGATGTTCGTGTTATATGTCATATGTATATACACTAATAAGTACCTACTAACTACCTCGGAATATTATTCCTTCTTCCTGACGTTTATGACGTTTGATGACGGTAATATCTGCCATAAAAACGCGGGAATAAACAACCGACACGTCCTTACGGCCGCTTAGTTGTAGTACTTATTAATGCTGCGATTATACTTCACTGGAAGAGAGTAAGTTCTTTACGAATGTGGATTTAGAGTCGTCTGGAGAAGCCAGTCTTATTTATTGGTAAGATCGGTAAAAAATACAAACCCTCATTGCCGTTGGGCTCCGGGAATAATCGACGAGTTGACAACTGAAGTTATATTCGCCCCACCAGCCGCTCATAAGGTACTGCAAACAATAAAATACTATGTAAGATTTATCTGTCGTATCAACACGCATAGTTAATTAAATAGATACTTAATGCGTTTGTTTTTCATGCAACCGACACTTAATCTTTTTAGGTATGTAGCGTTCGTTCATTGACGGATCGGTTATCAAATCAAAATATTATTGGTGACTAGATGACCCGGTGAACTTCGTATCACTTACCTATTAATGTAAACCAAATTTATTTAAACCATATCACCTTTATTCATAAAAGATTTGTATCGATTTCGCCACATTACTAAACCGTAAGGCCGTCTCTACACACGTCAATCCAGATTGTGTTCCGTGATTACGATCAATGATCAGAATCCAGATTGATCGTGTACGAAGTTGCTTGACGGATTGATGTGACGGATACAACTGCGTGATTGGTCGTGGATCATGGATCGCGATCTGGATTGACGTGTGTCGAGGCGGCCTAATAGTAGTTTAGTAATCTGGCAATACTGTCAGTGTCACTGTCACCTACTTTTGATGAAAAGATTGTTGAAATTTAAAAACTATTTTCCAGAAGTTATAGTGAAGTTATATATAACTCCTTAAAATGCATTGTCCATTTTGTAAAAAGTGGATGGAACGGCAGAACAAAAATAATACCTGTCCTGGTTGTAATAAACCATTACTAAGATGCGACGAATGCTACAGCATAATTGCTGGCACCTTCAGCTTTTGTACCAAGTGTGGTAAGAATGTAGAACGAATAATACGCATGAACAGGGCAAAAGAACAAAAAAAAATATTAAAGCAAAAGCTGCTATCTAAACCAAAATACGTTTCTACAATGCCATCTACATCATCTGAGGAAATATTTTGTGAATTAAATTTATCGGCCGAAGACGTACAGGATATTCAAGTTATTGAAGACAGCCAGAAGCTCAACACCAAGAATGTTCTGGTAGACACAAACAATATTGATGTTATTGAAGACAGCCAGCAGCTCAACATTAACAATGTTCTGGTTGAACCACATTTGTCCGAATCGCCTAGTACTTCCGCCATATTATCAAGTGCTGGCGAGCCAAGTGGTTCCTAAAGTAAAGAGTGACATTGGCAAAATCATCGTCAAGCAATGATGGAAGGCATAATTTGAAAAGAAAAAGAAAAGAGTGATTAATATATTTTGAAATAAAAAAAATAGTTGTATCAAATTGAGTTTTATTTTAGATATATACAACATTTATAATTGTAAGGATCCAAATGCACATATTGTATACATATTAAGTCATTTATTTATATCTTTACACTCCATATACAAAAAAAAAAAATCTTGGATGTGATTGTTTCTGGACTGTGAACGTGATAAACAAATCTTTGCTTAAATTAAATACAACACAGTTATCATCATCATGATATCGGCCAATAAATGTCCACTGCTGTACATATATACAGTTAATTAATATAGTGCTTTCTGGTAGACAATATTTTTAGTTTTTTTTTGCGGTGCGTAAATAAATAAGGATGTTGGTTTTCCGACGCGCGAACACGCAACGTATAATTGTCCATGTGCGAAACAGGGAAACTCCAAGTTTATACCGCAAACTTGCAACGATTGGCCTTGCGATTTATTTATGGTCATTGCAAAAGCTAGACGCACGGGAAATTGCAACCTTTTAAAATCAAATGGCAAATCCGTTGGAATCATAGGTATCCGTGGGATTAAGACATCCTCTCCTTTGTATTTTCCTTTGATTATTTTAGCTTCGATGATGTTATTCATGAGTTTCTTCACAGCCAATCTCGTTCCATTGCAAAGTCGAGGTTGATTAATATTACGCAGCATGATGACAACTGATCCTACTTTTAATTGCAAATTATGTGGTGGTAGTCCAGGCAACTCCAATGAATTTAAAAATTCTGTAGGATAGTTGACTACGTCATCCTGGTTTGTAGTCGTGTCAACTGATTTGTATGTAAACAACTCTCCTGGAAGGAAATTCTGAATGGTCGCATTGAGATCATCGACATCTTTGTTTTTTGCCGCCAATATTGCTCGTTCACTTAGCCAATCGTGGTTATTATATTGTTGTTTAATGTCCGGAAAAACACGCTGAATAAGCTCCTCTTTCGATTCTGTGAAGTGACAGAAATCTGTGGGAAAAGTCATTAATCCGGTCGAGCTGTCAACTGCGACCTTACCATTGCCAATATCCAGCAACTGCTTCGAAAACACAGTCGCAGTTTGATCTTGTTGCAAAAACACTCGCATGTTAATTGTTAATTGGAGTGTCTTTACGTGCCGCCACAAATTTGATGATTTTAGACATGCGTTTAGTTCGTCAGCAACAGTCGATCGAGGAATAACTGGAAGAGTCTGACGAAAATCACCTGACAACAGAATCATGGCTCCACCAAAAATGTTTTGGTTATCACGTAAATATTTTAACGTCCTATCTAGTGCCTCCAGCGACCTCTTGTGGGCCATTGTGCATTCGTCCCAAATGATCAATTTGCATATTTGGAGAGTCTTCGCCATAGCGCTATTTTTGGCGATGTTGCAAACTGGCGTTTCGTTGATTTGCATGTTTAATGGTAATTTCAAGGCCGAATGTGCAGTTCGTCCGCCTTCTAGTAAAGTTGCAGCTATTCCAGATGAAGCCAACGCTAGGGCTACCTCATTTTGCGATCGGATCTTTGCTAATAGCAATGAAATTAGGAACGTTTTCCCAGTACCCCCAGGAGAATCAAGAAAGTAAATCCCTCCAGATCCACTGTTTACAGCTTGTATCAAACGATCGTACGCAATCTTTTGTTCTTCGTTCAATTGCGGAACAGTTGTGCGAACTACTTCGGTCATAGCTTCAGTATCGTACTGGCGTTCTCTTTGCAACTCATGGTTTAATGCATCTTGCATAGTACGATTTGGTGCTGTCAGGCCCAAACACGACAATACTTTATTTGCCATCAATAAGCACATATCTTCTATTATGATCAATGTGTAATTGTAAATCTCTGCCGTAATTTCCAATGTAGGATTCAAAGTTTCACAACGCACGCGATGCAACACATCCTCAGACATGTCATCCCTATATTTCATCCACAAATCTTCCGGATTTGAGGGGAAACATGTCGATATTATAATCGCAAACAGTGTACGAATTTGATGCGGTGATGAAGATATGACGGAATCCTTGAGCGTATCATCCCAATGCGAATCGTTCTCGAGCAACCGTAATAGTTGACACGCCTCACGGTAAGTCGCACACAGATGTCCATCAACTGTTCTCAATTGTTGAAAAGATGTCGGACCAGGAACATTCACCAATAACAATCTAAGATAATAACATTCATCGTTATTTGGATGTACTGTATATATACGGCCTATAGCATCTGTGGCAAATACATTTTCATGTCCTTCAAGTGGTGTTCCTTGTTTACGACGCTGAAAAGACTTTGATGATGCGTTCCATGTGTAGTAGCGTGGCATATCAGCATACAGCAAAGTGCGAGCGAATTCATCAGTTTCACAAATTGAGAAGAAACCTGTCAATGTGGTCACAGGTGGACGTGCCGCTCTATCCACAGCGTTGTCTGGGTTGAAATACACTCGTTGTCCATTTTCTAAATGAACTGCCAAATGGACTACTGTAGGGTGTCTTTCATGAATTGCAAACGAAAATATGCGCCAAATAGCTTCATTGCTGCTTACATAGCGACCCATCTGATAGTGAGATACTTCATCATTTGTGTTTGTTACTGCGAAGATGGCCATGTCGCTACCTTTGTTAACATATTTACATATGTACTTTATGGATTTCACAGAGTTGCAAAATTCCACATTGATGTGAGCTTCAAAAGTTTTGGACAATATGGGCGAGTACGGCACAATCCAACGATTGTCTACATGAAAATCTTGTCCTTTTATCTTGACATCTGCAGATCGTCCACCGTCCTCAACTGATCGCCGACGATACAATGGGTAACCATCGTTTCCCGAGATGGTTTCAGCAACCAAGTTTCTCGGGTACCGCTTGGAGCACTTGCCGTCGATCATACAGGGTGAGTTGTTGTTGACAACTCCGCAAGGTCCATGTATCATGTGTTTAGTTACTATTGTATGCAATTTTGGGTCAACCGTTTCATCAGGAATTTCGGCTGAAATGATGGAATCAATTTCTTCTGGCCTTATTTTGTCAACCAACCAGACTAATATGTGAGCATGTGGCAAACCACGCTTTTGCCACTCAACAGAGTACATCCAACAACGTACTTGGCCATACACACGATGCTTTGTAATGAAATTCATTAAAGATTTCAATTTTTGCTTGAAAACTCTGGCTGTGATGTCATGCCTATCAAGTGGTGTTTGGCTGTGTAGCAGTTCTTTTTTTATTTCAATCCATTGTGGGTTACAGGTGAATGTAATGAATAGGTCTGGACGGCCATACTTTCGAACATAAGACATCGCATCTTGAGCGTACTCGTGCATGTGGCGCGGGCTTCCGATGTAAGTGGCCGGTAAAATTGTCATTCTTCCTACATTATTTACATTGCCATCAGCATTAATAGCATCGCGAAGATGAATGTACTCTTCAGATCGAAGCTGCTGTTGGTTTAGACGAATGTATGTCAATCGTTCAGTTTCAATTTTGACATACATGTCAACTGCATACTGATGAAAGAGCCGTTGACACATCAAAATGTGATTTACTTCATCTTCACGGATCATGAGTCTGTATGAATAATAATTCATGGCACTGACTTTTTTGTGTGTATCAGCACCTGGAAGTACAAATGATAAAAAAATTACATTTATATATTGAATTTATAAAATAGTATTTCATTTTGTATAATCTAATTACCTGTTGTTGGATTAACCATTTTGTTATTAAAATGGTACCCATCTTCTCCCTGCCAGAAGATTAATGGGTATTGTAAAGCATCATAAGCTCTATGCGTTTCAGATACACGCTTCAATTCATTGTTCCGGCAATGAAGTACAATATCTCTCGATTGCAAATTCTCTCCAACAACGACAATAGCCACTTCATCTATTGTCGGTGAATTAAACCTCCTTGCATGCTCTCCAGCAGGTGTTTTGTCGGCTCTTATTACAATATTATGGCTGTCTGATGGCATCCGTTCCAGTGCCATTTTGAACACTTTCACTAATTCATTGTTCTCGTGAAGAAATGTTTGCAGTTGTTGGACAATGCTTCGCTTGACGGTTGGATTATGAGCACAACGTGTATCTACTTCCGCATCTTGATTGCCCATAAAATAAATTTGCAAGAATTGATGATCCGCATCTGGCACTGGCAGCAGTGCCCCCAGTAGGTGATGAATTTGTCCTTGTATCTGTAATTGTTTATGAACTGGTTAAATTAATTGTGATACAAATACAAATTAGAATTTTACTAAAACAATTATGGTATACTACCTTGAAAGTGGGCATGAACCCGTCTTGTACAATATGCGTTGCACCAAACGATGTCATTTGGAAGCAATTATTATATTTTTGGATGTTAGCCAAGAAGTGTTTAGACTCACTTTCCATCCCATTAACTAATGAGTGTAACGGTTCAGGTGGTGGAACCAATTGTGGCAATTTTACTTTGCCACCAGCACAACATAATCCTGCAGGTTCACCACTGTATTTTAATGCTTTACAATGTTGACAAATGATTGACATTTCTCCAATCGTTACAGATTTGTCGGCACTATAATCAATTTCCGGATCGTAGGAAAATGCTCCTCGTTCCAGATTTACAGGAGCATTGCGTCTGCGGAATCGATTAAATTCATTATCCCGTGCTCGCTGCTGTTGTGATCGATGTGCACGAACTCGTTCCATTCTCTGCCTATCCACTGCATTGTTATTTACTCTGGAACGTAAATCTGCCATACTTGTACGACTGTTATCATTATCAGCCTCTCGCTGGTCATCAGTGCGGTCGGATCGTAAGGTAGCTCGTTGCACATTTAAACGACTTCGACGACCTATGTCAGGTCGTTTTCTCCTCGGCATTCTTTCTTTCGTTTATATTTATGGCATCCGCAAAACACTAAGATAAACTTAGGCAAAACTAAAATACTATGCCGCAAAAGTAGCGATTTTTCTAAAGACTAATTAATAATGTTTTGGGACTTTGTACTTTTTTCCAATAAGCTGCTACAGTGAGATTGACAACAGTGAGTTGTCACACGCCAAACGCTAAAAAATGATGGCTAAGTGGCCAGTGTAAATATCTGTCGTTCCACGAATATAATGACAAAGATTTGTTTTAATTCATTTTAAACTACGATTAAAGCAGGCGTAAAACGGAACTGCCAAAGCATTATTTTTTTTTGTTCCACGCATCCACAATTTAAATTTAAAGATATGATTTAAAATTCTTATTTACTATTAAATCTGAACGCGGAATTATACATGACACGGAAAACTCAGCAGTGTCTCTTGTCATTCAATAGAGATTTTGACAGCCGTATCTTAGGGAATAAGGGCTAATTTATTAACAATTTGTAAGAAACTATCGCCTTAACGACTTTAGTGCTGGAATAATATAAAGTACCTATGACAGCAAGTAAGTGGTCAACTTTTATATGGGAAAATGGAATTGTTGTTTTACTCTATCTTTCTCGCAATTTTTCCTTGTTTGCTCACCGTTTAGACCTACCCTGGACTACGACAAACATTTTAAAACCAAAATCAGCTCAATCGGCCCAGCCGTTCTCGAGTTTTAATCAGACTAACGAACAGCAATTCATTTTTATTTATATAGATTGTTGTAATTAACACCCAACAATTATATAAACACACTTTACCGTTTGTGGAAAAAGGCGTCACGTGAAATAAAACATTCGGAGACATGTTACATTTGATCAGAAGTTATTTTTTACGCAAACGATTGTAAAGTAATGTAACAAACTTTTTTAAACGTTTGAAAATACTATGACGATATAAACTATGCGATCAAATCATGGACTTTTTTAAGTTAATTTTGCGGTTACTGCTCGATTTTAATGCGGTCTCTATCAAGAAACCGGTAAAGGCCACAAGGAAAAACCACTTGAAAATCGGTTTGTATATTACTTTAATTACATTTACGTCAATGTTTTCCGTCTACAACGAGGTCCATTATCTCAAAACACGTCAATAGTTTACCCATTTCCATCCGCGAAGGCTGTTCGTCGAGGCGGAAATGATTTTGGAGTCTGTTCTAGACTATTGCAACATATAGTTCATTTGTAAGAAATTGATGTCAATTTACCTCATAGAATATCCAGGCACTGAAGAGAGTTTGGAATAAGTTGTATACAATAAGGACGCCCCTTAACTCGAAAGGTTTTCTGTTGGCCATAAGCTTAGGCCCGACGGACTTGCAGAAGTAGGCGTAGCAGAGGCATATCGCCACCGTCGGCAACGGCGACGATGTCATCGCCCAATCCTTAACACGGGGATCTGAAACACAGTCATATTTCTTAGTCCAGGCAATGAACTGACAACTTGTATGGAAAAAATGACATATTTGGAAATAATTTATAATAGCTAATTTTTTAATGTAACGGATATATTATCAATTAAATAGTTACCTAGAGGCAAAATCCAACAAAAAATCAGACATCAAAAAAATCTATATTTAATTAGCTCCTAAAAAGTCCGGATAAATATTAATATATTTTTTTATCTTTATTTAGGTTCATTTAAATTTGCTTTAAAATATTCAATATAAATAAAATAAAAAAGACAATGAATGTTTAATTTAAATCTATATAATTACTTCCGGGTGGAAAGTTTGTTGGATTCTTGAATAAAGCACCTTAGAATAATGTTTAAGAATGAAATAAACAAAAAAAACGCTATTATAAATTAATGTTTTTCGAAACCGTATTTTGCCTGGAGTATCTCTTCACTACGCTATTCGGGCGTGATGAATTATAATTTCCATAAAAGTTATCCACCCTCTACAAATTACGTTATGATTTAAATACTTCAAGTCACGCAAATAAGCGAGAACGTTCTATTTCTCTATACAGGGTGTACCTAATCGTTAAGTGTAGCCAGTCGATTATTTCGTAAATATAACAGATATCAGAAAACTTTAAACTGATATCGAAAGTACGTTACCCAATGAGTAAAATCACATCAATAACTTTTTGAAAATAAATCTAGAAATTTCCAAAATATTAGGTTTAAACGTTCCCATACATTTAGTAGGACGTTCCTTGAGAGGCTTTAATTTCCCTACTGTAAAATATACAAATATGTAAGATTCACTAGTTTTCTGATATTTGTTATATTTACAGAATAATCGCCTGGCTACACTAACGATAACACCCTGTATACACTTAACCAGCCTATCACAGTGAAAGGAATCTGCCTCAATTTCAATGAAAATTTGAGGTACTTTATACGTAAATGAATTGTGTAATTAAAGCAACGAGATTTACACAATCGTAAAGCCATAGTAGTTATATGATGGTTATAATAAGTCATACGTTACAGGTAATAGCACTAGTTGACCATTGGACCGACAAGGACGGCCTGCATTTATTTGCCGAGACAAGACTAGCAGCGATTATGATTTTTCCGCATTTAGGTAAGCAAGCATTCCCACGTCACTACATCCGGTTTCTATTAAGAGTCACGCCGTGGTTCTTGGATTCTCAAACTGATGAAAAACACAAACTTAGATATTCCCATTGAGAGATAAAGTGGCATGTAAATATTATTCAAATGTGAATAAATAAAGTGAAGCATTAGTTTGTGCGTCACAGCTCGGATCACGAACCAACGCCGGTATCGGCACATGTGTTAAAGCTTAGCACATTGACATAACTTCGGCGTCGTTACGCTAAGGCGCTGCCACGGTGCGAGGTTGTAGTGTGGAACATTCTAAGGCTTATGTAATTTTGTTGAGCAAACTCTTGCTGGTAAACCTTGGCGGCAACCGGCACGGTTCGCAGTTGACGCAAAGTTCTTAAAACGACAGGGTTGCACACAGGCTGGTGTGCTGGTGGCTCATCTGGTATAACGATGCACATAAAACTACACTCAAGAGCAAACAAAACGGTTGCAATGTGCTTAGAGATTCAATACAACCTGTGTCCATTTTATTGGGTCTTAAGTATAGTTTACAATAACCATTTTTTGAAAAAAAATACATTACAAATAGAACACTATAGCTCTGAGAAATTAGCCGGACAATGAGGATTGATTACATATCAAACCAGCGGATGCCGACGCCGGGATTACCCGTTATTCTTCAGTGGTAGTTTCCCAATTAATACAATGTTACGCCAAGATTTTTGCTACAAAAGAATGAATGAAACCTTACTTTGAAACAAAGGTTACTTTACCCAGCTAAAGCCTCGACAACATAGTTGTTCTTGGCGCTGTAGGCATAACAGCTCTGGACGAGCTTAGGCGTTACTTGTCGTGAAATAATAATGAGTGATTGTGATTATATGGATGAATGTCATAAAATGGAAGCTTACCACTCCTGTTGTCCAAGAGGTCCCGATACCAGTTGACGATGCTTGTCATCTTGAGGATATTGTTTTACGTGGACAACTGTAACAAATGCAATCACTCATTTAAATAAATGAAACAGTCAGATGTACATAATCTACACTCATAATAAATCTCTCAATTATAAAAGAATCAGAGTAGGTATAATTTCAGACATTGTTTTGTCACGAAGGATCTTCCCATGAAAGAACATGAAACATATTTTATAGGTAGTTTATCATTATGAATTCCGTCCGCTTAGGATAGTTTTTATTCGACATTAATACATTTTTCGAAACATTTGACTGCATTCAATTTTGAATTTATTTTTCCTGTCAACGTCAAAACTACCCTTTACCTATTCATAATTTCGATCCGGTCTACAATAGAATATTTCACAAACGCAGAGCAAATGATAAAGCATAAAAAAATAACTTATGAGAACTAATATGCGCAAATTTCTTATGAAGGCGTAATTTTAATAAATGCTCCGCTACTGAACTGGTGGAGATCGAGGAGGCAGGCGCGCTGAAACATCTGGCCCCGTAGCATGGTTGGCCTTGTCACGCGATAGGTGATAGGATAGAGCGTGCGTCACTGGCTGACACCGTTCGATAGAACAAGACGATGCTCTTATCTTGTCACTTGTCGCGTGATAAGGCCAACCATGCTACGGCTCCTGGCGTGCCTCTCGTGGAGTGAAAATAGACAAAATACGGAGAATGTATAAACGGGAACCGAGCATTTGTCCCAAAAGTCACAAGATTTGAATTATATAGAATACACAGGTTTTTAAAATATATTTTTGTATTGTATCATAAAGTATAAATATAGGATTAACGTATGGAAAAGCACAAAGGGCAAATGGCTCCACGGCTTTTCCGGGAAGTAGGACCTACCCTACGCATTCTTTTCTGGAAAATGTCCTTGATTATTACATAGCTACAAATTTCTGAGTTTAGTTGAAACAGCGTTGAATTTCAAAACATTGACATTACTGGATTTTTGTACGGGATTAACTATAGTCACAGGTGTAAGCCATCAAGCCATTGAAGGAGGACATTCAGAAACTTATAATAATAGACACAAGAGACCGTACATTTCAGAAAATCCGTGGTGGCCATTTGCCCCACGTGCTACTCGACACATAACCCTATCTGTATAGGAAACAAATCAAATCCAATAACAAAATAAAAAAATACAGATAAGAAACTGTGTTCTTTATAATTCAAAGCTTGTGTGACTAAATGATTGTATGATATACATAACTAATTTTATCAGGGATTCATACGATATCTCAGCAAAGAGAGATCGTGTTTGCTAAATTGGCCGGCCTACCTATAAATATTCGTGTAAGCATCCTTTATTTATTAAACAACGAGTCTCAACGATATTATTTACACCCATTCCATTAACACTGCAACATAACCGATACAAAAATTACGGTTTCTGGTGGTGACGTGTACCGCCTATATATATCTATTTTGCTGTTGTCATAAATATCAACCATCTTAAGCATAACCCACGTCCTATACGTAGAGCGCATTGTGGGACTCAGTGGGGTTGGGGGCCTAAAACATTTATTATGGACTATGCGACTTCTGAGGAATTTTCATCCAGTATTCCGCACTGCGAACAGCAGGGACAGTAAATTCTCACTACTCCGTAATCACAGTGTTGAATAGTCTATATATATATATATATATATTAGTTATTTCCGTAATTGTAAGTGTGAAGGAGGTTTTTACGTAAACCATTTATTTCATCGATGCTGTTGCAGTAGGTTATTTTTAGACTGGAAATTAACTAGGTACACAAATAGTCGCTGTCGTGCGGACTTTGCACTTTGCAATTTCTGTACTGCTTACGAAATCAACAATCATTCTAGTATAAAAAAAGTGGGTCAAATAAAAAAAAACCTATAAACCTCCGAGTTTAACAAAAATCGAAATGTTAGTCAATATTTATCTAAAAGTATCAGATATGATTACCTATCTATTGTAAATATACAATACAATAAGGATAATGAGTGATTATCCTTCCCCGACTTGAATAATACGTGTCTATGACACAACATCTTAAAATCCTATCAATAACACAATCAATAGATCAATACTGATAAAACTATTAGTCATCAATAATGTTATCTGAATCTTTTTTGATACCTAACAAGATTATGCTCCGCAGGTGCCTATATAGTTCTTATCATAATAACATTATTCATATGCGATTCTAGATACAACAATGTGTCATTACTAATGCTACGAGTACTATGGTAAATGTCCAGTTTAAAAACGAGTTTTATAATGATGCCTAGCGTAAGTTGCTAGTGCAACGGGAATAAAATACGCAGAATCAACATCCATCCACGAGGTCTGACCTGACGTATAGGTTGTGCACTGGTATGACATTTGTGATCCGCGCTCGTTTACTCGCGTGCCGAGCCTAAGGCTGTGTTTATGGGCGAGCGGGGCGATCGGCGGCGTCGGAAGTCGCCCAAACACAAACATAAACAGGGTACACGGCAAGAACATGTCCAATCATTTTGTTTTGGAAATTAGAGTAAATATTATGTGTGAATGACAGACGGACATGACGAAACTATAAGGGTTCCGTTTTTGCCATTTTGGCTACGGAATCCTAAAATCAGTAGTAGTACAGAAAACAGCGACTATAAGAGCAGAGGCAAACAACAGGCGGTCTTATCGCTAAAGAGCGATCTCTTCCGACAACCTTTGGGTAGCGGAGAAAAAATAAACCGTCACTAGTTGTTGGTGGTGCAACAAAAATTACTAGGATGCCAAAAACATTAAGCATGAAATAAATGTATTATATATATATATATATATATATATATACATACACAAAATGAACATACATAAATAAATATATAAATAAACATATATATGTTACCGTCAGATTATGAACAGCGTCAGTTTATAATCTTATTACTCGTGATATTATAAACTGTCGAAAAATCGTGAACTGTCAAAACCGTTCACAATTTAACGCATTTTTTTCGTTAGATATCATAAACTATAAAAGTCAAATAGTAAAATTGTGAACTGAATCAAATTAGCATGATTCGGAACGCACCTTGTACGCTGATTGGTTGAACGAATTATTCCACTTGCATCAGCTTCCACTTACGTCACAACAAGATTGTGTTTTTATCCAGACATTTTGTTCCATTTTTTCCTTATCCGGCAGTGTCAACTCCTATTTCTGGGCGGTTTGTCTGGAAAATCCGTTATGGATACCTCCGCGCCACGCGGATAGCGCGGAGGTTATGTCGGACTCACACCGACTAAAAACCTCCCGATGGTCCTCTTCGACGCATTTCGGACGGCTCTGGAATCTCCTACCCTACGGAACGCACCAGTGCCGCCCTAGCGTCATGCCGATTTGATCTCAGGTCACAATTTTACGATTTGACATTGAAGTTAATTGACATATAATAATTATGAAACACTGTAATTATTCATAGTTAAACACTAGGTATTGAAAACTCAATATTGTGTCCTGGCTTGTTTTTAACAACAAATTTCATTTCATTGATAGTTTATAAACTAACGAAAAATAATGCGCTAAAATGTGCACGGTTTTGACAGTTTACAATTTATTTTATCGTCAGTATTTATAATATCGCGAGTAAGATTATAAACTGACGATGTTCACAATCTAACGGTGACATATACATATACAACCATATGTACCTATACCAAAAACTCAAAGTGTTAGCAAACAACAGACCAGTATCAGAACAGAGTATTGGGAGAGACAAATAATATTGTAACACTTTTACTGCCAGGAACCCGCCAAGCGGGCGCCTACGCCGTAGTCACTTTCAGCTACACAGGAGGAAAACCACGGGACGGCTACGAGCGTAGTGCGTAGCGATTATTGGCAGCGAATGTGTTAAGATTAGATTTAAAAGACGCACTAGATTTAGCCCGTCGTAAAATTATTAAAAAACTTTGAGGATTGAGGATGCAAGTAAAGTAACAAGCTGTTTATAATTTAATGTCAATAGTTCTTCATAGTGCGTTGCTTTGGAGTTTTCTTCTCGCGTCGCCTATCCGTGAACCAGTCCTAGTACCAGTAGTGCAACAAAAACCATACAAACGTCAATAAGTGAAGTCACATAGACCTCGTGACGTGCGGATGCGGAATAGGAAATATCATCGAGCCCATCTCGCGTAACGCTCTTGCAAATACGGTGAATATTTGACTTGTTCGCTCCAACTAATTGCCAGGGCCGAGGTTAAACTAAACCACGGAAACTTAGTTTAAGTACGAACATTTTATATCAATCCACTACAACTTGAAAATACGTATAGAGTTCACACAGAACCGACAAAGATTTTAGCACGCATAGCGTCTGCTACCGAAATTATGAATTTCTAATCAAAGGGAAAAATTTAAAAATTACGTGGGTGGTTTGACAGAAATCGCTAGTTTGAATCTTGCTCGGAGTAATGATTATTTTCGATTATGCCATTTGATTTGAAATTTAAGAACGGGAAAATATTACTTCGAGATAAGCGAGATTCTTACAACCTACAATGTATAATATAAGCGAGACGAATATCATTTCGGGTTTTCTAAAGCAAATCATGCATTTGCCCTCTAAAAGCATCTCCAGATAGGCTCGGCGATTGATGGAAGCCTGTTTTTAATTAACGCCACCGTCTGCCTACGTGTATTAATTTCTATGGTTTGCCAAGTCATAGCCAGTAGGATGAGAGCTTTATACTCGTAATCACACATAACGACGTTGGTAGGTATTTGATATAATAATAATAATAAATAAATAAATATTAGAGGACAATCTTACACAAATCGATCTAGTCCCACACGGAAAAAAAAGATTCGAGGATATTCTCAATCCGAGACATTATATTGTCTTGAAAATATTTTCTGGCGACAAACATACTCAATAAGGCTTGTGTTATGGGTACTAGACGACGATATATTTAATAGATACAAATACTTAAATACATAGCAAACGACTCAGAAACAAATGTTCATGCTCATCTCATCACACAAGTATTTGCCCTAACCGAGATTCAAACCCAGGACCTTCAGCTTCGTAGGCAGAGCGTCATTACCCACTAGGCTAACCGGTCGTCTAATAATAGAATATGTTAAGGAAACGAAAACAATGACATACAATAAACAGGAACTACATGTACCTATTCGTCAACAGTTCATACCATCCTAATTGAAAATAATAGGCGTCAAAAAGGCAAATATTATGAGGTCATAGTAATATTAGCACGTTTACACCTAATGCTCACGTTCGGGTCGTGACGACGCGCCATTGTAACATTCCTCGTATTAGGCGCATCGGTTGTCCAGAATAGCCATGATTCTAAGGAAATAAAATCACCGCTCAAGTTGATTTTAATAACACTGATGCAACGATCTTATACGTGTTAGTTCTAGATTGTTTGTTACAGAAATCTACCTGGTAAGGAAGTACAATATGATTGTTAATGTTATACTAACGCAGTTTAGCGATTATCGGCATTATAGTCGAGGTGAGCGGTGAGCGACAGGTTCGACGGTAAAATGCAGTGCTCGAGCACGAGCCACGCTGATGGTTACAGTTAAAGCAGCCGGCGTTACTAATATAAACCGAAAATAACAAGATGGCACATCGGAGGTGGTCTAGTCATCCGCTCTTGCGCAACGGCCTATTGTGCGAGACCTTGACCTGCTCTTCGCGGCAAATGCACTCGTACACTTGAAACTCATTTAAATTACCTATTATACAACTTTTCAATCAGAATTGCACGATACGTATTTTCTTCTTTAGATATTTAATTCAGATGCTTATAAAGTTTTGTACGATATGATGTATGTCGTATCAAGAATATTGTATTTGAATTACTTAGTTAAGCAGGGAACTTATGAAAAACATATTTATGGATATAAACTAGTTCTAAAGCATGTTTATCAAAAACAAGCCGAGACCTTGAGTATTACACACGATCATCAATAAACAACAATCACGGCTAGCGCTTACGTTGGCAAGGTCGACTTTTATAATTCACCGGCAAGCCTATTGCATAAGATGGTAATGGTAGGACATGATCTCGATTCGAATGCCGGTGGCACAAGTGCGGGTAAGTCCACTGTTCACCCTTCGAGGACAAGCGAATATGTGACGAGGAGGGCCCATCTCGGTCCGGGGCCCAGCAACTTTCACCGGCGCGGGCGCACCGCGCGGCGCGCAGCAGCCGGCCGCCGCGGCGTCCGCGCTTTACGTAAGGGTGTTGCGCCAGAAGACGCCGCCCGCGCCCTACCCGAACCACTGACCCACTGCCATAGACGCACGGCCCACCCCACTATCCGATGCATGGCAAACAGAATGTTCTCCAACTTTATGCAAGCATAAACTGGTCACACCCAAGGTCGGCAACGTAAATTTTGAACTATTAAACCTCGTGATTCGTTTAGTCATTTGTATCAAAACAGCAATAACTTAAAACTTATGAATTATATATGTAATTCTTCAGCAATATCATATGGAGATACCTACACGTAAACATGTGAATTCAAACGAATTCCGTGACAAATCTTGTTCTCAAAGAGCGAAATGACACTAATAATATATAGCCGCTTAGCTATGTTTCCAACTGATAAGAATCGAAGTTAGCAGAAGTGAGAAAATATAATTATACGCCTTTTTACCCGACTGCGCGACGCAAAGGAGCTGCTATATATGTATGTATGTGGCACTCCAGAGACCAAACGCGTGAACAGATTTTGATAATTCTTACGTCAATCACTTGCGTGTGTCACTAAAGACATGACAGTAATCAAAATTCAATATGGCGACAGCCACACGCCAAAATTGAAAAAAAAAAGTAAACGAAATATGTCGAGTGGGGTATCACTGAATAGGTATTCATCAGTTATAGGTTTCTTTTACAGTTTTTCATTTAGAGTGACCATTTAAAATCTATAACGTTATAAAGTTATAGTAATTCTGTTCAGTATTAATACTGCACTGCGCGACGCAAAAGAGGCTTAGACCGAGCTGTGGTTGATTTAAGTTCACGCATTTTTGCAAAAGGTCAAGCATTTATGTAGCTTTGAGCCGCGTTAGGTCTCTAAATGGATTAATTATCAGTAGTTTAGACCACCGCAAGCTACTTAATAATCCTCACGATATTAACTCCCTCAATGAAATGACAAGATTGCGAAATTTGCCGTCTTTTAATACTAACTAAAAAGTGTTAAATAAAAAAAAGATAATTTAGAAAATAAAAAAAAACCCGACTGCAAAAAAGCTATCTTTAGAAAAAAATAAAAAAAAAACTGAAAAGAAAAAAACAAGTTCAGTAGTCGGGAACATTGAATCAGTTTCATGATTAACATTTCGTATGTCAATTTGGACCTTGGAGTTTAAAAATAATGTCCAAATCACTTGTGACGGATCCGGAACGAGGCATACGAATCGTTATGACACAGATAAAACAAACTATACATTCTTATACGAAACAGCAACTTAAACAGTCGGGACCCATTAAAAGTCTAGGCTGCGGCACTAATGTTGACGACAATAAATGTCACAAGCGATTTGGACATTATTTTTAAACTCCAAGGTCCAAATTGTCATACGAAATGTTAATCATGAAACTGATTCAATGTTCTCGACTACTGAACTTGTTCTTTTCTTTTCAGTTTTTTTTTATATTTTTTTCTAAAGATAGCTTTTTTGCAGTCGGGTTTTTTTATTTTCTAAATTATCTTTTTTTTTTCAATCTTGAAAATTTGATTTGAATGTTTCTGAGAAAAAAATAATAAGCAATTTATTGTTAAAGAGCAAATGCAATAAGAGGAAAAGGAAAATCAGATCCGAAATGTAGATTCAGCGGGAAAAACAACGTGCAGCGCCCGGTGTGTGTTATGATGTCTTATTTGTTTCACAGGCGTTCTTTTTACGTACATAAGTTTGAGATTGGGTTAGGATAGAAAACCTGCACGAAGATTACTGCAATTAAGCGTGCTTGGAAGAGGGAGGACTTTGTTATCGAAGATTCTGGATCCTCCATGTATAAGTGCGTTAAGCACATAGTTAATTCGATCTGGGTAAATATGTCACAAGGATAAGAGTGTATTGATTGCACACGAGTTAATGGCGCGAGGCTGGGATATTGCGCAAAGTCAACGACATACCGCCATATCAATTTGACGCGCGAAACCTACGTCGACCTCTTATGTAACTGAAGACGACCGAACTGTCAAGTTGTAAATTAGGGCCATCCTCATTCCGGTTTGATCGTTTCGCATTGATCGAGCGTCTATTTACAAGTTTTTTTTTATATGCTTGAGACGTCAAAGTTCAATGTTAGCTAACTCAAGGTTAATATTTGAAAAACCTATGAAAATTTTCAGTTTAGTAACAAGGAACGAGCCTGATTATATTCATCAGAAACTGGTGAATTCGATCAAATCACGCAATAAAAATACTTACACAAATGCGATTGCAAAAGTCTTAATTTGATAATCATAATGTTGAGTAACGTAGTCAGATTATCGCGTTATTTTTATTTAGAAATATTAAGTAGGTATATTTCTCCGTGTCCTCGACACCAAATGTATTGCATTACATTGAGCGAAGTAACCCAAACGAAATTACAGAAACTTGAAAACATTCAGCTTATTTTGCAAGTTTTGCCATGTGTGCAACACCGCAACAAAGTTTGTAAACAAAACGTTGTTGCTGCGATAATTATCGATTCAGCTTGAAATTGGCATGCGGGTCTAGACCAGTCACCAATAAAAACCCAATCAGACACTAAACGTTTTTAGACCATATAGTAAATGAAAATCCTGAAATATTTATCATTAGTTTGTAATGATTGTATAGAATATAACCCATATCTTTTGCAGCTAATAAACATACTTCTGCTAGATGAATTCGGTAAATTATGAAACATATATGTTATGAAATGTATAAACCCTCATAACCTATCTACTTAAATTAATTAAAACACGTACAAATGTGATGGACAGCCCCCAGGGAGAGGGACAGAACAGTAGAGTAATTTTACACCATGTGACATACATTTATGTATAAAGTAATGAAAACATTAGTTTAAGTTACTTCAATTACTACCCTGTTTAAATAAATAATGATTGAATAACAAAGTAATAAAAAAAATGGGGTAATGTTCCGATTTCGTTACTTACGTTTAGTTATTCGAAGGAGGCGCGCCGAACGGAAAAATAATAGGGTTGTCCTTTTATAAAGGAGTGCGAGTTTAATACACCGCGTGAATACAAATAATACGCGTATACTTTCGCGTATCGTGTCTACAGGTGTAGGCTGTGGTGCCGTCGGCGAGCCCGGCAGGCGACTGGCGACGCGAGCGCAGCCCCGCAGTCGACAACCCACGGCTCTGCGTCATCACTACGTCACTCAGGTAAATTTTTTATTTAAATGTTTGCTGTTCAATATCTAAAATACCACCTTAAACCAACTTTTAAGTTTTATTTTGCTAGTTGACTTTGGACTTTTTGATGTCATCTGCCCAGGAACTCAAGCAACTGCAACGAATACATGAATTGAATTGAATCGGTTCGGTATTTTGACAAAGAAGTTTACTGAACTTTTTGGTGTTATTTGCCCTTCAAAACTAAATGATAAACACCTCAGATCGGTTAGCAGTAACATTACCGTTTCTTTGCAATACTTATAAATCCCAATTCATTTCGATAAAGTTTTATTAATTGCAATTTTTATATATACCTACCGACTTGCTTGCCGTCAAGCATCCATGACTAGGCGTATTTATCTTCAGTAAGACCTACTGGGATGATGTTGAAAAGGTACACAATGCTTGGCGGGAATCGGGTCCTATGGAAACCTACCCACTTGCACCCGATTAACCCAAAACGGACATTAGCCTGAGCAAGATGTTTTTTTTTTTGGAAATAATTCAATATCAGGCTAATTATTTGTACACGGCTTTTATATGTTATTTTATAAGTTTTTATTATTGAAATTACTAAATCTATGGACCGGAAGTTACGAAAAAAAATTAACCAGCAAGCAAAAATTTTATAAGTATTTTTTATCAATCAATTATTTATTTGCTCTATAACACATACCTAACAATGCATGCAAATACATTTTAACTATTTATTTATTTATGTACAGCTTAGCAGTATACTTCAAGTACAGGAAAAAATCTAAAAACTATAGATTTGTAATTAAATCCTAAAAATATTAGTCTTTATTTAAAGTACATATCAATCAATGCCTCGAGGCAGGAGGAAATTTGTACGGAACCCTCGGCGGGCGAGTCCGACTTGTCCGGTTTTTTTTTCATATATAGCGCGACCGTATCTTACTCAGGCTACATAATATATATGTACTGTGGCGTAGCATACATATAACCTAATCATGCACCTCTTAAACAAAGAGGAAGCCAAATCAGGAGCGGCTCTAGAGATATGTGTGACGGTACCTATCGATTTCATTTAAGAAGTAATTTCTTATAAAAGGTCTAAATCACCACCACCGGTAACAGATTTTCTTACAACTTACGTTACGGTACTATCACTCAGCGTGCCGGCTTTTAGTCACTCTTTTAGTTAAAGGAAAACTTTGTAATTCACTATTTTACGATACAGCCACTAAATTTAAATTAAAAAAGGAAACACTTAAGAACTACACTACATAACTGAATTCGGTATCTACGATCAAAAGCGTCACTGTCCCATCACTAGACTTACACGTGACGTCAGAAAGGGATAGTATATTGTTACTTGCATTTGTTTTTATCAATGGAAATCAATTTTATTTCACGCACTGATAGACCGCAAGCCTAGACGACACTGACTGTGCCGCGCAATAGTCCAGGCAATGAACTGACAACTTTTATGGAAAATATGTCAAATTTGGAAATAATTTATAATAGCAGATTTTTTTAATGTAACGGTTATATTATCAATTAAATAGTTACCTAGAGGCAAAATCCAACAAAAAATCAGGTATCAAAAAAAATTAATTAGCTCCTGAAAAGTCGGAATAAATATTAATAAATGCTTAAATCTTTATTTTGGTTTATTTACATTTGCATTAAAATATTCAATATAAATCAAACAAACAAAGACAATGAATGCTTAATTTAAATCTATATAATTACTGCCGGGTGGAAGGTTTGTTGGATTCTTGAATAAAGCATCTTAGATTAACATTTTTTATTTTATTTACGTTTTAAACAAAAAAAACGCTATTATAAATTAATGTTTTTCGATACCGTATTTTGCCTGGAGCACAAGACGCGGAGATTTATCATTGCTAAATCATGCATGCATGGTAGCCTCACGTCGCCCTATAGGCTCTATCTATTGGAGTTATCTGTGCATCTGACCTTCCAACCCAGAGGGAAAACTAGCCCTTATTGGAATTAGACCGGTTTCCTCGCGATGTTTTTATATATATAAATAAAATAATAATAATATAATGTTAAATGTAACTCACTTATTAAAGGAAAACACAGTGAAAACATTACAAACATTAAATATAAATTAAAATTTAATAAATAATAATTTTATAAATTTTATTTTGATGTTAAATACATTTTTAAAGTATCTTTAAAATTATAGGTCCGTTACAACACTGCCACCAACAAATATCAATTATATAAATATCAACGATAATAAAGAAACTTACAATATATAAGTATTTCTTAAATTCGCCAAGAGATTGTCTTCCGTCTCCAACGGGAGCAAAGTCACTAATAATTTGGATCTCAATTCCCCAATACGTTAGAAACCGATATTGGGACGCAAGTTGGCCACGCAATTACTTGCTAATTAATTATTATATTCATTCAAGAATAGCCTACAGAATTAGGTAATGAATGTTAACGGTTTGTCCAAATTAGACATTTCATTAAATGCTTGTTATGACGATTCTAGAAAATATTCACGCCTTAATAACATGTTGGACCTAATGGAAAAGTTGAAAGTTAGATATCTTTTTAACGCTGAACGCTATATGAGCTAGGGAGTCTTGGCAATCGCTTTACATGTAATATCATCATCATCTGAGTCGAAATCAGATTCCCTATGGGAGCGTAGGTTCGAATCCTACCGACTGCGCCATGTATTGTTGTATAATGAAAGATTCTATTCTGGTCTTCAGTGGTTTATTTTATATCTTTTTATGTATTACAAATATATTAATTATCGCTTACATGTTGTTCCTATCAGGGGTCGGATATGAGAGAGGCTGTCAAAGTGACAGTTCCCTTTCCTTGACAAGGCTGCGTTTTGATATTACAATACAGTTTTTAGTGGGATTTCATTCTTTTTTAGGTTTCCGTACCTCAAAAGAAAAAAAACGGAACCCTTATAGGATCACTCGTCCGTCTGTCACAGCCGATTTGCTCCGAAACTACTGGACCGATTGAGTTGAAATTGGCAAACATATGTAAATTGGTGACCCAAAACTGATGATGAACGCGTAAAGTAAATTAATGAACTCTGAACAAGAGGGCCACATTTGGGAGGTAAACTGGAAAATTTAAAAAATAAGTTTCGCCAACTGTATTGTGTGACGTATCAAATGAAAGGGGTTGTTGTAAGCATCTCTGGTATATTTTTTTATAATTTTAGCAGTAATTTAGGAAAAAAGACGAAAATTGACCATTCCCCCCCTTATCTCCGAAATTACTAGGATTAAAATTCTGAAAAAAATATGGAAAATAGTTCCTTCAATAAAAAATACAGGAAAACCTATAAGAAGTTTTAGTATTCAAAGTTACGGGAAAATTCTCAATATTTTTGTGTATTATATACGGAACCCTCACCACACGACTTGAACTCGCACTTGATTTTTGTAAGATAATTTCTAAAGAAGTGTAAGAGAAAACCTATACAAACTTCCATCCCCTAATTTAAAGTGTGGGGGTGATTTACTAAAAATCCTGAAAATCTATTTTATTATTTATAACAAGGAGTCCCTATATCAATTTTCAGACCTCTCGATCAAAATTTGCGGAAGTCTCATACAAAATTCCGTCCCCCAGTTTAAGGGGTTGGGGGGTAAAAGTTCAAGTTTTTTGGTTTTTTTGTTGTTGTTTGTGTTTCAGCTTTCTAGGACTTCAGGAAGTACCCTAAGGGTTTTGATGATCAACGTGAGTGAGTCAGTTACGAAATCGGCGTTTTTTAAGATATGAATAAAATCTAAAGTATAAGCTCTATGCAATAGAAACTTTATTTGTAATAAGTCCACTATGGCCATCATATCCCGAGAATTTTGTTTATATGGTATAATCGAAACACAAGTTATGATGGTTCAAAAAAACGACGAAGCGCTTGGAGAAAATTTATAGGTAGTGCCTGCCCTTGCGCTTCGCTTGGCTCGTCTTGGCGGGGCACTACCGTGCTCCAAAATATGTAGTTATAATTATTGTCACATAATAAATTGTCATTAAATTAATTACTAATACTTATTGAATATTATAAATTGCATTTTGGAATAAACTCTTCAATTGGATAAGAACTGTTTTTTTTATCAGATGATCGTATAATAATTTCTTAAATAATGTCAATGGTAGAGGCTTAAAGTCATCTGTAAAAATATTAACTAGTTTTGTTGCCCTGTAAGTAATTGACATTTTTCCTGCTGAGTGTCAGGTTTGCCGCACCGAATAAGAAAAGTAATTAGATACAACATTTTCCAAAATTAATCACCACACTGGATACAATTTGTAGGATATGGAGGTCCTAAAACGGGTATTGAAAACTATCTTTTATATTTAAGATTCGTAGTTAAGATTGTATAACCCTTACTTTTTTAATGAAATAAACAGTTAATTTTTTTTTACTCGTATAAAATTAGAGTTATATTTTGAAATTAGAGAAATGCGTTACCAACAGTTAATAATCTAAATTTCGAAATGTATATTTTTAAAGTTAATATCTTCAATGATTTGACTTTTCTCAGCTTTTTTTAGCTATCTTGAGATACCGACGACGGGACCTACATAGGGAGTTTACCGTTAGCATTGGCTTGAAGACTGTGCAAAAAACAATCTAAACCAAATTTT